>CM057339.1:246520195-251320195 GCA_030015575.1 Agapanthus africanus | reverse complement strand
GGAACCCGTCAGGGATAGTACGGTTTATCGTGCACCCTCGGGTTTAGTAGTGCGAGATTCAGACCTCCGCAAGGAGCATTCGGTATCGAAAGGTTTAAAATACGACATCTTAAGAAAATGAGACTTTTAAAATATAAAATATTTATTGAAATTATTTTTGTATAAATATATGTATATTATCATTAAAAGATCTATTTTGTTATAATATAAATATTCCATTTTTTCTAAAAATCACAAGAATAAATTTTACATTAAAATACCATGAATTTCAAATAAACCAATATTACATATAAATACCTTTATTTATGTAATTAGGATATTTTCACTAGGAATATCAAAAAAATAAAATTTCACTCATCATAACTATAAAGACGAATAATAAATACTTGGAGTGTATCTTGGAAACTATACAAAAGTATTTTTGCATAAAACCCCCTCAAGTTTTATAAATTACAATAAAGACCCTAGAAAATATAAGACTTCGATTTACATTTCTTTTGTCTGACTCGGGTTTGAGTCTGATTATTTCTGACTTGAATATGATTCAGGTCAATCTACATTCTTTAATATTCCAACTCAATATGAACACATGAATCCCAGAATCCAGTTATCAATCTATACAACTTGACTGAACCAAACCATGGATATACATCCATTATCCCGTTATTCCATTTACCTGATTATGCAGTTACAATCTGTTTACTGATATCATGGTTTTGGTCAGTCATCCAACTTATACAATACAATACAACAATACAATCAAAACACTACGGGGTTTAAGGGGTAGATTGGTGCAGAAAGTGTTAGAAGTGGCACGAGACGGTAAGATTAAGACACCTAACCTATATTCCGTTGCTGTTGTACCGTGGCTTAACGGTTCCTTGTACATTCCGTTTGCCTTGGTCTCTAGCATACTGAGACCCCTCTCGTATACACTGGCATCCTTCCGTACCAAGCTACAAACAACAGCGTAAACACAATATTCTACAATATTATACAACAACTTTTAGAAGATATCTCTTATTCTGTCTTTTCTAATTCTTTCCTTATCTTTGGGACTTACCGAGCGACTTGTTCGCTGACGACATTCTATTTCTTTCTTCTTTGAATGTCGTCAGGTGTTTTGGACCCGTCAGAGATCGAGCCCACTGGTGAAGACTTGGATCAGTTCCACAAAGACCCCGAGCTCTAGACATTGTACCTTATTCTATTCAGTATTTTTCATTCCTGTTATGCCATTGTTTAGGCATCGCTTTTATTTTAGATGTATTTACTTTTCATGCATTGTACAAAAGAATGTTATTAATAAAGTTGCTGTTATTTTTATATCTCTTGTCTCTTGTGAATTACCTTTATATTGCTTAGATATGCTTAGCGTATTTACTTCACAGTAAATACGCAGCGGACCTCGTCGCATCCCCTTCGCCGTACACCGGGAAGTGGGGCGTGACAGGACCAAACTAACGGACTAATCGAAAGGGTAAGGAAAACCACCTAAGTCTGAGTCGATATATATATAGTAGTCGGTGATCCCACCTCAATAGTATCACGTACGATACTATATATAATATGACATCCTCGAGTCAAGAGTGCGGATCTATCATCATCATTATATCTCGTACGGTAAATCCATCGTACGGCATCCCAAATCTGGGTACGGGTCGAATATCACATTTATCTCATTATTCATCTGGTATCTTTATCATCATATCCTGAATTAGGGGTACTGATATAAAGTCTAGTACATTCCGATACCATCAACATATATATACGTGTGTGTATGAAAACACATCGCCTAAAGACCCGCTATAATATCATGTCGTATCTCATAATACGAACCAAGTCACATCACCGATCTCGTGGCATCATGCCCAATCACATCGACTCATCTCCAAGTACCATATACTATCCTCATCATCTATGTATATGTGTGTATACACACACACACACACACACACTCACATACATATATGTATATATATATCCCCATATACGCACAAGAAAAACAAATGTATGCGTGTGTGTGCGCATGTGTGTATCCTTACTCTAGGCTTTCGTGACTAACACTAGACTATAGCATTAACTTCCAAATACGCTAAACACTAACCCAAAGTCACCTAAAGCAATTCTTGCTAAGTTATCCTCGTATCACAATACACAACACACACACACACACACACACACACACACACGTATACTAGACTACGAAATTACGGGGGTGCTATACGCCATCCACCCGACTTCCCCCGTAGATATATATCTACTCATCTTGATTCTTGCTTGCCTAAGTCGATGTCGCCACGCTCTTTCTTGTCGTCCTGAAGTTCACGCGGAGGTACCTACATATCATAACATATCGTGTCGCATTAAAATCCAATTCAAAACCAAAACGACACACGAATCGTACATAGGTTAAAACCTATGGTCTACACATGCAAGAATAACCAACAACCCTCGAGATTGACGTGCAAACGTCACACCACCGAGTCAAAACCCAAATACTAAAATCCAAGTTAAAACGAAGTCGCAAAACAAAGCAGCAACTCAAGAAAACACCTCCAGATTTTACCCCAGGTGAAATTAGGCAATTTTGCATATGGGAAGGGTCTAGTTTACTGAAGATAAAGCCATGGACCAAACAGGGATCAAATCAACCCCACCCTGTTCCCTGATTAAAAATCAGGAAAAAGCTTCAAAAGAGGCATCACGTGCTCACACGTGACCAGTGGTCACGTGTTGGCACGTGATGGTTAAGCAGCAGCCAGAGAACAGAGCGCAGAAGAAGAAAAGCCTATTCCAGGGGTCACGTGCTCACACGTGACCAGGGGTCACGTGGCCACACGTGACCGGCTTTAAAAGCCTTATTCTTTAACAGAATTAAATTCTGAGGAGAGATCATTCAAATCTTTCCAAAATGGAGAAGAATTATCTGAAACCGTTGGATCAAGAATCTGAAGGTGATTAAATATCACCAATTTATGGAAAAATCTTGGATATGGAAAGATTTCCCCCTAAATATAACCGAAATAACAAATAGATATCTTTGGATTTAAAATCCAATGGTGAATAAAATTCACCTAATAATCTAAAGGCCCAGATTAATGATGAAGATAAATCAAATCTCTCAATAAACAAATCAAATCTTTCAATGAAAGATTCACTAAAACAGATTGATTCTTTTCCTTCTCCTATAAATGGAGCCAAAAAAGAAGGAGAGGAGAGAGAGATAGAGCCTTGGAATCTTGAAAATTCAGAAGGAAGAATTTGATTCTCTGCAAAAGAAAAACCCTAGGTAAGAAAAGAGAGGCTTCAAAAGAGAATTTAATTCTCAAAAGAGTTTAACTCTTATATAAAGAAAAGAACTTAGTTCTTTCTCTGGTGGAAGATCTGCAAAGTGCACATCTCTCCATGAATTGAGAATTTAATTCTCATTGGGTTGAGATCCTGCCATGCAGATCTAAAACATAGTGGAGGAATTGAGTTTTGAGAATTTAATTCTCACAGAATTATAGGAATTTAATTCCTTTGAGATAAAATTAGGGTTTAACCCTATATTATAGGAATTTGATTCCTTCAAAATGGACAGAACTAGGGTTTAACCCTAATTGAGAAGTTAATTCTCTCAAATCCACAGGAATTTAATTCTCTTAAAAAAAAGAAATTAGGGTTTCATCCTATGCCAGAATTTAATTCTTTACATATATGGGGAATTTAATTCCTACAGAAAAGAAATTAGGGTTTAACCCTATCTAAGAATATAATTCTTCAGAAGAAAATAGGAATTTAATTCCTCTAAAGTTTATTGCTAGGGTTTAACCTTATGAAGAATTTAATTCTTAAAAGATGAACATATCTTTAAAACATGCAAAGAACCAGAGTCACGTGCTACCATGTGACCCCTGTAAAGATCCACAGAAGAGAACTTTGAGGCAACGCCCCATGTGCCCCATGTGACCCTTGAAGGATACAAAGAAAAAGCAAACAGAAGCTATGGGCGCCCTCACGTGCTACCACGTGACCCCTTGGCAAAAGCTTTAACAGTTAAAAACCCACATTCCCATCACGTGACAGAACGTGATGCTCCAAGAGCAATTATAGAAAGTATTCAATACTTTCGGCAGAATAAAATAAGGGGAATCAGGGCGCTCTCACGTGTCCACATGTGACCCCTCTCTCCTTAGTGTTTAACACTAATTTGAAGACTTTGTTCCCAGTGTTTAACACTGATTTTCTTAGTGTTTAACACTAATTTGAAAACTCTATTTGCAGTGTTTAACACTGATTTTCTTAGTGTTTAACACTAATTTGAAAACTTTGTTCCCAGTGTTTAACACTGATTTGCTTTAGTGTTTAATACTAATTTGAAATCTCTGTTTCCGGTGTTTAACACTGATTTGCTTCAGTGTTTAACACTAATTTGAAAGCCCTGATGCTAGTGTTTAACGCTGATTATCTTTTAGTGTTTAACACTAACTTACTAATACTGTTGGTCTTTAGTGTTTAACACTAGTTTTAGCCCAATTAGCAAAGTTTATAGAGGCAAACCCTCTCCTTCAATGAACCAACAGAAGGCCAATATTCTAAACATGATTGGACTTAGCCCAAGCTGGCCATAAGTCCTCAATTCAAACTTAATTGGGCTAATGGGCTCATAATATAATTAATTGGTCTTAGTTCCAAATTGGGCCAAAGATTATTTAATCTACCTTGGTTCAAGGGTACATCTCTTCACTCTTTTGATACTTGGCGTTGTAATTCCTCAACGTCTTCAAAGAGGTGACGGGTCCCGATGACCACACATTGATACGGACTGTGGGGTCTTTAAACTCATGGACTATGATGTCCTTAACCTTGACCGTGATGTCTTAAAACTAATGCCAGACTGTGGAGTCCTTAAAATCCACGGACTATGATGTTCTTAACCTTGACCGGGATGTCTAAAACTAACAACGGACTATAATGTCCTTAACCTTGACCGTGATGTCTTAAAACTAATGCCGGATTGTGGAGTCCTTAAAATCCACAGACTATGATGTCCTTAACCTTGACCGGGATGTCTTAAAACTAGCAACGGACTATGATATCCTTAACCTTAACCGTGATGTCTTAAAACTAAAGCCGGACTGTGGAGTCCTTAAATCCACGGACTATGATGTCCTTAACCTTGACCGCAACGTCTTAAAACTAACATTGGACCACAATGTCCTTAAACTACCTATTGACCGCAATGTCACTAAACTAAACAACAGGGCTCCCTTAACTGCTCTTTTGTTTGATCTAAACGATCCAGTTAAGTTGATCTTAGTCTAAAAACTAGACTAACGTATCCTTAACAAACGTTCAAGTTGATCTTAGTCTCAAATGAGGCTAACGTATCCTTAAACCCAAACCCCCAAACCCAAATCTAAGATAATACGGATTTGGACTAGTCCACGCCCTACGGGCGACGACATAACTCAGCCTCCGTATACAATCCACGGGCAACCAAACATAAAACAAACACCCATGACACGAAGTGATCATCTGGAGAAGGAGAAAGTTGTTACCACGATGCGGTAGCGTAATTAACTGCAGGGGCTTGCGCCTGCAGGGAAGAGCGTCCCCACAATCAAAAACCTCTCAAGCGAGGGGGGATCTGACGAAGTCTGCTACATCGGACGCATCCGTTTAAACCTTCGATACACGGTGCCATAAATCAACTTGGCATCTTCGGAGAGGTGGACGGATAGCACCTATTAGCATCTGCCCCGAATTTCAGGCAAGACGTCTGTCGCGCCGTCTTTCGGAGGGGAACAGATTCTTGCACGTCCGATGGGACCTTTTCCTCTTTCCACTCCACACTTCGTGTGTCGTCTTCGCGAACGAATCACGGTTTGTTAATGGTTGCCTTTGGGTTTCAAGTTACTAAGATTTGGACTTTTGCCTGGCGCAGAAATCAAGCATCAATGGCATCCAACTGCTCGAGCTGCTCGGAATGCAAGTGCAACAGACGCTCCGCCTCACCTGGAGGTATAGCCTATGGGCCTCAAGCAGCCTCCATCCTTGCCATGCCAGTGGAACAGGTGACTCAAGCCACCACCGGTCTGTTCTTCGGGACCATGCTCCCGTCTGCAAGCTTCACCATTCCAGTGCCCGCACCGGAAGCGCACAAGAAGTCGGTCTTCGATCGGCTCACTGCTACAACGGCCCCTTTCAATGGGTCGTCCAATATCAAACCGGCAGCCTCTGTCTTTACCAGGCTGAACCAGAATTCCGATGGGCCCGCCAAGAAGTCCATGAACCCTGAAGTGGCCATCACAAAGAAGACAGCCATCTCCATTCCTGAAGTCGTCAAGACGGCTTCTCCTGCTAAAGAGTCGGTCTTTTCAAGGCTGACTATTCCGGCTCCTGCTCCTGCTCGAGGGTCTATTTTTGATAGATTGAACATCGCCACTCAAAAGACATCAGCCTTCAAGAGGCTGGCACCAGCGGCGCCTCATCCAGATAGGGGGCAAGACGAGACTATCCCTATCACCGAGCCAGTCCCGACAGCTCGACACGCTCGACGTCGCCACTGGCGTCGAGTAAGGAAAGCCGGGGGCAACTCCCCCTCAGGGCTAACTCCACCGGCTCCGATGGTGGAAGTTGATACTGCTGTTCCAACTGGGAACAGCTTTGAACCGCTAAGGAGGGTACGCAAGAACTCTCCGACTGCCACGCTAAAAAGATCTCCTCCACCTGCGGAGAGTATTACAGATGCAAAGCCGGAGCAGCCCCCTCAACGGCTATCCTCCAAGATTTATAAGGTCTGGCGACGGGTCCAAGACTCAGTAATCGACCAAGATCACTCTCGCCGGCAGAAGAGGGTGAAGGTTCGGGAAGAGAATAACTGTCCTGTCAAACAACAAAGGACGACAACCACTTGGGTGCCCGCTACAACGGCTCCCTCAACGTCGATTACTCAAAAGAGAGGAAGGCCGGAAAAGGTCCCTACTCCTACAGCTAATGTCAAAGACAGTAAGCCTAAACGCCCTAAGTCTGGGGGCATAATGGTGCATACCGTTTACATGGCGTCCGGGAAGGAGGACAGCCGTACATCTACAGGTCATCGACCGCTCACGCGATCGGTGACTAAAGCTCAGGAGCAGCAGCAGAAGCTCCAAGAAATGATGAATGCGATGGCCGCACTCACTGGGCCAAAAGAAAGCCCCGAAGCATCCTTGGATCAACGCCAGGAGCAGGAAACTGACGCTGAGTTCCTTCGCAGGATACTGGAAAAGAAGGATAAAGAGGCTGCAGAACAAGCAGCCAATATAAAGCGAATGGCCCTTCTGTTCCAGGACATGGTGGGTATGATGATCCAACAAGATCCTCCTGCTGAAGATCCTCCGATCGTCCTTGAAGATGACAAGGGAGAAACGTCAAATCCTCCACCGGCTCTGTTAACAGCCAAGGAGGAGACAATTTCCAAAGCTGACTTGGACGAATATATAGCTCAGCAGATACGGGTTCACCAGGCGACTGAGGCAGCCGGTCAAGTTATCAGAACAGGGCGACCGTATCCGAGCTGGTATGATCAGATCAAGTACCCGCCGGGCTATACAATACCGAAATTCCATGTCTATAAGGGGACGGGCAATCCACACCAGCATGTTGCCTAGTTCAGGGCGCTTTGTGGCAACACTGGAGGAGACGATAAACTGCTACTTCGCCAGTTTGTCGGCAGCTTGTCAGAAACGGCGTTCGAGTGGTACTCTGAGCTCCCGAACAACTCCGTCAAAACATTTGCGGAGATAGAGCTGCTATTTACGCAGCGATTCGCGAGCGCCAGCGAACACACCCCGATAACGGCGTTGATTAATGCCAGGGTGAAACCAAGCGAGACGTGGGTCCAGTACGCTATACGCTGGCGAAACTTGTGGTCGAAATGCGAACAATGCATTGAGGAAGTGCCCGCGGTGGGCATGTTCGTGGGTACCCTAGATCCTCATGCAACTATCTCACAGTTCATGATGTTCTTTAAGCCAACCACGTTCCAGGCTTTGATCGACAAGTTGGCCCAGATGGACCAGATGGGTCATAGACCGTCTTCCCAGAAGCCGGAACCTCGGAATGAGAAGGGTAAAGGGAAGGCAACCTTCGTTGCGAACGCTCAGCAGCAACCCAGTGCCCCAAAGCTGGCGGATCAACTGGAAGAAAGACGGCGGTATTATAATGAGAAAATGAAGCGCCCCTACTCATTCCCGCGGGATAAGACGAAGAGGCTATTCGAGCTAGCGGTACGCAACAGGCTTATCAACTTGCCAAACCCAAGGCGACCGCCGCAACCCAGTGAGGTGAATAACCCCAATTATTGCCCTTACCATCAAACGGTAAGCCATCCGATTGAGGATTTCTTCGTCTTCAAAGGATGGATTGAAGATCAATACTTACAGGGCAAGTTTGCGCTGTTCGAGAAGTGGAAGGTGAACCCGCCACAACCGCACACTCCTAAGAAGACAGACGCACAGGGGGCAACTTGCTCTTTCATTGAAGAAGCTCCATAGGAAATCGTGCTTTCAGCAAAAACAAAAAGAATGTTGAATGAGCTCCAGACATGCCCGGCGATCAGGTGGAAGAACCCGCAGGAACCCCAGATCATTGAAGGGATGCTGAAGCCGCGCTCAACTCCAAAGATCGGTGGTGATGGCCCGAGCACTCATAACCAGCCGTCAAAATCTTGAAAGAAAAAGAAGAAGAAATCCAAGAAGCCCGTGAAGCCTGGAGACAAACGCACGGACTTGCAGAAACAGATTGACGCACTGGAGGATTACAATCAAATGGCACGGACTCCCATCACACTCCAAGAGTTCCTCAACCATGTCTTTCAGGATGAAGATAATGGAGAAAGCTCGTCGGACGAATCCGAGGGATATGTGGCGAGTTGTCATGTGATCTCCCTCTCGTTTACGGATGATGAAAAAACTCCTGGCACTGAGAAACTGGGGGCATGGCCTGAACCAGAACTTGTGTGGCCGACAGACGAAATGATCGACGCCTTTCTAGACGAGATTCGTTTGAAAAGTAAAGCCGATCGGGAGCATGAGATGGCCGCATCAGAAGGAGCCAAACGCAGGCGACTAAACGAAAGAGTCGAAGCACTCCCGCCAGATCAAAAGACATCCGATGCGGATAAAAACATATTCAAGACGAGGAAAAGGTTTGCCAAAGCCATGTCAATGGGAATGAAGCTACCACCCTCGGAAGAAAACACGCTCAATGGGGCGGAGAAGCACCCTAATTACTGCTCATATCATCGGAAGATTTCACACCCCACTGAGGAATAAGATGCGTTTAAGATATGGTGGCAGGGATATGTTGCTCACCGGCAACATTTTAAGCGAATGAAACGCAGAACTCGTTGGGAGCAGAGAAGTATGACCGAAGGTCACAAAAGAACTACCGGTAACTGTTACACGGTCAACGCCGGAGGATCACAAGTTCTCACCTTTGGGAGCGATTCTGATGAGGAAATGGCTCTGGGCCCTCTCTTTAAAGAATCCATCTTAGGGAAAGAGGAAGAACCAGAGGCCTGCGAAAACATTCAGCTGCGCAATCGCACGCTTCCGGAAAAAAATCTTGGACCCGCAACTAGAAAAGATAAGGGAAAGGAAAAGGTCGCTGAGGATATCGCCTTAGATGACCAAGTCATGAAAGAGCTGACTGCCAAGGACCCGCCCAAGAAGAGTAAGGTGGACTACAACATCCTAGCACACCTGAGGAAGCTACCTTCGCAGCTCAGCATTCTCGACGCCCTCTTATTATCAAAAGAAGCGAGAGATTCATTAATCAAGGCGCTACAAGAGCCCGAGCAATTCCAAGCCTTCCTCGCCGAAGAAAGGATGAAGGATGAACTGGAAGAAGTGCACACAGCCGATGTCACGTTCGGTGATGAAGACCTTCTCCTTGGGACGTGCGACCACAACCGTCCCCTATATGTCTCTGGATACTGCCACGATATCAAGATAGGCAAAATCCTGGTTGATAATGGATCCTCCGTCAATCTCCTTAATGTTCGGGTGTTGAAAGAAATCTGCATGAGCGTTCAGCACCTCGCCCGTGACAAAATTACCATCTCCGGTTTCGATTCCCAGTCGTCACGGGCTCTCGGATCTGTAATACTAACATTATGCTTCGGACTACTCGTCATGGACATTAAGTTTCACGTCATTGACGCCAAGACCTGCTACAATGCTTTGCTCGGTCGTCCCTGGTTACACGAGTACAACATCATCCCCTCTACGCAACATCAGTGTATGAAGTATTTCAAGGATGGTCTCGAGTACACCGTAACAGGATAGCTGAACCCATTCTCCATGAACGAAGTCCGCAAATACGAAGATGCAAAATACTTTTTGCCAGATTTCGAGGACACGGAGAGGTGTCGCAAACCGGAGAACAAAGCCGCTCCCACCATTCCTGTTTTCGGGAGTGGCACCGAAGAAGAAGAAGAGATAGTTTACGCTGGGCCGTCTCGACGCAACAACCCGGGACCGTCCGCCCCCATATTGATCTTCGAAAGCGATTCAAAAAATAAGATTAATGCTGTGTTCTCTAGTCGGCCGCCAATACAAGAATTCCCTGGTGATGATCAGAGTTTGCAAATCACCATGATTCCGCGGGAGCACTATAAAGATCTTGACGCGCTTGAAGCTTACAATGTGCAAGACCTGCAGATGCTTTACGTCCCTCCCAAACGAAAAGGTGAAAAGGCGATCCTATTCTACCGATCCACGGAAACAAGAGCGGAGAAAGAAATCCGGCACGGCGCGGATTCTACACTTGACAGGCTCCAACCCATCCGTTTGCCCAGATATTATACGAATGGACTAAAAAGGCTATTGAAGCGCCAAGGGGTACCCTTAAAACAGACTGTCCGACAAGCTCGGTTCTACAACAGGATTTGGGATGTCCCTGGGACTCGGCGCAAGCTGCCCAATGAGAGAATGAAAACGCTCGGGCTTGGATATGTGAAATCTGGGAAACGGGAATGAGTCCATGCTAGCTACGTCATATATGACTTCGATGAAGAAGGGGACGCCCTGTCAGAAAACGCTGACCCCGAACCAAAACAAAATCCTGCAATCAAAATGCCGAGCCCGTCATTTGAAGAGCAAATGGACAAGCTTATCAGAGAAGCGGGTCAAAAGGTTCGAGACGACCATAATCGCGAAATGGCCATCTATGAGAAAGCCAGGATGCAACGCCTCCTTCAACAGGCTGCAAAAGATGAAAATGCTCCTCCCTGTCAACCTGTGGTGCAAAAGGCCCGACGCAGAGGCAGAAACAAGTCAAAGAGCAGAAAAGGCGTTCGACTGCGATAAAGCGGGACCAAGAAGTCACGCGATCGGAAATCGAGCAGTCTGGATTTGTCCCTTTTGAAGAAGACGAGTCAGGCATACTCTTTTCCTCAGAATAAAACACGGAAGATACTTGACCTCGCTATAAAACATCAAATGATCACACTTCCGGAGTCGAAGCATCCCGAGCAAGCCAACGAGGTCTCTCATCCAGACTATTGCTCTTATCACCGAGCAATAGGACACCCTCTCGAAGACTACTTCACCTTCAAGAACTGGATCGAAGACCAATATCAGCTCGGCAAGTTCGCTCTATCCAGCAGTTGGAGGGTAACACCGCCGCAGAAGCATGAACCCAAAGCCGCGAGAGTAGAACCAGAACAACATCGGTCTTGTAAGCGGGCTCGTACTTGTCATATGATAACACTACCAAAAGAAGAGCCCGATAATATAGATAACCTTCCCTGGTGCTTCGAAAACAGCAATGAAGAGGTGATCTCAGAATTTCCACCAGCGCCGAAAGAGCTGGAGGATGGAATACATACCACTGCAGATAACCTCAAGAAAATTGAGTTGGGGACGGCGAACGACCCACGACCGACATTCGTCAGCGAGCTGCTATTTGAAGAAAGGGTGGTTGCGTTAAAAGACGTGCTTCGCATGGAACTATTCCGAAATGCCAGGACAAGATCCAGAAATTGCTGTGCATAAATTGGCGATATCTCCGGACGTCAAGCCGGTCAAACAAGCGCCAAGAAGAATGCGGCTCGAGCTTGAGATGAGTATCAATGCCGAGGTCAAGAAGCTGATCGACTTTGGGTTTATCCAAGAAGTTCAATATCCCGATTGGATCGCTAACATCGTCCCAGTGATGAACAAAAATGGGACAGTGCGCATATGCGTGGACTCCCGGGACCTCAATAAAGCTTGCCCGAAGGACGATTTCCCAGTACCGGTCACCGAGCTGATGATAGATAACACGTCCACTCATGAGGTTTTCTCTTTCATGGACGGCTCATCAGGATACAATCAGATAAAGATGCATCCCGAAGACCAGAAGCACACCGCTTTTCGGACTCTTTTGGGTATATTTTACTACAAAGTTATGCCCTTCGGTCTAAAGAACGCCGGTGCCACCTATCAGAGGGCCATGACGAAGATCTTTGATGACCTCATACATGAAATCGTCGAATGTTATATCGACGATCTCGTGGCGAAAAGCAAATCGTACGAGGAGCATTTAGAGCATCTGAAGACCGTATTTCAACGCCTTCGGCAATACAACTTGAAGATGAACCCCCTCAAATGCTCGTTCGGGGTATCCTCAGGCAAGTTCCTAGGGTTCATTGTCCAGCACTGGGGTATCGAGATAGATCCGTCGAAGATCAAGGCGATCATGGAAATGCCACCGCCGAGGACTTTCAAACAATTGCGGTCTCTCCAAGGGAAGCTCGCGTACATCCGGCGATTCATAGCCAACCTTTCAGGCAAGTGCCGCCCTTACAGTCACCTGATGAAGAAGGGAACCCCGTTCTTCTGGGATCACAAATGCCAACGCGCACTGGACGAGATCAAGCAGTACCTGCAGAACCCGCCGGTGTTAGCTGCTCCAGTTAAGGGAAAACCTCTTATTCTTTATATAACTGCCCTCGAAGGTTCCTTAGGTGCATTATGGGCACAAGAGAACGACCAAGGGAAAGAAAGAGCTCTCTATTACTTGAGTCGGGTTCTACTGGGGGTAGAAGGCAACTATTCCTCCATTGAAAAACACTGCCTGGCGCTGATCTTTGCGATAACAAAGCTCAGGCACTATGCGTTGGCGCATGAAGTCCGTCTCATATCGAAGGTGGACCCTCTCAAATATTTGATGTCAAAGGCCATATTGACAGGTCGGCTCGCTAAATGGGCCTTGCTCTTGATGGAGTTCTCGATAACTTATCAACCTCTTAAAGCAGTCAAAGGCCAGGCCATCGCCGACTTCCTCGCTGAACATCCGATACCGGCCGATTCCCTTTTGAATTGCGAACTGCCAGACGAACACGCGTTTGATGCGATCGACGGTGGTGGTAACCGGTGGGAACTTTATTTTGATGGAGCGTCTTCCGTGAAAAAGCGCAAACAAAGCACCCCTATAATCAAATCAGGGGTAGGCCTTATCTTCGTAACCCCACAAGGAGGGATAATGCGATTCGCCTTCTCCTTGACAGAGCCAAGGACGAACAATGAAGCCGAATACGAAGCTTTGATAGCAGGTCTCAAGATCGCCATCGACATAGGAATTGAAAACCTCCTCATATATGGAGACTCCCAACTGGTCGTTAGCCAAGTGAACGGCGACTACCAGACATACAAGCCAGAGCTGGTGAAGTATGGCGACAGAGTACAACGATTGCTGACTCAAATTCCCTACTACATACTGGAAAGCATACCGCGTGCGGAAAATAGTAAGGCGGACGCATTAGCCAAGCTCGCTAAAGAGCTGGCTGACGAAAACCTTGATGACGTAAGAATCGTGGTACAAAGCCGTCGGGTTCTTGCTCCGGCAGAAATATCGCCGGAATCATCTGAGGAAAAGGAAGCAACTGAGCAGACGGCCCTGCAAATAAATGACCGAGAAAAGGTTGAAGATTGGAGAGAAGTCTTCATAGACTACTTCAAATCCCGTCGAACGCCTGAAAATACGTCCTCAAGACACCAGCTCATGAAGCGAGCCCTATCTTTTGCCTTTGTCAATGACACTCTGTACAAGAGGTCATTTGATTCCCTGTGGTTGAGATGCCTGGGACCCGATGAAGCGAAAAGAGTCGTTCAGGAAGTTCACGACGGACTCTGTGGTTCTCACCAAGCAGGCCTGAAGATGAAGTTGAAGATTAAACGAATGGGCTACTATTGGCCCACGATGATTCAGAACTTCCTCGAATATGCGAAGCAATGCCACTCATGCCAGATTCATGGAGACTTTATCCATCAGCACCTAAATCCTCTACATCCGACGGTGGCTAGCTGGCCATTCGAGATGTGGGGAACTGATATAATCGGCCCCATCAAACCAGCATCGTCCAGGGGACATCAATTCATTTTGGCGACGACTGACTACTTCTCCAAATGGGCAGAAGCAGTACTACTGAGGGAAGTGAAGACGGAGAATATCCGCCATTTCTTCAAGACGCACGTCATTTATCAGTTCGGAACTCCGAGACGAATCATCTCCGATAACGGGCCAGCTTACAGAAGCCACAAGATTAGCCGCTTCGCACAACAACACAACATAGACTGGAGATATTCCTCAGTTTATAATCCGCGAGCTAACGGTCTAGCTGAGGCTTTCGACAAGACCTTGACGAAGATCGTAAAGAAGACAGTATCCCAAAATAAGAAGGACTGGCATGAGAAATTACAAGAAGCTCTCTGGGCGTATCGAACTACGTTCAAGACGGCCACGAACACAACGCCGTACGTGTTGGTATTCGGTACAGAAGCGATACTCCCCCTCGAGATAGAGCTACCTTCTCTATGAGTGGCAGTCCACTACGAGCTGACGGACGAAGAAAATGCTCACCTTCGGCTTGAGGAGCTTGACTCCCTTGATGAAACCCGGCTCATAGCGCAACAAAATCTGGAGGCTTATAAAGCAAAGATGACGCGCTCATATGAAAGATTGACCAGCCCGAGGACATTCCGCCAAGGCGAACTCGTGCTAGTGGTCAAAAGACCTATGATCCCCAATCGCGCCAAGCGGGGAAAATTCAAGCCGAACTATGAAGGCCCGTACATCATAGACAAGGTCTACCAGGGTGGAGCCTATCTACTCATGGATATGCACGGTGAAAGACCTTTCAGGCCAATAAACGGTCGCTTCCTGAAGAAATACTACTCCTAACGAGTCATGGCCCGGGTCAAAGATAGATAACGACGACTATGTCCGCTCGCTATCTTCCTAAGCCTAAACTCTATAAAGTAGTGACAGGCCTTCTTCAACAACGGACCGAAATGTCCTTAAACTAACAACGGACTGAAACGTCCTGAAACTAACAACGGACCACTATGTCCTAAAACTAGCCGTTGACCGAGATGTCGATAAACTGCGGTGGATTGCAGCGTCTCAAAGCCGATACAAAAAAATATATATATAAAAATATAATAAAAATAAAAACGGTATGTCCATAAGCGAAATGAGCACGGATGAAAACCCGAAAAGGGCTCCGTGAGTAAAAACAGCAGGGCTACCGGCGAGTGTTTGTGAAAACCCGAAAGGGCGCAACCTCGTTAAAGGACACTTGCAGGGTCCTCACGACCTTATAAGGAGAAACCACCCGCGTGAGATCCTTACGACTCACAAGGGAGCAACACACTTAGGAATCCTCACGATTCCTAAGGAGAAATTACACTTGCGAGATCCTCACGACTCGTAAGGAGAACTCTCATATGGGACCCTCACGGCTCATAAGATTTGAATGTCTTAAGTTACAGAGACCCGAACCTGTTCTTAAGCAACCCCCCCCACAACCATCGATACTGCCCTACAAGTGGCTCAATACTGACCCTTGTATACAATCCACAGGCGCGAATAAACATTTCCCTAACCGAGTCCCATCCGTGACTAGGGATATGTTTATATGGTGAAAAACCCTTATAAGTCCTCTCGACTTATAAGGAGAAAACCCTTTTGTAAGAGCCTTACGACTTACAAGAGAACATGCACTTAGGAATCCTCACGATTCCCAAGGAGAAAACACACCTACAAGATCCTCACGACTTGTAGGGAGAAATACCTTTGTGGGACCCTTACGGCTCATGAAGTCAAAAGCCTTAGTCGACAGGACCCTTAACCCTGTTTACTAAGCCACCTTTGTTCGACATCGACAGAGGCAAATGATGATTCGCTCCTGCCAATATCCCAGTCGTAGCGATGCTGATGCCAAAATCGGTGTCTAAATCCAAGCTTGCAGCAAAAAGCCAGCAAGCATACATGCATACGAAATAGCCGAAATGATGGGGCAACTTGCGACAAAATCAGCAAGTAAAAATGTATGCATGAAAAATAGCCGAAATGATTGGGCAACTCGCAATAAAAAGTAGCGAGTAAAAAATAAAATAAATAGCCGAAATAATTGGGCAACTTGCAATAAAAAGCAGCGAGTAAAAAATAAAATAAATAGCCGAAATGATTGAGCAACTCGCAATAAAAAGCAGCGAGTAAAAAATAAAATAAATAGCCTAAATGATTGGGCACCGCGAAAAATAGCTGAAATGATGGGGCAATCGCGACCTTCGCGATATAAAAGCTGAAATGATAAAGCATCGCGGAAAAAAGGATAAAATAAAAATTAAATTTATGCCCTACAGGTGATGTTACATCAATCCCTGTATACAATCCAGGGGCGCAAACAAAGAAGGGATCATACTCCTTCCCCCCCAGGTTTCATCAGAAGAAGAAGCCGAATCTTGACGGGACACAAATAACCTAGAGATCGTCTCAACATTTGTCTCGTTGCGGCAAATACGACCTCGAGCAAAGCGGAACAGCGGCGATTCCCAGTTCCATGACTCGGCGGTGTAAAAATCACCGAAAGTTAAATCCCAACTCCGTGAATTGCGGATACAATCAACAAAATTCCTGGTCACGTGGAACGCGGATAACGTCACTCTTTGACCCCGTGGAAAACGTCCAGAGCGGAGCCTGGTCCTCGTAGAACACGGCAGTGAACCCATGGGAAGCATCCAGAGCAAAATTCCTGGTCACGTGGAACGCGGATAACGTCACTCTTCGACCCCGTGGAAAACGTCCAGAGCGGATCCTAGTCCTCGCAGAGCACGGCAGTGAACCCGTGTGAAGCATCCAGAGCGGAGCCTGGTCCTCGGAAAACACGGCAGTGAACCCGTGGGAAGCATCCAGAGCAAAATTCCTGGTCACGTAGAACGCGGATAACGTCACTCTTTGGCCCAGTGGAAAACGTCTAGAGCGGAGCCTAGTCCTCGCCAAGCACGGCAGTGAACCCGTGTGAAGCATCTAGTGCAAAATTCCTGGTCACGTGGAACGCGGATAACGTCACTCTTTGACCCCGTGGAAAACGTCCAGAGCGGAGCCTAGTCCTCGCCAAGCACGGCAGTGAACCCGTGTGAAGTATCTAATGCAAAATTCCTGGTCACGTGGAACGCGGATAACATCATTCTTTGACCCCATGGAAAACGTCCAGAGCGGAGCCTGGTCCTCACAGAACACGGCAGTGAACCCGTGGAAAGCATCCAGAGCAAAATTCCTGGTCATGTGGAACGCGGATAACGTCACTCTTTGACCCCGTAGAAAATGTCCAGAGCGGAGCCTAGTCCTCGCCAAGCACGGCAGTGAACCCGTGTGAAGCATCTAGTGCAAAATTCCTGGTCACGTGGAACGCGGATAACGTCACTCTTTGACCCCGTGAAAAACGTCCAGAGCGGAGCCTGGTCCTCGCAGAACACGGCAGTGAACCCGTGGGAAGCATCCAGAGCAAAATTCCTGGTCACGTGGAATGCGGATAACGTCACTCTTTGACCCCGTGGAAAACGTCTAGAGCGGAGCCTAGTCCTCGCCAAGCACGGCAGTGAACCCGTGTGAAGCATCTAGTGCAAAATTCCTGGTCACGTGGAACGCGGATAACGTCACTCTTTGACCCCGTGGAAAACGTCCAGAGCGGAGCCTGGTCCTCGCAGAACACGGCAGTGAACCCGTGGGAAGCATCCAGAGCAAAATTCCTGATCACGTGGAACGCGGATAACGTCACTCTTTGACCCCGTGGAAAACGTCTAGAGCGGAGCCTAGTCCTCGCCAAGCACGGCAGTGAACCCGTGTGAAGCATCTAGTGCAAAATTCCTGGTCACGTGGAACGCGGATAATGTCACTCTTTGACCCCGTGGAAAACGTCCAGAGCGGATCCTGGTCCTCACAGAACACGGCAGTGAACCCGTGTGAAGCATCTAGAGCGGAGCCTGGTCCTCGCAGAACACGGCAGTGAACCCGTGTGAAGCATCCAGAGCAAAATTCCTGGTCACGTGGAACGCGGATAACGTCACTCTTTGACCCCGTGGAAAACGTCCAGAGCGGAGCCTGGTCCTCGCCGAACATAGCAGTGAACCCGTGTGAAGCATCCAGAGCAAACATCGGACTGTGGAGTCCTTAAAATCCACGGACTATGATGTCCTTAACCTCGACCGTAATGTCTTAAAACTAACGATCAACCACCATGATTCTAGACTGAACTTACCTTGGTTCAAGGGTACATCTCTTCACTCCTTTGATATTCGTCGCTGTAATTCCTCAACGTCTTCAAAGAGGTGACGGGTCCCGGTAACCACACGTCGGACTGTGGAGTCCTTAAATCCACGGACTATGATGTCCTTAACCTTGACCGTGATGTCTTAAAACTAACATTGGACTGTGGAGTCTTTAAATCCACGGACTATGATGTCCTTAACCTTGACCGTGATGTCTTAAAACTAACGTCGGACTGTGGAGTCCTTAAATCCACGGACTATGATGTCCTTAACCTTGACCGTGATATCTTAAAACTAACGTCGGACTGTGGAGTCCTTAAATCCACGGACTATGATGTCCTTAACCTTGACCGTGATGTCTTAAAACTAACCTTGGACTGTGGAGTCCTTAAACCCACGGACTATGATGTCCTTAACCTTGACCGTGATGTCTTAAAACTAACGTTGAACTGTGGAGTCCTTAAATCCACGGACTATGATGTCCTTAACCTTGACCGTGATATCTTAAAACTAACCTTGGACTGTGGAGTCCTTAAACCCACGGACTATGAGGTCCTTAACCTTGACCGCGATGTCTTTAAACTACGGTACCTTGAAAAACATCCTAAAGCAACCCCTGACCCCGTGAAATACGGATAAGGGCGACCGCACCCAGCACTTGCGGGTCCTCGCGACCGGTAAAAAAAAAAACTTTCTTGCGAGATCCTTATGACTCTCAAGGGAAAACCCGTTTAAGAATCCTCACGATTCTTAAGAAGAACTTACACCTACGGGATCCTCTCGACCTGTAGGGAGAAAAACTCTTTATGAGACCCTCACGGCTCGTAAAGCTCAAAAGTCTTAGGAGGCAGATCTTAACCCTGAATCCTAAGTCATCGCTGCCCTGCAAAGAGACCAAGATAAATTGTCCGCAGAACACATTCAACAAAAAGGAAACACACCATTGAGAAGAAAAAAAATATGTTTTTATTCATAAAACCGAAATGGACACAAAGTACAATTCATGAAACAACAAAAAGAAAATACTCTTATTCAGGAGTATGTACAAAAAGAAAGGAAAAGATACAAGTTTTCAAGCCGGCGGGCGATTTAGCAATTTTGCTAGCTCATCCTTCTTTTGCTGGGCCACAGCTTCATGATTCAGGATCGCCAGAAGACGGGCCTCCGCCTGAGCCTGCTGGGCCTGATACGAGGCGAGCTGGCCTTCGAGCTCTTTCTCAGCAGCCTTGTGAGCCTCGACCCTTTCGCGAGTGAACACGGCAGCTTTATCAAGATCCACCACCTCTCTGATAGACTCTTGAAGTACCCGCCAGAGTTCATACGCTTTATTGGCTTTGGCTGTGAAGCTGGTTTGAAGCTCGCTCAATGCCTTAGAGGCCAGCTCCCTTTTTGAGAATTTGCGGCCGAGCCTCTTCTCGCATGATGCCATGTTTGCCGCGCACCGCGCTATCAGCCCCCGCAAGTCCGCCTTTGCAGCCGCGGCCTCCGAGGAAAGGCGGGAACACTCTAGGGCGTGCAAGCAAGCCTCCACCTGCCGACAGAATCCACCCAGACTCGCACCACCTCTTCGCTATGGTAGGTGGCAAGAAAAGGAAGAGAACCGTTAGCTTCGGCGGCAAATGCTTCAGCTGTGGTTGCGCCGCCAGCACGAAGCTCCTCGATCAAAGACGACAAGGAGACAAAGCTTAACTGGGCCAAGCGCTCTGAGGCTCGCAAAGCATAGGGGCCGGGCGGCATGGCGATGTGCGAGTCCAGCGCTATGGGGGCTGGTAAGGCTGTTCAGATTTGAAAAATGTCAGTAAAACTCTTAAGCAAAGGAACAAGTGGGACTATATTGAAATGTCACTTACCCATGGACATGCAAGTAGGAGCCGAAGGTTCCCTTGGCCCTTCGAGGACCTCGACCTCGTCATCGGCCTCCAAAACTGTAGAGAACATCAATGTCAATACGCAAAATAACAGCGATACTATAAGAAATGGCGAATGACACTAACCTTGTCCAGATGAGAGGACGATGCGTTGAGGGGAGATCGCCTGCGAAGCTGCCATCTCCAATAGACGCTGAAACGATTGCCGGGGAGACAAATCAGCGATAGAGGCCGCCAGCCCGTGCAATTCTGGGAAAACAAAAGAGTTCAGACAACAGAAAGATTGCTAATTTAAAATGTAGAAGGTTACCTTCAACACTCCTCCCATTCTGAGTCGGGGGTATGGCGGCTTCAACGGCCTCTGCCGTGATCTCCGGCTCCAGCAAAGGGAGGGTAGTCCCGACTACCTCTCCTCCAGCCTCTGGGCCGCCCGCAGGAAGAGTCGTTGGGATGGCAACTCCCAAAGGAGCCTCTACCAAAGGAGCAAGCGCTCCGTGATCATAAACCGCCACTGGAGGCTCTATGGCAAGAGGAACAGCCTCGTCAGCCCCCTCTACATCGAGCAAGGCTGCATCGGGAATGTCAACGAGCTTTAGCTTCAACAAGCCCGTAGGGACCTCCCCCATCACCGAGGACTCTGCACAATCCACACAAGAATAAGAATACATATATACGGGTATAAACAATCTGAAAAACTGCAAAGAAGTATAAAAAACATACCAATGCGCAGGGAAGCCTTCAATATGTCTTCTTCAAGCCGATGCTCCTTCTCAAGGAGGCGGGCTCGCCGGGGTTTGAGGGTGGACTCGTGGCCGCCGGTCCATAAGGAAAGCGCGTCCGCAGCATCCTCCGAAGCGGCCTGCTTTAGTGCCCTTTCTCCCCACTCCTCCAAAGGGCCAATAAACCGCCGCCGGATCCATGAGGGGTCTTCATAGTAGATTACGGCAGGATAAGCTTTCTTGGGAACCCTTGCGTTCTGAGACTCATCTTTAGAACGCCGTATGGCCTCAGCCAACTGTGCGGCTTCCTCGGTGGCCGAACTCGGGAAAAGTAGTCCAGCATCTGATTCCTGCAGGGCCAACGGTTCATCCTCAAGAATGGGCTCAGACTCTATTAAAGAGTCGAGCAAGTTAGTAGCAACCTTCCTTCGACGCTTGGACCCAGAGCCGGTCGCCGAGGACGACCGCTTCCTTCCCCGCGGAGCCTTAGTGCGGCGTCGGCCCACGTTACCCTCAACACCCTCAACAACCTCATCCCTGTCACCCTCACCCGGTGCCACAACCGAGGATGACACTGCCATTGTAGATGCCGCGGGGGGCGGTGCTGCCTCGGGTGGTGACACTGTTACCGGAGCTCGTTTACCCCGCGACCGAGTACCCAGGAGCATACCAGCTGTTGGGGTAAGATCCACTCCCGACTCTCCCGGAATAAGCGCGGTGTCGGTATCCCTCAGAAGAAAGCGGACCGGGGCGCGCGGTCCCAGCGTAGCTCCCATGGCCAGAACCTGAGTAGGGGCACCGTGGCCAAGAAGTACCTTTCTTTCCTCAATAATAATCGGGTTGACCCGATGGAGATACCAGCCCGTGAACGACCCCATGCATCGGGGCATGTAATCAGCATCGAGGATCATGAACTGGGAACCAGTGTTCAGCCTCACAAAATGATGGGCGGCATCTCGAACGGCCTCGAGCGAAGGAACCGGCGCGACTATGAAAGCCTCAAACGGGATGCCCTGATCGTAGCCAAACTGCCGGGCAAAGCGATGCGGATTGTACTGCATGAAGAGGGCTGCGCTATCCTGACGGAATACCAGGTAACCCGGTCTGATTGCGTATAAGCGCGCGGCCTCCCGGGGCTTCAAAGAGACGCGTTATCTATTGACCGGTCCCAAAGCGGCTGGGCTGAACCCGCGGAAGAAGATAAGACCCGATCATTAAATACCAACCCGCCAGCAGTAGCATAAGGAGAAATCAACGCCCGAATAGCCCCGAATTGAGTCGGGTCAGCGACAGAAGCATCCACCAATCGCATAAGCCGTGGGAAGGTATAGGCGTCGTAGAAAGCGGGCCTTTGATGCATAGCGAAAGCACCCAAGATGTGCATTTCGATCCAAGACGTAAAGTAGTGAAGAGAAAAATTTACCACATCTACGCCAGGGTTAGAAGTATTAGCTGCAGCGTCCAACTCGTGATAGAGATGCGCCAATGCCGGGATGCCAACGGCCAGCCGAGTTTCCTCAGCTATACGGTGAGCCGGATAGATGACCGAAACTCTCATAAAGCGGCGATGCATAGGGATGACAAACCAGCTGAGCCAGACACTGATAAACCCAATGAAGAATGCCTCCTCATCCATGCCGGGAGCTGCAATGGATTCGAAAGACATCGGCGACATTATGGGGATGTAGTACTGCGGTAGATCCGATTCATTGGTCGGCAGCTTCTTCGGACCAAACCCAAAGGGGTCTTTAATATTTGCGAACTTCTGAGCTGTCTTCAACAAGACGCCCTCGCGAAGGAAACAGGCAATGAAGCTCTTAAAAGTAACGCCCTGCTCCTCAGATTCGGTGAACAATCGATTAAAGATACCTAGCACCTTGATCAAGCTCGGACGCTTGTGGCGGACGGCGTTCTCAGCAGACAAGCCGTCAAGCGGTGCGGGCTCAGGTTCAAAGACGTATTCATCAGAAGGCAGCAACTCCTTATAAAGTGTCCCTCGAATTGGCAGCCTCGAGATCTCATAAAATTCCCCCAAAGAGATCGAAACCTCTCTGTCCCGCAGAAGAAAAGTGTTGGTGGAGAGATTCCATTGATTCAAGAACGCCTTAACCCACCAGGCATACGGGGATTGATAATGGAAGAGCGACGCATATATTGACTGGTAAAGCCCGACCTTCTGCAGCCGCGCACGATGGGTAGCAAGGATATAGAGAGCCCAGAGGAGGTAGCCCATGGGGTGTCGAGGAGTGAGCCCTATCTTATAAATCTGTCCCCATGGGTGGGCCTCACCCTGGCAAATGCGTCGTCCCAGGATATCTATAGTGGGGATCGGATGGTTCGGTATACCGGTTGTTAAAGGCTCGAGCCGTCCCGTTGGAGTCTAATTTGGCATCTCCACAGCGAAAACCGTCCTCGGAGGATCCATCGGCAAGAACGGGAAAGTGGGCTCTGTCGGCACTTCACAGAGGGAACTCCGGCGACCTCGGATGATATGGCTGTACCAAGTTCCCCATAGAAGTAAGCTAGTGCAGTTCGGGTCATGAGCCCGGATCATCGCCATCGCTTCCTCGTCGGATGGTGATTGAGGAAAAGCGGCCTCCGAGCGAGTGAAGGGAAAGCACGGAACAGCAGCCATCGCACCTGAAACAAAGTAAAGGAAAACTGTCAAAAGTGAAGCCAGGAACATATATATATATATATATATATGTATGTATATATATATATATATGAGCATAAATATATGAAGACAGTTGAAGAAGGTGACAGAGGACTTGTTTGGTAGGACCATTAGTTACAAAACATGTCAGTCCCACGAAATCAAGATGACGGCTGGCTAATGATGAGACACGGCAATCATAATGAGACAAAGGGAATATTCTAATCAAATAGGCAGTGGGATTCAAGTGACCCTACACACTCCCCTAAAAAGAAATCTATTTTGGACTCTGTGACAAATCAAACAGAATCAAGGGGATTAAATTCCCAGGAAAGGACATGGCAAACCTCTTCTTCTCGGATGTGAAAGAGACAACCCGGGGCAAGAAAACCCTAAGAAGCCCCCATGGGAGGAACTTAGTTCTTTGTAGGAATTAAATTCCTTTTGAAAAGGGGAATTAAATTCCCAGAAACATTTCTTGGGAAGGAATTAAATTCCATGGATTTGAACCGCCACCATCATCTCCCTAAAGATCAGATGAACCCTAAGAGATTTACTGTTCGAAGATTAAATGGTTTTCTATTTTTGTTGAAGAACTTGAAGAAAAAATGGGTTCATGTTAAAAGGGGTGAAACCCTGGGTGTGGATTTAAAATCCAGAGAGTTTCTGAAAAATATATATAAGGGTTCCTCGATCGTTCAAAGATCACTACCTGAAGAGATGGGTTTTCCCTGAACAGAGTTAAACTCTGAAGATTGTGGAGCAGAGAACTAAGCTCTGGAAAAGGAGAATTAAATTCTCAGAAAAAAAAGTTTGCAAGGAGGAAGATGAAACAAAGTGGAGGCTCTTCTGAAAGGACAGGGGCATTTATAGGATGGGATGGAAAACGTTTCATCTACCCTACTCCCAAGGCAGATCCAACGGTCACAAAAGTGACAGCGTTGCACTCACGTGCAGACACGTGAGAACAACGCTGTGGGGGAATTTGTTCCCTGATTAAAAATCAGGAAAAAGCTTCAGAAGAGGCATACCGTGCTCACACGTGACCACTGGTCACGTGTTGGCACGTGATGGTTAAGCAGCGGCCAGAGAACAGAGCGCAGAAGAAGAAAAGCCCATTCCAGGGGTTACGTGCTTATACGTGACCAGGGGTCACGTGCTCACACGTGACCAACGGTCACGTGGCCATACGTGACCGGCTTTAAAAGACTTATTCTTTAACAGAATTAAATTCTGAGGAGAGATCATTCAAATCTTTCCAAAATGGAGAAGAATTATCTGAAACCGTTGGATCAAGAATCTGAAGGTGATTAAATATCACCAATTTATGAAAAAATCTTGGACATGGAAAGATTTCCCCCTAAATCTAACCGAAATAACAAATAGATATCTTTGGATTTAAAATCCAATGGTGAATAAAATTCACCTAATAATCTAAAGGCCCAGATTAATGATGAAGATAAATCAAATCTCTCAATAAACAAATCAAATCTTTCAATGAAACATTCACTAAAACAAATTGATTCTTTTCCTTCTCCTATAAATAGGAGCCAAAAAAGAAGGAGAGGAGAGAGAGATAGAGCCTTGGAATCTTGAAAATTCAGAAGGAAGAATTTGATTCTCTGCAAAAGAAAAACCCTAGGTAAGAAAAGAGAGACTTCAAAAGAGAATTTAATTCTCAAAAGAGTTTAACTCTTATATAAAGAAAAGAACTTAGTTCTTTCTCTGGTGGAGGATCTACAAAGTGCACATCTCCCCATGGATTGAGAATTTAATTCTCATTGGGTTGAGATCCTGCCATGCAGATCTAAAACATAGAGGAGGAATTGAGTTTTAAGAATTTAATTCTCACAGAATTTTAGGAATTTAATTCCTTTGAGATAAAATTAGGGTTTAACCCTATATTACAGGAATTTGATTCCTTCAAAATGGACAGAACTATGGTTTAACCCTAATTGAGAACTTAATTCTCTCAAACCCACAGGAATTTAATTCCCTTTAAAAAAAAAAGAAATCAGGGTTTCACCCTATGCCAGAATTTAATTCTTTACATATATGGGGAATTTAATTCCTACAGAAAAGAAATTAGCGTTTAACCCTATCTAAGAATATAATTCTTCAGAAAAAAATAGGAATTTAATTCCTCTAAAGTTTATTGCTAGGCTTTAACCCTGTGAAGAATTTAATTCTTAAAACATGAACAGATCTTTAAAACATGCAAAGAACCAGAGTCACGTGCTACCATGTGACCCCTGTAAAGATCCACGGAAAAGAACTTTGAGGCAACGCCTCACGTGCCCCACGTGACCCCTGAAGGATACAAAGAAAAAGCAAACAGAAGCTATGGGCGCCCTCACGTGCTACCACGTGACCCCTTGGCAAAAGCTTTAACAGTTAAAAACCCACATTCCCATCACGTGACAGCACGTGATGCTCCAAGAGCAATTATAGAAAGTATTCAATATGTTCGGCAGAATAAAATAAGGGGAATCAGGGCGCTCTCACGTGTCCACACGTGACCCCTCTCTCCTTAGTGTTTAATACTAATTTGAAGACTTTGTTCCCAGTGTTTAACACTAATTTTCTTAGTGTTTAACACTAATTTGAAAACTCTATTTTCAGTGTTTAACACTGATTTTCTTAGTGTTTAACACTAATTTGAAAACTTTGTTCCCAGTGTTTAACACTGATTTGCTTTAGTGTTTAATATTAATTTGAAATCTCTGTTTCCAGTGTTTAATACTGATTTGCTTCAATGTTTAACATTAATTTGAAAGCCCTGCTGCTAGTGTTTAACACTGATTATCTTTTAGTGTTTAACACTAACTTGCTAATACTGTTGGTCTTTAGTGTTTAACACTACTTTTAGCCCAATTAGCTAAGTTTCTAGAGGCAAAGCCTCTTCTTCAATGAACCAACAGAGGGGCAATATTCTAAACATGATTGGACTTAGCCCAAGCTGGCCATAAGTCCTCAATTCAAACTTAATTGGGCTAATGGGCTCATAATATAATTAATTGGTCTTAGTTCCAAATTGGACCAAAGATTATTTAATCTACCTTGGTTCAAGGGTACATCTCTTCACTCCTTTGATACTTGGCGTTGTAATTCCTCAACGTCTTCAAAGAGGTGACGGGTCCCGATGACCACACATTGATATGGACTGTGGGGTCCTTAAACTCATGGACTATGATGTCCTTAACCTTGACCGTGATGTCTTAAAACTAATGCCGGACTGTGGAGTCCTTAAAATCCACGGACTATGATGTCCTTAATCTTGACCGGGATGTCTTAAAACTAACAACGGACTATGATGTCCTTAACATTGACCGTGATGTCTTAAAACTAATGCCGGACTGTGGAGTCCTTAAAATCCACGGACTATGATGTCCTTAACCTTGACCGGGATGTCTTAAAACTAGCAACGGACTATGATGTCCTTAACCTTGACCGTGATGTCTTAAAACTAACGCCGGACTGTGGAGTTCTTAAATCCACGGACTATGATGTCCTTAACCTTGACCGCAACGTCTTAAAACTTACATTGGACCGCAATGTCCTTAAACTACCTATTGACCGCAATGTCACTAAACAAAATAACAGGGCTCTCTTAATTGCTCTTTTGTTGGATTTAAACGATCCAGTTAAGTTGATCTTAGTCTAAAAACTAGACTAACGTATCCTTAACAAACGTTTAAGTTGATTTTAGTCCCAAATGAGGCTAACGTATCCTTAAACCCAAACCCCTAAACCCAAATCTAAGATAATACGGATTTGGACTAGTCCATGCCCTACGGGCGACGACATAACTCAGTCTCCGTATACAATCCACGGGCAACCAAACATAAAACAAACACCCACGACACGAAGTGATCATCTGGAGAAGGAGAAAGTTGTTACCGCGATGCGGTAGCGTAATTAACTGCAGGGGCTTGCGCTTGCAGGGAAGAGCGTCCCCACAATCAAAAACCCCTCAAGCGAGGGGGAATCTGACGAAGTCTGCTATATCGGATGCATCCGTTTAAACCTTCGATACACAGTGCCATAAATCAACTTGGCATCTTCGGAGAGATGGACGGATAGCACCTATTAGCATCTGCCCCGAATTTCAGGCAAGACATCTGTCGCGCTGTCTTTCGGAGGGGAACACACCCTGGCCGCAATTTGCGGCCAGAATGATTAAATTTGTAGCCATGAGAAAGGGGTAGGGTCTCGGGTCTTCAGGATTGCTTTTAGGTTGTCTGCACGACTCGCTGTGATCGCTATAAAATTTTCAGGTCCCCGGGTCATAGCAGATTTCACTTTCCCATCACAATTTCTATAAAATACGATATCGAGGATTTCTAAGATTGCTAAATAGGGTTCTAGTCTCTGGTTTAGTCCAATATACCATCACTACAGAGGTTGTATGGTCTCTATTAATCTCAATTACACCTTCACAACTCAAGAATTCCTCAAACCTCATCTAGGAATTTTCTAAGTTCACCAAACCAAATTAAAACACTTCTAAACATGCATGGAAGCTAAAGTGAATGAAATACTACACTAATGGTGTAAGAATTACCTCATTTGGCAACTCAAGAATTTTCTTGAGTTGCCCCAAGTCTTCAAAATCCAAACTTTCTTGGTCCAAAATGCTTATAGTGAGCTTGTGCATATTTTTAATGAAAGAGAGATGATGTTTTGAGGTAGGATTGAGGGTGTTAGTGAGGGTTTAGAGAAGGTGGAGAAGAAGGCAGCCATGAGTGAAGGGGAGGGAAAAATGATGAATAAATAATGAAGGGGGACAAATGCGAGCCATGGTCAAAGACCCCTCACCTCTCTCTCTTCTCTCTCTTGTCCATACTCTATTGTTTAACCTTTTCCCTTTTCTTTTTCCTTTTTCTTTTTCTTTTCTTCTCATCTCATTTGAAATAAAGCCATGCATGAAAAAAATTAAAGAAAAGCCATGGTAGAAAATGTAACAATGTGAAATATGACATAGTGCATGTCATGTGCACAAATCAAGCTTAATGCACGATTAGTGATATTTAATCGCGATTAGTATTAAAATGGAATATAATTAATTAATCATAAAGAATTTATAATTTGCTTAAATTGTATAAAACACGTTCATTTCAGTAATTCCTATAATTTTCCAAATATTTCCCCATTTATCGGTAATTAATTATACCGCACCATAAAAATATTCCTAATATTTATTATTTAATTATATAAATTCCCAAAAATAATATTTTATTTTTCTGAAATGTTACAGTATTACGCACACCCAGTAGGCCAGAGTTCGATATCGTCGACGAGACATATTACGAGTGACCATGATAGTTGGTCAGAGATCTTTAGAGTACGTGCCAGAGCAGAACTGTTTCCGTCATCATTTCCTTATTGGGCCGTTGAGCCGAGGAGTTTTGTAACGGAAAATGCACAGTGAGAAACGATAGCCTAAGTGCACAAGGCGTCAGACCAGGAACAGGAGGCAAGTAGATACTTGCTCTGCTAGTTTTGGATGCACCGACACCTTCTTGATTTTGAAGGAAGGACATATCGACGACAGTGTTTACAATTTGCGATTTGGTGATTCGAATATCACGTGTCCGTTATTTTGGACTTCTGTATTTTGGGCGATTTATTTGCATAATTGAGATTTTGTGTACGCTGATGCACATATTTGTGAGATTTTATACCACGGTATACCTAATTTGTATTGAGGTTTGTTATATACCGTCGATTTCGACTGTGATATTCGATATTGTTTTCGTGCACTTTGTGCACTTGAGTTGGATTCTTGCGCATACTTGGTGTGCTTGATACGATTTTGGTGCATAGTAGATGCACTAAATCGGGATTCTTCGTGCATATCAGATACACCTGATATTGTTGTCAGGCACACTCGTTGCCCTTGACAGGTGTTTTCGTGCACACCCGTTGCACTTAGCTTTGGTTTTGTGCACATGTATGGCACATTCATTGGTTTCGATTTCTGTGCGAACCAGACGCACGTGGCATTGTTACATGTACTATTGAGTATGATTCTTTTGAGCAGTACGTTTTTATGATATTGACTATTTGATATAGTAACCGAGCAGGACTAGTCAGAGGACAGTAGCTGAATATGTTTTTGAATGCATCGATAGTTATCGAAGGGATTTCCAAAAAGGAGCTATAGTCTCAGTATTTACCTATGTGTCCGAGATGACACGAACGTTTTACAAAGGAAACCCTTCTAAATTATTTTCAAAAAGGCGGGACGCGTATGTTAAACAAGGGATGTATATATAGTTATTTTCTTACAATAAACGTCCGCTACTTATGCCGTGATACGCGCATCACACAGCGACTTGAAAAATGTTTGGCATGCATTCCTTTCAGATGTTTTGACAGTTTACAACGATGCATACTATGTACATATTTTAGTCTTGAGTATATCATGTTGGTTTTCGCATCGGATTTTGATTTTGGTATCTTCCCCATAACTCCGATGATTGCGAGATGCTTGACGGAGTTTTTGATTTTGAGTTATATACTCGTTTTCCATGCGCATGCATTGCGCTACGATATGTTTTATGTATTTATGATTTCGGAGCCCCGACTACTTGATCATTTTACTGAAATGTTTTAGTATTTGAGGGGTTTAAATTTAAATTTAAATTCGGAGACCGAATTTATTTAAGGGGGGAAGACTGTAATATTTCAGAAAAATAAAATATTATTTTTGGGAATTTATATAATTAAATAATAAATATTATGAATATTTTAATGATGTGGTATAATTATATACCGATAGTTTAGGAAATATTGGAAAATTAAATTGAATGGCGATTTTTGCAGGGATTTATGTGATTAAGGCAAATTATAAATTTTTATAATTAATTATATACAAATTTATTTCTAAACTTGATTAACGTTCACTAATCACGCATTGATGGTGTTTTGTGCATGTGACATGCACCATGTCATATTACACATTTGTTACATATTTCTACCATGGCTATGCATTATTTTAAATGAGAGGAAAAGAAAAGAAAAGGAAAGGAAAAGGAAAAAGGATTAAAGAATGAGATATGGGCAAGAGAAAGAGAGAGCGAGGGGTCAAGTGAACAATGCCTCTTTGTTCCTTCATTCTCTCCTTCATCATTCTCCTTCCTCTTCTTTCTCCCATGGCTGCCCCCTCTCTTCCACAACCTCTATCCCCTCACAACAACCCCAAAATCATATCAAAAACCCTAAGTCCCTTCACAAAAAAGGTGCACAAGCTCACTACAAGATTGGAGGACCAAGAAAGTTAGGATTTTGAGCACTTGGGGCAACTCAAGAATTTTCTTGAGTTGCCAAATGAGGTAATTCTTTCATCATTAGTGTAGTATTCCAATTCCTTTATCATCCATGTTTAGTTTAGAATCGATTAAGTATAGTTTAGTGAGCTTAGAAAATTCCAATTTGAGATTAGGGTTTGTTTTGGATTGATGTAGTGAAATTAAGGTTTAGTGGTGACTTTACACACCCGTAGCGTAAATCTTATAGATTGAAACCAGAGATTTAACCCCAAGACATGAACTTAGAATCTCCGATATCGGGTTTTGTGAGGAATTGTGGTGATATTTAGAGTTCTGCTATGACTCGGAGACCTGGAAAAATATTTAGCGATTACAGTGACACAAGCAGGTGACCTAGAAGCTACCCTGAAGACCCGAGATCCAAACCCCTCTACCTGGCCGCCAATTATTGCCTTCTGGCCGCAAATTGCGGCCAGGACTTGGCCTCTGGGCCTCGTGCTTGGCCTGTGGTTCCCTTATCTTTAATTCAGACCCCATATATATATGCAAAATTTCCTAATTTCACCTGAACTAAAATCTGGAGCAAGTTTTCAAAGTTGCTGTTTTGGTTTCGTGGTTTTCAATAACTTGATTTTGGTATACGAACTGTGGATTCGATCGTTGGACGTTTGTACGTCAACGACGAGAGATTTGTGATATTTTTCGTATGCATAGGCTATAGGTTCTAACCTATAGGCACATCGCGTGTCGTTTTGGTTTCAAATCGGATTTTAATGCGATATTATGTGTTATGATATGTAGGTACCTCCGCGTGAACTTCGGGATGACAAGCAAGAGTATGGCGACATCGACTTCGGCAAGTAAGGATCAAGGTGAGTAGATATATATCTACGGGGGAAGTCGGGTGGATGGCGTATAGCACCCCCGCAGTTTCGTAGTGTAGTACGCGAATGCGTTATGATATGTATATACTTATGTGTGTTATGAGATGTGCATACTTAGCAAGAAATGCTTATGTGACTTTGGGTTAGTTTTAGAGTAATTGTTGGAAAATGCCTTTAGTTTAGTTTCTTAGTCGCGAAACCCTAGAGTAAAGATTGGTACACACGCATACACAAACACGCATACATTTGATTTTCTTGTGTGTGTGTGTACACACACACACACATATGTATGTGAGTATGCATATACATAAATGTATACGTATACACGGATGATGAGGATAGTATATGTCACGCCCCGCTTCCCAGAGTACGCTAGATTGGGCACGTGACATAGCCAACCATGCTACCTGTGGGTAGGAAGTATCCATCCACAGTCACATTACGGCTGTAGAGATATCAAGAACAAGACAAAACTATCTAAAATATGTCCACAATTCAGAATAACAATAGTCAATGATAAATAAATGCGGAAGCAAATGATCCAATACAATATCTGAAAGGTATGTCCCATAATGCGGGCTCACATCAGAAAATAAATGCAGGAAATAAAACTAACCACTACATAACTGACAATTCAGCCTGCTGGCTGAAGTACTCCTGCTCGGACTGCGACAGTGGTAGAGAATCTGGGCCATGCAAAACCCAGACGTCAGCGCGTCAAGTCAACAAGTAATATAATATGAACAATGTAATAGGCAATGCAGAACTAAACATGAATAAAGCAATAATGTGAAACAAGCGGTGCAGGGTAATGTGCAGTGGGTAACTAAACTGTTCTATCGGGTTTCCTAGTCTAAAGTCTTTGAAATCAATTTGATGAATCGTCGATGTAACTCAATAGTATCCCGTACATACCCAGGATCATGGCCACAATGTTCTCGGCTGCAGCCGAGACATGCCGCTAGGCAAAAAACAGGAATGTGTACACTCGTTAGTATCCCGTACATACCCGGGATCACGGCCACAATATTCTCGGCCGAAACCGAGACATGCCGCTAGGCACAAAACAGGAATGTGTACACTCGAACAGGTAGTGAACTGTCGAGTTACAAGTCAGGTTCACCTTTGATTTCCCCATACCCCCAAGTTATATGTGTCAGGTCAGGTATTCAGTAATCAAGAACTAATGCCAACACAGGATCAGGTAACGGTAGGTTTGTCTGGATAGACAACAGGAATGGTCCATGAGGACTACATGTCAGGTTTGTTGGCATTAGGCACGAGATCAGGTAACAGGTCAGGTCATGATACATCAGGTCAGGTCAACAGTAAACGGTACCATGTCAGGTGTATCAATATATACCATGTGTGACAAAGTCAAGTCAAGATGTAACAATATCGTGGATGTGCTCACAGACAGATATATAATCGAACAGGGTATTTAATAACATGGAATGAGCAATGAGCTAAATAACAATAAGCAGTTTCATTCGATCATAAGAGTGCAGTAATACAGTGCAGCCGTTGTATTATTTAACAGGTTTTGAGCACCCTTCGCGATGCAATAGTTTAAATGATGATGCAATACAGTTATATCAAGCCTTTGAATACGAATGACCGAATGTGATAGAACTACATGGGTAAGTGCTACAATCTATTAAACGGTAAAATGTGATTAACAGGTAAACTTGGTTCTTAGGTTGAAAGTGGCAAACTGTAATTTTTATGTTAACTGTAAAATGATATATGTCATATTGCAACCAAATGAGAAATGACTATACCGAGTTAAGTTTTGCAGGTTTAATGAGTCAAAATATATATAATTGTATAGTATAGCATGTAGCAAGTGATACTTGCCTCGACGGGTCGCGAACCGGGAAAACGGAACGTAACGTCGGCGGGGAAACACGCGACGAACGCACGGTTCACGGATTGAACCCAAACGACGAACCAAGGGACCTCACAGGTCAGAGCACTCCGCTGGATCGTCAGGACACGTCACCGGCACGGCCGGATTCCGGCGAACAGCGACAATAACAACCGGAAAAATTAATGCACGGCCAAGGGATAAACCGGAGGGAAAATGGAAGGAGGAAGGGGAGAGAGGGCTTACTGGTGTTGCAGAGGGCGTGACGGCGATGGGGTCGACGGCGGTGGGGCGCCGGCGAGGAGGTTGCAGCGGTGAGGGTTAGGGCTCGGGTATGGAAGTTCGGTGAAAGGGAAAGAAGGCGGAGAGGGAGAGGAGGTGGTCGGGGGCCGGAGTGCGCAGGTGATGAGGAGGTGCTGAAGGTGGCGCGGGTGTCGACGACGAAGGCCGCCGGCGATCGGGCGACTGCAGCGAACTCTGCAGGGGTTGCGGCTGCATAGGGCTCACGGGGAGAAGGAAGAAGATGTTGAGGTTGGGAAGAGGAGGCGAAAGCGAGGGCGACGGTGGCGTTGGCGCCGGCGTCGGGGCTGCGGCGGTGACGGTGACGAGGCGGCTAGGGTTTGGCTCGCGATGGGTTTCTCGTGTTCTCGTTCTGGGAAAAATTTATGAGAGGGGAAAGGAGAATATATATATGGAAGAGAGAGAGGGTTAGAGAGAGAGATAGATAGATACGAGAGATAGAGAGAGAGATGGATAATGGAGGGGCCCACGGGGGGGTTTAAGCCCACTCTAATTGGCCAGGGAAAGATTTTAAATGGTTAAAAAGATTTAAATTAAAGATTTAAGAATCTAAAAAATAACAGTAAGAATATTATAACGAAATATTATAAGGTTTTGAATATTTTATTAATTTGGGATTTTGGCGCTAAATGAAACATTTCCAAATCGCGCCCGGGTTGGATCCAAAAATTTGAAATTTAAATAATAGGATTTTAAACGGGTTCCAAATTTTAAAATGAAATGTTTTATGATTAAAAAGCATACCCCCAAGTCGGACACCTGTACGCGCGCGTAGCCGTCCAAACTCGCCCGTTTCACCGAACGGGACGAGAACTCGATGCACGGACGCTACCACGCGGCTAGGGGTGTCGAGTAGGCCAAGATAGATATTTTTAATTTTATTTTAGGTGCTAAAATTTGTTATATACAGAAATGACCTTTCCAGATAAAATTTCACGGTAAGTGTCAAACAGGCAAGCTAAATGAAATGAGTAATATCTAATGCTCAACCAGTAACAGAAAATAGTAGTATTGGGCTCGGGTGTTACAGTATATGATACTTGGGGATGAGTCGATGTGATTAGGCATGATGCCGTGAGATCGGTGATGTGACTTGGATCGTATTATGAGATACAACATGTATTATAACGGATCGTTGGGCGATATGTTTTCATACACACGCAGATATATATATATGTTGATGGTATCGGAATGTACTGGACTTTAAATCGGTACCCCTAATTCAGGAAATAATGATAATGATTACAGATGAATAATGAGTTATATGTGATATTGACCCGTACCCGATTTGGGATGTCGTACGATAGATTTACCGTACGAGATATAATTATGATGATAGATCCGCACTCATGACTCGAGAATGTCATATTATATATATATTTTATCGTACGTGACGCTATTGAGGCGGGATCACCGACTACTAGATATATCAACTCGGCCTTAGGTGGTTTTCCTTACCCTTTTGATTAGTCTCTTAGTTTTGTCCTGTAGTTTACTTAGTAGATGTTAGACTGGGCTCGAGTCACACTTATTTCCAAAACTAACGAATCGTGAGTATTTTAAAGACAGGACATGGGATACTACGGATCTTTTAAAGGACGTACCTTTTCTTAAAAACACCGTAGCCCATATTTTCTAAAACTACGATTCGTGCTATTTCAAATGCCAAAATTGTATGACTCGTATATATAATGTATATTCTTGCTGTTCGCATTGCATTGCATACTTGATTGTGTTTCTTTAATTATTATGAACCCATGCTGTCAGGACACCAGCACCATTACCGATGATGCGTATGTCTACGAACACTTGCTTGCCGGCTCATACACATCATCATCGGTAATTGCCATGACACATACACTTTAGAAGTATTATTTCATTGACATGACCTACTAGCTGATAGTTCCAATATGTTATCGCTTTTATATGCTAGTTTAATTATTGCATTCCTTGCTTGATATCCGATGCATTCATATATTCATTTGTCATGTAATATTATGGGGCTTTATGCCGGTAATTCACTGTTATTTACTCTTGAGATTTGGATTTCAGATTTCTATGAGATTTCTGGATTTGGAGAAACCGCAAAGATTTTATAAACTGATTATCATTTTAAAGATGGAAAATTGCGGTTTTCTCGTGATATGATTTGAGAGGTGTCCACCATGAGTTTTTCTCGGCTCTTAAGCGGTATCATACATCCGATTCGAGAAGGAGGAGGAACCGTCTGCGGACGCATGGTGGACCCGGTGCGGTACCCTAGGGCAAGATGGTCGCAGATGATGGCGTTGAGCCCGGCAGGGGAGAACTACCGACCGGTTATTTGTGACGCGGCGGATATCCGGGGGATACCGACGTAGTCGTGAGATTTGATGATTTGGGTCGGTCCAGATTGCCGGAGCCCGGGGCCAGTCCGGATTGCCGAAGCCCGAGATATTGAGACACAGAGATATTGATACTTTATGATATGGGCCAGTCCGGATTGCCGGAGCCCGAGATATTGAGATATTGGGATATACACATTTTGTGTCGATACTGGACACGGATTCTCTGTTGATTGCATTGATGATACTTTGATTTTTATGCAGAAATTTCACTGAGATAAGAAAACAGTTTTCTCATTTAGATGTATTCTGTTTTCATGCATTCATACATCATATACATAATATGTTGTTACCCGAGGCACTGACATGAGCACTTGGTATTACACTTATGTATAAATGTTTACCCTTACCATTATATTATGCTTCAGGCTATTTTATTTTGAGGATATTACTATTGTATGACCTAGGATAGAGTCATACATGCGATTTCTGCTCGGTGATATTTTCTACTCATGAGTTGGCAACTCACTCCCGTCGTGCCACAGTTTCTTGCAGATTTTGCCGTACAGGTTTTCTTGACGGCTTTGCTGGCACACTACTTCATTCTGGGTGATTGCTTTGGTAGGTGGGTTCACTCGCATCATGACCACCATTGTACCTTATTTATAATCAGTTGTATCTAATAATTCAATCAACCAGACTTGTATATTTGATAGACTTAGAAAACCAGTGTATATTCTTTCGACTTTAGAGTCACGCGCCTGTATTATTATGGTTTTTCTCTGGTTTTCTTGAGGATATTGCTTTTCTTGATGAGTTTTTATTCTCGTCCTTCGGCGTTATATATTTTATTATATTGCGTGGTTGTGTCCACCAATTGGCGAAGAGCTAGCTCCCGCTTGGGGATGCCTTTATATTATGCATGTTTGTATCCGTTTGGGGTCAGTATTTACAAAGGAAACTCTGCCGAAATTTTTGGAAAGGACTTGATGTTTTTAAAAGGCTTACTACGACTTTCAAGGGGATTTTTATGTAAACTTTTAAACAAGTTTTTCTTCACTTCTCTTTCAAATGGTTTAGATTCCTGGGTTTTTGGCTTACTTGAATTCGGTGCGGTCCTATAGACTTCACATGATTTAAGTGTCAGTCACGTGCCATTTCGGGTCGTGACACTAAACCCAAAATAGTTTTCAGAATAGATCTTCGTACAGCCACGTAGAAATTGCCTTGGCGCGGCAGTTAGATGACAAAGGAAAATACCATTGTCTATATCTACAGCGTTTTACTTTTGATGAAAACAATATTGCCTATAGCGTTTTACTCAAAGTGAAAATGCTATTACCAATAGCATTTTATTTTGTTGATATTGATTTTAGATTTTGATTTTGATTTTGTTAAAATTGTAACAAAACTGAAAGAGAGTAAATGAAAAAATCTTATGATATTTTGAAAATAGAATAAATTTTGTTATTGCGGTTTTTTATGGGAATCTATATTTGATTTGGAAAATTTATAGGAAAAAAACATAATGGAAATCCATATGCTGACTAAATTTATTCTTTTCTTAAAAGACTATGAGATTTGTTCATCCGCTTCCTGTCGGTTTTGTTACAATTTTAACAAAATCTAAATCTAAATCTAAAAAATTCTTAACAAAATCAAAATCAATATCAATATAGACATATGGCAAAATCAATATCAACAAAAAAGCGCTATTGACAATAGCATTTTCACTTTGAGGAAAACACTATTGCCAGTAGCGTTTTCATCGAAAGGAAAACGTTATTAACGATAGCGTTTTCTTTTAGCATGTAATTGCCGCATCAAGGCCATTCCTCCATGGCTGTACGGAGGTCTATTCTGGGAATTATTTTGGGTTTGGTATCATTTTGAGAATTATTTATTTTAATAGTATTATTTCGGGGAAAAATTCCAAAACCCGGAGGTAAAACAGGAATTGGATCGCAAAATGCAACTAGCATTGCTTCATACAATGCCATGTGGAAAAAAGAAATTATCATGGAAATTAAAAATAAAGAAAAAAGCAAGACAAATTCTGAATCCCACTAACTTATAAAAATTGAATTTTAAAATATCTTATTAAATTCAACTACCCATTTCACTATTTCCTCATCCTTTACCCTGTTACCCTGACTGATTTGGCACAAAAACAAAAAGGATACTAAAATGAACATTGAAAAAAGAAGAACAAGAGAAATAGGTGACTGAGTAAAACTTACCTTCATCTTCTAATTTTTCTATATTTCTCTTGAGTCAGGTGAATCAAAAAATGCTATTTTTAGCTATTAATTTTAATGACGAAAAGGTAAGAGTATGAAAAGGAAGTAATTAATTTTCAGAGATGGAATTTCAGTTATCTTTCCAAAGCTAACTCTTCTTTTCCCTCCATAAATAAAAACATTTCTTTATTAGAGTTGAAATTGATTGTCTATATATGTTATTTCTACACATCTTTGATTTTATATACCTTTGGCCAATTTTCTTTTATTTCTCTTTTAGATTTAATTTAAAAATTGTTTCTTTCATGGGAAATTATTCTTCATGTTTATTTTTGTTATTAATACATTTATTCTGCTCACAATTTAACCCCTCAAATAAATTCAAAACTTTAATAATCATGAGCATCGCACGTACAAATACATTAGTTTGTTTGAGTCTAAATTCAGCCACACAAAGATACGAATACAAAACAAAAATCCCCAAAAATATGACTGCATATCAGGCCGATCTTTGGGTCGTTTCATTGTTTCATGTTGGCCTCAAACCTTATCTTGAAAATTTTGGTTTGTGCAGCCCGCAACATAAACCTCCATCCATCTTTGGATATAGCATTTGAAGCCTTGTCCTGCATCCTCCGTTTAGTACTCTTGCAAAACAATTGTGTAACAAAGAAAACTAAATGGAAATATTATGTAAATAGTGCTTGAAGGCAGAGAACGGTCTCCAAGGAGATACTTAAATGTCCAATATGTTTGTTTTATTGAGCTAAAAATTTGAGTCTAAAATTCTGTCAAGAGTCTGAAGAATTTTTAGTTTCCTCAAGCTTAAAATCAAGTGTTTGTTTCCTTCAGTTATAGCCTTGAGTACAAGATAAGGAAAGTTCATTGTTTGTTTTGTTATTGAGTTGAATTTTGGATCTAAATATTTTAGTAATAAAATTGCTTATATGACAAGAGTAAAAAATTCTTATAGCATGTGACCACACACTTCCGCTAAATATTTTCAAAAATACTTTTCCAACCGCAATTTGGCTATTCAAAAGTTTACCAAAAAGACGGACACCATTAGCTCACTTGCTTGACAATACTACCTAAGTGTTGTGGGTCCTACCATAATAAAATTGCTTATGTCGTAAGAGTCAAGCGAAGAATCAGGCAAAAAAAAGTTGGCCTCAACTCTTGGCCTTTGATGATTTATGATGATGTTTTTCGCTTCAAGTGTGCGTTTTGAGTCAATGAAACAAACACTTGAACCTTGACTCATGGAGACAACAAAAAATTGTTGTCCTTCTTGACCCTCTACTCAACCCCTTACTCCACAAAACAAAGAGCCCCTAAGTCGTTGGCTTCCTAACCGATGATAAGCAATGAAGCTAACATGTTTGCTATCTCTTGATTATTTCACTTTTTATGACTCAACAACATTCACATCTGCTGTTTTAACGTAAAATCTACTTGGCTGCCGGTGATAAATTCTATCTTTCTTTTATTATCATATTTAGAAAGACATGCATTGCTTTATTATGTTGTCAGACTCTAACTATTTTGATCTAGAAAATTTAAAGCCAACACCTCCTCCTGCACACCCGGTGGACCAACTACCATTTATGCGATAACTAAGAGCAAAGAAGCAAAATCTGTCGACTCTAGCACTAATGTTCACATGGAACCGAACCGAACTTTTGAGAGCAACCTTGGAACTTCAATTCCTAAAGGAAGCACTGGGTCCGAAGCCGAAGAAAGGCTGAGGCAACCGCCTAAATTTGTTCACGAGGTCGACAAAGTAATTACGTTAGGCCATTTTAACAACTATTTCATATATGCTCAAGTGCTGCTTATATAATATCGAACGATAGAAATATAATGATAATCATTACTCTTAATTTAGCAAAGAAAATACTTAATATATATAGCAGATACATCTGCCATAGGAAATAGCATCCAAAAACCCACCGGTTCATTTTCTTTGACTGAGCTGAAAGAAAAGGAAACGGAAACTACTGATTACTGCGAAACAAGCTTCGCAATTGACTGAGCTGAAATTGGTGGCAAATTTGAGGAACAAAAACTCTGCCATGACTCTGGTTTCTTATTGTTGTTAGTTTCATCTTCATCATCTTCTTCTTCCTTTGTAACCTTTTCTTTAGGGAATCCATTGTAAATTGCAGTGATGACGCTCCTTGCTGCTTCGCGTGCCTCCGGCAATCGATCATTCAAAAGCTCAGCTGCAATTTGTAGGAGAGTCCCTAGCCCAAACTCTTTCATAGTCTCCATATCCTTGAAAAAAAAACACATAAAAATTGACATTTTTTTACTAAAAAAATGGAGCTGTACGCAACATTCATTGCTAAAATGCCATTTCCGTCTTTGGTCAGCAACATCAATAACAATTTGGAGTGTAGGGTAAATTACATATTATATAATTGACCTTTTCCCGTGTTTAACGGTACACCATTATACTTGAAAAGTTACAATTACCACCGACTGCGTGTTTATCGCAACTTTTGAATCGTGTTTTATGTAATTTTTAAAGCACGTTCTAAGAAAAATAAAGGGTGCTTAATGCAATTTTAGAGCTTAATGGTGGTGTGTAAGGAACAATAAAAATTTCAATGATATTTTATGAAATTTACCCAAAATGTAATTACATTTCATCATCTGTAACAGATGCTATAAATTTTTCATTGCAGCAAACCAAACACCTTCTAAAATTAATCATCATTTTTTTGTAATTAAGAATAATATAATGGGGTCTCTTTTGCATACCATTTCGGAGATGCATTTCGATATGCCAACAGCTGCTTTGGCTCTCACTCTGAGATTTGAATGGTTAACATATAATTGAAGCTTCTTCGACAATGGAAGAGGACTAGTAAATTGAGCCATTGTGTCTAGTGCTTTCTGAGCTTCTTCACACACAAATTTCTTATCTTGAGATGCTTTCAGTAGAAGTTGTAGCAACTGTGAATCAGTTCACAAGCATCACTTTTCACTTCTAGATAGACAAATTCTATAATATAAAAAAAACATACCAAATTGTCAAAAGCTTGGTTGTCTTTGGAGTTAGAGAGCAAGATATTGCCAAAAGAGTGAAAGATATCGGTTGAAGCCATGATGGCTGTTTTGCATAAAGCACTCCTTGGGTTCTTCAATGCCTTTACCATCACCAACATCACATTTTCCCTATATATGAAAAAACATAAAATAATTTCCTTAGCATTTAAATATGTTAATAATAAGCTTTATCTTCAGTGATTCTTGCTATAAAAACAAAACCCAATTTTCTCTAACTAAAACAGAAACCTTTTTTCACAAAAAAAAGGACAAAGGGAAAAAACTTACAAAGTAGGTAGAAGAAGAGTAGAATGATGAAGCGCCAATCGACGCACATCATTTAAAGCTTCACACACTTTGATCCAATCCTTCGACTCCAATTCCTCTAGTAAACACTGCTTCATGTTGCAACCCCAGAAGTTATATTTTATATGTATATAATATTAAAAGAAGAGGCAACCCACAAATTGAAATGAAAGAGGGTAGGAGTTTCTCACCTTGATCTTGGTTTCGGGGTCGGAGAAAGGCTTGAGGTCATCTGAAGCTACGTATTCGATCGAATCAGGAACCATTGATTGAGGTGGTGTGTTCTCGTCGTTGAGAAGAGAATCGTGAACGACCTCTGCTTGAATTTTTGCAATCTTGAAAGGTTTTTTGGGCCTTTCAAGCTCTGTTGGAAGAGCATTGTCAAGAGATCTCAAGGCCATTTTGATTTTTCTTCTCTAATAATTTGTGTATGTTGTTGGATTTTTCAGTCAGAGGTGAGAGTTAATATAAAGAGACAGAGAAAGATGAAATGAGAGGAGGGAGACAGAGAGAACCCCTGTTGTTTTATCACTGGTGAGTTTCAAATTTTGAAAATGGAGGGGAAATTTTCTGTAACGGCTAGTTTTTGTTTTGTTCGATTTAAATTTGGTTTGGGATCCGGGAGGGTAACGTTGAAGTCGGAAAGGTTAAAATTCTGTCCAGCCCCACTACTTTTTATATAATTGCTTTTTGTATCCAAATTTTACGTGTGTAGTTAGGACAAAAATTCTTGTGTAGGAAGAATTAAAAAGGATTTATATAGAAATTTCCACCAAATGTTAATTTCCTAGTGGATTGTTGATATCTAATTAAAGTAAGAGAACAGAATCTCAGATATGACAGAAGGAAGTTGCTTCCTTTGGCGTCTTTTATTGACGTTATTGACGTTATTGACGATCAGATACACCATCTTCACCTTCATCGAGCAAGATGTGAATACACCAAATTTGATGTCAATACAATACCCATCCACCAAATATGATATAAAAATACAAAATATGTTTTATATCAAAAAACCGTTAATTTAACACCCACTCTGTATCTTGGTTAATTTAACACCCACTCTGTATCTTGGTGAAAGGGTATTGGATTCACATTAAATTTGGTGTATCACATCTTGCACGCAAAGATGATGATGGTGGATCCCGATCATCGAAAAAATTGATGAAGGCTTGACCTTTCGACGCCATGAGAAATAATCAATTTCGGTTTATGTGTGTTGAACACAGAGACCAATAGCTGCAAAATATAAGATGGACAATATTTAGCAAATAGAGTAACAAATACTAGAGGCAGGTCTAAACAAATACAGATAGACCAGATACAAAAAAATAAATAGCTTGGTTATTAAAATAATCGACGGCATCCTGAAACAAGACGAACCGAAAGAGAGAAAAATCACAGAGCTAAGGGCAAAAGTTTTGAAGAATACAAAATTCAAACAATAGGCAAAGAGATGCATCAAAATTTGAGCAGTTTCGGTGAAAACTACAGCCAATTCACATGTATTATGATGTTTACTCTTTCATACAAATGGGATGCATTAAAAAACCAATACATGGGTACATTTTGGGCTTTCAGCTAAAGCTTTCAGAACAAACCATTTTACATGAAACTTTGGAGTAAATTTATAATTACAAGAGGAAGGCTTCATTTGGAATTGAATGAGGAACAAGCATGACGATGAAGTCCTCCACAAAAAGGTGGAAAAAGGAAGAGAAATTTAAGAAAGAAAAATCAACCTCGACATTGGATTGTGCATTCACTTTCCAGTTCCTAATTCTTTCGTAATCTCTCTTGTTAGACTGAACTGTAGAGTATTCTGCCATGGGAAAAGAGTTCGAGTCACGGGAAGTTTCCTCCGAAGATCCTGTTTTGAGGGGGAAAAGGATAATATGAACAAACATATGATGAATAAATAAAACTTACAATGATGGCAAGGTGTTTGTCTAATTAATAGGGGGGCAACTGAATAAAAAATTGACATCCTTTTCGATTCTGTTCTTCTTCTTCTACTTCTTCTTCTTCTTCGTATTTTATTTTCTTCTTCTCTGTATTATTACTTATGGCTTGAAGCACAAGGATAGCAAAACCACATGGAAAGCGCTAAGATGCCAAAACTAAGAGGTGCGGAATCTACAATGGTATTATAGCAGAGACGCTAATGTGCCTGCTATTTCATTTGGGAGGAAATAGAATGAAACATTGATTTGATAGATGCACACATCAAACCATCTTGTGAAAACTCGGCCAATTCCGAGTGCAAAAATAACCATCCAGCTTCCAAGATCGACTCTGTCCGATATCATGTAATATTGTGTTTACCATTATATAATGGGGTTTTCGCATTAATTTATCATTGATTAGCGGGTTTACTAATGGGTTAAAGGGTCAAGTGATGGTTTGATGGGTTTATTATAGGTTATTGGGTTATTCCAGTTAGTTTGACATTTTTAGGTATCATTAATTACCAAAGAATTTGACAAATTGTCTATAGGTACTTCAAATGTTTACTTATTCAAAATTGTTTTCACTCAAACAATATAAACTCCGGTATTCCGATCCGATACAACTAAAATTGCCGATTCTGATCCTAAAAGTGACCGACCAATACCAATTTCGATATCGAGATTTTAAACCTTGCATCAAACGAAGTTATGGATACATCAAACATGATGTTGTCATGTAAGCGTCATTGTAGAGCCTATTTCCTAGTTTTATATTGCTAAAATCCAACCATGAAGCATGACTAAATTGCTTTTTCGCAACAAGCTCATTGATTTTGTTGCAACTAAATAAAGACTACTGAAATTATATTACCTTGAATGTCGTATCAGGTAAATGCAAGTATGATGCCTACGCAAAGATGAACGAAGTTAGAATTTTAAGCAAGAAGCGATTGATAGTTAAATTACCAAAGTTCTTAAAGGAAGATTAAAACCTCGAGGGATGACAAATACTCAGCTTCATGGTGCTGAATCATGGATGCTATCGAAACAGCAGAATCTTCAGGCGACTGAAAAAAGAAAGAGCCCGCTGTGAATGTTTGCATCCCCACATTGCCATATTGTTCACAATATGAAACCATTTGTAGCAGAATAGGTATTTAAATATCACCTTCAAGTAATTTAATGTTTGGCACAAAAAAAGTGAAATAGTAAATTTACAAGAATCATTGGGTAAATAACACCAAAATACCCTTCACTATAGCAGTTGTTCACCAAACTGCCTTTAGTTTTTTTAACAGTAAAATATCTAAGGGCCACTTTTGAGGATATTTTAGTGAAAATACCCCCCCCCCACCCTTCTTAAACCATAGCATAAGGAATTTTACTGTAATAAAATTTTTAAGGTGGTTTAGTAAAAAAAACGGGATAGTTATAAATGTCTTGGTGTAAAATACATGATCATTTTTCTCCATTGAGATTCATCTCTATATAGGACTGCCTCACTTGTCAAATTAGGTTACTACTTAATGCCTTAATGCAAGCTCATCTGTCTAATGCCTAGTCCTAATCATATCAAAGAAACAATAAAGTTGATTACAATTTGGTACAGTCAGATCCCAGAAAATGGAGATTAATGAGAATCATTATACCCCACTTTCAACTATTCATTTGAAAAATAGAATGAAGAGGATTTTGTCCATGAATTTAGAGTACAACGATTAATTTATGTTGGCAAAAAAAAAAATCTTAATCATTAGCAATTTGCAATTTGGAACGACAATTCCCAATCGCGAAAAAATATTGTTCTAGATTGGAAGAATTACCGTTTTGTTCTAGGTTTAAAAAGGTGAATTAACCCATTAAATACTTTTGTTAAATGGGCATAAAACGGGGTTGTGTTAAATTATACAGAATATAATTTAATTTTTCTTCAAGAATTTAATTAACGATAGCAAAAGAAATCAACATACATACATATACACACAAATATAAAAACGACCCAAAAACAATCCGCATTCTAGAGTTATGTTTCCAATTAAGTATAAGCGTTCAGAAGAAGACTACCCTATCGTACCACGTTCATACCAGGTGTCATTCCACATCCCCGTTTTCGTTTCCCCATACCGAAACATTCTGCTTTCCGGATAACATTGGGTTAAAGTGATGTGCTTCTAAGCCATTATGCAGTTTATAGAATACCCATTAAATTAAAAGTAAATACTACAGGACAGCTATATAGAGCTATGCATTTCATAAGATTGTGAATAATTGAGAATCATGTTCAAATTTAAAGAGTCAATGAAATAAGAATGTTGAAATGGACGTGGCAAACAATATAAAGAAAAACAGAATAAGAAATGGTTGTTTGAAGTCATAGAAGTAAATGAGGATAAGCTGACGATATAATGTGATACAAGCCTACTTGTTCTACCAATTAGGAGTGTTAAGATCGTAAGCAGAAGTGCGCTTCTGTGACAAAGAGTAGACAAAAACGAATCACCTGCAACAAAACTAAAGAAAGCCTTTATATCAAATACTTGGGGTCAGTTATTGCATCCCTTTTCATTATTTCACTCTATTTAGGTCAATCCTAACCTGACAGCTAACTTCCTCATTTTACCATAAATGGAATTTAAAGAAGCATATGAGCTTGATAATCTACAAGGAGTTGTCCCTTAAAAGAGATCAATGGAGAACAGGGATTCCACACCCGACTCCAACAACTGGGTTTGTGATTTCTGTTGCTGTGCTGATTACGTTTACGAACTAATATGTCAAACATAAAGCTCATCTCTTTTATGTTTAAGAGAAGTTCTAATCTAATTTTTTGGCAAAAAAAGAAGTTCTAATTTAATTTGAATGCTGTTATGCAGGAAAATCATTCATTTGCATCTGCGCCAAGCATTGCAGTCTTGTATGATGAATTATTTATTATATGAAATGCTTGCAATAACCTGAATGATGGTGGAGTCCTTGCACTCATTGTTTGCATCCAGCTGCACATTTCCTTCTTCAAAATAATGGGCACCAACCTGACATTTTTTCACAAAATTGTACATTTCTCAGACATATAAAAGCATTAACATCCTCTGCTTGATAACTTGCAAGGGAGAGAGGAAGTTTTGGGGGGGGGGGGGGGGGGCTAACAGCAGCGGCAGCAGAAACAACCAAACCAAGGGGGGAGGGGATTTTCCCATCAAGCCTGTCTTATAGTTAAAACAGTTTCTGTAATTTCCTTCTGATGAGAATATATGATTGGATTACCTGCATCTTTCCTCTTACTTCGATAGCTTGCAAGTCGTCCTTGAACTCAATGTTCCAAATTGAGCGCCAGCTCCCATTGCTTAAATATACCATACAATCATCATGAGATACTATAAAGATTGTAACTACATACTAACAGAAGAAGAAGGAGCCTTCTTAGAATGGCTGTAGGGGAATCTTGGAATAAACATGCACGAAGTCGTCCACTGTACGGCAAAAGTTCTAATTTAACGGGTATTCTATAAATTGCATGATCTTACTAGATGCATAGCTCTATAAATTGCATAATCTTAGATTGGGTATTCTGTAAGTTCATTTGGCAATACAAGTGACATGTAGTAGCCGGTCTATGCTTTGAATGATCATGGTCGGCAAGGAGAGATCATTTTGAATTTCACACAACTAAGATTGTTTTTTTGAATGACGAAAATCATAAATTCTGACAAAAATTTGTTTTAAGAATAAATAATTTAATTGCTATAAATTATGCAAGTATTTTGCTTATCAAGTAGTGTCTGGAAAATGTAACGGTTATAACATTAATATCCAAACACAAATAATCTAGTCCCAAGGAGTGCAACCAAGGTTCGAGGTTTCGTCCGAAACCAACGATACGTGATCGTTTCGTATAGGTTTCAGTGGAGACCGATACGAAACCAACTATACAATATTGTTTTGGCCGAAACCTGAGAAGTCGACTCAAACTCTATATTAATACTTATCTAAATACACTTTTCATTATATTTTGTATTAGGTCTTGTCTTGACTGGATTTTTTAACAATAAGTTTATTGTCTTGTAGTATACAACCATAAATTTAATATATCTACATATATGTATGTATTACCGTCAAAACTGAAACCAGAACCGAGATAAGCAAAACTAACCGAAACCCACCGAAACTAATAAACTTTTGAGAGACCAAAACCGAATCCAAAACCGAGTTCTCGAACCTTGAGTGCAACAATTCTTTAGAGCATGGGAATTGTGCCAAGGAGGACTCAAGTTCAAGGCATGCAACCAATATAGGGGGTGAGGAGACCGACTCTATTTATTAAATGGGGGAGAGGATGGTTCCACAGGGTCTATTCACTGTTCTCTATAATAAGCACTCGTCAGATTTATTTTGGTGCAAACTGGGTCACGCCTTGTACTTTAAAAATGATTGGTGACAATCTGATGATATTCATCATGCCTACTGCTTATTTACCGTGTTACTCAGCATATGTGATCCAACAATTTAGATGCTTGCAGATTCTTTTTAGTAGAAATTATTATTAATATTTTCGAAACCCCATACGAGCACTAACCATAGAGATTAGAAAATGCAAGAAAATGAAAGTATTTGGCATTAGAAAATGTAGTTGTCATAGTATCTTCAAACCCTAAATGTTTGATATAACTGCACGCAGTTATCGAAAGCTTATAGTATAGCTTCAATATCAGAAAAAGTTCTGTTTTAAGGACCAGTCATCTGATTACACATCATGAAAGTAAAAAAGCTTGCAATGACATTAATTTCCTCTTGGGCTATATATTCTATATACACTATGAGTGGTAGGTCGTGTGTTTTTTTCTGCCACTTGGGTTTGCGTAATATAACTTAAAAATGTTAGTGCGTGCAACCAATGAACTTACATACGAAAGGTTGTCATTCCCTGCTGCAAATATCACTTGACAAGACACAAAGGCACATGCATTGCCAAATTCTTACGTTAAAAGGATAAACCGAACAAAGAGAGAAAGAAAGAACTATAATCTTTTCAGTTACACACCAGAAATTCTGCGGACTGAGTTTCGAAGCAGAAATCACCATGGTGAACTCAAAGTCGGCTCCAGGTCCTTCAACATCTTTTCCTTTCATGCAGTAAACTGAACAGGTTCCTTTTGGATAAGCTTCACCAACATACTTGCAGAGTTCAACATCTAAGGCTCCGCTGGGGTAACAAGCTAAAGAGTCAAACTATTGCAGATTAAGCACAAAAAAATACTGCTTAAATAAATGCAGTTCAAGGAAAAAGAGTCATCCTTTAGTTATTTTCTCATCCTTCAATGAAAGAAGATAATTTGAACATGTACAAATATATAGAATAATCCACTGGATAGTTTTCCTTTTTTAAATTGTCTAGATAAATAATGGTACCATAAAACAAAAGCAGCATATACAACAACCAATCTTTTCCAAATGTGATTAACTAGAAGAACATTTGTTTACATCCCAAGTGACAGAACAACTGAACAAATTTAATGAACTGACATACACCTTACTAGTTACTACTATAATCTTCATGTTTTACTCTCAAAATCATGTAGGACCAGTTGAAAATAAGGAAGACTGACGTCATAAGTCACTGTTTAATCATATGAAACTCAGAAAGCAACCTTTTTAAGGTGACTATAGACAAGGCAGCATTAAAATAATGTGGAGAAAAGGGGGGGGGGGTGTTTTAGCAATCATAAATTTCTGGTAGCCGAGATATGAATTTTCAAGGTGTGTGGTGCTAACATGCAAAACTATTCTTGAGAAATAGAAGTGCATGTCAACACCACCGTTTTCCTGCAAAAGGGTTACTTATGGTTCCATGTCCACCAAATAAAATCTGGGTTGTGATTACTTTGAGCCCATATTACCGTATACAAGATAGGTTTCTTATGGTTCCTATGCAGCTAGCTAACCGATAGAATATAAAGTATGGAGGGACGGGGACCTAATGCCATACAAATTTGATGATTGACGTTGTGAACTATATTATAAGAAGAAAAAGAAAAGTCGATGATTTAGGCCTGCTAAATGAGGGAATAAAATCTATGAAAGTCTTAAAAGGATATATGGCTGCATTCTAACAGGTCAATGTATCAATTGAACTAATGTTTTTTTCAGTGGAATTATTCATTTTTTTTGCTTCTCTGCATATGTTGGCACCGAATAAGATCTTATATTTGATATTTATTGTGGAGTATGCTTGACCTACCACGCTAGCATCTAAAATAAAGATCAATATGCTTGACTTCAGTAGGACTTTTGTTAGATATGTAGACTATTGAAACATAATCATACCGAAACTCTTCAATATAGGAAGAGGGGAGCTCGTCATCAGTAGCAGGTCTCACCTTTGTGCAAACCTAAAGAAATTCCAACATCTAAAGTAAATAACACCAGCAGCAAAGGTAAAATACAGTAGTTTAAGAGAATAGCGAACCAATCATGGTAAAGAAAAATACAAGTGGGAATATACTCTCATTTGTGATGTCAAGGATAAGCATAAAGATGGTATGGGTAAGGAAAATCATTAATATATGTACATGTATAATCTTTTGCCAGGTCAGTGAGTTATGCAAATAGCATACATAACCTTCAGATTGTGCTCGTGCTATATCCTATCATTGATGCAATATGGGGAGTACGCCCCATATATTTGAGTTCTTGGGTGTTCACATTACTGTTGTCATACATGTATGTGTTTAAGTTTGGCCTTAGGTTATATCATAATTTTGTGAAAATATTGTGGCCATGTCACGACTTCACCTCATAAACATGTGCGCACGTATTTGCAGTAAGCACGTAACGTGTCTAATCCTACACTGTATTTGTTCATTCTTGTGATGCCTTGAACAATACATTGCATGTAAATTTACATCATTTTTGCACCGTGTGTATATGGCTTGAAAACGTCGTGAATTTCTGTCTTCTTCTCATTTGTATGGCAAGAAAAATGTTTATAGGAGGGCTGTTAGCCGTACAAGTTCAGAAAGCTATGCTAGGAAAAGTGGATGATATTGATCTTATTTTCAAAGGGTTTACAAATGCTCAAATGTTAGCAACAAAGTAAAGACCAAGGAAAATTCACAGAGGTTCTTTCAAACACAACCACACACTTTTACTCTTCTACTGTGAGCTTCATTGGAAATCCAATATGCCAATTGAAGTCCATGAAATTATATTATTACATAAATTTAAATTACTGAAATAGATGTGGAATTGGTATTGACAGGCTTTCTTTTTCACTACAGAAGATACAATAACATACTATGATGAGAGAAAAACGACTACAAAGAATCAAAGAAGACAGATTACTTGCTTGACATGATCCACGGTAGCAACTTGGGCAGTCCTAGGATCAAGGTAATTGTGCTCGTCAATTTGCCCATATGTTGAAATGATTACCTAAAATCGTACAAACATAAGAGAATAAGAGATAATACACATGTAAATAAAGGGGAGTGATCCATTGCAGACCGGTCCGCGTTTTAAAAAAAGGGAACTTTGGATCTATGACATATTTTAAAGATCCAATCCGTTCAAGTTGATTGTCATACCCTCAAATGCACGTGCATGAAAAATCAAAGGTTTTAAAGACCTTTAACCTACACTGATGGGTGCAAAAATGATGCAATATATACTTCAACCGATGCATAGGTTAAAGATCTTTAAATCCTTTGATTTTTCATGCATATACATTTGAGAATATGGCGATCAACTTGAACGGATCGGATCGTTAAAATATGTCGTAGATCGAGAGTTCCCGTTTTTAAAAAAAACGCGAACTGGTTTGCAATAGATCACTCCCTTGTAAATAAATATCAGATCACATAGGACAATTCCTCGGGTATGGCCTTAATTAATGAAGTAAAGAAATGGTGCTCGGATTCTCTCCTTCAAATAATCAAAATCATATACAAGTATAAGAGATGAAAAATGCAAAGACCTAGATATAATGGTTGAAGCATCTGCTAGGAATTAGTTAGGCACCTACCCTAACCAGGATCTCAGCTGATTATGCACATAATGCATTGCAATTCCGACGGCATGCAACTTTAACTACTATAAAAGGATTTGCATTCCAAATGTTACCGATGTTAAATAAACAATTTATTTCTTTTTTTAAGGGATGAGATTAACGGAAGGGAAATGATGGCATGGCAAGTACTTTGCGCTTATTCCAACATGTATATGGGGTTGCACCAACTACACCATTTGTGCTTCCATTTGCTTTTGCAACTACTTAAGCACTTGCCAAAACATGTTACCATCCAATCAGTATAATGTTTTATTGGAGAAGAAATGTAAAATTGCAACAAATTCACAGCATGAGGTGTGTGTGTATTATCGATAACATACTATTTATTGGTTACAGATCATAAAAAGACATAAATTTCAATTATATACTAAATCTTGCACATAAACCCTAAGTTTAAAAAAAAATGCCTCCATTCAAAAACACAAATCAATTCAGATAGGGACTCACATCACCGCTTCGATCAGACATCTCGAGAACAACGAGATGCGCCTTGTTGTACACAGGGAAAGCCTCAGCAGCAGCCATCTCGTACACTTCATCGTCGTCGAGGACCGATCGAACATCTGCACTCAAAAAAGATTCGATCTGAGATCAGATCTTCTAAAAATTCGATTCAGAAATCGTAGAGGAGAGAGAAAAACAGGCCTTTGGCGACGTATTGAATCTCTCCAGCTGGCGCGTTCGTGAGAAACCACTTCGCGATCTCCTTCTTCTGCTTCTCCCCCACCCCCGCCGCGGCCGACCCTTCGCCGCCCTCCGCCATTGCTCGAGCTTCGATTCGTAGAGAGAGAGAGAGCGAGAAGAGAAAGAGAGGGGGAGAAAGATATCGATTCTTGGATCCTTGCCTGCTTCGTTATGTCACTGACATGTGGGACCCACCAATTTAACTGGGCCGGGCCGTTGTGTTTAATCTTCAACAGATTTGACCCGCATTCGCATACGGACTCGGGCTCGGCTTCAATCAGGGTCCTATATAAATAGTAGCATTACGGCTTAGATTATTTTCACAAGAATACAATTCTCTTCAAAAGAGAATCGGCATTATCAACGATATGTTTTGCCAACCCCCGAGAGTCCTAGCTCGGCTAGATCTTGCCGATCACGTCCGATTGGCTGCATCAAGCAGTCATGATGGTCCTTTGCCTCGGAGTATTTTCCTGTCGGCAAGTCTATGTCCTTGGTCCGAGCACGAAATTCCTACTCTCTTCTCTATAGGCACATCATTGAGCCGAATACATGTGTTCTCGGATCCTATGGTTTGCTAGCTTCTAATCAGAGATCATGGGAACAAGTTTTTATTGAATGTCATGCTGGATCTATGAATCAAGCTCCCTAGTAGCTTGGGTTTGATGTATTACACGATTGAGAATAAAAACCATTGTTAACGGCGTATCTTCCCAAATGATAAATAGAGATTCACTTGCGCCATCGAGTCATGATATCTTCAAGCATGATTAATATAAGCATTAATGCGTTATTGATTTTCAAACTCAAAACTATTAATATAATCCCAATTTAAATTTACTTAGAAATCAAATTTATGGTTAAAACGATTAGACTACATCTTAGTAAATTGAAACCAAAACTGGTTAATATTATTATTTTTTGTAATAACCGTTGTGCGCTTAAGCGAGATACCGAAGTTCAATGATGATGATAACAATAAGTTCTCGATCACTTATATTAATTTTCTTGATCTCATTCCCGTTCTTATAAGATGAACCGTTCCATGAGACTTGTAATTGCAATTAGGACCCAGCGGACCCAGCTTTTTGAGTCGGTCGTTTCATACCGTTTTCCTTTATTTAGACTAAGTTTACATTTTTTCTTGTTGTGGTAATACATCAACAAACAAGAGACGGACCTTATTTATTATACCTTTTATTGATTGGACAAACCCTACATTTTAAAATATTTTCCATACCTTTTCTTTATCTTTTTTCATCTAAAATTCTTATTTATATCGTGCCAACACATATCCTTATTTGATTTACTTATCTAATAAAATTGAATTGTTTTCTTAATATTACATTCTTATTGACAATCGTGCATTGAACAAATATAATTGGATCGTAGATAAATGGATATGTTTATTCAAAACCCTGGTTGTTTTTCCTTTACGTGGGTGTGTAAATGTATAATGCAAACACTTCAATGGGATTTGTAATTTCAGTTTGTATTTGAATTGATGTTACACTGTAGACGATGCCACGTCAGCCTAGCAATTATACAAAATCCCACAAAATAAAGGCTGTAAAGGCTCCACCTACTTTATTAGGCTGGGCCCAATTGAATCTACACCTGCTATGCTTCTTTGCGAAAAATAAATGCGGGTCCCGTAACATGGTAAAGGTCTTTGTTGAAACAAATTTAAATTTGGAACTATAATCATATGTAGATCCCATATGCATACACAACACCATTAAGCAAACATATATAAAAATCAAAATTTCTTTCATGTTCCTAAATTTTCTTATTGCGTATCGATTCCTAAAATGCATATCTCATATTAGAAAATGCAGACGAAGTAATGGTCATTAAATATAATTTTCATTAATTTACAAAAATAGTCTTAACTTTATATTCAAAATAGAAGAGGAAAATGCAATAGCAGTATAAAAACTTATAATGCTAATACAACTATTTTCAATTTCGCAGATCATTATTGAAAAACAATGAAATATAAATATTTCATTTAATTACACGTGCATCGCGTGTGCTTAAGATCCTGTCTCTACTGTATTAATGCCAAAGGAGAGATGTACAGAGCAAGTGCAAAAGAAACCCCTCTAATCTGAGGCCACATAAGCAACGATGACATGTCAACTTATTATGGCATACATAATATACATAATTAAATTAATAAGATATAGAATAAGGAGATTTTTTAGTTTTTTTAGTTTAAATCAATTAATTTTTTGTTTGAAAAATATATTAAATACTTTTAGTTATATCTATGTTTAAAAATTATTTAAGATAATAATCAGCTCAAAACCTTTAAAATATATATTATTTTAAATAATTCTCAAATCTTTGTCATGTTAAAATATACAAATATGCATCGTACATGCTAAATAGTAGTAAATACAAAAGGAAAGAAGTAGGCTCCGCTGTATCATTGTTGTCTAATAATTGAGAGATTTTTTTTATTCCTCATTTTAGAAGTTGAGACTATGAATCAATGAACTTTCATTTTGCAAAGAAAAATTTAACACACAGGGTGCTTGTTTGTTCATTGCCTCATTTCATGATAGAAAATCTTTTAGGATTAATAATTGTAAAATAAAAGATTCTAAATAAATTAATATTTAAAGAGAACATCTTTACTATTATAATCTAAACTCTTAATGGTGTAGCTTTTAGTATTTTTTTTCCAAGAGAAAATCAAAAAGGGTAAAAATCCTAAAAGCAAAATAAATAAGCTAGATAGTCCATCTCATCTTTTAATAAAATAATAATTTTTCCTTTTTCCTTTCCCTCTTTCTTAATTCAATTGTATGGGAAATCCAAAAATTCTAGAGCTTTCCATAGCAAATCAAATTTTAAATTTCATTTCTATAGACTTCTACAATCTAATTTGACTCTTAAATTTTACCCTAAAATTCCTAGAGCTTTGCAACATAAATCAAAATTTAAATTTTATCTTTATTTTTTTGGCAAAAATCCTTAAAACAGTACATTTTAGAACATATTTAAATACCACACATGCATAAGACTAATTACAGTTAACAAGAACTTCAACAACTATAACAAATTTTAAATTTATGTTCATCAACAAACTCAAAAAATAAAGTACACCCAACACAAAAATATTTTAAAAATCATAATTAACTTATGAAATCTTTCAAGATAATTAATTGATAATAAATTAATAACAAATTAAACTAATACAACATACATACATTTCAAACCGTAGAATAGAAGATTTTAATTTTAAATATCTTACTAACTTAGTGGCATGCATCTCACGTGCCAAAATCGGGCATAATAATACTAATAGATAACAATAAATTAGATATAAGCATATCTTTTCTCTTGGAAAACATAAGAGATTCAATTGGGATTTGATACTACCAAAGTATTATAACTTGGTATTTTCCCTAACTAACAAATATTTTTCATCATATATATATATATATATATATATATGCGCACGCGCACACACTAGAATTTATGCACGTGTTAGTTTAAAAAAATTTAAGAAGGAAGAAGAGGGGGAGAGAGATGTGGAGGGGCCTAGAGTTTTATTTATTTATTTAAATAAAAAGGATTGATGATGTGAAGGGTTCTAAAGACAATTAATTGTTTTTTGAAAGGAGCGATAGATGATGATGTGGAGGACTTAAAGAGGCGAGGGAGATGATGTGGAGAGCTTGAGAGGTGGGGATTTTACTCATTTTCTCTTTTTCTTTTTAGAAAAAAAAGAGAAGAGAGGATCTCTAACCAAGGGTATTTGCATTATATATAGAGGAAAGGGGCCATATAAGGGAATTTCCTGCTATGGCGTCGAAAAAATACACATTCTCTCGTTTTTTCCGACGATCAGCACCAACCATCTTTCCTTGAAGAGAATTGTATCGTGGGAGATTAATGGTATATATTGTTGATGTTTGCAATATCTCGAAGAGAATTGTATCGTGGGAGATTAATGGTATATATTATTGAATCACCACAGAAATATATATATATATAGAGAGAGAGAGAGAGGAAAGATGTCATAAGAGGGAATTTACTTCTATTGATTTAGTGGGTTCAAAATTAACGATTTACCGACAATAAAACTTTTTACATTACTAAATCAACGGTGGAAAGGTTGTAAAATCACATGAAATTTGGTGTACCCACATCTTAGATGATAACGATGAAGATGGTGGATGCCGATCGTCGTAAAAAATGAGGAAGGGTGTATTTTTTCGACGGCATAGAAGGAAATTCCCTCCTATTGCATATTTCCTCCATTATTCTCTCTCTCTCTATATTTCTGTGGCGATTCAACAATATATACCATTAATCTCCCACGATACAATTCTATTCAAGGTATTGCAAACATCAACAATTAATATGTATTCAGAGCTCCCAAAAGAGATATTACATCTCATCATAGCTCGGCTGGACGTCGCAGGTCACGTCTGTTTCAGCTCTGGCCATGGAGATCATTCGCTTCGGAGAATCCGCCGGTCGACAAGCCTATTGCCCTTGTCCGTGCACGAGACCCCTATTTTCTCCTTTACAGGCCCACTGCCGATCCCAATACCCGTGTTCTCGGATCCATTGGTAACTGGCTCGTGATCGGAAAAAATGGAAACAATCAAATTTCCTTTCTGAATGCCGTATGGCAGGTCCGAATCGCGCTTCCTCTTAAATTACTTCTAGACCGTCGTATCCGAAAGGTTGCCCTGTCGTCTTTTCCTTTCGCCAATACTTATACCACTCTCGCCATTCGATTCAGAAACGGCCGAGTATTATACTGTCAGATAGGAATCAATGCGTATAGGAACTACATAGATAAGTCCTGTTACGACGACATACTGTTTCACGAAGGAAGATTGTATGCGATCGGTCCCGGGAAAAACTTCCTTGTGTTCGATGCGAAATTCAGTCGCGGCAGGGTGATGAACTGGCCATTGGACGAGCGATCGAGGGAGTCTGCTTCAGAATAGTTGCCGGAGTCTCATGATAACGGCAAGACACTGATGGTCGTACGTGGGCGCTGTTGGAGATAGTGCCCTCAGAGTCAATTATTAGATCGCAGGTACGTGATTGCAATGATTGCGGATGACCTATACCGGTAGGACAGTCTTACTCGAGATGATAGTATGCTATCTGGTTTGCCTTTATCAGTCGTGTACATGTTCAGGTGACTGATTACATGTTACACTTTGATAGAGCCCTTAGGATATTGCTTTACTACCAACAGTATGATGGCGATCATATACGTGAGAGTTGGGTGGTTTATACGCATATCCTTAATTTTTGTCCCTAGTCGTGGGAGTTTCGAGACATGGCATCGATACTCCGGAGTAGACTAGTGTATACAGTCGAGACCCCGACGAGGGACGGTGGCCGGTCTCACAAGCCACTGGTGTCAGTTGGATCACCTAAGATGTATACAGGTGCTCATTGGGTTATGAGTACACCGGACAGGACTCACCGGGAACCTGCTAGTTGGTATTATACATATCATCAGATAGCAGTTCCCTGGTGACATGTGTACAGGTTAGTTCATCGACCTGAGGTCGTTATTTGTCTCGTGTAAGTTCCCACCGTGCTTTGATTTCTACCCTACCACGGCTCAAAGGAGTCGTGCAAACAGGTAGTTTTTGGGTACAGTCCCGAGCCACATGGAGGCACGTGAGCGGATCGGCAGGGGATTCGTCTCTCCCGGTATTGGGGGTGAGATCGTGCTGTGTCTAGGAGAGCCATTACACAAAGCCCACGGCCGTGGCAGGAGATTTACTGGTAGGTACCCCAGTAGTATCTCAGGGTGTTATTGGGCTACACTTCGACACGACTTATACTGCTGTTGGGGGTCTGACGTTACTAGCCCCCTAGGCAGATATGCGATACTCATAGACGACCGGACCGGACTGTATATACATTGTCACTGTTAGGCTCAGTAGGGTTTCCGGATGAGTTCTCTCATCGGCCTCCCTTGAGGTCAGTCCATGGGCAGCCGTTACGCACAGCTAGTGCCATTGACGGCTTGTGGTTAAACCCACTGCCAGGGTACTGACAAGTCATTAGAGTCCCCCACAGACAGTTTCCCAAGTTCGGGCGAAATGTTATAGAGGCCGTATGGTTTTATGGCAGGGTTCGGAAAATGCACGTGCGTTTACGCACGTGTCATTTTTCGGGCAGATGATACTGGTCGGCTTTGGTTTAAGCCGGATCCGAGTATTATATTAAGTAGATATAATATCTTTGTCTCAGTTGCATTTGTATTCGGTTGTAATACAAATGCGGATATATTTATACAGTTACGGGGTTATCCTGAAATTCGTTTCGGGATCGCTTTTGGAAGTTGCCAGTTTCCAGTTTCCAGTTTTCTATTAGCCGTCTTTTAACATTCGGTTAAAGACGGATTTATCTTTTCTTTGGATAAGTGTGTATGCTTCTAGAAGGTTCTAGAAGAGGTGATTAGGCTTGTGACTCACTTGTTCATTAATGATGCTTTAATGGTGCATTTATTGTATTCATACTTTGTGTTCACACTAGATATTTCTCTTATTGTCACATCCCCCTCTCCTACACTCACCCCCACCTCCTTATATGTGGCCGGCCCCCTTCTCTCTTTCATACACTTGATTGATTCATTTGGCTAAAAGATTATGATAGTTTTGGGGTGTATGGAAATTTCATAGCTCATTTCATTCCATCACCCGAATTAATTGGCAATTTCATTAACCGTTCGTCCATGGCTTTGGACGAAGCGAGACAAAGTATTCTACTCATTCTCTACATCAATCTTGGTCGTCTCTTTTAGCAAACTTGACAACCGAGTTGCCTCGAGTCAGAGGCGGGAGCCCGTTTAAAGAATCGTTGACGTGGTGCTACCTGGACGAGCAGATCGGAGATCGACGAGATCGGAGCAGCCGCAACGGATCGTGGGATGATGGTTAAAGAACGAAGGACTCGGATCGTTCGGTATAACCTTTCTACTCTCTTTACAGTTTGTTAGTTTAGCAATAATGGCAGATCCGGGTTATAGTATACGATGGCGCCAGTTAAAAAGTTTTTGTTTCGCATTTGGCGTCTGTAAATGGCCGGGGCGCTACCGTAGACTTACAGTGGTATCAGAGCCTCACCATTTTGCTTTACTAACTTGTGTTAATGCGTTTAAAATATCGATCAGACCGAATATCAAAAACTACAAATTTTCAGTTCACAGTTTCTGTCGATTTTAAATCAAGTCCAAAAATTATTTTACATATCACAGAAAGTTGTGCAGGGTTTTATAAGCTATATGTAGAAATTTGGTCACGTGACCTCACCATACCACTGCGGAACCGCGGTCAAACCTATGGTTTGACCGCGCTTCCGCGGCCAATATGTGAGACCAGTGATCCAACTTTCTACAGTTTATTCTTCTCTGGAAATTGTGTTTTTTGGTATATATCTTTTGGGCCCAGATTTTGTTACTGTACAGCAGATGTTCGTGGGGCCCACTTCGTGATATTTAGTCGATCGAAATTTAAACATGTTAGTTTACAGTACTTACATTATATCTCCGACCGTGAATGTCATTCGATCGGTAAACTGCGTCTGATTGCTATAGTTCTTTTAGACGGGTTTGCGAACGTGACATTCGCGTTGATGTTCTGTGTTGTGCTGTGATGTTGCGCATTTGTCGTGGTGGATAGCAGTGTGCAATGGTAGTGCAGTTTGGATTTATTTGTATATTTGATATTGCGGGGCAAGCATCCAACATGTGGACTGCTGTCACTGCCGGTTGTATAATATTCTTTTGGGGTACGACCGGGTTGAGGTCGATATACCCGTTGTACATATTTTTCATTTTTGTACTAGGTTTTACCCCGCGACGGAGTGCACGGATAGCCGGGTTCTAGAGGGAAACGGGTCCGCATCTCATGGCTTTGAGAGGCAGAGGGGCCTTACTCTAAAATTGGCAGACTATTCGCCGCACTCGTAGGGGGTACAGGTTGACCCAAGGAGGGGTGCTCAAGCTACCGGATTCCATGAAGTGCAGGGTGATCCATTCACTTTGCTGTAGGGGGCTGCCTCGCTTCAGGTTTTGGCGGGTAACTTGCCGCACCCGTAGGGGTCTAGGTTTCATTGCACAGGCTATCCACACGACCAGGGGAACGTCGGGTTTCAGCAGCGGCTCTATGAAACCCGGGGATCCCAGATTATCTGTATTGTTCTGTGATGCTTATTACTTTTCTGTAATGTTGCATATTATCACGCCTGGAGCGATTATTGTATATTGGTATATATACTATTAGATGTTGTATATGTTTTGCACCCGCGCTAGTTCAGTCCCCGCTCTGTCGTTAGTTAAGTAACCTAACGGGTGATGACGGGACCCAGTGACGAATGCGGATGCATATACGTACATTTTATTTTCGTTCTTTTCTGGTGTGATTAATTGATGGGACTGCGTTGATTCTGATTAATGCAAAGGAAAGCAAACCTATTTGGCAGTTGTTGGAACAAATTTAAAAAGTGTTATTACAAAGTCGTTTCCTTTTGTTTTGCATAGCGGTATTCAGTGGAATATCCTGCACCTCATTCGACGGGGCAAGGGCCGATATCCCTTCACCGGGACTGATCCCTTGGGCAGAATTTTGCGTCAGAGTAATAACTTCACTATAGTCGATTACAAGTTGCTTTGCACCGCGGTATTCGGTTGGAATATCCTGCACCTCATTCCACGAGAAAAGAGCCGAGATCCCTTCACCGGGAGTGACCTCTTTAGCAAAAGGTTTTCGCCACTATATTTTTATAAAAAGCTATCAGGTTCCTTCAGCGATATCAAGTTCGTTACGTTAAAGGATTTTCGCCAAAAACCAGCCGTAGCCCTCCGTCATTTCTTTTGGGTATTCAATAGTATTCAAGTTATGCATTTTAGCCAAAGTTAAGGCATAGTGTTTGGTAGCTGCTGGGTATTCATTTGTTGCATAGATAGATGAGTTGGTTTAGGACAGTCGTTCTGCCGATTGGCCAAAGTCAGGGGCATGTGCAGGTGGGTTCAAATTGGCAAGATAGTGACGGGTAGAATTTGGCATGTGACTTATGACATTTTGACCAAAGCCAAGGTCATAAGAGCATGGGGCAAAAATCATATCGGGAGTTTCTAAAGAAACTGAAACTTGCCAAGCATGCGCATACCTTCTGGAGTGTGAGTAACGTGAGTGGATTCCGTCACGTTATCATGCGATGAGAGTTGGATCCCGATTCCCACTGATGAGTTGGTTTACTTTTCGGGTGATCCCGATTGATTCTTCTTTCAGATTTGGAGGAGAATTTGACAGGACAGTGGAAGGTTTCCGGATTAGATAAAGTGATAACCATTCTGATCTAGGTTAGAGTGCACGCAGAGTGTTTCTTTTCTCTCTCTCTTTGGCAGCGACCTTTGACCGACCCTAGACTATGACTCAGTGACCAAGTTGACCGAACCTTCTTAAAATACTGGATTTTGGATTGTCCGAGTTGCATAAGTCATTGCCACTCCTTCTTTTACCCTTTGCATTTCTCAGAACACCCCGTATTACTACGGACATCCACTTCCATTGGATAGATCCATCGTATGGTTATATACGAACTCGGAGGGATTTCTTTGAGGATGGATCAAGGTTCAGGAGAAATAGAATTGGTTTATTCAGTTGTCTTTTATTATCACCTTCTCTCAGGTTGCGAGGGCTCCTTCGTTTAGGAGAGTACACTTATTACGCTTATTGGATAGTCTTCTTCCAAACCATAAGCAGGTGCCGAAAGGTAGGGAATGAAGAAAACCAATTAGCCTAAGTAGGGTATGCAGAAGGTAATATGTAAAGACAAAATAAAGGGATTAGAAAGAGGGTAAAGTAAATTGCGACTGCTATCATTCACGACCAAACCGCGTACTTCATCGCCACTCCTATTTCACCTTTAAAAGAATAAGGTATTATTCAGTTGTCTTTTATCATCACCTTCTCTCGAGTTGCGAGTACTCCTTGGTTTAGGAGGGTACACCTATTATGCTTACTGGATAGTCTTCTTCCAAACCATAGGTTGGTGCCGAAGGGTAGGGAAGGAAGAATACCATTTAGCCTAACGATGGTGTACAGAAGGTAACGACTAAAGACAAATAAAGGGATTTGGAAAGATGGCAGTGAAATATACGGTTGAAGTCATGAATTCGATTATGGAAGAGGCATTACTAGGAATACCAAGATACCCCTACGAAACATTTTCATGTTTCATTGCATTGTTAAAAGAAAACTGTTTTCCCGATTAGATACTTACTCCAAGGGTATGTATTTACCAGGTTTCATTCTCATATCTGTATGGTTTTACAGATGATAAGCGGGAGTAAGTTATTGGGAATTAGGTGATTATCCTCATTATATCGGAATTCGTTGTAATTGGTGATATTTGAGGAAATCGCCAGGGTACAGTTTTCCACCTACGACGCACAGATTTTGAGTTGTTCAACTCAGCGGACTTATACAGAGTATTGTGTGTTGTCCAAGTGTCCATCAGGACAAAGGGGTAGGTCCTCGTACTATGTTCTGTTTACTTATGACTTCTCTAGTTTTTAGACAAGTGTTTCGTAGAAATACAGGGTCTAAGTTTTGAGAAGTTGTGGGTATAAGAATAAAGTAGAGAACCAGGTGTCACAAGTATCGGGACTCTTCAAAGAGAACGAAGATGTAGATTCTTGTGATTGGTATTCAGATGATAGTAATGGTTTTGAGAAACTTGTTTCTCTTTCAGGTTACTCATAATTGGATGTGTTCCTAAGTTGAGTAATGCTAATTAGCCTCTTTTCCATTAAGTTGATATGCACTGGAGACAGTTGCATGATTTGAATCTGGTTCCAATTAAATAAAGTGCCAAAGTTTCTATATTGGATTTAGAATGGTTCATACCTTAACGATATTAAGGTACGGGGAGTTGTCCAGCTTATGCTTAAAACCAGACTCTGGATAACTCAGGGCACGTTTCTGTAATGGCTGTTTGTGGGTTGACCCTGGCTATGACGAGGATTGATTTTCTACCATTTGGAAGATCAATAGTGATATTGTTCTTGACTCTCCACAGTTTTAGTAAAATGGATCTTTTTCAGAAAACAGTAGTGGGAGTATGGTTGAACTGGAAGTGATTCCAGAACCGCAAACGATTACGGAAAATTTAATAGGACCTATATATTCAATCAGGTTTGACATTCCATTAGCCACTTCGCAGATATGATGGGTAACCTCAGACACCCGAGAGGTACTCCGGTAGCCTCAAGGACGGTGACAGGGAGGTTCTTGTTTACCCAGACTTGACACTACTGTTGTTCCAGACTATGAGACCCGGCAGGAGGTTAAGTATAGCGTCGTTCTAAACTCGCTTTAGAAGTGCACGTATATATTATTCTGCCAGAGGGTTGTCGTAGTCAGTGGGAGCAGCGGAAGCATATTGGGCAAGTAGCTTATGTCTATTTATAGACTAGAGCAGTTATAGCGGAGATAGATCATCTAATTTTGATGTGACAGTCATGGATTTGACTTCATCAGAATAGGGGATGGATCAGTTAAGAAGGTAGTAGGGTGTGATGTCCTGGTATTTGGATGTCATACACAGAGTAGGAAGTAAAATTCCTATACTACGATTGGTTGTACTGTGGTCGTCACACAGTTGTTTCTCCAAACAGGATATGGATATAATATTTGACATTCTGGTTTCTAGATCCATGGTTTTAGATCTGGATTTGGGAAGTTTCCCAATGTGGGTACTTTGACAGTATTCTAATGGTTTTTAGAATAGATGACTCCTGGCATGGTGGTGTACCTGCAGGTGATGGAGTCACCCTCTCTAAAGGTGTCTTACAGACTAAAGGGGAGAGGGATGAGCATGATTGGCAGATCACTTGCTTAGGCAACTGAGTCAATCATGAGATGTCAAGTACCACACCAGATGTTGTTTTTGCACTAGATGTAATAAGTTTGTATTAATCCAATCCTGGAGAAATATAAGGCAGCAGTTTTAGAACATAAGTACATGTTCTACGGATTTGATGACGGCAGCCTCCTTCGGGAGACGATTATCATTCCAGGCTTCAAAGGTGACATGGTTGACAGAGTGATTGTCAGAGTTATAGTTCTTCCTGTAGGGTGTTTTTCGTCACCCCATTGAGATGGGAATACGCGCGCGCTTGTCAGGCGTACTACAGATTCCCCCTGCCTGGGGTAGGCCGGGGTTTAATGATTGTGGGGATCCGAATCTCCGGCAGCCGCGGACTAAGCTACCGTTAATTACCCCTCGCCTTTGGAGCGAGGGAACCTCCGATTAACAGGTTAAACTGGTCATGCGAACTCAATGTGCAGTGTACGTGTGTTTTGTTTTGGAAGGGGGATTTTGGATATATCGGGGGCCCCGCAGAGTTTTTACGGGGGTCCCGCTACCCGGATAGCGGGCTGGGGGTCAAGGGGGCTAGTAGCCCCCTTGCGGGGTGTGGGGCAGCTCCCCGTTAGAAATTTTTTTCTAACCGGGACAGTGTCGTGGTGTATGTGTGTGTGCACATATGTATGCATATGTGTATATATATATATATGTATATATGTATATATATATATATATATATATATATATATATATATATAAGAAAGAGGGGGAAAAGGCATCCAAAGGATGCGTGGGGGCCAGCGTCTCGAGCGATGTGCGCTTAGGTGCTGTGCGCTCAGGCGCAAGCGCGCCACGTGTCGGCACGTGGGCGTTTTACGCTTGAGCGCAGTGCGCTTGAGCGCAAGCGCGCCATGTGTCGGCACGTGGGCGCTTTGCGCTCGAGCGCATTGCGCCTGAGCGCAAGTGCGCCTGAGCGCATTGCGCCTGAGCGCAAGTGCGCCACGTGTCAGCATGTGGGCGCTTTGCGCTCGAGCGCAGTGCGCCTGGCACGTGGGCGCTTTGCGCTCGAGCACAGCGCGCCTGTGCGAAGCGCGCCACGTGTCGGCACGTGGGTGCTTTGCGCTCGAGCGCAGTGCGCCTGAGAGCAAGCGCGCCACGTGTCGGTATGTGGGCGCTTTGCGCTCGAGCGCAGTGCGCCTGAGTGCAAGCGCGCCACGTGTCGGCATGTGGGCGTTTTGCGCTCGAGCGCTAGGCGCTGGCGAGACAAAGGGGCTTTTAGTCCCAGAACAAGAAGCTATGCTTCAGAAAGGAAATATTATATATATATATATATATATATATATATATATATATGGAGTTAAACTCCTAAAATATTTTGGTTGATGAAAGAGGTTCTTCCTCTTCCTCCTCTGTTGGCTGGATCTTGATGATCAAGAGATGTGAGATCTAAAAATCTCTCCTTTCTGAGATCTAATGGTAGATCCAAGTTCCCCTTTGTGGGTTTTGTGGTGGAAGACTTCTTAGTTTTTGAAAAGAAAGAGTAAAACTCTTGATTTAATTCAAAAGAAATGAGGAGGTTTAGAACCTTGGAGAAGGAGCAGGAGGCACAAAAAATCTCATATCTAAAATTTTTGTGGAGAGAATGAAAAGTGTCTATTTTATTCATCATCATGTTGCCTTATATAGGCTTACATATTTACATATAGCCCCTTGGGCTTTACAAAAATGGCATTTTAGTCATCCCATGGCTCATGTGCCATTTCATTTTTGCACATAAGCCATGGGCTTACAAAATATTGGCTTTATGCCCATTTTGTTTACACTCATGCATAAAAAATTACATAAAAATTATTTATGACATGATTTCGTTGTTGGCATGGGAAGGCTGGCCGCGGGCTCGACTTGGGCATGGCCCCGCTTGACCTGGGCTTGGGCCTACCTAGCTTGGGGGGTTGACATTGACTTTGACTCGGTCAACCGGGATGTAAATTTTTACCCCAACATTTCCCTCTGTCGAGGGACAGTATTATGGACAGGTGGTCCAAGAGGATACTGTGGGAGGCATGGTGCCGGATACTGATTAGGTTCAGTGATCGATACAGTCTAAGAAGTTTGGATTTGGAGTTCATTTATGAACTAGGTCCCATCAGATATCCAGATATATTCTAAGACAGGTATTACTCAATTCGGGAGATGGCTTTCTCCGCGAACTTGAGATTAAGAGAGATATAGAAAGAAACATCTAGGCGGATCCACTCACTGAGGCTATTTCTCGAACACAATAGTTTTACAAACGGGCTTTGTGAAACTGATTAGTCGAGGAGTTGGATGTTCGGTTTCACACGGGCTATGAATAGTCGACATCGCAATAATTAGCCTTAAGTGCAAGTGGGAGATTGTTGGAGATAGTGCCCTCAGAGTCAATTATTGGATCGCAGGTACGTGATTGCAATGATTGCGGAGGACCTATACCGGTAGAACAGTCTTACTCGAGATGATAGTATGCTATCTGGTTTGCCTTTATCAGTCGTGTACATGTTCAGGTGACTGATTACATGTTGCACTTTGATAGAGCCCTTAGGATATTGCTTTACTACCAACAGTATGATGGTGATCATATACGTGAGAGTTGGGTGGTTTATACGCATATCCTTAATTGTTGTCCCTAGTCGTGGGAGTTTCGAGACAGGGCATCGATACTCCGGAGTAGACTAGTGTATACAGTCGAGATCCCGACGAGGGGCGGTGGCCGGTCTCACAAGCCACTGGTGTCAGTTGGATCACCTAAGATGTATACAGGCGCTCATTGGGTTATGAGTACACCGGACAGGACTCGCCGGGAACCTGCTAGTTGGTATTATACATATCGTCAGATAGCAGTTCCCTGGTGACATGTGTACAGGTTAGTTCATCGACCTGAGCTCGTCATTTGTCTCGTGTAAGTTCCCACTGTGCTTTGATTTCTACCCTACCACGGCTCAAAGGGGTCGTGCAAATAGGTAGTTTTTGGGTACAGTCCCGAGCCACATGGAGGCACGTGAGCGGATCGGCAGGGGATTCGTCTCTCCCAGTATTGGGGGTGAGATCGTGCTGTGTCTAGGAGATCCATTACACAAAGCCCACGGCCGTGGCAGGAGATTTACTGGTAGGTACTCCAGTAGTATCTCAGGGTGTTATTGGGCTACACTCCGACACGACTTATACTGCTATTGGGGGTCTGACGTTACTAGCCCCCTAGGCAGATATGCGATACTCATAGACGACCGGACCGGACTGTATATACATTGTCACTGTTAGGCTCAGTAGGGTTTCCAGATGAGTTCGCTCATCGGCCTCCCTTGAGGTCAGTCCATGGGCAGCCGTTACGCACAGCTAGTGCCACTGACGGCTTGTGGTTAAATCCACTGCCAGGGTACTGACGAGTCATTAGAGTTCCCCACAGACAGTTTCCCAAGTTCGGGCGAAACGTTGTAGAGGCCGTATGGTTTTATGGCAGGGTTCGGAAAATACACGTGCGTTTACGCACGTGTCATTTTTCGGGCAGATGATACTGGTCGGCTTTGGTTTAAGCCAGATCTGAGTATTATATTGAGTAGATATAATATCTTTGTCTCAGTTGCATTTGTATTCGGTTGTAATACAAATGCGGGTATATTTATACAGTTACGGGGTTATCCTGAAATTCGTTTCGGGATCGCTTTTGGAAGTTGCCAGTTTCCAGTTTTCTATCAGCCGTCTTTTAACATTCGGTTAAAGACGGATTTATCTTTTCTTTGGATAAGTGTGGATGCTTCTAGAAGGTTCTAGAAGAGGTGATTAGGCTTGTGACTCACTTGTTCATTAATGGTGCTTTAATGGTGCATTTATTGTATTCATACTTTGTGTTCACACTAGATATTTCTCTTATTGTCACCTCCCCCTCTCCTACACTCACCCCCCACCTCCTTATATGTGGCCGGCCCCCTTCTCTCTCTCATACACTTGATTGATTCATTTGGCTAAAATATTATGATAGTTTTGGGGTGTATAGAAATTTCATAGCTCATTTCATTCCATCACCCGAATTAATTTGCAATTTCATTAACCGTTCGTCCATGGCTTTGGACGAAGCGAGACAAAGTATTTTACTCATTCTCTACATCAATCTTTGTCATCTCTTTTAGCAAACTTGACGACCGAGTTGCCTCGAGTCAGAGGTGGGAGCCCGTTTAAAGAATCGTTGACGTGGTGCCACCTGGACGAGCAGATCGAAGATCGACGAGATCGGAGCAGCCGCAATGGAGCGTGGGATGATGGTTAAAGAACGAAGGACTCGGATCGTTCGGTATAACCTTTCTACTCTCTTTACAGTTTGTTAGTTTAGCAATAATGACAGATCCGGGTTATAGTATACGATAGCGCCAGTTAAAAAGTTTTTGTTCCGCATTTGGCGTCTGTAGACGGCCGGGGCGCTACCGTAGACTTACAGGCGCTACATCAAGGTATATGAGTTTGGCAAGGAGGTTAGGGCATGGATCGGTAAGGATAGCTTGGGAGACGATGCGATGTTCTTGGGTAGACGGGGATCCATGATTATGCCGACGAGAGCGTATCCGGAATTTGAAAGGAATTGCGTCTATGTCGCGGGCGAGTTAGGGCAGTTTGAAGTTTTCTTTTTGGGATGATAAATGATGGAGGTCAGGATCTCCTTAAGATGTTGTCCTCCGTCGATCTGTCGCGAGCATTGATGGACGGTTGAGATTGATGTTGATGGTCGTTTTCCTGAGCGTGTGGATCTCAGTAGGCTTGATTTATGGTGAAGCCGAGCTACCTCCAAAGAAGTCCCGGGGTAGTTGCACCACCGTGGATCCTCCGACGATCAAGTTAGCCGAGATATTTGAGCAGAGTAGCGGCTTGTTGGGTTAAAATTGCCTTACCTGAGTCGTCTGAGAGAAGGGTTTTTATAGCGGTCGCCATGAGCCAGCTGTCGCGAGATCTTCGCCGGCCGTTACGCCCCGGGCGTTACGCCTGCGTGAATGACGGGACCCCCCATTAATGACTTGATACGCTCATTAATGGGTGGATACGGTGGCGTGGAACGCGGGATCGTGGGGCGGCGGGTATCTCGCGTCTGGCGAGATACGCGGAGCCATGGCGGAGGCGCCTGTGATCTGCATTCTAGGTTGCTCGGCAGAACCTGGGATGCTTAGCTCGGCGGGGGCCCAAAGCAGTCGGGAGGTCGAGGAAGCTCGATTCTGTGATAGCTCGGAGACGAGCTGGGAGGGCTGAGGAAGCTCAGCGCGTAGAGGAGCTTGTAGACGAGCCCACGGTCATTTGTAAGGTGTGCATAAGGGCGTTCAGGGACCTATAGGAGGTTGGGGCAAACTTCGGGGAGATAGCCCGGAAAGAGTTCCCATCACATAGTGCTTGCACTGTTTGCGTGAACCCCGGGACACGTCATCTGCCACGTGTCATGATCTTGGGAGTTCCTACTTATGAGCATCATCATTAGCCCTCCACCCTCGTCCCGACATATTTATGAGTCGGTCGAGAGTGGTCTGATCGGTCCCCCGGGCTTAGCTTGTAGTCAAAAACCTACCGGCACGGATCTATGGGGCGGTTAAGCGTATCTTCGATGACGTCAGCGGATCAGGGGGGAAGATCGTGCATTGAAGAGAGAGCGCCGATTCGCTTGTACGTCTGTTGAGGCGCAGGCTATGTTTCTGATGCAGATTGGCGGACGAGACGGGCTGTCGCTGTCGCCTGCGTCCGAAGGGACGTCTCCAATGGTCGTTTGACACGTAGAACGTCAACGGCTGGCGGGCGCGAAGCTTCGTTTAGGCGGGAAACGATCTGAGCCGTCGGATGCATCGCCCAAGCACTATAAATAAGGGTAGGATCCCCCAGGGTCCACACTTTCGCCATCATTTTCCTCCCGCTGCGAGAGATAGCTCGGTGTTCCGTCTTTTAGATCGGATTCCTCGCGCTCTTTCCTCGGAGGACTCCTTCTTTGAATCAGGTTAGATGCCTTCCTCTGAGGAGTCTGTGGAAATTGTTAGGGTAGAGTCGGGTGATGGGGTTCCAGTTGTTGGAGCCGAGTCTAGAGTGTCTTCTTCTGCTTCCTTCTCTGTCCCATCCGAGTCGGATTCCCTTCATAAAGTTAGGGCTACCCACGCCGCTCGTCGTCAGGCGACGGGGGGAGGGGTCCCCAAAGCGCGCATCAGGAACGCTCGCGATGTGCCCTTCCTCCTAAGGAATGTGGACGAGCTCACCGCGATCCGGGCTTGTTTCCACATTCCCCCTAGCTATTCGCTTCGTTTGGCTAGGGAGGACGAAAGGGCGGATCAGGTGCAGGGCGGATCAGGTGCAGGACAAGAAGATTTCATTGTACTTGGATGCATTCTGGGCTGAAATGCATCTGCCCTTCCCCCCGAAGTATGCGGGATACTACGTTGTTTCCAACTTGCCCCGGGTCAGCTAGTGCCGAACTCATGGAGAATTCTCCTCGGGTTCTTGGTCTGGTTGAGACTTGAAGAAACCCCTTTCAGCTTGACCTTTCTCACTTCCTTCCTTTGTTATAAAAATCATCCCGTCACCCGTAAGGCCGAGCCGAGCTGGGTATACATTTCCTTCAAAATACGCAAGGGAGGGACGACCGGGTCGGGGTAGTAGTAGTTCCTTCTTCCATTCATGAATGGAAGGAGAAGTTCGTATTCGTCGGGCCATCCGAGGGCGAGGATTGGCATGTGCCTGTACAGTGGTACAAGGGTGACTGCCTGCGGGGTGAAGCGGTCGTCCTCTCCCGAGGCGAGGGCGGTGTCCATGTGGGAGCCGATCCAACGGGCCGACATTTTGCTCTCCGAGCAGGCTCTTAGCTGGGGCGGGCTCAGCCTCGCTTGATTCGTGGGTAAGTTAAGAGCTTGGATGATCTACCTAAACTTGAATATTTTTCTTTTGCCCTTTTCAGTGTCACTAACTCCCTTTGTGTATTTTCTTTTTTGCAGAGCAAATGGACCGATCCAAATTCCTGGCTGCCATAGCCGCAAAGAAGGGGAGGAAGACCGGGGGTGCTAGCTCGTCCCGCCCCGGTTCGAGCTCGGCCCTGAAGCCAGCTGCACCGTCTAGGCCTTCCTCCATGTCCCGAGCTTCGGAAACCAGCCGCGAGGAGAGCCATAGGCATGCTCGGGAACCAGAGCCCGGGCGAGGGAGGTGGAGGATGAGGCCGACCCCCCGAGGTCCCCCTCAAGAGGTATAAAAATGCGGTATCCCAATCTCCGGCCTCCCCGATCCTCATGCAGGAGGGGACGTATGTTTCGAGGTGCCATCGGGGCTTTCATTCACCGATAGCTTGCTTTTGGAGATGGAACGATCGGCCGGGTGCAAGATTCCCCGGGGGACCCTCAAGGCCCAAGTGGCCACCATCGCTCAGGAGGCCATACATGTCAGTATCTTCATTCCGTTGAGGTTTTCGTCAAGCTTTTTTTCCTTGGATCATATGCTTTTTAACCCTTTCCTTTACCTTCCTCAGGTCCTCCAGCACTGCGCCCTCATCGCCAACATGGAGCACAAGGAGATTGCCCCGACGATGCGGAAGGCGGGCGAGTCGTCCTCGCGGGAGGAGAACCTATGCCTGGAGCTACAGCAGGCGAAGGAGAAGATAACCGCCCTTGATACCCGAGTAGTCACCGAGGAGGTAACGAACTCCAAATGCAAGGAGTCCATTCGACTTCTGAGTGAATCCAACAAGATCATCCAGACTAAGTTGGAGGAGTCTAACGTGCTTAACGCCATGATGAAGAAGTCGCGGGACACCTGCAAGAGGGAAACCGAGGCGGTGAAGGATGCGGTGAAGCTCGCCGACCTCGGGGCTGCGAAGTCGGTGGAGAGGTACAAGACGTTGGACCAGTTCTACGCCGACCTTGCTGACGCCTCGGCCATCGTTTGGCACCAGGCCCTCGACGCTGTCAAGGCGTTAATGCCGGGGTTTGCTGATGGCGAGCTTCGGCTCCAGTACCCCCTCTTCGAGGATGAGCCGCAGGGGGAGACCGCCAGGAGTGCTGCCGGGGGAGAGGCCGCCAGTGGGAGTGCTGGAGATAAGGCTCCTGGTGGGAGTACCGACCCAAAAGCAGTCACCCCGGCTCCCGGCGCCAAGGCTCCTGGTGGGAGCACCGACCCTAAAGCCGTCACCCCGGCTCCCGACGCTGGCGCAGAGCAGGTCGAGATCCTCTCCGGTCCCAAGACCTGAGCCTTCCTGCCTTCTTCTTTTTTCTTTTTGAATTTTGTAAGCCTTCAGGCAATTTTTGTAAGGCTGAGGAGCCCATAGTACCTTGTAAAGACTTTCAGATCGTGAATAAAACCGTTTTTGATTTTTCTTCGTGGCAATGTTTTCTTGTACTTGTTAACATGAGCTTGTTAGTGTTTTCCTCGTCCCAAGAGTCAAGCCGTAAGTCGATGACCGGTCTCTTATATGTCGATCGCCCGTCGAGTGTAAACCAGTTAATCGCTAAGTGTAGGAAGGTCGGTCCCCTCCCGCCCCCGGAGTCGAGGTGGCGATCGTTTGTTTAGAATACATCGGGAGATTCTTCAGTGTAGGTAGGTCGAGATTTGCCCACTCCTTTGAGTCGGACTGGCGACCACTTCCCTTAGCGTAAGTTAAACAATAGCCAAGTCAGAATCGGTTGGCGTTTGCCGAGTTGTGAAGTTGCTTGGTGGCCTCTGGATGGGGGCTTTGGATCCTTAGTGGCCTCTTGATGAGGGCTTCGATCCTTGTTGGGGTCAAAATTTGCACCCTGGTTGACCAAGTCAAAGTCAAGGTCAACCCCAAGCCAGGTGGGCCCAAGCCCAGGTCAAGCGGGCCCATGCCCAAGTCAAGCCTGCGGCCAGCCTCCCCATGCTAACATAAAAATCATGTAACAAATAATTTTGATGTAATTTTTTGTGCATGAATGTAAGCAAAATAGGCATAAAGCCAAATTTTTGTAAAAGCCCATGGCTTATGTGCAAAAGAAAAGAGCACATGAGGTATGGAATCGGCAAAATACCATTTTGTAAAGCCCAAGGGGCTATATATAAAGTGTATAGCCTACAAAGGCAAAGATAATGAAAATATCTCAAGATCTTTTTCTCTCTCTAAAAAAAATCAAGGTCTTTGCCTCCTCCTTTCTCAAGGTTATAAACCTTCTTCTTTTTTTTGAATTAAATCAAGAGTTTTACTCTTTCTTTTCCAAAACTAAATAGTTTTTCACCACAAAACCCACAAAGGGGAGCTCAAATCTTCCATCAGATCTCAAAAGGGGGAGATTTTTAAAATCTCACACATCTTGTTCTCCAAGATCCGGCCAACAAAGAGGAGGAAGAAGGAGACCCATCTCCGAAAATCCCACTTTGGAAAAATCCAAGGCTCAAGAGAAGATCCCAGGCTTAAGAGAGAAGAACCTCTGAAGATTTTTAGGGAGTTCAACTCCAAGATCTAAATCCTTAAAGGAGTTTAACTCCTAATCCAGATCTTTTGGAGTTTAACTCTACTCAAAATCTTCTTTTGGAGTTTAACTCCTATTTCTAGGGGTTAAACTCCCTTCCTTTCGCTAGCTCCCACGTGTCGGGCACGTGATGCGCTAGCACCCAAAGCGCTGGCGCTCAAGCGCCCACGTGCCGGGCGCGTGATGCGCCAGCGCCCTTGCGCCCGAAGCGCGGGCGCTCAAGTGCCCACGTGCCGGGCACGTGATGCGCTAGCGCCCAAAGCGCTAGCGTCCGAGCGTCCACGTGTCGGGCACGTGAAGCGCCAGCGCTCAAGCGCCTAGTGCTAACCCAAGCGCCCAAGCGCCCGCGCCAGCGCCCAGCGCCAGCGTGCTAGGTACGTGAGGCGCTGGCGCTCACGCGTCCTTTGGACGCCATTTCCCCCTTCATTTTTATATACACTCCACACTAAAATTACCTCCCCCGTTAGAAAAAATTTCTAATGGGGCGCTGCCCCGCACGCCGCAAGGGGCTGCTAGCCCCCTTGACCCCCAGCCCGCTATCCGGGTAGCGGGACCCCCGTAAAAACTCTGCAGGGCCCCCGATATATCCAAAACCCCTTCAAAACACAACACTGCACATTGAGTTTGCATGACTTGTTTGACCCGTCAATCGGAAGTTTTCTCGCTCCAAAGGCGAGGGGTAATTAACGGCAGCTTAGTCCGCGGCTGCCGGAGATTCGGATCCCCACAATCAATAAACCCCAGCTTACCCTAAGTAGGGGGATCTGTAATGCGCCTGACAAGCGCGCGCATATTCCCATCTCAATGGGGTGACGGAAAATACCCTACAATCCTTAGCGTAGATGAGTAGGAAGTTACCCGCTAAGGATCGACCGAGCAGGGAAGCTGCTCGGTGGCCTTTTGGTGAGGGCTTTCGATCCTTGGCGTGGATGGGTAGGAGCTACCCGTCAGGGATTGACCGAGCAGGGAAGCTGCTCGGTTGCTGTTTATCGCCGAAAGACGCGACCGGGACGTTAGGACGTCTGGTCTGAATTTTAAGGGCAGATGCTATTTGGTTTTATCCGTCTATCTCTCCAAAGATGCCAAGTTGATTTATGGCACCGTGTATCGAAAGTTTAGATGGATGCGGCCGTTGTAGCAGACTTCGTCAGATTCCCCCTCGCTGTGAGGGGTTTTTGATTGTGGGGATGCTCTTCTCTGCAGGCGCAAGCCCCTGCAGTTAATTACGTTACCGCGTAGCGATAACCACTTTCTCCTTCTCCAGATTTTCACTTCGTGTCGTGTGTGTTTATTTTATTTTTGGTTGCCCGTGGATTGTATACGGAGACTAATTTGTGTTATCGCCCGTAGGGCGTGGATTAGTCCAAATCCGTATTTTCTTAGATTTGGGTGTGGTTTGATTTAAGGATCGTTAATCTCGTTTGAGATTAAGATCAACTTAATTGTTTGTTAAGGATACGTTAGTCTAATTTTAGACTAAGATCTACTTAACGAGCTTTTAGGATCATTTAGATCCAACAAAAGAGCATTTGGGCTCTATTATTTTAGTTTAAGGACGTTACGGCCCATTATTAGTTTAGGGAAGTTGCGGTCCACAGATCACCATTTTTGAGGTGAGGGTTAGCTTAAGGACGTTGCGGTCCACGGTAGTTTAAGGACGTTGCGGTCTGTTGTTAGTTTAAGGACGTTTCGGTCCGTAGCTAGTTTAAGGACGTTACGGTCCATGGAATTGTTGGTTGTCGGGACCCGCCACCTCTCTGAAGACGTTAAAGAATTACAACGACATATATCAGAGGCGTGGGGAGACGTACCCTTGAACCAAAATCAGTTGGGAGATCTGTAGTTGGGTTTGGGACTAAGACCAATTTAGAAAGAATGAATTAGGGACTTTTAGTCGACTTGGACTCAGTCCACTTGGTATAAAGTGTTAAACACTTGTTTGGGCTCGGTCCCTTTTATGTGCAACAATGCTGAGCATCGATATGGGCTCTGACTCTCACACCATTTCTTTGTTTTTATGGGGGTGTTAAACACTCTTTACGGCGCTGGGCTCTAATTACAGAGCACTTTATGTTAAACATCGTCTACGTGAGGGGCACGTGGGGCGCTTGGCGCTGTGCGCCAACCACCGAGTGCAGAGCACTCTTTATTTTATTAGCGCCCACATGAGGGGCACGTGGGGCGCTTGGCGCTGGGCGCCAACTACTGAGTGCAGAGTACTCTTTATTTTATTAGCGCCCACGTGAGGGGCACGTGGGGCGCTTGGTGCTGGGCGCCAACCACTGAGTGCAGAGCAATCTTTATTTTATTAGCAGCACAGTTTCCTTCTTTATGCATTTTTCTGAAAAGTTCAATTCTTTTTACTCCCATGGATCTTCAATCCCTAAGAACAAATTCATCTCTACGAGAATTAAATTCTCATTTGTGGGAGACTTGTCTCATGGATCTCAGATCCAGAGAAAGAACTATGTTCTTTTATAAGGGTTAAACTCTTGGGTATGCAGATGAGATACTATGATCTCTATTTACCTTCAAGAAAGTTCTTCTTCTTTCTTCTCTCTTAAAGCACTTTTTGCTTGTTCTTCTTTTTTGAACTTGAAGTTTATGGGGGGATTTCTCTGTACAAGACTTGAAGTCTTGGGTCTTTTATATAGTGGAGGCTGATTTGATGATTTAGTTAAGGAAATCTCTCATTGAGAGAACTCTAATTGATTTGGGGATTTTATCCACCGTTGAATCTTTGATCCTAAGCCTTCTGTTTTACAGAAGATATTTTTCTTGTTCTCAATAAGATTGGGAAAATATTTTCCCATACAGAGCTTATTCTGTATCTTGGTGATTTTTAATCACCATTGGATCTTTAATCCAACGGTGCTCTATTTTACAGAGATTAACCTTTCTTGTTTTAGAAAGGTTCGAGGAATATTTGCTCAACAGAATTTAATTCTGTAATTTGATGATTTATCAACTTCGTTTGACCTTTGATCCAAGGGTGGAGAACTTTTAGTTCTGGCGCTGGCGCTCTCGTGCTTTGCACGTGAGGCGCTGCCTCAGAGTTTTTTTAACTCTTGGCGCCGCCTCAGAGTTTTTAACTCTTGGCGCTGGCGCTCTCGTGCTTTGCATGTGAGGCGCTACCTCAGTTCAAATTTTGAATAGAGCCTTACTCTCTTATTGGGGGAAAATAAATGCCCCCCACCGTTGCGCTCACGCGGCTCACGCGTGAGTGCAGCGGTGGCAGCCTTTCTACCGTTGGATCATTTTGGAAGTTGGATCGTCTTCCAGCGCCTATAAGTAGGGCCTTTGGCCCTTAAGATGACTGATGTTCATCTTCTCCCTTTCTTGTTTCTGAGAATTTAATTCTCCCTTTAGAGCTTAGATCTCTGCCCAAGGAAATCCCTTTTAGAGTCAGAACTCTGCCCAAATTTGGTAAGCATCGAACCTATTAACAAAGTTTTGCTCTTCTCAGATCGTAGTTCTTAAAATGGATTTTTAGGGCAGTTAACCCATTAATTAGAAATTAGAACACTGTTCATCCTCTGTGAAGAACTCTTAGAGTTCGTTTTGTAGATCTTAAAGATCCTGGAGTTTTTACTCTGCAAAAACTTTGCTTTTTAGGGTTCTGATGGATTACTCCATTGTTTTCACAGAGCATGGCTCTTAGAGATTTTGGGGAATTTTTATTCCCTTCATAATTAAAGTTGACAGATGTAATTTCTGTTTCCATAGCACTGCTCTTGAGGGGGTTTAATTCCTTGGCCCAATAAGTTTCTCATTAAATGAGAATCTTTTTAGGATTTCCTCCTTAATGATTGACTGTCTCATCAATGATGAGCCGTCACTTTGATTTTGTGGGTCCCCCTCGGTCCCTTTTTCCTGCATTGCAGTGTGGTATAAATTTAAAGTACCAAATTTCAGAATTTGTAATGTAGTATTGACATCTAACCCTCGTTTCTTTTCGCGCAGGTACTATGTCTTTTGACTCTTCTTTCCTATTTGTTCGCCCAGAGAGTGCATACGCCGACGCGCCCATGGATCGGGAAGTTTTTGCACTGATTAAAGATCACGACCCGGAGCAGAAGTCTCTTCACTTGTGGGGGTTGTGGTACGACCAAATTATTTGGGGTCAGCACAGTTTCTCTTGTGCGGCGCCTTCAGAGCCAATTTCCGCCATTAATTATGCCGAATTTCTCCAGGTGAATTACGCTGTGGAGGAGGTTAACTGGACTGCGGAGGAACGCCTCTAGCCCTCTATGGGCTCGATACCTGTACAGCCGCCGATGGCTTTAGATATTCTGGGGCGGCGTATATATGAAGGCGAGTCGCGCCCTTGGGGACAGGTATACATGATAGGCTTGACTCCTCGCCATTCAGCCGGATACTTACAGTGGGCTCGATACATCTTGTCGGCCAAAAAGTCCCTGCTGCTGAAGCTCGGGTTGTACCCCGCTATCTACGCGTCTCTTTTCCAGTATCCCGTGCCTCACGTATGGTGGGTCAAGGCTTTCTTGGAACAGTGGAATATCCCGACTCACACCTTTCTTTTATCGGACAGGGAGGTTTCGATTTCCTTGGAGGAATTTGTAGAAATTTTGGGCCTACCCGTCAGAGGGGAGCATTACGAGGAAATACTTCCCCCTGACGAGTACATCTTCGCCACCAAATCAGTGGTGATGGGGCTTACTTCGGAGAATGCTATTCAACATCGATTTCTGAGTCTAATCAAGGTGTTGAACATTTGCGAAAGTCTGTTTCTCGAGTCCGGAGGGCACGGAGTCAGCTTCGCGGATTTCATTGCTCGCTTTCTTCGCCCGGAAGTCTTGTCAAAACAAGCCGTGAAATTCGCCAAGCTTGACGATTCTTTTGGTTTTGGCTTGGACAACCAGCCGACAGCGGAAGCGGATCAAAGGAATTTCTTCATCCCAAACATCCCGGTCGTACCCTTTGCAGAGCTTGCAGCTTCAGACGTTGACGAAGAGACGTTCTTTTGGGGGTTCCTCGGCCTATGGTTAAGCTGGTTTGTGCTCCCAATGCACCCTCGCTATATGAGGCCATCCGTCTTCTATCCGGCTTACCGAATGGTTGTCGGGACGTGAGTGGCCGTCGGGATCGCTGGGCTGGCTCATCTGTATCACGGCCTAAGCTTAGCGGCAGACACCACTCAGCCGGGGGTACATCCCGTACATCTCCCGCGGCACTATTTTACGTCGTGGATCGAGCTGCATGTGCTTGGCGTTTTTGGAGTCCACAAACGGCCCCGTTTCTATGACAGTTATAATTTCCCCCGGGTTATGTTTCTAGTTGACGCTTCTGCTTTAGATCCGTCATAGCTAGAGGCTCGGCGTCTGGTCCTTCGCCCGCGTATGGTCAGGGTTAGCATGACTTTCGTCGATAGGGTCTTAACTCTCGGCAAGGAATCCACTAAAATGGTGCAGCCGCTGCGCGATACTTTCAAAGACGGGGCTCCTACATTGAAGGCTCGGGAGATTCTGCATTTGTATTCAATCAGGCCAGGCTTTCTAGTGTTCAGGCAGGGCGCTTCGGCATTATTCATAAGGTATAACCCTCACCGTTTTGCTCAACAGTCGGGTTACGATCATGATGTCCCGCTTAAGGCTTTTTTAGCTGAGCCGGTTGCTACGGAAGAGGGTATCTGTAGCGCGCTGTACCATTTCATGCGGCTAAATATCGGGTCCAACTTTTCCATCAGTGAGCCGAGCTACGTTCCGAAAGCCTCGAACGCATAAGTGGCGTGGTACCAGCATGCGATGAGTGCTGTTATTAGGGAAGAAAGGCGGTTACTGCTCGATCGCAAGGGTGCGGTCCCTGCTGGTAATCCAGCTGTCCCCTTTAAGAGACGGACCTCTGTTCGTCCTTCCTTAAGGGAAGCTGCTGCGGTTGTGGCCCCGCGCGCCTTTCCTGAGAAGCCTCTACCTCATGTTCCTGTAGAAACGGCAGCGGCAGCGTCCCCGGAGTCTGGCGTTGGTGTAGAAATTGGGACCCGCCGCCCAAAAATGTCCGTTAAGCACAAGCTTTTGCCATCGGCTGCCGGCGCTCGCTCGCAAAAGAAGAAGTCGTTGTTTTCTGCCGACGTCATATTTGGCCAGGAGCCACATGCTCCTTACAGCGAGGGTTTGTGCAAGTATGGGACCGATTAGGGTTTATTCATCGCGCCTGCGGATGATACGGATCTCCAGGCTGCCATTGTGGCTTCCGAGCGACTGGCTCGTGATGAAGCGGCACTGATCACTATCGCGAAGTCAGGTTTACTTCAGTTACATTCTTCCGCGGCTATCTTCTTTTATTATGCTTCTACTGACGCTTTCTTCTTCAACATGCATTTCTTCCGAAGAGGCTCTCGCGGCTTCTCTCAAGACATTCGAAAAGGAAGAGAGGCTCTGCGCTTCTTTAGGCCTTGGTAAAATTTCGTTCATTATGCCTTTATTCCTTTCTTTATTCGTGCTCTGACCCTTTCTTTCATCTTGTTGCAGGGACTCCCTTGACTCGGGCTATTCCAAGTGCAGTGCCGATCCCGAGCAATGATGCGGCAAAGCTTCCAAAGCCAGCTGTTGTAGCCCCAGCTCTCCCAACGTCCCTGCAGGAGGCTTTGCTGAAGCAGCCGATGAAGGATGCCGTAACGGCTCCAGAAGCAGAGCTTGGTTCGGATGACGATGTCCCCTTATCAGAGGTCTTGAGGAGATCGCTTCTCACTGCTCAGACCGAAAGGAAGCATAGGAAGCATGCGGCGAGGGAATGTGATGCCAGTTTGGCCGTGGGTGCTGGCTCAAGCATCATTCCGCTTGCTGATACTCTTTCGGCGGACGTTCCCTCTGCATTGTCTACCGCCCGTAGATAAGTTGCGCGCGCGGCTCGGGAAGACACCAAAAAACTGCTCCAAGGTATTGTAACATTGAGTCTTTTATTAGAACTTGATCTTTGAATTTTGACATATGCATTTTCTGCAGGGCCAAGCCTTGGCAATGGGATGACGGGTGAAGCCCTGGCGGTTACTGTGCCTAAAGTTGCTACCCTCTCTCTGGAATCTGGGACTGTCCAGACCGCTGCCCTTTCTCCCTATGGCTCCTTGGTATCGGCGGGCATTGCCAGCGTCATGACGGCCCTCGTCGAGTCAGGGGATGAGGTTATGGGCGCGGAATCTACTCCTCTGAGAGAGAGCAAAGAAGCCGTTACACCCGGTGTTGCCTCTGCCATGGTTTCGGTCCCTGATTTATCAGGTAATTGCTGAGTCACTATTTTCAAGCTTTTCAATCTTATTCAGCCCTTCTAATGATATTTTGTTTGTCTTGAGTACAGGTGCGGTGAATCCCGAGGTTATGCCTTCTGAAGAAGCGTCACCAGTCGCTGCTCTGATGGTCGCCGTCTCTTCATCTTCTTCCGCGTCCTCTCAAATGTTGGAAGGTATGGGTTTGCGATTTACTTAGTTTAACTGTGGGTACCATCTTCTTTGTATTGACAGTATATTGTCACAATTCTGCAGGAGTCCTTTTCGACCACCTATACCAGGTGTTGAACCCGCATTTCTCCTTCCAGTCGGAAGTCATTCCGCCTCCTGGTACTGGTTAGTATATCCTTCAGCTATTGTCTCCTTCTTTCTTTTATAAATAGCCGTATTGCTGCTAAGTCTTCTTTATATTGATCGCAGCGTCACGGATCGGAGGAGGAGACGATAGAATAGCCGTGCCTCCGGTACTCCCAATTTTTCCACCTGCCATAGCCAGTATAGTAGACTCCATCGCTTGTGTATTTTCTTTACCTCCCGAGTCGACATTTAACCATAATTTGTTTTGCAGCAATCGCACTGGCGCCAGCTCCCTTTGAGTCTCGCATTCCAATGCCGGCAGGGCCCTTTGCTAAACGCACATCTTCCAGGGGCGCTGCGAATAGCCGGCGAATGCTGAGCGAATTCATCGAAGATCTCAATGCCGATGCTCTCAGTTCTGCTACTGATTTTTCTATTGAAGTCAATCCAATGCTGGCGACACTCGTGAACTTCCATGATGAAGATCTCGTCGGCTCTTGGGTCGATTTCTGCAGAAAGATCGAGGCTTGCCTGCATGAGATTGAGCTCAAGCGTCTCGCTCCTAATGTATTAGCTTCAAACTCCCAGCGGGCTGCGCGGGTCGAGAGTAGTGTTCCTTTCATCCACCATTTTGAACAAGAGGCGACCCTGAGGCGAAAGGAACATGAAGTAACTTCAAGCGAATCTGCCCGTTTACGTGCCCAAGTTGAAGCGAATGCTGCGCAGTTAAAAGCTGCCTTCGACAATCTCCAGCGATGCATTTCGGATGGGTTGACGCTGAGGTGGACGCTTGACTCTACCGAGCGGGTCGTACAGGACTGCGAAGTTACCATACTAGGAACCGATGAAAAGCTTTCGTCTTGTTTGCGACAACGGGCCCAAGTTGAAGTGGAGTTGGCCGCGGCGGCCAATCACGAGAAAGGATTGAGAGGAGCGCATGAGCGGCTGGTTGATTTGTTGAAGACGCCTCTTCCTCAATAACCATCTTTGTACCCCCTTTTTTTGTAAACTTGTGGTTTATGAATAACATGTATTCATTTTGATTCCTTGGTGAAATGTATTTTGTATTCACTTGAATTCATGAATAAAAGACATCCTTCATTTTATATGGGTGTGTCCCTTTGGCAAATGTATCTTGTAGATAGTCTATCTTGATCTCCTTTGCAGGGCAACGATGGCTTAGGAAACAGGTTCAGATCTGTCGCCTAAGACTTTTCAACTTTATGAGACATGAGGGTCTCATAAATACTTTTCTCCCTATGAGTCGAGAGGGTCTCGTAGGTGTATTTTCTCCTTAGGAGTCGTGAGGATTCCTAAGTGCGTTTTCTCTTGAGAGTCGTAAGGATCTCACAAGAGAGTTTTCTTTTTACGGGTTGAGAGGTTCGTAGGGTGACTTGTTTCCGAGTCGGAGCATTGTTCCTGCGGGGAGGTCATTGGCTGACTTGTTTCCGAGGCGGAGCGTTGTTCCGGCGGGGAGGTCATTGGCTGACTTGTTTCCGAGGCGTAGCATTGCTCTGACGGGGAGGTCATTGTCTGACTTGTTTCCAAGATGGAGCGTTGTTCCGACGGGAAGGTCATTGGCTGACTTGTTTCCGAGACGGAGCGTTGTTCTGGCGGAGAGGTCATTGGCTGGCTTGTTTCCGAGACGGAGCGTTGTTCCGGCGGGGAGGTCATTGGCTGACTTGTTTCCGAGACGGAGCGTTGTTCCGGCGGGGAGGTCATTGGCTGACTTGTTTCCGAGACGGAGCGTTGTTCCGGCGGGGAGGTCATTGGCTGACTTGTTTCCGAGACGGAGCATTGTTCCGGCGGGGAGGTCATTGGCTGACTTGTTTCCGAGACGGAGCATTGCTCCGACGGGGAGGTCATTGGTTGACTTGTTTCCGAGACGGAGCGTTGTTTCGGCGGGGAGGTCATTGGCTGACTTGTTTCTGAGACGGAGCACTGTTCCGGCGGGGAGGTCATTGGCTGATTTGTTTCCGCTTTCTGCGGTGTCGGGGTTGAGTCTAGGTTGTCTATGAACCGTGGAGTCTTAGAACTAGGGACTTTGCCGTAGCTCCGATTGGTGGTGTCGCGTCCGTATCCTGCTGGAATGAGGAGGAACGCCGTTGCTGATCTCTAGGCTGTAGATGTTGCCATTGAGATCTGACTCTCCTTTTGACAGACTCAGTTGGAAAATGTGGTTCCCTTTTCGTTTATGCCCATGGATTGTATACAGGGGTCAGTATGGACTCGCATGTAGGGCATAAGTTTCATTCTTTCCTTTTTTTTATTTCCTTCCGCGATGCTCTATCATTTCATCTTTTTATATCGCGAAAGTCGCGATTGCCCAATCATTTTGGCTATTTTTCGCGGTGCCCAATTATTTCGGCCATTTTTCTTTTTACTCGCTACTTTTTATTGCGAGTTGCCCAATCATTTTGGCTATTTTTATATGTATTTTTGGCTCGCTGATTTTGTTGCGAGTATGGACTTGGGATCTGATTCCAATCTTGGCATCAGCATCGCTACTACTGAAACGTTGCCAGGAGCGAATCATCATTTGCCTTTGTCGCTATCGAACAAATGTGGCTTAGTAGACAGGGTTAGGGACCTGATGATTAAGGCTTTTGACTTCGTGAGCCGTAAGGGTCTCATAAAGGTATTTCTCCCTACGAGTCGTGAGGATCTCGTAGGTGTAATTTTTCCTTAGGGGTCATGAGAACTCCTAAGTGTGTTTTCTCTTGAGAGTCGTAAGGATCTCACAAGAGCATTTTCTCCTTGCAAGTCGAGAGGACCTACAAGTGTTGTTCACTAAATAGGAGAATTTCACACCACTGGTGGAACTGGGCGAGGGAACGCTTATTTATGCCCGTGGATTGTATACAAGGGTCAATATTGACCGCATGTAGGGCAGTTTGAGGGATATGATGGCTTAAGAACAGGTTCAGGTCCATGTATCTTAAGACTTTTGAATCCTGTGAGCCGTGAGGGTCTCATAGGGGGGGAAGAATTCTCCTTACAAGTCGTGGGGATCTTGTAAGTGTAATTTCTCCTTAGGGATCGTGAGGATTTCTAAGTGTTTTGCTCCCTTGTGAGTCGTAAGGATTTCACGCGGGTATTTTCTCCTTACAAGGTCGAGAGGACGCTGCAAGTGCACAGGAAAATTTTCTATGAATCTGCGCCCTTTCGGGTTTTCACAAACTTGCCGGTAGCCCTACTGTTTTTACTCACGGAGCCCTTTCGGGTTTTCTTCCGTGCCCATTTCGTTTATGGACGTACCATTTTTTTTGCCGCGTTAGCCTAAGGATGCTGCGGTTCGTAGTAGTTTAAGGACGTTACGATCCGTAACTAGTTTCAGGACATTGCCGTCCATTGTTAGTTTAGGGACGTTTCGGTCCGTAGCTAGTTTCAGGACATTGCGGTCCATTGTTAGTTTAGGGACGTTTCGGTCCGTTGTTAGTTTAGGGACATTTCGGTCCGTAGCTTTCCGTGTTTGGGATGGGGGATCGTTGGATACTACTTTTAGAGAAGATAGCGAGCGGACATAGGCTTCGTCATCTATCATTGACCTGAGTCGTGACTCGTCAAGCGTAGTACTTCTTCAAGAATCGGCCGTTTATTGGTCGAAAATGGTCTTTTGCCATGCATATCCATGAGCAAGTAAGCCCCACCATGGTAGACCTTGTCTATGTTGTACGAGCTCTCATAGTTTGGCTCGAATTCCCCCCGTTTGGCATGATTGGGAATCATAGGTCTTTTGACAGCTAGCACGAGTTCGCCTTGGCGGAATGTTCTCGGCCTAGTTAATCTTTCGTATGAGCGCGTCATCTTTGCTTTGTAAGCCTCTAAGTTTTGCTGCACCATGAGACGAGTTTCATCCAGAGCGTCAAGCTCCTCAAGCCAAAGATGAGAATTCTCTTCATCTGTTAGTTCGTAATAAACCGCCACTCGTAGGGAGGGTGGCTCTATTTCTAAGGGGCGTACCGCTTCCGTGCCGAATACCAATGCATACAGCGTTGTATTCGTAGCCGTTTTGAACGTAGTTCGATACGCCCAGAGAGCCTCATGCAGTCTCTCGTGCCAGTCCTTTTTATTTTTGGACACTGTCTTCTTTATGATCTTTGTCAATGTTTTGTTGAAAGCCTCAGCTAGACCATTAGCTCGGGGATTGTAGACCGAAGAGTATCTCCAGTCTATATTATGTTGCTGTGCGAAGCGGCTGATTCTGTGACTTCTGTAAGCCGGCCCGTTATCGAAAATAATCCGTCGTGGAGTGCCGAACCGATAGATGAGGTGTCTTGAAGAAATGGAGGATGTTCTCCGTCTTCACTTCTCTTAGTGGTATGGTTTCTGCCCACTTAGAGAAGTAATCAGTTGTCGCCAATATGAACCGATATCTTTTGGATGACGTTGGTTCGATGAGCCCAATTATGTCGGTTCCCCACGTTTCGAAGGGCCAGCTAGCCACTGTTGGGTGTAGCGGGTTTGGATGCTGGTGGATGAAGTCTCCATGAATTTGGCATGAGTGGCATTGCTTCGCGTGTTCGAGGCAGTCCTGAATCATCATGGGCCAATAGTAGCCCATCCTTTTGATCTTCAGCTTCATCTTTGGCCCGGCTTGATGAGAACCGTAGAGTCCGTCGTGAGTTTCTTGGATGACTCTCCTTGCTTCTTTCGGTCCCAGGCATCTCAACCATAGAGAGTCGAACGATCTCTTATACAGAGTATCATTGACAAAGGTGAAAGACAGAGCTTATTTCATGAGCTGATGTCTTGAGGATGCATCTTCAAGTGTTCGACGGGATTTGAAGTAATCTATGAAGACTTCTTTCCAATCCTTAGCTTTTTCTTGGTCCTCTATTTGCAGGGTTATTTGCTTGGTCGCTTCCTTTTCTTCAGACGACTCCGGAGATATTTCTGCTGGTGCGAGAACCCGACGGCTCTGCACAACGATTCTTTCATCATCAAGGTTTTCGTCAGCCAGTTCTTTAGCGAGTTTGGCTAATGCATCTGCTTTGTTATTTTCTATAGTATGCTTTCTAGGGCATAAGAAGAGATTTGAGTCAGCAGTTGTTGCACTCTCTCGTCGTACTTTATCAATTCTGGTTTGCACGTTTGATAGTCTCCGTTTACTTGACTAACGACCAGCTGGGAGTCTCCGTATATAAGGAGATTTTCGATTCCAATGTCAACGGCGATCTCATGACCCGCTATCAAAGCCTTATATTCCGCTTCGTTGTTTGTTCTTGGCTCCGTTAAGGAAAAGGCAAAGCGCATTATCCCTCCTTGTGGAGTCACGAAGATAAGGCCTACCCCAGATTTGATTATGGGGGAGCTGTGCTTTCGCTTCTTCATGGAAGATGCCCCATCGAAGTAGAGTTCCCATCGGGTATCACTCCATCCTCTCTCCCCGTCGATCGTGTCAAACGTGTGCTCGTCTGGCAATTCGCAATTTATGGGTGAATCGGTAGGTACCGGATGCTCAGCGAGGAAGTCGGCGATGGCCTGGCCTTTCACTGTCTTGAGAGGTCGGTATGTTATAGAGAATTCCATTAAGAGTAGGGCCCATTTAGCGAGCCGTCCCATTAGTATGGCTCTTGACATCAAATATTTGAGAGGATCCACTTTTGATATGAGATGGACCTCATGCGCCAAAGTATAATGCCGAAGCTTCGTTATCGTGAAGATTAACGCCAGGCAGTGTTTTTTGATAAGGGAGTAGTTGTTTTTTGCCCCCTGTAGAACTCGACTCAAATAATAGAGGGCTCTCTCCTTCCCTTGGTCGTTCTCTTGTGCCCATAGCACGCCTAAGGAACCTTCAAGGGCGGTTGTGTACAGGATGAGGGGCTTTCCCTTGACTAGAGCGGTCAGTACCGGCGGATTCTGCAGGTATTGCTTGATTTCGTCCAGTGCACTCTGGCATTTACGATCCCAAATGAACGGGGTTCCCTTCTTCATCAGGTGACTGTAGGGGCGGCATTTTCTGGAGAGGTTGGAAATGAACCGCCGGATATACGCGAGCTTTCCTTGGAGAGACCACAGTTGTTTCAAAGTTCTTGGAGTGGGCATTTCCATAATCGCCTTGATTTTCGATGGATCTATTTCAATGCCCTGGTGTCGTATGATGAATCCCATGAACTTGCCTGAGGAAACTCCAAATGCGCATTTCAGAGGGTTCATCTTTAGGTTATACTTATGAAGACGTTGGAACACTATTTTCAAATGCTCCCAGTGTTCCTCGTACGATTTGCTTTTCACTACGAGGTCATCGACATAGTATTCGACGATTTCATGTATGAGGTCATCGAAAATCTTTGTCATGGCCCTCTGATAGGTAGCGCCGGCGTTCTTCAGACCGAAAGGCATCACTTTGTAGCAGAATATGCCCAGAGGAGTCCGGAAAGCGGTATGCTTCTGGTCTTCGGGATGCATATTTATTTGATTGTACCCTGATGATCCGTCCATGAAGGAGAAGACTTCGTGAGTGGACGTGTTATCTGTCATCAACTCGGTAACTGGTACGAGAAAGTCATCCTTCGGGCAAGCTTTATTGAGGTCTCGGAAATCCATGCAGATGCGCACCGTACCATTTTTCTTCATCACTGGGACAATGTTGGCGATCCAGTCGGGGTATTGAACTTCTTGGATGAAGCCGGAGTCGATTAGCTTCTTGACTTCGGCGTTGATACTCATATCAAGTTCGAGCCGCATTCTTCTTAGCGCTTGTTTGACTGGCTTGACGTCCGGAGATATCGCCAATTTATACACAGCTATTTCTGGATCTAGTCCCGGCATCTCGGAGTAGTTCCATGCGAAGCAGTCTTTATACTACATGAGCACATCTTTTAGCATAGCCACCTGCTCTTTAGACAGCAGTTCACTGACGAACGTAGGCCGCGGGTCGTTTGTCGTCCCCAAGTCGATTTTCCTTAGGTTGTCCGTAGTAGCATGTATTCTATCTTCCAACTCCTTTGGCGCCGGTGGAAATTCTGAGATCAACTCATCTTCATCCTCATTTTCGAAGCACCAGGAGAGGTCATTCATTTTCTCATGCACTCCTTCTTTCGACAGCGTTATCACGTAACATGTACAAGATCGTTTCCAAGACCGATGTTGATCTGGTTATACTCTTGCTATATACGTTGTTTTTGGCACATACTTTTGTGGTAGGGCTACCCTCCAACTGTTGGATAGAGTGAATCCGCCGAGTTGATATTGGTCTTCGACCCAGTTTTTTGAAGGTGGAGCAGTCTTCAAGAGGATGTCCTATCGCTCGGTGATAGGAGCAATAATCCGGGTGATGAACCTCATTTGCTTGATCGGGGTGCCGAGACTCTGGGAGTGTTATCATTTGATATTTCATGACAAGGTTAAAGATTCTCCTTGTCTTGTCTCGAGGGAAAGAATATGCTCGACCCATCTTTTTCATAAGAGACGGATTCCGACTGACTTTTTCTCGATCGCGTGGCCTTTTGGATCCGTTTTGCCGCTGTCTAACGTTTTTTTCCTTTTTTCAACTTGTTTTTGCCTCTGCGTCGGGCCTTTTTCTTGTCTTGGGAATGCATAGCGGGCTGGCGGTGAGGGGCATTGTCATCCTCCGTAGCCTGCTGAAGGAGGCGTTGCGTCCTGGCTTTCTCATAAATGGTCATTTCGTGGCTGTGGTCGTTCCGAACCTTTTGACTCGCTTCCCTTACTAGCTTGTCCATCTATTCTTCAAAAGAAGGACTCGGCATTTTTATGGCAGAATCTCGTTCTGGTTCAACATCAGCGTCTTTTAAAAGAGCATCACCTTCTTCATCGAGGTCATTTATGACATGGCAGCCATGGAATTGCTCCCGTTTTTTAGACTGGACATATCCAAGCCCAATCACTTTCATTTTTCCGTTGGGCAATTGTCGCTGAGTTCCGGGGACATTTCAAATCCTGTTGTAGAACTGAGCTTGTCGAGCAGTCTGTTTGAAAGGTACGCCTTGGCATCTTAATAACCTTCTCAATCCCTCCGTGTAGTATCTAGGCAGACGGATGGGTTAGAGTCTGTCGAGTGCAAAATCGGCACCATGCCAGACTTCTCTTTTCGACTTTAGTCTCCATGGATCGATAGAATAGGATCACATTTTCACCTCTTCGCCTGGGAGGGACGTAGAATGTCTGCAGCTTTTGCACACTATATGTTTCAAGCGCATCAAGTTCTCTGTAGTGCTGCCCCGGGACCATGGCGATTTGCAAACTCTGATCATCTCCAGTGAAGGCTTGCATTGATGGACGGACTGAGAACACTGCGTTGACTTCGTCTTCAGAGTCACTGCCAAATACCAGAATAGGGGTAGATGGTCCCGGCCTATTGCATTGGGGCAGCCCCGAATAGACTATCTCTTCCCCCTCCTCGGTATCACTCCCGAAGACCGGAATAGTGGTGATAGCTTTTTGCTTATTCTCCGGTTTATGGCATCTTTCCGTGTCTTAAGTCTGGTAGGAAATACTTTGCATCTTCGTACTTTCGGACTTCGTTTACGGAGAATGGGTTTAGTTCCCCCATCACGGTATACTCGAGATTATTTTTGAAATACTTCATACACTGATGTTGTGTAGAAGGGATGGTGTTGTACTCGTATAACCAAGGCCTGCCGAGCAAAGCGTTATAGCAGGTCTTGGCGTCAATGACATGAAATTTGATGTCAGTGACGAGAAACCCAAAGCGTAACGTCAATATTACAAACTCGAGCGTCCGTGATGACTGGGAGTCGAACCCGGAGATGATGATTTTATCCCGAGCGAGGTGCTGAACGCTCATGCAGATTTCTTTTAGCACCCTCACATTCAGGAGGCTAACAGAGGACCCGTTGTCAACTAAGATCTTCCCTATCTTGATGTCATGGCAGTACCTGGTGACATACAGGGGCCGGTTGTGCTCGCACGTTCCGAGGAGAAGATCTTCATCGCCGAAAGTGATGTCAGCTGTGTGCACTTGTTCCAGCTCGTCCTTCAACTTTTCTTCGGCAAGGAAAGCTTGAAACTGCTCGGGCTCTTGTAAGGCCCTGATCAGAGAATCCCGTGCCTCTTTAGACAGCAGAAGGGCATCCAAAATGCTTAGCTGTGAGGGTATCTTCCTCAGGTGTGTCAGGACATTGTAATCTACTTTATTTTTCTTAGGCGGATCCTTGGCTGCAAGCTCTTCGACGACTCGGTCATCGAGGGCGATATCCTCAGGGATTTTTTTTCTTTCCTTTATCTTTTTTGTTCAATCTCTTATTTGTGGGTCCGAGATTCTTTTCAGGCAACGTACGGTTACGCAGTTGAATGTTCTCACAGTTTTTCATCTCTTCCTCTTTCCCTGAGGTGGATTCCTTAAAGAGAGGGCCGAGGGCTACTTCTTCATCAGAATCGCTTCCGAATGTGAGAACTTGCGATCCCTTTATATCAACCATGTGACAGTTGCCGACAGTTCTTTTATGCTCATCTGTCGTGTTTTTCTGCTCCCGACGAGTTTTGCATTTCATCCGCTTGAAATGTTGTCGGTGAGCAACGTATCCTTCCCACCACTTCTTGAAGGTATTGCACTCTTCGGTAGGATGTGCAATCCTCCGATGGTATAAGCAGTAGTTAGGATGCCCATCCGCTTCGTCAAGGTGTATACCGCCAGGAGTATTTTCTTGAAAGCTGGCAGCCTCATTCCTATTGACAGGGCTTTAGCAAACCGCTTCCTTGTACGGTTTCAACTGCCACGTGTACGGTTTCAACTCCTCCCTATAAAAATTTTTATAGATAGGTTCCCATATGATTTTTTTCCATAATGATGTATTTCATACAGAATGATGTAACTGATTTTTGAATTTGGATGGTTGTATTTTGGAAATTCTAATTGCCAGTATTATTTATGAGTTTAATCTGTTTATTTTGCTAAAAAGCAACGATAATGAATAAAATTTCTCTCTTACGGTTTAATTTGTATTTCCTTCGGTGGCCCAAATCTTATAGTTTTTATTTGAGTTTGGTTTGCTTTTGGTTCCCATGTATTCACCGGTTAATTTAAGGGACTGTTTGGTTTGGTGCAGCTGGCTCCAATTACACGTAATTTCAAAATCAATTTTATGGTTTGAAGTAGTTGCTGTTTTAACTTGTAGTTGAAAAAACAAATTATGTTAAAATCAAACAGTTGTTCATGTCATAACTATGATATTTGCATCTACATGTAGGGGCTGTTTGGTTGCTAGTAATTGGAAAAATAATGTATTTACGGCTACATGATTTTGTAACTACGGTAGCTAGTTGGATTTGCATTCCAATGTTTGGTTGGTTTGCAACTTAAAAGCCATGTTTTAGAACACCGGTGTTTGGTTTACATGTTTTGTATATCCAAAATATTCTTTTTGATAAAATATTTTCTTGTAAAATTGTTAATATATAGAAAAGATAATTATTATCAACTAAATAATAATTATGTAGCCATCATAAACTAAATTTGTTTAATTGGAAAACAATAAAATAACAGTAATAAATAAATTTGCATGTAGCATGGTCACATCTTAGGGTATATTTGGTTGCAAGATTATGAAAGAATTAGATTGTGGAATCCAAAAAAGTGAGAGGATTCCACAATTTTGTGTTTGGTTGTAAAATTTGGATTTATGATATTCCTTTGTTTTTTAGGAGGGCCCACCATAAAAAAAGGATCCTTGAATCCTCAAAAAATTGAAGAATTTACAAGGATTTGGCACTATTCATTGTACTTTTAAATGGGGTCCGGAGTACCTTTTTTTATTTAATAATCCTCTCTCTTTTTCTAAAATTCTCAAATCCAAATCTCACTTTCTTTCCACCAACCAAATAAGGATTACAAGGATCTACAAATTCAATATTAGGAATCTAATACCAAACAAACAACAAATTACCAAATCCAGAAATTCTCAACCGTACTATTTTGGAATCCAAATTCATAATCTTGCAATCAAACAGCCCCTTATCAAAATGTGATGGAATTATATGTTTCCCAGTTAAAAACCAAAAAGGCCCACGGCTAATAGAGCAGGTGATTAAGGAAGTTTTGAGGTTAGGGACTAATAAACCTGTTCATTTACCGCTGTTGTTGGAACTCCTCTTAATTTGACCTCAGTTCCAACCATAGTCAAATCATCCAGTTTGCTCTTCCAACTCCAAGTATGAAGCATAGAACCAAACAATGGAACTTTTATCTTTATGTAGTTGGAGTAACATGTTGCTCCAACAACACCCGATGTAGTTGTAAATGCATTGTTTTTTCTACTCAAAGCAACCAAATAACCTATAAGGGGAACTTTCTTAATTCTAAATGCCCAAGTACTTTTGTTTTACCGCAACGAAGCCCAGAGGACCTGCGTGCCCCTCTTCGAAGCACTAAATGGGAGATTCCAGCTTCGATCCCGGCTCTCTCTTCATAAACTACTATTGCCTACCACTGAGATATGTGCCCCGCCCTAAATGCTCAAGTACTTGAAGATGTTGATTTCTCTTTATTGTCTGAAATAAAAGTTTTTCCATAGAATGTTGTATTTTATAGTTTCAAATTTAAAAAGATTTTTCCCTTAAGCACGCTCTGGAATTTGTGTTTGTCGTTATAACTAGAAGATAGGAGGGCTAGGCATGCGCCATTTCCAATTTAAACTTGAAGAAAGAAATAGAAAAGAACAAAAATCACCGTAACTTTATATCCTTAATTCTTAAACTGTCCTGTTCTCTGCCGAAAGACGCGACCGGGACGTTGGGACTTCCGGCCTGAATTGGGGGCAGATACTATTTGGTGCTATCCGTCCACCTCTCCGAAGATATCAAGTTGATTTATGACACCATGTATCGAAGGTTTAAACGGATGCGGCCGATGTAGCACACTCCGTCAGATTCCCCCTCGTTGAGGGATTTTTGATTGTAGGGACGCTCTTCCCTGCAGGCGAAGCCCCTGCAGTTAATTACGCTACCGCATCGCGGTAACCACTTTCTCCTTCTCCAGATGGTCACTTCGAGTCGTGTGTGTTTGTTTTGTTTTTAGTTGCCCGTGGATTGTATACGGAGACTAATTTATGTTGTTGCCCGTAGGGCGTGGATTAGTCCAAATCCGTATCTTCTTAGATTTGGGTTTGGGTTGGGTTTAAGGACCGTTAACTTCATTGAGACTAAGATCAACTTAAACGTTTGTTAAGGATATGTTCGTCTAATTTTAGACTAAGATCAATTTAACCATTTGTTAAGGATACGTTAGTCTAATTTTAGACTAAGATCTACTTAACAGGATCATTTAGATCCAACAAAAGAGCATTTGGGCTTTATAAGTTTAAGGACGCCATAGTCCGTGGAGTTTAAAGACATCATAGTCTAGTTTAGAGATATCATAGTTTGTAAAGTTTAAGAACATCATAGTCCATGAGTTTAAGGATCCCACAGTCCGTAAAGTTTAAGGACATCATCGTGAGTTTAAGGACCCCACAGTCCATGGAATGTCTGGTTGTCGGAACCCGTCATCTCTCTGAAGACGTTGAAGGATTACAACGACAAATATCAGAGAAGTGAAGAGATGTACCTTTGAACCAATATTGGTTGGGAATCTCTGGGAATCACTTTGAATGCCATATAAGATGATCAGTTTTGAAAATCAAGAGTATAATTGGGGTTCAGTTTCAAGGGATCTTGCCTCTGGAAAACTTAGCTAATTTAGGCTAAGATTGGCTTGAATATAGTGTTAAACACTAGAGTATATTCGACGCTCACGTGCTCCCACGTGAGCCACTTAAAGAAGTGTTAAACACTAAGACCGAAGTGCTCACATGACGCGCTTGAAGATTAGGCCTTGCATCTTTTATTTTACTCCCAGAATATATAAGTGTTAAACACATGATCCTTATGGCCATCACGTGTGGGCACATGATGGGTACCTGTCACGACCCAATTGTGGTACTTGACAGGCACTTAAATCACGTGACATCTAAAAACGTCTACGCGGTTCAAGTAAACCGAAACCCGGAATCTAAACCCTTTTTGAAATTATTGGAGGTGAGGTTTAAATAGTCATATGATAAAATCAATTTAAATAACATCTAAATTTAAACTAAGTATGTTGAAAGTGCATTTATGAAGTTTTGAAACTTGACATCACCTCCTTTACATTTTTATAAAAACCCCATACAACATAATAAAATAGCATCCCAGCGGAAGCTAGTCTGTACGTCTAAACGATAGAGCAACCAACAATCTAAATCAGCAATCGACTCCCAAGAGTGCGATGTCACTATACATAAACTCTAAGTCTTGCTTCTAAGTCCATAATATATAACTTCTAAATTGATGGAGTTTCCACTAGATACAAGAATATATATGAATAATCAAGAGTGAGTATGATATAATAATAACCCACTTACCCATCAATCCCCGAAAAGAATGTGTACCCAAGCCGCTGATAATCCAAGCGGTAAAACTTGCAAGAAACTGTGGCACAACGGGGATGGGTTGCCAACTCAGTGAATAAAAGTACATCTAAAGGTAGAGATCGAAATGCACGACTATACCTAGGTCATATATATAGTCCTATCATAATCTGTACCAATATACTATATGATATGCATATGTGTAATACTAACTATCATGCAATCCCAAATATAATATCTCAATATCATATGAGTCAAAATCATGAATGTATAGTTCGTGTTGGAATCCCCTTTTGTATATGAATGTCTGTATAAATATATGCAAGTACCGTCCTCCGGATCAGTCCTAGTGAAATCCACTAATAATATCTAACTGTGTACCTCATGATAATGCTCATATCAATATATATATATAGATGTCCAACATCGACATCGAAATCCGAAATCACTCGTGTCTATCATCGACACGTAAATACAGATATCGTCGACACCACCTCAATAGATGATCGCCAACCGATATCCTGGCTACGATCAGTATCCCCTGGATATCCGCCGTGCCCAATCGAACCCCGGTCAGTATCCCTGGATATCTGCCGTGCTCGTTTCTATTTCCGGTCAGTATCCCCTGGATATCTGCCGTACTCATTTCTATCTCCGGAATCGAGTATCCTCGTTAGACTCCCCGCCTATAATGCGGCATTCCTGCCCCTCGGCCCCGACCGGGTCTACCATGTATCCAACTGTATGGCCACCAACTCAGTCTGGATAGTATACAAATCCGAAACTATGATCAACGACTCGATTCGGATATCAAAGTCAGAAAACACAAATCTCATGGTGGACGTTTACTCATCATATACAAATATCAAGTGAGGAATAAGAACTTGCATAGATTGTATTGATGATATATTATATATATACATATATAACAGTGTCCCATACCACCGATATATATCATCAGGAGTAAAATATCCAGTAAATCCATAAGAATCAAATACAACATCTATAGTACTAATATTCGTAATTTACAACAGGAATAAAGAAGACTACGTAATTATATCACATAATTATAGATTTCAATTCTACTGTGTCATGGTACTACTAATGATGTGTAGTGTAGCATACGCGTCTGTGCTCGTGCAACATGGCAATCATTAGTATTTGTGCAAGTGTTCTACGGTGTAACAATCTATTTATTTTAATACATATATAACAGCACGGTTCTACAGTGACACAGCAATATCAATGAGGTGCAGTGTAATATATATTCACGTGCTTGTGCAGCATAGTACTCATTGGTAGTTGTGCAGTGTTCTATCAGAGTGTGCGTAACGCAGAAACGTATAATATGGATAATATAATGCAAACATGTAAAGTAATCTAAACATAACTATTGTAATTACTTGCTATGAGCTATACTATTATTTTTAGAAATGATCGAAACGTTTAGTTTGAAATAAGGAAGCTGCCCTAGATTTAAAATAGATATTCGTTTTAGAAACTGGCACTCATCCTAGTATTTTTATTTAAAGGACAAACGAATCGTAGTTTTTAAAAGAATATAGCTCACACAAGTATTACATCCTAAAACAGGATATAACCTAACTCTACGAGTCAAAGGATAAATTGGCTGTTATTCGGCATACAAATTTCATTATTTCTAATACGTATAAATCCTTGTATTATATCTCATCATATCACTGTATCTGTATCATCTCAAGTCTAGCGTGATTCCTCGTGCAAATCCATCAAACCATATCCATATCATATCACTGTATCTGTATCATCACAACTATGGTATGATCCCTCGTACAAATCCATCAAACCATATCCATATCGTATCACTGTTTCTCATCTATAACTATGCATGAAACTGTATGAAATTGAAGGACATACTAGATGCGATACTATATAAATATCTTGAATAAATACTAAACTAACTAGATATCATAATACTATTTGTAAGGTTGCGGGGGTGCTATACGCCATCCACCCGACTTCCCCAGTAGATATAAATCTACTCACCAATTTAAAAGCTCGCTGAATCCACGCTGCTACATCGCCAACCCCGTCTCGGAATCCTCGAATCGTACCTATATTCGTATTTAAATCGCATTGATGTAAATATCATATCGAAAACCAAAACAACAAGCTAAATGCCCGTAGGTTAGAACCTACAACATACTTAACCCAAAAACGACAACAAAACTCTGTTGTTAACGTATAAACGTCAACGGTTCAGCTGCAACATCAAAATACGAAAACTCCGTATTGTAAATATCTGAAATTTGATAAGCCATTTCTAAAACGTTTCCAGATTTTATTGTGTAAATATTTAGACAAAACAAACAATACAGAGATTTGTAAAATACCAACTCAATGCTACAGAAGAAGAATCAACACCAAAATCCATAGGATGGCCGGCGTCGCCGAATTTAAGGGGTGCCTCGCCGGATCTTGTATGGAGTTTAGGGATAAGGTTTTAAGTGTAATCTTCTAGTTTGCTCATTATACTTTTGGTCTTATTAATTTTTCTAGTGATTATCCGTATTAATTCTATATTACTTTACAGTGAACTAGATAACATAAAATCCCAATTTATGATACGACACAACTAAACATGCTATGTATCGTATATAGAATTTTACCCCAATCTGATATTAGCTTACAGATTTAACTTATTGAATAATTAACTTATTTAAACAATACCAAACACATTAATCCACACCCATAGACCTACTCTAAAAACCACATAAGCCAACTCTCCAAGAAATCCGGCGAGATCGGATTTTGAGTGTTGGTCGCCGGCCAAAATCCGAGCACCGGGGCTCGTCTTCCTATGGGTTATTCTAAGTCCAGATTACAATATAATGACACTGTTTGGTTAGGTTAATTTCCATCTAAACTATAGCAGATTCAAACAGAGGCTAAATTTATCAAAATACGATATTACGATATTCGATTTCTAATGTAAAACAGTTTCAGAACCAAAATCATATAGGGTTCAAGGATTATACCTACAGCAAAATCACTGGAAAAGCTTCCTCTAAGATGCATAAGCTTAAGGTCCTAGCTAGAGGGTGATGGTGAAACCTTAGCACTTATTCTTCTTCTCTTCTCTCTTTTCTTATTTTCTTTTGTGTGTTTTAATGTTTTCTTTCCCTTCCCTTTTCTTTAATCTTCTGATCTTATGAACTGAACAATGGGGTAAGATAAGGAAAAGAGTGAAGGTTTGTTGTAGAGAAAGGAGTAGGTGGAAAGTGCAAGGTGGTGGTGTAAAGGAAAGGAGGAGGAGGTGTCACACTTGAAGTGAGGTGGGGTTTCATGCAAGGAGGAGGTGTCTTCATGATGATATGATACACCAAGGGTTCAAGTTAACCCTAACCAAGTCCTACCCCTTTTTACACATAAACCCTCACCAATTGCATATTTCTAAAATTTCCTAATTTTTTCACAAAACCCCCCATCATCTATGTTATAATATAAACACCATTTTTCTTAAAATAAATCTAAATTATTCACTAAAACCCTTGAAATTTACTAATGTTATAAACTAAAATTTAAATTTTAATTTGTTCCATATACTACTTATGAAAATGTCCTCTTTGGTTTTAATAACTTTTTAAATTCACATTTTATTATTTAATTACTTAAATTTATTTATATTCTAAAATTTTCAAAATGTTACAATATTCCCCCTTAAGAAAATTCGGTCCCCGAGTTTAAATTAAACCCCTTTCTTAAAACATTTTCTTAACCCAATTAACTTATTTTAAAGTAATTTCCCGGGGTCAAATTTTAAAACATAATTCTTGCTCAATATAACAAGACTCCAAAGCCCCATATGAGCTAAAATGCATCACAACGCAACCATGTGCGTGAAAACTCAAAATATATAATCTTTCATAACTGTAACTCCAGCGTTTACTATGAGAATTACTCCAGTTATGACAAAAATTTTACCAAATACGAAAACCATCGTGTATCCTAAGTGCACAAAATCAATGCCATGATCGCAGTGCAATATTAGTGCATACGACCAAGCGAAAATATAAAAATCAACTCTATCACATATCCTATCAAGTGCAAATCATGAAAACAAAATCAACCCTAATGGGTTTACACGTAAGTCTCAAATCACACTTCACGGTGTGCATGAAAACAAAACAGCGCTAAGTGTAACAGACGTGCACGAAACGATATCCACCGCATCCGCTGTGCATGGAATAAAATTATACAAAATAATACTAAGTGCATCGGGGTGCACAAAATAAATCTAAGTGCATCAGGGTGCACAATTTAAATCTCAAGTGCATCGGGGTGCACAAAACTAAAATCAAATGCATCAGAGTGCACAAAATCAAACGGCAACTAGTGTGTATGAAATCAAACCAAGTATAACTAGAATATATATATAAATTCATAACCATGTGCATCTGATGTGCACGGAAAATCGGTGTAGTGCATCGGTGTACACAACACTCCAATCGAGGGCCGTCACCTCGCAATAAAATCTCAACAAGTGCACCTGGTGTGCACAAAATATAATTTGATCCTCAAATCCTTAAAATACAAAAATCACGGACATCGAGATGTCCTCTTTCCAACATTTGAAAATGAATGTTTTAGAGTATAAAAACGTAAATCGAACTTAAAGGACATCGAAGTATATTCTCTTCAATGTCAGAAAGTGTTTATACCACCGGAATTGGCATAGCAAGATTTACTACTAGCCGTCTGCCACGTTCTAACGTTCTCTGTCTCTGAATTCAGGTTCTTCTTGCGAACCTCTAATACCATAGCTTATTTATGCGATCGTCCGGTGAGGAACAACGACACCATTTGTCTTATTGCGGATACATCCTTTCACACCTTCTTGACCAGTAGTCCAATATTTTATAACGTAACATGTTTGATAACGGAAATCTCTGTCCTCTGCTTGTGCGCTAACAACTAATCCTAGTCTAATATTATTTATTATAAACTCCTGGAAGAGAATCCGTCAAGTCTTCTGCTAAAAACATTGATACAGCCTGCCCGGAACTAATACTCATTACTGAATCCACTTTTTCATTTAGTAACCACTGTCATTCCTTTTTTATTTCCTCCTGAAAGTGTAGTCGTACGCATCATCAAATCTTCAATATTAACTGTGAAGAACAACAGTCTACTAAAACTCCGCACCATTTTTCTGTTCCATAAATTCCCTGTATCAATCACTTAAGGAGCATATCTGTATAGTCACGCAAATTGCAAGTCATACCTAGTTATGACCAACTCGGAGCCTTACAACTCGGAAACACGAATCCGTTATCTCTGTTACTCTATAGAGGAATATGGCTAATCTCACCTTCGAAGACTCATCTCAATTCATCGGAGGAAAAACTTACTGCGCGATCTCCTTCTTGAACGACTTGTATCTGGTCTAAGCAAGATCCATTGGAAGAAGCAATTCAATTTCACCCATCTAGTATCGGAGCGTCACAACCGTTTAAAGTTCTAACCTTCCTACATCTGAACGGCTATGAATCCTACTGATCCATCTATAATGGTAACATCGTCAACTTTTAACTTTACGAACTTTGGAAGCAACTTCTCTATAATCTCAGTAAGGATTGGTACCGCTGCCTAAACAGTACACAACACTATGATCTTCGGAGAGAGGAAAACATCATGTCTCAAGTCCGACTGATCTCTAGCAATGACTCTGCCATCTGGTGCGGATCCCGAAGAGACTCGCTTCACTATTAGAACTCGATCAATTAGGAATAAACGACATGTCTCTATATCATTGGAAATTCACCTCGGCCAGTCCTTGTCCCAGACAAGTCTGCTCTGACCATATCTCTAACTGTAGCCCTCTCAGCCCTCATAAACATGGTGATCGAAACAATCAATCATGCACCAACGAAGATAGATCAACGGAATGAATAGAAGGAAGATCTCAAGATATAAATGCTAAGGTAACTTAGGCGGAGTATCATATCGTAAATATGCCGCGGAACATATGTACGGTACGTCACTCTGCTTAGTACCTACTCCATCAACAAAGGTCATCTTATATAACGAAAGTTCGGGTATAAGGCACCCAAAGTCAAGTCTAAGTCCTATAAAGTCAAGCCCAGGTAACAAAATGTATTCCCAGACTCCATATAGTCAACCTAAACTTGAACAAATGTTGAACCAAATGCTCTGATACCAACTTTGTCATGACCCAATTGTGGCACGTGACCGACACTTAAATCACGTGACATCTAAAGACGTCTACGCGGTTCAAGTAAACCGAAACCCGGAATCTAAACCCTTTTTGAAATTATTGGAGGTGAGGTTTAAATAGTCATCTGATAAAATCAATTTAAATAACATCTAAATTTATACTAAGTATGTTGAAAGAGGATTTATGACGTTTTGAAACTTGACATCACCTCCTTTAAATTTTTATAAAAACCCCATACAACATAATAAAATAGCATCCCAACGGAAGCTAGTCTCCACGTCTAAACGATGGAGCAACCAACAATCTAAATCAGCAATCGACTCCCAAGAGTGCGACGTCACTACACATAAACTCTAAGTCTTGCTTCTAAGTCTATAATATACCACTTCTAAGTTGATGGAGTTTTCACTAGATATAAGAATATATATGAATAATCAAGAATGAGTATGATACAATAATAACCCACTTACCCATCAATCCTCGAAAAGAATTTGTACCCAAGCCGCTGATAATCCAAGCGGTAAAACCTGCAAGAAACTGTGGCACAACGGGGATGAGTTGCCAACTCAGTGAATAAAAGTACATCTAAATATAGAAATCAAAATGCACGACTATACCTAGGTCATATATATAGTCCTATCATAATCTGTACCAATATACTATATGATATGCATATGTGCAATACTAACCATCATGCAATCCCAAGTATAATATCTCAATGTCATATGAGTCAAAATCATGAACGTATAGTTCGTGTTGGAATCCCTTTTTGTATATGAATGTCTGTATAAATATATGCAGATACTGTCCTCCGGATCAGTCCTAGTGGAATCCACTAATAATATCTAACTGTGTACCTCATGATAATGCTCATATCAATATTTATATAGATGTCCAGCATCGACATCGAAATCCGAAATCTCTCGTGTCTATCATCGACACGTAAATACAGATATCGTCGACACCACCTCAATAGATGATCGCCAACCGATATCCTGGCTACGATCAGTATCCCCTGGATATCCGCTGTGCCCAATCGAACCCCGGTCAGTATCCTCTGGATATCTGCCGTGCTCGTTTCTATTTCCGGTCAGTATCCCCTGGATATCTGCCGTGCTCATTTCTATCTCCGGAATCGAGTATCCTCATTAGGCTCCCCGCTTATAATGCGGCTTTCCTGCCCCTCGGCCCCGTCTGGGTCCACCATGTATCCAATTATATAGCCACCAACTCAGTCTGGATAGTATACAAATCCGAAACCGTATGACCCCCGACTCGGTTTGGATATCAAAATCAGAAAACAAAAATCTCATGGTGGACGTTTACTCATCATATAAAAATATCAAGTGAGGAATAAGAACTTGCATATATTGTATTGATGATATATTATATATATACATATATAACAGTGTTCCATACCACCGATATATATCATCAGGAGTAAAATATCCAGAAAATCCATAAGTATCAAATACAGCATCTATAGTACCAATATTCGTAATTTACAATAGGAATAAAGAAGACTACGTAATTATATCACATAATTATAGATTTCAATTCTACTGTGTCATGGTACTACTAATGATGTGTAGTGTAGCATACGCGTCTGTGCTCGTGCAACATGGCAATCATTAGTATTTGTGCAAGTGTTCTACGGTGTAACAATCTATTTATTTTAATACATATATAACAACACGGTTCTACAGTGACATGGCAGTACCAATGAGGTGTAGTGTAATATATATTCACGTGCTTGTGCAGCATAGTACTCATTGGTAGTTGTGCAGTGTTCTATCAGAGTGTGCGTAACGCAGAAATGTATAATATGGATAATATAATGCAAACATGTAAAGTAATCTAAACATAACTATTGTAATTACTTGCTATGGGCTATACCATTATCTTTAGAATTGATCGAAACGTTTAGTTTGAAATAAGGAAGCTGCCCTAGATTTAAAATAGATATCCGTTTTAGAAACTGGCACGCATCCTAGTATTTTTATTTAAAGGACAAACGAATCGTAGTTTTTAAAAGAATATAGCTCACACAAGTATTACATCCTAAAACAGGATATAACCTAACTCTACGAGTCAAAGGATAAATTGGCTGTTATTCGGCATACAAAGTTCATTATTTCTAATACGTATAAATCCTTGTATTATATCTCATCATATCACTGTATCTGTATCATCTCAAGTCTAGCGTGATTCCTCGTACAAATCCATCAAACCATATCCATATCGTATCACTGTATCTGTATCATCACAAGTATGGCATGATCCCTCATACAAATCTATCAAACCATATCTATATCGTATCACTGTATCTCATCTATAACTATGCATGAAACTGTATGAAATTGAAGGACATACTAGATGCGATACTATATAAATATCTTGAATAAATACTAAACTTGCTAGATATTATAATACTATTTGTAAGGTTGCGGGGGTACTATACGCCACCCACCCGACTTCCCCAATAGATGTAAATCTACTCACCAACTTAAAAGCTCGCTGAATCCACGCTGCTACATCGCTAACTCCGTCTCGGAATCCTCAAATCGTACCTATATTCGTATTTAAATCGCATTGATGTAAATATCATATCGAAAACCAAAACAACAAGCTAAACGCCCGTAGGTTAGAACCTACAGCATACTTAACCCAAAAACGACAACAAAACCCTTGAAATTTACTAATGTTATAAACTAAAATTTTAATTTTAATTTGTTTCATATACTACTTATGAAAATGTCCTATTTGGTTTTAATAACTTTTTAAATTCACATTTTATTATCTAATTACTTAAATTTATTTATATTCTAAAATTTTCAAAATGTTACAGTACCCATGCATTGGATATTAAAAGTATTTGTTAGGGGTCACGTGGGGACACATGAGGGCGCCCATGCGTTGGATATTAATCCTTCAGTTTTACCCAAAAAATGGTGTTTGTCAGGGGTCACGTAGAAACACGTGAGGCATCTTTTAGGTGGGCATTGCCCTTGGGTAGAATTCTCCTTTGTTTGATAATTGCTAGGGGTCACGTGGGAGCACGTGAGACGTCCAAAATCTATTCTGCCTTGGCTTTACTCCCTTTTTATTTTGAGAAGTTTGTTCATGGGTCACGTGGGAGCACGTGACCCAATTTCATTCGTTCTCTTTTGATCACTGAGGAGGGGAGTCACATAGACACATGTGATCAGGTTAGGTATTGATCTCTTTTACGTGCATGAAGAGTTAAATCCCTTGTTAAGAATTAAATTCTTTTGATAGGGTTAAACCCTAATTTTATTTGGAGGAATTAAATTCCTATATGTTTGAAAGAATTAAATTCTTTAAACCCAATTCTCCCTCTAAGTTTTGGATCTGCATGGCAGAATCTTCCCGATGAGAATTAAATTCTCAACTTGTGGGGAGATCTGCTTCTGCAGATCTTCAACCAGAGGAAGAACTAAGTTCTTTTTAAAAGAGTTAAACTCTTGGTTTTGAGAATTAAATTCTTTTTTTTTTCGGGGTGCTTATAAAATGATCTTCTTTTTCTCTTACCTAGAGTTTTTCTTTCTCTGAAGAGATCTTCTTTTCTCTCTGGAGAATTAAATTCTCTTTTTTTGTATTCTCTCTCTGTTGTTGTATCTACCTTTCTTTTTTTTCTTCATCTCTTCTTGGCTCCTATTTATAGGAGAAAGAAAAGAATCAGTTTGTTTAGTCAATCTTTCATTGAAAGATTTTTATTGATTTTATAACCAATGTGATCTTTTAGATCATTCGGTGAATTTTATTCACCATTGGATTTTTAATCCAAAAGATATTTTATTTGTTTTTCTTGGCAAATTTTAGGGAAATATTTCCTTGTATAGAATCTTTCTATAAATTGGTGATTTTTTAATCATCATTGGATTTTTAATCCAACGGTTCTCCCTTTTACAGAGTGCAATCTTTTTTGTTTGGAAAGATCCAGAGAAATATTTTTCTAATTAGGGTTTTTGATTCCTTTTAATTAGAATTTAATTCTATTAGTTCAGATGGTTAAGGAGTTTATCACGTGTTGGCATGTGACCCCACTTGATAAAGCATCTAATTAGAATTTAATTCTATTGGTTTATAGGGCTCAGGAACCCATCACGTGTTGGCACGTGACCTCGCCGATTAAGCATTTAATCTAGAATTTAATTCTATTGTTTCAGAGGATTTAAGAGCCTATTACGTGTTGGCACGTAACCCTACTGATTAAGCATTTCATTTAGAATTTAATTCAGTGTCTACAGGCTTTGCCTGTAAATGGTCACGTGTCTGCATGTGAGACCTGGTCACGTGTTGACACGTGATCCCACTGACACAGCATTTCCAATTTGTTTATTTTATTCAGTGTCTACAGGCTTTGCCTGTAAATGGCCACGTGTCTGCACGTGAGGCCTGGTCACATGTGGGCACGTGATACCCGGTCACGTGTGGGCACGTGATGCCTCGTTTGAGGTTTTCCTTGCTGCTTTATCTGTATTTTATTTAATTGCCATAAGGGAACAAATGCCCCCACAGCGTTGTTCTCACATGTTTGCACGTGAGTGCAACGCTGTAACTTTTGTAGCCGTTGGATTTGCCTAGGGAACAGGGAATATGAACCGTTTCTTATCATGTCTTATAAATGCAAGGGTCTCTTCAGCAGCTCCTCCACTCCTTCATCTTCTTCCTTCCTCGTTCTTGCCTTGAGAATTTAATTCTCTTCCTCAGAGCTCAGTCTCTATTATGCACGTGGGCTCTGCTGATGGGGTCGTTTCGTCTCCTTGCACTGATTTCAACGAGTCACCTCTTTTCATTTCCAATGCTCTCCCTTTTTTCCGGTCTTTGGGAATAGTTCCACCATGCACAACATTTTCTGTGCATAGCATTGAATGCTCCCTTTTATAAACCGAAGCCGTGCCTTTTTTTCTCTCTTCAAAGAGAAACCCATTTAGACCTTAAGGTGATCATCTTTGAGAAACCTATCAAGTGTTATGGCTTGCAACCGCCCCCACGCTCGTCGATAACCATGGGAGGTGCCCGTCGAGAAGATGTTTCCTCGTTTTGCTGCGCGGCTCGTGGATCCTCTTCTCACCGATGCCGAATGTGACGCGGTGACGTATGAACTCTTAACTCGTAGGGGCTCTCCCCTTCCTATGGGTTCCATTTGGCTGCAGATGATCTTTTCGTCCGTACTTGCCGATATTCCTCCTCATCCGGCAGAGATGACCCTGGCAACTCTCGATACGGCGGAGGACAAGATCGAGTGTTTCTATGAGGCACGCTTGATTACTCGGGCTCTGAAGGATTGCTCGATCCGTCTACTGGGTCAGATAAGAGCCCGGCGGGTTGTCATGTCCGCTTTCGCCGATGAGCATGGCGCGAATCGGTGGGGAGCAACTCCTCGCGAAAACCGTCGTTTCGATGTGTTGGAGAAGGCAGAGAGGGAGCTAGAGAATTTTGTTTTTTATTTTGTTAACCCTTATATCACCGATCCTTTGTTTGGTGACCTTTTCCCTGCAGCGTAGTATATTTAAATCAATGTAACCCTCTTATCATTGGCTGTTGAATGCTTTTCTACTGAATTTTTTCTTTTTGTCATATATTCGCACGTGCATCCCGCCTGAGTACATGAGCGTTATACTTGACCCCTGGGAATTTCCTTTAGGTGCAAACATCGTCGTTGTGTTGTCCATAAATCAGTGCGTTCTAGATACCATAGGCATATAGTCATGTACGCATGCTTAAAGGGGTACCTACCGAAGACTTTCCTTGTTGCCAGAAAGAGAATATAGTTTGTGTGTGTTTTGGATCGAGGATTGGCATCGAGTGGAGGTCTGACCACACGGGTTTGAACGCATCCGGCTTCCTTCCGACATCTTAAACCTCAGATCAAGTCTTCGAGGATGTATCGAACGATGCATGGCCAATTACTAAGACTACTCATGCATATGAAATCTGGCGGGTGCTTTAAGAAGCTATTAGGGAGGTGGTAGCTATTGATAAAGTCATCATTTTTACTCGCGAGATGGTTGAAGCCCACAAAGTTACCGAACAGGAGCTTGAAAATAGGCTCGCCTCATACCAAGTCCAACAGTCTCAGGCGGAGGCCCGTCTTATCGCAATAACAAATTATGAGGCCGAGACCCAGCGGAAGAAGGTGACGAATCTACTGAATCGTCCACCGGCTTGAAAAAAATGTATACGTTTCTTTTTATTCTCCTTTTGTACATACTCCCGAATGAGAGTATTTTCTGATTCTTTTATAGATTTTACTTTGTATTCATTTTGATTCATGAATAAAAGATACACACATTTTTTTTACCGTTGCTTTCTTCCCTTTGCTGTGTTTTCACCATGTGATTCTAGCAAGTGTGGCCTGTAGATAGTAGGTAGTTGTCCATCTTGGACTCTTTGCAGGGTAGTGATGGCTTAGGAGACAGAGTTAGGATCTGCCACCTAAGGATTTTTAACTTTATGAGCCATAAGGGTCTCATAAAGACTTTTCTCCCTACGGGTCGTGAGGATTCCGCAGGTGTATCTTCTCCTTAGGGGTCGTGAGGACTCCTAAGTGCGTTTTCTCTTGAGAGTCGTAAGGATCTCATAAGAGAATTTTCCCGCTTATAAGTCGAGAAGACTCGTAAGTTGTTGTGTCCCTCCTTATCGAGATTCGACTTCGAAGAGTGTGGCCCGTGAATAGTATGCAAGAGTCGATCTTGGACCAACTTGCAGAACCCCAGTTCTTAGGAAACAGGTCCTTATCCCCATTGCCTAAGGCTTTTCCTTACGAGTCGAGACGAATCAAGAGGTTCTCGCAAGGGTTTCCTAACGTCACAGTTAACTTCTGCTAATAGAAGTTCGTTAGGGTCTGTGGTACTAGGGTTTTCTACCCGTTGCACCATCGCGTTGGCTGGTGTATTCCTCGACGCACAATCTTGCTGTTCCAGTAGCCCCGCGACTGTCGTGTCTCCGATCCCTTCGGGTGCTAGACAAGACGTCTTCAAGTAATCTTCCCGGTGATATTACCGTCAAAGGAGTAAGCGTTAGGGATATTCCATGTTGCTTTTTACTTGAGATTAGGCTCATTTTGGGAGCCCCGATGAGTCATGACCACTCCGTGCTGGTGTGGGATGATCTCCGATAGTCTTTTTCAGGTCTCATTTGAGTTGCCATCAAGACCCTGAAGCGAGGGATTTTCCTTGGCTTCATTTGCTGGCATTGTATCTGCTGTATCGAGACGAATGACGCGGTTGTCTCTAGGTTGTTGGTGAACCGTTGAGACTTGGAACTAAGGACTTTGCCATGGCTCCGTTGTTGGTGTCGCGTTTGCATCCTGTTGGAGGAAGAACGCTGGGGTGACATCGCGTCTGTTGTATCAAGACGAACGTCGAGGTGGTCTCTAGGTTGTTGGTGAACCGTCAGGACCTGGAACTAGGGACTTTTCCATGGCTCCGTTGTTGATTGTCGTGTCTGAATCCTGCTGGAATGAGGAGGAATGCTGTTGTGGGTCTCCAGGCTGTAGATGTGGCCGTCGAGGCTTGGAACTAGGGACCCTGCCATGACTCCGTTTTGCTGACGTCGTATATTCCTGCAGAGACACTGATTTCTCTGCGGGTCGACGCGAATCGAGATGCTCTCGTCAAGGACGCTGATTTCCCTGAATCGAGGTTTTTGCCAAGGACACTGATTTCCTAGGAGTTGAGGCGAATCGAGAGATTCCTGCAAAAGCACTGATTTCCTTGCGGGTCGACACGAATCGAGATGTTCTCATCAAGGACGCTGATTTCCCTAAATCGAGGTTTTTGCCAAGGACGCTGATGTCCTCGGAGTTGAGACGAATCGAGGTATTCCTGCAAAGACACTGATTTCCTTGCGGGTCGACGCGAATCGATGTTCTTGCTAAGGACGCTGATTTCCCTGAATCGAGAGGTTTTGCCAAGGACACTGATTTTCCTGGGGTCGGTTGACTTATTTGCGAGACGGAGCGTTGATCCGGTGGCGAGGTCATTGGTTAACTTGTTTTCGAGACGGAGCATTGATCCGGCGGGGAGGTCATTGGTTAACTTTAGGTTGTCTGTGGACCGTAGAGTCTTGGAACTAGGACTTTGCCGTGGCTCCGTTTGTTAATGTCGTGTCTGCCTTCTGCTGGGGGAGAGGAAGAACGCTGTTGTTGATTTCTAGGCTTGTAGATGTAGCCACTGAGATCTGGCCTCCCTTTGACGGAGCCTGGTGGGACAATATGGTTCCCTTTTTGTTTATGCCCATGGACAGTATACAGGGGTCAGTGTGGACTTACCTGTAAGGCAAAAGTTTCATTTCATATATTTTTTATTTTCTTTCCGCGATGTTCTATCATTTCAGCTTTTTATATCGCGAAAGTCGCGATTGCCCAATCATTTTGGCTATTTTTCGTGGTGCCTAATCATTTTGGCTATTTTTTCTTTTTACTCACTGTTTTTTATTACGAGTTGTCCAACCATTTCGGCTATTTTGTATGCATATATTTTTACTTGCTGATTTTGTTGCAACTTGCCCCATCATTTCGGCTATTTTATATGCATTTTTGGCTTGCTGATTTTTATCGCGAGTGTGGAACTTGGAATCTGGTGCCAATCTCAGCATCAGCATCGCTACGACTGGAATATTGCCAGGAGCGAATCATCATTTGCCGTGAAAGGGCTTGGAATTTGATACCGATTTAAGCATCAGTATCGCTACCACTGGGACATTGCCAGGAGCGAATCATCATTTGCCTCTGTCGATATCGAACAAAGGTGGCTTAGCAAACAGGGTTAGGATCCTGTTGACTAAGGCTTTTAATTTCATGAGCCGTAAGAGTCTCATAAAGGTTTTTCTCCCTACGAGTCGTGGGGATCTCGTAAGTGCGTTTTCTCCATAAAAATCGTGAGGATTCTTAAGTGTATGTTCTCTTATAAGTCGTATGGATCTTACAAGAGTGTTTTCTCCTTATAAGTCGAGAGGACTTACAAGGGTTGTTCACCGTGTGAGCATATCTCTAGTCCCTTGTGGGACTTTGTTAGGGAAATGTCTATTCGTGCCCGTGGATTGTATACAAGGGTCGATATTGAAATGCTTGGGTTGTATGACGGCTTAAGAACAGGTTCAGATCCCTGTAGCTTAAGGCTTTTGAATCCTATGAGCCGTGAGGGTCTCAAAGGGTAATTCTCCTTACGAGTCGTGAGGATTTTGCAAGTGTAATTTCTCCTTAGGAATCGTGGGGATCCCTAAGTGCGTTGCTACTTTGTGAGTCGTAAGGATCTCACGCAGGTGGTTTCTCCTTACAGGGTCGAGAGGACCTTGCAAGTGTCTTTTAACGAGATTGCGCCCTTTCAGGTTTTCACAAACTCGCTTGTAGCCCTGCTGTTTTTACACACGGAGCCCTTTCGGGTTTTCATCCGTGCCTATTTTTCTTGTGGACGTACCGTTTTTTTTTGGCGTCAGCCTTAGGATGCTGCGGTCCGTAGTAGTTTATAGACGTCTCGGTCAATTGCTCGTATGTCCGGGATTTTCTCCGGGCAACGTACGATTACACAGCTAGATGTCCTCGCAAGTCTTCGTATCTTTTGTGTCGGAGGGGGATTCCTTGAAGAGAGGGTTGAGGGCTATTTCTTCGTCAGAGTCGCTTCCAAAGGTGATAACTTGCGATCCCTTGGTATCTGATTGAAACGATTTCGGATGTGTAGTATGAAAAATTGTAAAGAAATCACAACCAAAAATATTTTGACCGCAATCAATAACGGTGTCGAATGTAGCGCGTTAGTAAGTGCGGATCGTCCACAGGGAAAGTGTAATCGTTCGTGTTTCGATTTAGATGAGTTGAAACTTTAAAGAAAAGAAAACAAACAATTCATGATTTATAAAATTGAATTTTAAGAATTAGAAAAATCTAGATCTAAGAAAACATTAAAATCAAGAATCGATATGTGTTGATTTCCAAACCAACAATCAAGATTTGAAGTGTGGCTCGTAGGAGTAGATCGGATCTAGAGATGTGATGAGATCTAATGATTTCATATTCTTATCCATTAACGAATTGATACTAGATCGATGACGATTTATCGAGGTTAAGGATCTTGCGAAGAAACTAGGATTTCCTCATCTTATCCTTTGTCCTTTCGATGAATCTCATTCACAAACTAGCTTCAAGTAAATCAAATGATCGATCGTTAATCTCTAGTTTCGAGCGAACACAATCAAGAAAGCATCGTATCGAAACTAGGTCATCGATCATTCGATTCATAAGAATTTACAAACGTTATAGGATTTAAGAATTGTAAAAGAATCTAAATCATCATCATTCTATCGATCGTCTCGACTCCTTTACGAGCGGAGTTTTACTCAAACATTATCACAAGGCAAACATTCAAGAATCTAGATTGAATCATAATGTTCGAATTCAAAAGATAAGCAAGATAAAAGAATTGTCACATTTATTATATCAACAATTAGTTACAACTCTCAAGAACTACAAGAGGAAGGAACTTTGATCGTTGAATTTGGCGTCGCTCGGCTCCTTGAGTCGCGGATCGGCTTGGATCACTTGCTCGGATGAAGATCGGCTTCGCTCCAAAAGGATCTCGGCTTCTTGCTTTGATTGAACTCGGAATTCTTGATCTTGGATTGGAGTTGGAATTAGGGTTAGGGTTTAGGGTTACAAGTTGTGTCACTCAATTTGTATTGAATTTGGGAAGAGAGAATGAACAACCTTCAACAACCTCCTCATCCTAGATCTAGGCTCCCTTTTATAAGCTTTCATAACCCTAGATCTAGGATTCAAAATTTGAATTTCCCTCCAAAATTTTGTTAGCTAGAGAGGCTTCTAGAAGTAGTTAGGTGGAGGGATGCGTCTAGAAATGGGTTGTTAGCAGGTTGATTAGCTTAATCATGATTAGCTTGATTTAATGATCCTTGCTGATCTGGCAGAAGCTTCGAGAGTTCTGTAGAAATTGCCATAGTTTTCTGAGATGTAGGAACTGAGAGAGGAGTACTGCAGTGAAACTTTGATGATGACGTGGCAATGATGCCGCGGATCCACGGCACGAGCCTGCTTAGGTCGCGGATCCGTGGCCCAATAGGAGGCTTAGGGCTTCAATTTGGTACAGTTGCTTCCTGATGGCTTCCTGGTATTTTTATGATATATTGAATCTCACAATTCCTTCTAGATTACTACTAGATCTCAAATCCTTGAGTTGGCGTCTTTTTAACAGCACTGTTTCACAAATTTGGCCTTTCTCCTGGAATTTCCTGCACAGACTTCGAAACAAGTGTTGCGCAATACAAGGATGATGCGATGCCATGAAAAACAGTCTATTTCCCTAAAAATGCCAGTTTTAGAATATAACACATGTAATCTTGTATTTTATAACCGTTTTGCTAATATGTGCAATATGAATACCGAACACCTCTAGATGAATGCAAAAGATAGGGAAATTGCCGTGTTAAAAATGCAGTATTTTCGACTGATCAAATTCCCCCAAACTTATTTTGGGTCGTCTCGAGCGAACTGTTTTATTAAAAAGAGAAGGAGAAAATAAAGAAAGAGAAAAACTAACTAGCACACTTTCGTAGGCAAACACGATTGCACTGAGCACGTGCAACAAGCCTTTAAACCTCTAGGTGTCCCTAGTAGGAGAAGTGTTGTCTCCTGAGGGTTTTCAGCGGATTGCACCCACAAAATCCAATAATAAAAGGAAGATCATGAAATTTACATTTAAAGATAAGAATTGTAAAAGAAAAACTTTGAAAATTAGGGTTTCCAACTATGCTAGCTTTTCGGTTGTCATGAGCCATATCTTAATAGTCATGAAAAGATGTTGGAAATCACATCATCCCTCAATAAAACATCGTCTTTATTCTTCATTCCTATCTTTCTTCCAAACATCGATCATATAACCCTACGTGTGTGTAAAATACATCCCTACACCCGGAGAATTCAATTCAAGCTATCATACTCTTGTCCATCCACCTCAGTACTTTTTTAATTAATGAATACTTAGATGAGATTGCTCACACACTTTCATGCGACCGTTAATACTTCTTGAGGTACTAACCGACCGATTACTCATGTGCTTGCTTATTTGGTGTATTTTCCTCGTCTTGCACCACCTAAGGCTTAGCAGTGACTCCCAGACCAGTTGGTATAAGGCATTAGGTGAAGAAGCACCCTCGCTATATTTTTTTATTGCTGCCTTGGAGATAACAAAACCAGTGTTCATTTTTCTCACCATTTTATATTTTATTCATTTTTTCTTTTATTACCTTCATACTTTGGCTTTTAGACAAGAGCATTTCAAGGTATCCTCTACTATCCCGAGTTTCAAGATGTGTGTAAGTGCGAATAGCAGGGTATCAACGTTCAAAATATTTGGCTTCCAGAATAGGAACTATTTTTCAGACTTATTTTTATCCTCAGATTAGTAACTTCCTTCATCTTACTAACCCTTGGGACAACGGCTCATAACTACTTATTACTAGTTCGTATAAGAAAACTTCTAATTTTCTTGGTTTTCTTAAATTTTTTTCAATCTTTTGGATGTAATTTTTCACTATCTAATCTTTTATTATCTTATTTATGTACAAAAAATATTTTTATTTTTGAATTTTTTTAAATTTTTATAGGTTTTCAAATGTTTTGTGTTTATGCAAAATGATATGCAAATGATGCGAAAATAAGCACAAACCTCCCCCAAACTTGTTTTCAACAGTGTCCTCACTGTTGCCTTCTGCTATATCTCAAAAACCTGTAAGCTTGGGAGGAAATTTATTAGTGGGGGCAAAATATTTAAGTGAAGATCCTCCCCCAAACTTATTTTTGGCTCATCATTTTATAAAAAAAATTCTTTTCAAGAGACAGAAAAAATGCCCCCCCAAACTTGAGTTAAGCAATGTTAATCTTTGAAAATCACATGAGGGGGTCAAAAATCAGTGGTCGATACCAAGCTTTGCAAAGACCGAAAGTTAACACCAACCATTCGAAAATTTTATCAATGCAGTGCTCTGGTTGGTGGAAGAAGAAGTGGGAAAAAGGTAAGTGGTGGAATAGAATGTGTGTGCGTCTCATTTTGGAGAGACGATGCAGTGAATGTGATGGATTGCTCGCATTCTTTTTACAATTCAGAAGAAGGGGTGGAGGTTCAATTTCATTGATTGGGACATGATTCATCTCAACACCCGTGTCATTCAAAAATGCGAGTTCATCAGCGAAAATCTCCTCAAAAGTTCCATCAATACCCCGAAGAATAATGTCATCACAAAGTGCGGGGTGATCTTCAGACTCTAAAGACAGTTCATAATCAATGTTAATTGTTGACCCGGACAACTCGGTGGTAGAGTCCGTATGTGTATGATACATAATTGGGTCAAACAACAACGTATGAAAAGAGTCAAGATCGGTATCATGAGGATCATCAAATTCGCTGCTGTCGACATCCATTAAGTCGACAGAACAGACCTGAGCAGTAGGTTCGGAGGGTACACTTCCCAACTTGTAAATGTTCAGCTCAATTGACCTATTCCCGAAGGATAGGGTCATAGAGCCATTACGACAGTTGATGATAGCGTTGGAAGTGGCCCAAAAGGGACGACCTAAAATCACCGGAATTTGATTCCGTGGGTTCGCTACAGGCTGTGTATCAAGTACAATAAAATCAACAGGGAATACGAGTTCCCCGATTTTTATTAACACATCCTCCAGTTCACCCCTAGGTTTGGTGATTGATCGGTCAGCCATCTGGAGAGTTATGCTCGAGGGCTTTAACATTCCGATATCTAGTTGCTCGTAAACAGAGTATGGAAGCAAGTTAACACTAGCGCCAAGGTCTAGTAGAGCACGGTTGATGTGTTTTCCCCCAATAGAAATAGAACTAGTAGGACAGCCAGGGTCCTTACGTTTCCGTGGTACTTGTTGGGGGAAAGCTGTGTCTACTGTCATTGCCATGAATATCTTCTTGGGCACTTGAGTCTTCCTCTTCTTAGTGCACAAGTTCTTAAGAGTTTTCGCATAGGACGGAACTTGTTGGATGGCATCTAGGAGAGGGATGTTGATGTTAACTTGCTTAAACATGTCCATAATCTTCTCCATATGTGGACTAGATTTGTTAGCCCTTAACCGATTAGGATAAGGTGCTTTAGCAATAAGCGCTGGGTCCATCATAGGAGAAGGATGTGTGTGTGGAACCAATCCCAAAATAGAAGTGGGGATCGTCTGTGGAGGACTAGAAGAGCTGGGCTGAGGTGGCGAGCCTTGTGGGAAGCGGAGAATAGGTTCGCAAGAATGTGGTGGGGTAGAAGAACTGGGGTCAAAATTAGAAGTAGAAGTGGAAGGAAAGGTCTCAGCCAGGGTATCATCGATAAATTTTTCAGTATCATCAATCTCTTCCCCAACGTGATTGTCAAGCACTCTTCCAGATCTCAATGTGATTGCATTCACATGATGTGAATAGCCAGGATTGGGTAAGGGTTGAGCTGGAAGTTTCCCTTTCTCTCTTGCACTCATTTCAGCTTTTAGTTGTGCAATTTGTACTTCCATCGATTTTATAGTCTCGCTTTGGGACGCAGAGTTTTTCTCAATTTTATCGACAGAAGACTTCATTTCAGCCGAAACTTGCATGATATTTGTTAAGACCAAATTCATGTATTGTGCAAATGAAGAGGATTCATCAGTCCCGGTCAACTGCAAAGGATTAGACGGTGCATGTGTGTTGACCGGATTTTAAAAGTTTTGTGCTTGGAAGGGGTGCTGACTCAATGGAAGTGGTTGCTGTTGTGGTGGAGGGACCTTTTGGAAATTGTTTTGGGTTGGAACCGTGTTTTAAGATTGTGATTGGTTCCAAGCAAAGTTAGGGTGATTCCTCCAACCCTGATTATAAGTGGAAGAAAATGGATCGTTTCTAGGTCTTTGAAATGCGGCATTGGTATGCTCTTGACCTTGAAACGGAGAATTTAGTGGACATTCTTCTGTCAAATGAGAAGGATCAGAACAGCATCCACATACAGTTTTGGAGAGTGACATTTGATTTAAGGCGGCAGCTAAAAATTTGTTTTCCATAGTCTCGAGTTTCTTTTGTATAACTGAAATGTCAGCTCTAACTCCTATGGAAACTTCCGATTGGTTATTGCCACCCCTAAACGATTGACTCACACCCTTCCACTGTAAAGATTATTCAGCGAAATCTTCTAGGAATTTCCAGGCTTCCCCATCATCTTTGGTCATGAAGTTGCCTTGGCACATTAATTCAAGGGTCTGTTTTGTGTTAGGATTAATGCCCTCATAAATGATTCGGCACAGATCCCATCTGGGGATTCCGTGATATGGACATTGAACTAACAGATCCTTAAAGCGTTCAAGACATTGTGAAAATGTTTCATTTGGAAGCTGGGTGAATTGATTGATTTCGCTGTGGACTCGAGTTGTCTTATGATTTGGGTAGAATTTCTTAAGGAATGCTTTGATGAATTCTTCCCAATTTGAAATGGAATGTGCGGTTGTGTTATACAACCACTTCTCGGCTATATCGCACAAGGTAAATGGGAGAAGGCGAAGACGCATAGCATCCACAGAAAGCTGTGAAGTACCCATCATTGCGCATACATTTTCAAATTTGGTAATAAAGACATATGCGTCTTCAGACTCGAGACCGTGATATTTGGGTAGAAGGTTGATGTATTGGGGTTTTATTTGAAAATTGTCCCCGTTGGCTGGTGGAATGGAAAGACAGGTGGAAAGAGGACCTCGAATAGGATAGCACCTCTCTTGGAGAGAGATGCGGGGTAGATTCTGCGCACCAACGGACGACGGCAGAATAGTGGTAAAGAAGTTCGATGGAGAATCGTCCATCGATGTGGGTGTGGTGGTGGGTAAAGAAAAGGTAAATGTAGAAATACCGACTTCGGAGTCGATCAGGGGGAACGCGGACTAAACGGGCACTAGAATCCCGTGTCCAGCCTATCTTGCACTAAAAAGGTTTAGTACAAGTGGCAGCGTGAATATAATTAGGGGAAATGAATGAAGTGTTGGTGTTTGTTTTGAAAAATGATACGGATTTTTGAAAAAATGATGCGAGCACAAAAAATGCAACAAGCAACCCTAAAATCTAGTGGTCACCTAGGTCAAAGGTCTAGACTGCTCCTAACTGCCAAAAGACAAGTCGCATGATCAATCCTCCACTGCCTCTTTGTCTCTTCTGTGGCCAGGTAAGTGCCAGGTAAGTGGGAGGTTCTCTACTACGTATGGGCCTAATTAAGTAACCACTAGCCTTCGACACACTTGCCTTAGACACCACAAAAGAAACGCGGATAAGCAATGAATTACCCATGGCCTTTTTCTGTCCTAAGTGAGCGCGACGGTCCTTAGAGTCATCTCTAGATATTTTTTAGTTAATGAAGGTAATGCGGATGCAAGTTTGTGATTTTTGGGGCTTAGGAAGGGTAATGAACTCCCCACCTAATCTGGATTTGGTCTTTGCCCCTTAATTTCCGTATTAATATGCAAACAACCAAAAATCAAAAACACGCACAAATTTTTTATTGCTTTTGCGGCGCTGCGATTTATTTGCAAAGAAGCCTGCAGCAAATTGTTAATTGGAGCAGACAGAGAAGGAGATAAGAAAGCAAGAAGTCACCTAAGAGAAATTGGTACAGTGAAGCCTACACCAAGCCGCGGAACCGCCGTAAATGATGCCTAATGCCGCGGAAATGCCGCACCTTTCACTGTTCACTGCAAGAAAATTTTACAAAGAGCTTCTGTTAAGCCCTTGAGTCCTCTGCAATATTCTGAATTTTTTTTCCAGCTCCAATGATTCCAGATTTCCTCGCAACAAATCATAACGAATCGGTTAGTGTTTTGCGCGAATTTTGATCTAAAAATATAGATGGAATAAACTTTTCAACTCAATTTTCAAAATACGAACAATTAGCGCACTATCCCTGGCAACGGCGCCATTTGATTGAAACGATTTCGGATGTGTAGTATGAAAAATTGTAAAGAAATCACAACCAAAAATATTTTGACCGCAATCAATAACGGTGTCGAATGTAGCGCGTTAGTAAGTGCGAATCGTCCACAGGGAAAGTGTAATCGTTTGTGTTTCGATTTAGATGAGTTGAAACTTTAAAGAAACGAAAACAAACAATTCATGATTTATAAAATTGAATTTCAAGAATTAGAAAAATCTAGATCTAAGAAAACATTAAAATCAAGAATTGATATGTGATGATTTCCAAACCAACAATCAAGATTCGAAGTGTGGCTCGTAGGAGTAGATCAGATCTATAGATGTGATGAGATCTAATGATTTCATATTCTTATCCATTAACGAATTGATACTAGATCGATGACGATTTATCGAGGTTAAGGATCTTGCGAAGAAACTAGGATTTCCTCATCTTATCCTTTGTCCATTCGATGAATCTCATTCACAAACTAGCTTCAAGTAAATCAAATGATCGATCGTTAATCTCTAGTTTCGAGCGAACACAATCAAGAAAGCATCGCATCGAAACTAGGTCATCGATCATTCGATTCACAAGAATTTACAAACGTTATAGGATTTAAGAATTGTAAAAGAATCTAAATCATCATCATTCTATCGATCGTCTCGACTCCTTTACGAGCGGAGTTTTACTCAAACATTATCACAAAGCAAACATTCAAGAATTTAGATTGAATCATAATGTTCGAATTCAAAATATAAGTAAGATAAAAGAATTGTCACCTTTATTATATCAACAATTAGTTACAACTCTTAAGAACTACAAAAGGAAGGAACTTTGATCGTTGAATTTAGCGTCGCTCGGCTCCTTGAGTCGCGGATCGGCTTGGATCACTTGCTCGGATGAAGATCGGCTTCGCTGTAAAAGGATCTCGGCTTCTTGCTTTGATTGAACTCGGAATTCTTGATCTTGGATTGGAGTTGGAATTAGGGTTAGGGTTTAGGGTTACAAGTTGTGTCACTCAACTTGTATTGAATTTGGGGAGAGAGAATGAACAACCTTCAACAACCTCCTCATCCTAGATCTAGGCTCCCTTTTATAAGCTTTCATAACCCTAGATCTAGGATTCAAAATTTGAATTTCCCTCCAAAAGTTTGTTAGCTAGAGAGGCTTTTAGAAGTAGTTAGTTGGAGGGATGCTTCTAGAAATGGGTTGTTAGGAGTTGATTAGCTTAATCATGATTAGCTTGATTTAATTATCCTTGTTGATCTGGCAGAAGCTTCGAGAGTTCTGTAGAAATTGCCATAGTTTTCTGAGATGTAGGAACTGAGAGAGGAGTACTGCAGTGAAACTTTGATGATGACGTGGCAATGATGCCGCGGATCCGCGGCACGAGCCTGCTTAGGCCGCGGATCCGCGGCCCAATAGGAGGCTTAGGGCTTCAATTTGGTACAGTTGCTTCCTGATGGCTTCCTGGTATTTTTATGATATATTGAATCTCACAATTCCTTCTAGATTACTACCAGATCTCAAATCCTTGAGTTGGCGTCTTTTTAACAGCACTGTTTCACAAATTTGGCCTTTCTCCTGGAATTTCCTGCACAGACTTCGAAACAAGTGTTGCGCAATACAAGGATAATACGATGCCATGAAAAACAGTCTATTTCCCTAAAAATGCCAGTTTTAGAATATAACATATGTAATCTTGTATTTTACAACCGTTTTGCTAATATGTGCAATATGAATACCGAACACCTCTAGATGAATGCAAAAGATAGGGAAATTGCCGTGTTAAAAATACAGTATTTTCGACTGATCAGTGTCAACTATGTGACAGTTGCTGGCAGTTCTTTTGTGCTCATCTTTCGTGCTTCTATGTTCCGACGAGCCTTGCGCTTCACTTGTTGAATGTGTCGTCGGTGGGCAGCATATCCCTGCCACCAGTTTTTAAAGGCTATGCACTCTTCGGTAGGGTGTGCAATCCTCTGATGGTATAATCAGAAGTTAGGATGTACATCCGCTTCATCAGAATGTATACCGCCAGGAGAATTTCCTTTGAAAGAGGGAAACTTCATTCCTATTGACAGGGCCCTAGCGAATTGTTTCCTTGCTTTAAGCTTGCTTTTGCTGGCGATCGGGATGCTTCGATCTGGTTGGGGTATTCTATGGCTTCCCATCACCGGAGCTTCTTTAACTTGACGCCGACATCTAGCGCTTTCGTATATGGCCGTTTCTTGCTCTCTGTCAGCTTTGCTTTTCCGAAGAGCTTCGTTCAGGAATACGTCAATCATTTCGTCTGATGGTTCTAGGAGTTCCGGTTCGGGATCTGCCCCCAGTTTCCCTACATCAGGAGCTTCTTTATCATCTATTGATGAGTGAGAGATCATGTGACAACCTGCCACGTAATCTTCGGGTTCTTTTGACGTGTCTTCTCCCTCGTCATTTTCATTGCCTCTGTTCTCAAGGATATGGTTGAGAAATTCCTGGAGTGTGACTGGGGTCCGCGCTTTCTGGTTATATTCCTCCTGCACGTCAATATACTTTTGCAGATCCGTGCGCTTGTCATCAAATTACGCGGGCCTTTTGGAAGACTTTGATGGCTGGGCTTAGGTGTTTTGCCCATCGCTATTAACTCTCGGCGTCGGTCGCGATTTCAACATTCCCTCAATGATCTCGGGTTCCAGCGGACTTTTCCAACTAATCGCCGGGCATGTTTGGAGATCTTTCAGCATTCTTTTAGTTTTTGCCGAAAGAACAATTTCCCATGGAGCTTCCCCTATAAAAGAGCATGATGCCCCCGGCGTGTCCATCTTTTTCTGAGCATGTGGCTGTGGCGAGTTCACCTTCCAGTTGTCAGACAACGCGAATTTGCCCTGTTGGTATTGGTCCTCAATCCAGCCTTTGAAGACGTAGCAATCTTCGAGTGGGTGACCTGTTACTCTGTGGTAGGGACAATAGTTAGGATGGTTAACGTCACCCTGTTGCGACGGATGTCTTGGATCTAGCAGAGTGATGAGCCCGTTGCGCACTTCCAGTTCTAACAGTCTCCTTGTTTTATCCTTGAGAAATGAGTAAGGACGTTTCAACTTCTCATCGAGGGATCGCGGCTTGTTGCTTTGACGAACAAACGGTCTCGGGTTACTCGGCCGTTGCTGAGCGTTGGCGACAAAGGTCGCTTTCCCTTTGCCTTTTTCATTCCGAAAATCCACTTTTGAAGGGAAAGGCTTATAGCCCATCTGGTCCATTTGGGTCAGCTTGTCAATCAAGGCCTGGAAGGTGGTCGGCTTGAAGAACATCATGAATTGGGAGATAGTCGATTGAGGGTCATGGGTCCACATGAACATGCCCACGGCAGGAGCTTCTTCTATGCGTTGTTCGCATCTCGACCATAGGTTCCGCCACCGGATTGCATACTGCACCCATGTCTCTCCCTGCTTCACTCTGGCATTGATCAATGCCGTGATCAGGGTGCGTTCGCCGGCGCTTGCGAACCGTTGAGTGAATAGCAACTCCATCTCTGTAAACGTTTTGACGGAGTCGTCAGAAAGCTTCGAGTACTATTCAAAAGCTGTCTCCGCTAAGCTACCGACGAACTGGCGAAATAGAAGTTTATCATCACCTCCAGTATTGCCGCAAAGAGCCATGAACTGAGCGACATGTTGATGCGGATTACCCGTTCCCTTATACACATGGAATTTAGGGATCGTATATCCCGGCGGGTACGTTATTTGGTCGTACCAACCTGGATAGGGTCATCCAGTCTTAACAATTTGGCCGGCCGCTTCGCTTGCCTGATGAGCTCGTATCTGTTGAGCTATATAGTCATCTAGGGTGGCTTTGGAGATCGTCTCCTCTTTGGCCGTTGATAGAGCCGGGAGAGGGTTCGATGTCTCCCCTCTGTCGTCCTCCAGGACAATTGGAGGGTCTTCGGCTGGAGGATCCGGCTGTATCATCATCCCGACCATATCTTGGAATAAAAGTGCCATTCGTTTTATGTTGGCAGCTTGTTCCGCTGCCTCTTTGTCCTTCTTCTCGAGGATTCTACAGAGGAACTCAGCATCGGTTTCTTGATCATGACGCTGCTCCGACGACGTCTCCGGGCTTTCTTTTGGCCCAGTGAGTGCGGCCATCTGTGTTAACATCTCCTGGAGCTTCTGTTGTTGCTCTTGGGCCTTCGTTACAGATCTGGTGAGTGGTCGATGACCCGTAGAGATACGGTCATCCTCTTTCCCGAATGCCATATAAACAGTGTGTACTACCATACCCCCAGACTTGGGGCGTTTAGATTCAGTGCCCTTGAGATTTGTCGTGAGCACGGGGACTTTCTCCGGCCTCCTTCTTTTGTGGGTGGTCGAAGTTGAGGGAGCCGTTGCAGCGGACACCCAAATAGATGATATCCCATGTGGCATGACAGGGTGGTCCTTCTCTTGCCGAACTTTCATCTTCTTCGATCGGCGGGAGTAGTCTTGGTTGATCACCGAGTCTTGGACTTATTGCCAAACTTTATGAATTTTAGAGGACAGCCGCTGAGCGGGCTGCTCTGGCTTTACCTTTGTAACGTTCTCCATAGGTGGAGGAGATCTTTTCAGCACAGCAGTCGGAGAGTTCTTGTGGACCCTCCTGAATGGTTCAAAGCCGTTCCCAGTTGGAACAGCAGTATCAATTTCCACCATTGGAGATGGCGGAGTCAGTCCAGAAGGAGAGCTTCCCCCAGCCTTTCTTACTCGGCGCCAGTGGCGACGTCGAGCATGTCTTGCAGACGGTATTGGTTCAGTTACGGGGGTGGCTTCATCATGCCCCTTGCTCTGGTGACGGGTTACTGTTGGTGCCAACCTATCGAAGACTGACGTCCGCTGAGAAGAAGTGCTCAACCTGTCGAAGATTTCCCCTTGGGCATGGGAAGAAACTTTGGTGATCTCGCCTGGAGTAGGAGCCGAAACGGCCAGTCTTGTGAAGACCGACCACTTAACAGGAGAAGCCGCCTTGGCGATTTCAGGAGCAGGAATGGCTATCCGCTTCGGAATAACCCCTTCAGGTATTGTGGGCTTCTTCACGGGCCCATTGGAGCTTTGGCCCAGTCTGTTAAAGACTGAGGCGTTGGATTTGGGCGACCCGTTGAGAGGGGCTGCGATAGTTGTAAGCCGATCAAAGACCGACTTCTTCGGAGCTTCTTGCGACGACATTGGGGCATTGAAGCTCATTAGTGGGAGCATGGTCCCAAAGAATAGCCCTGTGGTGGCTTGCGTCACCTGGTCCACCGGCATCATAAAAACGGAGGCCGCATGAGGCCCGTAAGTCACTCCTCCAGCGAGGACAGAGTGGGAGTTGTTGCAGTTGTTGCAGTTTGTGTAGTTGAAAGCCATTGTTATTCTGTTTTCTGCACGGAGAAAGACACCAAATCTTAGTACCTCGAATCCAGGGGCATCCACAGCAAACCGCGATTCGTTCACGAAACACGACACACGAAGTGTGGAGTGGAAAGAGGAAAAGGTCCCACCGGGCGTGCCAGAATCTGTTCTCCGCCGAAAGACGCGACCGAGACATTGGGACGTCCAGCCTGAATTTGGGGGCAGATGCTATTTGGTGCTATCCGTCCACCTCTCCGAAGATGTCAAGTTATTTTATGACACCATGTATCGAAGGTTTAAACGGATGCGGTCGATGTAGCACACTTCGTCAGATTCCCCCTCGTTGAGGGATTTTTGATTGTAGGGATGCTCTTCTCTGCAGGCGCAAGCCCCTGCAGTTAATTACGCTACCGCATCGCGGTAACCACTTTCTCCTTTTCCAGATGGTCACTTCGTGTCGTGTGTGTTTGTTTTGTTTTCGGTTGCCCCTGGATTGTATACGGAGACTAATTTATGTTGTCGCCCGTAGGGCGTGGATTTGTCCAAATCCGTATATTCTTAGATTTGGGTTTGGGTTGGGTTTAAGGATCGTTAACCTCATTTGAGACTAAGATCAACTTAAACGTTTGTTAAGGATATGTTAGTCTAATTTTAGACTAAGATCAACTTAACCATTTGTTAAGGATACGTTAGTCTAATTTTAGACTAAGATCTACTTAACAGGATCATTTAGATCCAACAAAAGAGCATTTGGGCTCTATAAGTTTAAGGATGTCATAGTCCGTGGAGTTTAAAGACATCATAGTCTAGTTTAGAGACATCATAGTCTGTAAAGTTTAAGGACATCATAGTCCATGAGTTTAAGGACCCCACAGTCCGTAAAGTTTAAGGGCATCATAGTCCGTGAGTTTAAGGACCCCACAATGTCCGGTTGTCGGGACCCGTCACCTCTCTGAAGACGTTGAAGGATTACAACGACAAATATCAGAGGAGTGAAGAGATGTACCCTTGAACCAATGTTGGTTGGGAATATCTGGGAATCACTTTGAATACCATATGAGATGATCAGTTTTGGAAGTGAAGAATATAATTGGGGTTCACTTTCAAGGGATCTTGCCTTTGGAAAACTTAGCTAATTTAGGCTAAGATTGGCTTGAATATAGTGTTAAACACTAGAGTACATTCGGCGCTCACGTGCTCCCACGTGAGTCACTCAAAGAAGTGTTAAACACTAAGATTGAAGCGCTCACGTGGGGTCATGTGAGGCGCCTGAAGATTGGGCCTTGCTTCTTTTATTTTACTCCCAGAATATATAAGTGTTAAACACTTGATCTTTATGGCTATCACGTGTGGGCACGTGATGGGTACCCATGCATTGGATATTAAAAGTATTTGTTAGGGATCACGTGGGGACACGTGAGGGAGCCCATGCGTTGGATATTAATCCTTCACTTTTACCCCAAAAATGGTGTTTGTCAGGGGTCATATGGAAACACGTGAGGCATCCTTTAGGTGGGCATTGCTCTTGGGTAGAATCCTCTTTTGTTTGATAATTGCTAGGGGTCACGTGGGAGCACGTGAGACGTCCAAAATTTATTCTGCCTTGGCTTTACTCCCTTTTTATTTTGAGAAGTTTGTTCAAGGGTCACGTGGGAGCACGTGACCCAATTTCATTCGTTCTCTTTTGATCACTGAGGAGGGGAGTCACGTGGACACACGTGATCAGGTTGGGTATTGATCTCTTTTACGTGCATGGAGAGTTAAATCCTTTGTTAAGAATTAAATTCTTTTGATAGGGTTAAACCCTAATTTTATTTGGAGGAATTAAATTCCTATATGTTTGAAAGAATTAAATTCTTTAAACCTAATTCTCCCTCTATGTTTTGGATCTGCATGGCAGAATCTCCCCGATGAGAATTAAATTCTCAACTTGTGGGGAGATCTGCTTCTGCAGATCTTCAACCAGAGGAAGAACTAAGTTCTTTTTAGAAGAGTTAAACTCTTGGTTTTGAGAATTAAATTCTCTTTTTTTGTATTCTCTCTCTGTTGTTGTATCTCCCTTTCTCTTTTTTTCTTCATCTCTTCTTGGCTCCTATTTATAGGAGAAAGAAAAGAATCAGTTTGTTTAGTCAATCTTTCATTGAAAGATTTTTATTGATTTTATAACTAACGTGATCTTTTAGATCATTCGGTGAATTTTATTCACCATTGGATTTTTAATCCAAAAGATATTTTATTTGTTGTTCTAGGCAAATTTTAGGGAAATATTTCCTTGTATGGAATCTTTCTATAAATTGGTGATTTTTTAATCATCATTGGATTTTTAATCCAACGGTTCTCCCTTTTACAGAGTGTAATCTTTTTTGTTTGGAAAGATCCAGAGAAATATTTTTCCAATTAGGGTTTTTGATTCCTTTTAATTAGAATTTAATTCTATTAGTTCAGATGGTTAAGGAGTTTATCACGTATTGGCACGTGACCCCACTTGATAAAGCATCTAATTAGAATTTAATTCTATTGGTTTAGAGGGCTCAGGAACCCATCACGTGTTGGCACGTGACCCCACTGATTAAGCATTTAATCTAGAATTTAATTCTATTATTTCAGAGGATTTAAGAGCCTATCACGTGTTGGCACGCGACCCTACTGATTAAGCATTTCATTTAGAATTTAATTCAGTGTCTACAGGCTTTGCCTGTAACTGGTCACGTGTCTGCACGTGAGACCTGGTCACGTGTTGACACGTGACCCCACCGACACAGCATTTCCAATTTGTTTATTTTATTCAGTGTCTAAAGGCTTTGCCTGTAAATGGCCACGTGTCTGCACGTGATGCCCGGTCACGTGTGGGCACGTGATGCCTGTTTGAGGTTTTCCTTGCTGCTTTATCTGTATTTTATTTAATTCCCATGAAGGAACAAATGTCCCCACAGCGTTGTTCTCACGTGTTTGCACGTGAGTGCAACGCTGTAACTTTTGTAGCCGTTGGGTTTGCCTAGGGAACAGGGAAGATGAACCGTTTCCTATCATGTCTTATAAATGCAATGGTCTCTTCAGCAGCGCCTCCACTCCTTCATCTTCTTCCTTCCTCGTTCTTGCCTTGAGAATTTAATTCTCTTCCTCAGAGCTCAATTCTCTGTTATGCATGTGGGCTCTGCTGATGGGGTCGTTTCGTCTCCTTGCACTGATTTCAACGAGTCGCCTCTTTTCATTTCCAACGCTTTCCCTTTTTTCCGGTCTTTGGGAATAGTTCCACCATGCACAACATTTTCTGTGCATAGCATTGAATGCTCCCCTTTATAAACCAAAGCCGTGCCTTTCTTTCTCTCGTCAAAGAGAAACCCATTTAGACCTTAAGGTGATCATCTTTGAGAAACTGATCAAGTGTTATGGCGCTCACCACCAAGCGCGCCAGGTGCTCCTCACATGTGCACTACTTAACAGAAGCACTCTGCGCTCTTTGACTGGCGCCAAGCCCGCCACGTGCTCCTCACGTGTGCGCTACAACAGAAGCGCTCTGCGCTCATTGACAGGCGCTCAGCGCCAAGTGCGCCACGTGCTCCTCACGTGTGCGCTACTTAACAGAAGCGCTTTGCGCTCTTTGACTGGTGCTCAACGCCAAGTGCGTCACGTGCTCCTCACGTTTGCGCTACTTAACAGAAGCGCTTTGCGCTCATTGACTGGCGCTCAGCGCCAAGCGCACCACGTGCTCCTCACATGTGCGCTGAGGGAATATAAACTGTTCTTTAAATAAAGCCCTAGAGCTATAATGAGTGCTCAGCACTCAATAAAAGACAAAAACGGTTGTCAGAACCCAAACCAATGCTCAGCATTATTAAATGAAAAAGGACCGAGCCTAATTAAATGTCCAACATTTTAACTGAATGGGCCGAGCTCAAGTTGGCCATTGATCCCTAATTCAGATTAATTGAGCCCATATGCTCATAAATCTTTGATCTTAGTCCCAAATTGGACTACAGATCTCCCAACCAATATTGGTTCAAGGATACATCTCTTCATTCCTCTGATATTTGTCGTTGTAATCCTTCAACGTCTTCAGAGAGGTGACGGATCCCGACAACCAGACATTCCACGGACTGTGGGGTCCTTAAACTCATGGACTATAATGTCCTTAAACTTTACGGACTATGGGGTCCTCAAACTTACGGACTATGATATCCTTAAACTTTACAGACTATGATGTCTCTAAACTACCACGGACTATGATGTCCCTAAACTCATGGACTATAATTTCCTTAAACTTATGGACCGCAACGTCCCTAAACTAAACCCCCATAGACTATGACATCTTTAAACTGGACTATGTGCTTAAACTTATCGACTGCAATGTCCCTAAACTAAACAATAGAGCCCAATTGCTCTTTTGTTGGATCTAAATGATCCTGTTAAGTAGATCTTAGTCTAAAATTAGACTAACGTATCCTTAACAAACGTTTAAGTTGATCTTAGTCTCAAATGAGATTAACGATCCTTAAACCCAACCCAAAACCCAAATCTAAGAAAATACGGATTGGGACTGATCTACGCCCTACGGTCGACAACATAAATTAGTCTCTATATACAATCCATGGGCAACCAAAAATAAAACAAACACACATGACATGAAGTGACCATCTGGAGAAGGAGAAAGTGGTTACCGCGATGCGGTAGCGTAATTAACTGCAGGGGCTTGCGCATGCAAGGAAGAGCGTCCCCACAATCAAAAACCCCTCACAGTGAGGGGGAATCTGATGAAGTCTGCTACAACGGCCGCATCCGTCTAAACCTCCGATACACGGTGCCATAAATCAACTTGGTATCTTCGAAGAGGTGGATGGATAAAACCAAATAGCATCTGCCCCCAAATTCAGGTAAGATGTTTGTCTTTCCGGCTTTCAGCAGTAAACAGATTCTGGCACGCCCGGTGGGACCTTTCCTATTTCCACTCCATACTTCGTGTGTCGGGTTTTTCAGCGATCAAATAATCGCGGTATATATGTTTGTGGTTGCCCTTAGGGGAGGGGATACTGAAGTCGGCGTTCCGTCTCTATGAAGAATGGCATTTGCTCCCACCTTAGCAACTCAGGCTCTGTCATATCTGGTGGAGTCAAGTACGGGCCACTTGCAGGCTCAAATCTCTGCAATCCGGCTCTTCAAGAAATCAACGGGCTTCTTTTTGGATCGATACTCCCATCTCTCACCCTCGGTGCCTCAACGCCGATGGAGGAATCCCAGAGGAAGTCTGTCTTCCAAAGGCTGGTTCCCTAAGCAGCAACTTTGCCGATGGAATCAGTCCTCAAACAACTGGCACATGCCAAGGACCAAGGCCGACGCAGGGGGCAGAATATTCAAGCTCTCAAAGGAAACAGGGGGCAGGCTCAGCAAAATCCTGAAGCTAATCAAATCCCGGCCGTAAGAAACGGCCAACGTCGATATCAACGTCATACAAAATGAGCTGCGGGCAGTCCTCCGTATAGTCCTGTTTCAACCCCAGTGGTGAATGTTGTTGTTCCAACTGGGAACAGTTTCAAACTGTTGTGAAGGGTCAGACAAAATTCTCCTACTACAATACTGAAGAAGTCTCTGTAGCCCATGTAGATCCCACGAGAGCAGAAACAAGTTCGCTCCCTGAGACAACTTTCCTCATCTATATATAAGCTGTAGAAGCAGGTGAAGAGGACTCACCCCAAGACGGATCCTGATACAGCAGTTCCTCTCAAAACCAAAGCGGCTTTTCATAAAAAAAAGAGAGGCTTAATAAAGCTCAAGTGCCCGAAGCAAACTCCAAAGGCCAAGACTCCAAACACCCCAAGCCTAGGGGCATGGTAGTTCACATAGTCTACGTGGTAAATTCCAAAGATGAAGTTCGAACTTCCACTAGTCACCGACCTCAAACTCGATCCCTGACAAAAGTTCAACTGCGCCGTGAAAAGCTGCAGAAGATGCTCGCTCAGGCGGCAGCAAATGCTAATCCATCGTCTAAGGAAAATCCTAAGGGCGCACCCGAAGAAAGAATAGAGAAGGAGTCGGATAATAATTTCCTAAAGCGCGCTCTGAAAAAGGGAGATGAAGAAGCGGCAGAAATATCCATTAAAATGAACCAGATGGCCCTTCTGATTCAGAATATGGATGGAAAGATGGTTCAATCGGAACCACTGGCAGATGAACCGCCGGTAGTCGGTCTTAAAGATAAAGATGACATTTCAAATTCTCTGCAAACCTCATCAACAGTTGAGAAGGAAATGATTCCTAAAAGAAAAACTGGACACATATATCGCTCAGCGAATCAAAGCTCACTGTGCCGGTGAAGCCGCAAATAGGCCAATCAAGACTGGTCGACCGTATCCGGCGTGCTACAATCAAATACAGTACCCGCCAGAATACATACTTCCGACTCCACATATACAAAGGAACAGGGAATCCTCACCAGCACATCGCGTGATTTAAATCCATGTGCGGTAACACTGGAGAGAATGATATACTTCTCCTCTGACAGTTCGTCAACTGTCTGGCGGGCATTGCCTTCGAATGGTATGCGGAACTCCCGAATGACTCCGTGAATACCTTCGATGAGATGGAGATGCTCTTCTGTCAATAAATTTGCTAGTGTGATTAAGCGCACTACCGTAACGACGTTGATCAACGAAAGGGTTAAACCGAATGAGACTTGGGTTCAATATGTTACCCACAACGCATCGATGAAGTTGCAGACATGGGAATGCTCATAGCCACCCTTGACCCAAATTCAAAGGCGTCCTCGTATATGTCCCTCTTCAAGCCGACGACTTTCCAAGAACTCATGGATAAAATGGCTCGATTGGATCAAATGGGTCAAGATTCTTTCTCATCCGATGATGACGAGTGAAAAGCGGAGGCAAGATGGCGTTTATCGCCTACGCTCAATAAAATAAGCGGCTCTGAAGCAACCTGTCGCCAAAATAGCGACGGCGTGGGTACTCGTTCCCCCCGGGATATACGCAGAGGGCATATTTCTCACTGGCAAAAGAATCTCTATGTAGAATGGGTCTTTCTTCTCAAAGGACAAGACAGATATTAAAGGGCCCTACAAACAAGTCCCACAATCTAGTGGAATGCCCCGTTAAAAAAAAACGGTATGTCCACAAGCAAAATAGGCACGGATGAAAACCCGAAAGGGCTCCGTGAGTAAAAATAGCAGGACTGCCGGCGAGCTTGTGAAAACCCGGAAGTGCGCAATCTCATTAAAAAAGGGGGTATGTCCACAAGCAAAATAGGCACGGATGAAAACCCGAAAGGGCTCCGTGAGTAAAAACAACAAGGTTACCGGCGAGTTTGCGAAAACTCAAAAGGGCGCAATCTCGTTAAAAGACACTTGCGAGGTCATCTCGACCTTGTAAGGAGCAAACTACCTGCGTGAGATCCTTACGACTCACAAAGGAGCGACACACTTAGGGATCCCCACGATTCCTAAGGAGAAATTACACTTACGAGATTCCCATGACTCGTAAGGAGAACCCTCTTATGAGACCTACACGGCTCATAGGATTCAAAAGCCTTAAGCTATATGAATCTGAACCTGTTCTTAAGCTATCACATTCCCCAGATTGCCCTACAGGTGGTCTAATACTGGCCTTTGTATACAATCCACGGGCACAAATAAACGTTTCCCCAATAGAGTCCCACCACTGAGGAGGGATATCTTCATATGGCGAACAACACTTGTAAGTCCTCTCGACTTATAAGGAGAAAGCTTTCTTGTAAGATCCTTACAACTTATAAGAGACCATACACTTAAGAATCCTCACGATTCTTAAGGAGAAAACGCACCTACGAGATCCTCACAACTCGTAGGGAGAAATACCTTTATGAGACCCTTACGGCTCATGAAGTCAAAAGCCTTGTCGACAGGATCTCAACCCTGTTTGCTAAGCCACCTTTGTTCGAACCGACAAAGGCAAATGATGATTCTCTCCTGGCAATATCCCAGTTGTTGCGATGCTGATGCCTAAATCGGTATCAAATTCCAAGTCTAAACTTGTGGTTAAAATCAGCGAGCCAAAAATGCATATGAAATAGCCAAAATGATAGGGCAACTTGTAACAAAATCAGCAAGTATAATATATGCATACAAAAACAGCCGAAATGATTGGGTAACTCGCAATAAAAAGCAGTGAGTAAAAAGAAAAAATAGCCGAAATGATTGGGCACCGCGAAAAATGGCCGAAATGATTGGGCAATCGCGAACTTCCCGATATAAAAGCTGAAATGATAGAGTATCAAGGAAAGAAATAAAAAAAATAATGATGAAACTTTTGCCCTATAGGTAAGTCCACACTGACCCCTGTATACAATCCATGGGCATAAACAAAAAGGGAACCATATTGTCCTACCAGGCTCCGTCAAAGGGAAGCCATATCTCAGTGGCTACATCTACAAGCATAGAAATCAACAACATCGTTCTTCCTCTCCCCCAGCATAAGGCAGACGCAGCATCAACAAACGGAGCCATGGCAAAGTCCCTAGTTCCAAATCTCGACGGTTCACAGACAGCCTAGAGACTACCCTGGAACTATGGCAAAGTCCCCTAGTTCCAAATCTCGACGGTTCACAGACAACCTAGAGATCACCAACGGCGCTTCTCCTCACTCCAGCAGGATGCAGATGCGACGTCAACAAACGACCCCAGGGTCAAAACAAACGGAGCCATGGCAAAATTCTTAGTTTTAAATCTCGAAGGTTCAAAGACAGCCTAGAGACTACCCCGGAACCATGGCAAAGTCACCTAGTTTCAAATCTCGACGGTTCATAGACAGCCTAGAGATCACCAACGGCACTTCTCCTCACTCCAGCAGGATGCAGATGCGACGTCAACAAACGACCCCAGGGTCAAAACAACGGAGCCATGGCAAAGTCCCTAGTTCCAAATCTCGACGGTTCGGAGACAGCCTAGAGACTACCCCGGAACCATAGCAAAGTCCCCTAGTTCCAAACCTCAACGGTTCACAGATAACCCAAAGATAACCTCGACATCCGTTGCAATATTGCAGATACAATGTCAACAAACGAAGCCAAGGAAAATCCCTCGCTTCAGGGTCTTGACGGCAACTCAAATGAGACCTGAAAAGACTATCGGAGATCATCCCACACCAGCGCGGAGTGGTTATGACTCATCGGGGCTCCCAAACTGAGCCTAACCTCAAGTAAAAAGCGACATGGAATATCCCTAACGCTTGCTCTTTCGACGGTAATATCACCTGGAAGATTACTTGAAGACGTCTTGTCCAGCCCCCGAAGGGATCAGAGACACTACAGTCGCGGGGCTACTCGAACAGCAAGATTGCGTATCGAGGAATACACCAGCCAACGCGACGGGTAGAAAACCTTAGTACCACAGACCCTAACGGACTTCTATTAACAGGAGTTAACTGTGACGTTAGGACATCCTTGCGAGAACTTCTCGATTCGTCTCGACTCGTGGGGAAAATAATGTTCCTGCGAGAACTTCTCGACTCGTCTCGACTCATAGGGAAAAGCCTTAGGCAATGGGGATAAGAACCTGTTTCCTAAGCACTGGGGCCCTGCAAGTCAGTCTAAGATGGACTATTGCATATTATTCACGGGCCACACTCTCTAAAATCGAACATCGACAAGGAGGGAAACAATCACTTACGAGTCCTCTCGACTTGTAAGGGAGAAAATTCTCTTGTGAGATCCTTACGATTCTCAAGAGAAAATGCACTTAGGAATCCTCACGACTCCTAAGGAGAAAATATACCTACGGGATCCTCATGACTCGTAGGGAGAAAAGACTTTATGAGACCCTCACGACTCGTAAAGTTGAGAAGTCTTAGGTTGCAGGTCCTAACCTTGTCTCCTAAGCCATCATTTCCCTGCAGGTAAGTCCATACTGACCCATGTATACAATCCATGGGCATAAACGAAAAGGGAACCACATTTCTCGACAGACTCTGTCAAAGAGAGGGTCAGATCTCAACGGCAACATCTACAGTCTGGAGACCGACAACGGCGTTCCTCCTCATTCCAGCAGGATACAAACGCGACATCACCAATCGGAGCCATGGCAAAGTCCCCGGTTCTAAGACTCTACGGTTTACAGACAACCTAGAGTCAACCCGACACCACAGAAAGCGGAAATACGTCGGCCAATGCCTCCGTCTCGGAAATACGTCATCCAGTGACCCCGTCTCGGAAATACGTCAACCCTGACACCGCAGAAAGTGGAGTACACCGCAGGAGGCAGAGCACGTCAACCTAGACACCGCAAAAAGCAGAACAAGTCAACCAACCCCAAGGAAATCAGTGTCCTTGACAAATATCTCGATTCAGGGAAATCAGCGTCCTTGACGAGAACCTCTCGACTCGCGTCGACCCGCAAGGAAATCAGTGTCTTTGTAGGAATACCTCGATTCGTCTCAACCGCCAGGGAAATCAGTGTCCTTGAAAAATTTCTCGATTCAGGGAAATCAGTGTCCTTGACGAGAACCGCGATTCGCGTCGACCCACAGGGAAATCAGTGTCTTTTCAGGAATCTCTCGATTCGTCTCAACCCCATGGAATCAGTGTCCTTGGCTAAACCTCTCGACCTCAGGGAAATCAGCATCCTTGGAGAGAACCTCGATTCGCGTCGACCCGTAAGGAAATCAGTGTCTGTGCAGGAATCTCTCGATTCGTCTCAACCCCAGGAAAATCAGTGTCCTTGGCGAAATATCTCGATTCAGGGAAATCAGCGTTCTTGGCGAGAACCTCGATTCGCGTCGACCCGCAGGGAAATCGGTATCTTTGCAGGAATCTCTCGATTCGTCTCAACCTCAGGGAAATCAGTGTCCTTAGCTAAACCTCTCGACCTAAGGGAAATCAATGTCCTTGGCAGAATATTTCGATTCAGGGAAATCAGCGTCCTTGACGAGAACCTCTCGATTCATTTTGACCCGCAGAGAAATTAATGTCTTTGCAGGAATCTCACGATTCGTCTCGACCTTAGGGAAATTAGTGTCCACACATATGAAAAGAAAATTCTCATGTGAGATCCTTACGACTCTCAAGAGAAAACACACTTAGGAATTCTCACGATTCCTAAGAAGAAAATACATCTACGGGATCCACTCGACTTGTAGGGAGAAAAGTCTTTATGAGACCCTCCTGGCTCATAAAGTGGAAAAGTCTTAGGTGGCAGATCCTAATCTTGTCTCCTAAGCCATTGTTCCCCGCCGAAACATGGAGACGCGACCGCGCGGGTCCGTCTTGCCTGAATTTCGGGGAAGATGCTAATTGGTGCTATCCGTCCACCTCTCCGAAGATTCTAAGTTGATTTATGGTACCGTGTGTAGGAGGTTTAAACGGATGCGGCCGTTGTAGCAGACTTCGTCAGATTCCCCCTCGTTGTGAGGGTTTTTTTTAATTGTGGGGACGCTCTTCCCTGCAGGCGAAAGTCCCTGCAGTTAATTACGCTACCGCGTCGCGGTAACAACTTTCTCCTTCTCTAGATGGTCACTTTGTGTTGTGGGTGTTTGTTTTGTTTTTGGTTGCCCGTGGATTGTATACGGAGATTAATTTATGTTGTCTTCCATGGGGCGTGGATTAGTCCAAATCCGTATTTTCTTAGATTTGGGTTTGGGGGTTGGGTTTAAGAATACGTTAGTCTCATTTGGGACTAAGATCAACTTAAACGTTAGTTAAGGATACATTAGTCTAATTTTAGACTAAGATCAACTCAACGAGATCGTATAGATCCAAAAAAGAGCATTTGGGCTCTATTGTTTAGTTTAGGGACATTGCGGTCGATTACCAGTTTAAGGACTGTTCCCCTCCGAATGGCGGCCGCGACGTTAGGATGTTTTGCCCGAGATTCGGGGCAGATGCTATATGGTTTTATCCGTCCACCTCTCCGAAGATGCCAAGTTGATTTATGGCACTGTGTATCGGAGGGTTAGACGGATGCGGCCGATGTAGCAGACTTCGTCAGATTCCCCCTCGTTTGAGGGGTTTTTGATTATGGGGACGCTCTTCCCTGCAGGCGCAAGCCCCTGCAGTTAATTACGCTACCGCATCGCGGTAACCACTTTCTCCTTCTCCAGAATTTCACTTCGTGTTGTGGGTATTTGTTTTGTTTGTGGTTGCCCGTGGATTGTATACGGAGACTAGGTTATGCCGTCACCCGTAGGACGTGGATTAGTCCAAATCCGTATTTTCTTAGATTTGGGTTTGGGGTTTTTGTTTAAAGATACGATAGCCCTATTTAAGGCTAAGATCAACTTAAACTTTTGTTAAGGATACGTTAGCCTAATCTTCAGACTAAGATCAACTTAACGGGATTGTTTGGATCCCGACAAGAGAGAGCAATTGGCTCTATTATTTAGTTTAATGACATTGCGGTCGATAGGTAGTTTAAGGACGTTGCGGTCCATATTCCAGTTTAGGGACATGGTGGTCCATATTCCAGTTTAGGGACATAGAGGTCCATGTTTAGTTTAAGGACGCTTAAGTCCGTGGGTTTAAGGACCCCACAGTCCGTGTTTTAGTTTAAGGACGCATAAGTCCGTGGATTTAAGGATCCCACAATCCGTCTTTTGGTTTAAGGACGCTTAAGCCCATGAGTTTAAGGACCCCACAGTCCGTGTTGATGTGTGGTTGTCGGGACCCGTCACCTCTTTGACGTCGTTGAAGGATTACAACGATAGGATTCAAAGGAGTTCGGAGATGTACCCTCGAACTGGATGTAAATTGATTTAAGAGAGCAGTTGTGCTCAGTCAATTTAATTTGAGGACTTACAGCCATGATTGGGCTAAATCCAGTTAAAAATATTCAACGCTTTTGCTTGTTTTTGGCCTATTAGGCCTGTGCTAGGGCTTTGCCCATGTTTAAGTAATGCATTGCATTACTTTTTATTTTGTTTAGGCTCTGCCTATTTATAAAGGATGCAGAGCATCAATTTTGTTTGGGCTCTGCCCTTTCATTGCATTTTATTTTTTGTTTGGGCTCTGCCCATTTATAAATGATGCAGAGCATCAATTTTACTTGGGCTCTGCCCTTTTTATTGCACTACAATTTATTTTGGCCTACTAGTTCTTTTTGATTTGGGCCTGGCCCTTTAGTAAAAGAAATGCATTGCATTTGTCAGGCGCTCTGCGCTAATCAATGAGCGCAAGCGCTTGTGGTGATGACACGTGTCACGCAAGCGCAGTGCGCTGCGCTTGCGCTGCTGACACGTGGCGCGCTCTGGTGAGTTGCGCCAATTTTAGAGAGCAAGGCTCTTTTTCAAAAGCGCATAGCGCAAATAGTTCAGGTGCTGACACGTGGCGCTCTCTGGTGGCTTGCGCCAACCCAAGAGCGCAACAGTGCAGTTTTGCAAGTGCAAGGCACTATTAACTTGAGAATCTTTGAGATTCCAGAACCAATAGTGCATAAAAAAGTGCAAAACACTGTTTGATTTCTTGATCCAATTTAGATCAAAGAAAACAAGTTTTTCTTGTTTTTTCTTGTTTTCAGAGAACCAGTGGTTCATAAAAGAGTGCAAAGCACTTATTATTATATGAAGATCATTGATCTTGTTCTTAGAAGAAATTCTTCTATTTTATGAAGGTTTTTACCTTTTTTCTTGAAACTTCTTCAGAGTTCTCTCTGTTTTGAGGTTCTCAATCTCTCACAATGTTCATCCTTTTGATTTGGGGTCTAGGGGCCTTTATATAGTGCCCATAAATTTGTTAAAGAGATCTTTCTCTGAGTGATTTGGGGAATTTTCCCCACCGTTGAATCTTTGATCCAAGGGCTTCTGTTTTACAGAAGGCAATCTTCTTGTTTTAACAAGAACAGAAAAATCTTGCTAGAATTTAATTCTGTTTGGCGCAAACGCCCCAACGCGTGACACGTGTCGCGCAGCGCACAGCGCTGCGCAACTGCGCTGCGCAACTGCGCTTGCGCAACTCGCGCAGCGTACAGCGCAGCGCAACTGCGCTGACACGTGTCGTGCAGCGTACAGCGCAGCGCAACTGCGCTGACACGTGTCGCGCAGCGTGCAGCGCTTGCTCAACTGAAGCGTTGCTTCCTTTAATTTTGTTTTAAATAGAGCCTTGCTCTTATTGGGCGCGCTGCCTTGGGCGCTGCGCTCTCTGCACTGGCGTGCCTGATTTTGACACGTGGCGCCCTGCGCGCAGCGCAGAGGATCTGAAGCGTTGCTTCATTTATTAAAGTTTAAATTTTCAAAGTAGAGCTTTGCTCTGATTGGGGGAAGATGAAGTGTTGCTTCATCTCCCGCTTTGGAATTTGAACAGAGCTTTGCTCTGATTGGGGTAAACAAATGCCCCCCCACCGCTGCGCTCACGTAGCCCCAAACGCGAGCGCAATGGTGGCAGAATTCCAACCGTTGCGCCAACTTTTGGAAGTTGAAAGGGCATTTGATGCCTATAAATAGGACCTTTGGTCCTCAACAGATGATCATCATCTTTAGAATTTTACTCTTAGAACTTCAGAGCTTTGCTCTTGCCTTTAAGAACTCCCAGAGTTAGATTTTCTTCAAAAGAAACTTTTTAGGTAAAAATTAATCTTGAGTTAAATTAATTTCAATTAGTAGAGCCTTGCTCTCATAGATCTTTTGATCTAAAGAAAACCCCCTTGGGGTTTTACCAACAGAGCCTTGCTCTTTTGTTTAAACACTTTTAAAAGTTCAATCTTTAGAGAATTCTAGGTAAAAAAATTAATTTGGATTAAATTAATTCAATTTTAAGAGCCTCGCTCTCAATAGATCCCTGATCTAAAGAAGACCCATTTAGGGTTTCATTTAGCAGAGCTTTACTCTAAAGGGGTCTAAAGAAGACTAAGGAAAACCCTATTAGGGCTCCATTAATAGAGCTCTATTCTCTAAAAGATTTTCTTGGGATTTTTTTAATTCGTCAATGGAGCTTTGCTCCTTCCAAATCATATAGAAGAACTCTTAAGAATTCTTCATGGATCTTGGAAGTTAAAGATGGCATTTTATATTATTATTATTATTATATCACCTTTGCAGAGCAAAGCTCTCAATGTTTTTAGGGGATTTTCCTCAAATTCTCTTCATTACAGATTTTGACAGGTGTCACTCCTGTCTGCAGAGCATTGCTCTCGAGGAGTTTTAACTCTCTTTTTATCATTGCTAATCTTCCAATGATGTTTCCTTCAGGCATTATGGCGGTGCGTCTATACAGTCTGCATGAGTTCATCACCTACGAGGATATCCGTGTACAGGGTCGTCAACAAGACCAGGAGTTTACGGATGCCCAGTGTGCGGAGGTCATGGGTCGTCTGAACGTACGTGTTGGTTGGCTGCTCCCCCGTCGCTCTGCTCTCCTGAAAGTCGTGCTGGGAGCAATTTGGAGGGCACTCCCGGGGTTCCACGAGGCCCTACCGCTCAATGCGCTGGATGATGCCGAAGACAAGGTGCATTCAGTGTACCTGTCGGGGCTGATCTCGAAGAAACGGCGGGATAGCCTCATCGACATCCTGCATCAAATTTTCCAGCAGACGACGATAGCAGCTGCTTATCGAAGGCTGGGGGGGCTTGCCGAGGATCTTGACACACAGGAGTGCGAGAGGCTGCGCACAAGAATAATCAGAAAGGCCAGAAGAACTCTGGATGGCCTTACTTTTGACTTCCTCAATTCGTGCCCTGGATCTGAGGTTATTCCATTGTAACAATATTTCTCGTTTATTGATTTATGATTGTAAGAATTTTTTGGCAATATTAATGGAAAAACTTTATCCCAGCTTGTCTTATTTTTCGTTCTGAGTCTTTTGCCTATGCATGAATGAGTGTGTCTCGAACGCTTGTAAATCGGATGTTCTTTTGTCGCTTTCTCCTTCCTCTTATTATTAGCATGCTGTCTTGATAAACATAATTGGCAGATAATAGAGTAAGCATCTAGATTTCTTCAAGAGATAGCGATGGCTCAGGTCGCAGGTTCAGATCTGCTGCCTAAGACTTTTCAACTCTATAAGCCGTGAGGGTCTCATAGAGACTTTTCTCCCTACGGATCGAGAGGATCTCGTAGGTGGATATTCTCCTTAGGAATCGTGAGGCTTCCTAAGTGTGTTTTCTCTTATGAGTCGTAAGGATCTTATAAGTGAATTTTCTCCCTTACAAGTCGAGAGGACTCGTAAGTGGTTGGTGAATTGACTTGTTTCCGAGTCGAAGTATTGCTCCGACGGGGAGGTCATTGGTTGACTTGTTTCCGAGACGGAGGTCGTTAGCTGACTTGTTTCCGAAATGGAGGTCATTTGCTGACTTGTTTCCGCGACGGAGGTCGTTGGTTGACTTGTTTACGAGACGGAGGTCGTTGATTGACTTGTTTCCAAGACGGAGGTCGTTGATTGACGTGTTTCCGAGACGGAGGTCATTGGTTGACTTGTTTCCGAGACGGAGGTCGTTGATTGACTTGTTTCCGAGACGGAGGTCGTTGGTTGACTTGTTTCCGAGACGGAGGTCGTTGATTGACTTGTTTCCGAGACGGAGGTCGTTGGTTGACTTGTTTCCGAGACGGAGGTCGTTGGTTGACTTGTTTCCGAGACGGAGGTCGTTGGTTGACTTGTTTCCGAGACGGAGGTCGTTGGTTGACTTGTTTCCGAGACGGAGGTCGTTGATTGACTTGTTTCCGAGACGGAGGTCGTTGGTTGACTTGTTTCCGAGACGGAGGTCGTTGATTAACTTGTTTCTGAGACGGAGGTCATTGGTTGACTTGTTTCCGAGACGGAGGTCGTTGGTTGACTTGTTTCCGCGACGGAGGTCGTTGATTGACTTGTTTCCGAGACGGAGGTCATTGGTTGACTTGTTTCCGAGACGGAGGTCGTTGATTGACTTGTTTCCGAGACGGAGGTCGTTGGTTGATTTGTTTCCGAGACGGAGGTCGTTGGTTGACTTGTTTCCGAGACGGAGGTCGTTGATTGACTTGTTTCCGTGACGGAGGTCGTTAATTGACTTATTTCCGAGACGGAGGTCATTGGTTGACTTGTTTCCGAGACGGAGGTTGTTGATTGACTTGTTTCCGAGACGGAGGTCATTGGTTGACTTGTTTCCGAGACGGAGGTCGTTGATTGACTTGTTTCCGAGACGGAGGTCGTTGATTGACTTGTTTCCGCGACGGAGGTCATTTGTTGACTTGTTTCCGAGACGGAGGTCGTTGGTTGACTTGTTTCCGAGACGGAGGTCGTTGGTTGACTTGTTTCCAAGACGGAGGTCGTTAGTTGACTTGTTTCCGCGACGGAGGTCATTTGTTGACTTGTTTCCGCGACGGAGGTCATTTGTTGACTCTGGGTTGTCTATGAACCATAGAGTCTTGGAACTGAGGACTTTGCCGTGGCTCCGATTGGTGATGTCACGTCCGTGTCCTGCTGGAATGAGGATGAACGCCGCTGTTGGTCTCTAGGCTGTAGATGTGGTCGTCGAGATCCGATTTCCCTTTGACGCAGCCTGGTGGGGAAATGTAGTCCCCTTTTTGTTTGTGCCTTTGGATTGTATACAGGGATCGATATGATCTCAACTGTAGGGCAAAAGTTTCATTTATTTGTATTGTTTTATTTCCGCGATGCTCTATCATTTCAGCTTTTATATCGCGAAGGTCGTGATTGCCCAATCATTTCGGCTATTTTTCGCGGTGTCCAATCATTTCGGCTATTTATTTTATTTTTACTCGCTGCTTTTTATTGCGAGTTGCCCAATCATTTCGGCTATTTTATATGCATATGTTTTTACTTGCTGCTTTTTATTGCAAGTTGCCTCATCATTTCGGCTATTTCGTATGCATGTGCGGCCTACCGGCTTTTCACCGTAAACCTGAAATTAGACACCGATTTCGGCATCAGCACCGCTACAACTGGGACATTGTCAGGAGCGAATCATCATTTGCCTCCGTCGATGTTGAACAAAGGTGGCTTAGCGGATAGGGTTAAGGTCTTGTCGGTTAAGGCTTTTGACTTCATGAGCCGTAAGGGTCTCATAAAGGTATTTCTCCCTACAAGTCGTGAGGATCTTGTAGGTGTATTTTCTTCTTAGGAATCGTGAGAATTCCTAAGTGTATGTTCCTCTGTAAGTCGTAAGGATCCTACACGAGGGTTTTCTCTTTATAAGTCGAGAGGACTTACAAGGGTTGTTCACCGTATGGACATATCCCTAGTCACTGGTGGGACTTGGTTAGGGAAATGTTTATTCGCGTCCGTGGATTGTATACAAGGGTCAGTATTGAGTCACTTGTAGGGCAATATCGCAGGTTGTGGAGGGTTTGCTTAAGCACAGGTTTATGTCTCTGTAACTTAAGACTTTCAAATCTTATGAGCCGTGAGGGTCCCATAAGAGAGTTCTCCTTACGAGTCGTGATGATCTCGCAAGTGTATTTTCTCCTTAGAAATCGTGGGGATCCCTAAGTGTGTTGCTCCCTTGTGAGTCGTAAGGATCTCACGCGGGTGGTTTCTCCTCACAAGGTCGAGAGGACCCTGTAAGTGTCTTTTAACGAGGTTGCGCCCTTTCAGGTTTTCACAAACACTCGCCGGTAGTCCTGCTGTTTTTACTCACAGAGCCCTTTCGGGTTTTCATCCGTGCCCATTTTGCTTATGGACATACCCTTTTTTTTTACTTTTTATTTATATATATTTTATATATTTTTTTTATGAGGTCGCGACCTTTCGGGTTTTCACGAACACTCGCCGGTAGCCCTGCTGTTTTTACTCACGGAGCCATTTCGGGTTTTCATCCGTGCCCATTTTGCTTATGGACATACCGTTTATTATATTTATTTATTTTTATATTTTTTTTATTTCGTCAGCCTAAGGATGCTGCGGTATTAGTTTAAGGACGTTTCGGTCCGTCATTAGTTTAAGGACGTTTCGGTCCGCCGTTAGTTTAAGGACGTTTCGGTCCGTCATTAGTTTAAGGACGTTTCGGTCCGTCCAGGAGAAGGCTGGCTACTGCTTATAAAGTTTTTGCTTAGGAAGATAGCGAGCGGACAGAGTCGTCGTCATCTATCATTGACCTAGACAGTAACTCACTAAGCGTAGTATTTCTTTAGGAATCGACCATTTATTGGCCTGTAAGGCCTTTCACCGTGCATATCCATGAGTAGATAGGCTCCACATTGGTAGACCTTGTCTATGATGTACGGGCCTTCATAGTTTGGCTCGAATTTCCCCGCTTGGCGCGATTGGGGATCATAAGCCTTTTGACCACTAACAAGAGTTCGCCTTGGCGGAATGTCCTCGGCCGGGTCAATCTTTCATATGAGCGCGTCATCTTTACTTTATAAGCCTCCAGGTTTTGTTGCGCTATGAGCCGGGTCTCGTCAAGGGCATCAAGCTCCTCAAGCCGAAGGTGAGTATTTTCTTCGTCCGTCAGCTCGTAGTGGACTGCCACTCGTAGAGAGGGTAACTCTATCTCGAGGGGGAGTACTGCTTCTGTACCGAATACCAACGCATATGACGTTGTGTTCGTGGCTGTCTTGAATGTAGTTCGATACGCCCAAAGAGCTTCTTGCAGCCTCTCATGCCAGTCCTTCTTATTTCGGGACACTGTTTTCTTAATGATCTTTGTCAAGGTCTTGTTGAAGGCCTCAGCTAGACCATTAGCTCGCGGATTATAAACCGAGGAATATCTCCAGTCTATATTATGTTGTTGTGCAAAGCGACTGATCTTGTGGCTTCTGTAAGCTGGCCCATTATCGGAGATGATCCGTCGTGGAGTTCCAAACCGATATATGACGTGCGTCTTGAAGAAGTGGAGGATATTCTCCGTCTTCACTTCCCTCAGCGGTACTGCCTCTGCCCATTTGGAGAAGTAGTCAGTTGTCGCCAGGATGAAACGATGTCCTCTAGACGATGCTGGTTCGATGGGGCCGACTATGTCAGTCCCCCACATTTCGAAAGGCCAGCTAGCCACCGTTGGATGGAGTGGATTTGGATGCTGGTGGATGAAGTCACCATGAATTTGGCATGAGTGGCATTCCTTCGCGTATTCGAGGCAGTCCTGAATCATCGTGGGCCAGTAGTAGCCCATCCGTTTAATTTTCAATTTCATCTTTGGGCCTGCTCGGTGAGAACCGCAGATTCCGTCATGAACTTCCTGAACGACTCTTTTCGCTTCGTCAGGTCCCAGACATCTCGACCACAAAGAATCAAATGACCTCTTGTACAGAGTATCATTGACGAAGGCGAAAGACAGAGCTCGTTTCATAAGCTGATGTCTTGAGGACGCATCTTCGGGCGTTCGACGGTATTTGAAGTAGTCTATAAAGACTTCTCTTCAATCCTCAGCCTTTTCCCGATCTTTTATTTACAGGGTCGTCTGCTGAGTCGCTCCCTTTTCTTCGGATGATTCTGGAGATATTTCTGCTGGGGCAAGCACGCGACGGCTTTGTACCACGATTCTTACGTCATCGAGGTTCTTATCAGCCAGTTCCTTAGCGAGTTTGGCCAATGCGTCCGCTTTGTTGTTTTCCGTGCGCGGTATGTTTTCCAAAGTATAGGAAGGGATTTGGGTCAACAGTTGCTGCACCTTCCCGCCGTACTTCACCAACTCTGGTTTGCACGTTTGATAGTCGCCGTTTACTTGACTAACGACCAGCTGGGAGTCTCCGTATATGAGGAGGTTTTCAATTCCCATGTCGATGGCGATCTCGAGGCCTGCTATCAAAGCTTCGTATTCGGCTTCATTGTTTGTCCTCGGCTCTGTTAGGGAGAAAGCAAAGCGCATTATCCCTCTTTGTGGAGTTACAAAGATGAGTCCTACCCCCGATTTGACTATAGGGGTATTTTGTTTGCGCTTTTTCACGGAGGATGCTCCGTCGAAATAAAGCTCCCATCGGGTATCACCACCGTCGATCGCATCAAACGCATGTTCGTCTGGAAGATCGCAATTCAGAGGAGAATCGGTGGGTATCGGATGCTCAGCGAGGAAATCGGCGATGGCCTGGCCTTTCACTGCCTTGAGAGGCTGATAGGTTTTCGAGAACTCCATCAAGAGCAGGGCCCATTTAGCGAGTCGCCCCGTCAATATGGCTTTTGACATTAAATATTTAAGGGGGTCCACCTTCGAAATGAGACGGACCTCATGCGCCAACGCATAGTGCCTGAGCTTTGTTATCGCGAAGATCAACGCCAGGCAGTGTTTTTCAATGGGGGAGTAGTTGCTTTCTGCCCCCAGTAGAACTTGACTTAAGTAGTAGAGTGCTCTTTCCTTCCCTTGGTCGTTCTCTTGCGTCCATAATGCGCCTAAGGAACCTTCAAGGGCGGTTGTACAAAGAATGAGGGGTTTTCCCTTGACCGGAGCAGCCAATACTGGCGGGTTCTGCAGGTATTGCTTGATCTCATCTAGCGCGCTTTGGCATTTTTGGTCCCAGACGAACGGGGTTCCCTTCTTCATCAGGTGGCTGTAAGGACGGCACTTGCCTGAAAGGTTGGCCATAAATCGCCGTATATACGCGAGCTTCCCTTGGAGAGACCGTAGCTGTTTGAGAGTCCTTGGCGGAGGCATTTCCATGATCGCCTTGATCTTTGACGGATCTATCTCAATACCTCGATGTCGGACGATGAATCCTAGGAATTTGCCTGAGGAAACTCCGAATGCGCACTTGAGAGGGTTCATCTTCAAGTTATATTGTCGAAGGCGTTGAAATACGGTCTTCAGATGCTCGAGATGTTCCTCGTATGATTTGCTTTTAACCACGAGATCGTCAATATAGCACTCGACGATTTCGTGTGTAAGGTCATCAAAGATCTGCGTCATGGCTCTTTAATAAGTGGTGCCGGCGTTCTTTAGACCGAAGGGCATCACCTTGTAGCAGAATATACCCAAAGGGGTCCTGAAGGCGGTGTGCTTTTGGTCTTCGGGATGCATCTTTATCTGATTATACCCTGACGAGCCGTCCATGAAGGAGAAAACTTCATGAGTGGACGTATTGTCTATCATCAGTTCGGTGACTGGCACTGGGAAATTATCCTTCGGGCAGGCTTTATTGAGATCCCGGAAGTCTACGCATATGCGCACTGTTCCATTTTTCTTCATCACCGGGACGATGTTGGCGATCCACTTGGGATATTGGACCTCTTGGATAAAACCAGAGTCGATCAGCTTCTTGACCTCGGCGTTGATACTCATTTCAAGCTCGAGCCGCATTCTTCTTGGCGCTTGTTTGGCCGGCTTGACGTTCGGAGATATCGCCAATTTGTGCAGGGCAATTTCTGGATCTAGTCCCGGCATTTCGGAATAGTTCCATGCGAAGCAATCTCTATGCTGTACAAGCAAGTCTTTTAACGAAGCCACCCTCTCTTCAGACAGCAGTTCACTAATGAATGTCATTCGCGGGTCATTCGCCGTCCCCAACTCAATTTTCTTGAGGTTATCCGCAGTGGTATGGATTCCATCTTCCAGCTCTTTTGGCGCCGGTGGAAATTCCGAGATCACCTCATCGTTGCTGTTTTCGAAGCATCTGGGAAGGTCATCCATGTTCTCGGTCTCTTCTTTTGATACTGTTATCATATGACAAGTACGAATTCGTTTCCAAGCCCAATGTGGAACCGGTTCTTCTTTCGTGGCTTTGGGTTCGTGCTTCTGTGGTGGCGCTACCCTTCAGTTGTCAGACAGAGCGAACTTGCCAAGTTGATACTGATCTTCGACCCAATTCTTGAAGGGGAAGCAGTCTTCGAGAGGGTGCCCTATCACTCGGTGATAAGAGCAATAGTCTGGGTGTGAGACTTCGCCTGCTTGTTCGGGGTGCTTAGACTCTGGCAGTGTAAGCATCTGATGTTTTAGAGCGAGGTTAAGTATTTTCTTCGTCTTGTCCCGAGGAAAAGAGTATGCTCTACCCATTTTCCTTATGAGGGATAGATCGGAACTGCTCGGTTCCCGCTTGCGTGGTCTCTTAGCCCCGCTTCGTTGCTGTTGAGCGTCTTTTTCGCGTTTTGACTTGTTTCTGCCTCTGTGTCGAGCCTTCTTTACAATAGGTTGACATGGATTGGCACTTTCATCTTTCACGGCCTGTTGGATGAGGCGTTGTGTTTTGGCTTTCTCGTAGATGGCCATTTCGTGGTTATGGTCATCTCGGACTTTTTGACCAGCTTCCCTTATAAGCTTGTCCATTTGTTCTTCGAACGACGGACTGAGCATTTTTGCATTTGGAACTTTTACTGGTTCAGGATTAACATCTTCCCATTGAGCATCCGCTTCTTCATCGAAGTCATGCACGACGTAGCAACCGTGGAGTAGCTCTCGTTTCTTGGACCGAACGTATCGAAGCCCGATTGTTTCCATTCTCCCATTAGGCAACTTGTACTGAGTCCCGGGAACGTTCCAGACTCTGTCATAGAATTTGGCTTTTCGAGCGGTCTGTCTGAAGGATATCCCCTGGCGCTTCAATAGCCTTTTCAAGCCTTCTGTATAATATCTGGGGAGACAGATGGGCTGAAGCCTGTCAAGCATAGGATCCGCACCATGCCAAATTTCTTTCTCCACTTTGGTTTCTTCAGAGCGGTAGAATAGAATTGCTTTTTCACCTTTTCGCCCGGGAGGGACATAGAACGTTCGCAGCTCCTCTACACTGTAGATATCAAGTGCATCTAGTTCTTTATGGTGTTTAAGCGGCACCATGGCAACTTGCAGACTTTGCTCTTCATCAGCGAACGTTTGTATTGAAGGTCGAGCAGAGAATACAGCATGGACCTCGTCTTCTGAGTCACTACCAAAGATCAACATGGGAGCGGACTGTCCCGGCCTGTTGCGTTGGGACGGACCCGAATAAACTATCTCCTCCTCCCCCTCGGTATCACTGCCGAAGACAGGGATGGTGGCATTAGCTTTGTTTTCCGGCTTGTGACATCTCTCTATATCTTCGAAATCTGGCAAGAAGTATTTGGCATCTTCATATTTGCAGAGCTCGTTCACGGAGAACGGGTTCAGCTCTCCCGTCACGGTATACTCGAGACCATCTTTAGAATACTTCATACACTAATGTTGTGTAGAAGGGATGATGTTGTACTCGTGTAACCATGGTCGGCCGAGCAAAGCATTGTAGCATGTCTTGGCGTCTATGATGTGGAACTTAATGTCCATGACGAGTAGCCCAAAGCGTAGCATCAATATCACAGACCCAAGAGTTCTTGATGATTGTGAGTCGAACCCGGAAATGGTAATCTTATCCCGAACAAGGTGCTGGACGCTCATGCAGATTTCTTTTAACACCCGCACATTGAGGAGGTTAACGGAGGATCCATTGTCGATCAGGATTTTGCCTATCTTTATGTCGTGGCAGTATCCTGAGACATAAAGGGGACGATTGTGTTCGCGCGTCCCAAGGAGAAGGTCTTCGTCACCAAAAGCGACATCGGCTGTGTGCACTTCCTCCAATTCATCTTTCATCTTTTCTTCGGCCAGGAAAGCTTGGAATTGTTCCGGATCCTGTAGTGCCTTGATTCACGAGTCTCTCGCCTCCTTTGATAGCAAAAGGGCGTCAAGAATGCTGAGCTGCGAGAGTAGTTTCCTCAGATGCGCTAAGAAGTTGTAATCCACCTTATTTCTCTTCGGCGGGTCCTTGGCACTTAGCTCCTCCACAACTTGGTCATCTAGGGCGATCTCCTCAGGGACCTTCTCTTTTCCCTTATCTTTTTTATTTGAGGTTCCGAAATTCTTTTCGGGCAGCATCCGATTACGCAGCCTGATATTTTCGCAGACCTTCGACTCTTCCTCTTTTCCCGAGGTGGACTCTTTAAAGAGGGGGCTAAGAGCCAGCTCCTCGTCGGAATCACTCCCGAATGTAAGCACTTGTGATCCCCCGGCGTTAACCATGCGACAATTGCCGGTAGTTCTATTAAGCTCTTCGGTTGTATTTTTCCGCTCTCGACGAGTTTTGCGCTTCTCCCGTTTAAAATATTGTCGATGAGCAACATATCCTTGCCACCATCTATTGAAACCTTTGCACTCTTCAGTGGGGTGCGAAATCTTCCGATGATATAAGCAATAGGAGGGGTGCATTTCCACTTCACCAGTAATGTTTCCTTCGGAGGATGGTAACTTCATGCCTATTGATATGGCCTTAGCAAACCTTTTCCTCGTCTTGAATTTACTTTTGTCCATAGTGGATGTATTTTGCTCCAGCGGAAGTGTCTCGGCTCTTTCGTCAAGTCGCTGGTGCTTGGCCCTTTCAAATATAGCCGTCTCGCGTTCCCGATCAGCTTTACTTTTCAACATAGCTTCATTGAGGAATGCGTCAATTACTTCCTCCGATGGCCCCAGAATTTTTAGTTCAGGACCTTCCCCCAGCTTTTCAGTGCAAGGAGTCTCCTCATCGTCTGTGAACGAATGGGAGATCATATGGCAGCTCGCCACATATTCCTCAGACTCATCCGACGAACTTTCTCCCTCATCTTCCTCTTGAAAAACGTGGTTGAGAAACTCTTGGAGTGTAATGGGAATCCGTGCTTTCTGGTTGTATTCCTCCAGCGCGTCAATTTGTTTTTGTAAGTCTGTGCGCTTGTCGCCAGGCTTCACAGGCTTCTTGGATTTCTTCTTTTTCTTCTTCGAAGATTTTGACGGCTGGTTGTGGGTGCTAGGGCAACCACCATCGGTCTTTGGAGTTGGACGCGGCTTCAACATCCCCTCAATGACCTGCGGTTCCAACGGGTTCTTCCACTTAATCGCTGGGCATGTCTGAAGATTGTTCAGCATTCTCTTCGTCTTAGCTGACAGCACAACCTCCCATGGGGCTTCTTCGACGAGAGAACACGTTGCCCCCGGCATATTCATCCTTTTAGAGGCGTGAGGTTGCGGCGGATTCACCTTCCATCTGTCGGATAACGCAAACTTGCCCTGTTCGTATTGGTCTTCAAGCAATTTTTGAAGACGTAGCAATCTTCGATCGGATGACCCAGTACCCGGTGATAGGGACAGTAGTTGGGCTCATTGACATCATTTGGTTGCGACGGACGTTTTGGCTCCGGCAGATTTATGAGTCGGTTGCGCAACGCCAGCTCGAATAATCTTCTCGTTTTATCTCGGGGAAATGAGTAAGGACGTCATAGTCTCTCCTCAAGGGGTACCAGCGGACGCATATTATTTTGACGAACAACCGGCTTTGAGTTACTCGGCTGTTGTTGAGCATTAGCGACAATGATCTCTTTTCCCTTCCCCTTTTCATTTCGGGAGTCCGGCTTTGGAAGAGGGGATTTATGGCCCATCTGATCCATTTGCGCTAGCTTGTCAATCAAGGCCTGGAAGGTAGTCGGCTTGAAGAACATTATAAATTGCGAGATGGTTGCTTGTGGATCAAGGGTTCCCACAAACATACCCTCTGCAGGAGCTTTCTCAATGCGCTGCTCGCACTTCGACCATAAGTTCCGCCACCGTATAGCATATTGAACCCATGTCTCGCCTGGCTTCACTCTGGCGTTAATCAGTGCCGTCATCGGGGTGCGTTCACTGGTGCTTGCAAAACGCTGAGTAAACAACAGCTCCATCTCTATGAAGGTCTTGATAGAGTCGTTCGGGAGCTTAGAGTACCACTCGAACGCTGTATCTGATAAGCTTCCAACGAACTGGCGAAGCAACAGTTTGTCATCACTGCCGGTGTTGCCGCAGAGCGCCCTGAACTGGGCAACATGCTGGTGAGGATTGCCCGTCCCCTTATAGACATGAAACTTGGGAATTGTGTAGCCCGGCGGGTACTTGATCTGGTCGTACCAACTCGGATACGGTCGTCCTGTTTTTATGACCTGGCCGGCTGCTTCAGTTGCATGATGAACCCGTATTTGTTGGGCTATGTACTCGTCCAAGTCAGCTTTGGAGATTGTCTCCTCCTTAGCTGTTGACAAAGCTGGCGGAGGATTTGACGTCTCTCCCCTATCGTCTTCAAGGACGATCGGGGGATCTTCAGCCGGAGGATCTTGTTGGATCATCATCCCCACCATGTCTTGGAACAGGAGGCCCATACGCTTTATGTTGGCTGCTTGTTCAGCAGCCTCTTTATCCTTCTTCTCTAATATGCGACGAAGGAATTCGGCGTCGGTTTCTTGCTCCTGGCGTTCATCCGAGGACGTTTCAGGGTTTTCTTTTGGCCCAGTAAGTGCGGCCATCGCGTTCATCATCTCTTGGAGCTTCTGCTGCTGCTCCTGCGCTTTGGTCACTGACCGTGTAAGCGGTCGGTGACCCGTAGATATGCGACTGTCCTCTTTACCAGACGCCATGTAAACGGTATGAACTACAATGCCCCCTGACTTAGGGCGTTTGGGTTCACTACCTTTGATATTCGCCGTCGGCGTGACGACTTTCTCCGGCCTTCTTCTCTTATGGGCCGTTGAGGTTGAGGGGGCCGTTGCTTTGGGCACCCAAGTGGTCGTCACTTTTCGTTGCTTGACCGGGGGATTTTCTTCTTGTCGACCTTTCGACTTCTTGTGTTGGCGAGAGAAATTAGGATCGATTACGGATTCTCAGACTCGTCGCTATGTCTTATGAATCCTGGAGGACAGCGATTGAGGAGGCTGCTCCGGCTTTTCTGCTTCCACAGCGGTCTCTACCGGTGTAGGAGATCTTTTGAGCACCGCAGTTGGCGAGTTTCTGCGTACCCTATTCAGTAGCTCAAAGCTGTTCCCAGTTGGAACAGCAGCATTAACTTCCACCGTTGGAGCTGGTGGAGTTATCCCAGAGGGGGAGTTGCCCCCAGTCTTCTTTATCCGGCGCCAGTGGCGTTGTCGGGCGCAACGAGTTGTCGGTATTGGTTCAGAGACAGAAACAGCTTCTTCTTGCCTCCTGTTCAGGTGTGGGGCTGTAGCCGGAATCAGCCTATTGAAGACTGATGTCTTTTGAGCAGCAGGAGCAGGAGTGGGAGTTGGGACGGTCAGTCTTGTAAAGACCGATCTCTTAGCAGGAGAAGCCGCCTTGACGACTGCAGGAGCAGGTTTGGCTACTCTTTTTGGAATAACCTTTTTTGGGATTGCAAGCTTCATTGTGGGCCCGCAGGAGTTTTGGCCCAGTCTGGAGAAGACCGAGGCGCTGGTGTTGGGCGACCCGTTGAGAGGGGCCGCAGTAACTGTAAGTCGATCGAAGACCGACTTCTTAGGAGCTTCTGGTACGGGCACAGGGGTGCTGAAGCTTGTTGGCGGAAGCATGGTTCCGAAAAACAGCCCTGTGGTGGCTTGAGTAATCTGCTCCACGGGCATCATGAATAAAGATGCTGCTTGGGGCCCGTAGGTTATACCCCCAGTTGAGGCAGGACGCGAATTGCAGCTGCAGTTGGAGCACTTCGAACAGGTGAATGCCATTGCTATTTTGCTTTCTGCGCCAAGCAAGAAACCAAATCTTAGTAACTTGAAACCTAAGGGCAACCATTAACAAACCGCGATTCGTTCGCAAATACTGTTGGAGATAGTGCCCTCAGAGTCAATTATTAGGTCACAGGTACGTGATTGTAATGATTGAGGGAGGACCTATCCCGGTAGGACAGTCTTACTCGAGATGATAGTATGCTATCTGGTTTACCTTTATCATCGTGTACTGCTTTAGGTGACATGACACGTCGCTATTACACGTTGATAGAGCCCCTAGGATTCTTGCTTGACCACCAGCAGTATGAGGGCGATCATATAAGTGGGAGCTGGGGGTCTACAAGCATATCCTTAAAAGGTCCCTAGTCGTGGGAGTTTCGAGACCGGGCATCGATACTCCATTAGTAGACTAGTGTATACAGTCGAGACCCCGACGAGGGGCGGTGACCGGTCTCACAAGCCACTGGTGTCAGTTGGATCACCTAAGATGTATACAGGTGCTCATTGGGTTATGAGTACACCGGACAGGACTCGCCGGGAACATGCTAGTTGGTCATATACCAGACGTCAGATGGCAGTTCCCTGGTGACATGTGTGCAGGTTAGTTCATCGACCTGGGGATCGTCATTTGTCTCGTGTGAGTTCCCACTGTACTTTGATTACTACCCTACCACGGCTCAAAGGAGTCGTGCAAACAGGTTTTAGTTGGGTACAGTCCCGAGCCACATGGAGGCAGTGAGCGTATCTTCAGGGGTTCGTCTCTCCCGGTATTGGGGGTGAGGTCGTGCTGTGTCTAGGAGAGCCATTACACAAAGTCCTTGGCCAAGGCAAGGAGATTTACTGGTAGGTATTCCAGTAGTATCTCAGGGTGTTCTGGGCTACACTCCGACACGACTTGTACCGCTTTTGGGGGTCTGACTTTTACCAACCCCCTAGGCCCGCCATGCGATACTCATAGACGAACGGACCGGACTGCACGGATATTGTCACTGACAGGCTCAGTTGGGTGTCGGGGTGAGCTTCCTCATCGACGTCCCATTTGGTCAATAGCTGGTGGCCCGTTACGTATTGGCTTATACCTCTGACGGGCTAGTGGTTAAATCCACAGCCATAGTATTGACGAGTCTTTAGAGTCCACCACACTTTCAGTTACTCAGCTTTCGGGCGAAACGCTGTAGAGGCCGTATGGAGATATGGCAGGGTCCGATCAGATACGTGCGGTATTGCACGGATCAGGATCAGATGGTTTGTACTAGTAGCCGTATAGGTTTATGGCAGGGTTCGATCAGATACGTGCGGTATTGCACGGATCAGGATCGAACGGATATTACTAGCCGGCTTTGGTTTAAGCCGGTCCTAGTTTAGTACAGTGTAGATTTTGTCTCATTGCATTTGTATTTCGGTCAGAATACAGATGCGGGTGTGTATGCACAGTATTGGGGTTTTTCCTGTAAATTTATTACGGGACCAGTTTTCTGGAGTTGCCAGTTTGCATTCCGTTCCGGCCGGTTTTCCTTTGTTCTTTCCCGGCCGGACTTTTTCGATGGAGGGGGTTATTTGCAGTTTTGCAAATAACCCTTTGTGGGGGGGTTTCTTGCAAAAGGGTTTGTTATGATAACTTTCATTTCTTTTGCTCCATACTTTGGATTTGAGTGACATGAAAGGGTATGGTTTGAAAAAGGTAAAGCATGGTTGATGTTTTCTTGTCCCTTGATGTGGTCACCTCTTCTCATCTCCTACACTCACCTCCCTTATTGCTTCATATTGATTCCTCCTCCATTTCAAAGTTGATAAGTTTTTTCATGGTTGAGTGAGAAGAAGAAAAGAGAAGGAGAGAGCTTCATTTCATGAGAGTTTTCTTTCTTGATCTAGTTTTCATGCTAGAAAAATGCAAGCACCATTTTTCTAATCCTTGTTTCCTCCATCATCCTCATTGGCAACAACATAGCCCCAAAGAGACAAGCATCTTCTACACTACATTCTACAGCATATCTTGAGCATGTCGAGTTGCCGGCTTCATGCTCGAGTTGCCTCGGTATTGAGGCGGGAGCCCGTAAAAGACGAAGGCGATGTGGTGCCCTTTTCCGGCGAGGAGGCGACGATATGGACGGAGATCCCGCGAGGAGATCGGAGTGGAGATGAAGACCGGAGGACTTGGATCGTCGGTATATCTCCATTCCCATTCTTGTAGATAGCTTAGACTAGTTAATGGTCCGATCCGGTTAAAGTGCGCGGTGGTGCCGGTTTGCAAAGTCCGCAAAAATTAAAGTTTTTCACCGCTTCCGCATTCCGGCGTCGGATTGACGGCCGGGGCGCCGCCGTGCACTTACAGTGGTATCAGAGCCTCGCTATTAACTTAGTCTAGCTTTGTGTAATGTGTTTGCATTTCCGATCGATCAAAAAGTTCCAAAACTGCATTTTACCCACGACAGTTTCTGTTGAAATTTTTCAGTCTCGAAAAATTTTTCAGGTTGTAAAATATTGATGTACTGGAAAATCTAAGAGTTCTGTAAAAATTTGACGAAGTAACTCCACAGTTGGAGCGCGGAACCGCCGCGAAAACCACCTTTGTGCGGCCCTTCCGCCGCGCACTATTCACATCACTTCATCATTTTTTTACAGAGGACTTCTGGGCTTAAAATATGGGCTTTGGAATATTTAAGTTGGGCCAATTGTTTCTGTGAGTGCTACAGTTTTCTTTGGGGCCCACTTGTTAATTGTTTGATCAATCGGAAATTTTTTAAACACATTTTTCACAGTATTTACATTATATCTGCGACCGTGAATGTCACTCGATCGGTAAATCCGGTCTAACTGCTATAGCCCGGTTAGACGGATTTGCGAACGTGACTTTCACGTTGATATTCTATGTATTTGCTGTGATGTTGCGGATCGGTCGTGGGGGATAGCCTGGATGCAATGCTAGTACAGTTTTGTTTGTATTATGTACATTTGATATTGCGGGGCGAGCGTCCGACATGTGGACTGCCGTCACTGCCTGATTGTATTATTCTTTTGGGGCACGACCTGGTTGCGGTCGATGTACCCGGTGTATGTATATTTTACTTTCTGTACTAGGGTTACCCCGCGGAGGGGTGCACGGATAGCCGGGTTCTAGAAGGCAACAAGCCCGCATCTCATGGCATTGGGACGGAGGGGGCTTCACTCCAGGATTGACGGGCTATTCGCCGCACTCGTAGGGGGTACAGGTTGACCCAGGAGGGGTGCCCAAGTTGCCGGATTCCGTGAAGTGCTGGGTGGTCCATTCACGGCGCTGAAGGGGGCTGCCTCGCTTCAGGTTTTGGCGGGTGACTTGCCGCGCCCGTAGGGGTCTAGGATTTCATTGCGCAGGCTATCCACACGACCAGGGGAACGTCGGGTTTCAGCGGCTCTGTGAAACCCGGGGATCCCAGATATCTGTATTGTTTCTGTGATGCTGTTCATTCTCTGTGATGTTGCATTTTATTCACGCCTTGAGCGAATATAATATATTGGTATATATATTAGTAGATGTTGTATATGTTTTTCATCCGCGCTAGTCCAGTCCCCGCTCTGTCGTTAGTAAGCTAACCTAACGGGTAATGACGGGACCCAGTGGCGAATGCGGATGGCATATACGTACATCAGTATATTTTCGTTCTTTTTGGTGTGATCAATTGATGGGACTGCATTGATTCGGATCAATGCAAAGTTAAAAACAAACCTAATCAGATGTTGTTGGAACACTTTTCAAAAAGCTGTTATTGCAAGGACGTTCACTTTTGTTTTGCATCGCGGTATTCATTTAGAATATCCTGCTCCTCAGTCGACGAGGCAAGGGCCGAGATCCCTTCACCGGGAGTGACCCCTTGGACAAAAAGTTTGCGTCAGGGCATTAACTTCACTATAGACGATTACTTTTGCTTTGCATCGTGGTATTCATTTGGAATATCCTGCACCCCATTCTACGGGGAAAGAGCCGAGATCCCTTCACCGGGAGTGACCTCTTTAGTAAAGGTTTTCGTCACTATATTTTTTAAAAGCTATCCGTTCCTTCAACGATATCAAGTTCATTACGTTAAAGGTTTTCGCCAGAAACCATTCGTAGCCCTCCGTCGTTTCAGACGGGTAGCACGTAGTATTCATGCTATGTTTGTTGACCTTCGTCAAGGCATAGTGTATGGTAGCTGCTTGTTACCTTTCTGTTGCATAGATAGATGCGTTGGTTTGGGACAGTCGTACAGCCTTGTTGACCTTCGTCAAGGGCTTGTACGGGTGGGTTCAAATTAACCTGGACAATGACGGGTGGAACTTGACATGTGACTTATGATTTATTGACCTTCGTCAAGGTCATAAGAGCATGGGGCAGAAATCACATCGGGAGTTTCAAAAGTACTGAAACTTGCCAGATATGCGCATACCTTCTGGAGTGTGATACCGTGAGCGGATTCCGTCACGTTGTCATGCGATGAGAGTTGGATCCCGATTCCCACTGATGAGTTAGTTTACTCCTCGGGTGACCCCGACTAATTCTTCTTTTAGGTTTGGAGGAGAATTTGAGGTACAGTGGGAGGATTCCAGATTAGATAAATTGGTGACCATTCTGATCTAGGTTAGAGTGCACGCTGAGTGTTTCTTTTCTCTCTCTATCTGGCAGCGACCATTGACCCGACCCTAAGACTTTGACTCAGTGACCAAGTTGACCGAACCTTCTTAAACACCGGCTTTTGGATTGTCAGAGTTGCAGACCTCATTGCCACTCCTACTTTTACCCTTTTCTCCAGGACACCCCGTATTTCTACGAACGTCCACTTCCATTGGACAAAACCATCGTATGGTTAGATACGAACTCGAAAGAATTTATTCGAGGATGGTTTCAGGTTCTGGAGAAAACGGATAGGATTATTCAGTTGTCTTTTCCTTTTACCCTCTCTCAGGTTACGAGTACTCCTTGGTTTAGGGGTAGTACACCTATTATGCAAATTGGATTGTCTTCTTCCAAACCTTAGGCTGGTGCCGACCGGTAGGGAATGAAGAAAACCAATTAGCATAACGATGGTGTGCAGAAGGTATTAAGTTCAGACAAAGCAAGGGATTAGTAAGAGGGCAAAGTAAATTGCAACAGATATTCACGACCAAACCAAATATTTCGTTACCACTCCCACATCACCTTTGTATTTCTCCAGGACACTCCGTATCACTACGAAGATCCACAGTTTATTTGGATACTCCATCGTATGGTTATATACGAACTCGAATGGAACTTGTTCCAGTTCGGGGATGGATCCTGGTTCAGGAGAAATAGGAATAAAGTACATTCAGGTGTCTTTTATCTTCACCCTCTCTCATTGCGAGTGTTCCTAGGATTGGGACAGTACACCCATTATGCTTATTGGATAGTCTTCTTCCAAACTATAGGCTGGTGCCGAACGGTAGGGAAGGAAGAAAACCATTTGGCTTAAGGGGTGTATAGAAGGTAAAGACTAAAGACATATGAAGGGATTTGGAGAGGTGGCAAAGAACTATACGGTTACAGTCGTGAATCTGGAAGAGGCATTACTAGGAATACCAGGATACCCCAACGAAACATTTCAATGTTTCAGTTTCACTGTGTACTATTAAAAGAAAACTGATTTCCCAATTAGACACTTACTCCAGGGTATGTATTTACCAGGTATGATTCTCACATCTGTATGGTTTTACAGATGATGAGTGGGAGTAGGTTATTGGGAATTGGGTGATTATCCTCATTATATCGGGATTCGTTGTAATCGGTGATATTTGAGGAAATCACCTGGCCTGTTTGCCGGTCGGCAAATATTTGGTTTTGAATATCCGCTGTTATGCACCAATTTCAAATTGATATATCTGTACGTCTATTTTCATAGAGTGAGATATACCTTTCTGAAATTATGTCTACGACATTTACCTATATCAGTGGATGGTTAGGTAAGGAGCATTAAACAGCGGTGTAATTCTTCTTAACCATAAGTACAGTTTTCAACCTACGGCACGCAGTGAATGAGTTATCAGACTCAAGGGACTTATACAGAGTATTGTATGTTGTCCAGGGTCCATCAGGACAGAGGGGATGGTCCTCGTACTATATTCGGTTTACTTATGACTCCTCTAATTTTTAGACCGGTGTTTCGTGGAAACACAGGGTCTAAGTTTTGAGGAGTTATAGGTATTTGAATAGAGTAGAGAACCAGGTATAGCAAGTATCGGGATTCTTCAAAGAGATCGAAGATGTAGATACTTGTGTATGGTATTCAGTTGATAGTAATGATAAAGAGATCTTGCTTCTCTTTCAGGTTACTCATAATTGGAAGTATTCCTAAGTTGAGTAACGCTGATCGGCCTCTTTCCATTTAATCGACATGCACTGGAGACAGCTGCATGATGTGAATCTGGTTCAATTAAATCAGTGCCTCTGTTTCTATATTGGATATAGAACAGTTCATATCTTAACGATGTTAAGGTACGGGGAGTTGTCCGGTTTATGATTAAAACCAGACACTGGACAACTCAAGGCACGTTTCTGTAATGGCTGTTTGTGGGTTGACCCAGGCTATGACGAGGGTTGATTTTCTACCATCTGGATGAACAATAGCGATATTGTTCTAGACTCGCCACAGTTTTATTAAAAATGGACTTTTTCAGAAAACAGTAGTGGGAGTATGGTAGAACTGGAAGTGATTCCAGAACCACAAACGATTACTGAAGATTTGATAAGGAACCTAAAGATTCAATCTGGATTGACATTCCATTGGCCACTCCGCAGATAAGGTGGGTAACTTTAGGCACCCGAGAGGCACTACGGTAGCCTCAAGGACGGTGACAGGGAAGTTCTTGTTTACCCACAATTGCCATTGCTGTTGTTCCAGGTTACGAGACCCGGCGGGAGGATGAGTATAGCGTCGTTCTAAACCAGTTTTAGAAGTGCACGTCTATATGACTCTGCCAGAGGGTTGTCGTAGTCAGTGGGAGTAGCGGAAGCATTGGTGGACAGGTTGCTTATGTCTATTTATAGACTAAAGCAGATGTAGCGGAGATAGATCATCTATTTCTGACGTGACAGTCATGGGTTTGACTTCATCAGAATAGGGGATGGATCTGTTGAGAAGGTAGTAGGGTGTGATATCCTGGTATTTGGATGATATACACAGAGTAGGAAAGGAAACTCCTACACTACGATCGGTTATACTTTGGTCGTCACACAGTGGTTTCTCCACAAAGGAAATGGATTATATATCTGACATACTGGTTACTAGATCTATGGTTTTAGATCTAGATTTGGGTGGTTTCCCAATCAGGGTACTTTGACAGCATTCTAAGAGTATTTAGGATGGACGACTCCTGGAACGGTAGTGTACCTGCAGGTAATGGAGTCACCCTCTCCAAAGGTGTCTTACAGACTAAAGGGGAGAGGGACGTGCATGATTGGCAGATCACTTGCTCAGGCAATTGAGTCAATCGTGAGATGTCAAGTACCACACCAGATGTTGTTCTTGCACTAGATGCAATAAGTTGACATTAATCCAATCCTGGAGAAACAGACGGAAGCATTTTTAGAACATAAGTGGATGTTCTAGGGATATGATAACGACAGCCTCATTCAGGAGACGGTTATCATTCCAGGCTTCCAAGGTGACATGGACGACAAGGAGGTTGTCAGAGTTATAGTTTTCCCTCTGACGAGGGGCAGTATTTTGGACAGGTGATCCAAGGCAATACTGAGGGAGGCATGGCGCGCAGGACACTGATTAAGTTCAGTTGTCAATACAGTCTAAGAAGTTTGGATTTGGAGTTCATTTATGAGCTACGTCCCATCAGACATCCAGACATATTCTAAGACTGATTTTGCTCATTTCGGGAGATGGCTTTCTCCGCGAACTTGAGATATAGAGAGACATAGAAAGAAACAACTAAGCGGATCCGCTCACTGAGGCTATTCCTCGAACGCAATAGTTTCGCAAACGAGCTTTGTGAGACTGACTAGTAGAGGAGTTGGGTGTTCGGTATCACACGGGCTGTGAGTATGCGACATCGCAATAATTAGCCTTGAGTGCAAGTGGGAGATTGTTGGAGATAGTGCCCTCAGAGTCAATTATTAGGTCACAGGTACGTGATTGTAATGATTGAGGGAGGACCTATCCCGGTAGGACAGTCTTACTCGAGATGATAGTATGCTATCTGGTTTACCTTTATCATCGTGTACTGCTTTAGGTGACATGACACGTCGCTATTACACGTTGATAGAGCCCCTAGGATTCTTGCTTGACCACCAGCAGTATGAGGGCGATCATATAAGTGGGAGCTGGGGGTCTACAAGCATATCCTTAAAAGGTCCCTAGTCGTGGGAGTTTCGAGACCGGGCATCGATACTCCATTAGTAGACTAGTGTATACAGTCGAGACCCCGACGAGGGGCGGTGGCCGGTCTCACAAGCCACTGGTGTCAGTTGGATCACCTAAGATGTATACAGGTGCTCATTGGGTTATGAGTACACCGGACAGGACTCGCCGGGAACATGCTAGTTGGTCATATACCAGACGTCAGATGGCAGTTCCCTGGTGACATGTGTGCAGGTTAGTTCATCGACCTGGGGATCGTCATTTGTCTCGTGTGAGTTCCCACTGTACTTTGATTACTACCCTACCACGGCTCAAAGGAGTCGTGCAAACAGGTTTTAGTTGGGTACAGTCCCGAGCCACATGGAGGCAGTGAGCGTATCTTCAGGGGTTCGTCTCTCCCGGTATTGGGGGTGAGGTCGTGCTGTGTCTAGGAGAGCCATTACACAAAGTCCTTGGCCAAGGCAAGGAGATTTACTAGTAGGTATTCCAGTAGTATCTCAGGGTGTTCTGGGCTACACTCCGACACGACTTGTACCGCTTTTGGGGGTCTGACTTTTACCAACCCCCTAGGCCCGCCATGCGATACTCATAGACGAACGGACCGGACTGCACGGATATTGTCACTGACAGGCTCAGTTGGGTGTCGGGGTGAGCTTCCTCATCGACGTCCCATTTGGTCAATAGCTGGTGGCCCGTTACGTATTGGCTTATACCTCTGACGGGCTAGTGGTTAAATCCACAGCCATAGTATTGACGAGTCTTTAGAGTCCACCACACTTTCAGTTACTCAGCTTTCGGGCGAAACGCTGTAGAGGCCGTATGGAGATATGGCAGGGTCCGATCAGATACGTGCGGTATTGCACGGATCAGGATCAGATGGTTTGTACTAGTAGCCGTATAGGTTTATGGCAGGGTTCGATCAGATACGTGCGGTATTGCACGGATCAGGATCGAACGGATATTACTAGCCGGCTTTGGTTTAAGCCGGTCCTAGTTTAGTACAGTGTAGATTTTGTCTCATTGCATTTGTATTTCGGTCAGAATACAGATGCGGGTGTGTATGCACAGTATTGGGGTTTTTCCTGTAAATTTATTACGGGACCAGTTTTCTGGAGTTGCCAGTTTGCATTCCGTTCCGGCCGGTTTTCCTTTGTTCTTTCCCGGCCGGACTTTTTCGATGGAGGGGGTTATTTGCAGTTTTGCAAATAACCCTTTGTGGGGGGGTTTCTTGCAAAAGGGTTTGTTATGATAACTTTCATTTCTTTTGCTCCATACTTTGGATTTGAGTGACATGAAAGGGTATGGTTTGAAAAAGGTAAAGCATGGTTGATGTTTTCTTGTCCCTTGATGTGGTCACCTCTTCTCATCTCCTACACTCACCTCCCTTATTGCTTCATATTGATTCCTCCTCCATTTCAAAGTTGATAAGTTTTTTCATGGTTGAGTGAGAAGAAGAAAAGAGAAGGAGAGAGCTTCATTTCATGAGAGTTTTCTTTCTTGATCTAGTTTTCATGCTAGAAAAATGCAAGCACCATTTTTCTAATCCTTGTTTCCTCCATCATCCTCATTGGCAACAACATAACCCCAAAGAGACAAGCATCTTCTACACTACATTCTACAGCATATCTTGAGCATGTCGAGTTGCCGGCTTCATGCTCGAGTTGCCTCGGTATTGAGGCGGGAGCCCGTAAAAGACGAAGGCGATGTGGTGCCCTTTTCCGGCGAGGAGGCGACGATATGGACGGAGATCCCGCGAGGAGATCGGAGTGGAGATGAAGACCGGAGGACTTGGATCGTCGGTATATCTCCATTCCCATTCTTGTAGATAGCTTAGACTAGTTAATGGTCCGATCCGGTTAAAGTGCGCGGTGGTGCCGGTTTGCAAAGTCCGCAAAAATTAAAGTTTTTCACCGCTTCCGCATTCCGGCGTCGGATTGACGGCCGGGGCGCCGCCGTGCACTTACAAATACGACACACGAAGTGTGGAGTGGAAAGAGGAAAAGGTCCCACCGGGCGTGCCAGAATCTGTTCCCGTCCGAACGGCGGCCGCGACGTTAGGACGTCTTGCCCGAGATTCGGGGCAGATGCTATATGGTTTTATCCGTCCACCTCTCCGAAGATGCCAAGTTGATTTATGGCACCGTGTATCATAGGTTTAGACGGATGCGGCCGATGTAGCAGACTTCGTCAAATTCCCCCTCATTTGAGGGGTTTTTGATAGTGGGGACGCTCTTCCCTGCAGGCGCAAGCCCCTGCAGTTAATTACGCTACCGCATCGCGGTAACCACTTTCTCCTTCTCCAGAATTTCACTTCGTGTTGTGGGTATTTGTTTTGTTTGTGGTTGCCCGTGGATTGTATACGGAGACTAGGTTATACCGTCGCCCGTAGGATGTGGATTAGTCCAAATCCGTATTTTCTTAGATTTGGGTTTGGGGTTTTTGTTTAAGGATACGTTAGCCCTATTTAAGGCTAAGATCAACTTAAACTTTTGTTAAGGATACGTTAGCCTAATCTCCAGACTAAGATCAACTTAACGGGATCGTTTGGATCCGACAAGAGAGAGCAATTGGCTCTATTGTTTAGTTTAATGACATTGCGGTCGATAGGTAGTTTAAGGACGTTGCGGTCCATATTCCAGTTTAGGGACATGGTGGTCCATATTCCAGTTTAGGGACATAGAGGTCCATGTTTAGTTTAAGGACGCTTAAGTCCATGGGTTTAAGGACCCCACAGTTCGTGTTTTAGTTTAAGGACGTATAAGTCCGCGGGTTTAAGGATCCCACAATCCGTCTTTTGGTTTAAGGACGCTTAAGTCCATGAGTTTAAGGACTCCACAGTCCGTGTTGATGTGTGGTTGTCGGGACCCGTCACCTCTCTGACGTCGTTGAAGGATTACAACGATAGGAGTCAAAGGAGTTCGGAGATGTACCCTCGAAACGGATGTAAATTGATTTAAGAGAGCAGCTGTGCTCAGTCAATTTAATTTGAGGACTTACAGCCATGATTGGGCTAAGTCCAGTTAAAAATATTCAACGCTTTTACTTGTTTTTGGCCTATTAGGCCTGTGCTAGGGCTTTGCCCATGTTTAAGTAACGCATTGCATTTCTTTTTATTTTGTTTGGGCTCTGCCCATTTATAAAGGATGCAGAGCATCAATTTTGTTTGGGCTCTGCCCTTTCATTGCATTTTATTTTTTGTTTGGGCTCTGCCCATTTATAAATGATGCAGAGCATCAATTTTACTTGGGCTCTGCCCTTTTTATTGCATTGCAATTTATTTTGGCCTACTAGGTCTTTTTGATTTGGGCCTGGCCCTTTAGTAAAAGAAATGCATTGCATTTGTCAGGCGCTCTGCGCCAATCAATGAGCGCAAGCGCTTGTGGTGATGACACGTGTCACGCAAGCGCAGTGCGCTACACCAGTGCGCTGCTGACACGTGGTGCGCTCTGGTGAGTTACGCCAATTTCAGAGAGCAAGGCTCTTTTTCAAAAGCGCATAGCGCAAGTATTTCAGGTGCTGACACGTGGCGCTCTCTGGTGACTTGCGCCAACCCAAGAGCGCAACAGTGCAGTTTTGCAAGTGCAAGGCACTATTAACTTGAGAATCTTTGAGATTCCAGAACCAATAGTTCATAAAAAAGTGCAAAGCACTGTTTGATTTCTTGATCCAATTTAGATCAAAGAAAACAAGTATTTCTTGTTTTTTCTTATTTTCAGAGAACCAGTGGTTCATAAAAAAGTGCAAAACACTTATTATTATATGAAGATCATTAATCTTGTTCTTAGAAGAAATTCTTCTATTTTATGAAGGTTTTTGCCTTTTTTCTTCAAACTTCTTCAGAGTTCTCTCTGTTTTGAGGTTCTCAATCTCTCACAATGTTCATCCTTTTGATTTGGGGTCTAGGGGCCTTTATATAGTGCCCATAAATTTGTTAAATTTGTTAAACAGATCTTTCTCTGAGTGATTTGGGGAATTTTCCCCACCGTTGGATCTTTGATCCAAGGGCTTCTGTTTTACAGAAGGCAATCTTCTTGTTTTAATAAGAACAGAAAAATCTTGCTAGAATTTAATTCTGTTTGGCGTAAACGCCCCAGCGCGTGACACGTGTCGCGCAGCGCACAGCGTACAGCGCACAGCAACTGCGCTGACACGTGTCGCGTAGCGCAGCGCTTGCGCAACTGAAGCGTTGCTTCCTTTAATTTTGTTTTAAATAGAGCCTTGCTCTGATTGGGCGCGCTGGCTTGGGCGCTGCGCTCTCTGCGCTGGCGTGCCTGATTTTGACACGTGGCGCCCTGCGCGCAGCGCAGAGGATCTAAAGCGTTGCTTCATTTATTAAACTTTAAATTTTCAAAGTAGAGCTTTGCTCTGATTGGGGGAAGATGAAGTGTTGCTTCATCTCCCGCTTTGGAATTTGAACAGAGCTTTGCTCTGATTGGGGTAAACAAGGACATGGTGGTCCAATGTTAGTTTAAGGACATCTCGGTCCATGGGTTTTAAAGGAGCCCACAGTCCAAGGTTAAGGACATCATAGTCCATGAGCTTAAGGACCCCACAGTCCAGTTTAAAGTCTCATAGTCTATGAAATGTATGGTTGTCGGGACCCGTCACCTCTCTGAAGACGTTGAAGGATTATAACGACATATATCAGAGGGGTTCAGAGATGTACCCTTAAACCGATGTGAGTTGGTTGAAGGATCTGTAGTCCAATTTGGGGCTAAGATCTGTTAAAATATTTATAAGCAGATGAGCTCAATTAATATTAGTTGAGGACTTATGGCCAATCTTGGGCTAAGTATAATCAGGTCAAAAATGTTTAACATTTTTATTTTTCGGCCGTTGAGCCTTTGTTTGGGCTTGGCCCTGATAGTGTTTTTGTCTTTGTTGAATGCTGAGCATTCCTCATAGCCTTAGGCTTATTAAAGAACAATTTATGTTCCATCAGCGTGACACGTGGCGCGCTTGGCGCTTTGCGCTAGTCAAAGAGCGCAGTGCGCTTCTGCCGAGTAGCGCACACGTGAGGGACACGTGTCGCGCTTGGCACTGAGCGCCAGATGATGGGTGCATTGCGCCAGTTTATGAGCGCAGAGCGCTATTAGTTTAATGACGCACACGTGATTGACACGTGGTGCGCCTGGCGCCGAGCGCCAGCCCATGAGCGCAGTGCGCTATTTCAAGAGCGCAAAGCGACACGTGTCGCGCTCGGTGCTGAGCGCCAGTCTAAGAGCGCAGAAGCGCAGTTCAAGAGCGCAAAGCGCAGTTCCAGAGTGCAATGGCGCATTTGATCAATTTTGTGATCTAAAAAGAGACATTGTCTCAAGATTCTAAGAACAAAAGTTCTTCAATCTCTTATGTTGATGAAAGGCTTTGCCTTTATGGATTTATGATCTGTGAGAAAGAAATAAATTCTTCTTTTATTTTATGATGAGATCTTTTGATCTCTCTGTGAAAGACTTTTTGTCTTTGTAGATCTATGATCTTTTAAAGAAGTGATTCTTTCTTTTTAAATTAATTACGAGATGATTTCATCTCTCTGTTCATCACCATTCTTTTTTTTACCTTGAAGAAAAATCTTCTTCTGAGAGCTTGCTCTTTTTCCTTGAATTTCTCAAAGTTTATGAGAAGGTTTCTCTCTATCCTTCTGTATATAAGACTTGAAGTCTAGGGGCCTTTATATAAGGCAAGCTGATCAGTTCAATCAGTTAAGGAGATCTTTTCTCCAATTGATTTGGGGAATTTCCCATCGTTGGATCTTTGATCTAAGGGCTTCTGATTTACAGAAGGTAATCTTCTTATTTTCAACAAAGATTGGGAAATCTTCTAAACAGAATTTATTCTGTATTTTTAGTGATTTTTAATCACCATTGGATCATTGATCCAACGGTACTCCGATTTACAGAGTACAATCTTGTTAGTTGGAAAGATTTTGAGAAATCTTTTCTTAACAGAATTTAATTCTGATCAATTAATGATTTATCATTATTATTAGATCTTTTATCTAACGGTGGGGAGCTTTTAGTTCCAGCGCTAGCGCACCCGTGCTTTGCATGTCGTGCGCTGCTTAGAGTGCAGCGCACTTAGCTCTAGTGGATCCGTGCTTTGCACGTGGTGCGCTGCTTAGAGTGCAGCGCACCTAGTGCTAGCGCATCCGTACTTTGCACGTGGTGCGCTGCTTAGAGCGCAGAGCACCTAGCGCTAGTGCACGCATGCTTTGCACGTGGTGTGCTGCTTAGGGCGCAGCGCACTTGGAGCTGCATCTGAAGCGTTGCTTCATTTCAAAATTTAAATTTCAAACAGAGCTTTGCTCTGATTAGGGGAAACAAATTCCCCCCACCGTTGCGCTCACGTGGCCCACATGTGAGTGCAACGGTGGCAGCATCTGCGCCCTTGGATCAACTCAGAAGTTGAAAAGGCATTTCAATGCCTATAAATAGGACCCTTGGCCCTTTGAGATGACCATTATTCATCTTCTTCTTTCTGAGAATTATTATTCTCTTGCAGAGCATAGCTCTTTGGCTTAAGAACTTTCTTAAGGACAGAACTTTGTCAAAATTTAGGTAAAGATTAAAACTTTTAATAATCTAGGGTTTCACCCATTAACAGTACTTTGCTCTTCATAGATCTTAGATCTAAAAAATGTTATTAGGGTCTTACCCATAACAGAGCTTTGCTCTTCATAGATCTTAGATCTAAAGAAAACCTTTTGAGGGTTTCTTGACCCATTAACAGAGTTTTGCTCTTTTGAATAACGAAGATTTGCTAATCTCTTATGAAGAACTCACAAAGTTTGTTCATAGATCTTGGAGATCTCAGAATTTTATTTCATATATAAAAAATTGATTTCAATTTTTTTCTGATGGGTTTTTCCATCATCTTTACAGAGCCAGGCTCTTGAGGAATTTTTATTCCTTCATCATTAGAACTTGACAGGTGTCATTCTATCACAGAGCACTGCTCTCAAGGGGAGATTTACTCCTTAGCCCGAGGGATTTCTCATTAAATGAGAATCAATTGAGGATTTCCTCATTTAATTGACAGTCTCATCAAATGAAGAGGCTGTCTTATTAATGATGAACTGTCATCTAGATTTTATGGGTCCCCCCTTTGATCCTCTTTTTACTGCATTGCAGTGCGGTACGAATTTTAAAGTACCAAGTGTCAGAGTTTAAATTATAGCACTGAGGGTTGACTTTTTTTCTTTTTCGCGCAGGTGACATGTCTTTCGACACTTCTTTTCCGTTCGTCCGCTCAGAAGGCGGATTTCCTGAGGCCCCCATAGACCGAGAGGTTCTTGCGCTGATCAAGGACCATGACCCGGAGCACAAGAATCTTCACCTATGGGGTAGATGGTATGATCAAATTATCATAGGCCGTCGGGGCTTTTCTTGTGCGACACCCTCGGAGCCTATCTCTGCGATCCCTTATGAAGATGCACCCTCTATCAATTATACTTTAGAAGAATTAAATTGGACTTCAGAACGTCTCCTTCGGCCTTCCATTGCCGCAGTACCCGTGCAGCCGCCGGTGGCTTTGGACACCCTAAGGTGGCGCATATGTCAGGGCGAGTCGCGCCCTTGGGGACAGCCCTACAATATCGGACTAACTCCCCGTCATCCGACCGATACTTATAGTGGGCCTGATATATCTTATCGGCAAAGAAATCGCAGCTGCTGAAGCTTGGCTTATACCCTGTGATCTACGCTTCCTTGTTCCAGTATTCTGCACGTCCCACAAGGTGGATCAAGGCATTTTTAGAGCAGTGGAACATTCCGACCCACACCTTCCTCCTATTGGATCGAGAGGTCTCCATTTCCTTGGAGGAATTTGCCGAGGTTTCTTGTTTACCAGTTAGGGGAGAGCACTACGAGGAGCTGCTTCCTCCGGATGAGTATGTTTTTGCCACCAAATTAGTGGTAATGGGTCTTACCCCAGAGAACGCCATTCAGCACCAGTTCCCAAGTCTGATAAAGGTGTTGAATATGTATGAGAGCCTCTTTCTTGAATCCGGAGGCCGGGGGGTCAGCTTTGCGGACTTCATTGCCCATTTTCTTCGACCAGAAATTTTGTCGCGACAAGGTGAAAAGTTTGCTAAACTTGATGATCCTTTCGTCTTTGGCTTGGATCGTCAGCCAATATTGGAAGCCGATCAAAAGGATTTCTTTCTTCCCGACGCCGCGATCGTCCTCCTGACAGAAATCGCCACTCCGGGCATTGATGAGGAAGCGTTCTTTCTCGGGTTCCTCGGTTTATGGTTAAGCTGGTTCGCACATCCTATGCACCCTCGTTACATGAGGCCTTCTGTCTTCTACCTTGCGCATCGAATGGTTGCCGGAATACAAGTGGACATCGGGATCGTCGGGTTAGCCCACCTATATCTCGGCCTCAGCTTGGCAGCGGATACCACTGAACTAGGGGTGCAGCCTGCCAACTTCTCAATGCATTACTTCACTTCATGGATAGAGTTGCACGTGGTTAGGGTCTTCAGTATCCACAAAAGACCTTCTTTTTACGATAGATGCAAGTTCCCTCGGATAATGCGACTGGTTAACGCCTTCATCGTAAGTCCGTCATCGCGGGAAGATAGGGGTTTGCTCCTTCGTCTGCGCACGGTTGGGCATGGTATGTCTTTCACCGACAAAGTCTTGACCGTCGGCCAGGAAACTTCAAAAGCGGTGCTGCCATTGCAAGACATTTTTAATGACGGGGCCTCTATGTTGAAAGCTCAGGAGATTCTTCATCTGTACTCCATTAGACCGGGCTTTCTCGTATTTAGGCAAAATGATGCGACGTTATTCATGAGACACAACCCGCATCGTTTCGCCCAGCAGCTGAGTTACAATCAGGATGTCCCACTTGAGGCTTTCTTGGCAGAACCTGCTGCTACCGAAGAGGGAATGCGGAGCGCGCTGCATCATTTTATGCGCCTGAACACAGGGTCCCACTTCATTATTAGCGAACCGAGCTGTATTCCGAAGGCCCTGAATGTGCATGTGGCCTGGTATCAGCATTCAATGGGCGCCGTCATCAGAGAGGAGAAGCGATTGCTGCTTGATCGCAAGGGTACCGCTCTGGCCGGTAATCCAAGTGTTCCTCTGAAGCGACGGACCATTGTCCGTCCACCCTTAAGAGAAGTTGCTGCGGTCGAGGTCCCGCATGATAGGCCCGAGCTATCGATGCCTCGCGCTCCCATAGAAATGGTGACTGTAGCTTCCCCCGAGTCTAGCGTGGGTTCAGATATCGGGACCCGTCGTCCCAAAGTGCCCACCAAGCGTAAGCTTGTGCTAGCTGCGACCGGAGCTCGCTCGCAGAAGAGGAAGAAGAAGTCGATCCTCTCTGCCGATGTTGTATTTAGTCAGGAGCCACATGCTCCTTATAGTGAGGGCTTGGGCGAATATGAGACCAACGAGGGTCTATTCATAGCGCCGGACGATACCGACCTCGAGGCTGCTATTACAGCTTCCAAGCGACTAGCAAGCTACAAAGCGGGACTGGCCATCCTCGCGTGATCAAGTAAACATCAGCCGTACCTTTTATCATTGCATCATATTTTTATCATCATGTTTTGACTGACACTTTTACTTCTTTAACAGGCATTTCCACCGAAGAAGCTCCGCAGCTTCTCTTAAGACTTTTGAGGAAGAGGAAATACTTCGAGCATCCTTAGGCATTGGTACATTTCGGTTCGCCGCATCTCCACTCCCGTTTCTTATGGGTAATCTGACCCCTCTTTTTTATCTTATTACAGGAACTACCTCTACTCAGGTTATTCCAGGTGTGGTACCGACTTCGCAGGGCGGTGCGGAGACGCTTCCAGGGTCGGCTATCGAAGTCTCAGTTCCGCCGGTATTGCCGAAAGAAGCTTCACTTAAGCAACCGATGACGGATGCCATAACAGCTCCAGAGGTAATCCTTGGTGCGGACGATGACGTCCCGTTGACGGAGGTCTTGAGAAGATCCGCTCTCACGGCCCGGGCGGAACGGAAGCGTAGAATGCACGCAGCAAGAGAGCGTAACGCTGCCTTGGCCGTGGGTGCAGGTTCGAGTGCTACTACCCCTTCCCCTACTCCTTCAGAGGATGCTTCGGCTGCCTTGTCTACCGCCCACAGACAGGCAACACGTGCGGCTCGGGAAGCAGTCGAAAGACCGACCCATGGTAACGTGACATTCAGTTCTTTTTGTCAAAGTTTTAATTTCCAGATTCTCATATATCCTATCTTGCAGGGCCGAGTCTTGATGAGATAGCGGTAGGTGAGATGGCTGCAATCGTCGAGCCTGAGGTAGCGGTAGGTGAGATGGCTACAATCGCCGAGCCTGAGGTAGCCACTCTTTTTCAAGAGTCTGGCACTGCTCCAATCGTCACTCTTTCCCCTTGCGGCTCCTTGCCGTTGCCGGGCGCTGCGAGTGTCACGACGATTCTCATGGAGTCGGGGGATGAGGCTATGGGTGGCGAGACCATTCCGGTGGAGGAGGGTGAAGCATTCGCTGCATCCAGTGACACCCTTATTGCGATCTCGACCGATGACTCACCAGGTAGATTTTGGGTCATTGATCTCCCTTTTATTCTGCAATCCCTTTCAATATCTTTTGGCAGCGTTTCTCTTATTTCTAATGCAGATATGATGAGCGTTGAGATTGTGCCACCCGAGGAAGTATCGCCAGTTGCTACTTTGACGGTGGCCGCCCCTTTGCCTTCTCTCGTATCCTATCAAATGCTGGAAGGTACGGGCTTGTGACCCATCGGTTTTATTGTGGGCAATATACTTTATGCACTGACATCGCATTACTACATCCTAGCAGGAGTCCTTTTTGATCACCTGTATCAGGTGCTGCATCCCCATTTCTCCTTCCAGTCGGAGATTGCCTCATCTGGTGGCGCTGGTGAGTACAGCCTTTAGCTAATGTCCTTTCTTTTCTTTTACGGGTAGCCAAGTCATTGTTATCTCTTCTTTGCTTTGACCGCAACACTATAGATTGAGGGAGGAGACGAAAGAACATTTGCACCATCGGTACTCCTGGCCTTGCCATCTGCTGCAGCTGGTATAGTAAACTCTGTTGTTCATGAACCTCCTTTATTTCCTGAACCTTATTTGACTGTGATTTGCTTTGTAGCTGTGATACCGACTTCAGCTCCGTTCAAATCTCGAATCATAATGCCAGCAGGCCCTTTTTCTCGACGTCCCTCTTCAAAAGGCGCGGTGAATAGTCTGTGCATGTTGATCGATCACCTCGAGGAGCTTGACGCGGAGACTCCTGCCCTTACTGCAGATTTTGCTACTGAGGTTAATCCCATGCTGGCGACGCTCGTACACTTTCATAGTGAAGGCGTCGTGGAGTCCTGGGTTAATCACTGCAGAAAAATCGAGGCATGTCTACATGAGCTCGAGTTTGGACGTCTTGCCCCCGAGGTCTTGGCTGTGAACTCCCAGCGGGCTGCATGGGTCGAGGAGAGCACTCCCTACTTCCGCCATCTTGAACAGGAAGCGGCCTTAAAGCGTAAGGAGTGCGAAGAGACTTCAAGCGAATCTGCTCGATTGCATGCTCAAGTTGATGCAAACGCAGCACAGCTAAAAGTTATCTTCGAAAGCCTTCTACGATGTATTCTGATGGGCTCACGCTGAGGCAAAAGCTCGACCTCATTGAGAGAGATGCACAGAATCGTGGGGCAGCTCAGCGGGTCGTCGAAGAGCAACTTTCATCCTATTTGCAGCAACGAGCTCAGGTTGAAGCAGAGTTGGCCGCGGCAGCTGACCATGAAAAGGGGCTGAGTGAAGTGCGCGAGTGGCTGATTGGTCTATTGAAAACGCTTCCCTCCCAATAATTGTTTTTGCACCATTTTTAATTTTGAATAAAATGTATCCATTTTTTATTCTTTCATATGATGTATTTTGTACCCAATTGAATTTATGAATAAAAGATACATTTCTTTCGTTATATCTTGTGTCATCTCTTGCTTTCTTCTTTTCTTTGTTACCGGCATATCACTTTAGTAAGCGTAGGCTGCAGATGATAGAGAGAGCATTCCGTTTTGAATTCTTCGAGAGGTAGCGATGGCTTAGGTAGCAGGTTCAGATCTGCTGCCTAAGGCTTTTCAACTTCATGAGCCGTAAGTGTCTCATAAAGAATTTTCTTCCTACGAGTTGAGAGGATCTCGTAGGTGTATTTTCTCCTTAGGAATCGTGAGGATTCCTAAGTGCGTTTTCTCTTATAAGTCGTAAGGATCTTACAAGAGAGTTTTCTTTCTTACGGGTCAAGAGGACCCGTAAGTGTTTGATGATATTGACATCATCCGCGTTTCACGGAGTCAGGAGTTGCTCTGGGCGTTTCCCACGGCGTCAGGATTGACATAGGCCGTGTTCCACATGACCAGGATTTGCTCTGGATGCTTCCCATGGGGTCGGTTTGACATAGCCGTGTTCTGTGAGGACCAGGATCCGCTCTGGACGCTTCCCACGGGGTGAGGATTGACATAGGCCGTGTTCCACATGACTAGGATTTGCTCTGGATGCTTTCCACGGGGTCGGATGACATAGCCGTGTTCTGCGAGGACCAGGATCTGCTCTGGACGTTTCCCACGGGGTCAGATTGACATAGGCCGTGTTCCACGTGATCAGGATTTTCTCTGGATGCTTTCCACGGGGTCGGATTGACATAGTCGTCTTCTGCGAGGACCAGGATCCGCTCTGGACGTTTCCCACGGGGTTAGATTGACATAGCCGTCTTCCGCAAGGACCAGGTTCCGCTCTGGACGTTTCCCACGGGGTCAGGATTGACATAGGCCATGTTCCACGTGACCAGGATTTGCTCTGGATGCTTTCTACGGGGTCAGGATCGACATAGCCGTTTTCCGCAAGGACCAGGTTCCGCTCTGGACGCTTCCCCTGGGGTCAGGATTGACATAGGCCGTGTTCCACATGACCAGGATTTGATCTGGATGCTTTCCACGGGGTCGGATTGACATAGCCATGTTCTGCAAGGACCAGGTTCCACTCTGGACGTTTCCCACGGGGTCAGGATTGACATAGGCCGTGTTCCACGTGACCAGGATTTGCTCTGGATGCTTTCCACAGGGCCGGATTGACATAGCCGTGTTCTGCGAGGACCAGGCTCCGCTCTGGATATTTCCCACGGGGTCAGGATTGACATAGGCCGTGTTCCACGTGACCAGGATTTGCTTTGGATGCTTTCCACGGGGTCAGATTGACATAGCCGTGTTCCGCAAGGACCAGGTTCCGCTCTGGACGTTTCCCACGGGGTCAGGATTGACATAAGCCGTGTTCCACGTGACCAGGATTTGCTCTCGATGCTTTCCACGGGGTTTGATTGACATAGCCGTGTTCTGCGAGGACCAGGCTCCGCTCTGGACGCTTCCCACGGGTCAGGATTGACATAAGCCGTGTTTCGCAAGGACCAGGTTATGCTCTGGACGTTTACCATGGGGTCAGGATCGATATAGGCTATGTTCCACGTAACCAGGATTTGCTCTGGATGCTTCCCACGGGGTCAGGATTGACATAGCCGTATTCTGCGAGGACCAGGATCCGCTCTGGACATTTCCTACGGGGTCAGGATCGACATAGGCCGTGTTCCATGTAACCAGGATTTGCTCTGGATGCTTCCCATGGGGTCAGAATTGACATAGCCATGTTCTGCGAGGACCAGGATCCGCTCTGGACGTTTCCCATGAGGTCAGGATCGACATAGGCCGTGTTCCACGAAACCAGGATTTGCTCTGAATGCTTCCCACGGGGTAAGAATTGACATAGTCGTGCTCTGCGAAGACCAGGATCCGCTCTGGACGTTTCCCACGGGGTCAGAATTGACATAGGTCGTGTTCCACGAAACCAGGATTTGCTCTGGATGCTTCCCACGGGGTCAGGATTGATATAGCCGTGTTCCGCAAGGACCAGGTTCCGCTCTGGACATTTCCCACGGGGCCAGGATTGACATAGGCCATGTTCCACGTGACCAGGATTTGCTCTGGATGCTTTCCACGGGGTCAGGATTGACATGGCAGTGTTCCGCAAGGACCAGGATCCGCTCTGGACGTTTCCCACAGGGTCAGGATTGACATAGGCCGTGTTCTATATGACCAGGATTTGCTCTTGATGCTTCCCACGGGGTCAGTTTGACATAGCCGTATTCTGTGAGGACCAGGCTCTGCTCTGGATGTTTCCCATAGGGTCAGGATTGACATAGGCCGTGTTCCACGTGACCAGGATTTGCTCTGGATGCTTTCCACGGGGTCGGATTGACGTAGCCGTGTTCTGCGAGGACCAGGATCTGCTCTGGACGTTTCCCACCGGGTCCGGATTGACATAGGCCGTGTTCCACGTGACCAGAATTTGTTGGCTTTATCCGCATTTCGCGGAGTCGGGGGTTGACTCTCGGTTGTCCGTGCACCGCCGAGTTATGGAACTGGGAACTTTGTCGCAGCTTCGATTTGCTGATGTTGTGTATGTTGTATTGAGACGAATGTTGAGATGATCTCCAGGCTGTCTGCGAACCGTTGAGACTTGACTCTCTTTCGGATGGAGTCTGGTGGGGAGGTATGGTTCCCTCTTAATTTGTGCCCCTGGATCGTATATAGGGATCGATGTGATCTCACCTGTAGGGCAAAAGGTTTCATTTTATATATTTTTCTTTCCGCGATGCTCTATCATTTCAGCTTTTATATCGCGAAAGTCGCGATTGCCCAATCATTTCGGCTATTTTCGTGGTGCCCAATCATTTCGGCTATTTGTTTTATTTTTACTCGCTGCTTTTTATTGCGAGTTGCCCAATCATTTCGGCTATTTCGTATGCATACATTTTTACTTACTGATTTGTAAGTTGCTCAATCATTTCGGCTATTTCATATGCACTTGCCTCGCTGTGAGTTTTGGGATTTGATACCGATTTAGGCATCAGCATCGCTGCAACTGGGATATTGCCAGGAGCGAATCATCATTTGCCTCCGTCGATGTCGAACAAAGGTGGCTTAGTAAACAGGGTTAGGATCCTGTCGACTAAGGCTTTTAACTTTACAAGCCGTAAGGGTCTCATAAAGGTATTTCTCCTTACAAGTCGTGAGGATCTCGTAGGTGCGTTTTCTCCTTGAGAATCGTAGGGATCCCCAAGTGTATGGTCTCTTATAAGTTGTAAGGATCTTACAAGAGTACTTTCTCCTTATAAGTCGAGAGGACTTATAAGGGTTGTTCACCGTGTAAACATATCACTAGTCGCGGGTAGAACTTTGTTAGGGAAATGTTTATTCGCGCCCGTGGATTGTATACAAGGGTCAACATTGATCCGCTTGTAGGGCAGCATTGAGCTCACTAAAAGATTCTTTTTCTCACTCGTGTAATACATTGATATATATGCGATATATGTTAATTGTATTATTTTATTTTATTACAATAAATATTGTATATGTGATATATAATATTGTAACATGTTATGGTTATAATGCAACATGATTAGTGGATATTAAACATGGTTAGGGTTTGATTTGGGTTAAACTTTCTAGTAGCTTCTAGAAACTTTGCTTTTTGTTTTAAGCAAAGATATTTGTTATGATATTTTGTGAGATATTTGTTTAACCCAACCCAACCCTTTAACCCTAGTTAACTCTCTATAATGGTTAACTTTTCTTTTATCAACCATAGCTGCATTTCTAACCTCACTATGGATTCATTATTCATCACAAAAGGTTTTGGATATTCTGCTTCTTCTTCTTCTTCCTTGGTGAAAAGCTCTCTAGATTTTTCATTAGTGATGTAAATGAGTTAGATTAAGAAAATAAATGAGAGCTAAATTCCTACTTCATCATCCTAATCTATTCTTGCCAATTAGATTAGGGTGTTCACTTCATTAGTGAGTGAGAGCTTGTGTTAATGAAACTTCAAGGTAGATCATCTTTGTTATCGAAGATCGAAAGCAAGCTTGCATCTTTCTCTTCGTGGAGCCTCTCTAGAGTACGGATACTCGATGTTCACAGCGAAGGGACCTCAACACGGAGCTTATGAAGCGAAGGACCGGACTACAAAGGTTGTAATCCCAAACTCTTATAAGTAAAGTTGTTTACTTGCTTTGTTTCGCCTAATCTCTAGTCTAAGATCTTGGTTAGGGTTGTTCGGCACGTTTAAAATTTAAATCGGGTATGGTTGATACCTTGTCTAACCTTGTGAGAGTGCCTAGTAACCCTACAGTGGTATCAGAGCCAAGCTAGAGCTTTAGGCGAAATCTAGGCGAAGTTTAAAGTCCGATCGAACTCCGAATACCCGATTAGACCCAGTCTCTGGAAATTTTTAAAAAAATGTTGATTTTTCGTATTAAAAATACTCAGAAAATTCAGCAGGTGATTTTATGGATTACGATGAAAAACGAGCCCAAGATACCTTAATTGCGCCACGGAACCGCGGCAATACCCTTGCTTGCACGGAGGTTCCGTGGCCAAACAGTAGTATTAGGTTTTGGTTTTTACACAGTAATGTCCGTACTTATTTCCTGATTGTTCTGGAAATTTTTAATTCTACTCAAGTGTTGAGTTTTCTGGAGATCTTTTGTATTCGTTGATTCGATCGGAAAGTTTGACTTCGTTTAAGTTTTTTCCGGATAATTTTAGAACGTGTTAAAAAGTTCAAACGGATATCAATAACTCACTTTTTCCCCTGTCGGAAATTTTCAAAAGTTGGATTTTTTCTCGAGTTTGAAACTTCCGGAAAGTCGTGCATGTAACGCGGTGGACCCTCTAGAAGAACACAAACCTTAACTCGATTATGTGACCGTCTGAACTGCCTCTAAACCTTAGGGTTTGGGGCAGTACGGCGTTGCCACATGTGAGGCGTTGGTTTGACCCTTCTATGGTTGGACCATCGGTACTATGGCATGTGATGGATACTTTTTGTAACACCCGAGCCCATAATACTATTTCTGGTTCTGGTTGAGTGTTATATATTTCTCATTTCGATTATCCTGATGGTCTGGTGTTTATTGCTAAATTTTAACCGGTTAAGTCATTTTGGCACATAACAAATTTTAACACCTAAAATGAAATTAAAAATGTCCATGTTGGCCTACTCGTCGCCACTAGTCGCGTGGTAGCGTCCGCGTGTCGAGATTTCTTCCCGTTCGGCCAAACGGGCAAGTTTGGACGGCTACGCGCGCGTGCAAGTGTCCGACTTGGGGGCATGCATTTTTATCATTAAACACCTCTTTTCAAAATTTGGAACTCGCTTAAAATCCTATAATTTGAATTTGAAACATTTGGGCGCAACCCGGGCGCGATTTGGAAATGTTTCATTTAGCGCCGAAAATGCCCATTTAATTTAATATCATAAAACTAAAATATATACGAATATAATCTTCTTTAACCGTTAAATCATTTAAATCCTTTCAATCTCCTTTCAATTTTTCTCCTCAGCCAATCAAGAGCTCATAAATCACCTCGTGGGCCCCCCTTCAACCGTCTCTCTCTATCTCTCTCTAATCTCTTTCTCTCTCTCTCTCTAAAATCCCTCACCCTCTCTCCAATCTCTCTCTCTCTCTCTCTCTTCCTATATACTACGCAGCCTCCTTCTTCTCTCCCCATCGCGAGAAAGAAAACCCCACGAGAACCTCGAACCCTAACCCTAGCCTCGTCGTGCTTGCGCCGCCGACCTCCCCGCGACCTCGCCGTCGCCGTCCTCGCTTCCTCAACCTAGTCGCACCCTCCCTACCTCCTCTCTTCCTTCCTTCAGAGCCCGCGACCCAACCCCGATGCCACCACCTGCACACGGGTCTCGCCGTCGCCGCCGCCTCCCATCGCCGACGACGCCAGGGACTCCCTCTCTTCACCCTCGTCCCGACCTCGTCGTCGTCTTCCTCCTCCCCTCGCCGGACCACCAGAACCCGAGCCCGACCCTTGCACCAACCCCCGGGTCGCCGGAAAACGTGCCGACGATCCTCGCTTGTGGAGGAGACCCGCTTGTCCAAGCCAATCAGTTGGGCGGATTTCTCTAAAAGTTTCTTGGAGAAGTTCTTCCCGCGGACTGCACGGGAGGAAATGGAAGAGAAATTTATTGGGCTGAGACAAAATGGAGCAGCTGTGGATGTACATGCAGCGGAATGGACGAGACTCAGCCGCTTCGTTGGACCCTTAGTCGCCAAGGAGGCAGACAGGGCGCGAAGGTTCTTGCGCAGTTTGGATGTGGACATCCAGAGGCAGATTGTCTCCCTGGGTTTGACCACTTTCTCGCAGGTTCTTACGGCAGCCAGAGAGCAGCAGAGTTTGTCGGGAATGAAAGGGAACCTACAGCAGACAGCAGTTGCGGCCAGAAAGCCCGCATTTGTACCTAACCGAGATCATGGGCGCAGAGGTATTCCAGTGGACCGTCGAGGCGTAGCACCCATGAAGAAGCCTGTGATCGTTGACCGAAGGAAGAGCGTGACCTGTGCCTACTGCCACTTACCTGGGCACGTGCATAAGGAGTGTAGAAGAAGACTGAGACTTTGTCTGGTTTGTGGGGCAGCCGATCACGCAGTTGGTGCCTGTCCGTCGAAGCTTCGCACGAGAGATGATATACAGAAGCCTCCGCAGAGACCGTTCCAAGGGCAGAAACAGCTGACTCAAGGACCTAATCAGGCTCGAGCTTTCACGTTGACAGCTGAGGAAGCCAAGGCATCAGGAGAAGTGGTTTCAGGTACTTTGCTCATTCATGGTTTTCCCGCATTGGCATTATTTGATTCCGGAGCATCCCACTGTTTTATGTCATCCAAATTTATAACTACACACTCGATTACCTGCACGACCCTGTCTAGTTTCTGGGACATACACACTGGGAATGGGAAAATCATAGCTAGTAAGGAATGTAGAGATTGTACAGTTGTTGTTTGTGGACGGGAGCTTTTTGCAGATTTCTTGGTGATAGATACGGGCAGTTATGAGGTTGTCTTGGGGATGGATTTTCTTGGCACTTTCCACGCCCATATTGACTGTAGGGCAAGGAAGGTAATTTTCCAGATTCCCGGACACCCTGAGTTTACCTTCACTGGGGGAAGCAGTTCTGTCGGGCCGGTCGAGTTTAGGGCTAGGCCGACAAACAGTGTTCTTGCGACAATGGGAGTTGATAGTAACGAAGAGCCGGCAGTTGTTCGCGACTTTATGGATGTATTTGCAGATATATCGGGCTTACCGCCGAAGCGAGATGTGGAGTTTGCGATTGACCTCATTCCTGGTGCAGCGCCAGTATCAAAATCTTATTATCCGATGGCACCGGTGGAATTGGAAGAAGTTAAGAAACAAGTTGGTGAATTACTCGAGAAAGGTTGGATTCGAAGCAGCAACTCGCCTTGGGGAGCTCCAGTTCTTTTAGTAAAGAAGAAGGATGACACGAGAAGGATGTGCATTGACTATCGAGAATTGAATCGGGTGACTATTAAGAACAAGTACCCGATCCCTCGCATTGGAGAACTTTTTGAGCAGCTTAGTGGCGCGAGGGTATTCTCGAAACTGGATTTGCGATCAGGATATCATCAGGTCCGAGTGAAAGCAGAAGACATTTGCAAGACGGCGTTTCGAACTCGATATGGACATTTCGAGTATCTAGTGATGCCCTTCGGAGTAACGAATGTGCCGGCAATATTCATGGATTTGATGAACAGGGTCTTTTCACCATACCTGGACCAGTTTATTGTGGTATTCATTGACGATATTCTGGTGTACTCGAAGAGTCCGGAGGAGCATGCTGAGCATTTAAGGATCGCACTGCAGACGCTGAGACGGGAGAAATTATTCGCGAAGATGAGTAAGTGCGAGTTCTGGCTGGAAGAAGTGAAGTTTCTGGGGCATGTTGTGTCGGGCGATGGAATCGCCGTTGATCCCGAGAAGATTGCAGCAGTTCGAGATTGGCCAACTCCAAAGAGTGTTGCGGAGATAAGAAGTTTTCTTGGACTCGCCGGTTACTACAGAAGATTTGTAGAGAACTTCGCTCGTGTAGCTGAGCCGTTAACCAAGCTCACGCGCAAGGAGGTACCGTTTGTTTGGACGGATGGATGTGCATTGGCCTTCGAGACGTTGAAGCAAAAGTTAATAACCGCCCCGATCCTGACCGTACCAGATAATTCAGGAGGACTGGTGATTCACAGCGACGCATCCGGAAAAGGATTGGGATGTGTTTTGATGCAGAATGGGAAAGTCGTCGCTTACGCGTCGAGACAACTGAAGACTCATGAGAAGAATTATCCGACTCATGACTTGGAGCTTGCGGCCGTGATCTTCGTCCTGAAGATGTGGAGACACTACCTTTTGGGCGAGAGAGTCGAAGTCTTTACTGATCACAAGAGTTTGAAGTATGTATTCACTCAGAAGGAGTTGAACATGAGGCAACGCAGATGGTTGGAGCTGATGGCCGACTACGACCTTGATCTTAAGTACCATCCGGGAAAAGTTAACGTCATGCCAGATGCGCTAAGTCGGTTACCAGCAATTCAGGTATTGACCGCACAAAGGGAGATCATTGCGGATTTTCGGAGATTTGATTTGGAGGTTGTGCTACCACATGCTACGGGACAGTTGATGCAGTTGCAAGTACAATCGTCCTTAGTTGAGAAGATTAAAGCGACACAATCGCAGGATCCTAGACTGCAAAAGTTTCGAGAGCAGGTTGAAGCCGGACTACGGACTGATTTACTGATCCACGAAGATGGTTCGTTGAGATATGGTAGCCGTGTGTATGTGCTAAAAGGGGGTATGCGTGAAGAACTTATGAAGGAGGCACACAGTTCAGTTTACTCTGTACATCCAGGAGGGACAAAGATGTACCGAGATTTTCGACAGCACTTCTGGTGGGAAGGTATGAAACGGGAAATTGCTCGCTTCGTGGCTAAGTGCTTGGTGTGTCAGCAAGTCAAGGCTGAACACCAAAGGGTTGCTGGTTTGTTGCAACCACTTCCGATCCCTCAGTGGAAGTGGGAACATATAACCATGGATTTCGTGACGGCTTTACCGCGGAGTCCAAAGGGCAACAATGCAGTATGGGTGATTGTTGATCGGTTGACCAAGGCAGCTCACTTTATTCCTTTTCGGGTTGGTCAATCGACGGAGACTTTGGCAGAGCGATACATGCAGGAGATTGTCAGATTGCATGGAGTGCCGGTAAGCATCGTGTCCGATCGGGACACTCGGTTCTTGTCGCACTTTTGGAGGAGTTTACAAGAAAGTTTGGGGACTCGATTGAAGTTTAGCACAGCTTATCATCCTCAGACTGATGGACAATCGGAAAGAACGATCCAGACCCTTGAAGATATGTTGAGGGCTTGCATGTTGGACTTCAAAGGTTCTTGGGAGGATCATCTACACCTGGTGGAGTTTTCGTACAACAATAGCTTCCAAGCGACTATTCAGATGGCTCCGTTTGAAGCGTTGTATGGTCGTAAGTGCCGTTCACCTGTTTGTTGGGATGACGTTGGTGAACGAAGGTTACTAGGACCAGATTTGGTGGTACAGACAGTCGAGAAGGTGAATACAATCAGGAAGCATATGAAGGCAGCTCAAGACAGACAGAAAAGTTGGGCGGACACGTCAAGAAGACCTCTAGAGTTCGCCGTGGGTGATTTGGTATTCCTGAAGATATCACCGACTAGAGGGGTGATTCGCTTTGGGAGTCGGGAAAAGCTTAGCCCTCGATTCGTTGGACCCTTCGAGATATTGGAGCGTGTTGGAGAGGTAGCGTACCGTTTGGCATTACCACAGTCATTGGCAGGAGTGCACGATGTGTTCCATGTATCTCAGCTACGGAGGTATGTCCGAGATGAGACTCACGTCTTGGATCATTCGGAGTTGACTGTACGGGAGGACCTAACTTTTGAGGAGCGACCGGTGGAAATCAAGGATCGAAGAGAAAAGGTTCTTAAGAACAAGGTTATCCCTCTTGTGCTAGTTTCTTGGGGTAATCGATCACATGGAGAATCCACTTGGGAGCGAGAAGACGAGATCCGGCAGAAGTTTCCTCATCTTTTTCTGTAGCTATCTATCTTGTATTCTTGGAATTTCGAGGATGAAATTCATTTTGTAGTTGGGTATGATGTAACACCCGAGCCCATAATACTATTTCTGGTTCTGGTTGAGTGTTATACATTGCTCATTTCGATTATCCTGATGGTCTGGTGTTTATTGCTAAATTTTAACCGGTTAAGTCATTTTGGCACATAACAAATTTTAACACCTAAAATGAAATTAAAAATGTCCATGTTGGCCTACTCGTCGCCACTAGTCGCGTGGTAGCGTCCGCGTGTCGAGATTTCTTCCTGTTCGGCCAAACGGGCAAGTTTGGACGGCTACGCGCGCGTGCAAGTGTCCGACTTGGGGGCATGCATTTTTATCATTAAACACCTCTTTTCAAAATTTGGAACTCGCTTAAAATCCTATAATTTGAATTTGAAACATTTGGGCGCAACCCGGGCGCGATTTGGAAATGTTTCATTTAGCGCCGAAAATGCCCATTTAATTTAATATCATAAAACTAAAATATATACGAATATAATCTTCTTTAACCGTTAAATCATTTAAATCCTTTCAATCTCCTTTCAATTTTTCTCCTCAGCCAATCACGAGCTCATAAATCACCTCGTGGGCCCCCCCTTCAACCGTCTCTCTCTATCTCTCTCTAATCTCTTTCTCTCTCTCTCTCTAAAATCCCTCACCCTCTCTCCAATCTCTCTCTCTCTCTCTCTTCCTATATACTACGCAGCCTCCTTCTTCTCTCCCCATCGCGAGAAAGAAAACCCCACGAGAACCTCGAACCCTAACCCTAGCCTCGTCGTGCTTGCGCCGCCGACCTCCCCGCGACCTCGCCGTCGCCGTCCTCGCCTCCTCAACCTAGTCGCACCCTCCCTACCTCCTCTCCTCCCTCCTTCAGAGCCCACGACCCAACCCCGACGCCACCACCTGTACACGGGTCTCGCCGTCGCCGCCGCCTCCCATCGCCGACGACGCCAGGGACTCCCTCTCTTCACCCTCGTCCCGACCTCGTCGTCGTCTTCCTCCTCCCCTCACCGGACCACCAGAACCCGAGCCCGACCCTTGCACCAACCCCCGGGTCGCCGGAAAACGTGCCGACGATCCTCGCCGTCATCACCAGAGCCACCTCCGTCTCCCCTCGATCACCAGAACGGGCCAGCACCCCTCGACTCACCGCACCACCCTCTTTTCCCCGAACCCAGAAAAGTTCCAGCCGTCGCTGCCTCGCCGGCGCCCCATCGCCGTCGAACCCGTCGTGGTTGCCCTGGTTCTTCCCTGTAAGCATCTCTATCTTTCCATTAATGTTAAACCCCCTCTTGCTGGTCCTTGTTGACGTATATCGTGTTTGCTAACTTCGTTGCCGTTGACTTTTGCCGGAACCCGGCCGTGCCGTCGTTTGGACCGACGCTCCAGCGAAGTACCCTGGTTCGTGTGGTCCCGCTGTTCGCTGTTTGGACTCGATCCGTGGCCCGTGCACCCGTCTCGTATTTTCTGCCGACATTTGCATTCGTGTTTTCCGGTTTGCGAAACCGTCGAGCAAGATTTCTTGCTACATGCTACGATTAAACTAATTAAATATTTGACTCATAAAACTTGCTGTTTTAACTAAGTATTGTTATTTGTCCTCATTGGACGAAATGTGATATGCATTATAATACTGCCATCTAAATTGTACTTTGCCACCATAACTTTAATAACGACTACCTGCTAATCATTTCACTATTTATAGGATGATAGTCGCACACTTAAATCTTTTTTACCTGATGTTATTGATATTGCGCTACCCTGTGATTATTGCACCCCAAGGGTGCTCGAACCTGTTAATATCATACAACTGCACCATATTCATGTGCTATTGTGATTAAGTGAACCGTTATTGTTAATTACTTTTTCTTGCTGCTGTTACTTATTTGATTGTATACCGGTCGTGAGCACACACTCGATCACAGTACATATTGACTCGACCCTGCTACACCTGACACATATATACTGATACACCGGACATGACACCCTGTACATACTGACTCAACCTTTTGTACTACGACCTGACTTATCACATGATCTCATGCCCAATGCCAACGAACCTGACTTGGGGTCCTCATGGACCATTCCTGCTGTCTATTCAGACAGACCTGCTTTTACCTGATTCTGTGTTGGCATTAATCCTGGACTACTGAATACCTGACCTGACATACATAACTTGGGGGTATGGGGAAATCAAAGGTGAAACCGACTTGTAACTCAATAGTTCGATACCTGTTCTGATCAGTCTTACGGGCTTGGCCAGTCCGGGAGTGATGATGCTGACATCACTCGTCCATCCTGCTACCTACTTTACTGCCTAGCGGCACGTCTCGGATTCAGCCCTGAGAACCTTGACCGTGGTCCCGGGCACGCACGGGATACTATTGAGTTACATCGACGATTCATCAATTGATTTCAAAGACTATAGAGTAGAAACCTGATAGGACAGTTTAGTCACCACTGCACATTACCCTGCTCTGTTATTTCTTAGTACTGCTTTATTCATGTTCATACCTGCATTGCTTTTTACCATGTTTATATTATATTATTTGGTTGACATGACGCGCTGACGTCTGGGTTTTGCATGGCCCAGATTCCTTACCACTGTCGACGACCGAGCAGGAGTACTTCAGCCAGCAGGCTGAACTGTGAGTCCCTTAGTGATTAGTTAGTTGTTTCATTTCATTTCCAGATGTGAGCCCGCATTATGGGACGTATTGTTTATTTATTGTATCGGATCATTTGCTTCCGCATTTATTGTTTATTGACTCTTGTTATTATGGATTTGGACATGTATTAGATTAGTTTTTTTTATATTGTTCTTGATATCTCTACAACCGTAATGTGACTGTGGATGGATACGTCCTACCCACAGGTAGCATGGTTGGCTATGTCACGTGCCCAATCTTGCATACTCTGGGAAGCGGGGCGTGACACTTTTTGAACTCCGCTCAAGTGTTGAGCTATTTGGGAAATCTTGGGTGTTTGTTTATTCGATCGGAAAGTTTAACATTGTCTATTTATCTGGAATGTGATACAATATTTGGAATCCACAAGTAGTTATGAGATAACTAATTTGAATTTTATAAATCTAGCAGTTTAGTCTCATTTGATCGGTTGCCATGGGATTTTGATGTGATCAAAAGTCCGTCACAATCATGTAGCGTACGTGGATACTCGCCGGGTAAACTTAATAGATAGCCACGCCCTATAGCCCCGACCAAGTGACTGTAGGAGAACCCCGTCGCCAAAAGCATCCGTTCGGGTGCTTGCGGCAGCGGTGTTCCGCCGTAGTGCACTTCGTCGACGGCATCCGGGGGTGTGGCCGTCTACTAAAGTTTGCGACGAGCATTCGATCAGGATGTCGTGAATCTTGTTGAATTGCCCGACTAGATATTGAAAAGTGTTTTCGATATTGAGACTAAAATGCGGGGTTTATAATTGTTAGGCATGCGATGTCTAAGGAATTCATTTGGTTAGGCATGAGATGTCTAAGGAGGTTGCGGATTCCAACTGTTGTAGTTTTACACTTTCTTTTCTGCGACCGTAAGTGTAATATATGGTGTATCGCCGGTTTCGTTGCTATACATCAACGACAATTGGGGTACGCATATTTACTTACGTTGATGATATGAGATATTATGTGTTGCTGTGATATGTTATATTGGATCGTCGTGTTCTGAATAGCCGGGGGTTTTATGTGAGATGAGAGTTCTTTCTTTTCAATTCATGTAAAATTCATTGTATGTAATATTTTTTTATTGGGGCACTTCCGGGCTGAGGATGATGTCACCATTGTATATTATTTACTTTTCCGCATTAGGTAGACCCAAGACGGGGAGCAAAAGTAACCGGGTTTTAGGGTCCAGTGGGAGACCATCTCGAGGAGTCGAGACCGGGTCTCTTAACCCTAGAATTGGTAGTGTTTCTTTCCGCTCTCGTAGGGGTCTAGGGATGTGTGTTTGGCTATTTATCACGATCGTGGAATCCGTGTTTTATACAGGCTTGTATTAAAAACACAGACGTCCTAGTATATCCAATATTTCATATATGTTCTTCTGCTGCAATGTTCTGTGATGAGATCATATTACTGCCTGAGACGAATGTTTATATTATATATATGAGATATATGTTATATTGCAGATTTCGTTTCAAATGTGATGCTTGTGAAGCATAATAAAATGGGACTTCATTAATGAGATTAATGAAATAAAAGAAACCTAAAGATGTTGTAGAAACTTGTTTAAAAATTGGTAGCTCTAGTTCTTGCTTTGCATAGCGGTATTCCTTGTAGAATATCCAGCACCTTATTCGATAAGAAAAGAGCCGAGATCCCTTCACCGGGAGTGACCTCTTTAGCGAAACTAGCAGATGCTACAAATTCGGATTGTCTTTTGATTGTTTTTATAGTTCTTGCTTTGCACAGTGATATTTGTGAAATATCCTGCACCTTATTCGATAAGGAAAGAGCCGAGATCCCTTCACCGGGAGTGACCTCTTTAGCAAAACTAGAAAAGGCCTCAAAAACATTCCACTTAAAATCACTCGATTCTACGACGATATCAAGTTCATTACGCAAAGGGTTTTCTTAAAAACCTGTCGTAACCCTCTGTCATTTTAGGAAGTAGAGTACTTAGTATTCGTGCTATGTTTGTTGACCTTAGTTAAGGCATAGTGTACGGTAGCTAAGTGACGTCTTCCTATATAACATATGATGTGATTAATTATGACAGTCATATGACTTTGTTGACCATAGTTAAGGGTCATGTGGATGGGTCTAAATTAACAAGAAATGACGGGTAGAACTTGACTAGTGCTTATGATTTGTTGACCATACTTAAGGTCATAAGTCACTAGGGGTAAAATATTATTGGGAATTTCAAGTGTTGAAATTTGCAATGAGATTGCATACCTTCTATGAGATAGTTGGATCCCGATACCCGCAGTAAGAGTTACTCCTGGGTGAGTTTTACACATTACAATTAGCCGATCAAGTAGGTGTCTAGAAAGGTATTAACGGGGTTACGCCCCTGGGAAAACGAGATTTATTTTAATTAGGTCCGTGCGAAAGCACGGGGAACCTCCCTCAAAGTACCGACACTGGCCTGGCTGAAAGATTGGCGAACTTGTAGCGTGTAATTAAACCTGGCTAGTCTTTCCTTTTAGAGTTTGAAGGAAGATTTGACTAAAACAATGGGAGACATCCTGATTAGATATATTGATAACCAATCTAATCTTGCAAGAGCATACGCTGAGTGTTTTCTTCTCTCTCTCTCCTGGTTGCGACTATGTCATGTCTTAATCAAGATAATAATACGGATGTATTGACCGAACCCGCTTGTTATACTGCGCTAGGGAACGTTGGTCCCGCTCCAACTTATAATTGTTATAAGACAGAGCAGGAAATTGGGGAATACCAGATTTCCCGTGCCGCCCAAACGAAGAAAGTGCATGCTGATGCATCTTCTTCGGGTGTGTTCATTACCGAGAACCGTTTCTCAGTATCCTTTACGTCCTGGGTATGAGATACCGGATCAGGACCCCGTATATGTAATCTGTTACATGGGCTACAGATAGGTAGAGAACTGAAAACGGATGATAAGTTTCAAGAGTTGGAAATGATGCAAGTATTGCAGCCAAGTCTGTTGGCAGTTATCACCCTGTATTATCAGAATACATTGATTCTGAACAAATGTTATTAGATACCGAACCTGATATACAACATCATATCAGCCTCTTTATTAGTAAAGAAGGATATAATTTTGTATTGTTGGATAATGTTTTGAACATTTCCTATACCAAGAGTTGATCGGTTCAGGCACGTTATCTAAAAGCATAGAAGTTCTAAATCAAACCACAGTTCTTAATGTACAGAACACACACAAGAGGAAGAGTTCAGAAATGAACGGATCCTTCTTGAGGTATTATAGACTAGGTCATATCAATGTGACCCGACTAGCTGAAGTTACATTTAGATGCATATTTAAATTAGTTTGAATTTACATCTTTTGAAACTTGCCGGTCATGTCACAAAGATAAGATGACCACAACTCTGTTTATTGGAAACAGAGAAAGAGTTAGTGAACTCTTGGGATTGATACATGCTGATGTATGAAGGTCCCCTGTCTACAAATGCCAAGACCGGTTTTTTGTACTTCATTACATTCACTGATCATCTCTCAAGATTCAGACATATGTTCCTGTTGAAGCACAAATCCGAAGCTTTTGAGATATTCACTGAATATAAGTTAGAAGTAGAGAACCAAAAACGGGTAAAAGTATTATGTCCTTTAATGAGATCAAGGAGGAGAATACTTAAGCACGGAATTCCTGAACTATTCTAAAGGAGAATGAGATTCTCTCTCAGCATTACTCCTCCGAATACACCACAGCACGTCGGTGTATCGGGGTGGAGCAATCACACCCTATGTGATATGGTGTGCTCTATGATGAGTACTACTGAGTTGCCTGTTTTCTTTTGGGGTTATGCACTTGAGAAGTTGCATACCTATTGAAATAGGGTTCCAACCAAATCAGATGCCTACCACTCCATATGTGATATGGTATGGGAAGAGCCCATCTCTTAAAGATGTTAAGATTTGGGGTTGTCCGGCCTATGTTTAAAAGCAAAATCCGGACAAACTCGAGGCAAGGTCAGTTCTGTGGAAGTTTGTTGGATATCCCAAGCATTCGTAAGGGAATATCTTCTACCACATCGAGAAACAAAAGTTGTTTTGTTTCTCAGCATGCCACCTTTGTGAAAGGGAATTTCTTGTAAAGAAATTAGTGGTCATGAGGTAGAACTGGAAAGAGTTCCAGCTATACAAACTGCAGCTGATGATTTGGTAGAACCGAAGGATTTAATAGTAACCAACGAATCTCAGCCTCTCCGCCGATCTAGTGGAGTTCCTCACCCACCTGAGAGATACTTCGGTTTTCTCTATGACAGTGGGAGCGAGGATTGCATCATGAGATGATGACCCAACTAGTTTCGAGCAGGCCATCAGGAGTGGGAATCTGTGAGAATGGCTGGATGCTTAGCGATCTGAGATGGAATCCTTATACACCAACAAAGTATGGACTTTGGTTGCTTTATCTGAAGGGTTAAATCCCCATCAGGAGCAAGTATATCTTGAGAAGATTACTTGGTGTACATGGAAAAGTTGAGACTTTCAAAGCTATGCTTAAGTCCATCCAGATCATACTTGCCACTGCTACATATCATGCTACGATATCTGGTGGTTGGGTGTCATAACAGCTTTTCTAAATGATGTTTTGGAAGTGAGCGTCTATAAGTACACAGCCAGAGGGCTTCGTAGACAGTGGGAGCAGCGGAAACGTGTGCAAGATGTTTTATGTGATAAATCAGGCATCGCGGAGTTGGAACGTCTGTTTTGATGTAGTAGTCAAATAGTTTGACTTCATCAAAATGGTAGATGAACCTTGTATATACAAAAAGGTAGTAGGGAGTATGGTGATGATCCTCATATTACACGTGGATGATATACTCTTGATAGGGAAGGAGTTTCCTATGCTACGCTCGGTCAATCTCTGCTTATCATAAGGATTCTCCATATAGGATCAAAGCGATACCTCCTAAATCCTGGGTTTTGGATCTATGAGATAGATCTAATTGGATGTTAGGATTTTCACTATGTGTAGTGAGATGGTATCAATCGATCCTGGGGAGAATCACTGGAAAGGTTCCAGGGTGATAAGGACGACTGAATGTCAGTTGCAGGCATTGTCTTTACCCTCAGTGGAGGGACGGTATGTTGGAAGAGTTCCAAGCTAGATATCATGACTTACTAGACGATTAAAGGCAAGATACATCGTTACCAAGGATGCTACCAAAGAGGCAGTCTGGATATATATATAGTTCATGAGATGAACTTCGTTCCAACCATTGTATGACAATGGAGTTATGGCTTTGGCCAAGGAACCCCCGTCCCATTAGAAATACAGATATAATTCTTAGGCAGTATCATCTGATCATGGAGATGGTTGATCTCCAGGAAGATTGAGGTTAGGAGAGTAGACACAGAGGACAACAGCGCGGATCCACTCACAAAGGCCTTTTTCCCCAGTAGAGACTTTTATGGGATGGTTGAGTATGAGATACTTCAACCACAGCTAATTGTTGGGTATGTGATACCACAACAGATGGCCCTAGTGCAAGTGGGAGATTGTTAGTTATATGTATGCCCTAGAGGCCATTACTGTACATACGATGTATATTGTAGTGGATGCTTGGACATATATAGGGAGGACTTTCTTGCTCGACATGATAGTACGCTATCTGGTTACTCTTTATCTTAACATGTACTCTGATTGTCTCTATGTTACATGTTGATAAAGCCCTTAGGATAAGAACTTGACTACTGGGACTATGATGCAGATCATACTAGTGGGGACAGTGTAGTCGTCAAGTACATCCTTCAAAAGTTCCTAGTCGTGGGAGTACCGAGACAGGGCATCGATACTCCAGAGTAGACCAGCGTATGCGCTTCTTGACCCATATGATGGGCGATGGATGATCCCATATCCATTGGTGTTTGACATCAGAGAAGGTATATAGGTGCTCAGTGGAGACTGGGTACACTGGACAGACTCGCCGAGAACTCCCAGATGGTATTATACCTCACGTCAGATGGCAGTTCTCTGGTGATACTGGTACAGAGTAGTCTGTAGATCCGAGATCGTCATAGAGTCTTGTATGATTCCTACTGTGATTTGATTTCCATCATACCACATCCAAGAGGGCGTGCAAAACGGTGGCTTTTAGGTACAGTCCCGAATCACATGGAGGCAATGAGCGATAGGAGGGGATTCGTCTCTCCCGGTATAGGGAGTTGATGTTGCGCTGTGTTCGATTGGCTATAACTGGAAATCCCTGGCTAGGGTTGCTGAGATTTACTGGTAAGTGTTATCAGTAGTTTCTCGAACTGTTATGGACCTCATATCGACACGACTTATCGAGCTACTGGGATCTGACGTTTACCACCCCTAGGCGAGATATGCGACATATCAGACGAAGAGACCGGACTGTACGGGAGTGTTACTGGTTGGATTCACGGGAGAAAGTACAGGCTTGCTTGTTGATCTTCTGATGGCTCAATACCTGGGTGGCTGTTACGTTTAGCTGACCGCTTGCAGCTTGTGGGTGTTTGATATGATCATCACCTACTGCCGGCGTATTGACGATTCTTTAGATTCCTACACAGAGGTTTCCTGGCTCAGGAAAAACGGAGTAGAAGCACATATGTGATATGTGCGAGACTGAGAATAATGCGTGTATGCGATACCGTATTAGATTCTCAGGATATGTGATATCGGCCGGGTATATGTGATATGGCCGGGTCATCGAATCAAGTGTTGATTCGATGAACTGCTACAGATTATATTAGTCGGTTATTTGTGAAATAGCCGGATTATCGGATCAAGTGTTGATTCGATAATTTAATGTATAATTATATATTTGATATATTAAATTACATTAACTAATATAAGCTCACTAAAAAATTCTTTTTCTCACTCGTGTAATACATTGATATATATGCGATATATGTTAATTGTATTATTTTATTTTGTTACAATAAATATTGTATATGTGATATATAATATTGTAACATGTTATGGTTATAAATGCAACATGATTAGTGGAGATTAAACATGGTTAGGGTTTGATTTGGGTTAAACTTTCTAGTAGCTTCTAGAAGCTTTGCCTTTTGTTTTAAGCAAAGATAATTGTTATGATATTTTGTGAGATATTTGTTTAACCCAACCCAACCCTTTAACCCTAGTTAACTCTCTATAATGGTTAGCTTTTCTTTTATCAACCATGGTTGCATTTCTAACCTCACTATGGATTCATTATTCATCACAAAAGGTTTTGGATATTCTTCTTCTTCTTTCTTGGTGAAAAGCTCTCTAGCTTTTTCATTAGTGATGTAAATGAGTGAGATTAAGAAAATAAATGAAAGCTAAATTCCTACTTCATCATCCTAATCTATTCTTGCTAATTAGATTAGGGTGTTCACTTCATTAGTGAGTGAGAGCTTTTGTTAAAGAAACTTCAAGGTAGATCATCTTTGTTATCGAAGATCGGAAGCAAGCTTGCATCTTTCTCTTCATGGAGCCTCTCTAGAGTCCGGATACTCGATGGTCGCAGCGAAAGGACTTCAACACGGAGCTTATGAAGCGAAGGACCGGACTACAAAGGTTGTAATCCCAAACTCTTAGAAGTAAAGTTGTTTACTTACTTTGTTTCGCCTAATCTCTAGTCTAAGATCTTGATTAGGGTTGTTCGGCACGTCTAAAATTAAATCGGGCATGGTTGATTCCTTGTCTAACCTTGTGAGAGTGCCTAGTAACCCTACATTTTTCAATGGGGGAGTAATTTTTTTCTGCCCCCAGGAGAACTCGACTCAAATAGTAGAGGGCTCTTTCCTTCCCTAGGTCATTCTCTTGTGCCCACAGTGCGCCTAAAGAACCTTCGATGGCTGTTGTGTACAGGATGAGAGGCTTTCCCTTGACTAGAACGGTCAGTAGCGGCTGCATCTGCAGGTATTGCTTGATTTCGTCCAGTGCGCCTTGGCATTTGCAATCCCAGACAAACGAAGTTCCCTTCTTCATCAAGTGACTATAGGGGCGGCACTTGCCGGAGAGATTGGCTATAAATCGCTGAATATACGCGAGCTTTCCTTGGAGAGACCGCTGTTGCTTAAGAGTCTTTGGCGGGGGCATTTCCATAATCGCCTTGATCTTCGACGGATCTATCTCGATACCTTGGTGTCGTACGACGAATCCTAGGAATTTGCCCGAGGAAACTCCGAATGCACACTTGAGAGGGTTCATCTTCAAGTTGTATTTCTGAAGGCGCTGAAACACGATGCTCAGATGCCCTAAATGTTCCTCGTATGATTTGCTTTTAACTACGAGGTCATCGATATAGCATTCGACGATTTCATGTATGAGGTCATCGAAAATCCTCGTCATGGCCCTCTGATAGGTGGCACCGGCGTTCTTTAGACCGAAGGGCATCACCTTGTAGCTGAATAACCCAAAAGGGTCCGGAAAGTGGTATGCTTCTGGTCCTCGGGATGCATTTTTATCTGATTGTATCCTGACGAGCCGTCCATGAAGGAGAAAACTTCTTGAGTGAACGTGTTATCTATCATCAGCTCAGTGACCGGTACTGGAAAGTCGTCATTTGGACAAGCTTTGTTGAGATCCCAAAAGTCCACACATATGCGTACCGTCCCATTTTTCTTCATCACCGGGACGATGTTGGCGATCCAATCAGGGTACTGAACCTCTTGGATTAAGCTGGAGTCGATTAGCTTCTTGACCTCGGCGTTGATGCTCATCTCAAGCTCGAGCCGCATTCTTTTCGGTACCTGTTTGATCGGCTTAACGTTCGGGGATATTGCCAATTTGTGTACAGCAATCTCTGGATCTAGTCCTGGCATCTCAGAATAGTTCCATATGAAGCAATCTTTATGCTGCATGAGCATGTCCTTTAGCATAGCCACCCTTTCTTCAGACAACAGCTCACTGACGAATGTCGGCCGCGGGTCACTTGCCGTCCCCAAATCAATTTTCTTAAGGTTATCTGCAGTAGTATGTATTCCATCTTCTAGCTCTTTTGGCACCTGTGGAAACTCTGAGATCACCTCGCCATCATCGTTTTCGAAGCACCAGGGGAGGTCATCCATATTCTCAGGCTCTTCTTCTGACAGCGTTATCACGTGGTAGGTACGAGATCACCTCCAGGACTGACATTGATCTGGTTCCATTCTCGCTGCATACGGGGATTTTGGTTCATGTTTCTGTGGCGGGATTACCCTCCAACTGCTGGATAGAGCGAACCTGCCGAGTTGATATTGGTCTTCAACCTAGTTTTTGAAGGTGAAGCAGTCTTCGAGAGGATGCCCTATTGCTTAGTGATAAGAGCAATAGTCTGGGTGAGAGACTTCGTCTGCTTGCTCAGGATGCTTGGACTCCTGGAGTGTCATCATCCGATGTTTCATGACAAGATCGAATATCTTCTTTGTCTTGTCTTGATGAAAAGAATATTCTCGACCCATCTTCTTTGTAAGAGACGGATCCCGGCTGCTCGATTCTTGATCGCGTGGCTTCTTAGACCTGTTATGCTGCTGTCAAACGTTTTTCCCGTTCTTTGGTTTCTTTTTGCCTCTGCGCTGGGTCTTTTGGCGACGAGGAACATTGTCATTCTCAGCGGCCTGTTGAAGGAGGCACTACGTCCTGGCTTTCTCGTAAACGGCCATTTCGCGGTTATGGTCATCCCGAACCTTTTGACTCGCTTCCCTTATTAGCTTGTCCATCCGTTCTTCAAACGACAGACTTGGTATTTTCACGACGGGAGCACGTTTTGGTTCAGGGTTAGTATCTTCCCACAGAGCATCTCCTTCTTCATCGAAGTCATGTATGACGTAGCAGCTGCGGAATCGCTCTCGTTCCTTGGATTGAACATACCCAAGCCTGACCGTTTCCATTCTCCCATTGGGTAACTTCCGCTGAGTTCCGGGGACGTTCCAGATCCTGTTGTAGAACCGAGCATGTCGAGCAGTCTGTTTGAAGCGTATGCCTTGACGCCTTAATAGCCTTTTTAATCCTTCTGTGTAGTATCTGGGCAAACGGATGGGCTGAAGCCTGTCAAGCATAGAATCGGCGCCGTGCCAGATTTCTTTCTCCACTTTGGTTTCCCCAGATCGGTAGAATAGGTTCGCCTTTTCACCCTTTCGCCTGGGGGGGATGTTCATATCATATTATTGCATTATTATATTCCCCATTCTTATGTATTTTACAAATAAACAGGTGCTTTTGACCCATGTCTGCTACATAGTACAGGTTACAGGTTCTTGGAGCAAAAATAGTGAAAAAAACAAAAGACGATACAAAAGAAGGACTTTGACCAACAAACAGAAGGATTTTGATAAAGCCTACACAAAAGATCAGTACAAGGCAACACAAGGTCCAAGATCGCGAAGACACGATTAAAGTCTACCACAATTATTCACTGGAAAATCTGGAAGAAACCTAGAAGCCAATTTGAGAAAAGTACTGAAGAAATAAGAAGACAAGACTGACCAGAGCCAGCCCACAAAATTACAGGGCCCAACTCCCTTATTTGGCCGCGGAACCGCGGCCAAACCTGGCCTCGGGCCACGGTTCCGCGGCAGGTTTGCGCAATCAGAAGCAGAAAATTTTACCAATTTGTGAGGCGGCGCTGACTAGTCAACCTAGGGGTATTTTTGTAAATGCAGACGTGCGAATCAATTGTAACCTAGGGTTTCTATGTCCTATAAATAGAGACCCAATTCATTGTATCTTCTCATGCCTTTATTCATCAATAAAATTTCAGTTTTCTTTGAAGTTAGAGAGCATCAATCGTAAGTAGGTTTATTTTTCTGCCCTAGTTCTAGTTTTAATTTCTGCCCTAGGTAATTTCTTTTCTTGCTCTAGTTTAATATAGTTTAGAATTTTTTGTATTAGATCTTTTCATCTCTTAAAACAAAATAAAATTTATGTCTTTCGTAGATCCCTCAATGAGCGAGTAGTTTCCTCGCTTGTTAGGGTTAGGAATAGGGAAGAGTTTGAGAGATGAAGATCTCTCATCTCTTTTCTTTGCCAATCTCTTATGAACATTAAGACTCCATGCATACTTTCATCTTCCGCTCCCTACGTCACCCTACCTACGAGGTAACAGTGATACCGTAGTCTAAAAGACCGGATCTGTAAGTTTTCCATGGAGGTTAGGGTAAAGATTAAGAAAGGAAGGACAAGGATCTAGAGAAGGAAATATCTTCCCAATCATCCTAATCCCCTTTATTAATATTTACCATAACCCCTAATATGATATCTAATTTAAGGCATTGGAAAGAGGTGTAGATCTTTATTTACCAAACTTTACCTAAACCTAATCCTAGCAAGTTTCCTAATCCTAGTATAACACAACTTCATTTTTAGATTTAATTAAAAAACCAAACACCATTTGGAATTAGCTCGTAAGAACATTTAGGAGATTTACAACATCCCTGTGGACCGACCCGTATTCATCGGCTAGCTACCTAGCGATGCCGTTCTTGATTGCGGTAATATTATTTTTGATCGATAAAATCTCTCTAAATCAGGAGACATAGAATGTCTGTAGTTCTTGCACACTATAAGTTTCAAGTGCATCGAGCTCTTTGTAATGCTCTTGTAGAACCATGTCAACTTGCAAACTTTGATTTTCATCGGTGAAGGTTTGTATCGATGGCCGAGCGGAGAATACAGCATTGACCTCATCTTCCGAGTCGCTGCCGAAGACTAACATAGGGGTGGACGGTCCCGGTTTATTGCATTGGGGTGGCCCTGAATAAACTATTTCTTCTTTCTCCTCGGTATCACTCCGGAAAACTGGAATAGTGGTGATAGCTTTGTTCTTCGGTTTGTGACATCTTTCCGTGTCCTAAAAATCTAGTAAGAAGTATTTTGCATCTTCATACTTTCGGACTTCATTCATGGAGAATGGGTTCAACTCCCCCGTCACAGTGTACTCGAGACCATCTTTGAAGTACTTCATACACTGATGTTGTGCAGAAGGGACAATGTTGTACTCGTGTAACCAAGGCCTGCCGAGCAAGGCATTGTAGCATGTCTTGGCATCAATGACATGAAACTTGATGTTCGTGACAAGCAGCTCAAAGCGTAGTGTCAATATTACAGACCTAAGCATCCGTGATGACTGGGTGTCAAACCCGGAGATGGTGATTTTATCAAGAGCGAGGTGCTGAACGCTCATGCAGATTTCCTTCAACAGTCTCACGTTTAGCAGATTGACGGAGGACCCATTATCAACCAGTATTTTGCCTATCTTGATATCATGACATATTCGGAGACATAGAGGGGAAGGTTATGCTCGGACGTCCCAAGGAGGAGATCTTCATCGCCGAAGGAGATATCGGCCGTGTGCACTTCTTCCAGCTCGTCCTTCATCTTTTCTTCGGCGAGGAAAGCTTAGAATTGCTCGGGCTCTTGCAGTGCCTTGATCAAAGAATCTCTTGCTTCTTTTGATAACAAGAGGGCATCGAGAAATCTTATCTGCGAAGGTAGCTTCCTCAAGTGTGCCAGAACGTTGTAATCCACCTTGCTTTTCTTTGGCAGGTCCTTGGCTGTCAGTTCTTTAACGACTTGGTCATCTAGGGCGATATCCTCATGGACCTTTTCTTTCCCCTTATCTTTTCTATTCGACCCACTGTTCGCGGGCCCGAGATTCTTTTCGGGCAGCGTACGATTGCGCAGCTAAATGTTCTCGCAGCTCTTCGGTCCTTCCTCTTTTCCCGAGGTGGATTCTTTAAAGAGAGGGCCAAGAGTCATTTCTTCGTCAGAGTCGCTCCCGAAGGTGAGAACTTACGATCCCTCAGCGTTGAACATGTGACATTTGCCGGCAGTTCTCTTACGCTCCTCGGTCACATTTCTTTGCTCCCGATGAGCTTTGCGCTTCATCCGCTTGAAATGTTGCCGGTGAGCAACATATCCCTGCCACCAGTTTTTAAAGGCTATGCACTCTTTAGTAGGGTACGCAATCCTTCGATGATATAGACAGTAGTTAGGTTGTATATCCGCTTCATAAGGAGTATTTCCTTCGGAGGGTGGCAGCTTCATCCCCATCGATATGGCTTTGGCGAACCTTTTGCTCATCTTGATCCTGCTTTTATTTGCGGAGGGTGTACTTTGATCTGGTGGGAGTGTTTCAACCCTTTCGTATAGTCGCCGGCGTTTGTCCTTTTCAAATATGGCCATTTCGCGCTCCCGGTTAGCTTTACTTTTCAAAAGAGTTTCGTTTAGGAATGCATCGATCATTTCATCTGATGGTCCTAAACGTTCCGGCTCAGGATCTGCCCCCAGTTTCTCTGTGTAAGAAGCTTCTTCATCGTTTACCAACGAGTGAGAGATCACATGACAGCTTGCCACATAATCCTCAGATTCATCTGACGAGTCTTCTCCGTTGTCGTCATCTCCGTCCTCAAGGACGTGGCTGAGAAACTCTTGGAGTGTGACTGGAGTCCGCGCTTTTTGATTATATTCTTCCAACACGTCAATATGTTTTTGCAGGTCCGTGCGCTTGTCACCAGGTTTCATGGGCTTTTTGGTCTTCTTCTTCTTCTTCGAAGACTTTGACGGCTGGGTGTGGGCGCTTTGACTATCACCACCAGTTTTTGGAGCTGGGCACGGTTTCAGCATTCCCTCGATGATCTCGGGTTCCAGTGGATTTTTCCACCTGATCGCCGGGCATGTTTGTAGATCTTTCAGCATTCTTTTCGTCTTGGCTGAAAGAACGACCTCCCATGGAGCTTTTTCTACAAAAGAGCATAATGCCCCTGGTGTGTCCGTCTTTTTTAGAGCGTGCGGCTGCGGCGGGCTTACTTTCCAATTCTCGGACAGTGCGAACTTGCCCATTTGGTATTGCTCCTCAATCCAGCCTTTGAAGACGAAGCAATCTTCGATTGGATGGCTTACTACTTGGTAGTAAGGGCAGTAATTAGGATTGTTGACATCGCCTGGCTGCAACGGACGTTTTGGATCCATCAGATTGATGAGCCTGTTGCGCACCGCCAACTCGAACAATCTCCTCGTTTTGTCTCAGGGAAACGAATAAGGGCGCTTTATTTTCTCATTATAGTATCTCCGCCTCTCGTCCAGGCAATCAGTTAGTTTTGGGCCACTGGGCTGCTGTTGAGCATTTGCGACGAAGGTTGCTTTCCCTTTGCCTTTTTCTTTCCGTGGCTCCGGCTTTGAAGGAGACGGTCTTTGACCCATCTGGTCCATTTGGGCCAGTTTGTCAATCAAGGCCTAGAACGTGGTCGGTTTGAAGAACATCATGAATTGGGAGATGGTCGCTTGCGGATCAAGAGTACCCATAAACATGCCTACCGCAGGAGCTTCCTCGATGCGTTGTTCGCACTTCGACCGTAAATTCCGCTACCGTATCGCATACTGCACCCACGTTTCGCCCGGCTTTACCCTGGCGTTAATCAATGCTGTGATCGGGGTACGCTCTCTAGCGCTCGCGAATCTCTGCGTAAACAACAGCTCCATCTCCGCAAATGTCTTGACAGAGTCGTTCGGAAGCTTCGAATACCACTTAAATACTGTCTCTGACAAGCTACCAACAAACTGGCGGAGCAGAAGTTTATCATCACCTCCGGTGTTGCCGCACAAGGCTCTGAATTGAGAGACGTGCTGATGCGGATTCCCCATCCCTTTATATACATGGAATTTAGGGATCGTATATCCCGGCGGGTACCTTATTTTTGGTCATACCAGCCTGGATATGGTCTCCCAGTTTTAACAATATGGCCGGCCGCTTCATTCGCCTGGTGAGCTCATATTTGCTGAGCAATGTAATCATCCAGAGCGGCCTTGGAGATGGTCTCCTCCTTGGCCGCTGAAAGAGCCCGAGGAGGGTTCGATGTCTCCCATCTGTCGTCTTCAATGATAATCGGAGGGTCTTCAGCTGGAGGTTCCGGCTGTAACATCATCCCGGCCATGTCCTGGAACAAAAGAGCCATTCATTTTATGTTGGCCGCCTGTTCCTCGGCCTCTTTTTCTTTCCTCTCGAGCATTCTTCGGAGGAATTCAGCATCAGTTTCTTATTCTCGACGCTGCTCTGAGGTCTCTGGATTTTCTTTTGGCCTAGTAAGTGCGGCCATTGCAGTCAGTATCTCCTGAAGTTTCTGCTGCTGTTGCTCCTGAGCCTTCGTTATCGATCGGGTAAGCGACCGATGACCCGTAGAAGCACGGCTTTCCTCTTTTCCGGAAGCCATATAAACAGTATGCACCATCATGCCCCCAGACTTGGTTCGGTGTCCTTACGGTTCGTTGCGGACACGGGAGCCTTCTCTGGCCTCCTTCTCTTATGAGTGATTGAAGTTGAGGGAGCCGTTGCAGTGGGCACCGAGACAGGTGACATCTTCTGTGGTATCACGGGATGGCTCTTCTCTTGCCGAGCTTTAATCTTCTTTGGTCGGTGAGAGTAGTCCTGGTCAATCACCGATTCCTGGACCTGCCGCCGGACTTTATAAATTTTGGAGGACAGCTGCTGAGGGGGTTGCTCCAGCTTCTTTTCCGTAGCATTCTTCATGGGTGGAGGAGATCTCTTTAGCACGGCAGTTGGAGAGTTCTTGCGAACCCTCCTAAGCGGTTCGAAGCTGTTCCCAGTCGGAACAGCAGTATCGATTTCCACCATGGGAGCTGGCGGAGTCAGTCCAGAAAGGGAGCTGCCCCCAGCTTTCCTTACTCAGCGCCAATAACGACGGCAAGCATGTCATGCGAATGGAGTTGGTTCAGCTATGGGGATGGCTTCGTCATGCCCCCCGTTTTGGTGAAGGGTTGTCGCCGGCGTCAGCCTCTTGAAGACCGATGTCCGTTGAGAAGCAATGCTTAATCTATCAAAGACAGACCTCTGGGCAGGGGAAGCAGCTTCGAGGACTTCGCCCGGAGTGGGAGCCAGAATGGCCAGCCTTGTGAAGACTGACTTCTTGGCAGAAGAAGCCTCTCTGATAATTTCGTCCGCTTGAGCCGGGATGGCTATCCGCTTGGGGATGGCTGCTTCAGGTATTGCGGGTTTGTTGGCGTTCTGGCCCAGTCTGTTGAAAACTGAGGCACTGGATTTGGGCGACCCGTTGAGAGGGGCCGCGGTAGTAGTAAGTCGATCAAAGACCGACTTCTTTGGGGCTTCTTACGATAGTAGCGAAGCACTGAAGTTTATGAGTGGGAGAATAGTCCCGAAGAATAGCCCGGTGGTGGCCTGAGTCACCTGGTCCACCGGCATTGTAAAAACAGAGACCGCCTGAGGCTCGTAAGTTACACCTCCAGATAAGGCGGAACGGGAGTTGCAGTTGCAGCTGGAACAGTTTGAAGCCATTGATCTTCTGTTTTCTGCACGGAGCAAGACACTAAATCTTAGTACCTCGAACCCAAGGGCGACCATATCAAACCGCGATTCGTTCGCGAACACGACACACGAAGTGTGGAGTGGAAACAGGAAGAGGTCCCACCGGACATGCCAGAATCTGTTCCCCGCTGAAACACGGAGACGCGACCGTGCGGGTCCGTCTTGCCTGAATTTCGGGGCAGATGCTTATTGGTGTTATCCGTCCACCTCTCTGAAGATGCCAAGTTGATTTATGGTACCGTGTATCGGAGGTTTAAACGGATGCGACCATTGTAGCAGACTTCGCCAGATTCCCCCTCGTTTTGAGGGTTTTTTTTTATTGTGGGGACGCTCTTCCCTGCAGGCGCAAGCCCCTGCAGTTAATTACGCTACCGCGTCGCGGTAACAATTTTCTCCTTCTCCAGATGGTCACTTCGTGCCGTGGGTGTTTGTTTTGTTTTTGGTTGCCCATGGATTGTATACGGAGACTAATTTATGTTGTCGCCCGTAGGGTGTGGATTAGTCCAAATCCGTATTTTCTTAGATTTGGGTTTGGGGTTGGGTTTAAGGATACGTTAGTCTCATTTGGGACTTAGATCAACTTAAACGTTAGTTAAGGATACGTTAGTCTAATTTTAGAGTAAGATCAACTCAACGGGATCGTTTAGATCCAACAAAAGAGCATTTGGGCTCTATTGTTTAGTTTAGGGATATTGCGGTCGATTACCAGTTTAAGGACATGGTGGTCCAATGTTAATTTAAGGACATCTCGGTCCGTTATTAGTTTAAGGACATCTCAGTCCATGGGTTTTAAAGGACCCCACAGTCCAAGGTTAAGGACATCAGAGTCTATGAGCTTAAGGACCCCACAATCCAGTTTAAAGACGTCATAGTCTATGAAATGTATGGTTGTCGGGACCTGTCACCTCTCTGAAGATGTTGAAGGATTACAACGACATATATCAGAGGGGTTCAGAGATGTACCCTTTAACCGATGTGAGTTGGTTGAAGGATCTGTAGTCCAATTTGGGGCTAAGATCTGTTAAAATATTTATGAGCAGATGGGCTCAATTAATATGAGTTGAGGACTTATGGCCAATCTTGGGCTAAGTACAATCAGGTCAAAAATGTTTAACATTTTTATTTTTAGGCTGTTGAGCTTTTATTTGGGCTTGGCCCTGACAGTGTTTTTGTCTTTGTTGAATGCTGAGCATTCCTCATAGCCTTAGGCTTATTAAAGAACAATTTATATTCCATCAGCGCGATACGTGGCGCGCTTGGCGCTTTGCGCCAGTCAAAGAGCGCAGTGCGCTTCTGCCGAGTAGCGCATACGTGAGGGACACGTGTCGCGCTAGGTGCTGAGCGCCAGATGATGGGCGCATTGCGCCAGTTTATGAGCGCAGAGCGCTATTAGTTTAATAACACACACGTGATTGACACGTGGTGCGCCTGGCGCTGAGCACCAGCCCATGAGCGCAGTGCGCTATTTCAAGAGCGCAAAGCGACATGTGTCGCGCTCGGCGCTGAGCGCCAGTCTAAGAGCGCAGAAGCGCAGTTCCAGAGTGCAAAGACACATATGATCAATTTTGTGATCTAAAAAGAGACTTTGTTTCAAGATTCTAAGAACAAAAGTTCTTCAATTCTTATGTTGATGAAAGGCTTTGCCTTTATGGATCTATGATCTGTGAGAAAGAAGTAAATTCTTCTTTTATTTTATGATGAGATCTTTTGATCTCTCTGTGAAAGAATTTTTGTCTTTGTAGATCTATGATCTTTTAAAGAAGTGAATCCTTCTTTTTAAATTAATTACGAGATGATTTCATCTCTCTGTTCATCACCATTTTTTTTTTACCTTAAAGAAAAATCTTCTTCTGAGAGCTTGCTCTTTTTCTTTGAATTTCTCAAAATTTATGAGGAGGTTTATCTCTATCCTTCTGTATATGAGACTTGAAGTTTAGGGGCCTTTATATAGGGCAAGCTGATCAGTTCAATCAGTTAAGGAGATCTTTTCTCCAATTGATTTGGGGAATTTCCCATCGTTGGATGTTTGATCCAAGGGCTTCTGATTTACAGAAGGTAATCTTCTTATTTTTAACAAAGATTGGGAAATCTTCTAAACAGAATTTATTCTGCATTTTAAGTGATTTTTTAATCACCATTGGATCATTGATCCAACGGTGCTCCGATTTACAGAGCACAATCTTGTTATTTGGAAAGATTTTGAGAAATCTTTTCTTAACAGAATTTAATTCTGATCAATTAATGATTTATCATTATTATTATATTTTTGATCCAACGGTGGGGAGCTTTTAGTTCCAGCGCTAGCGCACCCGTGCTTTGCACGTGGTGCGCTGCTTAGAGTGCAGCGCACCTAGCACTAGCGCATCCGTGCTTTGCACGTGGTGCGCTGCTTAGAGCGCAGCGCACCTAGCGCTAGCGCTAGCACACGCGTGCTTTGCACGTGGTACACTGCTTAGGGCGCAGCGCACTTGGCGCTGCATCTGAAGCGTTGCTTCATTTCAAAATTTAAATTTCAAACAGAGCTTTGCTCTTATTGGGGGAAACAACCATCTTTGCCCTGCAGGGAGGTCAAAATAGACTATCTACGGGCCACACTCTCCGAAGTCGAACATCGACAAGGAGGGAAACAATCACTTATGAGTCCTCTCGACTTGTAAGGGAGAAAATTCTCTTGTGAGATCCTTACGACTCTCAAGAGAAAATGCACTTAGGAGTCTTCACGACCCCGAAAGAGAAAATACACCTGTGGGATGCTCTCGACTTGTAGCGAGAAAAGTCTTTATGATACCCTCATGACTCATAAAGTTGAAAAGTCTTAAGTGGCAGATCCTAACCCTGTCTCCTAAGCCATCACTGCCCTATAAGGAGGTCAAGATGGACTATCTACGGGCCACATTTGCCAAAATTATATGCCACTGAAATAAAGAAACTACTTACGGGTCCTCACGATTCGTAAGGAAAAATACCCGAGTGAGATCCTTACGACTCACGGAGGCGATGAACACTTAGTAATCCTCACGATTTCTAGGGAGAATATGCACCTATGAGATCCTCTCGACTTGTAGGGAGAAAAAAAACCCTTCTTGAGACTCTTACGGCTCATGAAGATGAAAAAGTCTTAGGCTACAAGAACCCTAAACTTGTCTCCTAAGCTCTCAATTCTATGGCCATGCATAACTCTGCACTACTTCACCCACGTACATACTTACGTGGGCAAATTAGTGGGGGGCATTTGTTCCCGCCAAAAATTTCTGCGCAAAAGAGCCCAAGGTATCAAATGGCAGCGATACGCTTAAGAAAATGCAAACCAGTATTTTCCGGGCTGTATTTTAACAAACTCCCGAATGATAAATTGCTAAATTTTTATGGTATCAAAAGTGTCTCGAAAAATACTTCGATTTGATATATTATGGGCCTCATAATTCATCCGGGATCAAAAGTTATGAGCAAATGTGCTATGCACGTGTAATCTATGTAAGAAAATGCAAACCAGTATTTTCCGGGCTGTATTTTGACAAACACCCGAATTATAATTAGCTAAATTCTGATGGTATCGAAAGCATCTCGAAAAATCCTTCGATTTGATATATTATGGGCCTCATAATTCATCCGGGATCAAAAGTTATGAGTAAATATACTATGCACGTGTAATCTAAAGTTATGCTCTACTATATGGGGGATGCATTTTTAGTCCCACATCGGGAAAAAGAGAGATCCCTTCTCTACCACTCCCATATAAATAAGAGGGGATACCTCTTAGAAAAGGATGAGAATTCAATTCTCAAAGGAGATTAGTTCTCCATAGGAGCTTAGTGCTCCAAGTTAGGGCCATAGCTGCCCCCCATAATGCGTATATGCGCAAGTGCCATGTGTGCCACGTGCAATGCACGTGCGTCCGCCACATGCGCGGCACGTGCCATGCACGTGAGCCAAACACGTGTAACGCACGTGGGAGAATTCAATTCTCAAAGGAGCTTAGTTCTCCAAGTTAGGGCCTTAACTGCCCCTCCATAATGTGTATATGCGCAACGCACGTGCGCACCACGTGCAACTCACGTGCGCCCACCACGTGCGAGAATTCAATTCTCAAAGGAGCTTAGTTCTCCATGTTAGGGCCTTAGCTGCCCCCCATGATGTGCAAGCGCCACGTGTGATGCACGTGCGCCCGCCACGTCCGACTCAAGTGCGCCCGCCACGTGCGACGCACGTGCGCCCAACACGTGCGACGCACGTGCGAGAACGCAAAGAGGCCTTTTTCAGCAGTCAGGAGTTTAAGCTTCAACATATTCTTCCTCCTGATAAGTGGGACATGGTTCAAATGGTACATCCCTCCACATCTTCGATATATGGCGTTGTAATCCCTCAGCGTCGTCGGAGAGGTGGTGGGTCCCAATGACTAATGATCTCTCTTTCCAAATAACAGAAGAACCCCCCCCACAAGCTTTGAGAAATTTCAAAGAAAAGAGCAAGCTCTGAGAAGAACTTTTATTCAAGGTAAAAACAGATAGATAAAAAACATCTCATCGAGGAAGAACATAGTTCTTTTTCAGATCATAGATCTATAAGACAAAGGTCTTTCACAAAAAGAGATCATTGTATCTCATCATAAAAAGAGGGAGAAGAATTTCATTCTCTTCAGATCATAGATCTACAAAGACAAAGTCTTTCACAAAAAAAATAGAAGAGATTGTAACATCTCCTATAAAAATAAGAACTTTGTTCTTAGAACCATGAGACAAAGTCTCTTGTAAGCGAGAACTTATTTCTCAGATCACAAAATTGATCAGAAGCGCTCTGCGCTCATTGTCTGACGCGCAGCGCCAAGTGCGCCACGTGCTCCTTACGTGTGCGCTACTTCATAAGAAGCGCCTTAGCGCTCTAAATCTGGTGACCAGTGCCAAGCGTGCCACGTGCTCCTCACGTGTGCGCTACTTAACAGAAGCGCTCTGCGCTCATTGACTGGCGCTCATCGCCAAGCGCGCCACATGCTTCTCATGTGTGCGCTACTTAACAGAAGCGCTCTACGCTCATTGACAGGCGCTCAGTGCCAAGCGCGCCATGTGCTCCTCACGTGTGCGCTATTTAACAGAAGCGCTTTGCGCTCTTTGACTGGTGCACCACGTGCTCCTCACGTGTGCGGTACTTAACAGAAGCGCTTTGCGCTCATTGACTGGCGCTCAGCGCCAAGCGCACCACGTGCTCCTTACGTGTGCGCTGAGGGAACATAAACTATTCTTTAAATAAAGACCCAGAGCTATAATGAGTGCTCAGCACTCAATAAAAAACAAAAACGGTTGTCAGAACCCAAACCAATACTCAGCATTGTTAAATGAAAAAGGGCTGAGCCTAATTAAATGTCCAACATTTTAACTGAATGGGTCGAGCCCAAGTTGTCAATAGATCCTTAATTCAGATTAATTGAGCCCATATGCTCATAAATCTTTGATTTTAGTCCCAAATTGGACTACATATCACCCAACCAATATTGGTTCAAGGATACATCTCTTCATTCCTCTGATATTTGTCGTTGTAATCCTTCAACATTTTCAGAAAGGTGACGGGTCCCGACAACCAGACATTCCACGGACTGTGGGGTCCTTAAACTCATGGATTATGATGTACTTAAACTTTACGGACTGTGGGGTCCTCAAACTCACGGACTATGATGTCCTTAAACTTATGGACCGCAACGTCCCTAAACTAAACCCCCAAAGACTATGACGTCTTTAAACTGGACTATGATGTGCTTAAACTTATGGACCGCAATATCCCTAAACTAAACAATAGAGCTTAAATGTCCTAAAACTTATAGACTATGACGTCTTTAACCTCATTTCAGACTCTGATGTCCTTAAATGATCCTGTTGAGTAAATCTTAGTCTAAAATTAGACCAACGTACCCTCAAAAAACGTTTAAGTTGATCTTAGTCTCAAATGAGGTTAACGATCCTTAAACCCAACCCAAATCCAAATTTAAGAAAATACGGATTTAGACTAATTTACGTCCTACGGGCGACAACATAAATTAGTCTCCGTATACAATCCACGGGCAACCAAAAATAAAACAAACACACACGACACGAAGTGACTATCTGGAGAAGGAGAAAGTGATTACCGCGATGCGGTAGGGTAATTAACTGCAGGGGCTTGCGCCTCCAGGGAAGAGCATCCCCACAATCAAAACCCCCTCGTAAACGAGGTGGAATCTGACGAAGTCTGCTTCATCGACCGCATCTGTCTAAACCTCCGATGCATGGTGCCATAAATCAACTTGGCATCTTCGGAGATGTGGACGGATAAAACCCAATAGCATCTGCCCCCAAAATTCAGGCCGGACGTCCCAACGTCCCGGTCGCGTCTTTCGGCGGCGAATAGTGACTTTCTCCGTTTTCTACGGTGTCGAAGATTGACTTTCTCCGTTTTCTACGGTGTCGGGGATCGACTTTCTCCGTTTTCTACCGTGTCGGTGATCGACTTTCTCCGTTTTCTACGCTGTCGGGGTTCACTTTCTCCGTTTTCTACGGTGTCGAGGATCGACTTTCTCCGTTTTCTACGGTGTCGGGGTTGACTTTCTCCATTTTCTACGGTGTCGAGGATTGACTTTCTCCGTTTTCTACGGTGTCGAGGATCGATTTTCTCCGTTTTCTACGGCGTCGGGGTTGACTTTCGCCGTTACGGTGTCGGGGTTGACTTTCGCCGTTACGGTGTCTGGGTTGACTTTCGCCGTTACGGTTGTTCCCTCATAGGAACTGAACAAAACATATGAATAAAGTAACGAGGAAAGCCCCCAGGTGGAGCATCACGTGCCCATACGTGACCGGGCCTCACATGCAGACACGTGACTTTTTATAAGCAAAGTCTATAGGCGCTGAATGAAATAAATAATTGGAGATGCTTAATTGGTGGGGTCACGTGCCAACACGTGATGGGTTCCTGAGCCCTCTGAACTAATAGAATTAAATTCTAATTAGAAGCTTCATGCTTAATCTGTGAGGTCACGTGCCAACACGTGATGGGCTTCTGAGCCCTCTGAATTTATAAAATTAAATTCTAATTAAAAGGAATCAACAACCCTAATTGGAAAAATATTTTTCTAGATCTTTCCAAACAAGAAAGATTGCACTCTGTAAAGTAGAGCACCGTTGGATTAAAAATCCAATGGTGATTAAAAATCACCAATTTATAGGAAGATTCTGTGCAAGGAAATATTTTCCTAAAATTTGCCAGGCACAACAAATGAAATATTTTATGTGAAATAGAAGTTTTTGGATTAAAAATCCAACGGTGAATAAAATTCACCGAGTGATCTAAAAGATCATGTTGGTTATAAAATCAATCAAAATCTCTCAATGAGAGATTGGCTGAACAAACTGATTCTTTTTTTCTCCTATAAATAGGAGCCAAGTTTGATATAGAGAAAAAAAAAGAGAACCCCTTCAGAAACCAAAAGAAAAGAATTGAATTCTCTAGAGAGAGGAAGATCCCCTCAGAGAAAAAGAAACCCTAGGTAAGGGAAGGAAGAAAAACACAGAGAATATTTTATCTCTTCTTCACCTTCATAAGAGTTTAACTCTTCTAAAAAAAACTTAGTTCTTCCTCTGGTTGAAGATATGAAGAAGCAGATCTCCCCACAAGTTGAGAATTTAATTCTCATCGGGAAGATTTGTTAGGCAGATTCAAAACCTAGGGGGAGAATTGAGTTCAAAGAATTTAATTCTTACAACAGAACATATAGGAATTTAATTTCCCTAAATAAAATTAGGGTTCAAACCCTATATAAGAATTTAATTCATATCAAACAGGAGACTTAACTCAAGATTTCCATACACGTAAAAAAAAGAAGAAGGTTAGCACCCAAACATGATCACGTGCTCCCACGTGAGCATCCGTGTTGAACGAGAGAAAACAAATGAGATCAGGTCACGTGCTCCCACGTGACCCCTTAACATGCCCTTCAGAAGAAAAAAGGGGAATAAATGCAAGGCAGTTTCTATTTTAGGGCACCTCACGTGACATCACGTGACCCCTTAATAGTGCTTAGCACTTTTCAAAAGAGAATAAAACAGAGGCAACTTTCAGTCTTTGGGGGCGCCTCACGTGAGCGCTTTAAATCTTCAGTATTTAACACTACTTCAAGCGCCTCACGTGACCCCACATGAGCGCTTAAAATCTTCAGTGTTTAACACCACTTCAAGCGCCTACGTGACCCCATATGAGCGCTTCAAATCTTTAGTGTTTAACACTACTTCAAGCGCCTCACGTGACCCCACGTGAGCGCTTCAAATTTTCAGTGTTTAACACCACTTCAAGCGCCTCACGTGACCCCACGTGAGCGCTTCAATTCTTTAGTGTTTAACACTACTTCAAGCGCCTCATGTGACTCCACGTGAGCGTTTCAAATCTTCAGTGTTTAACACTACTTCAAACGCCTCACTTGACCCCACGTGAACGCTTCAAATCTTCAGTGTTTAACACCATCTCAAGCGCCTCACGTGACCCCACGTGATGGCCAAAGTGTTTCAAACTTATATGCATCACGGGCGACACGTGGGCATTCTTAAATTCCAGTGTTTCATACTGCCTCAGAGTATCACATGGGAACACGTGAGCGCTGAATAAACATGTTAGTGCTGAACACAATGAAGGGCTAACATTAGCCAGAATCAGACCAAATGTTCCAAGGACCATCAATTGAGCCTTTCATGCTCAGGCTTTCCAAATCCAATCTCAAGACAGCTAATAAGCTCCCAACAAATGACATCTAAACTGATGTTCATCCCATTTCCCCAAATCGGGACATTGGTTCAAGGGTACATCTCTTCATACCTCTGATACATGTCGTTGTAATCATTCAACGTCTTCAGAGAGATGGAGGGTCCCAATAACCAATAACTTTTGGCACATTCCCAAACTGGTTTAACCAGAACCCCACAGACTATGACATCTTTAAACTGGACTATGAGATCCTTAAACTCATGGACTATGATGTCCTTAAACTTTACGGACTGTGGGGTCCTTAAACTCATGGACTATGATGTTCTTAAACTTTACAGACTATGATGTCTCTAAACTACCATGGACTGTGAGGTCCTTAAACTCATAGACTATGATGTCTTTAAACTCTACAGACTATGATGTCTTTAAACTCCACGGACTATGACGTCCTTAAACTTATGGACCGCAATGCCCCTAAACTAAAACAATAGAGCCCAAATGCTCTTTTGTTGGATCTAAATGATCCTGTTAAGTAGATCCAAGTTTAAAATTAGACTAACGTATCCTTAATAAATGCTTAAGTTGATCTTAGTCTCAAATGAGATTAACGATCCTTAAACCCAATCCAAACCCAAATCTAAGAAAATACGGATTTGGACTAATCCACGCCTTACGGGCGACAACATAAATTAGTCTCCGTATACAATCCACGGGAAACCAAAAACAAAACAAACACCTACGACATGAAGTGACCATCTGGAGAAGGAGAAAATAGTTACCGCGATGCAGTAGCGTAATTAACTGCAGAGGCTTGCTCCTGCAGGGAAGAGCGTCCCTACAATCAAAAAACCCTCACAATGAGGGGGAATCTGACGAAGTCTGCTACAATGGCCGTATCCGTCTAAACCTCCGATACATGGTGCCATAAATCAACTTAGCATGTTCGGAGAGGTGGACGGATAAAACCAAATAGCATCTGCCTCCAAAATTCAGGCCAGACGTCCCAACGTCCCGGTCGCGTCTTTCGGCGGAGAACAGATTCTGGCATGCCCGGTGGGACCTTTTCCTCTTTCCACTCCACACTTCGTGTGTCGTGTTTCGCGAACGAATAGCGGTTTGCTATGGTTGCCTCTGGATTCGAGATACTAAGATTTGGTGTCTTACTCCGTGCAGAAAACAGAAGATCAATGGCTTTCAACTGCACCAACTGCAACAACTCCCGCTCCGTCCTCACAGGAGGAGTGACTTATGGGCCTCCAGCGGCCTCCATTTTCATGATGTCGGTTGTCACGACCCGAAATTGGCACGTGACGGCCCTAATACTACGCAACGCCTCTAGACGTAACGCAGTAAAAGAAAGCCAAAACCCAGAAATCTAAACCATAAAAATACGGAAAAGATAATAAAAGTTTTTGAAACATTTGAAATCACAACTTAAATTCTTTAAACGAGTCCACTTTTTCTTTAAAATTTTGGCAGCACCCCCTTTGTAAAACAAGCCCCCAAAAAGGTTACAACATAAATATAAAGTAAAGCATCCCAAACAGGAGCAAAAATCCACGCCCAACGGCGGAAAACAACACCACAACAGATATACGACGCCGTAACGAAGAAATAAGAGACAAAAGAAAGGAAACTGTATAAAAGGCATAAATCCACAATAATATACAATATCGTCCTCACCAAGTCTCTAAGTCACAACATACTAGTAGTAGATGGAGAGTACAAGATACAACGAATATACAATACAACCTCAGATAACCACAAAACCCACCTGGGCAAAACTGCACACTATCAGGCGAAGTGGTATCCGCAGCCAAAAGATGATAGATAGGTGAATAGCCAGCCTCGACTACTTTGGGGAAACACCTGCAATACCTGTGGCACAACGGGGGTGAGTTGCCAACTCGTGAATAGTAAATAACATATGCAGGTAATCGCAAGAATGTACGTACAGTATGAATCTAAGATATGAAATTTGCAGTAATAACATGTCATATGAATGCTGAATAATGGAAAGTACACTAGCAGTTACAACCAACATATATAAAGCAATAATGATATGACAACAGTATGCAACAATCATGCACTAGGGATATGAGAATGTAAATGTGCAACACTCATGAAAGGTACGCTAATAGGTACTACTAATACATGAAACCGTGCACAAATAGATAAAGGTGAGGTATGGAGTGAAATATGTCATTTTCACGGAATCCTGATATCGTGGTAGGATCACAATCCAGCAAGACAAATCAAATCCCAATTCCTCAAATCAGCCCCCAAATTGGCTCTCATATCATCTAAGTGTCACATCTCCTCAACTGCACAATATCAAGAGTATCTCGTATATAAATCGAATGTACAACATCAAGAATATCTCACATATATCGAATGTACAACATCAGGTATATCTCACATATATCGAATGTACAACATCAAGTGGATCTCACATATCGCGTATGTACATCATCAAGCATATCTCACATATATCGAATGTACATCATCAAGTAGATCTCACATATCTAGTATGTAAAATATCAGGTATATCTCACATATATCAAATGTACAACATCAAGGGGATCTCACATATCTCGAATGTACAATAGCAAGTGGATCTCACATATCTCGTATGTACAATATCAAGCATATCTCACATATCTCGAATGTACAACAGGAAGTAGATCTTACATATCTCGTATGTACAATAGCAAGTGGATCTCACATATCTCGTATGTACAATATCAAGCATATCTCACATATCTCGAATGTATAACAGCAAGTAGATCTCATATAAATCGAATGTACATCATCAAGTAGATCTCACATATCTAGTATGTACAATATCAGGTATATCTCACATATATCAAATGTACAACATCAAGTGGATCTCACATATCTCGAATGTACAACAGCAAGTGGATCTCACATATCTCGAATGTACAATAGCAAGTGGATCTCACATATCTCGTATGTACAATATCAAGCATATTTCACATATCTCGAATGTACAACAGCAAGTAGATCTCACATATCTCGTATGTACAATAGCAAGTGGATCTCACATATCTCGTATGTACAATATCAAGCATATCTCACATATCTCGAATGTACAACAGCAAGTAGATCTCACATAAATCGAATGTACATCATCAAGTAGATCTCACATATCTAGTATGTACAATATCAGGTATATCTCACATATCTCGAATGTACAACAGCAAGTGGATCTCACATATCTCGAATGTACAATAGCAAGTGGATCTCACATATCTCGAATGTACAATAGCAAGTGGATCTCACATATCTCGTATGTACAATATCAAGTAGATCTCACATATCTAGTATGTACAATATCAGTATCCCATCTCAATGAATCTCTTATATCCTGAATCAAAACTCCAGCACAATTCTAACATCCTAAATATAATGGCATAAATAAATATGATGAGGGCAATACACATATATTAGCGTCCCATTCCACTAATATTGGTGTAAGGGTATATATAACAGCGGCTCAATCCCCTGTTATATATACAAATGAGTAATTAGAAATATCATGAAACCAATGTGTCAAGCATCGACACAGAAATACCGATCCATCAGGTGCTGTCTCCATGACTGGCCCCCTGATAAGTACGTATCATACGCTATCCCGAGAGCTCGAGTGCCTAGCTCTGACCCTCGCCTCTCGACGTATTCATACGCACATGACTCCCGTCGGTATCCACTCGATAGCCGATGAATCATTGGTCCTGTCACCGGAAAGTATGGTTCCCCTAAGCCTCATCGCCTAGCACCGCGATGTCGACTCACACTGCGACAACGTTCTTGCTTCGGGGTACCTCCGGGCCCCACCATGTACCCACAGACGGTGCCTCCTCACTCCTCGAATCGGGCATATATCAGAACCGATAAATCTCATGGTGGATGCTATAATATCATATCAAGGAAACCGGGTTTTTCAATGTATGCATAATTTCATGAACTACTACGGTCCCCAAATCCAGAAAACATCATGAAAAATCCATATAACAATGCGATAATCCATGAATAAAGTATACGCAACATAAAAACTGTAATGAAAGCGTATAAAGGAAAAGCATAGCTATAACCAGATATATATGAACACATGAATGGTATAGCAGAAAATATAGGTATCTACCTATATGATGATGTAATATACCTATCAGGTATAAGTAAAGTATGAAATGCAAGTACACCTGTAGCTATGTCCTTAGGTGTGTATGTACCTAACACTAATGGTACAATACCCTATAGGTAAACAGGAACTAGCATATCAAAGTCTAAGTTATAAACGATAAGAAATATGTATCAATGTCACAATGTCCCTAACCAGACAATATTTCTAAATGTGGGTTGTGCATGACATGGCAACTATTGACGGTGTGTGTGGTATACAATCAGTGCTCTCGCAATCTGAGCCGTCAATAATAGTGCAGTGTCCTAAGGATACTAGTCCAAGCACAACTATCACCAAGCAGAAAGGTATATGCGCAATTCTAAACATGACATAGAATATGCGACAATGTAAATCTCTAGCCCAGACGCATAACGCCATGCGGGCGATGTAAGTCCGCGGCGGCGCCCCGGCCGTCGATCCGACGCCGAAAACGCGGAAACAAAAACTTTGCAAACTAGCAAACCGGCACCACCGCGCACTTTTAACCCGGATCGGGCCATTAACCTAGCTACTAGAAAAATACAAGATGGGTAGAGAAGTATACCAAGCGATCCGTGTCCTTCGGTCTTCGTCTCCACTCCGATCTCCCGCGGAAACTCCGTTCATCTCCTTCTCGTCGGAAAGGGCACCACGTAGCCGGAATCTTTTACGGGCTCCCACCTCTTGACCCAGGCAACATGGGCGCGAAGTTGGCTAGCCGACGCGTCCAAGATGTGCTGTAGAATAGTGTAGTAGTCTATGTCTCTTTAGGGTTTAGTTGCCATGGAGGATGGAGGAAGAGGTTAAAGAAAATTGGTGCTTTCAATTTTCTAGCAAGAAAAAAAAATGAGATGAAGAATCATCCTCCCACTCCAAAATGAAACTCTCTCATATCCCTCTCAAATTGTGCCCGGCCCCTTCTCACATGAAAATGGTGGAGGGAATGAATCTATAACAAGAAGGGAGGTGATGGTAGTAAAAGCAAAAGGGGTGACCATATCAAAAAGGCAATGATAACAATGTCATTTCCATTCAAATCAACTCTAATCCATTCTAATCAAAGGATAAGATGCAAATGGAATCTAATGATTAAAGAACCATCATGATGCCACAAATAGCAAGAAACCCCTCAACAATAAGTTATTTGCAAACTTGCAAATAACCCCCTCCACCGGAAAAGTCTGGCTGGGAAAGAACAAAGGAAAACCGGTCGGAACGGAATGCAAACTGGCAACTTCAGAAAACTGATCCCGTAATAAATTACAGGAAAACCCCGCTACTGCATATACATGCCCGCATATGTATTCCCGCTGAACACAAATGCAAAGAGACAAAACTACACTATCTAATACTAGGATCCGGCTTAAGCCAAAGCCGGCTAGTAAAATCCGTCTAATCACGATCCATGCAATACCGCACGTATCTAATCGAACCCTGCCATATCTCCATACGGCCTCTACAGCGTTTCGCCCGAAACTTGAGTAACTGTGTGTGGTGGACTCTAAAGACTCGTCAATACTATGACTGTGGATTTAACCACTAGCACGTCAGAGGTATTAGCCATACGTGACGGGCCACCAGCTATTGACCAAAAGGGACGTCGATGAGCGAACTCATCCTGACACCCTACTGAGCCTGTCAGTGACAATATCCGTACAGTCCGGTCCGTTCGTCTATGAACATCGCATGACGTGCCTAGGGGTTTGGTAAAAGTCAGACCCCAATAGCGGTACAAGTCGTGTCGGAGTGTAGCTCAGAACACCCTGAGATACTACTGGAATACCTACCAGTAAATCTCCTGCCTTGGCTAAGGACTTTTCATGTTCTGGCTCTCCTAGACACAGCGCGACCTCACCCCCAATACCGGGAGAGACGAACCCCCGAAGATCCGCTCACTGCCTCCATGTGGCTCGGGACTGTACCCAACTAAAACCTGTTTGCACGACTCCTTTGAGCCGTGGTAGGGTAGTAATCAAAGCACAGTGGGAACTCACACGAGATAAATGACGATCTCAGGTCGATGAACTAACCTGTACACATGTCACCAGGGAACTGCTATCTGACATCAGGTATAATACCAACTAGCAGGTTCCCGGCGAGTCCTATCCGGTGTACTCATAACCCAATGAGCACCTGTATACATCTTAGGTGAACCAACTGACACCAGTGGCTTATGAGACCGGCCACCGCCCCTCGTCGGGGTCTCGACTGTATACACTAGTCTACTCCGGAGTATCGATGCCCTGTCTCGAAACTCCCACGACTAGGGACCTTTTAAGGATGTGCTTATAGACTCCAGCTCTCACGTATATGATCGTCCTCATACTGCTGGTAGTCAAGCAAGAATCATAGGGGCTCTATCAACGTGTAATAGCGACTCGTAAGGTCACCTAAAGCAGTACACGATAATAAAGATAAACCAGATAGCATACTGTCATCTCGAGTAAGACTGTCCTACCGGCATAGGTCCTCCTCAATCATTGCAATCACGTGCCTGTGATCCAATAATTGACTCTGAGGGCACTATATCCAACAATCTCCCACTTGCACTCAAGGCTAATTATTGCGATGTCGTATACTCACAGCCCGTGTGATACCGAACACCCAACTCCTCTACTAGTCAGTCTCACAAAGCTCGTTTGCGAAACTATTGCGTTCGAGGAATAGCCTCAGTGAGTGGATCCGCCTTGATGTTTCTTTCTATGTCTCTCTATATCTCAAGTTTGCGGAGAAACCCATCTCCGGAAATGAGCAGCACCTGTCTTAGAATATGTCTGGATGTCTGATGGGACCTAGCTCATAAACGAACTCCAAATCCAAACTTCTTAGACTGTATGGTCAACTGAACTTAATCAGTATCCTGCGCCATGCCTCCCTCAGTATTTCCTTGGACCACCTGTCCAAAATACTGCCCCTCGTCAGAAGGAAAATCTATAACTCTGACAACCTCCTTGTCGTCCAGGTCACCTTGGAAGCCTGGAATGATAACTGTCTCCCGAATGAGGCTGTCATTATCATATCCCTAGAACATCCACTTATGTTCTAAAACTGCTTCCGACTGTTTCTCCAGGATTGGATCAATATCAACTTATTGCATCTACTGTAAGAACAATATCTGGTGTGGTACTTGACATCTCATGATTGATTCAATCGCCTAAGCAAGTGATCTGCCAATCATGCACATCCCTCTCTACTTTAGTCTGTAATACACCTTTAGAGAGGGTGACTCCATCACCTGCAGGTACACTACCGTGCCAGGAGTCGTCCATTCTAAATGCTCTTAGAATGCTGTTTAAGTACCCTTAATTGGGAAACCACCCAAATCTAGATCTACAACCATAGATCTAATAACCAGTATGTCTGATATAATGTCCAAGTCCCATGTGGAGAAACCACTGTGTGACAACCAAAGTATAACCGATCGTAGTATAGGAATATCACTTCCTACTCTGTGTATGTCATCCAAATACCAGGACATCACACCCTACTACCTTCTTAACAGATCCATCTCCTATTCTGATGAAGTCAAACCTATGACTGTCACATCAGAAATTGATGATCTATCTCCGCTATATCTGCTCTAGTCTATAAATAGACATAAGCCTGATGTCCACCAATGCTTCCGCTGCTCCCACTGACTACGACAACCCTCTGGCAGAGTCATATACACGTGCACTTCTAAAGCTAGTTCAGAACGACGCTATACTCATCCTCCTGCCGGGTCTCACAGGCTGGAACAACAGCAATGGCAAGTCTGGGTAAACAAGAACTTCCCTGTCACCGTCCTTGAGGCTACCGGAGTACCTCTCGGGTGCCTGAAGTTACCCACCGTATCTGCGGAGTGGCCAATGGAATGTCAAACCAGATTGAATCTTTAGGTTCCTATCAAATCTTCAGTAATCGTTTGTGGTTCTAGAATCACTTCCAGTTCTACCATACTCCCACTACTGTTTTCTGAAAAAATCCATTTTTATTAAAACTGTGGCGAGTCTAGAACAATATCACTATTGATCTTCCATATGGTAGAAAGTCAACCCTCGTCATAGCCCGGGTCAACCCACAAACAGCCATTACAGAAACGTGCCTTGAGTTATCCAGAGTCTGGTTTTAAGCATAAGCTGGACAACTCCCCGTACCTTAACAAAGTCAAGGTATGAACTGTTCTATATCTAATATAGAAACAGAGGCACTAATTTAATTTAACCAGATTCAAATCATGCAGCTGTCTCCAGTGCATGTCAAGTAAATGGAAGGAGGCCGATCAGCGTTACTCAACTTAGGAGCACTTCCAATTATGAGTAACCTGAAAGAGAAGCAAGTTCTCTTAATCATTACTATCAACTGAATACCATACACAAGTATCTACATCTTCGATCAACTTGAAGAATCCCGATACTTGCAACACCTGGTTCTCTACTTTATTCAAATACCTATAACTTCTCAAAATTTGGACCCTGTGTTTCCATGAAACACCTGTTTAAAAATTAGAGAAGTCATAAGTAAACCGAATATAGTACGAGGACCAACCCCTCTGTCCTTATGGACCCTGGACAACATACAATACTCTGTATAAGTCTCTTGAGTCTGATAACTCATTCACTGTGTGTCGTAGGTTGAAAACTGTACTTATGGTTAAGAAGAATTACACCGCTGTTTAATGCTCCTTACCTAACCATCCACTGATATAGGTAAATGTCACAGACATAATTTCAAAAAGGTATATCTCACTCTATAAAAATAGACGTGCAGATATATCAATTTGAAATTGGTGCATAATAGCGGATATTCAAAACCAAATATTTGCCGTCCGGCAAACAACACAGGTGACTTCCTCAAATATCACCGATTACAACGAATCCCGATATAATGAGGATGATCACCCAATTCCCAATAACTTACTCCCACTCATCATCTGTAAAACCATACAGATGTGAGAATCATACCTGGTAAATACGTACCCTGGAGTAAGAACTAATTGGGAAATCAGTTTTCCTTTAACAGTACACAGTGAAACTGAAATATTGAAATGTTTCGATGGGGTATCCCGGTATTCCTAGTAATGCCTCTTCCATTATCCAGATTCACAACTGTAACCGTATATCTCTTTGCCATCTCTCCAAATCCCTTTATATGTCTTTAGTCTTTACCTTCTGTACACCCCTTTAGGCCAAATGGTTTTCTTTCTTCCCTACCGTTTGGCACCAGCCTATGGTTTGGAAGAAGACTATCCAATAAGCATAACGGGTGTACTGTCCTAATCCTAGGAGCACTCACAATGCGAGAGAAGGTGAAGATAAAAGACAACCGAATAAACCTTATTCCTATTTCTCCTGAACCAGGATCCATCCCCGAACTGGAACAAGTTCCTTTCGAGTTCGTATATAACCATACGATGGATTATCCAATAAACTTGGGATCTTCGTAGTGATACGGAGTGTCCTGGAGAAATACAAAGGTGATTTAGGATTGGCGAAGAAATATTTGGTTTGGTCGTAAATACCAGTCGCAATTTACTTTGCCCTCTTACTAATCCCTTTATTTGTCTTAACTTAATACCTTCTGTATACCGTTTAGGCTAACTGGTTTTCTTCATTCCCTACCGGTCGGCACCAGCCTAAGGTTTGGAAGAAGACTATCCAATTTGTGTAATAGGTGTGCTATCTCCTAAACCAAGGAGTACTCGCAATGAGAGAATGTGAAAGGAAAAGACAACTGAATAGTCCTATTCGTTTTCTCCAGAACCGGAAACCATCCTCGAATTCCTTCGAGTTCGTATATAACCATACGATGGTTTTGTCCAATGGAAGTGGACGTTCGTAGTAATACGGGGTGTCCCGGAGAAAAGGGTAAAAGTAGGAGTGGCAATGAGGTCTGCAATTCTGACAATCCAAAAGCCAGTGTTAAGAAGGTTCGGTCAACTTGGTCACTGAGTCATAGTCTAGGGTCGTGTCAATGGTCGCTGCCAAAGAGAGAGAGAAAAGAAACACTCAGCATGCACTCTAACCTAGATCAGAATGGTTATCACTTTATCTAATCTGGAAACCTCCCACTGTAACGTCAAATTCTTCCCCAAACCTGAAAGAAGAATTAGCCGGGATCACCCGAAGAGTAAACCAACTCATCAGTGGGAATCGGGATCCAACTATCATCGCATGATAACGTGGCGGAATCCGCTCACGCTATCATACTCCAGAAGGTATGCGCATATCTGGCAAGTTTCAGTTCTTTTGAAACTCCCGATGTGGATTTTTACCCCATGCTCTTATGACCTTGGCGTGAGGTCAAAATATCATAAGTCACATGTCAAGTTCTACCCATCATTATCCAGGTTAATTTGAATCAACCCGTACATACCCTTGACGTAGGCCAAAATAGTAGTATGACTGTCCCAAACCAACGCATCTATCTATGCAACAGATAAATATCCGGCAGCTACCAATCACTATGCCTTGGCATGAGGTCAAAATACATAGCTTGAATACTTCCGAATATTTAACTGAAATGATGGAGGGCTACGAATGGTTTCTGGCGAAAACCTTTAACGTAATGAACTTGATATCGTTGAAGGAACTGGATAGCTTTGAAAAATATGGTGACGAAAACCTTTGCTAAAGAGATCACTCCCGGTGAAGGGATCTCGGCTCTTTCCCCGTAGAATGAGGTGCAGGATATTCCAACTGAATACCACGATGCAAAGCAAAAGTAATCGGCTATAGTGAAGTTATTGCCCTGACACAAACTTCTGTCCAAGGGGTCACTCCCGGTGAAGGGATCTCGGCCCTTGCCTCGTCGACTGAGGAGCAGGATATTCCAACTGAATACCACTGTGTAAAACAAAAGTGAACGTCCTTGCAATAACAGCTTTTTGAAAAATGTTCCAACAACATCAGAATAGCTTTGTTTATCTTGCATTGATCCGAATCAACGCAGTCCCATCAATTGATCACACCACAAAGAACGAAAATAATGATGTACGTATATGCCATCCGCATTCGCCACTGGGTCCCGTCATCACCCGTTAGGTTACTTAACTAACGACAGAGCGGGGACTGGACTAGCGCGGATGCAAAACATATACAACATCTACTAGTATATATATAATATATAATTTTCGCTCAAGGCGTGATAAAATGCAACATCACAGAAATGTACAGCATCACAGAATAATACAGATATCTGGGATCCCCGGGTTTCACAGAGCCGCTACTGAAACCCGACGTTCCCCTGGTCGTGTGGATAGCCTGTGCAATGAAATCCTAGACCCCTACGGGCGCGGCAAGTCACCCGCCAAAACCTGAAGCGAGGCAGCCCCCTTCAGCAACGTGAATGGACCACCCAGCACTTCACGGAATCCGGTAACTTGGGCACCCCTCCTGGGTCAATCCTATACCCCCTACGAGTGCGGCGAATAGCCCGTCAATTCTAGAGTAAATCCCCCTCCGTCTCAACGCCATGAGATGCGGGCTCGTTGCCCTCTAGAACCCGGCTATCCGTGCACCCCTCCGCGGGGTAATCCTAGTACAGAAAGTAAAATATACATACAACGGGTACATCGACCGCAACCTGGTCGTGCCCCAAAATAATAATACAAACAGGCAGTGACGGCAGTCCACATGTCGGACGCTCGCCCCGCAATATCAAATGTACATAATACAACAAAAACTGTACTACCATTGCATCCAGGCTATCCCCCACGACCGATCCGCAACATCACAGCAAAATCACAGAACATCAACGTGAAAGTCACGTTCGCAAATCCGTCTAACCGGGCTATAGCAGTTAGACTGGATTTACCGATCAAGTGACATTCACGGTCGCAGATATAATGTAAATACTGTGAACTAGCATGTTTAAAATATCCGATCGAACAAATTTTATCAAGTGGGACCCAAGCAGTACTGTAGCACTTACAGAAAATCTGGGCCCAAAAATAATATCCCAAAACCCATATTTTTAACTCATAAGCAATCTGCAAAATTTTGATCAAGTGATCAATCAAAAGCGCGGTGGAACCGCGGCCCAAGCATGGGTTTGGCCGCGGTTCCGCGGCGGTATGGAGAGATCGCGCGACCAAATTTTCACAGATTGCTTCTATATCCATGCACAGTATTCTGAGACAACCTGAAAAATTTTTGGAGCTAAAAAAAATTCGACAGAAACTGAGCATGTGAAAATACGGTTTTCGGGGATTTTTGTTCGATCGAGTTCCAAACATACTAGAGTAAGCTAGGCAGGTTAACGGTGTGGCTCTGATACCAATGTAAGTCCGCGGCGGCGTCCCGGCCGTCGATCCGACGCCGGAAACGCGGAAACAAAAACTTTGCAAACTAGCAAACCGGCACCACCGCGCACTTTTAACCCGGATCGGGCCATTAACCTAGCTACTAGCAAAATACAAGATGGGTAGAGAAGTATACCAAGCGATCCGTGTCCTTCGGTCTTCGTCTCCACTCTGATCTCCCGCGGAAACTCCGTTCATCTCCTCCTCGTCGGAAAGGGCACCACGTAGCCGGATCTTTTACGGGCTCCCACCTCTTGACCGAGGCAACTCGGGCGCGAAGTTGGCTAGCCGACGCGTCCAAGATGTGCTGTAGAATAGTGTAGTAGTCTATGTCTCTTTGGGATTTAGTTGCCATGGAGGATGGAGGAAGAGGTTAAAGAAAATTGGTGCTTTCAATTTTCTAGCAAGAAAAAAAAATGAGATGAAGAATCATCCTCCCACTCCAAAATGAAACTCTCTCATATCCCTCTCAAATTGTGCCCGGCCCCTTCTCACATGAAAATGGTGGAGGGAATGAATCTATAACAAGAAGGGAGGTGATGGTAGTAAAAGCAAAAGGGGTGACCATATCAAAAAGGCAATGATAACAATGTCATTTCCATTCAAATCAACTCTAATCCATTCTAATCAAAGGATACGATGCAAATGGAATCTAATGATTAAAGAACCATCATGATGCCACAAATAGCAAGAAACCCCTCCACAATAAGTTATTTGCAAACTTGCAAATAACCCCCTCCATCGGAAAAGTCTAGCTGGGAAAGAACAAAGGAAAACCGGTCGGAACGGAATGCAAACTGGCAACTTCAGAAAACTGATCCCGTAATAAATTACAGGAAAACCCCGCTACTGCATATACATGCCCGCATATGTATTCCCACTGAACACAAATGTAAAGAGACAAAACTACACCATCTAATACTAGGATCCGGCTTAAGCCAAAGCCGGCTAGTAAAATCCGTCTAATCACGATCCGTGCAATACCGCACGTATCTGATCGAACCCTGCCATATCTCCATACGACCTCTACAGCGTTTCGCCCGAAACTTGAGTAACTGTGTGTGGTGGACTCTAAAGACTCGTCAATACTATGGCTGTGGATTTAACCACTAGCACGTCAGAGGTATTAGCCATACGTGACGGGCCACCAGCTATTGACCAAAAGGGACGTCGATGAGCGAACTCATCCTGACACCCTACTGAGCCTGTCAGTGACAATATCCGTACAGTCCGTTCCGTTCGTCTATGAGCATCGCATGGCAGGCCTAGGGGTTTGGTAAAAGTCAGACCCCTAATAGCGGTACAAGTCGTGTCGGAGTGTAGCCCAGAACACCCTGAGATACTACTGGAATACCTACCAGTAAATCTCCTGCCTTGGCCAAGGACTTTTCATGTTCTGGCTCTCCTAGACACAGCGCGACCTCACCCCCAATACCGGGAGAGACGAACCCCCGAAGATCCGCTCACTGCCTCCATGTGGCTCGGGACTGTACCTAACTAAAACCTGTTTGCACGACTCCTTTGAGCCGTGGTAAGGTAGTAATCAAAGCACAGTGGGAACTCACATGAGACAAATGACGATCTCAGGTCGATGAATTAACCTGTACATATGTCACCAGGGAACTGCTATCTGACATCAGGTATAATACCAACTAGCAGGTTCCCGGCGAGTCCTGTCCGGTGTACTCATAACCCAATGAGCACCTGTATACATCTTAGGTGAACCAACTGACACCAGTGGCTTATGAGACCGGCCACCGCCCCTCGTCGGGGTCTCGACTATATACACTAGTCTACTCTGGAGTATCGATGCCCTGTCTCGAAACTCCCACGACTAGGGACCTTTTAAGGATGTGCTTATAGACTCCAGCTCTCACGTATATGATCGTCCTCATACTGCTGGTAGTCAAGCAAGAATCCTAGAGGCTCTATCAACATGTAACAGTGACTTGTAAGGTCACCTAAAGCAGTACACGATGATAAAGATAAACCAGATAGCATACTATCATCTCGAGTAAGACTGTCCTACCGGCATAGGTCCTCCTTAATCATTGCAATCACGTGCCTGTGATCCAATAATTGACTCTGAGGGCACTATATCCAACAGGCGATTCCCCTGTAGATGTTAGATCTATTCACCCACACTCCAAGCTAGATGAAGTCTACCACCTGTATCCCCATGTGGCAGTGTACGTAGTCTCCACCTGCGAACCTGCAACATATAAACAACAAGCAAATATATATACTAATAACAGCTACAAAAATACGAACCAACTACACAAAACAACCTCTTAAGTGTTCGTATCGTGGCTAACGTGCGTAGCGACACGACGAAAACAACTTAAGAGCAAAACCACACAAACTGCACGACCCGTGGCGTATCACGTATCGTGCGGACACAAAACACTAGAAACTACCTAAGTGATCCCAGATTTTGCCTACTGTGAAAACTAAACAAACAAACAATACCAACAGAACCCAAACCATAGCAGACACCTATACAGGAAAACCCAAACCCTAACTCCATAGGGAAGTCGGCGTCGCCGGCCCGCCCTCTTGCCGTCGCCGGACCTGGCCGGTGGCCTGGGGTCCATCTCTCAGGTGGTGCTCCAGGGTCCCTAGTACATCACTACAATTTTGTTTAGTTTTTCAGTATACTACCCGGGTCAAAGCAGGTCCTAGAAGTCACAAACCGACACAAAAATACGATATTACACGATAAACTAAACTTTAAACACTCTAAACTGAATCTAATAAGCAAAGCTACACTAAAAACACATAGAGAGCAGTAAAAGAAATTTACCTATACCAAAGAACACCAAGAACCAAGCTTTATGCACTCCAAGGCATGAAAAAGAGATGAAATGAAGAAAAATGATGATTTTGATGAAGTTTGTGAAGAAATTTGGATTTGTGAAGGATTTGTGAAGGTTTTAGTGAGGAAAAGAGAGGAAATAAAGCAGAAGGCAGTAGAGGGAGAGAGAGCTCGGCCAAGTGAGAGGGAGAGAGAGAAAAAGGGAATTTCCAAGCAATTTCCAAGCAATTAATGCAATAAATGCATTCACACACACACACACATTTATGCATCTTCTTTTCTTTTCTATTCTTTTCTTTTCTTTTCTTTTCAAACCTTGTCCACACAACCTATTAGATATTATGTGGTTTAGTTTAACTTAAGAAAACTTTAAAGAAAAGACGCAAAGAGAAGATTTCCAAAATATGCAAACCGCATTAAAATAACATTAAAATTGGGGAAAAAATCAAATTGGACCAAAACATCCCACATACTCCCAAAGTTTGCGCACTAGCTTTATCTTAACTAAACTAGGTGCTGGCAAGTCGATATGGCCGTTTGATCCCAGTCGGTATAAAACAGAAAATACCGACGAATTTCACCCAAAAACAGAAACAAACACATAACGATTTCTAGAACGTTACATCGGTGGAGCAGGTGATGCAAGACACCATTGGGTTATTCTTTGGGACCATGATCCCACCAGCAAGCTTCAGCGCTCCAATGCCGTCGCACGAAGCTCCAAAGAAGTCGGTTTTTGATCGGCTTACCACTACCATGGCCCCTCTGAATGGGTCGTCCAAATCCAGCACCTCATTCTTTGATAGGCTGAGCCGAAGATCAAATGGGCCCGTCAAGAAGCCCATAATACCTGAAGGGGTTATCCCGAAGCGGATAGCCATTCCTGCTCCTGAAGTCGCCAAGGCGGCTTCTCCTGCCAAGGGGTCGGTCTTCACAAGACTGCCCGTTTCAGCTCCTACTCCAGGTGAAGTAACCAAGGCTGCTTCCCCTGCTCAAAAGTCAGTCTTCGATAGGTTGAACGTTTCTTCTCAGCGGACATCAGTCTTCAAGAGGCTGACACCGGCAGCAACCCTCCACCAGAGCAGGGGGCATGATGAAGCCACCCCCATAGCTGAGCCAATACCATCTGCAAGACATGCTCGACGTCGCCACTAGCGCCGAGTGAGAAAAGCTGAGGGCTGTTCCCCTTCTGTACTAACTCCACCAGCTCCGACGGTGGAAATTGACGATGTTGTTCCAACTAGGAACAGGTTTGAGCCGCTTAGGAAGGTGCGCAAGAACTTCCCAACCGCCGTGTTGAAATATCTCCTCCACCTGTGGAGAATGCTACGAAGACAAAGCTGAAGCAGCCCCCTCAGCGGCTGTCCTCTAAAATTCACAAGGTCTGGCGACAGGTCCAAGACTCGGTGATCAACCAAGGCTACTCCTGCCGACCAAAGAAGATGAATGTTCGGCAAGAGAAGGACCACCCTGTTGTACCACAGAAGGTTTCTTCTACTTGGGTGCCCGCTGCAACGGCCCCCTCAACTTCGACTGCTCACAAAAAAGGAAGGCCGGAGAAAATCCCCATGTCTGCGATGAATCTAAAGAGCAACGAACCTAAACGCCCCAAGTCTGGGGGCATGGTGGTTCACACTGTTTATATGGCTGCCGGAAAAGAGGAAAGCCGTGCTTCTACGGGTCACCGACTGCTCACCCGATCAGTAACAAAGACTCAGGAGCAGCAACAGCGAAAACTCCAAGAGATGCTGACAACCACGGCCGCACTCATTGGGCCAAAAGAAAGCCCGGAGGCGTCGTCGGAGCAGCGTTAAGAACAAGAAACCGATGCTGAGTTCCTCCGCAGAATCGTCGAAAAGAAAGACAGAGAGGCCGCGGAACAAGCGGCCAACATAAAACGAATGGCGCTTTAATTCCAAGATATGGTCGGGATGATGATACAGCCGGATCCTCCAGCTGAAGACCCCCCGATTATCCTTAAAGACGACCGAGGGGAGACGTCAAACCCTCTTCTGGCTCTATCAGCAGCCAAAGAGGAGACGATCTCCAAAGCTGCCCTTGACAACTATATAGCTCAACAGATACGAGCTCATCAGGCGAGCGAAGCGGCTGGCCAAATTGTCAAGACTGGACGACCCTATCCGGGTTGGTACAACCAAATAAAGTACCCGCCGGGATACACGATCCCTAAATTCCATGTATATAAGGGGACGGGGAATCCCCACCAACACGTCGCTCAGTTCAGGGCTCTGTGCGGCAACACCGGAGGTGATGATAAGCTACTGCTTCGCCAATTCGTTGGCAGCTTGTCGGAGACAACATTCGAGTGGTATTCCGAGCTCTCGAATGACTCTATCAAGACATTTGCAGAAATGGAGTTGCTATTCACCCAGCGTTTCACAAGCGCTAGTGAACGCACCCTGATCACGGCACTCATCAATGCCAGGGTGAAGCCAGGCGAAACCTGTGTTCAATACGCCATTCGATGGCGAAATCTATGGTCAAAATGTGAACAGTGTATAGAGGAAGCTCCAGCCGTGGGCATGTTCGTAGGGACCCTCGACCCTTAGGCGACCATTTCTCAATTCATGATGTTCTTCAAGACGACCACTTTCCAGGCCTTGATCGACAAACTGGCCCAAATGGACCAGATGGGCCATAGACCGTCTTCCTCGAAAATGGAGCCTCGAAACAAAAAGGAGAAGGGGAAAGCGACCTTCGTCGCCAATGCTCAACAGCAGCCGAGTGGTCCAAAACCAGCTGATCGCCAAAGTGATAGACATCGATTCCTCAACGAAAAGTTAAGACGCCCTTACTCGTTTCCGCGGGAGAAAACAAAGAGATTGTTCGAACCGGCGATACGCAACAGGCTCATCAATCTGCCAGACCCGAGACGTCCATTGCAGCCCGGCGATGCCAATAATCCTAATTATTGCCCCTATCACCAAGTAATAAGCCATCCAATTGAAAATTGGTTCGTCTTCAAAGGCTGGATTGAGGACCAATACCAACAGGGCAAATTCACGCTGTCTGAGAATTGGAAGGTGAGCCCGCCCTAGCCACACGCTCCTAAAAAGATGGACACGCCGGGGGCATCGTGCTCTTTTATAGAAGAAGTTCCATAGAGGTCGCTCTTTTAGCCAAAACGAAGAGAATGCTGAAGGATCTCCAAACATGCCCGGCGATTAGGTGGAAGATCCCGCTAGAACCCGAGATTATCGAAGGAATGTTGAAGCCGTGCCCAACGCTAAAAGTTGGTGATGGTGGACAAAACATTCAAGTCAAGCCTCCAAATTCTTTAAAGAAAAAGAAGAAGGCCAAGAAGCCTGTCCAACCCGACGATAGCCGTACAGGTCTGCAGAAATACAGCGATGCACTGGAAGAATATAATCAGAAGGCACAGACCCCAATCACGTTGGATGAATTCTTTAAGCATGTTCTTAAGAATGAAGCCAATGACACTGATGAAGGAGAAAATTCTTCAGAAGGGACTGAAGACTATGTGGCAAGCTGCCACATGATCTCTCACTCGATAAATGATAAAGAAGCTCCTGATGCAAAGAAACTGGGGGCAGATCCCGAATCGGAACTCCTAGAACCGTCAGACGAGATGATTGACATGTTACTGAACGAGGCATGTCAAAAGAGCAAAGCTGATCGAGAGCGCGAAATGACCATATTTGAAAAAGCCAAACGCCGGTGGCTGGACAAAAGGGTTGAAGTATCCCAACCGGATGGAAGCACTTCTGCCGCCAGCAAAAGCAGGTTTAAAACAAGGAAGCAGTTCGCTAAAGCCTTGTCGATGGGAATGAAGCTGCCACCTCTCAAAGAAGACACTTCAGAAAATACGTTCTCCGACGAACTAGATGCACATCCAAACTACTGCTTATACCATCGGAGGATCACACACCCTACCGAGGAATGTATAGCCTTCAAGAATTGGTGGCAGGGATACGTTGCTCATCGGCAGCATTTTAAGCGGATGAAGCGCAAAATGCGTCGAGAGCAGAAGAGCACGACAGATGAGCACAAAAGAACGGCCGGCAACTGTCACATGGTTGGTTCCAGGGGATCGTAAGTTCTCACCTTCGAAAGCGATTCTGATGAAGAAATAGCCTTCGGCCCTCTCTTCAAGGAATCCATCTCCGAAACAGAAGAGATGAAGACCTGTGAGAACATTCAGCTACGAAATCGTACGTTGCCCGAAAAGAATCTCGGTCCCACAAATAAGGGATCGAAGAAAAAGCATAAGGGGAAAGAAAAAGTCCCTGAGGATATCGCCCTCGATGATCGAGCCGTCGAAGAGCTCGCAGCCAAGGACCCGCCCAAGAAAAATAAGGTGGATTATAATGTTCTGGCACACCTGAGGAAGATACCCTGGAAACTAAGCATTCTCGATGCCCTTATGCTATCTAAAGAGGCAAGAGATTCTTTGATCAATGCACTACAAGAGCCCGAGCAGTTTTAAGCTTTCATTGCCGAAGAAAAGATGAAGGACAGGCTGGAAGAAGTGCACACTGCTGACGTCACTTTCGGCGATGAAGACCTCCTCCTCGGAACATGCGGGCACAACCATCCCTTGTACGTCATCGGATACTGCCATGACATCAAGATAGGGAAGATCCTAGTTGATAACGGGTCCTCTGTCAACCTCATAAATGTGAGGGTACTAAAAGAAATCTGCATGAGCGTTCAACACCTCGCTCGGGATAAAATCACTATCTCCGGGTTTGACACCCAGTCATCATGGATGCTCGGGTCTGTGATACTGACGCTACGCTTTGGGCTGCTCGTCACTGACATCAAATTTCATGTCATTGACGCCAAGACATGCTACAATGTCTTGCTCGGCAGGCCTTGGTTGCACGAGTACAACATCATCCTTTCTACACAACATCAGTGTATGAAGTATTTCAAAGATGGTCTTGAGTATACCGTGACAGGGGAGTTGAACCCATTCTCCGTGAATGAAGTCCGAAAGTACGAAGATGCAAAGTATTTCTTACCAGACTTTGAAGACACAGAAAGATGCCATAAACCGGAGAATAAGAAAAAAAGCTATCACCACCATTCCGGTCTTCGAGAGCGATACCGAAGAGGAAGAAGAGATAGTCTATTCGGAGCCGCCCCAATGCGACAAACCGAGAACATCACCCCTATTCTGGTTTTTGGCAGTGACTCTGAAGACGAAGTCAACACAGTGTTCTCGGTCCGTCCGTCGGTGCAGGCCCTCACTGGAGATGATCTGAGTTTGCAGACCGCCATGGTTCTGCGGCAGCACTACAGAGAGCTCGACGCACTTGATACATATAGTGTGTAAGAACTGCAGACATTCTACATCCCTCCCAGGCGAAAAGATGAAAAGGCGATCCTCTTTTATCGATCTGCAGAAACCAAAGTGGAGAAAGAAATCTGGCATGGTACCGATTCTACACTTGACAGGCTCCAGCCCATCCGTCTGCCCAGATACTACACGGAAGGATTAAAAAGACTGTTAAGACGCCAAGGCGTACCCTTCAAACAGACTGCTCGACAAGCTCAGTTCTACAACAGGATCTGGAACGTCCCTCGAACTCAGCGAAAATTGCCCAATGGGAGAATGGAAACGATCGGGCTTGGATATGTTCAATCCAAGAAACGAGAACGATTCTATGGCTGCTACGTTATACATGACTTCGATGAAGAAGGGGACGCTCTGTTAGAAGACGCTGCAGTTGAACCAAAACAAGATCCTGCCACAAAAATGCTGAGTCCGTCGTTTGAAGAACAGATGGACAAGCTAATCAAGGAAGCGGGTCAAAAGGTCCGGGATGATCACAACTGTGAAATGGCCATTTACGAGAAGGCCAGAACGCAGCGCCTCCTTCACCAGGCTATGGAGAATGACGATGCCCTTCATCGCCAGCCCGTCATACGGAAGATCCGACGTGGAAGCAAAAACAAACTGAAGAATAGAAAAAACGTTCGACAGCGGCAAAGCGGGTCCAAGAAGCCACGCGATCGAAAATTGAGCAGCCGGGATCCGTCTCTTATAAAGAAGATGAGTCGAGCATATTCTTTTCCACAAGACAAGACAAGGAAGATATTCGGTCTTGTCATGAAACATCAGATGATTACCCTCCCGGAGTCCAAGCACCCCGAACAAGCAAGTGAGGTTTATCACCCAGACTATTGCTCCTATCACCGAGCGATAGGACATCCTCTTGAAGACTGCTTCACCTTCAAAGACTGGGTAGAAGACTAGTATCAGTAAGGCAGGTTCACTTTATCCAACAGTTGGAAGGTAACCCCGCCACAGAAGCATGTACCGAAAGCCACGTATACAGCGAGAGTAGAATCGGATCAACATCGGTCTTGGAAGCGATCTCGCACCTATCACGTGATAACGATGTCAGAAGAGGGAGTATGCGAGGATATGGATGACCTCTCCTGGAGCTTCGAAAATGAGGATGAAGATGAGTTGATCTCAGAATTTCCACCGGCGCCAAAAGACTTGGAAGATGGAATACATACTACCGCGGATAACCTGAGGAAAATCGACTTGGGGACGGCAAACGACCCGCGGCCAACGTTCGTCAATGAACTGCTGTCTAAAGAATAGGTAGTTACGCTAAAAGACGTGCTCATGCAGTATAAAGACTGCTTCGGAAAGAACTATTCCGAGATGCTGGGATTAGATCCAGAAGTAGTTGTGCACAAATTGGCGATATCTCCGGACGTCAAGCCGATCAAATAAGCACCGAGAAGAATGCGGCTCGAACTTGAAATGAGCATCAACGTCGAGGTCAAGAAGCTAATTGACTCCGGCTTCATTCGAGAAGTGCAATACCCCGACTGGATTGCCAACATCGTCCTAGTGATGAAGAAAAATGGGACGGTACGCATATATGTAGACTTTCGGGATCTTAACAAAGCTTGCCCGAAGGATGATTTTCCTGTACCAGTTACCGAGCTGATGATAGATAATACGTCCACTCATGAAGTCTTCTCCTTCATGGACGGATCGTCAGGGTACAATCAAATAAAGATGCATCCCGAAGACCAGAAGCATACCGCTTTCCGGACCCCTTTGGGCATATTCTGCTACAAAGTGATGCCTTTCGGTCTAAAGAACGCCGGCGCTACTTATCAGAGGGCTATGACGAAGATTTTCGATGACCTCATACACGAAATCGTCGAATGCTATATCGACGACCTCGTAGTGAAAAGCAAATCGCACGAGGAGCACTGGGAGCATCTGAAGATAGTGTTTCAGCGCCTTCGGAAATACAACCTGAAGATGAACCCTCTCAAATGCGCGTTCAGAGTTTCCTCGGGCGAATTCCTAGGATTCATCGTACGACACCGGGGCATCGAGATAGACCCATCAAAGATCAAGACGATCATGAAAATGCCACCGCCTAGAACTCTCAAGCAACTGCGATATCTTCAAGGAAAGCTCGCATATATCCGACGGTTCATAGCTAACCTCTCCGGAAAATGCCGTCCCTACAGTCATCTAATGAAGAAGGGGACCCCGTTCGTCTGGGATCATAAATGCCAGAGTGCACTCAATAAAATCAAGCAATATCTGCAGAATCCGCCGGTGCTGACCGCTCCGGTCAAGGGAAAGCCTCTCATCCTATATACAATAGCCTTTGAAGGTTCTTTAGGCGCGCTATGGGCACAGGAGAACGACCAAGGGAAAGAAAGAGCCTTCTACTATTTGAGTCGAGTTCTCCTGGGGGCAGAAAACAACAACTCCCTCGTCGAAAAACACTGCATGGCGTTAATCTTCGCAATAACGAAGCTTCGGCATTATGCTTTGGCGCATGAGGTCCACCTCATATCAAAAGTGGATCCTCTCAAATATTTGATGTCAGGAGCCATACTAACAGGGCGACTCGCTAAATGGGCCCTACTTTTAATGGAGTTCTCGATAACATATCGACCTCTCAAGGTAGTGAAAGGCCAGGCCATCGCCGACTTCCTCGCTGAGCATCCGATAACTGACGATTCACCCCTAAATTGCGAATTGCCAGACGAGCACGCGTTTGACACGATCGACGGGGCAAGAAGAGAGAGTGATACCCGATGGGAACTCTACTTTGATGGGGCATCTTCCATGAAGAAGCGAAAGCAAACTCCCCCATAATCAAATCTGGGGTAGGCCTCATCTTCGCGACTCCACAAGGAGGGATAATGCCCTTTGCCTTTTCCTTAACAGAGCCGAGGACGAACAATGAAGCCGAATATGAAGCTTTGATAGCATGTCTTGAGATCGCTGTCGACATGGGAATCGAAAACCTCCTCATATACGGAGACTCCCAACTGGTCGTTAGTCAAGTGAACGGCGACTATCAAACGTGCAAACCAGAGTTGGTAAAGTACGGTCAGAGAGTACAACAATTGCTGACTCAAATCCCTGTCTACGCCCAGGAAAGCATACCGCGGGCGGAAAATAGCAAAGCGGATGCGTTAGCCAAACTCGCTAAAGATCTGGCTGACGAAAATCTCGATGACGTAAGAATCGTGGTATAAAGCCGTCAGGTTCTTGCACCAGCGGAAATATCTCCGGAATCGTCTGAAGGAAAAGAAGTGACCAAACCAACGGCCTTACAAATAAAAGACCAGAAAAGGATAAGGATTGGAGAGAAGTCTTTATAGACTACTTCAAATCCCAACGAACACCTGAAGATGCATCCTCAAGACATCAACTCATGAAACGAGCTCTATCTTTCGCCTTTGTCAATGATACTCTGTACAAGAGATCGTTCGACTCTTTATGGCTAAGATGCCTGGGGCCGGAAGAAGCAAAGAGTGTCGTCCAAGAAACTCACGACGGACTCTGCGGTTCTCATCAAGCCGGGCCGAAGATGAAGCTGAAGATCAAAAGGATGGGCTACTATTGGCCCACGATGATCCAAGACTGTCTCGAATACGCGAAGCAGTGCCACTCGTGCCAAATTCACGGGGACTTCATCCACCAGCATCCAAATCTGCTACACCCAACGGTGGCTAGCTGGCCGTTCGAAATGTGGGGAACTGATATAATCGGGCTCATCGAACCAGCATCATCCAAAGGACATTGGTTCATATTGGCGACAACCGATTACTTCTCTAAGTGGGCAGAAGCCATACCGCTAAGAGAAGTGAAGACGGAGAATATTCTCCACTTCTTCAAGACACATGTCATCTATCGGTTCGGCACTCCGCGACGGATTATCTCTGATAATGGGCCAGCCTACAGAAGCTACAAGATCAGCCGCTTCGCACAGCAGCATAACATAGACTGGATATACTCTTCAGTCTGTAATCCCCGAGTTAACGGTTTGGCTGAGGCTTTCAACAAGACCTTGAAAAAGATCATAAAGAAGACGGTGTTCAGAAATAGAAGAGATTGACACGAGAGATTGCATGAAGCTCTCTGGGCGTATCGTACTACGTTCAAAATGGCCACAAACACAACGCCGTATGCATTAGTATTCGGCGCAGAAGCGGTACTTCCCTTAGAGATAGAGCTACCCTCTCTATGAGTGGCGGTTCATTATGAGCTAACAGACGAAGAGAATATTCATCTTCGGTTTGAGGAGCTCGACGCCCTTGATGAAACTTGTCTCATGGCGCAGCAAAACCTGGAAGCTTACAAAGCAAGGATGACGCGCTCATTCGAAAGATTGATTAGGCCGAGAACATTCCGCCAAGGCGAACTCGTGTTAGTTGTAAAAAGACCTATGATCCCTAATCGTGCCAAACGGGGGAAATTCGAGCCAAACTATGAGGGCCCGTATATCATAGACAAAGTCTACCACGGTGAGGCTTACTTGCTCATGAATATGCATGGAGAAAGACCCTTCAGGCCAATAAACGGCCGGTTCCTGAAAAAATACTATGCCTGACGAGTTACGGCCTAGGTCAACGATAGATGACGACGCCTATGTCCACTCGCTAACTTCCCAAGCCCAAACTCTATAAGTAGTATCCAGCGAAACCGTTGTCACCAAAATGGCAACAATGGACCGAAACGTCCCTAAACTAACGACTGGCTGAAAAGTCTTTAAACTACAGCAAACCCGCAGCATCCTTGGGCTGACGCGTTAAAAAAATGGTTCGTCCATAAGCGAGATGGGCACGGATGAAAACCCGAAAGGGTTCCGTGAGTAAAAATAGCAGGGCTACCGGCGAGTTTTGTGAAAACCCGAAAGGGTGCAATCTCGTTAAAAGACACTTGCAAGGTCATCTCGACCTTGTAAGGAGAAAATACCTGCGTGGGTTCCTTACGACTCACAAGGGAGAAACACAGTTAGGGGTCTCCACGATTCCTAAGGAGAAGTTACACTTACGAGATTCTCACGACTCGTAAGGAGAATTCCCCTATGAGACCCTCACGGCTTATAGGATTCAAAAGCCTTAAACTACAAGGATCTGAACATATTCTTAAGCCATCACATTCCACAGATTGCCCTACAAGCGGTTCAATACTGGCCCTTGTATACAATCCACGAGCACAAATAAATGTCTCCCCCACCAAGTTCCACTGATGGCGCGAAATGTCCTCATGTGGTGAACGACACTTGTAAGTCCTTTCGGCTTATAAGGAGAAAACACTCTTGTAAGATCCTTACAACTTATGAGAGACCATGCACTTAAGAATCCTCACGATTCTTAAGAAGAAAACACACTTAAGAGATCCTCACGACTCGTAAGGAGAAACATATTTATAAGACCCTTACGGCTCATAAAGTCAAAAGCCTTAGTCGACAGGATCTTAACCCGGTCTACTAAGCCACCTTTGTTCGAACCGACAAAAGGCAAATGATGATTCGCTCCTGGCCATATCCCAGTTGTAGCGATGTTGATGCCTAAATCAGTATCAGATCCGAAATCGCAAACTCGCGGCGAAAAGTCAGCGAGCCACAAATGCATATGAAATAGCCGAAATGATAGGGCAACTTGCAACAAAATCAGCAAGTAAAAGATATGCAAACAAAAATAGCCGAAATGATTGGGCAACTCGCAATAAAAAGCAGCGAGTAAAAAGAAAAACAGCTGAAATGATTGGGCACCGCGAAAAAATAGTCGAAATGATTGGGCAATAGCGATTTTCGTGATATAAAAAGCTGAAATGATAGAGTATCGCGGAAAGAAAGAAAAGAAAAGAAAGAATGGAACTTTTGCCCTACAAGCGAGTCTATACTGACCCCTGTACACAATCCATGGGCATAAACGAAAAGGGAACCACATTTCCCGACAGACTCTATCAAAGAGAGAGTCAGATCTCAACGGCGACATCTGCAACCCAGGAGATCAGCAACGGCGTTCATCCTCGTTCCAAGACTCTACGGTTCACACACAATCTAGAGTCAGCCTCGACACCGCAGAAAGCGGAGCAAGTCAATCCAATGACCCCATCGCAGAAATACGTCATCCAATGACCCCGTCGTGGAAATACGTCATCCAATGACCCCGTCGCGGAAATGCGTCATCCAATGACCCCGTCGTGAAAATACGTCATCCAATGACCCCGTTGTTTCCCCCAATCAGAGCAAAGCTCTGTTTTGAATTTCAAAATTCAAAAATTGAAGCAACGCTTCAGATTCTGCGCACTGCGCTCCACGTGTCAAAAGCAGACACGCCAGCACCAGGAGCGCTGCGCCCTAGACAGCGTACCCCCAATCAGAGCAAAGCTCTGTTTCAAAATTCAAAATTTAAATTGAAGCAACGCTTCAGATCCAGCGCTCTGGCTGTGCGCCACGTGTCAAAGATAGGTGCGCTAGCGCAGTTACGCTGCGTCGCAGTTGCACTGCGCTCTGCGCTGCGCGCCACGTGTCTAACGCAGGTGCGCTGGCGCAAGGTGCGCCGGCGCTGGAATTAAAAATTCCCCCACCGTCAGATTAAAACATCTACTAATAATAAATTATTAATTAATCAGAACTAAAATTCTGTTATGGAAAGATCTTTCCAATCTTATTAAAACAAGAAGATTTTCTTCTGTAAAACAGAAGCCTTAGGATCAAAGATCCAGCGGTGGGAAATATTCCCAAATCAATCAGAGAAAGATCTCTCAAAACTAATTTAACAAATCATTTGGCCCTATATAAAGGACCCTAGACTTCAAGTCTAAAAGGGAGAGATATACAGAATACAGAGAAGAAAAGAGAGAGAAAAACCCTCTGCCAAAAAAAGAGCAAGCTCTTAGAAAAAAGAAGATTTTTTCTTCATCTTCAAGGTAAAAAAGAACTATGTTCTTGAATAATAGAGATAAAACCATCTCGTAAAAAGAAGAACCATATTCTAAAAAGATCAGAGATCTAAGAAAAAGACCAAGGTCTTTAAAAAAGAAAAGATCAAAAAGATCTAATCATAAAAAGACCAAAAGAAGTATTTTACTTCATTCACAGATCTTTTGATCTATAAAGGCATATCCTGTTATAAAAACAAGAACTTTTGTTCTTGGATCTTGAGGAAAAAGCCTCCTTTGAAGAACATAAATTTGTTCTTTGATCTTAAAATTGATCAGATGTGCCTTGCGTTATTGAAAAGTGCCTTGCACTCATGAATTGCGCCTTTGCGCTCATTAGACCGGCGCTCGGTGCCAAAACCTTCCACGTGTCAACAAGAAACACAATCTGCGTTTTGCGCTTCTAAAACAGAGCATTGCGCTCATGGGCTGGCGCTCAGCGCCAAGTGCGCCACGTGTCACTCACTGGCGTGCCAACAGACTAGCGCAATACACTCATAAATTAAAAGCGCAATGCGCTAACAAACTGGCACTAAGCGCAACACGTGTCCTTTTCATGTGCGCTACCCGACAGAAACGCAACGCGCTCTTTAATTGGCGCAAAGCGCCTGGCGCGCTACGTGGCGCACTGTCAGAACACACATTGTTCTGACGAATGCTATGCATTCAATACAAGACAAAAAACAAATGTCAGGATCTAATGCTCAGCATTATTAAAAGGGCCAAGCCCAAATAAAGACTCAATATCCAGAACAATAAAATGTTAAACATTTATTGGACTTAGCCCAAGATTGGCCGTAAGTCCTCAACTCATATCAACTGAGCCCATATGCTCATAAACCTTTTAACAGACTTTAGTCCCAAATTGGACTATAGATCTCCCAACCAACATTGGTTCAAGGGTACATTTCTGAACTCCTATGATATTTGTCGTTGTAATCCTTCAACGTCTTCAGAAAGGCGACGGGTCCCGACAACCATACATTCCACAGACTATGATGTCTTTAAACTGGACTATGGGGTCCTTAAGCCTATGGACTATGATGTCCTTAACCTTGGACTGTGGGGTCCCTTTAAACCCACGGACTATGATGTTCTTAACCTCGGACTGTGGGGTCCCTTTAAACCCATGAACTATGATGTCCTTAACCTTGGACCACCATGTCCTTAAACTGATAATCGACCGCAATGTCCCTAAACTAAACAATAGAATCCAAATGCTCTGTTGTTGGATCTAAATGATCCTGTTAAGTTGATCTTAGTCTAAAAATTAGACTAACGTGTCCGTAACAAACGTTGAGTCGATCTTAGTCTAAAATGAGACTAATGTATCCTTAACAAACGTTTAAGTTGATCTTAGTCTCAAATGAGACTAACGTATCCTTAAACCCAAACCAAAACCCAAATCTAAGAGAATACGGATTTGGATTAATCCACGCCCTACGGGCGACAACATAAATTAGTCTCCGTATACAATCCACGGGCAACCAAAAACAAAACAAACACACACGACACGAAGTGATCGTCTGGAGAAAAAGAAAGTTGTTACCGCGATGCGGTAGCGTAATTAACTGCAGGGGCTTGCGCCTGTAGGGAAAAGCGTCCCCACAATCAAAACCCCCTCGACGAGGGGGGATCTGACGAAGTCTGCTACATCGGCCGCATCTGTTTAAACCTTTGATACATGGTGCGATAAATCAACTTGGCATCTTCGGAGAGGTGGACGGATAGCACCAAATAGCATCTGCCCCCAGATTCAGGCAAGACGTGCGTCTTCCCGGTTTCCGGCGGTAAACAGATTCTGGCACGCCCGGTAGGACCTTTTCCTCTTTCCACTCCACACTTCGTGTGTCGTGTTCGTGAACGAATCGCGGTTTGCTATGGTTGCCTGTGGATTCGAGGTACTAAGATTTGGTGTCTTGCTCCGTCCAGAAAACAGAAGATCAATGGGTTCAAACTTCACTAACTGCAACTGCAACTGCAACTTTCGTTCCGTCCCATCCGGAGGAGTGACTTACGGGCCCCAAGCGGTCTCCATCTCCTCTATGCCGGTGGAACAGGTGACTCAGGCCACCACTGGATTGTTCTTCAGGACCATGCTCCCGCCAACGAGCTTCAGCGCTCCTGTACCATCACAAGAAGCTCTGAAGAAGTCGGACTTTGATCGGCTTGCAACTACTGCGGCCCCTCTCAACGGGTTGTCCAAGTACATTGCCTCAGTTTTCAACAGACTGGGCCGAAGCTCAGATGGGCCCATGAAGAAGCCCACAATTCCTGAAGAGGTTATCCCGAAGCGGATAGCCATTCCTGCCGCTGAAGTTATCAAAGCGGCTTCCCCTGCTAAGGAGTCAGTCTTCGCAAGACTGACCGTTCCAACTCTCACTCCATGTGAAGACATGAAGGTTGTTTCTCCTGTTCGAAAGTTGGCCTTCGCAAGACTGACTAGCCCCTCTCAACGGACGTCAGTCTTCGACAGGCTAGCACCAATAACAACCCTTCGCCAAAACAGGGGGCATGAGGAAGTCACTCCTACAGCTGAGATAATCCCAACGGCTCGACATGCTCGACGTCGCCACTGGCGCCGAGTAAGGAAGGCTGGGGGCAACTCTCCTTCTGGACTGACTCCGCCGGCTCCAACGGTAGAAATCGATGCTGCTGTTCCAACTGGGAACAGCTTTGAACCGCTAAGGAGGGTGCGCAAAAACTTTCTGACTGCTGTATTAAAAAGATCTCCTCCACCAATGGAGAACGCTACAAAGGCGAAGCTGGAGCAGCCCCCTCAGCGGCTGTCCTCTAAAATTTATAAAGTTTGGCGACAGGCCTAGGACTCCGTGATAGATCAAGACTATCCCCGCCGACAGGAAAAGATGAAGGTTCGGCAAGAAAAGGATCACCCTGTCAAGCCACAGAAGGCGCCAGCTACTTGGGTGCCCGCTGCAACGGCCTCCTCAACCTCGACCGCTCACAAGAGGAGAAAGCTGGAGAAAATCCCGGTGTCTGCAGCAAATCACAAGGACACTGAATCTAAAAGCCCCAAGTCCGGGGGCATGGTGGTGCACACCATTTATATGGCATCCGGAAAAGAGGATAGCCGTATCTCCACGGGTCATCGACCGCTTACGCGATCTGTGACAAAAGCTCAAGAACAGCAGCAGAAGCTTCAGGAGATGATGACTGCGATGGCCGCACTCACCGGGCCAAAAGAAAGCCCAGAGGCATTCTCGGAGCAACGCCATGAGCAAGAAACTGATGCCGAATTCCTTCGGAGAATACTTGAGAAGAAGGACAAAGAAGCCGCGGAACAAGCGGCCAATATAAAGCAAATGGCCCTTCTATTCCAAGATATGGTGGGCATGATGATCCAGCCGGATCCCCCAGCCGAAGATCCTCCAGTAATAATTGAAGATGATAGAGGAGAGACATCAAATTCTCTGCCGGCTTTGTCAGCAGCCAAGGAGGAGACCATCTCAAAAGCCGCCCTGGATGATTACATCGCTCAGCAGATACGAGTTCATCAGGCAAATGAAGTGGCTGGGCAAATTGTTAAAACTAGAAGACCGTATCCAAACTGGTATGACCAAATAAAATACCCGCCGGGATACACGATCCCTAAATTTCATGTGTACAAGGGGACATGCAATCCTCACCAGCACGTCGCCCAGTTCAGAACTCTTTGCGGTAACACCGGGGGCGATGATAAACTTTTGCTTCGTCAGTTCGTCGGCAGCTTGTCGGAGACGGCCTTCGAATGGTACTTCGAACTCCCGAATGACTCCATCAAGACTTTTGCGGAAATGGAGCTGTTATTCACCCAGCGATTCGCAAGTGCTAGTGAACGCACCCCGATAACGGCATTGATCAATGCCAGGGTAAATCCAGGCGAGACATGGGTCCAATACGCCATACGATGGCGGAATCTGTGATCGAAGTGCGAACAGCGCATCGAAGAAGCACATACAGTGGGTATGTTCGTGGGCACTCTGGACCCTCATGCGAATATCTCCCAGTTCATGATGTTCTTTAAGCCGACCACTTTCTAGGCCCTGATCGACAAACTGGCCTAAATGGACCAGATGGGTCATAGACCGTCTCCTCCAAAGCCAGACTCTCGAAATGAGAAGGGCAAAGGGAAAGCGACCTTCATCGCCAACGCTCAACAACAACCGAGTGGCCCGAGAGCGGTTGTTCGCCAAAGCAACAAGCGGCAATCCCTCGATGAGAAGTTGAGACGTCCTTACTCGTTTCCCCAAGATAAAACCAGGAGACTGTTCGAACTGGCAGTGCGCAATGGGCTCATCACTCTACCGAAGTCGAGACACCCACCGCAACCAAATAACATCAACGATTCCAATTACTGCCCTTACTATCGTGTATTGGGTCATCCGATCGAAGATTGCTACGTCTTCAAAAATTAGGTTGAAGACCGGTATCAGCGGGGCAAGTTTGCGCTGTCCGAAAACTGGAAGGTAAATCCACCACAACAACACACTCCTAAAAGAGTGGACACACCGGGGGCATCGTGCTCTTTTATAGAAGAAGCTCCATGAGAGGTTGCGCTTTCAGCCAAGATGAAAAGAATGCTGAATGATCTTCACACATGCCCGGCAATCAGGTGGAAAAGCCCACTAGAGCCTGAGATCATTGAGAGAATGCTAAAACCGAGCCCAATGCCGAGAATTGGTAGCGATGGTCAAAACATTCAGGCCCAGCCGTCAAAGTCTTCGAAGAAAGAGAAGAAGACCAAAAAGCCCGTGAAGCCTGACAACAAGCGCACGGATCTGCAAAAGCATATTGACGCGCTGAAAGAATACAACTAGAGGACGCGAACCCCAGTCACGCTTCAAGAGTTCCTCAATCATATCCTTGAGAATGAAGATAACGACAATGATGAAGGAGACGACTTGTCAGAAGAATCCGAAGGTTATGTGGCAAGTTTCTACATGATCGCTCATTTGTCGTTAAGTAACAAAGCAGCTCACTCGGCATTAGGAGATAACGTAGAGGAGCCGGGGCAGGAGCAGTGCCAAAACCCTTAGATTATATGACAAGGTCTATCAAGGAGAAACCTACTTGTTCATAAAGCATCCGGTGAAACTTCGCCTCAAAGCTACAGCGGACCGAAACATCCCTAAACTAACAATGGACCGCAATGTCCTAAAACTTGCAACTGACCGAGACGTCTATAAACTACTACGGACCGCAGCATCCCAAGGCTGACGTGGTAAAAAAAAAGAAAAAAAAAGGTATGTCCACAAGCAAAATGGGCCCGGATGAAAACTCGAAAGGGCACCGTGAGTAAAAACAGCAGGACTACCGGCGATGTATGTGAAAATCCGAAAGGGCGCAGACTCGTACAAAAAATTAATTAAAAAAAACAAAAAAAATGTTATGTCCACAAGCAAAATGGGCACGGATGAAAACCTGAAAGGGCGCCACGAGTAAAAACAGTAGGACTACCGGCGAGTTTTATGAAAACCCGAAAGGGCGCAATCTCGTTAAAAGACACTTGCAAGGTCCTCTCGACCCTGTAAGGAGAAACCACCTGCGTGAGATCCTTACAACTCACAAAGGAGAAATACACTTAGGAATCCTCACGATTCTTAAGGAGAAACTACGCTTACGAGATCCTCACGACTCGTAAGGAGAATTCCCCTTTGAGACCCTCACGGCTCATAGGGTTCAAAAGCCTTAAGCTACAGGGATCTGAACCTGTTCTTAAGCCATCACAACCTCTAATGCTGCCCTACAAGCGGCTCAATGTCGACCCTTGTATACAATCCACGGGCGCGAAAAAACATTTCCCTAACAAAGTCCCATCCGTGACTAGGGATATGTCTACACGGTGAATAGCCCTTGTAAGTCCTTTCGACTTATAAGGAGAAAACACTCTTGTAAGATCCTTACGACTTATAAGAGAACATGCACTTAGGGATCCTCACGATTCTTAAGGAGGAAACGCACCTACGAGATCCTCACGACTCGTAGGGAGAAATACCTTTATGAGATCCTTACGGCTCATGAAGTCAAAAGCCTTAGTCGCCAGGATTTTAACCCTGTTTGCTAAGCTACCTTTGTTCGACATTGACAGAGGCAAATGATGATTCGCTCCTGGCAATATCCCGGTTGTAGCGGTGCTGATGCCGAAATCGGTGTCTAATTCCAAGCTTGCAACAAGAAGCTAGTGAGCCACACATGCATACGAAATAGCCGAAATGATGGGGCAACTTGCAACGAAATCAGCAAGTAAAAATGTATACATGCAAAACAGCCGAAATGATTGGGCAACTCGCAATAAAAAGCAGCGAGTAAAAATAAAACAAATAGCCGAAATGATTGGGCACCGCGAAAAATAGCCGAAATGATTGGGCAATCGCGATTTTCGCGATATAAAAAGATGAAATGATATAGCATTGCGGAAATAAAAAAAATGAAAGAATGAAACTTTTTGCCCTGCAGGTGAGGTCACATTGACTCCTGTATACAATCCATGGGCACAAACAAGAAGGGAACCATATCATCCCACTAGGCTTCGTCGAAGCGAAGCCAAATCTCGACGGTTCATAGACAACCTAAAAGACAATCTCGACATTCGTCGTATTATTGCAGACACAATGTCAACAAACGAAGCGAAGGAAGATCCCTGGCTTCAAAGTCTCAACGTCAACATAGACAACTTAGAGATCAAAACCGGCTTTCTTCCTCCCTCCAATCGGATGCAGATGTTACACCAACAAACGGGGCCATGGCAAAGTCCCTAGTTCTAAATCTCAATGGCCACATCTATAGCCCGAAAACCAACAACGGTGTGCCTCTTCATTCCAGCAGGACACAGATGCTACACCATCAATCGGAGCCACGGCAAAGTCCCCAGTTCCAAAACTCTACGGTTCACAGATAACCTGGAGTCAACCAATGACCTCCCTGCCGGATCAACGCTCCATCTTGGAAATAATTCAATCAACCCCAAAGAAATCAATGTCCTTGGCAACAACCTCGATTCAGGGAAATCAGCGTCCTTGACGAGAGCACCTCGATTCGCGTCGATCTGCAGAGAAATCAGTGTCTTTGCAGGAATACATCGATTCGTCTCAACTCCGAGGAAATTAGCGTCCTTGGCAACAACCTCGAATCAGGGAAATCAGTGTCCTTGACGAGAGCACCTTGATTCGCGTCGACCCGCAGAGAAATCAGCGTCTTTGCAGGAATACCTCGATTCGTCTCAACCCCAAGGAAATTAGTATCCTTGGCAATCTCCTCGATTCAGGGAAATCAGCATCCTTGACGAGAGCACCTCGATTCGCATCGACCTGCAGAGAAATCAGCGTCTTTGCAGGAACACCTCGATCTGTCTCAACCCCAAGGAAATCAGTGTCCTTGGCAACCTCCTCGATTCAGGGAAATCAGCGTCCTTGACGAGAGCACCTTGATTCGCGTCGACCCACAGAGAAATCAGCGTCTTTGCAGGAACACCTCGATCCGTCTCAACCCCGAGGAAATCAGTGTCCTTGGCAACCTCCTCGATTCAGGGAAATCAGCGTCCTTGACGAGAGCATCTCGATTCGCGTCGACCCGCAGAGAAATCAGCGTCTTTGCAGGAATACCTCGATTCGTCTCAACTCCGAGGAAATTAGCGTCCTTGGCAACAACATCGATTCAGGAAAATCAGTGTCCTTGACGAGAGCACCTTGATTCGCGTCGACCCGCAGAGAAATCAGCGTCTTTGCAGGAACACCTCGATCTGTCTCAACCCCGAGGAAATCAGTGTCCTTGGCAACCTCCTCGATTCAGGGAAATCAGCATCCTTGACGAGAGCACCTTGATTCGCATCGACCCGCAGAGAAATCATCGTCTTTGCAGGAACACCTCGATCCGTCTCAACCCCGAGGAAATCAGTGTCCTTGGCAACCTCCTCGATTCAGGGAAATCAGCGTCCTTGACGAGAGCATCTCGATTCGCGTCGACCCGCAGAGAAATCAGCATCTTTGCAGGAATACCTCGATTCGTCTCAACTCTGAGGAAATTAGCGTCCTTGGCAACAACCTCGATTCAGGGAAATCAGCGTCCTTGACGAGAGCATCCTGATTCGCGTCGACCCGCAGAGAAATCAGCGTCTTTGCAGGAATACCTCGATTTGTCTCAACTCTGAGGAAATTAGCGTCCTTGGCAACAACGTTGATTCAGGGAAATCAGTGTCCTTGACGAGAGCACCTTGATTCGCGTCGACCCGTAGAGAAATCAGCGTTTTTGCAGGAACACCTCGATCTGTCTCAACCCCGAGAAAATCAGTGTCCTTGGCAACCTCCTCGATTCAGGGAAATCAGCGTCCTTGACGAGAGCACCTTGATTCGCGTCGACCCGCAGAGAAATCAGCGTCTTTGCAGGAACACCTCGATCCGTCTCAACCCCGAGGAAATCAGTGTCCTTGGCAACCTCCTCGATTCAGGAAAATCAGCGTCCTTGACGAGAGCATCTCGATTCGTGTCGACCCGCAGAGAAATCAGCGTCTTTGCAGGAATACCTCGATTCGTCTCAACTCTGAGGAAATTAGCGTCCTTGGCAACAACCTCGATTCAGGGAAATCAGCGTCCTTGACGAGAGCATCCCGATTCACATCGACCCGCAGAGAAATCAGCGTCTTTGCAGGAATACCTCGATCCGTCTCAACTCCGAGGAAATCAGCGTCCTTGGCAACAACCTCGATTCAGGGAAATCAGTGTCCTTGACGAGAGCACCTTGATTCGCGTCGACCCCGCAGAGAAATCAGCGTCTTTGCAAGAACACCTCGATCTGTCTCAACCCCGAGGAAATCAGTGTCCTTGGCAACCTCCTCGATTCAGGGAAATCAGTGTCCTTGACGAGAGCACCTTGATTCGCGTCGACCCGCAGAGAAATCAGCGTCTTTGCAGGAACACCTCGATCCGTCTCAACCCCGAGGAAATCAGTGTCCTTGGCAACCTCCTCGATTCAGGGAAATCAGCGTCCTTGACGAGAGCATCTCGATTCGCGTCGACCCGCAGAGAAATCAGCGTCTTTGCAGGAATACCTCGATTCGTCTCAACTTTGAGGAAATTAGCGTCCTTGGCAACAACCTCGATTCAGGGAAATCAGCGTCCTTGACGAGAGCATCCCGATTCGCGTCGACCCGCAAAGAAATCAGCGTCTTTACGGGAATATCTCGATCCGTTTCAACTCCGAGGAAATCAATGTCTTTGGCAACCTTCTCGATTCAGGGAAACCAGCGTCCTTGATGAGAACATCTCGATTCGTTTCGACCCGTAGAAAAATCAGTCTCTCTGCAGGAATATATGACGTCAACAATGCGGAGCTGCGGCAAAGTTCCCAGTTCCATGACTCGGCAGTGCACAGACAAACCAAAGTCAACCCCGACCTCCCTGTTGAGGCAATGCTTTGACTCGGGAGTAGGTCAACTCATCAATCACTTACGAGTCCTCTCGACTTGTAAGGAAGAAAATTCTCTTGTGAGATCTTTACGACTCTCAAGAGAAAACACACTTAGGAATCCTCACGATTCTTAAGGAGAAATTACACCTACGGGATCCTCTCGATCGGTAGGGAGAAAATTCTTTATGAGACCCTCACGGCTCATAAAGTTGAAAAGTCTTAGGTGACAGATCCTAACCCTGTTTTCTAAGCCATCACCACCTTACAAAGAACACAAGACTTACAGCTATATACTATCTACAGACCGCGCTTGCTAAAATCACATGGCAACAACACAGCAAGGAGAAGAAAGCAACAGTATAACAAAAAAATGTGTATCTTTTATTCATGAATTCAATTGAGTACAAGGCGAATCGTATAAAAGAATAAAAAATGGATACATGTTGTTCAAAGATTACAAGTGTTCAATCTATACAAAAGCAGCTATTAGGAGGGAGGCGCCTTCAACAGACCATCTAGCTGCTCGTGCACTCTTCTCAGCTCTTCCTCATGATCAACCGTCGCGGCCAGCTCTGCTTCAACTTGGGCCCGTTGCTGCAAACAGGATGAGAGTTTCTGATCAACTTCCTGCTGGGCAGCCTCCTGACTCTGCGCGGCCTGCTCGTTAAGATCAAGCTTCTTCCTCAACTCCAGCCCGTCTGAGATACATCGTTGAAGGTTTTCAAAAATGGTGTTCGGCTGGGCAGCATTAGCTGCAACCTCAGCGCACAGTTGGGCAGATTCAGCAGCAGTCACCTCACGTTCCTTTCGCTTAAGGGTTGCCTCTCATTCGAAATGGCGAAGGAATGGAACACTCTGCTCAACCCATGCGACCCGCTGGGAGTTCAAAGCCTGAGTCTCAGGGGCAGGACGCATAAGTTCAAGCTCATGCAGACAGACCTCAATCTTCCAGCAGTGATTAACCCAAGACTCGACGATGCCTTCATTATAAAAATTCACAAGCGTCGCCAGCATTGGATTGACCTCGGCAGCAAAATCTGTGGCAGATGTAGGAGCCTCCGCGTCAAGCTCCTCGACGTATTCACTCAGCATACGCAGACTGGTCACAGCACCTTTTGAGGATGGACGTCTGGAAAAGGGCCCGGCCGGCATCATGATGCGAGATTCGAAAGAGGCCTGAGTCGAAGCGACCGCTGCAAAACAAATCACAATCAGATGACGGTTTAAGAAGTATAAGAGGTTCATGAGCAATGGGATTTGCTATACCAGCTGCAGCAGGTGGCAAAACCGGAAGGTCCAATGGCGCAATGTTCTATCATCTCCTCCTTCAATCTGTAGTGCTGCAATCAAGGCAAAGAATAATCAGAAATGATCTCACTGTTGATAAAAGAAAGAACATTAACTGAAGGCTGTATTCACCAGCGCCACTGGATGAAGCAATCTCCGACGGGAATGAGAAGTGGGGGTGCAGCACCTGGTACAGGTGGTCAAAAAGGACTCCTACAAAGACGCAACGTCAGTACATGAATTATACAGCCTAGAGCTAAGACTGATGGGTCACAAATCCATACCTTCCAGCATCTGAGACGGTGCGAGAGAAGGTATAGAGGAGATGCCACCGTCAAGGCGGTAGCTGATGGCGCTGCCTCGGGTAGTGCGACATCAGCACTAGCCGCACCTGCATTAGTAACAAGATAAACCCTGTCAGGAAAGATTGCAGAATAAAAAGAAGGGCGATGACCTAAAATTTACCTGATGAGTCACCAGCCGGAGCGGTGACGATGGCATCACTTGATACAACGGCGGCGTCTCCCTCCTCCATCGGGGTGGTCTCACCTCCCGTCGCCTCATTCCCTGACTCCACGAGAGCCGTCGTCACGCTCGCGACGCCAGGAGACGACAAAGAACCGTAGGAGCGAAGAGCGATGATCGGAGCGGTGCCCGACTCTTGAGAAAGAGCGGCCATCTCGGGCCCAGCAATTGTACCCGTTTCTCTCGCCAACACTTCGGGCTCAGTGATTGTAGTCGTCTCATCCACCGCTGCCTTAGGCTCGGCCGTGGTAGTCGTCTCACCCGCCGCCACCTCGGGCTCGGCAGTGGTAGCTATCTCGGGCATAGCAATTTTGACTGTCTCATCAGCCACTACCTCGGGCCCAGCAATTGCGGCCACATCGCCTACCGCCGTCCCGGGTTCGGGAATAGTAGCTACCTCCTCCACCGCTCCCTCAGGCTCAGCGGTCGCCGCCACTTCTTCGGTAAGGCTCGGCCCTGCAAGATAAGATGTATGAGAACTGATAGTTTAAAACTTTGACAACGGAGCCTCAAGGCACATTACCTGGGGTTGATTTACCGTTTGCCTCCCGAGCCGCACGTGCCGTCCGTCTGTAAGCTGTAGACAAGGCAACCGGAGGCTCCTCTGAAGGAGTAGCAGCAGGGGTAACGGCGCTTGAACCTGCTCCCGCAGCTAAAGCAGCATTGCGCTCCCTTGCTGCGCGCCTCAGGCGCTTCCTTTCCTCCCGAGCCGTCAAAACAGACCTTTTAGAAGCCTCCTTCAACAGGGCATTATCGTCCACATCCAGGGTTACCTCTGGAGCCGCCAAGGCTTCCGTCATCGGTTTTTTAAGTAAGGCCTCTTTCGGCAGTGCCGAAGAGGCCGAGACTTCGGTAGCTGGATCAGGGAGAATTTCCGCATCAGCTTGCGGGATAGGTATTGTGGTCCCTGTGATAAGACAAAGAGAGGGTCAGATTACCCATAAGAAACGGGAGCAGAAACATGGCGAACCAAAATGTACCGAGGCCTAAGGATGCTCGAAGTCGTTCCTCTTCCTCAAAAGTCTTGAGAGAAGCAGCGAGAGCTTCTTCGATAGAAATGCCTATTAAAGAATGAAAAGCGTCAGTCAAAAAAAATAATACAAGTATGATGCAATGGAGAAAAATACAACTAAAGATTACCTGATCGCGCGAGGATAGCCAACCTTTCTTCGCGTCTTGCCAATCGCTCGGAAGCTGCAATGGCAGCCGCCAGATCAGTATCATCTGGCGGCATGAATAAGCCCTCATTTGTCCCATACTCGCTCAAGCCCTCACTATAAGGAGCATGAGGCTCCTGGCCAAGTACCACGTCAAGAGAAAAGAGCGACTTTTTCTTCTTCTGAGAGCGAGCACCGGTCGCAGCCAACACCAGCTTGCGCTTAGTGGCCACCTTGGGACGGCGAGTCCTGATATCCGAGCCCATGCCATATTCGGGTGAAGCTACGTTTACCGTCTCCACGGGAGCACGAGGCACCGATGGCACGTCCACTGTCTCCACAGGATCATGGGGCAATCCACGCGTGGGGCTTAGCACACGTGGAGGCCCAACTGCAGCGGCCTCTCTTAGCGGAGGGGGCACAGCGATCCGTCGCCTTAAAGGGACGTTGCGATCGCTGGCAGGGGGCGCACTCTTGCGATCGAGCAGCAGCCACCTCTCTTCCCTGATGACAGCACCCATCGCGTGTTGATACCAAGCCCCGTATACGTTAAGGGCTCTCGGGATGCAACTTGGCTCGCTAATGAAGAAGTGGGAGCCCGTATTCAAGCGCATAAAGTGATGCAGCGCACCCCGTATTCCCTCTGTGGTGGCAGCAGGTTCTTCCAAGAACGCCTCCAGTGGGACCCCCTGGTTATAATTTAGCTGCTGGGCAAAATGATGGGGGTTGTATCTCATAAAAAGCGCCGCATTATTTTGCCTGAATACGAGAAAGCCCGGCCTGATAGAGTATAGATGTAGAATCTTCCGGGCTTTCAACACGGAGGCCCCGTCCTTAAAAGTGTCGTGCAATGCCAGCACCGTCTTGGAAGTTTCCTGCCCGATTGCCAGGACTTTGTCCGTGAAAGACATACCAGCCCCGACCATGCGCGGACGAAGAAGCAAACCCCTAGCTTCCCGCTGAGACGGATTCACGATAGACGTGTCAACCAGTCGCATAATTCGCGGGAGCTTGCATTTCTCGTAAAACGAGGGTCTTTTATGAATACCAAATACCCCGAGCACGTGCATTTCCATCCACGAAGTAAAGTAGTGCATCGGGAAGTTTGCAGCTTGCAGCCCCGGTTCAGTTGTATCCGCCGCCACGCTAAGACCATGGTACAGGTGGGCCAGCCCGGCAATCCCGATGGCCACTTGTATTCCGGACACCATTCGATGTGCTGGATAGAAGACTGATGGCCTCATATAGAGAGGGTGCATGGGGAGCGCGAACCAACACAACCATAGCCCGAGAAACCTGAGAAAGAAAGTCTCCTCGTCAATGCCCGGAGCGGCGATTTCTGACAAAGGGATGATCGCGGCATCGGGAAGATAAAAGCCCTTCTGATCATCTTCCAACATTGGTCAACGGTCCAAGCCAAAACCAAAAGGGTCGTCGAGCTTGGCAAACTTTTCACCTCATTGCGATAAAATCTCCGGGCGAAGAAACCGGGCAATGAAGTCTGCGAAGCTGACCCCCCGGCCTCCGGATTCCAAGAAAAGGCTCCCGTACATGTTCAGCACCTTTATCAGACTAGGAAACTGGTGCTGAATAGCGTTCTCCGGCGTTAGGCCCATCACCACCAGCTTGGTGGCAAAAATGTTTTCATCCGGAGGAAGCAGCTCCTCATAGTGCTCCCCCCTTACCGGCAGACCGGAAATCTTAGCAAATTCTTCTAAGGGGATGGAGACTTCACTGTCCAGTAGAAGAAAGGTATGGGTTGGGATGTTCCATTGCTCCAAGAACGCCTTAATCCACCATGTCGGAGGAGCAGAATATTGGAACAATGAAGCGTAAACCGCAGGATATAGGCCGAGCTTCAGCAAGTGCGTTTTCTTCGTCGACAAAATGTACCTGGCCCACTGCAAATACCCGGCCAAATGTCGAGGAGTCAACCCGATGTTGTAAGGTTGTCCCTAAGGGCGCGACTCACCGTGGCATATGCGCCGCCCCAAGGTATCCAAAGCTGCCGGCAGCTGCATAGGTATAGCGGCAATCGAAGGTTGAAGAAGACCCTCCGAAGTCTAATTGACAACCTCCACGGCATAGTTCACCGGGGGTACATCTACATACGAAATCGATGAGATCGGCTCCGACGGCGTCGCACAAGAGAAGCTTCGACAACCTTTGATAATCTGGTCGTACCACCTACCCCACAGGTGAAGTTTTTTGTATTCCGGGTCATGGTCTCTAATGAGCACGAGAACCTCCCGGTCTACCGGTGCCTCAGGGAATCCTCCCTCTGAGCGGAAAAACGGGAAAGAAAGATCGGAAGACATGTCGTCTGCGAGAAAGAACGGAATTCAATTATCAGTATTATAATTTAATTTTACAATCCCGACGCTCGGCACTTTAAAATTTATACCACACTGCAATGCAGTGGAAAGGGGACCAAAGGTGGACCCACAAAATCCAGATGACAATGCATCAATTAATAAAACAGCCTCATCATTGGATGAGACTGTCAATTAATGAGAAAATCCTCAAGGAATATTCTCATTGAATGAGAAATCCCTCGGGAAAAGGAGAAAATCTCCCTTTGAGAGCAAAGCTCTGTAACAAAGTGACACTTGTCAAACTCTGGTCATGAAGGAATAAAATTCCTTAAAGAGCCTAGCTCTGTAATGATGATGGAAAATCCATCAAAGATTAATTAAAATTAAAATTAATTCTTGAGAATTAAAAATTCTGGGATCTTAAAGATCCATGAAAAAACTCTTAAGAGTTCTTCATCAAAAGATCAAAAGATCTACATATTATCAAAAGAGCAGCGCTCTGATGCATAGGATAAGAAACCCTAAGAAAAGATCTGTTTAGATCTATGGGTTCATGAGAGCAAGGCTCTATTAATGAAACCCTAAAAGGGTTTTCTTTAGATCAAAGATCTATGAAGAGCAAGGCTCTGTTAATGGGTAAAAACCCTAATTTATTAAAATTAATTTAATTTTACCTAAGTTTGGTAAAGTTCTAACTCTTGAAAGTCCTTGAACAGAAGAGCAAGGCTCTGAATAAAAATTCTTAAGAAGAAGATGATAATCATCTGAGGACCAAAGGTCCTATTGATAGGCACTGAACCGCCTCTTCAACTTCTGAGTTGATCCAAGGGCTCAGATGTTGCCACCGTTGCACTCACGTGTGCGCCACGTGAGCGCAACGGTGGGGGGCATTTGTTTTCCCCAATCAGAGTAAAGCTCTGTTTTGAATTTCAAAATTCAAAAATTGAAGCAACGCTTCAGATTCTGCGCGCTGCGCGCCACGTGTCAAAAGCAGACACGCCAGCGCCAGGAGCGCTGTGCCCTAGGCAGCGCACCCCCAATCAGAGCAAATCTCTGCTTCAAAATTCAAAATTTAAATTGAAGCAACGCTTCAGATCCAGCGCTCTGCGCTGCGCGCCACGTATCAAACACGGGTGAGCTAGCGCAGTTGCGCTGCGCGCCATGTGTCGAACGTAGGTACGCTCGCGCAAGGTGCGCCAGCGCTGGAATTAAAAATTCCCCCACCGTCAGATCAAAAGATCTACTAATAATAAATTATTAATTAATCAGAACTAAAATTCTGTTATGGAAAGATCTTTCCAATCTTATTAAACCAAGAAGATTTTCTTCTGTAAAACAGAAGCCTTAGAATCAAAGATCCAGCGGTGGGAAATATTCCCAAATCAATCAGAGAAAGATCTCTCAAAACTAATTTAACAAATCATTTGGCCCTATATAAAGGACCCTAGACTTCAAGTCTAAAAGGGAGAGATATACAGAATACAGAGAAGAAAAGAGAGAGAAACCCTCTGCAAAAAAAGAGCAAGCTCTTAGAAAAAAGAAGATTTTTTCTTCATCTTCAAGTTAAAAAAGAACTATGTTCTTGAATAATAGAGATAAAACCATCTCGTAAAAAGAAAAACCATCTTCTAAAAATATCAGAGATCTAATAAAAAGACCAAGGTCTTTAATAAAGAAAATATCAAAAAGATCTAATCATAAAAAGACCAAAAGAAGTATTTTACTTCATTCACAGATCTTTTGATCAATAAAGGCAGACCCTTTTATAAAAACAAGAACTTTTGTTCTTGGATCTTGAGGAAAAATCCTCATTTGAAGAACATAAATTTGTTCTTTGATTTTAAAATTGATCAGATGTGCCTTACGCTATTGAAAAGTGCCTTGCACTTTTCAATTGCGCCCTTGCGCTCATTGGACCGGCACTCAGTGCCAAAACCTGCCGCGTGTCAACCAGAGATACAATCTGCGCTTTGCGCTTCTAAAACAGAGCATTGCGCTCATGGGCTGGCGCTCAACGCGAAGCATGCCGCGTGTCACTCACTGGCGCGCCAACAGACTAGCGCAATGCGCTCATAAATTAAAAGCGCAATGCGCTAACAAACTGGCACTTAGCGCTAAGCGCAACACGTGTCCTTTTCATATGCGCTACCCGACAGAAACGCAACGCGCTCTTTAATTGGCGCAAAACGCCTGGCGCGCCACGTGGCGCACTGTCAGAACACACATTGTTCTGACGAATGTTATGCATTCAATACAAGACAAAAAACAAATGTCAAGATCTAATGCTCAGCATTATTAAAAGGGCCAAGCCCAAATAAAGGCTCAATAGCCAGAACAATAAAATGTTAAACACTTATTGGACTTAGGCTAAGATTGGCCGTAAGTCCTCAACTCATATCAACTGAGCCCATATGCTCATAAACCTTTTAACAGACTTTAGTCCCAAATTGGACTATAGATCTCCCAACCAACATTGGTTCAAGGGTACATCTCTGAACTCCTCTGATATTTGTCGTTGTAATCCTTCAACGTCTTCAGAGAGGCGACGGGTCCCGACCTATTATGATGTCCTTAACCTCGGACTGTGGAGTCCCTTTAAACACATGGACTATGATGTCCTTAACCTTGGACCACCATGTCCTTAAACTGATAATCGACTGCAATGTCCCTAAACTAAACAATAGAGTCCAAATGCTCTGTTGTTGGATCTAAATGATCCTGTTAAGTTGATCTTAGTCTAAAAATTAGACTAACGTGTCCTTAACAAACGTTGAGTCGATCTTAGTCTAAAATGAGACTAATGTATCCTTAACAAACGTTTAAATTGATCTTAGTCTCAAATGAGACTAACGTATCCTTAAACCCAAACCAAAACCCAAATCTAAGAGAATACGGATTTGGACTAATCCACGCCCTACGGGCGACAACATAAATTAGTCTCCATATACAATCCACGGGCAACCAAAAACAAAACAAACACACACGACACGAAGTGACCATCTGGAGAAGGAGAAAGTTGTTACCGCGATGCGGTAGCGTAATTAACTGCAGGGGCTTGTGCCTGTAGGGAAGAGCGTCCCCACAATCAAAAACCCCTCGACGAGGGGGAATCTGACGAAGTCTGCTACATCGGCTGCATCCGTTTAAACCTTCGATAATGGTGCCATAAATCAACTTGGCATCTTTGGAGAGGTGGACGGATAGCACCAAATAGTATCTGCCCCCAAATTCAGGTAAGACGTGCGTCTTCCCGGTTTCCGGCGGTAAACACCCGTCACGGAAATACGTCATCCAATGACCCCGTCTCGGAAATACATCATCCAATGACCCCGTCTCGGAAATACGTCATCCAATGACCCCGTCGCGGAAATACGTCAGCAAATGACCCCGTCGCGGAAATACGTCATCCAATGACCCCGTCTCAGAAATACGTCAGCAAATGACCCCGTCGTGGAAATACGTCATCCAATGACCCCGTCGCGGAAATACGTCATCCAATGACCCCGTCTCGGAAATACGTCATCCAATGACCCCGTCGCGGAAATACATCATCCAATGACCCCGTCGCGGAAACACGTCATCCAATGACCCCGTCGCGGAAACACGTCAGCAAATGACCCCGTCTCGGAAACACGTCATCCAATGACCCCGTCTCGGAAACACGTCATCCAATGACCCCGTCTCGGAAATACGTCATCCAATGACCCCGTCTCGGAAATACGTCAGCAAATGACCCCGTTTCGGAAATACGTCAGCAAATGACCTCATCTCGGAAACACGTCATCCAATGACCCCGTCTCGGAAATAGGTCATCCAATGACCCCGTCGTGGAAATACGTCATCCAATGACCCCGTCTTGGAAATACGTCAGCAAATGACCCCGTCGCGGAAACCCGTCAGCAAATGACCCCATCTCGGAAATACGCCATCCAATGACCGCCGTCTTGGAAACAAGTCAGCCAACGACCTCCCCGTCAGAGCAATGCTCCGACTCGGAGACAAGTCAACTCACCAACCACTTACGAGTCCTCTCGACTTGTAAGAGAGAAAATTCTCTTGTGAGATCCTTACGACTCTCAAGAAAAAAAAGCACTCCTAAGGAGAATTTACACCTACGAGATCCTCTCGACTCGTAGGGAGAAAAGTCTTTATGAGACCCCCATGGCTCATAGAGTTGAAAAGTCTTAGGCAGCAGACCCGAACATGTTTCCTAAGCCATCACTACCCTACAAAAAGGTCAAGATGGACTATTTACAGGCCACATTTGCCAAAATTACATACCAGAGAAATGGAGATGCTACTCAAGAGTGCGTAAACTGCTCTACGTCAAATCGAAATGAAAAGGCGTAACCTACGGACGTCAACCACATACTATGAATGATGATAAGAAAAACATTTGATTCACATTCAGTTAAGCGTTCGAAGTGTACCCATTTATGTATGTGCGGAAAAGGTTTAGTGTATAAAATAAAAACGCGGAAACAAAAATTGTCTATTCATACTTCAGAAAATTCTTACAGTGATGAAAACGGTAAACAAAAACATCATGAAAATGTTTACAATGGTAAGACATCAAATCCAAGACATGGATTGAGAAATTCAAAAGTTAGGCCATCTAAAATGTTTCGGGCCTCTCGGACCATTCTCGTATGCTTCCTCTCACGATTACAAGCGTCAGGGCCCTCATTGATGTCCTCCGCCCTTCGATAGGCAGCGATTATCGTCGCCTGTTGAAAAGTTTGATGAAGAATATCAACAAGATTGTCTCGCTTTTTCTTTGAGATTAGGCCCATCAGATACACTGAGTGTACCTTATCTTCGGCGTCATCCAATGCTTTAAGCGGCATGCTGTCATAGAATAAAGGAAGCACTTCCCAGATCGCTCTCACAATGAGCTTCAAAAGAGCGGAACGACGAGGAAGCAGTCGACCATTGTATTCATCAAAGCGACGCATGATTTCGGTGCACTGAGCCTTTGTAAACTCCTGGTTCTGGCTGCGGCACAGTGCGCGAATGTCTCCATAAGAAATAATCTCGTCGAGATCATACAGATGAGCGGCCATAACGTCTGAAAAGGAAAATCAGTGAGAGTTTAGTTGGCAGACTGATTAAGAAAAAGCTTATTGAAACAGACACGGGGATTTAAGCAACTCTTGATATCCTCACGGAGAAAATGCGTTCTGATTAAGAGACCCCACAAAATCAATATGGCGGCTCACTAATGATAAGACAGGGTAATCATTATGAGAACAAAAAGGAGATTCTCAACAAATGAAGAATGGAGTTTAAACACCTCTGCACATTCCCCCAAGAAAAAACCCATTACAAACTCTGTGCAGATCAAAGAAGAATCTCTCTTAAAAAATTTTCAAGAACAGCTGAGAGTAAAATTCCTAAGATGCCTTCTTGATCGTTAAAGCTAAGTTCTCTGGGGGGAATTAAATTCCTTTTTAACAGAGGAATTAAATTCCAGGAAATTTTTTTAGAGCTGAGCTCTTTGGAGTGGAATTAAATTCCAGAGAAAAACATGTGCCGTCATCAATCCCTTAAGATCAGAAAAAAAAAATGCTTAACATTGGGGGCTTACTACCTAAAGATTGTGCATTTTTAGAGCTCGAAAAGATGAGTTTCATTAAAAGGAAAACCCCTTGGTGTGGATTTAAAATCCAAAGAGAATTTTATAAAAGGAGAAGAAAAAGTTCCTCGGCCGTTCAAGATCCTTACCTAAAAAAAAGATTCTTTTTGGACAGAGTTAAACTCTGGAATTTTTTGAACAGAGAACTGAGCTCTGAGGGAGAGAATTAAATTCTCAAAACAAAAACGAAGAAGGAAGAAGATGAAGGAACGGAGGCGCTGCTGAGGATGAGACCTCTGCATTTATAAGACATGATGGGAAACGGTTTATCTTCCTCGTTCCCTAAGAAAATCCAACGGTCGTAAAGATGACAGCGTTGCACTCACATGTGAGCCACGTGAGAACAACGCTGTGGGGGCATTTGTTCCCTCATGGGAACTGAACAAACCATATGAATAAAGCAATGAGGAAAGCCTCCAGGTGGAGCATCACATGGCCACACATGATCAGGCCTCACGCGCAGACACGTGACTTTTTATAGGCAAAATCTATAGGCGCTGAATGAAATAAGCAATTGGAGATGCTTAATTGGTGGGGTCACATGCCAACACGTGATGGGTTCCTGAGACCTCTGAACTAATAGAATTAAATTCTAACTAGAAACTTTATTCTTAATCTGTGAGGTCACGTGCCAACACGTGATGGGCTCCTGAGCTCTCTAAATTAATAGAATTAAATTCTAATTAAAAGGAATCAACAACCCTAATTGGAAAAATATTTCCCCAGATCTTTCCAAACAAGAAAGATTGCAATTTGTAAAGTAGAGCACCGTTGGATTAAAAATCCAATGGTGATTAAAAATCACCAATTTATAGGAAGATTCTGTGCAAGGAAATATTTTCCTAAAATTTGCCAGGAATAACAAATGAAATATCTTATATGAAATAGAAGTCTTTGGATTAAAAATCCAACGGTGAATAAAATTCATCGAGTGATCTAAAAGATCATGTTGGTTATAAAATCAATCAAAATCTCTCAATAAGAGATTGGCTAAACAAACTGATTCTTTTTTTCTCCTATAAATAGGAGCCAAGTTTGATATAAAGAAAAAAAAGAGAACCCCTTCGGAAACCAAAAGAAAAGAATTGAATTCTCCAGAGAGAGGAAGATCCCCTCAGAGAAAAAGAAACCCTAGGTAAGGGAAGGAAGAAAAACACAGAGAATATTTTATCTCTTCTTCACCTTCATAAGAGTTTAACTCTTCTAAGAAGAACTTAATTCTTCCTCTGGTTGAAGATCTGCAGAAGCAGATCTCCCCACAAGTTGAGAATTTGATTCTCAACTTGTGGAGATTTGTTATGTAGATTCAAAACCTAAGGGGAGAATTGAGCTCAAAGAATTTAATTCTTACAACAGAACATATGAGAATTTAATTCCTCTAAATAAAATTAGGGTTCAAACCCTATATAAGAATTTAATTCTTATCAAACAGGAAACTTAACTCAAGATTTCCATGCACGTAAAAAAAAGAAGAAGGTTAGCACCCAAACATGATCATGTGTTCCCACGTGAGCATCCTTGTTGAACGAGAGAAAACAAATGAAATCAGGTCACGTGCTCCCACGTGACCCCTGAACAAACCCTTCAGAAGAAAAAGGGGGAATAAATCCAAGGCAGTTTCTATTTTAGGGCGCCTCACGTGACATCGCGTGACCCCTTAATAGTGCTTAGCACTTTTCAAAAGAGAATAAAACAGAGTCAGCTTTCAGTCTTTAGGGGCACCTCACATGACCCCACGGGGGCGCCTCACATGACCCCAAGTGAGCGCTTCAAATCTTCAGTGTTTAACACTACTTCAAGCGCCTCACGTGACCCCACGTGAGCGCTTCAAATCTTCAGTGTTTAACACTACTTCAAGGGCCTCACATGACCCCACGTGAACGCTTCAAATTTTCAGTGTTTAACACTACTTCAAGCGCCTCACGTGACTCCATGTGAGCGCTTCAAATCTTCAGTGTTTAACACTACTTCAAACGCCTCACGTGACCCCACGTGAGCGCTTCAAATCTTTAGTGTTTAACACTATCTCAAGCGCCTCACGTGACCCAACGTGATGGCTAAAGTGTTTAACACTTATATGCATCACGGGCGACACATGAGCATTCTCAAATTCCAGTGTTTCATACTGCCTCAGAGTATCACATGGGAACACGTGAGCGCTGAATAAACATGTTAGTGCTGAACACTATGAAGAGCTAACATTAGCCAGAATCAGACCAAATGTTCTAAGGACCATCAATTAAGCCCTTCATGCTCAGTCTTTCCAAAGCCGATCTCAAGACAGCTAATAAGCTCCCAATGGATGACATCTAAACTGATGTTCATCCCATTTTCCCAAATCGGGACATTGGTTCAAGGGCACATCTCTTCATACCTTTGATACATGTCGTTGTAATCCTTCAACGTCTTCAGAGAGATGGAGGGTCCCAATAACCAATAACTTTTGGCACATTCCCAAATTGGTTTAACCAGAACCTCACAGACTATGACGTCTTTAAACTGGACTATGAGGTCCTTAAACTCATGGACAATGATGTCCTTAAACTCATGGACTATGATGTCCTTAAACTTTACACACTATGATGTCTCTAAACTACCATGGACTGTGAGGTCCTTAAACTCATAGACTATGATGTCTTTAAACTTTACAGACTATGATGTCTTTAAACTCCATGGACTATGACGTCTTTAAACTTATGGACCGCAATGTCCCTAAACTAAAACAATAGAGCCCAAATGATCTTTTGTTGGATCTAAATGATCCTGTTAAGTAGATCTTAGTCTAAAATTAGACTGACGTATCCTTAACAAACGTTTAAGTTGATCTTAGTCTCAAATGAGATTAACGATCCTTAAACCCAACCCAAATCTAAGAAGATACAGATTTGGACTAATCCACGCCCTACGAGCGACAATATAAATTAGTCTCCGTATACAATCCACGGGCAACCAAAAACAAAACAAACACCTACGACACGAAGTGACCATTTGGAGAAGGAGAAAGTGGTTACCGCGATGCGGTAGCGTAATTAACTGCAGGGGCTTGCGCCTGCAGGGAAGAGCGTCCCCACAATCAAAAGCCCCTCACAATGAGGGGGAATCTGACGAAGTCTGCTACAACGGCAGCATCCGTCTAAACCTCCGATACATGGTGCCATAAATCAACTTGGCATCTTCGGAGAGATGGACGGATAAAACCAAATAGCATCTGCCCCCAAAATTCAGGCCGGACGTCCCAACGTCCCGGTCGTGTCTTTCGGCGGAGAACAACGGTTTCAGGGTGTAAGTCTACGGTAGCGCCTCGGCCGTCTACAGACGCCAAATGCGGAACAAAAACTTTTTAACTAGCGCTATCGTATACTATAACCCGGATCTGCCATTATTGCTAAACTAACAAACTGTAAAGAGAGTATAAAGGTTATACCGAACGATCCGAGTCCTTCGTTCTTTAACCATCATCCCACGCTCCGTTGCGGCTGCTCCGATCTCGTCGATCTCCGATCTGCTCGTCCAGATGGCACCACGTCAACGATTCTTTAAACGGGCTCCCGCCTCTGACTCGAGGCAACTCGGTCGTTAAGTTTGCTAAAAGAGACGACCAAGATTGATGTAGAGAATGAGTAGAATACTTTGTCTCGTTACGCCCAAAACTATGGACGAACGGTTAATGAAGTTGCCTTTTGGATCGATATGAAAATGAGATATGAATATGTTAATTTCCATACATCCAAAACCATAGTCTTTTTTCCAACAACCATGAATCTTTCTCACTTGAAGTGGCCGGCCATATAAAGGAGGGGGGTGAGTGTAGGAGGAAGGGGTGACCACAAACCAAGGTTATCATGAAGAAAAAAATATCTTAGTGTGAACACAAAGTATGAACACCATAAATGCACCATTAAAGCACCATTAATGAACAAGTGAGTCACAAGCCTAATCACCTCTTCTAAAACCTTCTAGAAGCATCCACACTTATCCAAAGAAAAGATAAATCCGTCTTTAACCGAATGTTAAAAGACGGCTGATAGAAAACTGGAAACTGGCAACTTCCAAAAGCGATCCCGAAACGAATTTCAGGATAACCCCGTAACTGTATAAATATACTCGCATTTGTATTACGACCGAATACAAATGCAACTGAGACAAAGATATTATATCCACTCAATATAATACTCGGATCCGGCTTAAACCAAAGCCCACCAGTATTATCTGCCAGAAATATGACACGTGCGTAAACGCACGTGCATTTTCCGAACCCTGCCATAAAACCATACGGCCTCTACAACCTTTCGCCCGAACTTGGGAAACTGTCTGTGGGGGACTCTAATGACTCGTCAGTACCCTGGCAGTGGGTTTAACCACAAACCGTCGGCGGCACTAGCTATGCGTAACGGCTGCCCATGGACTGATCTCAAGGGAGGCCGATGAGCGAACTCATCCGGAAACCCTACTGAGCCTAACAGTGACAATGTATATACAGTCCGGTCCGTTCGTCTATGAGTATCGCATATCTGCCTAAGGGGCTAGTAACGTCAGACCCCCAATAGCAGTATAAGTCGTGTCGGAGTGTAGCCCAATAACACCCTGAGATACTACTGGAGTACCTACCAGTAAATCTCCTGCCACGGCCGTGGGCTTTGTGTAATGGCTCTCCTAGACACAGCACGATCTCACCCCCAATACCGGGAGAGACGAATCCCCCTGCCGATCCGCTCACGTGCCTCCATGTGGCTCGGGATTGTACCCAAAAACTACCTGTTTGCATGACTCTTTTGAGCCGTAGTAGGATAGAAATCAAAGCACAGTGGGAACTCACACGAGACAAATAACAACCTCAGGTCGAAGAACTAACCTGTACACATATCACCAGGGAACTGCTATCTGACGATATGTATAATACCAACTAGCAGGTTCCCGGCGAGTCCTGTCCGGTGTACTCATAACCCAATGAGCACCTGTATACATCTTAGGTGATCCAACTGACACCAGTGGCTTGTGAGACCGGCCACCGCCCCTCGTCGGGGTCTCGACTGTATACACTAGTATACTCCGGAGTATCGATGCCATGTCTCGAAACTCCCACGACTAGGGACAACAATTAAGGATATGCTTATAAACCACCCAACTCTCACGTATATGATCGCCATCATACTATTGGTAGTAAAGCAATATCCTAAGGGCTCTATCAAAGTGTAACATGTAATCAGTCACCTGAACATGTACACGACTGATAAAGGCAAACTAGATAGCATACTATCATCTCGAGTAAGACTGTCCTACCGGTATAGGTCCTCCGCAATCATTGCAATCACGTACCTGCGATCCAATAATTGACTCTGAGGGCACTATCTCCAACAATCTCCCACTTGCACTTAAGGCTAATTATTGCGATGTCGACTACTCACAGCCCGTGTGAAATCGAACATCCAACTCCTCTACTAATCAGTTTCACAAAGCCCATTTGTAAAACTATTGTGTTCGAGAAATAGCCTCAGTGAGTGGATCCGCCTAGATGTTTCTTTCTATATCTCTCTTAATCTCAAGTTCGTGGAGAAAGCCATCTCCCGAATTGAGTAATACCTGTCTTAGAATATGTCTAGATATCTGATGGGACCTAGTTCATAAATGAACTCCAAATCCAAACTTCTTAGACTGTATCAATCACTGAACCTAATCAGTATCCGGCACCATGCCTCCCACAGTATCCTCTTGGACCACCTGTCCATAATACTGTCCCTCGTCAGAGGGAAAACTGTAACTCTGACAATCACTCTGTCATCCATGTCACCTTTGAAGCCTGGAATGATAACCGTCTCCCGAAGGAGGCTGCCGTCATCAAATCCGTAGAACATGTACTTATGTTCTAAAACTGCTTCCTTATGTTTCTCCAGGATTGGATTAATACAAACTTATTGCATCTAGTGCAAAAACAACATGTGGTGTGGTACTTGACATCTCATGAATGACTCAGTTGCCTAAGCAAGTGATCTGCCAATCATGCCCATCCCTCTCCCCTTTAGTCTTTAAGACACCTTTAGAGAGGGTGACTCCATCACCTGCAGGTACACCACCATACCAGGAGTCATCTATTCTAAAAACCATTAGAATACTGTCAAAGTACCCACATTGGGAAACTACCCAAATCCAAATCTAAAACCATAGATCTAGAAACCAGAATGCTTGATATTATATCCATATCCTGTCTGGAGAAACAATTGTGTGACGACCATAGTACAACCGATCGTAGTATAGGAATTTTACTTCCTACTATGTGTATGTCATCCAGATACCATGACATCACACCCTCTACCTTCTTAACAGATCCATCCCCTATTCTGATTGAAGTCAAATCCATGTCTGTCACATCAAAAATAGATGATCTATCTCCACTATATCTGCTCTAGTCTATAAATAGACATAAGCTACTTGCCCACTAAACTTCTGCTGCTCCCACTGACTACGACAACCCTCCTACCGGGTCTCATAGCCTGGAACAACAGTAGTGTCAAGTATGGGTAGATAAGAACCTCCCTGTCACCGTCCTTGAGGCTACCGGAGTACCTCTCGGGTGTCTGAGGTTACCCACCATATCTGCGGAGTGGCTAATGGAATGTCAAACCTGATTGAATATATAGATCCTATTAAATTTTCCGTAATCGTTTGCGGTTCTGGAATCACTTCCGGTTCTACCATACTCCCACTACTGTTTTCTGAAAAAGATCCATTTTACTAAAACTGTAGCGAGTCAAGAACAATATCACTATTGATCTTCCAAATGGTAGAAAATCAATCCTCGTCATAGCCAGGGTCAACCCACAAACAGCCATTACAGAAACGTGCCCTGAGTTATCCAGAGTCTGGTTTTAAGCATAAGCTGGACAACTCCCCGTACCTTAACATCTTTTAAGGTATGAACCATTCTATATCCAATATAGAAACTTTGGCACTTATTTAATTGGAACCAGATTCAAATCATGCAGCTTTCTCCAGTGCATATCAACTTAATGGAAAAAAAAGGCTAATCAGCATTACTCAACTTAGGAATCCATCCAATTATGAGTAACCTGAAAGAGAAACAAGTTTCTCAAAACCATTACTATCATCTGAATACCAATCACAAGAATCTACATCTTCGATCTCTTTGAAGAATCCCGATACTTGTGACACCTGGTTCTCTACTTTATTCTTATACCCATAACTTCTCAAAACTTAGACCTTGTATTTTTACGAAACACTTGTCTAAAAACTAGAGAAGTCATAAGTAAACAGAACATAGTACGAGGACCTACCCCTTTGTCCTGATGGACACTTGGACAACATACAATACTCTGTATAAGTCCGCTGAGTTGAACAACTCAAAACCTGTGCGTCGTAGGTGGAAAACTGTACTCTGGCGATTTCCTCAAATATCACCAATTACAACGAATTCCGATATATTGAGGATAATTACCTAATTCCCAATAACTTACTCCTACTCATCATCTGTAAAACCATACAGATATGAGAATGAAACCTGGTAAATACATACCCTTGGAGTAAGTATCTAATCGGGAAAACAGTTTTGCTTCAACAATGCACTGAAACATGAAAATGTTTCGTACGGGTATCCTGGTATTCATAGCAATGCCTCTTCCATAATCCAATTCATGACTCTAACCGTATATTTCTTTGCCATCTCTCCAAATCCCTTTATTTGTCTTTAGTCATTACCTTCTGTACACCATCGTTAGGCTAAATGGTTTTCTTCCTTCCCTACCGTTCGGCACCAGCCTATGGTTTGGAAGAAGACTATCCAGTAAGCATAATAGGTGTACCCTCCTAAACCAAGGAGTACTCGCATCTTGAGAGAAGGTGATGATAAAAGACAACTGAATAATACCTTATTCTTTTAAAGGTGAAATAGGAGTGGCAATGAAGTACGCGGTTTGGTCGTGAATGATAACAGTCGCAATTTACTTTGCCCTCTTTCTAATCCCTTTATTTTGTCTTTAGTTATTTCCTTCTGTACACCCTACTTAGGCTAATTGGTTTTCTTCATTCCCTACCTTTCGGCACATGCCTATGGTTTGGAAGAAGACTATCCAATAAGCGTAATAGGTGTACTCTCCTAAACCAAGGAGCCCTCGCAACCTGAGAGAAGGTGATAATAAAAGACAACTGAATAAACCAATTCTATTTCTCCTGAACCTTGATCCATCCTCGAAGAAGTCCCTCCGAGTTCGTATATAACCATACGATGGATCTATCCAATGGAAGTGGATGTCCGTAGTAATACGGGGTGTTCTGAGAAATGCAAAGGGTAAAAGAAGGAGTGGCAATGACTTATGCAACTCAGACAATCCAAAAGCCAGTATTTTAAGAAGGTTCGGTCAACTAGGTCACTGAGTCATAGTCTAGGGTCGATCAAAGGTCGCTGCCAAAGAAAGAGAGAAAAGAAACACTCTGCGTGCACTCTAACCTAGATCAGAATGGTTATCACTTTATCTAATCCGGAAACCTCCTACTGTCCTGTCAAGTTCTCCTCCAAACCTGAAAGAAGAATCAATCGGGATCACCCGAAGAGTAAACCAACTCATCAGTGGGAATCAGGATCCAACTCTCATCGCATGATAACGTGACGGAATCCATTCACGTTACTCACACTCCAGAAGGTATGCGCATACTTGGCAAGTTTCAGTTTCTTTAGAAACTCCCGATATGATTTTTTCCCCATGCTCTTATGATCTTGACTTTGGTCAAAATGTCATAAGTCACATGCCAAGTTCTACCCGTCACTATCTTGTCAATTTGAATCCACCCGCACATGCCCCTGACTTTGGCCAATCGGCAGAACGACTGTCCCAAACCAACTCATCTATTTATGCAACAAAATAATACCCAGCAGCTACCAAACACTATGCCTTAACTTTGGCTAAAATGCATAGCTTGAATACTACTGAATACCCAAAAGAAATGACGGAGGGCTACGGCTGGTTTTTGGCGAAAAACCTTTAATGTAGTGAACTTGATATCGCTGAAAGAACCTGATAGCTTTTTATAAAAATATAGTGGCGAAAACCTTTGCTAAAGAGGTCACTCCCGGTAAAGGGATCTCGGCTCTTTCCTCATGGAATGAGGTGCAGGATATTCCACTGAATACTGCGATGCAAAGCAACATGTAATCGACTATAGTGAAGTTATTACCCTGACGCAAACTTCTGCCCAAAGGGTCATTCCTGGTGAAGGGATATCGGCCCTTGCCTCGTCGAATGAGGTGCAGGATATTCCAACCGAATACCGCTATGCAAAACAAAAGGAAACGTCTTTGTAATAACACTTTTTAAATTTGTTCCAACAACTGCCAAATAGGTTAGTTTTCCTTTGCATTGATCAAAATCAACGAAGTCCCATCAATTAATCACACCAGAAAAGAACAAAAATAAAATGTACGTATATGCCATCCGCATTCGTCACTGGGTCCCGTCATCACCCGTTAGGTTACTTAACTAACGACAGAGCGGGGACTGAACTAGCGCGGGTGTAAAACATATACAACATCTACTAGTATATAAATCAATATACAATAATCGCTCCAGGCGTGATAATATGCAACATTACAGAAAAGTAATAAGCATCACAGAACAATACAGATAATCTGGGATCGCCGGGTTTCACAGAGCCGCTGCTGAAACCCGACGTTCCCCTGGTCGTGTGGATAGCCTGTGCAATGAAACCTAGACCCCTACGGGTGCGGCAAGTTACCCGCCAAAACCTAAAGCGAGGCAGCCCCCTACAGCAAAGTGAATGGACCACCTTGCACTTCACGGAATCCGGTAGCTTGAGCACCCCTCCTTGGGTCAACCTGTACCCCCTACGAGTGCGGCGAATAGTCTGCCAATTTTAGAGTGAGGCCCCTCTGCCTCTCAAAGCCATGAGATGCGGACCCGTTACCCTCCAGAACCCGGCTATCCGTGCACTCCGTCGCGGGGTAAAACCTAGTACAGAAATGAAAAAATGTACAACGGGTACATCGACCTCAACCCGGTCGTGCCCCAAAAGAATATTATACAACCGGCAGTGACGACAGTCCACATGTTGGACGCTCGTCCCGCAATATCAAATGTACAAATAAATCCAAACTGCACTACCATTGCACACTGCTATCCACCACGACAAATCCGCAACAACACAGCACAACACAGAACATCAACGCGAATGTCACGTTCGCAAACCCGTCTAAAAGAACTATAGCAATCAGACGCGGTTTACCGATCAAATGACATTCACGGTCGGAGATATAATGTAAGTACTGTAAACTAACATGTTTAAATTTCGATCGATTAAATATCACGAAGTGGGCCCCACGAACATCTGTAGTACAGTAACAAAATCTGGGCCCAAAAGATATATACCAAAAACTACAATTTCCAGCAAATAACCAACAGTAGAAATTTAACCCTCTAAAACGCCAATACGGCCGCGGTTCCGCGGTCAAAGCTAGGCTTTGACCGCGGTTCAGCGGTCGTACGGACGACTTAGGGGACCGTATTTCTCTGTTATTTTATAAAAAGCCTGCATGTGTTTCTGTGATGGTTAAAATAATTTTTGGAACCCTTTAAAAATCAACAGAAACTGTGAACTTGAATTTTGCGGTTTTCAATATCCGGTTCGATCGATATTTTAAACGCGTTAGCACAAGTTAGTAAAGCATAATGGTGAGGCTCTAATACCACTGTAAGTCTACGGTAGCGCCCCGGCCGTCTACAGACGCCAAATGCGGAACAAAAACTTTTTAACTGGCGCTATCGTATACTATAACCCGGATCTGCCATTGTTGCTAAACTAACAAACTGTAAAGAGAGTAGAAAGGTTATACCGAACGATCTGAGTCCTTCGTTCTTTAACCATCATCCCACGCTCCGTTATGGCTGCTCCGATCTTGTCGATCTCCGATCTGCTCGTCCAGGTGGCACCACGTCAACGATTCTTTAAACGGGCTCCCGCCTCTGACTCGAGGCAACTCGGTCGTCAAGTTGCTAAAAGAGACGACCAAGATTGATGTAGAGAATGAGTAGAATACTTTGTCTCGTTACGTCCAAAGCTATGGACGAACGGTTAATGAAGTTGCCTTTTGGATCGATATGAAAATGAGATATGAATATGTTAATTTCCATACATCCAAAACCATAGTCTTTTTTCCAACAACCATGAATCTTTCTCACTTGAAGTGGCCGGCCATATAAAGGAGGGGGGTGAGTGTAGGAGGAAGGGGGTGACCACAAACCAAGCTTATCATGAAGAAAAAAAATATCTTAGTGTGAACACAAAGTATGAACACAATAAATGCACCATTAAAGCACCATTAATGAACAAGTGAGTCACAAGCCTAATCACCTCTTCTAGAACCTTCTAGAAGCATCCACATGTATCCAAAGAAAAGATAAATCCGTCTTTAACCGAATGTTAAAAGACGGCTGATAGAAAACTGGAAACTGGCAACTTCCAAAAGCGATCCCGAAACGAATTTCAAGATAACCCCGTAACTGTATAAATATACCCGCATTTGTATTACGACCGAATACAAATGCAACTGAGACAAAGATATTATATCTACTCAATATAATACTCGGATCCGGCTTAAACCAAAACCCACCAGTATTATCTGCCCGAAATATGACACGTGCGTAAACGCACGTGCATTTTCCGAACCCTGCCATAAAACCATACGACCTCTACAACCTTTCGCCCGAACTTGGGAAACTGTCTGTGGGGGACTCTAATTATCACTTCCTGAAAGTACGGAACATGACCGGCACTTAGGCTACGAACGTCTCAAGGCGTATGTGCTCTAAGTAAGCCGAGCCAAGAAATCCAAACCAAGAAAGTAGTAGAGTATAGGAAGAACCATAACAAATCCACCAGTATGCAACATAATATACAACGCCTAAAGGCGAGGATCACAACAGAAAAGGAAACTCAACAGCAAGAAACCCAGAGAAATATAACGTGCGACTCTAAGGTCGAAAGAATAAACATCACTGGTCTCTATCTCAAATAAGTACATGTTTGGTTGATGGAACTTCTAGATACAACTGAAATATAATATACAATGTATAATGATGGGTACGATACAATAAACCCACCTACTAGCAAGTCACCCGAAAGGAACAGTACCCACAAAACCGTAATGAAACCTGTACGGCAACACCTGCAAGAAACTGGGGCACAACGAGGGTGAGTTGCCAACTCGTGAGTAGAAAAAGATCTATGAACAGAAATCGCATATATGACGCAATCCTAGGTCATACGATCAAAAAATATAATCCTCAAATATATAACCAGCAATCTATAACAAGACTAGGGTAAAAATCTAACCCAAGTGTAATCCCAAGTGCCCGTGTCAGTGCATCATGTGGCAATGTATCATATGAATGATGTATGAATGCATGAAACAGAATGCATGTACTGAAGAAAACTGCTTTCATAAATTTGTGAGATTTCTGTATTTTAAAATGAGGTATCATAATGAAATCAGCATAAAACAGTGCCTAGCATCGGCACAAAACATAATCTCAATATCTCGATATCTCTGAATCACAATCTCTGTACCTCAATATCTCAAATCTTAATATCTCAATCATAAATCCAGGGCGCCGTCAGTCCAGATCGGCCCCTACCATCCATCTCATGACTACGACGGTATCCTCCGGATATCCGACGCGTCGGGTAATATCACCGGTCGGTAGTGCTCCCCTGCCAGGCTCAATGCCATCTCCTGCGATCTTCTTGCCCGGGGGTACCGCACCGGGTCCACCATATACCCGCAATCGGTCTCATCCGCCTCCTCGATTCGGGTTTCACATGTCGCTCTCAGCACCGAGAAAATACATGGTGGACGTACTGAAATATCATATCAAGGGTAACCGGATTTTTAAAACAATTACGTAACCCTTTTGAAATATCCAAGGTTCCCAAATCCAGAAATATCATAGAAACAACATATCTCAATGCGTATAATCAGGAAGCATAATGTATGTGACATATAAATGAAATGCAAGTATAACAGTATATCATGCAACATGGAAAAAAATAGTATGCACATACAAGGGTCATATCCTGATACAATAATACTACTGTGTAGTGACATGGCAATTACCGATGAAGATGTGTGTGAGCTGGCAAGTAAGTGTATGTGGAACATACGCATCATCGGTAATGGTGCTGGTGTCCTAACAGCATGATATCAATAATGGAATATGAATCACAATAAGTATGCGATGCAGAGCAACAATAATAAAGTACGGGAGCTGAATACTAAGCACAAGGATAGCTAAACTGCATCTAATGTCATAAGAGTCATACAGCTATACCAACTAAAGGCTGAGCTAATAGGCTAACTGCAGGTAAGGTAAACCGCCTAACCTCTGAGTCGATACATAAATATACATATATAGTCGGTGATCCCGCCTTGATAATATCACATCCGATACCATATCTCTATAATCAGTTATTCCCAAATCAAGAGTGCGGATCAAACATCAATTTATAGCTCGTACGTAAATCCGTCGTACGGTATCCCCAAATCTGGGTACGGGTCAATATCACATTCATCATATCATTCATCTGGTATTCTCTTTATCAAATATCATTATCTGGGTACTGACCTATGTCTAGTACAATGCTAACATCATCACTATAATCAAGATCTGACTACTGATCGACAGTCTAGTATAAATCGATATTATCATCATATATCATCAATATAATCATAATCCGGCTTCCAATTGACAGCCTCTAGCAAAAACCCAAGGCGGCCTATCATAAATTTCTTGTCATGTCATATCATATCATATCCTATCTCATATCATAATCACATGTTGATCATTTACATATATATGTCACTATTCCTATGGCATCATCATCCCAAAATCCGCTAAAGTATCAAGACGTATCCCAAATATGAATTTTACCATATCACCGATATCATAATCTTGGATCAAATATCATCGACTCATCTCAATCCCATGTCTCATCCTCAAGTCTGTATGTGAACACGTAGTCCCATACCTATGTGAACACATATCTATATAGAATCCCATAAGCACATATGGACAAGGATGTATGCAAGTATGTATGTGTGTATATGTATGTGTAGTGCACCCACTACCTAGGGTTCGCGACACTAAATCATCCAACACACTAGTGTCCATCCTAAACATCATCATTAATCCTAAATAACATATAATAATTATAGGTGTGTATACGCATCCGTATACATCACCACGGACTGCGGGGGTGCTATACGCCATCCACCCGACTTCTCCCCGTAGATATAAATCTACTCACCTTGTTTATGTGTGCCGGTGCCGATGTCGCCATCTGCATATCCAACGCCTCAGCGCCACGTGGGGTACCTACAAGAATATCACACGCTAAAACACATGAAAACCATGTCGAAAGCCAAAATGGTGCACGCTACGCCCATAGGTAAAAACCTGTGGCCTCGTGTGCAAACGCAGCCAATATCCACTGTCGTTGATGTCCAAACGCCACCCGACAGAACGAATCATCGAATACCAAAAACCCATACGAAAACAAGTCGTAAATCATACGCCAACTCACGAAAATCAACCCAGATTTTACCCTAACTGGAATCAGTCAAAACTAGACATACCAGGGGTCAAGTTTACATGAAATAGGGTTGTGCACGCAAAACGAAGGGGTTCCCTACTGCTCTGGCCGCAAATTGCGGCCAGAAGGAATAAAACTGCGGCCGGGGTAAAGAGTTGGGGGCTAGGGTTTTGGGTATTGGTTCCTATCTACCTGCATACCTCACTGCCAAGTCAATTTTATTTTAGGGTTCCCGGGGTGAAAGCAAATCTCAGAAAGGTCACAAAATTGACAAAAACGCTAATTTACACCAAGTCGAACAACTATGGTATTTGGGTGAAATCTGGAACAATCTTGGGTTAACTGGTCTCACATAACCCTAATAAGGCTACTCTAACATTCAAAACCATCTCTTGGCCAAATCTCACTCAAAATCACTAAACTAGCACTAGGTCACAGATATAACAGTAAATTTCAGTTAAACAACTATAACTTGCAAGGTAGGAATTGGGTTGCAAGATTATACCTTAAGGAAATCCTAGAATGAAGGAGAAGGGAAGAAAGAGGAGGGGTTGCTGCTGCTGTGGAGCTGCTCCATTTGCTCCAGTTGCTGATGCTGAGTTGTTGCTGCATCAGGCTGCTGCTGCTGCTGTTTCTGTGTGCTGATGCAGTGCTGGGATGTTGTGGATGTAGTTGTATTGGTGTGTTTATGGTGTTGGGTTGCTGTTGCTGTTGGTTTCAGCTGCTGCTGCTTGCAAATTTCCTTTGCTTTTCTTTTCGGCTGTGTGCAGCAGCTACTGCTATTGTTGTTTCAGGTTGGGGTATTGGTTTGTGGTGTTAAGCCATGGTGTTAAAGGCTGGTATGTGTTGTGTGGGTTGGAGTATTGGTGTGGTTTTGAAAGGATGGTTGCTGCTGTGACTGTTTTTCACAGCAGTAGCTGATGTAGCTGCTGAAGGTGGCTGATATAGCTGTTAATGTGAGGGATTTGGGGCTGATGTGTTGATATGGGGGCTGAAGTGTTGATATGGGGGCTGATGTGAGTGTATAGGTATTGGGCTAAGGGGTTAGGATGGGTTTGGGATACTGAAGGTACCTGATGTGGCAGCCGATGTAGGAGGCTGTTTTATGGCTGTGTAGGGTTGGCTGAAGCAATGTTTCAGCTGCTGAAATTTTCTGGGCTGGAGCTGTTTTGGTGGTGGTGGTGGCTTTAGTGAAGTGTGAGAGTGATGGGGAGAGATGTGAGGTGAGAAAGAATTGCAATGAGTGTTGGAGAGGCCACAAAGAGTTTTGAAGAGTACTGAGGTTAACTCTCATCTCCCTCACTCAACCTTAAATGTCATGGCACATCCATCATGCCTCCTCTCTCTCTCTCTAGCCACAAGTCAACCTAACCCTAATCACCCTTAACCAAAACCAAAACACTAATTAACCCAATTAATCTAATCAAATAGTTCAAGTCACCATGGTCATCTAAGCATGGTTCAACCCTAGGCTACCATGAGTCCAAAACATGAAACAAGTGTAGAAAATGTTATGTGCAACATTTTTGCACAAAAAGCCAAAAATCCAATTAGCGATTTTTAATCGCGATTAACACCAACATAGCATATAATTCATCATAAAAACGGTAAAATGGCATATTTCCACAAAATAACCTATTTTAGAATTTCCATAAGTTTTTCCCAAAATTTTCCCCATTTATCGGTATTTAATTATACCAACTATTAAAATATTCATTAAAAATTAATATTAAATTATGAAAATTCCCAAAAATAATATTTTATTTTTTTGAAATGTTACACTAATGACTCTTCAGTACCCTGGTAGTGGGTTTAACCACAAGCCGTCAGCGGCACTAGCTATGCGTAACGGCTGCCCATGTACTGACCTCAAGGGAGGCCGATGAGCGAACTCATCCGGAAACCCTACTGAGCCTAACAGTGACACTGTATATACAGTCCGGTCCGTTTGTCTATGAGTATCGTATATCTGCCTAGGAGGCTAGTAACGTCAGACCCCCAATAGCAGTATAAGTCGTGTCGGAGTGTAGCCCAATAACACCCTGAGATACTACTGGAGTACCTACCAGTAAATCTCCTGCCATGGCCATGGGCTTTGTGTAATGGCTCTCCTAGACACAGTACGATCTCACCCCCAATACCGGAAGAGACGAATCCCCTGCCGATCCGCTCACGTGCCTCCATGTGGCTCGGGACTGTACCCAAAAACTACCTGTTTGCACGACTCCTTTGAGCCGTGGTAGGGTAGAAATCAAAGCACAGTGGAAACTCACACGAGACAAATGACGACCTCAGGTCGAAGAACTAACCTGTACACATGTCACCAGGGAACTGCTATCTGACGATATGTATAATACCAACTAGCAGGTTCCCGGCGAGTCCTGTCCGGTGTACTCATAACCCAATGAGCACCTGTATACATCTTAGGTGATCCAACTGACACCAGTGGCTTGTGAGACCGGCCACCGCCCCTCGTCGGGGTCTCGACTGTATACACTAGTCTACTCCGGAGTATCGATGCCATGTCTCGAAACTCCCACGACTAGGGACAACAATTAAGGATATGCTTATAAACCACCCAACTCTCACGTATATGATCGCCATCATACTGTTGGTAGTAAAGCAATATCCTAAGGGCTCTATCAAAGTGTAACATGTAATCAGTCACCTGAACATGTACACGACTAATAAAGGCAAACCAGATAGCATACTATCATCTCGAGTAAGACTGTCCTACCGGTATAGGTCCTCCGCAATCATTGCAATCACGTACCTGCGATCCAATAATTGACTCTGAGGGCACTATCTCTAACACAGGGTTGACTTTTGCCGTTACGGTGTCATGATTGACTTTCGCCGTTTCGGTGTCGGGGTTGACTTTCGCCGTTTCGGTGTCGGGGTTGACTTTCGCCGTTACAGTGTCAGGGTTGACTTTCGACGTTTCGGTGTCAGAGTTGACTTTCGCCTTTTCGGTGTCAGGGTTGAATTTCGGTTATCTGTGAACCATGGAGTCTTGGAACTAGGGATTTTGTCGTGGCTCCGATTGATGATGTCGCATCCGTATCCTGCTGGAATGAGGAGGAACGCCGTTGCTGATCTCCAGGCTTTATATGTCGCCGTCGAGATCTGGCTTTCCTTCGACAAAATCTAGGGAAATGTGGTTCTCTTTTCGTTTATGCCCATAGATTGTATACAGGGATCAGTATGGACTCACCTGTAGGGCAAAAGTTTCATTTCATATGTGTTTTTTTGTTTTCTTTCCGCGATGCTTTATCATTTCAGCTTTTTATATCGCGAAAGTCGCGATTGCCCCAATCATTTCGGCTATTTTCGCGGTGCCCCATCACTTCGGCTATTTTCTTTTTTACTCGCTACTATTTATTGCAAGTTGCCCAATCATTTCGGCTGTTTTGTATGCATATATTTTACTTGCTTATTTCGTTGCATGTTGCCCCATCATTTCGGCTATTTCATATGCATTTTTAGCGCGCTGATTTTTTTATCGCGAGTATGGACTTGGGATCTGATAACGAATTAGGCATCAGTATCGCTACAACTGGGATATTGCCAGGAGCGAATCATCATTTGCCTTTATCGATGTCGAACAAAGATGGTTTAGCAAACAGGGTTAAAATCTTGCCAACTAAGGCTTTGACTTCATGAACCGTAAGGGTCTCATAAAGGTATTTCTCCCTACGACTCGTGAGGATCTTGTAGGTGCGTTTTCTCCTTAGGGGTCGTGAGAACTCCTAAGTGCATTTTCTCTTGTAAGTCTTAAGGATCTTATAAGAGTGTTTTCTCCTTATAAGTCGAGAGTACTTATAAGTGTTTGTTCACCAAATAGGGGAATTTCACGCTATTGGTGCAACTTGGTAGGGGGAGACGTTTATTTGTGCCCGTGAATTGTATACAAGGGTCAATATTGAACCCTTGTAGGGCAGATTGGGGTGTATGATTGCTTAAGAACAGGTTCAGATCCCTGTAACTTAAAGCTTTTGAATCCTATGAGCCGTAAGGGTCTCATAAGGGAATTCTCCTTACGAGTCGTGAGGATCTCGTAAGTGTAACTTTTCCTTAGGAATCGTGGGGATCCCTAAGTGTGTTTTTCCCTTATGAGTTGTAAGGATCTCACGCAGGTATTTTCTCCTTGCAAGGTCGAGAGGACCTTCCAAGTGTCTTTTAACGAGATTGCTCCCTTTCGGGTTTTCACAAACTCGTCGGTAGCCCTACTGTTTTTACTCACGGAGCCCTTTCGGGTTTTCATCCGTGCCTATTTTGCTTATAGACGTACCTTTTTTTTATTATATTTTTTTTTATTATTATTTTTTTTTTTTTTGCATCAACCCTAGGATGCTGCGGTTTGTAGTAGTTTACAGACGTTTCGGTCAGGCGTAGTATTTTTTCAAGAACCGACCATTTATTGGCCTAAAGGGTCTTTTGACATGCATATTCATGAGCAAGTAAGCCCCACCTTGGTAGACCTTGTCTATGATGTACGGGCCCTCTTAGTTCGGCTCGAATTTCCCCCGTTTGGCGCGATTGGGGATCATAGGTCTCTTGACCACTAGCACGAGTTTGCCTTGGAGGAATGTTCTCGGCCTAGTCAATCTTTCATATGAGCGCATCATCCTTGCTTTATAAGCCTCCAGGTTTTGCTGTGCCATGAGCCGGGTTTCGTCAAGGGCGTCGAGCTTCTCCAGCCGAAGATGAGCGTTCTCTTCATCTGTTAGCTCATAATGAACTGCGACTCGTAGAGAGGGCAGCTCTATCTCCAAGAGGAGTACCGCTTCTGCGCCGAATACCAATGCATACGGCTTTGTATTTATGGCCGTTTTGAACGTAGTTCGATACGCCCAGAGAGCTTCATGCAATCTCTCGTGCCAGTCCTTTTTGTTTTTGGACACCGTCTTCTTTATGATCTTCGTCAAGGTCTTGTTAAAGGCCTCAGCTAGACCGTTAGCTCGGGGATTATAGACCGAAGAGTATCTCCAGTCTATATTATGTTGCTGCGCGAAGCGGCTGATTCTGTGACTTCTGTAGGCTGGCCCGTTATCGGAGATAATCCGTCGCGGAGTGCCGAACAGATAGATGACGTGTGTCTTGAAGAAATGGAGAATATTTTCCGTCTTCACTTCTCTTAGTGATACTGCTTCTGCCCACTTAGAGAAGTAATCGGTTGTTGCCAATATGAACCGATGTCCTCTGGATGATGCTGGTTCGATGGGCCCGATTATGTCAGTTCCCCACATTTCGAACAACCAGCTAGCCACCGTTGGGTGTAGCGGATTCGGATGCTGGTGGATGAAGTCCCCATGAATTTGGCATGAGTGGCACTGCTACGCGTATTCGATACGGTCTTGGATCATCGTGGGCCAATAGTAGCCCATCCTTTTGATCTTCAGCTTCATCTTTGGCCTGGCTTGATGAGAACAGCAGAGTCCGTCGTGAGTTTCTTGGACGACTCTCTTTGCTTCTTTCAGCCCCATGCATCTTAGCCATAGAGAGTTGAATGACCTCTTGTACAGCGTATCATTGACGAAGGCGAAAGACAGAGCTCGTTTCATGAGATAATGTCTTGAGGACGCGTCTTCAGGTGTTCGACAGGATTTGAAATAGTCTATAAATACTTCTCTCCAATCCTTAGCCTTTTCCTGGTCTTTTATTTGTAAGGTCGTTTTCTTGGTCGCTTCCTTTTCTTCGGACGACTCTGGAGATATTTCTGCCGGTGCAAGAACCCGACGGCTTTGTACCATGATCCTTACGTCATCGAGGTCTTCGTCAGCCAAGTCTTTAGCGAGTTTGGCTAACGCATCCACTTTACTATTTTCCGCACGCGGTATGCTTTCCAGGGCGTAGGCGGTAATTTGAGCCAGCAATTGTTGCACTCTCTCACCGTACTTTACCAACTCTAGTTTGCACGTTTGATAGTCGTCGTTTACTTGACTAACGACCAGTTGGGAGTCCCCGTATATGAGGAGGTTTTCGATTCCCATGTCGACAGTAATCTCAAGACCTGCTACCAAAGCTTCATATTCAGCTTCATTGTTTGTCCTCGGATGTGTTAAGGAGAAGGCAAAGCGCGTTATCCCTTTTTGTGGAGTCATGAAGATAAGGCCTACCCCCGATTTGATTATAGGGGAGCTGTGCTTTTGCTTCTTCATGGAAGATGCCCCATCGAAGTAGAGTTCCCATCGGGTATCACTTTCTCCTCTCTCCCCGTCAATCGTGTCAAACACATACTCGTCCGGCAATTCGCAATTTATGGGTGAATCGGCGGGTATCGGGTGCTCGGCGAGGAAGTCGGCGATGGCCTGGCCTTTCACTGCCTTGAGAGATCGGTATGTTATCGAGAACTCCATTAAGTGGAGGGCCCATTTAGCGAGCCTTCCCGTTAGTATGGCTCTTGACTGTAGGGTGTTTTTCGTCACCCCATTAAGATGGGAATACGCGCGTGCTTGTCAGGCGCATTACAGATTCCCCCTGCCTAGGGTAGGCCAGGGTTTAATGATTATGGGGATCCGAATCTCCGGCAGCCACGAACTAAGCTGCCGTTAATTACCCCTCGCCTTTAGAGCGAGGGAACCTCCGATTGACGGGTCAAACTGGTCATGCGAACTCAACATGCAGTGTACGTGTGTTTTTGTTTTAGGGGGCATAGGTATATCGGGAGCCACGCAGAGTTTTTACGGGGAGGACAGTGTTGTAGAGTATGTGTATATGTACATATGTATACATATGTATATATACATGTATATATATAAAAAGGGGGGAAAAGGCATCCAAAGGATGCGTGGGGCCAGCGCTAGCGCTTTGAGCACAAGAGCACTAGCGCTTTGAGCGCTAGCGCACCACGTGTCAGCGCGTGGACGCTCGGACGCTAGCGCTTTGGGCGCTAGCGCTCTGAGCGCAAGAGCGCTAGCGCGCCACGTGTCAGCGCGTGGGCGCTCGGGCGCTAGCGCACTGAGCGCTAGCGCGCCACGTGTCAGCACGTGGGCGCTCGGGCGCTAGCGCTTTAGGCGCTCGGGCGCTAGCGCTCTGAGCGTAAGAACGCTAGCGCACTGAGCACTGGCGCGCCACGTGTCAGCACATGGGCGCTCGGGCGCTAGCGCTTTAGGCGCTAGCGCTCGGGCGCTAGCGCTCTGAGCGCAAGAGCGCTCCGCGCTACGTATCAGCACGTGGGCGCTCAGGCGCTAGCGCTCTGAGCGCAAGCGCGCTAGCGCTATGAGCACTAGCACGCCACGTGTCAGCATGTGGGCGCTCGGGTGCTAGAGCGCTAGCGCTTTGAGCACTAGCGCACCACATGTCAGCACGTGGGCGCTCGAGCAGCAAGAGAGACTTGGTCCCTGCAATGGGAGTTTTACTCCCAGAAAGGAGCACTTATTATTCTGTGTGTGTGTGTGTGTGTGTGTGTGAGGAGTTAAACTCCTAAGATGTTTTGAAGCTGATGAAGGGCTTCTCCCCTTGAGCCCTAGTTCTTCCCCAAAGTGGGGTTTTTGGAGATAGGTCTCTTTCTTCTTCCTTTGTTGGCCGGATCTTGAAGATCAAGAGATGTGAGATTTTAAAAATCTCTTCTTTTTGATATCTAATCACAGATCCAAGTTCCCTTTTGTGGGTTTTGTGGTGAAAAACTATTTAGTTTTAGAAAAGGAAGAGTAAAACTCTTGATTTAATTCAAAAGAAAGAAGAAGGTTTGGAACCTTCAGAAAGGGGAAAGAGGCACAAACCTTAGGATTTTGAGAAAATGAAAAAATGTTACTTTATTCATCATCATGTTGCCTTATATAGGCTTACATGTTTACATATAGCCCCTTGGGCTTTACAAAATGGCGTTTTGCCCATTCCATGGCTCATGTGCCATTTCTTTTTGTACGTAAGCCACGGGCTTACAAAAATTTGGCTTTATGCCCATTTTGCATACATTCATGCACAAAAAATTACATCAAAATTATTCGTTACAAGGTTTTTATTTTGGTATGGCGGAAGGCCGGACGCTTCGTGTTCGGGCTCGACCCGGGCATTGGCCCACTTGCTTGGGCTTGGGCCCACCTGGCTTGGGGTTGACCTTGACTTTGACTTGGTCAATCGGGGTGCAAATTTTGACCCCAACATTGACATCAAATATTTGAGAGGATCTACTTTTGATATGAGGTGGACCTCATGCGCCAAAGCATAATGTCGGAGCTTTGTTACCGCGAAGATTAACACCAGGCAGTGTTTTTTGATAGGGGAGTAGTTGTTTTCTGCCCCCAGGAGAACTCGACTCAAATAGTAGAGGGTTCTCTCTTTCCCTTGGCCGTTCTCCTGTGCCCATAGAGCGCCCAAAGAACCTTCAAGGGCCGTTGTGTACAGGATGATGGGCTTTCCCTTGACCGGGGCGGTCAACACCGGCGGATTCTGCAGGTATTGTTTGATTTCGTCCAGTGCGCTTTGGCATTTACAATCCTAGACGAACGGCGTCCCCTTCTTCATTAGATGACTGTAGGGACGGCATTTTCCGGAGAGCTTAGCTATGAACCGTCGGATATATGTGATCTTTCCTTGGAGAGATCGCAGTTGCTTGAGAGTTCTAGGCGGAGGCATTTCCATGATCGCCTTGATCTTTGATGGGTCTATCTCGATGCCCCGGTGTCGTACGATGAATCCTAGGGATTTGCCCGAGAAAACTCCGAACACGCATTTGAGAGGGTTCATCTTCAGATTGTATTTCCAAGACGTTGGAATACTATCTTCAGATGTTCCCAATGTTCCTCGTACGATTTTCCTTTCACTACTAGGTCATCGATATAGCATTCGACGATTTCGTGTATGAGGTCATCGAAAATCTTCGTCATGGCCCTCTGATAGGTAGCACCGGCGTTCTTTAGACCGAAAGGCATCACTTTGTAGCAGAATATGCCCAGAGGAGTCCGGAAGGCGGTATGCTTCTGGTCTTCGGGATGCATCTTTATTTGATTGTACCCTGATGAGACATCCATGAAGGAGAAGACTTCGTGAGTGTACGTGTTATCTATCATTAGCTCGGTAACCGGTACGGGAAATTCATCTTTCGGGCAAGCTTTGTTGAGGTCCCAAAAGTCTATGCAAACGCGCACTGTCCTATTTTTCTTCATTACGGGGACGATGTTGGCAATCCAGTCGGGGTATTGAACTTCTTGGATGAAACCAGAGTCAATTAGCCTTTTGACTTCGGCGTTGATACTCATCTCAAGCTCGAGCCGCATCCTTCTTGGTGCTTATTTGACTGGCTTGACGTCCAGAGATATCGTCAATTTATGTACAGCTATTTCCGGATCTAGCCCTGGCATCTCGGAATAGTTCCATGCGAAACAGTCTTTATACTACATGAGCACGTCTTTTAGCGTCGCCACCTGTTCTTTAGACAATAGCTCACTGACGAACGTCAGCCGCGGGTCATTTGCCGTCCCCAAGTCGATTTTCCTAAGGTTATCTGCAGTAGTATGTATCCCATCTTCCAGCTCTTTTGGCCCTGGTGGAAACTCTGAGATCACCTCGTCATCATCGTTTTCGAAGCACCAGGGGAGGTTAGCCATATCCTCGCGTACTCCTTCTCCTAACAGCGTTATCGCGTGACAGGTACGAGATCGCTTCCAAGACCGATGTTGACCCAGCTCTACTCTCGCTGCATACGTGGCTTTCGGTTCATGCTTCTATGGAAGGGTTACCTTCCAATTGTCGGATAGAGCGAACCTGCCGAGTTGATATTGGTCTTCTACCCAGTTTTTGAATGTGAAGCAATCTTCGAGAGGATGTCCTATCGCTCGGTGATAGGAGCAATAATCTGGGTGATGAACCTCGTTTTCTTGATCGGGGTGTTTGGACTCCGGGAGCGTAATCATTTGATGTTTCATAACAAGACCGAATATCTTCATTGTCATGTCTTGGGGAAAAGAATATGCTCGACCCATCTTCTTTGTAAGAGACGAATCCCGGCTGCTCAATTCTCGATCGCGTGGCTTCTTGGACCCGCTTTGCCGCTGTCGAACGTTTTTTCCGTTCTTTAGTTTGTTTTTACCTCTGCGTCGGGTCTTCTGTATGATGGGCTGGCAACAAAGGGCATTGTCATTCTCCGTAACCTGCTGAAGGAAGCGTTGCATCCTGGCTTTCTCGTAAATGGACATTTCACGATTGTGGTCATCCCGGACCTTTTGACTCGCTTCCCTTATTAGCTTGTCCATCTGTTCTTCAAACGACGGACTCGGCACTTTCATGGCGGGACCTCATTTTGGTTCAGGGTTAGCGTCTTCTAACAGTGCATCTCCTTCTTCATCAAACTCATGTATAACGTAGCAGCCATAGAATTGCCCCCGTTTCTTGGATTGAACATATCCAAGCCCGATCGTTTCCATCCTCCCGTTGGGCAATTTTCTCTGAGTTCCAGGGACGTTCCAGATACTGTTGTAGAACTGGGCTTGTCGAGCAATCTGTTTAAAGGGTACGCCTTGGCTCCTCAACAGCCCTTTTAATCCTTCTGTGTAGTATCTGGGCAGACGGATGGGCTGGAGCCTGTCAAGCGTAGAATCGGCACCATGCCAGATTTCTTTCTCCATTTTGGTTTCCGCGGATCGATAAAAGAGGATCGTCTTTTCATCTTTTCGCCTGGGAGGAACGTAGAGCGTTTGCAATTCTTGCACATTATAGGTATTAAGTGCGTCGAGCTCTTTGTAGTGCTGCCGCGGAACCATAGCAATTTTCAAACTCCATTCGTTACCTGGCACGGCTTCTATGGATAGTCGAACAGAAAATACTGCATTGAATTCATCTTCAGAGTCACTGCCGAAGATCAACGTAGGGGTAGACGGTCCGGACTTATTGTATTGGAGCGGCCCCGAATAGACTATTTCTTCTTCCTCCTCGGTATCACTCCCGAAGACTGGAATCGTGGTGATTGCTTTTTGCTTGTCCTCCGGTTTATGGCATCTTTCCGTGTCTTCGAAGTCTAGTAAGAAGTATTTTGCATCTTCGTACTTTCGGACTTCATTCACGGAGAATGGGTTCAGCTCCCCTGTCACGGTATACTCGAGAACATCCTTGATAAACTTCATACACTAATGTTGTGTAGAAGGGATGATGTTGTACTCGTATAACCAAGACCTGTCGAGCAAAGCATTGTAGCAAGTCTTGGCGTCAATGACATGAAACTTGATGTCAGTGACGAGCAGCCCAAAGGGTAAAGTCAGAATTACATACCCGAGCGTCCGTGATGACTGGGAGTCGAATCCAGAGATAGTGATTTTATCTCGAGCGAGGTGTTGAACGCTCATGCAAATCTCCTTCAACACCCTTACATTTAGGAGGTTGACAGAGGACCCATTGTCGACCAGGATCTTGCCTATCTTGATGTCATGACAGTATCCGGTGACATACAGGGGACGGTTGTGCTCGCACGTCCCGAGGAGGAGGTCTTCATCGCCGAAAGTGACGTCAGCAGTGTGCACTTATTCCAGCTCGTCCTTCATCTTTTCTTCGGCAAGGAAAGCTTGAAACTATTCGGGCTCTTGTAGTGCCTTGATCAATGAATCTCTCGCCTCTTTAGATAGCAGAAGGGCATCGAGAATGCTTAACTGCGAGGGAATCTTCCTCAGGTGTGCCAGAACGTTGTGATCCACCTTGTTTTTCTTTGGTGGGTCCTTGGCTGTCAGCTCTTTGACGACTTGATCATCGAGGGCGATATCTTCAGGGACTTTTTCCTTCCCTTTATCTTTTTTACTCCACCCCTTGTTTGTGGGTCCGAGATTCTTCTCGGGTAACGTGCGATTACGCAACTGAATGTTCTCGCAGGTCTTTACCTCTTCTGTTTCGGAAATGGATTCCTTGAAAAGAGGGCCGAGGGCTATTTCTTCATCGGAATCGCTCCCAAAGGTGAGAACTTGCGACCCCTCGCTATCAACCATGTGACAATTGCCGGCAGTTCTTTTATGCTCATCAGTCGTGCTTCTTCGCTCCCGACGAGTCTTACTCTTCAATCGCCTGGCGTGTTGTCGGTGGGTGCCACCAATTTTTAAAGGCATTGCACACTTCAGTAGGGTGTGTGATCCTCTGATGGTATAACCAGTAGTTTGGATGTGCGTCTAGTTCGTCGGGGAACGTATTTTCTGAAGTGTCTTCTTTAAGAGGTGGCAGCTTCATTCCTATCGACAAGGCTTTAGCGAACTTCTTCCTTGTCTTAAACCTGCTTTTGCTGGCGGCAAAAGTGCTTCCATCCGGTTGGGGTACTCTATGGCTTCTCAATACCGGAGCTTATTCAACATGATGCTGACGCTTGGCCCTTTCATATATGGCCGTTTCACACTCTCGGTCAGATTTACTTTTCTGAAGAGCTACATTCAGCAGCAGGTCGATCATCTCATCAGACGGTTCCAAGGGTTTCAGTTCGAGATCTGCCTCCAGTTTCTCTGCATCAAGGGCTTCTTTGCTATTTATTGATGAGTGACAGATCATGTGGCAGCTTGCCACATAATCCTCGGGCTCTTCTGAAGAATTGTCTCCTTCGTCAGCGTCATCGGGTTCATTCTCGAGAACATGCTTAAAGAATTCATCCAACGTGATTGGAGTCCGTGCCTTCTGGTTATATTCTTCCAGTACATCAATATATTTCTGCAGACCTGTATGGCTGTTTTCGGGTCGAACGGGCTTCTTGGCCATCTTCTTTTTCTTTAAAGACTTTGGAGGCTTGGCATGAATGTTTTGTCCACCATCACCAACTTTCAGTGTTGGGCGCGGCTTTAACATTCCCTCAATGATCTCGGGTTCTAGCGGGCTCTTCCACCTAATCGCCGGGCATGTTTGGAGATCCTTCAACATTCTCTCCGTTTTGGCTGAAAGAGCGACCTCCCATGGAGCTTCTTCTATAAAAGAGCACGATGCCCCCGGCGTGTCCATATTTTTAGGAGCGTATGGCTAAGGCGGGCTCACCCTCCAGTTTTCAGACAACGCGAATTTGCCTTGCTGGTACTGGTCCTCAATCCAGTTTTTGAAGACAAAGCAATCTTCGATTGGATGGCCCATTATTCGATAGTTGGGACTATTGACGTCACCGGAATGCAGTGGGCGTTTCGGATCCGGTAGGGTGATGAGCCTGTTGCGCACCGCCAACTCGAATAGTCTTCTCGTTTTATCCCGAGGAAACGAATAAGGGCGTTTTAGCCTCTTGTTGAAGAGTCGTTGTCTATCACTTTGGCGATCAGCTGGTTTTGGACCACTAGGCTGCTGTTGAGCATTGGCAACGAAGGTCACTTTCCCCTTCCCCTTTTCGTTTCGAGACTCTATTTTCGAGGAAGACGGTCTATGGCCCATCTGATCCATTTGGGCCAATTTGTCAATCAAGGCCTGGAAGGTAGTCATCTTGAAAAACATCATGAACTAGGATATGGTCGCCTACGGATTGAGGGTACCTACGAACATGCCTACTGCAGGAGTCTCTTCTATGCGTTGTTCGCACTTCGACCATAGATTCCGCCACCATATCGCGTACTGAACCCATGTTTCGCCCGGCTTCACCCTGGCATTGATCAATGACGTGATTGCGGTGCATTCGCTAGCGCTTTCGAACCTTTGTGTAAACAGTAACTCCATTTATGCAAATGTCTTAACGGAGTCGTTCGGGAGCTCAGAGTACCATTCAAACGCTATCTCCGACAAGCTGCCAACAAACTGGCGAAGCAGCAGTTTGTCGTCACCTCCGGTGTTGCCACACAGAGCCCTGAATTGAGCAACATGCTGGTGTGGATTCCCCGTCCCCTTATATACATGGAATTTAGGGATCGTATACCCCGGCGGGTACTTTATTTGGTCGTACCAACCCAGATAGGGTCGTCTAGTCTTAACAATTTGGCTGGCTGCTTCGCTCGCCCGATGAGCTCGTATCTGTTGAGCGATATAGTCATCCAGGGCGGCTTTGGAGATCGTCTCCTCTTTGGCTGTTGATAGAGTCGGAAGAGGGTTTGATGACTCCCCTCTGTCGTCTTCAAAGACAATCGGAAGGTCTTCAGCTGGAGGATCCGGCTGTATCATCATCCCGACCATATCTTGGAATAAAAGCGCCATTCGTTCTATGTTGGACGCTTATTCCACGGCCTCTCTGTCTTTCTTCTCGAGGATTCTGCGGAGGAACTCAGCATTGGTTTCTTGTTCTTGACGCTGCTCCGACGACGTCTCCGGGCTTTCTTTTGGCCCAGTGAGTGGGGCCATCTGTGTTAGCATCTCCCGGAGCTTTTGTTGTTGTTGCTCCTGAGCCTTTGTCACAGATCGGGTGAGCGGTCGGTGACCCATGGAGATACGGCTATCCTCTTTTCCGGAATCCATATAAACAATGTGCACCATCATGCCCCTAGACTTGGGGCATTTAGGTTCAGTGCCGTTTTGATTCGTCGCAGACACAGGGATTTTCTCCGGCCTTCTTCTTTTATGAGCGGTCGAAGTTGAGGGGGCCGTTGCAGTGGGCACCCAAGTAGACGACGCCTTCTGTGGTACGACAGGGTGGTCCTTCTCTTGCCGAACTTTCATCTTCTTCGGTTGGCGGGAGTAGTCTTGGTTGATCACTGAGTCTTGGACCTGTAGCCAGACCTTGTGAATTATAGAGGATAGCCGCTGAGGGGGCTGTTCCAGCTTTATCTTTATAGCGTTCTCCATAGGTGGAGGAGATCTTTTTAGCACGGCGGTCGGCGAGTTTTTGCGCACCCTGTTAAGTGGTTCAAAGCTATTCCCAGTTGGAACAGCAGCATCGACTTCTACCGTTGGAGCCGGCGGAGTCAGTCCAGAAGGGGAACTGCCCCCAACTTTCCTCACTCGGTGCCAGTGGCGACGTCGAGCATGTCTTGCAGACGGTACTAGCTCAGTTATAGGGGTGGCTTCATCATTCCCCCTGTTCTGGTGAAGGGTTGCTGTTGATGTCAGCCTATCGAAGACTGACGTCTGCTGAGAGGGAACGATCAATCTTGAAAAGACGGACTTTTTAGCAGGGGAAGCAGCCTTAGCGATTTTACTTAGAGCGAGAGTTGGAATGGCCAATCTTTTGAAGACCAACGTCTTAGCAAGAGAAGCCGCTTTGAGGACTTCAGGAGCAGGAATGGCTATCCGCTTTGGGATAACCCCCTCAGATATCACGGGCTTCTTCACGGGCCCATTGGAGTTTTGGCCCAGTCTGTTAAAGACTGAGGCGTTGGATTTGGGTGACCCGTTGAGAGGGGCCGCGGTAGTTGTAAGCAGATCAAAGACCGACTTCTTCGGAGCTTCTTGCGACGGCAGTGGGGCGTTGAAGCTCATGGGTGGGAGCATGGTCCCAAAGAACAGCCCAGTGGTGGCTTGCGTCACCTGTTCCACTGGCATCTTGAAAACGGAGGCCGCTTGAGGCCTATAGGTCACTCCTCCAGCAAGGACGGAGTGGGAGTTGTTGCAGTTGGTGCTGTTGAAAGCCATTGATCTTCTTTTTCTGCACGGAGCAAGACACCAAATCTTAGTACCTCGAATCCAGGGGCAACCATAGCAAACCGCAATTTGTTCGAGAAACACGACACACGAAGTGTGGAGTGGAAAGAGGAAAAGGTCCCACAGGGCGTGCCAGAATCTGTTCTCCGCCGAAAGACGCGACCGGGATGTTGGGACGTCCGGCCTGAATTTTGGGGGCAGATGCTATTTGGATTTATCCGTCCACCTCTCCGAAGATGCCAAGTTGATTTATGGGACCGTGCATCGGAGGTTTGGACGTATGCGGCCGTTGTAGCAGACTTCGTCAGATTCCCCCTCATTGTGAGGGTTTTTTTTATTGTGGGGACGCTCTTCCCTGCAGGTGCAAGCCCCTGCAGTTAATTACGCTACCGCATCGCGGTAACCACTTTCTCCTTCTCCAGATGATCACTTCGTGTCGTGGGTGTTTGTTTTGTTTTTGGTTGCCTGTGGATTGTATACGGAGACTAATTTATGTTGTCGCCCATAGGGCGTGGATTAGTCCAAATCCGTATTTTCTTAGATTTGGGTTTGGGTTGGGTTTAAGGATCGTTAATCTCATTTGAGACTAAGATCAACTTAAACATTTGTTAAGTATACGTTAGTCAAATTTTAGACTAAGATCTACTTAACAGGATCATTTAGATCCAACAAAAGAGCATTTGGGCTATATTGCTTTAGTTTAGGGACATTGCGGTCCATAAGTTTGAGGACGTCATAGTCCATGGAGTTTAAAGACATCATAGTCTGTAAATTTTAAAGACATCATAGTCTATGAGTTTAAGGACCTCACAGTCCATGGTAGTTTAGAGACATCATAATCTGCAAAGTTTAAGGACATCATAGTCCATGAGTTTAAGGACCCCACAGTCCATAAAGTTTAAGGACATCATAGTCCATGAGTTTAAGGACCCCACAGTCCGTGGAATGTCTGGTTGTTGGGACCCGTCATCTCTCTGAAGACGTTGAAGGATTACAACGACACATATAAGAGGAGTGAAGAGATGTACCCTTGAACCAATATTGGTTGGGAGATCTATAGTGGGACTAAGATCAAAGATTTATGAGCATATGGCTCAATTAATCTGAATTAGGGATCTGTGGCCAACTTGGGCTCGGCCCATTCAGTTAAAATGTTGGACATTTAATTAGGCTCAGACCTTTTTCATTTAACAATGCCGAGCATTGGTTTGGGTTCTGACAACCGTTTTTGTCTTTTATTGAGTGCTGAGCACTCATTATAGCTCTGGGGAATTATTTAAAGAACAGTTTATGTTCCCTCAGCGGACACGTGAGGAGCACGTGGTGCGCTTAGCGCTGAGCGCCAGTCAATGAGCGCAGAGCGCTTCTGTTAAGTAGCGCACATGTGAGGAGCACGCGGCGTGCTTAGTGCTGAGCGCCAGTCAAAGAGCGCAGATGGCCTCTGTTAAGTAGCGCACACATGAAAAGCACGTGGCGCCCTTGGCGCTGAGCGCCAGCCAATGAGCGCAGAGCGCTTCTGTTAAGTAGTGCACACGTGAGGAGCACATGGCATGCTTGGCGCTGAGCGCCAGTCAAAGAGCACAGAGTGCTTCTATTAAGTAGCGCACATATGAGGAGCACGTGGCGCGCTTGGATCTGAGTGCCAGTTAATGAGCGCAGAGCGCTTCTATTAAGTAGCGCACACGTGAGGAGCACGCGGTACGCTTGGCGCTGAGCGCCAATCAATAAGCGCAGAGTGCTTCTGTTAAGTAGCGCACACTTGAGGACCACATGACGCGCTTGGCACTGAGCCCCAGTCAATGAGCGCAGAGCGCTTCTGTTAAGTAGCGCACACGTGAGGAGCACGTGGCGCGCTTGGCGCTGGTCACCAGATTTGGAGCGCTAAGTCGCTTCTTATGAAGTAGCGCACACGTGAGGAGCACATGGCGCGCTTGGCGCTGAGCGCCAAACAATGAGCGCAGAGCACTTCTGATCAATTTTGTGATCTGAGAAATAAGTCCTCGCTTACAAGAGACTTTGTCTCATGGTTCTAAGAACAAAGTTCTTATTTTTATAGGAGATGTTACAATCTCTTTTATTTTCTTTTGTGAAAGACTTTGTCTTTATAGATCTATGATCTGAAGAGAATGAAATTCTTCTCCCCCCTTTTTATGATGAGATACTACGATCTCTTTTTGTGAAAGACCTCTGTCTTATAGATCTATGATCTGAAAAAGAACTATGTTCTTCTTCCTTAATGAGATATTTTTTTATCTCTCTGTTTTTACCTTGAAGAAAAGTTCCTTTTCTCGGAGCTTGCTCTTTTCTTTAAAATTTCTCAAAGCTTGTGGGGGGGTTCCTCTGTGTAAGACTTGAAGTCTTGGGTCCTTTATATAGGGGAGGCTGATTTGTTGAATCAGTTAAGGAGATTTCTCTGATTGATTTGGGGATGTTTCCCCACCATTGGATCTTTGATCCCAGGGCTTTTATTTTACGGAAGACAATCTTCTTATTTTTAACAAGATTGGAAAATTATTTTCTCATACAGAGATTGTTCTGTATCTTGGTGATTTTTTAATCACCCTTGGATCTTTGATCCAACGGTGCTCTGATTTACAGAGTACAACCTTTCTTGTTTGGAAAGATTCTGAGAAGTATTTCCTTAACAGAATTTTATTCTGGTAATTTGATGATTTATCATCTTCGTTGGATATTTGATCCAACGGTGGGGAACATTTAGTTCTAGCGCTTGGCGCTCTCGTGCCTTGCACGTGAGCGCTACTTCAGAGTTTTTGACTCTTAGCGTTGACGCACATGGTGCCAGCGCTCTCGTGCTTTGCATGTGAGCACTGCCTCAGAGTCTTTGACTCTTAGCGCTGGCGCACTTGGCGCTAGCGCTTTTATGAAGCGCTGCTTCATTTCAAATTTCAAGATTTGAATAGAGCTTTGCTCTGATTGGGAGAAATAGTCGCGGCAGATATCGCGACCCAAGTTGCCCGATTGCAATTACAGCAGAATCAAATTTTGGTTCATGAGCCAGGGATTGATACCCGGAGGCAGCCAACTGATACCCCCTTCAGCCTAAGAGCGAAGCGCCTTCGCGAAAAATGGCCGCGATCAGCCTCCAGTCCCTCTGATACATACGCCGAAGGGAAATCGTCTCTGAAAGAGAAACTGGATAAGGTCTATTTCTTCAAAAGGGACAAATTCCACAAGATATTCAAGAACATCCTAAGAAATGGTCTACAACTGCCAGAATCAAAGAGACCGCAAGAAGAGAATATGACCGACAAACCAAAATATTGCCCCTATCACAGAGTGATAAGTCTTGCCATTGAGGACTGCTTCGTCTTTAAAGATTGGGTCGAAAGGCAATACAAGACGGAAGAGATAGAACTTTCTAAAGGCGTGTTAGCAAACAGTCAAGCTACGACCGCCGATTTCGTACAAATGAAGACCGAAGCCTTTCAGGAACCAAATCCTCTCAGACATGTGCCGTTATCTGAAAAAGGAGAACCAAAGACTGATCGGCCTCAAGGACCAGTATCAATAAGGGCACCTACTCTAATGGAGAGAAAGAAGAAGGTGTACTCCTTCAGGAGGGATGAGGTCCGCAATATATTCGAGGAAGTCTTGAACAACGGTCTGCAATTACCTATTCCAAAGAGGCCACATGAAATGAATATGACCGGCAATCCCGTATACTGCCCATACCATAGGGTGGTGAGTCATACCATTGAAGACTACTGTGTTTTCAAAGATTGGGCAGAGGACCAATACAAGCTTGGAAAAACCTCACAGTCCTCGGATGTATCGGCAAGCCACAGAGCTACGGTCATCAACACAGCTCGGCCAAGATCAAAATTCAAGGAGCTGGGATAAGCAAAGAGGAATGTTCCCCTCCGAAAGACGCGGCGCGGCGGACATCTTGCCTGTATTTCGGGACAGATGCTAATCGGTGCTATCCGTCCACCTCTCCGAAGATGCAAAGTTGATTTATGGCACCGTGCATCGAAGGTTTAAACGGATGCGGCTGATGTAGCAGACTTCATCAGATTCCCCCTCATTTGAGGGTTTTTTTATTGTGGGGACGCTCTTCCCTGCAGACGCAAGCCCCTGCAGTTAATTACGCTACCGTATCGCGGTAACAACTTTTTCCTTCTCCAGATGGTCATTTCGTGTCGTGGGTGTTTGTTTTGTTTATGGTTACCCGTGAATTGTATACGGAGACTAAGTTATGTTGTTGCCCATAGGGCGTGGACTAGTCCAAATCCGTATCTTTCTTAGATTTGGATTTGGGGGGTTTGGGTTTAAGGATACGTTAGCCTCATTTGAGACTAAGAACAACTTAAACGTTTGTTAAGGATACGTTAGTCTAATTTTAGACTAAGATCAACTTAACGGGACCGTTTAGATCCGACAAGAGAGCAATTGGGCTCTATTGCGGTCGATAATTAGTTTAGGGACATTACGGTCCAATGTTAGTTTAAAGACATCACGGTCGAGGTTAAGGACATCATAGTCCGTGGGTTTAAGGACTCCACGGTCCGTTGTTAGTTTTAAGACATCACAGTCGAGGTTAAGGACATCATAGTCCGTGAGTTTAAGGACTCCACAGTCCGTTGTTAGTTTTAAGATATCACGGTCGAGGTTAAGGACATCATAGTCCATGAGTTTAAGGACCTCACAGTCCGATGTTAGTTTTAAGACATCACGGTCGAGGTTAAGGACATCATAGTCCATGAGTTTAAGGACTCCACGGTCCGTTGTTAGTTTTAAAACATCACGGTCGAGGTTAAGGACATCATATTCCATGAGTTTAAGGACCTCACAGTCCGATGTTAGTTTTAAGACATCACGGTCGAGGTTAAGGACATCATAGTCCATGAGTTTAAGGACTTCACAGTCCGATGTTAGTTTTAAGACATCACGGTCGAGGTTAAGAACATCATAGTCCATGAGTTTAAGGACCCCACAGTCCATGAAATGTGTGGTTGTCGGGACCCGTCACCTCTTTGAAGACGTTGAGGAATTACAACGGCAAATATCAAAGGAGTGAAGAGATGTACCCTTGAATCAAGGTGAGTTGGTTGAAAGAGCAGATGTGCTCAATTCAAGATAAGTTGAGGACTTATGGCCAGAATTGGGCTAAGTCCAATTAAAAATATTTAACATTTTATTTTTGTTCTGGCTATTAAGCCTTTATTTGGGCTCGGCCCTTTAAATAATGCCAAGCATTGAATTCTGACATCTTTTGTCTTCATCAGAACAAATTGTGCTCTGACAATGCGCCACGTGGCGCGCCAGGCGCTTTGCGCCAGCTAAAGAGCGCATTGCGCTTCTTTCAGATAGCGCACACGAAGAGGACACGTGTCGCGCTTAGCGCTAAGCGCTAGTTTATTAGCGCATTGCGCTTTTAATTTATGAGCGCTCTGCGCTAGTCTGTTGGCGTGCCAGTGAATGACACGTGGCGCGCTTGGCGCTGAGCGCCGGCCCATGAGCGCAGTGCGCTGTTTCATAAGCGCAAAGCGCAGATTGTGTCTTTGGTTGACACGTGGCAGGTTTTGGCGCTGAGCGCCGGTCCAATGAGCGCAAGAGCGCAATTCATGAGTGCAAGGCATTTTCTAATAGCGCAAAGCGCATTTGATCAGATTTAAGATCAAAGAACAAATTTATGTTCTTCATAAAGGAGGCTTTGCCTCAAGATTCAAGAACAGAAGTTCTTGTTTTCATAAAAGGCTTTGCCTTTATAGATCAAAGATCTGTGAATGAAGTAAAATACTTCTTTTGTTTTTTTATGATTAAATCTTTTGATCTTTTTTTTCTTTTTATTAAAGATCTTGGTCTTTTTATAGATCTAAGATCTTTTTAAAAGATGGTTCTTCTTTTTACGAGATGAATTCATCTCTGTTATTCAAGAACATAGTTCTTTACCTTGGAGATGAAGAAAAATCTTCTTTTTTCTAAGAGCTTGCTCTTCTTTTTCTCAAAGTTTGCAGAGGGGTTTTCACTCTTTTTTCTGTCTTCTTTAGACTTGAAGTCTAGGGGCTTTTATATAGGGCCAATTGATTTGTTAAATCAGTTTTAAGAGATCTTTCTCTGACTGATTTGGGAATATTTCCCACCGTTGGATCTTTGATCCTAAGGCTTCTGTTTTACAGAAGATAATCTTCTTGTTTCAATAAGATTGAAAAAAACTTTCCAAAACAGAATTTTAGTTCTGATTAATTAATAATTTATTATTAGTAGATCTTTTGATCTGACGGTGGGGAATTTTTAATTCCAGCGCTGGCGCACCTTGCGCTAGCACATCCGCGTTCGACACGTGGCGCGCAGCGCAGAGCGCGACGCAACTGCACTAGCGCATCCGTGTTCGACACGTGGCGCGCAGCGCAGAGCGCGGCGCAACTGCGCTGTTCGACACGTGGCGCGCAGCGCAGAGCGCGGCGCAACTGCGCTAGCGCATCTGTGTTTGATACGTGGCACGCAGCGCAAAGCGCTGGATCTGAAGTGTTGCTTCAACTTTTAAATTTTGAATTTTAAAACAGAGCTTTGCTCTGATTGGGGGTGTGCTGCTTAGAGCGCAGCGCACCTGGCGCTAGCGCGTCTGCGTTTGACACGTGGTGCGCAGCGCGCAGAATCTGAAGCGTTGCTTCAATTTTTGAATTTTGAAATTCAAAACAGAGTTTTGCTCTGATTGGGGGAAAGGAAGCGTCGCTTCATTCCAAATCTTGGAATTTGAACAGAGTTTTGCTCTGATTGGGGGAAGCAAAAGCGTCGCTTCATTTTTAAAATAGAGTTTTGCTCTGATTGGGGGAAACAAATGCCCCCCCACCGTTGCGCTTACATGGTCCGCACGTGAGCACAGCGGTGGCAACATCTGAGCCTTTGGATCAACTCGGAAGTTGAAGAGGCGGCTTAACGCCTATAAATAGGACCTTTGGTACTCTAGATGATTATCATCTTCTTTGAGAATTTTGTTCAGAGCACAGCTCTTCTGTTTGAGAACTTCTCAAACGCAAAAGGAGACTATTTCCAAACTTAGGTAAAATTTTAATAAATCTTAATGAGTTAGGGTTTTACCCATTAACAGAGCCTTGCTCTTAATAGATCTTTGATCTTCAGAAAGCCCATTTATGGTTTCACTAGCAGAGCTTTGCTCCATAGATCTAAAGAGATCTAAAGAGAACCCTTTTAGGGTTCCATTAATAGAGTTTTGCTCTCTAAAAGGATTTTACTTATGATTTCTTAATTCATTAATGGAGCTTTGCTCCTTTTCAAATCATATAGAAGAACTCTTAAGAGTTTTTTCATGAATCTTGAAGATTAAAAATGGAATTTTATTTTTTGATGAATTATATCACCTTCTCAGAGCAAGGCTCTCAGTGTTCTCGGAGAATTTCTTTAAATTCCTCTCATAATTGATTTTGACAGGTGTCACTCCTGTCTGCAGAGCATTGCTCTCGAGGAGTTTAACTCCCTGTGCCTGTTTTAATAAGAAATCGCTTAATCAGTCTATCCGCTGATTTTTTTTGTAGATTTTCTTTTTCAGGAGTAATGGACGCTCATATGTATGATCTCAATGAGATTATCTCTTACGGAGACATCCGCTCAGTCGGACGTTCTCAGAATCGAGAATTCACAAATGCCAAGTGTGCCGAAATCATGGATTGCTTTGACGCATACAATGGTCGGCTGCTTCCTCAACGTTCCTCTCTCCTGAAGCTTATTGTGGGAGCGATCTGGGAAGCGCTTCCTTTATTCTGTACCAGTGTGCCGCTTAGGGCGTTGGATGCCGCCGAGGATAAGGTGCACTCGGTGTATCTGATGAGCCTAATCTCAAAAAGAAGGTGAGACAATCTTGTCGATCTCCTGCACCAGGCTTTTCAACAGTCGACCATACTTGCTGCCTATCGGAGGGTGGAGGACATCCGTGGGGATCCCGACGCTTGTGATCGCGAAAGAAAGCATACTAGGATGGTTCGCCAGGCCTGAAAAATTCTGGACAAAGTCACTTTTGAGTTTCTCAATCCATGCCCTGGATCTGAGGTTTTGCCATTGTAATTATTTTGATAATGTTTTTGTTTACTGCTTTCATAATTGTAAGAACTTTTTCGCAGTATGAATGGCAAGTTTCTCATTTCAGCTTGTTTTATTTTTCGTATTAAATCTTTTGCACATGCATAAACGGGTATGCCTCGGACGCTTAATTAAATGCGAATCAAATGTTCTCCTTGTCACTTTCTTCTCCTTGCTATGTTGTTGCCATGTGATTTTAGCAAGTGCGGTCTGTAGATAGTATATAGCTGTCAATCTTGGGCTCTTTATAGAGTGGTGATGGCTTAGAAAACAGGGTTAGGGTCTGTCACCTAAGACTTTTCAATTTTATGAGCCGTGAGGGTCTCATAAAGAATTTTTTTTCCTACCGGTCGAGAGGATCCCGTAGGTGTAATTTCTCCTTAAGAATCGTGAGGATTCCTAAGTGTGTTTTCTCTTGAAAGTCGTAAGGATCTCACAAGAGAATTTGCTCCCTTACAAGTCGTGAGGACCCGCAAGTGATGGGTGAAGTTGCCCTTATCCGCATTTCATGGAGTCAGGGGTTGCTCTGGATGCTTCCCACGGGTTCACTGCCGTGTTCGACGAGGACCAGGATCCGCTCTGGATGCTTCACACAGGGTCATTGCCGTGCTCTGCGAGGACCAGGATCGGCTCTGAACGTTTCCCACGGGGTCAGGGTTGACATTATTCGCGTTCCACGTAGCCAGGAATTTTGCTCTGGATACTTCCCACGGGTTCGCTGCCGTGTTCGGCAAGGACCAGGCTCCGCTCTGGATGCTTCATACGGGGTCATTGCCATGCTCTACGAGGACCAGGCTCCGCTCTGGACGTTTCCCACGGGGTCAGGATTGACATAAGCCGCGTTCTACATAGCCAGGAATTTTGCTCTGGATTCTTCCCACGGGTTCACTGCCGTGTTCGGCGAGGACCAGGCTCCGCTCTGGATGCTTCACATGGGGTCATTGCCGTGCTCTGCGAGGACCAGGATCCATTCTGGACGTTTCCCACGGGGTCAGGATTAACATAAGCCGCGTTCCACGTAGCCAGGAATTTTGCTATGGATGCTTCCTACGGGTTCACTGCCGTGTTCGGCGAGGACCAGGCTCCGCTATGGATGCTTCACACGGGGTCATTGCCGTGCTCTGCGAGGACCAGGATCCGCTCTGGACGTTTCCCACGCGGTCAGGATTGACATAAGCCGCGTTCCACGTAGCCAGGAATTTTGCTCTGGATGCTTCCCATGGGTTCACTGCCGTGTTCGGGGAGGACCAGGCTCCGCTCTGGATGCTTCACACGGGGTCATTGCCGTGCTCTACGAGGACCAGGACCCGCTCTGGACGTTTCCCACGGGGTCAAGATTGACATAAGCCGCGTTCCACGTAGCCAGGAATTTTGCTCTGGATGCTTCCCACAGGTTCACTGCCGTGTTCGGCGAGGACCAGGCTCCACTCTGGATGCTTCACACGGGGTCATTGCCGTGCTCTGCGAGGACTAGGATCCGCTCTGGACGTTTCCCATGGGGTCAGGATTGACATAAGCCGTGTTCCACGTAGCCAGGAATTTTGCTCTGGATGCTTCCCATGGGCTCACTGCCGTGTTTGGCGAGGACCAGGCTCCGCTCTAGATGCTTCACACGGGGTCATTGCCGTGCTCTGCGAGGACCAGGACCCACTCTGGACGTTTCCCACGGGGTCAGGATTGACATAATCTGCGTTCCACGTAGCCAGGAATTTTGCTCTGGATGCTTCCCACGGGTTCACTGCCGTGTTCGGCGAGGACCAGGTTCCGCTCTGGATTCTTCACACGGGTTCACTGCCGTGGTCTGCGAGGACCAAGATCCGCTCTGGACGTTTTCCATGGGGTCAGGAGTGACATAATCCGCGTTCCACGTAGTCAAGAATTTTGCTCTGGATGCTTCCCACGGGTTCACTGCCGTGTTCGGTGAGGACCAGGCTTCGCTCTGGATGCTTCACACGGGTTCACTGCCGTGCTCTGCGAGGACCAGGATCCGCTCTGGACGTTTTCCACGGGGTCAGGAGTGACATAATCCGCGTTCCACGTAGCCAGGAATTTTGCTCTGGATGCTTCCCACGGGTTCACTGCCGTGTTCGGCGAGGACCAGGCTCCGCTCTGGATGCTTCACACGGGTTCACTGCCGTGCTCTGCGAGGACCAGGATCCGCTCTGGACGTTTTCCACGGGGTCAGGAGTGGCATAATCCGCGTTCCACGTAGCCAGGAATTTTGCTCTGGATGCTTCCCACGGGTTCACTGACGTGTTCGGCGAGGACCAGGCTCTGCTCTGGATGCTTCACACGGGTTCACTGCCGTGCTCTGCGAGGACCAGGATCCGCTCTGGACGTTTTCCACGGGGTCAGGAGTGACATAATCCGCGTTCCACGTAGCCAGGAATTTTGCTCTGGATGCTTCCCACGGGTTCACTGCCGTGTTCGGCGAGGACCAGGCTCCGCTCTGGATGCTTCACACGGGTTCACTGCCGTGCTCTGCGAGGACCAGGATCCACTCTGGACGTTTTCCACGGGGTCAGGAGTGATATAATCCGCGTTCCACGTAGCCAGGAATTTTTTTGATTATATTCGCATTTCACGGAGTTGGGGTTTGACTTTCGGTCGTTTGTGCACTGCCGAGTCATGGAACTGGGAGTTGCCGCTGTTCCACTTTGCTTGATGTTGTGTTTGTCATAATGAAACGGATGTTGAGGTGATCTCCAAGCCATCTGTGAACCGTTGAGATTTGGCTTCTTCTTGTGATGAAACCTGGGGAGAAAAGGTGTGATTCCCTCTTTGTTTGCGCCCCTGGATTGTATACAGGGATTAATGTGATATCACCTGTAGGGCATAAATTTCTCATCATTTTTTTTATTTTATTTCTTTCCGCGGTGCTCTATCATTTCAGCTTTTATATCGCGAAGGTCGCGATTGCCCAATCATTTCGGCTATTTTTTTTTGCGGTGCCCAATCATTTCGGCTATTTGTTTTATTTTTACTCGCTGCTTTTTATTGCGAGTTGCCCAATCATTTCGGTTATTTATTTTATTTTTACTCGCTGCTTTTTATTGCGAGTCGCCCAATCATTTCGGCTATTTTGCATGCATACATTTTTTACTTGCTAATTTTGTTGCAAGTTGCCCCATCATTTCGGCTATTTCGTATGCTCGTATGGCTTGCTGGCTTTTTTTTTATCGCAAGCTCGGCATTAGACACCAATTTCGGCATTAGCACCGCTACAACTGGGATATTACTAGGAGCGAATGTCATTTGCCTCTGTCGATGTCGAACAAAGGTGGCTTAGCGATCAGGGTTAAGATCTTGTCGACTAAGGCTTTTGACTTCATGAGCCGTAAAGGTCTCATAAAGGTATTTCTCCCTGCGAGTCATGAGGATCTCGTAGGTGCGTTTTCTCCTTAGGAGTCATGAGGACTCCTAAGTGTATGTTCTCCTGTAAGTCGTAAGGATCTTACAAGAGGGTTTTCTCCTTATAAATCGAGAGGACTTACAAGGGTTGTTCACCATATAGACATATCCCTAATCACGGATGGGATTTCGTTAGGGAAATGTTTAATCGCGCCTGTGGATTGTATACAAGGGTCAGCATTGAGCTGCTTGTAGGGCAGTATTGAAGGTTGTGGGGGCTGCTTAAGAACAAGTTTAGATCCCTGTAGTTTAAGACTTTCAAATCTTATGAGCCGTGAGGGTCCCATAAGAGGGTTCTCCTTACGAGTCGTGAGGATCTCGCAAGTGTAATTTCTCCCTAGGGATCGTGGGGATCCCTAAGTGTGTTGCTCCCTTGTGAGTCGTAAGGATCTTACGCAGGTGGTTTCTCCTTACAAAGTCGAGAGGACCTTGCAAGTGTCTTTTAACGAGATTACGCCCTTTCGGGTTTTCACAAAACTCGCCGGTAGCCCTGCTGTTTTTACTCACGGAGCCCTTTCGGGTTTTCATCCATGCCTATTTTGCTTATGGACATACCGTTTTCTTTTTCTTTTCTCTTTTCTCTTTTTTTTATTTTAACGAGGCTGCGCCCTTTCGGGTTTTCACAAAACTTGCCGGTAGCCCTGCTGTTTTTACTCACGGAGCCCTCTCGGGTTTTCATCCGTGCCCATTTTGCTTATGGACATACCGTTTTCTTTTACCTTTTTTTTTATTCTTCTTTTTTTTTGTATCAGCTTTGGGACGCTGCAATCCATCGTAGTTTATCGACGTCTCGGTCAACAGCTAGTTTTAGGACATAGTGGTCCATCGTTAGTTTAGGGACGTTTCGGTCCATAGTTAGTTTAAGGACCTTTCGGTCCGTTGTTAGTTTAAGGACATTTCGGTCCGTTGTTAGTTTAAGGACATTTGGGTCCATTGTTAAGGAAGCCGGTTACTACTTACAGAGTTTAGGCTTAGGAAGATAGCGAGCGGACATAGTCGTCGTCATCTATCATTGACCTAGGCCGTGACTCGTTAGGCGTAGTATTTCTTCAGGAAGCGACCATTTATTGGCCTGAAGGGCCTTTCGCCATGCATGTCCATGAGTAGATAGGCTCCACCCTGGTAGACCTTGTCTATGATATACAGGCCTTCATAGTTCGGCTCGAATTTTCCCCTCTTGGCACGATTGAGGATCATAGGTCTTTTGACCACTAGCACGAGTTCGCCTTGGCGGAATGTTATCGGCCTAGTCAATCTCTCGTATGAGCGCGTCATCTTTGCTTTATAAGCCTTCAGGTTTTGTTGCGCTATGAGCCGGGTTTCGTCAAGGGCGTCGAGCTCCTCAAGCCGAAGGTGAGCATTCTCTTCGTCCGTCAGCTCGTAATAAACTGCCATTCGTAGAGAGGGTAGCTCTATCTCGAAGGGGAGTACCGCTTCTGTACCGAATACCAATGCGTACGACGTTGTGTTCGTGGCCGTATTGAACATAGTCCGGTACGCCCAGAGAGCTTCATGCAGTCTCCCGTGCCAGTCCTTCTTATTTCGGGACACCATCTTTTTCACGATCTTCGTCAAGGTCTTGTTAAAAGTCTCAGCTAGACCGTTAGCTCGGGGATTATAGACTGATGAGTATCTCTAGTCTATGTTGTGTTGTTGTGCGAAGCGACTGATTTTGTGGCTTCTGTAGGCTGGCCCGTTATCAGAGATAATCCGCCGTGGAGTGTCGAATCGATAAATGATGTGCGTCTTGAAGAAATGGAGGATATTCTCCGTCTTCACCTCCCTCAGCGGTACTGCTTCTGCCCAATTGGAGAAGTAATCAGTTGTCGCCAGAATGAATCGATGTCCTCTGGACGATGCTGGTTCGATGGGGCCGATTATGTCAGTTCCCCATATTTCGAACGGCCAGCTAGCCACCGTTGGATGTAGTAGATTTGGATGCTGGTGGATAAAGTCCCTGTGGATCTGGCATGAGTGGCACCGCTTCGCGTATTCGAGGCAGTCTTGGATCATCGTGGGCCAATAATAACCCATCCGTTTGATCTTCAGCTTCATCTTCGGCCCGGCTTAGTGAGAACCGCAGAGTCCGTCGTGAGTTTCTTGGACGACTCTCTTTGCCTCTTCAGGTCCCAGGCATCTTAACCACAGAGAATCAAATGATCTCTTGTACAGAGTATCATTGACGAAGGAAAAAGACAGAGCTCGTTTCATAAGCTGATGTTTTTAGGACGCATCTTCGGGCATTCGACGGGATTTGAAGTAGTCTATAAAGACTTCTCTCCAATCCTCAGCCTTTTCCTGATCTTTCACTTGTAGGGCCGTTTGCTCGGTCGTTCCCTTATCGAGGTTCTCATCGGCCAATTCTTTAGCAAGCTTGGCTAATGCATCCGCTTTGCTATTTTCCGCACGCGGTATGCTTTCCAAGGTGTAGGAAGGAATCTGAATTAGCAGTTGTTGTACTCTCTCGCCGTACTTCACCAACTCTGGTTTGCACGTTTGGTAATGGCCATTTACTTGACTAACGACCAGCTGGGAGTCTCCGTATATGAGGAGGTTCTCGATCCCCATGTCGATGGCGATCTCGAGACCTGCTATCAAAACTTCATACTCGGCTTCATTGTTTGACCTCGGCTCTGTTAAGGAGAAGGCAAAGCATATTATCCCTCCTTTTCGAGTTACGAAGATGAGGCCTACTCCTGATTTGATTATGGGGGTGCTTTGTTTGTGCTTCTTCATGGAAGACGCTCCATCAAAATAAAGTTCCCATCGGGTATCACTTCCGTTAATCATGTCAAACGCATGCTTGTCTGGCAGTTCGCAATTCAGGGGAGAATCGGCAGGTATCGGATGCTCAGCGAGGAAGTCGGCGATGGCCTGGCCTTTCACTGCCTTAAGAGGCTGATAAGTTATTGAGAACTCCATCAAGAGCAGGGCCCATTTAGCGAGTCGCCCCGTCAATATGGCCTTTGACATCAAATACTTGAGAGGATCCACCTTCGATATGAGGCGGACTTCATGCGCCAACGCATAGTGCCTGAGCTTTGTTATCACGAAGATCAATGCCAGGCAGTGTTTTTCGATGGGAGAATAATTGCTTTCTGCCCCCAGCAGAACTCGACTCAAATAGTAGAGGGCTCTCTCCTTCCCTTGGTCGTTCTCTTGTGCCCATAATACGTCTAAGGAACCTTCAAGGGCGGTTGTATACAGAATGAAGGGTTTTCCCTTGACCGGAGTAGCCAGCACTGGCGGATTCTGCAGGTATTGCTTGATTTCATCCAGCGCGCTTTGGCATTTGTGATCCCAGACGAATGGGGTTTCCTTTTTCATTAGGTGGCTGTAGGGGCGGCACTTGCCTGAGAGACTGGCTATAAATCGCCGGATATACGTGAGCTTCTCTTGGAGAGACCGCAATTGCTTGAGAGTCCTTGGCGGAGGCATCTCCATAATCGCCTTGATCTTTGACGGATCTATCTCGATGCATCGGTGTCGGACGATGAATCCCAGGAATTTGCCCGAGGAGACTCCGAACGCACATTTAAGAGAGTTCATTTTCAAGTTGTATTTCCGGAGGCGTTGAAATACGATCTTTAGATGCTCCAGATGTTCCTCATATGATTTGCTTTTCACCACGAGGTCGTCGATATAACATTCGACGATTTCATGTATGAGGTCATCGAAGATCTTCGTCATGGCCTTCTGATAGGTGGCACCGGCGTTCTTTAGACCGAAAGGCATCACCTTGTAGCAGAATATACCCAAAGGGGTCCGGAAAGCGGTATGTTTCTGGTCCTTGGGATGCATCTTTATCTGATTGTATCCTGATGATCCGTCCATGAGGAAGAAAACTTCATGAGTGGACGTATTGTCTATCATCAGCTCGGTGACCGGTACTGGGAAGTCGTCCTTCGGGCAAGCTTTATTGAGATCCCGAAAGTATACGCATATGCGCACTGTCCCATTTTTCTTCATTACCGGGACGATGTTGGCGATCCAGTCAGGATACTGAACCTCTTGGATGAAGCCAGAGTCGATCAGCTTCTTGACATCGGCGTTGATACTCATCTCAAGCTCGAGCCGCATTCTTCTCGGTGCTTGTTTGATTGGCTTGACGTCCGGGGATATGGCCAGTTTGTGGACAGCAATCTCTGGATCTAGTCCTGGCATCTCTGAATAGTTCCACGCGAAGCAATCCTTATGCTGCATAAGCACGTCTTTTAGTGTAGCTACCCTTTCTTCAGACAGCAACTCACTGACGAATGTCGGCCGCGGATCACTCGTCGTCCCCAAATCAATTTTCTTGAGATCATCAGCAGTAGTATGTATTCCATCTTCCAACTCTTTCGGCGCCGGTGGAAATTCTGAGATCACCTCGTCATCATTGTTTTCGAAGTACCAGGGGAGGTCATCCATATTCTCGGGCTCTTCTTCTGATAGCGTTATCATATGACAAGTACGAGCTCGCTTCCAAGACCGATGTTGATCTAGTTCTACTCTCGTTGTATGCATGGCTTTCAGTTCATGCTTCTGTGGCGGGCTTACCCTCCAACTGCTGGATAGCGCGAACTTGCCCTGTTGATATTGGTCTTCGACCCAGTTCTTGAAGGTAAAGCAGTCTTCGAGGGGATGCCCTATTGCTCGGTGATAAGAGCAATAGTCCGGGTGAGAGACTTCGCCTGCTTGTTCGGGGTGCTTGAACTCCGGCAGTGTCATCATCTGATGTTTTATGACAAGATCTAATATCTTCCTTGTCTTGCCTTGGGGAAAAGAATATGCTCGACTCATCTTTTTTATAAGAGACAAATCTGGACTGCTCGATTCCTGACCGCGTGGCTTCTTGGACCCGCTTTGTCGCTGTCGGACGCCTTTCCCATTCTTTAGTTTGTTTATGCCTCTGCGTCGGGTCTTTTGTACAACGGGCTGACAAGGAGGAGCATTTTCATTTTCTGCGGCCTGTTGAAGGAGGCGCTGCATCCTGGCTTTCTCGTAAATGGCCATTTCGCGGTTATGGTCGTCTCGGACCTTCTAACCCGCTTCCCTTATAAACTTGTCCATTTGTTGTTCGAACGACAGACTGGGCATTTTTACGTCGGGAGCTCTTTCTGGTTCAGGGTTAGCATCTTCCCACAAAGCATCTCCTTCTTCATCAAAGTCATATATGACATAGCAGTCGCGGAGTAGCTCCCGTTTCTTGGATTGAACATACCCAAGTCCGGTCGTTTCCATTCTCCCGTTGGGCAATTTCCGCTGAGTTTCAGGGACGTTCCAGATCATGTCGTAGAATTTAGCTTTCCGAGCGGTCTGTTTGAAAGGTACACCTTGGCGTCTTAACATCCTTTTTAGTCCGTTCGTGTAATATCTGGGCAAACGGATGGGCTGGAGCTTATCAAGTGTAGAATCTGCGCCATGCCATATTTCCTTCTCTACTTTGGTCTCCCCGGCTCGGTAGAATAGGATTAATTTTTTGCCTTCTCGCCTGGGAGGGACATAGAACGTCTGCAGCTCTTCCACACTGTAGGTATCAAGCGAGTCTAGTTCTTTATGATGTTTTGGCGGAACCATGGCAACTTGCAAACTTTGACCTTCACCAGCGATGGTTTGTATTGATGGCAGAGCAGAGAATATGGCGTTGACCTCATCTTCTGAATCGCTGCCGAAGATAGGCATAGGAGCGGAGGGTCCCGGCTTGTTGTACTGGGGCGGACCTGAATGAACTATCTCTTCCCCCTCCTCGATATCACTCCCGAAGACCGGAATGATAGGGATAGCTTTGTCCGTCGGCTTGTGACATCTCTCCGTGTCCTTGAAATCTGGTAAAAAGTATTTTGCATCTTCGTACTTTCGGACTTCGTTCACGGAGAATGGGTTCAGCTCTCCTGTTACAGTATACTCAAGACCATCCTTGAAGTATTTCATACACTGATGTTGTGTAGAGGGGATGATGTTGTACTCGTGTAATCAGGGCCGGCCGAGCAAAGCGTTGTAGCATATCTTGGCGTCAATGACATGGAACTTGATGTCCGTGACAAGCAACCCAAAGTGTAACATCAGTATTACGGACCCAAGCGTCCATGATGACTGGGAGTCGAACCCGGAGATGGTGATTTTGTCGCGAGCGAGGTGTTGAACGCTCATGCAGATTTCCTTTAACACCCTCACGTTAAGGAGGTTGACGGAGGACCCATTGTCGACCAGGATTTTGCCTATCTTGATATCGTGACAGTAGCCGGAGACATATAGGGGACGGTTGTGTTCACATGTCCCAAGTAGGAGATCTTCATCGCCAAAGGTGATATCGGCTGTGTGTACTTCTTCCAGCTCGTCTTTTATCTTCTCTTCAGCGAGGAAAGCTTGGAATTGCTCTGGCTCTTGCAGCGCCTTGATCAATGAATCTCTTGCTTCTTTTGATAGTAAAAGGGCATCGAGAATGCTGAGCTGCGAAGGTAACTTCCTTAGGTGTGCCAGGACGTTGTAGTCCACCTTACTTTTCTTTGGCGGGTCCTTGGCGGTCAGCTCTTTCATGACTTAGTCATCTAGGGCGATATCCTCGGAGACCTTTTCTTTTCCCTTATCTTTCCTGTTTGACCCACTATTCGAGGGCCCAAGATTCTTTTCGGGTAGCGTACGATTGCATAGCTGAATGTTTTCGCAGGTCTTCGGTTCTTCCTCTTTCTCCGAGGTAGATTCTTTGAAAAGAGGGCAAAGAGTCATCTCTTCGTCGGAGTCACTTCCGAAGATGAGGACTTGCGATCCCCCAGCGTTGACCATGTGACAATTGCCGGTAGTTCCTTTATGCTCTTCGGTCGTACTTCTCTGCTCCTGACGAGTTTTGCATTTCATACGCTTAAAATGTTGCCGGTGAGCGACATAGCCCTGCCACCATCTTTTAAAAGTGTTGCACTCTTCGATGGGGTGTGCCATCTTTTGATGATATAGGCAGTAGCTAGGATGCATCTCTGCTTCTCTGAGAGTGTTCGCTTCGGAGGATGGCAGCTTCATCCCCATTGATATGGCTTTAGCAAACCTTTTCTTCATCTTGGACTTGTTTTTGTTCGTGACGGATGTACTTTGATCTGGAGAGAGTGTTTCAACTCTTTCGTCCAACCGCCGGCGTTTGGCTTTCTCAAATATGGCCATCTCACGCTCTCGATCAGCTTTGCTTTTCGAAAGAGCTTCATTTAGGAATGCGTCGATCATTTCATCTAATGGTCCTCGAAGCTCCGGTTCGGGATTTTCCCCTAGTTTCTCTGTGTAAGGAGCTTCTTCATCATCTGTAGACGAGTGAGAGATCATATGGCAACTTGCTATGTAATCCTCAGATTCATCTGATGAGTCTTCTCTATCATTTCCGTCTTCAAGGACGTGGCCGAGAAATTCCTGGAGCGTGATTGGAGTTCGCGCCTTCTGGTTATACTCTTCCAGTGTGTCGATCTGTTTCTGCAGGTCCGTGCGCTTGTCGCCATGCTTCACGGGCTTTTTGGATTTCTTCTTCTTTTTCGAAGATTTCGACGGCTGGATATGAACGCTTTGGTTATCACCACCGACCTTTGGAGTTGGGTGCGGCTTCAATATTCCTTCGATGATTTCAGGTTCCAACGGATTCTTCCAACGGATTTTTGCCCCATGTTCTTATGACTTTGACGAAGGCCAACAAATCATAAGTCACATGTCAAGTACTGCCCATCATTATCTTGTTAATTTGAACCCATCCGTACATACTCTTGACGAAGGCCGACAAGGTAATACGACTGTCCCAAACCAACTCATCTATTTATGCAACAAATGAATACCCCAGCAGCTACCAAACACTATGCCTTGACGAAGGCCAACAAACATAGCTTGAATACTACTGACCATCCATAAGAAATGACGGAGGGCTACGACTGGTTTTGGCGAAACCGTGAACGTAGTGAACTTGATATAATCGAAGGAACCTGATAGCTTTTTAAAAGGAGTGGTTAAAGCTCCGCAATTAAAAATTCTGCTCTTTTAAAATAACCGAGTGGTTTCTTTTAAATTTGTTCCAACGATTCAACTTTGGTTTGTTTTCTTTGCATTAATATAATGCGTCCCATCAATTAACCTATCATTGCAGAAAACAACGAAAATACAACGTCCTCTTATGCCATCTGCATTCGCCACTGGGTCCCGTCATCACCCGTTGGGTTACTTAACTAACGACAGAGCGGGGGCTGGGCTAGCGCGGGTGTAAAACATAAGTGACGTCTAAATAGCTATCATATATAGATATTGTACATTCTTCAGACGCAATAATAGGCATTCCAGATTACTGATGAACATTATTGGATATACAAGCAATCCGCATTTCCTTTGAGCCTGCAACGAAAGACGGATTACATAGTTATGATGAATAGCTATTACCCTACCCTAGACCCCTACGGGTACGGCAAACTACCCGCCAAGTACCCGAAGTGAAGCAGTCTCCCTCAACAACGTGAGTAGACCACTAAACACTTCAACGTACCCGGTAGTTTGTGTACCCCACCTTGGGTCTATCCTACGAGCAAAAAACAGTAAATAAAATAATACAACGGTGGCTACAACCGCAACCTGGATGTGCCCCGCAAAAGAATATTACATCATATTACAATTTACATCAAATGAATGAATATAAAACCCATCTCAAACCCCGGCTAATCATCACAACGATCCAATCAAGTTCATATACACAAACAGTAAAAACCATTACAGAAATGTGCAACCCCCTACCAACCGACATACTAGCAGTTAGGGAGGTTTACGAACACATTAAACATTACAGATAAAAACCCGATTAGCAAATAACTTAGAATATCGATCGACAACCTTTTTCCGTGTCTACCCCAAATGCAAGCCAGCACAGAAGTAATCTGGGCAGAAACAGAATATACTGGAAAACAAAACACCACAAAATATGAATTACTGCGCAAATCCGAGTCAACTCGGGGTTGACTCGGTGGCGGATCCGCGGCCAAAAGCACCATTCTGCCGCGGATCCGCGGCCGTCTTACCGAGTTAGGTCCTCGTACGTATTTTCCCAGAATTCTTATAATCCCCTGCTGTTAATTTTCAGGCACATCAAATAATTTTTTTGACACGTTTAAAATTGACAGAAACTTGAGGGGTCCGAGGTTTTGTTTTCGCGTTTTTCCGACGATCGAAGTTCTAATTAGTTGCTAACAAGCTAGTAAAGATTTAGTTGGCTCTGATACCACTGTAAGTCCATGTCACGCACCCCACGAGCTTGCGGGGAGGCGGAATATATGAAAAACAATTATCAAAGCTTCGTAACACGGACTTGAGCACACGGATCGTATCTAAACCATTACTAGCAAACTACGAGAGGTTTAACTACTCGGATTCGAAGTTATACCTCACTTTACTTGTCCTTCGGGTCTTCATCGCTGTCCTCCACTCCTCGTAGGCTCTTTGGAACGTCGGCACCTCAACGGCCTCCTCGAGTCAAAGACGATCCACCCGAGAGCTCCTACTCCAAGCTTGACCTCTAACTTGAGGTAACTAGGTTTCTCAAAGTGTTAATCTAAACAACCTAGGGGATATAGAGTTGGATTAGGGATGTATTAGTCTTGCTAACCCTTGATCTCAACACATGAGAGGTTAGGGTTAGGGTTTGAAGAGAGAGAGCTTGAGGAGAGAGAAGGTGAGAATGAGAATCCTTTTGGATAAATGATATCATTTGTGTATATATGAAACATAACATATTATTAAATGAATAACAAATAATGATATATCATCATGTTTCATTAATACACATAGTGATTCATCACATGAGTCATATAAATCATAAATGAATCATTAACTCCATGTATGAATCACACCATGACTCATTAATCCAATAAATGCAAATGTCACCTTAGCCTCCAAGTCATCATCCTTCTAGAAGCTTCCCGACAAATTACGAGAACGCCCCTCTTATCCGTGAAAACACGGAAAAACTTTAGATTGTATAAATCCAATAATCCGATACTAGAATCTGGCTTAAACCAAAGCCGACTAGTAAAAACTGTCCGAACATCGTATGTGCGTAAAAACACGTATGCGTCCGAACCCTGTCGTAAAACCATACGACCTCTATATCGTTTCTCCCGAAGCAGGGAAACTCTCTGTATGGGACTCTAAAGACTCGACACTACGCTGGCAGTGGGTTTAACCACAGACCGCAAGCGGCACTAGCTGTACGTAACGGTCCCCAGGTAGATGTAGATAAGAAGGCCGATGAGGAAACCCATCCGAACTCCTACTGAGCCTGATGTGACAATCTCCGTACAGTCCGGTCTGTTCTTCTAGGACTATCGCATATCAGGACTAGGGGCGGTAAACGTCAGACCCCTAATAGCGGTATAAGTCGTGTCGGAGTACAGCCAATTACACCTTGAGAAATTACTGGAAGCCACCAGTAAATCTCGCTTGCCCTGGCCAGGGACTTTGCGTAATGGCTCTCCATACACAGCGCGATATCAACACCCAATACCGGGAGAGACGAATCATGTCAAACCGCCACTGCCTCCAAGTGCTTCGGGACTGCACCCAACTACTACCTGTTTCCACGACCCCTTTGAGCCGTGGTAGGGTAGTAATCTAAGTACAGTGGGAACACACCCGAGGCGAAGTAGCAGTATCAAGTCGACGGACTAAGCTGTACTCATGTTACCTGGGAATCACGATTCTGCACACCGTAATTCAGAAAGCCACCATGCTTTATGGTTGGATTCATCAATAGCTGGCTCGTGATTGTAGTGATCCAAGACGCCGCTGTGTTTTTGTGGGACCCTATCGATGGAGCCCAAATCCGACTACCTACACTACGGTCCTCGATGATTCAAAAGGTCTTCTTGTCATTCGAACCCTTGCTTAATACTATTATCATCGTTCAGTTTAGTACCACACAGTTAGCATATTATCGTATAGGATCAGATAAGTCGTGGACTGGTTTTTTCGAGAACATATCTCGTGGAAATGTGATGATATCTTGTTTTATGGCGGGAGGCTATATGTTGTAAGCAACATGATGAGATTTCGCATGCTCAATCTCGATCTCCATTGCACAACGAGAGACTTGGGTTGGCCTGTAGAGCGTGAGCACTACAGCTGGCTTACCAACAATGGACTCTCATGGTAGCGGCATCAACAAGTTATTGACGGCAAGTAGAATTATGATCATTGATCATGGCTTTGAGAAAGTTTTCAAGTTATTTGAGTTCGATATAGAGAATCGGACATGGTCCGAGGTGGCTAGCTTGGGTGATGACACATTGTTCTTGAGTAAGAGCCGATCCGCTATTATATCAACCATAGACCATTCGGAGTTTGACAAGAATTGCTTGTATATCGCTAGAGATGGTTTGGATGCAGGAGAACTCAAAGTATTCTCTTTGGATCATAACGCTTGGATGGGTAAAGAAAAGGTCGGGAGCATTCTTCTTCCATTCATTTACGATGGAACATACCATACAGAATGGTGTATTGATTCATAAAATTTAGGCATTTTGTGGAGAGAAGATAGAAGATTTAAAGAATTCTCTAAATTAGGGTTGTTCCCGAGCTGAAGCTTTTATTGTTGAGATTATTTAAAATGATGTGATGGGAAGTTATAAGTTGTAAAAAGGTGTGGTTTGAGTATTGATTTGAGTTATGATAACTTCATAATAATGCCAGGTCATTGGTACATAGAACATGTATATTCACACCTAGTTCAATAACACGCTTTTTAAAACCAAAGTTCGTTTAAGTTTAGGTGCTGTTTGGATAGACAAATTGGAGCACAAGTTATTGAAACTTTTCATTACGTACTCTAACAATATTATAGTTTTAATATGGTTTCGAGGAGTTTGAAGCTTTCTTATTAATCTGATTCTTGAATATTCGTTTTGATGGTCAGTAGATCAATGTTTTTTTCCTGCAATTTTTATAGCGTTGTTGAAAATCGTGTACCCATACTACAAATTTCATTTAGTTTAATACCATAGCATGTTGTTCGTGTCTTTAACATCAATCACACCGAATCATTTTGTTGATATTTCATTTGCAGATTTTTTCCAGTTCACGAATGGTAAATCTCAATATCAATTTTGTTACCCTCCATATATCTAAGCTTTTCTAGGCATCATTTTTTTTTATATTTCCCATTTAAGCCGTTAAAAATAAAAAATGAACATGGTCTATACAAAGAGTAAAAACATAATCGAGTTCATACCAATAAATACATATACCCTAAGTATGACTTTATAATTTTAGTCCTAATTAAGGAAAATTGAAAGAATGAAATGATTAGATGAAGAGAGATAAATCATAAATTACATCAAGAGATTTGGTGAAACATCCTGGAAGGAGAAAAATATTTTTAAGAACAGTAATAAGGGTAAATTTTATAAAGCATCATGTGAACTTAAAATATGTTATGAACCTCCGTTGAACTCGCATTATTGTATGAAAATGTTAGTTTCTTTCACTCGTTCAAGGCATGAGCAGATTAAATAACCCATAAATAAATTGAATATGACATTTTCGGGGAAAGCAAAACCATCCTTAAAGAGGGGGTTTATAACATTTTTAAAGTTCAATACTGCTATCTCAAAAACCATGAAAATCAGATGATGTTTTATAAAATTTAACCTAGTAATAAATATATGTGAAAAAATATCAAGAGAAAAACTCAATGGCCTATATAAATAAGGCAGAATTAAGTTTGTTACGTACAAATAAACGTAGATGCGGGTTTTGGATTCAGCTTGACCCAAACCCGACCCATTATAGTCCCAGATATAAATCCAATCTGCTTTGGTAATCGACTTCTCCACTCAAAACCCTAATTTTTAGGGTTTCGTTCACTTCCAGGATTTCCAGAAATTCGCTGCCATGGTAATAATCTCTCCGATTCGATTCTAGGGTTTCAGTTCGATCTTTCTCCTATTTCAATTCTCGATCTATGCTTCAAAATATAATCGGTTGTTGTTGTTGTTTGCAGCCGCAAGGAGATTACATCGAGCTTCATCGGAAGCGCCATGGATACAGGCTCGACCATTTCGATCGGAAGAGGAAGAAGGAGGCGCGTGAGGTGCACAAGCGATCCGCCTTCGCGCAAAAGGTGAGATTTTTATGAGCTGAAGTGACGATTCTTATTGAATTTGTTGATGTGATGGTGGTTTATGAAATGATGTGTGAATTTTGGTTGCAGGCGCTTGGTATTAAAGGGAAAATGTTTGCCAAGAAGCGTTACTCGGAGAAGGCTTTGATGAAGAAAACGTAAGCATTCTTCACTTGCTTAAGAAAAAAAATGGAACTTTGTTATCTTATATTATTTTGGTCCTCAAAATTTTAGGGTTTAATTAGAAAAAAACATGTGTAACTGGATTCGATATATCACCTGAAATTTTGTAGATTGGTAAAACAGAGTGTCAAGGGATACGGTGAGAGCAGTTTTTTTTGGTTATGTAGATGGATAATCTAGGATCAAAAGTGGAATGCAGTTTCGAGTATTCTCCCCTGCTCAGTGGAGATTTGGCTTATAACCTTATATGCGATATGCAATCATTTACTTACAAGAGTGCCTACTTATAACTTTAAAATCTAGTTTAAAATGGTTTCATGATTAGCGGGGGAAGGTATCATGATGAAAGGCCCACATCTGATATGTCTAATAAATCTTGTATGGGCGTTTGGACTAAATTTGAAGTATATCGACTCAATTGACAACTTGGATAAAATGGAAAAGAATAAACTTTGAAGTACAGGAAATAGATACCTTACTCTTGATGTTTCTATTCACATACAACAACAACCGAGCCTTTTATCCCAAGCATATGGGGCAGGCTATATAAACCAACATGAGAATCACGCCGGTCTAGTACATGAATCCTCCGCGTCCACCCACTCCTATCGAATAATATACTTTCATTGAGGCCTTTGGCAACCATATCTTTTCGTATCACCTCCATCCATGTTTTCTGCGGTCTTCTTTTCACCCTTTTGATATTGCTTATATCGAGAGTATCTATTCGTCGAACCGGTGCTTTCACAGGTCTGTGTCGCACATGATCAAACCATCTTTAACCGGTTTTCCTGGATCTTCTCCTCCACAGGTGGTACGTCAATTTTTGCACGAATATCCTCATTTCGCACCTTATCTTTTCTATTGTTACCACACATCTAATGAAGTATGCGCATCTCCGCTACGTGCATCTTCTGTTTATGGGGCTTCTTAGGAGCCCAACATTCTGTACCATATAATAAGACGGGTCGAATAGCGCTCTAATAAAACTTCCTTTTCAACTTTAATGGAAAGTTATGATCGCACAAAATTCCTGTTGCATTCCTTCGTTTCAACCAACCAGCTTGGATCCTTTGATTTACATCGCTATCGATCTTCTTATCCTTTTGAATGATGGAACCTAGATATCTAAACTGATCGCTCGGTGATATCTCTTGTCCATCCAGTTTTATACCACTGTGTTCTCGACTTCGCTGTTTGCTAAATTTGCAATGTATATACGCATTTTGTTTGATATTTCTTTGTAGGAGATGTTTCTGTTCACATAAAGTCCCAAACAGACCCGTTTTATATTTGGTCCATTTGTTGAAACGACAGCTATACAAATTGTTTGCAAATTCTGACAAACCATATTTGCAATTTAGGCTGATAAACCTAAACTAATAATTAATTCAATACAAATCAGTTCAAGACCTGGATTCCAGATATTTGGGTTGTACATAATGCCACATGAACAAATTTATCATGACCCCATGCAGATTACTTCCCTACTACCTGCCTTCTGTTGTAGAAATGAATACCTTGATATTTCTTTGTAGGAGACGTTTGTGTTATATCTATCCATTCCCAAATTCTATTTATTTACAATAGCATTAAAAGGTTTCAAATTAGTATCAGGTTAAAAAGTGAGTATTTGTCTATGGACAAGAAGGCCTGCCCTGCCGTGTAAATTTTCATAAGGGCAGTAGTAAAAAATTCTTTGCGATAGCTTTAGCTTGTCAGTGCCACCAAACTAAAATTGTAAAACTGATTACTTACATTTTAGCAAAATTACCTGCCTGTGATACTTGCAAAACTTGTTGAAGTATAGTGCAAGAAATTCTTGTTGATCTGGGTTTTGCGAATTAAGAAAAACGCTATTTAGTCCATAAAATTTCTTTAGCATCTCGACGTTGATTTGAATTTAAACTAGAATCCTAAGTATATGTTTATATAAATTATTTGAGGCCTTTGGGCTTTTGAAAGACGCAAGTTCTATTGCCTTTGCTCGTTGGATGAAATACATTATTTGACTTGAGCATACTGAAGAAAATGCAACACATTTATTTAAATTTAGGTACTTTTAATCGCACCATGCTTTCATGTGCCAGGATTAACATGCATATAACTGGCTAAAGCCATGTATTTACAAAGCATTAACTATGTCCTTCTTGGCAGGCTCGCTATGCATGACGAGTCCTCGACCAGGCGCAAAGTGGATGATAATGTTCAAGAGGGCGCTATTCCTGCCTATTTGATGGATCGTGATACAACTGCACGCGCAAAGGTAATTTTCTGACTTGTGTGCGCACGCGCGCGTCTACACTGTATTCAGCTTCCTTTTTTAATTGCTATAGGTTCTTAGCAACACTATCAAGCAAAAGAGGAAGGAAAAAGCTGGCAAATGGGAGGTTCCTCTACCAAAAGTAAGCTTCTGAAACTCCTTTAGGTCATTTTGGAATATTTTATTAATAAAATTCTATTATGTGTTATAAACCGGCCTGTATCTTCTCTACAAAATGTAGCGTTTTTAATAATGATCCTTGATTGTTCCCCTTTATAATTCAATTAATTCTTGTTTCTTTTCAGGTCAGACCAGTAGCTGAAGATGAGATGTTTAAAGTAATCCGTACTGGCAAGCGGAAAAGTATGTTTTTTCCCATGTGCTATTTTGTCTCTATATATGCTTATAGTTCCTTTGGTGTTTTACATCTAAGTTAGCAAACTTATCCGCAAAACATGACCTTGGAATTTTTTCTACAATTTGCATTTAGGATAAGGATATATATCATCACCACTGTCTTCGGTGCATTTAAAGAGAGAACTTCATGTTACTCATTAAATTGTATTCTTGATAAAACCATACATTGTAAACTCTAATTTTTGTAGAGCTTGTGTTGACTTATTATTTATATTCCGACAAATAAATTATCTCAAAGACAGTATATCCCTGGCCATCATATGATGCAATTAGGAGCTCAAGAGCCCTTCATCCACTAGGTAGATAAGGTATTTAGGTGTGTCTAAGATTCCTGGCCTGGCTGGCTATATAGCGCTATTAAACAATTTTCATAGCCATACGATATTGACTTTGTGAGCAATGAGACCTATATCCAAACTTGGATTTCAGAAAAATCAAACAGTTGATGCATTGGCTCTACTTGTCGAAAATTCGGTTCCAAATCAAACTTTCAGATGCCATTTGTTTTATCTTATTTTGGACCTGTCATCTTGAAAAGCTATGTGATCATTATATACCTTACAATTTTCTGTCTTTGGTTTCTTCATTCTGTACAATGGATTCATAGTCTTCTTGACAAACATCTTTTCTTTACCTCCAGCATCGATTAACCTGATAATAGTTCTGATTCTTTATGATTGTCTATATTTTTTTTTATAATAAATTTTGGCAGCTAAGCAATGGAAGAGAATGGTCACCAAAGTGACCTTTGTCGGGCCGGGATTTACAAGAAAGCCACCAAAGTACGAGCGCTTCATCAGACCTATGGGTCTGCGATTTACCAAAGCCCACGTCACCCACCCTGAACTCAAATGCACATTTAATCTAGAGATAATCGGGATTAAGAAAAACCCCAATGGTCCAATGTATACTTCCCTCGGCGTTGTGACCAAGGGAACCCTTATCGAGGTGACTTGACTTAATCTAGTTTTATTATGTGGATGTGAATTCATATTCATGCAATTATCTTATTGCTGTGCCTGATGTGTTATTCAGGTGAATGTGAGTGAACTTGGACTTGTTACTACTGGCGGAAAAGTTGTATGGGGTTAGTAAAGACTTGTTAATTATCATGTAATATTCATTCATCTTCTGTCTCTTTATTTCCTAATACCCTTTTTTAACGTGTTCAGGTAAATATGCTCAGGTTACAAATAACCCAGAAAATGATGGCTGCATAAACGCGGTTCTGCTGGTCTGAGAATTTTGCTTGAAACCCCTGGAAAGTTGAGTTTTGATGTATTACCTAGTATGGAAACGGTGTTTATTTTCTTGTTGTTGAGTTGCAATATTAATATTCATTTTAGTGATGTATGCAGGATTTTTCCCATTTTAAGCTGTCTTTGTGTTTATTTGATGGATAACTAGTAACAGTTATGATTGGGCAACTTCATGGTGGGACTATATTTATTTTTCCTTTTGTGGGCCACTTTATTTCTAAGCTACCTTTCCCTCACATCCATTTGATCACCTCCATGCAAGAGAATATAGCTACAACAGTTAACAATGTTCATCTTCAAATTCTTAACTTATGATCGTAATGGAGCTGGATGCAGGGAGACGGAGAATTCCTTGGCAACTATTAGGTATCAAAACTGAGTTGTAATTTAAGAAAGCTTCTTATCATTTTCAGAATGATTTGTTTCGGTTCTACAAAATAAACCAACAGTAGTATGTTGATTCAGATCATAAGCACTGTTGAGCAAATATACCACCCTCAAATAAATACATGAAACATCATCGCATGCGAATTAAATTGATTCATATCAATAGTTACTCGAATAATGTTTACATCAAAGATGCTTTAGGCGGAAACCCATCCAGCCATTTACAGGGAAAAAGGGCAACGCCGCCAGCATTAACAATATCTATTCTATATGCAGCACAGATTTATTTCAGAGATACTGCCATAGTTCCCTTGCTACAGGGGGTCCAGATACCAAAATTGTAGTATCTAAAATAAGAAGACAAAAACTCAAAACAACCTACAAGCTCCATCACTCGCACTAGTGCTCATTTTTCTTGGAAACTGCAGCGAAGGATTACATGGTGTTGCTTAATCGATACATACTCCATTCAAAGGACTGCTTCCTATCATTCACAAACTGTTTCCACGCCTTCACTGGGCCTGCCTCTTGAATACTAAATCGGCCCTCATCAGGCAACCTCTCATCCATAAACTGTTTCCACGCCTTCACTGGGCCTGCTTCTTGAATATTAAATCGACTTTCATCATTCGACCTCTCATTCATAAACTGCTTCCATGCCTTAACTGGGCCTGTCTCTTGAATATTGAAACCCCCTTCAGGCATTAACTCGCCGTTCATAAACAATCCCCTTGCAGCAAACCCCATAAACTCTGATGGGTTCACATAACACCGAACCCTAGACATAATACCACCATCGTAATTAAACCCCATTTTCATCGTTATATTAGCAGAGTTTGCCTCTAGGGTTTGTTCTTCCTCCTTTGGTGTATTTTGAAATGCTTGTTTAACAATTTGATGAGAGCGTTCTTCTTCGGAAGAGGACATTGCATTTTCCATGCCGAATGCTTCCCAATCAATCTGCTGCCAAATTTTGAATCTATGGTCATCATCGTGCATGTGGTATTGTTGGAATTCGATTTGTTGCTCGATAGCTAATTTCTCGGCTTGGATCTTTAGTTCTTGGAGCCGGTGGCTGATCCTTGATGATACGGTGTCGTATAGATTCCCTCTTGAGGCATCGTTGGTGTTGTCTTTGGAGATGAGCAGGTCTTCGAGATAGATTGGGTCACCAACAACCACTGTTACCTGTAGTGATATCCATTCCAACATTATCACATTAGGGTCCATACAAAATCAAAGTGGTTTTTTTGCTTAAAGCACCCCCCTCCCCCCCCCCCCCAAAAAAAAAAAACCGAACTAATTACTAAAACCCCCGAAACTTGATAATTACTTATTACCCAAAAAAACGTTTAAAATGCATCATTTTACCCCTACTAGCCCTTTCACTTCATTCCGTTTGTGAATTAACAAAGGAAGTCGGGCTAGGGTTATCAAACCCCTCCAACCCACTCGTATTCACTCTTCATCATCTAAATTTTCAAATTATAGCTCCTATTCGAAATTAGGGCTTCAAATCTCCAATTGGTAATGGAATTTGGGTCCTCTTCATTATGATATGGAATTTTAGATGAACAAGTGTGAATATGAGTGGGGGGTTTTGATAATCCTAGCCCGACTTCCTTCTTTAATTGACCAACGGAGTGAAGTGAAAGGGCTAATGAAGGGGGTTAAAATGATGCAATTTTAACGTTTTTGGGTAACAAGTAATTATCAAGTTTTCGGGTTTTTTAGTAATTAGCTCAGTTTTTTTTTTGGGGGGGGGGGGCTTTTTGTAAAAAACCCAATCAAATTTTATCCTTCAAAGAACAATTTTACCTCAAAGCTTAAGCTACAGAGTCATTGACCATCGTTTTTAATAAATTTAACTTAAACTCTTTCAAAATTTGTATCCGTGTTAATCTAGGTTAGGGATACTACTTAACCATGCATTAAAGGGTTAATTGCACGACAATCTCCTTTAGCTTACCCCATATAACACTCATATACCCCCCTCAAATGACTTACTAGTGCAAACAACCCCTGTTCATCGACCAAAATCATTCAGAAACACTTGCATTCAAACAAGTTCTAAGTTTAGATTAGACAATAACTTGAGTTATTTACAGAGTTAAATTTATGCGTGAGAGAGAGAGAGAGAGAGAGAGAGAGCGCTAATAAACCGCTTATAAGTGGGGGTATAAGTGCTATACAGGGAAACTACAGGGGGTTCTGGTGCAATTAGCCCAGAAAGCAATTGAAGATCGAAGCAAGAAGAAGAATGCTCATTTACCTGTTTGCCAACCTTTGGGAACTTTGTTCCTACAGGCATGATTTCTTGCATCCCTGCGTGGACGAAAGGGATCACTACTGGGAGATTGTCTGCATCCATTACTAATCTGCACGGCAAACCCGTAATAAATGTGATCAGTCAATGACTTCAAGGACAGAAATTATATCAAAGCTATTAAAGTATGGCTTTATGATCCTATTCCTTTCCTATTCATTGAAAAGGCCGCAATTCTATAATGAACGCTTGAGTACAGTGCGCTTTATTGTGGACTCTAATAGACCTTCTACAATTCTACTATTGAATAGAGAGAACTCACAACTTTAGTTGAGGGAGCTAGCTGAAAAAATATCTAGTCATGTGAAAGTCAAAGATTAGATTCTCTCATTCCGCCATGACTATAAACATGTTTATGGGTGTGCAAGTATTATTAATGATTTACAGATCATGCCGATTAGGTTATAACTGAATGTGGAATATGCCCACTTCATCAGTCATCACCTTCTGCAGCTACTTAGAGCATAATGTGTATTCCAAGTGGAAAGAGGTAAGAGGATGAATTATGTACTTGTTACTGTACTAGATCTGGCATGACCAGATAACGAAGACATAGATTTGCTTATTGATTCTTACAGGAAATAGATGGATTTGACATATTTATTTATAACTAAGCGTTTATACGCCTAGAGAGATGAGGCATAATAGTGAATTCTTCACTGGTGAGCATGGAAGCAAGAGCTCAATCTTCTGAAGTAATCTATGCTGTAACTTAAGTGAACCCTTCACATAAACAGGAATAACAATGTATAATCATAGAAAGAAGGAAACCGATTAGCAAGATGTGAGGAATCATGGTTTAAAATATAATTGGTTGATAAAGGATAGAGAAAATCGATAACTCTACTATTATAATAATGCCAAAGGAAGGGGTTTAGAAACTTCCCATGAAATTGAGGCTCCAATTTATGCCACATACGATTTGCTTATGTGTTAAAATATTATTAAACTGCCACATTAAATGTTAAAAAAAGGCAAAAAAATACCTTATAACTAAATTCTCTACCTAAATCTTTTGTGGGCAACAATCTTTTATCTTTAAAAGCAATCAATAATTTTAAAATTAAGAAACTTTTACCGCTTAATTATTTTGAAACTATATCTCTCACATTCTAATTTCTATAATGATATCATTTATATTTTATTTTCAAACTACATGCACCGCACATGCAAAATTACTAGTTATTATAAGGGAAAGGTCTCATGCGACAGATTTAAGTTCCAATCTCGAAATTCTTAAGGGACGATCTGTTATATCACATTTCACATATTAAAAAGAAAATGTTTTCCTGCACCTCACACAGAAGATTAATCATTAATATTTTGGACTCATGAACAAATATTTTGTTTCCCACTCACCTTCCAACCCCTCTCTTCGCAGAGCTGATGGTTCTTCCACCATCCCTAGACCGACTTCCCTCAGGAAATATATGAACCCACCCTCCGCTATTTAGCTTGGATAGAGCCATATCCATTCCCTGGTGCATAATATAAAAAATAAATAAATAAAGTAAAAATCAGATCTGGCTCCAAAAAGGAATCACAACTCTAGAAAAAGGGTTAACTGATAAGCCCATAGGTTTACACAACACAATCGAGAAAAAAGGGACTAACAAGATACACACACACACACACACAGACACACACATGCGCACGCGCATAAATAGCGCACATGTATATGCACACACACACATGAGAGAGAGAGAGAGAGAGCTCAAAAGAAGCGACTTCTTCATAGACATATGACGGTTGAGAGAGCGCTCAAAAGAAGCGACTTCTTCATAGACATATGATGGTTGGCATGTAACATCGGATACAGTGTCATTAAAGTAAGCATGTAAGGAGCTAGATTTGTATAAAACTCAAAGCTTCTGAGCATTTTGGGGGAAAAACTTTACAAACTGATACCTTTTGGTAAATGCCTTCACCACGCGAAACAGGTAAAACTTTGACACATCGAAAGAATGCAGATAGTGCTGGATTGCTGAAACATCGATCAGTCGCACAAAGAGTCCATCTTAAGTTGTGAGCATCCAACATTATGTTTGGTGGAAGCAATGAAGCAATAACAAATGGATCATCTATAGCAGCAACATGATTGCTCACCTATAATGAAATCGGGGGTTATCAATTATATCAAGCATACAAATGTGTGGTTAAGAACTAAATAAACTAACCGAAAACAAAAAAAGATGGAGAAACGTAAGCAAATAGAAACCACCAATCTGAGCGGCGTGTTTTACTAAATTGCAAGAATGTCAGACTCACATGTAATATTCTAATGCTGTTTTCTTAATGGTTAATTGTTCTGATACAATTAAAATTATGACTATCCACATGACCTTTAGACTAAGAGCATTTTTCAAGTCGACATTCCATGAGCCAACAGCATGACATTAAGTTCCTTGTTTATGGTTTGGATACACCGAGTTTGTACAATTTCATTGCTCTTATCTATTCTCTAATCCTCTCTCCTTGAAGAAGTTTTGCTATACTCTTATGCACACGAATTCAATCTTATTGTTGGTTTCCGATGATTAACATAAATAAAGAAAATTAGCTCATGCTATCGATTCCGTCGATAAAAACACTAACAGAATCATACCGTCAAAAGGGGTTTCCCTTTAGGTCTGTGCAACATCGCCTGATGCAATTTCTCAGCACCGTATATCTACACCCAATCCAAACCAATCATATCACATATCGAGAGCTTCGAATTCAAAAATAATCCCAAAGAAAAATCTAAATAACTTCGTTTTTACCTTAACATGATTAAGCCCATGCATAAACACATGACAAGCACTCCCAATCACAGGCACCGCCACAGCTTGCAGCATCCGTACAATCGCCGAATCATCAACAACTTTGCCAACTTCAATTAAACACTAATCATTAGAAGGAAAGATTTCCACAAAAAAGATAGTAACTTGATCATCAACAACCGACAACATACCTCGCTTTCGATAGAATCTATACGAAGGTTTCGACGAAGCCGACTCAGGATCGGCCCAGAATTTGCGGATCCAGCGACGAACCGCAGACGAGTAGTCCGATTCGACCTTCCAATGGAGGTGGCAATCCACGGCGACTCGAAAGCGGTCGCGGATTTGGAATTGGACAGCTCGAGCTCGGTCCTTCCATAGACCGCGGCCTCTTTCGATCCACTCTGCCGCCATTAATGGCTGAAAATTGAAATTATATCTGTTTGTGATTTTTCTAGGGTTAGGGTTAGGGGTTTCAGAGAGCACGATCTGAGATGATGATGATGGTGACGTATTCTCCGATTGAGGTGGCTGGGGGTCTAAAATGCGCCGGGGGCTTCGTTTATTTCTCTCTTTTAGAGCAAGAAAGGCACCAAGGTTTGACACTTGTTGGTGAAGAACACCGATAGGTGGGCCCACTTGGAAATTTTAGAAGGTTTTTTTTGTGGGTGCTGATTAGACTTATTGAGGATTAAAAAGAAATGGTGCGGGGCCCACGGAAAAGACTCCTGTGGATAACAACGGGAGATGTAGAATGGGCTGACAATTGTGCCGAAGCCCAGCAGTAAATTCAACAATTGAAATGCTAGGTCGATACGAAGAGCCCAACAAATTCAAGAGAAATAAAAATCTAGTAGTTTATTAAACATCAATCACAATGTCAAAATGGGGTTTAAGTTACCAAAAAAATAAATCTGCCATTTAATTTACATGTTCGTATCAACAAATGATAAATAATGTAATTGTTGGAAGCCATTTGATGATTCTAGCAAATGAATATCTTGTCGCCGGGAGCCACATTGGCCACATTTAAGTAATTTACGTCAGCCACTACCTCCCCAAAATCATCTAATGAATAAAATAAACCAAATAAGTAATTTAGTTCTCGAAATATCACACAACCTGCAAATACTCCATTTATATCTTAGTTTAAGACGCGGACCTTCATAAATTGTTCTCACGTAATCAACATACTCGGGTACGAGTTTTCGGAATATGATGCCTTCAGGATGAGCATCGAGGACAACGAGGGTTCCTGGGCATCGAAATTATTCAACAATGGAATTAGAAATGAGAAATAATTTGAAAGAGTGATGAAACGCACTTAAGTGGTAACAAAAATTGGTTAAAGTTTGATAGGGAATAATGCAAAATGTACTGAAGCTATACCAGGTGCCACCCAATCTTTTGTGACGTTACTAGGCAATGGAGCTAGCCACAGGATGTTTCTGAAATTCATCGAATCGTCATATGCAACATTAGATCCTGAAATGTGATGATTTTAAGGTCAGTAGAAATGCATTGGTTGCCAGAATGAGATGATTTACAGTACATAAATGATGAAAACATGCCGACAACTTTTGCAATTTTTTTGTTAGGTGTAGTAATTAGGTGAGTTTCAATGAAATTGAAACAGATAATATAATATCAAGATTCATATAGCCGACCCCAAAAATCTAGGATAAAGGCCGGTTGGTGTATGATATAATATCAGGATTACCCGTTTGGCAATAACCCATGTGATAGGGAAACAGTTTCTTCTCGTATGCTGGATATTCTTTAGCATGGAACCTGCAAAATGGTTTAATTGACACAAGTATTAAGGGATACGGCATATAAATGATTTAAGAATTCTTGTGAATAGTTGCAGAATTTAATTACCATAACTTGTAACATTATAACATTTTCTGTTTAAACTGATCCATACAAGTTTACAGCCCAGATATACTTCTTTTCTTCCTTTTTTCTCCTATCGAAACAAGAGCTGGACATACTTATGTTGACTATTTTTAATAGCAAAGCCATTTTGGAAACACGATCTCAAATATAAATCCATCAATCATACACATAAATCTAAGATAATGTCCTAACACTTCTCTAACTATTGCAAGAATATAGGTCATAATTCTCTGAACCCAACATATCATATATTGGAGAGTAATAAAGAACCACCGAGTACAATTAGTATATGATATTTGCATCTTTATTAGGAAAAGGGTATTTCTATGCACCCCAAAACTAAGCTATTTCCATTATTTCCACGTATCACCCTAAAAATTTCATATTTTCATATACAGTGGCGGACCAAGGTATTTTGGTTAGTGGAGACACAAAAAACATTTAAGATCCATTGAAAATTCAAACTAAAAATTATATAAAAACCATAATACAAATTGGAAACTAAACATAATTTGATTAGACAGTGGCGGTCCTGGCAGACCTAGGAATTTTGGTTAGTGGAATTCTAAAGATATCAAAATTCATAATCTGACATATTTAGGTAGAAGCGGGTGATCCATCGGCAATGGTGTAATACACAGACGGCTTGAGATTGAGAGAAAAACAAATCCTATTTTGAAAGCTATTCTTTCTTTCTTACCAAATCTTAACCGTCCATGTATTACATCATGGACGGCGGATGACCTGCTTCTCTCTTAAATTGTTAAAAGTTGATTGTGATTTGGATTTTTCTTTTTAAGAAATAATATATAAGGGGATATTGCAAAATAGGTTTCTTTCTTTCCATTTATGTAAAGGGCAGAAAGGCCCAAAGTACAAGAATATGCAACAAGCATAAAAGAGCATCCATGTGCATGAGAATAGATATTACATTGTACATAACATCGAAAACGTAACATGGTCAGCTAGGTTTTTGGGTATATGAAATCAGGTTCTTATTTTTTGTTCAAGGCTCAGTAGGGGAACATGCCTCCACAAGCTTGTACCTAGGTCCGCCATTGTTCATAAATATCACCCCTGCAACCTAGTTCATTCAAAATCCTCCCTTCAGTTTTGCAAACCAATACTATTTGAGCACATCATGTAATAGCTGCATAAGAGCTTAAAAAATCTCAATGGTAAAAGAGCATTCTCCTTTCTCAACGGTCAAAATTATACGATTTTTAAGTTATAACTTTTTTTTCGAGATAATACAGAAAGCAGTAAAACACGTATGAATCATGGTTTTCAAAACTGCTGTGGGTCTGATAAACAAGAAAATCCCTAAGGAAAATGATAAAAAATTTCTTGTAGTATTCAACTCACAGTATCCCAAGCCTTCCATTGTTGCTGGCCAAGAAAATATGCCCATGAAACAAGTCATATCGACTAAGGGACACATTAAAACCCTCTGAAGGTGCACGAGCTGAGATCATACCAAATAGGAATGCCAGATACGAGTTTAATTCCTGTATGCGTAGGTTCTGAAGTTCATCACATGGATAAAACTAGAATAAAGGCAATATAGCAACTGATATAAAAGCATACCTCGTTTGCAAACCGATACGCAGTTGGAGTTTTTGTGAGCTGACACTTATCCTTAGCCAGACCCTCAGCATCAGGAACCTGTCATGCTACTGTATCCGTGAGATTACAATCTTTTGACAGATTAAAAAGAAAAGATTATAGTTCATAACCATACAGAGTGTACAGCACAATGGCATTTAACTGACATTCGATGCAATACTTGTAATGTGATTAAAAAATTTACTTATCATCCAAAACACACATAGATGAGCATGTTCTGATGCATTAAGAAAACTAACAATCTACATCACATTTAAATCCTATAAATACATTTATTACAAGTTTCGATAAATTAAGCAGATGATACATTTACGTGCTATGCAAAACAAAGATATGTTTTAACTTCATTTTTCTAGGCAAGTCCAATGATGAAAGAAATTCAATGGATACTGTTCTTCATCCCCATAGACTGAATGTAAGCATGTACCTAAGCACATGAGTTATATTCTGAATTAAACTCCTCTACTAGTTAACTTTATAATGCTACTTGCAACATATCCCTTAATGCATGTATAATTTGTTGGGAGATAAGTCCACAGAACAGTGCTCGCGACAAACAATCACGCAAAACAATCACGCAATTAAACAACGAAAGATATAGATTAATAAGTGCGAGAATAAATAAGAAATCAAACACAGAACAGAGAGGCACAAGGAATTTGTTAACGAGTTTCACCCACCGTATGGCTAGTCCCGGCAAAGCGGAATCTGCAAACGTCTACTATATTTGAATCAAGTTTGCAAATAAGAGCAATCCTAAGAGATTTCTCTTAAATCTCTCCATACAAATCTCTCTGTTTCTCAATAACTCACTCTCGGCCTCTGCTCAAGAAAAAACCACAAAGACAGTTCGTATCTCAATTCCTTGCTGCAGACGCATTTTTAAATCCAAGCTCCAGCCGCCTCATGTTGACTGCACCTCCTCTAATTAATGTATTACTTGGCCGGTACATGCATCGTTTGTATGTGCAAATAAATCAAATGATGCATGTGGCTGCCACCAACTTTTGCATGCATTAATTTGCTACATGCATTTGGACCAAGAAGATAAACGAGATTTAATAATGATGCCATTGTTGAAGTCCTCACATGGGCTGCTACTGTTCCTCAATTCATGGGCTCCACTTTTGGATGATTTGCATCAATTTTCAACAAACTCCGTCTTGATGCAAATTCATCACAATCTCGACATTCTCCTACTTGGAGAATTCTTCCGTCTTGATTCACAACGCCTATAGATTTCACATGATTCCGCTGCTGCTCTCTCCTCATCAAATTTTCATAAAGAGGTTCACCAACCTACATCAGAGATCCAGCTTATCTCTGTCTACGATCTTGGTGAATATATCCGTTGGATTCTTTTCTTCTGCGATCTTTTGCAGTGTCAACTCACCATCTTCTAACACTATACATATGAAGTGGTATCACACCTTGATGTGCTTTGTCCAGAAGTGATATGCAGCATTCTTCACCAAATGTATTACACTTTGGCTGTTGACAAGGTGTTGAAGTCTCGCTTCTTAGCCAACTCTTTGAGTAACCCTTATAGTCATATCATCTTCTTGCTGGCTTCCGTGATCGCCACGTACTCGGCCTCCGTAGTTGACAATTGCAACACCTTTTGCAATTGAGAGACCCAACTCACCGCTGTTCCCCCAACCGTGAATACGTAACCCGTTGTGCTCTTCCTACTATCTTGATCATCCGAATAGTCTGCATCAACGTAACCTTGTACGTTTAGAGAGTCACCGTCCAAACATAAACAATGACTAGATGTACCTTTAAGATAGCTCAATATCCACTTCACCGTACTCCAATATTCCTACTTTAGGTTTTACATATACTTGCTAACAACTCCCACTGCATGTGTAATCTCAGCTCTCGTACTCACCATCGCATACATCAAACTCTCCACCACAAATGCGTAAGGCACTCTTACCATCTCGTCCTTCTGCTCTTGAGTTGTCGGGCACAACTTTTTCATGAGTTTGAAATACTTTGCTAAGAACATACTCATTAGTTTTGATTTGTCCATGTTGAACCGCTTCGAAACTTTCTCGATGTAGTCCCTTTGCGATAACCACGGCTTCCTATCTCAAATGATCTCCATGCAGATTTGTTTGGCCGCTCCCAAATCCTTCATAGCGAATTTCTTGGCCATCAACATCTTCAAATTTTGAATCTTCTCGAAACTCGGACCCGCTACTAAAATGCCATCCATATACAATGACAAAATATTGTAGTTTCCGTCCTTTTAAATTTGAACATAGACGAAGTGATCTGATTCACTCCGTACAAATTCTATCTCTAGCATGAACTGATCGAACTTGAAATATCACTGCTTAGGAACTTGCTTGAGGCTATACAAACTCCTTCACAGTTTGCACACCATAGTTTCTTTCCCTTCATCTTGTATCCCGATGACTGCATCATATAGATCTTCTCCAAATCGCCATGAAAAAATACAGTCTTGACGTCTAGTTGCTTTAAGTGCAAATTCTCCACCGCCGCGATACTGAGAATCACTCGAATCGATACCATCTTCACCACAGGAAAAAATATCTCTTGATAGTTAATTCCTTGCTTTTGAGCATATCCTTTGACTACCAAGCGAGCCTTGTATCGCTTCACACCATCGGTCTCATCTTTGATCCAGTATATCCACTTGTTTTGCAACGCTTTTCGACCTTTGGGTAGCTTCACTAGGTCCCACGTACAATTCTTTAAAGAATCCATCTTCTCATCCATAGCTCGCTCCGACTTCTTGTTAGCACCGTCGCTTGTTTCTTCAAGGGATTTAGTCTCTCTCGAATCTGTGTACGATACGAAGTCGGTCACAGGTCTTTCAGGTAGTCTCCTTTCTCTCGTAGATCTTCTCAGAACTGGTATATCTGGTTGCTGAACCTGATCATCATCATGTTCTTGAACCTGATCAGCCTCTTCCATTTTCTAATCTCCACTAGTAGACACCTGATCGGTTTCTTGAGTTCCGTCTAACTCCACGAACTCAGATACCGCACCATTTTTGGCTTGCTTTTCTTCTTTGTACAAGTGTTGCTCATCAAAGACAACGTTCCGGTTTCGTATTACTTTCTTGTTTGTGTAATCCCACGGCCAATATCCGAACTTGTCTCCACCATACCCGATGAAAACACATTTCTTAGACTTTGAGTCAAGCTTATTCCTTTGCGCCTTATCAATCAAAGAATATGCAATACAGATAAATACTTTGAGGGGTGAATTGTTGATCGGTTTACCCGACCAAATTTCTTCTGGAATGCCTCCATCAAGCGCACTCGCCGGGCTTCTGTTGATCAGATACACAGCAGCATCGACCGCTGCTGCCTATAGGAATTTTGGCACATTCACATCCAAGGTCATACTTCGCACTCGCTCAAAGATCGTCATGTTCATCTTTTCAGCGATCTCATTCTGCTGTGGTGTCCCCGGTACCTTCTTCAACCAACGAATACTCTTTTACGAGCAAAACGCTTCGAACTCCTGTGTGCAGTATTCCCCGCCATTATCGAACTTTAGACATTTAACCTTCAGCCATGTTTGGTTCTCCACCTGCGCAATCCAGTGTTTGAAGATACCAAACACATCGAATCTTTTTTCATCGCATACACCCATGTCTTTCGGCTTGTATCATCGATGAACGTCACGAAATAACGATTTCCTTCATAAGACTCCACTGAGGCCGGACACCATGCATCCGTATGCACCATCTCCAGCTTTTTGGTCTTTTTTGTTATGCATCCAATTTGAAAACTGAGCGCGTTTTACTTCCCACAAACGCAGTTCTCGCAAAACCCCAACTCCATCTTTTTCAGCCCGAAAGAAGCCCCTTAGCTTGAAGAATTTTCATGTTTTTATCGCTGAGGTGTCCCAATCTTTTATGCCACAACGAATTCTCCGAATCCGTCTCCGAACTTGCCGCCAATGCAATCGAGCCTCTGTTGTTCCCATTAAATGAGTACAACGAATCGCTTAACTTGCCCCTTATGATCACCAACGACCTTTTGGAAATCTTCTATTGAGAATTCCCAAATGTCGTAGTAAATCCTTCATTGTCTAGTTGACTTATGAAAATCCAGCATATGATATGTATTCTTCAATTTGATTTGACCACCTCCTGACGATTGCAAGATGATCGATCCCTTTCCAACGATCTTGCACGATTGACCGTTTCACATCGTCACATGTTCTAGGTCGCCCTGAACATACTCCCTGAAGTGTTGTCTGCTTGAAGTGCAATGAAAAGATACCCCCGAATCTAGAAACCAAGTATCCGCCTTTATGTTCTCACTCGCCAATAGTAAAAGACCATGTTCCCCTTGTTGTGTAAACACCACATTCGCTTCCTTTTCATCCGCCTTTTCATCTAAGCCTTTCTTCAGAAGTCTGCATTTACTTTTTCTGTGGCCCCACTTTCCGCAATTCCAACAGACGCTTTGGATTTTTCCCTGAGATTTTCCTCGACTTTTAGACTTGCCTTTCTTTCCTTCTCCCATTTCCATCATTCTGCCGTGATTCTCCACTGAAAGTGTAGAAGTTCCCGAACTTCCACTCACGGCCTTTCTCTACATCTTATGGTTTAATATGCAACTTACCGCATTATTAAACGTGAGAGTCCCAGACATAAAGTTGCCAACCGTCATAACTAGGTTCTCCCAACTCTTCGACAACGAACATATGAATAATAAGGCTCGAATCTCATCTTTAAAGACGATTGAAACCATTCGAATTGGCTCGTTACGCTGTTGAACTCGTTTAGGTGCTCAGTCACCGAACCGTTCTCCGCCATCTTCATGTTGAAAAGTTTTATAATTTTTTTTGTTTGATATTGAAGGCTTCTCATACAACTTTGTTAACGTCGTCATTAGAGCCTTGGTTGTTTTCTCCTTTGAGATATTAAAGGCCACCTGCAGAGTCAACGACAATATGATCGTCGTCAGGAATTTCCTGTCTAAAAGGTTCTACTCCTCATCGGCCATCTTCTCGAGTTTTTTTCCTAGCAACGGAAGATACAAATCCTTTTTGGTATAAACAGTCCTCCAACTGTATACGCCACCAACCAAAATTATGACCATTGAATTTCTCAATTCTTATCTTATTCTCCGCCATTTTTTGTCTCTATCGCAGAAAACTCGACTTCTCCCTGGCTTTGAACCAACGCCTTCAAAACTACAATCTAAGAAAATGAGGAAGAGAACACAAGCGTTGTTACCCACCATTGACCTAGATTGTAGAATCAAAGAACCCTAGGTTCTCTTAATCTTTCTCTGATACCAGTTGTTGGGAGATAAGTCGATCCACGAAACAATGCCCGCGACAAACAATCACGCAAAATAATCATGTAATTAAATAACAAAAGATACAGATTAATAAGTGCGAGAATAAATAAGAAATCAAACACAGAACAGAGAGGCATAAAGAATTTGTTAACGAGATTCACCCACCGTATGGCTAGTCCCCGGCAGAGCGGAATCTGCAAACGTCTACTATACTTAAATCAAGTTTGCAAACAAGAGCAACTCTAAGAGATTTCTCTCAAATCTCTCTATACAAATATCTCTGCCTCTCTCTAACTCACGCTCGGCCTCTGCTCAAGAAAAAATCACAAAGATAGTTTGTATCTCAATTCCTTGCTGCAGACGTATTTTTAAATCTAAGCTCCAGCCGCCTCATGTTGACTGCACCTCCTCTAATTAATGCATTGCTTGGCCGACACATGCATTGTTTGTATGTGCAAATAAATCAAACAATGCATGTGGCAGCAACCAACTTTTGCATGCATTAATTTGCCGCATGCATTTGGACCAAGAAGACAAACACGATTTAATAATGATGCTGTTGTTAAAGTACCTCACATGGGTTGCTGCTGTTCCTCACTTAATTCATGGGCTCCACTTTTGGATGATTTGCATCAATTTTCAACAAAAACCTATCACGCTCCGTTTCCCAAAGGGTAGAAACGGTGACGTGGCACAGTCCGCAACCTAACTGTATTGAGGATGGTCTAAGTTAATACAGTTACGTTAAGCGTGTGTGTATATATATATATATATCATGCAGGCAATATACCAAAACAAATAATAAAAACAGAAGTATTTATTTCCATTAACTAAAATTTATTACATCCCAAGATATTGAAAAGAAAAAAGTAATTATTTGATTACATCGAAGAAAAAGGAAAGCAAGCCTTAAACATGAGGGCAACTGAAAAATAAAAGAGTTATCCTAATTCTCAGGAATCAACTCTGCGAGGTCCTCATCAGTGGGTTCCACTCCATCGTCTCCTTCTTCATCAACCTCGTCCTTATCTAACGGACATTTCAGGGATAGAAAAAGGAAAAAAAGTCTGATAGCGAGTTACACTCGGGTAGGATAGCCTCACAAGGAAGAAATAGTAAGGAAGCCAAGCGTTTGCAATGCATGATATCATATATGTGTAGTGGCAAACTGTATAAGGTATCTGCTAGGTATTATGTTCGTTTTAGTTTGTTAGACAAGTGTACGGATACTCACGATTATTCCGTTGTGAGCCATGAAACAACAACTGGGGGAAGTGAACAGTACTTTTTCATATCCCGGATCATGATCAAGTAATAGAGGAATTCAAGTTCCGCATATAATCTTACATAATCAAACTACTCATCTCCGTTATTCAGGTTTTACGGAATTAGAGTTGGTGCGTATATCATCTAGGCATAGAATTTCAACATTTGCGTGTCATCCATATATTGGATTGGTCATCCGAAATATCAGAATTTTCATATATAAAAGTCGCCCGTACATCGTACTGGTCACCCTTCATATAGGGATCTTCTCAATAATGGCCACCCGTAATATCGGAATCTTCTGATATAGTAGCCGTTCGTATATTGGACTGATCACCCTTAATATAGGGATCTTCATTTATAATGGTCGGCCGTATATCGGACTGGTCACCTTAAGTGTAAGGAGCTTCATAAAGTATTTCATATCTAGATTAGCGCGTCTAACTCTAACTGTATCATATATCATGTCATATGATGTATCATAAGTTGGATTTGATAGAGGATATCTCAAAGATATGAACTTCCACAACCACTCATTTTATTTTGTTGCAATTATAATTTGTAAGGTAGATCATGATATTTTATTGAAACCTTAGTTTATAAAAATGTTATGGTATTTATTTAATAATATCTTTTTATAAAGATTTATGATATTTTTATGTAAATATCTTTTTTAAAGGATTATGGCATTTTTATGTAATTATTGTTATATGAAAAGCCATGGTATTTTAATGTAAATATTTATTTAAGAAAAGACCGTGACGTTTTAATGAAAATAATATGTATTAAAGTCTATAGTATTTTATTAAAAATGTTATTTTATAATAGATCATCTGTGTTGGCAACCACTGCACATGGGCGGAAAGATTGTCATTTTTAGGGACGATTGCCTATAACCTCAGGGTGTTTTACGTAAAATTTACACTATTTAAAATTAGGGTATTTTAGTGAAACTTAGATTTTATGAGTTGAAAGTATTTTTATAAAACTCCACCTTTATGAGTAGGTATTTTTATAAAATCTTAACGTTAGTAAATTAAAGTTATATTAATAAAACATAACTTTTATAAAAAGGGTAATCTAGTGGAAGAACAAACTTTTGTAAGCGGGGGTATTTTAATGAAGCTTAGCTTTCGACAAGTTAATAGCATTATAGTGAAAATATTGATTAAGGGTATCGTAGCGTGAAAATAGCTTATGGTTATGAACAGTGAGTGTGGGTGTCACGCCCCGCTTCCCAGAGTGCGCTAAGATCGGCACGTGACAGAGCCAATCATGCTACATGTGGCTAGGAAATATCCCTCCACAGTCACATTACGGCTGTCTATAGATATCAAGAACAATAGAGATAAAATAAACTATCTAGTACATGTCCATAAGCCAGAATAAACGAGTCAAGAAATAATATGCGGAAGCAATAGATCCAATAAACAATAACATCTGGAAAGTAACATAACTAAACTGGATACTAACAGGATCCTCACTGCTCGGCCTGACGACGAAAATACTCCTGATCAGTCTGCGACAAAGGTAGAGGATCTGGGCCATGCAAAACCCAGACGTCATAATATCAACAATAATATAATCAGGGGGTAGCAAGACATGCAGGCACGAGTATGAGCAGTAAAAAAAGTAGAACAGTAACACGAATAAGGAACGGTGAAGGGTAAAAGCATATGTGATGTGCAGTGAGTAATCTGAACTAAGCTACTGGGTTAATTACTCTCAAGTCTTTGAAATCAATTTAATAAATCGTCGATGTAACTCAATAGTATCCCGTGCATGTCCGGGACCACGGTCCAGATTCTCGGGCTGAAACCGAGACATGCCGCTAGGCACTAAACAGGAAACATGTACAGATGAATGATGTCGGCAGCATCATCCCAGGGCTGGCCTAGCCCCTAAAACTGATAAGTATAAGTATCGAACTGTCGAGTTACAAGTCAGGTTTCATCATTGATTTTCCCATACCTCCAAGTTGTGTGTTCAAGTCAGGTATTGATAAATCTGGAGCTAATGCCAACACAGGATCAAGCAGGAACAACTTTGTCTATACAGACAACAGGATATGTCCATCGGGAAACATGTCAGGATTGTCGGCATCAGAAACAGGATCAGGTAACATGTCAAGTAGTGATATATCAGGTCATGTCAGGTAGTGCACAGGTATCAAGCAGATGCCTAACAGTAAAATGTAGCAAGTATCGAATCACGGTAAAGGTATGGATGTACGGTGAAAGCATGGATGCACAAATATCTATCAGGGGTTACATCATGACTATGTAGGATGCACATTATCAAGCATGGTGCACTGATACAACAGTAACATGAAATAATATTGTCTCGGCGTGCAACTAGATATTTAATAAACCGTACGGATACAGACGGATACTATAAAACTGTAAATCGGTAAAATTTGTTGAATATTAAAACACAAGCACTATTATTTATTAAATAGATATTGATATAATAATATTAACATGGATAACATATTCAAACCAATTAATAACTATAAAAGTGGTATTGATAATGAGTTAGCTTCGTAACGAACTAAAGAACGTATACTAATAATTTTTTTATGATTTATAATGAATTTTATAAGGCAAGGTGTACAGTAAATTTCAAATTTGTCGTATCCGCTTTGCAACGACGTTTCATGTGTAAACTATAATATTTTCAAATTATATTTTGCATAACATTATAAAATGCAGATTATAAACTAATTAAAGATAATAATAAGAAATATTACGACGATATATTTTAAATGATATGGATGCAATCGGGTATCCGAAAACAGTAAAACTTCAGTATGGATGCATAATACTATACCTAGCTTGTAGCAAAATGATTTAGCATGCGACTATACATGTAAATAATGATATTGATGTGTACGGACGTCGTATAACAGTAAAATGATAAACTGGTAAATGCAGGATGTACAACTAAACAATATGAAATGTAAATATTCAATTGAGTGCAGCATATTGTAGTTTAGCATGTATCAAGATAAATTAACATGCACTAGATATGAAATAACTTGCACGGATGCACATGGATATCCGAAAACGGTGAAACATGCAAAATGATAATGTGGGATGCATAACTAATCATTATGTGCTGTTATTATTCAAATGAATATAGTAGTATAGCATGTAGCAAGATTAACTTGTCTCGACGGATCACGAAACGGATATGTACGGCACGTCCGACGTCGGTAAAACGTCGCAACGCACGCACGGCACACGGGACAGGTCTAAACAATGGAAGAGGGTGATCACGCAGGTAAGGTACGTTCACTGGATCAGATCGTCAGCGACGAGCACGGCTCCGGCGGTGATCACCGGAATCAAGAAACAAGTTCAAGAAAAAGAAAGAAGAAAGAAGAAGAAGTAAGAAGAAGAGTCTGTGTATTAAATAAGGAAAGAAAAAAATAAATAAAATATATATAAATATATATATGCAGAGGAGAGAGAGAAAGGGGTTGTTAGTTTGTTAGGAAATTAGTTTAGATTTAAATTTAAAAAATATTTTATTAGTTAACTAAATTTTAATTTGTATCAGTTTATAAAATTAATATTATATAAATAAAATTTGATATTCTGGTAAATACAAACATAGACCAAAACATTCCCGGGTCAGGTCTAAAATTCAGTTTTAAAATACGAAAAATATACATGTCGACCAAAATTAAAGTTGGATATCCGGGTAACGAAAATGCATACCCCCACGGACGGATGCACGTAGCGTGCACGTAGCCATCCAAACAAGTCCGTTTCACTGAACGGGACGAGAACAAGATGCGCGGATGCCACGACAGGGTTAGGGATAGCAGGCAGGCCATGCAATGTATTTTTAAAATATTTTCCTTGACTTTAAATGTTATATTAAAGAAATGCAGATGCCAGATATAATGCTAGTATGCAATATGTATAAATTAAAATGAAAGTGCACAGGTCCATGTAACAGGTCAGGATAAATCATAAACATGAATTAAGACAGGTTTCAAGCAAGCTGGTCGGGTAGAATGCAAATACAAATGTCAAATACACTATTCGCACCCAAAACACAGTAAATCAGGAAAATACCATAAATAAAGAAATACTTGAACTAGAACTGGTTTAAACGAACTAGGGTGTTACAGTGGGATAGGTCGTTATCCCGTGCATTAACAATTAATAACATCTACGTTTCATCACATTTAAGTTTGTAGGAAAATAATAACAAGCATAAATTTATTTAACCGTATTAAGGTAGATAACAAAATTATTTTTCAGATCTAAACAAGTAAATAGAAAGTGATAGAATGAGGGGTGAGAAGCGAATCCTACCGTGAGTCAAGATATCGTTATTCAAAGCCGGAACATCGCCTCGTACGAAAACGCAAGCCCCTATCCTCGGATTTTAGCTTGACAAACGATCAGCACCGAAGCGTCCGCGTTGTCGAAACGAAGTAGATATTTTTTTGTGGGTTTTTGTGAGGAATGAGGAAGATATGAGCAAAAGAGTGAGGAGGTGCAATATGTATAAAGCTGTGTAAAATTTCTATAAGACCCAACAAATATATTAAATTCGCCCCAGGCCCCTCTCTTCTCTCTCGCATGCCATTCACAAGGGCGACTGCTGACACCTCGTTGACGTCACGGGTATTTTTTATTTTATTTTTATTTTAAAATTGATTTCTTTAATAAAAATTCATTTAAAAATATTATTAATTATTAGAAAATTATAAATAAATACTAGAAAATTCCTAAATAATTATTTTCTCATTTTGTAATAATTTTTGTCTAAAAATAATATTATTTTTCATTCTTTAATAATATAAATTATTTTCCATACGAGGAAAATTGATGCAAATCATCCAAAAGTAAAGCCCATGAATTAAGTGAGGAACAACCGCAGCCCACATGAGAGATTTCAACATAATTATTAAATCCCGTTTGTCTTCTTGGTCCAAATACATGTAGCAAATTAATGCATGCAAAAGTTGGTGACAGCCACATACATTGTTTGATGTGATAGTTTGTATCTCAATTCCTTGCTGCAGATGCATTTTTAAATCCAAGCTCCAGCCGCCTCATGTTGACTGCACCTCTAATTAATGCATTGCTTGGCCATCACATGCATTGTTTGTATGTGCAAATAAATCAAACAATGCATGTAACTGACACCAACTTTTCATGAATTAATTTACCATATGCATTTGGACCAAGAAGACAAACAAGATTTAATAATGATACTGTTGTTGAAGTCCCTCACATGGGTTGCTGTTGTTCTTCACTTAATTCATGGGCTCCACTTTTGGATGATTTGCATCAATTTTCAACAAACTCCACCTTGATGCAAATTCATCACAATCTTGACATTCCTCCACTTGGAGAATTCTTCCGTCTTGATTCACAACGCCATTAGATTTCACACGATTCCGCTGCTGCTCTCTTCTCATCAAATTTTCATGGAGAGGTTCACCAACCTGCAACAGAGATGCAGCTTATCTGTTTACGACCTTGGTGAACATAGCTTTCGTATTCTTTTCTCTCGCGATCTTTTGCAGTGTCAACTCACCATCTTCTAACGCTATGCGTATGAAGTGGTATCACTCCTTGATGTGCTTTGTCCAGGAGTGATATGTCGCATTCTTCGCCAAATGTATTGCACTTTGGTCGTCGCTCTATAACGTGTTGAAGTCATGTTTCTTACCCAACTTTTCGAGTAAGCCTTGTAGCCATATCATCTTCTTACTGGCATCCGTGATCGCCACGTACTCAGCCTTCGTAGTTGACAATGCCGCCACCTTTTACAATTGAGAGACCCAACTCACCGCTGTTTCCCCAACCATGAATACGTATCCCATTGTGATTTTCCCACTATCTCGATCATCCGAGTAGTCCGCATCAACGTAAACTTGCACCTTTAAAGAATCACCCCCGAAATATAGGCAATGACTGGACATACCTCTAAGATACCTCAATATCCATTTTACCGCACTCCAATATTCCTTTCCCGGGTTTTGCATATACCTGCTAACAACCCCACTGCACGTGCAGTATCAGATCTCGTACTCACCACAGCATACATCAAACTCCTTACCGCAGATACGTAAGGTACTCTTTCCATCTCGTCCTTCTGCTCTTGAGTTGTCGGGCACAACTCTTTCATGAGTTTGAAATGCTTTGCTAAGGGCGTACTCACTCATTTTGACTTGTCCATGTTGAACCGCTTCAAAACTTTCTCGATATAGTCCCTTTACGATAACCACAGCCTCCGCTGCTTCCTATCTCGAACGATCTTCATACCCAAAATTTGTTTGGCCACTCCCAAATCCCTCATAGCGAATTTCTCGGCCATCAATTTCTTCAAACTTTGAATGTTCTCGAAACTTGGACCCGCTACCAACATGTCATCCACATATAATGACAAAATAATTGTCTCCGTCCTTGAAAAGTTTGAACGTAGACGCAACGATCTGATCCACTCCGCACAAACATGTCTCCAGTATGAACTGATCGAACTTGAGATATCACTGTCTAGGAGCTTGCTTGAAGCCATATAAGCTCTTTCACAGTTTACACACCATAGTTTCTTTCCCTTCACCTTGTATTCCGGTGACTGCATCATATAGATCTCTTCTTCCAAATCGCCATGAAGGAATGCGGTTTTGACGTCTAGCTACTCTAAGTGTAAATTTTCCACCGCTACGATACTGAGAATCACTCGAATCAATATCATCTTCACCACATGGGAAAATATATTTTGACAGTCAATTCCTTACTTTTGAGCATATATCTCTTGACTACCAAGCGATCCTTGTACCACTTCACACCATCGACCTCATCGTTGTTCATGTATACCCACTTATTCAGTAACGCTTTTCGACCCTTGGGTAGCTTTACTAGGTCCCACATACCTGTAGGGTGTTTTTCGTCACCCCATTGAGATGGCAATACCAGCGCGCTTGCCAGGCATACTACAGATTCCCCCTGCCTAGGGTAGGCGGAGGTTTATTGATTGTGGGGATCCGAATCTCCGGCAGCCGCGGACTAAGTTGCATTAATTACCCCTCGCCTTTGAAGCGAGGGAATCTTCGATTGACGGGTCGAACTGGTCATGCAAACTCAATATACAGTGTGCGTGTGTTATGTTTTAAAAAGGGGTTTTTTGATATATCGGGGGCCCGGCGGAGTTTTATGGGGGTCCCGCTACCCGGATAGCGGGCTGGGGGTCAAGTGGGCTAGTAGCCTCCTTGCGGGGTGCGGGGCAGCGCCACGTTAGAAAATTTTTCTAACGGGGGAAGTATGTTTAGTGTGGAGTGCATATAAAATGAAGGGGAAGCGTCTTAAAGATGCGTGCATGGTACGTGGACGCCCACGGGTCACATGCCTGGCATGTGGACGCCAGCGGGTCACGTGCCTAACGCATGAGCTCTTAGAACCTATGGGTCACTGCGCAGCACGCGACTACAGGGCGCCAGCGGGTCACGTGCGATGCACGTGACCGCTGAGCGCCCGCGGGTCGCGTGAGGCGCACGTGGACGCTTAGCGCCCGCGGGTCACGTGCCTTACACCTGACCGCTGGGCACTGAGCGCCCACGGGTCACGTGAGGCGCACGCGGAGGATGGGCGCCCGCAGGTCGCGTGAGGCGCACGCGGGCCCTGGGCACCCGCGGGTCACGTAAGGCACACGCGACAGCTGGACGCCCGCGGGTCACGTGCCCTGTATGCAACCGCTGGGAACACCAGCGGAAAAAGGGCTTAGCCCCTCGGTTAGGAATTAAACTCCTAAGGGGGCTTTGGAGTTGAACTCCTAACATGGATTATGTATAGAATTGGAGTTAAACTCCTAAAAAGGGGTTTGATTTATGGAGTTAAACTCTCACAGATCTTGAATGGAGTTGAACTCCTAGAGATCTTTGGATTTTCTTTTGAGCCTTAGATCCTCCCGGAATGAGATTTTTGGAGATGGGTCTCCTTCCTCCTTTTCGTTGGCTGGCTCTTGAAGGAAAAGAGGGGTGAGATTCAAAAAACCCCTTTTGAGATCTGATGGGAGATCCGAGCTCCCCTTTGTGGGTTTTATGGTGAAAAACTATTTCTTTTTGAAAAAGGTTAATCCAAAAAGTTGAAGTAGGTTTAGAACCTTGAGAAAGGGGAAAAGACACAAACCCTAAATTTTGAGGGGAATGAAAATTTCCTTTTTATTATTTCATTATCATGTTGTCTTTTATAGGCTTACAAATTTAGACATAGCCCCTTGGGCTTTACAAAATGGTATTTTGCCCATCCCATTCCCCATGTTCTCATTTATTTTGCACATGGCCATGGACTTTTACAAAAATTCGGCTTTATGCCCATTTTTCTTACATTCATGCATAAAAAATTACATCGAAATTATTTATTAAATGATTTCATTTTGGCATGGAGGAGGCCGACCGCTTCATGTTCGGGCTCGACTCGGGCATGGGCCCACTTGATCTTGGCTTGGGCCCACTTGGCTTATGGTTGATTTTGACTTTGACTTGGTCAACCAGGATGTAATTTGGCAACTATCATCGGTAGCCAAGACATTTCCCGAGATAGGATGCAACCGACTCTCATGCGGTCCGCCCATCTTTGGATTTGAGGGAATGGGCGTCGGCTGTCTCGGGACACCGTTTCCCGGTTCATGAGCAGAACTCTGCGCTTGATTGGGCGGCTAAGAGGCAACTTGGGCCATGAGCTGCATCATGACATTCGTCAAGTCGTCAATTTTTTAGTAGAGCCTGGCCATCTCTTTGTCTTTGCTTCTGAGATATTTTCGGAGCTCTTGGAGAAGTTGCTGCTCTGCGTTCTTAGGACAAAAGATCGGCTCATTTTCGCTTTTCAAGCCCGACTCCTTATGAACCGAGAAATCTCTCTGCTTATTAGCCTCACTGGAAGGGTTTTCATTATCTCCCACAGGATGTTGGTCGTGGGAAGTGGCAGCCGCATTCACACCAGATTGGATTTGAAATGTAGTGGCCCCATCCTTGCTCTTGCTGCACGTGCCCACCATGTAGACAGTGTGGACCACATATCCAGCCGTCTCTTTATCTTTGGCGGGGTAACTCTGTTCTTCGAACCTCATGAAATTCAGCCGAGCAGGAGCCCTAGCCCTTTTATTGGCTCTGTATCTGAGCCTTTTCTGTCTTAGCTTCTCGATTTTGAGGGATTGGAGGGCATCCGTTATTCAGGAAGCCATTGAGTCGATTGGCGGAGAGCTTAGAGAAGGCACCCGATCGAGCGGTTGTCAGGGGCATCACCGGAGCTTGCTCGAGACGTCTTTTTGCTTTGTTGGTGTTGATAGCCCTGCCCCCAACTGGGGCCAAGGAAAGTCGTTCAAACACCGACTTGCATTTGGGTTGGGACGCGTTCGAGACCACCACATTTGGCCTCCTGCCTTTCGAGACGGGTCTTTCTGTTACTGAAGCTTGGAGAGCTGGGATGGCGCTAGCTAGCACGAACAGAATAGAGCCAAATGGTAGCGGCGGCTCCTCCCACTGTCGCCCGAAACTGGCCGGGAGGACCGTCCTAACGTCCATCTTCATCGTATAGGAGATGAGAGCCGTGTCGAGAGCTGAGCTTGTCATTGGAGACATTTTTGCTGCGTCCGAAAATTGCAATTGGAAATTGCTAACCTGCACAAAGAAACATGATTTCAGTACAGGCAATCAATGTATATATTGATTAAGTTTGCATGAATGTTTAACCCGAAATATGGAAGGAGAGAAAAAGTCCCACCGGACGTGCCAGAATCTGTAGGGTGTTTTTCGTCACCCCGTTAAGATGGGAATACGCGCGTGCTTGCCAGACGTACTACAGATTTCCCCTGCCTAGGGTAAGCGGGGATTTATTGATCGTGGGGATCCGAATCTTCGGCAGTCGCGGACTAAGCTGCCGTTAATTACCCCTCACCTTTGGAGCGAAAGAACCTCCGATTGACGGGTCGGACTGGTCATGCGAACTCAATTTACAATGTGCGTGTGTTGTGTTTTAAAAAGGAAATTTTGGAAATATCGGAGGCCCCGCAAAGTTACGAGGGTCCCGCTATCCGGATAGCGGGCTAGGGGTCAAGAGGGCTAGAAACCTCCTTGCAGGGTGCAGGACAGCGGCCCGTTAGAAATTTTTTCTAACGAGGAAAGTATGTTTAGTGTGGAGTGCATATAAAATGAGGGGGGAAGAGTCTTAAAAACTCATGCCTGTCACGTGGACGCTGGGCGCCCACGGGTCACGTGCCTGGCGCGTGGGCGCCAGTGGATCACGTGCGCCGCACGCAACAGCTTGGCGCCAGCGGGTCACGTGCGCTGCACGCAACAGCTAGGCACTGAGCGCCCGCGGGTCGTGTGAGGCGCACGTGGGCGCTGGGCGCCCGCTATTCACATGCCTTGCACGCGACCGCTAGGCGCCCGTGGGTTACGTGCGCTGCACGCGATCGCTGGACGTCCGCAGGTCGCATGAGGCGCATGTGGGCGCTTTAGCGCCCTCAGGTCGCGTGAGACACACGTAGGCGCTTTAGCGCCCGCGGGTCACGTGCTATGCACGCAACCGCTTGACGCCCGCTGATGACGTGCGCGGCACGTGACCGCCGGGCGTCCCTTGGTCACGTGCGTGGCACGCGACCGCTAGGAACACCAGCGGAAAAAGGGCTTATCCCCTGGGTTAGGACTCCTAACAGGGATTATGTATAGAATTGGAGTTAAACTCCTAAAAAGGGGTTTGATTTATGGAGTTAAACTCCCACAGATCTTGAATGGAGTTAAACTCCTAGAGATCTTTGGATTTTTTTTTGAGCTTTGGATCCTCCCGAAATAGGATTTTTGGAGATGGGTCTCCTTCCTCCTCTTCGTTAGCTGCCTTTTAAAGGAAAGATTCAAAAACCCCATTTAGAGATCTGATAGGAGATCCGAGCTCTCCTTCGTGGGTTTTATGGTGAAAAACTATTTCTTTTTGAAAAAGTAAGAGTTAAACTCTTGATTTAATCCAAAAAGTGGAAGAAGGTTTAGAACCTTGAGAAAAAGGAAGGAGGCACAAACCCTAAATTTTGAGGGGAATGAAAATTTTCTTTTTTTAATTTCATTATCATGTTGCCTTTTATAGGCTTACAAATTTACACATGGCCCCTTAGACTTTACAAAATGGCATTTTGCCCATGTCATGACTCATGTGCTCATTTATTTTGCACATGGGCCATGGACTTTACAAAAATTCGGCTTTATGCCCATTTTTCCTTACATTCATCCATAAAAAATTACATCGAAATTATTTATTACATGATTTCATTTTGGCATGGAGGAGGCCGGTCGCTTCATGTTCGGGCTCGACTCGGACGAGCTCACTTGATCTTGGCTTGGGCCCACTTGGGTTGGGATTGACTTTGACTTGGTCAACCGGGATGTAATTTTTGACCCCAACAATACCGTTCTTTAAAAAATCCATCTTCTCATCCATAGTTCGCTCCCACTGCTTGTTAGCACCGTCGCTTGATATCTTCAAGGGATTCGGGCTCCCCCGAATCTGTATACAATACGAAGTCGGTCACAAGTCTTTCAGGTAGTCGTCTTTCTCTAATAGATCTCCTCAGAACTGGTACATCTGGTTGCAAAACATGGTCATCATCATGTTCTTGAACCTGATCAGCCTCCTACATTTTCTGATCTCCACTAGTAGGCACCTGATTGCTCTCTTGAATTCCGTCTAACTCCACGAACTTAGATTTTGGCTTGCTTTTCTTTTTTATACAAGCGCTGCTTATCAAAGACCACATTCCGGTTTCGTATTACTTTCTTGCTTGAGTAGTCCCACGGCCAATATCCGAACTCGTCTCCACCATACCCAATAAAAGCACAATTCTTAGACTTGAAGTCAAGCTTACTTTTTTCCGCCTTATCAATCAAAGAATATGCAATACAACCAAATACTTTGAGGTGCGAATTGTTGACTGGTTTACCCAACCAAATTTCTTTTGGAATGCCTAAATCATACGCACTCGTCGGGCTTCTGTTGATCAGATACACAACAATATCGACCGCTGTTGTCCATAAGAATTTTGGCACATTTGCATCCAAGATCATGCTTTGCACTCGCTCTAAGATCGTCATGTTCATCCTTTCGGTGATGTCATTCTGTTGTGGTGTCCCCGATACCGTATTCAACCAACGGATACCCTTTTGAGAGCAAAACGTCTCGAACTCTTGTGTGTAGTATTCCCCGCCATCATCGGACTTTAGGCATTTAACCTTCAGCCCCGTTTGGTTCTCCACATACGCAATCCAGTGTTGGAAGATACCAAACCCATCGGACTTCTTTTTCATCGCATACACCGATATCTTTGGGCTTGCATCATTGATGAACGTTACAAAATAACGATTTCCTTCATAAGACTCCACCGAGGCCGGACCCCATACGTCCATATGCATCATCTCCAGCTTCTTGGTCTTTTTTGTTATGCCTCCAATTTGAAAACTGAGTGTGTTTTGCTTCCCACAAACGCAGCTCTCGCAAAACCCCAACTCCACCTTTTTCAGCCCCAAAAGAATCCTTTTAGATTGAAGAATTTTCATGTTCTTCTCGCTGAGGTGCCCCATGCCACAACGAAGTTTCCGAATCTGACTCCGAACTTGTCATTAATGCAACTGGGCCTTCGCTGCTCTCGCTGAATGAGTACAACGAACCGCTCAACTTGCCACTTACCACCACCGACCCTTTGGAAATCTTCCATTGAGCATTCCCAAACATCATAGCAAACCCTTCGTTGTCTAGCTGACTTGTAGAAATCAAGCTTTTCTTCAATTTGATTTGACTACCTCCTGACGGTTGCAAGATGATCGTCTCCTTTCCAACAATCTTGCACGATTGACCGTTTCCCACCGTCACATGTCTAAGATCGTCCTGAACATACTCGCTGAAGTGATGTATGCCTGAAGTGCAATGAAAAGATACCCCGAATTTAATAACCAAGTATCCGCTTTTGTGTTCTCGCTCGCCGATAGACAAAGATCTTGTTTCCCTTGTTATTGTGTAGACACCACATTCACTTCCTTTTCATCCGCCTTCTCATCTGAGCCTTTCTTCGAAAGTTTGCATTCACTTTTTCTATGGCCCTTCTTTCCGCAATTCCAACAGGCGTCTTGGATTTTTCCCTAAAATTTTTCTCGACTTTTAGACTTGCCCTTCTTTCTTTTTCCTCTTTTCATCATTCTGCCGTGATTCTCCATCGAAAATGAAGAAGTTCCCGAACTCCCACTCACTGCCTTTTTCCGTATCTCATCGTTTAATATGCAACTCACTGCATCATTAAACGTGAGAGTCTCCGAGATAGAATTGCTAACCGCCATAACTAGATTCTCCCAACTCTCCGACAACGAACATAGGAATAGTGGGGCTCGAATCTCGTCTTCAAAAACGATTGAAACCGATTCGAGTTACCGCGTCACGCTGTTGAACTCGTTTAGATGCTCAATTACCGAACCGTTCTCTGCCATCTTCATATTGAAAAGTTTCTTCATCAAAAAACTTTTATCTGATATCGAAGGCTTCTCATACAACTTTACTAACGTCGTCATTAGCGTCTTGGTTGTTTTCTCTTTTAAGATATTAGAGACCACCTGTAGAGTCAACGACAATCTGATCGCCAGAGCTTTCCTATTCAAAAGGTTCCACTCCTCTTCGGTCATCTTCTCGGGCTTTTCTTCTAGTAACGGAAGATACCGATTCTTTTGGTATAAACAGTCCTTCGACTGCATGCGCCACCAACCAAAATTGTGACCATTGAATTTCTCGATTCTTATCTTATCCTCTACCGTCTTTCGTCTGTATCGCAGCAAACTCGACTTCTCCGTAGACCTGAACCAACGCTTTCAAAACTACAATCTAAGAAAATGAGGAAGAGGACACAAGCGTCATTACCCACCGCTGACCTAGATTGTAGAATCGAAGAACTCTAGGTTCTCTTAATCTTGCTCTGATACCAGTTGTTGGAAGATAAGATCCACGGAACAGTGCTCGCGACAAACAATCACGCAATTAAACTACGAAAGATACAGATTAATAAGTGCGAGAATAAATAAGAAATCAAACACAGAACAGAGAGACAAAAGGAATTTGTTAACGAGATTCACCCACTGTATGGTTACACCCTGGCAGAGTGGAATCTGCAAACGTCTACTATACTTGAATCAAGTTTGCAAACAAGAGCAAGAGCATTCATAGGAGATTTATCTCAAATCTCTCTGTCTCTCTAACTAATTCTCAGTCTCTGCTCAAGAAAAAATCACAAAGATAGTTCGTATCTCAATTCCTTGCTGCAAACACATTTTTAAATCCAAGCTCCAGCCATCTCATGTTGATTGCACCTCCTCTAATTAATACTTTGCTTGGCCAGCACATGCATTGGTTGTATGTGCAAATAAATCAAACAATGGATGTGGCTGCCACCAACTTTTGCATGCATTAATTTGCCACATGCATTTGGATCAAGAAGACAAACGAGATTTAATAATGATCCTGATGTTGAAGTCCCTCACATGGCCTGCTATTGTGCCTCACTCAATTCCATTTTTGGATGATTTGCATCAATTTTCAACAAAATAATTTCCAAGAAATTCACAAGAAATCTTCTCTATTTAGAATGCTATCTAGCTCTCTAATATTAGAGTAGGCTGAGAGATTTAAGGGGCAAAAGTGTAAATGTTGCAGCCAAAACAAACAGTTTTCACTTGATCCCTCAATTACCTTCAACACCGTGGGATCCAGCGCCCGCTGGATCGCCGCCGGATCGCCCCCGGAGTCTACGGCGAGGCGAGCCAGATCCATCACCGCCGGCGGAGGCCACTTCACCATCTCGTCCTCCGCTTGTCTCTTGTCATCGATCAGAAGGTTCCTCTTCGGAAGTTGTAGAAACTTCTCGAATCTTCCAGAAGTTTGGGGCACGAGGAACCTGAGGCAGGATCGGATCTCGTCGGCCTCATCGGCGGGCACCGCTGAAGCCTGCTGCTTGGTACCGAGGAGCGAGAGGATGTCAGAGGCGAGATTCCGCGGAGGGGAGAGAGAGGATTTTAGGGTTAGGGTTTTGGGAGGGAGGGATTTCTTGAAAAGGAAAGGGGAATTCGGGGAAGAAGAGAAGTGCGCGAAAGAGAAAGAGAAAGAGAAAGAGAAAGCGAATGCGAAACTTAGTTTGAGGGGGAGAGATGGAGCCACACGAGCCGCCATTTCTCTCGCTACTTCATGCAGTTGTTTATGATCCAAGTCTTTTTGACTACTTTTAAATTCGAACCATCATAAGAGAATATGAGAATATGCAAAACATGGATAATAATGTGCTTGTTATTGAAAAAGGGTAAATTACTGCACTTAAAAACCCTTAACTAACAAAGTTTTTCACTAAAATACCTTAAAGTATTTTTGTACTGGTAAAATACCTTTGGCTTTGGTTTTCAAGTTATATTTTGTCACTAAAATATCAACGGTAGCAGTTAAGGTGTTATACCAAGATATTAATTTTTTTTTAAAGAATTTAGCGAAATCCATGATAGTTAAGGGTATTATAGTGTAACTTACCTTATTAGACAAAGAAAAAGAAAAAAAAAATATGCTTGGAATCAGAAACGGCCCAAACTTAAAACAACACACCTTCATCATGTTATACCTTTGGTTTGTCTTAGCTGCCTCAACGATCGGGCATGCGATAATATCAATAGGCACAATAACCCCAGCAAATAAACAACATCAAATTGAAACAATTTAAAACAAGTGTTTTTTTTTATTTTGCCCCCTCGAAAATCCCATATTTTGAGAAACCCCACCCCCCTTTTTGGTATTTTGAAATAGCCCACTCCAAACTTTTAACCCAACTAAATACCCCACTGTGGTTAACTTTGAGTCAGTCAACGTTTTCCGATTTTTTAAAATACCATTAGAGTAGTATAAAGACTAAAATACCCCTCACCTTACTTTCTCTTCTCTCCACTTCGGCCCCTGCAACCATCTCCGCCTTCTCGAGTCTCCGCCACCTTGTCCTCCACGACGCCCCCTCCTCCCTCCTCTCCCCTTCCTGCCTCCCTCCTCGAATCTCCACCACCGCTTCCCACCTCCTCTGCGCCCCAACTTCCCTCCTCTGCCCCACCTCCTCTCGCCGCCATCCTTTTCTCCAGCTGCCCTCGCCTCTCTCTCTTTCTCTCCACTCTCTTAACCTGCCACCACCATCCATCCTCTTCTCCACCATTATTATCACCTTAACCCCTCATCTCCCTCTTTTCCCTCACCTCCATCCTCTTCACCACCATTATTATCACCTTAACCCCTCATCTCCCTCTCTTCCCTCACCTCCATCCTCTTCACCACCTTTATCACCTTAACCCACCACCACAACGCAATAAGAACCACCCACCTTCCACCGCCATCGTCTTCTCCTCCTTCTAACCCACCACCACCGTCAACATCCTCACCATCACCATGGGCACTACCCGCCCATCACCACCACCATCACCTTCCACCACCACCACTCCGTCTCCAACTTGGCCTCCACTCCGTTGCGTCCACCGTCGAGTCCCTCCAAGACGCCACCCGGCGCCTTCTCTACCTCCTCGACCATTACCTCCTCCTTGCCCTCCACTGCCACTCCCTCACCCCCATCCCCATCTTCATCTCATCCGCATCATCTTCATCTCATCCGCATCATCATTATCACCCCCTTCATCATCATCATCATCGTCGTCGTCTTGGAAGGAGGTTCGAAAAGGAGGCTGGGAAGCTGAAGAAGAGGATGGAGGCGACACATTGGAGGGAGACGGGGGCACAGAAGAGGAGGAAGGAAACAGCGGCAGAGCTTTGAGACGGGGGCATCATGGGTAGACGAGATGGCGGAGACTTGAGACGGCGAAGATGGTTGTGGAGGCCGAGGAGAAGAGAAGAGAGCAGAAAGAGAGAGAGAGAGATGAGAAGCATTTTAGTCTTTACCCAGTCATGACTACCACTAACCATGGTTAAGAATTAACTTAACAGAATCCTATACAATTAACTTAACAGAATCCTATACGGGAATAGGATATTTAGCTGACGTTGAAGTTTAGACTGAAATATCTCAAAGTATCAAAAAGTGAGTGCGGTTTTTCAAAATATAAAATTTCGAGGGGGCAGTATAAAAAAAACCCTTCAATTAAATGTCTACTATTTTAATGCAAAAAGAAAGAGCATCTTTGTCCTGGATTTAAGCATACACATGATTAATATAGAGGATGCTGACTCTGACCTTTTAATGGCCAAGAACAAACTGGAGAGCAATACTTTACCTGTACACCTGAAATACTACCAAAATCCTCCCAGGAGATGAAATAATCAGACCTGCAAGAACTATATACTAGTGCCAAACAGGTTGGGATGTTTGTCAATTGGATAGATTGTAACAGAAATTTAAAGTGAATAGATTGAGAATTTTCCTAAACATAAACCCTTCCACGCACTCACTCATACCAGCAGACACGTTACATTAAAATTGAAAGCAACACCACCACAACGATAATAAAATAAATGATGTCTAACAATTTGAAGCATGAACAAATTCACAGTCAATTTAATAGGGCATCCTACTTATTCATAAGAGCATTGTAATCATATTTAAGGACATCAATATTCACAAACAAAATAATTTTTTACCACCAAGTTTTGGGGTGTGTGAGGGGGTTTTTAAGTCATTTAAACCGTCATTTTAATGGATGTCGTCCATGGAAGATCTGAATCAGAACGAACAGTCACCTACTCTTCACGAACAATGTTCTAGGTACTAATTAATCCTCCGACGCTCAAACTGGTGTCATCTGAAAATTAACAAAATTTTTAGTCCGTGATCATAAAGAAATAGCAAAGGCTTGAAACCAACTAGAGCGCAGCGAAAATCCAATCATATAAGCTATGTTTGGTTTGAAAAAAGCGGTAGAAAAGAAAGAAAAAATAATAAGTACATGGGCATGCTTTCTCACATCAAATACCTTGTTAGTTGGAGATGCAATGGAACTCCAACCTCATGCAAATTCAACAATTGCAATTAAAACCTTTTACCTTTCTGTATGCTTATGTTGAATCACAGTTACCTTTACATGCTTTAGAATTAGAAATGTGTATATGGTTGGTTATAGTTTGTGGTTGAGTTATGTTAGATTAGCACGCTATTCCGACTACATCCAACTCAAATTGCAGCTCCTCCTACATGTTGGGCAACAATTAATTGAAACCGAACACCTGATTTCTAGATTTTGGTAAAGTTGAAACTGCATGGGACTTCAGTTACAGCCAACCAAATAAACCCTAAAATTATTTGAGGTAGCAAATTAAGTGATGCGCTTACTCAAATCCCATTGAAGGTCAGTGGTGGTGGTACTTGACGATGGTCCACCAATTGGAATCAATCCACAATGTGGGCCTTCAACTGATGGTTGAATATAAATCTCGTGATGATGATTTTTTTGTAAAAGATGGATCAAGTTCGAGAATCGGTACAGAACATTAAGGTTGCCAACTTCGTGATCAAATCTTCCTCCAAGTGCTCCCGCAACAAGAATACACAGCCGAAGAAGAAAATATAATGTTATTAAAAATAGCTTATGATTATTCTGTGTCATGCTATCTAGATCTTAGAAGTTAGAGCATGTGAAACAAAATTAATTAGATCTTAATGCTTCCACACCATTTCTTGGTATATGAATTTCTTGTAATATGACCATCCAGGGCAAGGTTTGTTAAATGGACAAGGCAAACAATATTCAAGGCATTTGACTCAAAAAAAATTTGAACTGTTTTAGTTTGAGTGGGCAACTGTTTTAGTTTCATATATGTTGGGTAGATTTAACTCACTGTTATATAATTCATGAAATATGATGCAACTTACATTAGATTTCTCTATGCCGGGCGTGCGGTTGCAGATGTAAGACATACACTTGTGTAAATCTGTCGTGTGATCATGTGATTCATCCACTATTTTGACTCCCTGCCAGAGAAAGAAGTTGAACATTAATGCGTGCATCTCTAAAGGAGAAAAATCAAATTAGTTCACACAAACTACATGTGATAAAGAAAAGCAACATACAATATGAAAGCATTGGTATCTGTCTGAAAGCAACTAAGAGTTAACAGGCAAGCAGACACGCATCTAGTATCTGTTTATTTGAGTTACAAAGACGAGTAAAATATTGTGAGAACCAAAAATCCACTAATATATAATCAGGACTTCTGCATCTGATGCTTGAAATTGTGGAACTTATGAGAAACGTGACCTCTATATAAGAACAATAAGGGTCATACCATCCTAAATCTTGAGTTAATATAACGATGTTAATTTTTTTTAATATGAAGAACAAGAACTCACACGCACACCAAAAAAATGCAGGACTTCATAGTATTTAGATCAACACAACTATGATTAAAATCACATACCTCAGGCCATTGATTTCCAACTCCGAGCACCCAATTCGAGAGCTACGAATTAGAGAGACAGAGCCCTGATTTCTAGTCTATTTTGTTTCTGGATGTGTCTTCTAGAAAGAAAGATCATAAGCACTTTAAATAGACCAAAGGGATGTTGAAAATGACTTAAAACTATTGCGCAGCCTATATATTTTGTGCTCAAAACATGAAACTTCTTTTCTTGACTTTGTAACCACAGCAGTCCATATTTTCTTTGTTAATGAAATATGACGTAAGTGAAAGTCTAAAAGGCTAGAAAAGAGGGACGACATTAATTTTAAGAAAAAAAAAGATACTTTGTTTTCCTGCACAAGAAAGCCTATACAAACTGCTATACGCATGATGCTCCTCGTTGGAATCACACAGGCACAACCCAATAGACAAATGATATAGCGCAGCGGAACAGAAACAGGATCCGGCGTTTCAAGATCGAATGAAAAAGATATATCTGGCCGCCAATCAAACTACTTAGAAAAGAGCACACCAAACAACCAGTAACACAAAATATACCCAGGTTCAGCCCCCAACTGGACCTAATCCTGCAACCGCGACGAGAACCACTACTAGAGAAATAATTACACAAGATTATATAAGCTCTCCAACTCACACAAGCCTCACGACAAAGGAAAACTCTCAATACAAACAGCAACTTAAACAAATGAAGAGAAGAGAGCATAACAACTCTCTGTACAAACTCCTCAACTCTTTCTGTAATTTCCCTCACACAAAGTTATCTGGAGAATGAAGCTCTCACACTTCACTTCATCTCTCCATCTATACGACACCTTTCTTTAAATATGCAAGTCAAAGCCTTTCTTGTGTAGAAAAACAAAGCATCTTTTCTTTCTTATAATTAATGCATTGTCTCTCTTTCTAAACTTTTTAGACTTTCACTTATGCTATATTCCATCAACAAAAAAAACATGAGCTGATATGGCTACAAAGTCAAGAAAAGAAACGTCATGTTTTGAGCACAAAACATATAGGCCGCTCAATAATTTTAAGTCATTTTCAACAAGGGACATCTCAAATTGACAACTCTCACCATCAAAGAGTTTGTGTAAAACCTTTCACACATCTTACTCATTGTCTATAATTAAACTAATAAATTAAACGATCACATTAGGTTTTTTTACTAACATGCAATACTAAATGAATTCAACCTTTCTTTATTACCAACGACAGAACAACTCATCTTTATGTCCAATGACATAAGACGCTTCACTCATATCTTCATATAATGATATAACTTATCATTACTTGAAAGTAATATGCCATCCACATACAAGACCAAAATAACAAACCTTATCCCCTCAACCTTTATTATATGCATTGATCCACAGTGTTTTCAACAAATCCATATGAGATGACAATATTATAGAATTTAATATACCATTGTCAAAAAGCTTGTTTTAATCCGTATAAAGATTTCTTAAGCTTGCATGCCAAATGGTTGTTTTGACTAAATCCTTCTGCCCTCATATAAATCTCTTCTTCAAGATCCCCATTCAAGAATGTCATTTTCGTGTCCATCTGATGTAGCTCCAAGCCGTAATGAGCTACTAAAGCCATAATTATTATAAAAGAATTTTTCTTAAAAACCGGAGAAAAAGTTCCATGATAATTAATGTTTTCCTTTGAGTAAATCCTTTGGTTAAAAGTCTGGCCTTATATCGTTCGACCTAACCAGATAAGACTCGTTTGGTCTTGTAAATCCATTTACAACCAATGACGAAAGATCTCTTCGGTAAGTCAACAAGATCCCAAACTCTATTTCTAGTCATAAACAGGCATAAGAAATTTCCTGCTTAATATTTCTTTAAGCTAACATATTCCAATCATAACACGTCGAAAAATTGCCTTCTTGTAAGGAAAATTAACTATCCAAGTGAACCAATTGCATTTTTGATGTCACTTTAGTTCCATTTATCATATCAAAGATAAGTTGTTTTATAATTATCTTATAAAGTAAATTTAATGCACCAAATGAAAGAATGTCAGTAAAAAAGGAATGCCACTCTCATAAAATACAAACCAAATGTGGTCTATTAATTTACTCATTAATACGAGACAAGTAACGTGTGTGAAAGGCTTTACTGTTAGTGATATATGCCCTAGAGGTCATTATTGTATAGTACTGGAATGTATGTTACATTTTGGAAGTTTGGGATATACACAGATATAATAACAGTCTTGCTCAATATGATAGTATGCTATCTGATTTGATTCTATCTTAATATTTGTATATGTTTTCATTTAGCATATCACTAATGCATATTGATGCCCTTAAGATCTTTGCTTGACTACCAGCGTTGTGATGGCAGTCACACTGGTGGGAGCTGGGTACTCTATAAACACATTCTTAAGCTTGTTCCTAGTCGTACGATTATCGAGACAGGACATCGATACTCTAGAGTAGACTAGTGTATATGCGTCTTATCCCCGGTCAGGGGAGGTGGCATGTCCCGCAGCCATTGGTATACGGTACCAGAGATAGTATACATGTGCTCATTGAGTTATGAGTTACACTGGACGGAGTCGATGGGAACTGCTAGTTGGTATTATACCTATTGTCAGTTCGCAGTTCCCAGATGACATGGGTACAGATTAGTCCGTTGACTTGACATCACTATTCGTCTCAAGTGTGTTCCCATTATACTTAGATTACTACCATACCACGGCTCCAATGATTCATGTAAACAGATAGTGGTTAGGTGCAGTCCCGAAGCACTTAGAGGCAGTAGTGGATAGAAAGGATCCATCTCTCCCGGTATTAGGAGTTGAAATCGCGCTGTGTTCGGATAGCCAATACACAGTCTCTGACCATGGCAAGTGAGATTTACTGGCAGGTATATTAGTAGTTTCTTAGGGTGTATTGGGCTTTACACCGACATGATTTATCGCGCTATTAGAGGTCTGACGTTTACCACCCTAGGCCCGATATTCAATACTCTTAGACGAACAGACCGGATTACACGGAGATTGTCACAGATAGGCTCAGTAGGAGTTCGGATGAGTTCGCTAGTCGGCCTTTTTTTGGATAGGTACCTGGGTAACCATTACGTACTGCTAGTGCCGCTGACAGACTTGCGATTAAACCCACTGCCAGCGTATTGTCGAGTCCCGCACAGAAGGTTTCCCTAGTTCAGGCGAAACGATGTAGAGACCGTATGGTTTTACATGCAGGATTCCGCTCATATACGTGTACCGGCTACATGGATATTGTTCGGACGGATAATACTAGTAGGCTTTGAATTAAGATGGATTCTAGTATTATATTATTGGATTATTATTAACTCATCGTACTCGTATTTTTGCAATACGAATACATGTATGTATATACGGTGAGGGCATTCTTGTAATTTTACAAGAAATGCTTCTAAAAGAGAACACCTCATTATTGGATTTATCTATTTTTGGAAAATAGATTAATGAGGTGGAAAATTAAGATATTTGTGGCATGGGTGAAGCATGGCTAATTCTTTAGTTTATTGGTTTGCCTTTATTATTCGAGCATGGTTGTTATTTGTTTATGGAAAATATTGCATGCTTGATCATTGAGATAGAATGAGCCATTCTTCACTTGCACAACACTTGCTCATTTTATGTTTTCCTTCTCTCTTCATTGTTCTTCTCCTTCTTCCTCAATACCCTAACCCTCACATGTGTTTTGAATCATATGGTCATTTAAGATAAAATACTCCAATTAACACTCTACATCTCCTAAGCTACTTAGATTAGCGAAATAGGTACTTTAGTTATCTCGGTTTAGAGGTTGGAGCTTGAACCATAGACTCTCAGGTGGATCGTCTTTGACACGAGGAGACTGACCATCAAGCGCGATCCGCATCTTCTAGGAGCTCAAGGAGAGGAGAAGACCTGAAGGACTGGAATCAAGGAGGTATAAAACTCATTCATAATAGTTTAGAACCTTCAAGTGTTTAGCTAGTTATGGTTTCCGAAAAGATCATATATGATAGGTCGATGTTGCAAATTTTAAAATCGTTTTTGTAAATTCCGCCTCCCTACAAGTGTGTGAGGTGTGCGACATCGACTTACAGTGGTATCAGAACCTACTTAAACCTTAACTAGCTTGTTAGCAAGTGTTTAGAACTTCGATTGACGGAAAATATCCGAAATTGCATTTCCAAGTCATGCTTGCTGTTCGATTTTCAAAGTTGTTCAAAAAAATTATTTCAGTGACCTTAAAATTACATGCAGGTTTTTATAAGACCAAGAAAAAAATTCGAGCACATAAGCTCCTAACTCGACCGCTAATCTGCGGCCAAATAGGTCATTTGGCTGCGGATCCACGGCCTAGTTGTTGCTATAGTGCTCCAACTTTTTTCTGTGGTTCAGGTTCATGAAATTGTGATTTTTGGTACATTTGGTTTTTGCCCAAATTTGTTTGTTTACTGGTTTGTACATGGGGTAAACACGGAAAGTTTTTATCGATCGAAATTCCAAATTCTTGCTTATTTGTGTTGCTAAACGTCTACTAATTGCTATATGTCGATTAGTGGGGGTTGCACACATCAAGTATCTTGTTGATGGTTTGTGTATATGGAGCATTGGATCGTCGTGAATGAATAACCGGGATGTGAGAAGAGTGTTCTTTTCTTTCATTCATGTATATTTGTAAATTGATGTAATATTCTTTTCCGGGGGCACATCCGGGTTGAGGTTGTAGCCACCGTTGTATTATTTCATTTACTTTTTCTTGCACCTAGGATAGACCTAAGGAGGGGATGCACAAACTATCAGGTTCTTGAAGTGCTGAGTGGCCTACTAATTTCATTGAGGGAGGTTACTTCACTTCGGGAATTTGGTGGGTAGTTTGCCGCACCCGTAGAGGTCTAGGGTGGGGTTTGACTTTTCATCACGACGTGGAATCCGTTTTCGTTCTAGGCTAAAACGAAATACGGAAATCCTAGTATATCCAATATATTCATCTGTGTTGCTGTGATATATGATCTGGAATAATTATTATTACGTGAGCCGAACGGCTATATATATATATATTATATATATATAATAAACGTTGCTTATGTTTTGCACCCGCGCTAGTCCAGCCTCGCTCTGTAACCTAACGGTGCATGACGGGCCACGTGGCGAATGCGGATGGCAAAAGCGTACGTTCTATTTTTGTTTCTTTCTGCAATGATAGGGTTAAATGTTGGGACGACATTAATATTGTTTAATGCAAAGAAAACAAACCAAAGTTAAATCGTTTGAACAATTTCAAAACCACACGGTTTTCTTTAAAAATAACTTTTAAAAGCGGAGCCTAAACAACTCCTTTTAAAAGCTTCATGGTTCCTTCGACTATACCAAGTTCATTACGTTCATGGTTTTCGCCAAAACCAGCCGTAGCCCTCCGTCATTTCAGATGGGTATTCAGTAATATTCAAGCTATGTATTTTAACCTTCGTCAAGGCATAATGATTGGTAGCTGCTAGGTATTCATCTGTAACATAGATAGATGCGTTAATCTAGGACAGGCGTACAGCTATTTTGGCCTTCGTCGAGAGTTTGTACGAATAGGTTCAGATTAACCTGGACAATGACGGGTAGAACTTGACTTGTGTCTTATGATATATTGGCCTTCGTCAAGGTCATAAGCGCCTGGGGCAAAAATACACATCGGGAGTTTCAAAAGAAAAGAAAACTTGCTAGTTTTACATACCATCTGGAGTGATGATTTTAGTAGGATTCCTTCAAAGTTGTCATACAATGATAGTTGGATCTCGATCCCACCGTGAGTTATATTACTCATCGGGAGAGTTTTTCACTTTACAATCAATGCTATAAACCAAGTAGGTGTCTAGAACGGTGTTGGCGAGGCAACGCCTCCAGAGAAAAAAGGTTATGTAATCAAGGAATTTCACGAAAGCGTTGGAAAACCTCCCTCGAAATACCGACACTAGACTGGCCGAAAGGTTAAGCAAGAATTGTAGGGTGCAATTAATCCCGACTAATTCTTCTTTTATGGTTTGAAGGAGGATTTGAGGAAACAATGTGAGCCATCATGTTTAGATAAATTAATAACCAATCTAAACTTGCAAGAGTATCATGTTGAGTGTTTCTTCTCTCTCCTAATTGCAGCGACCAAAATGATTGGGCTTAAGTTATTGCTACATAAAAATATATTGTCGGGGCCAAACTATAAAAATTGGCTAAGGAATGTCCAGATGGCCATAACCTATGACAAGCTGGACTACCTCCTTACTACCAAAGCCCCGCTGTCGCAGGTCCAGATTCCACCGTTGTGGATATAGAAATCCGTAAGACATGGGAAATAAACTGTGCGAAAGACAAGTGCCTCGTGCTAGTCTCAATGGATACTGAACACCAGAGGCAGCATGAGAAGATGGACTTAGCTTCCAACTTCCTCCATACCAAAAATTTATATGGAAAGCAATCTCGTACGTAAGATATGAGACTTCGAAGAAATTGTTTCAAGCGAGGTTGGCTATCGGGTCATCTGTAGGGGACCATGTCCTTAAGATGATTAACTATATTGAAGAGCTCGCGGACCTTGGGACTACGTTGGAGAACGAATTATATACAAACTTAATTCTACAATCCCTCTCTTCTATCAATGCCCAGTTTATCTTGAATTTCAATATTCAAGATAAGAAAGTTATGCTCCCAGAACTCCTCAACATGTTGAGGAGTGCAGAGGGCATCCTAAAGAAAACCAGGGAGACACCCGCTCTGCTTATTGGGGAACCTTCCTTCTCTGGATCCAAGACGAAACCCAAAGGGAAGAAGAAGGCCCCCACCAAGCCGAAAAAAGGTGTTAATAAGGTACAGAGGAAGGGCAATGCAAAAGTTGGGGGCCGACAGTAGAGAAAGAGGAATGCTTCTATTGTCACATGAAAGACCATTGGAAGGACTGTAGGGCTTGGAAAGCCAACAACCAGGATTCGAAGCAAGTTATGGTTTCGGCTTCAGGTGTGTTTATGATTGAAAACCGTATGTCAATCAACTTTACTTCCTGGGTATTGGATACCGGATCAGGATCTCATATCTGTAATTCATTGCAGACACTGAGAAGCCGTAGAGTTTTGAAGGCAGGTGATACGACTCTTAGGGTTGCTAACGGAGCAAGCACGCCCGAGTTTCAATGCTCAATCTAATCTAAGGCTCGGATGTTGTTTCTGTAGAGGAATATCACCTAGGATTGACAAGTAGACATATTTTGATTTTGCGTAACTGTTTTTGAGTACCTAGTTTGACATGTAATATCATCTCTGTATCTTTACTATCTAAAGAAGGTTGTGATTTTACATTTGTAAGCAATGTTATAAACAATCACCTTAATCATGGTTTGATTGGGTCAGGTACACTAGACAACGGTATATACGTATTAAATTAACACCAGGTTTTCAATGTCCAGAACATACTTAAAAGGAAGTCTTCAGAATTAAATTAAGCTTTCTTATGACATTGTAGACTAGGTCACATCAATGAAACACGGTTGACGAAGTCACATAAAGAGGGATATTTGGATCCGTTTGAATATCTGTCTTATGCAACTTGTCTATCATGTCTCAAAAGAAAGATGACAAAGACTCCATTCACTGGACACGGAGTAAGAGCCACCGAGCTCTTGGAACTCATACACAGCGACGTGTGTAGTCCAATACATATGGAAGAAGTGGTTATTCCTATTTCATTACTTTTACGGATGATTTCTCAAGGTATGGACATGTATTCTTGATAAAACATAAATCCGAGGCCTTTCGGAAATTCCAAGAATACAAGAATGAAGTGGAAAAGCAAACAGGTAAAAGTATCAAGACACTTCGATCCGATCGAGGTGGTGAATACTTAAGTGCCGAGTTTCCGGATTATTTAAAAGAAAATGGAATTCTCTCTCAGCTTACTCCTCCATACACGCCTCAACACAACGACGTATCGGAAAGACGGAACCGCACATTATTAGATATGGCATGTTTCATGATGAGTAACGCTAAGTTACCGCGATCCTTCTGAGTTTATGTTCTAGAATCTGCTGCATATCTTTTAAACAAAGTTCCTACTAAGTCTATGCCTACCACACCATATGAAATGTGGAATGGACAGAAACCTATCTTAAGTATCTTAAGATATGGGGGATGTCCAGCTTTTGTCAAAAAGCAGCATGCAGACAAGCTCGAGGCACGATCAGTACTGTGTAAGTTTGTGGGATACCGAAGGAACTCCAAGGGTATCTTTTCTATTATGCAGAAGAACAAAAGAATTTTGTTTCTCGGCATGCCCACTTTCTGGAAACTTAAATTCTTGAAAAAGAAATAAGTGGGAGCACAATAGAACCGGAAGAAATTCCAGAACCACAAACTATTACTGAAAGCATGGTGGAACCAGAAGTTTCAAAAAAATTGGACATTCCTGCGCCACTCCGCAGATCTAGTAGGCGGTCTCATCCGTCCGAGAGATACTACGGTTTTCTTATAGACGGGGATAAAGAGGATTGCATCATCAATGATGATGAGCCAATTAGTTTCCAGCAGGCCATTACGAGCAGAGACTTAGTAAAATGGCTGGATACAATGCGGACCGAAATGGAATCCATGTACACCAACAAAGTTTAGACTTTGGACATTGCACCTCAAGGGGTAAAACCCGTAGGCTGCAAATAGATCTTCAAAAAGAAGATTGGTGCAGATGGATAGATTGATACCTATAAGGTTAGACTTGTAGCAAAAGGTTTTCGTCAAAGACCATGCTTAAATCTATTCGGATCCTACTTGTCATTGCTGCCTTTAATAATTATGAAATTTGGCGGATAGATGAAAAGTCCGCTTTTCTGAATGAAAATTTGAAAGAGTGTTTATATGGATCAGCTAGAGGGTTTCATTGAGAGTGGGAGCAGCGGAAGAGTGTGCAAGTTGTTTAAATCCATTTATGGATTAAAGCATACATCGCGGAGTTGGAACATCTGTTTTGATGAGACGATCTAAGAATTTGACCTTATCAAAAATCCAGATAAACCATGCATTTATAGTAAGATTGTAGCGAGAACTGTAGTATTCCTCGTCTTGTACGTGGATGATAAAGGCATGTGCGTCACGTGATATACACGCGTGCGCACTTTTTGAAAACTACCCATGATGTGAGTGCCACGTGATATGCATGTTGACTTACTAAATACATACGCACATACATATATGCGCACAAATATAATTATGAACCTATAACAAATGTGAGCCACGTGATATACATGTGCACAATATCCTTATTCAAAACAGTGCACAGCCACATGCAAAGCGTGTTCGCACTCTTTTCAAATAAAACAAAATGGCATGTGCGTTCCATAAGCACTTGCGCACTTTAACAACAAACCATTGCTTGATTACTTAATTAAAATTAAATTAAGTATCAAAACTTTCGCTTCTCATCTGCAATATATTGATCAAAATATCAATAGACCTAAGTGATCTCAGTCTCAAAGATGACTAAAGATCCTTAATCCATATTTGTTAAGTTGATCTCAATCCAAAATAAGGTTAACGAGCCTTAACAATATTCCTGAGTTGATTTTAGTCTCAAAAATAACGATCCTCAGATGACATATTTCGAACTGATGGACCTCGTTTACATGAGATCTACGTCCTAAGTTCGACCCCAAATTTATAATACATATACGGATTTGGACTAATTCACGCCCTACAGACGACATAAACTAAACTCCGTATACAACTCACGGGCAACCATAATAAACAATATATATAACACAACACGAAGTGACCTACTGGAGCAGGTGAAAATTGTTATCACAATGTGATAGCGTAATTAACTGCAGGGGCTTGCATCTGTAAGGAAAAGCATCCCAATCAAAACCCCTCAAAGAGGGGGAATCTGATAAGTCGTGCTATAACAATCGCATCTGTCCAAACCTCTGATATACGGTGTCATAAATTAACTTAGCATATTCGGAGAGGTGGACGGATATTTTCCAAATAGCATCTGCCCCCGTATTCAGGCAAGACGTCATATCCCAGTTCGTCTCTGTTTTCGACGGTAAATAAATTCTGGCACGCCCGGTAAGAATTTCAGGCGTAGCTTTGCCGATAGGGGCCTAGGAGAGAAATGAATTGTTTATGCCCGTGGATTGTATACGGCTGGTTATATGACCCATACGGTAGGGCTAAACATATTAGTTTAGGGACATTTCAGTCCATCATTAGTGTAACAGCCCTATTTGGATGCAGTACTTCAAGATTTATCGAGATTCTTTTTCCATAATTTTAGAACTTTTAGTTGGCTGCTAGTATATTTTATTTTGAATTTTACCGTAAACAATTTTGATATGAAAAATCTTCAGTTTTTATATCATATATAAAATTTCCTTAGTTGCAGCAAAACAATATTTTGCATATCTTAAAATTCCTAAATTGACCTATTAATATTTAGGTTGCATACATATATTACCTTGGCTAACTCCTGTTTACTGTTAATATGAGAACAAGAAAAATCTGTGCCGAATTTCTAAATACAATTAATTGAAAATATGTATCTATATATATATATATATATAAATTTTTCTATATATACAAATCAAAATATCTCTCCCATACTCACATCTCTCTCTCCCCCTCTGCTCCTCAAATTCTTTTCGCCATCGACTCCTCTCCTCTCACCCCATCATCGCGGCAGCCTCCATCCCTCGTCGCCACCATCACCGCCGCCGCAACCCTCGACTCCCGCTCCTCACTCGCCGACCCTCGCTTCCTTCTCCTTCCCCCTTCGCCCTCGTCCTCATCCCACCGACGCAGCCTCCATCCCTCGTCGCCGCCACAGACCCCGACCCCCTTTCTCATCCCGTCACCATCGCCCTCGTCCTCATCACTGCCGCCGCAGCCCTCATCTGCACCTCGCAGCTGCTCCCATCCCTCCGACGACGACGTCGCCTGCCCCATCACCCTCACAGTTTCCCATCGCCAAATCCGAGCACTCCTCAACGCTTCCTCGACTCGACCAGCACCCATCCAAACCCTAGCATTTACCACCATCATCCTCTATAAGTTTCCTTGATCCCTGTTTTTTTAAACAAAAAAATAATAAAATGAAATGATAGGAAAACAGTGAACATTGAAAGGGGAATGGAAGATTTAAACTTTAGGTTGATGGGTTTGTTTATAAGTTATAAATATGTGTACATGGAGTTTATCTTGACAATGAAATTATATTGGATGGCAGAATAAAACAGAGGACTTGAAGGAAGGGAAAATTAGGATTTAAAACCCTAAGTTGATATGATTGCGTTGGTCATATAATAGTATTTATGAGAATACTTATGGTTTAACCGATGATAAATTTATCTAGGCGGAGCATATAACTCAAATCCCAAGTCGAAGTTTAGCTGAGATCATACCTCGCATCTTCATACATCGTTTTCCCGTGATCTTTATCCTCAGGCAAGTATTCTTGCTTTGCTTTGGTCGTTGCACATCGGCAACCCCTTGTATATCGGTCGCATGTTTACAGCTCGTACCGGGCTATATCGGTCGCATGTTTACAGCTCGTACCGGGCTATATCGGTCGCTTGTTCATTCCACAGTTGGGCCCGTGTTTCCTAACCCCTGGGGCACCACTCTTGGGTTAGGAATACTCCTGCAGAGGTTGACGCGCACACTCGAGCTTACGATAGAATAGTTTATCTTTTAGTGACCAGTTATGTTATGACTTGACCTCTTACAGGTTTGTTTCATAGTATCCATATATTTAATTATATATATGTTTTACTTGCGCACACGGGCTTCACTACATTCATATATTCATGTTAGCATACCATATGCACACCTTATATGTTGAGTACTTGCTGGGATATTCCGACATACCTGAGATTTGTCATCTCAGATTTAGAGACAGATTTTTAGATTGAGCATGACCGCAGCGGCTACCAGGACTTTTCCGAAGATTAGTACCCCGTAGGTTTATTTCTTTTCTGTTAGTATGTAGCATGTGCGCCCTTCTGGGACATTAGGACTTATGTATCTTTCAGATTTTGTTTTCTTTTCGAACCTATTGTATCAGATCTTTTTGCATCAATTATCTAGTGGACCCATTTTTAGTATTTCTTGTGGTTTCATTGCAGCACGATTATCAATATCATTCCTTTTGGTATTGGATTTTATTTTTGACAGGTTAATCTAAACAGCCTTGTGTGACTATGGAAGGATTTTTCCTTACCGTAAGTAGCACGGCTGGCCTTCGTCACTCTCCGTATTCCGTATTTTGGGAAGCGGGGCGTGACAATTAGTTTAGGGATGTTTCGGTCCAGGGGAACATAGTATGGGGTCATATTGTTTATGCCCATGGATTGTATACAGTGATCAATATGGAGATCCACCGTAGGACAACATATTAGTTCAAGGACATTTCGGTCCATCATCATGTATATCATGAAAAGTATAGGAGTAACATTAGTTTTAGGGACATTTCGGTTCAACATTCTCGTGTTCCGGACGAAATGATAGTTTAAGAACATTTCGGTCCGACACCAGTTTAAGGACGTAGTGGTCCGTTTTTTTACATAATGGGGCGCATACGGCTTTCAGAGTTGACTCAAGAAGATAGTGCGCGTATACAAGCGTCGTCATCTATCATTGACCTAACTCGCAACTCTTCAAGCATAGTACTTTTTGAGAAATTGGTCGTTTATTGGCCGATATGGCCTTTCTCCATGCATATCCATGAGCAGGTAAATTCCACCTTGATAGACTTTATCTATGATGTACGAGCCTTCGTAGTTTGGCTCGAACTTTCCCCATTTTACACGATTGGGAATCATTGGTCTTTTGACAATCAACACAAGTTCTCCTTGACGAAATGTTCTTGGCCTGGTTAGTCTTTCATATGATCGCGTCATCCTTGTCTTATAAGCTTCCAGATTTTGTTGTGCTACAAGACGGGTTTCATTGAGAGCATCGAGCTCCTCGAGCCTAAGATGAGCATTTTCTTCATCCGTTAGCTCTATTGAACTGCCACTCGTAATGATTGAAGTTCTATCTCCAGTGCCATATACATCCAGTGCCAAACACCAATGCATATGGTGTTGTATTTGTGGCCGTCTTGAACGTTGTTCGGTACGCCCAAAGCACTTCGTGCAGCCTCTCGTGCCAGTCCTTGTTCCTGAACACCGTCTTCTTTATAATCTTGGTCATGGTCTTGTTGAATGCTTCAGCCAGACCATTGACCAGAGGATTATAGACCGAGTATCTCCAGTATATCTTATGATGCTGTGCGAAGCGGTTTATTTTGTGGATTTTATAGGCCAGTCCATTATCCGAGATTATCCGTCGCGGAGTTCCGAACCGGTAAATAACATGAGTTTTGAAGAAGTCGAGGATATTCTCCGTCTTCACCTCCCTTAATGATACTGCTTCTGCCCACTTAGAGAAGTAATCGGTTGTTGCTAGTATAAACCGATGTCCTCTGGTTGACGCTGGTTTGATAGGACCTACTATATCCATTCTCCACATCTCGAACGGCCAACTAGCTACTATTGGATGTATCGAATTTGGATGCTGATGTATGAAGTCCCCGTATATTTGGAACGAATAACACAGCTTCGCATATTCGAGGCGATCATGAATCATTGTGGGCTAGTAAAGCCCATCCATTTTATCTTCAGCTTCATCTTTGGACCTACTTGATGAGAACCGCAAAGTCCATCGTATACTTCTTGAACGACTTTCTTTGCTTCCTTCGGCTCTAGGCATCTTAACCATACGAAGTCGAAGGATCTCTTTTATAGAGTATCATTAACGAAGGCGAATGACCGAGCTCGTTTCATAAGCTGGTGTCTAAATGACGCATCTTCAGGTGTGCGTTGGGACTTTAAGTAGTCAATAAAGGCTCCTCTCTAGTTCTCAACCTCTTCTTCATTTTGTATTTAGAGAACTTCTCGTTCAATCGTTTCTTTCTCTTCGAATAGTTCTATCTGGGCTTCCGAAGGAATATCTGTTGGAGCCAAGATCCTGCGGTTTTGAACAATGATCCTTACGTCATCGAGATCTTTGTCGGCCAATTCTTTAACCAATTTGGCCAGCGCGTCCGCCTTGCTGTTTTCAGCTCGCAATATGCATTCCAAGGTATAGAAATGGATTTGGGTCAGCAGCAGCTGCTGCACTCTTTCGCCGTACCTTAACAAAAAGATCTGTTTACCGGGCGTGCCAGAATCTGTTAAGTGCGAGACACGTAATATCGCCCTCTGCCAAACATTAATTTGTTTACTGCCGGTAGGACCTGCAACGCCCGGTGGGACATTTTCCTATTTCCACTCTACTCTTCGTGTGTCGTTTTTTCACGAAAAAAATCGCGCCATATATATGTTTGCAGTTGCCCTTGGGTGATCGGATACTGAAGCTGGCGTTTCGTTTCTATGCAGAATGGCGTTTGCTTCCACTCACCGCAACTCAGGTTGTCACATCTGGTGGAGTCAAGTATGGACCACTTGCAGCCTCAAATCTCTACAATCCGGCTCTTCAAGAAATCAATGGGCTTATTTTTGGGTCTATGCTCCCATCTCTTACCCTCGGTACCTCAACGTCGAAGGTGGAAGCGCAGAAAAAGTCTGTCTTTCATGGACCGGATCCTCAAACTTCAGCTTTACCGACAGAATCAGGCCCCCAACAACTGGCACCTGCCAAAGACCAAGGTCGACACAAGGGGCAGAATATTCATGCACTCAAGGAAAACAGGGAGCATGCTCAGCAAATTCCTGAGACTGAAGAAACTTCGGTCAAAAGACGTGATCGACGTCAATATGGGCGTCAAATAAGACAAGTTGGAGGCAGTTCTCCGTTCGGGTTGACTTCGACTCCGACGGCAAATGCTGCTGTTCCAATCGGGAACAGTTTTGAATTGCTGCGAAGGGTCAGACAAAATTCCCCTACCGTAGTATTGAAAAAATCTCAGCAGCCCGTGAAGATCCAACAAGAACTGAAGCCATTTCGCTCTTCAAAAAGACTTTCTTCATCCATATATAAGGTGTGGAAGCAGGTGAAGGGCTCGGTGGTTGTCCGCGGCTCTTGCCCTAAGCATTGGCCAAACTCTGACAACTCCTCTTCCAAATATAAGGGGACTCATCCCAAGACGGCTCCTGCTATGACGATTCTTCCTAAAGCGGCTTCTCACAAAAGAGAGGCCGGATAAAGTTCAAGCACCCATAGCAAAATCCACAGGCCAAAGTTCCAAATGCCCCAAGCCTAGGGGCATGGTAGTTCATACAGTTCACATGGTGACCTCTAAAGACGAAGGCCGTGCCTCTACTAGTCATGGACCGCATATTCGGTATCTGACAAAAGCCCAGCAACATGAAAAGCTACCGGAAATGCTTGTTCAGGCGGCAACACATACAAGTCCACAGCCTAAGGCAAACCCCGAAGACGCATCTGAAAAAAGGACAGTGCAAGAGTCAGATTTTGATTTCTTGAAGCGCGGTCTCAAAAAAAGAGATGAAGAAAGGGCAGCGATGTCCGTTAAAATGAACAAGATGGCCCTTTTGATCCAGGATATGGCTGGAATTATGGTCCATTCAGAACCACTGGCAGATGAACCGCCATTAGTTGCTCTTAAAAACAAGGGTGACATTTCAAATCCTCTGCAAGCTCCATCAACGGCTAATAAGGAAATGATCACAAAAGCAAAGCTGGACGCATATATCACCCAACAAATCAAAGCTCGCTATGCTAAAGAAGCTGCAAATAGGTCGATCAAGAATGGTCGACCATATCCGGCATGCTACGATCAAGTACAGTACCCGCTAGAATACATACATCCAACGTTCCACATGTACAAAGGAACCAGAAATCCTCGCCAGCACATCACGTGATTTAAATCTATGTGCGGCAACACTGGAAGGAATGATATACTGCTCCTTCGACAATTCGTCAACAGTCTGGCAGGCACTGCGTTCGAATGGTATGCGAAACTCCCAAATGACTCTGTGAAGACCTTCGACGAGATAGAGATGCACTTCTGTCAAAGATTCGCCAGTGTGAATAAACGCACTACCATTGGTTTTGTCTCGAGATTCGTTAGTTTTGTCTCGAGATTCACGGGAATGTGAACCGTCTTTTTAGACCCTATAAATAGGTGTCATTTTCTTCATTCCTTTTAGAGTTGTACTCTATCTGAAACTTCTACTTTCTGTTAGAATCTGGTTACCGCCGAAAACAAAGACGGGCTAGGATAAGACGTCTTTCCTGAATTTGGAGGCAAATGCTATATGACACATCCGCCAACCTCTCCGAAAATACCAAGTTAATTTATGACACCGTATATCGGAGGTTTGGACAGATGCGACTGATGTAGCTTGACTTATCAGATTCCCCTTCTTTGAGGGGTTTTTTGATTGTGGGGACGCTCTTCCCTGCAAGCGTAAACCCTTGCAGTTAATTACGCTATCGCACTGCGATAACAACTTTCACCTGCTCCGGTAGGTCATTTCATGTTGTATTATATATATTGTTTATTATGGTTGCCCGTGGATTGTATACGGAGACCAGATTATGTCGTCGTCCGTGGGACGCGAATTAGTCCAAATCCGTTTATTAGATTTAGGATTTGGAACTTAGGACGCAAATCTCATATAAATGAAGTCCATTAGTTCATGGAATATATGGGTTTGATCTAAGAATCGTTAGTCGTATATCGGACTAAGATCGACTTAGGAACAGTGAGAATATGAGCTCAACTGATCATCAGATAATATATGAATAGCCCTTGGATATACGGCAGTCAATATGGAGACGGTCCGCAGGGTCAAACATATTAGTTTAAGGACATCGCGGTCCATATGACACATGGATGAAATATGGCTTGTTCATGCCAGTGGATTGTATACGGAGATCAGCCGTAGGGCCAAACGTGTCAGTTTAAGGACATCGCGGTCTAATATTAGTTTAGGAACGTTTCGGTCTTTATTATTAGTTTAAGGACATTTCGGTCCTTTCACTTGCGCGCACGTGTACATGTTACGTGGCGAAGTAAACGAATGTGGCATGGGATGCACCCAATATTGGGGTGCAATACACTTTGATGGCATTTATGTTTCCTTCAATATGTATATGTATATATATATATATATAAAGCCGGAACTCAATATGAGATGTGCATCTATATGGGATGCGTATCAATATGAAAGATAGGACATTTCCTATCTTGATGAAATTTCATATCTTTCATCAAGTTGGGACGAGAAAGGAGTTGTTGGTTGCTGGGACCCGCCACCTCTAAAGACGTTAAGGAATTACGACGTATATCAAGGGTGTGAAAAGATATACTCTTGAACTAAATCCCGTATATGAAAGAGAAGATCAGATCAGAACTGAGGATTGTCAGTCTTATATGAGACTAAGATCAATGGATGAAAGATCATTAGTCATATATCCGACTAACATCGATCTAGGTATCATGGATGAAAGATCATTAGTCATATATCCGACTAAGATCAGTATGGATGAACGATCATTAGTCGTATATAAGACTAAGATCAATATGGGTGGACGATCATCAGCCATATATGGGACTAAGATCAATTCGGACATCATTGATATGTTGATCAATGGATCGTATATAAGAAACAAAAGCTTCTATACTTGGTATATTTTAACTAAGTAATCAAACAAAGGTTGATGTCCACGTGCGCATGTACATGTCAAGCACGTACATGTAACATCTTTGATGAGAGCGCATGTGCATATCACGTGGGCTACACACCCGCCTGCGATCGAGGACTGCGCACGTGCATATCACGTTGCTCGCACTTGTTTTCAGTTCAAAATCACAAGTGCGGTGTATATGTGTGCATGCAAAAATTCAACGTGCATATCACGTGACGCTCAAACATCCATGGGCAATATTCAACAAGTGCGAGCACGTGTATAATACGTGACGTACACGCCTTTATAGGCAGCATCCAACAAGTGTGCACACATACATATCACATGATGCGCATGTCTCCAAGACGGCAATTTTTTATTAAGTGCGCACTAGTTTGGGTGCGCACTTGTTCCGATCAGAAAGTAAAAGTTTTCACAGAGAAGCAATGGCTTCTGTTTTATGTTCTTTTCTTCTCCTTGTCTTTTCCAAGAAGCAAAAGCTTCGATTTTTATCTGTTTTCGGATCATGTATTTGTGTTTTATGACGCGCATATTATTTTCTTAGATCTTAGGATCAATTTCTCGCAAAAGTATATATTTTATGGACGAGAGACGAGCCTTAAGATCATTTGATATTTTACGGCGAATCAATGGATTCGACAAAGAAGCAAAGGCTTCTGTATAAAAGCAAAAGCTTTTTTAATAAAGGAACAGAGAAGTTTTTCTCTTTAGTTCTACCTTGCGCACTTGTTCGCTGAGGAAGAAGACGAAGAAGACGAGAGATCTATATTTTTTTCTCAAGCTTATGAGGGGTCTCTCTTTTTAGATTTAATCTCATGGGTCCTGTATATAGGGCATGAGAAATATCAATCAATTTGAGAAAATCTCTCATTTAGAGATTTCAATTGATTTGATAATCAAGTGACGATCTTTTAATCACCGTTGGAAGGAGATCATAGATCTTAAGAAAAGATTTTTCTTCTAATTAAGGATCTGATTCCTTATCAACAAGATTTATTTCTTGTTAGAAGCATTTGCTTCAAGGAAAATACATGCGCACTTGTGATCTTTGACACATGTGCACGTGCATCGCACGTATAGGTGCGCACGTATGTTTCAACCTGGCAATCTTGCTAAATGCGTATATATAGGTGCGCACAACTTGGGCGCCGCACATGTGATTCAACTTGGCCATCTTACCAAGTGCGCATGTATTGATGTGTGCAACACTTAGGCTGAGTCGTTTGACTCATGCATACGTACGTTGCACATCAAGCACATGTAATTTGTCTTGGCCATCTTGCCAGGTGCGCTTGTATAGGTGTGCACTACTTGAATATGGAAACAAATGTACGCTTTGGCCAAAAATTTTGACGGGAACAGTATCGTATACAAGATGAGTAACTCCTTTTTCTTTGCACTTATCCATATAATTGTTTTAAAACGGCATGAAGGCATCATATGTTCGACTCCTACTTTTCTCAAATGAAGTCATACACAATTAGTTGCCTAATAACAGAGCGTTCTCATGGTTAATACAATTAGTGTGTAATTCATGCACATGTTTGAGAAATTTTCACATTTTTATACTTTTCAAGATCATGTTTCAAAACATTTTACTGTGATCAAAAATAGTGTTTCAATAGATCTAGAAATCATCCAAATGTTTTCTTAGTTTGTATGTGTGTCAATTATAATCATGCTCCAAAGTAATTTAACACGCGGCTAGAAACAATAAAAACGTTTTATAAGTTTGCACTAAAAATATGAGAATTTTATATTTTTCATCTAAACAGGTTCTCAAAATCAATTTAATGCATGAAAATCCATCATAAATACCACATATCAAAAATAACATACTTGATGAAATGAATGCACAAACCCAAAATTAGCTTATATGATGAATGCAGCAGCCTTAATACAATGTTTAGCATATGTATGTGCAATGTGCCATGTCGCTTAAGCAACTAGTGATACAATCTCCAACTCTCTTCAAGAAAAGCAAAATTGTTTTTCATCTAGAGGTTTGGTGAAAATATAGGTTAATTGATGTCTAGTATCGATGTATTCCAAAGAAATGTCACCTTTATCCTTATGATCTCACAAAACCCGATGACAGATATCTCTGTGTTTGTTCTAGAATGTAGGATAGGGTTTTTAGACAAATTTATAGCACTAGTGTTATCATAATAGATGTTGGTTGAAATGTTTAATCATAATCCTTAAGAGTTTGTATCATCCATAAAATTTGAGCACAACCGGCCGTTATGTATTTGGCTTCGGTTGTGTACAAAGCTATCGAACTTTGCTTTTTAGAAAACCATAGGACTAAGGAGAATCCTAGTAATTGGCATGTATCATTAATACTTTTACGATCTACTCTACTCCCTGTAAAATCGGCGTCACGATAATCAACTAAATCTAGTGATGTTAAGATACCATAACCCTACATTTAATGTCCTTTTATCCGTTTCGCATGTGTAAGGTGAGATTCTTTTGGATTTGATTGAAAACGAGCATATAAACATACATTAAACATGATATCAGGTCTACAAGAAATTAAATATAATAACCTATCAATCATACCTCGATACATACGCTCATCTACCTTTTTACCTTTCTCATCATCGATTTTGGTGTTCCGTGCCATGAGGGTGGAGCACTCTTTCGCGTTCTCAAGCCCGAATTTCTTAACTAGCTCCTTTGTGTACTTTGTTTGATTAATGAATATCTCATCTTCACATTGCTTAATTTGAGGTCCTAGCATAACACTCTTATCATGCTCATCTGAAATTCTCTGCGCATACACTCGGAAAATTCCTAACAAAGCAAGTTAGTAGTACGAAAATAATATCAACGTAAATTTGTACTATTAGACATCCTTAATGAGATGCTTAATAAAAAGTGTTTTATCCGTTTTCCCCATAGTGGACCCGTTTTCAAGCAAGAATTTGCTAAGTCGCTCTTACCAAGCACGTGGAGCTTTGTTTGAGCCCATATAATGCTTTTCTTAGCTTGAATACATGTTCGGGAAAGTAAAGGTCTTCAAAGCCCAGAAGTTGTTTGACAAAAACTTCCTCGGATATAACATCGTTCAAGAACGAGAAGAGCTAAATCAATTCAATAGGAATCAAGATACCAAAAGGTTATCGGTACTAAGTGGGTATATAGAAACAAATTTGACGATGGGGGCAAAGTTATTAGAAATAAAGTTAGATTGGTCGCCCATTGTGAACCCGTTTTCAAGCAAGAATTTGCTAAGTCACTCTTACCAAGCACTTGGAGCTTGTTTGAGCCCATATAAAGCTTTTCTTAGCTTGAATACGTGTTCGGGAAAGTAAAGGTCTTCAAAGTCCGGAGGTTGTTTGACAAAAACTTCCTCGGATATAACATCGTTCAAGGACGCAAACTTAGACATATATCCATTTGAAAGAGTTTGAAATTCATGAAACTCGCAAATGCTAAAAGCATGCGAATTGCTTCAAGTCTTGCGACCGGAGCAAATGTTTCATCAAAATCAATCCCCTCCTCTTGATTATAACCTTGGGCGATCAATCTAGCTTTATTTCTAATAACTTTGCCATCATCGTCAAGTTTGTTTCCATATACCCACTTAGTACCGATAACCGTTTGGTATCTTGATTCCTATTGAATTGATTTAGCTCTTCTTGCATATCTAAAATCCAATACGAATCTTCCAAAGCACTTGTAACGTTTTTCAGTTCTAATATGGATATGAACGCTTTATTAGCCATCTCATTAGTTCTATTCCTAGTACATATACCTGCCGCTGTGTCACCAATTATTTGCTCCTTTGGATGATCTCGTGAATATCGCCAATCACAAGGCAAATCTTGTTCCGCTTGTGGAGCAACCTGTTCGTCATCTTTTGGTGCATTTCCTTGTTGAACATTATCTTTTTCCGAGTTGTGGGAATTACTCATGCCCTCGAGTTCACATGCATCATCCTCAAAATTTACAATACTAGAAGATTTGTTAAACATCTTTTTCATCAAATTCATACATAGATTCTTGAATAGTAAGTGCTCGTTTGTTGTAATCCTTATATGACTAGTGAATAGCCTACGAATATTCCTATATCCGTTTTTGTATCAAACTTAACCGAATTCTCGCTTGTTTCTAAAATATGACATTTGCATCCAAAAGGTTTCTAAAATATGACATTTGCATCCAAAATGGTTTGTAACCATTTGCGTCCCAAAAATTTTGAAATCTTATATTTACGAACTCACCATCATGATCACTTCGAATTTTGATAATTTTAGAACCTTTCATTTTCAACTTTCTTGCAAAACAATTTTAAAACATCGAAGGTTTCATGTTTGTAAATTAAAAAAATAGACCCATATAAATCTAGAATGATCATCAACAATAACGAAACAATAATGCATACCACCTAAACTAGCAACTTTGGTGAGTCCAAATAAATCTAAATGTATCAATCGCAATTGTTGGGTAGTAGTTGCCACGTTTTTAAGATGAAAACTACTTGTACGTTGTTTACCTAGTTGACAAGCATCACAAAGTTTGTTCTTTTCGAATCTTATTTGAGGCATACCTCTCACAAATTTCTTATGGACAAGCTTAGCGATTAGGTCCATGTTGGCATGTCCTAACCTACGGTGCTATAGCCAACTAATTTCTTCAAATGCAACTAAACATTAAAGATTTGTGGACTCACTAAGTTTGATAGTATAAATGTTTTTATTGATATTCTGAGAAATAGAACATCTTTTAAAATCCATATTTCGTTATTTTCAAAAATCACCTTAGGACCAATACCACACAATTGACCAATACTCAATAAATCATAAGCGGGGCCTTCGACAAGTTTAACATTATCAATGACAAGATTAAGGTACTTACCAATGTACCAATACCAACAATTTTACATGTCTTGTCGTCTCCGAAGGTCAATGCCCTTCCATTTTTCCTTGATAGCGTAGAAAAGAGAGATTCGTTGCCCGTCATGTGACTCGATCAACCACTATCAAGGTACCACTTGCTATCACTTGCTTGAACATGGTGCACCTGCAAAAGAAGATGCACTTTTAGGTAACCACTTAGTTTTGGATCCTTGTAAGTTAATGATCGATACAAGCTGTTTTTTCTTGGGGTCCAAGTCAAATTATTATCAAAGTATTTCTGAAAGCAGTTATATATCATGTGGCCCTTTCTACAATAATAAAAACATGCAACACTAGAATATGGATGAATATGAGAAACACTTAACCTGTTGTCTTTTGCCTCGGTGCTAGTGTTCCTAAACTTATTATTTTTCTTCTTTTTGCTCTTATTACTAGTACTGCTAGGATAAGCATTGATGTAGCCTAATCCTTGCTTACCATTGTTGCCCTTGAAGCTTCCCACCATCCTATCAAGATTATCCTTGCTATCTGTAAAGCTAAGGATGGTATTAACTACGTTTTAAGGCTAATGACCTTATTCTCTAATTCTTTCTTTTTCGCTCCTAGCAAGATCAGTTTCTTTAGATTTTCCTTTTTCTATAGTTAAATTTTTACTCTCAAGATCATTTACTCTAGATTTTATATTGGTGGGTTCTATGCTAACATTTTCAAGCTCGTCGTTCTTTGTTTTCAGTTCACTAACATTTTTGGCGTTTTGTGGACTAGGTGTCGATTTACGCTTTCTAGTTCTTTTACCCTAGTCCTAGACTTAGCAAGTTCAGAATTAACTTTTTCTAGCTCAAGAATTTTATTTTCCAACTCGCTTTCGTCTATGTTCTCTATTAGCTCTTTTTGTTCATGAAATTTTATAATCATTTCCTCACGTTCGTGAAAAACACTATCAACTTGCTCCTTAAACAATTTATTTTCTTTTCTACCTTTAGCAAATTTTAGCTCTAGAGTGTCGAGTGTTTCACACAGTTTCTCATACATCTCTTCTAGATTCAAATTTCCCTCATTTTCATCTAAACCTTATACAACAGAGCTAATGGAACTTACGCTTTTGTCGGCTATGAAGCAAGTGTTTGTTTTATCTGTTGCTTCTTCATCGGATATCTCCTCTACATCACCATCTTCCCAAGCGTACATCCCAAGCATGACCTTTTAAAAATTCTTGAATTCTCTTTGTTCGCTTTGCCCTTTCTCTTTGATGAGCGAACATTTGTTCTTCATATAGCCTGGTTTGTTACACCGGAAGCAACACTTTGCCTCTTCATCATCACTTTTAAACATGTCCTTACTTTTTTTGCTCTTCCACATGTTTCTTGTTCTCCTTTTGTTGCTTTTGAGAAATTTGTTGAAATTTCTTGTCATAAACGCGAGCTCATCATCTTTATCAAGATCACCATCACCGTCGTCAACCTTTTTCTTTGATACTTTGAAGGCCATGTTCTTCTCAATTTTCTCAGCTTTTTCGGCCTTCTTTTGCTTGGCTTCTTCTCCTTTAAGTGCGGTGAGCTACACTTCATAGACCATCGGTTTGCCCATAAGTTCTTCTAAACTGATCAATAGCTAGACCATGTGACTCTTCTATTGCAGTTCACTTTTAAAGCCAATCTATTGACAAAGATACATAATTTTTACGACAAGGTCTTCTTCCGGGATCTCGTGACATAAACCCTACAACGGGTTAATAATTCATGAAAAGCGAGTAAACATGTCGTTAATAGATCCACTAGGAAGCATTTACAACATTTGATATTATTGAACAAGCATGTGTATCCTAGTTTTCTTGACTTGAGATGTACCCTCATGAGTCATCTTAAGTCTTTTCCAAATTTGATTTATGGTCTTACATGCAGCTATCCTATTGTACTCGCTCTTTTATAACCCGCTATAAAGTACTCCCATTGCTTTAGCATCAAGTTTAGTTAATCTTCTATTTTCCTTAATTTGGTCCGGGTTAGGACGATTGGTAACTAAAGTGTATCCCGTGTTTATAATTTCCCACATTCCATCTTCTAAGCCTATAAGATGGATCCTCATTATGTTCTTCCAGTACATGTAGTCAATCCCATCAAAATTAGGTGGACGATGTAAGGACTGACCTTCTCTCCTAGTCTCATTACTATAATTGTAAGAAACTTGAGCCATTACTATCTAATTACGGATTAAATTGCTACTAAAAGTTAAGCTAATTATAGTAATTCGCTCTAATACCAAATGAAAAATCTAGATACCTACTCAGAATACCCTAGAAGGGTGACTAGGGTGATGGCTCTAAATTAAAAATTATTCGATTTTTACTTGTTCAATTAAATTAATTAATAGTTAATACGGAAGATAAACAAGCAAAAAAAATAGCGAACGCAGAAAAGGCAAATCACGGACACAGAGAATTATTCAGAAGTTCGGCCCCCATGCCTACGTCTCTTACCCCGCCTCTCAAGAATTTCTAACCTATTTTCTTAGCCAAAGAAATTAATTCTTCACACTTCCGGACGGTGAAAAAATTGTACAAGCCAATGTCAAAGACAAATAAAAATATCTGTTTTAAATCAACGATTAGCTCTAATAATAAGGTGAGATAATTCAAACTAATTAGATCTAGAAATCTAAACCTAAAATTACCCCAAACCCTAATACAACCGTCCAACAAAAGATAAAACCCTAATAAATGAGTTGGAATAATTTCACCAAAATAGCCTTGTGGTTTGGATGAAAAATCTCCCTTGAATCTGGATTTTTGATGATTAAATTGAAGTTTTTCCTTCTCCCTTTAATGTCTACAAAGATTAAAAAAAAATCGCAGCTCTCCAACCCTATATATAGATTAGGGTTTCAGTTATATGGGCCTTATAGATTAAGGTTTCGGCTATATGGGTCTTAGCTGTTCCTGAGCTCGAATGCACCTCAGCACCTCAATATCAACTTCTGAGCTCTTTAACTCTTTTCAAATTTTCATTTAAACCTTCATTAACATCCAGCATGTCTATAACAAGGTCTTCACCAGCTCTGGAAGACTATAGATATGATTTCTTTGATTTTCCATATATGGATGTTTCGATTTCTTTCGCCGTGTGAATCCTAACTTTTGAATACTTGTAAATCTTTTCACCTACACTCATGAACTCAAAACAGAGTTTATCAACATGTGTACTTGTTAGCTATCATCAAAATGTTCAACAATGGGGAATGTGAAACACTCGAAGCATGAACATTCGAAACATGGCACTTGGGCCTACAAAAACAAAATAGACTGGAAATCAGGGCTCTTCCTCTCTAACTCGCAGATTTTGGATTGGATGTTCGGGGTTGGAAATCAATGGCTGAAGTTTTGTGATTTTAATTATAGTTGTGTCGATCTAAACACTATAAAGTCCCACGGTTAGTATCAGAGCTTTGGGGTTTTGATTACATGCCTTTTAGAGAGAAGATCGAACCTTGTTCTTCTCATCAATTTTCCTTCATCTTCTTCACATTCGGCCAATTGAGTTGTTCGATGTTCGGAGACGGGCTTGAGTCTGATCGCCGCCGCCGTCGTAGTGTTCTTTCGTTATCACCATAGTCGCATATCCAACCTTAGAGCATGCCCTAATTTCTTCCCTCTTTTAAGAGGAAGTTGACAATTATTTTATCATGGTCATTTTACTGTGGGTGTTTATGGGTCGGGTTGATTTCTAATAGAGTTTGGATCCCATTCGAAACCATTAAAATTATATGGGTATGTAGCTTATTGGATCATGCATTAACTTACTAGTTAATATTTTAACCCATTAATGTTTTGTATTTGACTGCAACCCATTAAGGAGGAATTCTACATATACCCATTATATTCATTGCCTTGTTCTTATGGGCCGAGTCTATTGGGCTTATACCCATCATGGATGTTTTGGGTTAAATAAAATTGTAGAAATTATTTATGGAACTCCTATTAATTTAAGGACTATTCTGTGATTATGCAAGGTGTTTTCCGGTTAAGTATCTTGAATTAAATTGCAGAGAACATTTATGTTTCTTAAATATTTAATTGGCTATAACTTTTGATACACATATCCTTTTTCAAAGATCTACCGGTCGATTTAAAGGCATTTTCTATTTATTGATTATGCTATCATGTTGCAAGTATAAATTACACTTATCTTGTGTATTGCATGTGGTCATTTATTTCATCAAATATGGTTAAAATAATGGATAAAGTTTAGATGCCATTTAAATTGAGTTAATGTAAAATTTCGGAGTAGCCTCAGCATCCAATTTTATATGAAAAGTGAACTGCAGTTTTATTTACATCAAGCTAATAATTGAACTGAAGTGAGATCTAAAATTGCAATATTAAAGAATCCACCGGCACAGACATACACACCCACACATAACCTATATCCAGTCTCATTTCAAAATCATTGAATATACTAATGGAAGTAAAGCATAAAAGATTGCATCGTCCCATGAGTCTAATCAAGGGTTACATTTGTCTAGGGGTTTCAACGGAATTACTTAGAGGACTTCATATACTAAAATGTCACATCCCGAACTGATGGTGGCCTACTGGTCGCAATACCCTCCTCAAGACAACTGCTAGGCTGCTAGACATAACTCTCAAAGAAATATGAACAAACAAGTGTTCGTCAAAACTCATATCTGAAGATAAATCAGCAATTAACCTCTTAATCTAAATTAATCCCTATAAATCCCATTCAATACATACATCAAGGAGTTTTGCAAGCCAAGAAAGCCCTTCGGTTCCTCATGCTGTCTTTGTTTTCTGAAATAAATAAATAAATAAATAATATTGTTAGAATCCCCCCCCCCACCGGCGGCTTTTAAGTGAACAGTTGGTTAATATAACAGGATGTACAATTGCCATTTTTAAAAAAATAATAAATTTTGGGTGTTACACTGAACCTATTTAAGACTGCATTCCATTATTAAAAAAGAAAAGGAAATTTAATGTTCATCAAGCTAATGGCAAACATACACATTACACAACTGTTTAGGGTGCTCTCAATTGTAAAACCAAAACTTAGCATAACAAGAGAACATTTGCTTCCCTCAATGTAGGGCACTGGAAAGAGTAGCGTAACCTAAGGAAAAAATTACACTTTCCCTTCTGCATGAAGTCTGAGCAAGATACTGTACTTAGTAGCATAACAAGAGAACATTTGATTTGACTCAATCCATGGCACTATAAAGAGTGGTGCAGCCTAAGGAGTATATCTATACATCTACCAGTTCTTTAGATTGCTGTACTGCACTATATGCTTAACTGAAATATAAGTATAGCAAAATACTATGACATCAAATATAACAGAAAAGATGAAAACTGAGAAGTTGTAGAAAAAGCATCCCATTTGTTTCTGTGTAAGAATCGGCTTATTTAAATATAGGCAGAAAGAGCCTACCAAATTGATATAGAACTCCTTTACTTCTGATCTTATTGAATCCATATCTCCTTTAATCGTGTCTGGCTTGAACCTGTAATAATTGAAATATAAAGTCAAGTCCTTGTAATGACCTTCACATAGTAATTAGAAACTAATATAGAGAAAATAATTCTGCAATTCCAACGAGAAAATCAATAGTTAAAGCAGCACAAAGATCTGTCTTCATCAATCATCTGGAATTTGCCACAGTTTGTCCATCACCATTCTATAACAATCAAAAAGGTTAATATTTCCTTCACTTCACTACCACCGTATGATACAAGTAACAACTAAACTCTCATATAAAATTCAAGACATTGACCTACTTGCATAATACAAGTTAGTGGATGTGCATGTTGTTGCATAACTCTTCTGATTAACCTCTTAAAAGGAAAAAAATGTCTTTTTATGCTGAGTATGTATATTTATGCTGAGTATGCTTTTGGATGCTGAAAGGAATAATCATAATCTAAGGTTGACAAAAGTGAGAACCATGGTGCAAGCTTTTAAAAGAAAATATATGCCAAAATCAAAATCACATATTAAAGATTCCATTTACAATAATTATATCTTAAACTGCTAAATTTTTCATACACAAAGGGGTGTCAGTGGGCATGTTAGCATCTCATTCTATAAAAAAATATAAATGCTAGGCCAATGCCCTGCCTTTTACATGTAAAACCACCCCAACGAACGCCAAACTTTTATCTTTTTAAATTAATTAGTTGATACGTTTCCTATCCCAGTATTTGTAATATTGATACTTTTTGCAGTCAGTTTTGTAAAATGAAAGCTTTTCATAGGGTGATGAAAGCGCAAAAGTTCCTGTAAGTGGGAAATATAATACATTCCTACCAAGTCTATTGCATTATATGGTAATTTCTGAAGCTTGAAAACTATGGCTAACCGGAGTCTAATCTCAACTATGTACCACAGCGTGATTATATTAATATAAGAGTAACCAGAAACACTAGCGTTGAAAAGGTTAACCAAATCTAACAATACAAAAATATATGTATACTACAATTCAATCTTCTAATGTTGCTCTGACCTACACCATCAGCAAAGGATAAACAGATATAACTAATGAAATCAGAATAAAAATATAAATACATATAGGTACTAGCTTTTATTAATACAAGTAGCATGATGTTCTCAAATCACAAAAATAAACAGTTCAAGGGTGGCAAAAAAAGAGTAATACTTTTCCTACCGGTGCGGTGGAATCCATGTAGGTTATATGGATTCCTATTGGATACAAGGTGGGCCATAAAATACAAGTATCTAGATGGTGGATCATATACCCCACCTTGTATCCAATGAGAATTCATATAGCCTACATGGATTCCACCGCATCAGTAGGAAAAGCATTACTCCAAAAAAACATACAACTTTCGGACAAAAGCACAACTTTACCTACCAACCCAGTGGATTCCACATAAGCTGCAGGGTTGGTGATTGGCAACAAAGTGGGCATAAAAGCACAACTTTGCGACTTGTACTTTTGTCCCCACTTTTTACGGTCGCCAACCCAGTGGCCTATGTAGTCTACGTGGAATCTAACAGAGCTGGTATAAAAAGTATTTTTCTTAGTAATCACTGACCCGGTAGCTTATGCAGAGTCTAGCAGGTTGGTAGGTAAAGTATTTCTCAGGGTAAAAACGCATGCACTTAAAATGTCAACTTTTCTCAGCTAACTCCCAAGCTCTGACCAAAGTAGCACATTTTTATCAACAATGACACACACACGACACACCAAACAACCATAATCAACCAAGTACTCCATCGGATCTAGTTTAAATGTCAATCTCATCTTTCATTCTCAAATGTGCATCCTATTGGAGAAGTAAACTCAAAATACTTTCAAGTTTCCATCTTTAATAAAAAAAAATCAACTCTCCAGATTCAGAACTTTACAAAAGTACAAAAAAAGAAGGGAAAAGAAAATCAAAATAAAAAAAGGAAACCACGCCTGAATCGAACATCGAGAGGATCTTGATCCGGAAACAACTCCGGAATCTCATCATAGATCCGATTCGCACCGCCATCAGCGCAAAGACGCGACTTTGCTGCTCTACAAAAAGCCACCAAATTCTCAGCTAAAATTCTTTTTAAAAAACGGCGAAAAAATCAAAACCCTAGAAAGGAACAAGTACCGTGATCCCAAATGAGAGGCGCGAATCCAGCGAGACGCTGCTTGAGGATGACGAGGGCGTACGTTAGCGCGGGGCCGCCATTGGATTGAGGCGGCTAAGGGAGGAGAAAGGAAGTCGGATGAGTCATCAGCGAAAAGCTGCTTCCATCTCGCTAACTTGCGCACGACTCTCGATAATGTGCAGGGGCTCGTATAAGGACAAGAAGCGCTAGCGCATCAAGTTGAAGAAATTTCCAGCTGGCAAACCGTGCTTGAACTCAAAATTGAAACTTTGTTTGGGACAAATACAGGAGAGGCTCTGTGTAGTGTAAATGAGAGGGACTTTTCTGAAGGGAAAAAAAAAGGGCCCGCTCTATTATTTCCTCACCCCACCAAAATCGGATCCCGACTCCCTGCTGTTTTTCTTCTATGCTATTCCATGCTATCACAATCAACAGTCAAAATGCATCTAAAATCGATATCAACAGTCCAGATTTACGTAAACCAGGAACTTTTTTTGATATTGATTTATGTGTGGCCAAGTTTGCCCCATGCTATTATTGTTTAATAGCATAGGTTCCTGATCCTTAAACATTTACCTTCATTTTCATGCTATTATTGTTTAATAGCATAGGTTCATGATCCTTAAACATTTACCTTCATTTTCTTTTTTTCTTTTTATTTACAGGGATTCATGCATATAAGCAATAAAATGAAGATTTTCCGTCCTTCTAGATAACTCTCTCACATTATATATCTAAAAATTTCCAGTGTTCTAAAATAGTAATCGAAACTCACTTAGCAAACCTTGTTTAAACAGAAAAATCAACACTAAAGAATAATAAAAATCATTAAAATTCGAAAGCGAAAAAGACCGGCTACAAATTCCAAAAAAAGACTAAGCTCGATTTTGAATTGAAATTACCTTTCTCATACTTTCTACATTTTAATAACCAATGTACTTGACCTAGAAACCAATTCTCAAAAATCTAATCTATATTCGTATAGAAAGAAAAGTCCTGATATCAAGAATTAAACGCATCATACATATAAAAGGTCTACTGCATCGAATCAAATGGGTTGCCCTGTAAGAGCCATTGGCACGCATGTAACCAGCATACAAAAAAGAGAGGAAAATTTGCATTATGGTGAAAGAACTTCAACATATACATATTGCAACTTTTCAACAGAAGAAAAAAAAGCAGATGCATAAAAATTGGAATCATCAAGTCTACTACGACCCAATCTATTCTGATCATCTATGACGAATGATATGAATCAAATGTGAAGTCTGGGAATATCTCCAACATTCGTGCGAGCATACAAACAATGTTTAACGATACATTGCGCATACAAACAATGTTTAACGATACATTGCATCAGCCATAACAGAAATCACACTTCAAGCAAGTTTTTTCCCGATCTGACTGAAAAAACACACACACCATTATAGAGTACAGAAACTAAACAACAAGCAAGATGATAAACAAGCAGAATATTTCTGATCAAATCTATCTATAAAAAAGATTGAAGCAAAAGTATATCAAAGATACGACAATGGCAGTTTTGTTCCCACAATTCTGTTTTAATTTCTAGATTGATCATTGACAGGAATAAAACTTGCCATAAATTCAAAAAATAATAGACCTATCATAGCAAAACAAATTTGCACCATGCCACGGAAATTAAAAAAAGGAAAATAAATAATTAACCCACAAATGACTGGTGTCTCCATTGTGGAGATTCTATCTGTATGTACAACAAAGCCTACGGAGGCCTCCTTAAAAGAGTGCCTTATCAAAGTTTAAGAAAAAATTACAAAAGAAAAGAAAAAAAATTCAATAAATTAAAAGTAACCTTCAGCAAACTCTCATGATTATCTCTGATAAGTTAACATCTTAACATAAATATAGACCCTGATCAAATGACTCAACATGTATATGATATCATATACACTATGAACCCCGCGCCAATTATCTCTCAAGCTTTGCAGGACCTGTCGGAATAAATTAAAAGGGAAAGGGGCTGTACATGCACATATAAATGGATTATTAACTTCCCTTTACATGAAGTAGCTGAGCGCTTTCTTCTTCCTTGATCCACCTTCGCCATAGAGTTCGTTCCATTGTATGAGGTCATTCATATTTGTTGATTCCGATGATACACTAGCACACACCTACACAACATTCAAATAAAAATGTAAGTAGGAACATGGCGTCTTAAATCTATTCTTCTGTACTTTACAAATAATAGAGTTGCATTGTAAATAACTTTTGTATAATTGATGTCTCTGTCATTGTACCAAAACTCTAAAATTGTGGCAAGGACTAGGGATATCCTTCTATATTCTAATAAGCCAAGAAGATTGAGTGCCCTTTTGTGGACCTAAACCTGGATTTTGCATTGCAAGTTTTTTTTATTCGTCTTTTAAATGCGAGCCTGATGGGATTGAAATTGTGCGCGTGCACATGTTTCTCGTCTTCAAGTTTGCTACTGCACTTTCAAAGTTATAGTGTGAGTTAAGGGAAATGCAATTCTAACAGGATTAAGGGTGATCTTTGCCAACGCAAAACCCCATTCTTCTGTTACATTTGCATTGCTTCATTGTCAACAAACCAGTTTGTATTTCTTAATCAACACTACTGCTTTTGCATTAAAAAAAAACACTCTACTGCTTAAAATATCAAACATGACTTATGGACATAAAATCAAATCTACAGCAATTGGGCGGAAAGCTCAATAAGTGTTGTTTATAACATATGGCGTATGAGTTTTCACTCCCCCACCCCCTTCTCTCTGCATTTTAGAAAATGAAAATAATTAATATACAAACAAATACCTGTTCATGAGCATATTTGAAGTCACCCATGTTGAGAGGACGAATGTCATCGCTACAATGCAATTGAGGTACAGGTCTATCTTCTGCTACTGCTAAAGCTTTCTCCTGCAGATCAGACAAAGTGATATTTGAAGATGTAGAAAACATAATAAAACTAAAAGCACAATGACAGGCGCAATGATCAAAGTTAGCATCATCAATTATTCTTAAAACTAAAATAAAATTGGACCCAGATTATTACCAAAAAAACCACATACCACACAACATGCATCCAACTAATAGGTAAGGTAGCTAATTTTCCCTAAAGGTAATTTAAAAGAATGGTTTGGAGAAGGTTGAAGTGTTGTTTAAAGGGTCAACTGCATATAACACCCCTTCACGTATATCTCCAGGTCCATGGCATATGCTATCAAGAGAAGATAATAATGTGGTTCCACTGATGCAAATTTTGCCTTGGCAACGGTTTCATTTTTATTAGTTTTGAAATTAAGGCAGTTCTCTCACACTGCTTGAAAACACAAATAAAAATATAGGACTCATGACCGTAAGTTACTTACCGTGTGGAAACCGACCAAACAAGCACAAGCAAAATATAGGATAAACAAAACCAAATCATATAAATAAAAAGGTTGAATAACTAACCTTCTTTTCCTTTTCCAGAATCTCTCGAATGGGGCAGTGCGCAGCAGTAACACACAGATTCTAAGACCAAAAAGGTTTAAATAAGAATAAAAAAGTATATGAAACAATCAGTAATGCATAGTCAAGGATATTAAGATAACTCCAAAAAAGTAAGAACTAAACAAACCTTAAGGTCACTTCCTGAATATCCATCAGTCATATTTGCAATTGCTACAAAATCAAAATCTGGTGCCAGGTCCTCTTTGGCCAGAATTACCCTGAGAATCTTTTCTCTATTCGATGAATCTGGCAAGTTCACCATTAATCTGCAGAGAAATTTTCACATCAGAATTACCCCCAAGAATCATTTCTCTATTCATTTAAACAATCAGTAGATGATAGAAAAGACTACAGTTTCAATTATTGGAGTTTGGCCTGATAACCCCATGAAATAGCGGGGGTTCAGAAAAGAAAAATGACGAGACTTTGACAAAAATAAAAGGGAAGTGACTTGGACAAAAAGAAACAAAGTAAAATCCACCTTCGGGGAAGCCGCCTTATGACAGCCTCATCAAGGTCAAAAGGCCTATTTGTTGCAGCGAGAACCAACACACGCTCTTTATCTTTTGTGCGGAGTCCATCCCAGTTCATCATAAATTCATTTTTCATCTTACGCATGGCTTCATGCTCCCCAGGATTTTCTCTCCTACCCAACATACTATCGACCTGTAAAACGAAAAGAAAAAAAGCAGCAGCTAAGATATCAAGTATGACAAGTAATAGAGAAAGTGATGATCAAAATGACAATAACCCTCACACTGACCTCGTCTACAAAAACAACGCTTGGAGCAATTTTACTCGCTAATGAAAAAACGGCCTTGACGTATTTTTCCCCTTCACCAAACCACTATAACAACAGAGTTGGGTATCAATAACAAGTATCTGAAAAAAGGTTAAATTACACTGAGCTATCCACGACTATTGCTCTATTTTACTTTACTGCCTTAATTTCTTATTAAGTAAGCTCCCTAAAAGTGTTACATTTAAGGGTTTTTTAGTGAAAAGAAACTTCTTTTAAACCCATATCCAAGGAGTTTACTATAACAAACAACAAAAAAACCTTTTGAGGTAGTTCAATGAAAAGCACCAATAGTTAAGAATAATTTATTGTAATATAGCCTTAAAAGGTTATGCAAAATATCATTGCGGATAGCAGAAATAGCACACCTTTGAGGTGATGCTTGACATCGATATGTTGATAAAGTTTGCTCCTGCCTCCGTTGCAACAGCCTTTGCAAGCATTGTTTTTCCCGTTCCAGGAGGACCAAAAAGCAATATTCCTTTGCAAGGCTAAATAAAATATAAATGTGAATTAAGTTTTTTTTAAGAACACATAAATTGCCCAACAAAACCAATGTAAGCAGAATAATAACTAAAAAGGCATATTTGTTAGTTATATCCTATAGAAACATAGTTTGGGTTCTCTTTCTTAGATATTGCTATGCCCTACTGTTGTACCCTAGAGAATTATAACAAAAAAGGCGTGCTAATGAGGGAGAGTTTAAGAATAATCAAAATTGCAAAGGGATCCCTTTGTATCTTTGATCAATCTTTTGATATAAATAATTCTAACTAGTGTAGGTTGAGCCATCAGCCTCACAACATAAAGGGAATCTTTTGATATTAATAATTCTAACTAGTGTAGATTAAGCTCTCAGCCTCACATCATAAAGGCGATTCATATTCACATAGTTTGGGCTCTTAAAAAGTGAGGCAATTTGCAACCATTTTGGAATTTTTAAAAAACAAACCTTTCTTTTCATGAGAACTTTTGTAATATAGCAAAATGGCTGAAGTCAGATTTTTGCAAGAACATGTGAAACCTACTAGTTGCAACTCCTAACGCAAAAATGTCAATTAGAGACTGAAATGTACTATAGATGTGGCATTGACCCAAGAAAGTTATGGACTGATAAATTGACCTTGCAGCAACATATTTTATTGATCCTTGCAGATTTCAAGGTTGCTTGTGAATGGCCACTTCAATTAAGTATGTTTGGAAGAATTAATAGAAAGGAAAAATAAGAATTAAAAAAACGTTTAAAAGAAAATAGGGTTAGCAGCGAAGAGCACAAGTGCACCAAATAGCTAAAGATGCCAACATTTAGAAAGTGGGAGAAAGCATTTTAACCTTTGTCAATTGTCCTTTACAGAATAATTCCGGTCTTTGCAGTGGAAGCATCACCAGCTCCTTCAATGTGACCTTCACGTTTTCCAAAGCTCCGATGTCATCAAATGTAACTCCGATTTCGTTCGGGGGAATAACATCAACTAGAAGTCTCTTCTCAAACTCATTCTCGGCAACCACATCCTGAAAGAACTCAAAGATAAATGCAGAGAGGACAAAATTTGTACACGATAGACAAACTTTTTTAAAAACAGAATTATAGACTATCGATAAGAATAATATGGACAATCTGTAAGCAAAGGGTCTCCTAAAAACAATAAGATGACTAGATGGCAATCACATCTCCATCTATTAACTTAGAAGCGATAGGGTCTCAATCTCAATTTAATTCTTATCATGACATGTGGCCAAAAAAGTTTTTTCATAATCTTGAGGAAAGAAATTATCAAAATTTTCATTGCTATTGTTAAAATATCCTCAAATCATTAAAAGCCTCTACTAAAAATCATTAAAAAGATTTATGTTTTAACTAAATCTTTAACACAATTCTCACATTGTTTGAGTTTGAGTGTATCAGAAAATTTCTGTGTCTACACAAGTTTAAAGTACATGTAGAGTTTAAGTATGTCACCTTGAGGGATTTCTTTGAACTCTTAGCATCATTCTGGATGCCTTGCAGCATATCAAATCCATGCATAATGCTGCCATAATCACCAAAACAATGTTAGAAGAGGAAAAATTGGTGAAGTTATAAGTTTCCAGGACATGTCACAGATGTTGTAAACAAATTGCCAAAACCTACTCAAAAGTGCATTTATTTCAAGCCTCTAAAATTAATGAGACATTCAGGGTCAAGTATCACAACCTTTCACCAGAAAGTACAGGCTTGGCATCCTTTGGAAGTGCAACAGATCTTTTGTCTTGAAGGTGATAGCTCAAAGCAAAACCGATTATTTTATCAACGCCTGTAAGACAACATCAATGGAGATATAGAAAAATGAGCATAATAATAATATTATTAATAATATAGAAAAAAAAATCAACTATGCTCACTTTCATTTGTAAGTGTTTGATCTTTTATGCATATTGTGTCAAGATCATTGCATTCCAGTCCAACGCGATTTAGAAACTGAAGGGGGGAAAATATAAATCATCAGAAGATGTTACACAAGCAGTTTGATGATCTGCTAACAGAAATTGAATAAACAAAATCAACTGAAGAAACAAAGTTATCAAATCGTAAATATGTATCTTGTATTGTTTTCCAAAGTATCGTATCGTGTGTCGTATTGAATCGTGGATCATAAATATCATTAAAAATGATCAAATTAACAATATAAAGCAACGATCGAAATCTAAAAGACTGGTGAAATTTTTGGAATTTTTACCCTAAAATCGGTAAAAAGAAATAATTCATACATAGGATAGCATGTTTATAAATAAGCAAATCCATTATCACAATTTAAAACCCAAAAGAAGCTATAACATATTAGACCGTATCTCGTATCGACGATATGTATTGTATTGCACCGTATTGTACGATACACATCTTCGATACGTATCGAAATCCCTATGAATCGTATCGTATTATAAGATACGTACCGTCTATAGTATGATATTGATAACACTCTGAAGAAACAAATTAAACTACAAGCAGATGGTAGATACAATACTCGGTGCAGATACTATATTAGCTTAAATGCCGGTTGCTTGAATTACAAGTAGCCAAAATGGTTGTGTTGTTGTTGATAGGATTTCTTTTTGAATATCTGATAGGATTAAAACAAATCCTAGTTTGTAGCCCTTGGAACAACATTTGGATATGTCTTAGCATAAGGAATTATGGATCCTTCTCAACTAGTCAACTTACAGATCGAATGCTCAAAATGTTAGCTTTGGCTTTTAGAGTTTCAACATCGCGGTCCAAGTGTTGTTTCCAATCTAAAAGTTCAGCTTCCTCCTGAAACGACCCAGGATCTCTTAAGAGATTATGTGTGAAGTCCAATTAATAATATCTAACCATATAAATGCCAAACATAAACCTGGGGTAGCTGGATTGTCACTTTATTGGGAAAAAGCTTGCCGAGGTGCTTCATCGTCTTGGGAATTTCTTTGTTTCTGTCAGCCAACCTACCAAAATTATCCTGGCACAAACAAGGAACACAGAAGTTTCATCATTTACGTCATTTTTACTACGTAGAAGCCAACAAGAGTTTCATTATCTGAAATCGTTACAAGAAAATGAAACCATAACATGGATAAGCATATATGAACAAAAAAAATTTAGAATTATAGTGACTAGAAAAGAAATCAATGCGGTTGGTTTGGGTTGGAGAAAAGAAAGATGAATATCTGAGACAAGTGGCAACAGTCAATTTCTGCAAAGGTGGCATATCATGGCACCAACGAGTCAATGAAATGGGAAGCAAAGCACCAAAACGACAACGCCTATCTGTAATAAAATATTACATTCCAAAAATTTAAATAATCAAACCAGTGGCAACAGCGAACATTCAAGTGTAATTAGAATTATGATTCCTAGGCACGCTGATCAACAATTAAGAACCGCTATTCGACAACTAAATGCCCTGCAACAAGGCTCAACTACCAAAATAACAATGAACAAGACTACAAATTCCAATTACTACAAACTCAGAGTACAATGTATGAAATAAAAAATAGAATCGCAACCCCCAACAGCCAAAAATACAGTTCTGGGGTCGAAGCTTGTAATACTGGAACACAAGCATGCACATAAACATAAGTGCCTCTGAACTTGTTGCAGTCTGGGTCTATGGTTGAAGGTCCAGTTTATTGTGCATTGATTTGTGTCTGTCATACCTTGCAAAATAGAAATTGCTTTTTAACATAAGTCTCTTCTAATGTAGCTTTCAGATTTGGAAATGAATAAAAATATGCCTCCCTCAGAATTCGGTATTAACTGCACTCTTTTAAAATATGTATCTGCACATACCAGTATACATCATTTTAACTATATTTGAGTTTTAACCCTATCTGCACAATAAACCTATAAAATATATAGTTTCGCAGATACATTTCCTATGGACGAAAATTTAGATTAGTTCGCTCTAGCTTATGATATGCATATGCATCACTAATACTTATTTTTCATGTGTATTGCACATGCACGGAAATCTGGTAAACTTCAGGAGGAGACATTGAGTTCCTTCTCTTACAAAATTCCTGACATCCTCCATCTCAATAACACGAAACACGAAACATTTTCATCTGCGTAAATGGTAGAAAAATAAGACATTTAGAAGGTGATAGTAATTTGATTAAACCGGTCAACAGTATAAAAAAAATTATTTTCAAGCAAAATGGATCAAAGGCATGGCAAAAGTTGCTTACCACTTCCCTTTTTTTCCCTTCTTTATTCTTTCTTTTTGTTCTTTACTTCTTCTAAGTTACTTTCTTTTTTCTTTGCTTTCTACTTGTTTTAAATTCTCTCATTTATTTAGGTAGGCTCATGTTGGTTGTACAAGCTCCAACTTTTTCAATGATTTCTACATTTTACCATCATTATCAAAAATCAATTGTATCACTTATGACATTTGCAGTTAATTATACGAGCAGAATCCATTCCTAGCACAATGATGAAGGCGCCACTTTTCATCTTGTAAATCAGCATATAAATTATGGCTAAATTGCACAACTGTACCCATCTACTTTCACGTTTTTTTATGATTGACACCATGAATTTTAATAATTGGAGATAAGTACCATGAACTATTTTTTTGACATAACTACCATACAACCATACAGCGTTAACTTTTGTGCCTTAATGGACCATTATACCCCTCGAAATTTTAGGGGTTGACTGAGAACACAAAGGTAAAATGGGGAAAATAAGTCAAATATTGATGACGTGGCAGTTAAATATAACGTTTGCAGACGGGAGAAAAGTCGATGGTATTTAGTTGCAATCAGGGGTGATGGTTCACGGTACTTGTTTGTAATTAAATTAGTTCATGGTATCAATGGCAAAAAACGTGAAAGTTGATGGGTACATTTGTGCAATTTGGCCGATAAATTATCATTGTTTTAATTTCCTGTTTCTAAATCACCTCTTGCAAACCTTAGCATTAGCTATATACCTTTTGGGTTGGACATTGACGAAATGCCTATCGTCATTAGTTAGTACTAACTTTCTCAACGCCTTCAAAATCCTCACCTTAACTAAAATTAAATGATTGGAAGACTTCCGATATCCAATCCCTTGCGGTTGGATAGCCTTTCTGCTCCACTTTCTTTTCCAGCTCTTGAAAGACTGCAAAGATGGGCTGTTAGGCAGCTTAACCAAAAATTGGAGCGTGCATATTGACTGGTCAACTGCATATTGATTACTGGTGTCTCTATAAAACAGATGAAAATACTAAATCCTCGGTGTCATGATTGCACAGGAGTTTTCTGCACTTCTGGAGAGGAAGATACTAAATCCATAGGGTTGTGATTGGTGTTGCTGCTTCATTTTTCACAGTGGCATCAAGAGTCCCTTTGTGCTCACATTAAATATCAAAAACCTTGAGGCATGAAGATCTAGCTGGTGTATTCAATAAGGTCAAATTCAGTTAACTTTGTCTACCTCTCAAAACGAATTTACAGTTCCAACAAAGGATATAACTACTTCACTTTTAAGGCGATAATTGAATGCTCTGCTGACTGGATGCAAGTCCATTCAGAAAATAAGTATACATTGTTAAGGCCTTAGTTAAATGCACTCCATAACTTTTAGCCCCAAATAATGAAACAAGCAGTGAGTAAATGAACAAGTTTTGAAGATATAAAGACAGCATAAACACATACTTGACAGTTGACACACGCAGTTAGCAGTCACACGTACACATGTTACAGTACCCTTATAGTCAAATCCACCAAATGATAAAATTCCATGGAATTTATGACCAAATGCACATGATTGCTATGAATTTGAGCATTCTCTTCGTTGGCCCATTTATCCATTGTATCTATTTAACATTTTGTATTTCCGCACACAAAAATGCCTGAACATTTCATGTGTCAACTAACAATTGCATATCTTCATAATGAAGAAACTCTTTGATCATACCATCAAAATTAGTATAAGGGATCCTCACAAAAAAACATAGTATAAGGTAATATAATGACACAATATAGGTAATATAATGACACAATATCAGTAAAACTTACGAATGCATAGTAGAGATAAGTGCAAATATGAGACGGAGAACATGTTAAGAATGGGTATTGAATATGCATGTTAAATATATAAGAGTTGAAAGAACGGTAAATAGTACCAACCGGGAAAGCAAAGTCAAGAAGTGCTGTTTGGTTGCTCCCAAATTTTGTAAAAAGAAGACCGCCAGGATGCGACTGCAAAATAGAACATTCATATAAGATTTAGAAAGAATAATATAAAATGTTCATAAAAAGGAAAAATGGCTGAAAATTAAATTATATGATATTTACTCAATTTTCACCTTCTCTTTGCGGCTATCCAGCTGCGTATGAGAGCCGATTACAAGAACGCCTGAAGGTAATAGATCAAGCTTTCCTTTCAATGTTAAATATGACTCGGCACTTCCTACCATAGATTTCTCTCTGTCTTTGAGAAATACTATCACAGGGCCAGATTTGCTTTCTTGAGATACGACCTGGCTACTGGTTAAAATTAGAACAAGGGCTAAGGCATATAATGAAACAAACAGATGCACACAAAGAAATGGCAAACCAACCTCTATCAATTCATTAATGGCAAATCTTTCTGATTCATCATATCCATGATTTTCGGGCCGAAGTAAATCAGCTGAATCAGAAAAGCGATAGAGAAGAAAGGACTAATTAGCATGACTACAATTCACATAAGAGGGCAAAAAATAAATTATTTTTAAAATAATTGAAGACCGGTAGGAGAGTCACCGGTGCAAAAGAAACCATGATCTTCTTCACATAATCCACCAAGATCGTTACCACCAGGAATTTGTTTATCAAATCTAACTCCAATCTTCGAGGCTCCATTTTCCTCAAATGCAAGAAGCACTTTTCCTCGATAACCATTTGTTGGACCTCTGCATATAGTTACGGTGTGAATACATAAAATCAAAATAAAAATGTACAGAAAGCATTCTCCACTAAACGGATGCCACATGTCATAGATGAGACTATTAAAGGTAGTCCTATAGTTGTTCTTTGTATTAGGCCTTTACCTAGATAAGTAACCCTTCTAGCAAAGCATTAGATATCTGCCTCGATGAATAGACAAATATACAAATACCCTACAGACTTTCCTTTATTTATGAGAGCGTAATAAGAAAATCTGATCGCAGGTCTATGTATATGTCAAGGCATGGCCTGCTTTAAAAACGATGCAAGAGGTTTCTTCGGCTTGGCTCTTGCTATTAGTTGCTAACCCTAACCTGACCTCATTATTATACTGGTAATTTTTCCAATATGAAGCAGATCCGATCATTATCAGCTAGCCTGAACCTAACTAACCTGGTTAAAAAGGGCAGACCAAACAAACCCACAACAACGTTTATTTTAAGTTTGTATCTATATAATAAAATGTAAATGAGATAAGTTGACTGCTGCTTGAATTAGATTAAGAGATCGATTTTGTTTATGAAATTTTGGATTTAACTCTTAATTTTTAAACATGAACAAAAAGATTTAAAAGTGAAGATGTGAGAGTCTTAGTAAAATACGATGAGATTAAAGAAAAATGGAGAAGCTACTTTCATAAATTGTTTTTAAAATAATAATAATTTCGAACTTAAGGTAGAATCAAGCAATTTAGATAATAATAGGGCCATTTTTTTTATTGTCGTAAGGTTAGACTTAATGAATTAAAAGGCGCATTAAAAAAGATGAAAGTGGAAAAAGTGGTAGAGCCTGATGAAATTCCTACAAAAGTTTGGAAATGTTTATGAGATACAAGTCTAAACTGGTTAATGCTTTATAAATGAAGGATAAACATTTTGATATCTATTTATAAGAATAAAGGAGATACCCAAAATTATTTAAACTATAGTAAAATTAAGCTTCTGAGTCATACAATGAGATTATGGGAAAAAGTAAACGAGTATAGATTGTGGAAAGGAACATGCATATTTAAAAATCAATTTGGTTTTATACCAGGAAGATCTACAGGAGTGATATATTTATTAAGACGGCTGAGAAAGAAATATAGAAAGAAGAAAACTCTACATATGGTTTTTATTGATTTAGAAAAGTCTTATGATAGAGTTCCTAGAAAGATGCTATGATGGAGTTTAAAAAGAAACAGTGTCTCATAAGTATATTGACGTGATTAAAGCTAAGTATGATAGAGCAGTTATTAGAGTAAATAAGATTGGAGAGACAGGCATTTCCTACCACCATGGGTTTACTTCAAGGATCGATTTTTGCGCTGGTTATGGACTAGCGTTTTGAGACGTATGATACACGTGATTAAATTGAAAGGATATATAAAATACGTAAATGTTTATATAAAATAAATATATTTATGTTTTATTACCTTAACTTTTCAACTAATTTATTATCTTATAATTAATTTGAGATTTGAGAAACTAGTTATGATTTCGTAAATATTTTTTCAAAAGCATAAAAATTTGATAAAGGCTATCTAATATATCTCTTGGTCTTAACTAGCCATGAGCGGATCACAGTATGGTATACTAAATCGTTTATTGTGACCGGGTGTGTTATACCCAGATCGAACCATCAAATATAAGACATACCTCTTTTGCTTGAGCGTAAAGGCGTGTATCGTTCTTTTAGCTAGCACTTTCATTTATTTTTTTATTTCTTAAAAAGTTTGTTTATGAACATAGGAATTAGATTTGTAATAATCATTAAAGTTTTTGTTGATCATGATTATCTCTTTCAATATTTTTTGAATCTATATTCTAAGATTTAATAGTTGCTGATAGTTTAAAAAGTTCTTATATCAATAAATGATTTTCCTAGTTTTCTGAATATAAATTGAAGAAAAACACGATGGGCGTGTGCAGTGTTGAAAAATGCGTTCTACACGGCCACATATGCAAATACGTCCCCTCGGCGCATGAAAATGGATGGTTTTCTTGGTATATGCGGTGAAAAAGTTTGCCTTGATGCATAAAAGTTACTATACGGCCGCATATGCTCTTTATGCGGCCGCATAAAGCGCATAGAAACTTATGGTTGAGTTGGGTTATGAAATGGGTGTGGGGGTTTTATTATACCTTTATCCAAAGCCCAAACCCAATAACTTAAGTACATCTAGAGATGTAAACGGATACGAATAATCTAAATAAAATACGTATTCGTATTCGATTTTTATCAAAAATGGGTATTGATTTTCAATTCCAATTATTCATATTCATCAACAACAACCAGATACAGATATGGTAGCACATATTCCTTTCTTATTCAAATCCGATTTAATATCCGACTTTTTATACTATGTATGATTATAATTTTTACGATATTCGTTTTATATCAGTATCGTATCCAAATTTCTTCAATACAGATCGTGGTTTTTCATTTTCTGTATCCGTATTCGCATCTGTCAACGGCTACTAGATACGGATATGGTTACACCTATATCCGACCCGTATCCATTTCGTTTACATCCCTAAACACATTTATAAAATTCCCCCAAAAACCAAATAAATTATTTCTAATTATTCATCATCTTTTCTCTCCCATATCAAATTAAGGCTTGCCTCCAACCTCTTCTCCTTTGCTCTCCGATGAAACTTCCAGCAAAACTAGACAAGATATTGCCTTTTAGGTAAGAAATTTGAGAAAGCTTTTTAGCTTCTTAATAAAAAGCTGTATTTTTTCTTCAATTTTCCTGTTTATTTTTTTAAAAACCCTAAACTAAAACTTCATATATTTTGGCTTTTTCTCAAAAAAAAAGTTGATTACTTAATAATTTAATAATATTCATTATATTAAAATTATAGACACGATATATTTTGAACACATATTTAGCATTTGTTCTATATTTGTTTCATTTTTTATCATTAATATATTTTTGGGAATATTTAATTTAAATAATACAAATCACATATGCGACGCATAATCGCTTATGCGCTATGCGGTCTTTAGGCGCATGAAAATCGCATAACATTAGGCATGTATTTATGGTTTGATACGGGCATCTTTCTCAAAAAAATTCTATTATCTTAACTAAAACGGTAAAGAAATTGATTGTCAGACCTCAAGGATGTCAATGGTGGATAAAAATTGTCATGTTTCGAATATATGAAGATTAGGGTCAAGGTGTAGGGAGCAATGTTATCAAAATTAAATTCAAACTTGAGAACAGAAAAAGATTTTTTTTAAAAATAGATTAATTAGTTATCAACCTTAATTCGAATCTCTTTTACCTTACTTTTTGTTGCATTCATCCACAAACTGTGGAGAGAATTTCAATTCGTTTGGATCTCAAGGATCCAAAAGGAGTTTTTATTATATATACACAACTTACCTGTTTACATTAATTTTAAATTTTCATGTATCTATTTATTTATGAAGAATTTTAGTTTTTGTTTTGGAACCAATAATATTTTTAAATATTTTATTGTAACGTTTAGAATAAAGGTTTTTTTTGGATATTTTATTTCAATTAATTGTGTGAGCGTCGCATGTCCCCCTTCCTCTTTTGGTTATAATAGTAAAGATTAACTTACTATACATATTCAGGATGATATGACATGGTGTATGTTGTTTGTTGATATTGTTTTAATTGATGAATCTAAAAATGAGATAATTGCTCAAGTTGAAATATAGAGAGAGGCCCTTAGAATCTAAGATTTAGAATTAGCAGAAAAACTAAATATATTGAATGTAATTTTAACAAAACGGTGTAAAAAAATGGGTGGTGCAAATTGATGACCATGAAATATCTAGGTAAAATCATTTTCGTTACTTAAGATCTTAATTAACCATGATAGGGAGATTAAAGAGGATGTAACTCATAGGATCAAGCGGGGTGGTTGGAATAGAGAAGTGCTTTAAGAGAGCTACGTGTTTTAAGATACCTTTGAAATTGAAAGAAAAATTTTATAAAACGGCGATAAGATCCACACTTCTTTATAGAGCATAGGAGCGGAATGTTAGGCAATTAAGAAACATGCCAAAAAACGAGTATGGTTGCAATAAGAATATTAAGATGGATGAGTGATAGTGCACTAAAAAATATGATAAGAAATAAGTGTAATCGTAACAAGGTAAAGTTAACTCCTATGAAGGATAAGATGAGAGAACCGATTGAAGTGGTTTGGACATGTGCAACGGAGACCAATCAATGCCTCAGTTAAAAAACGTGACAAAGTTATAGTTCGTGGCACAATTATGGGTAAGGTTAAACCTCAACAAATATGGATAGAGACAATTAAGAATGATGTGCTAATTGTTAATTTAACCGAGGAGACGTACCTCAGTAGAGCAGAATGGAAGTGAAGAATTCATATAGCTGACCACAAAAATTTAGGATGAAGGCTTCTTGTTATGAACAAAAAGATTCTGTAGATGAATTGTTTAATTAGGTCAAATCAAGTTAACCAAACCAAATTCCTTAATCTTGACCCTACAAATTTATAAGAGGGTTAGGCAAGTCTACCACTTTATGACCCATATCCTTTTTTTGGTTGGGTTTGGGTCGAGTAATCGGGTATGGATTAAATGGACAGACCTAGGTACAACATGCAAAATTGAGATACAAGGGTTTGAATTCCAACACAGTTCTATCCAACAGTTAACATACAAAACATCCTCATGAACTGGCAACTTGCAATTCTACCACTTCAGTTCTAATATTAAAATCTTTTAGGGAATGTAAACTCCTCAATGGAGGGTTAAGAGAATGGAGAAATAAATTGCCAGCTCTTAAATGATTAGTCACTTTCTGAAGAGCATAAAGTGACAATTCTTCGAAACCCATTATTTCGACTAAATTTGTAAGAGAACCGTAGCTGACTTCACAACCAAAAGGTCTCTCCCTCATCTGATTACTTGGTTGGGTATAAGAACCCTTTTTACACCATGAAGCAATGTTAGGGATAGGGGCTATTTTTATACAAAAAATAGCATCCTCTTTTATTGCCACGGTCCAAGTTAGGTCTATCTTTACGCATAGTCTCTTCTTTAATAACGATCATTCCGCTCCTAATTGACCAACCCGTTAGCCTACACAGCCCAATTATAAACCAACTCAAACCATTTTCCCTCATCCAATCTTTAGTGAAAACTTGTAGTTACTTGCAATAGTTCATATTTAATATCCCATTATACTGTCTCTTCCTCGCATTTCTGCACATCCATCCAAACAATTTCATTTCAAAGAATTTCCATATCTAGTATACTAACGAGTAACAGCTTTTTCGTTCTCTCCATGGGACTCGAAATATTGCAATTTTAATTTATCGTGTTTATCAATACTTCAGTAACTCAACATCTACAATACCATTTTTCAGTGGGCCATATTAGTTAATCAGATAGAGTACAAGCAATGCAGAAGAACAAGTAGCAACACGTAAGAATAAATAACTTCAAAATTGCTAAGTCATTATGTACCTCTGAGTCTGAACAGGAAATCCTGATGACTGTGCTGGACCCACATATTTTACCCTATCATCTGAATATGACAATTCACATGTTAATCGTTTAATAATTTATTCATGTTAACTTAGAAAAAATTGAACAGGAAGCTGTATCAAATTATAGAGATAAAAATGAGCTATCGTGCCTTCTTTAAATTGATAAGCTTTTGACGATGCTGTTGATGTTTCCTGCTTTGGTAAAGACTGTGGATTAGATGTCCCAACCGTATCAGCCTCCACACTAGAAGCTTGCCTCTTATGATGTAAAGGATCAGCCAGTGGTGCCCGCTGCTTTGAAAAGACGCCTGATTTTTCTACCTTTGTGCTTTCCTTCAGGGGCTCTGACTCCTTTGACAATGTGCCCTACAACAATTTGCTAGATAATTCAGTAGGTCAACATTCAAATTCTACTTCAAAAGGAATTTCCAGTCATGCAACAAGAATGGTAATTTGAGGCCAGATTCTGTAAAAAAAATAATGGGAATTTGACTAAGGGTAATTTACTATATTGGTTAGACCAATGTTACCCGGAACGTTGAACGTTTCGGTACGCAGAACAAAAACGGGAACGCGGAACGCCACTTGTTGTTGAGCCCAGTAAGATAAGGGTACTCTTCTTCCACATGCTTATATAAGATTGACAACATACCTCTAGAAAGTGAGGTATTTGTGAATCGTTTGTATGTTTGTGTGTGTATTGATCTATAATATACATATATATTTCAATTTCTTTTGCTAAAACATACATATTTTTTATTTAACACAAACCCAATTATATACATCATTTAACATCAGTTTTTAATAGGTTCGATCGGAACGGTGATTTTTCCAATCTCGAGTGCTAGTGTTCCCGAATTGGGAATGAAAGTTCCAATACACAATTTGCTTGTGGTATAGCGATTTATGGTAACATAGGGTTAGACATTTCTGTAGAAACTACTTCAAGTCTAGCAGCTTCTCAAGATACAATGGACCTTATAGATTCAACAAGCTAAGAATAGTTAGTAAAGGAATGAAATTGCAACAGAACCTTTTAATTAGTTTAGTAACACAGAATTACAAGATTTTTCAGCATTATTGTGGTTATTTTTGTAAATAAATATAAAATAATTTTTTTATTGACACGCTAAATATTTAGAATCACCACAAAAATACTAAAGTGGAAATTTGAAAAGAGCGTTGGACTTGATGCAAAATAAAAAGTATAATTAGTCACTATATGAAGATGCCGTATGCCTCCTTTTCTTTATTGAGTTTCTATATGAAGACTTGAAGAGGGTTTGCTAGATAAAGGCTGGAGGATAAAATCAAGAAAACTTACACCAGGTAGCAGAAGAGAATCTATTATCATCAATTTGGCACCAAAGTGTTTAGCAAGTGCTTTAGCCAGACTTTCTTGATAGATCTCAGATCCTGTCAAAACAGAAAATATTAGTAAATGTGAGAACAAGCAGAACAAAGAGAAAGGTAAAGTTATATTAAGGAAAAAAAGAGAAGAACTCGGAACACATATAGACAATGATAGCATACCTGCTGGACCAGATAAAAGTGTGCGCTGACTTAAAGATGAAATCTCTGGGGAAAACTTCATTTTGCATTCCAAATGTATATACGCACATGACAAAAGAACCTTCTTTGTATTCTCACTGAATTAAGACAACAAAGTTTCGAGGAAATTTAGTAGCTGGAAGTTTTAGGTCCAGATATCAAAATAAAATAGGTTGTGTAACCAAAAATTACTGCTCACAAGAACAAGCATTGTGAGCACATTTTTTTGTCAAAAATCCAACCATGCATGCCAAATTTGCAGTAAGGTATAATAAATGCAATCATTGGTCTTAAATCATGTGCAACAGAGATACCCAACACAATATACAGGGATGTATCAATCAAATGATCAATTATTTTGTTCAGTTCAAAATAGCTTAAGAATTAATATTGTGCATGTGTTCAATTCATGGTTTTATGTCTTGGCCGGTTCTGTTCCGAGATGGCCAATTCCGATCGCAAGAATAACCCATCCGAGATCCGATACCGATATTGATACCTTGGTGCTCGGTTCTCCAACTAATTAATGGGGTTTTGGTGTTAAATTTATTGAGGATTTTGTGGGTTTTTTAATGAGTTAATGGGCGTATTAATATGATATTGGTCTATTCAATGTTTTAAAAAGCGACCGCTTAAGCGGCAGAGCACTCTACAGCGGTGTGATATTCTCACTCCTTTAATCAAATAGCCATACTTTATTTTTTATTGATTAGGATGCATTTAAATATTAATGTGTAGTTTTAGTATTTTTATTACCACTCCCTTTTTATTAGTGTTTATACCTCAATAAAGTCTTATAATGATAGTTATGTATTTCATTGGGTGTGAAAATAACATTTAAAGTAACCCAAAATTCCCAATTCTTTCATGTTGTTTTCATTTCTCTCTAGCCAAGGCTTCAAACTATAATTTTGAGGACTTCAACCCAAGGCTTCGACATCAAGTTCGACGCTTTGATTTTGACTTGGAGCCTTCGACTTTGAACAAGGAGGGTTTTCAACTAGGAAATTTCAACTTCGAGCTTGAAGGAGATTCGGTTTTGTCTATGAAATAAGGGATTGGGTAACTAAAGTTTTTGAGTTTTGATTTTGATTCAAAGCCAAGGCTTTTAAGCAGCTTCGGCTTTAAGTTTCAAGCAGCTTACAAGAAATATTTAAAGATGAGTTCGAGTATTAAAATGTAGGTAAAAGCCCCATTAGAACCAATGTTTACCAAACAACTTACAAGAAATAATAAAATTAAACCAAAATAAGACTTGTTGATTTCTGCGCAGCAGATGTGACCGCTTAAGTGTTTAAGTGACCAGGCACAGCCGCTCCGCTTCTTTTTTCGCCGCTTTTAAAAAATTTGCTCTATTTGACATATTTAATTAAATGTTAGAAAAATTCATACCTATCTTTACTACATAAACGAAAAAACAGCCGGCATAATGAATTACTAGAAAATATGTCAAGTTTTTTATAGTCAATTTTACAAAATATATAAAAGATTTACAAATTTTTATAGATAGTTTTAGTCCAAAGATGGAAATTCGATATTCCGATTTGAGAAGACCAATAGATCCGAGATTATCGATTACAATCCCAAAATGACCATCTGATACCGGTACTCATACTCTTGGTTCAATCAATTAAATATGAGAATCGAGAACTTGTCAATTAAAGTTAAGGAAACAAATTGAAACGTCTACATCTATCCCAATGGTCGTCTCTAAACTAAGCATGATGACTATAGGTAACTCTTTACTTAGTTCCTCACTTTTATATCAAGGTGATGAGGAAGTCAGTGTCAACTCCATTCATATAATTCTCGCTAAATTACAAGAAACTACCATGCACTTCCCATATTTTATTTTGAACACTGCTGCAAATATACTAACATGAACTTGATCGTTATGCATGATACCTTGAAGGCCTGTATTATGCATTTGTTTTTTGGGCTATTACATTTTGAAGTGTCTAGCAAATGACCTTTTATGAAAGAATATGTTATCGTCATCATGTACGCTCCCTCTTCTTTTACACATTAAAACTGATTAAAACCCATTTATTAAAGGTCGATTCGATTATTTTTCTTCCAACCACAAAACATGATTTCATTTCAGTTTGGTCCATCCATCAATTATCGGCAAATAGGTCGGATTTTAGAGGGCTTTTGCTTGGGTTTCAATTGGTTTGAAGAAGGCAGATTCCGAAATCTGGGTTTATTCAATAGAAATAGAAGCATATTGAGTTGGAATTAGAGAAAATTAATTCATCGTCGTTTTACGGATCTCAAAAAGCGTGTGGGCTTTGCGGGGATTGGGAATGGGTTTTTGCGGGGATTGGGAATGGGTTTTAATGGGTAAGAAGCAAGCACTTATGGACAATGAAACTTTAGGAGAAACGGTTTTGAATGGATATGAAGGAGCGGTTATACTAGTTTGTGATACATTTGAATGAGAAAAGGGGAAAAAATTAAAATGTCGGTTTCAATAGATTATTAGTTAATAACTAAATAATTTAATAATAATAATGACAGTTTCTTAGAAATATTTCTTTATAAAGAAAGATAATTAAAACTAATTCTGTTATGAATAATTTGGTAATACTCAAAGCGAAATACTTTTACTTTATTTATATATGTTAAAAATAATGTTAATATGAAATATTTCATATTATGAAAACGAAGTAACATTGTCACCGACGGGACACATGGCAACACAATATTCATTGATCCATGTGTTGATTTGATTTGCAAATTGAAGAATCTTTTAGCATGGAAAAATGTATTAAAAAAAAACATGAATGAATGAATGAATAGTGTATTGTCATGTGTCCCACATGTAGGAAATCCTACAGTAGCATTGTATACTCTGCATCCTCCTATAGTGACATTGTATATTTTATATCTTCTTGATGTCTTGCAAAACTAATGATTTATATTATCAATAGAAAGTTTATGTGTAGTTCTATCAAATAATGTTGACAGTTTATGGCATTTTTATAATATAGCATAACTAGGGGAGATAAATAGATTAACCGTTCCCGCCTAATTAGTTTGGAAATTGTCCGTAAAAGGCAAAGTTAAATTGAAGTTACCATAATAAAACATCTTCATGGAGTTTTTTTTATGAAGTGTGAGCATTCTGGAAGTTCATATCAGTTTAATTTTGCATAAACTAGCATCAACCAATAATAACAGACTGAAAGGAAGAACTTATGTAAATTATACCATAAATAAGCACAGTATTGAACAAAGAATTTACCTCAGATAGTAGGGAAAAGATTCAAAGGAGACTTCTATATCATTGGAATTAAGAATCCCTTTCTTTAAATTCTCCTTAAATGTTTGACATCTTGCTGAAGACAAAGTTGAGGGAGTGATGTCCTTGAGAATCTCCGTTTCCCTTTCCTCAAGAATTTTAAAGATGTCCAAGTCAGGAGTAGATGATCCTGCACAGGGCAGTTTTCATTCATAAAATGTATCAGCAAATTTTCTGTTTTTTATGCCAAGACGAAGGAATACAAAGCCGTTAAATTAAAGTACATATTAGAACCGGGATCAGATTTACAACAAGAAAAGGCGTGTAATCTTAATAAAATCTTCACCGTAATGTTCAATATAACATTTTTAGCGTGAAGGTTCTTAGCGTTATATTATAGAAGAGATCAACATTGAAGTCTATCTCACCATTTGGCGGTTGAGCTGGAAGCCGAGACACATCTTTGTTAGGATTTGCAAAGCTTGACAATAAAGGTGTTTCATCATCAGCTGAAGCATCATCAAGTCCGGCCTCAAAAGAGAAGTCTTTCACCGATACATCCTTGGCTTCTGCAATGCTATGTGAAGAAGGCACAATCTGGGTTGTTGTATTGGAGAGTTGCTGGAAAATCTGTGAATATTATTAAGGAGCATCTTTGCAAAAAAGAAATAGATAAAGTTTACCAAAAAAAAACATGCAAGGAGTTGATGCAAGTTCTAAAAAGGATACATAGGCATGCTTCCCTGATGCACTAAAGACAACTTCGTCTCCTGCCGTGAGAACGACATTGGAATTTTTCTTCATGATCTTTCCATTAACTTGTACGGCTCCTTTGCTTCCTAAGATTTTAAGTGAAGCAATTGATGTTCCACCTTGCTGAAAAAAATTAAAACAGGGGTAACATCAAGTGTGTGAGATGCAAGTAAGGTTCCACTAAACAGCATACTTGATTGAAACAATGTATGAAGAAGATGAATACCTCCTCAAGCTTCAGCCTGCAAAGTACTCTGCTGACAGATTGAAGCTGCAAGTTGCATCTTGGGCTATGACCAACAGTGAAGTTTGAACCACATAGAGGCAAATGGGGGTTCTGTACAGAATAGATTTAAGGAATTATAATGCCGCTAAATAATACTTTTATAATAAGAAATAATTAGAGCGTTGTAAGACAAGGTTTAAATGGTCGACTAATCATTGCTTAAATGTTTTTCAGTTAGCAATCACATCGAATAGAGTTATAAGGCCGCATGACTGCATAATTTGTCATATGTGAAAAAAAATGACAAATAGGAAATAAATTTGGCACGTATGCAATGCCCATAACCTACCTGATATCCAAAATTTACACCCGAAGTTGATACCTGCTTAACAAAGGCTAGTTTCATTCCTTTTTCTCCCTATCAACATATTGTTTAAGTTGTCGAAGATTATTCTATACCGAGCTTTGAGTGCATGCGTTTGTATATTAAAAGTATATTTTTGTGTAATTCCACATAATATAATTATGCTACTTATGGTTTGTTTATGCATTATTTGTTAGTTGACCAAACAAAAAGCGAATATATCTCTTACAACATCAATGCAGACTTTAGAATGGTTAAGTAGATGTTTAGGACAAATGTTTTCGCATATTAATACAGATCTTTCAGGAAACTCTAGGAAGACGATCGGTACAAGGAGAAAGTATCCCTACCTTGAAACTACCATTGTCATCTGAAGATGTGGTGGTTTCAAGTCCAATAAAAATTAGACACATCATCATATGAGTAATTAACCTATTTAGTAAAAATAATATAAATAAAATCCCAAATCTTCTCTTTCTTCAACCTCTCCTCGTCATCTCTGCTGCCACATGCCCTTCATCGCCGGCGAGATTCTCCATCCCCAGCATCACCGACGAGATTATCTCCACCATCGCCGACGAGATTCTCTATGTCCACCATCCTCCTCACGTCTCCTCCAAACATGATTCGCTGACAAACTTCCAACTCCAACGAACTGCGATCCTTTCTCTAACAAACACCGGCCCCAACTCCGATAACGTGGGATCCCTTCTCTAACGAACACCGGACCTAACTCCAACGAAGCTTAACCCCTCAAAACAAGCAAACCCAAAAATTCCAGGGAAAGCCACAAAAAATTGAGGCAATTAATTGAGGATTTGATCTGAAATCAAGCAACAATAACCCACATACACAGCAAGGAATCATTCCTAAATTCATTCCTTGATGAAAACGCTTATAATCTTTCAAATCCTTGTGAAGGGGCTTTTCTTTCTTTCTCAGAAATGAGTCCAAAACGAGTTTCTACATAAATTGAAATCATTTTATTTGCTGAATTGTGAAGATGAAATTGAAATCATTTTATTTGGTGAATTTGTTAACCTAAAATGAATCGGTAGGGAGGAAATCTCAAAGAGCAACATCTAAGTTGGGACCTTTCTCATTGGCTTCAACAGAGTCTAAGACTATGGCGGAGCGGTCGCCGGAGCAACCGAAAGAGGCAGAGTGGTGGCCGGAGACGGAGGTTGCGTTTTTAAGGGAAGGAGAAAGGAGGGGGTCACCTGGGCCAGCGTTGGGTGAAGAACGAAGGTCTTGAGAAACCTTCTTAATGACACATGTAATTTTTTAATAGGAAATAAAGTCACCATGTGGTGGCTTGAAAGCACTGGATACTTTCTCCGTTAGTAGAAGGCCATAATATTGGTAGGCTAAATTTATGTTTCTATGCGCGCGCGCGCGCACACACATATATATATTACTTCATAATTTTATTTCTTATAACATTAAATAGCATAAATATTTATCATCACATCTTTTGCAATTCTCTAAGTCTTTTGTAGTTACTATCTAGGTTGTCACACATATGGTTTAAAATCTCAGCTGATTCTTATCTGAGGTGTACGATTCCGATCCTAAAAATAACCGTCCAAGTTTTGGAGACCGATACCCTCTATAACCAAGTAATATTGGGTTTATCATTTGATTAGTATGGATTTGGTATTAAGATTATTAATGGTTAGTGGGTTTATTGATTAACTAATGGGTTAGTTAAAGGTGTTATAGGTTTATTGTAGGTCATTGGGTTATTATGGCTAATTTGACACCATTACTACAGCCTTGCACATCATTAATTACTAAATAAATTGTCAAATTGTTATAGTTACTTTATCCGTTTATTTTTTAAAAATCCTAATTCTTATATATTTTATTTCTCAAATGATATAAAATATGATATTCTCAATACGTGACGACTGATCATGCAGATATTGTATATTCCGATCCCAAAAGTGACCGTCCGATACGAAGATTTTAAACTATGGGACGCCCACACCCTTTAATCGGTATGAAACAATAAAATCACCATAAATTGATATTTATAGCTAAATAAACGTAAACACATTCTTCTGAGGTCTGGGCCATTCTACTTCCTTTGTAACATCTTTTAAGAATCCATCTAATGAGAATTTGTAACTTTTTCATAAGACCGTCTTTAATTGTATAGTTTGTAATCATTGTTGTTAAGATCACATCATAAAATATAATGCTTCTATGACTTTTCTATACATTGCATCTCCTCCTAATACTAGGGCAATTTACCAAATTTCCTACTCATTGCATATCCTATAAGCAGATGTCCAAATGGAATTAACTGATGTATCATGCACAACCATAGTTCAATACCTCCAGAGGCCTATGTGTGCCTCGACCTTGCACGTACCTTGCAACAGCTACGATGCTATTGTTGAACTCAATTGAGCATGAATAGCTTCCTCTCGTGCTTGAAAGGAGAGAATGAAGTCGCTTCGAACTAAACAATTGAATAATAAGTCGTAGAATACCTTGGTAAGTTAGGATGAGGTTAGTGGTTGACAAGCATTAGTGAAATGGACAAAACTTTGGGAGAACACTTATAACTATGGTATAGAGAGAGTTTATTTAGTTCACTTACCAAAGAGAAAAATTATATTAAATAAGTTTGGTGAGCAATGGTAAAACCTGCTAAGTTGACTTTTGTAAACTATAGACTTTGAAATCATCTGTAGTAATATGAATAAAAATGGTTGTTTAGTTTTTAGGATTTATGGCAAACCCCTCCCTTTCCAATTTTTACTGCCTACCAATTTGGTGCTAAGAATTATCTCGTGTTTAAAAATTAAAAATATTCATTATCATTATGTAATGCCCAACATCCATGCAAATGCATTAGCATATCACGTGTTAATAATCTACAGAGGTTTAGATTTGAGCATGTATTCACTATAATTCTTCACCGTGTCTCGAGTTTCATACTCATTCATACAATACCGCGTTCAATTAACCACGAAACTTGTCATAAAAGTAATCAATCCGTTCATGAAGTCATGATTCATAACCGACCCCACTTTAATGGGGGGAAAGGCTTAAAAGATGATGATGCTCATTAGAACAAGAGATGCGACAAGATAACTTTCAGTTTACCTATTTGGCTTGTTTGATGTATTAATACTATATGGACTCCCTCTAGAAGATTTATCATCATAGTCCATGCACAATTCTAGTGAACTTCAAAGGATTGTTCCTCAATTGTGTGATGATTAAATTGTTGAACCTATAATTTAATGTGTTCCGCCGGCTAGCTTGCTCAAGGTTCTAAGACCAGCACTCTATAGCCTATATGCCCTGAACTCGACATCAAAACCCTCGTCGATGAAGTCAGCATTGGCTCCAAAAAATTATTGTAGAATATCACTAAAACACTCTCCCTTTCCTTTTCAAGATCAGGCAAACCAGTGTTAACAACAACAAACTTCTATTTCAAACTTTTGTGTTCAGCTACATGAAATTTTTTTTCTATTCCGATTTCTTAAAGTTACTCTCCTTGATGAAATTGGACTAACATATCTATTTGACTGCCTCCATTCATTTTCATTTAGGTTTACCTTTGGCTCTCGTAGCATCATTAACTAAACCTATGACATCCATTTTCAAAAGTAAAAAACCTAGACAAAGATGAGAATGGTGCTAAACAAGTCCAAGTCAACCTAACACTATATCAAGGAGCTACAATTCTTGCATGTCATGTCATAACAAAGAGAATTCTAATGCTAAACCCATTAGATAACATGCACACGCAAATAATTAATACAAATGGCACATCTAACCTCAGAACACTGTGAAAGAAGTTTTCCCCATGGAATCGCACTATCCCCCTGCACTTTCCCCATCCGCTGCTTCCGCTGCAAAATCCGTTGATTCATCTGCTTCACCATCTTTGTAAACTCATCTGCATTCAACCCAACAAAAAACAAGATTCAAGAAGAAAACCCCTTTAAAAAATCCCAAATTCCCAAATTCTTGATAGAGAGTCCACAAGATCAAACCGTCAAGCTCCGGATCAGGGCTCCCCAGCTGCTGTGGCTGCTTCTTCTCCGTGGGGCCCACATCGCCGGCGTCTTTCGGGGGATCTGCGGGCACGGGGCTCTCCTTCTTCTGATCCAATCCATCCTTCAGATTCGCCGCCGCCGCCTGAACAAATCAGCCGAAAAATAAAATTCAAACCGATCCTCAAGAAACCAACCGCTACCCAAATGAACCAATCCATCGAAAACAACGAGAGAGGGGCAAAGATCGGACCTTGGAGCGCTTAGGGTTCCGAGGGGAAGAAGGAGGCGCAGACGAGGAGAGGCGCTTGCCATTAGAAGAAGCTGAGCTCCGCCTTGTTTCCACCATGGCTTCTGCCTTCTTCTTTGATGATTTTCTCCGTTTTTTCCTTGAATTTCTTTTCCCTTTTTGGGGATTAATTCTCGATTTGATCTGGGATTTTTTTTTCCTTCCTTTATTTCGGGGAGAAGGAAAGAAGAAGAAGAGGGCGATTGAGAGAGAGAAAATATCAGTAAATAAGGTCTAGGTCTGTTGATGGGTTTTATTTTTTAATTTATATATTTCTTTCTTTATATTTTATTAATTTTTTCTTGTGTAAATAAGGGAATATATGTAATGAATAGAATAGGGGATGGATTTCGAATATAAAATAAATAACTAGGTTTTTCTTTTTTGGGTAAATTATCAAAAAAAAACAAGCATTTTTTTCGTTGTTAAAAAACCCATGAACTCGAAACTGTAGTCAAAACCCTCTAAAAAAGTTTTTGATTGTCAAAAAAAAACCTTACATGTGATATCTATTAGTTTCATGCTATATCTACATTCATGCAATATCTAAATAGTAGCCAGCAATATCTAAGCAGCTGCTTGTAATATCTAAACCATTTTCTGCGATATCTAAATAATTTGTATAATTGGTTAGAAACAACATACCGCTATGTAAATACCGGAGGAAAATTTTCATGAAAGTTTTGACTGGTGTATTGTGGTAAGGGGTTTTTGACATTGGAAAAAATGTTTGTTTGTTTTGTCTGGAAATTTACCCTTCTTTTTTCCATGTCTTCCTTTACATTGTTACTTATTTTTAAGGGACCAAGATCACCCTTAAGTCTTTAGCTCATTCATGTGTTTCTCCAATTTTTAAAGTTGATTCTATTTGGGCACGGTTTTGTCTTTTTAGTTATTTTTGTTAAAAATGGATATCTATCGTTGATTACCATAGCAAATCCATCATTTCGTGTGCTGTAATTTTCACCTTTCATGTCCGTAATTGTAAAGGATTCTGAAAGGTGCATTGCAACGTGAGTTTAAAATCTGAATGAAGACCATATGATCAGAGATAGCACTCGGCATCATGAATCCTATGGCTAATTTAATCGCTAATAACCCTGGTTCACACATTAATATTGCATGGAAATACCCAGTGTATAGATACTAATGTAGTGAGGTGGTTTTAAGAGAGGATAAAAGTTAAGGTTCTATATAAAATACCTAAAATATCAAAAAAATTAAATTTATACCTTGGGATTGTGGGTCGGTTTAACATGGGGAATTTAATTTGAATTAGAATTTTTGCCGTGCTGATATTACCCAAACCTTTTTCAAAAAGCCATGCCCCACTTTTGTTTTTACCCTATTTGGATCAATATGAAACGCTGTGCTCACATAAAAAAGTGGGATAATGCAAAATGTTAATTGTGACCGGATCAAAAAGATAAATTATGAGGCAGGAGACGGAATCCCCAACGGCCTCCTCGAAACCGTTTCGTCATGATTCTCGTCCGGTCTGTTTTGTTTTTTATTGGGTCGGATGTGCAGAAATTGTAACTGATTCGATCCGGTACAAGTACATGGCGGTTAGAGGAGCAAAAAGAACATGTGATTTTTACTCCTTTTTTGTTAGGATTCCTCCCATGGGATTAGTGCTTGGCAAAAGGATATATGTTGGATTGGAATTCTATACGATAAAATTAATGCGCATGTCTGAAGATCAAATCCAACGGTTTATAATAAAGAAAATATAGAGGAACAACTGATTTTGATATAGAAATATTAGTATATACAGAGGACCTTGTTGGTGCATTCAATCTGTTCTTTATTATACCTTAAAACAAATTTTTTATGCTCTGTGGCTGTTGAAGCTAGCGCAATTAAAATAGAAGAAAGACTGCATGCTAAATTTCATTTTTTTCACCATTGAAAACTAATACATAAGTGGCACAAAAAGAACTCCGTAAAATTGTTGCTATGGCGACTTGCTACTAAATAAAAAAATCGCATGTGTTGAATGTATATGTATCAGTAACTGATGATGCTCACAAGTGGTGTTTCCTCATATTACGACACGTGGCGGATGACGTGTCCCGAAAGTTACGGAGGTGGAATAAATGAGATGCATTAGGGGTATTCCTCGGGACCTCGTCTCTGAGGATGCATCCGACCTTTCATAGACCTCCCTGAGTACTTTTTACCTTCATCTAGCAAACAACCAACAGCTCGTCTCCGAGCCATCTGACAGGCCGAGCTTCCTCGGTCTCCTTGCTCGTCTCCGAGCCATCTGACAGGCGGAGCTTCCTCGGCCTCCCTGCTCGTCTCCGAGCCTCCTGACAGGCCGAGCTTCCTCGGCTTCCCCGATAAACCGAGAGCGCGGAACTCAAGCGCCTCCGCAACGGCTCCGCGTATCTCGCCAGGACGAGATATCCGCATCCCCACGTTCCGCGTCCCACGCTAGCACGCCCCTCCATCAATGGGAATATCCCGCCATTAATGCAAGGATAAAGAAGGGGCATAACTGACGGCGGTGATCTCACGCCTGCTCGCTTCACGCGACCACTATATAAACCCCTCTCTCAGACGACTCAGGTAACTTGAACTGAACCCAATAGGTCGCTACGCTGCTCTTATTCCCCGGCACTAACTTGATCGTCGGAGGATCTTACGGTGGTCTCCCACCCCGGGACTTCCCTTGTAGGTAGCTCGGCCTTAGCAACTTCTAACAACCCATTGAGATCCACACGCTCAACAACCCCCAAAACAAATCTCAACCGCTAAAAACCGCTCGCTACCAGATCGACGGAGGACAATATCTAAAAGAGATCACAACCTCCATCAGTTGGCGCCGCCTGTGGGAAACGCTCTTCCGAAGCTTCTCCACCCATAAGCTGATCTTCCGCCCTCGACCCAATGGCGAATGACAACTACAACGATCCAAACATGAGCCGCCACCCTCCCCCCCACAATAGAGGCAGGAGCGGCTCGTCTCCCCTCCTAACGTCGTTAACGCCTTATCCGCTAGGATCGACAGGCTCACACCGATGATGGATGCACTCGTCCCCGTTCAAGCAGCGAACCCTGGCCTCCAGAACGTGGTTCCCCCATCTCGGGATGATGACGTCCGCAGAAGGACAAATGGCCATGCTCAGGCCCTCAATCTTATTCACGCTCATCTCAGTGTCACCGAGCGCCGGCGTGCCGACTCCGGCTACCATGGCCCTCATGCGGTGAATGATTCCATGACCCGCTGAGCGTCGGACGGCTCCATACCTCGATCCCAGGAAAGACTAGGCCGTCGCTCCGACGCCCGCCGCGCGCTCTTACCCCCTGAGGAGGTGTCGGTCAGTTCTCCTGCTTCCAGGCATGACCGACGCCCCCACTCCCGCCTAGGCCGCGCGAACAACGAACGTCGGGACTACTCAAGAAGGGCCTCACCCGAGAATTTGAGAAATTTGATAAAGCGGAATCGGAGCCGCACCATCGCGTTGACCCGAAGAGGGGACAGCCACCGCTCTAACTGTGCAGAATCCTCAGGGTACCACCACCGACTTGAAGCCCTCGAAAAGAAAATCGAAGGCATACGACGGGATGGCCATGCGTCTGGCGAAGGGGTCAGGTATTCCGTCGATTCACAGACAAAGCCCTTTACAGAATAGCTGCTAGCCGAGCACGTCTCGTCCAGGAACAAGCCGCCCAAAGTGTCCCTCTTCGACGGGAAGTCCGACATGAAGGACCACTTGGACGCATTTACGGCGGGCATGAGCTTCCAAGATAACTCGGACGCGGCTCAATGCCGAGCTTTCCCTACCATCCTGATCCGGGCTGGCCGAGACTGGTTCCGATGGCTTACGCCACGCTCTATCTTGACCTTCGACGAGTTGGCTACCCAATTCCTCGGTCACTTCGTCGGGAACCGACGACGGAAAAGGAAGGTCGACTGCCTGTTCACTGTCAAGAACGGAGACAAGGAACCCTTCAAAGGGTATGTCACCCGCTTCTACAATGCCCTCCTGGAGGTTCCCGAGCACCGCGATGAAACAGTTATCACCGTGCTGAGGTCGGGTCTTAGGCACAAAGAGTGGCTCCGCTCTTTTGCATTAGCGCAACCTAAGACCATGGCCGACGTGAAAGACTGGACCGAGCGAGAAATCCAACTCGAGTCGGAGGTGAACTCAAACCTGCCCCGAGCCGACCAGGTGGACAGAAAGAAATGGGACAGGGAGGAGAAAAAGAAAGTGGATCGTCCGAAGCCTTACTCCCCGAGGTTTCAGGAGTACACTCCTCTAAACATTTCCCAGACCGAGCTGCTAGAGGAAGCTAAAGGCGAGAGGTTCTTTAAGCCCCAGCCAGTCACCCAAAGAGCGGGCAAGCATCTCCGCGGCCCATACTGCGCCTTCCACGGGTCGCAGGGTCACCCGATTGAGAACTACAAACAACTCCGTGACTACATCGAGGAGTTGATCTGCTCTGGCCACCTGGCGAAATACCTGCGGAACAAGCAGTAGGCGGAGCGGGAGCAAAAGGACCAAACCCATCCCGGGGAATTAACAATCAGGCAAATCATGGTCGTTACCTCGGATCCAGCTCGGGAAAGCGGGGGGAACCACCACATCCTCCCAGTTGAGGGTGTAAGAGATATACTACACAAGAGGTGCAGGAGGGACGAACCGATCATCTTCACCGATGAAGACCTCCATGACATATCGCTTCCTCACAATGACCCTCTCGTGATAACGGCTAGAGTCCACCGTTACGAGGTCCGGAGAATATTGGTCGACTCAGGGAGTTCGGCGGATATCCTGTTCCACTACTGTTTCCAACGTATGGGGTTAGGACCATCCGACCTTCGACCTACCTCTTATGTCCTCAATGGGTTCACCAGCCACTCCGTCCCGGCCGAGGGATTGGTCTCCCTCCTCCTCAACGTTGGGAAAGCGGGCAATATGCGAACCATACCAGTGGACTTCCTCATCGCCAATGTCCCTTCATCCTATAACATTCTCTTGGGACGTCCTACCTTGAACACCCTCTGGGCTCAGATCTCGACTTATCACCTTGCGGTCAAATTCCTTTTGGATCAAGGGAGATAGGTCGGGCCTATGGAGACCAGCAAACCGCTAAGATTTTCCTCGCCTCGACGTCCACCGCCGGAGAGCATGGCGAAGATTTTGAGGACGCGCATGATTTCCAGGGGTCCTTAGATACACGCGACGACCAAAAAGAAATTCGAGATGCCCACGTGGAAGCATAGACGGAAATCCCCCTCGAAGAATGAATCAACGGCCGCACAGTACAGATCGGTTCTCTTTTAACCAGGGACCACCGTGAAGACTTGATCCATTTCCTCTGGGGAAACTCAGACGTATTCGCTTGGACACCCGCTTGTTCTCTGCCGAAAGACGCGACCGGGATGTTGGGATGTCCGGCCTGAATTTCGAGGGCAGATGCTATTTGGTGCTATCCGTCCACCTCTCCGAAGATGCCAAGTTGATTTATGATACCATGTATCGAAGGTTTAAACGGATGCGGCCGATGTAGCAGACTTCGTCAGATTCCCCTTCGTTGAGGGGGTTTTGATTGTGGGAACGCTTTTCCCTGCAGGCGCAAGCCCCTGCAGTTAATTACGCTACCGTATCGCGGTACCCACTTTCTCCTTCTCCAGATAGTCACTTCGTGTCGTGTGTGTGTTTGTTTTGTCTAGTTAATGAGCGCAATGCGCTTCTGTTTAAGCTTGGAGCGCTAAGGCTCTGCAGCGCTATGCGCTAGATTTGGAGCGCTGAGGCGCTCTTCTTAGGCAGCTTTGCGCCCTAAGAATTAAATTCTCTCTCTTATAAGAGATTTTGTCCCATGGATCTAAGAACAAAGTTCTTAATTTTTATAGGAGATGTTTCAATCTCTTATGTTTTTGGTGAAAGGCTCTGCCTTTATGGAACTATGATCCTAAGAGAATTGAATTATTCTCCCCCATTTTTATAATGAGATATTATGATCTCTGAAAGACAATTTGTCTTATAGATCTATGATCTGAAGAAGGTTAAGTTCTTCCCCTTTTTTTATGATGAGATACTTTGATCTCTATTATGGAAGACCTTGGTCTTATAGATCTATGATCTTAGAAAAAGAAGTAAATTATTCTTTTTATATGAGATATCTCTCTGTTCTTTTCTTTTTACCTTGAAGAAAGTTTTCTTCTTCTGTGAGCTTGCTCTTTGTCTTTGAATTTCTCAAAGTTTATGGGGGGTTACTCTATATGAGACTTGAAGTCTTGGGGCTTTTATATAGTGAAGGCTGATTTGTTCAATCGGTTAAAGAGATCTTTTCTCTAATTGATTTGGGGATGCTTCTCCCGTTGGATCTTTGATCCAAGAGCTTTTAATTTACAGAAGGCAATTTTCTTGTTTTTAACAAAATTGGGAAATCTTTTCCCATACAGAATTTTTTCTGTATTTTGATGATTTTTAATCATCATTGGATCATTGATCCAACGGTGCTATGATTTTCAGAACACAATCTTTCCTGTTTGGAAAGATTCTGAGAAATGTTTTCTCAACAGAATTTTATTCTGGTCAATTGATAATTTTTAATCATGTGTCGTTGGATCTTTGATCCAACGGTGGAGAACATTTAGTTCTAGCACTAGCGCACTCGTGCTTTGCACGTAAGCGCTGCTTCAGAGCGCTGGCGCTCTTAGCGCGAGCGCACACGTGCTTTGCACGTGGTGCGCTGTTTAGAATGCAGCGCTCTTAGCGCCAGCGCACACGTGCTTTGCACGTGGTGCGCTGTTTAGAATGTAGCGCTCTTAGCGCCAGCGCACACGTACTTTGCACGTGGTGCGCTGCTTAGAGTGCAACGCTCTTAGCGCCAGCGCTCACGTGCTTTGCACGTGGTGCGCTGCTTAGAGTGCAGCGCACTTGGTACTGCTATGAAGCGCTGCATCATTTCAAAGTTTAAAATTTGAACAGAGCTTTGCTCTGATTGGGGGAAACAACGCTGACATGCCCGGGATCGACCCCAAAGGGATCTCCCACAAGCTCGGGGTCGACCTGCAAGCCCGACCCGTCCGACAAAAGAAGAGAAGCTTTGTGCCAGCTAAACAAAAGGCGATAGAAGACGGGGTGGATCGATTGCTCGCAGCCAACTTTATCAGTAACCTGGACTACTCAGATTGGCTGGCGAATGTGGTCATGTCAAGAAGGCAAACGTGAAATGGCGCATGTGCGTCGATTTCACGGACTTGAACAGAGCTTGCCCCAAAGACAACTATCCACTTCCTCGGATAGATCAGCTAGTGGACAGTTCGACCGGCCACGAACTATTGAGCTTCATGGATGTTTTCTCCGGTTACAATCAGATCTGGATGAACCTGGCCGACGAAGAGCTTACCGCCTTCACCACGGATCGAGGGGTATAATGCTACAAAGTGATGCCCTTCGGACTCAAGAACGCAGGGGCCGCGTATCAACGCTTGGTCAACAAGCTGTTCAAACCACAGATTCGGAGAAACATGGAAGTCTATGTTGACGACATGCTCGTAAAATCCGCCTCCTCAGCCGGCCATACTAAAGACCTTGGTGAGACATTCGACGTCCTGCGCATGTGCAAAATGAAGCTGAATCCTGCTAAGTGTGCGTTCGGAATCACCAGTGGGAAGTTTCTCGGGTTCATGGTTACCCATCAAGGAATCGAAGCAAACCCAGAAAAGATTAGCGCCATTCTCAACATGGCAATGCCCAAGAGCAATGTCGACATCATGCGTCTCACGGGAAGGGTGGCTGCCCTGAGTCGCTTTATGTCCAGGTCCGGAGAGAAGTGCCTCCCGTTCTTCAAGGCCCTAAGGAAAATTCCTAAGTTCGAATGGTCTGAGAAATGCCAGAACGCTTTTGAGCAACTCAAAGTGCACTTAGCGGCTCCCCCGCTACTCACCCGACCGGTCGAGGGAGACGAGCTATTATTATATCCAGTCGTCTCCGGCCAGGCCGCAGGCTTGATACTTGTCAGAGAATTTGAAGGCATACAGAGGCTGGTCTACAGCGTGAGTCATGTCTTCAAGGATGTGGAAATAAGATACCCGGCCATAGAGAAGATAGTCCTGACACTTGTCGTCGCCTCCAGAATACTTCGACACTATTTCCAAGCACACACAATCCTCGTCCTCACCAAGCGACCTTTAGGGTTTATTCTCGCCTCCCCCAAGTCGTCAGGTCGTCTGGAGAAATGGAGGTGGGAATTGTCCCAATTCGATACCAAGTACCGCCCCCGACAAGCCATCAAAGCGTAGGTCTTAGCAGATTTTGTTGTCGAATGCACTATTTTCGCTAAAGAAAGAACGGCAATGCAAGGCCCCGAACCATGTCCCTCGGTCGAAGAGGTACTCGACCCCATCCCGGATTGGGCGCTCTACATGGACGGATCCTCTATCGAGGAAGGGAGCGGGGCTGGCTTGATCATCTGTGGCCCAGATGAAGCAGAAATGGAATACTCTTTAAAGCTTGGGTTCAGAACGTTGAACAACGCCGCGGAATACGAGGCTTTGTTGGCAGGGCTACGAATCGCCTCCGCGGTAGAGCTGAAGACCATCAGAGTTCGCAGCGACTCCGCACTGGTCGTTGGCCAAGTAACCGGGCATTTCGAAGCCCGGAGGCCACTCATGATAAAATACCTGGCCAAAGTCAAAAGACTTCAAAAAAATTTCGATGAAGTCCAAGTGGAGCAGATTCCCAGGAACTTGAACACCCTTGAGCAACTAACGCCTTGAGCAAGCTCGCTTCTTCCTATTCGGCCAACCATAAGAGAAATATCCTCTTTGAAGTTTTACCATGGCCCAGCGTAGAAGACGGAGAGGTAACACTCCAGATCTACACAACTCAGGAAGAAGGTCGAGATTGGAGAAACCTTCTCATGGAGTTCCTAAAGGGCGGTGTACTTTCCGAAGACCGAGGAGAAGCTCGTCGGCTTCGGGTCAAAGCACAACATTTCGTCTAGAGCAACGGAAACCTGTACAAAAAATCATACACTCGGTCTCTACTCCGGTGCATCGACCCGTACGAAGCTGACTATGTTCTGCGAGAGATACATGAAGAGGTCGGCGGAGCACATCAAGAGGCCCGAACATTGGTCCAAAAGGATCTACTGCAAAGGTACTATTGGTCGAGATTGCACCAGGATGCCGAGAAGCTGGTTAGAAGATACAAGAATTGCCAACTCTTCAGCAGCATATCTCGTCTCCCCGCCACCGAGCTAACGCCACTCAGTTTCCCTTTTGCACAATGGGAAATGGATATGGTGGGCAAACTCCTTACCGGCACGGGCGGGCTCGTCGCAATGGACTATTTCATGAAATGGATAGAGGCCATACCCATCAGGAAATCAGACTCCACCTCTATGATAAAATTCCTGCAGAACAACATAATTTCTCGATTTGGGATCCCGAGGTGCATAGTTACTGACCATATGACCAACTTCGAAAATGATAAAGTCAAGGACTTTTGCAGCGATTACCACATATTGATGAAGTTTGCCACAGTCGCACATCCTCAATGCAACGGGCAGGCATAGGTAGTCAACCGAGGCGTCATCTACGGCCTCAGACCCTGCTTGGAAGGAAGGCAGGGTGGCTGGGTCAAAGAACTGTCACGAGTTCTATGGGCATTGCAGACATCGAAGAAGAGCACCTACGGGAGAAACTCCATTCAGCCTCTGCTACGGCACCGAGGCGATGGTCCCCGTAGAGATTGGACTGCCCAGTTACAGGGTAGAACATTTTGACGACGAAGCTAACACCTCGGCTTTCCGAAGCAACTTGGACGTCCTACTGGAAAAGCGAGATCGAGCGCAAATCAGGGCTGCCGCATATCAGCAGCAAACCACCCGCTACTACAATACCCGAGTTAAACATCGAGCCTTCAAGACGGGAGATCCGGTCTTACAAAGAAATGAGTTCGTGGACCAAGAGAGACTACATAAATTCTCCCCGAAGTGGGACAAACCATTCCTCATAACAGAGGCTTTGCCCGGTGGAGCGTACCGCCTGCAGGACGTCGGGGGGCGTAATTTTCTTCGGCCTTATAACGCCAAGAAACTTAAGTTGTATAAATAAATATGTACCCTCTTTTAAAATAATGTAATTCCTATTGGCATTTAATTAAGTCTCCTAAGCCAGGTCCTATCGCAGAAGAAATCTCTTTTGTTCCTTTTCTCGGTTCTGAGACTTCTAGGTTTGTTTAGCGAGAGTATAAAATGTACCGAAGGGGTAAAAAGAGACAATGCACCTCAAGAAAAGAGAAATTTATTTATTAAGAGGTATTATGGGCTCCCCAGCCTCACAACAGTTACTACGAAGGAAGGCGGGGATTAAGGAAACATTGTCGATGGTACACCGAAGAAAGCTCCTCCAGCCGAGCCCAAGCAGCCTCCACCCGCTCTCTCCGACGGTACTCTCGGAACCTAGAAGCCATGGACTCCCCGGGATCCCCGTCCGCTGAGCAAGATGCAATGACCAACCTTTACTGGAAACTCTCAAGAAGAAGGTCCACCGAGCGTTCCCGCCTACTCTTTGAGATCATGCCAAGCCCGTGGACAGTGTGCATTTTGCCAAACGCCTCGTCCATTAACTACGGAGACAGCGTGTTGTACAAACCCTGGGAAGTCCTCCATATCGCATACATTAGCACCTGAAGGAGAGAAGATCGCCGAGGAAGCAGGCGCCCACAATGGCCCTCTAGACAGCCTATCACCTCCTCGTACATATCGTCGGAACGATCAAGGTTGTAAAAGTATACATCATCACGAGAAACGATCTCCCTGATGGTATACATGCGGCCGGTCATCTTCAGAGGATGCAAAACTGGGAAGAAACAAACATGCCTTCGGTATTTATAGTGTAACACCCGAGTCCAGTTCTACTAATTTCAGTTACCGTTTGAGCGTAGCGTGGCACTTATTTCATTTATCTTGCTTGATTGTTACTTATTGTAATTTTACCCCGTCAATTCATTTTTACATATAACAATTTAAGGCATCTAAAATAAAATTAAAAATATTCGTCTTGGCCTGCTTGACACCCCTAACCCTGTTGTAGCGTCCGTGCATCGTGTTCTCGTCCCGTTCGGCAAAACGGGCGAGTTTGGACGGCTACGCGCACGTACGTGTGTCCGTTTTGGGGGTATGCTTTTGACTGTAAAATACTTCATTTTAAATTTTGGATCCCGCCTAAAATTTTCTTATTTCAATTTCAAATTTTTGGACCCGATCCGGGCGTAATTTGGAAATGTTTTACTTTGTGCCAAAATCCCAATTTCTAGTATATTTAAACCGTCATATATTTTAATTTAACCATATAGATTTTTTTTCCTAAATCTCTTATTAATTTTCCTAAACCCACAAATATTCATCTCCCCACCAATCAGAATTCCTTTAAATCCCGTGGGCCCCACTTCTCTCTCCTCTCTCTCCCCGTCGCTCTCTATCTCTCTCCTCTCTCCCTCCCGTCTCTATATCTCTCTCCTCTCTCTCTCTCCCCCGTCTCTCTCTCTCTCTCTCCTTATCTCTCTCTCTCTCTCTCTTTTATATATAAATTTCTTTCCTCCCTCCTCTTTCTATTTCTTTCCTTCAGCCGAAGAACCCACCTCGTCGCAACCCTAACCGCGCACCCCGTCGCCGCCGCAGCCCCAACGCCAACACCACCATCACCGGCCTCCTCGCCTCCTCTCCCTCGTCTCATCCACATCCCCTTCTTCTTTCGTGCACCTTGCTCCGGCGACCGCGGGCCCCCTGCACATGTCACGCCCCGCTTCCCAAAATACGGAATACGAGGGGTAGACAAGGCCAGCCATGCTCCTACGGTCAAGGAAAAGTCCTGCCGTAGTCACACTTCGGCTTCTAGTTTATCATGGTAAACAGTAAACGATGCGCAGGTAAAGAGAAATGCAGTAACTGAAAGATACAATAATATAAACTGACCTGAAGTGGAAATAAACGAAAGTAACTCGGAGTAGCGAGTCAGAAAGTCTGTGATGCACGTCTAGTACTGATCCAAGCTAGATCTTCTCCTCACACTGAGCATGCATACTCAGGTCATCAGAGCGACACAATAGCAATATAATATGTATAAAATCAAGTGACAGTTCTAACAGTGATAATAGGTATGTGAAGCAGTAAATAAATAACATCATGAATATGTATGTGCAGTAATCAACGCAGCGGAACAGTAAAGCAGTATAACGATATGTCACGTATGTCAACACGGTATAAAAGTAATATAAATGCCAGCATCCCTATCAGTCTCTAAGTCTCACTGTACAGGTCACTAAGCCTATCGTCAGTCAAAGTGTGAGAGTCAAGCACTCGCGAGTGTCCTCCACCCAAGGGTAGAACCCAAGGGCAAGGGACCACGGGCCCAACATGTAACAAGAATACCACGGTGTATATATCACGTACCCTGTAGATCTCCATATAGCTCCCTAAATATATAAGCCGGCATGGGACTCCCGAGATTCTGTTGAACTCACACTTAAACTACCCCACACCCCGTGGTCTACATCAAACGCTAACCATCACCCTAAATATTAATCGATCCGTGACGAGTCTGTGCGAGAACTGGAGGCAGGACCTCCATCAAGCACGTCCCGACCAATACCTAAGATAAATGGCAGTGTCGGATGCCTTATCTGTGACATCCGTGCAAGCGCTTCCATAAGTGTCCCATACCACTTATAGTCACACGTACACGCATCCCACAGACGTCGACAATGCAATAGAATAAAAGGGACACGGATTGTGCACAAGTACGTATCACTTTCACTTAATCACGGATACACGAACACTGACGTACTTGCCACAATCATCACTAAAATCTAACACTGGGTGAATGCACGATATCACAAGGTTATTACTATAATGATATGGGTATGATGTGATGCATGAACAGTATAAGAAACACAATTAAGGTGTCATAAAACAATATTCTATCACTTGCACGATTTATCATGAAATGTACATTTATAATTTAGCGAAACGATAAACAGGTAGTAATTAGTATGTTCAGTTATCTATCCATAGAATTTTTGTTTCAAGCCAATCGGGTTCCAGGATCAAAAGTTATAACCTTTTCATTTTAAGCGCTCGCGGCTGGAAATCCAATTTCAGAATCAGAAGTCCGTTTCGCAACGCATTTTAATCCCAGTTGGGATCAGATTTTAGCGATGCTACAGTTGGATGAATTCTAGGGCTTTCAGTAAAGTTTTCAACGCAACAAACGGATCTTCAATCGCGTCTGTACGTTAGGAGTTATAATCTGTTTAATATTAACATGTCAATTCTGATTCTGCTGGGACTGTCATGTGTCCCGATCTTCTAAATTACAAATTAAATATCAAACGGTAACGAAACAGGATGAGACCAAAAGTGTTGTCTAGCTAACAGAGTTACCTACAATACGCAGCAGAGTTCCGCAACCTACGAGTTAAGGAATTTCTGTGGTATCCAATACGGAACAGCAAGCAACAACTGGAGTCGCTCTGGACTGCAGTCCAGAGTCGCACTCCGATCCGAATATCATCACAGTTAAAATACAGAATGTCTGAAAACTGGCCTAGGGTCAAAGTTCGTCGAGTTAGCTTCGATTTGAGCCCTCGAACACACCATTCTAATATGTATATGATTTATGGTGAATTTGACGGTTTTCAGGTGCAACAGAATTACAGTTTTACGGTTAAACTTAGGAGTAGTCGTTTTAACTTTTAACAGTCGTATTTTATAATAAAATTCACACACTAGAATCACAGGCTTACGGGCCAAACTGTACAAGTGAGTACCGTCAAATTGGATAAAGATTTCCTAAGAGAACAAGTATCGAACAGTTGTATTGCGATATTTTAACATAAGGTAAACATGGGATATATATACGATGTTGATTTGTAACATGTACAGAATAGCATGAAAGCAAGTAAGAACTTGCCTGGAGGCGTCTAGGCGATGCACGGCAGTGATGCGGTCTATCGAAATGGCCAGACGCGATCACGACAGATCTTGGCCTCGGCTCAAGTTTCGTTTGACGGCAACGACGGCGACTGAAGTTGCGGCGTTGGTTGGCCGGAGCAGGGGAGAGGTGCTGAGGGGGAGAGATGAGGCGATGAAGAGGGCGTGGTTACTGGAGATGGTGTCTCACTGCCCAAAGCAGTGGGTTGTGGCCACTGTTAGGGTCGGTTTTGTTCTGGAAATATCTTCGTCGGGGATTGCTGCGGTGGGTGTGCCGGTGATGTACGGAGGAGTTGAAGGTCGCCGGTGCAGCTCAGGCGGTGGCACGTCGGAGTTCCGGTGGTTGGAGTTAGGTGAACATGTCGGCGCGAGGTTTAGAAAGGTGTCGACAGTGAAGGTTTGCGACAGTGAGATGTGGAGCTTGGGAGAGGGAGTGGGTTCTCGGTGGTGGTAGATGATGAGGAGGGGTTGGTGGTTGGGTGTGGTCGAAGGTGGTGAAACGACGGCGTGAAGGAGGTCGAGACGACGCCGGCGGATCTTGTGAGGAGGAGGGAGGTCAGGGAGAGCGAGAGAGATATCAGGGAGAAAGAGAGAGAGAGAAAGGCAGGGGAACGAGAGAGAGAGTTAGAGAGATGCAGGGAGAGAGAGGTAGAGACGATGACGACAATGATGACGGGGTTCGCTGGTCGTCGGCGCAGGGGCGACCAAGCTCGGGTGCAGGGTTGGCGTGCAGGGAGCTCGACAGGGGTGCTCGGGTATGGGTGTGAGGGTGGTGGTGAGGGAGATGATGCGACGACGTTGATGAGGATGATGATGATGATGAAGTGGTCGACGATGAGGCGAGGAGAGGGACTCGCCGGCGAGAGGCGCAGGGGCTCGGTGATGGGTTTTGGGGTATGGGGCGATGGTGGCGGGGAAGAGTGAGGGGAGGTAGAAGGAGGAGAGAAGGAGATTGAGGGGACGGGGTGCGCGTCGTGGGGAAAACGGTACGCGAGCGCGTGGGCGTGGGCGCGAGTCGCTGCGGAGAAGGCGGAGGAAACGCGCGCGGGAATGGCGGAGAGAGCCGTTGGGATTTGAAGGAGGGGAGATGAACAGTGAAGCGGGGAGTGGGCTGAAAAAGATTAAGGAATTTTTATAAAATAGAGAAGTAGGCTGGTGAGGGATAAACGGGCCGGCCCGAGTTAAATTAAAAAGAAATATAACAAATAAACTAGATGAGGGCCGGGCCAAGCTTAGAAGAAAAAGGATTAAAAAAATGGATGATGGGCTGGCTGAGTGAAAGGAATGCTAAAGCTTGGGTTTAAGAGAAAATTAAATTTAGGTTATGGGAATTGATTTAGGAGATGGGCCGAGGGATTTTAAAGTTTTGGGTTAAACTTTGGAAGGGGAAAAATGGGGTTTTAAAAGAGAAAAATGAATTTAAATAAGGGAATGGGAATTGGGGTTCTGTTAAAAGAAAATGGTGTTGGCTAAGGGAATTTGTTGGAAAAAAAATACAATAGGGTTTGGGTTTTGAAATAAATAAACTAATAAATAATTATAAGAAAATTTAAATAACTTTTATAAATGAAATGGAAATACAGCTATTAGTATAAAAAGGGTTGGGTGTTACAGCATATCTACACCGCCGGGAATCGCCGCCAGTAGCCTTGTCTCCATACTCCGGCCGTCGTACAAACCCCGGTGAGCCTTGCCTGTGTCTTCTTCTTCTCTTCTCTTTCTTCTCCTTCCCTTCCTTCTTTTCTATGCTCATTTTTGGTGATCTGCAGTTCTCACGGTCACTGTTGGCCGACCGCCGGAGCTCCGTCGACGTGGTCGACCATCACCACCCCTCCACAGATCCTCGTGAGCACCTTCGTCACTATCCTCCTTCTCTTCCCTCTTCTTGATTCTTCTTTTGTCGTTTCATAGATTCTTGAAAATTGCAGATTCGCTGTTTTTGGGTTCGCCGGAATCCGGCCGTGCCGGCGACGCGTCCCGACGTTCCAGCAAGGTATCCCGACCCGTGTGGTTCCACTGTTCGTCGTTTGGGTTCATTCCGTGAACCGTGCGCCCGTCGCGAGTTTCCCCGCCGACGTTTTACGTTCCGTTCTCCCGATTCGCGACCCGTCGAGGTAAGTACCCCTTGCTACATGCTAAACAATATTTACATACACATTGATGACACCCTAAACCTAACTTTGGTACGATCATTTCTCTTTTTCGTGTTCAATATTGTTATATATCATTTTATCTTTCAAACTTGGAACCTATACATATATATATATATATATATATATATATATATATATATATATATCATTGCATCCATGAAGTCTTAAACTTGTTAACATGATTAAACGGCTATAATTGTCATACTGCATTCTTATAATGTTGAAATCATCTCTGTGACACAACTAATAACTGTACTGCTAATTGAGTGAATCTGCCTATTGCTTAATTCATTGCTTAGATCATGCTGTTGATAACCATGCCTGATTATGTGACTGAGTATGAGCACACCCATGATATTGTTTACATCTTGACCTGACTTGATACATATATATTGCTTTACCCGACATGGTACCGTATACTGCTTGACTTGACCTGATGTACCATGACCTGACCCGTTGCCCGATCTTGTGTCTAATGCCAACAAACCTGACATGTAGTCCTCATGGACCGTTCCTGTTGTCTATCCAGACAAACCTGTTTACCTGATCCTGTGTTGGCATTAGTTCTTGATTTCGGGATACCTGACTTGACTTACACATATAACTTGGGGGTATGGGGAAATCAAAGGTGAAACCTGACTTGTAACTCAACAGTTCACTACTTGTTCTGATCAGTTTTAGGCTAGGCCAGCCTTGGAATGATGATGCTGACATCATTCATCTGTACACATTCCTGTTTAGTGCCTAGCGGCATGTCTCGGTTTCAGCCCGAGAATCTTAGGGCCGTGGTCCCGGGTATGTACGGGATACTATTGAGTTACATCGATGATTCATCAATTTGGTTTCAAAGACTTTAGAACAGAAAACCTGATAGAACAGTTAGTTTACCCACTGCACACTACCCTGCACTACTCTGATTTATATTATTGTTACCCTTGCTTTATTCATGTTTATAATCGCATTGCCTGTTACCCTGTTTATTATGTTATTACTTGATGACTTGACGCGCTGACGTCTGGGTTTTGCATGGCCCAGATTCTGTACCGCTGTCGCAGTCCTAGCAGGAGTACTTCAGCCGACAGGTTGAGCTGTGAGTGTCAGCAGTAGTTAGCTTTTCTTTCCTGCATTTTATTCCTGATGTGAGCCCGCATTACGGGACATACATTCCAGTTATTTTGTATTGGATCTTTCGCTTCTGCATTTGTATTATTCTTGACTCATGTTATCTTGGATTATGGACATGTTTAGATAGTTTTATTTTGTTCTTGATATCTCTACAACCGTAATGTGACTGTGGATGGATACTTCCTACCCACAGGTAGCATGGTTGGCTATGTCACGTGCCCATTTTTAGCGTACTCTGGGAAGCGGGGCGTGACATGGTTCTTTTGGTATCAGAGCCATAGGTTAGTCGGGTTGATTCTTTTGTAGTTGGGTATTGTACCCAATACACGAATCAGAATACCCGTGTTTAGGAAACATGTACTGCCACCTTGCCGTTTACTATTCTTGAATCACATTCTTCCTGATTATATCTTTTACGATGTGCAAACTTCCTTTGCATATCAACTCGAAACCTGAATCCTTGTTATCTCTAGGACTTAGGCGACTTGGGTGGAGTTATGTAATTGTGGCTATGATACCGCGGCATAGTTACAATGCGGCACTCTATTTAAGTAACTTGGAGTTCTAGCCTTGATCTATATTCCGAATCTATCATCATGCTAATGTTGGGTGTTTTGATTTCAGGAATATGACCGGTAAGAATTTGAAGACGTACCAAAGGCGTGCGGATGAAGCCGCCATGCTTGGAGTGATAAGAAGAATGCTGGAGAATCAAAAGAAACAGACCGAGCTGATCCAGCAGCAAGCGGAATCGTTTCCGGAAGGTTTGCAGATCGTTCTGCAGTCTGTGAACAATGTTGGAGAAACCAGTTGACCGAGTAGGGACCGTAGCAGATTTCAGGTGTTTGGGTCCGTCTATATTTACTGGTTTGGAGGAGCCGTTGCCAGCAGAGCAGTGGCTAATTAACACAGAGAACTTGCTTATTGCAGCACAGATTCCAGATGAGAAAAGAGTTGATGTGGTACGCATTCAGTTAGTGGACTACGCCCGAGAATGGTGGCTTGTGGAAGAGAACCGCTTGCCCAAGCCGATCAAGTGGGCGGATTTTTCAAAGAGTTTTCTAGAAAGTTCTTTCCGCGGACTACACGGGAGGAAATGGAAGAGAAATTCATCGGGCTAAAGCAGAATGGAGCACCCGTAGATATGCATGCAGCAGAATGGACAAGACTCAGCAGATTCGCTGGACCTTTAGTTGCCAACGATGCAGACAGGGCACGGAGGTTCATGCGCAGCTTGGACGTGGACATCCAGAGGCAAATCGTCTCCCTGGGTTTGACCACTTTCTCATAAGTACCTGCGGCAGCCCGAGAGCAGCAGAGTTTATCTGGGATGAAGGGGAGTTTGCAGCAGACAACAGTTGCGGTAAGGAAGCCGACATTTGTACCAAACCGAGCTCATGGTCGCAGAGGTATTCCAGTGGACCGTCGAGGTGTAGCACCCATGAAGAAGCCTGTTGTCATCGATCGAAGAAAGAGCGTGACTTGTAACTACTGCAATTTACCTGGCCACATGCAAAAGGATTGTCGAAGGAGACTGGGACTCTGTTTGGTTTGTGGAGCGGCAGATCACGCCGTCAGTGCTTGTCCGTCGAAGCTTCGTACGAGAGATGATTTTCAGAAGCCTCCGCAGAGACCGTTCCAGGGACAGAAACAGCTGACTCAAGGACCTAATCAGGCTCGAGCTTTTACCTTGACAGCTGAAGAAGCTAAGGCGTCAGAAGAAGTTGTTTCAGGTACTCTACTCGTTCATGGTTTTCCCGTATTAGCGTTATTTGATTCTGGTGCATCCCATTGTTTTATGTCATCCAAGTTTATAACTACACACTCGATTGACTACACGACCCTGTCTAGTTTCTGGGACATACACACGGGGAATGGGAAAATCATAGCTAGTAGGGAATGTAAAGATTGTACAGTTGTTGTGTGCGGACAGGAGCTTTTTGCAGATTTCTTGGTGATTGATACGGGCAGCTACGAGGTCGTCTTGGGAATGGATTTTCTTGGCACTTTCCACGCTCACATTGACTGTAGGGCAAGGAAGGTAATTTTCCAGATTCCTGGACATCCCGAGTTTAGCTTCACCGAAGGAAGCAATTCTGTCGGGCCAGTCGAGTTTAGGGCTAGGCCGACAAACAATATTCTTGCAGCAATGGAAGTTGATAATAGTGAAGAGCCGGCTATTGTTCACGATTTTATGGACGTGTTTGAAGATATATCAGGTTTACCGCCGAAATGAGACGTGGAGTTCGCAATTGATCTTATTCCTGGTACAGCACCAGTATCCAAAGCGTATTATCCAATGGCACCAGTAGAGTTGGAAGAAGTCAAGAAACAGGTTGCTGAATTACTTGAGAAGGGTTGGATTCGAAGCAGTAACTCGCCTTGGGGAGCTCATGTTCTTCTAGTAAAGAAGAAGGATGGCACAAGAAGGATGTGCATCGACTATCAAGAATTAAACCGGGTGACTATTAAGAACAAGTACCCGATCCCTCGCATTGGCGAACTTTTCGAGCAGCTTAGTGGCGCGAGGGTATTCTCGAAGCTGGATTTGCGATTCGGATATCATCAGGTCCGAGTGAAAGCAGAAGATACTTGCAAGACGGCGTTCCGAACTCGGTATGGACATTACGAATACTTAGTGATGCCCTTCGGAGTAACAAATGCGCCGGCAGTATTCATGGACTTGATAAACCGAATCTTTTCACCATTCTTGGATCAGTTTATTGTGGTGTTCATTGACGATATTCTGGTTTACTCGAAGAGTTTTGAAGAGCATACTGAGCATTTGAAGATCGCACTGCAAACGTTGAGACAAGAGAAGTTATATGCGAAGATGAGTAAGTGCGAGTTTTGGCTGGAGGAAGTAAAGTTTTTGGGGCATGTTGTGTCTGGTGATGGAATTGCCGTCGATCCCGAAAAGATTGCAGCAGTTCGTGATTGGCCAATTCCAAAGAATGTTGCGGAGATAAGAAGCTTTCTTGGACTCGCCGGATATTACAGAAGATTTGTGGAGAACTTTGCTCGTCTGGCGGAGCCATTGACCAAGCTTACGCGCAAGGAGGTACCTTTTGTATGGACGGATAAGTGTGCGTTAGCTTTTGAGACGTTGAAGCAGAAGTTGATAACCGCCCCTATTCTGACCGTGCCAGACAATTCCGGAGGATTGGTGATTCACAGCGACGCATCTGGGAAAGGATTGGGATGCGTTTTGATACAGCATGGGAATGTTGTAGCGTACGCATCAAGACAGTTGAAGACCCATGAGAAGAATTACCCAACTCACGACTTGGAACTTGCGGCTGTGATTTTCGCTTTGAAGATTTGGAGACACTACCTTTTGGGCGAAAGGGTCGAAGTGTTTACTGATCATAAGAGCTTGAAGTATGTATTCACGCAGAAGGAGCTTAATATGAGGCAGCGTAGATGGTTGGAGCTGATGGCTGACTACGATCTTGATCTTAAGTACCATCCGGGGAAGGTTAATGTCGTGCCGGATGCACTTAGTCGGTTACCAGCAATTCAGGTGTTAACTACGCAGAAGGAGATCGTTGCAGATTTTCGAAGACTTGACTTGAAGGTTGTGCTACCGCATTCTACGGGACAGTTGATGCAGCTGCAAGTACATTCATCGTTGATCGAGAATATTAAAGCAGCACAATCACAGGATCCTAGACTGCAAAAGTTTCGAGGACAGGTTGAAGCCGGACTACGAACAGATTTATTGATCCACGAAGATGGTTTGTTGAGGTATGGTAGCCGTTTGTGTGTGCCAAAGGGGGATATTCGTGAAGAGCTTATGAAGGAGGCACACAGTTCAGCTTATTCTGTACATCCAGGAGGCACAAAGATGTACCGAGATATTCGACAGCATTTCTGGTGGGAAGGCATGAAACGGGAGATTGCTCGCTTTGTGGCAAAGTGCTTGGTGTGTCAGCAAGTTAAGGCTGAACATCAAAGGGTTGCTGGTTTATTGCAACCACTTCCGATTCCTTAGTGGAAGTGGGAACATATAACCATGGATTTCGTGACGGCTTTACCGCGAAGTCCAAAAGGCAACAATGCTGTATGGGTGATTGTTGACCGATTGACCAAGGCAGCTCACTTTATTCCTTTTCGGGTTGGTCAATCAACAGAGACTTTGGCAGAGCGGTACATGCAAGAGATTGTAAGATTGCATGGAGTACCGGTGAGCATCGTGTCCGATCGGGACACTCGGTTCTTATCACACTTTTGGAGGAATCTACAGGAAAGTTTGGGGACTCGATTGAAGTTTAGCACAGCTTATCATCCTCAAACTGATGGTCAGTCGGAGAGAACAATCCAAACTCTTGAGGATATGTTGAGAGCATGCATGTTGGACTTCAAGGGTTCATAGGAGGATCATCTACATTTGGTGGAGTTTTCTTACAACAACAGTTTTCAGGCAACTATCCAGATGGCTCCATTTGAAGCTTTGTATGGTCGTAAATTCCGTTCACCTGCTTGTTGGGACGATGTCGGTGAACGAAGATTATTGGGACCAGATTTGGTTGAGCAGACAGTTGAGAAGGTTAACACTATCAGAAATCATATGAAGGCAGCACAAGACCGACAGAAGAGTTGGGCAGACACGTCAAGAAGACCTCTAGAGTTCGCCGTGGGTGATTTGGTATTCTTGAAGATATCACCGACTAGAGGGGTGATTCGTTTTGGAAGTCGAGGAAAGCTTAGTCCTCGATTCGTTGGACCTTTTGAGATCTTGGAGCGTGTTGGTGAGGTAGCGTATCGTTTGGCGTTACCACAGTCCTTGGCGAATGTGCACGATGTGTTTCACGTATCTCAACTACGAAGGTATGTTCGAGATGAAACGCATGTATTGGATCATTCGGAGTTGACAGTACGAGAAGACTTGACTTTTGAGGAGCGACCGATTGAAATCGTGGATCGAAGGGAAAAGGTTCTTAAGAACAAGATGATCCCTCTTGTGCTTGTTTCTTGGGGAAATCGCTCGCATGGAGAGTCCACTTGGGAACGAGAAGATGAAATCCGGCAGAAGTTTCCTCATCTTTTCTTGTAGTTATTTTTTTGTAGCCTATCTTTGTATTCTTGGAATTTCGAGGACGAAATTCTTTTTGTAGTTGGGTATAATGTAACACCCGAGTCCAGTTCTACTAATTTCAGTTACCGTTTGAGCGTAGTGTGGCACTTATTTCATTTATCTTGCTTGATTGTTACTTATTGTAATTTTACCCCGTCAATTCATTTTTGCATATAACAATTTAAGGCATCTAAAATAAAATTAAAAATATTCGTCTTGGCCTGCTTGACACCCCTAACCCTGTTGTAGCGTCCGTGCATCGTGTTCTCATCCCGTTCGGCAAAACGGGCGAGTTTGGACGGCTACGCGCACGTACGTGTGTCCGTTTTGGGGGTATGCTTTTGACTGTAAAATACTTCATTTTAAATTTTGGATCCCGCCTAAAATTTTCTTATTTCAATTTCAAATTTTTGGACCCGACCCGGGCGCAATTTGGAAATGTTTTACTTTGCGCCAAAATTCCAATTTCTAGTATATTTAAACCGTCGTATATTTTAATTTAACCATATAGATTTTTTTTCCTAAATCTCTTATTAATTTTCCTGAACCCACAAATATTCATCTCCCCACCAATTAGAATTCCTTTAAATCCCATGGGCCCACTTCTCTCTCCTCTCTCTCTCCCCGTCGCTCTCTATCTCTCTCCTCTCTCTCTCCCGTCTCTCTATCTCTCTCCTCTCTCTCTCTCCCCCTATATATCTCTCTCTCTTCTATATATAAATTTCTTTCCTCCCTCCTCTTTCTATTTCTTTCCTTCAGCCGAAGAACCCACCTCGTCGCAACCCTAGCCGCGCACCCCGTCGCCGCCGCAGCCCCAACACCGACACCACCATCACCGGCCTCCTCGCCTCCTCTCCCTCGTCTCATCCACATCCCCTTCTTCTTTCGTGCACCTTGCTCCGGCGACCGCGGGCCCCCTGTACATCTACACCGCCGGGAATCGTCGCCAGTAGCCTCGTCTCCATACTCCGGCCGTCGTACAAACCCCGGTGAGCCTTGCCTGTGTCTTCTTCTTCTCTTCTCTTTCTTCTCCTTCCCTTCCTTCTTTTCTATGCTCATTTTTGGTGATCTGCAGTTCTCACGGTCACTGTTGGCCGACCGCCGGAGCTCCGTCGACGTGGTCGACCATCACCACCCCTCCACAGATCCTCGTGAGCACCTTCGTCACTATCCTCCTTCTCTTCCCTCTTCTTGATTCTTCTTTTGTCGTTTCATAGATTCTTGAAAATTGCAGATTCGCTGTTTTTGGGTTCGCCGGAATCCGGCCGTACCGGCGACGCGTCCCGACGTTCCAGCAAGGTATCCCGACCCGTGTGGTTCCACTGTTCGTCGTTTGGGTTCATTCCGTGAACCGTGCGCCCGTCGCGAGTTTCCCCGCCGACGTTTTACGTTCCGTTCTCCCGATTCGCGACCCGTCGAGGTAAGTACCCCTTGCTACATGCTAAACAATATTTACATACACATTGATGACACCCTAAACCTAACTTTGGTACGATCATTTCTCTTTTTCGTGTTCAATATTGTTATATATCATTTTATCTTTCAAACTTGGAACCTATACATATATATATATATATATCATTGCATCCATGAAGTCTTAAACTTGTTAACATGATTAAACGGCTATAATTGTCATACTGCATTCTTATAATGTTGAAATTATCTCTGTGACACAACTAATAACTGTACTGCTAATTGAGTGAATCTGCCTATTGCTTAATTCATTGCTTAGATCATGTTGTTGATAACCATGCCTGATTATGTGACTGAGTATGAGCACACCCATGATATTGTTTACATCTTGACCTGACTTGATACATACATATTGATTTACCCGACATGGTACCGTATACTGCTTGACTTGACCTGATATACCATGACCTGACCCGTTGCCCGATCTTGTGTCTAATGCCAACAAACCTGACATGTAGTCCTCATGGACCGTTCCTGTTGTCTATCCAGACAAACCTGTTTACCTGATCCTGTGTTGGCATTAGTTCTTGATTTCGGGATACCTGACTTGACTTACACATATAACTTGGGGGTATGGGGAAATCAAAGGTGAAACCTGACTTGTAACTCAACAGTTCACTACTTGTTCTGATCAGTTTTAGGCTAGGCCAGCCTTGGAATGATGATGCTGACATCATTCATCTGTACACATTCCTGTTTGGTGCCTAGCGGCATGTCTCGGTTTCAGCCCGAGAATCTTGGGGCCGTGGTCTCGGGTATGTACGGGATACTATTGAGTTACATCGATGATTCATCAATTTGGTTTCAAAGACTTTAGAACAGAAAACCTGATAGAACAGTTAGTTTACCCACTGCACACTACCCTGCACTACTCTGATTTATATTATTGTTACCCTTGCTTTATTTATATTTATAATCGCATTGCCTGTTACCCTGTTTATTATGTTATTACTTGATGACTTGACGCGCTGACGTCTGGGTTTTGCATGGCCCAGATTCTGTACCGCTGTCGCAGTCCTAGCAGGAGTACTTCAGCCGACAGGCTGAGCTGTGAATGTCAGCAGTAGTTAGCTTTTCTTTCCTGCATTTTATTCCTGATGTGAGCCCGCATTACGGGACATACATTCCAGTTATTTTGTATTGGATCTTTCGCTTCTGCATTTGTATTATTCTTGACTCATGTTATCTTGGATTATGGACATGTTTAGATAGTTTTATTTTGTTCTTGATATCTCTACAACCGTAATGTGACTGTGGATGGATTCTTCCTACCCACAGGTAGCATGGTTGGCTATGCCACGTGCCCATTTTTAGCGTACTCTGGGAAGCGAGCGTGACATATAGCCTTAAAAAGAATCTTCCAACGGCCGAGATTTACTCGCACAAACGTCGCGAATCACAGAGTATCGCACTTTCCTGATAGGGAACGACCACGTGTGACCCATGTCGGTCACCTTTCCCCTGCTTTACGGGTCAAGGGAGGTTGAACGACGCCTCAAGAAGATACTAGAGAGTTACTAAAGCCCTCATCATGAGGCCGCCGAGCAGCTTCCTGCTTGGCCCATCCGCAGCGGGTAGCTTCCTGCCCGACTGACGCTGTCAAAAGCCCTCATCACGAGGCAGCCGGGCAGATTCCTGCTCGGCTCATCCGCAGCGGGTAGTTTCCTGCCCAACAAACACTGTGGATCTAAATCCCTCTTCACGAGACCGCCGAGCAACTTTCTGCTCGGCCAATCCGCAACGGGTAGCTTCCTGCCCAACAAACGTTGTGGATTTAAAGCCCTCATCACGAGGTCGTCGTGCAGTTTCCTGCTCGGTCCAGCCGCAACTGGTAGTTTCCTGCCAAATAAGCGTTGTGGATCAAAATCTCTCATTATGAAGCAGCCGGGTAGATTCCTGTCGAATCATCCACAAAGGGGTAGATTCCTGCTCCATAAAGATGTGGATCTAAAGCCCTCATCACGAGACCGCCGTGCAGCTTCCTGCTCGGCCCATCCGCAGCGGGTAGATTCCTGCTTAACAAACGCTGTGGATCTAAAGCCCTCATCACAAAGCCGCCGCGCAGCTTCCTACTCGGCCCATCCGCAGTAGGTAGCTTCCTGCCCAACAAACGCTGTGGACCAAATGCCCTCATCACGAGGCGGCCGGGTAGCTTCTTGCTCGGCTCGTCCACATAGGGGTAGCTTCCTGCCTAAACAAACACCGTGGATCCGAAGCCTTCACCACGAGGCGGTCGGGTAGAATTGAGTTGCGTCGACCTTTCTACACTTGGCTATTAATCGATTCATACTCGATGCGCGATCGCCACCTCGACTCCGGGGAAGAGAGGATACCGACCTTCCTGCACTTGGCTATCAATCGATTCATACTCGATGCGCGATCACCACCTCGACTTCGGGGAAAGGGAGGACACCGACCTTACGCTAGCAACATAAAGAGACTTACGAGCTAAAAATACTTGCAGAATAATGATTCGAATAATGAAAGGTATACGAGGTAAAGTACTTGCAGATTGATCAGATATCTGAGCGAAGAATAAGTACACTTTATTCATGATCAAAATTACGTACAAAGGTATTGTGGGCTCCTCAGCCTTACAAAAATGCCCGGAGGCTTACAAAAATCTAAAACAAAAATAGATACAAGAAAATCGCGGAGGGGGGATAGCTCAGACCGCCCGCTCGGTCGGGATCTCTCCCTGCTCGGCGCCACCATCAAGGGCCAAAACGACGACCTCAGGCTCGGCGCTTTCGCCAACAGCCTCGCCTCCTGCAGCCAGCTCGGTGCCTCCCCCATGCGGCTCTTCCTCGGCGAGAAGGAACTTAGCACGGAGCTCGCCGTCGACAAACTCTGGCATAGACTCCTTGACGGCGTCGAGGGCCTTATGCCACCCGACGGCCACGGATTTGGCGAGATCAAGGTAAAACTGATCAGACGCCTTATAATCCTCCACAGCCTTCGCCACCCGGCTTTCGGAATGCTTCGCCGCGTCCAAAGAATCCTTCTTGAAGGCGTCCCTCGACCTTTTCATGGAGTTGTAAAGGCCATCCGTCTCCTCCATCTTGGCTTGAATTGCCCGGTTGGATTCGGTTCGAAGACGATGGGACTCCTTCAGCTTGGAGTTCGTCAGCCCCTCGGTAATCAATCTTGAGTCAAGAATGGCCGCATTCTCCTCCGCTTGCTGCATTGAAGGCGAAGCTCTTCCTCCCGTGAGGAGGATTCTCCTGCCTTCTTCATTGCCGGAGCTATCTCCTTGGAGTCCATGTGGACGAGGAGAGCGCAGTGCTGGAGGACCTGAGAAAAACAACAAACATGTTAGAAAACTGAAACCAAGGAAATAAAACTTGAGTGATTCCTTAAGAAAGAAACTACTGACATGAACCGCCTCCTGAGCAATCGCGGCCACTTGGGCCTTCATGGTACCCCGAGAAATCTTGGTCCCCGCCGCCTTCTCTATGTCTGCCAACAAGCTGTCGGCCACGGATAGCCCCGAGGGCACCTCAATGCAGAAATTGCCCTTCTGCACTTGGATCCCGATAGGGGGCGGCCGAGAAACCACCCGCTTCTGTCTCTTGAGGGGGATTTCCTCGGTGGGGGGGGTTCCTCCTCCTCCTACACCCGGGACGCCGGGTCCCGCACATGCTTCTGACCCTTCACCACGGTGCTCCTCCAGGCATGATGGTGTTGCGGAAGGCCTGGCTGGAGGAGTTTACCTCGGAGCCATGCTTGAACCGGGTCGGGACGAGCTGGCGCCACCGGACTTTTTTCCTTGGGCTTTCGTGGCTAGGGCAGCCATGATTTTTGATCGGTCCATAGGCTCTGCAAAAAAAAGAACACACAGGAGAAAAAGTTCAGCGACATTGAAAAGGCAAAGGAAACTTAAGCAAAATCTAAACAGATCGTCAAAAATCCTAACTTACCCAGAAAATGCGCAGGACTGAGCCCAACCCAGCTCAGTACCTGCTCGGAAAGCAGGATGTAGGTGCAAGGTTCCCTAGGGTCGCCGCTGGGTTTCGGGAGGTATCGACCATGCCATTTTCAAAAAATTGGCGCGCTAAAGAACCCTAACCTAGAATCTTAACTAGAGAATTAGACGAAACTAGAATGTAAACATCTTTACATCTAAGTGAACAAGGAATACAACCTTTGTAGACCGGTACTTCACTTCATAAGCTCCGTGTAGTAGTCCCTTCGCTCCAAGTAGTGAACTCTCGGACTCTAGAAAGGCTCCATAAGATAAAAGGAACAAGCTTGCTTGAAGTCTTCGAGGTCGAAGATGATCTACGTCGAGGAGACACCAACTCAAGCCACCTCTTCACTAATATAGAATTAGTGAAGTAAACACCCTAAACTAAATGGCTAATCTAGTACAGGATGATGAAGTAGGAATTTTGCTCACTTTAGAAATATTTTTCTCACTCATTTTCTTCACCTCCCAAAAATCTAGAGAGCTTGAGGAAGGAGATGAAGAAAAACAACCATGGAAAAAAGTCTAGTGTAGAATGAGAACCATGGGTGAGTTAATATCATATACTAACTTATGTAGAGACTTAACTATGGCTTGGGATAATGGTTGGGTTAACAAATATCTCAAGTAAAACAAAATTGGTGGACTTAGTCAATAATTCTACAAGCTTCCACTAAGCATCAACCATGTGACTAATTTCCATCCAATTTTGAATTACTTTAAATAATTAAAACCCATCATTATGATAAGCATGGTGTGAGTCTCATACATCCATGTCTCATGTATCATCTAGCATGACACAAAAGAATGTACATTAATATATATCACATATATACTAAGTATACCCAAGTGAGAAAAAGAAATGCTTAAGTGAGCTAATATTAGTTAATGTAAATTAATATATCAAATATATAATTATACATTAAATTATTAAATGAACACTTGATTTATAATCCGGCTATATCACATACAATCGACTAATATTTAATGTATCAACTTATCAAATCAACACTTGATCCGATAACCCAGCTATATCACATATAACCGACCGATATCACATATCGCGAGCATAGAATACGGTATCACATACACGTATTAATCTCGGTCCCGCACATATCATATATGTACTCCTACTTCGTTTCGCTTAAGCTAGGAAACCTCTGTGTAGAACTCTAAAGACTCGTCAATATGCCGGCAGTAGGTGGTGATCATATTAGTCACCCATAAGCCGCAAGCGGTCTGCTAAACGTAACGGCCATCCGGGTATTGAGCGATCAGAAGATCAACAAGCAAGTCTGCTCATACTCCTGCGAATCCAATCAGTAGCACTACCGTACAGTCCGGTCTCTTCATCTGATATGTCGCATATCACAGCCTGAGGGTGGTAAACGTCATACCCCAATAGCCTGATAAGTCATGCCGATGTGAGGCTCATAACGGTTCGAAAAACTACTGATAACAATTACCAGTAAATTTCAGCAACCCAGGCCAGGGATTTCCACTTATGGCCAATCAAGTATAGCGCAACATCAACCCCCAGTACCGGGAGAGAAGAAATACCCTTCTATCGCTCATTACCTCCATGTGACTCGGGACTGTACCCAAAAACCACCGTTTTGCACGATCTCTTGAACGTGGTAAGGTGGAAATCAAAGCACAGTGGGAATCACATAAGACTCTATGACGATCTCGGGTCGACAGACTAACCTGTACCAGTGTCACCAGAGAACTGTTATCTGACGATAGGTATAATACCATCTAGGAGTTCTCGGCGAGCCCGTTCAGTGTACCCAGTCTCCACGGAGCACCCGTATACCATCTCTGATGTCAAGCACCAATGGATATGGGATCATCCATCGCCCATCACATGGGTCAAGAAGCGTATACGCTAGTCTGCTCTGGAATATCGATGCCCCGTCTCTATACTCCTACGACTAGGAACTATTGAAGGATGTACTTACCGACTACCTCTTCCTCACTAGTATGATCTGCATCATAATCCTAGTAGTCAAATACTCATCCTAAGGGCTTTATCAACATGTAATAGAGAGACGAAAAGTTTACATATTAAGATAAAGAGCAACCGGATAGCATACTATCATGTCGAGCAAGAAAGTCCTCCCTATATATGTCCAAGCATCCACTATAATATACATCACATGTATAATAATGGCCTCTAGGGCATACATATAACTAAACATCTCCCACTTGCACTAAGGCCATTTGTTGTAGTATCTCATACTCAACGCCCCATAAAAGTCTCTCTAGGGAAAGGCCTCTGTGAGTGGATCCGCCGTGTTATCCTTCGCGTCAATTCTCCTTACCTTGATCCCTTGGAGATCAACCATCTCCCTGATCAGGTGATACTTGCCTCAGAATATGTCTGGATCGCTGATGGGACCGGCGTTCCTAGGCCAAAGCTACAACTCCATTGTTGTCATAATAACAGTTATTGGACACCCAATGGTAGGAACCACGTTCATCTCATGAACAAGAAATATCCAGACATCCACTTTGGTAGCATCGTTGGTAGCGATGTATTCAGCCTTTATCGTCTAGTTTGCCACGGTATATAGTTTGGAACTCTTCCAACATACTGCCCCTCCAATGAGGGTAAAGACAATGCCCGAGACTGAATTTCAGTCGACCTTATCACTCTGGGAGTTCGAATTGGTAAAGGACTCCCACTGGAGTTTACCGTTACCAAACACCAAGAACATTTCTTCAGTGCTTCTCAAGTACTTAAGAATGTCCTTCGCAGCTGTCCAGTGATTCTCCCAAGATCCGATTGATTCCTGATCAGTACACCTAATGAGTCAGCTACATCTGGTCTAGTACATAACATTGCATACATGATAGAGCCTACTACCGAAGCATATGGTATCCCTTGCACGCGAGCTCTATCCAAATCAGTTTCAGGAGACATCTTTTTGTAGAGAGTGATTCATAAGTAAGTGGGCAAACCGCCACGCTTAGAATCATCCATACTAAACCCCTTTAGTACGGTATTAATATACCTGGATTCGGGACACTCCCAACATCCACTTAGATCTATCACCATAGATCATAATCCTCCAAGATGTAGTAGGTATCATCCAGATCTTCCATGGAGAATCCTCGTGATAAGAGGAGCTTGACCGAGTGTAGCATAGGAAACCATTTCCTATCAAGAGTATGTCATCTACGTACAATACGTGGAAGACAACCTTACTCTCTACAACCTTCTTGTATATACAAGGTTCATCTACCTTTTTGATGAAGTCAAACTCTTTGACTGCCACATCAAAACAGATGTTCCAACTCCGTGATGTGTGCTTTAATCCTGATGGACTTAAGCATAGTCACTGGAGAAAATGTTTTATCATAATCCACACCTGGTTATTGACGAAAACCTTTTACTTCAAGTCTAGCTTTGAAAGTCTTAACTTTTCCATTTACACCAAGAACCTTCTCAAGATCCATTTGCTCCCGATGGCTTTTACTCCATCTGATGCAACGTTCAAAGTCATACTTTGTTGGTGTACATGGATTCCATCTCTGATTGCATAGCATCCATCCATTTCACAGAGTCCCCACTCGTGATGGCCTGCCTGAACCTGGTTGGGTCATCATCTACCATGATGCAATCCTCGCTCCCACCATCACCGAGAAAACTGTAGTATCTCTTAGGTGGATGAGGAACCCTACCAGATTCGCGGAGAGGCCGAGGTTCGTTGGAGACTATCGAATCCTTTGGTTTCACCAAATCATCATCTGTTAGTTTGTCCAGCTGGAACTCCTTCCAGTTCTACCTCATGACCACAAATTTCTTCACAAGAAATTCCTTTTCTAAAACGGGTGGCATGCTGAGAAACAAAACACCTTTTGCTCCTTAGTTTGGTAGAAGATATACCCTCGCGAATGTTTGGGATATCCAACAAATTTACAGAACCGACCTTGCCTCGAGTTTGTCCGAATTCTACCTTTCAACATAGGCCGGACAACCCCATATCTTAACTCGTTTAAGACATGGTATCTTCCCATTCCGTATCTCATATGGAGTGGTAGGCACTGATTTGGATGGAACCCCATTCAATAGGTATGCAGTTTCTCAAATGCATAACACCAAAAGGAAACATGCAACTCAGCAATACTCATCATAGAGCGCGCCATACCTCATAGGGTGCGATACCTCCACCCCGATACACCGTTGTGCTGTGGTGTACTCGGAGGAGTAGGCTGAGAGAATCCCATTCTTTGTTTAGAAAATTCAGGAACTCCATGCCCAAGTATTCGCCTCCTCGATCACATCGAAGGACTTTAATACTTCTACCCGTCTGGTTCTTAACTTCAAGCTTATATTCCTTGAATTTCTCAAAAGTTTCAGACCTGTGTTTCAACAGGAACATATGTCCGAATCTTGAGAGATGATCAGTGAATATAATGAAGTACAAAGAACTAACCTTGGCATTTGTAGACACAGGACCGAATACATCATCATGTATCCGTCCCAAGAGTTCAATAACTCTATCTCGTTTTCCAGTAAACGGAGTATTGGTCATTTTACTTTTGAGACAAGACTGGCAAGTATCATAGGATGAAAATTCGAACAGATTCTCATATTCATCCTTATGTAACTTAGCTGGTCGTGTCGCATTGATATGACCTAGTCTACAATGCCACAAGAAGGATTCGTTCATTTCTGAACTATTCCTCTTGTGTGTGTTCTACATACTTTGAATTGTGGTTTGATTTAGAACGTATATGCCATTTCATAACATGCCTGATCGAATCAACACTTGATTAAGGAAAATGTTCACAATATTGTCCTGTAATACAAAATTATATCTTTCTTTAACTTAATAAAGAAGCTGATGTAATGTTGTATATCAGGTTCGGTATCTAATAACATTTGTTCAGAATCAATGTATTTACCACTTAGTAATACAAGGTGATATCTGCCAACTGATTTGGCTGCAACAATTGCACCATTCTCTAACACTTAGAGACATATCACCCAATCCCTGTTCTCTACCTTTTGTAGCCCATATAACAGATTACATATGTGGGATCCTAACCCGGTATCTCATACGTAGGACGTAGAGGATACCGAGAAATAGTTCTTGATAATGAACGCACCCGAAGAATATGCATCAACATACTTATTCCTCGATTGGGTTACGTAGAAATCCGGATATTCCCCTATTTCCTGCTCGGACTTATAACGATTATTAGATATGTTAGTTATGTATATGCCCTATAGGCCATTATTGTACATGTCATGTATATTATAATGGATGCTTGGATATATATAGAGAGGACTTTCTTGCTCGATATGATAGTATGCTATCTGGTTTCACTTTATCTTAACGTGTTAACAAATACTGTTTTGTGATCACATGTTGATAAAGCCCTTAGGATATGTACTCGACTACTAGGACTATGATGAGATCATACTAGTGGGGCTAGGGTAGTCCACGAGTACATCCTATAACTGTTCCTAGTCGAGGGTGTATCGAGACAAGGCATCGATACTCCAGAGTAGACTAGCGTACACGCATCTTGACCCATATGATGGGCGATGGATGATCCCATATCCATTGGTGTTGGACATCAAAGATGGTGTACGGGTGCTCAGTGGAGACTGGGTACACTGAACGGACTCGCCGAGAACTCCTGGATGGTATAATACCTATCGTCAGATGGCAGTTCTCCGGTGACACTGGTACAGATTAGTCTGTAGACCCGAGATCGTCATAGAGTCTTGTGTGATTCCCACTGTGCTTTGATTTCTACCTTACCACATCCAAGAGGGCGTGCAAAACGGTGGCTTTTGGGTACAGTCCCGAATCACATGGAGGAAATGAGCGATAGGAGGGGTTTCGTCTCTCCCGGTATTGGGAGTTTATGTTGTGCTGTGTTCGATTGGCTATAACTGGAAGTCTTTGGACATGGCTGATATGGAGATTTACTGGTAAGAGTTATCAGTAGTTTCTCGACCCGTTATGAGCCTTACATCGACACGACTTATCGGTTACTGGGGTCTGACGTTTACTACCCCTAAACTAGATATGCAACATATCAGATGAAAAGATCGGAATGTACGGGAGTGTTACTGATTGGATTCACAGGAGAATATACAGTCTTGCTTGTTGATCTTCTGATTTCTCAATACACGGGTGGCTGTTACGTTTATCTGACCGCTTGCAGCTTGTGGGTGTTTGATATGATCATCACTTACTGCCGACGTATTGATGATTCTTTAGAGTCCTACACAGAGGTTTTCTGGCTCAGGCAAAACGGAGTAGGAGCACATATGTGATATGTGCGGGACCGAGAATAATACGATATGAGATACCGTATTCTATTCTCGCGATATGAGATATCGGCCGGGTATATGCGATATAGCCGGGTCATCGGATCAAGTGTTGATTCGATGAAATAGTACATGTTATATTAGTCGTTTATATGTAATAAAGCCGGATTGTCGGATCAAGTGTTGATTCGATAATTTAATGTATAATTATATATGTGTTATATTACATTACGTTAACTAATATAAGTGTTCCCCTCCGAAAGACGCGGTGGAGACGCGGCGGACGTCTCGCCTGAAATTTGGGGCAGATGCTAATTGGTGCTATCCGTCCATCACTCCGAAGATGCTAAGTTGATTTATAGCACCATGTATCGGAGGTTTAAACGGATGCGGCCGATATAGCAGACTTCGTCAGATTCCCCTTCGTTTGAGGGGTTTTTGATTGTGGGGATGCTTTTCCCTGCAGGCGTATGCCCCTGCAGCTAATTACGCTACCGCATCGCGGTAACAACTTTCTCCTTCTCCAAATGGTCACTTCGTGTCGTTGGTGTTTGTTTTGTTTGTGGTTACCCGTGGATTGTATAAGGAGACTAATTTATGTTGTCGCCCGTAGGGCGTGGATTAGTCTAAATCCGTATCTTCTTCGATTTGGGTTTGGGGGTTTTGGGTTTAAGGATACGTTAGCCTCATTTGAGACTAAGATCAACTTAAACGTTTGTTAAGGATACGTTAGTCTAATTTTAGACTAAGATCAACTTAACGGGATTGTTTATATCTGACAAGAAAGCAATTGGGCTATGCTGTTTAGTTTAGTGACATTGCGGTCGGTAATTAGTTTAAGGACATTACGGTCCATTGTTAGTTTAGGGACATCTCGGTCCAATGCTAGTTTAAAGACATCGCGGTCGAGGTTAAGGACATCATAGTCCGTGAGTTTAAGGACCTCACAGTCCGATGTTAGTTTAAAGATATCGCGGTGAAGGTTAAGGACATCATAGTCCATGGGTTAAGGACCCCACAGTCCATTGTTAGTTTTAAGACATCACGGTCGAGGTTAAGGACATCATAGTCCATGGGTTAAAGATCCCACAGTCCGTTGTTAGTTTAAGACATCACGGTCGAGGTTAAGGACATCATAGTCCATGATTTTAAGGACCTCACAGTCCGATGTTGGTTTTAAGACGTCACAGTCGAGGTTAAGGACATCATAGTCCATGAGTTTAAGGACCCCACAGTCCATAGTAATGCGTGGTTGTTGGGACCCGTCACCTCTCTGACGACGTTGAGGAATTACAACGACAAATATCAGAGGAGTAAAGAGATGTACTCTCGAACCAAGGTGAGTTAGTTGAAAGAGCAGATGTTCTCAATTCAAAACAAGTTGAGGACTTATGGCCAAAATTGGGCTAAGTCCAATTAAAATGTTTTAATATTTTATTTTTGTTCTGGCTATTAAGCCTTTATTTGGGCTCAGCCCTTTTAATAATGCTAGGCATTGGGCTCTGACATTTTTGTCTTGTATTGAATGCATAGCATTTATCAGAAACAAAGTTTGTTCTGACAGTGCGCCACGTGGCGCGCCGGCGCGTTGCGCCGGTCAAAGAGCGCATTGCGCTTCTGTCGGGTAGCGCACGCGAAGAGGACACGTGTCGCGCTTAGCGCTAGGCGCTAGTTTGTTAGCGCATTGCGCTTTTAATTTATGAGTGCATTGCGCTAGTCTGTTGGTGCGCCAGTGAGTGACACGTGGCGCGCTTGGCGCTGAGCGCCAGCCCATGAGCGCAGTGTTCTGTTTTAAAAGCGCAAAGCGTAGATTGTGTCTATGGTTGATACGTGGCAGGTTTTGGCGCTGAGCGCCGGTCCAATGAGTGCAAAGGCGCAATTCATGAGTGCAAGGCACTTTCAATAGCGCAAGGCACATTTGATCAATTTTAAGATCAAAGAGCAAATTTATGTTCTTCAAAGGAGGCTTTTTCCTCAAGATCCAAGAACAAAAGTTCTTGTTTCTATAAAAGGCTATGCCTTTATAGATCAAAAGATCTGTGAATGAAGTAAAATACTTCTTTTAGTCTTTTTATGATTAGATCTTTTTGATCTTTTCTTTTAAATTAAAGACCTTAGTCTTTTTATAGATCTAAGATCTTTTTAGAAGATATTTCTTCTTTTTACGAGATGGATTCATCTCTGTTATTCAAGAACATAGTTCTTTTTACCTTGAAGATGAAGAAAAACTCTTCTTTTTTCTAAGAGCTTGCTCTTTTTTTTTGCAGAAGGTTTTTCTCTCTCTTTTCTGTGTCTTCTCTCTCTTCTATATTTTTTTAGACTTGAAGTCTAGGGTCCTTTATATAGGGCCAAATGATTTGTTAAATCGGTTTTAAGGGATCTTTCTCTGATTGATTTGGGAATATTTCCCATCGTTGGATCTTTGATCCTAAGGCTTCTGTTTTACAGAAGATGATCTTCTTGTTTTAATAAGATTGAAAAATCTTTCCATAACAGAATTTTAGTTCTGATTAATAATTTATTATTAGTAGATCTTTTGATCTGACGGTGGGGGAATTTTAAATTCCAGCGCTGGTGCACCTACGTTCGACACGTGGCGCGCAGCGCAGAACGCAGCGTAACTGGGCTAGCACGTCCGTGTTTGACACGTGGCATGCAGCGCAGAGCGCAGCGCAACTGCGCTAGCACACCTGTGTTTGACACGTGGCGCGCAGCGCGCGGAATCTGAAGCGTTGCTTCAATTTGAATTTTGAAACAGAGCTTTGCTCTGATTGGGGGAAAGGAAGCGTCGCTTCATATCATATCTTGGAACTTGAATAGAGCTTTACTCTGATTAGGGGGAGCAGAAGCGTCGCTTCATTTCAAACCTTGTAATTTGAACAGAGTTTTGCTCTAATTGGAAAAACAAACGGCCCCCACCGTTGCGCTTACGTGGTCCACACGTGAACGCAGCGGTGGCAACATCTGAGCTTTTGGATCAACTCAGAAGTTGAAGAGGCGTCTTAGCGCCTATAAATAGGACCTTTGGTCCTCAGATGATTATCATCTTCTTTCTTGAGAATTTTTATTCAGAGCGCAGCTCTTTTGTTTAAGAACTTCACAAGAGTAAATATTTTTTCAAACTTAGGTAAAAATTTTAATAAATTTTAATGAGTTAGGGTTTTACCCATTAACAGAGACTTACTCTTAATAGATCTTTAATCTACAGAAAATCCATTTAGGGTTTCACTAGCAGAGCTTTGCTCCATGGATCTTTGATCTAAAGAGAACCCTTTTAGGGTTCCATTAATAGAGCTTCGCTCTCCAAAAGGATTTTACTCATGATTTCTTGATTCATTAATGGAGTTTTGCTCCTTTCAAATCATATAGAAGAACCCTTAAGAGTTTTTCATGGATCTTGAAGATTAAAAATGGAATTTTATCTTTAATGAATTATATCATCTTCTCAGAGCAAGGCTCTCAATGTTCTCGGGGAATTTCTTTAAATTCCCCTCATAATTGATTTTGACAGGTGTCACTCCTATCTGCAGAGCATTGCTCTCGAGGAGTTTAACTCCCTGTGCCTGTTTTTAATAAGAATTCGCTTAATCAGTCTGTCCGCTAATTTTTGTTGATTTTCTTTTTCATGAGTAATGGACGCCCACCTGTATGATCTCGACGAGATTATGTCTTACAGAGACATCCGCTCACTCGGCCGTTCTCAGAATCGAGAATTCACAAACGCCGAGTGCGCTGAAATTTTGAGTCACTTTGACGCATGCAATGGTCAACTGCTTCCTCGACACTCCTCTCTCCTGAAGCTTACTCTGGGAGCGATTTGGGAAGCGCTTCCTCTATTCTGTACCGGCGTGCCGCTTAGGGCATTGGATGCCACCGAGGATAAGGTGCATTCGGTGTATCTGATGAGCCTAATCTCGAAGAGAAGGCGAGACAATCTTATCGATCTCCTGCATCATGCTTTTCAACAGTCGGCCATACTTGCTGCCTATCGGAGGGTGGAGGACATCCATGGGGATCCCGACGCTTGTGATCGCGAAAGAAAGCATACTAGGATGGTTCGAAGTGCCTGGAAGATTCTGGACAAAGTCACTTTTGAGTTCCTCAATCCATGCCCTGGATCTGAGGTTTTGCCATTGTAATTGCTTTGATAATGTTTTTGTTTACTGCTTTCATAATTGTAAGAATTTTTTCGCAGTATAAATGGCAAGTTTCTCATTTCAGTTTGTTTTATTTTACATACTAAATCTTTTGCGCATGCATGAACGGGTATGCCTCGAACGCTTAATTAAATGCGAATCAAATGTTCTCCTTGTCGTTTTCTTCTTCTTGCTGTGTTGTTGCCATGTGATTTTAGCAAGCGCGGTCTGTAGATAGTATATAGCTGTCAATCTTGTGCTCTTTGTAAGGTGGTGATGGCTTAGAAAACAGGGTTAGGATCTGTCACCCAAGACTTTTCAACTTTATGAGCCGTGAGGGTCTCATAAAGAATTTTCTCCTTACCGGTCGAGAGAATACCGTAGGTGTAATTTCTCCTTAAGAATCGTGAGAATTCCTAAGTATGTTTTCTTTTGAAAGTCGTAAGGATCTCACAAGAGAATTTACTCCCTTACGAGTCGTGAGGACCCGCAAGTGATGGATGAAGTTGTCCTTATCCGCATTTCACGGAGTTAGGGGTTGCTCTGGATGCTTCCCACGGGTTCACTGCCATGTTCTGCGAGGACCAGCCTCCGCTCTGGGCGTTTTCCAGGATACCGTAGTTTAAAGACATCGCGGTCGAGGTTAAGGACATCATAGTCCGTGGATTTAAGGACTCCACAGTCCGTTGTTAGTTTTAAGACCTCACGGTCGAGGTTAAGGACATCATAGTCCATGAGTTTAAGGACCTCACAGTCCAATGTTAGTTTTAAGACATCACGATCGAGGTTAAAGACATCATAATCCATGGGTTTAAGGACCCCACAGTCCGATGTTAGTTTTAAGACATTACGGTCGAGGTTAAGGATGTCATAGTCCATGGGTTTAAGGACCCCACAGTCCAATGTTAGTTTTAAGACATCACGGTCGAGGTTAAGGACGTCATAGTCCATGGGTTTAAGGACCACACAGTCCAATGTTAGTTTTAAGACATCACGGTCGAGGTTAAGGACGTCATAGTCCATGGGTTTAAGGACCCCACAGTCCAATGTTAGCTTTAAGACATCACGGTCGAGGTTAAGGACGTCATAGTCCATGGGTTTAAGGACCCCACAGTCCAATTTTTGCTTTGGATGCTTCCCACGGGTTCACTGCCGTGTTTGGCGAGGACCAGGCTCTGCTCTGGATGTTTCACACGGGTTCACTGCCGTGCTCGGTGAGGACCAGGCTCCGCTCTGGATGTTTCACACGGGTTCACTGCCGTGCTCTGTGAGGACCAGGATCCGCTCTAGACGTTTTCCACGGGGTTAGAAGTGACATAATCCGCGTTCCACGTAGCCAGGAATTTTGCTCTGGATGCTTCCCACGGGTTCACTGCCGTGTTCGGCGAGGACCAGGCTCCGCTCTGGATGCTTCACACGGGTTCGCTACCGTGCTCTGTGAGGACCAGGATCCGCTCTGGACATTTTCCACGGGGTCAGGAGTGACATAATCCGCGTTCCACATAGCCAGGAATTTTGCTCTGGATGCTTCCCACGGGTTCACTGCCGTGTTCGGCGAGGACCAGGCTTCGCTCTGGATGCTTTCCACGGGGTCAGAAGTGACATAATCCGCGTTCCACGTAGCCAGGAATTTTGCTCTGGATGCTTCCCATGGGTTCACTACCGTGTTCGGCGAGGACCAGGCTCCGCTCTGGATGCTTCACACGGGGTCATTGCCGTGCTCTGCGAGGACCAGGATCCGCTTTGGACGTTTTCCACGGGGTGAGGAGTGACATAATCCACGTTCCACGTAGCCAGGAATTTTGCTCTGGATGCTTCCCACGGGTTCACTACCGTGTTCGGCGAGGACCAGGCTCCACTCTGGATGCTTCACACGGGGTCATTGCCGTGCTCTGCGAGGACCAGGATCCGCTCTGGACGTTTTCCACGGATTGAGGAGTGACATAGTCCGCGTTCTATGTAGCCAGGAATTTTGCTCTGGATGCTTCCCACGGGTTCACTGCCGTGTTCGGCGAGGGCCAGGCTCCACTCTGGATGCTTCACACGGGGTCATTGCCGTGCTCTGTGAAGACCAGGATCCGCTCTGGACGTTTCCCACGGGGTTAGGAGTGACATAATCCGCGTTCCACGTAGCCAGGAATTTTGCTCTGGATGCTTCCCACGGGTTCACTGCCGTGTTCGGCAAGGACCAGGCTCCGTTCTGGATGCTTCACACGGGGTCATTGCCGTGCTTTGCGAGGACCAGGATCCACTCTGGGCATTTTCCATGGGGTCAGGAGTGACATAATCCGCGTTCCACGTAGCCAGGAAGGGTTGACTTTTTCCGCATTTCATGGAGTCGGAGTTTGACTCTCGGTCATCTGTACACCGCCGAGCCATGGAACTGGGAGTTGCCGCTGTTCCGCTTTGCTCGATGTTGTGTCCGTTGTAATAAGACGAATGTTGAGATGATCTCTAGGCTGGAATCATTGAGATTTGGCCTCTCCTTCTGACGAAGCTTGGGGAGGACGGGTGTGATCCCCTCTTTGTTTGCGCCCCTGGATTGTATACAGGGATTGACGCGATATAACCTGTAGGGCATAAATTTCATTTTTTTTATTTCTTTTCGCGATACTCTATCATTTTAGCTTTTATATCACGAAGGTCGCGATTGCCCAATCATTTCGGTTATTTTTCGCGGTGCCCAATCATTTCAGCTATTTTTTATTTTTACTCGCTGCTTTTTATTGCGAGTTGCCCAATCATTTCGGCTATTTTGCATGCATACACTTTTACTTGCTGATTTTGTTTGCAAGTTGCCCCATCATTTCGGCTATTTCGTATGCATGTGTGGCTTGCTGGCTTTTCGCTTTCAAGCTTAGAATTAGACATCGATTTTCGGCATCAGCACCGCTACAACTGGAATATTGCCAGGAGCGAATCATCATTTGCCTCTGTCGATGTCGGACAAAGGTGGCTTAGTAAACACGGTTAAGATCCTGTCGACTAAGGCTTTTGACTTCATGAGCCGTAAGGGTCTCATAAAGGTATTTCTCCCTGCGAGTCGTGAGGATCTCGTAGGTATGTTTTCTCCTTAGGAGTCGTGAGGATTCCTAAGTGTATGATCTCTTATAAATCGTAAGGATCTTACAAGAGTGTTTTCTCCTTATAAGTCGAGAGGACTTACAAGGGCAGTTCACCGTGCAGACATATCCCTAGTCACGGATGGGACCTTGTTAGGGAAATGTTTATTCGTGCCCGTAGATTATATACAAGGGTCGACATTGAGCCGCTTGTAGGGTAGTATTGGAGATTGTGGAGGCTGCTTAAGAACAGGTTCAGATCCCTGTAGCTTAAAACTTTCAAATCTTATGAGCCGTGAGGGTTGATTGTTCCGTAAAATTCGAGACTGTGTAAGTAAAACAACTCAAATGATCCCTGATAATGGTTTCATTTGATTGTAATCTTTTCTTGTTTGTGTAAATCGAATAAAGCGAATAAGTTTCTATGTGTCGGTAATATTGAATAAAATTCACAATCAAAGAATTATATTTGACCGCAATCAATTACGGTGTCGGTTGTAGATCGTAAGTGAGTGCGGATCATCCACAGGGATTGTGCGATTCGTTTCTATGTTTAATTTGTTTGAATTGAAAAGTTAATCGAAAACAAAAGAAAACATGATTCAAGAATTTATCGATTGATTCAGGGTTCACGAGTTTAATCAAGAATCAAGAAACTGATAAACAAATCAATAATAGGGTTTCGATGATATTTCCAACCAAATGTCAAGAATCTAAATGAGGCTCGTAGGAATCGATCGGATCTATAGACGTGATGTAATCTCAAGATTTCGTGTTCTTGTCCTTCGAAGGATTGATACTAGATCGATGATGATCGACGAGAGTTAGGGCTTTCTTGATGAAACTAGGGTTTCATCATTTAACCCTTGTTCTTTCGTAGATATCATTCACATTCTAGCCTCTAGCAATTTCAAGAAACGATCGTAACTCCCCAATCTCGAGCGATATCAATCAAGAAAGCATCGCAACGAATTGGGTCGTCGATTCTTGAACTTGCTAGGGTTTACAAAACTCGTAGGACTCAAGAATCGATTTAAGATATATTACATCATCATTCTATTGATCATCTCGACTCCTCGACGAGCGGAGTATTACTCAAACATCATCACACAGAAAGCATTCAAGAATTGAAAAGATATCATGATGCAAGAATTTAAAGAAAACAAGATAAAAAAATATTACCTTTTATTTATACCAACAATTTGATTACAGTCGCTCAAGAACTACAAGAGGAAGAACTAAATTGTCGAATTGGCGTCGCTCAGCTCCGTGAGTCGCGGATCGGCTAGGACCACTTGCTCTGTTGAAGATCGGCTCGGCTCATAAAAGGTTGCAAGGCTTCTTGCTTGATGGGTACTCGGGATCTTGGCTTTTGATTGGAATTAGGGTTAGGGTTTCACACAAACCTTCTCACTAGACTTGTGGAAGAAGAAGATGAAGAAAGAGAGTGAATGGATTTAGATTGGCTACTAAAATGAACTAATGGAGGGATTTTTCCATGATGAGAGATGATCCACAAGTGAGCCTAGGGTCTTATTTATAGATCTCCCAAACCCTAGGTCTAGGTTTGAAATTACAATTCCCTCCAAAAGTTTGTTGAGGAGTTTCTAGAAAGAGTTTGTTAGGAGCTAGCTTAGGTTTTAAGCTAGGATTAATTAAGCTTAGAAAACCCTAGTTTGCTGATCTGGCAGAAGCCTCTGGATTCTTCTGGAACTTGAAGTACATTTCTGAACTGTAGGAGCTGAGGTAAGCATTGTGCAGCAAAGTTTGATGGATGACGTGGCAAGAAGACCGCGGAACCGCGGTGCAAGCAGGCTCCGACCGCGGTTCCGCGGCCATGTTGGAGGCTTGGGCTTTGAAACTTCTGGTGCTGCTTTGGACTGAAGTTTATGGCTTTATCTGATATGTTGAATTTTATTGTTCCTTCTAGATTGCTACCAGAATTGAAATCATTGGGTTGGCGTAATGTTTGATCAGCACCATGTAAATTTTTGGCTTTTCTTCTGGGTTTTCCTGCACAGATCTCAAAATAAGTGTTGCGCAATATAGGGATGATGCGATGCCATGGAATGCAGTCAATTTCCTTTATAGTGCCGGTTTTAGAGTCTAACATATGCAATCTGATATTTTGCGACAGTTTTGCTAATATGTGAAATATCAATGCCGAACACTTCTATATGAATGCAAATGATGAGGAAATTGCCGGTTAAAAGATGCAATATTTTCGACTAATCAAATTCCCCCAAACTTAATTTTGATCGTCTCGAGCGAACTGTTTTATTAAAAGAGAAGGAGAAAATAAAGAAAGAGAAAAACTAATTAGCACACTTTCGTAGGCAACACGATTGCACTGAGCACGTGCAACAAGCCCTTTAAACCTCCAGGTGTCCCTAGTAGGAGGAGTGTTGTCTCCTGAGGGTTTTCAGCGGATTACACCCACAAAATCCAATAATAAAAGAAAGATCATGAATATTACATTTAAAGAAAAGAATCGTTGAAGAAAAGCTTTGAAAATCAGGGTTTCCAACTAAGCTAGCTTTTCGGTTGTCATGAGCCCTATCTTAATGGTCATGAAAAGATGTTAGAAATCACGTCCTCCCTCAATAAAACATCGTCTTATTCTTCATTCCTATCTTTCTTCCAAATATCGATCATATAACCCTGCGTGTGTGTAAATACATCCCTACACCCGGAGAATTCAATTCAAGCTATCATACTCTTGCCCATCAGCCTCAGTACTTTTTAATTAATGAATATTTAGATGAGATTGCTCACACACTTTCATGCGACCGTTAATACTTCTTGAGGTACTAACCGACCGATTACTCCTGTGCTTGCTTACTTGGTGTATTTTCCTCGTCTTGCACCACCTCAGGCATAGCAGTGACTCCCAGACCAGTTGGCCTTAGGGCACTAGGTGAAGAAGCACCCTCGCTATACATTTTTTATTGCCCTTGGTGATAACAAAACCAGTGCCCATTTTTCTCACCACTTTATATTTTCTTTATTCACTTTTTTTTTCTTTTTATTTCCTTCATACATCGGCTTTAAGACAAGAGCATTTCAAGGTATCCTCTACTATCCCAGGCTTCAAGACGTGTGTAAGTGCGAATAGCAGGGTATCAACGTTCAAAATATTTGGCTTCTAGAATAGAAACTATTTTTCAGACTTATTTTTATCCTCAGATTAGTGACGTCCTTTATCTTACTAACCCTTGGGACAACGGCTCATAACTACTTATTACTAGTTCGTATAAGAAAACTTCTAATTTTCTTAGTTTTCTCAAATTTTTCTAATCTCATGGATGTAATTTTTCATTATCTAAACTTTCATTATTTTATTTATGTACAAAAAAGTGTAAATATTAAAATTATTTTTATACTTGAAAATTTTTTATTTTATTTTTATGGGTTTTGAAATTTTTTTTAAATTTTTATAGATTTTAAAAGAAATGTTTTGTGCTTATGCAGATGATATGCAAATGATGCAAAAATAAGCACAAACCTCCCCCAAACTTGATTTCAACAGTGTCCTCACTGTTGCCAATCGCTATACCTACAGAAACTGTAAGTCTGAGAGGAATTATTAGTGGGGGCTAAATATATAAGTGAAGAACTTCCCCCAAACTTACTCTTTTTACTCACCTCCATTCAAAAGATGATGCAGTGATATACTGGACATGAAGGTGAGACGGAGGAATTTTAATCCAAATAAACTGGCTCTTGTAAGAACAAGAGCTCCTCCGTGGGGTCAGTGGAAAAATACGGCTTAAGTCTATGTCCATTTACTTTGAAAAAGGTGCCGTTTTTAACATTTTCTACTTCTACTGCCCCGTGCGGGTATACAGACCGCACAACAAAAGGTCCCTTCCATCGAGATCGGAGCTTACCCGCGTGAAGGTGTAATCGTGAATCATAAAGAAGGACTTGTTGACCAGGTGAAAATGTTTTCCTCAAAATGTTTTTATCGTGAAAAACCTTAGTCCTATTCTTTGTGATTACAGCGTTATCATAAGCTTCATCGCGGAGTTCGCTTAGCTCATTTATTTGCAGCTTCCAAAAGTTGCAAGTAAGGTTTAGATCAAAATTTATTTCTTTTATAGCCCACAATGCTTTATGCTCTATCTCGACGGGTAAATGACATGCTTTTCCAAACACTATCTTATATAGAGACATTCCTAGGTCGGTTTTATATGCAGTTCGAAATGCCCAAAGAGCATCCGTCCGTTTGGTCGACCAGTCTTTTCTATTTTTAGCAACAGTTTTCTCCAGGATAAGTTTGATTTGTCTGTTTGAGATTTCAGCCTGCCCGCTTGTTTGGGGATGATAGGGTGTAGAAAGTCGGTGGTTGATTGAGTATTTTTGCATCAGAGTCTCGAAAGATCTGTTGCAGAAATGTGTCCCATTATCGCTAATGATAGCGCGTGGGTGTCCAAATCGCGAAAAGATATTCTCTTTCAAGAACTTAATGACAACTTTCCTGTCATTAGTGCGACATGGAATGGCTTCTACCCACTTTGAGACATAATCAACCGCCAGCAGTATGTACAGATTCCCAAAGGAGTTGGGAAAGGGACCCATAAAATCAATGCCCCAAACATCGAATATTTCAACAACCAAGATGGGTTGCTGAGGCATTTCATTCCTCTGGGATATTCTACCCGTGTACTGACATTGTGTACAGGTTTTGCAATAGTCAAATGCGTCCTTGAATAAGGTAGGCCAATAAAATCCACATTGCAAAACCTTTTCCGCTGTTTTTCTAGGACCAAAGGGACCCCCACAGGCCTGATCATGACAAAATGAAAGAACACTCTTGAACACTTCATTCGGGACACACCGGCGAATGATCTGATCAGGACAATATTTAAACAAATAGGGCTCGTCCCAGTAAAAATGTTTTACTTGGGAAAGAAAAAGATATTTGTCCTGTTTTGACCAATCGCTGGGTATCAGTTCCGTGGCATGATAGTTCACAATATCCCTGAACCATGGTTCAGCGGATATGCTCAAGAGTTGTTCGTCAGGGAATGAATCATTGATCGGCAGGGTCACAGGGGAAGAAGAGATGCGTGAAAGATGGTCAGCTACTACGTTTTCACATCCTTTCTTATCTTTGATAACAAGATCAAATTCTTGTAACAGAAGGATCCAACGTATTAGTCGACCTTTTGCATCTTTCTTCGCCAGAAGATGTTTTAAAGCGGAATGGTCAGTATACACAACTATAGGTGAGCCAATTAAGTAAGGCCTGAATTTTTCTAATGCAAATACAACCGCTAAAAGTTCTTTTTCTGTGGTTGTATAATTTATTTGAGCATCATTCAGGGTCTTACTAGCATAGTATATCACGTGTGGCATCATTTCGATGTGCTGTCCTAAGACTGCACCTACTGCAAAATCAGATGCGTCACACATCAGCTCAAAGGGGTAGTCCCAGTTTGGTGATGATAACACAGGGGCTGAAGTGAGTGAGTGTTTAAGTGAGTCGAAAGCTGTATCGCAGTCCGAGTCAAAATGGAAGGTCGTATCCTTGGCCAGGAGAAGAGTTAAAGGTCTAGCAATTTTGCTAAAGTCCTTGATGAATCTCCTATAAAAACCCGCATGGCCAAGGAAAGATCGAATATCTTTGACGCTTTTGGGATGATGGAGGTTTTGAATGACATCTATCTTAGCTCTGTCAACCTCAATGCCTTTCTGTGAAATGACATGTCCAAGAACAATTCCTTCTTGGACCATAAAATGGCATTTTTCCCAGTTCAAAGTCAAGTTCTTCTCTTTGCAACGAATAAGAACCGCGTCAAGATTCGATAGGCAATCAGAAAAAGAGTCTCCCAAAGAAATCATCCATAAAGATCTCCAGAAAATTCTCTACCATATCAGAGAATATCCCCATCATACACCGCTGAAAGGTAGCGGGAGTATTGCATAACCCAAAGGGCATGCGATTGTTGTAAGTCCACGTTGCCCACCCCGGTACTTGCGGGGAGGCGGAAAACGGAATAAAAATCGGATTTTTATCAACTTAGGCAATATGGACTAGACTATGAAGGATCTTTGCTAAACAAAAACAAGCTAAAGCTAACTAGAAACTAGCTAAGTGATAGAAAGGTTATGCCTTGGGCTTTATGTCCTTCTCTCCTTGCTCCTTGGAATGGTGGAAGGAGGTCACCTTAGTCGTCTTCTCCCGTCAAAGAAAGATCCACCCGAAAGCCTCAACCTTTGGCTTCAACTCCAAGCTAGAAGTAACTAGGGTGCAAGAAGTGCTAATTCTTGAACCCTATATGAGAGTAGAGATTATCAAGAGAGGGTTTTTCTCAAGCTCAAGTGTTTCTCAACACATGAGAGGGGAGAGCTTGAGGGAGAGGAAGAACAAGAGAGAGAAAATAAAATGATAGAATGAGAGAATAATAACCATTCTCACATATATGTGTGAATTATTGTAATTAGATAATTAGCTAGATAATTGTCATGGTTAATCAAGACATGACCATTATCATTTCATTTTTAATGCAATTTGCAAGGATCAAAGAGCATCTTCCAAATGAAATGATGATGGTCAAAGTGTCAACAAGGTCAACAAGTCAAGATAGGTCAAATGGTCAACAACCATAACCATGCACAATTATTAAACTAATATTAATTAACCATAATACACACATAACCATTAGGGTTAATAAAAATGACAATAGTCATTAACCCTAATCAAAGTCCTCTCCCTCTGTCTTAAGCAACTGTGCATACGCACCCGTATTCGTGATCCGAGGAACACGAATACAAAGAGAAAAAGCCAATCCCAAATCATATACTAGGATCCGGCTTAAACCAAAGCCCTCTAGTATAAGCTGTCCGGACAGCAAACGTGCACAAGTGCACGGATGTGAACGAACCCTGTCGCAAAACCATGCGACCTCTACTCATTTTGCCTAAAGGCGAATAGCTCTCTGTATGGGACTCTAAAGACTCGACACTACGCTGGCAGTGGGTTTAACCACAGACCGCAAGCGGCACTAGCTTTACGTAACGGTCCCCAGGTAGATGTCGATAAGAAGACTGACGAGGTGAACCCCATCCGAACTCCTACTGAGCCTGTATGTGACAATCTCCGTACAGTCCGGTCTGTTCGTCTGATACATCGCATGGCAGGCCTAGGGGGGCGGTGAACGTCAGTCCCCTAATAGCGGTACAAGTCGTGTCGGAGTGTAGCCCAGAACACCCTGAGATAACACTGGAAATCTACCAGTATATCTCGCTTGCCCTGGCAAGGGACTACTCGTGTAATGGCTTTTCTGGACACAGCGCGATGTCAACCCCCAATACCGGGAGAGACGAATCCTGTCTAACCGTCACTGCCTCCAAGTGCTTCGGGACTGCACCCAAAAACCACCTGTTTGCACGACTCCTTTGAGCCGTGGTAGGGTAGCAATCAAAGTGCAGTGGGAACACACTCGAGGCGAAGTGACAGTGTCAAGTCAGCGGATTAAGCTGTACTCATGTCACCTGGGAACTGATAACTGACGATAGGTATAATACCAACCAACAGTTCCCGACGAGTCCTGTCCAGTGTACTCGTAACCTAACGAGCACCCGCATACTATCTCAAGTACGACGTACTGACGGCTCTGGGACAGACCGTCTCCCACGCTGGGATGAGAAGCGCATACGCTAGTCTACTCCGGAGTATCGATGCCCTGTCTCGATAGTCCAACGACTAGGGACCTGTATAAGGATGTGCTTATAGATCACCCAGCTCCCACGAATGTGAGCGCCATCACAACGCTGGTAATCAAGCAAAGATCCTAAGGGCTCTACTAATATGTATAACAGCGATATGCTAAAAGAAACACATGCACATATTAAAGCAGAGACAAACCAAGTAGCATACTACCATTTCGAGCAAGATTGTATATACAACTGTGAATATCCCAAGCTTCCATCAAGTAATATACAAACTAGTATGATACAGTAATGGCCTCTAGGGTATACACACTAACAATCTCCCACTTGCACTAAGGCCATGTACTGGCGTATCGAAGACCTATCATCTCGATCAGCCGCTCGAACTGAGTCTGGGGCAAGGCCTTGGTGAATGGATCTGCTGTGTTATCTTCTGAAGCAACCCTCCGAACCTCGATCTCCTGGCGATCCATGATCTCCCTGATCAGGTGATACCGCCTCAAGATGTGTCTGGATTTCTGATGGGACCTGGGTTTCTTCGCTAAAGCTATAGCCCCGTTGTTGTCGCAATACAGAGGTATTGGGTCAACAATGGACGGAACCACCTGAAGTTCTCTCAAGAACTTCCTCATCCAGACAGCTTCTTTTGCGGCATCAGATGCAGCGATGTATTCCGCTTCCATAGTCGAGTCAGCAACGGTTTCCTGTTTGGAGCTCTTCCAACACACCGCCCCTCCATTGAGGGTAAAGACAAAACCCGACATGGACTTGGAATCATCCTTGTCACTCTGGAAGCTGGAGTCAGCAAAGGCCTCAATCTGCAGGTCTTTTCCGCCATACACCAAGAACATCTCCTTAGTCCTTCTCAGGTACTTGAGAATGTTCTTTACTGCTATCCAATGTTTCTCCCCAGGGTTTGACTGATACCTGCTTACCACACTCAGTGCATAAGCCACATCCGGTCTGGTACACAACATCGCATACATTATAGAGCCTACCGCAGAAGCGTAGGGTATAACAGATATGCGACCCCTCTCCAAATCAGTCTTGGGAGACATCTCTTTGGAGAGGGTGATCCCGTGACAAGCCGGTAGATTACCGCGCTTGGAATCTTCCATACTGAATCTCTTTAGTATGGTGTCGATGTACCTGAACTGCGAAAGTCCTAATATCCTCTTGGATCTGTCACGGTAGATCCGGATACCCAGAATGTATGAGGCATCACCCAGGTCTTTCATGGAGAACCTGTGTGACAAGAACCCCTTGACAGATTGTAGCATAGGAATGTCATTTCCTATTAAGAGAATGCCATCCACGTATAAAACGAGGAATACTACAGTTCTCGCTACAAATCTACAATAGATGCATGGTTCATCTGGATTTTTGATAAAGCCAAATTCCTTAACCGTCTCATCAAAACAGATGTTCCAACTCCGTGATGCCTGCTTTAGTCCATAAATGGACTTAAGCAACTTGCACACCTTTCCGCTGCTCCCACTCTGAATGAAACCCTCTGGCTGATCCATATAGACACACTCCTCTAAATGTCCATTTAGAAAAGCTGTCTTTACGTCCATCTGCCAAATCTCATAATCGTGGAAGGCAGCAATGGCAAGAAGGATCCGAATGGATTTCAGCATAGCTATTGGAGAAAAAGTTTCGTCATAGTCCAAACCAGGTCGCTGACGAAAACCCTTTGCTACCAGTCTAGCTTTATAGGTCTCAACCTGTCCATCTACATCAATCTTCCTTTTGAAGTTCCACTTGCATCCTACTGGTTTTACCCCATCTGGAGCAATGTCCAACTTCCATACTTTGTTGGTGTACATGGACTCCATTTCGGTCCGCATTGCTTCCAGCCATTTTACCGAGTCGACGCTCTGAATGGCTTGCTGGAAGCTAGTAGGCTCATCAAAGTCTATGATGCAATCCTCTCTATCCCCGTCAATGAGAAAACCGTAGTATCTCTCGGGCGGATGAGACTGCCTATTACTTCTGCGGAGTGGCGTGGGAATGTCCTGATCTTTCGAACCCTCTGGTTCTACTAAGCTTTCAGTAATAGCTTGTGGTTCTGGAATTTCTTCCAGTTCTATTGCGCTCCCACTTATTTCTTTTTCTAAGAACTGATGTTCCAGAAAATGGGCATTACGAGAAACAAGGACTTTTTGTTCCTCTGCGTAATAGAAAAGATACCCCCTGGAGTTCTTTGGGTATCCCACAAACTTGCACAGTACTGAGCGTGCCTTGAGCTTGTCCGTATGCTGCTTTTTGACATAAGCTGGACATCCCCAAATTTTCAGGTATTGAAGATAGGGTTTCTTCCCACTCCATAACTCATATGGTGTGGTAGGCACAGTCTTAGTTGGAACTCGGTTCAAAAGGTATGCAGCTGATTCTAGCGCAAATCCCCAGAACGATCGCGGTAACTCAGCGTTACTCATCATGGACCGCACCATATCCAATAGGGTTCGGTTCCGTCTCTCCGATACACCGTTATGTTGCGGAGTGTATGGAGGAGTAAGCTGAGAGAGAATTCCATTCTTTTTTAAGTAACCCAGGAACTCGGCACTCAAGTATTCACCACCTCGATCAGATCTCAGTGCCTTGATACTTTTGCCTGTTTGTTTTTCTACTTCATTCTTATATTCCTGGAACTTATCAAAAGCTTCGGATTTATGCTTCATTAAGAAGACATGTCCGAACCTTGAGAAATCATCCGTAAAAGTAATGAAGTAAGAATAACCGCTTCGTGCATGTGTAGACATTGGACCGCACACGTCGCTGTGTACGAGTCCCAAGAGCTTGCTCGCTCTTACTCCGTGTCCAGTGAACGGAGTCTTTGTCATCTTTCTTTTGAGACATGATTGACAAGTTGCATACGATTGATATTCGAACGGATCCAAATATCCTTCTGCATGTAACTTAGTCAACCTTCTCTCATTGATGTGACCCAGTCTACAATGCCATAAGAAAGTTTTATTGATTTCTGGAGACTTTCTTTTGTGTGTATTCTGGACATTGAAAATCTGTGGTTGGTTTAATACGTATATACCGTTGTTCAATGTACCTGACCCAATCAAAACTTGATTAAGGTGAATGTTCACTACATTACTTACAAATGCAAATTCATAACCTTCTTTAGATAATAAAGATACAGAAATGATATTACAGGTTGCATTTGGTACATAATAACAACTACGTAAAACCAAAAAGTGTCCATCAGACAATCCCAGGTGATAGTCCCCCACGGCCTCAGCATCCATGCTAGCACCGTTTGCAACTCTGAGGGTCATGTCACCTGCCTTCAAAACTCTACGCTTTCTCAACGCCTGTAAAGAATTACAGATATGAGATCCCGATCCGGTATCCAATACCCAGGATGTAGAGTTTATTGATAGACAGTTTTCAATAACATACACACCTGAAGCTGAAGCTGCAACTCGCTTCAAATCCTGTGTTCTGGCTTTCCAAGCCTTGCAATCCTGTTTCCAGTGACCACTTTTGTGACAATAGAAGCATTCTTCCTTCCCCACCAGCTTTCCCGCTATCTTTGTTGCTTTTCCTTTTCCCTTCGTATCCACTTTACCGACACCCCCTCTTGGTTTGGCGGGGGCTTTCTTCTTCTTGCCCTTTGCTTTCGCCCTGGACCTAGAAGAGGAAGATCCTCCTACAAACAAAGTGGATGTCTCCCTACCCTTCTGTAGGGTGCCCTCAGCACTCCTCAACATGTTCAGAAGCTCGGAAAGTTCAACCTCCTTTCCTTGCATGTTGAAGTTAAGAATAAACTGGGCGTAAGTGGAAGGAAGGGACTGGAGAATCAAATCAGTATAGAGTTCATTCTCCAACGTGGTCCCAAGGTCCGCGAGCTCCTCAATGTAGCCAATCATCTTAAGCACGTGTTCCGCAACCGATGATCCGACGGCCAACCTTGCCGAAAACAACTTCTTCGACACTTCGTATCTTGCGATACGAGACTGCTCTCCATACAGTTCTTTTGTATGAAGAAATATGGACTCTAGCTCCATATTCTCGTGCCTCCTCTGATGTTCATTGTCCATCGAGGCAAGTACGAGGCATCTGGCCTTCGCGCAATCTATTTCCCAGGTCTTGCAGATTTCCATATCTACGACACTGGTTTTGGGACCTGGGACAGGGGGAGCTTTGGTGGTAAGGACATACCCCAACTTGTCGTAAGTGATTGCCATCTTGACATTCCTGAGCCAATCTTTGTAGTTTGGCCCTGTCAATATGTTTTTATCTAGTAATAACTTAAGTCCGGTCATGTTGAATGGCCGCTACAATTAGGAGAGAGAAAAGAAACACTTTAGCATGATGCTCTTGCAAGTTTAGAGTGGTTTTTAATTTGTCTAAACTGGATGGCTCCCACTGTCTCTCGTATCCCTTCTCAAACCGTAAAGAAAGGATTAGTCAGGATCAATCTCACCGTACAATACTTGCTTAACCGTTCAGCCAGGCCAGTGTCGGTACTTCGAGGGAGGTTTTCCAACGCTTTCGTGAAGTTCCTTAATTAAGTAACCTCTTTTCCCTATGGGCGTAGCCCCGCTAACACCTTTCTAGACACCTACTAAGTTTATAGCATTGATCGTTAAGTGAGAGTTTTCCCGAGGAGTAGCATATACTCACAGTAGGATCGGGATCCAAATATCATCGTGTGATAAAACCGAAGGAATCCTACCAGAATCATCACACTCCAAATGGTATGCAGCGCTAGCAAGTTTCAGTACTTATGAAACTCCCGATGCGGATTTTTGCCCCATGCTCTTATGACCTTGGCGTGAGGTCAAAATGTCATAAGTCACATGTCAAGTTCTTCCCATCATTATCCTGGTTAATTTGAACCCACCCGTACCTACCCTTGACGTAGGCCAAAATGGCAGTACGACTGTCTCAAACCAACGCATTCTATCTATGCAACAAATAAATATCCGGCAGCTACCAATCACTATGCCTTGGCGTGAGGTCAAAATACATAGCTTGAATACTACCGAATATTTAACTGAAATGATGGAGGGCTACGGATGGTTTTGGCAAAACCGTGAACGTAGTGAACTTGATATAATCGATGGAACGAGATAGCTTTTAAAAGGAGTGGTTCATGCTCCGCGTTTAAAAGTTTAGTTTTGAAAAGAACCGAGTGGTTTTCAAAGTGTTCCAATCGACTTTTACTTGGTTTATTTTCTTGCATTAGTTCTTTTAATGCGTCCCATCATTTAATCCTACCATTGCAGAAAACAACCAAAATATGACGTACGCTTATGCCATTCGCATTCGCCACGGGGCCTCGTCATCACCCGTTAGGTTACTTAACTAACGACAGAGCGGGGGCTGGGCTAGCGCGGCTGTAAAACATAAGCAACGCCTAAATAGTTATCATATATAAATATATAGCAATGATAGACATTACAGATCACAGATGAATACATTGCATATACTAGGAATCCGCAATCCGTTCGAGCCTGCAACGAAAAGCGGATCACACGGTCACGGTGAATAGCCAATACCCCATCCAAGACCCCTACGGGTGCGGCAAACTACCCGCCAAGTACCCGAAGCGAAGCAACCTCCCTCACCACCGTGAGTAGGCCACTCGGCACTTCGGGATACCCGGTAGTTTGTGCACCCCCTCCATGGGTCTATCCTAGGAGCCAAAACAGTAAAAAGAATTATACAATGATGGCTACAACCCCGACCCGGTTGTGCGGCCAAACAAATAATAATATTACATCAATTTACATGTTACAATGAATGAAAGAAAAAGCAACACTCATCTCACATCCACCCCGGCTATTCATCTGCGACAATCCAACCCATTCATATACACAAACCATCATCAATCACAGATCACAGATATGTATAACCCCGACTAATCGACATATAGCGATTAGCCGACGTTAAATACATATAAACATCACAGATATAACCTTTTAGTCAAAGTGTATTGAAGTTCGGAAAAAATACGGATTTATAGGCCCCCAAAAACAAATTTCTATTCTGGAAAATCTGGGCATATATAAACCATCTTAAAAATCCTAAAACCAAGCCATAAGAAAACTGCACCAAACTCGACTCAGTGAGGAGTCAAAACGGCGGCGGTTCCGCGGCAATAGCTTGCTATTGCCGCTGAACTGCGGCGGTTTAGACGACTCACTGGACCGGGTTTGCTGTGCTTCTTAAGAAAACCCTGAGATGATTTTTGGAGTATGAAAATTTTTATTTCGAACAGAAAAAAATTTAACAGAAACTTAGGGTTTTTAAAACTCGGTTTTTCGATTTTTCCGATTCGAACTTCGATACACTCTACTACCTAGCTAGTTTATGTTTAGTTAGGCTCTGATACCACTGTAAGTCTACGTTGCCCACCCCGGTACTTGCGGGGAGGCCGAAAACGGAATAAAAATCGGATTTTTATCAACTTAGGCAACATGGACTAGACTATGAAGGATCTTTGCTAAACAAAAATAAGCTAAAGCTAACTAGAAACTAGCTAAGTGCTAGAAATGTTATACCTTGGGCTTTATGTCCTTCTCTCCTTGCTCCTTGGAATGGTGGAAGGAGGTCACTTTAGTCGTCTTCTCCCGTCAAAGAAAGATCCACCCGAAAGCCTCAACCTTTGGCTTCAACTCCAAGCTAGAAGTAACTAGGGTGCAAGAAGTGCTAATTCTTGAACCCTAGATGAGAGTAGAGATTATCAAGAGAGGGTTTTTCTCAAGCTCAAGTGTTTCTCAACACATTAGAGGGGAGAGCTTGAGGGAGAGGAAGAACAAGAGAGAGAAAATAAAATGATAAAATGAGAGAATAATAACCATTCTCACATATATGTGTGAATTATTGTAATTTGATAATTAGCTAGATAATTGTCATGTTAATCAAGACATGACCATTATCATTTCATTTTTAATGCAATTTGCAAGGATCAAAGAGCATCTTCCAAATGAAATGATGATGGTCAAAGTGTCAACAAGGTCAACAAGTCAAGATAGGTCAAATGGTCAACAACCATAACCATGCACAATTATTAAACTAATATTAATTAACCATAATACACACATAGCCATTAGGGTTAATAAAAATGACAATAGTCATTAACCCTAATCAAAGTCCTCTCCCTCTGTCTCAAGCAACTGTGCATACGCACCCGTATTCGTGATCCGAGGAACACGAATACAAAGAGAAAAAGCCAATCCCAAATCATATACTAGGATCCGGCTTAAACCAAAGCCCGCTAGTATAAGCTGTCCGGACAGCAAACGTGCACAAGTGCACGGATGTGAACGAACCCTGTCGCAAAACCATGCGACCTCTACTCATTTTGCCTAAAGGCGAATAGCTCTCTGTGTGGGACTCTAAAGACTCGACACTACGCTGGCAGTGGGTTTAACCACAGACCGCAAGCGGCACTAGCTGTACGTAACGGTCCCCAGGTAGATGTCGATAAGAAGACTGACGAGGTGAACCCCATCTGAACTCCTACTGAGCCTGTATGTGACAATCTCCGTACAGTCCGGTCTGTTCGTCTGATACATCGCATGGCGGGCCTAGGGGGGCGGTGAACGTCAGTCCCTTAATAGCGGTACAAGTCGTGTCGGAGTGTAGCCCAGAACACCCTGAGATAACACTGGAAACCTACAAGTATATCTCGCTTGCCTTGGCCAGGGACTACTCGTGTAATGGCTCTCCTGGACACAGCGCGATGTCAACCCCCAATACCGGGAGAGACGAATCCTGTCTAACCGTCACTGCCTCCAAGTGCTTCGGGACTGCACCCAAAAACTACCTGTTTGCACGACTCCTTTGAGCCGTGGTAAGGTAGCAATCAAAGTGCAGTGGGAACACACTCGAGGCGAAGTGACAGTGTCAAGTCAGCGGACTAAGCTGTACTCATGTCACCTGGGAACTGATAACTGACGATAGGTATAATACCAACCAACAGTTCCTGACGAGTCCTGTCCAGTGTACTCGTAACCTAACGAGCACCCGCATACTATCTCAAGTACGACGTACTGACGGCTCTGGGACAGACCGTCTCCCACGCTGGGATGAGAAGCGCATACGCTAGTCTACTCCGGAGTATCGATGCCCTGTCTCGATAGTCCAACAACTAGGGACCTGTATAAGGATGTGCTTATAGATCACCCAGCTCCCACGAGTGTGAGCGCCATCACAACGCTGGTAATCAAGCAAAGATCCTAAGGGCTCTACTAATATGTATAACAGCGATATGCTAAAAGAAACACATGCACATATTAAAGCAGAGACAAACCAAGTAGCATACTACCATTTCGAGCAAGATTGTATATACAACTGTGAATATCCCAAGCTTCCATCAAGTAATATACAAACTAGTATGATACAGTAATGGCCTCTAGGGCATATACACTAACAATCTCCCACTTGCACTAAGGCCATGTACTGGCGTATCGAAGACCTATCATCTAGATCAGCCGCTCGAACTGAGTCTGGGGCAAGGCCTTGGTGAATGGATCTGCTGTGTTATCTTCTGAAGCAACCCTCCGAACCTCGATCTCCTGGCGATCCACGATCTCCTTGATCAGGTGATACCGCCTCAAGATGTGTCTGGATTTCTGATGGGACCTGGGTTCCTTCGCTAAAGCTATAGTCCCGTTGTCGCAATACAAAGGTATTGGGTCAACAATGGACGGAACCACCTAAAGTTCTCTCAAGAACTTCCTCATCCAGACAGCTTCTTTTGCGGCATCAGATGCAACGATGTATTCCGCTTCCATAGTCGAGTCAGCAACGGTTTCCTGTTTGGAGCTCTTCCAACACACCGCCCCTCCATTGAGGGTAAAGACAAAACCCGACATGGACTTGGAATCATCCTTGTCACTCTGGAAGCTGGAGTCAGCAAAGGCCTCAATCTGCAGGTCTTTTCCGCCATACACCAAGAACATCTCCTTAGTCCTTCTCAGGTACTTGAGAATGTTCTTTACTGCTATCCAATGTTTCTCCCCAGGGTTTGACTGATACCTGCTTACCACACTCAGTGCATAAGCCACATCCGGTCTGGTACACAACATCGCATACATTATAGAGCCTACCGCAGAAGTGTAGGGTATAACAGACATGCGATCCCTCTCCAAATCAGTCTTGGGAGACATCTCTTTGGAGAGGGTGATCCCGTGACAAGCCGGTAGATTACCGCGCTTGGAATCTTCCATACTGAATCTCTTTAGTATGGTGTCGATGTACCTGGACTGCGAAAGTCCTAATATCCTTTTGGATCTATCACGGTAGATCCGGATACCCAGAATGTATGAGGCATCACCCAGGTCTTTCATGGAGAACCTGCGTGACAAGAACCACTTGACAGATTGTAGCATAGGAATGTCATTTCCTATTAAGAGAATGTCATCCACGTATAAAACGAGGAATACTACAGTTCTCGCTACAAATCTACAATAGATGTATGGTTCATCTGGATTTTTGATAAAGCCAAATTCCTTGACCGTCTCATCAAAACAGATGTTCCAACTCCGCGATGCCTGCTTTAGTCCATAAATGGACTTAAGCAACTTGCACACCTTTCCGCTGCTCCCACTCTGAATGAAACCCTCTGGTATATAATACCATTATCTAAGCATTTGACGATCTCTTTCATTACAGCTTCCTTCATGACGGGATTTAACCGTCTCTGTGGTTCTCGGGTTGGTCTGGCATCATCCATCACATGTATATGATGTTCAACTATCAAGGGACTAATCCCTTTGATGTCCGCCATACTCCAACCAAACACCTCTTTGTTAGATCTCAATACCGATAAAAGTGCATTCTCTTGCTCTGATGCAAGAGAAGCGGATATGATAACCGGTAAAGACTCATTCTCACCTAGATATGCATATTTAAGGTAAGAAGGTAAAATTTTGAGATCTAATTCAGGCGGAGAAATGATAGAAGGAGGGATCATTGAGTGATTTTTGGATTTACACAGAAGCTCAGAGCCTGTGAAAGATACAGACTCGGGTGGAGAAAAGTCAGAAGTGCAGGACTCAAGTGTAGGTAAAGTGTCCTCACTAAGATCTTGTGTGAAATCAAACAGAGATGTGGTAATGTCGTCGAGATCAGTAAAGCAAAGTTCCTCAGCTCCACAGCTATCGGGAGCGATCTCATGGACAGAGCACACATCTAAAATATGAGCAGAGGGTTCTGATGGCTGACTTCCAACTTTGTAGATATTTAGTTCAATGGTCATATTTCCAAATGATAAGTTCGTTGAACCATTTCTACAGTTTATAACAGCGTTGGAAGTGGCAAGGAAAGGACGACCCAGAATCACCGGAATTTGGCTCCGGGGGTTTACTACAGGCTGTGTGTCGAGTACAATGAAGTCTACAGGGAAAACAAATTCCCCGACTTTTATCAACACATCCTCTAATTCACCCCTTGGTTTGGTGATAGATCGGTCTGCCATCTGGAGAGTGCAGTGAGCAGTTTTCAGCTCTCCAATCCCTAATTGCTCATAGACAGAATATGGAAGGAGGTTAACACTTGCGCCAAGGTCTAAAAGAGCACGATTTTTTTTTGTACCCCCAATCGAAATCGATATTGTAGGACATCCTGGGTTCTTTCGTTTCTTTGGTAGCTGGGGAATAAAAGCAGTGCTGATATTATTAGCCATAAAGACCTTCTTCGGCACTTGAGTCTTCCTCTTCCTAGTGCACAAGTCCTTAAGAATTTTCGCATATGCGGGGACTTGTTGAATTGAATTTAGGAGAGGGATATTGATGTTAACCTGTTTGAACATTTCTATAATTTTCTCCATATGAGGACTCGTTCTATTACCCCTTAACCGATTCGGGTAAGGAGCTTTCGCAATAAGCGCAGGGTCCATCATAGGAGAAGGAAGAGGGGGTAGACGCGGTCCCAAAAGAGGTGTGGGGACCGTCTGTGGAGAACTATAAGGGTTGGGTTCAGGTGTCGAGCCTAATGGGAAATGGAGAATAGACTCGCGAGAAGATGGTATGGTAGAAGAAGAAGGATCAGAAGGAGAAGTGTGTGTGTGTGGAAAGGTCTCAGCCGGGATGTTGATATGATTTCCAATATCATCAATACCTTCCCCGACATGATTGTTCAGCACTCCTCCCGATCTCAACGTTGTGATGGCATTTACATTGTAATGCCCATGATTCTGTAGGGGTTGAGAGGGAAGTTTCCCTTTTTCTCTCGCACTCATTTCGGCTTTTAGGCGTGCGATTTCAGCTTCCATCGATCTGATACTCTCAGCTTGAGACGCTGAGTTTTTCTTTATCTCACCGACGGAAGATCCAATCTCAGCCGAAACCTCTATGAAATTTGATAAAAGTGATTTCATGGTTTGAGTGAATTGAGAGAACTCGTCAGAACAGGTCATAGGATTAGACTGTGCAGGAGTGTTGACCTGATTTTGGAAATTTTGTGACTGATAGGGGTGCTGAGTGAGTTGAAGGGGTTGCTGTTGTGGTGGAGAAAGAGCCCTTTGAAATTGATTCGTGTTTGGAACCGTGTTTTGAGATTGGTTTTAGTTCCAAGCAAAATTTGGGTGATTCCTCCAACCCTGATTGTACGTGGAAGAATATGGATCGTTTCGAGGTCTTTGAAATGCGGCATTAGAATGCTCGTGACCTTGAAACACAGAGTTTAATGGACATTCTTCCGTTAAATGAGACGGATTAGAACAGCACCCACAAACAGTTTTGGGGAGCGACACTGGGTTTAGGGAGGTTGCTGCAAATTTGTGTTTCATAGCGTCGAGCTTCTTTTGCATTGCTGCCATCTCAGCTCGAACACCTATAGACACATCTATTTGGTGTACGCCATCCCTATTCAATGGTTGGGTTCCACTCTCCCACTGTAGTGATTTTTCAGCGAACTCTTCTAAATACTTCCAAGCTTCCCCATCATCTTTGGTCATAAAAGTACCTTGACACATGTTTTCAAGGCTCTGTTTAGTGTTTGGGTTAATGCCCTCATAAATGATTCGGCACAATTCCCATCTCGGGATGCCGTGATGAGGACATTGAACCAATAGATCCTTGAAACGTTCAAAGCATTTTGAAAATGGTTCAGTAGGGAGCTGGGCAAATTGATTCAGTTCGCTACGGATTCGAGCTGTCTTTTGTATTGGGTAAAATTTCTTAAGGAATGCCGCTACGAATTCTTCCCAATTCATAATAGAGTGTGCGGTAGTGTTATATAGCCACTTCTCGGCTATATCGCACAAAGTAAATGGAAGAAGTCGTAGACGCATCGCATCCACTGAAAGTTGTGACGTACCCATCATTGCGCATACGTTTTCAAATTTGGTAATGAAAACGTAAGCGTCCTCAGTCTCGAGTCCGTGGAATTTGGGTAAAAGGTTGATGTATTGGGGCTTAATCTCAAAGTTATCCCCATTGGCTGGTGGTGTAGATAAGCAGGTCGAAAGAGGACCTCGAATAGGGTAGCACCTTTCCTGGAGAGAGATGCGGGGTGGATTCTGCGCACCAACGGACGGCGGCAGATTAGGGTTAAAGAAGTTTGATGGATTCGGATCCATCGGTGTGGGTGTGGTAGTGGGTAAAGGAAAGGTAAATGGAGAAATATCGACTTCGGAGTCGATAAAGGGTACGCGGACTAAACGGGCACTAGAATCCCATGTCCAGCCTATCTTGTACTAAAAAGGGTTAGTATAAGTGGCAGCGTTGACTTATAATTAGGGGTAGTGAATGAATGCGGTGCTTGCTTTGAAAAAGGGACGGATTTTTGAAAAAATGATGCGACACAACAAATGCAGCACACAAACCCTAGAATCTAGTGGTCACCTAGGTCCGGCTCTAGACCGCTCCAAACTGCCAAAAGACAAGTCGCAGGATAGAATCCTCCACTGCCTCTTTGTCCCCCTGTGGCCGGATAAGTGCCAGGTAAGTGGGAAGGTACTCCACTACGTAAGTAATGGGCCTAATTAAAAACCACTAGCCTTAGACACACTCGCCTTAGACACCACAAGAAAACGCGGATAAGCAATGAATTACCCACGGCCTTCTCTTGTCCTAATTGAGCGCGACGGTCCTTAGAGTCATCTCTAGATATTTTTAGTTAATGTGGGTCAATGCGGATGCAAGTTTTGCGATTTTTCGGGGCCTAGGAAGGGTAATGAAATCCCCACCTAATTTGAATTTGGCCGTGCCCCTTAATTTCCGTATTTAGAATGCAAACAACCAAGAAACAAAATCACGCACAAATTTAATTTTGCTTTTTGCGGCGCTGCGATTATTTGCAAAGAAACCTGCAGGAATTTGTTAGTTGGAGCTAAAAAGAGGAGAGGGGAGAAGGTAAGAAGCTTACAGAGAAAAAAATGTACAGAGAACCCTCAAAGGGGCCGCGGTTCCGCCGCAAATGCTGGCTACTGCCGTGCTTCCGCGGTCTCTTGATGAGATCACTCCACCAAAATTTTCCAGGGAGCTTCTGTAGACTCCCTCAACTCTTTGGTATTTTCCAAAAAATTTCTTCAATTGCCAAACAGCTCCAGATTTCCTTGCAATGAACCACAACAAATCGTTTAGGGTTTGCACGAATTTTTATCTCAAAAATAACAATGGAATAAATCTTTCAATTCAAACTATAAAATGAAACGAATTAGCGCGCGATCCCCGGTAACGACGCCATTTGATTGTTCCGTAAAATTCGAGACTGTGTAAGTAAAACAACTCAAATGATCCCTGATAATGGTTTCATTTGATTGTAATCTTTTCTTGTTTGTGTAAATCGAATAAAGCGAATAAGTTTCTATGTGTCGGTAATATTGAATAAAATTCACAATCAAAGAATTATATTTGACCGCAATCAATTACGGTGTCGGTTGTAGATCGTAAGTGAGTGCGGATCGTCCACAGGGATTGTGCGATTCATTTCTATGTTTAATTTGTTTGAATTGAAAAGTTAATCGAAAAGAAAAGAAAACATAATTCAAGAATTTATCGATTGATTCAGGTGTCACGAGTTTAATCAAGAATCAAGAAACTGATAAACAAATCAAGAATAGGGTTTCGATGATATTTCCAACCAAATGTCAAGAATCTAAATGAGGCTCGTAGGAATCGATCGGATCTATAGACGTGATGTAATCTCAAGATTTCGTGTTCTTGTCCTTCGAAGGATTGATACTAGATCGATGATGATCGACGAGAGTTAGGGCTTTCTTGATGAAACTAGGGTTTCATCATTTAACCCTTGTTCTTTCGTAGATATCATTCACATTCTAGCCTCTAGCAATTTCAAGAAACGATCGTAACTCCCCAATCTCGAGCGATATCAATCAAGAAAGCATCGCAACGAATTGGGTCATCGATTCTTGAACTTGCTAGGGTTTACAAAACTCGTAGGACTCAAGAATCGATTTAAGATATATTACATCATCATTCTATTGATCGTCTCGACTCCTCGACGAGCGGAGTATTACTCAAACATCATCACACAGAAAGCATTCAAGAATTGAAAAGATATCATGATGCAAGAATTTAAAGAAAACAAGATAAAAGAATATCACCTTTTATTTATATCAACAATTTGATTACAGTCGCTCAAGAACTACAAGAGGAAGAACTAAATTGTCGAATTGGCGTCGCTCGGCTCCGTGAGTCGCAGATCGGCTAGGACCACTTGCTCTGTTGAAGATCGGCTCGGCTCATAAAAGGTTGCAAGGCTTCTTGCTTGATGGGTACTCGGGATCTTGGCTTTTGATTGGAATTAGGGTTAGGGTTTCACACAAGCCTTCTCACTAGACTTGTGGAAGAAGAAGATGAAGAAAGAGAGTGAATGGATTTAGATTGGCTACTAAAATGAACTAATGGAGGGATTTTTCCATGATGAGAGATGATCCACAAGTGAGCCTAGGGTCTTATTTATAGATCTCCCAAACCCTAGGTCTAGGTTTGAAATTACAATTCCCTCCAAAAGTTTGTTGAGGAGTTTCTAGAAAGAGTTTGTTAGGAGCTAGCTTAGGTTTTAAGCTAGGATTAATTAAGCTTAGAAAACCCTAGTTTGCTGATCTGGCAGAAGCCTCTGGATTCTTCTGGAACTTGAAGTACATTTCTGAACTGTAGGAGCTGAGGTAAGCATTGTGCAGCAAAGTTTGGTGGATGACATGGCAAGAAGACCGCGGAACCGCGGCGCAAGCAGGCTCCGGCCGCGGTTCCGCGGCCATATTGGAGGCTTGGGCTTTGAAACTTCTGGTGCTGCTTTGGACTGAAGCTTATGGCTTTATCTGATATGTTGAATTTTATTGTTCCTTCTAGATTTCTACCAGAATTGAAATCATTGGGTTGGCGTAATGTTTGATCAGCACCATGCAAATTTTTGGCTTTTCTTCTGGGTTTTCCTGCACAGATCTCAAAACAAGTGTTGCGCAATATAGGGATGATGCGATGCCATGGAATGCAGTCAATTTCCTTTATAGTGCCGGTTTTAGAGTCTAACATATGCAATCTGATATTTTGCGATAGTTTTGCTAATATGTGAAATATGAATGCCGAACACTTCTATATGAATGCAAATGATGAGGAAATTGCCGGTTAAAAGATGCAATATTTTCGACTAATCAAGGGTCTCATAAGAGGGTTCTCCTTACGAGTCGTGAGGATCTCGCAAGTGTAATTTCTCCTTAGGAATCGTGAGGATCCCTAAGTGTGTTGCTCCCTTGTGAGTCGTAAGGATCTCACGCAGGTGGTTTCTCCTTACAAAGTCGAGAGGACCTTGTAAGTGTCTTTTAACGAGATCGTGCCTTTTCGGGTTTTCACAAAACTCGCCGGTAGCCCTGCTGTTTTTACTCACGGAGCCCTTTCGGGTTTTCAACCGTGCCCTTTTTGCTTATGGACATACCGTTTTCTTTTTTCTTTTTTCTTTTTTTTAACGAGGTTGCGCCCTTTTGGGTTTTCACAAAACTTGCCGGTAGCCCTGCTGTTTTTACTCACGGAGCCCTTTCGGGTTTTCATCCGTGCCCATTTTGCTTATGGACATACCCTTTTTTTGTATCAGCTTTGGGACGCTGCAATCCACCGTAGTTTATCGACGTCTCGGTCAACAGCTAGTTTTAAGACATAGTGGTCCATTGTTAGTTTAAGGACGTTTCGGCCCGTCGTTAGTTTAAGGACGTTTCGGTCCACCGTTAGTTTAAGGACGTTTCGGTCCGCCGTTAGTTTAAGGACGTTTCGGTCCCATAAGCCGGCTACTACTTATAGAGTTTGGGCTTAGGAAGATAGCGAGCGGACATAGTCGTCGTCATCTATCATTGACCCAGGCCGTGACTCGTCAGGCGTAGTACTTCTTCAGGAAGCGACCATTTATTAGACTAAAAGGTCTTTCACCATGCATGTCCATGAGTAGATAGGCTCCACCCTGGTAAACTTTGTCTATGATATACGGGCCTTCATAGTTTGGCTCGAATTTCCCCTGCTTGGCGCGATTAGGGATCATAGGTCTTTTAACCACTAGCACGAGTTCGCCTTGGCGGAATGTTCTCGGCCTAGTCAATCTTTCGTATGAGCGTGTCATCTTTGCTTTATAAGCCTCCAGATTTTGTTGCACGATGAGCCGGGTTTCATCGAGGGCGTCGAGCTCCTCAAGCCGAAGGTGAGCGTTCTCTTCATCCGTTAGTTCGTAATAAACTGCCATTCATAGAGAAGGTAGTTCTATCTCGAGGGGGAGTACCGCCTCTGTACCGAATACCAATGCATATGGAGTTGTGTTCGTGGCCGTTTTGAACGTAGTCCGGTACGCCCAGAGAGCTTCATGCAGTCTCTCGTGCCAGTCCTTCTTATTTTGGGACACTGTCTTTTTCACGATCTTTGTCAAGGTCTTGTTAAAAGCCTCAGCTAGACCGTTAGCTCGGGGATTATAAACTGAGGAGTATCTCCTGTCTATGTTGTGTTGTTGTGCAAAGTGGCTGATCTTGTGGCTTCTGTAGGCTGGCCCATTACCGGAGATGATTCGTCTCAAAGTGCAAAACCGATAAATGATGTGTGTCTTGAAGAAGTGGAGGATATTCTCCGTCTTTACCTCCCTCAGCGGTACTGCTTCTGCCCATTTGGAGAAGTAATCAGTTGTCGCTAAAATGAATCGATGTCCTCTGGACGATGCTGGTTTGATGGGGCCGATTATGTCAGTTCCCCATATTTCGAACGGCCAGCTAGCCACTGTCAGATGTAACGCATTCGGATGCTGATGGATGAAGTCCCCGTGAATCTGGCAATAGCGGCATTGCTTCGTATACTCGAGGCAGTCCTAGATCATCGTGGGCCAATAATAATCCATTCGTTTGATCTTCAGCTTCATCTTCGGCCTGGCTTGGTGAGAACCGCAGAGTCCGTCGTGAGTTTCTTGGATGACTCTTTTTGCTTCTTCAGGTCCCAGGCATCTTAGCCACAAAGAATCAAATGACCTCTTATACAGAGTATCGTTGACGAAGGCGAAAGATAAAGCTCGCTTCATGTTCTGATGTTTTGAGGACGCATCTTCAGGCGTTCGACGGGATTTGAAGTAGTCTATAAAGACTTCTCTCCAATCTTCAACCTTTTCTTGGTCTTTTATTTGTAGAGCCATTTGCTCAGTCGCTCCCTTTTCCTCAGACAACTCCGGAGGTATTTCTGCTGGTGCGAGAACTCGACGGCTTTGCACAACGATCCTCACGTCATCGAGGTTTTCATCGGCCAACTATTTAGCAAGCTTGGTTAATGCATCCGCTTTGCTATTTTCTGCACGCGGTATGCTTTCCAAGGTATAGGAATGTATTTGGGTCAGCAACTGCTGTACTCTTTCGCCATACTTCACCAGTTCTGGTTTGCACGTTTGGTAGTCGCCATTTACTTGACTAACGACCTGCTGGGAGTTTCCGTATATGAGGAGGTTCTCAATCCCCATGTCGATGGCGATTTCGAGACCTGCTATCAAAGCTTCATACTCGGCTTCATTGTTTGTCCTCGGCTCTGTTAAGGAGAAGGCAAAGCGCATTATCCCTCCTTGTGGAGTTACGAAGATAAGGTTTACCCCTAATTTGATTATGAGGGTGCTTTGTTTGCGCTTCTTCATGGAAGACGCTCCATCAAAATAAAGTTCCCATCGGGTATCACTCCCGTTAATCGTGTCAAATGCATGCTCGTCTGGCAGTTCGCAATTCAGGGGAGAATCGGTAGGTATCGGATGCTCAGCGAGGAAGTCGGCGATGGCCTGGCCTTTCACTGTCTTAAGATGCCGATAAGTTATTGAGAACTCCATCAAGAGCAGGGCCCATTTAGTGAGTCGCCCCATCAATATGGCCTTTGACATCAAATACTTGAGAGGATCCACCTTCGATATGAGGCGGACTTCATGTGCCAACGCATAGTGCCTGAGCTTCGTTATCGCGAAGATCAATGCCAAGCTGTGTTTTTCGATGGGAGAATAATTGCTTTCTGCCCCCAGCAGAACTCGACTCAAGTAGTAGAGGGCTCTCTCCTTCCCTTGGTCATTCTCCTGTACCCATAATGCGCCTAAGGAACCTTCAAGGGCGGTTGTATACAGAATGAGAGGCTTTCCCTTGACCGGAGCAGCCAGCACTGGCGGATTCTGCAGGTATTGCTTGATTTCGTCTAGCGCGCTTTGGCATTTGTGATCCCAGACGAAAGGGGTTCCCTTTTTCATCAGGTGACTGTAAGGACGGTACTTACCTGAGAGATTGGCTATAAATCGCCGAATATACGCGAGCTTTCCTTGGAGAGACCACAATTGCTTGAGAGTCTTTGGCGAAGGCATTTCCATGATCGGTTTGATCTTCGACGGATCTACTTCGATGCCTCGGTGTCGGACGATGAACCCCAGGAATTTGCCCGAGGAGACCTCGAACGCGCATTTGAGAGGGTTCATCTTCAAGTTGTATTGCCGAAGGCGTTGAAACACGATTCTCAGATGCTCTAAATGTTCCTCGTATGATTTTCTTTTCACCACGAGGTCGTCGATATAGCATTCGACGATTTCATGTATGGGGTCATCAAAAATCTTCGTCATGGCCCTCTGATAGGTGGTGCCAGCATTCTTTAGACTGAAAGGAATCACCTTGTAGCAGAATATACCCAAAGGGGTTCGGAAAGCGGTATGATTCTGGTCTTCTGGATGCATCTTTATCTGATTGTATCCTGATGATCCGTCCATGAAGGAGCAGACTTCGTGAGTGGACGTATTGTCTATCATCAGTTCGGTGACTAGTACTGGGAAGTCATCTTTCGGGCGGGTTTTATTGAGATCCCGAAAATCCACACATATGCGTACTGTCCCGTTCTTCTTCATCAATGGGACAATGTTGGCGATCCAATCAGGATACTGAACCTCTAGGATGAAACCAGAGTCGATCAGCTTCTTGACCTCGGCGTTGATGCTCATCTCAAGCTCGAGCCGCATTCTTCGCGGTGCTTGTTTGATTGGCTTGACGTCTGGGGATATGGCCAGTTTGTGAACCGCAATCTCTGGGTCTAGTCCTGGCATCTCGGAATAATTCCATACGAAGCAATCTTTATGCTGCATGAGCACGTCCTTTAGTGTAGCCACCCTTTCTTCAAACAGCAACTCGCTGACGAACGTCGGCCGCGGGTCACTTGCCGTTCCCAAATCAATTTTCTCGAGGTTATCTGCAGTGGTATGTATTCCATCTTCCAACTCTTTCGGCACCGGTGGAAACTCTGAGATCACCTCGTCATCATTGTTTTCGAAGCACCAGAGGAGATTATCCATACCGTCGGGGTCTTCTTCTGATAACGTTATCACGTGGTAGGTACGAGCTCGCTTCCAAGATCGATGTTGATCTGGTTCTACCCTCGTGGATTTGGGTTCATGCTTCTGCGGCGGGGTTACCCTCCAGCTGCTGGATAGAGCGAATCTGCCTTGTCGATATTGATCTTCGATCCAGTTTTTGAAGGTGAAGCAGTCTTCAATAGGATGTCCTATTGCCCTATGATATGAGCAATAGTCCGGATGAGAGACTTCGCCTGCTTGCTCGGGGTGCTTGGACTCCGGGAGTGTAATCATTTGATGTCTCATGGCGAGATCAAGTATCTTCTTTGTCTTGTCTTGGGCAAAAGAGTATGCTCGACCCATCTTCTTCATAAGAGATGAATCCTGGCCGCTCGATTTCGGATCGCGTGGCTTTTTGGATCCGCTTTGTTGCTGTCCAACGCCTTTCCTCCTCTTTGGTTTGTTTCTGCCTCTGCGTCGGGCTTTTTGTACAACGGTTTGGCAAGGAGGAGCATCTTCATTTTTCATAGCCTGTTGAAGGAGGCGTTGCGTCCTGGCTTTCTCGTAGATGGCCATTTCGCGATTGTGGTCGTCTCGAACCTTTTGACTCGCTTCCCTTATAAGCTTGTCCATTTGTTCTTCAAATGACGGACTGAGCATTTTTACGTCGGGAGCTCTTTCTGATTCAGGGTTTGCATTTTCCCAAAAAGCATCTCCCTCTTCATCAAAGTCATGTATGACGTAGCAGTCGCGGAGTAGCTCCCGTTTCTTGGATTAAACATACCCAAGCCCGGTCGTTTCCATTTTCCCGTTGGGCAATTTCCGCTGAGTTCCAGGGACGTTCCAGATCCAGTTATAGAACCGTGCTTATCGCGCAGTTTGCTTAAGGGGTACACCTTGGCGTCTCAAGAGTCTCCTTAGCCCGTCTGTGTAATAGGCAAACGGATGGGCTGGAGCCTGTCGAGTGTAGAATCCGCGCCGTGCCAGATTTCTTTCTCCACTTTAGCTTCCCCTGATCGGTAGAATAGGATTGCCTTTTCACCTTCTCGCCTGGGAGGGACATAGAGCGTCTGCAGCTCTTCCACACTGTAGGTATCAAGCGCGTCTAGTTCTTTATGATGTTCGGGAGGAACCATGGCAACTTGCAAACTTTGCTCTTCATCAGCGAATATTTGTATTGAAGGCTGAGCGGAGAATATATCATGGACCTCATCTTCCGAGTCGCTGCCAAAGATGAACATAGGAGCGGACGGTCTTGGTTTGTTGCACTGGGACGGACCTAAGTAAACTATCTCTTCTTCCTCCTCGGTATCACTCCCGAAGACCGGGATAGTGGTGATAGCTTTATTCTCCGGTTTATGGCATCTTTCTGTGTCTTCAAAGTCTGGTAAGAAGTATTTTGCATTTTCGTACTTTCGGACTTCGTTTACGGAGAATGGGTTCAGCTCTCCTGTTATAGTATACTCGAGACCATCCTTGAAGTATGTCATACACTGATGTTGTGTAGAATGGATGATGTTGTACTCGTGTAACCAAGGCCGACCAATCAAAGTATTGTAGCATGTCTTGGCATCGATGATGTGAAATTTAATATCTGTGACGAGTAGTCCGAAGCGCAGCTTCAGTATCACAGACCCGAGGGTCCGTGATGACTGGGAATCGAAGCCGGAGATGGTGATTTTATCACGAGTGAGGTGCTGAACGCTCATGCATATTTCCTTCAACACCCTCACATTAAGGAGGTTGACGGAGGACCCATTATCGACCAGGATTTTACCTATCTTGATGTCATGACAGTACCCGGAGACATATAGGGGACGGTTGTGCTCGCACGTCCCGAGGAGGAGATCTTCATCGCCGAAGGTAATATCGGCTGTGTGTACTTCTTCCAGCTCGTCCTTCATCTTTTCTTCGGCGAGAAAAGCTTGGAATTGCCCCGGCTCTTGTAGCGCCTTGATCAATGAGTCCCTTGCTTCTTTTGATAGTAAAAGAGCATCGAGAATGCTGAGCTGCGAGGGTAACTTCCTCAAGTGTGCCAGAATGTTGTAGTCCACCTTACTTTTCTTTGGCGGGTCCTTGGCGGTCAGCTCTTTCATGACTTGGTCATCCAGGGCGATATCCTCAGAGACCTTTTCTTTTCCCTTATCTTTTCTATTCATGGGTCTGAGATTCTTTTCAAGCAACGTACGATTGCGCAGTTGGATATTTTCACAGGTCTTTGGTTCCTCCACTTTTCCCGAGGTGGACTGTTTAAAGAGAGGACCAAGAGCCATTTCTTCGTCAGAGTCGCTTTCGAAGGTGAGAACTTGCGATCCCCCAGCGTTGACCACGCGACAGTTGCTGGTGGTTCCTTTATGCTCCTCGGTCGTATTTCTTTGCTCCCGACGAGTTTTGCGTTTCATCCGCTTAAAATGTTGTCGGTGATCAACATATCCCTGCCACCATCTTTTAAAAGCGTTGCACTCTTCAATGGGGTGTGCGATCTTTTGATAATATAGGTAGTAGTTAGGATACATCTCTGCTTCACCGACAGTATTTCCTTCGGAGGGTGGTAGCTTCATTCCCATTGATATGGCTTTAGCAAACCTTTTCCTCGTCTTGAACTTGTTCTTATTCGCGACAGATGTCCCTTGGTTCGGCGGGCGTGTCTCGACTCTTTCGTCTAGTCGCCGTCGTTTGGCCTTTTCAAATATGGCCATCTCACGCTCCCGATCGGCTTTACTTTTCAGATGAATTTCACTCAGGAAGGCATCGATCATTTCGTCTGATGGCCCTGGAAGTTTCGGTTCAGGACTTGCCCCCAGTCTCTCGGTGCAAGGAGCTTCTTCATCGTCTATCAACGAGTGAGAGATCACATGGCAATTTGCTACGTAATCCTCAGAACCATCTGACGAGTCTTCTCCATCATCTCCGTCTTCAAGGACGTGGCCGAGGAACTCTTGGAGCGTGATTGGAGTCCGCACCTTCTGGTTATATTCTTCCAGCGCGTCAATCTGCTTTTGCAGGTCCGTGCGCTTGTCGTCTAACTTCACGGGCTTCTTGGATTTCTTCTTCTTTTTCGAAGATTTTGACGGCTGGGTGTAAGCTCTTTGGCGATCACCATCAATCTTTGGAGTTGAGCGCGGCTTCAGCATCCCCTCGACGATCTCAGGTTCCAACGGATTCTTCTATCTGATCGCCGGGCATGTCTGGAGATCGTTTAGCATTCTTTTAGTTTTGGCTGAAAGAGCGACCTCCCATAGGGCTTTTTCAACAAAAGAGCACGTTGCCCCCGGTGTATTCATCTTCTTAGGAGTGTGCGGATGTGGTGGGTTTACTTTCCATTTCTCCGATAGCGCAAACTTACCTTGTAGGTACTGATCCTCGATCCATCCCTTAAAGACGAAGCAATTTTTCGATCGGATGGCTTACCGTTTGGTGGTAAGGGCAATAATTGGGATTATTCACTTCGCTGGGTTGCGATGGTCGCCTTGGATTCGGCAAATTGATAAGCCTGTTGCGCATCGCCAGCTCGAACAGCCTCTTCGTTTTATCCCACGGGAATGAGTAAGGACGCTTCATCTTCTCATTATAATAGCGTCGTCTCTCTTCCAGTTGATCCGCTAGATTTGGGGCACTGGGCTGCTGTTGGGTGTTCGCAACGAAGATCGCCTTCCCTTTACCCTTTTCGTTCCGCGGTTCCGGCTTCGAGGGAGATGGTCTATGACCCATCTGGTCCATCTGGGCCAGCTTGTCGATTAGAGCCTGGAACGTGGTCGGTTTGAAGAACATCATGAACTGTGAAATAGTTGCATGAGGGTCTAGGGTGCGCACGAACATGCCCACCGCTGGTGCTTCTTCGATGCGCTGTTCGCACTTCGACCACAGGTTCCGCCATCGGATTACGTACTGAACCCATGTCTCGCCCGGCTTCACCCTGGCATTGATCAATGCCGTTATTGGGGTGCGTTCACTAGCACTTTCGAATCGTTGGGTGAACAACAACTCCATTTCTGATAAAGTTTTGACGGAATCATTTTGAAGTTCGGAGTACCACTCGAATGCCGTCTCCGATAAGCTGCCGACGAATTGGCGGAGCAAGAGCTTATCATCGCCACCAGTATTGCCGCAGAGGGCCCTGAACTGAGCGACATGTTGATGGGGATTGCCCGTCCCCTTGTACACATGGAATTTCGGGATCGTGTAGCCCGGCGGGTACTTTATCTGATCATACCAGCCTGGATACGGTCGCCCAGTTCTAACAATTTGCCCAGCCGCTCTATTCGCCTGGTGAACTCATATCTGCTAAGCGATATAATCGTCAAGGGCGGCTTTGGAAATTGTCTCCTCCTTGGCTGTTGATAGAGCCGACAGAGAGTTTGATGTTTCTCCTCTATCATCTTCAATTATCACTGGAGGATCTTCGGCTGGAGGGTTTGGCTGGATCATCATGCCCACCATATCCTGAAATAGAAGGGCCATTTGCTTTATATTGGCCGCTTTTTCCATAGCCTCCTTGTCCTTCTTTTCGAGCATTCTCCGAAGGAATTCAGCATCAGTCTCGTGTTCGTGACGTTGTTCCGATGACGCCTCCGGGCTTTCTTTTGGCCCGGTAAGTGCGGCCATTGCAGTCAGCATCTCTTGAAGCTTCTACTATTGTTGTTCCTGAGCCCTTGTTATTGATAGGGTGAGCGGTCGGTGGCCCGTCGAAGTGCGGCTTTCCTCTTTTCCGGAAGCCATGTAAACAGTATGTACCACCATGCCCCCAGACTTAGGGCGTTTGGGCTTGGTGTTTTTGTGGTCTGCCATGTTTACAGAGGCTTTCTCTGGCCTCCTTTTCTTTTGAGTAGTTGACGTGGAGGGGGCCATTGTAGCGGGCGCCCAAGTGGTTGTTGTCTTTTGCGGCTTACTGGGACGGTTTTCTTCCTGTCGGACCTTCAGCTTATTCTGCCGGCGGGGATAGTCTTGATCAACCACCGACTCTCGGACTTGTCGCCAGATTTTGTAAACATTAGAAGACAGTCGTTGAGGGGACTGTTCCGGCTTCATTTCTATGATGGTCTCGACCGGCGGCGGAGATCTTTTTAGTACGGCGGTAGGCGAATTCCTGCGCACTTTATTCAGCAGCTCAAAGCTGTTCCCGGTTGGAACAGCAGCATTAATTTCCACCGTTGGAGTCGGTGGAGTTAGCCCAGAGGGGGAGTTGGCCCTAGCCTTTCTTACTCGGCGCCAGTGGCGACGTCGAGCGTGTCGAGCTGACGGTGTTGGTTCGGCGATGGGGATGGCTTTGTCTTGCCTCCTGTCCAGATGAGGCGCTGCTGGTGCCAGCCTCTTGAAGACTGACGTCTTTTGAGTAGTGGTATCCAATCTGTCAAAGACAGACTTTCGAGCAGAAATGGGAGCCGGAATAGTCTGTTTTGTAAAGACCGACTCTTTGGCAGGAGAAGCCGCCTTGACGACTTCAGGAGCAGAGATGGCTATCTTCTTTGGGATGGCCACTTCAGGTGTCATGGGCTTCTTGGCAGGCCCATCGGAGTTCAGGCTCAGTCTGGCGAAGACCGAGGTGCTGGAGCTGGGCGACCCGTTGAAAGGGTCCGCAGTAGTTATAAGCCGATCAAAGACCGACTTCTGGGGAGCTTCCGGCGTTGGCACAGGAACGGTGAAGCTCGTTGGCGGGAGCATGGTCCCAAAAAACAACCCGGTGGTGGCCTGAGTCACCTGGTCCGTCGGCATTGTGGACAGCGAAGCCGCTTGAGGCCCATAGGCTATGCCTCCGGATGAGGCGGGGCGTACGTTGCAGTTGCAGCTGGAACATTTTGCACAAGTGAACGCCATTGATCCTTCACTTTCTGCACCAAGCAAAACGCCAAATCTTAGTACCTCGAACCCAAGGGCAACCATCTGTAAACCGCGATTGGTTCGCGAACACGACACACGAAGTGTGGAGTGGAAAGAGGAAAAGGTCCCACCGGGTGTGCCAAAATCTGTTCCCCTCCGAAAGATGCGGCGGAGACGCAGTGGACGTCTCGCCTGAAATTCGGGGCAGATGCTAATTGGTGCTATCCGTCCACCTCTCCGAAGATGCCAAGTTGATTTATGGCACCATATATCGAAGGTTTAAACGGATGCAGCCGATGTAGCCGACTTCGTCAGATTCCCACTCGTTTGAGGGGTTTTTGATTGTGGGGACGCTTTTCCCTGCAGGCGCAAGCCCGTGCAGTTGCTTACGCTACCGCATTGCGGTAACAACTTTCTCCTTCTCCAGATGGTCACTTCGTGTCGTGGGTGTTTGTTTTGTTTGTGGTTGCCCGTGAATTGTATACGGAGACTAATTTATGTTGTCGCTCGTAGGGCGTGGATTAGTCCAAATTCGTATCTTCTTAGATTTGGGTTTGGGGGTTTTGGGTTTAAGGATACGTTAGCCTCATTTGAGACTAAGATCAACTTAAACGTTTGTTTAGGATACGTTAGTCTAATTTTAGACTAAGATCAACTTAACGGGATCGTTTAGATCCGACAAGAAAGCAATTGGGCTCTGTTGTTTAATTTAGTGACATCGCGGTCGGTAATTAGTTTAAGGACATTACGGTCCATTGTTAGTTTAGGGACATCTCGGTCCAATGTTAGTTTAAAGACATCGCGGTCGAGGTTAAGGACATCATAGTCCGTGAGTTTAAGGACCTCACAGTCCGATGTTAGTTTAAAGACATCGCGGTCGAGGTTAAGGACATCATAGTCCATGGGTTAAGGACCCCACAGTCCGTTGTTAGTTTTAAGACATCACGGTCGAGGTTAAGGACATCATAGTCCATGGGTTAAGGACCCCACAATCCGTTGTTAGTTTTAAGACATCACTGTCGAGGTTAAGGACATCATAGTCCATGAGTTTAAGGACCTCACAGTCCGATGTTAGTTTTAAGACGTCACGGTCGAGGTTAAGGACATCATAGTCCATGAGTTTAAGGACCCCACAATCCATAGTAATGTGTGGTTGTTGGGATCCGTCACCTCTCTGACGACGTTGAGGAATTACAACGACAAATATCAGAGGAGTAAAGAGATGTACCCTCGAACCAAGGTGAGTTGGTTGAAAGAGCAGATGTGCTCAATTCAAAACAAGTTGAGGACTTATGGCCAAAATTGGGCTAAGTCCAATTAAAATGTTTTAACATTTTACTTTTGTTCTGGCTATTAAGCCTTTATTTGGGCTCAGCCCTTTAATAATGCTAGGTTGGGCTCTGACATTTTTGTCTTGTATTGAATGTATAGCATTTATCAGAAACAAAGTTTGTTCTGACAGTGCTCCACGTGGCGCGCCAGGCGCGTTGCGCCAGTCAAAGAGCGCATTGCGCTTCTGTCGGGTAGCGCACGCGAAGAGGACACGTGTCGCGCTTAACGCCAGGCGCTAGTTTGTTAGCGCATTGCGCTTTTAATTTATGAGCGCATTGCGCAAGTCTGTTGGCGCGCCAATGAGTGACACGTGGCGCGCTTGGCGCTGAGCGCTAGCCAATGAGCGCAGTGCTCTGTTTTAAAAGCGTAAAGCGCAGATTGTGTCTATGGTTGACACGTGGCAGATTTTGGCGCTGAGCGCCGATTCAATGAGCGCAAAGGCGCAATTCATGAGTGCAAGGCATTTTCAATAGCGCAAGGCGCATCTGATCAATTTTAAGATCAAAGAACAAATTTATATTCTTCAAAGGAGGCTTTTTCCTCAAGATCCAAGAACAAAAGTTCTTGTTTTTATAAAAGGCTCTGCCTTTATAGATCCAAAGATCTGTGAATGAAGTAAAATACTTCTTTTAGTCTTTTTATGATTAGATCTTTTTGATCTTTTCTTTTAAATTAAAGACCTTAGTCTTTTTATAGATCTAAAATCTTTTTAGAAGACGTTTCTTCATTTTACAAGATGGATTCATCTCTGTTATTCAAGAACATAGTTCTCTTTATCTTGAAGATGAAGAAAAACTCTTCTTTTTTCTAAGAGCTTGCTCTTGTTTTTTTGAAGAGGGTTTTTCTCTCTTTTTTCCGTGTCTTCTCTCTCCTATATTTTTTTAGACTTAAAGTTTAGGGTCCTTTATATAGGGCCAAATGATTTGTTAAATCAGTTTTAAGAGATCTTTCTCTCATTGATTTGGGAATATTTCCCATCGTTGGATCTTTGATCCTAAGGCTTCCGTTTTACAGAAGATGATCTTCTTGTTTTAATAAGATTGAAAAATCTTTCCATAACAGAATTTTAGTTCTGATTAATAATTTATTATTAGTAGATCTTTTGATCTGACGGTGGGGGAATTTTAAATTCCAGCGCTGGCGCACCTACGTTCGACACGTGGCGCGCAACGCAACTGCACTAGCGCGCCCATGTTTGACACGTGGCACGCAGCGCAACTGCGCTAGTGCACCTGTGTTTGACACGTGGCGCGCAGCGCGCGGAATCTGAAGCGTTGCTTCAATTTGAATTTTGAAACAGAGCTTTGCTCTGATTGGGGGAAAGGAAGCGTCGCTTCATTCCATATCTTGGAACTTGAACAGAGCTTTGCTCTGATTAGGGAGAGCAGAAGCATCGCTTCATTTCAAACCTTGGAATTTGAACAGAGCTTTGCTCTGATTGGGGAAACAATAAGCTCGCTTTATTGATTCATTTTCTCACTGGATAATACATTAATGTTTATGCGATATATGTTAATTGTATTATTTTCTTTTGTTACAAAATATATTGTATATATGATATATAATATTGTAACATATTAGGGTTACAAATACAACATGGTTGTTAAGTTTAAACCAAGTTAGGGTTTGGATTTGGGTTAGCTTTTGGGTTAGCTTTTTCATGAAACTTCATGAAGCTTTCCTTTTGTTATTTAGCTTTGATATTTTGTGTAGATATTTGTTAACCCAACCCAAACCCTTAACCATAGTTAATTCTCTACATGAGTTAATGCCTTCATTTATTAACTCATGGTTATCATTTGTAACCACAACAATTCATTATTCATCACAAAAACTTTCTTCTTCTTCTTTTTCCTTGAAAAAGCTTTCTAGCTTTTTGTGTTGTGATGATTTAAAGTGAGAAATTAAAAACAAAAGAGAGAAAAATTCCTACTTCATCATCCTCATCTATTCTAGCCACTTAGATTAGGGTGTTCACTTCACCAATTATTTCATTAGTGAAGTGTAAGCTTGGATTTGAGATTCTTCAAGGTAAATCATCTTCGAAAAGGAAGACTTCAAGCACGTATGGATCATTCGACTTGTGGAGCCTCTCTAGAGTCCGGGAGTTCATGGATCGCGGCGAAAGGACTATTACTCGGAGATTATGAAGCGAAGGAACGGACTACAAAGGTTGTAATCCCCCTCTCTTAGATGTAAAGTTGTTTACATGCAAGTTAACCCTAATTCTCTTGTTAAGATCTTGGTTAGGGTTTGTTTAGCACACCAAAAATTTCAATATGGTATGTGTGATGCCTTCCTAAACCTTGCTAAGGTGCTAAGCTAACCCTCAAGTGGTATCAGAGCCAAACTAGATTATTAGGCGTTGTCTAGACGAAGTTAGAAGTCCGATCGAACCCCGAAACTCCGAAACGACCCCTTTTCTTGAAATTTTTCAAAAAGTTGAATTTTTTCATGTTAAAAATACTCAGAAAATCATGCAGGGAATTCTATGGACACACCTGAAGAATGAAACCCTAACTCGTCTAAGTGACCGTGGATCCACGGCCAAAACCTGGTTTTGGCGGCGGATCCGCGGCGCCACTTGAGAGGCTTGGGTCGGCCCTTCAGCTGTTGGTCCGTAGGTACTGTGGTATGTCTCTGGTTAATTTTAATTGTGCTCAAGTGTTGAGCTCTCTGGGAATTTTTGGGAATTCATTGTATCTGTCGAATTATCTAACTTCGTCTAGTTATCTGTGATGATTATGTGTTACTGTGATATGTTATATTGGATTGTTGTGTATTGAATAGCCGGGGGTTTTATGTGAGATGAGAGTTTTCTTTTTCATTCATGTAAAATTCATTTGTATGTAATATTCTTTTATTGGGGCACTTCCGGGTTGAGGATGATGTCACCATTGTATATTATTTACTTTTCCGCATTAGGATAGACCCAAGACGGAGAGCACAAGTAACCGGGTTCTAGGGTCCAAAGGGAGGCCATCTCGAGGAGTCGAGGCCGGGTCTCCTAACCCTAGAATTGGTAGGGTTACTTGCCGCGCTCGTAGGGGTCTAGGGATGTGGGTTTGGCTATTCATCGCGACTGTGAAATCCATGTTTTATACAGTCTCAAAATAAAACACGGACGTCCTAGTATATCCAATATTTCATATGTTGACTTCTGCTGCAATGTTCTGTGATGAGATCATATTACTGCCTGTGACGAATGTCTAAACTATATGTATATGTTGATATATAAATATTACTGCTTTCGTTTCTTCTGTAATGCTTGGGAAGCTTAAATGATGGGTTTATTAATGAGATTAATAAAAGAAAAGAAACCTAAAAGATGTTGTAGAATCAAATTTTTAAAAAGGGTTGCTACAGTTTTTTGCTTTGCATAGTGGTATATGTGATATACCATGCACCTTATTCGATGAGGAAAGAGCCGAGATCCCTTCACCGGGAGTGACCTCTTTAGCAAAACTGGCAAATGCTACAAACTCACGGTTTAGTTTTTAATTGCTTCTATAGTTCTTGTTTTGCACAGCGGTATTTATGAAATATCCTGCACCTTATTCGATGAGGAAAGAGCCGAGATCTCTTCACCGGGAGTGACCTCTTTAGCGAAACTAGAAAAGCCTCAAAAACACTCCTTTTCAAAATCACTTGTTTCTACAACGATATCAAGTTCATTATGCTCATGGTTTTCAGAAAAACCTGCGTAGCCCTCCATCATTTCAGATAAGTATTATTTTAGGATTCATGCTACGGTAGTTTGGCATGCGTCAAGGCATAGTGTACGGTAGCTGATTAGTACTTATCTGCAACATAAGATGTGATTGGATTAAGGTATTCGTACGGCGTTGTTTGGCATGCGTCAAGGGTCGTACGGGTGGGTTTAATTCAATCAGGAAATGCACGGATTGAACTTGACTAGCGGACTATGGATTGTTTGGCATGCGTCAAGGTCATAGCACGCTAGGGGTAAAGGCATTATCGGGAATTTCAAAATGTTGAAATTTGCAATGAGATTGCATACCTTTTATGAGATAGATGGATCCCGATACCCACTGAGAGTAAGAGTTACTCCTGGGAGAATTAAACACAGGACAATTAGCCGATCAAGTAGGTGTCTAGAAAGGTGTTAACGGGGTTATGCCTCTGGGAATAACGAGGTTTATTTTAATTAGGTCCGTGCGAAAGCACGGGGAACCTCCCTCAAAGTACCAACACTGATCTGGCTGAAAGATTGACGAACTTGTAAGGTGTAATTAATCCCGGCTAATCTTACCTTTTAGGATTTGAAGGAAGATTTGATTAAAACAGTGGGAGCCATCCTGATTAGATAAGATAATAACCAATCTAATCTTGCAATAGCGCACGCTAAAGTGTTTTCTTCTCTCTCTCCACGTAGCGACCATGTCAGGCCTTAATCAAGATAATAATATGGATGTATTGACCGAACCCGCTTATTATACTGAGCAGGGGAACGTTGGTCCCGTTTTTTTCTTATAAATGTTATAAGAATGAGCAGGGAATAGAGACATACCAGAATTCACACGCCGCCCATACGAAGAATAAACATGTTGATGCATCTTCTTCGGATGTGTTAGTTACCGAGAACTGTTTCTCAATTCACTCTACGTCTTGGGCATTAGATACCGGATCAGGATCCTACATATGCAATATATTGCATGGGCTAAAGAAAGGTAGAGAACTGGGAATGGGTGATCATTCCGTAAGAGTAGGGAATGGTGCAAATGTTGCAGCCAAAGCTGTTGGCGAATATCACCTTGTATTACCAAGTGGTAATACATTGATTCTGAATGAATGCTATTACATACCGAGCATGATATGCAACATTATATCAGTTTCTTTATTAAGTACAGAAGGACATAATTTTGTAGTACATGATAATGTTATGAATATCTTCCTAAATCAAAAGTTGATTGGATCAGGCTCGTTACATAATGGCATATACGTTCTAAATCAAAACACAGTTCTTAATATACAGAACACACACAAGAGGAAGAGTTCAGAAATGAACGAATCCTTCTTGTGGCATTGTAGACTTGGTCATATCAATGTGACACGACTTGCTAAGTTACATAAAGATGGTTATTTAAATGCGTTCGAATTATCATCTTATGAAACTTGCCATTCATGTCTCAAAGGCAAAATGACCAAAACTCCGTTTAGTGGACATGGAGAAAGAGTTACGGAACTCTTAGGACTGATACATAGTGATGTATGTGGTCCCATGTCTACACATGCCAGGAGTGGTTCCTCGTACTTCATTACATTCACTGACGATCTCTCAAGATACGGACATGTGTTCCTGTTGAAACACAAGTCTGAAGCTTTTGAGAAATTCAGAGAATATAAAAACGAACTAGAGAACCAAACGGGTAAAAGTATTAAGATCCTTCGATCTGATCGAGGAGGAGAATACTTGAGCAATGAGTTCCTGGACTATTTAAAAGTGAATGGGATTCTCTCTCAGCTTACTCTTCCCTATACACCACAGCACAACGGTGTATCGAAGCGGAGGAATCGCACCCTATTGGATATGGTGCGCTCTATGATGAAAACTACTGAGTTGCCTATTTCCTTCTGGGGATATGCACTGGAAACAGCTGCAGACCTATTGAATATGGTTCCCACCAAATCTGTGCCAACCACTCCATATGAGATATGGAAAGGAAAGTGACCATATCTTAACTATGTTAAGATATGGGGTTGTCCGGCATATGTGAAAACACAAAATCTGGAAAAGCTCGAGGCAAGGTCTGTTCTGTGCAAGTTTATCGGATATCCCAAGCATTCGCAAGGGTATATCTTCTACCACTCCGAGGAACAAAAAGTGTTTGTTTCTCGACATGCCACCTTCTTAGAATAATGTTTTCTTATGAAACAAGATAGTGGCAATGAGGTAGAACTGGAAGAGGTTCCAGCAACACAAACCGCAACAGAAGATTTGGTAGAACCAGAGGATTCAGTAGTTCCCGACGAACCCCAGCCTCTCCGCCGATCTAGTAGGGTTTCTCATCCACCTGAGAGATACTACGGTTTTCTCATTGATGGTGGGAGTGAGGATTGCATCATGGAAGATGATGACCCGACTAGCTTCGAGCAGGCCATCACGAGTGGGGACTCTGTGAAATGGCTGGATGCAATGCGATCTGAGATGGAATCCATGTACACCAACAAAGTATGGACTTTGGAAGTTGCTCTTGAAGGGGTAAAACCCATTGGGAGCAAATGGATCTTTAAGAAGAAACTTGGTGTAGATGGAAAAGTTGAGACTTTCAAAGCTAGACTTATTGCAAAGGGTTTTCGTCAACGATCAGGTGTGGATTATGACGGAACCTTTTCTCCAGTGGCTATACTTAAGTCCATTCTGATCTTACTTGCCATTGCTGCATACCATGACTACGAAATCTGGCAAATGGATGTTAAGACCGCCTTTCTAAATGGTGATTTGGAAGAGTGCGTGTACATGATTCTGCCAGAGGGCTTCGTAGACAGTGGGAGCATCGGAAAGGTGTGCAAGCTGCTTAAATCCATCTATGGATTGAAACAGGCATCGCGGAGTTGGAACATATGTTTTGATGTTGTAGTCAAAGAGTTTGACTTCATCAAAAACATAGATGAACCTTGTATATACAAGAAGGTGGCAGAGAGTAAGGTTGTCTTCCTCGTATTGTACATGGATGACATACTCTTGATAGGAAATGATATTCCTATGCTGCATTCGGTCAAGCTCTTCTTATCACATAGATTCTCAATAAAAGATCTAGGTGATGCCTCCTACATTTTGGGGATTAAGATCTATAGAGATAGATCTAGACGGATACTGGGATTGTCCTAATCCAGGTACATTGACACCATACTAAAGAGGTTTAGTATGGAAGAATCCAAGCGTGGGAACCAACCCACGATCTCTGGACTCACTCTTTCCAAAGAGATGTCTCCCAAGACTGATTTGGAAAGAGCTCGCATGCAAGGGATACCCTGTGCTTCGGCAGTAAGCTCTATCATGCACGCGATGCTATGTACTAGACCCGATGTAGCATACTCACTAAGTGTAGTGAGTAGGTATCAAGCAGATCCTGGAAAGAATCACTGGACAGCTGTGAAGAACATTCTCAAGTACTTGAGAAGGACTAAAGAGATGTTCTTGGTGTATGGTAACGGAAAACTCCAGGTGGAGTCTTTTACCGATTCGAGCTCCCAAAGTGATAAAGACGACTCTAATTCGCACTCGGGATTTGTCTTTACCCTAAATGGAGGGGCGGTGTGTTGGAATAGTTCCAAACAGGAAATCGTGGCAGACTCGACGATGGAGGATAAATACTTCGCTGCCAATGATGCTGCCAAAGAGGCTGTCTGGATAAAGAAGTTCATCACTGAACTTGGTGTGGTTCCGTCCATTGAGCATCCAATACCTCTGTATTTTGATAACAATGGGGCTGTGGCTTTATCCAAGGAACCCAGGTCCCATCAGAAGTCCAGACATATTCTGAGGCGGTATCACCTGATCCGGGAGATAGTTGATCGCCGGGAGATCGAGGTCAGGAGAGTTGATACGAAGGAAAACACTGCGGTTCCACTCACAAAGGCCATTCTTCAAATACAATTTGAGAGACTCTTCGGGATGTTGGGTATGAGATACTACAACAGCTGGCCTTAGTACAAGTGGGAGATTGTTAGTTATGTATATGCCCTAGAGGCCATTGTTGTACATGTCATGTATATTATAATGGATGCTTGGATATATAGAGAGGACTTTCTTGCTCGATATGATAGTATGCTATCTGGTTTCACTTTATCTTAACGTGTTAACAAATACTGTTTTGTGATCACATGTTGATAAAGCCCTTAGGATATGTACTCGACTACTAGGACTATGATGAGATCATACTAGTGGGGCCAAGGTAGTCCATGAGTACATCCTATAACTGTTCCTAGTTGAGGGTGTATCGAGACAGGGCATCGATACTCCAGAGTAGACTAGCGTACACGCATCTTGACCCATATGATGGGCGATGGATGATCCCATATCCATTGGTGTTGGACATCAAAGATGGTGTACGGGTGCTCAGTGGAGACTGGGTACACTGAACGGACTCGCCGAGAACTCTTGGATGGTATAATACCTATCGTCAGATAGCAGTTCTCCGGTGACACTGGTATAAGTTAGTCTGTAGACCTGAGATCGTCATAGAGTTTTGTGTGATTCCCACTGTGCTTTGATTTCCACCTTACCACGTCCAAGAGGGCGTGCAAAACGGTGGCTTTTGGGTACAGTCCCGAATCACATGGAGGCAATGAGCGATAGGAGGGGTTTCGTCTCTCCCGGTATTGGGAGTTGATGTTGTGCTATGTTCGATTGGATATAACTGGAAGTCCCTGGCCAGGGCTGATATGGAGATTGTTCCCCTCCGAATGACGCGGTAGAGACGCGGCGAACGTTTTGCCTGGATTTCGGGGTAGATGCTAATTGGTGCTATCCATCCACCTCTCCGAAGATACCAAGTTGATTTATGGCACCATATATCGAAGGTTTAAACGGATGCGGCCGATGTAGCAGACTTCGTCAAATTCCCCCTCGTTTGAGGGGTTTTTGATTGTGGGGACGCTCTTCCCTGCAGGCGCAAGCCCCTGCAGTTAATTACGCTACCGCATTGCGGTAACAACTTTCTCCTTCTCCAGATGGTCACTTCGTGTCGTGTGTGTTTGTTTTGTTTGTGGTTGCCCGTGGATTGTATACGGAGACTAATTTATGTTGTCGTCCGTAGGGCGTGGACTAGTCCAAATTCGTATCTTCTTAGATTTGGGTTTGGGGGTTGGGTTTAAAGATACGTTAGCCTCATTTGAGACTAAGATCAACTTAAACGTTAGTTAAGGATAGGTTAGTCCTATTTTAGACTAAGATCAACTTAACGGGATCATTTAGATCCAACAAGAGAGTAATTGGGCTCTATTGTTTAGTTTAGTGACATTGCGGTCGATTAGTTTAAGGACATTACGGTCCATTATTAGTTTAAGGACATCTCGGTCCAATATTAGTGTAAAGACATCACGGTCGAGGTTAAGGACATCATAGTCCATGGGTTTAAGGACCCCACAGTCCAATGTTAGTTTAAAGACATCACGGTCGAGGTTAAGGACATCATAGTCTATGGGTTTAAGGACCCCACAGTCCAATGTTAGTTTAAAGACATCACGGTCGAGGTTAAGGACATCATAGTCCATGGATTTAAGGACCCCACAGTCCAATATTAGTTTAAAAATATCACGGTCGAGGTTAAGGACATCATAGTCCGTGAAATGTGTGGTTGTCGGGACCCGTCACCTCTCTGAAGACGTTGAAGGATTACAACGACAAATATCAGAGGAATGAAGAGATGTACCCTCGAACCAAAATGGATTAAGTGATCTGTAGTCCAATTTGGAACTAAGATCAATTAATTATATTATGAGAACATTAGCTCAGTTTAGTCTGAATTGAGGACTTATGGTCAATTTGGGCTAAGTCCAATTAAGTTTGAAATATTGACCATTTGTTGGACCATTAGACATTTGTCTGGGTTCAGTCCCTCACCATTCAGCAATGCTTAAACAAGAGTTTGAGGGCTTTGGTAACATTTTTATCTTTGACTGAGCATTAAAGATTATAGCTTTGAATTTTACTCAATTTTGAGATTCAGTTGAAGGGGAGGTTTTTGCCTCTGGAAAATTAGCCAATTTGGCTAGAAATAGTGTTAAACACTAGAAAACAACAGTGTTAAACGCTGGAAATACTTAAATTAGTGTTAAACACTAAAAGACAACAGTGTTAAACACTGAAAATAAAATTCTCAAATTATTGTTAAACACTAGATAGGAAGGGGTTACGTGGGGACACGTGAGGACACCCAAAGGTGGGGCCAGATCCCTTTTACTTTGTTCTGCAAATAAGTGTTAAACACTTTTTAACTTTCTGGCCATCACGTGTTGGCACGTGATGGAGATTTATGTGCTGATTATTAAAGCATTTATCAAGGGGTCACGTGTAACACGTGAGAGCACCCAAATTAAAATCCGCTTTTGCTTTTATTCTCGTCGTTTAAGAGGCCACGTGGGAACACGTGAGACATTGCCTCAAAGTTAATTCCTTCTTATTTTGGAGGATCTGTTCAGGGGTCACGTGGGGACACGTGGCCTAACTTTTTGCATGCATGGAGATCTTTCAAGTCTCCTAAGAATTAAATTCTCTGTAGGGTTAAACCGTAATTATGGTTTTAGAGGAATTAAATTCCTATGTATGTGAAAGAATTAAATTCTTATATATGGTTAAACCCCAGTTCTGTCTTGAAGGAATTAAATTCCTATGATTTTGGGAGAATTGAATTCTCATGCAGTGTTGAACCCTAATTTTATTTGGAGGAATTAAATTCCTATAAATTTAGGAGAATTAAATTCTCATATAGGGTTGACCCTAGTTTATCTTGAAGGAATTAAATTCCTATAAATTTGGGAGAATTAAATTCTCATATATGGTTAAACCCTAATTTTATCTTAGAAAAATTAAATTCCTGTGAATTTGGGAGAATTAAATTCTCTAAACTCAATTCTCTCTCTAAGTTTTGGATCTGCATGGCAGAATCTCAACCTGATGAGAATTAAATTCTCAACTTATGGGGAGATTTGCTTCTGCAGATCTTTAACCAGAGGAAGAACTAAGTTCTTTTACAGAAGAGTTAAACTCTTAGATTGAGAATTAAATTCTCCTTTTTTTGTTTTATGAAGCTTTGATCCCTTTCCCTTTTTCTCACCTAGGGTTTTCTTTTTTGAGAATTAAATTCTCCTTTCTTTTCCCTCTGCTATTTGCCTTTAGAAATTTCAAGATCTCAAAATTCTCTCTCCCGAAATTCTATCTCTCCAAAATTCTATATGTTTCTTCTCCTCTTGGCTCCTATTTATAGGAGAAGGAAAAGAATCAATTTGTTTAGTAAATCTTTCATTGAAAGATTTTGTTTGTTTTCATAACTAATATGATCTTTTAGATCACTCAGTGAATTTTATTCACCATTGGATTTTCAATCCAAAAGATATTCTGTTCGTTATTTCTGGTGAAATTTAGGGAAATCTTTTCTTGTCTAAAATCTTTCCTTAAATTGGTGATTTTTAATCACCCTTGGATTTTTAATCCAACGGTTCCCCATAATCCTTTTTTATTTGGAAAGATTTAAAGAAATACTTTCCCATTTAGGGTTTCTAATTTCCCTTTAATTAGAATTTAATTCTATCAAGTTATAAGGGCTTTCAAAGCCTATCACGTGTTGGCACGTGACCCCTTCTCATTCAGAATTTAATTCTGTACTTTAATTGGGCTGAAGGATCATCACGTGTCAACACGTGACTTCTGGTCACGTGTGAGCACGTGACCCCCCTTTGGGGTCTTTCCTCAGCCACTTGTTCTACTTCTGATTGCTTAGGATTTTTAATTCTGTAAATGGATCACGTGTCAACGCGTGACCTTTGGTCATGTGTGAACACGTGATACCTTATTGAGGTAACTCCTGATTTTTAATCAGGGAACAAATACTCCCACAGCGTTGCTCTCACGTGTCTACACGTGAGTGCAACGCTGTCACCTTTATGACCGTTGGATCTGTCTAGGGAATAGGGGAGATGAAACGTTTCCCATCACATCCTATAAATGCAGGGGTCTTTTCAGAAGCGCCTCCACTCTTTCATCTTCTTCCTTGCTAATTTTTCCTTTTGAGAATTTAATTCTCTCTCTTAGAGCTTAGTTCTCTGTTCCAAAATCTTCAGAGTTTAACTCTGTTCAAGAAAGAATCTTTTCTTCAGGTAATGGCTTTGAGTGATCGAAGAACTTCCATACATATAAAAAACTATTTGGATTTTAAATCCACACCAAGAGTTTTTCCCTTTAATTAAGAACCCATTCTTTTTTTTAAAGTTCTTTAAAAAGAAATCCATTCAATCCTTAAACAACAGATCTCGCTAGGGTTTCTCTGGTCTTCAGGGGTCGATGGTGGTGTTTGTCTTTTCCATGGAATTTAATTCCATCTCAAAGAGCTTTGGCTCTGAAAAAATATTTCTGGGAATTTAATTCCCCTTTTTCAAAAGGAATTTAATTTCTATGAAGAACTTAGTTCTTCCCAGAGAGCTTCTTGGGGTTTTCTTGCCCTGAGTTGTCTCTTTGCAACCAAGAAGAGGAGGTTTTATTCCCTAGATTCTGTTTGATTTATTACAGAGCCCAAAATGGATTTCTTTTTTTGGGGAATGTGTAGGGTCATTTGAAATCCACTGTTCATTTATTGAGAATCTTCCTTTTGTTCTCATTGTAATTGCCTCATTATTAGCAAGCCGCCATCTTGATTTTGTAAGACCCATGTGTTCTGTAACCAATGGTCCCATAAAATGTGTCCTCTGTCGCTTTCTTCCACTGTCTTTATATATATATATATATTTATAATCATATATATATATATATACACTGTTGGCTTCGCTTTAACAGTTTTCCCTTATTTTATTTCAGGTACAATGACTTCCATTCCGTACTTCCCTTTCACTCGCTTGGAGGCCGCTTTTCCTCACTCGCCATCTGACGAGGAACTGATGGCGATGATCAGGGCTCATGACCCGAATTGCACCAACTTGCTTTTGTGGGGGACCTTGTATGGTCACATCATCTGCGGTCGCCGAAGTTTTCTTTGCGAGATACCGACGGAGCCCACCTATCCATTCCTGCCGATGGATCCTCGTAGGACTGTCTTCGCTGTGGAGATGCCGAATTGGACCCCTATTGGGCGGCTTGAGCCTTCAACGACTAGTATTCCAAACCATCCGGTGCCGGCTATAGATATCTTGGGGCGCCGCATTTGCCAGGGCGAAGCTCAGCCATGGGGGCAGATTTACAAGATAGGGCTTACCCCTCGACACCCCACGGGCTATTTTCTTTGGGCTCGTTACATCTTGTCTGCCCATCGCGCGCGACTGCAGAGGATTGGGCTTTATCAGGCGATATATGCATCCCTCTTCCACTACCAATCTCCTCATGTCTGGTGGGTTAAGGCCTTCCTGAACCAATGGAATCTCCCCACCAACACTTTCCTCCTAGGGGACCATGAAGTTTCAATTTCCTTAGAGGAATTTCGTGAGATCTCAGGGCTGCCGATCACGGGGACACTTTATGAGGAATTGCTTCCTCCGGACGAGTACGTCTTTGAAACCGAGCCTGCAATGCTTGATGGCTTGTCTACCAAGAATGCCGTCCGCCACAAGCGCCCGAGTTTGATCAAGACCTTGGGCATTTTTGACAAACTGTTCACAGAGTCAGAGGAGCACGGCGTCACTTTTAAGAGTTTTATCGCTTGCTTCCTTCGCGAGGGTGTCCTATCGAAGACGGCTCCGAAGTTTGCGAACATTAATGACCCCTTTGGGTTTGGTTTGAACAGGCGGCCGACTAAGGAAGAGTACCTGCCGCAGTACTATATTCCTATCATGTCGGCGGTACCTTTCGAGTCGGTTGCAGCTCCTGGCATGGATGAGGAGACTTTCTTTGTAGGCTTCATCAGTGTCTGGTTTAGCTGGTTCGTCATCCCCATGCATCGCCATTTTATGAGAGTCTCGGTTATGTACCCTGCTCATTGTATCGCTGAGGGGACACGGCTAGCTGTAGGCCTCCCCGTGCTAGCGCACCTTTATCATGGGTTAGGCGCCGCGGCTAATACCTCAACTCCAGGTGTGGACGTGGTAAATTTCTCTCTTCATTACTTCACGTCTTGGATTGAGATGCACATGTTCGGGGCCTTTGCTACGCACCAGAGACCCAAATTTTATGATGCCTACACATTTCCGCGACTCATGCAGCTGGTGGGTGCTTCTGCTCCTGACCCGACTCAGTCCGGGGCCATTCGCGTGTTGATCGCTCCCTATGCTAGTACGGGCGGATTGGTATTCGTTGATCGGGTTCTATCTGCTCCTTCAGGTTCGATTCAACAACTCTGCGATTTGTCAAAAGAGGAGGTACCCTCTCTGAGGCCCAGGGAAGCCATGCACCTGTACGCGATCAGACCAGGTTACCTGGTGTTTCGTCAGAACAGTGCAGCCCTTTTCATGCGGTACAACCCACACCGCTTTGCCCGGCAACTTGGGTATGATCAGGGCGTCCCCTTCGAGGCATTTACAGTTGCGCCCATCCCATCACCTGAAGCTGTTCGTGACACTGCTCATCATTTTGTGAGGCTGAACACTGGTTCTCGCTTCATGATCCCTGAAGCTGATCATATTCCCCGGTGTGTGGGGTCCTTCACGGTCTGGTATCTTCATCGGGTTAGTCCGATTATTGATGAGGAGAAGAGGGTGCTTCTTAGATACAGCGCTCTTATTCCAGCTCGAGCTACTGGAGTTCCGCCACGACCGCGTGCACCGGTTCGCTTTCCTTTGAGGGACACCAGTGTTGTGCTTATTCCGGGGGCGGCAGAAGTGTACTTCACTCCCACAGATGGTATGCCACTGGTACTCGGGCTCAATCGAGGGCTAATAAGGCGCCGGTAGCAGTATCATCATCCGCGGCGTCGACAATGGCCGTGTCATCCTCGGCAGCACCGCCAAGCGAGGGCATTGAAGGTGAAGTGGGTCGGCGCCGTGCCAGAGTTCTACGGGGGAGGAAACGATCGTCTTCAGCGGCTGGTTCTGGGTCCAAGAGGCGGAGGAAGACGGATACCAATTTGCTCGACTCTTTAATAGAGTCTGAGCCTATTCTTCAGGATGAACCGCTGGCTATGCAAGAATCAGATGGTGGCCTACTCTTTCCGGTTCATCTGCCGAGGAAGCCGCACAATTGGCTGAGGCTATACGATGTTCGCAAGATGAATCGGAGAACGTAAGGATTCCGAAGAAGCCATACCCTGCCATCATCTTTTACGAAGACCCTCCGTGGATCCGGCGACGATTCATGGGCCCTTTGGAAGAATGGGGTGAAAGGGCCCTTAAACAGGCTATTTCGGCCGACGCCGAGGATGCGCTTTCACTATGGACCGGTGGCCACGAGTCCACCCTCGGACCCCGGCGAGCACATCTCCTTAGGAAGGAGCATCGGCTTGAACAAGCCATACTGGAAGCTCTTTTGCGCATCGGTATGTTCCTGTATTTCTTTGTAATATTTCATATTGCTTGCATACATGTATATGTATCCTTATCCTTGTACAAACTTTGCAGGGACTTCGGCGGCGGCTGAGGCTCTAAGTCGTGTTTTGACTATAGAGTCTGCTGATATCCCCAGTGAAGCACCAATCAGTGTGGAGGGAGTTGATGCGACTGTTGTTCTTGCAATAGAGTCTCCAGCGGTGGTTCCTGCTCCGAAAGCACTTGCTCCCTCGGGGGAGGCACCTTCGGCAGTAGCCGTTCCGACAGATCTTCCTGAGGGCGACCTGGAGGCTAGGGTGCAGGTAGCCTAGGCTACCGTCCTTTCGTTGGAGCCCGCAGCGGCAGCCGCTGCTCCTTCCTCAGAGGCCGCTACACCAGCCCACATCCCCGATAATATGCTTGAGGTCACGGAGGAGGCCGTTGAAGCTGCTATCCCTCCGGCTCAGAATGGGAGGAGCGTCGAAGGTAGCTTTCTATATTTTAAATTAGTAATCTTTCCATTATCTGAACCCTTTTGTCTTTTCAGAATTGCGCGGATTGGCGGCCTCTATTGCTGATCTGTCTCCGAGGCAGTCTTTCCAGCGCCTGTTGGAGATGGTTGCTCCGCAAGCGATATCTCCTCAGCGTATCGTCCTCTCCTCCGGGCAAGGTTAGTGTTGTTTACCTTCTTTTCACAACATTATCACTATTTCATAAAATGACATTGATGTCTTTTACAGTTCTGGAGGCCGACGACGAAGTTGAGATTCTTGAAGGGCCTGGGGAGCCTTCAGATCCCTCTTGTATGATTGTGGGTAAGTAAAGTCCCAACGTCGTTCCATTTGTTCTTTGCTTTCAAGTTTCGCTGACTGTTTATAAATCTGAACAGCCTTGCCAGTTCTGACCGCGCTGGAGTCACGCATCGCTATGCCACCCGGTCCCTATGCTCTACGTGCCTCGGAATGGATGGCCTAGCTAAGCCTCACCTCTCTGTCATCCCTAATTGAGGAACTTCGCGCTGGCACTCTAATCACGGCTGAAGCGTTTGCTGCTGAAGCTAATGGCTCTCTTCCCTTTCTTGCCACCTATCATAGTGAAGCAGTGGTGCAAGTCTGGGTTGAGTTTTGTCGGCAGGTGGAGGCTTGCTTGCATGTGCTAGAATGTACACGCCTTTCTTCGGAGGTTGTGGCCGCGAAAGCGAGTTTATGGGGCCTAATTGAGCGGTGTGCGGCAAATATGATATCATGTGAGAAGAGGCTCGGCCGCAAGTTTTCAGAGAGGGAGCTGGCTTCTAAAGCGCTGAGGGAGCTTCAAGCCAACCTTACTGCCAAGGCCAATAAAGCGTATGAACTTTGGCGAGTGCTTCAAGAGGCCATCAAGGAGGTGGTAGCCATCGACAAAGCCTCCGTGTTCACTCGTGAAATGGTCGAGGCTCATAAGGCTACTGAGAAAGAGCTTGAAGGCCGGCTTGCCTCATACCAGGCCCAGCAAGCTCAGGTGGAGGCCCGTCTTTTGACGATACTGAATCATGAAGGCGAGGCTCAGCGAAAAAGGGATGAGCTGGCAAATCTGCTAACTCACCCGCTGACTTGAAGAATTGTATATATATTTTTATTCTTCCTTTGTACATACTCCTGAATGAGAGTATATTTTTTTGTTTTTTCACGAATTGTACTTTGTATTCATTTTGATTCATGAATAAAAGACATATTTTTCTTCATGATGGTGTGTCCCTTTTATCAAATGTATTTTGTGGGTAGTCTATCTCGATTTCTTTGCAGGACAACGATGGCTTAGGATTCAGGGTTAGGATCTGCCTCCTAAGACTTTTCAACTTTTATGAGCCGTGAGGGTCTCATAAAGAATTTTCTCCCTACCGGTCGAGAGGATCCCGTAGGTGTAATTTCTCCTTAAGAATCGTGAGGATTCCTAAGTGTGTTTTCTCTTGAAAGTCGTAAGGATCTCACAAGAGAGTTTGCTCTCTTACGAGTCGTGAGGACCCATAAGTGATGGGTGAGGTTATCATCATCCGCATTTCACGGAATCAGGAGTTGCACTGGATGCTTCCCACGGGTTCACTGCCATGTTCTGCGAGGACTAGGCTCCGCTCTGGATGCTTCACACGGGGTCATTGCCGTGCTCTGCGAGGACCAGGATCCGCTCTGGACGTTTTTCATGGGGTCAGGATTGACATAAGCCGCGTTCCACGTAACCAGGTATTTTGCTCTGGATGCTTCCCACGGGTTCACTGCCGTGTTCTGCGAGGATCAGGCTCCGCTCTGGATGCTTCACACGGGGTCATTGCCATGCTCTGCGAGGACCAGGATACTCTCTGAACGTTTCCCACGGGGTCAGGATTAACATAAGCCGCGTTCCACATAACCAGGTATTTTGCTCTGGATGATTCCTACGGGTTCACTGCCGTGTTCTGCGAGGACCAGGCTCCGCTCTGGATGCTTCACACGGGATCATTGCTGTGCCCTGTGAGGACCAGGATCCGCTCTGGACGTTTCCCATAGGGTCAGGATTGACATAAGCTACGTTCCACGTGTTCCCGCCAAAAATTTCTGCACAAAAGAGCCCAAGGCATCAAATGGCAGCGATACGCTTAAGAAAATATGAACCTGTATTTTCCGGGCTGTATTTTAACAAACTCTGGAATGAGAAACAGATAAATTCTGATAGTATTGAAAGCATCTCGAAAAAACCTTCTATTTGATATATTATGGGCCTCATAATTCATCCGGAATCAAAATTTATGAGCAAATGTCTATGCACATGTGATCTAAGGAAGAAGATGCGAACCGGTATTTTCCGAGCTGTATTATGACAAACTCTGGAACGAGAAATAGCTAAATTTTGATGGTATCGAAAGTGTCTCGAAAAATCCTTCGATTTGATATATTATGGGCGTCATAATTCATCCGAGATCAAAAGTTATGAGCAAATGTGCTATGCACGTGTAATCTAAAGTAATGCTCTACTATATGGGGAATGCATTTTTAGTCCCACATCGGGAAAAGGAGAGATGGTTTCTCTACAACTCCCATATAAATAAGAGGGGATACCTCTTAGAAAGGGTAGAGTTCAATCCTCAAAAGATTCAATACTCAAAGGAGCTTACTTCTCCATAGGAGCTTAGTTCTCCAAGATAGAAGCATGCTCCTCCCCATAATGCGCATATGCGCAAGCGCCATGTGCGCTACATGCAACACACGTGTGCCCGCCATGCGCGCACCACGTGCAACGCACGTGCGCACCACATGAGAACATTTAATAATATTAAAAGGAGCTTAGTTCTCCATAGGAGCTTAGTTCACCATATATAGAAGCCTGCTTCTCCCCATAATGCGCATATGCGCAAGCGCCATGTGCGCTACGTGCAACGCACGTGCGCACCACATGAGAACATTTAATAATATTAAAAGGAGCTTAGTTCTCCATATATAGAAGCCTGCTTCTCTCCATAATGCGCATATGCGCAAGCGCCATGTGCGCTATGTGCAACGCTACGGACTGTGCGCCATGTAATCCTTCAACGTCGTCAGAGAGGTGACGGGTCCCGACAACCACACATCGCTACGGACTGTGAGGTCCTTAAACTCATGGACATGTCCTTAACCTTGACCGTGATGTCTTAAAACTAACGTCAGACTATGGAGTCCTTAAATCCACGGACTATGATGTCCTTAACCTCGACCGTGATGTCTTAAAACTAATATCGGACTATGGAGTCCTTAAATCCACGGACTATGATGTCCTTAACCTCGACCGTAATGTCTTAAAACTAACAACGGACCGCAATGTACTCAAACTAATTATCGACCGCAATGTCACTAAACTAAACAATAGAGCCCAATTGCTCTCTTGTCGGATCTAAACGATCCCGTTAAGTTGATCTTAGTCTAAAATTAGACTAACGTGTCCTTAACAAACGTTTAAGTTGATCTTAGCCTCAAATATGGCTAACGTATCCTTAAACACAACCCCCCAAACCCAAATCTAAGAAAGATACAGATTTGGACTAATCCACGTCCTACGGGCGACAACATAACTTAGTCTCCGTATACAATCCACGGGCAACCGAACACAAAACAAACACCCACGACACGAAGTGACCATCTGGAGAAGGAGAAACTTGTTATCGCGATGCGGTAGCGTAATTAACTACAAGGGCTTGCGCCTGCAGGGAAGAGCGTCCCCACAATCAAAAACCCCTCAAACGAGGGGGAATCTGACGAAGTCTGCTACATCGGCCGCATCCGTTTAAACCTTTGATACATGGTGCCACAAATCAACTTGGCATCTTCGGAGAGGTGGACGGATAGCACCAATTAGCATCTGCCTCGAATTTCAGGCAAGACGGACCTACGCGGTCGTGTCTCTGTGTTCGGCGGGGAACAGATTCTGGCACGCCCGGTGGGACCTTTTCCTATTTCCACTCCACACTTCATGTGTCGTGTTCGCGAATCAATCGCGGTTTGTTAATGGTTGCTCTTGGGTTTCAAGGTACTAAGATTTGGCATTTTTCTTGGTGGAGAAAGCAAAGGATCAATGGCTTTCACTCGCTCAAAGTGTTCCTCATGCAATTGCAACCCACGTCCTGCCTCAACTGGGGGCATAGCCTACGGGCCCCAAGCGGCTTCCCTGTTCACGATGCCCGTGGAACAGGTCACTCAAGCCACCACAGGGTTGTTCTTTGGGACCATGCTCCCTCCAACAAGCTTCACCGCTCCTGTGCTGACACCGGAAGCTTCCAAGAAGTCGGTATTTGATCAGCTTACACCTACTGCGGCCCTTCTCAACAGGTCGTCCAGCTCCAGCTCCTCGGTCTTCGCCAGACTGGGCCAAAATTCCTGTGGGCCCACAATGAAGCCTGCAATCCCAGAGAAGGTTGTTCCGAAGAGAGTAACCAACCCTGCTCCTGAAGTCATCAAAAAGGCTTCTCCTGCCAAGGGGTCGGTCTTTACAAGACTGACTGTCCCAACTTCCACTCCGGCTCCTGCTACTCAAAGGACATCAGTCTTTAAGAGGCTGACATCAACAACAACCCCTTACTTGAACAGGGGGCAAGACAAAGCCATCCCCTTCACTGAACCAGCCCCAACAGCTCGACACTCTTGACGTCGCCACTGGCACCGAGTAAGGAAGGCCGGGGGCAACTCCCCTTCTGGGATAACTCCACCAGCCCCAACGGCGGAAATTAATGCCGCTGTTCCAACCGGGAACAGTTTCGAGCTGCTGAATAAGGTGCGTAGGAATTCTCCTACCGTTGTACTGAAAAGATCCCCTCCTCCGGTAGAGAATGCTACGGAAGCAAAGCCAGAACAGTCCCCTCAGCGGCTGTCCTCCAAGATCTACAAAGTCTGGCGGCAGGTCCGGAACTCAGTGGTTGATCAAGATTACCCTCGCCGACAAAAAAGGGCGAAGGTTCAACAAGAAGAAAGCCATCCTGCTAAGCCACAAAAAGCTATCTGGGTGCTCACCGCGACGGCCCCCTCAACTTCGACCGCTCATAAAAGGAGAAGGCCGGAGAAGATCCCCATGCCTGCGACAAATGTCAAAGGCACGGAGCCCAAACGCCCTAAGTCTGGGGGCATGGTGGTGCATACCGTCTACATGCCATCCGGGAAAGAAGACAGCCGCGCTTCTACGGGCCACCGACCACTCACCCGATCCATCACGAGAGCTCAAGAACAGCAACAGCAGAAGTTTCAAGAAATGCTGACTGCAATGGCCGCACTCACCGGACCAAAAGAAAGCCCGGAGGCATCATCGGAGCAGTGTTATGAACAAGAAACCGATGCTGACTTCCTTCGCAGAGTCCTCGAAAAGAAGGAAAAAGAAGCCGCGGAGCAAGCGGGTAACATAAAGCGGATGACACTTTTATTCCAAGATATGGTCGGGATGATGATACAGCCGGATCCCCCAGCCGAAGATCCTCTAGTAATAATTGAAGATGACAGAGGAGAAACATCGAATCCTCTGCCGGCTCTGTCAACAGCCAAAGAGGAAACTATCTCCAAGGCCACCGTGGATGACTATATTGCTCAGCAAATAAGAGTTCACCAGGCAAATGAAGCAGCCGGCCAAGTTGTGAAAACTGGGCGACCATACCCAGGCTGGTATGATCAGATAAAGTACCCGCCGGGCTACACAATCCCTAAATTCCACGTATACAAGGGGACAGGCAATCCCCACCAGCACATCGCCCAGTTCAGAGCTCTGTGCAGCAACACCGAGGGCGATGATAAGCTTTTGCTCCGTCAATTCGTCGGCAGCTTGTCGGAGACGGCGTTTGAGTGGTACTCCGAACTTCCAAACGACCCCGTCAAAACTTTCGCAGAAATGGAGTTATTGTTCACCCAGCGATTTGCAAGTGCCAGTGAACGCACCCTAATAACGGCATTGATCAATGCCAGGGTGAAGCCGGGCGAAACTTTGGTTCAATATGCAATCCGATGGCGAAATCTTTGGTCGAAGTGCGAACAGCGTATCGAGGAAGCACCAGTAGTGGGCATATTCGTGGGAACCTTAGACCCTCATGCAACTATTTCACAGTTCATGATGTTCTTCAAACCGACCACATTCCAGGCTTTAATCGACAAGCTAGCTCAGATGGATCAGATGGGTCACAGACCGTCTCCTCCGAAACCGGAACAGCGGAACGAAAAGGGTAAAGGGAAGGCGACCTTCGTTGCGAACACCCAACAACAGCTCAGTGCTACAAGACTAGAGGATCAATTGGAGGAGAGACGGCGCTATTACAATGAGAAAATGAAGCGCCCTTACTCATTCCTGCAGGATAAAACGAAGAGGCTGTTCGAGCTGGCGGTGCGCAACAGGCTTATCAATTTGCCAAATCCAAGGCGACCACCGCAACCCAGCGAAGTGAATAATCCCAATTATTACCCTTACCACCAAACGGTAAGCCATCCGATCGAGGATTGCTTCGTCTTTAAGGGATGGATCGAGGATCAGTACCTATAAGGCAAGTTTGTGCTGTCTGAGAAGTGGAAAGTAAACCCACCACAACCGCACACTCCTAAGAAGACGGACACACCGGGGGCAACATGCTCTTTTATTGAAGAAGCTCCATGGGAGGTGGTGCTTTCAGCCAAAACCAAAAAGATGCTGAATGATCTCCAGACATGCCCAGCGATCAGGTGGAAGAACCCGCTGGAACCCCAGATCATCGAAGGGATGCTGAAGCCGCGCCAAACTCAAAAGATTGGTGGTGATAGCTAAAGTGCTCACACCCAGCCGCCGAAATCTTCGAAAAAGAAGAAGAAATACAAGAAGCTCGTGAAGCCTGGCGACAAGCGCACGGACCTACAGAAATAAATTGACGGGCTGGAAGAGTACAACCAGAAGGCGCGAACCCCAATCACGCTCCAAGAGTTCCTCAGCCACGTTCTTGAAGACGGAGATGATGGAGAAGAATCGTTAGACGAATCTGAGGATTACGTAGCAAGTTGCCATATGATCTCTCATTCATCGCTAGAAAATGAAGAGGCTCCCTGCACAGAGAGACTGGGAGCAGGTCCCGAGCCAGAACTTCTATGGCCGTCAGACGAAATGATCGACACCTTCCTGAATGAGATTCATCTGAAAAGTAAAACCGATCAGGAGCGTGAGATGGCCATATTTGAAAGAGCCCAACGCCGGTGACTAGACGAAAGAGTCGAGACACTCCCGCCGAATCAAGGAACATCCGTCGCGGATAAAAACAAGTTCAAGACGAGGAAAAGGTTTGCTAAAGCCATATCAATGGGAATGAAGCTACCACCCTCTGAAGGAAACACTCCCGGTGAAGCAGAAACACATCTTAGCTACTGCTTATATCATCGAAAGATTTCGCACCCTACTGAAGAGTGCGACGCTTTTAAAAGATAGTGGCAGGGAAATGTTGCTCACCGGCAACATTTTAAGCGGATGAAACGCAGAACTCGTCGGGATCAAAGAAGTGCGACCGAGGAGCATGAAAAAACTACCGGTAACTGTCGCATGGTCAACACCGGGGGATCGCAGGTTCTCACTTTCGGAAGCGACTCTTGGCCCTCTCTTTAAAGAATCCGCATCGGGGAAGGAAGAAGAACCGAAGGCCTGTGAAAACATTCAGCTGCGCAATCGCATGCTTCCAGAAAAGAATTTCGGACCCATGAGTAGAAAAAATAAGGGAAAAGAAAAGGTCTCCGAGGATATCGCCCTGGACGACCAAGTCATGAAAGAACTGACCGTCAAGGACCCGCTAAAGAAGAGTAAGGTGGACTATAACGTTTTGGCGCACTTGAGGAAGTTATCCTCGCAGCTCAGTATTCTCGACGCCCTTCTATTATCCAAAGAAGCGAGGGATTCATTGATCAAGGCGCTACAAGAGCCAGAGCAATTCCAAGCTTTTCTCGCCGAAGGAAAGATGAAGGACGAGCTGGAGGAAGTACACACAGCCGATATCACCTTCGGCGACGAAGACCTCCTCCTTGGGACGTGCGAGCACAACCGTCCCCTCTATGTCTCAGGGTACTGCCACAATATAAAGATAGGCAAAATCTTGGTCGACAATGGGTCTTCCGTCAATCTCCTCAACGTGCGGGTGTTAAAGGAAATCTGCATGAGCGTTCAACACCTCGCTCGTGATAAAATCACCATCTCTGGTATTGACTCCCAGTCATCGCGGACTCTCGGGTCTGTGATATTGACATTACGATTCGGGCTGCTTATCACGGATATTAAATTTCATGTCATTGACGCCAAGACATGCTATAACGCTTTGCTTAGCCGGCCTTGGTTACACGAGTACAAAATCATCCCCTCTACACAACATCAGTGTATGAAATACTTTAAGGATGGTCTCGAGTATACCGTAACAGGAGAGCTGAATCCATTCTCCGTGAACGAAGTCCGCAAGTATGAAGATGCAAAATACTTTTTGCCAGATTTCGAGGACACGGAGAGATGTCGCAAACCGGAGAACAAAGCTATCACCACCATTCCTATCTTCGGGAGTGATACTTAGGAAGAGGAAGAGATAGTTTATTCAGGTCCACCCCAGTACAACAAGCCGGGACCGTCCGCTCCTATGTTGATCTTTGGCAGCGACTTGGAAGATGAGGTCCATGCTATATTCTCCGCCCGGCCACCAATACAAGCATTCGCTGGTGATAATCAGAGTTTGCAAATTACCATGATTCCGCGGGAGCACTACAAAGATCTTGACGCACTTGAAGCTTATAGCGTGCAAAAGCTACAAACATTTTACGTCCCTCCCAGGAGAAAAGGTGAACAGGCAATCCTATTCTACCGATCCACGGAAACAAAAGTGGAGAAAGAAGTTTGGTATGGCGCGGATTCTACACTTGACAGGCTCCAGCCCATCCGTCTGCCTAGATATTACACAGAAGGCTTGAAAAGGCTATTGAAGCGCCAAGGGATACCCTTCAAACAGACCGCTCGAAAGGCTAAGTTCTATGACAGGATCTGGAACGTTCCCGGAACTCAGCGCAAGTTGCCCAACGGGAGAATGGAAGCGATCGGGCTTGGATATGTTCGGTCAAAGAAACGGGAGCTACTCCACTACTACTATGTCGTACATGACTTTGATGAAAAAGGAGATGCTCAATGGGAGAATGCTAACCCTGAACCAGAAAGAGCCCTCAACGTGAAAATGCCCAGTCCGTCGTTTGAAGAACAAATGGACAAGCTTATAAGGGAAGCTGGTCAAAAAGTTCGAGACGACCATAATCGTGAAATGGCCATCTACGAGAAAACTAGGATGCAACGCCTTCCTCAACAGGCTGCGAAAGATGAAAATGCCCCTCCCTGTCAACCTGTTGTACAAAAGGCCCGACGCAGAGGCAGAAACAAGTCAAAGCACGGAAAAAGCGTTTGACGGCGACAAAGCGGGACCAAGAAGTCACGCGATCTGGAATCGAGCGGTCCGGATTTGTCCCTTATGAAGAAGATGAGTCGAGCATACTCTTTTCCTCAAGACAAGACAAAGAAGATACTTGATCTTGCCATAAGACATCAAATGCTTACACTCCCGGAGTCCAAGCACCCCGAGCAAGCCAACGAGGTCTCTCACCCAGACTATTGCTCTTATCACCGAGCAATAGGACACCCTCTCGAAGACTGCTTCACCTTCAAGAATTGGGTCGAAGACCAATATCAGCTCGGCAAGTTCGCTCTATCCGACAGTTGGAGGATAACTCTGCCGCAGAAGCATGAACCCAAATTCACAAGGGTAGACCCAGATCCACATCGGTCTTGGAAGCGAGCTCGTACTTGTCATATGATAACGATATTAAAAGAAGAACCCGAGAATATGGATGACCTCCCCTATTGCTTCGAAAATAATGATGACGAGGTGATCTCAGAGTTTCCACTGGCGCCAAAAGAGCTGGAAGATAGAATACATACCACTGCAGATAACCTCAAGAAAATTGATTTGGGGACGACAAGTGACCCGCGACCGACATTCGTCAGTGAGTTGCTGTCTGAAGAGAGGGTGGCTATGCTAAAGGACGTGCTCATGCAGCATAAAGATTGCTTCGCATAGAACTATTCCGAAATGCCAGGATTAGATCCAGAGATTGCTGTGCACAAGTTGGCAATATCTCCGGACGTCAAGCCAATCAAACAAGCACCGAGAAGAATGCGGCTTGAGCTTGAGATGAGTATCAACGCTGAGGTCAAGAAGCTAATCGACTTCGGCTTCATCCAAGAAGTTCAGTATCCTGACTGGATCGCCAACATCGTCCCAGTGATGAAGAAGAATGGGACAGTGCGCATATACGTGGACTTTCGGGATCTCAAAAAAGCCTGCCCGAAGGATGACTTCCCGGTACCGATCACCGAGACGATGATAGACAATACATCCACTCACGAAGTCTTCTCCTTCATGGACGGATCGTCAGGATACAATCAGATAAAAATGCATCCCGAGGACCTGAAGCATACCGCTTTCCGGACCCCTTTGGGTATATTCTGCTACAAGGTGATGCCCTTCGGTCTAAAGAACGCCGGTGCCACCTATCAGAGGGCCATGACGAAGATCTTCGATGACCTCATACATGAAATCGTCGAATGCTATATCGACGACCTCGTGGTTAAAAGCAAATCATACGAGGAACATCTCGAACATCTGAAGATCGTATTTCAACGCTTTCGGCAATACAACTTGAAGATGAACCCTCTCAAATGCGCATTCGGAGTGTCCTCAGGTAAATTCCTAGGATTCATCGTCCGACACCGAGGCATTGAGATAGATCCGTCAAAGATCAAAGCAATTATGGAGATGCCCCCGCCAAGGACTCTTAAGCAATTGCGGTCTCTCCAAGGGAAGCTCGCGTATATCCGGCGATTTATAGCCAATCTCTCTGGCAAGTGCCGTCCGTAAAGTCACTTGATGAAGAAGAGGACCCCGTTCGTCTGGGATCACAAATGCCAAGGCGCGCTGGACGAAATCAAGCAGTATCTGCAGAACCCGCCAGTGCTGGCCGCTCCGGTCAAGGGAAAGCCTCTTATTCTTTATACAACAGCCCTCGAAAGTTCCTTAGGCGCATTATGGGCACAAGAGAACGAGCAAGGGAAAGAGAGAGCCCTCTACTATTTGAGTCGAGTTCTACTGGGGGCAGAAAGCAATTATTCTCCCATCGAAAAACACTGCCTGGCGTTGATCTTCGCGATAATGAAGCTCAGGCACTATGCGTTGGCGCATGAAGTCCGTCTCATATCGAAGTTGGATCCTCTCAAATATTTGATGTCAAAAGCCATATTGACGGGACAACTCACTAAATAGGCCCTGCTCTTGATGGAGTTCTCAATAACCTATCGGCCTCTTAAGGCAGTGAAAGGCCAAGCCATCGCCGACTTCCTCGCTAAGCATCCGATACCGGCCGATTCCCCTTTGAATTGCGAACTGCCAGACGAACACGCGTTTGATGCGATTGACGGTGGTGGTAACCGGTGGGAACTTTATTTTGATGGACCGTCTTCCATGAAGAAGCGCAAACAGAACACGCCTATAATCAAATCAGGGGTAGGACTTATCTTCGTGACCCCATAAGGAGGGATAATGCGATTCTCCTTCTCCTTGACAGAGCCGAGGACGAACAATGAAGCCGAATACGAATCTTTGATAGCAGGACTCAAGATCGCCATCGACATGGGAATTGAAAACCTCCTCATATACGGAGACTCCAAACTGGTCGTTAGTCAAGTAAACGGCGACTATCAAACGTGCAAACCAGAATTGGTGAAGTACGGCGAGAGGGTACAGCAACTGCTGACCCAAATACCTTCCTACATCTTAGAAAGCATACCGCGTACAGAAAATAGCAAAGCGGATGCACTAGCTAAGCTCGCTAAAGAACTGGCCGACGAGAACCTCGATGACGTGAGAATCGTTGTGCAAAACCGTCGGGTTCTTGCGCCGGCGAAAATATCTCCGGAGTCGTCCGAAGAAAAGGGAGCGACTGAGCAAATGGCTATGCAAATAAAAGACCAAGAAACGGTTAAGGATTGGAGAGAAGTCTTTATAGACTACTTCAAATCCCGTCGAACGCCTGAAGACGCGTCCTCAAAACACCAGCTCATGAAGCGAGCCCTATCTTTTGCCTTCTTCAATGATACTCTGTACAAGAGGTCATTTGATTCTTTGTGGTTGAGATGCCTGGGACCTGAAGAAGCAAGAAGAGTCATCCAAGAAACTCACGATGGACTCTGTGGTTCTCACTAAGCCGGGCTGAAGATGAAGTTCAAGATCAAATGGATGGGTTACTATTGGCCCACAATGATTCAAGACTGCCTCGAGTATGCGAAGCAATGCCACTCATGCCAAATCCATGGGGACTTTATCCATCAGCATCCAAATCAACTACATCCAACGGTGGCTAGCTGGCCGTTCGAAATGTGGGGGACTGACATAATCGGCCCCATCGAACCAGCATCGTCCAGAGGACATCGTTTCATTTTGGCGACAACTGATTACTTCTCCAAATGGGCAGAAGAAGTACCACTGAGGGAAGTGAAGACGGAGAATATCCTCCACTTCTTCAAGACGCGCGTTATTTATCGGTTTGGAACTCCGTGACGGATCATCTCCGATAACGGGCCAGCCTACAGAAACCACAAGATCAGCCGCTTCGCGCAACAGCACAACATAGACTGGAGATACTCCTCAGTTTATAATCCCCGAGCTAACGGTCTAGCTGAGGCTTTCAACAAAACCTTAACAAAGATCGTGAAGAAGACGGTGTCCTGAAATAAGAAGGACTGGCACGAGAGACTGCATGAAGCTCTCTGGGCGTATCGAACCATGTTCAAGACGGCCACGAACACAACGCCTTACGCGTTGGTATTCGGTACAGAAGCGGTACTCTCCCTTGAGATAGAGTTACCCTCTCTATGAGTGGCAGTTCATTATGAGCTGACAGACGAAGAGAACGCTCACCTTCGGCTTGAGGAGCTCGATGCCCTTGATGAAACCCGGCTCCTGGCGCAGCAAAATCTGGAAGCTTATAAAGCAAAGATGACGCGCTCATATGAAAGATTGACTAGGCCGAGGACATTCCGCCAAGGCGAACTCGTGCTAGTAGTCAAAAGACCTATGATCCCTAATCGTGCTAAACGAAGGAAATTCGAGCCGAACTATGAAGGCCCGTACATCATAGACAAGGTCTACCAGGGTGGAGCCTATCTACTCATGGACATGCATGGTGAAAGACCTTTCAGGCCAATAAACGGTCGCTTCCTGAAGAAGTACTACGCTTGACGAGTCACGGCCTAGGTCAATGATAGACGACGACGACTATGTCCGCTCGCTATCTTCCTAAGCCCCAAACTCTATAAGTAGTAGCCGATTAACGGACCGAAACGTCCTTAAACTAACAGCGGACCGAAACGTCCTTAAACTAATGACGGACCACTATGTCCTAAAACTAGCTGTTGACCGAGATGTCGATAAACTACGGTGGATTGCAACATCCCAAAGCTGATACAAAAATAAAAAAAAAGGAAAGAAAAAAAAAGAATAAAAAAAAAGAAAATGGTATGTCCATAAGCAAAATGGGCACGGATGAAAACCCGAAAGGGCTCCGTGAGTAAAAACAGTAGGGCTACCGGCGAGTCTTGTGAAAACCCGAAAGGGCGCAACCTCGTGAGGAAAAAAAAAGAAAAGAAAAGAATAAAAAAAAGAGAAAACGGTACGTCCATAAGCAAAATGGGCACGGAAGAAAACCCGAAAGGGCTCCGTGAGATTAAACAGCAGGGCTAGCGGCGAGTGTTTGTGAAAACCCGAAAGGGCGCAACCTCGTTAAAAGACACTTACGGGGTCCTCTCGACCTTGTGAGGAGAAATCACCCGCGTGAGATCCTTATGACTCACAAGGGAGCAACACACTTAGGGATCCCCACGATTCCTAAGGAGAAATTACACTTGCGAGATCCTCACGACTCGTAAGGAGAATTCTCTTATGAGACCCTCACGGCTCATAAGATTCAAAAGTCTTAAGTTACAAAGACCTGAACCTGTTCTTAAGCAGCCCCCACAACATCCACTACTGCCCTACAAGCTGATCAATGCTGACCCTTGTATACAATCTACGGGCGTGAATAAACATTTCCCTAACAAAGTCCCATCCGTGACTAGGGATATGTCTACACGGTGAACAACTCTTGTAGGTCCTCTCGACTTATAAGGAGAAAACACTCTTGTAAGATCCTTACGACTGATAAGAGAACATACACTCAGGAGTCCTCACGATTCCTAAGGAAAAAACACACCTACGATATCCTCACGACTCACAGGGAGAAATACCTTTGTGAGACCCTTACGGCTCATGAAGTCAAAAGCCTTAGTCGACAGGATCCTAACCCTGTTCGCTAAGCCACTTTAGTTCGATATCGACAGAGGCAAATGATGATTCGCTCCTGGCAATATTCCAGTTGTAGCGGTGCTGATGCCAAAATCGATGTCTAATTCCAAGCTTGCAAGCGAAAAGCCAGCAAGCCATACATGCATACGAAATAGCCGAAATGATGGGGCAACTTGCGACAAAATCAGCAAGTAAAAATGTATGCATGCAAAATAGCCGAAATGATTGGGCAACTCGCAATAAAAAGCAGCGAGTAAAAATAAAATAAATAGCCGAAATGATTGGGCACCGCGAAAAATAGCCGAAATGATGGGGCAATTGCGACCTTCGCGATATAAAAAGCTGAAATGATAGAGCATCGCGGAAAGAAATAAAATAAAAATATATATATATAATGTAATTTATACCCTACGGGTGATATTACATCAATCCCTGTATACAATCCAAGGACGCAAACAAAGAGGGAGTCACACTCCTCCTCCCCAGGTTTCATCGGAAGAAGAAGCCAAATCTCGACGGGTCACAGATAGCCTAGAGATCTTCTCAACATTCGTCGCATTGCAGCAGACACAACATCAAGTAAAGAGGAACAGTGGCAACTCCCAGTTCTATGACTCGGCGGTGTACAGATGACCGAGAGTCAGATTCCGACTCCGTGAAATGCGGATAAAGTCAAAATTCCTGGCTACGTGGAACGCGAATTATGTCACTTCTGACCCCGTGGAAAACGTCCAGAGCGAATCCTGGTCCTCGCAGAGCACGGCAGTGAACCCGTGTGAAGCATCCAGAGCGGAGCCTAGTCCTCGCCGAACACGGCAGTGAACCCGTGGGAAGCATCTAGAGCAAAATTCCTGGTCATGTGGAATGTGGATAACGTTACTTATGACCCTGTGGAAAACATCCAGAGTGGATCATGGTCCTCGCAGAGCACAGCAGTGAACCCGTGTGAAGCATCCAAAGCGGAGCCTGGTCCTCGCCGAACACGGCAGTGAACCCGTGGGAAGCATCCAGAGCAAAATTCCTGGTCACGTGAAACGCGAATAACGTCACTTCTGACCCCGTGAAAAACGTCCAGAGCGGATGCTGGTCCTCGCAGAGCACGGCAATGAACCCATGTGAAGCATCCAGAGCAGAGCCTAGTCCTCGCCAAACACGGCAGTGAACCCGTGGGAAGCATCTGGAGTAAAATTCCTGGTCACGTGGAACGCAGATAACGTCACTTCCGACCCCGTGAAAAATGTCCAGAGCGGATCCTGGTCCTCGCAGAGCACGGCAGTGAACCCGTGTGAAGCATCCAGAGCGGAGCCTAGTCCTCGCCGAACATGGCAGTGAACCCATAGGAAGCATCTAGAACAAAATTCCTGGTTATGCGGAACGCGGATTATGTCACTTCTGACCCCGTGGAAAACGTCCAGAGCGGATCCTGTAGTCCTCGCCGAACACGGCAGTGAACCCGTGGAAAGCATCTAGAGCAAAATTCCTGGTCATGTGGAACGCAGATAACGTCATTTCTGACCCCGTGGAAAATGTCCAGAGCGGATCCTGGTCCTCGCAGAGCACGGCAATAAACCCGTGTGAAGCATCCAGAGCGGAGCCTAGTCTTCGCCGAACACGGCAGTGAACCCGTGGAAAGCATCTAGAGCAAAATTCCTGGCTACGTGGAACGCAGATTATGTCACTTCTGACCCCGTGGAAAACGTCCAGAGCGGATCCTGGTCCTCGCAGAGCACGGCAGTGAACCCGTGTGAAGCATCCAGAGCGGAGCCTAGTCCTCGCCGAACACGGCAGTGAACTTGTAGGAAGCATCTAGAGCAAAATTCCTGGTCACGTGGAACGTGGATAACGTCGCTTCTGACCCCGTAGAAAACGTCCAGAGCGGATCCTGGTCCTCGCAGAGCACGGCAGTGAACCCGTGTGAAGCATCCAGAGCGGAGCCTGGTCCTCGCCAAACACGGCAGTGAACCGTGGGAAGCATCCAGAGCAAAATTCCTGGTCACGTGGAACACGGATAACGTCATTTCGGACCCCGTGGAAAATGTCCAGAGCGGATCCTGGTCCTCGCAGAGCACGGCGGTGAACCCGTGTGAAGCATCCAGAGCGGAGCCTAGTCCTCGCCGAACACGGCAGTGAACCCGTGGGAAGCATCTAGAGCAAAATTCCCGGCTACGTGGAACGCGAATTATGTCACTTCCGACCCCGTGGAAAACGTCCAGAGCGGATCCTGGTCCTCGCAGAGCACGGCAGTGAACCCGTGTTAAGCATCCAGAGCGGAGCCTGATCTTCGCCAAACACGGCAGTGAACCCATGGGAAGCATCCAGAGCAAACATCGGACTGTGGAGTCCTTAAATCCACGGACTATGATGTCCTTAACCTCGACCGTGATGTCTTAAAACTAACATCGGACTGTGAAGTCCTTAAATCCACGGACTATGATGTCCTTAACCTCGACCGTAGTGTCTTAAAACTAATATCGGACCGTGGAGTCCTTAAATCCACGAACTATGATGTCCTTAACCTCGACCGTGATGTCTTAAAACTAACATTGGACTGTGGAGTCCTTAAATCCATGGACTATGATGTCCTTAACCTCGACCGTGATGTCTTAAAACTAATATTGGACTGTGGAGTCCTTAATTCCACGGACTATGATGTCCTTAACCTCGACCGTGATGTCTTAAAACTAACATCGGACTATGGGGTTCTTAAACCCATGGACTATGATGTCCTTAATCTCGACCGTGATGTCTTAAAACTAACAACAGACTGTGGAGTCCTTAAATCCACGGACTATGATGTTCTTAATCTCGACCGTGATGTCTTAAAACTAAAATGGGACTCTGAGGTCCTTAAACTCATGGACTATGATGTCCTTAACCTCGACCGTAATGTCTTAAAACTAACAACGGACTGTGGAGTCCTTAAATCCATGGACTATGATGTCCTTAACCTCGACCGTGATGTCTTAAAACTAACAACGGACTGTGGAGTGCTTAAATCCACGGACTATGATGTCCTTAACCTCGACCGCGATGTCTTTAAACTACGGTATCCTGGAAAACGTCCAGAGCGGAGCCTGGTCCGCACAGAACACGGCAGTGAACCCGTGGGAAGCATCCAGAGCAACCCCTGACTCCGTGAAATGTGGATAAGGACAACTTCACCCATCACTTGGGGGTCCTCACAACTCGTAAGGGAGTAAATTCTCTTGTGAGATCCTTACGACTTTCAAAAGAAAACACACTTAGGAATTCTCACGATTCTTAAGGAGAAATTACACCTGCGAGATCCTCTCGACTCGTAGGGAGAAAAGTCTTTATAAGACCCTCACGACTCATAAAGTTGAAAAGTCTTAGATGACAGATCATACCCCTGTCTCCTAAACCATCACTATCTTATAAAGAGTTCAAGATTAACTGTTATCTACCATGTATGGGCCACACTTATCAAAGCTACATGCCACCGAAATGGAGAAGTTACTCATGAGCATATAAACTACTTCACGCCAGAGTAAAAGATAAAGGAATAGAAGGGTACGGCTCATGGAGATGAGGGTTTGGGACTATACCCCTTAAGAGTCGAGATTTGAGTCAATGATAAATGACGACGCTTGTGTCCGCTCGTTATCTTCTCAGATCAAGATTCTGAAAATTATATACCAACCCGAAACTGGTCATACACTATGAATTACTCTGCATTACTTCACCCACTTATATACTTACGTGGGCAAAGTAGTGGGGGGAATTTGTTCCCGCCAAAAATTTCTGCACAAAAGAGCCCTAGGCATCAAATGGCAGCGATACGCTTAAGAAAATGTGAACCTGTATTTTCCGGGCTGTATTTTAACAAACTCCGGAATGAGAAACAGCTAAATTCTGATGTTATTGAAAGCATCTCGAAAAAACCTTCTATTTGATATATTATGGGCCTCATAATTCATCCGGGATCAAAAGTTATCAGCAAATGTCTATGCACATGTGATCTAAGGAAGAAGATGCGAACCAGTATTTTCCGAGCTGTATGTTGATAAACTACGGAATGAGAAACAGCTAAATTTTGATGGTATCGAAAGTGTCTCGAAAAATCCTTCGATTTGATATATTATGGGCGTCATAATTCATCCGAGATCAAAAGTTATGAGCAAATGTGCTATGCATGTGTAATCTAAAGTAATGCTCTACTACATGGGGAATGCATTTTTAGTCCCACATCGGGAAAAGGAGAGATGGTTTCTCTACAACTCCCATATAAATAAGAGGGGATATCTCTTAGAAAATGTAGAGTTCAATCCTCAAAAGATTCAATATTCAAAGGAGCTTAATTCTCCATAGGAGCTTAGTTCTCCAAGATAGAAGCATGCTCCTCCCCATAATGCGCATATGCGCAAGCGCCATGTGCAACGCACGTGTGCCCGCCATGTGCGCACCACGTGTAACGCACGTGCGCACCACATTAGAACATTTAATAATATTAAAAGGAGCTTAGTTCTCCATAGGAGCTTAGTTCACCATATATAGAAGCCTGCTTCTTCCCATAATGCGCATATGCGTAAGCGCCATGTGCGCTACGTGCAACGCACGTGCGCACCACATGAGAACATTTAATAACATTAAAAGGAGCTTAGTTCTCCATAAGAGTTTAGTTCTCCATATATAGAAGCCTACTTCTCCTCATAATGTGCATATGCGCCAGCACCATGTGCGCTACGTGCAACGCACGTATGCCCGCCACGCGCGCACCCGCGCACCACGTGCAACGCACGTGCGCACCACATGAGAACATTTAATAATATTAAAAGGAGCTTAGTTCTCCATATATAGAAGCCTGCTTCTCCCCATAATGCGCATATGCATAAGCGCCATGTGTGCTACGTGCAACGCACGTGTGCCCGCCACGCTCGTGTTGGATATAGTGCCCTCAAAGTCAATTATTGGATCGCAGGTACGTAATTGCAATATTTGAGGCAGGACCTATACCGATATGACAGTCTTGCTCGAGATGATAGTATGCTATCTGGTTTGTCTTTATCATCGTATACATGCTTTAGGTCACTATTGCATGTTGATAAAGCCCATAGGATTCTTGCTTGACTACCAGCAGTATGATGGCGATCATATATGTGGGAGCTGGGGTCTGTAAGCACATCCTTAAAAGTGTCCCTAGTCGTAGGAGTTTCGAAACAGAGTATCGATACTCCAGAGTAGACTAGTGTATACAGTCGAGACCCCGACGAGGGGCGGTGGCTGGTCTCACGAGCCATTGGTGTCAGTTGGTTCACCTAAGATGTATACAAGTGCTCATTGGGTTATGAGTACACCGGACAGGACTCGCCGGGAACATGCTAGTTGGTATTATACATATCGTCACATAGTAGTTCCCAGGTGACATGTGTACAGGTTAGTTTGTCGACCTGAGATCGTCATTTGTCTCGTGTGAGTTCCCACTGTGCTTTGATTTCTACCCTACCATGCTCAAAGGAGACATGCAAACAGGTATTTTTTGGGTACAGTCCCGAGCCACATGGAGGCAGTGAGCGGATCGTCGGGGATTCATCTCTCCCGGTATTGGAGGTTGATGTCGCACAGTGCACGGGTGGTCATCACTAGAAATCCTCGGCCGAGATAGTGGAGAATTACTGATTCGGATCAGTAGTTTCTCAGGTGGTGATGGGCTTCATACCGACACGAATTATCGCGTTATTAGTGGTCTGACTTTATCCACCCCCTAAACTCGATATGCGATACTCTTTAGACGAACGGACCGGACTGTACGGATATTGTCACTGTCAGGCTCAGTAGGGTTTATGGATGAGTTCGCTCGTCAGCTTCCCTTCCAATCAATACATAGGCAACCGTTACGTACAGCTTGTGCCTCTGACGTGCTAGAGGTTATACCCAGTGCCAGTGTGTTGATGAGTCATTAGACTCCCCCACAGACCGTTTCCCAAGTTCGGGCGAAACGTTGTAGAGGCCGTATGGTTTTATGGCAGGGTTCGGAAAATGCACGTGCGTTTACGCACGTGTCATATTTCAGACAGATAATACTGGTGGGTTTTGGTTTAAGCCGGATCCAAGTATTATACTGTGTAGATATAATATCTTTGTCTCAATTGCATTTGTATTCGGTCGTAATACAAATGCGGGTATGTTTATACTGTTACGGGGTTATCCTGAAATTCGTTTCGGGATCGCTTTTGGAAGTTGCCAGTTTCCAGTTTTCTATCACCCGTCTTTAACATTCGGTTAAAGACGGATTTATCTTTTCTTGGGTGAGTCGTGTTTCTAGAAGGTTGTAGATGGTGACTAGGATGGTGAGGTGGCTTAGTGCATTAATTGGTCATTAAATGAGTTGATGACTAGGTTAATTTGATTCATTGTATGCATTAATGAGATGCAAGGTGTTGTTATGACTCATTCATCAATTAATGCTTGTGGTCACCTTCCCCCTCCTACACTCACCTCCCTCCTCCTTAAAATGGCCGGCCCTCCCTCTCTTGAAGACATATGGTTGCTTGAAAAAAGATTGATATAATTTTGGACTCATGGAAATTAGATAGCCTCATTTCTCATTTCACCCGATCCAAAAGGCAACTTCATTAACTGTTCGTCCATGGCTTTGGACGAAGCGAGACAAAGTGTTCTACTCATTCTCTACTTCATCTTAGTCGTCTCTTTTAGCAAACTTGACGACCGAGTTGCCTCGGTTCAGAGGCGGGAGCCCGTTTAAAGATCCGTCGACGTGGTGCCACCTGGACGAGAAGACTGGAGATTCAGGAGATCGGAACAGCCGCGATAAAGTGTGGGATGATGGTTGAAGACCGAAGGACTCGGATCATTCGATATAACATTTCTACCCACTTTGTAGTTTGTTAGTTTAGCTTTAATGGCAGATCCGGGTTATAGTACGCGATAGCGCTAGTTGTAAAAGTTTTTGTTCCGCATTTGGCGTCTGTTAGACGGCTGGAGCGCTACCGTGGACTTACAGTGGTATCAGAGCCTCGCCATTAAGCTTTACTAACTTGTGCTAACACGTTTAAAATATCGATCGAACGGATTTTCGAAAACTACAATTTTTCTGTACAAACTTTCTGTCGATTTTAAATCTGGCCTAAAAATAATTTTGCATATCACAGAAAAGCGTGCAGGGTTTTCTAAGCATTCTGGGAAATTTTGGGCACATGATCCCACATGACCACCGCGGAACCACGGCGACTTTGTGTGAACAGTGCTCCAATTTTTCCAGAGTGCTTCACATAGGAAATTGTGGTTTTTTGGTACTATTCTTTTGGGCCCAGATTTTGTAACTGTACAGCAGATGTACGTAGGGCCCACTTCGGGAAATTTAGTCGATCGAAATTTTAAACTTGCTAGTGTACAATATTTACATTATATCTCCGACCGGGAATGTCATTTGAGCGGTAAACCGCGTCTAATTGCTATAGTTCTTTTAGACGGGTTTGCGAACGTGATATTCGCGTTGATGTTCTGTGTTGTGCTGTGATGTTGCGGATATGTCGTGGTGGATAGCAGGGTGCAATGATAGTGCTGTTTGGATTTATTTGTACATTTGATATTGCGGGGCGAGCGTCCAACATGTGGACTGCCGTCACTGCCTGTTTGTATAATATTCTTTTGGGGCATGACCGGGCTGAGGTCGATGTACCCGTTGTATATATTTTTTCATTTCTGTACTAGGATTACCCCGCGACGGAGTGCACGGATAGCCGGGTTCTGCAGGGCAACGGGTTTGTATCTCATGGCTTTGAGAGGCAAAGGGACCTCACTCTAGAATTGGTAGACTATTCGCCGCACTCGTAGGGGGTACAGGTTGGCCCAAGGAGGGGTGCTCAAGTTACCGGATTCCGTGAAGTGCCGGGTGGTCCATTCATTATGCTGTAGGGGGCTGCCTCGCTTCAGGTTTTGGCGGGTAACTTGCCGCACCCGTAGGGGTCTAGGTTTCATTGCACAGGCTATCCACATGACCAGGGGAATGTCGGGTTTCAGTAGCGGTTCTGTGAAACCCGGGGATCCCAGATTATCTGTATTGTTCTGTGATGCTTATTACTTTTCTGTAATGTTGCATATTATTACGCCTGGAGCGATTATTGTATATTGGTATATATACTATTAGATGTTGTATATGTTTTGCACCCGCGCTAGTCCAGTCTCCTCTCTGTCGTTAGTTAAGTAACCTAACGGGTGATGACGGGACCCAGTGACGAATACGGATGGCAAATACGTACATTTTATTTTTCGTTCTTTTCTGGTGTGATTAAATGATGGGATTGCGTTGATTCTTATCAATGCAAGGATAAAACAAACCTATATTTGATGTTGTTGGAACCAATTTAAAAAGTTTTATTACAAAGATGTTTCCTTTTGTTATGCATAGTGATATTCGGTTGGAATATCCTGCACCTCATTCGACGAGGCAAGGGTTGATATCCCTTCACCAGGAGAGACCCCTTGGGCAGAAGTTTGCGTCAGGGTAATAACTTCATTATAGTCGATTACAAGTTGCTTTGCTTCGCGGTATTCAGTTGGAATATCCTGTACCTCATTCCACGAAGAAAGAGCCGAGATCCCTTCACCGGGAGTGACCTCTTTAGCAAAGGTTTTTCGCCACTATATTTTTATAAAAAGCTATCAGGTTCCTTCAGCGATATCAAGTTCATTACGTTAAAGGGTTTTCGCCAAAAACCGGCCGTAGCCCTCCGTCATTTCTTTTGGGTATTCAGTAGTATTCAAGCTATGTATTTTGACCTAACGCCAAGGCATAGTGTTTGGTAGCTGCTGGGTATTCAATTGTTGCATAGATAGATGAGTTGGTTTGGGACAGTCGTTCTGCCATTTTGACCTAACGCCAAGGGCATGTGCGGGTGGGTTCAAATTAACCTGGATAATGACGGCAAGAACTTGACATGTGACTTATGATATTTTGACCTAACGCCAAGGTCATAAGAGCATGGGGCAAAAATCACATCGGGAGTTTCAAACATAATGAAACTTGCCAAGTATGCGCATACCTTCTGGAGTGTGATAACATGAGTGGATTCCTTCACGTTATCATGCGATGAGAGTTGGATCCCGATTCCCACTGATGAGTTGGTTTACTCTTCGGGTGATCCCGACTAATTCTTCTTTCAGGTTTGGAGAAGAATTTGAGATTACAGTGGGAGGTTTCCTGATTAGATAAAGTGATAACCATTCTGATCTAGGTTAGAGTGCACGCAGAGTGTTTCTTTTCTCTCTCTCTCTTTGGCAGCGACCTTTGACCGACCCTAGACTACAACTCAGTGACCAAGTTGACCGAACCTTCTTAAAATACCGGCTTTTGGATTGTCTAAAGTTGCATAAGTCATTGCCGCTCCTTCTTTTACCCTTTGTATTTCTCAGAACACCTCGTATTATTACGGACATCCATTTCCATTGGATAGATCCATCGTATGGTTATATACGAACTTGAAGGGACTTCTTCGAGGATGGATCCAGGTTTAGGAGAAATAGAATTGGTTTATTTAGTTGTCTTTTATTATCACCTTCTCTCAGGTTGCGATGGCTCCTTAGTTTAGGAGAATACACCTATTACGCTTATTGGATAGTCTTATTCCAAACCATAGGCAGGTGCCGAAAGGTAGGGAATGAAGAAAACCAATTAGCCTAAGTAGGGTGTGCAGAAGGTAATATGTAAAGACAAAATAAAGGGATTAGAAAGAGGGCAAAGCAAATCGCGACTGTTATCGTTCACGACCAAACCGCGTACTTCATCGCCACTCCTATTTCACCTTTAATAGAATAAGGTATTATTCAGTTGTCTTTTATCACCACATTCTCTTAAGTTGCGAGTACTCCTAGGATTAGGAGAGTACACCTATTATGCTTACTGGATAAACTTCTTCCAAACCATAGGCTGGTGCCGAACGGTAGGGAAGGAAGAAAACCACTTAGCCTAAGGGCTGTACAGAAGGTAATGACTAAAGGAAAATAAAGGGATTTGGAGAGGTGGCAAAGAAATATACGGTTATAGTCATGAATTGATTTATGGAAGAGGCATTACTAGGAATACCAGGATACCCCTACGAAACATTTTCATGTTTCAGTTTCACTGTGCATTGTTAATTGAAAACTGCTTTCCCGATTACATACTTACTCCAGGGTATGTATTTATCAGGTTTCATTCTCATATCTGTATGGTTTTACAGATGATGAGTGGGAGTAAGTTATTGGGAATTAAGTGATCATCCTCATTATATCAGAATTCGTTGTAATTGGTGATATTTGAGGAAATCCCCTGGGTACAGTTTTCAACCTTCGATGCACAGGTTTTGAGTTATTCAACTCAGCGGACTTATACAGAGTATTGTATGTTGTCCAGTGTCCGTCAGGACAAAGGGGTAGGTCCTCATACTATATTCTGTTTACTTGTGACTTCTCTAATTTTTAGACAAGTGTTTCGTAAAAATACAATGTCTAAGTTTTGAGAAGTTATGGGTATAAGAATAAAGTAGAGAACCAGGTATCGCAAGTATCGGGATTCTTCAAAGAGATCGAAGATGTAGATTCTTATGATTGGTATTTAGTTGATAGTAATGGTTTTAAGAAACTTGTTTCTCTTTCGGGTACTCATAATTGGATGTATTCCTAAGTTGAGTAATGCTGATTAGCCTCTCTCCATTAAGTTGAAATGCACTGGAGACAGCTGCAAGTTTTGAATCTGGTTCCAGTTAAATTAGTGCCTCCATTTCTATATTGTATATAGAATGGTTCATATCTTAACGATGTTAAGATACGGGGAGTTGTCCGGCTTATGCTTAAAACCAGACACTGGATAACTCAAGGCACGTTTCTGTAATGGCAGTTTGTGGGTTGACCCTGGCTTTGACGAGGGTTGACATTTCTACCATCTGGAAAATCAATAGTGATATTGTTCTCGACTCACCACAGTTTTAGTAAAATGGATTTTTTCAGAAAACAGTAGTGGGAGTATGGTAGAACTGGAAGTGATTCCAGAACCGCAAACGATTAAGGAAAATTTAATAGGACCTATATATTCAATCAGGTTTGACATTCCAATAGCCACTCCGCAGATATGGTGGATAATCTCAGACACTCTAGAGGTACTCTGGTACTCTCAAGGACGGTGACAGGGAGGTTCTTGTTTACCCAGACTTGACACTACGGTTGTTCCAGGCTATGAAACCCGGCAGGAGGTTAAGTATAGCGTCGTTCTAAACTAGCTTTAGAAGTGTGCGTATATATTATTCTGCCAGAGGGTTATCATAGTCAGTGGGAGCAGCGGAAGCATAGTGGGCAAGTAGCTTATGTCTATTTGTAGACTTCAGCAGTTATAGCGGAGATAGATCATCTAATTTTGATAAGACAGTCATGGCTTTGACTTCATCAGAATAGGGGATGGATCTGTTGAGAAGGTAGTAGAGTGTGATGTCCTGGTATTTGGATGACACACACAGAGTAGGAAGTAAAATTCCTATACTACGATCGGTTGTACTTTGGTCGTCACACAGTTGTTTCTCCACAAAGGATATGGATATAATATCAGACATTTTTGGTTACTAGATCTATGGTTTCAGATCTAGATTTGGGTAGTTTCCCAATATGGGTACTTTGATAATATTCTAATAGTATTTTAGAATAGATGACTCCTGGCATGGTGGTGTACCTGCAGGTGATGGAGTCACCCTCTCTAAAGGTGTCTTAGAGACTAAAGGAGAGAAGGAAGTGCATGATTGGCAGATCACTTGCTTAGGCAATTGAGTCAATCATGAGATGACAAGTACCACACCAGATGTTGTTTTTGCACTTGATGTGATAAGTTTATATTAATCCAATCCTGAAGAAACATAAGGAAGCAGTTTTAGAACATAAGTGCATGTTCTACGGATTTGATGACGGCAGCCTCCTTCGAGAGACGGTTATCGTTCCAGGCTTCAGGGGTGACATGTATGACAGAGTGACTGTCAGAGTTATAGTTTTCCCTCTGACGAGGGACAGTATTATGGACAGGTGGTCCAAGAGGATACTGTGGGAGGCATGGTGCTGGATACTGATTAGGTTCAGTGATCACTACAGTCTAAGAAGTTTGGATTTGGAGTTCATTTATGAAGGTCCCATCAGATATCCAGACATATTCTAAGACAGGGATTACTCGATTCGGGAAATGGCTTTCTCCACGAACTTGAGATTAAGAGAGACATAGAAAGAAACATCAGGATGGATCCACTCACTGAGGCTATTTCTCAAACACAAGAGTTTTACAAACTAGCTTTGTGAAACTGATTAGTAGATGAGTTGGGTGTTCGGTATCACACAGGCTGTGAGTATGCGACATCGCAATAATTAGCCTTAAGTGCAAGTGGGAGATTGTTGAATATAGTGCCCTCAAAGTCAATTATTGGATCGCAGGTACGTGATTGCAATGATTGAGGCAGGACCTATACCGATATGACAGTCTTGCTCGAGATGATAGTATGCTATCTGGTTTGTCTTTATCATCGTATACATGCTTTAGTTCACTATTGCATGTTGATAGAGCCCATAGGATTCTTGCTTGATTACCAGCAGTATGATGGCGATCATATATGTGGGAGCTGGGGTCTGTAAGTACATCCTTAAAAGTGTCCCTAGTCATGGGAGTTTCGAAACAGGGCATCGATACTCCAGAGTAGACTAGTGTATACAGTCGAGACCCCGACGAGGGGCGGTGGCATGTCTCACGAGCCATTGGTGTCAGTTGGTTCACCTAAGATGTATACAGGTGCTCATTAGGTTATGAGTACACCGGACAGGACTCGCCGGGAACATGCTAGTTGGTATTATACATATCGTCAGATAGCAGTTCCCAGGTGACATGTATATAGGTTAGTTTGTCGACCTGAGATCGTCATTTGTCTCGTGTGAGTTCCCACTGTGCTTTGATTTCAACCCTACCACGCTCAAAGGAGACATGCAAACAGGTATTTTTTGGGTACAGTCCCGAGCCACATGGATGCAGTGAGCGGATCGTCGGGGATTCGTCTCTCCCGGTATTGGGGGTTGATGTCGCACAGTGCACGGGTGGCTTGAAAAAAGATTGATATAGTTTTGGACTCATGGAAATTAGATAGCCTCATTTCTCATTTCACCCGATCCAAAAGGCAACTTCATTAACCGTTCGTCCATGACTTTGGACGAAGCGAGACAAAGCGTTCTACTCATTCTCTACTTCATCTTGGTCGTCTCTTTTAGCAAACTTGACGACCGAGTTGCCTCGATTCAGAGGCGGGAGCCCGTTTAAAGATCCGTCGATGTGGTGCCACCTGGACGAGAAGACTGGAGATTCAGGAGATCGGAGCAGCCACAACAAAGCGTGGGATGATGGTTGAAGACCGAAGGACTCGGATCATTTGGTATAACATTTCTATCCACTTTGTAGTTTGTTAGTTTAGCTTTAATGGCAGATCCGGATTATAATACGCGATAGCGCCTGTTGTAAAAGTTTTTGTTCCGCATTTGGCGTCTGTTAGACGGCCGGGACGCTACCGTGGACATACAGCGCGCACCACGTGCAACGCACGTGCGCACCACATGAGAACATTTAATAATATTAAAAGGAGCTTAGTTCTTCATAGGAGCTTAGTTCTCATATATAGAAGCCTTCTTCTCCCCATAATGCGCATATGTACAAGCGCCATGTGCGCTACGTGCAAATATGAGCGCCCAACACGTGCGACGCACGTGCGCCCAACACGTGCGACGCACGTGCGCGAACGCAAAGAAGCCTTTTTCAGCAGCGAGAAGCTTAATCTCCAGCCTGTTCTTCCCTCCTGATGAGTGAGACATGGTTCAAAGGGTACATCCCTCCGCACCTTCGATATATGTTACTGTAATCTCTCAGTGTCGTCGGAGAGGCGGTGGGTCCCAACGACCAATGATCCTTCTTTCTAAAATAAAAAGAAGAAGAAGAACGAATAGAGAGAGAGAATACAGAAGAAAAAGAAAAAAATCTCTACAAACTTTGAGAAGAATTCAAAGAAAAAGAAAGGTAAAGAATTGATTCTTGAAAAAAAAAGATGAAAACATCTCGTAAAAAGAAGAAACGTCTTCTAAAAAGATCTTAGATCTATGAAAAGACCAAGGTCTTTGATTAAAAAGAAAAGATCAAAAGTGCTAATCATAAAGAATATATATAAAGAAGTATTTTTACTTCATAGATCTTCTGATCTATAAAGGCAGAGCCTTTTAAGAAAAACAAGAACTGTTGTTCTTGGATCTTGAGGCAAGGCCTCCTTTGAAGAACATAAGTTTGTTCTTTGATCTTAAAATTGATCCAAATTCTCTTTGCGCTATTAGACAGTGCTTTGCACTCATGAACTGCGCCCTTGCGCTCCTTGGACTGGCGCTCAGCGCCATAACATGTGTCAACCATAGACACGATCTGCGCTTTGCGCTCCTGAAAACAGCGCACTGCGTTCTTGGATTGGCGCTCAGCGACAAGCGCGCCACGTGTCACTCACTGGCACACCCATAAACTAGCGCAGCGCGCTCATAAATTAAAAACGCAGTGCGCTAACAAATTAGCGCTTAGCGCTAAGCGACACGTGTCCTCCTCGTGTGCGCTAACCAACAGAAGCGCAATACGCTCTTTGACTGGCGCAAAGCGCCTAGTGCGCCACGTGGCGCTCTGTCAGAACATGCTTTGTTCTGATAAATGCCATGCATTCAATATAAGACAAAAAATGTCAGAGCCCAATGCTTGGCATTATTAAAAGGGCAGAGCCTAAATAAAGGCCTAACAGGCAGAACAAAAATAAAATGTTAAACATTTTTAAACTGGACTTAGCCCAATTCTGACCATAAGTCCTCAATTTAAATTGAACTGAGCACATCTGCTCTTCCAATCAATTCACACCCGGTTCAAGGGTACATCTCTTTACTCCTCTGACATCTGTCGTTGTAATCCGTCAACGTCGTCAGAGAGGTGACGGGTCCCGACAACCACACATCGCTACGGACTGTGAGGTCCTTAAACTCATGGACATGTCCTTAACCTTGACCGTGATGTCTTAAAACTAACGTCGGACTATGGAGTCCTTAAATCCATGGACTGTGATGTCCTTAACCTTGACCGTGATGTATTAAAACTAACATCGGACTATGGAGTCCTTAAATCCATGAACTATGATGTCCTTAACCTCGACCGTGATGTCTTAAAACTAACATCGGACTGTGGAGTCCTTAAATCCACGGACTATGATATCCTTAATCTCGACCGTAATGTCTTAAAACTAACAACGGACCGCAATGTCCTTTAACTAATTATCGACCGCAATGTCACTAAACTAAACAATAGAGCCCAATTGCTCTCTTGTCGGATCTAAATGATCCCGTTAAGTTGATCTTAGTCTAAAATTAGAGTAACGTGTCCTTAACAAACGTTTAAGTTGATCTTAGCCTCAAATAAGGCTAATGTATCCTTAAACACAACCCCCCAAACCCAAATCTAAGAAAGATACGGATTTGGACTAATCCACGTCCTACGGGCGACAATATAACTTAGTCTCCGTATACAATCCACGGGCAACCGAACACAAAACAAACACCCACGATACGAAGTGACCATCTGGAGAAGGAGAAAGTTGTTACCGCGATGCGGTAGCGTAATTAACTGCAGGGGCTTGCGCCTGCAGGGAAGAGTGTCCCCACAATCAAAAACCCCTCAAACGAGGGGGAATTTGACGAAGTCTGCTAGATCGGCCGCATCCGTTTAAACCTTCGATACATGGTGCTATAAATCAACTTGGCACCTTCAGAGAGGTGGACGGATAGCACCAATTATCATCTGCCCCGAATTTCAGGCAAGACGGACCTACGCGGTCGCGTCTCTGTGTTCGGCGGGGAACACCACGTAACCAGGTATTTTGCTCTGGATGCTTCCCACGGGTTCACTGCCATGTTCTGCGAGGACCAGGATCCGCTCTGGACATTTTCCTCGGGGTCAGGATTGACATAAGCCGCGTTCCACGTAACCAGGTATTTTGCTCTGGATGCTTCCCATGGGTTCACTGCCGTATTCTGCGAGGACCAGGCTCCACTCTGGATGCTTCACACGGGGTCATTGTCGTGCTTTGCGAGGACCAGGATCCGCTCTGGACATTTCCTACGGGGTCAGGATTGACATAAGCCGCGTTCCACGTAACCAGGTATTTTGCTCTGGATGCTTCCCACGGGTTCACTGCCGTGTTCTGCGAGGACCAGGCTCCGCTCTGGATGCTTCACACGGGGTCATTTCCGTGCTCTGGGAGGACAAGGATTCGCTCTGGACGTTTCCTACGGGGTCAGGATTGACATAAGCCGCGTTCCACGTAACCAGGTATTTTGCTCTGAGTGCATCCCACGGGTTCGCTGCCGTGTTCTGCGAGGACCAGGCTCCGCTCTGGATGTTTCCCACGGGGTCAGGATTGACATAAGCCGCGTTCTACGTAACCAGGAATTTTGCTCTGGATGCTTCCCACGGGTTCACTGCCGTGTTTTGCGAGGACCACGCTCCGCTCTGGATGCTTCACACGGAGTCAGAATTGACATAAGCCGCGTTCCACGTAACCAGGAATTTTTCTCTGGATACTTCCCACGGGTTCACTGCCGTGTTCTGCGAGGACCAGACTCCGCTCTGGATGCTTCACACGGGGTCATTGCCGTGCTCTGTGAGGACCAGGATCCGCTCTGGACGTTTCCCACGGGGTCAGGATTGACATAAGCCGCATTCCACGTGACTATGTATTTTGCTCTGGATGCTTCCCACGGGTTCACTGCCGTGTTCTGCGAGGACCAGGCTCCGCTCTGGATGCTTCACACGGGGTCATTGCCGTGCTCTGCGAGGACCAAGATCCGCTCTGGACGTTTCCCACGGGGTCAGGATTGACATAAGCCGTGTTCCATGTAACTAGGTATTTTGCTCTGGATGCTTCCCACGGGTTCACTGCCGTGTTCTGCGAGGACCAGGCTCCGCTCTGGACGTTTCCCACGGGGTCATGATTGACATAAGCCGCGTTCTACGTAACCAGGAATTTTGCTCTGGATGCTTCCCAAGGGTTCACTGCCGTGTTCTGCTAGGACCAGGCTCCGCTCTGGATGCTTCACACGGGGTCAGGATTGACATAAGCCACGTTCCACGTAACCAGGAATTTTGCTATATCCGCATTTCACGGAGTCAGGGTTTGACTCTCGGTCATCTGTGCACCGCCGGGTCATGAAACTAGGAGTTGCCACTGTTCCGCTTTGCTTGATGTTGTGTCTGTTGTAATGAGACGAATGTCGAGATGATCTTGAGGCTATCTGTGGACCGTCGAGATTTGGCTTTTTCTTCTGATGAAGCCTGGGGAGGAAAGGTATGATTTCCTCTTTGCTTGCGCCCCTGGATTGTATACAGGGATTGATGTGATATCACCTGTAGGGCATAAATTTCATTTATTTTTTTATTTCTTTCCGCGATGCTCTATCATTTCAGCTTTTATATCGCGAAGGTCGCAATTGCCCAATCATTTCGACTATTTTTCGCGGTGCCCAATCATTTCGGCTATTTTTTTATTTTTACTCGCTGATTTTTATTACGAGTTGCCCAATCATTTCGGCTATTTTGCATACATATATTTTTACTTGCTAATTTTGTTTGCAAGTTGCCCCATCATTTCGGCTATTTCGTATGCATGTGTGGTTTGCTAGCTTTTTTTTTCGCTGCAGCTTGGAATTAGACACTGATCTCGGCATCAGCACCGCTACAACTGGGATATTGCCAAGAGCGAATCATCATTTGCCTCTGTCAATATCGAACAAAGGTGGCTTAGCAAACAGGGTTAAGATCCTGTCGACTAAGGCTTTTGACTTCATGACCCGTAAGGGTCTCATAAAGGTATTTCTCCCTACAAGTCGTGAGGATCTCATAGGTGTAATTTCTCCTTGGGAATCGTGAGGACTCCAAAGTGTATAGTTTCTTAAAAGTCGTAAGGATCTTACAAGAATATTTTCTCCTTCTAAGTCGAGAGGACTTACAAGGGCTGTTCACCGTATAGACATATCCCTAGTCACGGATGGGACTTCGTTAAGGAAATGTTTATTCGCGCCCGTAGATTGTATACAGGGGTCAGCATTGAGCCCGCTTGTAGGGCAGTATTGGAGGTTGTGGGGGCTGCTTAAGAACAGGTTCAGATCCCTGTAGCTTAAGACTTTTGAATCTTATGAGCCGTGAGGGTCTCATAAGAGGGTTCTCCTTACGAGTCGTGAGGATCTCGCAAGTGTAATTTCTCCTTAGGAATCGTGGGGATCCCTAAGTGTGTTGCTCCCTTATGAGTCGTAAGGATCTCACGCAGGTGATTTCTCCTTACAAGGTCGAGAGGACCTTGCAAGTGTATTTTAACGAGATTGCGCCCTTTCGAGTTTACACAAACACTCGCCGGTAGCCCTGTTGTTTTTACTCACGGAGCCCTTTCGGGTTTTCATCCGTGCCCATTTTGCTTATGGACATACCGTTTTCTTTTACATATTTTCTTCTTCTTTTTTTTATTCTAACGAGGTTGCGCCCTTTCGGGTTTTCACAAAACTCGCCCGTAGTCCTGCTGTTTTTACTCACGGAGCCCTTTCGGGTTTTCATCTGTGCCCATTTTGTTTATGGACATACCGTTTTCTTTTTTCTCTTTTTATTATTCTTCTTTTTTTTACTAGCTTTGGGAAGCCGCAATCCACCGTAGTTTATCGACGTCTCGGTCAACGGCTAGTTTTAGGACATAGTGGTCCGTTATTAGTTTAAGGACGTTTCGGCCCGTCGTTAGTTTAAGGATGTTTCGGTCCATTGTTAGTTTAAGGACGTTTCGGTCCGTGGTTAGTTTTAGGAAATTTCGGTCCGTTGTTAGTTTTAGGACATTTCGGTCCGTAAACCGGCTACTACTTATAGAGTTTGGGCTTAGGAAGATAGCGAGCAGACATAGGCGTCGTCATCTATCGTTAACCTAAGCCATGACTGGTCAAGCGTAGTACTTCTTCAGGAAGCGACCGTTTATTGGCCTGAAAGGTCTTTCACCATGCATGTCCATGAGTAGATAGGCTCCACCTTGGTAGACCTTGTCTATAATATACGGGCCTTCATAGTTCGGCTCGAATTTCCCCCGTTTGGCACGATTGGGGATCATAGGTCTCTTGACTACTAGCATGAGTTCGCCTTGGCGGAATGTTCTCGGCCTAGTTAATTTCTCATATGAGCGCGTCATCTTTGCTTTATAAGCCTCCAGATTTTGTTGCGCTATGAGCCGGGTTTCATCAAGGGTATCGAGTTCCTCAAGCCGAAGGTGAACATTCTTTTCGTCCGTTAGCTCGTAATGAACTGCCACTCGTAAAGAGGGCAGCTCTATCTCGAGGGGGAGTACCGCTTCTGTACCGAATACCAATGTGTACGGCATTGTGTTCGTAGCCGTTTTGAATGTAGTTCGATACGCCCAAAGAGCTTCATGCAGTCTCTCGTGCCAGTCCTTCTTATTTCGGGACACCGTCTTTTTTACGATCTTCGTCAAGGTCTTGTTGAAAGCCTCAGCTAGACCGTTAGCTCGGGGATTATAGACTGAGGAATATCTCCAGTCTATGTTATGCTGTTATGCGAAGCGGCTGATCTTGTGACTTCTGTAGGCTGGCCCGTTATCTGAGATAATCCGTCGCGGAATGCCAAACCGATAAATGACGTGTGTCTTGAAGAAATGGAGGATATTCTCCGTCTTCACTTCCCTCAGCGGTACTGCTTCTGCCCATTTGGAGAAGTAATCAGTTGTCGCCAAAATGAATCGATATCCCCTGGACGATACTGGTTCGATGGGGCTGATTATGTCGGTTCCCTACATTTCGAATGGCCAGCTAGCCACCGTTGGATGCAGCGGATTAGGATGCTGGTGGATAAAGTCCCCATGGATCTGGCACGAGTGGCATTGCTTCGCATACTCGAGGCAGTCCTGAATCATCGTGGGCCAATAGTAGCCCATCCTTTTAATCTTCAGCTTCATCTTCGGGCCGGCTTGGTGAGAACCGCAGAGTCCATCGTGAGTTTCTTGGACGACTCTTTTTTCTTCTTCAAGTCTCAGGCATCTTAACCACAGAGAATCAAATGACCTCTTGTACAGAGTATCGTTAACGAAGGCAAAAGATAGAGCTCGCTTCATGAGCTGATGCTTTGAAGACGCATCTTTAGGTGTTCGATGGGATTTGAAGTAGTCTATAAAGACTTCTCTCCAATCCTCAACCTTTTCCTGGTCTTTTACTTGCAGATCTGTTTGCTCGGTCGCTCCCTTTTCTTCGGATGACTCCGGAAATATTTCTGCCGATGTAAGAACCCGACGGCTTTGCACAACGATCCTTACGTCATCGAGGTTCTTATCGGCCAGTTCCTTAGCGAGCTTGGCCAATGCATCCGCTTTGCTATTTTCCGCACACGGTATACTTTCCAAGGTGTAGGAAGGGATTTGAGTCAGTAGTTGCTGTACTCTCTTGCCGTACTTCACCAACTCTGGCTTGCACGTTTGATAGTCGCCGTTTACCTGACTAACGATCAGTTGGGAGTCTCCGTATATGAGGAGGTTTTCAATTCCCATGTCGATGACGATCTCGAGACCCGCTATCAAAGCTTCATACTCGGCTTCATTGTTTGTCCTCGGCTCTGTCAAGGAGAAGGAGAAGCGCATTATCCCTCATTGTGGAGTTACGAAGATGAGGCCTACCCTCGATTTGATTATAGGGGTGCTTTGTTTACGCTTCTTCATGGAAGATGCCCCATCAAAATAGAGTTCCCACCGGATATACGCGAGCTTTCCTTGGAGAGACTGCAGCTGTTTGAGAGTTCTTGGCGGAGGCATTTCCATAATCGCCTTGATCTTTGACGGATCTATCTTGATGCCTCGGTGTCGGACGATGAATCCCAGGATCTTGCCCGAGGAAACCCCGAACACGCATTTGAGAGGGTTCATCTTCAAGTTGTATTGCCGAAAGCTTTGAAACACGATTCTCAGATGCTCTAAATGTTCTTTGTATGATTTGCTTTTCACCACGAGGTCGTCGATATAGCATTCGACGATTTCATGTATGAGGTCATCGAAGATCTTCGTCATGGTCCTCTGATAGGTGGCACCGGCGTTCTTTAGACCGAAAGGCATCACCTTGTAGCAAAATATGCCCAAAGGGGTCCGAAAACCGGTGTGCTTCTGGTCCTCGGGATGCATTTTTATCTGATTGTATCATGACGATCCGTCCATGAAGGAGAAGACTTCGTGAGTGGACGTATTATCTATCATCAGCTCAGTGACTGGTACTGGGAAGTCGTCCTTTGGACAGGCTTTATTAAGATCCCGAAAATCCACACATATGTGCACCGTCCCATTTTTCTTCATCACCGGGACGATGTTGGCGATCCAGTTAGGATACTGAACCTCTTGGATGAAGCCAGAATCGATCAGCTTCTTGACCTCGGCGTTGATGCCCATATCAAGCTCGAGCCGCATTCTTCTCGGTGCTTGTTTGATTGGCTTGGCATCCGGAGATATCGCCAATTTGTGGATAGCAATTTCAGGATCTAGTCCTGGCATCTCAGAATAGTTCTATACGAAGCAATCTTTATGCTGCATAAGCACGTCCTTTAGTGTAGCCACCTTTTTCTCAGACAGCAGCTCACTGACAAATGTCGGTCGCGAGTCACTTGCCGTCCCCAAATCAATTTTCTTGAGGTTATCTGCAGTAGTATGTATTCCATCTTCCAGCTCTTTCGGCGCCGGTAGAAACTCTAAGATCACCTCGTCATCATCGTTTTTGAGGCACCAAAAGAGGTTATCCATATTCTCGGGCTCTTCTTTTGATTGCGTTATCATATGACAAGTACGAGCTCGTTTCCAAAATCGATGTTGATCTGGTTCTACTCTTGCTATACGTGTCGCTTTGGTTCGTGCTTCTGCGGCGGATTTACCCTCCAGCTGTTGGATAGAGCGAACTTGCCGAGCTGATATTGGTCTTCGACCCAGTCTTTAAATGTGAAGCAGTCTTCAAGAGGATGTCCTATTGCCCTATGATAAGAGCAATAGTTCGGGTGAGAGACTTCGCCTGCTTGCTCGGGGTGCTTGGACTCCGGGAGTGTCATCATCTGATGTTTTATGACAAGATCAAGTATCTTCCGTGTTTTGTTCTGAGGAAAAGAGTATGCTCGACCCATCTTCTTTATAAGAGACGAATCCAGATTGCTCGATTCCCGATCGCGCGGCTTCTTGGTCCCGCTTTGTCGCTCTCAAACGCTTTTCCCGTTCTTTGATTTATTTTTGCCTCTGCGTCGGGCCTTTTGTATGACAGGTCGATAAGGAAGAGCATTGCCATTCTCCGCGGCCTGTTGAAGGAGGCGCTGTATCCTGGCTTTTTCGTAAATGGCCATCTCGCAGTTATGGTCATCCCGGATCTTTTGACCCGCTTCCCATACTAGCTTGTCCATTCGTTCTTCAAATGACGGACTTGGCATTTTGATGACAAGACCTTGTTTTGGTTCAGGATCGGCCTCTCTTAGCAGAATGTCTCCTTCTTCATCGAAGTCATGTATAACGTAGCTGCCATGGACTCGCTCCCGTTTTCTGGATTGTATATATCCAAGCCCAATCGTTTGCATTCTCCCATTGGGCAACTTGAGCTGAGTTCCAGGGACATCCCAAATCCTGTTGTAGAATCGAGCTTGTCGAGTAGTCTGCCTGAAGGGTACCCCTTGACGCTTCAGTAGCCTTTTCAAGCCTTCCATGTAATATCTAGGCAGACGGATGGGCTGGAGCCTGTTGAGAGTAGAATCGGCACCACGCCAGATTTCTTTTTCCACTCTAGTTTCCCCAGATCGGTAGAATAGGATCGCCTCTTCACCCTTTCGCCTGGGAGGGACGAAAAATGTCTGCAGTTCTTGCACACTATAAGTTTCAAGTGCATCGATCTCTTTGTAATGCTCTTGTGGAACCATGGTGATTTGCAAACTCTGATTATCGCCAGCGAAGGCTTGTATTGATGGCCGAGCGGAAAATATAGCATTAACCTCATCTTCCGAGTCGCTGCCGAAAATCAACATGGGGGCGGACGGTCCCGGGTTGTTGCGTTGAGGCAGCCCTGAATAAACTATCTCTTCTTCCTCCTCAGTATCACTCCCGAAGACTGGAATAGTGGTGATAGCTTTGTTCTTCGGTTTGTAACATCTTTCCGTGTCCTCAAAATCTGGTAAGAAGTATTTTGCATCCTCGTACTTTCGGACTTCGTTCACGGAGAATGGGTTCAGCTCTCCTGTTACGGTATACTCGAGACCATCCTTGAAATACTTCATACACTGATGTTGTGTAGAAGGGATAATGTTGTACTCGTGTAACCAAGGCCTGCCGAGCAAAGCATTGTAGCATGTATTGGCGTCAATGACGTGAAACTTAATGTCTGTGACAAGCATCCCAAAACGTAGTGTCAATATTACAGACCCAAGCGTCCGTGGTGACTGGGAGTCAAATCCGGAGATGGTGATTTTATCGCGAGCGAGGTGCTGAACACTCATTCAGATTTCCTTCAACACTACGGAAGACCCATTGTCAACCAGGATTTTTCCTATCTTGATATCGTGACAGTATCCGGAGACATAAAGGGGACGGTTATGCTCGCATGTCCCAAGGAGGAGATCTTTTCAGTATGGCAGTAGGAGAGTTCCTGCGCACCTTGTTCAGCAACTCGAAACTGTTCCCAGTTGGAACAACATCATTGACTTCCACCGTTGGGGCTAGTGGAGTTAGCCCAGAGGGGGAGTTGCCCCCAGCCTTCCTTACTCGGCGCTAGTGGCGACGTCGAGCGTGTCGAGCCGTTGGGATTTTTTCGGATTTAGGGGTGACTTCGTCATGCCCTCTGTTCTGGTGAGGCGCTGCTGGTACCAGCCTCTTGAAGACCGAGGTCCGTCGAGTAGCGGTATCCAATCTGTGAAAGACAGACTTCTGAGCAGGAACGGGAGCCGGAGTGGGAGCCGGAACAGTCAATCTCGTGAAGACTGATCCTTTTGGCAGGAGAAGCCGCTTTGACGACTTCAGGAGCAGGGATGGTTACTTTCTTTGGGGTAACCTTTTCTTGAATTGCAGGCTTCATCATGGGCCCACAGGAACTTTGGCCCAATCTGGCGAAGACCGAGGCGCTGGAGCTAGACGACCCGTTGAGAGGGGCCGCAGTAGTCGTAAGCCGATCAAAGACTGACTTCTTAGGAGCTTCTTGTGTTGGTATAGGAGCGCTGAAGCTCATTGGCGAGAACATGGTCCCGAAAAATAATACAGTGGTGGCCTGAGTGACCTGTTCCACCGGCATCGTGAACATGGAAGCCACTTGGGGCCCGTAAGCTATGCCTCCAGATGAGGCGGAACGTGAATTGCAGTTGCAGCTGGAACACTTTGCGTAAGTGGACGCCATTGATCCTTCGCTTTCTGCACTAAGCAAAATGCCAAATCTTAGTACCTCGAACCCAAGGGCAACCATTAGCAAACCGTGATTCGTTCGCGAACACGACATACGAAGTGTGGAGTGGAAAGAGGAAAAGGTCCCACCGGGCGTGCCAGAATCTGTTCCCCTCTGAAAGACGCAGCAGAGACGCGGCGAACGTCTTGCCTGGATTTCGGGGCAGATGGTAATTGGTGCTATCCGTCCACCTCTCCGAAGATGCCAAGTTGATTTATGGCACCATATATCGAAGGTTTAAACGGATGTGTCCGATGTAGCAGACTTCGTCAGATTCCCCCTCGTTTGAGGGGGATTTGATTGTGGGGACGCTCTTCCCTGCAGGCGCAAGCCCCTTCAGTTAAGTACACTACCGTATCGCGGTAACAACTTTCTCCTTCTCCAGATGATCACTTCGTGTCGTGTGTGTTTGTTTTGTTTGTGGTTGCCCATGGATTGTATACGGAGACTAATTTATATTGTCGCTCGTAGGGCGCGGACTAGTCCAAATCCGTATCTTCTTAGATTTGGGTTTAAGGATACGTTAGCCTCATTTGAGACTAAGATCAACTTAAACGTTAGTTAAGGATACGTTAGTCCTATTTTAGACTAAGATCAACTTAACGGGATTGTTTAGATCCAACAAGAGAGTAATTGGGCTCTATTGTTTAGTTTAGTGACATTGCGGTCGATTAGTGTAAGGACATTACGGTCCATTATTAGTTTAAGGACATCTCGGTCCAATGTTAGTTTAAAGACATCACGTTCGAGGTTAAGGACATCATAGTCCATGGGTTTAAGGACCCCACAGTCCAATGTTAGTTTAAAGACATCACGGTCGAGGTTAAGGACACCATAGTCTATGGGTTTAAGGACCCCACAGTCCAATGTTAGTTTAAAGACATCACGGTCGAGGTTAAGGACATCATAGTCCATGGGTTTAAGGACCCCACAGTCCAATGTTAGTTTAAAGATATCACGGTCGAGATTAAGGACATCATAGTCCATGGGTTTAAGGACCCCACTGTCCAATGTTAGTTTAAATACATCATGGTCGAGGTTAAGGACATCATAGTCCGTGAAATGTGTGGTTATCGGGACCCGTCACCTCTCTGAAGACGTTGAAGGATTACAACGACAAATATCAGAGGAATGAAGAGATGTACCCTTGAACCAAAATGGATTAAGTGATCTGTAGTCCAATTTGAAACTAAGATCGATTTATTATATTATGAGCACATTGGCTCAGTTAAGTCTGAATTGAGGACTTATGGCCAACTTGGGCTAAGTCCAATTAAGTTTGAAATATTGGCCCTTTGTTGGACCATTAGACATTTGTCTGGGTTCAGCCCCTCATCATTCAGCAATGCTTAAACAAGAGTTTGAGGGCTTTGGTAACATTTTTATCTTTGACCGAGCATTAAACATTATAGCTCTGAATTTTACTCAATTTTGAGATTCAGTTGAAGGGGAGGCTTTTGCCTCTGGAAAATTAGCCAATTTGGCTAGAAATAGTGTTAAACACTAGAGAACAACGGTGTTAAACACTGGAAATAAAACTCTTAAATTAGTGTTAAACACTAAAAGACAACAGTAATAAACTCTGGAAATAAAATTCTCAAATTAGTGTTAAACACTAGATAGGAAGGGGTCACGTGAGGACACCTAAAGGTGGGGCCAGATCCCTTTTACTTTGTTCTGCAAATAAGTGTTAAACATTTTTTAACTTTCTGGCCATCACGTGTTGGCACGTGATGGAGATTTATGTGCTGATTATTAAAGCATTTATTAAGGGGTCATGTGTAACACGTGAGAGCGCCCAAATTAAAATCTGCCTTTGCTTTTATTCTCGTCGTTTAGGAGGTCATGTGGGAACACGTGAGGCATTGCTTCAACATTAATTCCTTCTTATTTTGGAGGATCTGTTCAGAGGTCACGTGGGGACATGTGACCTAACTTTTTGCATGCATGGAGATCTTTCAAGTCTCTTAAGAATTAAATTCTCTGTAGGGTTAAACCCTAATTATGGTTTTATAGGAATTAAATTCCTATGTATGTGAAAGAATTAAATTCTTATATAGGCTTAAACCCCAGTTCTGTCTTGAAGGAATTAAATTCCTATGATTTTGGGAGAATTGAATTCTCATGCAGGGTTGAACCCTAATTTTATTTGAAGGAATTAAATTCCTATAAATTTAGGAGAATTAAATTCTCATATAGGGTTGACCCTAGTTTATCTTGAAGGAATTAAATTCCTATAAATTTGGGAGAATTAAATTCTCAAATAGGGTTAAACCCTAATTTTACCTTGAAGGAATTAAATTCCTATGAATTTGGGAGAATTAAATTCTCTAAACTCAATTCTCCCTCTAAGTTTTGGATCTGCATGGCAGAATCTCAACCCGATGAGAATTAAATTCTCAACCTATGGGGAGATTTGCTTCTGCAGATCTTTAACCAGAGGAAGAACTAAGTTCTTTTACAGAAGAGTTAAACCCTTAGATTGAGAATTAAATTCTCTTTTTTTTGTTTTATGAAGCATTGATCCCTTTCCCTTTTTCTCACCTAGGGTTTTCTTTCTTGAGAATTAAATTCTCTTTTCTTTTCTCTCTGCTATTTGCCTTCAGATATTTCAAGATCTCAAAATTCTCTCTCCCAAAATTCTATCTCTCCAAAATTCTATATGTTTCTTCTCCTCTTGGCTCCTATTTATAGGAGAAGGAAAAGAATCAATTTGTTTAGTAAATCTTTCATTGAAAGATTTTGTTTGTTTTCATAACTAATATGATCCTTTAGACCACTCAGTGAATTTTATTCACCATTGGATTTTCAATCCAAAAGATATTCTGTTCGTTATTTCTAGTGAAATTTAGGGAAATCTTTCTTTGTCTAAAATCTTTCCATAAATTGGTGATTATTAATCACCCTTGGATTTTTAATCCAACGGTTCCCCATAATCCTTTTTTGTTTGGAAAGATTTAAAGAAATACTTTCCCATTTAGGGTTTCTGATTTCCCTTTAATTAGAATTTAATTCTATCAAGTTATAAGGGCTTTCAAAGCCTATCACGTGTTGGCACGTGACCCCTTCTAATTCAGAATTTAATTCTGTACTTTAATTGGGCTGAAGGATCATCACGCGTCAACACGTGACCTCTGGTCACGTGTGAGCACGTGACCCCCCTTTGGGGTCTTTCCTCAACCACTTGTTCTACTTCTGATTGCTTAGGATTTTTAATTCTGTAAATGGATCACGTGTCAACACGTGACCTTTAGTCACGTGTGAACACGTAATACCTTATTGAGGTAATTCCTGATTTTTAATCAGGGAACAGAGATTTACTAGTAAGGGTTATCAGTAGTTTCTCGACCCGTTATGAGCCTTACATCGACACGACTTATCGATTACTGGGGTCTGACGTTTACCACCCCTAGACTAGATATGCAACATATCAGATGAAGATATCGGACTGTACGGGGGTGTTACTGATTGGATTCACAGGAGAATGTACATGCTTGCTTGTTGATCTTCTGATTGCTCAATACACGGGTGGCTGTTACGTTTAGCTGACCGCTTGTAGCTTGTGAGTGTTTGATATGATCATCACCTACTGCCGGCGTATTGACGATTCTTTAGAGTCCTACACAGAGATTTCTTGGCTCAGGCAAAACGGAGTAGGAGCACATATGTGATATGTGCGGGACCGAGAATAATACGATATGAGATACCGTATTCTATTCTCGCGATATGAGATATCGGCCGGGTATATGCGATATAGCCGGGTCATCGGATCAAGTGTTGATTCGATGAAATGGTACATGTTATATTAGTCGGTTATATGTAATATAGCCGGATTGTCGGATCAAGTGTTGATTCGATAATTTAATGTGTAATTATATATGTGATATATTACATTACGTTAACTAATATAAGCTCGCTTTATTGATTCATTTTCTCACTGGATAATACATTAATGTATATGCGATATATGTTAATTGTATTATTTTCTTTTGTTACAAAATATATTGCATATGTGATATATAATATTATAACAAGTTAGGGTTACAAATGCAACATGTTTGTTGAGTTTAAACCAAGTTAGGGTTTGGATTTGGGTTAGCTTTTTTATGAAACTTCATGAAGCTTTCCTTTTGTCATTTAGCTTTGATATTTTGTGTAGATATTTTTTAACCCAACTCAAACCCTTAACCATAGTTTATTCTCTACATGAGTTAATGCCTTCATTTATTAACTCATGGTTGTCATTTGTAACCACAACAATTCATTATTCATCACAAAAGCTTTCTTCTTCTTTTTCCTCCTTGAAAAAGCTTCCTAGCTTTTTGTGTTGTGATGATTTAAAGTGAGAAATTGAAAATAAAAGAGAGCAAAATTTCTACTTCATCATCCTCATCTATTCTAGCCACTTAGATTAGGGTGTTCACTTCACCATTTGTTTCACTAGTGAAGTGTAAGCTTGGGTTTGAGATTCTTCAAGGTAGATCATCTTCGAAAAGGAAGACTTCAAGAAAGCATGGATCATTCGACTTGTGGAGCCCCTCTAGAGCCTAGGAGTTCATGGATCGCGGCGAAGGGACTACTACTCGAAACTTATGAAGCGAAGGAACAGACTACAAATGTTGTAATCCCTCTCTCTTGGATGTAAAGTTGTTTACATGCAAGTTAGCCATAATTCTCTAGTTAAGATCTTGGTTAGGGTTTGTTTAGCACACCAAAAATTTCAATATGGCATGTGTGATGCCTTCCTAAACCTTGCTAAGGTGCTAAGTTAACCCTCAAAATAGAGCAGAACCAACTGTTGGGGTAAAAATTTGCACACCGGTTGACCGAGTCAAAGTCAAGGTCAGCCCCTAAGCCAGGTGGGCCCAAGCCCAGGTCAAGCGGGCCCATGCCCAAGTCGAGCCCGCGGCCAGCCTCCTCCATGCCAAAATATAGATCATGTAATAAATAATTTTTTATATAATTTTTTTTATGCATGAATGTATGCGAAATGGGCATAAAGCCAAATTTTTGTAAGCCCATGGCTTATGTGCAAAAAGAAATGGCACATGAGCCATGGGATGGCTAAAATGCCATTTTTGTAAAGTCCAAGGGGTTATATGTAAAGTGTATAGCCTATAAAGGCAAGAATAATGAAAATATCCCAAAAACTTTTTTTCTCTCTCCAAAGAAAAATCTAGATCTGTGATCTTACCCTTCTTCAAGGTTCTAAACCTTCATCTTTTTTTTTAAAATTAAATCAAGAGTTTTACTCTTCCTTTTCCAAAACTAAATAGTTTTTCACCACAAAACCCACAAAGGGGAACTCAGATCTGCCATCAGATCTCAGAAAGGAGAGATTTTTAGAATCTCATATTTCTTGATCTTCAAGATCCGGCCAACAAAAGAAGAAGAAGGAGACCCATCTCCAGAAACCTCACTTTGGAGAAGAACTAGGGCTCAAGGGGAGAAGCCCTTCATCAGCTTCAAAACATCTTAGGAGTTTAACTCCTCATATATGTATGTATGTATGTATGTATGTATACACACACACACACACACAGAATAATAAGTGCTCCTTTCTGGAAGTACAACTCCCATTGCAGGGACCAGGTCCCTTTTGCTGCTCGAGCGTCCACGTGCTGACACGTGGTGCGCTAGCGCTCTTGCGCCTAGAGCGCTAGCGCTCGAGCGCCCACGTGCTGACACGTGGCGCGCTAGCGCCCGAACGCCCACGTGCTGACACGTGGCGCGCTAGCGCTCAGTGCGCTAGCACTCTTGAGCTCAGAGCATTAGCGCCCAAAGCGCTAGCGCCCGAGCGCCCACGTGCTGACACGTGGCGCGCTAGCGCCCGAGCGCCCACGTGCTGACACGTGGCGCGCTAGCGCTCTTGCGCTCAGAGCGCTAGCGCCCACGTGCTGACACGTGGCGCGCTAGCGCTCCGTGCGCTAGCGCCCACGTGCTGACACATGGCGCGCTAGCGCTGGCCCCACGCATCCTTTGGATGCCTTTTCCCCCTTTTTTTATATATATACATACATATATAAATATACACATATGTATACATATGTACGCACACACATACTCCACGACACTATCCCTGTTAGAAAAAAATTTCTAACGGGGCGCTACCCCGCATCCCGCAAGGGGGCTGCTAGCCCCCTTGACCCCCAGCCCGCTATCGGGGTAGCAGGACCCCCGTAAAAACTCTGCGGGGCCCCCGATATATCCAAAACCCCTTCAAAACATAGCACTGCACATTGAGTTCGCATGACCAGTTTAACCCGTCAATCAGAGGTTCCCTCGCTCCAAAGGCAAGGGGTAATTAACAGCAGCTTAGTCCGCGGCTGCCGGAGATTCGGATCCCCACAATCATTAAACCCCGGCCTACCCTAGGCAGGAGGAATCTGTAATGCGCCTGACAAGCGCACGCGTATTCCCATCTCAATGGAGTGATGAAAAATACCCTACACCAACGCTCCTCAGCTCGGTATAATAAGCAGGTTCGTTCAATGCATCTATATTATTATCTTGATTAAGGGGTGACATGATCGCTGCCAGGAGAGAGAGAGAGAAGAAAATACTCTTTGTATGCTCTTGCAAGATCAGATTGGTTATTATTTTATCTAATCAGGATGGCTCCCACTGTTTTTATCAAATCTTTCTTCAAACCTTAAAAGGTAAAACTAGCCGGGATTAATTACACCCTACAAGTTCGCCAATCTTTTGGCCAGGTCAGTATCGGTATTTTGAGGGAGGTTCCCCGTGCTTTCGCACGGATCTAATTAAAATAAACCTCATTTTTCCAGGGGCGTAACCCCGTTAACACCTTTCTAGACACCTACTTGATCGGCTAATTGTAATGTGTAAAACTCTCTGTTTCCCCCAATCAGAGAGCAAAGCTCTGTTCAAAATTTGAAATTTGAACTGAGGCAGCGCCTCACGTGCAAAGCAAGAGAGCGCCAGCGCCTCACGTGCAAATTCACTAAGTGGGCTGAGCCCAAGTCGGCCAAACTCCTAAATCTACCGAGCCCATGTCCTCTTTATTTTCCCAAACCGGTCTTAGTCCCAAACAAGACCCCCGATCTTTTGGCGAACACCAATTGGTTCAAGTGTACATCTCTCCATACCTCCGATACATGTCGTTGTAATTCTTCAACGTCTTCAGAGAATTGGAGGGTCCCAATAACCAATAACTCTTGGTATACCCCCAAACCGACAAACCATAAACCCAATGGACCGCAACGTCCTTAAAACTAAATAGTGGACCGCAACGTCCTTAAAACTAAATTGTGGACCGCAACGTTCTTAAAACTAAACTCAATGGACCGCAATGTCCCTAAACTAAACTCTATAGACTATGATGTCTTTAAACTACAGACTATGATGTCCTTAAATTCTATGGACTATGATGTCCTTAAACCCAATGGACCGCAACGTCCCTAAACTAAACTCTATAGACTATGATGTCTTTAAACTACGGACTACGATGTCCTTAAACCCTATGGACCGCAATGCCCATAAACTAAACTCTATAGACTATGATGTCTTTAAACTGCGGACTATGATGTCCTTAAACCCCGGACTATGATTTCCTTAAACTAAAAAAAACCCGTTAAGAAGATCTTAGTCTAGAAATTAGACTAACGTATTCTTAACAAACATTTAAGTTGATCTTAATCTCAAACGAGATTAACGATCCTTAAATCAACCAAAATCCAAATCTAAGAAAATACGGATTTGGACTAATCCACGCCCTACGGGCGACAACATAATTTAGTCTCCGTATACAATCCACGGGCAACCAAAAATAAAACAAACACACACGACACGAAGTGAACATCTCGAGAAGGAGAAATTGGTTACCGCGATGCGGTAGCGTAATTAACTGCAGGGGCTTGCGCCTGCAGGTAAGAGCATCCCCACAATCAAGAACCTCTCGCAAGCGAGGGGGAATCTGACGAAGTCTGCTACAACGTCCGCATCCGTCCAAACCTCTGATACACGGTGTCATAAATCAACTTGGCATCTTCGGAGAGGTAGAAGGATAAAATCAAATAGCATCTGCCCCCAAAATTCAGGCCAGACATCCCAACGTCCCCGTCGCGAATTTCGGCGGTAAACAGATTCTAGCACGCCTGATGGGACCTTTTCCTCTTTCCACCCCACACTTCATGTGTCGTGTTCGCGAACGAATCGTGGTTTAATATGGTTGCCCCTGGATTCGAGGTACTTAGATTTGGTGTCTTGCTCCGTTCAGAAGAGAAAAGAAGATCAATGGCTTCCAGCTGCACCAACTGCAACAACAGCTCTCACTCCGTTCCTGTCGGAGGAGTAACTTATAAGCCCCAAGCGGCCTCCATCTTCGCAATGCCGGTGGAACAGGTGACACAGGCCACTACTGGGTTGTTCTTCGGGACCATGCTCCCAGCAATGAGCTTCAACGCTCCAGTGCCATCGCAGAAAGCTCCAAAGAAGTCGGTCTTCGATCGACTTGCAACTACCGCGGCCCCTCTCAACGGGTCATCCAAGTCTACTGCCTCAGTCTTCGACAGGCTGAGCATAAGCTCAAATGGGCCCGCGAAGAGGCTCGCAATACAGGAGAAGGCTATTCCAATTCCCACAGCGGGTGGAGTCATCCAAACTGCTTCCCCTACTCGAAAGTCTGCCTTCGACAAATTGACCATTCCTTCCCAGTGGACGTCAGTCTTCAACAGACTGGTACCAACAACAGCTTCTTCTCAAGGCAGGGGCATGGGGGAGCTACTCCAACGATAGAGGTGATCCCAGCTACGCATCATGCTTGACGTCGCCACTGGCGCCGAGTGAGGAAAGCTAGGGGCAGTTCTCCCTCTGGACTTACCCCACCAGCTCCAATGGTGGAAATTGATGTTGCTATTCCAACTGGGAACAGCTTTGAGCCGCTCAGGAGGGTGCGTAAGAACTCTCCAACCGCCGTATTAAAAAGGCCTCCTTCACCTGCTAAAAATGTTACAAAGGCAGAGCCAGAACAGCCCCCTCAGCGGCTGTCCTCCAAAGTCCACAGGGTCTGGCGAAGGGTCCAAGACTCTGTGATTAACTAAGACTACTCCCGCCAACCGAAGAAAATGAAGGTTCGGCAAGAGAAGGACCACCCCGTCGTATCACAGAAGGTATCGTCTATATGGGTGCTCGCTGCAACGGCCCCCTCAACTTCGATCACCCATAAAAGGAGAAGGCCAGAGAAGATCCCCATGCCTGCGACCAATTCCAAGGGCACTGAACCTAAAAGCCCCAAGTCTGGGGGCATGGTAGTGCATACTGTCTACATAGCATCCGGAAAAGAGGATAGCCGTACCTCCACGGGTCATCGACCACTTACACGGTTTTTGACAAAGGCTCGGGAGCAATAGCAAAAGTTCCAGGATGCTCACGAAGATGGCCGTGCTCACTGGGCTGAAAGAAATCCCGGAGACGTCGTCGGAACAATACCAGGAACAGGAAACCGACACCGAGTTCCTCCGAAAAATGCTCGAAAAGAAAGATAAAGAGGCCGCGGAACAAGCGGCTAACATAAAATAAATGGCGCTCTTATTCCAAGATATGGTGGGGATGATGATACAGCCGGATCCTCCAGCCGAAGACCCTCCAATAATCCTTGAAGACGACAAAATGGAGACATCAAACCCTCTTCCGGCTCTATCAGCAGCCAAGGAAGAGACCATCTCCAAAGCCGTCCTTGACGATTATATAGCTCAACAGATACGAGCTCATCAGGCGAGCGAAGCGGCCGTCTAAATCATCAAGTCTGGACGTCCCTATCCGGGTTGGTACGATCAAATAAAGTACCCGCCGGGATATACGATCCCTAAATTCCACGTGTATAAGGGGACAGGCAATCCACATCAGCACGTTGCTCAATTCAGAGCTTTGTACGGTAATACTGGGGGTGACGACAAACTGCTGTTTCGCCAGTTTGTTGGCAGCTTATCGGAGACGGCATTTGAATGGTACTCCGAGCTCCTGAATGACTCTGTCAAGACATTTGCAGAAATAGAGCTACTGTTTACACGAAGGTTCGCAAAAGCTAGCGAGCGCACCCCGATTACCGCATTAATCAACACTAGAGTGAAGCCAGGAGAAACCTGGGTTCAGTATGCAATTCGATGGCGGAACCTATGGTCGAGATGTGAACAGCACATAGAAGAAGCTCCTGTTGTGGGCATGTTCGTAGGGACCCTGGACCTGCAGGCAACTATATCTTAATTCATGATGTTCTTCAAGCCGACCACTTTCCAAGTTTTGATCGACAAGCTGGCCCAAATGGACCAGATGGGCCATAGATCATCATCCTCGAAGACGGAGCTTCGAAGTGAAAAGGGTAAAGCGAAGACGACCTTCGTCGCCAATTCTCAGCAACAGCCAAGTGATCTGAAACTTGCTGCTCGCCAAAACGATAAACAGCGAACACTCGGAGAAAAGCTGAGGCGTCCTTACTCATTCCCTCGGGATAAGACGAGAAGACTGTTCGAACTGGCGGTGTGCAACAGGCTTATCACTCTACCAGATCCGAGACGCCCGCTGCAACCGGGCGACGTCAACAATCCCAATTACTGCCCCTACCACCGAATATTGGGCCACCCAATCGAAGATTGCTTCGTCTTCAAAAACTGGATTGAGGGCCAGTACCAACAAGGCAAATTCGCACTGGCGGAAAACTGAAGGGTAAACCCGCCACAACCGCACGCTCCTAAAAAGGTGGACACGCCGGGGGCATCATGCTCATTTATAGAGGAAGCTCCATGGGAGGTTGTTCTTTCGGAAAAGACTAAAGGAATGCTGAAAGATCTTCATGCATGTCCGGCGATTAGGTGGAAAAGCCCGCTGGAACCCGAGATAATTGAGGGAATGCTGAAACCGCGCCCAACACTGAGAGTTAGTAGCGATGGGAAAAATACCCATGCCCAGTCGTCGAAGTCTTCGAAGAAGAAGAAGAAGAAGGCCAAAAAGCCCGCGCAGTCTGACGACAAACGCACAGACCTGCAAAAGCATATCGACGCACTGGAGTAATATAATCAGAAGACGCGAACCCCAATTACACTCCAGGAGTTTCTCAACCACATCCTTGAGGGCAGAGATAATGACAATGATGAAGGAGAAGAATCGTCAGAAGAACCCGAGGATTATGTGGCAAGTTGTCACAGGGCCTCTTATTCATCAATAAATGACGAAGAAGCTCACTCGGCGTTAGAAAATGACGTAGAAAAGCTGGGGGCAGGATCGGTGCTAAAATCCTGGGAACCTTCAGTCGAGATGATTGACATGCTGCTGAACGAAGCCCGTCAGAAGAGCAAAGCTTATCAAGAGCGTAAAATGACCATATTCGAAAGAGCCAAACGGCGGCGACAGGATGAAAAGGTTGAAGCACTCCAACTAGATCGAAGCACGCCCGCGGCAGATAAAAGCAGGCTTAAAACAAGGAAACGGTTCGCTAAAGCCCTGTTAACAGGAATGAAGCTGCCACTTTTCAACGGAGATACTCCTGGCGGTATTTACCTTGATGAAGCGGACGTTCATCCTAACTATTGCTTATACCATCAAAGGATTGCGCACCCTACCGAAGAATGCATGGCCTTTAAAAAGTGGTGGCAGGAATACGTTGCTCACCGACAAAATTTCAAGCGGATGAAGCACAAAACTCGTCGGGAGCAGAGAAATACGACGGATGAGCATAAAAGAACCGTCGACAACTGTCACATGGTTAATACCAAGAGATCTTAAGTTCTCACCTTCGGGAGCGATTCTTTGAAGAAATAGCCCTCGGCTCTCTCTTCAAAGAAACCACCTCAGGAAAAGAGGAAGAGATAAAGAACTGTGAGAATATTCAGCTGCGCAACCGTACGTTGCCCGAAAAGAATCTCGAACACACAAACAGGGGGTTGAACAAAAAAAATAAGGGGAAGGAAAAAGTCCCTGAGGATATCGCCCTCGATGATCGAGTCGTCGAAAAGCTCACAGCCAAGGACCCGCTCAAGAAGAACAAGGTGGATTACAATGTCCTGGCACATCTGAGAAAGATACCCTCATATTTGAGTATTTTGGATGCCCTTCTAAAGAAGCACGAGATTCCCTAATCAAGGCATTACAAGAGCCCGAGCAGTTCCAAGCTTTCCTTGCCGAAGAAAAGATGAAGGACGAGCTAGAAGAAGAGCACACAGCTGACATCACTTTCGGCGATGAAGATCTCCTCCTCGGAACGTGCGAGCACAACTGTCCCCTGTATGTCACCGGGTACTGCCATGACATCAAGATAGGGAAGATCTTAGTTGACAACGGGTCCTCCATCAACCTCCTAAATGCGAGGGTGTTAAAAGAAATCTGCATGAGCGTTCAGCACCTCGCTCGAGATAAAATCACCATCTCCGGGTTCAATTCCCAGTCATCACGGACGCTCGGGTCTGTGATTCTGATGTTATGCTTTGGGCTGCTCGTCACTGACATCAAATTTCATGTCATTGATGCCAAGACCTGTTACAACACTTTACTCGGAAAGCCTTGGTTACACGAGTACAACATCATCCCTTCTACATATATCAGTGTATGAAATATTTCAAAGATGGTCTCGAGTATACCATGACGGGTGAACTAAACCCATTCTCTGTAAATGAAATCCGAAAGTACGAAGATGCGAAGTATTTCCTACCAGACTTTGAAGACATGGAAAGATGCCATAAACCGGAGAATAAGCAAAAAGCTATCACCACTATCCCGGTCTTCGGGAGTGATACCGAGGAGGAAGAAGAGATAGTCTATTCGGGGCCACCCCAATGCAACAGGCCGGAACCATTTACCCCTATTCTGGTCTTTGGCAGTGACTCTGAAGACGAAGTCAACTCAGTGTTCTCGGTCCGTCCATCAATGCAGGCCTTCACCGGAAAATATCAGAGTCTACAAATCACCATGGTTCCGCGGCAGCACTACAGAGAGCTTGATGCGTTTGAGACACATAGTGTGCAAGAGCTGCAGACATTCTACGTCTCTCCAAGGCGAAGAGGTGAAAAGGCGATCCTATTCTATCGATCCGGAGAAACCACAGTCAAGAGAGAAGTCTGGCGTGGTGCCGAACCTGTGCTTGACAGGCTCCAACCAATCCGTCTGCCCAGATACTACGCAGAGGGATTAAAAAGGTTATTAAGATGCCAAGGCATACCTTTTAAACAGACTGCTCGACAAGCCCAATTCTACAACAGGATCTGGAACGTCCCCGGAACTCAGCGAAAATCGCCCAACGGAAAGATGGAAATGATTGGGCTTGGATGTATCCGATCCAAGAAACAAGAGCAGTTCTATGGCTGCCATGTCATAAATGACCTCGATGAAGAAGGGGATGCTCTTTTAAAAGGCGCTGACGTTGAACCAGAACAAAGTCCTTCCATAAAAGTGCTGAGTCCGTCGTTTGAAGAACAGATGGACAAGCTAATAAGGGAAGCGAGTCAAAAGGTTCGGAATGACCATAGCCGCGAAATAGCCATTTACGAGAAAGCCAAGATGCAACGCCTCCTTCAACAGGCTGCGGAGGATGACAATGCCCATTACCGTCAGCCCGCCATGCATTCCCAAGACAAGAAAAAGGCCCGACGTGGAGGCAAAAACAAGTTAAAGAACGGAAAAAACGTTCGACAGCGGAAAAACGGATCCAAAAGGCCGCGCGATCAAGAAAAGGTCAGCCGGAACCCGTCTCTTATGAAAAAGATGGGTCGAGCATATTCTTTCCTACGAGACAAGACAAGGAGAATCTTTGACCTTGTTATGAAATATCAAATGATGACACTCCCGGAGTCTCGGTGCCCCGATCAAGCAAACGAGGTTCATCACCCGAATTATTGCTCCTATCACCGAGCGATAGGACATCCTCTTGAAGACCGCTTCACATTCAAAAACTGGATCGAAGACCAATATCAACTCGGCAGATTCGCTTTATCCAACAGTTGGAGGGTAGCCCCACCACAAAAGCATGTGCTAAAAGTAACGAATATAGAGAGAGTAGAACCAGATCAACATCAGTATTGGAAACGATCTCATACCTGTCATGTAATAACGCTGTCAGAAGAAGGAGAGCGCAAGAATATGGATGACTTCTCCTGGTGCTTCAAAAACGAGGATGAAGAGGAATTGATCTCAGAATTTTCACCAGCGCCGAAAGAGTTGGAAGATGGAATACATACTACTGCGGACAACCTAAAGAAAATCGACCTAGGGACGGCAAACGACCCACGGCCCACGTTTGTCAGTGAGCTGCTGTCTAAGGAACATGTGGCTACGCTAAAAGATGAGCTCATGCAGTATAAAAACTGCTTCGCATGGAACTATTCCGAGATGCCAGGGATAAATCCAGAAATAGCTGTGCATAAATTAGCGGTATCTCCGGACGTCAAGCCAGTCAAACAAGCACCAAGAAGAATGCGGCTCGAACTTGAAATGAGTATCAACGCCGAAATCAAGAAGTTAATCGACTCCGGTTTCATCCAAGAAGTTCAATACCCCGACTGAATCGCCAACATTGTCCCAGTGATGAAGAAAAATGGGACCGTTCGTATCTGTGTAGACTTTCGGGACCTTAACAAAGCATGTCCGAAAGATGATTTCCCCGTACCGGTTACCGAGCTGATGATAAACAACACGTCCACTCACGAAGTCTTTCGGTCCGAAGAAGATGCATCCCGAAGACCAGAAGCATACCGCTTTCCGGACTCCTCTGGACATGTTGTGCTACAAAGTGATGCCTTTCGGTCTGAAGAACGCCGGAGCTACCTATCAGAGGGCCATGACAAAGATTTTCGATGACCTCATACATGAAATCGTCGAATGCTATATTGATGACCTCGTGGTGAAAAGCAAATCATACGAAGAATACTGGGAGCATCTGAAGATAGTGTTCCAGCGTCTTCGGGAATACAACATGAAGATGAACCCTCTCAAATGTGCGTTTGGAGTTTCCTCGGGCAAATTCCAAGGGTTCATCATACGACACCGGGGCATCGAAATAGATCCATCGAAGATCAAAGCAATTATGGAAATGCCCATTCCAAGAACTTTAAAACAGTTGCGGTCTCTACAAGGAAAGATCGTGTATATCCGGCGGTTCATAGCCAATCTCTCCGGAAAATGCCGTCCCTACTGTCACCTGATGAAGAAGGGGACCCCGTTCGTTTGGGATCGTAAATGCCAGGGTGCACTAGACAAAATCAAGCAATACCTGCGGAATCCGCCAGTACTGACCGCTCCGGTCAAGGAAAAGCCTCTCATCCTGTACACAACAACCTTGGAGGGTTCTTTAGGAGCATTATGGGCACAAGAGAACGACCAGGGAAAGGAGAGAGCTCTCTACTACTTGAGTCGAGTTCTACTGGGGGCAGAAAATAACTACTCCCCTATCGAAAGACACTGCCTGGCGTCAATCTTTGCGATAACGAAGCTTCGACATTATACTTTGGCGCATGAGGTCCATCTCATATCAAAAGTGGATCCTCTCAAGTATTTGATGTCAAGAGCAATATTAACAGGACGACTCGCTAAATGGGACCTCCTCTTGATGGAGTTTTCGATAATCTATCGACCCCTTAAGGCAGTGAAAGGCCAAGCCATCGCCGACTTTCTCGCTGAGCATCCGATACCTGCCGATTCACCCTTAAATTGCGAATTGCTAGACGAGCATACGTTTGACATAATCGATAGGGAGAGAGAAGGGAGTGATACCCGATGGGAACTCTACTTCGATGGGGCATCTTCCATGAAGAGACGAAAGCGCAGCTCCCCCATAATCAAATCTAGGGTAGGCATTATCTTCGTGACTCCACAAGGAGCGATAATGCGCTTTGCCTTTTCCTTAACGGAGCCAAGAACAAACAACGAAGCAGAATATGAGGCTTTGATAGCAGGTCTTGAGATCGCTGTCAACATGGGGATAAAAAATCTCCTTATATACGGAGACTCCCAGCTGGTCGTTAGTCAAGTAAACGACGACTATCAAACGTGCAAACCAGAGTTGGTAAAGTACGGCGAGAGAGTGCAACAACTGCTGACTCAAATCCCTTCCTACGCCCTAGAAAGCATAATGCGTACAGAAAATAGCAAAGCGGACACACGAGCCAAACTCGTTAAAGAACTGGCTGAGGAAAACCTCGATGATGTAAGAATCGTTGTGCAAAGCCGTCGGGTTCTGGCACTAGCGGAAATATCTCCGGAATCGTCTGAAGAAAAGGAAGCGACCGAGTAAACAACCCTACAAGTAATGGATCAAGAAAAGGCTAAGGATTGGAGAGAAGTCTTCATAGACTACTTCAAATCCCGTCGAACACCTGAAGATGCATCCTCAAGACATCAGCTCATGAAATGAGCTGTGTCTTTTGCCTTCTTCAATGATACTTTATACAAGAGAACGTTCGACTCTTTATGGCTGAGATGTCTGGGGCCGGAAGAAGCAAGGAGAGTCATCCAAGAAACTCGCGATGGACTCTGTGGTTCTCATCAAGCTGGGCCGAAGATGAAGCTAAAGATCAAAAGGATGGGCTACTATTGGCCCACGATGATTCAGGACCGCCTCGAATACGCAAAGCAGTACCACTCGTGCCAAGTTCATGGAGACTTCATCCGCCAGCATCCAAATCCGCTACACCCAACATTGGATAGCTGGCCATTCGAAATGTGGGGAACTGACATAATTGGGCCCATCGAACCAGCGTCATCCAAAGGACATCGGTTCATATTGGCGACAACTGATTACTTCTCTAAGTGGGCAGAAGCAGTACCGCTAAGAGAAGTGAAGATACAGGACATCCTCTATTTTTTCAAGACAAACGTCATCTATCGGTTCGGTACTCCGCGACGAATTATCTCTGATAACGGGCCAGCCTACAGAAGTCACAAAATCAGTCGCTTCGCACAGTAGCATAATATAGACTGGATATACTCTTCGGTCTATAATCCCCGAGCTAACGATCTAGCTGAGACTTTCAACAAGATCTTGACGAAGATCATAAAGAAGACGGTGTCCAAAAATAAAAAGGACTGATATGAGAGACTGCATGAAGCTCTCTGGGCTTACCGGACCACGTTCAAAATGGCCATAAGTACAACGCCATTCGCGTTGGTATTCGGCACAGAAGCGGTACCCCCCTGCAGATAGAGCTACCCTCTCTGCGAGTGGCAGTTCATTACGAACTAACGGATGAAGAGAATGCCCATCTTTGACTCGAAGAGGTCGACGCCCTCGATGAAACTCGTCTCATGGCGCAGCAAAACTTGGAGGCTTACAAAGCAAAGATGACATGCTCATACGAAAGATTGACTAGGCCGAGAACATTTCGCCAAGGCGAACTCGTGCTAGTTGTCAAAAGACCTATGATCCCTAATCATGCCAAACGGGGGAAATTCGAGCCAAACTATGAGGGCCCATACATTATAGACAAATTCTACCAAGGTGGGGCTTACTTGCTCATGGATATGCATGGCGAAAGACCCTTCCGGCCAATAAACGGACGATTCCTTAAGAAATACTACGCCTGACGAGTCACAGCCCAGGTTAATGATAGATGACGATGCTTGTGTCCGCTCGCTGTCTTCCTGAGTACTAAACTCTGTAAGTGCTATACTGCAAAACTTCGCCGCAGAAAACTAACAATGGACCGCAATGTCCTGAAACTAGCTACGGACCGAAACGTCTCTAAACTAACATCAGACCGAGATGTCCTTAAACTAGCTATGGACCGAAACGTCCCTAAACTAACAACGGACCGTAATGTTCTTAAATTAGCTACGGACCGAGATGTCCTTAAACTAGCTACGAACCGAAACGTCCCTAAACTAACATCGGACCGAGATGTCCTTAAACTAGCTACGGACCGAAACGTCCCTAAACTAACAACGGACCATAATGTCCTTAAACTAGCTACGGACCGAGATGTCCTTAAACTAGCTACGGACCGAAACGTCCCTAAACTAACATCGGACCAAAATGCCCTAAAACTAGCTACGGACAGAAACGTCTTTAAACTACTACGAACCGCAAGCATCCTTAGGCTAGCAAGGCAAAAAAAACAATACGTCCACAAGCAGAATGGGTACAGATGAAAACCCGAAAGGGTGACGTGAGTAAAAACAGTAGGACTGCTGGCGAGTTTGTGAAAACCCGAAAGGGCGCAATCTCGTAAAAAAAATAGTCATGACCACTCACAAGGTCCTCTCGACCTTATGAGGAGAAAATACTTGAGTGAGATCCTTACGACTCACGAAGGAGCAACACATATAGGAATCCCCATGATTCCTATGGAGAAAATGCACTTACGAGATCCCCACGACTCATAAGGAGAATTCCCCTATGAGACCCACATGGCTCACAGGATTCGAAAAGCCTTAAGCTACAGGGATCTAAACATGTTCTTAAGCCGTCATACACCCTGATTTACCCTACAGGCGGTCCAATTCTGGCCCTTGTATACAATCCATGGTTACAAATAAATATTTCCCCGGCTGAGTTCCACCAACGACGAGGAATGTCCTCCTGTGGTGAACGACACTTGTAAGTCCTCTCGACTTATAAGGAGAAAGCACTCTTGTAAGATCCTTACGACTTATAAGAGACCATACACTTAAGAATCCTCACGATTCTTAAGGAGAAAACGCACTTACGAGATCCTCACGACTCGTAAGGAGAAACATCTTTATGAGACCCTTAGGGCTCATGAAGTCAAAAACCTTAGTTGACATGATCTTAACCCTGTCTGCTAAGCCACTTTTGTTCAAATCGACAAAGGCAAATGATGATTCGCTCCTGGCAATATCCCAGTTGTAGCGGTGCTGATGCCTAAATCGATATCAGATTCTAAGTCCATACTCGCAATAAAAAGCAGCGAGTAAAAAGAAAAATAGCCGAAATGATTGGGCACCACGAAAAATAGCCGAAATGATTGGGCAATCGTGACTTTCGCGATATAAAAAGCTGAAATGATAGAGCATCACGGAAAGATATAAAAGAATGAAAGAATGAAGCTTTTGCCCTACAGGTGAGTCTATACTGACCCCTGTATACAATCCATGGGCATAAACGAAAAAGGAATCATATTTCCCAATAGACTCTGTCAAAGGAAGAGTCAGATCTTGACGGCAACATATGCATCCCAGAAGATCAACACGGCGTTCCTTTTCGACATCGCAGAGCCAATGACCTCTGTCTCGGAAACAAGTCAGCCAATTACCTCTGTCTCGGAAACACGTCAGCCAATGACCTCCGTCTTGGAAACAAGTCAGCCAATGACCTCCGTCTCGGAAACACGTCAGCCAATGACCTCCGTCGCGGAAACAAGTCAGCCAATGACCTCCGTCTCGGAAACAAGTCAGCCAATGACCTCCGTCTCGGAAATAAGTCAGCCAATGACCTCTGTCTCGGAAACACGTCAGCTAATGACCTCCGTCTCGGAAACAAGTCAGCCAATGACCTCTGTCTCGGAAACAAGTCAGCCAATGACCTCCGTCTCAGAAACACGTCAGCCAATGACCTCCGTATCAGAAACAAGTCAGCCAACCCCCAGGGAAATTAGTGTCCTTGGCAAAACCTCTCGATTCAGGGAAATCAGTGTCCTTGGTGAAAACCTCTCGATTCATTTCGACCCGCAAGGAAATCGGTGTCTTTGCGAGAATCTCTCGATTCGTCTCGACCTGTAGGGAAATTAGTGTTCCCGCGCATAAAAAGAAAATTCTCTTATGAGATCCTTACGACTCTTAAGAGAAAACACACTTAAGGGTACTCACGACTCTTAAGGAGAAAATATACCTACGAGATCCTCTCGACTCGTAAGGAGAAAAGTCTTTATGAGACCCTCACGGCTTATAAAGTTGAAAAGTCTTAGGCGGCAGACATGAACCTGTCTCCTAACCCATCACTGCCCTGCAAGGAGGTCAAGATGGACTATCTACGGACCACACTCTCCTAAGTTGAGCATCGACAAGGAGGGAAACAACCACTTACAAGTCCTCTCGACTTGTAAGCGGGAAAAATTCTCTTGTGAGATCCTTACGACTCTCAACAGGAAACACGCACTTAAGGTTCCTCACGACTCCTAAGGAGAAAATACACCTATGGGATCCTCTCGACTCATAGGGAGAAAAGTATTTATGAGACCCTCACGGCTCATAAAGTTGAAAAGTCTTAGGCGGCAGACCCGAACCTGTTTCCTAAGCCATCGCCGTCCTGCAAGAAGATCAAGATAAACTACATATGGGCCACATTCACTAGAGTCGCACGCAAACATGAGATATAAAAAATATTTCTTTTATTCATGAATTCAAAATGAATGCAAGATACAAGTCATAAAAGAATCAAAATGAATACATGTTATTCATAGGCCGCAAGTTTACAAAAAAGGGGGATACGAAGACGGTTATTAAGGAGGAGGCGTTTTCAACAAATCAGTCAGCTGCTCACGTGCTCCTCTTAATCCTTTCTCGCAAGCAGCCGCCGCGGCCAACTCCGCTTTGACTCGGGCCCGCTGTTGCAAACAAGACGAAAGCTTTTCATCGGTTCCCAGCATGACAGCTTCACAGTCCTGCATAACCTGCTCCGAAGAGTCAAGCGCCCATCTCAACATCAACCCATCTGAAATGCATCGCTGGTGATTGTCAAAGAAAGCTTCCAATGCGCAGCATTTGCTTCAACCTGGGCGTGCAACCGGGTAGATTCGCATGAAGCTACTTCATGTTCCTTTCGCCTCAGGGTCGCCTCTTGTTCAAAATGGCGGATGAAAGGAACACTACTCTTGACCCACGCAGCCCGCTGGGAGTTCAAAGCTGATATTTCAGGAGCGGGACGCTTGACTCAATCTTATGCAGACAAGTCTCGATCTTTCTGCAGTAATTAACCCAAGACTCGACGACACCTTCATCATAGAAGTTCACGAGCGTCGCCAGCATAGGATTAACCTCAGCAGCAAAATCTACAGCGAATGCCAGGGCCTCGGCTTCAAGATTCTCGATGAATTCGCTCAACATTCGCAGGCTAGTCACAGCGCCCCTGGAAGATGGACATCTAGCAAAGGGCCCTGCCGGCATTAGGATGCGAGATTCAAAAGGAGCTAGAGCTGGTGCGATTGCTGCAAAACAAATTATGATCAAATATCGACCCAGAAGGTAAAGAAAATACACGAGCAATAGTGTCCACTATACCGGTTGTGGCAGGTGGAAAAATTAGGAGTACCGGAGGCGCGGCTACTCTTTCATCCCCTCCTCCGATCCGTGACACTGCGATCAATATAAGGAAGACTTAGCAACGATACGGCTATTCACAAAAGAAAGAAGGAGACAATAGCTGAAGGATATACTAACTAGTACCAGCAGGCGGAATGACTTCCGACTGGAAGGAGAAATGCGGGTTCAACACCTGGTATAGATAGTCGAAAAGGACTCCTGCAGAGTTGCGACAATATATTGTCAATACAAGGAAGATGGTGTAATACCCAGCCCCTTTTATACCAATAATTGTACTTCTTTATACCTATAAAATTTATTTATAATTATTTATTTATTTTCAAAATCCCATTAAACCCAGACCTTACCTTTCATTTCCTCCGGCCCAGCTGTTGCCTCTTCCCATTCTAAGTTAAGATTATTTGAGCCCGGCCCTTTTCCTTTCTTAAAGAAAATTTATCGCCTCTATATTCCCTCAGCCCCGCACCAATTCCTCAGCCGTTTTTCTTTTATTGAAATTAAACCCAAAACAAATCTTATGCATATTTTTCCGACTAAAGTCAGCCCTGAACCCAAACCCTAGTTCTAATTATTTATCCTAAACCATAAACCCAAGTCCATGCTTAATCACATTTTTCTTTAATCTAAAATGCCCAGCCCATTTCCAAGTTCCAGATTCATTTCCTCAGCTTAAATTCCCCAGCCCACATTCTTTCCCTCAACCCACGAGCCCAGCCCACTCCCTCTTTCCTCCTCAAATTTCCCTTATTTATACTTCTCGGCCCACCCACTGGCCCGGCCCTTCCTCTTCTGCCCACACCCGCTTCCCCGACCCGACCCGCTTCGCCCCTCCTCTTCCACCAACGGCTACTTCCCACAATTCCCGCGCGTTCCTGCCGTTGCGCCCACGTCGTCGCTCGTCACGCGCCGTGCCCCGCTCGCGAGCGTTACCCACGACGCACGCCTCGTCTCTCTTTCTCTCTCCCTTATTCCCATCACTTTCCCTCATTCCTCTCTCTCAACCCATCACGAAACCCACTGCACACCCATCCCCGCAAACGAGCTCCTCAAGCCACCTCGTCGTCTCCTTCTCGTCTTCACCGTTGACACCTTCATCTCCTCCGAGTATCATCATTATTATAGCCACCTTCTTCTTCTTTCTCTTACACCTCCGCTCTAACCTCGACCAAGAACCTATACCATCAACTGCCTCCTTCTTCTTCCTTCAAACCGCAGCACTATCGTCGTCGTTGTCCCTCGCCGGAAGCACCTGGTCCGAGACCCCTCGGCTACATCCTTAGCTTTCTCCATCGTCGACTCCATCACCCGCAACCGACCACCTTTGCACCTATCGCCGCCGGCACCTCTCAGAACCCACCATCAACACCTTCTACAACTCCGACCACCGACCACCACCACGATACCACCACCGAGCCCTCCTCCATCTCCTTTCCCCTTCAATCTCACCCATCACCGGCCACCCCCTTCTCCGAGCACCCTCACCTGCACACCCCCTCACCAACTGCATCCTCACCAAAAGCCAACTCAAGTTCCGGCCGCCACCTCTGACTGCTCTGGCCGACCCCAACACCTCCGATGATCTCGCCCCCTTTTACCAACCAACGACCACTCGAGCCGTAGCTGCCACTGCCAAGCCGTCAAGACCGTGCCAAGCTTGAGCCGAGGTCGAGTTGCTGTGTCATGTCTAGCCGCGCTTGCGTCGTGATCGTGCCGTTTCCGTCATCGTAGATCACCGCTGTTGCCGTATCGTTTTCAATACGCCGTCAGGCAAGTTTCATACTTGCTACATGCTGATTTGTAGTAGTTACGAACTATAATTTTATAGATCCTATAATTACTATCCTCGATATATTATGTAATAAACCTGTTCGATGCATGATCCCTAAGAGATTGTTCATCTGTTTTGACGGAATTGGATCGTTATTGTTAGCCCAGGTAATGATGAATATTGTGTATAAATTTCACTGGATAATACGACTATTAACGACTAAAACGACTACCCCCAAGTTTACCTGTAAAACTGGAATTTTCCCGTATCTGAAAACCGTTAAAATCATCATAAATTATATACATACTGGAATGATGCGCTTGAGGGCTTAAATCGAAGCAGACTCGACGAACTTTAACCCTATGTAAGTTTCTAATGATTTCGGTACTTCAATTATGACGATACTTGGATCGGAGTGCGACTCTGAACTGCAGTCCAGAGCGACTCTAGTTGTCGTTTACTGTTCCGTAATGGGTACCACCCTGTTTCCTTAACTTGTAGGTTGTGGAACTCTGCTGTTTATTTAAGGAAAATCTGTTAGCTAGATAATACAAGTGGTTTCACCCTGTTTCGTCATCATTTGCTATTTAACCTGTAATTTAAAAGATGGGGACGTATAATAGTCCCAACAGAATCAGAATTGACATACTAGTACTGAACAGTGTATATCTCCTGACATACAGATGCAATTGAGAATCCGTCTATTGCGTTGAAAACCTTACTGAAAACCCTAGATTTCATTCAACTATAGCATTGCTAAATTCTGATCCCAACTAGGATTAAAATGCATTGCGAAAAGGACTTCCGATTCTGAAACCGGATTTCCAGCCGTGAACGCTTAAAATGAAATGGCCATAACTAGTGATCCTGAAACCCGATTGACGTGAAACCAAATTCTCTGAATAGACAACTGAACATACTACTTATTCCCCGTTCATTGTTTTGCTGAACTGTGCACGTACGATTCATGATAAATCGTGCAAGTGATAGAATACTGTTTTATGACACCTTAATCATGCTTTACATAATGTTTCCGCATCATATCATACATACGTCACTACATTGATAACCTAGTGATAATGTGCATTACCCAGTGTTAGGTATTAATAATGATTGTGGCAAGTACGTTAGTGTTCGTGTATAAGTGATTAAGTGAAAGTGGCACGTACTTGTACACAATCAGTGAACCTTATTATTCTATCGCATTGTCGACGTTTGTGGGACGCGTGTACGTGTGACTATAAGTGGTATGGGACACTTATGGAAACTCTTGCATGGGTGTTACAGATAAGGCACCAGACACTGCCATTTATCTTAGATATTAGTCGGGACGTGCTTGATGGGGGTCCTGCCTCCAGTTCTCGCGCAAACTTGTCACAGACCGATTAGTATTTGAGGTTATGGTTAGCGTTTGATGTAGACCACGGGGTGTGGGGTAGTTTGAGTGTGAGTTCAACAGAATCTTGGGATTCCTATGCCGGCTTATATATATGGAGATATATGGAGATTTACAGGGTACATGATTATTACCGTGAGTTACATGTTGGGCCCGTGGTCCCTTGCCCTTGGGTTCTACCCTTGGGTGGAGGACACTCGCGAGTGGTTGACTCTCACACTTGGACTGACGATAGGCTTAGTGACCTGTACAGTGAGACTTAGAGACTGATAGGGATGATAGCATCGATATACATACTTACTGTGTTGACATACTTGGCATATCATTTTACTGCTTTTACTGTTCCACTGCATCGATTACTGCATGTTCATACATATACCGTCATTGATTTGCTGTTATATATATTTATTATCACTGTTAGAGTTGTCACTTGGATTTATATATTATATTGCTATTGTGTCGCTCTGACGACCTGAGTATGCATGCTCAGCGTGAGGAGAGGATTTAGCCTGGACCAGGACTAGACGTACATCACGGACATCTTGATTAGCTATCCAGAGTTATACCCTTTTGTTTCCCATCAGGTCAGTTCTTTACATTGTTTTGTTCAGTTACTGCATTTCTCATTACCTGCGCATTATTTACTGTTTACCATGTAAAACTAGAAGCCGAAGTGTGACTACGGCAGGACATTTCCTTGACCATAGGAGCATGGCTGGCCTTGTCAACCCCTCGTATTCCGTATTTTGGGAAGCGGGGCGTGACAGATGGCGTCTACAATTAAACTAGATAAATTGCAAACCAATACCTTTCAGTATTTCGGAGGGCATAGGAGAAGGCGAGGGAACAACAACCGCCATGGCGGCGATTGGAGGTGCTTCAGATGGCACAATCTCGGCATTCACTGCACCTACACTCAAAACAAACAAAATATCATCAGAGGGGGCTGAACGAGATTGAGGAATAAAAATAAAACAGTGACCCAAGACTTACCTGATGGGTCATTAGCCAAAACCGCGACAGAAGCATCGCCAGGCGTAACGGCTTCTTCACTCTCCTTCAGTGGAAGGGTTTTCGCGCCCGTGGCTTCGTCCCCTGATTTGACAAGGGCCGTCGTGACACTTGCGATGCCCGTCGAAACCAGGGAGCCACAAGGGGAAAGAGCGGCGGTTTGGGCAGTCCCAGACTGTCGAGAAAGAGTAGCCACTTCGGGTTCTGTGGTCGCCATCGCCTCGCCTGCCATCCCATCATCAGGACTTGGTCCTGCAGGGTATGGTATATCAGAATTTGCGGATCGAGCTTTAATAAAAAGACCGGGCATTACATCATCTTGCTATGGATTCTCAGTTTTCTCCCGAGTCGCGCGCGCAACCTGTCTATAGGCGGTAGACAGGGCAGCTGGAGAATCATCTGAAGGAATAGCGACAGGTGGAATGGTGCTTGAGCCTGCACCCACGGCCAAAATGGCATCGCGTTCCCTCGCCACACGCTTCCTGCGCTTCCTTTCGGTCTGGGCCGTAAGAACTGACCTCCTCAGGACTTCCGACAAGGGGACGTCGTCGTCCGAACCAAGCTCCAGCTCCGGAGCCATTATGGCGTCTGTCATCGGCTGCTTTAGCGAAGCCTCCTGCGGTAATGTTGAGGGAGCTGGGGCCACAACAGCTGACTCCGGAAGTCTTGCCACATCGCTGCTCGGGATCGGCACCACGCTTGGAGTAACCTGAGTTGAGGTAGCCCCTGCAATAAGATGAAAGCAAGGGTCAGATCATAGATAAAGAAAGGAATAAAGACATAGTGAGAGGAATTTTACCAAGGCCCAAAGAGGCCCGGGGCCTCTCTTCCTCTTCAAAAGTTTTGAGGGAAGCCGCGAGAGCCTCTTCGGCAGAGATACCTGTTGAAAAAGAAAGCGTCAGTAGAAGCATAAAAAAAGAAGATAACTATGGAAGAATGTAAATGAGGTATACCTGACTTCGCGATAGTGATTAGTGCCGCTTCATCGCGAGCCAGTTGCTCGGAAACTGCGATGGCAGCCTCTAGATCGGTATCATCCGGCGCAATGAATAAACATTCATTGGTCCCGTATTCGCTCAAGCTCTCGCTATAGGGAGCATGTGGCTTCTGGCCAAATAGGACGTCGGCAGAGAATAACGATTTCTTCCTTTTTTGCGAGCGAACACCGGCAGCCGATGACAAGGCCTTGCGCTTGGTGGGAATTTTTGGGCGACGAGTCCTGATCTCCGAACCCACGCCAAACTCCGGGGACGCTGCAGCTACTGTTACTACAGGAACACGGGGTAGAGGCTTCTCAGGAAAGGTGCGCGGGACCGCAACCACGGCAGCTTCTCTCAAGGAAGGACCAACAGCGGTCCATCGCTTTAAGGGGACAGCAGGATTACCGGCAGGGACTGCACCATTGCGATCGAGCAGTAAACGCCTTTCCTCCCTAATAATAGCACCCGCCGCATGCTTGTACCACGCCACATATGCGTTCGAGGCTTTCGGAATGCAGCTTGGCTCGCTGATAAAAAAATTGGACCCGGTGTTTAGCCGCATGAAGTGGTGCAACACGCTATGGATACCCTTTTCTGTAGCAATCGGCTCCGCTAAAAAGGCCTCTAGCGAGACACCCTGATCGTGGCTCGACTATTGAGCGAAATGGTGCAGGATGTACCTCATGAACAGCGCCGAGTCGTTCTGCCTGAACACTAAGAAGCCCGGCCTGATTGAATATAAATGCAGGATCTCCTGAGCCTTCAATGTACGAGCCCCGTCTTTGAAGGTGTCGCGGAGCGGCTGCACCGTCTTAGTGAATTCCTTGCCGATAGTTAAGACCTTATCGACGAATGTCATGCTATCTCCGACCATACGCGGGCGAAGGACCAGGCCCCGAGCCTCTTGCTGTGACGGATCTAAAGCAGAAGCATCAACTAGGAACATGACCCGAGGGAAATTATAACTGTCATAGAAACGGGGCCGTTTATGGACTCTGAAAGCGCCGATCACATGCAGCTCGATCCACGACGTGAAATAATGCAGTGGGAAATTTACGGGATGCACCCCCGGCTGAGTGGTGTCTGCCGCTAAGCTGAGGCCATGATACAAGCGAGCCAGCCCAGCGATCCCGACGGTCACTCGCGTCCCGGAAACCATTCGATGAGCCGGATAGAAGACGGATGGCCTCATATGGCAAGGGTGCATTGGGAGCACAAACCAGCTTAACCATAGGCCAAGGAACCCCAAAAAGAACGCCTCTTCGTCGTTGTCTGAAGCTGCAAGCTCTGCAAAGGGGACGACCGCGGTATCTGGGAGGAAGAAATTCTTTTGATCTGCTTCCGCTGTTAGCTGGCTGTCCAAGCCAAAACCGAAAGGATCGTCAAGCTTAGCGAACTTCGCCGCTTGTTTTGACAAGACTTCCAGGCGAAGAAAACGGGCGATGGAATTTGTGAAGCTGACCCCATGCCTTTCGGATTCAAGAAACAGACCCTCATAAATATTCAACACCTTGATCAGACTTGGAAATCGATGTTGAATAGCATTCTCCGGAGTAAAACCCATCACCACTAATTTGGTAGCGAAGATGTACTCGTCAGGGGGAAGTATTTCCTCGTAATGTTCCCCTCTGAAGGGTAAGCCGGAGATCTCCGCGAACTCCTCCAAGGAGATTGAAACTTTCCGATCTGATAGAAGAAAGGTGTGAGTCGGGACATTCCATTGTTCTAAGAAAGCTTTGACCCACCATACAGGGGGTGTGGAATACTGGAAAAGAGACGCATAAATCGCGGAGTGCAACCCGAGCTTCAGCAGCAGCGATTTCTTGGCCGACAAGATGTATCGAGCCCACTGTAGATATCCGGCTGAATGGCGAGGAGTCGAGCCAATCATGTACGCTTGTCCCCAAAGACGCGACTCGCCTTGACATATGCGCCGCCCCTGAATATCTAAAGCCATCGGCGGCTGTACAGGTATTGAACCCATCGAGGGCTGGAGGCGTCCATCCGTAATCCAGTTAACCTCCTCCACCGCGTAATTCACCTTGGGTGAGTCAGCATAATTAATAGCGGAAATTGGCTCTGAAGACACCGCACAAGAGAAGCTGTGCCGATCCCGAATAATTTGGTTGTACCACAACCCACATAAATGAAGAGACTTCTGCTCCGGGTCATGATCTTTAATCAGTGCGAAACTTCCCGATCCTCGGGCACGTCTACATAGGCACTCTCCGGGCGAACAAACGGGAAGGAAGTGTCGAAAGTCATAGTACCTGCACGAAAAGGAACGAGGGATAGCTGCCAATGCTATAGTCCAAATTCTGATACTTGGTACTTTAAATTTGTACCACACTACAATACAGTGGAAAGGGACCAAAGGGGACCCACAAAATCAAGGTGACGGCTCATCATTGATGAGACAATCACTCATTAAAGAAGAAATCCTAAAAAAGATCCTCATTTAATGAGAGACTCCTCGAGCCAAGGAGTTAAACTCCCTCGAGAGCAACGCTCTGCAAACAGGAGTGGCATCTGTCAACTCTAATTATGAGGGGAATAAAATTCCCTAAAAATTCTAAGAGCTATGCTCTGTGAAAATGATGGAATAATCCATCAAAACCCTAAAAAGCAAAGCTTTTACTGAGTTAAAAACTCCGAGATCTTTAAGATCTGCAAAACGAACTCTAAGAGTTCTTCATTAATGGGTTAAGAAACCCTAAAAGAAGGGTTTTTGATCTATGATCTAAGAAGAGCAAAGCTCTATTTTCATTTAACAGGTTAAGAAACCCTAAAACGCATCTTTAAGATCTGTGATCTGAGAAGAGCAAAGCTCTATTTAATGGGGTCGAATATGATTCTTACCAAGTATTTGAGCAAAGTTCTAACTTAAAGGAAGTTCCTAGGGCAGAGATCTATGCTCTGAAGAGAGAATTAAATTCTCAGAAAAATAAGAAGGGGAGAAGACGAACAGAAGTCATCTCAAGGGCCAGAGGCCCAATTTATAGGCGCTGGGAGTCGATCCAACTTCCAAGTTGATCTAACGGTGGAAAGGCTGCCACCGCTGCACTCACGTGTAAGCCACGTAAGCGCAACGGTGGGGGGCATTTGTTCCCCCAATCAGAGAGCAAAGTTCTGTTCAAAATTTGAAATTTGAACCGAGGCAGCGCCTCACGTGCAAAGCACAAGAGCGCCCGCGCCAAGAGCGCCCGCGCTAAGAGTCAAAGACTCTGAGGCAGCGCCTCACGTGCAAAGCACGAGAGCGCCAGCGCCATGAGTCAAAGACTCTGAGGCAGTGCCTCAGGTGCAAACCACGAGAGCGCCAGCGCCAAGAGTCAAAGACTTTGAGGCGGCGCCTCATGTGCAAACCACAAGAGCGCCGGCGCCAGAATCAAAAGTTCTCCACCCTTGGATCAAAGATCCAATGAAGATGATAAATCATCAAATTACAGAATAAAATTATGTTGGTGAAATACTCCTCAAATCTTTCCGAATAAGAAAGATTGTGCTCTGTAAATTAAAGCACCGTTGGATCAAAGATCCAAAGGTGATTAAAAATCTGTAACAACCCTAAACTTTCTGTACAACTTTCTGTACAAAATTTTCAAAAAATACAGAAAAGGGTATTTTTGCCTGAGCATAAGATATAAGTTTGTTTTGCTTTTTAATAGCAAGAAGGAGCTTGTAGCTCATTGGTAAGACCTTGCACTGCTGAACCAAAGCACCATAGTTCAAATCCCATCCCCCACATTATTTTTAATATTGTTTTATTTTGAATTTTTAGAAGTTCAAGAGTCTACACGTACATAACTCGTAAAAACCCCACTACACATGTAAAACAAAATGCACCAGGGGGAAGGCCAAGAGACGACGGACCCACGGCGACGACCCCGGCCATGACTCGTTCCGAGTCGGCCGGCGACTCGGCCAACTCGGCCGCCGCCGCCGGCTTGACTCGGCCGGACCGCCGAGTTGCCAACTGAAAAGTTTTGCCTCTTCACCTCCCTATCACTCCTGCACACTTCAATTCCATGGATCGGTTCCAGAGCTCTTTAAAATCCCATTAAACTCTATTTTTATTACAAATTAATACAATTTTCAATACACCCCTTCACCTAACCCTAACCCTAGCTTTACCCTATAAATACCACACTTAGACACACACACCTCACTCACAATTCTGTCCAAACTCTCAAGAAATTCCTCTAGAAATTTGTGTACAAGCGGAGTTAGCGAAGGGCAAAACTCCAGCGATCTTCCGACGACGACTCTAGGAGCTTCCGGCGACGAAACGACACACCGGCAAATCCTAGGTCTTCCTTTCCTTCTTCTCTTGATTTTAAACCCGTAAGTCCCACCTCCCACTTCTGTTCTCTATTCTTAAAACTTCTTTAACTAAAACCCGACGGAAGCGGAGTTAAATCCAACTTCCGATTCGGTTTTCTTTATAAAGATCAATTTTCCTTAACACAACCATATTAAACTCTTACATCTTGATTATTAATCATTAACAAAACATGTTGAATAAGTTTTATAGCAAAACATTTCATTTTGTAACTTTTACCGCTCTTTTTCACTAAATTACCATGTAGTTTACTTTCTACCTTTAAAACATCATAAATCTTGCTATACTTTTAATTAGAACACGAGATAATGACCTACCTCCTCACAACACTCATATGCAATATAGCACAATACCTTTCGGAAACATAGAATACAGGAAAACGAAACTTTACATATAAATATCATTTACTAATAAAACCTTTTTCTACAAGAAATATGTATTTTACACAAATCTTTGCAAAGCGCCGCTACAACCCATTTGGGGAACCCATTCGGGATGGTGCAGATTATCGCACATCCTCGGGCTTAGTAGTGCGAGATGCAGACCTCCGCAAGGAGCATTCGGTCTCGAGAGATTTAAAATACAATTATCTTAAGAAATGAGATTTCTAGAAAATAATAAATTAAAATTATTTTTATAAATATATAAATATATATGTATTACCAAAATATCTATTTTTTTATAATATCAATATTCCAATCTTTTCTAAAATCACAAGAATCACTTTACATTAAAATACCATGAATTCCATACAAGTCCAATACTTACAATTAAATACCATGTATTATGAAAAATAGGTTTATTCACTAGAAATGTCACAAATATAAAATCTACAACTATGAAAACTCTAAAGACGATAAATAAATACTTGGGGTGTATTTTGAAAAGTATACAAATTATTTTTACATAAAACCCCCTCAAATTCTATAAATTACCCTAAGGACCCTAGTAAATATAGGTTTAAGCGGGACCAGTCTCTTGAGCCTCAGGAAGCCGGAGATATGGGTGCTTGCCTATCTAAGGTAGACAGCTTAACAACGGTATTATCAACACGGTAATCGTCTTTGAAAAAGACACAAATCCTGCCGCCCATGTGCAGCGGTTACCGATAACATCAAAACAATCAGGACTTCAATTTCTTTTCTAATTGTCTGACTCAGACTGAGTCTCATTAATAATCTGACTTAAATATGATTCAAGTACAATCTACAATACTACAATTCAACATGAATTCATGAATCCATATATTCAAAATATTCAATCTATATTGACTGAACCGAACCATGGATATACTTCCATTTACATGATTCTCCAGTTATATCCATTTATATGATATCATGGTTTCGGCAAGTCTTCCATTTACAATACAAGTCTTCCATTTACATTTACAAAATAGTATATACAATACAATTTACAATACAATTTACAATACAATATATCAATACAATCAAGACATCGCAGGGTTTAAGGGGTAGATTGGTACGGAAGGTGTTAAAAGTGGCACGAGACAGCAACTATAAGACGTAATTACATCCATGCCATTGTTCCGTGGTATTATCGACGGAGCCTTGTACTTCCATTTGCCTTTAGTCTCTGGCATATAGAGACTCCTCTCGTATACACCGGCATCCTTCTGTACCAAGCTACAAACAACATCGTTAATACTAAATACATCAGTATAACCATATAATACAACTTTAAAAGCTATACTCTCTCTTACTCTCTGTCTATTCTACTTCTCCCTTATCTTTGGGACTTACCGAGCGATTTGTTCGCTGACGATATTCTCTTTCTTTCTTCTTTCAATATCGTCAGGTGATTCGGACCTTCCAGAGATCGAGCCTAGCACTGAAGACTTGGACCAGTTTATTGAAGATCCCGACCTGTAGTTTCATTTATACATTTCCTTTACATTCTGTATTTCCATTTCTGTTATGCCACTGTTTAGGCATTACTTTCCATTCCATGTATTTACTTTTCAGATGTATTGTAAAAAGAATGTTAAATAAAGTTGCTATTCATTTACATCATATCTCTTGTGTACACTTACTTTTATATTGCTTAGATACGCTTAGCGTGTTTACTTCTGAGTAAATGCGTAGCGGCCTCGTCGCGTCCTCTGCCCGTATACTGGGAAACGGGGCGTGACAAAATCACCAAGATACAGAATAAGTTCTGTATGGGAAAATATTTTCCCAATCTTGTTAAAAACAAGAAAGATGTCTTCTGTAAAACAGAAGTCCTTGAATCAAAGATCCAACGGTGGATAAAATCCCCAAATCAATTAAGAAATCTCTCAATAAGAGATTTCCTCAACTGAATCAACAAATCAGGCTCCCCTATATAAAGGACCCAAGACTTCAAGGCTTGCACACAAAGACACAAGGAAGAACCTCCCATAAACTTCTAGTTCTTAGAAAAGAAAAAGAGAAGAGCAAGCTCTAAGAAAAAGAATTTTCTTCAAGGTAAATAAAATAGAGATCAGAGCATTTCAAGGGTTTAACCCTCATAAAAAGAACATAGTTCTTTCCTTGGATCTGAGATCCATGAGATAAGTCTCCCACAAATAAGAATTTAATTCTTACGGAGATGAATTTGTTCTTAGGGATCAAAGATCCGGGGAAGAGCAAAGAATTGAACTTTGCAGAACATAATACACAAAGAGAAACCCAGCGCCAAGCGCTACTCAATAAAAAGTGCTCAGCGCTCAAATGCTAGCGCTCAGCGGCAAGCGCTCCACGTGCCCCTCACGTGGACGCTGCTTAATAAAGAGCGCTTAGCACTCAGTGGTTAGCGCTCAGCGCCAAGCGCCTCACGTGCCCCTTACGTGAGCGCTGCTCAAAATAAAAAGTGTTTAGCACTCAAATGCTGGCGCTCAGCGCCAAGCGCCCCATGTGCCCCTCACGTGGGCGATACTTAACATAGAGCGCTCTGCACTCCTCAAGAAGAGTCTAGCGCCATAAAGAGTGTTCAACACTCATAAAAAACAAAAAGAAAGTGGGAAAAGCAAAGCAAAGTGTGAGTGTCAGTACTCACATAAATGTTTGGCATTGTGTGCACAGAGAAAGGACTGTGTCCTAGTAAGTGTCTAACACTTTATTGAAATAGGAAACGACAGAGACTAAGTGGGCTGAGCCCAAGTCGGCCAAACTCCTAAATCTACCGAGCCCATGTCCTCTTTATTTTCCCAAACTGGTCTTAGTCCCAAACAAGACCACCGATCTTTTGGCGAACACCCATTGGTTCAAGGGTACATCTCTCCACACCTCCGATGCATGTCGTTGTAATTCTTCAACGTCTTCAGAGAGGTGGAGGGTCCAAATAACCAATAACTCTTGGAATACCCCCAAACCAACAAACCATAAACCCAATGGACCGTAACGTCCTTAAAACTAAATTGTGGACCACAACGTCCTTAAAACTAAATTGTGGACCGCAACATCCTTAAAACTAAACTCAATGGACCACAACGTCCCTAAACTAAACTCTATAGACTATGTTGTCTTTAAACTACGGACTATGATGTCCTTAAACTCCATGAACTATGATGTCCTTAAACCCAATGGACCGCAACGTCCCTAAACTAAACTCTATAGACTATGATGTCTTTAAACTACGGACTACGATGTCCTTAAACCCTATGGACCGCAATGTCCCTAAACTAAACTTTATAGACTATGATATCTTTAAACCGCGGACTATGATGTCCTTAAACCCCGGACTATGATGTCCTTAAACTAAAAAAAATCCGTTAAGAAGATCTAAGTCTAGAAATTAGACTAACGCATCCTTAACAAACATTCATGTTGATCTTAATCTCAAATGAGGTTGACGATCCTTAAATCAACCAAAATCCAAATCTAAGAAATTACGGATTTGGGCTAATCCACACCCTACGGGCGACAACATAAATTAGTCTCCGTATACAATCCACGAACAACCAAAAATAAAACAAACACGCATGACACGAAGTGAACATCTCGAGAAGGAGAAAGTGGTTACCGCGATGCGGTAGCGTAATTAACTGCCGGGGCTTGCGCCTGCAGGGAAAAGCATCCCCACAATAAAAAAACCCTTGCAAGAGAGGGAGAATCTGACGAAGTCTGCTACAACAGCCGCAACCGTCCAAACCTCCGATACACAGTGCCATAAATCAACTTGGCATATTCGGAGAGGTGGACGGATAAAACCAAATAGCATCTGCCCCCAAAATTCAGGCCAGACGTCCCAACGTTCCGGTCGCGTCTTTCGGCGGTAAACACTCTCCCAGAAGTAACTCTTACTCGCAGTGGGTATCGGAATCGAACTATCTCATAGAAGGTATGCAATCTCATTGCAAATTTCAACACTTGAAATTCCTTATAATATTTTGCCCTTAGCAACTTATGACTTTAACAAGGTCAACAAATCATAAGCGCTAGCCAAGTTTAACCTGTACATTTCATGATTGAATTAAACCCACCTGTACGACCCTTAACATAGTCAACAAAGTCGCACGACCACCCTAATCCAATCGCATTACATGCTTAAGCAGATAAGCACTAATCAGCTACCGCACACTATGCCTTAACATAGTCAACAAACGTAGCACGAATACTAAGTAGTACTTATCTGAAATGACGGAGGGCTACGACAGGATTTTAAGAAAACCTTTTGTGTAATGAACTTGATCTCGTTGTAGAATTGAGTGATTTTGAAAAGAAATGTTTTTGAGGCTTTTGCTAGTTTTGCTAAAGAGGTCACTCCCGGTGAAAGGATCTCGGCTCTTTCCTCATCGAATGAGGTGCTGGATATTTCACAAATACCACTATGCAAAGCAAGAACTAAAAAAAGTAATCAAAAACAAAACCGAGTGGGTTGTAGCATCTACTAGTTTCGCTAAAGAGGTCACTCCCGGTGAAGGGATTTCGGCTCTTTCCTTATCGAATAAGGTGCCGGATATTCTACAAGGAATATCGCTATGCAAAGCAAGAACTAGAGCTACCAGTTTTTAAAACAAGATTCTGCAACATTTTTATGTTTCTTTTATTTCATTAATCCCATTAATGAAGTCCCATCATATATGCTTCTAAGCATCACAAAAGTAACGAAAGCAGCAATCTTTATTATATATCATTTATATAATATAAGCATTCGTCTCAGAATATCAAGTGATCACATCACAGAATATCAGCAGCAGAAAAACTCATATGAAATATTGGATATATTAGGAATTCCGTATTTTAAATTAAGCCAGTATAAAATATGGATTTCACGGTCGTGATGAATAGCCAAACCCACATCTTTAGACCCCTACGAGAGCAGCAAGCAACCCTACCAATTCTAGAGTTAGGAGACCCGGTCTCGACTCCTCGAGATGGTCTCCCACTGGACTCTAGAACCCGGTTACTTGTGCTCTCCTCCTTGGGTCTATCCTAATGCGGAAAAGTAAATAATATCCATCAATGGTGACATCATCCTCAACCCGGAAGTGCCTCAATAAAAGAATATTACATACAAGTTCTTATATGAATGAAAATGAAAAACTCTCATCTCACATAAAAAAATCCCGGCTATTCAAAACACGACGATCCAATATAACATATCACAGCAACACATAATATCATATGCCATCAACCTAAGTAAATATGCGTATCCCAATTGTCATTGACATATAGCAACGAAACCGGCGAAACACCACATATTACACTTACCGTCGCAGAAAAGAAAGTGAAAAACTACAACAATTGGAATCTGCAACCACCTTAGACATCATAAACCCAATGTATCACATACTTTGGGTTTCATGCCTAACCAAATGAATTCCTTAGATATCACATGCCTAACAATTATAAATCCCGCATTTTAGTCTCGTTATTGAAAATACTTTTCAATAACCAGTCGGGTAATTCAAAAAGATTCCCGACAACCTGATCGAATGCTCGTTGGAAAGTTTAGTAGACGGCTGCACCCCCGATACCGTCGATAAAGTGTACTTAGGAGGAACAACGCAGCCGTGAGCACCCGAACGGATGCTTTTGGCGACGGGGGTTATCCTACAGTCACTTGGTAGGGGCTATGGGGCGTGGCTATCTAGTAAAGTTACCCGGCGAGTATCCGCGTACGCTACGTGATTGCGACGGACTTTTGATCCACATCAAAATCCCGTGGCAACCGATCAAATGAGACTGAATTGCTAGATTTATAAAATTTAAACTAGTTTTCACAAAACTAAATATTGTGGATTCCAAGTATTGTATCACAATCACAGATAACTAGACGATGTTAAACTTTTCGATCGAATCAACAAACACCCAAAATTTCCCAAAGAGCTCAACACTTGAGCGGAGTTTAAAAAGTACCCAGAACATGCCACAGCACCTATGGACCAACCGTAAAAGGGTCAACCCTTGCCTCATTTATGGCGCCGCGGAACTACCGCAAACCTTAGGGTTTGGTGGCGGTTCCGACGGTCACAGTATCGAGTTAGGGTTTCATTCTTATAAAGGGTCCATAGAAAACACCTGCATGATTTTCTGATGATTTTAAACATGAAAAATCCAACTCTTGGAAAATTTCCAGCGAGGGAGAAAATAGGTTATTGATATCCATTCGAACATTTTAACGTCGTCTAAATAACTCGAAACGATATTAGAATTACGACTACGAAACACTCCGAATTGCCTTTACAGAAATATAACATCACATGCAAAATCAATAAAAACAAGCAACACCTGAAACACCAAAACCCAGAGACTGGAATACCATAAAAATTTGAAGCCAGAAGCCCACTAAAAAACCGGTGAGCTCGGATTTTCCAGACATGTCGCCGGCCAAATTCAGGCGAGGAGGGTTCAAATTTCTATGGTGTTCATGTTACATCACATATAACATTCTGCAATTGCTTAAAAAAATTTTAGACACCTTAAAAATTTCGACAGAAACTTGGTTTTTATTTCGAGTGTTTCGGAGTTGTTTCGGTTTCGTAATTCTACAAATATCGTCTAATTCTCTAGCATGGCTCTGATACCACTGCTGGGTTCTTTAGGGTCGCCGCTGGGTTTCGGGGGGCATCGACCATGTCGTTTTCGAAAAATTGGCACGCTAAAGAACCCTAACCTAGAATCTTAACTTGAGAATTAGACGAAACTAGAATGTAAACATCTTTACATCTAAGTGAATAAGAAATACAACCTTTGTAGATCGGTCCTTCACTTCATAAGCTCCGTGTAGTAGTCCCTTCACTCCAAGTAGTGAGCTCTCGGACTCTAGAAAGGCTCCACAAGATAAAAGAAACAAGCTTGCTTGAAGTCTTCGAGGCCGAAGATGATCTACATCGAGGAGACACCGACTCAAGCTACCTCTTCACTAATATGGAATTAGTGAAGCAAACACCCTAAACTAAATGGCTAATCCAGTAGAGGATGATGAAGTAGGAATTTTTCTCACTTTAGAAATATTTTTCTCACTCATTTTCTTCACCTCCCAAAAAGCTAGAGAGCTTGAGAAAGGAGATGAAGAAAAACAACCATGGAAAAAAGTCTAGTGTAGAATGGGAATCATAGGTGAGTTAATATCATATACTAACTCAAGTAGAGACTTAACAATGGCTTGGGATAATGGTTGGGTTAACAAATATCTCAAGTAAAACAAAATTGGTGGACTTAGTCAATGATTCTACAAGCTTCCACTAAGCATCAACCATGTGACTAATTTCCATCCAATTTTGAATTACTTTAAATAATTAAAACCCATCATTATGATAAGCATGGTGTGAGTCTCATACACTCATGTCTCGTGTATCATCTAGCATGGCACAAAAGAATATACATTAATATATATATATATATATATATATATATACTAAGTGTACCCAAGTGAGAAAAAGAAATGCTTAAGTGAGCTAATATTAGTTAATGTAAATTAACATATCAAATATATAATTATACATTAAATTATTAATTCAACACTTGATTTAATAATCCGGCTATATCACATACAACCGACTAATATTTAATATATCAACTTATCGAATCAACACTTGATCCGATAACCCGACTATATCACATATAACCGACCGATATCACATATCGCGAGAATAGAATACGGTATCATATACACGTATTAATCTCGGTCCCGCACATATCACATATGTGCTCCTACTTCGTTTCGCTTGAGCCAGGAAACCTCTGTGTAGGACTCTAAAGACTCGTCAATACGCCGACAGTAGGTGATGATCATATCAGTCACCCACAAGCCGCAAGCGGTCTGCTAAACGTAACGACCATCCGGGTATTGAGCGATCAGAAGATCAACAAGCAAATCTGCTCATACTCCTGCGAATCCAATCAGTAACACTACCGTACAGTCCGGTCTCTTCGTCTGATATGTCGCATATCACAGCTTGGGGGTGGTAAACGTCAGACCCCAATAGCCTGATAAGTCATGCCGATGCGAGGCCCATAACGGTTCGAGAAATTACTGATAACACTTACCTGTAAATCTCAGCAACCCTGTCCAGGGATTTCCTGTTATAGTCAATCAAGCATAGCGCAACATCGACCCCCAATACCGGGAGAGACGAAATCTCCTCCTATCGCTCATTGCCTCCATGTGACTCGGGACTGTACTTAAAAACCACCATTTTGCACGATCTCTTGAACGCGGTAAGGTAGAAATCAAAGCACAGTGTAAATCACACAAGACTCTATGACGATCTCGGGTCGACAGACTAACCTGTACCAGTGTCACCAGAGAACTGCTATCTGACGATAGGTATAATACCATCTAGGAGTTCTTGGCGAGTCCATTCTGTATACCCAGTCTCCACTGAGCACCCGTATACCATCTCTGATGTCAAACACCAATGGATATGGGATCATCCATCACCCATCACATGGGTCAAGAAGCGTATACGCTAGTCTCCTCTGGAATATCGATTCTCCGTCTCGATACTCCTACGACTAGGAACTATTGAAGGATGTACTTACCGATTACCTCTTCCCCACTAGTATAATCTGCATCATAATCCTGGTAATCAAGTACTCATCCTAAGGGTTTTATCAACATGTAATAGAGAGACAATAAGTGTACATATTAAGATAAAGAGCAACCAGATAGCATACTATCATGTCGAGCAAGAAATTCCTTCCTATATATGTCCAAGCATCCACTATAATATACATCACATGTATAATAATGGCCTCTAGGGCATACATATAACTAACAGTCGGCCCGCTGGATCGGTTCCCACTGGGACACCACCCCCGCCTCGGGGGAGGTCGATTGCTTTGACCTCGGGCAGTCGGCCTTGTGCCCCTGTGTGGGCACAGGCCAATCCTCGCCCTCCGGTTGCCCGACGAATACGTACTTCTCCTTCCATTCATGGATGGAAGAAGGGACAACCACTACCCCCAACCCGACCGTCCCTCCCTTACGTTTTTTAAACGAAAAATACACCCAGCTTGACTCCTCCTTACTCGTACCGGGGTGATTTTTATAGAAAAGAAAAGACAAGAGGAGGGTCAAACTAAAGAGGATCTGATCAAACTTTAACCGGACCAGAAACTCGAGAAGAATCCTCCACGAGTTCGGCGCTAGCTGGCCCGGGGCAAGATGGAAGCAATGAAGCACCGCACAAACCTCTGGTGAGAAAGGCAGACGCATTCATGCCCGGAATGCTTCCAAATACAGGGCAACCTCCTTTCCCCGCACCTGGTCCGTCCGTTCACCCTCTCTAACCAAACAGAGTGAATAATTAGAGAAAATATGGAATCGAGTCCGGATGTCGGAGAGCTCGACCATGCGATTCAAGAAGGATGGCGCATCGGGTGTATTCCCGATGCGCATCTTGGGAGCCCTTGTCACCGCTCGACGTCGATTGACGCGGGCAGCCCTGACTCTAAGGGTCGAGCCCGACACAGAAGACGCTGAAGAAGAAGAACCCTCTCGGCTATCTGAAGCCAAAGAGGAAGAAGACTCACTAGACTCAGCCCCGGTAACTGGAACCTCATCGCCTGACTCTACTCCTACTACATCTATAGACATCTCGGAGGAAGACATCTCACCTGATTCAAAGAAAAGGACTCGCCGAGGAAAAATCAATGCAAGATCCGATATATGCGGAGGAGCTCCGAGCAATCTTCAAGCAGCAGAAGGGAATTGAAGCGAAGTGTTGCCCTAGGATGGTCCCCTCCTATTTATACACCCCAAAGAGAACATCCTACGACCCAGATCGATTCCCGCCAAAATGAAACGTCGCGCCTAACGGCAGTCGAAGATCCACGTGGTGGTCGACCATTAGGGACATCTCTTCGATCGCAGTAGTCAAAGACAGCCTGTCTCGCCCGCCAACCGATGTCCGACACGTGCCCTGTACCCCAACTGACGAATCGACTGAAACGGAGCCCCCTCTTTAAAGCGCAATCATTTCATTGATTTGCTGACGCCATCGGGGATACAGGCAAAAATTCAGGCGCACGACGAGATGACACGTGGGCCCAAAGATCGAAACGACGTAACCGCCAAACGCCATGTTGTTCCCGGGCTATCCACATTATGATTCTCGGCCCCAAACTGAGCAGAAGAGAAACCAAGCAAGCCACTCTCGACCCGATCCATGAATAGATCAGAACGAGAGTGGGGGGGCTAATGATGATGCTCACAAGTGGTAATTCCTCATATTACGACACGTGGCGGATGACGTGTCCCGAAGGCTACAGAGATGGAATAAATGAGATGCATTAAGGGCATTCCTCGGGACTTCATCTCCGAGGACACATCCGACCTTTCATAGACCTCCCTGAGTACTTTCCACCTTCACTTAACAAACAGCCAACAGCTCGTCTTCGAGCCATCTGATAGGCCGAACTTCCTCGGTCTCCTTGCTTGTCTCCGAGCAATCTGACAGGCCGAGCTTCCTCGGCCTCCATACTCGTCTCTGAACCATCTTACAGGCCAAGCTTTCTCGGCCTCCCTGCTCATCTCCGAGCCTCTTGACAAGCCGAGCTTCCTCGGCTTCCCCAATCAACCGAGAGCGCGGAACCCAAGCGCCCCTGCAACGGCTCCGTATATCTCGCCAGGGCAAGATATCTGCCTCCCCACATTCCGCGTCCCATGCTGGCACGCCCCCCATTAGTGGGCGTATCCTGCTCTTAATGCGAGGATAAAGCAGGGGCGTAACTGACGGCGGTGATCTCGCGCCTACTCGCTTCACGCGGCCACTATATAAACCCCTCTCTCAGACGACTCGGGTAACTCGAACTGAATCCAATAGGTCGCTACGCTGCTTTTATTCCCCAGCACCAACTTGATCGTCGGAGGGTCCTACGGTGGTCTCCCACCTCGGGACTTCCCTTGCAGGTAGCTCGGCCTTAGCAATTTCTAACAACCCATTGATATCCACACGCTCAACAACCCCCAAAACAAATCTCAGCCGCTAAAAACCGCTCACTATCCGATCGACGGAAGACAACATCTGAGGGGAGATCACAGCCTCCATCAGTAACTTAGAACACGAACCTTGAAAGACTTTTGAATTGTCATCTCTTTTTATGAACATAATGTTGCATGGTTGTAAAAAGTCATGCCCAACAGAACATCTACAAAAAGGAACGTTATCCCTTTAAAATTGAACAAAATGTTTTATTTTTGTCCACATTCGTCGTTAAACATCTGTACTTGCAATCCTGCATGCATACCCCAAAAACAATCATTATATTGCCCATGAACGTCCCACCCATCCAAACAGTGGAAGTTCCATCCATTTTTTCCTCTTGTGATTTATGTGAGGCCAGGGCAAAGGTCGGCAAAAATAAAAGCTATGCCTGTTATTGAACTCTTTATATGCAAAAGATACTTTCCTGTATACAAGCACTTATAAATCTTAAGAAATTTTTTTATCAATGGTTTGTGTTATTACCATTTTGATTACGAGTTATAGGGAGACATTTCCTCCGAACTTCCATTCCATTGGCAATAACTTATTTTGTTTGTGTAGATAGCATGTCCCAAAACACTCGCCATGTAAAAAATTTGAAATTTAATTTAGAATAGATAAATAAAAATCTTTACCCTGTAAAAAAATTCCAAGGCAAAAATATTATATTTGAGGAGTTATCTATGGAAGTAGATAAAGATGAGATAAATGTTTGAATTTGATCGTTGATTGATGTTGTGTTGGATGGGTTTAAAGTTAAAAATCAAAGGAATTCGATTTCTTTATTGCAGAACAAATAATGATATAATCTGGCTCCCTGCTTTAGTTAGCTTTTCAACATTCTCAAGGATATTTAACTCAAAAGAACATTCTCAAGGATATCTCCCTTAGATGTTGTCCTTTGTCGATTTTGTGGCTAGCGAGGCAGAACGGTTGAGATTTGTGGCAAAGATTGGGTATGGATCTCAATGGATTGTTGATTGTTGTTGACGCCGAGCTATTTGCAATGGAAGTCCCGGGATGGGAAACCACCGTAAGACCCTCCGACGATCAAGTAAGTTCCGATGAATAATTGGACAAAGTAGCTGTGTATTGGATTGAGTTCGAGTTACTTGAATTGTCTGGAGAAGGGGTTTATATAGGGGTCGCATTGGAGCGAGCCAATGTGAGATTTTCGCCGTCTGTTTCGCCCATGCGTTACCTTCTCGTTGATGGCGGGATACACCCATTAATGACGAGATACGCTCATTAATAGCGAGATACGCTAGCGTGGGATGCGGGACGTGGAGCGGCAGAGATCTCGTCGTGGTGAGATTCACGGAGTCGTTACAGGGGCGCTCGTGTTCCGTGCTTCCGGCCAAACAGAGACATTGAGGAATCCCAGCCAAAGGATTGCTTAGAGACGAACAAAGGAGCTGAGGAATCTCAGCTAAAGGATAGCTCGGAGACGAGCAAGGAAGCTAAGAAAGCACAACTCTATGCTTGCTCGAAGACGAGCAATGGCTAGTGGTTAGGCGAAGAGGGACCATACTCAGGGGAGGCCTCCAAAAGGTCGGGTGCAACCTCGGAGGTTAGACGCCGAGGAATATCCCCGATGCATCATACCTACTCTAGCTCCATAACCCGCAGGAATCTAGTGGGTTTACGTGGATGACACGTCATCTGCTACATGTCGTGATCTGTGGAATTCCCGCTTATGAGTATCATCATTAGCCCCCACTCTCGTTCTGATCTATTTATGGGTCGGATCGAGAGTGGTCTGCCCAGTTTTCTCTGTTTAGCTTGGTGCTGAGAATTCTTTACAGTGGATTTAGAGTTAGGTCGGCTATCGACTATAGGCGAGCTTTCATTACTTGGGCCACGCAGGAGTCTGCCTATTTCGAGTATGCGTGCCAAATAGAGATCTGACTACTGGTTTAATGCGAAGCCTTAAGATCCACCATTAAGGCCAAGCAGGAATCTACCCGACGGCCTCGTGATGAGGATTTTGGATCCACGGTGTTGTTGGGAAGGAAGCTGCCCGCTGTGGATGGGTCGGGAAGGAAGCTACCCGGCTGCCTCCTGATAAGGGCTTTAGATCTACGGCATTGTTGGGTAGGAAGCTACCCGCTGTGGATGCGCCGGCAGAAAGTTACCCGGCTACCTCGTAATGAGGGTTTTAGAACCACGGCATTTTTGGGTAGGAAGCTACCCACGGTGAATGGGCCAGCAGGAAGCTTCCCGGTGGCCTCATGATGAGGGCTTCAAATCCATGGCGTTGTTAGGCAGGAAGCTACCCGTTGTGGATGGATCGGGCAAGAAGCTACCAGGCTGCCTCATGACGAGGGATTTAGATTCACGGCATTGTTGGACAGGAAGCTACCCGTGGTGAATGGGCCGAGCAAGAAGCTGCCCGGCGGCCTCGTGATGAGGGCTTTGAATCCACGGCATTGTTGGGCAGGAAGCTACCCGCTGTAGATGGGCCAGGTAGGAAGCTACCCACTGTAGATGGGCCAGGAAGGAAGCTACCCGGCTGCTTCGTGATGATGGCTTTAGATTCACGACATTGTTGGCAGGATGTTGCCCGTGGTGAATGGGCCGAGCAGAAATGTAACAACTCCAATTTCAATGTACAGAAAATTGTTTAAAAGTTAATGTACAATTGGGGTATTTGCAATCCTGTGTATACTATAAGTATTTTTTTTTTAATTTAGAACAGCAAGGAAGTACTTATAGCACATTGGAAAAGAGTTGCACTACTGTGACGTGGCCCCTGTGATCGAATCCTCCCAGCCACATTATCTTTTTATTTAAATTTCTTTTAATCTTTTAGAAGCCCAAGGGTTTGCACGTGCACTACATGTAGAATGTTAAGTTATAGAATATTTAAACATGTGCACGAGGCTAGTTGAAGCGACAGGGACACGTGGCGACGATCTGAAGCAATTCCACCGGTTTTAGACCGGAGAAACATGCTAAAAGCCCGGTACCGCCGATCTCCCCATCTGTAATGCTTTGAATTTTTCACTCCTGCACCTCTTCAGCTACCCCACTTCCCTCACACCGTTTATTTTCTCTGCACATTTTCCAGAGAATAATAAATCACCTTTAATCCCAATTTTAATGCAATTTTTAATGCATTCTTTCATTCCCCAAACCTTAATTTCCCCAATAAATACCACACCATATTTGATCCCTCCTCACTCAGAAATTCCTTGTCAAAACTCTCCAAATTACACAAGTCCCTTTAGTGTGCAAGTGGAGTTAGCGAAGAGCGAAGTTCCGGCGACATTCCAAGGAGTTTCCGGCGACGAAACGACATCCCGACGATCCCTAAACCTTCTCCTACCACTCCCCTTTCCTTAAAGCCAGTAAGTCCCCTCTCACCCTCTCATCTTCTATTCTAAAAACTTATAATTCTAAAACCCGACGGAAGCGGAGTTAATCCGACTTCCGATTCGGTTTTTCTATAAAACTATACTTTTCTTAATCAATAAAATTTCATACTAACACATAATGTTTAACAAACATTAACAAACACTTTAAAATAAGTTTCATCTCAAAATATTCTTTCATGCAATTTTTATTGTACTTTTACAGTAAAATACCACATACTTTACATTTCGCCATAAAACAACATAAAACTTGTATTATCTTTAGATAACTCACGAGGTAATGATCTACCTCATCACAACACACATCTTTGATATAGCACGATAAAGTTTTGGAAATATTTTCATTGGATAACACGACTTTACAAATAAATACCATCAACTTATAAAACCATTTCTTTAAAAAGATGTATTAAACAATTCCTTGCAATTGCGCCTTTACAACCCACTTTTGGGGACCCTGTTCGGGATGGTGTGGATTATCGCACATCCTCGGACCTAGTAGAGCGAGATACAGACCTCCGAAAGGAGCAGATCTCGATGGAATTTATATGCATTTTTCTTTAGAAAATGAGATTTCTACTAGAAAATAAATAAAATTACTTTCATTAAATATATATATATATATATATATATATATATTATCAAAATATCTACTTTAATTATATTATATAAATATTCCAAATATTCAAAAGGAATCACCATTACATGAAAATACCATCCAAATACAAAACAATTCCGATATTTCTATAAAATACTTTATACCATGAAAATTAGGTTTTACTCACTAGAAATTTCACTTTTATAAAATATACATCTATGAAAACCCTAAAGACGATAATTAAATACTTGAGCTGTATTTTAAAAATTATATCAAACTATTTTTACATAAAAACTCCTCAAGTTATACTAAATTACAATAAGGACCCTAGTAATCATAGGCTTAAGCGGGACCAGTCTCTTGAGCCTCAGGGAGCCGGAGATATGGGTGCTTGCTTATTTAAGGTAGATAATCTAACAAACGGTGTTATCAATACGGTAATTGTCTTGAAAAAAGACACAAATCATGTCGTCCATGTGCAGCAGTTACCGATAACATCAAAACCAATTCAGGATTTCAAGTTCTTTTCAAAGTGTCTGACTCAGACCGAGTCTCAATCTAATCAATCTGACTTGAATATGATTCAAGTATAACCTACAATTCAATATGAATCTGTCTATTCAATCTATATCAATCTATATTGACTGAACCTAACCATGGATATACTCCATCTACATGACTCTCCATTTATATCCACTCCATTTACTGATATCATGGTTTCGGTAAGTCATCCATCTATATAACAAAACAATAAAATCAATACAAAAGACATCGCGGGGTTTATAAGGGGTAGACTGGTACGGAAGGTGTTAAAAGTGGCACGAGACTGTAACCATAATACACCTAACCTGAATATCCATTGCCGTTGTAACGTGGCTGAACGGTTCCTTCTGCTCAGCTACCTTAGTCTCCGGAATAGTGGAACTCCTCTCGTATACACTGGTATTTTCTGTACCAAGCTACAAACAATAGCGTTAACAATATAATCAAACATTATAATATATATTTTGTCTATTCTATCTTTACTCACATTTGGGACTTACCGAGCGATTGTTCGCTGACGACATTCCTTTTCTTCTTCTTTGGAATGTTGTCAGGTGTTTCGGACCTTTTAGAAACCGAGCCCAGCCCTGAGGATTTGGAGCAGTTTGCGTTTGACCCGGAGCTTTAGACACTTGTACATATTTATTTCTTTTTAGTTATGCCATTGTTTAGGCATCGCTTTCTACTCATGTATTTACATTTCAGTTGTACTTGTAAAAGAATGTTTAATAAATAAAGTTGTTGTTCATTTACATTCCTGTCTCTTATGTACTTTACACTATATTGCTTAGATACGCTTAGCGTATTTACTTCTGAGTAAATACGTAGCGGCCTTGTCGCGTCTTCTCACCGTACACCGGGAAGCGAGGCGTGATAAGGAAGCTGCCCGATGGCCTCAAGATGAGGGCTTTGGATCCACGGCGTTGTTGGGCGGAAGCTACCCACTGTGGATGGGCCGGGCAGGAAGCTACCCGGCTACCTCATGATGAGGACTTTAGATTCACAGAATTGTTGAGCAGGAAGTTACCCGCGGTGATTGGGCCGAGCAGGAAGCTGTCCGGCGGCCTCGTGATGAGGACTTTGGATCCACAGCGTTGTTGGGCAGGAAACCACCCGCTGTGGATGGGCCGGGCAAGAAGCTACCCAGCTGCCTTGTGATGAGGGCTTTAGATTCACGGCATTGTCGGGCAGGAAGCTACACGTAGTGGATAGACAGGGCATGAAGCTACCCGGCTGCCTCGTGATGAGGGATTTGGCTCCACGACATTGTTGGGCAAAAAGCAACCAGTTTTGAATGGGCCACGCAGGAAACTGCCTGGCAGCCTCGTGATGAGGGCTTTGCATCCACGGCGTTATTGGGCAAGAAGTTACCCGCTATGGATGGGCTGGCAGGAAGCAACCCGTCTGCCACATGATGAGAGCTTTAGATTCACGGTATTATTGGGCAGGAAGCTACCCGCGGTGAATGGGCCGAGCAGGAAGTTGTCTGGCGGCTTCATGAGAAGGTCTTCGGATCCACGGCGTTGTTAGGCAGGAAGCTATCCGCTGTGAATGCGTGGAGCAGGAAGCTACCCGGCTGCCTTATGATGAGGGCTTTAGAATCACGGCCATGTTGGGCAGGAAGCTACCCGCGGTGAATGGGCCGAGCAGGAAGCTACCTGGCGGCCTCGTTATGAGGGCTTTGGATCCACCGCATTGTTGGGCAAGAAACTACCCGCGGTGCATAGGCCGGGTAGGAAGCTACCCTGATATGTCACTGAAACTGTTAGGTTGTTAAATTTCTTAAGGCTCCATTAAAAATCCTGCATGATTTTTTGCATATTTTTAATCACCAAAATTCCAACTTTTGAAAATTGATAGAAACATGATAAATCGTAGGTTTCGAAACTCGATCGAACACTTTAACATCGTAAATACCTACCCAAATGTTCTAGCTTGGCTCTGATACCATGAAAGTGTTTGCTAGCACCGCGACGGGGTTTAAACGGGCATCACACATGAAATTTTAAAAAATTCGGGTGCTAACTAACTCTAACCAAGATCTTAACTAGAATAATTAGGATTTCCTATGATGATATGAAAAAACTAATAGAAGGGAAGGAGGCTACAACATTTGATGACCGTGTCCTTCTCTTCTAAAGCGTGTCACGACCCGCTTCCCGGTATACTGACAGAGGGCGCGATGAGACCGCTACGCATTTACTCAGAAGTAAATACGCTAGCGTATCTAAGCAATATAAAATAAAATGTACACAAGAGACAAGATGTAAATGAACAGCAACTTTATTTATTAACATTCTTTTTACAATACATCTGAAATGAAAATACATGTACTAAAAGTAATGCCTAAACAATGGCATAACAGAAATGAAAATGAAATGTACAAGTAAACTAGAGCTCTGGGTCAAAAGCTAGCTGATCCAAATCCTCGCTGGTGGGCTCTGTCTCCAGAAGGTCCAATCCACCTGACAACATTCCAAAGAAAAAAGAAAAAGAATGTCGTCTGCGAACAATCGCTCGGTAAGTCCCAAAAGTAAGAAGAGATGGAATAGACAGAAGGAGAATGTAACTTTTAAAGTTGTATTATATTGTTAACGCTGTTGTTTGTAGCTTGGTACAGAAAGTGCCAGTGTATACGAGAGGAGTCTCACTATCCCGGAGACTAAGGTATACGGAGTACAAAGAACCGTTCAGCCACGGTACAACGGCAATGGAGATTCAGATTAGGTGTCTTTGGTTGCAGTCTCGTGCCACTTCTAACACCTTCCGTACCAATCTATCCCTTATAAACCCCGCGATATCTTGATTGTATTGTTTGTATTGTATTGTCTTGTATTATAATTGTATAGATGGATAACTTACCAAAACTATGATATCAGTAATGGAACGGATATAATGGATGCACATGTAAATGGAGTATATCCATGGTTCGGTTCAGTCAAGTTGTATAGATTGAATATATTGAGTATATGGATTCATATTGAATTGTGGTTTCATACTTGAATCACATTCAAGTCGGATTGATTATATTTAGACTCAGTCTAAGTCAGACAATTAGAAAAGAAATTGAAGTCCTGAATTAGGTTTTGATGTCATCGGTAACTGCTGCACATGGACGGCAGGATTTGTGTCTTTTTCCAAGACAATTACCGTATTAATAACACTGTTTGCTAGGTTGTCTACTTTAAATAGACAAGCACCCATATCTCCGGCTCCCTGAGGCTCAAGAGACTGGTCCCGCTTAAACCTATGTTTACTAGGGTCCTTATTGTAATTTGGTATAATTTGAGAGGTTTTTATGTAAAAAAAGTTTTGGCATAATTTCAAAATACTCCTCAAGTATTTAATTATCGTCTTTAGGGTTTTCATAGATGTATTGTCACGGCCCGAAATTTGGCATGTGACGGCACTTAAACCGCGTAACGTCTACAGGCGTAACGTAATTCAAGTAAGCCGAAAACCCAGAAATCTAAACCATCAAAAGTAGTAAGTGATAAGAACATTGTTAAAAACTTTTGGGAATCTCAAGTAAAAATCTTTAACTTAAGTTACTTTCTTAAAAATTTCGGCAGCATCTCCTTTGTAAAAACTAGCCCCGAAACGGGTATAACATAGAATATAAATAAAGCATTCCCAAATGGGAGCAAATCTTGCCCAAAGGCGGAAACAACCACCAAAAACATATATACGACACCGTAGCGAAGAAATACAACTGAAAACGACATAAGAAGATAAAACTACATAGCAAAGGCCGGCTCCCATGAGCACGGTACCCAAAGTCACAAAATAATACAATATCGATCCTCACAACTCGTCTCTAAGTCAAATACATGAAGGTGGTAGATGGAGAGTACTGGATCCAACAAAAACATATACAATGTACATAAACGGATAACCGCGAACCCACCTATAGCAAAAGGCTTCACAGCCAACCGTAGCGGTATCCGCAAAAGTAGAGATAATATGAAGCCCTGCCGCGACTACTCTGAGGGTCTAACCTGCAAAACACTGTAGCACAACGGGGGTGAGTTGCCAACTCGTGAATGGTAAATAACATCATGCAGGTAATTGCAGGTACGCACGTACTGTGATAATCTATCACATGCAAACTGATAGTATAATATGGCAATATGTATATGCAATAGTCATGAAAGGTACTCTATCAGGTACTACTAATACATGAAGCAATGCATATCAAATAAATGTTGAGTATGGGATACAACATAATATCATCAATGAATCATCATCGTGGAAAATTCTGGTGTCTATCAACGACACTCCAAATCCCAATAGCTCAGGCATCGTCACCCTGATCGGCCCTCAATCTGTAAATCTCATGGAACCTGAGTGTCCAACATCGACACTCAAAACCTCATGAAAACATATGCCTGTGTATGTATGTATATATATATATATGAGGATCTCTACCTCATGTGTCCATCTACGACACATAAAAATCATGGAACCTGAGTGTCCAATATCGACACTCGAAATATCATGAAACCTATGTCCAGTATCGACACGTAAATCCTCATATCTCAGGCGCCGCATCCTCAGATCGGTCCTCATATCCATCTCATATCATAACTCCAAAACGGTGTCCACTGGACATCCGCCGAGTTCTATACAATCACGGGTAGATACTACTCCGCCTGCCAGGCTCATCGTCTATACTACGAAAATGACCTCTTGCCCTGGGGAACCATACCGGGTCCACCATGTACCCGCAGACGGTGCCTACCGCTCCTCGAATAAGGTATCTAACACAAGTCTCAGAACCGAGAAAACTCATGGTGGACGCACTGAAATATCATATCAAGAGAAACCGGGTTTTCAAACAATACATAAATTCTTGAAATACCCCTACGGTTCTCAAATCCATAAATCACATGAAATACATATCTCAATGCGTAAATCCATGAAACATGATATATGCAACATAGAACAGTAATATGAGCATATCAAGGGAAAACCGATATTTAAATGCATCAAGTTATTAAATATATCACGCGGTTCCCAATTCCTACGAAATCAAGTGCAACATCATATGAGGTGTACATGTAGCTATAGCAAGATATGTGGATGTACCTGTAAGTATGTATGCATGATGTACATGTAGCTATATTAAGGTATGTGTATCTACATATAAGCATGTATGTATGATGTATTTCGTATGAGCAATAGCACGATAATCAATGTCTCAATGTCAATGACAATACTATACCACATAGGGGTATGTGTAACTATAGCAAGGTATGTGGGTTTATATGTAAGTATGTAAGCATGATGTACATGTAGCTATAGCAAGATATGTGGGTATACATGTAAGTATGTTTGCATGATGTACATGTAGCTGTAGCAAGGTATGTGGGTGTACATGTAAGTGTATGCATAATGTACATGTAGCTGTTGCAAGGTATGTGGGTGTATATGTAAGTATGTATGCATGATGTACATGTAGATATAGCAAGATATATGTGTAAGCATGTAGGTATAGCCTGTATACTACCTTTCATATGCGCAATGGAATAAGAGTCAATGTCTTAAAGGCAATAACCGATACAATATCATACATGTTTATATATATGTTGTGCGTGTCATAGCAATTACCGACGGTGTGTGTGTAGCATACAATTTGTGCTCGTGCAACATGAACCGTCAGTAATGGTGTTGTGTCTCATTAATACTATGTCCATATGTAATAGGAAAATGAGGTATGCAGCAATGGTACACATGCACAATCAATGTCCATATACTTATAACTAATAATCATGTCCTTGAATCTAGCCCAGATGCATAACTCCATACGGGCGATTCCCCTGTAGATGTTAAATCTACTCACCGATGACCTCGAGCTAAGTAAATCCGACCACCTGCTTTCCTTTCTTCGCAGCGTCCGAAGTCCCTGCTCGCGATCCTAAAATTTCACAACACATAAGACTAAATATCCCGCGCCGACACAAAGACAACGAAACGTAAGGATAACGTCCACAAGATACACACACTGTGCACTTAGTGCACAAAACGCGTACGATATCGGCACAACCTCCGCTAGGAACGCTAAACGACACAACCACAAAACCAAGACCCTGATCGTACCGATCGCGCATTCACAACACAATATATATCGTGGAAGATAATATATATAACATCGCAACGTCAAATGAAACCCACGCCTGATTTAACCGAAAACCTAGTAAGCATATTTTAATCATTTAGCTCAAATCTAGAAATTTAAACAATTCTAGTGATCACAATCAACACATAGTAGCTTAAATAAGTCACACAAACATTTACTACAATTTTAATCTCACCCAAATAAGATTTAGTAAAATTTAATTTGCAATTAAGCTTAACTAGACAACTAGGAAAAATAACAATTAACAATCTCATAATTAGATCAAGTTTTCCTTGTCTAAACAACTCACTTAACCATTACAAACAATCAAAACCCTAACTTGATCTTCAAAACCTTTTCTTGAATTTCTAAACATGCAAATTAAAGCCATATTTAAATATCTAATAAGCCAGCTTAATGTATTAAAACAACAACTAAGCTTAGGGTTAGCATTTTATACCTCAAAACTTGATTCTAAACTTGCAAAAAGATTTCCAAAATAGCCTCCAAAATACTAACTTTCATCAAGATCCAAGCAAGATTTAAGGCTAAAGAATAATGGGTATGGATTTGTTTTTGAGTTTGTGGGATTATTTGATGATTTTTGATGAATTTTAGAAGCTTTTAAATGTGAAAATGGGGTAAGAAATGAAATGGGGCAGCAAGGGGGGTTCGGCCAACATGAGGAAAAGTGGGGAATGTTGGAAGTGTGTGGAAAAAATTAAGTTAAAAACACCATTAAAGCTTAATAAAACACATTACTTTATGCCACCTCTTAATTCTTTTAATTAAATTTTCATTAAACCACCAAAATATCTTGATATTTCTAGGATATTTTGGAAACAAGACAAAATGGTTAATCTTGTGATTAAGTTGGCATGGATTCACATTAGCATAAGTAACCCAAACCAAATTGTAATTACCACTAATTAAGTGCATAATTAAAAGCTTATAATAATATTTTAATTAAGGAAAAATAGTTAAGTGAACTAAAATTTACAAGTGACCAACTAAATACCGCATACAAGCAATTTCCTAATTAAACTAGGTGTAGTTAATTCTATACAGAAAAATGAACACTTTTAGGTTTTTACGGAAAACACAATTTATTTTACCTATTATCGGAAAATTCACCTAAACGATTTTTAAAACGTTACATGTATATTTTATAAATGTGAAATTTCTAGTAAATAGAACCTAGTTTGATAGTATATGGTATTTTCTTGAAATGTTGTACTTGTGTTATATTTGGATGGATTTTCATGTAATAGTGATTCCTTTGATTTAGAAAACTTGGAATGTTTATATAATTAAAATAGATATTTTGATAATAGTTATATATATATATATATATTTAATGAAAATAATTTATTTATTTTCTTATAGAAATCTTATTTTCTAAAGAAAAATGTATAAAAATTCCATCGAGATCGAATGCTCCATAAGGAGATCTGCATCTCGCTCTATTAAGCCCGAGGATGTGCAATAATCCGCACCATCCCGAACGGGGTCCCTAAAATGGGTTGTAGAGACGCAATTGCATAGAAATGATTAATACACTTTCGTATAGAAAACGGTTTTATAAGTTTAGGGTATTTATTTGTAAATCGTATTTCCCGTATTATATTGTCCCAAAATCAAACGTGATATGATAGAGATGTATGTTGTGATGAGATAAGTCATTACCTCGTGAAATATCTAAAAGTATAGCAAGGTTTAAAGGTTTTAATGTCGAAATGAATAATATGTGGCATTTTTATGTAAAAATGCGATAATTGTCACAAAAAATGATTATTTTGAGGTGAAACTTGATTTAATGGTTTTGTTAATGTTTGTTAAGCAATGTGTAAGAATATGAAGTTATCTTGATTAAGAAAAGTATAGTTTACATATGTTTGTTTTTATAATGTGGAATTAGGGTTTTGGACATGAAGAGGAGCTAGGGTATGGAGTTATATTTATAATGTGGAATTAGGGTTTTGGAATTGAAGAAAAAATTAAAAAGCATTAAAAATTGGATTTAAAGCTAAATTTTAATTCTCTGGATAATTGCAGAAAAAATAAACAGAACAGGGGTGGTGGGGTAAACCAAAGGATTTAGTGTGAAGAGCACGGGGGATTTTTACTATTGGAGGCCCGTCGGCGTCGACCCCAGAGCCGATATCACCGGTCCAATGGTGAGTGTCTGCCGTTGGATTCTCGCCACATGCCCATGCCAGTAAATACACTATTTTATACATGTTTGTTTTATCTGACATTTCATTTTTACGTGTATTGCACGTGTAAAATTTTTGGCTTCCAAAAAGTTTAAAAGAAAAATCAGTAAAAATAATATGTGGCTGATGGGATTCGAACACTGGGCTACGTCACAGCAGTGCAAGGCTTGTTAGTTGTATGTATGCCCTAGAGACCATTATTGTACATGAGATGTATATTATAGTGGATGCTTGGACATATATAGGGAGGACTTTCTTGCTCGACATGATAGTACGCTATCTGGTTGCTCTTTATCTTAACATGTACACTTATTGTCTCTCTGTTACATGTTAATAAAGCCCTTAAGATGTGTACTTGATTGCCAGGATTATGATGCAGATCATACTAGTGGGGCCTGGGCAGTCTATGAGATCATCCTTCAATGTTCCTAGTCGTGGGAATATCGAGACGGGGTATCGATATTCCAGAGTAGACTAGCGTATATCCTCTCGACCCATATGATGGGTGATGGATGATCCCATATCCATTGGTTTTTGACATCAGAGATGGTATACGGGTGCTCAGTGGAGACTGGGTACACTGAACGAACTCGCCGAGAACTTCTAGATGGTATTATACCTCACGTCAGATAGCAGTTCTCTGGTGACACTGGTACAGGTTAATCTATCGACCCGAGATCGTCATAGAGTCTTATGTGTCTCCCACTGTGCTTTGATTTCCACCCTACCACGGCTCTACTGAGTCATGCAAACAGGTGGTTTTTGGGTACAGTCCTGAGTCACATGGAGGCAATGAGCGATAGGAGGGGATTCGTCTCTCCCGGTATTGGGGGTTGATGTTGCGCTATGGTCGATTGGCCATAACTGAAATCCCTGGCCAGGGTAGATGTGATTTACTGGTAAATGTTATCAGTAGTTTCATGTCCGTTATGGACCTTACATCGGCATGACTTATCAAGCTATTGGGGTCTCACGTTTACCACCCCTAGGCGAGATATGCGACATATCAGACGAAGAGACCGGACTGTACGGTAGTGTTACTGATTGGATTCGCAGGAGTATGAGCAGGTTTGCTTGTTGATCTTCTTATCGCTCAATACCCGGATGGCCGTTACGTTTAGCACGCCTCTTGCGGCTTGTGGGTGTTTGATATGATCATCACCTACTGCTGGCATATTGACGAGTCTTTAGAGTCCTACACAGAGGTTTCCTGGCTCAGGCGAAACGGAGTAGGAGCACATATGTGATATGTGCGGGACCGAGATTAATACGCGTATGAGATACTGTATTCTATTCTCACGATTTATATCATTGGTCTGTTATATGCGATATAGCCGGGTTATCGAATCAAGTGTTGATTCGATAAATTGATACACATAATATTAGTCGGTTATATATGATATAGCCGGATTATTAAATCAAGCGTTGATTTAATAATCTAATGTATAATTATATATTTGATATATTAATTTACATTGACTAATATTAGCTCACTTAAGATTACTTTTCTCACTTGATTATGTATTAAGTATATATGTGATATATACTTGTGTACATGTTGGTGTCATGCTTGATGATACATGCAATTTGGGTGTATGTATGACTTACACCATGCTTACATTAATGTAGGGTTTTATTTATTTTAAGTAATTCAAAATGAGTTGGAAATTGGTCATGGCTTGAAGCTTCTTGAAGCTTGAAGATACCTTGACCAAGTCCACTTGTTTTGTTTTACTTAAGATATTTTTTAACCTAACTATTAAAATTAGCCATGGTTAAGTCTTTACAATATTTAGTATATGATACTAACTCACCCATGATTGCATAATTAACCACTTGATTTTATTCTTGAGTTCATTCTTCTTCTTCTTCATCTCAACTCAAAAGCTCTCTAGGTTTTTGATAAATGGTGAAAATGAATAAGAAAATAAAATCTAAAGTGAGCCCACTTCCTACTTCATCATCCTCTACTACTTGCCATTTAGTTTAGGGTGTTCTCTTCACAAAGTTCATCACCTAGTGAAGAGCGAGTTTGGGTTTGAGTCTCCTCGACGTAGATCATTTTCGGCCTCGAAGACTTCGAGCAAACTTGTTCATTTCTCCAAGAGAACCCATACTAGAGTTTGGGAGATCTTCACTCGCAGCGAAGGGACTACTACACAGAGCCTTAGAAGTGAAGGACCGGTCTACAAAGGTTGTATTCCTTGTTCACTACTTGTAATGGTTGATTACATGTTTCATTTCGTCTATTCACTCTAGCTTGAACCTAGCTTAGGATTGATTAGCACATTAGAATTTTTAAATTTGGTATGGTAGTTACTGTGAAAACCCAGTAGGGTGCTAAGGAATCCCAACAAGACTTTACCAATGAGCTACAAACTATTTCTTGTTGTTCTTAAGTAAGTACAACTTTTAAATTGTGCTCAGGCTTGCAAACTCCTTTCCGTATTTTAAGAAGAAAAATTTTGTACAGAAAATTCAGGGTCGTTATACCGTCAGCGAACTAACGCTCGGTAAATCCCCAAAAGGATGACGTGATGTATATAAATGAAATACAAGGTATAATGTGATATATGGTATAGCATGGATATAAATCATGAACATGTAAATAAGTATAGTAGCGTGCATGTCAACTATATTAGCATGGCAAACAAGTATAATATGGCCGTGGAGTGTAGGTATAGTGAACATGAAGGGAATGTATGTGTCCTAAAAGGTTTCTAAAAGGGTAAAAGTAACTAACGTGAATTCAAGGTGTGAGTATCAACCAAATCTCAAGAGTGTTCTCGAACCCAACAGGCTGTAATCCAAGAGTAAGGAACCGCGGGTCCTCATGATAGTCAGTAACGGGACTTCGGCCGTCGTCAAAGTATTCCAAACTCAACATGCTATAATCCAGGAGAAGGAAATACGGGCACTCATGATTGTTAGTATTCATGATTGCCTGTATTCATGATTGTTAGCATGGGACTCTTAAGATTTTATTGGACTCATAACTCAAACTACCCCAACACCCCGTGTATATTAGTCTATAGTTAAAATTACAAGTCTTGCCCGAATCCATGAATACATCAAGTTTTCAAGATTGAGTTCATGTCAAGATCAAGTATTCATGTCACGTTTCAAGTATTCATGTCAAGTTGTATTCATGGTTCGGGTCAAGTCAAGTCAAGCATTTAATTGGATTATGTCAAACATATAATATCTAATTATGTTTTCATGTACATACAACAATTTAAAGATCAAGATAAACAAGGTATACATGTTCGAGTAGCATGAAATAAGTCAAGTATATTATTCAAGTAACGGCCATAAACAATGCTGTTAAGAAGTGTTGTGTACGACTAATCAATCAAATCAATCAATTTCAGAATATAAACAAAATTATAGATCTAAGTGTTGTGCATGCGTGAGTTCCAGTCGCTCTTAAATACGATTACCGGTTTGGGAGATTCGTTTCATCACGCAGAACAGATCAGAATTTGTCCAGCACCGTCGCATATTTTTAAAACACAGTTTGACTTAATTTCCATCAGGTTTCAGGTTACGATAATTATTAGAAAATTGTAGGTCTTTTGATGTATTTATCCAAAACCTTAAGATTCGCACGATTTGGATTTTTGAAGCTCAAGTTATGATCATTTTAATTTCAGCGTTTAAAACAGAAATTCAGATTGCTGGACAGCAACTATATATTGTATTGTAAAACCTATATCGGATTGTTTCATGTGTTTATAAGTAATATAATATACAGGAAATTATTGCTCAATTAAATGTGCATCTACACATCTAAATTTTGTCACGAACGGATATCGGGAGTTCGAGTTATGTCCTATTTAAAAACAGTGTGCGAATCAGGACAGATTCTGTCCAGATCCGTCACTTAATATTGTAACGCAGTTTTCTATATTTTACGTCGGTTTTCAGTAAAAACTTAAAACTAAGAAAATCTAGATGTTTCGATGTATATATTCAAAACATCTGAAAACATTTAATTTCGATCAACTATTATAAAGTTATGGTCTCTTGAAAAGGATCCTTAATGACAGTTTTTTTGTTTTAAAAACGATGAATAAAAAATTACGTAACTCCTAAACCGTTCTTCGGTTTGATATGAAATTTTTACTGTAGATTTAAAATTCTATCTATTATTTTATCCTATTGTTCCAAGAATTTCCAGAAGTGGAAATTAATTTATAAAAATTATTTTAAAGATAAATATTTTGTAAGATCGTATTTGAAAATGATAAATCTATGGTATTTATTTATAACTTTGTTTTCTTGTATGCAAAAATAAATATAAATAATTAAAATTTTAGTGATAAATAGCATAAATTAACATATGTGAAGGAAACATATGATCCGGTCATGATTAACCGTCTAAAACAATAATACTTAACATGTTATCAACCATTGCATGCAAGATTTTATAACTGACATATATGCTTTATTTCAACCATTTTTTAATTTAACAAAAAAAACTTTATCATGGGACTAACTAGTTATCTCAAGATTCGGCATGATGGAGGTATGGTAAGGGGATGAATTTCAAGTAGAGAAAAGGAGGAGGAGAGAGGACTTACGGGTTGTGTGAATCGGTATAACAACCGGTTCACTGATTCGATTCTAGCGGTAAAAACAAGTCATGTGACCTAGGCTCGAGCAACCAAGAAAATGATCAAGTTAGTTTCTAAAAGTATTCTCTATGAAGATTTTGAGAGGAAAGAAAAGAATGTAAAGCGGTGCTTACAAAGTTTGTGAATGGTACAACACTTCGGTCTTGAATTCCTAGGGACGAAGTGAGCTCCGGTGGCGCCGAAACTCTGAAAGCTTTAAGAATGAAGATTTGAAATAATTTTTTTGAAGGAGGATGCACAATTAAGGAGCGAACATATAAAACAATATTAATATGGTCATTATAATAATTCATAATCATAACCATACTAATTATTATATGCATTCATTTTTAGAGTTAAAAGGAAGATGAAATGAAAGATCTCATTTGTAGCTTATGAGAGAGTTTAAACAAAATAGATAAAAAAATAGTTGCAAGAATAGGGATTTGAACATGTGACTTATGGAATAACAATGCAAGAACTAAACCAATGAGCTACAAGGTATTTCTTGCACGTATTTAATTAGAATTAAATATATGTTGTTGCTTAAAAAGAAAATGGGATTTTGGGCTAATAGTTTAATAAAAGAAAATGAAAATGAGATTGGATTTGGGTTATGGGCTGGGTCAGGTCTTTCGTTTAATTTGAAATAGGTTAAGATTTAGTTTAAAAAAATGTGTTTGGGAAAAATAGATGGAAAAATAAAATAATATATTTAATAGAAAACAAAATATATGGAAAAATACTAAGAATAAATAAATACAATATTTAACTAAAAAAAGAAAACACGAAGGTATATTAATATTGGGGTCGTTATATACTACCCTCCTTAAAATAATTTCGTCCTCGAAATTACTTTAAAAGGATGTTGCAATAGAGTAAGGAAATAAGATTAGGATGATGTCGTCGCTTTTCGTCGTTGCGTTCCGTCAGTCGGTACTCTAAGTAATTCGCTATAAGATAACCAGGAAGATGAGGAAATGCTGTCAGGATAATTCAAGAGTAGTTTACAAGAATCCCACAAGCAAATACTCGAATAGAAGAAAAGTAATTAGGGATTGAATTGAAGAATGGTACAAAGATAAGAATGAAAATCGAATTTAAAAATTAAGAAATGATATAAATTAATAAAGAAGATATGATTAGATAATCAAGAATAAGGATACGCAGTAGTACATAGCTAAATCAAAAGAAAAGAGAATCAAAGGCGGAACTCTAAGCAACTCAAGTAGAGTATCGCATTGTAACTATACTGCAGTTCATAGTTACATTCACATAACTCCATTTAAATCGCTCAAATTCTACTATCAGAGTCAATAGAAGAAAACAATAAGGAATGAAGAAGATCAACAAAATAATATCAACCTAAGATGAATGGTTCACAGTTTCGTTTCCTTTACGTCGAGACATGATTATCGGGGAAAATAAGAAAAGGATTCAAAGGGATGAAATCATGGTACAGTCGTTACAGTCTACCCTCCTTAAAATAATTTTGTCCCTGAAATTCCCATAAGAAGACTTCGCAACAAGGTACTGGAAAGCTAAGAATAATATCGTCTTTGAGCTCCGTCGATCGATACTCTAATCAATTGAGCTAATAGGCCTATGAGATACAAGTAGAAATGGTGAACAAGAGTTAAAAATTCAAAAGTCGAAAGATGGTATTCAAGGAAGACGAAGGTGGAGTCCAAGATGGATTCAAGGAATATGGTAGGATTCAAAAGAAAAGTCGAATGTAATAATTGGATTTCATAATTCTTGTATTATATTCGTTACGATGTTCATGCAGAACTGATCCGCATAGGCCACTAACAAAACCTGTCACTCCCCGCTTCCCAAAAGAGTGGTAACGGCCCGCGACGAGACCCTCGACGTATTTATTCCGAGACGGTCATTTCTCGAAATAAATACGTTAAGCGTCTATAAGCAATATAAAGTAGCAAGAATAAACAAAAGAATGAAATCCAACTTTGATTTATTACATTCAAGATTCACAATTGAAAAAATATCTAAATACAAGATACGATAACATGATAAGCCTTAACAAGGAGGCATACTTAAATAAGCTAAAATGAAATGAAAAGCCGAATGAAACCAAACGTCCGATTGTGATGCGAACTAGTTGCACTCCTCTTCGACCGTTTCTATTTCCTCTGTCTTAATACCACCTGACGAACATTCCAAAAAAGAAAGAAAGATGGGTGGAATGTCCGTCTGTCACACCCTGCTTCCCGGTGTACGAAGAAGGAGACATGGCAGGCCGCGACGTGTTTACTCAGAAGTAAACACGTTAAGCGTAAATAAGCAATGTAAATGTAAAGCACAAGAATGACAAGATATGTAATATAAACAACAACTTTTTTTAATATCCATTCTTTACATACAACTGAAAAGTAAAGTAAATGATAGAAAGCGATGCCTAAATAATGGCATATAAACTGAAAAGAAATAACCACAAGTAAAAGCCTAGAAGTCTGGCTCCTATGTGAACTGCTCCAAATCGTCCTGGATAAGCTCGGTCTTCTGAGAGTCGGGACCTCTTGATGAACATTCCAAAGAAAGAAGAGTCGGGAATGTCGTCAACGAACCAGCGCTCGGTAAGTACCAAAAGAAAGAGTAGAATAGACAAGTAAAGAGAATAGAACTGGTAAATTGTACAGGTTTAGGTTTGTTATACTAACGTGGTTGTTTGTAACTTGGTACAGAAGGTATCAGTGTATACGAGAGGAGTCCAACTTTCTCCATGGATTATGGTAACCCGTAGTACAAGGCCCCGTCAAAATCCACGGGGCAACAGCATAGGATGTTCATGTAGGTGTGTTTTAGTGTCCATCATCGTGCCACTTTGAACACATTCCGTACCAGTCTACCCCGTTAAAACCCGTAGTGTATATTGTATTGATTGTATTGATTTGTAGTTATCATACTTGCCGAGACCATGGTATATGTTGTTCATGTAAACTGATTCAGGATGTAAACGGTAGTCATGTAGTCAAGTTCAAGATATAGCCATGGTTCGGTCAAGTCAGGTCATGTTGATATTGTTCAGGTATTCATGTTCAAGTTCAAGTGTTCATGTTTGGTATATTGGATTCATGTTGAATTGGAGTTATGATTGGATTCATGTTTGGATTGTATTCAGATTAGACCGAGACTCAGATTGAGTCAGACATTAAACAGATTTGGATCCTGAATTAGATTTTGGTGTTATCGTTAACTGCTGCACATGGATGGCAGTATTTGTGTCTTTTTCCAAGACAATTACTATTGATAACCCCTTTTTAGTTTTCTGCCTTAAATAGGCAAGCACCCACTTTCTCTGGCTCCCTGAGGCTCAAGAGAATCTGTCCCGCTTAAACCTATATTTAATAGAGTCCTTAATGTAATTTTATATACCTCGAGGGGATTTTATGAAAAATATTTTATATACTTTCAAAATAAATCTCGAGTAATTATTTATATTATTTAGAATTGTCATGAATGAGAATTTTAGAGAATAAGGTATATTAGTGAAAATATACATAACTTGAATAGTTCAAGGTATTTTAGTGTAAACTTTGACTTGTATTGATTCTTGATGGTATTTTCATGAAACTTATAATTCTTTTATTTTCTAGAAAACATGGAATTTTATTATATATTAAAAATATATAATTTGATAATATTTATATAATTATTAAAAATAATTTTTTATTATTAAATAGAAATCCTCGTTTTTCTTAAAAATTGTATTAAAATTCTATCCAGATCGTATGCTCCGTGAGGAGGTCTGCATCTCGCCCTACTAGTTCCGAAGATGTACGATAATCCACACCATCCAAACCGGGTTCCCCAAAATGGGTTGTAGAGTCATAATCGCAAGGAATTAAGTAATACAATTTAAAGAAATCCGGATTCTTTAATAGTTTAAAGTATTTTGATGAAAAGTCGTATTTTGCCTCAAAAATATTGTTTAAGAGAATCGTGCTATGTCAAGATGTGTGTATGTGAGAGGTAGGTCATTACCTCGTGAGGTTTTCTAAAGGTAATATTAACCAAAACAATAAAAGATGTCATATGTAAAGTTTGTGGTATTTAAACGAAAAATGCAATTTAAAGTTACATAACATGATATTTTAAGATGAAAATTATTTTAATTATTTGTTTCATGATTAATACGCAAGGTATAGTGATATGGATGAATGATTCTTAAGAAAAAATTATAATTTTAAAGATTATAGAATCGAATATCGGCACTTACCGATAAGTTTTGAAAAGAAGAATTTTTATGTTAGAAAGAGGAGGGGAGATGGGACTTACAAGTAAAAAGGAGAGAGAGGAGGTAGAGGATGACGATAATAGCTTTTGTGGAGTCGTGGGGTCGCCGGAAACGTCTCGAATCTTCGCCGGAATTTGACCTAGGGCTAACTCCACCTATACTCTTCTTAGATTTAGAAATTTTTGAGAATTTTGACAATAGGTTTCAGAATGAAGAGATGCTAGTGTATGGGGTTGTATTTATAATGTGGAATTAGGGTTTTGGAATTGAAGAAAGAATTAAAAAGCATTAAAAATTGGATTTAAAGCTAAATTTTAATTCTCTGGATAATTGCAAGAAAAATAAACAGAACAGGGGTAGTAGGGTAGGCCAAAGGGTTTAGTGTAAAGAGCACGGGGGATTTTTACCAGTGGAGGTGCTGGGTTCCTTAGGGTCACCGCTGGGTTTCGGATGGCATCGATCATGCCGTTTTAAAAATTTTGGCGCGCTAAAGAACCTTAACCTAGAATCTTAACTAGAGAATTAGACGAAACTAGAATGTAAATATCTTTACATCTAAGCGAACAAGGAATACAACCTTTGTAGACCGTTCCTTCACTTCAATTGCTCCGTGTAGTAGTCCCTTCGCTCTAAATAGTGAACTCCTGGACTTTAAAAAGGCTCCACAAGATGAAAAGAACAAGTTTGTTTGAAGTTTTCGAGGCCGAAGATGATCTACGTCGAGGAGACACCAACTCAAGCTACCTCTTCACTAATATGGAATTAGTGAAGCTAACACCCTAAACTAAATGGCTAATCTAGTAGAAGATGATGAAGTAGGAATTTTGCTTTTAGAAATATTTTTCTCACTCATTTTCTTCACCTCCCAAATTGCAAGAGAGCTAGAGGAAGGAGATGAAGAAAAGCAACCATGGAAAATGGCAAGTGTAGAATGGGAACCATGGGTAAGTTAATATCATATACTAACTCATGTAGAGACTAAACCATGGCTAATCATAATGGTTGGGTTAATAAATATCTTAAGTAAAACAAAATTGGTGGACTTAGTCAATGATTCTACAAGCTTCCACTGAGCATCAACCATGACTAATTTCCACCCAATTTTGAATTACTTTAAATAAATAAAACCCTTGATTATGTTAATCATGGTGTGAGTCTCATACACCCATGTCACATGTATCATCTAGCATGACACACAAAAATGTACATTAATATATATTACATATATACAAAATGCACAAGTGAGAAAAAAGAAATGCTTAAGTGAGCAAATATTAGTTAATGTAAATTAATATATCACACATATAATTATACATAAAATTATTAAATCAACACTTGATTTAATAATCCGGCTATATCACATATAACCGACTAATATTATATGTATCAACTTATCGAATCAACACTTGATTCGATAACCCGGCTATATCATATATAACCGTCCGATATCACATATCGCGATAATAAAATACGGTATCACATACCCGTATTAATCTCGGTCCCACACATATCACATATGTGCTCCTACTTCGTTTCGCCTGAGCCAGGAAACCTCTGTGTAGGACTCTAAAGACTCGTCAATACGCCGGTAGTAGGTGGTGATCATATCAGTCACCCACAAGCCTCAAGCGGTCTGCTAAACGTAACGGTCACCCGGGTATTGAGCGATCAGAAGATCAATAAGCAAACATGCTCATACTCCTGCGAATCCAATCAGTAACACTACCGTACAGTCCGGTCTCTTCGTCTGATATGTCGCATATCACAACCTGGGGATGGTAAACGTCAGATCCCAATAGCCTGATAAGTCATGCCGATGCGAGGCCCATAACGGTTCGAGAAACTAATGATAACACTTATCAGTAAATCTCAGCAACTCTGGCCAGGGATTTCCTGTTATGGCCAATCAAGCATAGCGCAACATCAACCCCCAATACCGGGAGAGACGAAATCCCCTCCTATCGCTCATTGCCTCCATGTGACTAGGGACTGTACCCAAAAACCACCATTTTGCACGATCTCTTGAATGTGGTAAGGTGGAAATTAAAGCACAGTGGGAATCACACAAGACTCTATGACGATCTCGGGTCGACAGACTAACCTGTACCAGTGTCACCAGAGAACTGTTATCCGACGATAGATATAATACCATCTCGGAGTTCTCGGCGAGTCCGTTCAGTGTACCCAGTCTCCACTGAGCACCCATATACCTTCTTTGATGCCAAACACCAATGGATGTGGGATCATCCATCGCCCATCACATGGGTCGAAAAGCATATACGCTAGTCTACTCTGGAATATCGATGCTCCGTCTTGATACTCCCACGACTAGGAACATTTGAAGGATGTACTTACCGACTACCTCTGCCCCACTGGTATGATCTGCATCATAATCCTGATAGTCAAGTACTCATCCTAATGGCTTTATCAACATGTAATAAAGAGATAATAAGCGTACATGTTAAGAAAAAGTGAAACCAGATAGCATACTATCATGTCGAACAAAAAATTCCTCCCTATATATGTCCAAGCATCCCCTATAATATACATCACATGTATAATAATGGCCTCTAGGGCATACATATAACTAACAGGAGGCCCGTCGGCGTCGACCCCAGAGCCGATCTCGCTGGTCCAATGGTGAGTGTCTGCCGTTGGATTCTCGCCACGTGTCCATGCCAGTAAATACAATATTTTACACATGTTTGTTATATCTGATTTTTCATTTTTACGTGTATTGCACGCGTAAAATTTTGGGCTTCCAAAAATTTTAAAAGAAAAATCAGTAAAAATAATATGTGGCTAATGGGATTCGAATACAGGGGCTATGTCACAGCAGTGCAAGGCTTTACCAATGAGCTACAAACTATTTCTTGTTGTTCTTAAGCAAGTACAACTTTTAAATTGTGCTCAGGCTTGCAAACTCATTTTCGTACTTTAAGAAGAAAAATTTTGTAGAGAAAATTCAGGGTTGTTACACCGGCAGCGAACTAACGCTTGGTAAGTCCCCAAAAGGATGGCGTGATGTATATCAATGAAATACAAGGTGTAATGTGATATATGGTATAACATGGATATAAATCATGAACATATAAATAAGTTTAGTAGCATGCATGTCAACTATATTAGCCTGAAAAACAAGTATAATATGGATGTGGAGTATAGGTATAGTGAACATGAAAGGAATGTATATGCCCTAAAAGGTTTCTAAAAGGGTAAAAGTAACTAACGTGAATTCAAGGTGTGAGTATCAACCAAATCTCAAGAGTGTTCTCGAATCCTGTCACGCCCCGCTTCCAGGTGTACGGGGAAGGGACGCGGTGACGCCCGCGATGTATTTACTCAGAAGTAAACACGCTATGCGTATCTAAGCAATATAAAGTAAAGTACACAAGAGACAAGAATGTAAATGAACAGCAAATTTATTTATTAAACATTCTTTTACAGGTACAACTGGAAAGTAAATACATGAATGGGAAGCAATGCCTAAACAATGGTATAACTGAAATGAAAATATGTACAAGTAAAGTCTAATGCTCCAGGTCTTTAGTGTACTGCTCCAAATGCTCATGGCTTGTCTCGAGCTAGTTCGTCCGATTCACCTGACAACATTCCAAAGAAGCATAGAAATATGAATGTCGTCAGCGAATAATCGCTCGGTAAGTCCCAAAGAAGAAAAGAAGTAGAATAGACAGAAAAGAGAGTATATCTAGTATAATATTTGATTGTTAGGTTAACGTAGTGTTTGTATCTTGGTACAGAAGATACCGGTGTATACGAGAGGAGTCCAACTTACTGTAACATTTCAGAAAATAAAATATTATTTTTGGAATTTAAATAATTAAATAATAAATATTAGGGATATTTTAAAAGTATGGAGATTAGTTTTTAAAAAGGTATAATTATATACCGAAAATTTGGAAAATAATTGAGAATTTAATAAGAATTATTGATTTGAAGGTATTTATGTGGTTTGAGTATTTTATGAATTATTATACAATTAATTGTAAATGGGTTATTTACTAAACTCGATTAGTATTTCACTAATTTTGCATTAATCTAGTTTATGTGTTATTCATGCAACAAAATATGTTGCAAACACTTGTCACATATTTTATGAACCATGGTTTCCTTTTTTTTTCTTTAATAATTTATTTTAAATGGGGAGAATAAGAAAAAGGAAAAGAAAAGTAAAGAAAAGAGAAAAGGGGACAAGATGACATGAGTGGTGACATGTGAGAGAGAGAAAGAGAGAGGAAACTTCCACACTCTTCCTTGGCCTTTTACCATGGCCCTCGCTATTCTTCACTTCATTTTCCATTTTCTCTCCTTCTTCAACCTCCATCACCTCCTCACTATCACCCATGGCCACCCTCCAAAACCACCACTAAACCCTATACTCTCTTCATAAAAATTAATCACAAGACCATCACATACACCATGGATAGATCAAGATTAGACTTTGAAGACTTTGGGCAACCCTAGAATTTTCCTTAGTTGCCAAATGAGGTATATTTCCACACCATTAGTTTAGAATCTTGTATTTCTTATATTTTATCATAGTTTAGAGTTAAACTGACATGGTTTAGTGAACTTTGAGAATTTCTATAGGAGGGTTAGGAGATAGAATGACTTGTGAAGATGTAATTGAGGTGTGGTGATGTTTTTCATGACCTTGGTGATGTATTAGAGACCCAAAACAGAGACCATGAACTTTGAATTTTTCCGATATCGTATTTTTGTGGATTTGTGATGCCTATAGGAAATCTGGGGCAACCTGAGGTATTTTTAAGAAAATCAAACAAGTAAAGTAACCTAGATAGATCATTAGAAGACCACCACGAGAAGACGAGAGCCCAATTCCTTCATGGGACCAGCGAGATCGGGGATTTGGTAAATCTCGTCTGGTCAATGTTTGTATATGGGGTTGTATTTTGGTGTATAGCTCAGTTACCTCATAATCTAGCTTCTGTATTGTTTGTTTAGCCCCACACTACCTAAGTCAAAATCTGGAGCCAGTTTTCTAAGTTGTTGTTTTGAGTTTTGTGGATTTTAATAACTTGAGTTTTGATGATATGTTTTATCTCGATCGATTGGCATTCGTACGTCGATGTCGAGGGTTATTGGTTGTTTTGCATGCGTGGTCCGTAGGTTCTAACCTATGTGCATTTCATGTGCTGTATCGAGTTTTCTCGTATTTGATTCTCGTTTACGATACGATATAATGTATTTGAAACTGTAGGTACCCCACGTGAACATCGTACGACGAGGGAGAGCGTGGCGTCATTGACTTCGGCAAGCGAGGATTGAGGTGAGTAAATGCATATCTACGGGGGAAGTCGGGTGAATGTCATATAGCACCCCCGCAACAGTAGAATAGGGTATTACTATATTGGTAAGTTTGGATGTGATATTTGGATACTTAGCGAATAGGGTATTTAGAAGACCTTAGGTTAGATTCGATTGATCTAGGAAGACCTATCTATAGGATGTTTATCTTGGTGGCGAATCGCAGGTTATATGTAGTCACACACATACGCGCGCACGCACACACACTTGATTTTGTGTGTATATGTATGTATATATATATATATGTATGTGAGTATGTGTATGTGTGTGTGTATACACACACACACACACACACACACACATACACGGGCGATGAGGATAGCATGTGATATGTGGAGATGAGTCGATATGATCGGGCATGATGCCGTGAGATTTGGATATGTCATGATATGGTATGTGATATAATATTATAATGGATCGTTGGGCGATATGTTTTCATACATACGATGATATGTGAGTTGATAATATTTGAATGTACGAGACTTTAGATCCGTACCACTGATTTGATATTGATATTGTACGACGATTGATACCGTACGACTCATGATTCATATTATTTTGACCCATACCCTTGACTTTGAGGATGTCGTACGATAGATATTACCGTACGAGACATATAAGATGATTGATCCGCACTCTTGACTCGAGAATGCCATATTATGTATTACACAGTACGTGACGCTATGAGGCTGGATCGCCGACTACTACGTATATCGACTCGGAATTTAGGTAGATTTTCTTATCCTTCTGACTAGTTTCTTAGTTAGTCTCTTAGTTGTTTAGGTAGATGCTAGACTAGGCTCGAGTCATACATATTTTCAAAACTAACGAATCGTGAGTATTTTTAAAGACAGCCCGAGGGATACTACGGATTTTTCAAAGGACATATCTTTTCTCAAAAACCCCGTAGCCCCTACTTTTCTAAAGACCACGATTCGTGCTATTTCAAAACACTAAAACCGTATGATTCGTACACTGATATGTATATTTTATAATGCTACATTTACTATTCACTTGTTCTGTTGTTTTTGTGTTGTTCTCATTGCATTGCATATTTATTACATGTGTTTTCTTTAGTTATTATGAATCCCGTCTGTCAGGACACCAGCACCATTACCGATGATGCGTATGTTCCACGTACACTTGCTTTTCGGCTCACACACATCATCATCGGTAATTGCCATGTCACATACACTTTAGAAAATGTTACTTCATTGGTATAATCTGCTAGCTGGTAGTTTTAACATAGTACTAGTATGCTTACTCTCATATACTAGTTTATATATTGTATTATTTACTTAGATACCTCATGCATTTATATATTCATTTTGTTATGCAATATTGTGGGTTTTATGCCGATATTCACTGCTTATTGACTTTTGATTTTTGGATTTTGGATTTTCCATGAGATTTCTGGATTTGGGGGAAAACCGCAAGGATTTCATAAACTCATTTTCATTTTAAAAATGCTAGTTGCGGTTTTCTCATGATATGATGTATATGGCGTCCACCATGAGTTTTCCTGATTGAGTTGGTTTTCGAGACCCGATTCGAGGAGTAGGATGAACCGTTTCGGGTATATGGTGGACCCGGTAAGGTATCCCGGGACAAGAAGCTCGAGTTATAGCCGATGAGCCTGGTAGGGGCAGACTACCTACCGGTGATATTTGGCGTGGCGAATATTCGGAGGATACCGACCATAGCCATGAGATTGGATGATATGGGCCAATCCGGACTGACGGAGCCCAGGATTTGAGTATTTTGTGTCGATATTTGACACGGATTTATGTCGATTTCATTGATGATACTCCAGTTTTTATACTAAAATCTTACTGAGATAAGAACACACCTTTCTCATACAAATATATTCTGATTTCATTCTTGATGCATTCATACATCATATATATGACATGTTGCTACTTGAGGCACTGACACGAGTACTTGGTATTACACTTATGCTTAGATTATCACGACTAGATGTTTCAGTATTATATTTGAGTATGTTACTGTATGACCTATGAGATCGACATACATGCGATTTCTACTCGGTGATGTCTTCTACTCACGAGTTGGCAACTCACCCCCGTTGTGCCACAGTTTCTTGCAGGTTTAGCCATACAGGTTCCGTAGCGGCTTGTTGGCACTTCACTTTCTTCCGGGTGATTGCTGGATAGGTGGGACACATTTGCTTCGTGACCACCGGTATATATATATTTGTATATTTACTCAGTTGTATCTAGTTAAGCTCCATCAACCAGACTTGTAATTAGTAGACTTAGATAACCACAGTTGTATATTCTTTCGGTCTTAGAGTCGCGCTCATGTATTTATTGTTGTTTCTGGTTTTCTTATGATGCTTAGTTTTCTCGCTTTCATTCTGAGTTTTGATCCTCGCCCTTCGGCGTTGTATATTTATATTATCTTGCGTGGTTGTTCTGCCAATTGGCGAAGAGCTAGCTCCCGCTTGGGGATGCCTTATATATTATTACTTTTATTCGTTTTTGGGTTACAAATTACAAAGGAGGTGCTGCCCGAATTTCAAACGACCCAATGGTTTTCAAGCTAGATACAAATATAGTGTTTCCATTTATTACTACTTATGTTTATATAAGAATAAACTTGATTTTAGTGTACCTTATTTCAAAACAGCACCTCCACTATTTTCCTCTAAAAAGTTTAGATTTCTGGGATTTTGGCTTACTTGAATTAGGTGGGGTTCTATGGACTTCACATGATTCAAGTGCCAGTCACATGACTTTTCCGGATCGTGACACTTACACCGTGGATTTTGGTAACCCGTAGTACAAGGCTCCGTCGAAAATACCACGGAACAACGGTATGGATGTAATTACGTCTTAAGTGACCACCTCGTGCCACCTTTAACATATTCCGTACCATTCTACCCCTTTATAAACCCCGTAGTGTATTATTATATTGATTGTATTGTATTATCTGTAGTAAATGGAAGACTTGCCGAAACCATGATATCAGTAAATGGAATGGATATAAATGGAGAGTCGTATAGATAGAGTATATCCATGGTTCAGTTCGGTTAATATAGATTGATATAGATTGAATAGACGATTCATGGATTCATGTTGTATTGTAGTTTTATACTTGAATCACATTCAAGTCAGATTGATTGTATATTACCCGCGACTTGAACTGAGTTAGACTTTTAAATAAAATTGAAGTTCCGATTGTTTTGGAGTTATCGGTAACTGCTTCACATGGACGGCATGATTTGTGTCTTTTTCAAAGACAATTACCGTGTTAATAACACCGTTATTAGATTGTCTACCTTAGATAGGCAAGCACCCATATTACTGTGTTGGCCTTGAAGAGGCTCCTCCTTCCATCTGAGTGGCAGGGCGCTTCACTCCGGCAGATTGAGGTATGTCCTTCCTCTTCACTACTGCCTCGTATCTTCGGGCAGCCTTCAAAGCCAAATCATGGGTTGGGAAATCCCCTGTAGCTAATGCAGCTTGGATCTCCTAGTCCAACCCTTGTTGAAATCTTCTAGCCCTGATCTCAGCAGTCGGTATCAAGTGTGCCGCGAACCTGTTGCGGTCTTGTGTTAGCTGTGTAGTATATGATATTTGAATATTGAGACATATTTTACCTACTGAGCATGGTGAACTCGGCGTCATATTCATCTATTGACTTGGTCCACATCGAACCCTGTTGTAAATGAATAAATTGCTGCTCCATGTCGAATCGGGCAGTCTCAGGGAAGTATTTTGTGTCAAACATATCGCGAAAAGTCCTCCATTCGATCGATTGGTCAAGACAGCTTTCTTCCGCCTTCCACTAGACCTGTGCATTGTCAATGAGCTGCAGCTTCGCAACTCGAACCCAAGCGATCTCTGGCACTTGTACCGCTGCCAGGTCATCCTCAATGCTCTAAGCCCACTCCTCAGCTTCCAGAGAGCTCTCTTTTCCTGAGAATTGCTTGGGGTGCAAAGCCCGGAATTGCTTCACTCCCGGGGCTTCCGCTTCTGAGCGGTTCATCAAAATAGCAGTCTGCTGCTGCCGTCCCTCCAGGAGGCTGCGGATCCCTCAAGCAGTACCGTCTGCTCATTGATCGGAACAGCGACGGTAGGTGTAAGCGGTAGAGGTGGTGGAGTGTTGTTTAAATCGGTACAAGTGTTGTTCGGGGAATCCATAACCTTAAAAGAAAATTTTGGGTCAGGACAGATTCAAAATATATGAAATGGTAAAATTCAAGGAATATGTAAAGAATGTTTTTAGTTGCTAATTCTTGTGTTATATTGCTTAGGGCTTCATGCAGAATTAACCCGAATGTCCATGCAGAACTGACCTGCATGTCCATACAGAGCTGACCTACATGGGCTACCAACAAAACATGTTACGCCCTGCTTCCCGGTGTACGGGGAGGGGACGCGGCGAGGCCTGCGACTTATTTACTCAAAAGTAAACATGCTAAGCGTATCTAATCAATATAAAGTAAAGTCCACAAGAGACAGGAATGTAAATGAACAACAACTTTATTTATTAAACATTCTTTTACAGGTACGACTGGAAAGTAAATACATGAATGGAAAGCAATGCCTAAATAATGGCATAACTGAAATGAAAATATTTATAAGTAAAGTCTAATTCTCCGGGTCTTCAGTGTACTACTCCAAATGCTCCTGGCTGATCTCGAGCTCTAGTGCGTCCGATCCACCTGACAACATTCCAAAAAAGAAGAGAAATAGGTATGTCGTCAGCGAACAATCGCTCGGTAAGTCCCAAAGAAGGAGAGAAGTAGAATAGAGAGAAAAGATAGTATAACTAGTATAATATTTGATTGTTAGGTTAACGCAGTGTGTCACGCCCTGCTTCTCAGTATACGGGCAGAGGACGCGACGAGGCCGCTACGTATTTACTCCGAAGTAAACACGCTAACCGTATATAAGCAATATAAGTAAAAAGCACAAGAGACAGTGACAATAGATATAATTGAACAGCAAATTTATTTATTAACATTCTTTTTACAATACATCTGAAAATTAAATACATGGAATGGAAAGCAATGCCTAAACAGTGGCATAACAGAAATGGAAAATACAGAATGTAGATATGTACAAGGAATATAAAACTCTGGGTCGAAAGCTAGCTGGTCCAAGTCCTCGCTGGTGGGCTCGATCTTCTGAAGGTCCGATCCACCTGACAACATTCCAAAGAAGAAAGAAAAGGAGTGTCGTCAGCGAATAATCGCTCGGTAAGTCTCAAAGTTGAGGGAGAAATAGAATAAACAGAGAGAGAGTGCAACTTTTAAAGTTGTATTATATTGTTAACGCTGTTGTTTGTAGCTTGGTACAGAAGAGGCCAGTGTATACGAGAGGAGTCTCACTATACCAGAGACTACGGTATACGGAGTATAAGGAACCGTTCAGCCACGGTACAACGGCAATGGAGATTCAGGTTAGGTGTCTTATGGTTGCAGTCTCGTGCCACTTCTAACACCTTCCGTACCGATCTACCCCTTATAAACCCCGTGATATCTTGATTGTATTGTTTGAATTGTATATTGTATATAGATGGATGACTTACCAAAACTATGATATCAGTAATGGAACGGATATAATGGATGATCATGTAAATGGAATATATCCATGGTTCGGGTCAGTCAATATAAATTGATTAGATTGAAAAGATGGATTCATAGATCCATGTTGTATTGTAGTTTGATACTTGAATCATATTCAAGTCAGATTGATTATATTGAGACTCATTCTGAGTCAGACAATTAGAAAATAAATTGAAGTCCTGAATTATGTTTTGGTGCTATCGGTAACTGCTGCACATGAACGGCAGGATTTGTGTTTTTTCAAAGACAATTACCGTGTTGACAACACCATTTGTTAAGTTATCTACCTTAAATAGGAAATCACCCATATCTCTGGCTCCCTAAGGCTCAAGAGACTTTTCCCGCTTAAACCTATGTTTACTAGGGTCCTTATTGTAATTTAGTATAACTTGAGGGGGTTTTATGTAAAATAGTTTTGTTATACTTTCAAAAATATACCTCAAGTATTTAATTATCGTCTTTAGAGTTTTCACAGATGTTTATTTTATTCAATATGAAATTTCTAGTGAATATGATCTAGTTTTAAAGTATAAGGTATTTATTTGAAATATTGGAATTGTATGGTATTTTCTTGTAAATGAGATGTTTTTCTTGAATTTTGGAAATGTGGAATATTTTAAATATTAAAAGTAGATATTTTGATATTAATTACATATATATATTTATTTATAAAAAATATAAGTTTTATTTATAATAGAAATCACATTTTCTAAAGAAAAATTGTACTAAAAATCTTTCGAGATCGTATGCTCCTTGCAGAGGTCTGCATCTTACTCTAGTAAGCCCGTGGATGTGCGATAATCCGCACCATCCCAAATGGGTTTCTTAAATGGGTTGTAGAGGCGCAATTGCAAAGATTTGTTAAATACACTTCTTATAGAAAAAGGTTTTTATAAGTTGAAAGTAGTTATATGTAAAGTCGTATTTTTCCAAATCTATGTTCCCAAATTCTATCGTGCTATGTTAGATATGTGTGTTGTGAGGAGGTAGGTCATTACCTTGTGAAATATCTATAGGTATAACATGGAATTATGATGGTTTATGTCGAAACTAAATTATATGGTATTTTTCGGAAAAAGTATAATAAAAGTTACAAAAATGATCAGTCTGATGTGCAACTTGTTTTATTAAGTTTGTTAATGTTTATTAGTCAACATATAAGAATATGGTTTTATTTCGTTAAATAAAAGTGTAGTTTTTAAAGAAAACCGAATCGGAAGTCGGACTAACTCCACTTCCGTCGGGTTTTAGTTTTGAAAGTTTTTAGAATAGAGAAAAGAAGGAGAAGTAAGGATTTACTGGATGATTGGCTAGAGGAGAGAAAGAGGAAGAGGTGGGAGTTGCCGGTGCGTCGTTTCATCGTCGGTAAGTCCTTAAGTTGTCGCCGGAAGTTTGTCGGAGCTTCGCCCTTTGCTAACTCCACTTGCATACAAAAAGATCTTGGAATTTTCTAAAGAGTTTTTGTAGGAAATTTCAGTGTGAAGGGGTGTAAAAATAGAGTGGGTATTTATAGGGAAAATTAGGGTTAGGGTGTGATAAAAATGCATTTAAATTTTCATTAAAATGGGATTTAAAGGGATTTTATTATTCTCTGTAAATGTGCAGAGAATACTAAGGTTATGGGAGGAGTCCAAGAGTCGCTAGGGTAAAATAAAATTAGGGTTTGGTCCGAGTTGGACCGGCAACGCCGGCCCGAGTCACCATCTCGCCGGCCCGAGTTATGAGGTGAGGGCTCATATTGGTGCCATGTGTCCCTGACGCTTGGTCTAGCCTCGTGCATATGTTTGTTTAGGCTGTGACTCTTGGTTTTACAGGTTGTGCATGTGTAGACTCTTGGGCTTCTAAAAGATTAAAAGAATTTTAAAAAAGAATGTATGGCTGATGGGATTTGAACTCTGGTGCTTTGGTTCAACAGTGCAAGGTCTTACCAATGTGCTCCAAGCTCCTTCTTACTGTTCAAAAGCAAATCAAACTTATAACTTGTGCTCAGACTCAAATACCTCTTTCTGTATTTTTGAAAAAAAATGTACCGAAAGTTTAGGGCTGTTACATAGTGTTTGTAGCTTGGTACAGAAAATGCTAGTGTATAAGAAAGTATTCCAACTTACACCGTGGACTTTGGTAACCCGTATTACAAGGCTCCGTCGAAAATACCACGGAACAACGGTATGGATGTAATTACGTCTTAAATGGCCACCTCATGCCACCTTTTAACATATTCCATTCCAGTCTACCCCTTTATAAACCCCGTAGTGTATTATTATATTGATTGTATTATACTGTCTGTAGTAAATGGAAGACTTGCCGAAATCATGATATCAGTAAATGGAATGGATGTAAATAGAGAGTCATGTAGACGGAGTATATCCATGGTTCGGTTCGGTCAATATAGATTGATATAGATTGAATAGACGGATTCATGGATTCATATTATATTGTAGTTTTATACTTGAATCACATTCAAGTCATATTGATTGTATATTGCCCGCGACTCGAACTGAGTCAGACTTTTAAACAGAATTGAAGTCCTGATTGTTTTGGACTTATCGGTAACTGCTGCACATGGACGGCAGAATTTGTGTCTTTTCAAAGACAATTATCGTGTTGATAATACCGTTATTACCTTAAATAGGCAAGCACCAATATTTTTCGGCTCTCTGAAGCTCAAGAGAACTAGTCCCGCTTAAACCTATATTTACTAGGGTCCTTATTATAATTTAGTATAACTTGAGTGGTTTTTATGTAAAAGTGGTTTGATATAATTTTCAAAATATACCTCAAGCATTTAATTGTAGTCTTGACGGTTTTCATAAATGTATATTTTATAAAAGTGAAATTTCTAGTGAGTAGAACTTAATTTTCATAATATATGGTATTTTATTGAAATATCGGTATTGTTTTGTATTTGGATGGTATTTTCATGTAATGATGATTCCTTTGATTTGGAAAACTTGGAATATTTATATAATATAACTAAAATAGATATTTTGATAATAGTTATATATTTAATAAAAATAAATTTTATTTATTCTCTTGTAGAAATCTCATTTTCTAAAGAAAAATACATTAAAATTCTATCGAGATCGAATGCTCCTTTCGAAGGTCTGTATCTCGCTCTATTAGACCCAAGGATGTGCGATAATCTGCACCGTCCCGAATGGGGTCTCCAAAATGGGTTGTAGAGGCGCAATTGCAAGGAATTGTTTAAAACACTTTTTAAAGAAATGGTTTTGCAAGTTAATGGTATTTATTTGTAATGTCGTATTATCCCATAAACATATTCCTAAAACTTCATCGTGCTATGTCAAAGATGTGTGTTGTGATGAGACGGGTCATTACCTCGTGAGTTATCTAAAGGTAATAAAAATTTTCTGTTGTTTTATGTCGAAACTAAAGTATGTGGTATTTTACTGTAAAGATATAATAAAAATTGCATAAAAGATTATTTTGAGATGAAACTTGTTTCAAAGTGTTTGTTAATGTTTGTTAAACATTATGTGAGAGTATTGTAATGATTGTTTAAGAAAAATAACCTTTTTAAAGAAAACCCGAATCGGAAGTCGGATTAACTCCGTTTCCGTCGGGTTTTAGATTTGAAAGTTTTTAGAATAGAATTTGAGAAGGGGAGAGTGTGGCTTTTGAACAAGAGAAGGGAGAGAGGGAACTAAAGAAGGCTTCGGGGCGTCGTTTCGTCGCCTGGAACTCCTTGGAGCGTCGCCGGAATTTCACCCTTCGCTAGCTCCACTTGCTCACTAAAAGGACTTGAGAATTTTTGAGAGTTTTGGCAGGGAATTTCTGAGTAAGGAGGGATGAAATATAGTGTGGTATTTATAGGGAAAATTAGGGTTTAGTGGGTGATGAATTTTAGAATTAAAATGCATTTAAAGAGATTAAAGAGGTGATTTAATCCTCTCTAGATGAATGCAGAGTAAACAAATAATGTGGGGTTAGTGGGGTAGCCCAAGAGGTGAAGGGGGCAAAAATTCAAGGCAGTACCTACAGGTACGACCGGCGGTACCAATTTTTCTTTGAATTTCGCCGGCCCAATACCGGTGAATGGGCTTGTTTCATCGCCACGTGTCCCTGTCGCCTCATATACCCTGGTGCACATGTTTGTTTATTCTGTAACTCATCATCCTACGTGTAGTGCACGTGCAAACCCTTAGGCTTCTAAAAGATTAAAAGAAAATACAATAAAAATAATATGTGGCTGATGGGATTTGAACTCAGGTGCTATGTCTCAGCAGTGCAAGGTCTTTACTAGTGAGCTACAAGCTCTTTCTTGCTGTTCAAAAGCAAATTAAACTTATAACTTGTGCTCAGGCTCAGGTGTCCATTTATGTATTTTGGAAAAATTCAGTACAGAAAGTTTAGGGTTGTTACAAACCCAACAGGTTGTAATCCAGGGGTAAGGAACCATGGGCCCTCATGATAGTCCGTAACGGGACTTCGACCGTCGTCGAAATATTCCAAACTCAACAGGCTATAATCCAGGAGAAGGAAACACGGGCACTCATGATTGTTAGTATTCGTGATTGCTTGTATTCGTGATTGTTAACATTGGACTCTTGAGATTTCATTGGACTCACAACTCAAACTACCCCAACACCCCGTGTATATTAGTCTATATTTAAAATTAGAAGTCTTGCCTGAATCCATGAATACATCAAGTTTTCAAGATTGAGTTCATGTCAAGATCAAGTATTCATGTCACGTTTCAAGTATTCATGTCAAGTTGTATTTATGGTTCGGGTCAAGTCAAGTCTAGCATTTAATTGGATTATGTCAAACATATAATATCTAATTATATTTTCATGTACATACAATAATTTAAAAATTAAGATAAACAAGGTATACATGTTCGAATAGCATAAAATAAGTCAAGTATATTATTCAAGTAACGGCCATAAACAATGCTGTTAAGAAGTGTTGTGTACGACTAATCAATCAACTAAATCAATTTCAGAATATAAACAGAATTATAGATCTAAGTGTTTTGCATGCGTGAGTTCCAGTTACGCCTAAATACGACTACCGGTTTGGGAGATATACCCATTTTCGTTTCATCGCACAGAACAGATCAGAATCTGTCCAGCACCGTCGCATATTTTTAAAACACAGTCTGACTTAATTACCATCAGGTTTCAGATTACGATGATTATTAGAAAATTGTAGGTCTTTTGATGTACTTATCCAAAACATTAAGATTCACACGATTTGGATTTTTGAAGCTCAAGTTATGATCATTTTAACATCAGCATTTAAAATATAAATTCAGATTTCTGGACACCAACTATATGTTGTATCTGAAAACACTTAATTTGGATAAAATATTATAGAGTTATGGTCTCTTGAAGAAGATCTTTAATGACAGTTTTCTGGTTTTAAAAACGGTGAATAAAAAACTACGTAACTCCTAAACCGTTATTCGATTTGATATGAAATTTTTATTGTAGATTTGAAATTCTATCTATTATTTTATCCTAATGTTCCAAGAATTTCCAGAAGTGGAAATTAATTTATAAAAATTATTTTAAAGATAAAGGTTTTGTAAGATCGTTGTTCTCTTATAAAAAAAAGAGAAAAGAAAAGAAAGAGAGAAAAAGCGATGGGAAAATTTCCCACTAATAGAGCATCACGTGCCCACACATGAACGCCTATGAACAAAGATTATAGGCGCCGCGCTTAACAATTGACAGGCTGAAATTGAGCCTCACGTGCAAGCACGTGAGCATCATTATACAAAGTATATAGGCGCCATATTAAAACAAATAGCAGGCCAGAGGAGATCACGTGTTAGTACGTGATGCCTTATTAGGCTGTTGCATATAAACAAACAAGTTTAACTCAATGGGGGTCACGTGCTACACGTGAGTGGTCCTAAACACCTTTCAAGCTGATAGAATTAAATTCTAAATAAAGGGATCAAAACCCTATTCGGAAAATATTTCCTTAAATCTTTCTAAACTATCTGATAGAATTAAATTATATATATATGGAAAATATATTCCTGGTCTTCTTAAAACAGAAACATCTTCTCTGTTGTTAAATGAAAGACCTTTGGATCAAAGATCCAACGGTGATAGTCTGATAGAATAAAATTCTATCTTAGGAAAATATTTCCTTATCTTGTTAAACAAACAAGAAATCCTCTCTGTTAAACAGAGAGTCTTTGGATTAAAGATCCAACGGTGAATAAAATTCACCAATTGATCTAAAACATCATGGAATTAATCATGATCTCTCAATAAGAGATTTTCTCAACAAATTGATTTTTTTCCTTCTCCTATAAATAGGAACAAGGAGATTAAATCAACCACAGAGAGAGACCCCTATAAGTTTTGAGAAACAAAAGAAAAAGAGAAAAAGAGAATTCAATTCTCAAGAGGAAGAAAATCCCTTTCTTAAACAAAAATCCTAGGTAAGAAGAAAGCACAGAGATTATCTTATCTCTTCTTTAAGGATTTAACCCTTCAAAAAAGAATTTAGTTCTTCCTCTGATTGAGATCTGCAGAAGCATATCTCTCCACAAGTTGAGAATTTAATTCTCCTCGGGGAGATTCTGTTATGCAGATTCAAAATTTAGGGGAAAAAACTAAGCCCAAAGAATTTAATTCTTCCAAGAGTATACAGGAATTTAATTTCTCTGATAAAACTAGGGTTTAACCCTGCAAAAGAATTTAATTCTTATAAAGAAAAGGGCCTAAAATTCTCAAAACTCATATCAAAATCTCCATACATTTAAAAGAACAGACTGGTGATTCATTAGCGTTTAACGCTATATAACAAAGGCTCACGTGCTCCCACGTGAGCACCTCTGAGGAACAAAAAGGAAGGACTGAGATCGAATCATGTGCTCACACGTGACCCCTTAAAATGAGCGCTCAGCAATTACATGAAAAAAGGAATAAACCCAAAGACAGTTTCCATTTTAGGGCGCCTCACGTGTTCCCACGTGACCCCCAAACTGTTGCTTAACACTTATATGGAAAAGGGGAAATTCCAAAGACAGCGCTCACATTTTGAGCACCTCACGTGTTCGCGCGTGAGCATTATATGAGCTAAGTGCTTAGCACTTATAAAAGGAAGAGGGAATAAATCCAAAGAGGCGGTGCCCAACTTTGGGGCGCCTCACAAGCTCACACGTGAGGGCCACAAGAATTAAGTGTTTAACACTTATATACAGACAGGGATTTGGACCCAAGTGAACAGCGCCAACTTTCAGGCGCCTCACGTGCCACACGTGAGCGCCCCAAATTTCAGTGTTTAACACTGCTTTAGAGACTCACGTGAGAGCACGTGAGCACCGAGCATATATCAGTGTTTAATACTATAAGAAGCCAACTTCAGCCCTAAATTGGCTAAGTCTTCCTGAGATTAAAACGTCTTGGATCTCCAAATAGACTGAGCCTTTATGCTCACGACCTCCCAAACTAATTGACCAGAATGATGTCCATCACACATCTCCTAAGTTAATCTTAGTCTCCCAAAAAATGACTAATGATTCTTAGATGGTCCACTATGATCTCTCCCCTCAATCTGGAATTTGGTTCAAGGTACATCTCTCCACACCTCTGATACATATCGTTGTAATTCATCAACGTCTTCAGAGAGGTGGGGGGTCCCGACAACCAACGGCTCTTTGGTGCCCTACCAAACCGATGAGCACATCCCAACTGACCGCAACGTCCTTAAACTAGCTATGGATCGTAACGTCCTTAAACTAATAACGGACCGTAACGTCCTTAAACTAAAACAATAGAGTCCAAATGCTCTTTTGTTGAATCTGAATGATCCCAAAATCCTGTTGAGTAGATCTTAGTCTAAAATTAGACTAATGTATTCTCAACAAACATTTAAGTTGATCTTAATCTCAAATGAGATTAGCGATCCTTAAATCAACCCAAACCCAAATCTAAGAATATACGGATTTGGACTAATCCACGCCCTACGGGAGACAACATAAATTAGTCTTTGTATACAACCCACGGGAAACCAAAAATAAAACAAACACACACGACACGAAGTGAACTGCTGGACCAGGAGAAAGTGGTTATCGCTACGCGGTAACGTAATTAACTGCAGGGGCATGCGCCTGTAGGGAAGAGCGTCCTCACAATCAAAAACCCCTCACAAACGAGGTGGAATCTGACGAAGTCTGCTACAACGGCCGCATCCATTCAAACCTCCGATATACGGTGCCATAAATCAACTTGGTATCTTCGGAGAGGTGGACGGATAAATCCAAATAGTATCTGCCCCCAAATTCAGGCAAGATGACCCATGCGGTCCGTCTCCGTTTTTCGGCGGTAAACAATCGTATTTGAAAATGATAAATTTATGGTATTTATTTATAACTTTGTTTTCTTGTATGCAAAAATAAATATAAATAATTAAAATTTCAGCGATAAATAACATGAATTAACATATGTGAAGCAAACATATGATCCGGTCATGATTAACCGTCTAAAACAATAATACTTAATATGTTATCAACCATTGCATGCAAGATTTTATAACTAAACATATATGTTTTATTTCAACCATTTTTTAATTTAACAAAAAAACTTTATCATGGGACTAACTAGTTATCTCAAGATTCGGCATGATGGAGGCATGTTAAGGAGATGAATTTCAAGTAGAGAAAAAGAGGAGGAGAGGGGATTTACGGGTTGTGTGAGTCGGTATAACATTCGATTCACTGATTCGAATCTAGCGGGAAAATAAGTCTATGTGACCTAGGCTCGAGCAACCAAGACAAGGATCAAATTAGTTTCTAAAAGTATTCTCTATGTAGATTTTGAGAGGAAAAAAAAAGAAATGTAAAGCGATACTTACGAAGTTTGTGAATGGTACAACACTTCGGTCTTGAATTTCTAGAGACGAAGTGAGCTCCGGTGGCGCCGAAACTTGAGAGCTCTAAGATTGAAGATTTGAAATAATTTTTTTGGAGGAGGATGAACATTGAAGGAGGGAACATATAAAACAATATTAATATGGTCATTACAATAATTCATAATCATAACCATACTAATGCATTCATTTTAAGAGTTAAAAAGAAGATCAAATGAAAGGTCTCATTTGTAGGTTATGAGAGGGTTTAAAAAAATAGATATAAATAGTTGCAAGAATAGGGATTTGAACATGTGACTTATGGAATAACAATGTAAGAACTAAACCAATGAGCTACAAGGTATTTCATGCACATATTTAATTAGAATTAAATATATACTGTTACTTGAAAAGAAAGTGGGCTTTTGGGCTCATAGTTTTATAAAAGAAAAAGAAAATGAGATTGGATTTGGGTTATTGGCTTGGTCAGGTCTTGCGTTTAATTTGAAATAAGTTAAGATTTAGTTTAAAGAAACGGGTTTGAGAAAAATAAATGGAATAATAAAATAATATATTTAATAGAAAAAAAATTTACGGAAAAATACTAAGAATAAATAAATACAATATTTAACTAAAGAAAGAAAACACGAAGGCATAGTAATATTGGGGTCGTTACAAAAACATTCACAAGTTTTTAAATAATATCTGCGGTTTCTCAAATCCATAAATCACATGAAAACAGAATCTCATAAGAATATGGCAATAATGAAATAATATGTACAGACACAGAACAATACTGTAATGCATAGCAAGTGTGTTCATATAAGCGTGTCGTATAGCAATGTAAAAGAATGTGCTATTAGAATTTAACATGCTAACATATATAGTGTGATGCGGTAGTATAGCGAGTTCTATCTGTGTACGTGGCATGGCAATTACCGATGATGTGTGTATGAGCATGCGAGTATGTGTACGTGCAACATGTAAATCATCAGTAATGGTGTATGTGTCCTAGTACAAATTCAAGTAAAACAAAAGTATAAACACGATATACATCGTAAAAGATCAAAGTGCGAGCGTATGCAGAAATAAGAAATCGAAATGCGAGCATAAACAGAATAAAGAAATCGTAACGCGAACAAGTATAAAAATATGTAACTACGTATAAGACATACAGTTAAAGTTTAAAATAGTACGAAATATTGTTTTATAAAATAAGGGGTGATTGATGATTTTTTATATGTGTAGTTTATGTAGTAACCGCAATCAATAACGGTGTCGCTTGTAGCTAGACCGAGATGAGTACGGATCGTCCTCAGGGAAACATTGAATCTTTTAATACTTTAGGCGTGTTGATTAGGAAAGGAGGAAGAATAAAGAATGGTGAAGAATGGTTGTAGATTCTAAATCCACGTCAAACACGGATGCAGGATATAGATTTAGATTAACTACGGATGTAGGTTTTATATTAGAAGGGGGGCTTGTAGGGTTCGTTAAAATTTAGTAGTCATGGATGATTAATTAAAAATTACTTCTTTTACTTTTAATAGATTTAAAACTAAATCGACAGTGATGCATGTAGATTAGGATTTCTGGAGCGAATAGGGTTCGCACTCTTAACCCCTATCTTGACATGGATCTTCGTTCATGTTTAGCCTTTACCAAAACAATTGTTAATCTAATCTCAAATCGCGGTCGTGACTATCAATGAATTGGTAGTGCGCCTGATTAGGATGTTAACTATTCTTTTGATAAAGTTTATAAACTTTATAGGACGTAAAAGGAGTTAAAGGATTTTAATCATCCATTAATCTACCATAATCCAACGAATCCTAATAAGCGCTCGCGCATGTTGGAGATAGAAAAAGAAAAGATAGAGAGGGAGATCATATTGAAAAAATACAGAAAAATAAAATGATATAAGAAAACAACTACCTTTATTAATCAACAATATCAAGTACACTTTGTTCCTTTAGAAAATGATTACAAAATCCTAGTTTGCTTCTCGATCTCTTCTTAAGGAGGTAGATGAATTGTCGATGATCAACCTGGATTCTTGAGCCGTCGTGGATTTCGTGATCCCGTCGGTTTGATAAATTTTCCAAGAGGCTCTCGGTTCTATTTATAGTCACAGAAGTTGGAAACCCTAAATTCTATAAGTTAGGGTTTGTTGAGACAATCCTGCATAGAAAATCCCAAATCCCAACTCCCCTAACAGGCCGCGGATCCGCCGCCAATAGTGGGTTTTGGCCGCGGTTTAGCCGCGCTTTTGTGGGATCTTTGTCTCAAATTTCTGGGGCTTCATCTCTCTAACACATGATGATCTTTTGAATATACGGACTCTGAAAATCTTCTCTAAGTCTCTGCCAGAATTGATTTCTTCGATTTACTTGAATATTTCGGCAGATTAGATCTCGCCAACTCGGATTTCCTTGATTTCAGTCCTGGAATAATTTCTGCATAATATATCAATAAATAATGTTGGTAGAATTTGTTTTTATTGAGATATTATCTTAACCATTTAACATGATATTATAGTTTTAAGAGAATTGGTTAAAGATATTTGATATGGTATGCATATTTAAATGGACTAAATATCACATAGATATTATATGCTTACATTTTCCTTCATAATTTTAATTATAATATATAAACATATGAAAATAGTATTTTTACAGATAAATCATCATATGTGTCATATTTATAATAAACACATTTTATTATATAAGAATAGTAAGGAAAATGCCATATCAAATGTACAATATTTTCGACTGAACAAGGGGCTACGATATTTTTGAAGAAGATACCATTTGAAAAGTTGTAGCGTCCCCTTGAAGTTATCATTTAAAAATTCGTAATGATTCGTTAATTTTGAAAGTAGGTATGACTCTAAACATATTCAAATATATACTTTAATGATTTTAAACAAGATTTCTTAAGTCGAAATAAATATCGGCGATCCATCCTCATCATATCACATACGGAATATCTATCGTATGATATCATCAAATCAATAGTACGAATCTATAGTCGCATATATCATCTCATCTCATACATATCGTGTCATCTCATGTCATCTTGTATCATATCATATCTCATCGCCTCATGTTATCATACCATATCATATCGACTCGTATAATCAAATCGTAAATATCCTTATATCATTAGTAAACTTATGTCATATAATGGTAATCATACACACACACTTACATAAATAGATATAGCTCATAGGCTAAGAAATAATACTAGGGGTGTATCATTCTACTAAGTATAGACTTATGCGAATATGGTAGTCTAGCATAGCCTATAGACTAAGTATACTATTCTAGTATCTATATCGTATCCTAATTCTACGGTTGCGAGGGTGCTATATGCCATCCACCCGACTTCCCCCGTAGATATACATCTAATCACATAATATTCTCACTCTAGTCGAATTCGACGGACGCCTTGCTCTTCTTCGTCGTCTCGGAAGTCCATGCGATTGTACCTATAATCAAATCCATAACCAAAATCGCATAAAAACCCGAATCGAATTTGAAATCACGAGCGAAGCGCACATAGGTTAGAACCTATGGTCAATACGTGCTAAAACAAAAAAATACTCCCCGGTATCGACGTACGAATGTTAAACGACCGAGTCATAACACAAATATCCAAAAACCAATTTTCACATATCGCAAAACATTGCCAAAAATCAAGTAAAACAACTCCAGATTTTCCTTCAGGTGATTTGAGACTTTTTAGCGTATAGAGCAGTCTTAGTTATCTAGTGAGTGAGCTACAGCACAAATTTCAAAACCTAATTCCAAAATTGACCCGATAATTGCGGTCAAAACGAATAAAACGGCAGCCAAGACTTAGTTGTTTGGGCTTGGGCTTCTACGGTGGTTTTTTACTGGTCTATATATCTCATAGTATCCTCTATTAAATTTCAGAGTTCCTAAGTTGTCCCAGATTCCATTTGATCCTCAAAACTCAATGAAAAACCGGTATCGGAAAATTCTAAACTCATCTAGACCAGCGATTCTATCACTACTAGGCTAGTAAACACTCACTAAACTCCCTACTACACCACCACTACAAGTTATACTCACTACTATTCACTTTAGAATTTTCAAGACTTGAAAACATGCACATATTAACTCTAAACTAGTAGTGAAGGTAAAGATACTTAAAAACCTATCTAAAAGTATGGTTATTATATCGAAAATCAACTCAAGAAAATTCTAAAATGACCAAAAAAGCTCAACGAAAACTCGATCATGCCATGATGCTTAAGGTGAGATTAGGAACATTTTTAGTGAATGTTACATAGAGTTTTGAGGTGAATTGGAGGTGTTTTGTGGTGGTAGAAGATGAGGGAGTAGGTGGAGGAAAATGAGAAGAAGAAGAAGAAGTGAAGGAGATGAGGAAAATGATGAAGGAAAAACAATGGCTATAACCATACCATCTCTCTCTTTCTCTTTCTCTTTCTCTTTCCCACACCCATAACTCCTTATCTCCTTGTTGTTGGGGTCAAAAATTACACCCTGGTTGACCAAGTCAAAATCAAAGTCAACCCCAAGCCAAGCGGGTCTAAGCCTAGGTCAAGACCGAGCATGGAAGGGACCGGCCCCATGACAAAAAGAATGAAGCCATAAATTAGTTTAATATAATTCTTTCTTTTTAGAAATAAATGTATGTGAAATGGGCAAGAAACCAAAACTTTGTAAAGCTCATGACTTATGTGCAAAAAAGAGATAAGCACATAAAGTACGGGATGACACAAGTGCAATTTGGCAAAGCTCAAGGTGCTATATGTAAAGTGTGTAACCTATAAAGGCAAACATGATGAAAAAATCAAAAAAGAACCTTTTCATTCTCTCAAAAAAGTCTAGAGTTATGTGTCTCCTTCTCCTTCCTCAAGGTTCTAAACCTTCTTCCTTTTTTTTTGAATTAAATCAAGAGTTTCACTCTTCTTTTCCCAAAAAGAAATAGTTTTTCACCATAAAACTCAGAAAGGGGAGCTCAGATCTCCCATCAGATCTCTAAAAGGGGAGATTTTTAAATCTCACCCCCTTTTTCTCCAAGATCCAACCAATAGAGAGGAGGAAGAAGGAGACCCATCTCCAAAAATCCCATTTTGGGAAAGATCCAAGGCTCAAGAAAAAATTCAGGGCTCAAGAGAGAAGAAAGGAGTCCCTTTCATCATCTCCGAAAATCTCTTAGGAGTTTAACTCCACACAAAAAATAATAATAAAAATAATAAGTCATTTTTTAGGAGTTTAACTCTAAAAGTCAATCAGGAGGTTCACCTCCCTGTGCAGGGGCTAAGCCCCCTTTCCCTTCTTTTTAGGAGTTTAACTCCAAAAGTCAATTGGGAGTACAACTCCTAGTACAGGGGCTAAGCCCCTTTTTTCCGCGGGCGCCCAGTACCCACGTGTAGGGCGCGTGATCCGCTGGCACCCAGCGCCCACACGCCATGCACATGACCCGCCGGTGCCCGACGCCCAGCGCCCACGCGGGGCCTGCCGGCGCCCAGCGTCCACGCGCTATGCATGTGGCCCGCTGGCACCCGGCATCCCGTCAATTTGGTTCTGTCATCATCTACCCTGCCGGAAGCGCTCATCTGGCGAAAGTCATAGCAAACCAGGTGGCCAAACCGGTCTCAAGAGGCAAGGGGCCGAATGTTGTGATCGCCAAGGCACCACAACCCAAACGTAAAACTGTGTCCGAACGACTCTCTGGTGCTCCAGCTGGGGGCAAGACTACCGGAACAAAGGGCATCATCGAACGTTGCGGACAAGCATATGCGATGCCTCTGACAATTGCACAATCAGGCGTATCTCCAAAGCTCTCCATCGCTCGGTTTACGGCGGCTCCCCGAAGAGCCGAAGCCTGCCAAGTGCTTAAATCAGAAAAGTTAAGGCAAAAGCGGCTCAGGTATCGAGCCAACAAGAGGGCCAGGACTCCAGCCAAGTGGAATCTTGTGAGGTTCCAAGAGCGGGGTTACCCAATAACGACGGCTGAGTCGGCCGTAAAAGTCAGCAATTCCTTCAAACCTCTGAAGTGGGTTCAGAAAAATGCCATGACCGCCAGAATCAAGAAGACAGCAATCCGAATGATGCTACAAAGAGACGTGTCCCAACGCCAACAGAGAAAGCATGACACCGTCTCTTCAAGAGTCTATCAGGTGCTCTGCGCCGCACGAAAAAAGTGGGGCAAAGCCAAAAAGGAAGCGCCGGCACTATTCAAGAAACCGGTTAGGCCGGCCGTCTTCAGTCGATTGCCCGTTACCGAAAAAGAGGGGCCCCGACAGCTGTCCACGAAATCAGCTACCAATAATGAAAGGATGGTTGGATATGTTATCCACACTATCTATATGGCGGGCACGCGCCCCAGCGACAACCTCCGTAGCAAAAGCAAGGATGGGGCCACCACATCTCAAGCCCAATTTGGCTTGAATGTGGTTATCGCTTCCCAAGATCAGCCGCCTCCGCTGGATGATGAAAACCCTATCGATGAGGCCGATAAGAAGAAAGACCCCTCGGTCCATATGGAGTTAAGCTCGGACAGCGAGGAAGAGACGACTTTCCACCCCAAGACCGCAGAGCAAGAGCTGCTTCAAGAGCTTCGAAAATAGCTCAGGAGCACAGATAAAGAGATGGTCAATCTCTATTAAAAATTTGACAACCTAACAAACATTTCGATGTAGCTTACGACTCAAATTGCTCGAGCGCCTCCCAATCAAGCACAAGTCTCTACTCATGAGCCGGATGATGACAACCCGAAGCAACCGATGCCTGTCCCTTTAGGTCCAAGATTAGGCGAGCCGCCAGAAAGACGGTCACATTCTGCTTCTTAGGACACCTTGGCACCAGATAGCACCATCCCGCTAACACAAGATCGGATAATGGATTTGGTCACTAGCAAGGTTAGAATATTGGTAGCCGAAGCCAAAGCTCAAAAAGAAATCGGTAGTAGTGGGCGGCCATATCCCGCTAAGTACGATCTGATTGAATTCTCGAGCGGCTACGTCATTCCTAAGTTCGGAAGATTTGATGGGATGGGAAACGCAAATCAGCACGTCGCCCACTTTAAAGCGTCGTGTGGAAATACAGGGGGCAATGATGCACTCCTTTTTCGTCAATTTGTCAACGGCCTGACCTGTGTCGCTTTCGACTGGTACGTAAGTATACCAGACGGGTCCATGATTACTTTCGCCCAAATGGAGTCTCTGTTTCGGCAAAGATTCATGAGTGTTAGTGACAATATCTCCATCGCGGACTTCGTGAGAACCAAGCTGAGGAAAAACGAAAGCAACACGGACTTTATTGCCCGATGACGCAAACTCACTCTCAAGTGCCAGCCGCTGCTAGAGCAGGACCAATCCGTTAGCCTCCTTATTGGGAACCTCAGTAATTGGATGGTCCCATTCTTATATACAGCAGGCCTCAAGACGTTTCAAGAGCTGACCAAGAAAGTCCAAATGCTAGAACGCTTGAAGCAAGAATCTACCCCGGACTCTAAGAGAGACAAGACTTGGAAGAGCAAGAGGGACGACAACCGTAGAAGTGGGAATTCCAGCAATACCAATATCTTTAATGCGTCCGACAATGAAGAAAGCGAAAGGCAGGTGAATCCAAGACCAACCGGTCTCGAAAGCCAGTGTTGGGAGGAGAAAGGCCTTCCCTAGAGGAGAAAAAGAACAAGATTTACTCTTTCAGAAGGGACAAGGTCTGCAAGATATTCAAAGATGCCTTGAATAACGGTCTATAATTGCCAGAGTCGAATAGGCCTCATGAAGCAAAAATGACCGACAATTCTCTATATTGCCCGTACCACCGAGTAGTAAGCTATGCGATCGAGGATTGCTATATTTTCAAAGACTGGGTCGAGAAGAAGTACAAGACCGGGGAGATCGAGTTGTCCAAGAGTGTGTTGGTGAATAATCAAGCTGCAACCGCCAACTTCATACAGACACAAGCTGAAACCTTCTGAGAGCAGACAGCTGAACCCGCTGCCCTGAAGAATGAAGCTAACTCGCTGCAGCCTCCATAGAGTATGCACATGTCTAAAAAGATGAAGAAGATGCTAAAGAGACTTCAGAAAGAGCCCAGAATGGAATGGGAAGGGTAGAAGGAGCCCACCGTTCCAGCTACCAATTTGGCTCAATCGGGCTCAAAATCCAAAAAGCTTAAGAAGAAGAAATGTGCAGCTCGACGCAAAAAAGAGTCTGCGGGGAGATTGGCCATTCAAAAATACATCGATTCCTTCGATGATTATGAACAAAAGGAAAGAACTCTAATTCAATTGAAGGAGTTCTTCCCCGTAGAAGCGGCTGAGATTCTGGAGGAGCTAGAAGAAGACTCCGATAACGAGATCCCTATAGTGACCTACTATGTCGTCTATCTTAGTAGCGACTCTGAGGAAGAACTCTGTTTTCCCGAGGAGGACGAAGAGCTGGCAACGAAGGCCAACCAAATCCAACTCAGAAGCGGTAAGGCTCTACCGCCAAATCAAGGCAACGCCCCAAAAGGTAAGGAAAAACAAGTCGCTAATGAATAAGATGGCGGAGAGCCGGCTCATGAAAATTCGAGTCCTTCCTCGATGGACCATAATTTCTTGGATCATCTCCGAAAGCTTCCATCACTCCTGAGCATCTATGATGCCTTGGTCTTATCTAAAGAGCTTAGAGATGTTCTCATTCACGCTCTACAAAATCACGAGCGGTACCAGGATCGCTTTGAGGAAATTGATCTGAAAGAATCCCAGTACACTCTGCATACAGCCACGATTACATTTAAAGATGAAGACCTGTTACTAGGAACAGCTGAGCACAACCGACCGCTTTACGCGACAGGGTACAGCGACGGAGACCGGATTAATCGCATATTTATTGATCCAGGATCCTCAGTGAACATCATAAACTTGCGGACTCTGAAAAGTTTGTCAATGGACGTCCGACACCTGTCAAAGGAAATGATTGCCATTTAAGGCTTCAATCAAAATTTCCAGCAAGTTCTGGGATCCATAGCTCTGCCGATCAGGTTCGGGGACCTACAAACTGAAGCCAAGATATACGTGATCGATGCTAACACGTCCTATAAGATTCTTCTGGGGAGGCCGTGGCTTCACGATTACAGCATTGTTCCGTCAACTCTCCATCAGTGCATGAAATATACCAAAAATGGAGAAGAAAGATGCATTGACGGAGACATCCAGCCATTTGGTGTGCATGAAGTCCGATATGAAGATTCTCGGTACTTTGTGAACATCCAAAGTGCTGAGCCACAGCTGACCAAAGATAGAACGACCTCCAAACTCAAAAGAAAATATAAGCCGGCCGTCACGTTCAAAAGCAAAAAAAACCAAGTGCGTCTGCATTTCGGCAGTGACACTGATGAGTCCGACGTTGGAAGTCCGTCCGTCCATAAAACCGCCCTCATCTTAGTAGCGATACAGACGGGTCTGATATCGAAGGCCCATCCGACAGCAAAATTCGCCCTCGTTTAGGCAGCGACACTGAAGAGTCAGAGGAGGAGAACCTGCTTTGCAACAGCTATACAGATTGGGCCCTCATGCAACAAGCAAAGATACTAGAGACCTTCGAAGTTGCAGAAGGGTCCTTAGTCGTCACAAGGGTGTCGGAGTAGATGTGTAAAGAGCTCGATGCATTGTCAGTCTCCACCGTGGACCAGCAGAAAACTTTCTACATTCCTGGAAGGAAAAGTGGACAGAAAGGAGTCCTATTTTATGGGTCAAATCCTGATGCGCACACGGACGATTTGTCTGTGACATGCCTTCCATATGAGAGAGGCATAAGGGTCGTCCTCAATCCCAGATATTATGCGTCCGAGATGCGGGAATACTTTAAAAAGTGCTGGTGTCGGCTATATCAAACGGACTCTGAAGCAATGTTTTACGAAGGGTTATAGCATCCGCCTCAGGTCCGAGCACTCATCGATGGACGAATCCCAGATAGACGGGGCATAGGTTTCATTCAACCTGACGTCAAGGCATACTGCATGATCCATATTGGTGAAGTCAGTGAAGAGTCAAATGACGACGATGAGCTAGCCGAGCCAGAAGAAGCCCCTCGAGAGCTCGAAGATGGCGGATAAGCAACTTTTGACGAGCTAACCGAGATTGATTTGGGGACGTCCGATAATCCAAGGCTGACCTACATCAGCTCGCTCTTGTCAGAGAAAATGAAAGAGAAGATAATTGCTCTGCTGCATGAGTTCGTCGACTGCTTCACGTGGACGTACAAAGAAATGCCCGGCCTTTCCCCTAAAGTGGTGTGCATAAGCTGGCTATATCTCCTGATGCTAAGCCATTCAAACAAGCTCCTCGAAGAATGAGAAGGGAACTGGAAGAAAAGGTCATCGAGGAAACCAAGAAACGCATCGATGTTGGTTTCATCAGAGAAGAGAAATATACGGACTGGATCGCATGCATCGTCCCAGTAAAAAAGAAGAATTGATAGATACGAGTTTGCGTTGATTTCAGGGACCTTAACAAGGCATGCCCTAAAGATGATTTCCCGCTTCCGGTAATGGAAACGATGGTTGACGACCTCAAATTACGAGCTGTTCACTTTCATGGATGGTTCGTTTGGGTACAATCAGATAAAAATGTCACCTGAGGATGAGAAGCATACAACATTTCGAACCCCGATTGACATATACTATTACAAAGTGATGTCGTTCGTACTGAAAAACGCATGTGCTACATATCAAAAGGCAATTACCAATATCTTTGATGACCTAATCCATAAAGTCGTCGAATATTATGTTGATGATTTGGTCGTTAAGACCGAAGCCAAGGCCGATCACATTCGAGATCTCAGAACCGTTTTCACCCGATTGAGGGAATACGATCTGAAAATAAATCCTTTGAAGTGCGCTTTTGGGGTGTCGTCGGGAAAATTCTTGGGCTTCATAGTTCGACATCGGAGGATCGAAGTTGACCCATCAAAGATAAAGACCATCATGGAGAAGCCTTCTCGAAAGAATCTGATGCAGTTAAGATCCTTTCAAGGCAAACTTGTTTACATACGAAGGTTTATCTCGAACCTATCGAGGAGATGTCGGCCTTTCTCAAAGCTCATGAAGAAGGGAGCTCCTTTTTTCCGGGACGTTGAATGTCAAGAAGCATTCGAAAATATCAAACAGTACCTGTTGCACCCTCCGGTGCTTGCTGCTCTTATTCCAAATAAACCGTTGATTCTCTATACTGCCGCGCTAGATGAGTCACTCGGTGTGCTCCTTGCCCAGAATAACGAGGAGGGAAAAGAAAATGCCCTCTACTAGCTCAGTCGAACTTTAGTCGGGGCGGGACACAACAATTCCCGGATCGAAAAGCAGTGCCTGGAACTAATATTTGCCGTGAAAAATCTAAGACACTATCTTCTCGCTCACCGGGTCATGCTGATCCCCAAGGTTGACCCGCTCAAACACTTAATGACCAAAGCAAGCCTAGCCGGTAGAATGGCAAGATGGGCTGTCATGCTGCTTGAATTTTCCATAATCTATACTCCTCAGAAAATAGTAAAAGGGCAAGCCCTCGCCGACTTCCTTGCGGCTCATTCCATATCAGAAGGGCTGCCGCTAAATTGCGAATTACCCGATGAACAAGTGCTACACCTCGAGGATAGCGAGCCATGTTGGGAGCTCTACTTCGATGGAGCCTCATCAATAAGGACCTATAGTAAATCAAGCGTCCCGGAGATAAAAGCGGGGATAGGATTGGTGTTGTCACGCCATCAGGAAGAACCCTACGACGTTCTTTCGCTCTCACCGAGCCTCGTGTTCCCGTCAAAATCTTCGGCCAAGAGCTATTTGTTCCTGTTTACACCGGTTTAAGTTTCGTTTACAGATATGTGTGAAATCGGGCTCATTCACATACGCACAAACATGCATCAGAGGAAGAACAGGTGTTAGAAGGGGAGCACTTGGTGGTCAACGAGAAAAAGAAAGCATTTAATTGAACATTTTATTCTACAGGAAAGAGATTACCATACATAGGATCGAAAGTACAGAGATTTACAAAACTATGGATAAAATTCTCTAATTCCCTCTCCGCCTTCTCCACCATGTCAAAACGGCGATCTTCACGAGGAGTCGCTCCCATCGGTCAGCTCCGTGCCCATCAACGAAGGCAGACATGACGACCCTCTGAGCCCGTATCTGGCTTAGGAGTTGAACAGAGCGGTCCCTCAGAGCTGTGGTAATCAAAAGTGCCTCGTGAAAGCATTCGATCTTGTCCTCCGCGGCGTTGAGTATTGCCGGATTCATCTCCGCTGGATGAGGAGGAATGTAGTAGAGCGCGGACAAGAAGACCATCCGGAGCCAGATGGAGCCGATGGGGAGAGGAGATCCTCTACGAGTCAAGAGTTCGTACAGCACCGTATCGCATTGGTCATCCGTAAGAGCAGGGTTCACCAAGCGAGCAGAAAAATGAGAAACAATTTCCTTAATAGGCACCTCTCATGGCTGCCGGCGAGCATGTGGACGATTACAAGGCATAGCTCTTCTCTATTAAAATAATTCTCTGAAAGTGAGAGAGAAGAGAAGCATTGCTTCAGATTATGAAGGGAGACATTTAAGTATAGACACAGAAAATGTTGTGCATGATGGAACTATTTCCAAGCATTGGAAAAGAAAAGTTTGACTCGAGAAAAGCAAAGAAAGAAGGAGAAAAGACGCCTTCAGTAAAGAGGCGGCGCCTCACGTGCAAAGCACGAGAGCGCCGGCGCTCAGAGTTAAAAACTCTGAGGCAGCGCCTCACGTGCAAAACACAAGAGAGCCAGCGCCAGAACTAAAAGTTCTCCACCCTTGGATCAAAGATCAAACGAAGGTGATAAATCATCAAATTACATAATTAAATTCTGTTGAGGAAATACTCCTCAAATCTTTCCAAACGAGAAAGATTGTGCTCTATAAATCAGAGCACCGTTGGATCAAAGATCCAATGGTGATTAAAAATCACCAAGATACAGAATTAAATTCTGATTGAGGAAATATTCCTCAAATCTTTCTAGAATAGAAAGATTGTGCTCTGTAAATTAGAGCACCGTTGGATCAAAGATCCAATGGTGATTAAAAATCACCAAGATACAGAATTAAATTCTGATTGAGGAAATACTCCTCAAATCTTTCTAAATAAGAAAGATTGTGCTCTGTAAATCAGAGCACCGTTGGATCAAAGATCCAAGGGTGATTAAAAATCACCGAGATACAGAATAAGTTCCGTATGGGAAAATATTTTCCCAATTTTGTTAAAAACAAGAAAAATGTCTTCTATAAAACAGAAGTTCTTGGATCAAAAATCCAATGGTGGATAAAATCCCTAAATCAATTAAGAAATCTCTCAATGAGAGATTTCCTTAACTGAATCAACAAATCAGCCTTCACTATATAAAGGACCCAAGACTTTAAGTCTTGTAGAGAGAAGAGAGAAGACCCCCCCCCCAAACTTCGATCTCAAAGAGAAGAGCAAGAAAAAAAGAGAGAAAGCTTTAAGAAGAAGAATTTTTTTCAAGGTAAATAAACTAGAGATCAGAGCATCTCAAGGGTTTAACCCTCATAAAAAGAACATAGTTCTTTCCTCGGATCTGAGATCCATGAAATAAGTCTTCCCTAAATGAGAATTTAATTCTTACGGGGATGAATTTGTTAGGGATTGAAGATCCAAGGAAGAACAGAGAATTGAACTCTTCAGAAAATAATACACAAGAAAAACCCAGCGCCAAGCGCTACTCAATAAAAGAGTGCTTAGCACTCAATGGTTGGCACTCAGCGCCAAGCTCCTCACGTGATCCTCACGTGGGCGCTGCTCAATAAAAGAGTGCTTAGCACTCAGTGGTTGGCGCCCAGCGCCAAGCGCCTCACGTGGGTGCTGCTCAATGAAGAGTGCTTAGCACGCAATGGTTAGCGCCCAGCGCTAAGCGCCTCACGTGCGCCTCACGTGCTCCTCACGTGGGCGCTGCTCAATAAAAAAGTGCTTAGCACTCAATGGTTGGCGCCCAGCGCTAAGCGCTACACGTGACCCTCACGTGGGCGCTACTTGACATAGAGCGCTCTACACTCATCACACAGAGCCCAGCGCCATAAAGAGTGTTCAACACTCACAAAAAACAAAAGAAAAAGAAGTAAAGTGTGAGCGTCAGAACCCACATAAATGCTTAGCATTGTGTGCATAGAGAAAGGACTGTGCCCTAGCAAGTGTCTAACACTTTATTCAAAAAGAAACGACAAAGACTAAGTGGGCTGAGCCCAAGTTGGCCAAACTCCTAATCAACCGAGCCCATTTGCTCTTTATTTTTCCAAACTGGTCTTAGTCCCAAACAAGACCACCGATCTTTTGACGAATATCCATTAGTTCAAGGGTACATCTCTCCACATCTCTGATACATGTCGTTGTAATTCTTCAACGTCTTCAGAGAGGCGGAGGGTCCCAATAACCGATAACTCTTGGTATACCCCCAAACCAACAAACCATAACCCCAACGGACCGCAACGTCCCTAAACTAAACTCTATGGACTATGATGTCCTTAAACCCAATGGACCGCAATGTCCCTAAACTAAAAACCCAATGGACTATGATGTCCTTAAACCACGGACTATGATGTCCTTAAACCCAATGGACCGTAACGTCCTTAAACTAACGACGGATCGAAATGTCCCTAAACTAACAATGGGCCGAAACATCCCTAAACTAACGATGGACCGAAACATCCCTAAACTAACGACGAACCGAAACGTCCCTAAACTAAAACGATAGAGACCAAATGCTCTTTCGTTGGATCTAAATGATCCTAAAACCTTGTTAAGTAGATCTTAGTCTAAAATTAGACTAACGTATCCTTAACAAACATTTAAGTTGATCTTAATCTCAAACGAGATTAACGAGCCTTAAATCCACCAAATCCAAATCTAAGAAAATACGGATTTGGACTAATCCACGCCCTACGTGCGACAACATAAATTAGTCTCCGTATACAATCCACGGGCAACCTAAAACAAAATAAACATACACGACACGAAGTGAACATCTAGAGAAGGAGAAAGTGGTTATCGCTACGCGGTAACATAATTAACTGCAGGGGCTTGCGCCTGCAGGAAAGAGCGTCCCCACAATAAAAAAAACCTTCGCAAACGAGGGGGAATCTGACTAAGTCTGCTACAACGACCGTATCCGTCCAAACCTCCGATACACGGTGCCATAAATCAACTTGGTATCTTCAGAGAGGTGGACGGATAAATCCAAATAGCATCTGCCCCTAAATTCAGGCAAGACGACTTTCGCGGTTTCGTCTCCTTTGTCGGCGGTAAACAGATTCTGGCACGCCCGGTGGGACCTTTTTCTCTTTCCACTCCACACTTCGTGTGTCGTGTTCGCGAACAAATAGTGGTTTAATATGGTTTCCTCTGGATTAGAGGTACTAAGATTTGGTGTCTTGCCCCGTGCAAAAGAGAAGATGGCGTCAATGGCTTCCAACTGCAGCAACAACTCCCGCTCCGCCCCGTCTGGGGGAGTAACTTACGGGACCCAAGCGGCCTCCATCTATGCAATGCCGGTGGAACAAGTGACACAGGCCACCACTGGATTATTCTTCGGGACCATGCTCCCGCCAATGAGCTTCAACGCTCCAGTGCCGTCACAGGAAGCTCCAAAGAAGTCGGTCTTTGATCGGCTTACCACTACCACGACCCATCTCAACGGGTCGTCCAAGTCCAACGCCTCGGTCTTTAACAGACTAGGCCAAAGCTCAAGTGGGCCCGTGAAGAAGCCTGCAATACCCGAAGGAGTTATCCCGAAGCGGATAGCCATTCCAACTCCGGTAAACGAAGTCATCAGAGGGGCTTCTCCTTCTAAGGGATCGGTCTTTGCAAGACTAGTCATCCCAATTCCTGCTTCAGGTGAGGTCGTTACAAGTGCTTCCCCTACCCAAAAGTCGGCCTTCGCAAGAATGACTATTCCCTCTCAGCGGACGTTTGTCTTCGATAAGCTGACACCGACAACAACTTCTCATCAAATCAGGGGGCATGAAGAAGCTACCCCGACAACAGAGGTGATCCCGGTTACACAACATGCTCGACGTCGTCGTTGGCGCCGGGTGAGGAAAGCTGGGGGCAACTCCCCCTCTGGACTTACCCCACCATCTCCAACGGTGGAAATCGACGCTTCTGTTCCAACTGGGAACAGCTTTGAGCCGCTCAGGAGGGTGCGCAAGAATTCTCCAATTGCCGTGCTAAAAAGGTCTCCTCCGCCTGCTGAAAACATCACAAAGGCAAAGCCGGAGCAGCCCCCTCAGTGGCTATCCTCCAAAATCCACAGGGTCTGGCGAAGTGTCCAAGACTCTGTAATTGACCAAGACTACCCTCGCCGGCTGATGAAGACGAAGGCTCGGCAAGAGGAGGACCATCCCTCTGCCATACCATGAAAGGTATCATTTGCATGGGTACCTGCGGCAACGGTCCCCTTAACTTCAACCTCCCATAAAAGGAGAAGGCCAGAGAAGATCCCCGTGTCTGCGACAAATCTCAAGGGCACTGAACCTAAACGCCCTAAGGCTGGGGGCATGGTGGTGCACACCATTTAAATGACTCCCGGAAAAGAAGAAAGCCGTACCTCCATGGGTCATCGACCACTTACACGGTCTGTGACAAAGGCTCAAGAGCAACAACAGAACTCCAGGAGATGCTGACAAAGATGGCTGCGCTCACCGGGCAGAAGGAAATCCCGGAAGTATTATCGGAACAACGCCAGGAACAGGAAACCGATGCCGAGTTCCTCCGAAGGATGCTCGAGAAAAAAGATAAAGAGGCCGCGGAACAAGTGGCTAATATAAAACAAATGGCGCTCCTGTTCCAAGATATGGTTGGCATGATGATCCAGCCAGACCCTCCAGCCGAAGATCCCCTAATAATTATTGAAGACGACAGAGGGGAAACATCAAACCCTCTTCCGGCTCTATCAGCAGCCAGGGTGGAGACAGTTTTGAATGCTGTGCTTGATGACTATATAGCCCAACAAATACGAGCTCATCAGGCAAGCGAAGCCGCTGGATAGGTCGTTAGAACTGGACGACCATATCCAGGCTGGTATGATCAAATTAAGTACCCGCCGAGATATACGATCCATAAATTCCACGTGTATAAGGGGACAGGCAATCCCTATCAGCACGTCGCTCAGTTCAGGGCTCTCTACGGTAACACCGAGGGCGATGACAAATTATTGCTTCGCCAATTCGTTGGCAGTTTGGCGGAGACAGCATTTGAATGGTACTCGGAACTTCTGAATGACTCCATCAAAACATTTACAGAAATGGAGCTACTGTTCACGCAACATTTCGCAAGCGCCAGCGAACGCACCCCGATCACGGTATTAATCAACGCCAGAGTGAAGCCGGGAGATACCTGGGTTCAATACGCAATTCGGTGGCGGAACCTATGGTCAAAATACGAACAACGCATCGAAGAAGCTCCTGCCGTGGGTATGTTCGTAGGGACCCTTGATCTTCAGGCGACTATATCCCAATTCATGATGTTTTTCAAGCCGACCACCTTCCAGGCCCTGATCGACAAGCTGGCCCAAATGGACCAAATGGGCCATAGATCGTCCTCCTCAAAAGCGGAGCTTCGAAATGAAAAGGGCAAAGGGAAAGCGACCTTCGTCGCCAACGCTCAGCAACAGCCGAGTGACCCGAAACCGGTTGCTCGCCAAGGCAACAAACCGCGATTTCTCGACGAGAAGTTGAGACGTCCTTACTCGTTCCCTCGGGATAAAACGAGGAGACTGTTCGAACTAGCGGTGCGCAACAGGCTCATCACCCTGCCGGGTCTGAAACGCCCACTGCGGCTCGGTGACGTCAACAGTCCCAACTATTGCCTCTATCACCGAATAGTGGGCCACCCAATTGGACCAATACCAACAAGGCAAGTTCGCGCTGTCCGAAAACTGAAAGGTAAACCCGCCACAACAGCACGCTCCTAAAATGGTGGACCGCAATGTCTTGAAACTAGCTACGGACCGAAACATCTTTAAACTACTACGAACCGCAGCATCCTTAGGCTAACGCGGCAAAAAAAAGGTACGCCCATAAGCGAAATAGGCACGGATGAAAACCCGAATGGGCTCCGTGAGTAAAAACAACAGGGCTACCGGCGAGTTTCTGAAAACCCGAAAAGGCGCAGACTCGTAATGAAAAAAAACGGTACGTCCAGAAGCAAAATAGGCACGGATGAAAACCCGAAAGGGCTCTGTGAGTAAAAACAACAGGGCAGCCGGCGAGTTTGTGAAAACCTGAAAGTGCGCAGACTCGTAAATTTATTTTTTTCTGTGCACCTGCAGGGTCCTCTCGACCTTGTAAGGAGAAAATACCCGCATGAGATCCTTACGACTCACAAGGGAGCAACGCACTTAGGAGTCCCTACGATTCCTAAGGAGAAATTATACTTATGAGATCCTCATGACTTGTAAGGAGAATTCCACCCCCTATGAGACCCTCACGGCTCACAGGATTCAAAAGTCTTAAACTACAGGGATCTGAACCTGTTCTTAGGCCATCACATCCCCAGTTTGCCCTACAAGCGGTTCAATACTGACCTTTGTATACAATCCACGGGCATAAATAAGCGTTCCCTCGCACAGATCCACCAATGGTGCAAAATCCCTCTATTTTGTGAACAACACTTGTAGGTCTTCTCGACTTGCAAGGAGAAAATACTCTTGTGAGATCCTTACGACTCTCAAGAGAAAACGCACTTAGGAGTCCTTATGACCCTTAAGGAGAAATTACACCTATGAGATCCTCACGACTCGTAGGGAGAAACACCTTTATGAGACCCTTATGGCTCATGAAGTCAAAAGCCTTAGTTGACAGGATCCTAACCATGTTTGCTAAGCCACCTTTATTCGAATCGACAAAGGCAGTTGATGATTCACTCGTGGCAATATCCCAGTTGTAGCGATGCTGATGCCAAAATCGGTAACAAATTCCAAGTTCTTTCACAGTAAGTGATGATTCGCTCTTGGCAATATTCCAGTCGCAGTGATGCTGATGCTAAGATTGGTATCAGATCTCAAGTCCATACTCGCAACAAAATCAACGAGCCCAAAATGCATATGAAATAGCCGAAATGATAGGGCAACTCGCAACAAAATCAGTGAGTAAAATATGTGCATATAAAAATAGCCGAAATGATTGGGCAACTCGCAATAAAAAGCAGCGAGTAAAAAGAAAAATAGCCGAAATGATTGAGCAATCGCGACTTTCGCGATATAAAAAGCTGAAATGATAGAGCATTGTGGAAGGAAATAAAAAATGAATGAAAGAATGAAACTTGTGCCCTACAGGCGAGTCCATACTGACCCTTGTATACAATCCATAGGCATAAACGAAAAGGGAACCACATTTCCCAACAGACTCTGTCAAAGGGAGAGTCAGATCTCAACGGCAACATCTACATCCTAGAGATCAGCAACGGCGTTCCTCCTCGTTCCAGCAGGTTACGGACACGACACCATCAAAACGGAGCCATTTCAAGGTCTCTAGTTCTAGATCGCAACGGCAACATCTACAGCCTAGGGATCAGCAACGGCGTTCCTCCTCATTCCAGCGAGTTACGGGCGCGACACCACCAGTCGAAGCCACGACAAAGTCCCTAGTTCTAAGACTCCACGGTTCACAGACAACCTAAAGTCAACCACGACACCGCAAAAAGCGGAGCAAGTCAACCCCCAGCACCGCAAAAAGCGGAGCAAGTCAACCATGATACCGCAGAAATCGGAGCAAGTTAACCCAGACACCGCAGAAAGCGGACCAAGTCAACCCCGACACCGCAGAAAGCGGAGCAAGTCAACCCGGACACCGCAGAAAGCGGAGCAAGTCAACCACGACACCGCAGAAAGCGGAGCAAGTCAACCCCGACACCGCAGAAAGCGAAGCAGGTCAACCACGACACCGCAGAAAGCGAAGCAAGTCAACCACGACACCAATGACCTCCCCGTCGGAACAACGCTTCGCCCCGGAAACAAGTCAGCCAATGACCTCCCCGTCAGAACAACGCTTCGGCCCGGAAATAAGTCAGCCAATGACCTCCCCGTCGGAGCAATGCTTCGGCCCGGAAACAAGTCAGCCAATGACCTCCCCGTCGGAGCAATGCTCCGGCTCGAAAACAAGTCAACCCACAAACCCCTAAACTCGCACAAAAGAAAATTCTCTTGTGAGATCCTTATGACTCTCAAGAGAAAACACACACTTAGGAGTCCTCACGACTCCTAAGAAGAAAATACACCTACAGAATCCTCTCGACTCGTAAGGAGAAAAGTATTTATGAGGCCCTCACGGCTCATAAAGTTGAAAAGTCTTAGGCGGCAGATCTAAATCTGTTTTCTAAGCCATCACTGGGGCCCTGCAAGTCGGTCCAAGATGGACTATTGCATACTATAGTCGGTCCAAGATGGACTATTGCATACTATTCACGGGCCACACTCTCCAAAGTCGAATATCGACAAGGAGGGAAACAACCACTTACGAGTTCTCTTGACTTGTAGGGGGAAAATTCTCAAGAGAGAACACTACGACTCTCAAGAGAGAACACACTTAGGAGTCCTCACGACTCCTAAGGAGAAAAAACACCAACGAGATCCTCTCGACTCGTAGGGAGAAAAGTGTTTATGAGACCCTCACGGCTCATAAAGTTGAAAAGTCTTAGGCTACAAGGACCCTAAACTTGTCTCCTAAGCCCTCAATTCCATGGCCCTGCATAACTCTGCACTACTTCACCCATGTATATACTTACATGGGCAAAGTAATGGGGGGTATTTGTTCCCGTCAAAATCTTCGGCCAAGAGCTATTTGTTCCTGTTTACACCGGTTTAAGTTTCGTTTACAAATATGTGTGAAATCGGGCTCATTCACATACGCACAAACATGCATCAGAGGAAGAACAGATGTTAAAAGGGGAGCACTTGGTGCTCAACGACAAAAAGAAAGTATTTAATTGAACATTTTATTCTACGGGAAAAAGATCACCATACATGGGATCGAAAGTACAGGGATTTACAAAACTATGGATAAAATTCTCTAATTCCCTCTCCGCTTACTCCACCATATCAAAGCGGCGATCTTCACGAGGAGTCGCTCCCCATCGGTCAGCTCCATGCCCATCAGCGAAGGCAGACATGACGACCCGCTGAGTCCGTATCTGGCTTAGCAGTTGAACAGAGCGATCCCTCAGAGCTGTGGTAATCAAAAGTGCCTCGTGAAAGCACTCGATCTTGTCCTCCGCGGCGTCGAGCATTGCCGGAGTCATCTCTGCTGGATGAGGAGGAATGTCGTAGAGCACGGACAAGAAGACCATCCGGAGCCAGATGGAGCCGATGGGGAGAGGAGATCCTCTACGAGTCAAGAGCTCGTACAACACCGTATCGCATTGGTTATCCGTAAGAGCAGGGTTCACCAAGTGTGCAGCAAAACGAGAAACAATTTCCTTAATAGGCACCTCCCATGGCTGTCGGCGAGTATGTGGATGATCACAAGCCATAACTCTTCTCTGTTAAAATGATTCTCTGAAAGTGAGAGAGAAGAGAAGTATTGCTTCAGATTATGAAAGGAGACATTTAAGTCTAGGCACAGAAAATGTTGTGCATGATGGAACTATTTCCAAGCATTGGAAAAGAAAAGTTTGACTCGGGAAAAGCAAAGAAAGAAGGCGAAAAGACACCTTCAGTAAAGAGGCAGCGCCTCACGTGCAAAGCACGAGAGCGCCAGCGCTCAGAGTTAAAAACTCTGAGGCAGCGCCTCACATGCAAAACACAAGAGCACCAGCGCCAGAACTAAAAGTTCTTCACCCTTGGATCAAAGATCCAAGAAGGTGATAAATCATCAAATTACAAAATTAAATTCTGTTGAGGAAATACTCCTCAAATCTTTCCAAACGAGGAAGATTGTACTCTGTAAATCAGAGCACCGTTGGATCAAAGATCCAATGGTGATTAAAAATCACCAAGATACAGAATTAAATTCTGATTGAGGAAATACTCCTTGAATCTTTCTAGACAAGAAAGATTGTACTCTATAAATCAAAGCACCGTTGGATAAATCAAAGCACCGTTGAATCAAAGATCCAACGGTGATTAAAAATCACCAAAATACAGAATTAAATTCTGATTGAGGAAATACTCCTCAAATCTTTCTAAATAAGAAAGACTGTGCTCTGTAAATCAGAGCACCGTTGGATCAAAGATCCAATGGTGATTAAAAATCACCAAGATACAGAATAAGTTCTGTATGGGAAAATATTTTCCCAATTTTGTGAAAACAAGAAAAATGTCTTCTGTAAAACAGAAGTCCTTGGATCAAAAATCCAACGGTGGATAAAATCCCCAAATCAATTAAGAATCTCTCAATGAGAGATTTCCTTAACTGAATCAACAGATCAGCCTTCACTATATAAAGGACCCAAGACTTTAAGTCTTGTAGAGAGATGAACCCCCCATAAACTTCAATCTCAAAGAGAAGAGCAAGAAAAAAAGAGAGAAAGCTTTAGGATGAAGAATTTTCTTCAAGGTAAATAAAATAGAGATCAGAGCATCTCAAGGGTTTAACCCTCATAAAAAGAACATAGTTCTTTCCTCGGATCCGAGGTCTATGAGACAAGTCTTCCCCAAATAAGAATTTAATTCTTACGAGGATGAATTTGATCTTAGGGATCGAAGATCCAAGGAAGAACAGAGAATTGAACTCTTCAGAAAATAATACACAAGAAAAACCCAGCGCCAAGCGCTACTCAATAAAAGAGTGCTTAGCACTCAATGGTTGGCGCTCAGCGCCAAGCGCCTCACGTGCTCCTCACGTGGGCGCTGCTAAATAAAAAAGTGCTTAGCACTCAGTGGTTGACGCCCAGCGCCAAGTGCCTCATGTGGGCACTGCTCAATAAAGAGTGCTTAGCACTCAGTGGTTGGCGCCCAGCGCCAAGCGCCTCACGTGCTCCTCATGTAAGCGCTGCACAATAAATGCTTGGAACTCAATGGTTGGCGCCCAGCGCCAAGCACTACACGTGACCCTCACGTGGGCGCTACTTGACATAGAGCGCTCTACACTCATCACACAGAGCCCAACGCCATAAAAAGTGTTCAACACTCACAAAAAACAAAAGAAAAAGAAGTAAAGTGTGAGCGTCAGAACCCACATAACTACTTAGCATTGTGTGCACAGAGAAAGAACTGTGTCCTAGAAAGTGTCTAACACTTTATTCAAAAAGAAACGACAAAGACTAAGTGGGCTGAGCCCAAGTTGGCCATACTCCTAATCAACCGAGCCCATGTACTCTTTATTTTTCCAAACTGGTCTTAGTCCCAAACAAGACCACCGATCTTTTGACGAATATCCATTAATTCAAGGGTACATCTCTCCACATCTCTGATACATGTCGTTGTAATTCTTCAACGTCTTCAGAGAGGTGGAGGGTCCCAATAACCGATAACTCTTGGTATACCCCCAAACCAACAAACCATAAACCCAATGGACCGCAACATCCCTAAACTAAACTCCATGGACTATGATGTCTTTAAACCCAATGGACCGCAACGTCCCTAAACTAAAAACCCTATGGACTATGATGTCCTAAAACTACGGACTATGCTGTCCTTAAACCCAATGGACCGTAACGTCTTTAAACTAACAACGGACCGAAACGTCCCTAAACTAACGACGGACCGAAATGTCCCTAAACTAACGACGGACCGAAATGTCCCTAAACTAAAACGATAGAGCCCAAATGCTCTTTCGTTGGATCTAAATGATCCTAAAACCTTGTTAAGTAGATCTTAGTCTAAAATTAGACTAACGTGTCCTTAACAAACATTTAAGTTGATCTTAATCTCAAACGAGATTAACGAGCCTTAAATCCACCAAACCAAAATCTAAGAAAATACGGATTTGGACTAATCCACGCCCTATGGGCGACAACATACATTAGTCTCCGTATACAATCCACGGGCAACCTAAAAAAAAATAAACATACACGACACGAAGTGAACATCTGGAGAAGAAGAAAGTGGTTATCGCTACGCGGTAACGTAATTAACTGCAGGGGCTTGCACCTGCAGGGAAGAGCGTCCCCACAATCAAAAACCCCTCGCAAACGAGGGGGAATCCGACGAAGTCTGCTACAACGGCAGCATCCGTCCAAACCTCCGATACACGGTGTCATAAATTAACTTGGCATCTTCGGAGAGGTGGACGGATAAATCCAAATAGCATCTGCCCCCAAATTAAGGCAAGCCGACCTTCACGGTTTCGTCTCCGTTTTCGGCGATAAACACCATGCACAAACAACGAGGCTGAGTACGAAACTCTGATAGCTAGTCTGGAGCTCGCCATAGAATGGGAATCCTTCGGCTACGGGTTTACGTTGACTCCCAGCTTGTCGTCAACTAAGTGAGCGGCAACTACAAGATATATAATCCCGAGTTAGCTCGATATAAAAGCCGGGTGGTGGAATTCATGAAAAGGTTCACTCACATTGAACTAATGAGAGTCCCTAGGGCGTTGAGCGAAAAAGCCGACGTACTCGCTCGCCTAACCAAAGAGCTGGCTGATCCCGACATGGATGAAATTCTGATCACAGGAGTCGGCAAATTCTGCCCCCAGTCTCTTTACAAGAAGAGGAAAGCGCAGAACAAAAGATCAATTCTACTGAAGAAGTTCTGATCATTCAAGAGGAGCCCGATTGGAGAGAGCCCTTCATAGAGTACCTCCGATATGACATGCTGCCCGAAGAAAAATCTGCGAGAATTCAGCTGAAGAAGAGAGCTCTCCGATACGTATTTGTAAATAATATGCTATACCGTAGATCATATGACCAACTCTGGCTCAGGTGTCTGTCATTGTCCGAAGCCCAAAAGGTCATGAAAGAAGTTCACTCGGGCGTCTGTGGGGCTCATCAGTCCAGCCCCAAAATGCGGGTTCAGATCAAACGGCTTGGATATTACTAGCCCACTATAATAATGGATTGCGAAGAGCATGCAAAGAAATTTCATCTCTGCCAAATTCACGGTGATTTCACTCACAAGCATTCCATTCCGTTGCATCCTATAGTGGCGTCGTGGCCCTTCGAAGTTTTGGGCACCGATATAGTTGGTCCAATTGATCCTCCGTCATCCAAAGGCCACCGGTTCATATTGGCTACAACTGACTACTTCTCCAGATGGGCTGAAGCTGTCCCGCTAAAAGAAGTCAAGACAGAAGATATTCTGATGTTCTTCCGGCATAATATTCTATACCTCTTTGGTACACCAAGAAGAATCATTTCTGACAACGGGCTTTCTTTCAAGAGCTTCAAAGTCTCAAGGTTTGCTACTCAGCACAAGATAGACTGGAGATATTCCTCCATCTATAATCCAAGAACCAACGGGTTAGTCGAAGTCTTCAATAAAACTCTATGCAAGCTCCTGAGGAAAAATGCTTCAGCCAACGGGAGAGACTGGAATCTCAAGCTCCACGAGGCATTGTGGGCGTATCATACCACGCACAGCACTCCAACTCAGTCCACCCTATACTCATTACTCTTCGGAGTGGAAGTAATCCTCCCGCTCGAAATCGAAGTTCCGAGCCTAAGAATGGTCGTCCAGCATGAGTTAACAGAAGAGGAATACGTCCTCCTTCGACTCGAAGAGCTCGACACCCTCGAAGAAAAGAGGCTCGCATTACAGCAAAATCTAGAGCTGTACCGAACCTAAATATCACGGGCCTATGACAAGATGACCCGTCTCCGTGCTTTTAAGAAAGACGAATTAGTGTTGGTCCTAAACAGACCGATTATTCCCAATCGACATGCCAAGGGAAAATTCGAGCCAAATTGGGAAGGGCCATACGTCATCGAGAAAATGTTCGACGGAGGATCCTACCAACTAATAAGCCCCGAGGGAGAAAGTCCCATGCCACCCATCAATGGCCGATATCTCAAGAAATACTATGCGTAAATGTTTCAAGTCACAGAGGAATTGAGCACTCCGGCCCTACGGTCTGGATCATACATACTATAAAACTGTATACAATATACGGGCGTAAACGATCCCTATCTTTCCCAAAGTCCTACCGGTGAGACTACATTTAAAGTCCCACCGGTGATGAAGATAAAAAAAATGGTATGTCCACAAGCAAAACGGGCACGGATGAAAAACCGAAAGTGCTGACTGCCGGCGAGTTTGTGAAAACCAGAAAGGGCGTAAACTCGTGAAAAGAGATAAAATACACTCGAAAAGTACTCTCGACCTTATGAGGAGAAAATCCCTGTGTGAGATCCTTACGACTCGCAAAGGAGCAACACACTTAGGAATTTCCACGATTCCTAGGGAGAAAATACACCTGCGAGATCCTTTCGACTCGTAGGGAGAAAATGCTTTTATGAGATCCTTACGGCTCATAAAATTGAAAAGCCTTAGGTGATAGGGATCTAAACCTGTCTCCTGAGCCATCGCTCCTCAACGGGCAATGGCAAATGATGAGTCTCTCCTAGCATTGCTTCAGTGTTTGCAGTGCTGATGCTGACCAAAAGCCTATATCCCAAGTCTTCCCAGGGCAAATGATGAGTCGCTCATGGCATTGCTTCAGTGTTAGCGATGCTGTGCCGACCAAAAACCCAAATCCCAAGTCTTCCTACGGCAAATGATGTGTAACAACCCTAATTTTCCTATACAAATTTTTTCAAATATTTTTTTCAAAATCCATAAAGGGGTATTTATTACCTGAGCATAAGACTTAAGTAATTAAATAACTCCATTTTTAAAGTATAAAGAATTGATTTAAATTCAAAGTATACTTGGAGTATTTAATGTTGCTGATATCTCTTTAAGTAATTATTTCACACCATAATTACAAGCAATAGCTTGTAGATCATTGGTAATACCTTGCACTGTTGAACCAAGCCACCAGAGTTCAAATCCCATACCCCATATTATTTTTAATATTATTTTGTTTTAAAATTTCTGGAATACCAACAGTCAACACGTGTTTTCTCACAAAAACCCCACTACCCATGAAAAGTTAAATGTTTCAGTAGCTACCCCCGGCGACCCCCCACCTCTTGCAACCCCGACTCGGCCTGACTCGGCCGAGTCGGCCGGCGGACCAGCCGGACGGCCGAGTCTCCAACTGCAAATTTGTGCCCCTTGGTCTCCCCACCTCCATTGCATACTTTAATTCTTCAGACCACCTCCAGAGAGCCCATTAACACCTATATACTACATTTTTTAATAAATTTTCCTATTATTTTTATATTTTTTAATTAAAAACCCTACACCTATCCTAACCCTATAAATATACCCCTACCTCCTACCCTCTCATCCCAAAATTCTGAGCTCACTCTCTCAAAATCTCAAGAAAATATTGTGTACTTCGAAAACGAGCGAAAGGCGAAGTTCCGACGAAATCGACGGCGAAATTTCGGTGATCGTGCTAGGAACTCTCGGCGACGAATTGACGCACCGGCGAACCCTCTTCTTCCTTATCACTCTCGTGTTTGTCCAAACCCGTAAGTCCCCATTCTATCCCTCTTTCTTATTCTCTAAAATACGAAATTACAAAACCCGACGGAATCGGAAAAAATCCGATTTCCGATTCGTCTTCCTATAAAATTTCACTTCTCGCCAATTCAATCATACTTAAACATCTTATTGTTGAATATTAAATATTTAACAAATAATTTGAACAAGTTTCATCACATGAAATGATAGCCTTTCCAATTTATCGTATTTTTCACTTAAATACCACAATGTTTCGATTTCACATTTAACCCCCTTAACCTTGCTATACATTGAAAGTAGAGCACGAGGTAATGACCTACCTCCACATACACGCATATACAATCTAAAACGATATCATCAAAAATCTAGAATACGATAAAACAATACTTTCATTTAAATACCATATTCTTAATAAAACCATTTCTAAAAGTTTTAGCTTTAATACACTTTTAAATAAATACCTCTTATTAGGAAAATATGATAAATTGTGGACATCGGTCGTTTATCTAAACCTGACTTTATGGTGTCTAGGCTAGACAAGTGAAAAAGATAACTTTAAAAGGCCCGCCTCACGGTGATTCGTGAGCGGATCCCTCCTTTCCTCACTTGTACTTACCTGACCACAATTGGCGGTGAAGAGGCGATTTGAGACATCTCACAACTTATCGTTTAGACCAGTTAGAAATAGTCTAGTTGACTTAGGAAACCCTAGAATCTAAAATACGGAAAATGGTCATTTTTGCAAATAAATACCTTTTATTTTAAAAACCGTTTTCTAAAAGATTTAGTATTTTACAATCTTTGCAAAGTGCCGCTACAACCCACTTTGGAGAACCCGTTCGGGATAGTACGATTTATCGTGCACCCTCGAGCTTAGTAGTGCGAGATTCAGACCTCTGTAAGGAGCATTCGGTCTCGAAAGACTTAAAATACGACATCTTAAGAAAATGAGATTTTTAGAATATAAAACATTATTAAAATTATTTTGGATAAATATATGTATATTTATCATTAAAATATCTATTTTGTTATAATATAAATATTCCACCCTTTTTTCTAAAAATCACAAGAATAAATTTTACACTAAAATACCATGAACTTCAAATAAATCAATGTTATAGATAAATACCTTTATTTATAAAAAAAACTAGGATATTTTCACTAGAAATATCACAATATAAAATCCACACTCATTACAACTCTAAAGACGAATAATAAATACTTGGGGTATATCTTGAAAACCAAGGTAACCCAGGTAACCCTCTCACTTTGACCAAAACTTTTTACAATCCTTAGTTCTGTCACCAAACTGTTACATTTTCCTTTTACAAATTTCGAGGACGAAATTTTTATAAGGAGGGTAGAATGTAACAACCCTAATTTTCCTATACAAAATTTTTCAAATATTTTTTTCAAAATCCATAAAGGGGTATTTATTACCTAAGCATAAGACTTAAGTAATTAAATAACTCCATTTTTAAAGTACAAAGAATTGATTTAAATTCAAAGTATACTTGGAGTATTTAATGTTGCTGATATCTCTTTAAGTAATTATTTCACACCATAATTACAAGCAAGAGCTTGTAGCTCATTGGTAATACCTTGCACTGTTGAACCAAGCCACCAGAGTTCAAATCCCATACCCCACATTATTTTTAATATTATTTTGTTTTAAAATTTCTGGAATACCAACAGTCAACACGTGTTTTCTCACAAAAACCCCACTACCCATGAAAAGTTAAATGTTCCAGTGGCTACCCCCACCTCCTGCAACCCCGACTCGGGACGGCGCCGTCGGCCGGACTGCCGAGTCTCCAACTGCAAATTTGCGCCCCTTGGTCTCCCCACCTCCATTGCATACTTTAATTCTTCAAACCACCTCCAGAGAGCCCATTAACACCTATTTACTACATTTTTTAATACATTTTCCTATTATTTTTACATTTTTTAATTAAAAACCCTACACCTACCCTAACCCTAGCCTAACCTTATAAATACACCCCTACCTCCTACCCTCTCATCCCAAAATTCTGAGCCTACTCTCTCAAAATCTCAAGAAAAGATTGTGTACTTTGAAAACGAGCGAAAGGTGAAGCTCCGACGAAATCGACGGCGAAATTCCGGTGATCGTGCTAGGAATTCTCGGCAACGAATCGACGCACCGGCGAACCCTCTTCTTCCTTATCACTCTCGTGTTTGTCCAAACCCGTAAGTCCCCATTCTATCCATCTTTCTTATTCTCTAAAATACGAAATTACAAAACCCGACGGAATCGGAACAAATCTGATTTCCGATTCGGTTTTCTATAAAATTTCACTTCTCACCAATTCAATCATGCTTAAACATCTTATTGTTGACTATTAAACATTAAAAAATAATTTGAACAAGTTTCATCACATGAAATGATAGCCTTTCCAATTTATCGTATTTTTCACTTAAATACCACAATGTTTCGATTTCACATTTAACCACCTTAACCTTGCTATACATTTAAAGTAGAGCACGAGGTAATAACCTATCTCCACACACACGCATATACAATCTAAAAAGATATCATCAAAAACCTAGAATACGATAAAACAATACTTTCATTTAAATACCATATTCTTAATAAAACCATTTCTAAAAGTTTTTGCTTTGATACACCTTTAAATAAATACCTCTTATTAGGAAAATACGATAAGTTGTGGACATTGGTCGTTTATCTAAACCTGACTTTGTGGTGTCTAGGCTAGGCAAGTGAGAAAGGTAACTTTAAAAGGCCCGCCTCATGGTGATTCGTGAGCGGGTCCCTCTTTTCCTCACTTGTACTTACATGACCACAATTGGCGGTGAAGAGGCGATTTGAGACATCTCACAACTTGTCGTTTAGACCTGTTAGAAATAGTCTAGTTGACTTAGGAAACCCTAGAATCTAAAATACGGAAAATGGACATTTTTGCAAATAAATACCTTTTATTTTATAAAACCGTTTTCTAAAGGATTTAGTATTTTACAATCTTTGCAAAGTGCCGCTACAACCCATTTTGGGGAACCCGTTCGGGATAGTACGATTTATCGTGCACCCTCGGGCTTAGTAGTGCGAGATTCAGACCTCCGCAAAGAGCATTCGGTCTCGAAAGACTTAAAATACGACATCTTAAGAAAATGAAATTTTTAGAATATAAAATATTATTTAAATTATTTTGGATAAATATATGTATGTTTATCATTAAAGTATCTATTTTGTTATAATATAAATATTCCATCCTTTTTTCTATAAATCACAAGAATAAATTTTACACTAAAATACCATGAATTTCAAATAAATCAATGTTATAGATAAATACCTTTATTTATAAAAAAAACTAGGATATTTTCACTAGAAATATCATAATATAAAATACACACTCATTACAACTCTAATGACGAATAATAAATACTTGGGGTGTATCTTGAAAACTATACAAAAGTATTTTTACATAAAACCCCTTAAGTTTTATAAATTACTCTAAGGACCCTAGTAAGTATAGGACTTCGATTTACATTTCTACTGTCCGACTCGGGTTTGAGTCTGATTATAATCCGACTTGAATATGATTCAAGTACTATATAAATCTACAATATTACATTTCCACATGAAAACACGAATCCATGAATCCAGTTATCAATCTATTCAACTTGACTGAACCAAACCATGGATATACTTTCCATGTACATGAATCCAGTTTACATCCATTACATCTGTTACTGATATCATGGTTTCGGTCAGTCATCCAACTATACAACTTATACAATACAATATAACAATACAATCAAAACACTACGGGGTTTAAGGGGTAGATTGGTATGGAATGTGTTAAAAGTGGCACGAGACAGTAAGATTAAGACACCTAACATGAATCATGTTGCTGTTGTACCGTAGCATAACGGTTCCTTGTACTTTCAGTTTGCCCTGGTCTCTAGCATATAGAGACCCCTCTCGTTTACACTGGCATCCTTCTTTACCAAGCTACAAATAACAGCGTTAACATAATATTCTACAATATTATACAACTTTAAAAGATACATTCTTATTCTGTCTTTTCTATTTCTCCCTTAACTTTGGGACTTATCGAGCAACCTGTTCGCTGACGACATTCTATTTCTTTCTTCTTTGAATGTCGTCAGGTAATCTGGACACAGCAGAGATCGAGCCCACCAGTGAAGACTTGGATCAGTTCCTCAAAGACCCCGAGCTCTAGACATTGTACATTTCCATTCAGTACCTTTAATTTCCTGTTATTCCATTATTTAAGCATCGTTTTTACTTCAGTTGTATTTCCTTTTCATGCATTGTACAAAAGAATGTTAATAAATAAAGTTGATGTTATTTTGTATATCTCTTGCCTCTTGTGATTAATTTTATATTGCTTAGATACGCTTAGCGTATTTACTTCACAGTAAATACGTAGCGGACCAGTCGCGTCCCCTTCGCCGTATACCGGGAAGCGGGGCGTGACATGATGACTCGCTCCTGGCATTGCTTCAGTGTTAGCGGTGCTGATGCCGACCAAAAGCCCAAATCCCAAGACTTCCCAGGGCAAATGATGAGTCGCTCCCGGCATTGCTTCAGTGTTAGCGGTGCTGATGCCGACCAAAAACCCAAATCCCAAGTCTTTTCAGGGCAAATGATGAGTCGATCCTGGCATTGTTTCAGTGTTAGCGGTGTTGATGCCGACCAAAAACCTAAATCCCAAGTTTTTCCAAAGGCAAATAATGAGTTGCTCCTGGCATTATTCCAGTGCAGCAATGCTGATGTGAAACAAAATCCAAATTCCAAGTTCCTCTCAAATTCAAGAATCCCGCCAAATAAAGCAGAAATCAAACAGATCAAATCAAAGTCCCACCCGACAGCACTTCTAAGCTCGAAAGTCCCGCTGGACAGGTAGGGAACTTCCAAAACAAATTGAATCAAACAAATCAACCCCGACACCGCAAGAAGCGGAGCAAGTCAACTTCAACCCCGACACCGCAAAAAGCGGAGCAAGTCCAATCAAATCCTGATACCACAGAAAGTGGAGCAAGTCAAATCAAATCCCGACATCGCAAGAAGCGGAGCAAGTCACCGACCGTCCAAGTCGCTAAAAGGGCAGCACCGACCTTCCAAGTCGCTAAAAGGGCAGCACCGACCGTCCAAGTCGCTAAAAGGACTAAAAGGGCAGCACCGACCGTCCAAGTCACAAAAAGGCAGCACCGGACGTCCAAGTAGCTAAACGAGTAGCACCGACAGTCCAAGTCGCTAAAATGGTAGCACCGACCGTCCACGTCGCTAAAATGGCAGTACCGACCGTCCACATCGCTAAAAGGGCATCATCGACCGTCCAAGTCGCTAAAAGGGCAGCACCGACCGTCCACGTCGCTAAAAGGGCAGCACCGACCGTCCAAATCGCTAAAATGGCAGCACCGACCGTCCAAGTCGCTAAAAGGGTAGCACCGACCGTCTACGTCACAAAAAGGATAGTATCGACCATCCACGTCGCAAAAAGAGCCGCATCGACCTCCACGTCGTCAAAACGGGAACCAAATCAAGCTCCATATAGAGTAAGATCCATCAATTTCATGCACACAACCCCCACACGCCGTGTGCATTTATTGATGGGGGCACTTTGTTGAGGTAAAAAGTTACACCCTGGTTGACCAAGTCAAAATCAAAGTCAGCCCCAAGCCATGCAGGCCCAAGCCTAGGTCAAGACCGAGTATGGAAGGGACCGACCCCATGACAAAAAGAATGAAGCCATAAATTAGTTTAATATAATTCTTTCTTTTTAGAAATAAATGTATGTGAAATGGGCAAGAAACCAAAATTTTGTAAGCCTCATGGCTTATGTGCAAAAAAGAGATAAGCACATAGGTATGGGTGGCACAAGTGCCATTTGGCAAAGCTCAAGGGTTATAAGTAAAGTGTGTAACCTATAAAGGCAAACATGATGAAAAAATCAAAAAAAAACTTTTTCATTCTCTCAAAAAAGTCTAGAGTTCTGTGCCTCCTTCTCCTTCCTCAAGATTTTAAACCTTCTTCTTTTTTCTTGAATTAAATCAAGAGTTTTACTCTTCTTTTCCCAAAAAGAAATAGTTTTTCACCATAAAACCCACAAATGGAGCTCAGATCTCCCATCAGATCTCTAAAAGGAGAGATTTTTAAGTCTCGCCCTCCTTTTTTCTCTAAGATCCAACCAACAGAGAGGAGGAAGAAGGAGACCCATTTGCAAAAATCCCATTTTGGGAAAGATCCAAGGCTCAAGGGAGAAGAAAGGAGTCCTCTTTCATCATTTCCGAAAATTTGTTAGGAGTTTAACTCCACACGAAAAAAATAATAAAAATAATAAGTCCTTTTTTTAGGAGTTTAACTCCAAAAGTCAATCGGGAAGTACAATTCCCTGTGCAGGGGCTAAGCTCCTCTTCCCTTCTTTTTAGGAGTTTAACTCCAAAAGTCAATCGGGAGTACAACTCCCAGTACAGGGGCTAAGCCCATTTTTTTCTGCGGGTGCCCGGAGCCTACGCCGGGGGGGCGTGGTGTCCGGCGCCCGTGCACGGGACGCGTGACCCGCTAGCGCCCGACGCCCACGCGCCACTCACGCGTTCTTAGGACTGTCACGACCCAAAGTTTGGATGTGACCGGCACTTAGATTGTATAATATCTAAAGATATCGACACAATCTGAGTAAGCCAAATACCAAGATCAAAACCTTTTTTGCGGAATTTAGACAAATTTTAGTTTTTAAGTAAAAGAATGAAGTAGCATACCGAAAGGTTTTTAATTGATGAAAGTTTACACCACGAGGTATAAAACTTCGACAGTACTCCATTTTTAATTATTAATAAAGCAGCTATAGGGTGTGTGAATAGGTTGCATCCCTTGTTGGAAGCAAAACAATGCCAACAGCGGAAATCAATACACAATAGTAATACGACACTCGAAATGAAAAATCTCATGCATAAGTAAAAGAATTATAACTTAACACATCTAAACGATCTCATCAGTCAAAATAATATACATCCAACCACATCGCGTTCTAAGTCAAATATACAGGGTCTGATGGAGTAACACTAGATCCAATATATAAAACCAAAATAGAAGGTTACTGCGCAGGTAGCCCACTTAGCAAAAAGAGCGATAGAAGATGATAAGTGGATCCACACTGCTACTACGCGTCCACACGACTCCTGCAAGGAACTATGGCACAACGGGGAACTCAGTGAATAAAACTAACATATATCGGCTGATAATGCAAGTATGACGAACTAGAGCTAATATCAACAATGATGAATATAATGCATGATAATATGTGGAAACATGAACATGTACTACTAAGTATATAAATAAAACTGAAATCTCATCAACTATTTCCAAATAAGGTTTATCCTTTTTCCGTATCCAACATCGACACAAATCTTCTGTTTCCATCAGGCATCGTTCCCCTAATGATCTTGTAAATCAATGACACCGGTTGGTATCACCTGGATATCCGCCTGGTCTCACATCTGTATCCGGTATCGAGTATCCTCGCTAGGCTCCCTGCCTCAAATACAACTTTCCTGCCCCTCGGTCTTGACCGGGTCCACCATGTATCCAACTGTATATCCCCCCACTCAGTCTGGATAACGTATAAATCCGTAACCGTATATCCCCCCCACTCGGAATAAATCCAAAAAAAACGACATCTCATGGTGGACATATCACATCATTCAGGAAGAATCGATGAATATAACTTAAAAACTCAAAACCATAAGTCCAAAATAATCCAATGCATCTTTTATCGATATTACAATTTCTAGAACATGAAACATACTAATATCCATGCAAAATAACTACCATTATTGATGTTAAGGTATGATATGAATCATGTCGAATATCATAAATACTAAGTGCGCATGTGACAAATTTAATATCGACGAGGTGTGGTGTAACATATAGATATGTGCACGTACAGCATGACTCGTCGATAATTTGTGCAGTGTTCTAACAACTATTAACATGACGATGTATATATATGAATGCATACGATAAATCATTGTATGCAAAGGAACAATTTAAATGTAACTTAAAACTACGGAAGTATCACGCCGTCCATTCAAAATTCCCCGGTAGATGTTTAGTTTACTCACCGGAATACGTCGAATCTACTCAGATCAATAACTCCTTTCCTTTCCTTGCGGCCTCCAAGATTCCCGTACTCAAATCTATTATCGATATTAACTTGTATAAGAAACGGCTAACTCCGATATAGCGAAAACATGAAAATACAAGTTTTACGTATTAGCTATACTAAGTATGACTATTACAAACTATCTAACACTTATACTAACTGGATTTTAACCAATCACTATTCGTAACAGAAACCTGAAACGCGTTACGAAACACCCTTGTCGTATTTTTAGAATTTTAACCCCTTTTCAGATATTAGTTCCCAGATTTCATATACAGCTAAAATAACTTAAATAAACAATACCAACCATACCAATACACATACAGAGAGCTACCCTAAAAACCACAACACCCAACTCCCCAAGAAATCCGGCGAGCTCGGAAAATTTGCTATTGTCGCCAGCCAAAATCCGAGCAATATGGCCCGTCTTTCTAGGGTTTATTCTAGGTCCAGTTTATAAGATGATGTAATTGTTTGGTTAGGCTAATTTTCATCTAAACTATAGCAGATTCTAGACAGAGCCTAAACTTGTAAAAAAAATACGATATTACCGATATTCGATTTCTAAACTAAAACAGTTACAGAACTAAAATCCTACAGAGTTTAAGGATTATACCTACAGCAAGATCACTGGAAAAATCCCTCCAAGAAGCATAAGCTCTTAGCTCCTAGTTTGATGGTAAAGGTGAAAGTCCTTAGTCCTTAGCTCTCTTTTCTTCTCTCTTTCCTTTTCTCTTGTTGTGTGCTAATGTTTTTCTTTTTTTTTCTTTCTAACTCAGTTTCTATTTTCCTAACCTAATTTATCAACTGAACACATTATAACATTAAAAAGATAAGGGAAGATAAGGTAGTAGGTGGTGTCATCATATGAGATGGTGGGGGTTTCATGCAAGGAGGAGGTGTGGCCATTGGGTTAACCTAGGGTGTGGTGTCTAGTAGGTACATCTTAACCTTAACCATTTTCTAACCCTATTTATATAAACACCCTCACACAACTCTAATTTGCATAAGGACACTAACCTTTTCACATAACCCCCTCGTACTATAACATACTACAAATGAAGCTAAATTTTTCACTAAAACCCTTATAATTTATTAATGTTACAAACTAAAGTTTCACATTAATTAGTTTCACACACTACTTATGAAAATGTCCTATTTTGTTTCAAAACCTTTTAAATTAACATTTTATTATTTAATTAATTAAATTAATTTATTATCTAAAATTTTCAAAATGTTACAATATTCCCCCTTAAGAAAATTCGGTCCCCGAATTTAAAACATAACTATACGCACTTTAAAAAAGATGTGGAAATTTCTTCCGCATCGCATCCTCTGTCTCCCAAGTGATCTCCTCGCGATTCATTTCTCGCCAAAGAACCTTTACAGACGGAAGTATCCTTAATCTCAGTTTCTTTGCCTGTCGGTCTAGAATAGCTACTGGCTGCACTGTGTAGGATAAATCCTGCTCAAGCTGTAAGGTCTGATGCTGGATCGCATGAGAGGGATCATGAAGATACTTGCGAAGCATAGACACATGAAACACTGGATGCACATCGGGACAACTCGGTGGAAGGGCTAAACGATAAGCTACTGCACTCACTCTCTCCAGAATTTCGTAGGGTCCGACTTATCTGGGGCTGAGCTTCCCCTTTCTCCCGAAACGCATCGCACCCTTCATCAGAGATACCCGAAGGAACACATGGTCTCCCACATCAAACTCAAGTCAACGACGGCGTCGATCGGCATATGATTTCTATCTGCACTGGGCCGCTTTCATTCTGTCACATATCAACTGGATCTTTTCTGTAGTCTCCTGTACTATCTGCGGCCCCAAAATGCTATTCTCGCTGAGTTCTGTCAAGCAAACGGGTGATCGACACTTTCTCCCATATAAATCTTCGTAGGGTGCCATCTGGATCGTCTCCTGAAAACTGTTGTTATAAGAGAATTCTATCAATGGTAAGTGACGATCCGAACTGCCACTGAAATCAAGACTGCAGGCTTGAAGCATATCCTCTAGAGTCTGTATGGTCCGCTCTGATACCAACTTTGTCACGACCCAAAGTTTGGATGTGACCGGCACTTAGATTGTACAATATCTAAAGATATCGACACAATCTGAGTAAGCCAAATACCAAGATCAAAACCCTTTTTTGCGGAATTTAGACAAATTTTAGTTTTTAAGTCAAAGAATGAAGTAGCATGCCGAAAGGTTTTTAATTAATGAAAGTTTACACCACGAGGTTTAAAAATTTGACAGTACTCCCTTTTTAATTATTAATAAAGCAGCTATAGGGTGTGTGAATAGGTTGCATCCCTAATTGGAAGCAAAACAATGCCAACAGCGGAAATCAATACACAATAGTAATACGACACTCGAAATGAAGAATCTCATGCATAAGTAAAAGAATTATAACTTAACACAACTAAACGATCTCATCAGTCAAAATAATATACATCCAACCACATCGCGTTCTAAGTCAAATATACAGGGTCTGATGGAGTAACACTAGATCCAATATACAAAACCAAAATAGAAGGTTACTGCGCAGGTAGCCCACTTAGCAAAAAGAGCGATAGAAGATGATAAGTGGATCCGCACTGCTACTACGCGTCCACACGACTCCTGTAAGGAACTATGGCACAACGGGAAACTCAGTGAATAAAACTAACATATATCGGCTGATAATGCAAGTATGACGAACTAAAGCTAATATCAACAATGATGAATATAATGCATGATAATATGTGGAAACATGAACATGTACTACTAAGTATATAAATAAAACCGAAATCTCATCAACTATTTCCAAATAAGGTTCATCCTTTTTCCGTGTCCAACATCGACACAAATCTTCTGTTTCCATCAGGCATCGTTCCCCGAACGATCCTGTAAATCAATGACACCGGTCGGTATCACCTGGATATCCTCCGTGTCTCACATCTGTATCCGGTATCGAGTATCCTCGCTAGGCTCCCCGCCTCAAATGCGGCTTTCCTGCCCCTCGGTCTCGACTGGGTCCACCATGTATCCAACTGTATATCCCCCACATTCAGTCTGGATAACGTATAAATCTGTAACCGTATAGCCCCCCCACTCGGTTCGGAATAAATCCAAATAAAAAAAACGACATCTCATGGTGGACGTATCACATCATTCAGGAAGAATCAATGAATATAACTTAAAAACCCAAAACCATAAGTCCGAAATAATCCAATGTGGCACGTGATTTGGATTAACCTTATGGAACAGTTGGTATCAGAGCTTAGGATTAATCCAATGCTTTGATACCAACTTTAAGATGTCGCACGCTAACTGAATTTGGTAAAACCATCACACACTACTCCGTATCGTAAATAATCCAATGCTCTGATACCAACTTTGTCACGACCCAAATGTGGCACGTGACCAGTACTTAAATCACGTGACATCTAAAGACATTGACGTAGTTCAAGTAAGCCGAAAACCCGGAATCTAAACCCTTTTTGAAAACATATTGGAGGTGAGTTTAAAATAGTCATCGGATGGAATCAGTTTAAATAACATTTAATTTTCTTAACTATGTATGTTTGAAAAGCATCTATGACATTTTTGAAATTCGACAACACCTCCTTTGCATTTTTATATAACCCGATACCACATAATAATATAAATAGCATCCCAACAGGAGCTAGCTTCCACGCCCAAACAGTGGAGCAACTAAGCAACCAATATACGACGCACAATGGCGAAGAAAAGAAAAGCGAAAAAAAATCAACAATCTAAAATGGTCGACTCCAATGAGTATGACATCACAACACACAAACTCTAAGTCTTGCTTCTAAGTCCACAATATACTCTTTCTAAGTTGATGGAGTTTTCACTAGATACAAGAACATATGAATAACTAAGTGAGAGTACGATACAATATTAACTCACTTACCAAAGCAATCACCGAAAGGACTGTGTGCCCAAAGCCGCTGATAATCCAAGCGGTAAAACCTGCAAGAAACTGTGGCACAACGGGGATGAGTTGCCAACTCGGTGAATAAAAGTATATCTAAAGGTAGAAATCGAAATGCACGACGATACCTAGGTCAAAAGTATAATACTATCATAATCTGTACAATATACCATATGATATACATATGTATCATAATGCAACACTAACTATCATGCAATCCCAATTAGAATATATGCAATGCAAATAACCTATATCTAGGTATAAGCCCAATGTAACCGAATATATATATATATATATATATATAAACCTCTTCTTTAAAATAGCCGCGGAATAGATATGTCACGGCATAAAGCAGACGCGATAGTATGAAATATAATAGATATCTTATTTAAGATATACGTCTTGCTATTTTAATGAATAGTGTTAAGAGCTTTTCAATTTAAAAGATTTCAATGTCATATCAGACATGTCAAAATAATGAGGCTATAGCTCGATTTTTGAATTGCTTTTTGTATACAACTACTCGTTAAAAGTTATGCGGGTACTGTCCCCCGGATCAGTCCTGGTCGGTTACAATAACTATGATATAACTGTGTACCTCATGATAGCAACATATCAATATATATGGATGTTCAGCATCGACACTCGAAATCGGAAATCTCTCGTATCCATCACCAACACGCAGATCCTTAAATCTCTCGTGTCCATCACCGACACGTAAATGCAGATACCGTTGACACCATCTCAACAGATGATCGCCACCCGATATCCCTGGCCCCGGTCAGTATTCCCTGGATATCAGCCGTGTCCAATCAAACCCCGATCAGTATCCCCGGGATATCTACCGTGCTCAACTCTATCTCCGGTATCGAGTATCCTCGCTAGGCTTCCCCGCCTCAATACGGCTATCCTGCCCCTCGGTCTCGACCCGGGTCCACCATGTATCCGACTGTATAGCCCCCCCCACTCAGTCCGGATAAGTAACAAGTTCGAAACCGTATAGCCCCCTCCACTCAGTTCGGAATAAAATAACCAGAAAACATAAAACTCATGGTGGACGTCAACTCATCATATCCAGAAATATCAAGTAAAGAATGAGAATATTTGTATAGATTATCCTGATGATATATTATATATATACATATATAACAGCGTCCCATACCACTGATATATATCATCAAAGTAAAACGTCCAGAAAACTCATAAAATCAAATATAACATTCATGGTACTGGTATTCACAATGCTTAACAAATAATAAGGTAAAGTACGTAAATAAATCATACAAGCAAATAAACGTATCAATTCTACTGTGTCATGGCAATACTAATGATGTGTGGTGTAACATACGCGTCTGTGCTTGTGTGGCATGGCAATCATTAGTATTTGTGCAAGTGTTCTAAAGGTGTAATAGCCTACTCACATCAACATCTACCTATGCAATATATCATAACGGTCCTACAGTGACATGGCAGTACCAATGAGATGTAGTGTAACATAGGTATACGTGTTTGTGCAGCATAGTACCCATTGGTAGTTGTGCAGTGTTCTATCAGAGTGTTCGTATCACGGAAACATATAACATCGATAATATAACGCTAATCATGTAAAGTAATCTAAGCATAACTATTGTAATTATTTGTTATGAGATATACCATTATCTTTAGAAATGAAACGAAACGTTGGTTTGAAATAAGGAAGCTGCCTTAGATTAAAATAGATTTTCGTTTTGGAAATTGGCACTGCATCCTTGTATTTGATCATTAAAGAGAAACGAATCGTAGTTTTTAAAAGAATATAGCTCACACCAGTATTACATCCTAAAACGGAATATAATCTAACTCTATGAGTCTAAAGGAAAAACATGGCCGTTATTCGGCATATAAATCTCATCATTTCCAATACGTATAATTTCTTGTATAATACCTCATCGTATCACTATATTTATATCATCTTAAATACGATATGATCCCTCGTACAAATCCATCAAACCATATCCATGTCATATGGATCTCACGTCCCATACGTATGTCATTAAAGCTATGTATGAAACTATATGCAATTGAGGGACATACTATATGTGATACTATATCAATAACATTAACATCTAACTAGATATCATACTATTTTATTTATAAGGTTGCGGGGGTGCTATACGCCATCCACCCGACTTCCCCCGTAGATGTAAATATACTCACCAACTCGTTGAGCTCGCTGAAATCCACGCTGCTATGTCCGCCGACTCCGTCTCGGAAATCCTCGAAATCGTACTTATAATCGTATTTAAAATCATATCGATGTAAATATCATATCAAAGCTCAAAACAACGAGATAGGCACCCATATGTTAGAACCTACAGAATACTTAACCCAAAAATGACAATCTAAACCTGTTGTTAACGTATAAACGTTGACAGTTCAGTTGCAGTTCAAAATACGAAAACTCCGTATCGTAAATATCTGAAATTTGGTAAAACCATTACTAAAACGTTCCCAGATTTTACCGTGTAATTATTGGGAAAAATCAAACAATACAATAACTTACAAAATACCAAGATAAGCCTACAGAACAAAATTCAACACCAAAATCCCTAGGGGGGCCGGCGAGCTTGGACAAATGATGGGTGTCGCCGGTTCAAGTGTGCATTTTGGGGTTCGGGCTTTAAGTGAGGTCTCCTAGTGGTCTTATTATACTTTTGATCTTTCTAGTTTTTCTAATAATTATACTAATGGTTCCAGATTCATTTACAGTAGGCTTAACATCACAAAATACACTGTTTTCCTAAACTGCACACTAAAAACAGATATGGAATTGTACTGAACTTGCAAAGATGAAAAGGAATTATATCTATGGAGATGATTCACAAAAGAACACCAGCTCAAGAATCCTATGATGGAATCATCTAAGGGTTGTAGTATATTGAGTTTGATGAAGGGTACACTTGATGAAGGAAATCATTGCTCTCTTTCTTTTGGTATGAACACTTAGAAATTTTCTTGGTTTGGGGCTGAAGAAGTGTATTGTTCAGTTGAGATAAGAAGAAAAAATATGTGTAATTGGGGTGAGGATGTATGTAGAGAAAGCATGAGGTGGAGGTTGAGAGGTGTAGGTGACATGGAGGAAAGATGAGGTGTCACCATAAGGAAGCATGGTGCATTCATGTAAGAAGGAGGTGTTAAATTTGAAGAAGGAGGTGGAAATAGTTGAGCATGGTGAAGATGAGGTGTTTTGTGAAGGTTAGCATAGAATATCATATGCCATCCAAGATTAAAAAAAATATAACAATAAAGAAAACTTTCATATTATAAATCCAAATCCATATGACATAAGAGATATGAAATGATAAATCTATCACTTAATTATCATTTGCTTAATGACAAATACAATGTCATGTTAAAATAATTAAAATATCATTTTTATGACATCACACACCTTTATTCGCATTTTACCGAAATAACCACATTTTTACGGATATAATTCTGATACCAAAAGTCGTATGTGATATCACTTTGCAAACTTTATTTGAATTCATATTTAAAATTATAAATTAATATTTAAAATTTTCCAAAATGTTACGGTTTCTCCCTCTTAAAGAAATTTGGTCCCCGAATTTAAATTAAACCCCCTTCTTAAAACATTTTTCTTAATCCAATCTGCTCAAATTCAAAACAATTTTCCGGGGTCCAAATTTAAAACATATAATCCGCTCGATATAACGAAACTCCAAAGTCCCATATGAGCTAAAACGCATCATAACGCAACCGTGTGCGTGAAAACTCAAAATGATATAATTTCTCATAACTGTAACTCTAGCGGTTGCTATTAGAATTACTCCAGTTATGATGCAATTTGCCAAATACGAAAACCGTTGTGTATCCTGAGTACACAATCAATGCCATAATCATAGTGCAATATCGGTGCACACGACCAAGCGAAAAATTTACATAAATCAAATCTATAACATATCCTATCAAGTGCAAAGCAAGAAAACAAAATCAACCCTAATGGTTTTGCGTGCAATTCTCAAACCACCCGATACGGTGTGCATGAAAACAAAACAACGCTAAGTGCAACAGGCGTGCACGAAATGATATTCACCGCATCTACTGTGTATGGAACAAAAGTGTACAAAATAGTATCAAGTGCATCGAGATGCACAAAATCAACATCAAGTGCATCAGAGTGTACAAAATCAAAAACCAAATATACCTAGGGTGTGTGGGTGTGTGTGTGTGTGTGTGTGTGTGTAAAATCTCTTAACCATGTGCACTTGATGAGATTTCCATGTACAGCGGTTTCACTTTGATTTATGTTTTGTGCACATTAGGTGCACTTGTTGAGATTTTCGTGCAAGGTGACTACACTTGATTGGAGTGTTATGTACACCGGATGCACTACACTGATGTTTCCCAGAGAAGGTGCAAAGTGTGCAGATACGTAAGAATGCGTAGAACCGGGATCAAATAAAATATGTGCATCTAAGGAACATACTGCAAGAATACCTGTCACAACTGCATTGGATGCCTGGGCATCCTGTGGAGTCAGTGCAAAAACTCGTGCCTGGCCCCTACCCGCATCCTATCGTCCTATCCCTCGGTCTCCTCGGCCTCTCTGAAAGCGTCCTGCAAAGTCCCGATCTCGCGGTGCAACAGCCTGGCGCACAATGCCAACTGAGGGAGGAAGTAAGGCCATCGAAGTAGAAGGAGGAGGTGTAGCCATTGGGTTAACCTAGGGTGTGGTGTCTAGTATGTACATCTTAACCTTAACCATTTTCTAACCCTATTTGCATAAACACCCTCACACAACTCTAATTTGCATAAGGACACTAACCTTTTCACATAATCCCCTCATACTATAACATACTGCAAATGAAGCTAAATTTTTCACTAAAACCCTTATAATTTATTAATGTTACAAACTAAAGTTTCACATTAATTAGTTTCACACACTACTTATGAAAATGTCCTATTTTGTTTCAAAACTTTTTAAATTAACATTTTATTATTTAATTAATTAAATTACTTTATTATCTAAAATTTTCATAATGTTACAAGGACGCTCCTCACCCCACTTTTTTTCATACACTCCACACTCAAAAAGCGTCCTCCATTAGAAAATTTTTCTAACGGGATGCTGCCCCGCATCCCGCCAGGGAGTTGTTATCCCCCTTGACCCCAGCCCACTATCCGGGTAGCGGGACCCCCGTAAACTCTGCGAGGCCCCCGATATACCCAAAACCCCTCAAGACACACATACGCACACTCCAAATTAAGTTCGCATGACTAGTTGACCTCTCAATCGGAGGTTCCTTCGCTTCAAAGGCGTGGGGTAATTAACAGCAGTTTAGTCCGCGGCTGCCGGATATTCGGATCCCTACAATTAATAAACCCCGGTCTACCCTGGGGAGGGGGAATCTGTAGTACGTCTAACTAGCGACGCGTATTCCCATCTCAACGGGATGACGAAAAACACCTACACTTGTCTCCCTCATTCTTTTTCTTTTCTTTTCTTTTCCATTTGAAAATAAAAGCCAAATATAACAAATACAGTGGTTACATGTCATGACACTTAAACATGGTTTTAATAAAAAGAAACATGGTTCAAAGCACAATTAGGAAAACACTAATTAAGTTTAACACTATTTGTATGGAAATGTTTATATACTAATTTATAAAAAGCTAAATCAAATAAATGCTCACATAAATAAAAATTCATTTTTAATTTTCGATTGTTTTCCAAAATTATAGGTGTATAACTATACCGTTCTACGAAAACTCAAATCAATATTCGTATAATATCCGTGAAATTTATTATTTTATTATTTAAATTCAAAAATAGTATTTTCCATTTTCTAAAATATTACAGGCAGTCTCATGATGAGGGCTTTGGATCCACGACATTGTTGGACAAGAAGCTACCTGCTGTGGATGGACCGGACAGGAAGCTACCCGGCTGCCTCGTGATGAGGGCTTTAGATCCACGGCGTTGTTGGGCAGGAAGCTACTAGCTGTGGATGGGCCGGGCAGGAAGCTACCCAGCTGCTTATAGGCATATCCGCGCTTTATTTACTTGAGTAAAAGACCGGTCTTTGCACAACGGGCAGGAAGTTACCTACCGACCTTGTGGAACGTCTTAGCTCGGAAATAAAAAGAAGCAGTTTAGATTTCAGGGAAGCTAAAATCTTTATTTATTAACGAAAATACAAATTCGTTGATACAGTTTAAACTCTCCTGCATTGAATGACCGGATACAGCGGGTGACCTTGTTGCTCGGACTCGGGTCAGTCGGTAACGACTATGATCTTCCCGATCGTCATATCTCGGGCTTCAAGTTGGTCGGCTTGCCCCCTATCTGCTTGACGTTTGTCTCACAGGTATTTTGCCAAGTGACCAGAGCGGATCAGCTTCTCGATATAATCGCGCAGCTGTTTACAATTCTCGGTCAGGTGTCCTTGTGTCCGATGATAGGCACAATACGGGCTGCAGAGCGCTTGCCCGGCTTTCGCGTCATCTGTGGTAGCTTGAAGAATCTTTCGCTCTTCGCCTCCTCTAGCAGCTTAGCCTGCAAGACATTGAAAGGCGTGTACTCGTGAAACCTCAGAGTGTAAGGTTTCAACCGAACAGCCTTCTTCTTGTTTTCTTCCCAGCCTTTTTTCTTTGGGCATGTCCAGTCTCCCTGGGAAAGATGAGCACTAACCTTTGATTCGAGCTGGATTTCCCGTTCGGTCCAGACTTTTATCTCGGCCAAGGTTTTAGGTTGCGCCAATGCAAAAGAGTGGAGCCACTCTTTGTGCTTAAGACCAGACCTTAGGGCGGTTATGATTTTCTCATCCCGGTGCTTGGGTACCCCCAGGAGAGTATTATAGAACCGGGTGACGTAACCCTTGAAAGATTTCCCGTCCTCGCTCTTGATGGTGAACAGGTAGTCGACCGTCCTCTTCTGTTATCGGTTGCCGACAAAATGACCGAGGAACTGAGTAGCTAGCTCGTCGAAAGTTGAGATTGAACATGGAGTCAGGCCGCAGAACCAGTCTCGCCTGGCTCGGACGAGGGTGGTGGAGAAGGCTCGGCACTGAGCCGCGTCCGAGTAATCTTGGAAGCTCATGTCTGCCGTAAACGTGTCCAAGTGGTCCATTTGGTCAGACTTCCCATTGAAGAGAGCCACCTTGGGCTGTTTGTTCCAAGACGAGACCCGCTCACTCAGTAACTGCTCCATGAAAGGCCTCGTGAGATAATTTGCAGAGTATTTTGCCGATCCCTCGGGCGAACGGGCGGCGAGCCGCATGTCCTCGATCTTCTTCTCGAGGACCTCAATTCGCTACTGGTATCCCGAGGATTCTCCATAGTCGGAGTGCCTGCTGTCTCTGCTTCGGGCTTGAGTGACAGAACGGTTTCGACTCTGCACTATTACGTTTCTCAGATCCTCGGATTGGACCTTTCGCGGTTCTCCATGGCGTGCGCCATGTGCAAGGCTTCGGTGATCATGGCGACATCGGTTGTTCCTGGAATCAGATGTTTTGACTGACGTCGCCTCAGTGGGCGAGGGAGCACGTGGGCGTTGAATTGCTACCTCGGCGTTGAACTATTCGGCGCCCAACGAGTCATGAAATCATTCCCTGTATGGGGGTCGTGACTACCGTAATTAGCACGCCAATGTCCCGTGGTGTTAGGATTGACACGAGCGAGGACGTGTACTTGAGCGTGTTCGTCCGCCGTCTCGTTCCCGCCATCGTTCTGGGGAACAGGTGTGGTGGTTTGCTAGGCCTGGGTGGTAGCTTGAACTCGAATGAGCTCATCCACCATTGCCGCTAATCAGTCGATCCGTGTTGTTAGGGCTTCGACGATGTTTGGAGGTGGAGTGGAACCACCCCCGCCTCCATTGCGAAGCGAGGGATGGCTCACGGTAGGATCTCCGTTGTGATAATCACTGGCCATCGAATTGAAGGCGGAAGATCGACTTTTGTGGTGGAGAAAACTTCTTCGTTCCCATAGGCATCGCCAACTGATGGAGGTTGGAATCTCCCTCAGATGTTGTCCTTCGTCGATTTTGTGGCCAGCGGAGTTGAACGGTTGAGATTTGTGGTGAAGGTTGGATGTAGATCTCAATAGGTTGTTGGTTGTTGTTGACGCCGAGTTACCTGCAAAGGAAGTCCCGGGGTGGAAAACCACATTAGAACCCTCCGACGATTAAGTAAAAGTTCCGAGGAATAATTGGGCAGAGTAACGGCATATTGGATTGAGTTCGAGTTATCTGAATCGTCTGGAGGCGGGGTTTATATAGAGGTCGCATTAGAGCGAGCCGATGCGAGATACTCGCTGTCCGTTTCGCCCTTGCGTCATGTTCGTGTTGATGGCGGGATAAGCCCATTAATAGCGAGATACACTCATTAATAGCGAGATACGCTAGCGTGGGATGCGGGACGTGGAGCGGCGGAAATCTCATCGTGGCGAGATACACGGAGCCGCTACGGGGGAGCTCGTGCTCCGTGCTTCCGGCCAAACAGAGACGCTGAGGAATCTCAGCTAAAGGATAGCTCAAAGACGAGCAAGGAAGCCGAGAAAGCTCAACTCTATGATTGCTAGGAGACGAGGAATGGCTGGTGGTTAGGCGAAGAGGGAACATACTCAGGGTATGCCTCCCAAAGTCGGGTGCAACCTCGGAGGCTAGACGTCGAGGAATGTCCTCGATGCATCATACCTACTCCAGCTTCATAGCCCCGGGAATCTAGTGTGTTTACGTGGACGACACGTCATTTGATACGTGTCTTGATCTGGAGAATTCCCGTTTATGAGTATCATCAATATCAAAAACATCTTAAAAAAAGTTGCAGTGACAGTAAAGAACATTTTGAAAAGGTCCTTTATTTTGCAGAAAAATTTACTCCATGATAGCCATTCATTGTATTTTCATATTTCAAGGGCTTAGGGTTTATTTAGGTTGAAGGCAACAAATTCACAAATCAAACCATTTAAGTTGAAGGCAACAAATTCACAAATCAAGCTTCCGTAAAATTATGAAGAGGTCGATCATTTGCATACATATGGATGTTACGTTTGCAACAAAAAGAAAGAGCAATGAGAATCACACCTTGGTGGATATATAAAAGAGATGGATAATACACTATCCAATATTACTTATATAATGATCTTAACACGCAATTTTCTAATGAAATTTCATCATGCTTTTACTTCTATCTTTGTTCGTTCTAAATCCGCAAATAGCAATATGTCAAACCGGATGGCCACAATTCACGTATAACAAAAAACTCTGGATTACAACTAACTATAACCTTTTTCTTTTGAGAAAATAAATATATTAAACTTTGCTACCTGTATGATTTTCAGTTTCCAACACAATTGACAATATCTTGACCATTCTTGATCATTAGAATTTATGCCGTGAAAGATCAAAAAGAAACTATAATAAACATGAGCATGTATATATTAATAAACATTGAGGGGGTATATTAGTTTTCTTCTCAAGTTTCAAGGTGGATGAATGTTTTTTTTTTGAGAGACGAGAGAGAAAGAGAATGACGTGGAAAATTTAGAATTTAGAAATAAATATAAAAATTTTAAGATTATATTTGAGTTTTTTCTTGAAAAATTACAAAATGCTACATGTAATATCCGGGGTTTAGTTATGATTGTGAGATTTTGGTATCACAATGCTTTGGTATTTATGAACATAAGAAATGATATAAAATTCAACGGTGTATTTATATAAAAATTAAAACTTTTAGGGGGTAATATATAACTATCCCAAAAGTATAAAATCTTCCGGCTCTAATCTTTTTCTGCATTTTCCCCTCTAAAATCGTGTGGCTCTCCTTCCTCCTCCTCAAGACCCATCCCAAAACCCTCACCAAAAACCCCATAAAAATCACTTTTTTACACCAATCTCAACCCCCTTCATTTCGAACCTCAGGCGATCGAAGACGATCACGAACCTGCATCAGAATCAGAGGTCTCGAACGGCGAAAACCCTAATTTTGATGATTTTGCTCAAGTTAGGTTTGAATCAAAAGATTCATCATCTGTAGAGGGGCAGTCAAAATATGAATATTTGTTGCAAGATGTTGATTGAGATGAAAAAGATGAGATTTTGGGTGGCGGGTCGAATCAAGAAATGCAGGGCTTAACGATGCCCAAAAAGACGAGATTTTTGGACTTTGGGAGAGCTTGGATAGAAACGTGGAACCTGAAACCGATCAAAAACTTGTGGAAGTTGAACTCAATGTTGCAGAAACTGGAAAGATCGACCGTGTGCATGTTGTTGTGTCTGAGGAAGAAACTGATGTTGATTTTGACAATTTGAAGGAAGAAGAAACTAATGCTGTCACGGTCGAAACGATTGGAGTATTGAAAATCTCGATGACAGGCAAGATGATTTTGACGAGGGTTTGGAGTCAAAGGTTGTAGATTAAGTAACATGTGATGTTGATTGCACTCAAGCTCGTGATCTTGATGAGGCAGAGGAGAAGGGCAGCAATGCTAATGAGCCTGATAAGAATGAAGCTACTAATGTTGTTGATTTGGTAAACTATTGAAACTTTTGAATCGAACTTCCTTGAGAATTACGATGATTTATGCTTTATTTTCGTATAGTTTGAGATTGATAAAGATGTTATTATATCTGTTAACTTGGATTTAATTCTAAAACATAAACCTAAACCTATAAATTTTTTTGGTTTCCCCCCCTATATTCAACCCCCAAATCTTTCGCATGTCCAAATAGAGAATAATGAAGAAAAGAGGCCGTAAAAGGCTTTTTTGTTAGGTGGCGTCAAATATCTATATTCTGCATGATTTTTTGCAACGATCGGCATCCATCATCATTATCTTCATCATGTAAGATATGGATACACCAAATTTCATACGATTCCACCACTTTTTCACCGCTGAATTAGCAATGTAAAAAGTTCTATTGTCGGTAAACCGTTAATTTTGCACCCACTAAATCAACGATGAAAAAGCGATGGAATCACTTGAAATTTGGTGTATCCACATCTTACATGGTGAAGGAGATGATGATGGGTGCCGATCGTCAAAAACGATCACGGAGGTTGTATTTTTCGACGCCATAGGAGGAAATTCCCTCATATGGTATCTTTCCTCCATTATCCTCACCCAAATAAGACCTAAAAAACTTCATATTCCTAAATAAGATCCCCAAATCCCTTGAGTTATCTAAATTGACCCCATGTTCGTTACTTAGTTTTTCACCTAAATTCCATTAAAAAGGCATTTTATTCTCATCTGCTCCATCCTCCAACGCTATTCTTCTCTTTCTTTTCAAATTTCAATACCTTTTCAACCATTCATTAGAGATGCACTGTTGGATTTATTAAGTTACTATATCCAACCCATTAAGGTGGCCAATATAATACAACCATTTATCTTTTAGTTATGATTATTTAGGTAGCTGACAATCTTTTGGTTGTCATATGGATAAATATCTAAACTAAATGTGAGGAAATATCTTATGGTTTTAACCGATAGATTATGTGATGTTGGATATATATAGCAATGATAGGAGATGTTTCCATATACAGAAAAATATACAGTAAAATTAATCATCTTCTCAAGATCCTTTGATGGGAGGGATCTTATAAGGTAACAAGGAATTGATTATCTTCTCTAATCGACTAAAATTCGTTCCATTAGCCGTCGATGTAAAGAGATGAGAAATCAAGGTTGCAACTTGGTAGAAGTTGCAACATCCAGTTTAAACTTTCCGCAGTAGATCTGATCAAAAAGATGAATTCGGGTACACAATTTATATTAAGCTAACATTTGGTATTAGAGTGAGGTTTTGATCTCTGTTTTTAATATATCGTCTAATTCATCTCCTTGATCCATGGGGAGAAGAAACATTTCTTCTTTGTTATTTATTTTGAACCGATCTATTTAACTATAGAAGAGAATTTCTTCTTTGTTAAAATTTGTTTCTAGTCAATATTAATTGAAATTAGAGTTTGAAATTTCTTTTAATACATATATATAACTCATGCCTAAATTTCAATTAATATGGACTGGAAACAAATTTTAACAGAGAAGAAATTCTCTTCTATAGTTTACATAGCTCAGTTCAAAATAATAACAAAGAAAAAATCTTTTTCTCTCCATGGATCAAAGAGATAAATTAGACAATATATTAAGACCGAGATCAAAACCTCGCTCTGATACCAAATGCTAGCTTATTATAAATTATATGTACCCGAATTCATCTTTCGATCAGATTTATAGCGGAAAGCTTAAACTAGATGTTACAACTTCTCCCAACTTGCAACCTTGATTTCTTCTCTCTTTACGTCGACAGCTAATGGAACAAACTTTAGTCGATCATAGAAGAGGACCAATTTCTTGTACCTTACAAGATCCCTCCCATCAAAGGATCTTGAGAAGAGGATTAATTTTACATGCCCTAATTTCAATTAATATTCCTTGGTAACTTAATTTTATGCGGTGCCTTCTGTCTTCTTATTTATATTATCCCCAGTTAATATATATATTTCACGAGTTTCATTTTTGATAAAAACAATATTAATCCACATGGCATGCTTTATGTTTCAATTGCATGTGGTATAATTTTTGATATGCATATATTGAGTGAATGTTACCTGAAATTATTCTATATGATTAATGTGTCACACGAAATCATAGATGCTGTAATTTAGATCTATTCATCTTATAGTGACACATAATGAGTGTGATTAAAATATATGCAAATATCATTATAAAGATGGATTGCTTTCTTCATTAGCTAATTTATGGTGATCACCAAAGTGATCTTATCTGAGATAATTTAGGAAGTTATGACCATATAAAGTGTTAATGATGTAAAATTGTATTTAAACTTAATGAAATAACGTTCTCCTCCCGAAGGAGGGTCATCATGTTCGAAGTTTAAATAGCATGAAATAGTGAAATTAATTTCTAGCCTATTGAGTATTCTATACCCAAAGACATGTTGATGAATTATCTCCGGTTAATATATATTCCACCAGTTTCATTTTTGATAAAAACAATATTAATCCAATTGCTAAGCCTATTCGAGGTTCCATTCTATCTTGTGACGCTGCTAAGGAATTCATGAAAGCCATTGAGAAGCAGTTTTTAGATAAGGCCAAAGCTAACACCCTAATGTTAAAGTTGTCATCTATGAAATATTCCGGAAATGAAAGCATCTGTCGGCATATTATGAAAATGAGAGACATTGTTGCTCAGCTCGGTGACATGCATGTTACTATTTCAAACGATTTTTTAGTTCATTTCATTCTCAATTACTTGCCTACTGACAACAATTGTTGCTCAGCTCGCTGTTCGACTTGTCCCAGGCACGGAGTGTCGCTGGCTGTTCGACATGAACTAAAATAGTTTTTCACCGCAAAAACCACAAAGGGGAGCTCAGATCTTCCATTAGATCTCAAAAATGGGAGACTTTTTTAAAAATCTCACGCCCTCTTTTTCTCCAAGATCCGATCAACAAAGAGGAGGAAGAAGGAGACCCATCTCCGAAAATCCCATTTTGGGAAAGATCCAAGGCTCAAGAGAAGATCTAAGGCTTAAGAGAGAAGAACCTCTGAAGATTCTTAGGGACTTCAACTCCAAGACCCAAATTCTCAAAGGAGTTTAACTCCTAATCCAGATCTTTTGGAATTTAACTCCACTCAAAATTCTCTTTTGGAGTTTAACTCCTATTTCCGGGGGTAAAACCCCTTCTTTTCGCTAGCGCCGAGAGTCCACGTGCCGGGCACGTGAGGCGCTAGCTGCCGAGCGCCCACGTGCCCGGTACATGAGGCGCCAGCGCCAGCGTGCCGTGCACGTAGGGCGCTGGCGCCTTCTCCCACGCATCCTTTGGATGTCCATTTCCTTTTTTTTTATATATATGTATATACACACACATACTCCACAACACTGTCCCCGTTGAAAAAATTTCTAACGGGGCGCTGTCCCGCACCCTGCAAGGGGGCTGCTAGCCTGCTATCCGGGTAGCGGGCCCCCCCGTAAAACTCTGCGGGCCCTCCGATATATCCAAAACCCCTTCAAAACATAACACTACACATTGAGTTTGCATGACTTGTTTCACCCGTCAATCGGAGGTTCTCTCGCTTCAAAGGCGAGGGATAATTAACGGCATCTTAGTCCGCGGCTGCCGGAGATTCGGATCCCCACAATCAATAAACCCAGCCTACCCTAGGCAGGGGGAATCTGTAGTACGCTCGACAAGCGCGCGTGTACTCCCATCTCAATGGGGTGACGAAAAACACCCTACAGAAATGGATATTATATTACAAAGCATGCTTGGTACAAAATAACATGGGTTCAAAACCAATATACAATCCGACGGCAACCCTAGGTGATACTCTCCCACTGAAACTGCATGTACATTGGAACCATTTCCAACCCGGAGAGTGTGATCACCGGTCTTCAAAACTCTGCTATTTCTCAAGCCCTGCACAGAATTGCAGATATGAGAACCCAAACCGGTATCCATCTCAGGAAGCAGAGTTTATAGAAAAACAGTTTTCAGTTACGAACACATCTGAAGCTGAAGCATCACCATGCTTCCTTTTCTTGAGATCAAGGTATTCAGTACAGTTCCGCTTCCAGTACCCCGTCTTCTTACAGTGAAAACATTCTCCTTTTCCTGACTTCTCAACCTTGGATTTGTCTCTTTCTTGTGCCTTCTTGATTCCACCTCTCGGTTTGGTGGATTTCTTCTTATTCCTTCCCTTGGCCTTGGCTTTTGGGACGGAAGAGGAAGATTGTCCAACAATCAGAGAGGGAGACTTCGTCTTAAGTGTGCTCTCCGCACTTCTCGACATAATGAGAAGTTCGGGTAGTGACTTCTCCATGTTATGCATGTAATTCACTATGAATTGAGCAAAGGCAGGGGAAGAGACTGAAGAACAATATCAATATACTGTCCGTTCTCCATTGTCCATCTGAGGTCCTCAAGCTCTTCAATAAGAGCTATCATCTTCAAAACGTGATCGCCTACTGGTGTGTCAGGAGCCATCCGCATCTGAAACAACTTTCGAGATGCTTCGTATCTTAGGATCCGAGATTGCTCCCCATACAACTCTTTTGTATGGAGAAGATGGATTGAACATCTATCTGCTCGTGCTGCTTTTGATGTGTATTGTCCATCGATGCAAGCGCGAGGCATTTGGCAGTAGCACAGTCAATATCCCACGTTTTGTGGATCTCCTTATCCGCAACAGAAGATTCAGGGCCTGGGCTGGGTGGAGCTGAGGCAGTGAGGACATATGATACTTTATCATATGTGAGAGCAATGTTAATGTTTCTCAGCCAGTCTATAGTTCGGCCCAGTTAGCTTATTTTTCTTTAAAAGTAGCTTAAGTCCAGTCATGGTAATCTGCCATTAGGAGATAGAAAAGAATACACTTAGCGAAAGCTTTTGCAAAGATCAGATTGGTTATTTATCTTATCTAATCGATGTCCCCCACCGCTTTTATCAAATTTTCCTTCAAACCTTAAAATGAAAATTAGCCAGGATTAATTACATTCTACAACTTCGCTAACCGTTCAGCCAGGCCATTGCCGGTATTTTGAGGGAGGTTCCCCGTACTTTCGCACGGACCTAATTAGAATAAACCTCGTTTCCCCAGAGGCGTAGCCCCGTTGACACCTTTCTAGTCACCTAATGGGTTAGCTAATTGTAAAGTGCAAAACTCTCCCGGGAGCAACTCTTGCTCACAGTGGGATCAGGATCCTACTATTACATAGAAGGTATGCAATCTCATTGCAAATTTCAATTCTTGAAACTCCTGATATGGTTTTTACCCTTAGCACGACCTTGGCTATGGTGAACATATTATAAGCACTAGTTAAGTTCTACTCGTCATTTCATGATTAATTAGACCCTCCCACATGACCCTTGGTTATGGTCAACATAATCATGTGACTGTCCTAATTAATCGCATCATATGCTGTGTAGGAAGACATCACTTAGCTACCGTACACTACGCCTTGGCTATAGTCAACATACGTAGCACGAATACTAAGTACTCTACTTTCTAAAATGATGGAGGGCTGCGAATAGTTTTTAAGAAAACCTTCAACGCTTTGAACTTGATATCGTTGTAGAATCTAATGGTTTTAAAAGGAGTGGCTTAAGCTCCGCACTTTGAAAACTTGCTTTCTCATAAAAAGCCGAGTAGGTTTCAAATCCGATTCTACAACATCTTTTAGGTTCATTTTTCTTTACATTAATCTTATTAATGTAGTCCCATCATTTAAGTCATTAAGCCATCACAGAAAAGAAACGAAAATAGAACGTATGCTTATGCCATCCGCATTCGCCACAATTTCCCGTTATGTACCGTTAGGTTACTTAACTAACGGCATAGCGGGACGGGACTAGCGCGGATGCAAAACATAAGCAACGTTTATTATATATCATATATAAAATACACCATTCGTCTCATCATATAAAGTGATCACATCACAGAATATCAACAGCAGAAACACATATATGAAAATATAGGATATATTAGGAGGTCCATATTTTGTATTTAGCCAACAATAGAAAATACGGATTACACGGTCGCGATGAATAGCCAAGCTCACACCCCTAGACCCCTATGAGAGCCGCAAGTGACCCTACCAATTCTAAAGTTTAGGAGACCCGGTCTCGACTCCTCGAGATGGCCTCCCACTGAACTCTAGAATCCGGTCACTTGTGCTCCCTTCCTTGGGTCTATCATAATGCGGAAAAGTAAATAATATACAACAAAGGTGACATCATTCTCAACCCGGAAGTGTCCCAATAAAAGAATATTATATACAATTAATTTTACATGAATGAAAATAAAAACTCTCGTTTCATATAAAACCCCCGGCCATTCAATCACGACGATCATGTACATCATATCTCAGCAACACATAACATCACATGCCATCAACGTAAGAAAGTATGCGTATCCCAATTGTCGTTGATGTATACCAACGAAAAAGGCGATACACTACATACTACACTTACGGTCGCAGAAAAGAAAGTGAAAAATAACAACAATTGGAATGATCACTTTGATAAATATCTAGACGATGTTAAACGTTTCGATTGAATCAACAAACACCCACAAATTACCCCGAGAGCTCAACACTTGAGCAAAGTTAAAATACCGAAAACTTGCCACAGTGCCTATGGACCGACCGTAGAAGGGTCCACCCTTGCCTCACCTATGGCGTCACGGAACTATGGCAAACCTTAAGGTTTGGCCGCGGTTCCATGGTCATAGGATCGAGTTAGGGTTACGTTCTTCTAGATGGTCCATAGGGTTACTTGCATGATCTTCCGAATATCTATAACTTGGAAAATTCCAACACTTGGAGAATTTCCGCGAGAGCAATGAGGTGGTGAGTGATGTTCGTTCGAACTGTTAAACGTCATCTAAGTTACCAAAAACAATGTTAAAATTACTACTACGAAATACTCTGAATTAGCCCCTAAACAAAATAAACATGACATGAAATTTTGGGCTAAACAAACAATACCTGAAACACCAAAACCAACAGACCAGAGTACCAGAGGAAAACGAGGCAATTTGGAGTGAATGGGGCCGGCCAGGCCGGAATTATAGGGAATGTGGCCGGTTCAAAACCGGTGGATGGGCCTCGTTTTTCTCCAGTGTTCTCAGTGCATCACATGCAAGCTTCTGCAGTTGCTAAAATAATTTTTGGAGGCCATTTTAAAATCGACAGAGAGCAGAATTCTAGGGTTTCAGTTTATCGTATTTTCGGAGTTGTTTCGGTTTCGTAATATTTATAATATCGTCTAAGTTTCTAGCTTGGCTCTGATACCACTGTAGGGATTCTTTAGCGCCATGCCTAGGGTTTTGGTTGCATCACACATGCTATAATAAAAATTTAGGGGGTGCTAAACAATACCAACCATGAATCAAACTAGAAATCTAGGGTAACAAGCAACTAATATCATATACTAGAAGTATTTTAACACTAAGAGGTGAGTAATACAACCTTTGTAGATCTCCCTCCTTGACTCCTTAGATCAACTAGGGTTTGAAACGGTTTGCTTGAATCCTTCCAAGTCCATGACGATCCACCACGAAATCCCTTTGCTCAAGCTCCTAGCTTCACTTGATGTTTGAAGAAGTGGAGCAAACAATCTACACAAGTGGGCTAGACTAATATAGATTGGTGATGCGGGTTTGGATCTCATTTAAAAACCTTTCCCTTTTGTTTCCTTCACTCACTTGAAAAGGGTAGAGAGCATGAAGGAGGAAAAAGAAGGAGATGGCTAAGCTTGAGCTCTTTTATTTGTGATAATTCTCAAATAAAAATGAGAAAAGAAAATATATAAATGAGAGTCACACTCACATAGAACCATGGTTGATAAATATCTAGATATTTTGTTAATGAGTTAAAAACCAAACGGAAAATCAAACCATGGCCTAAATTAGGTCAAGTGTAGAAGAGTGTAGAATAAATATAACCATGATTTAATTTCTTTTTCTTTTTCTCAATATCAAAAATATACAAATATTTATACCATGTGAGTCTTGCATTACCACCTCCAATGTATCAACAACCATGACACATGTATGCATGCATGTGTGCATTCATATCAATATATATACATACACATTCATGTATACATCCAATAAGAAAAGGTTTTAAATAAATGAGCTAAAAGTCAATATTAAACCAATACTTGATTTAATAACCCAGTCATATCACATACGACCCGACCAATAGAAAACGCCCGATTTAAAATACGGTATCATATACACGCATTTAATCGAGCTCCCGCGCATATCTCATATGCACCCCACATCATATCGCCTGAGCTAGAAAACCCCTATGTGAGACTCTAAGATTCGTCAATACGCTAGCAGTAGGTAGTGATCATATCATATACCCACAAACCGTCAGCGACACTAGCTGTATGTAACGGCTTCTAGGTATTGAGCGATCAGAAGAAAAACAAGCGAACCTGTCAAAACTCCCGTCGAGCCAACTGGCAAACACTTACCGTACAGTCCGGTCTCTTCGTCAGATATGCTGCATATCGAGTCTAGAGATGGTATCGTCGACTCCAATAACTCAATAAGTCATTCCGGTATGTGGCTCATAACAGATCAAGAAACTATAGATAACACTTATCAGTAAATCTTATCAGCCATGGCCAGGGACTTCCTGCTATAGCCAATCGAGCATAGCGCAATATCAACCCCCAATACCGGGAGAGACGAAACCCTTCCTATCGCTCATTGCCTCCATGTGTCTCGAGACTGTACCCAAAATCCACCTGTTTGCACGACTCAGTAGAGCCGTGGTAGGGTGGAGATCAAAGTACAGTAGGAGGACACACAAGGCTCTATGAAGATCTCGGGTTTACAGACTAACCTGTACCGGTGTCACCTGAGAACTGCTATCCGACGATAGATATAATGCTACATAGGAGTTCTCGGCGAGTCCATTCAGTGTACCCAGTCTCCACTGAGCACCCGTATACAGTCTTTGTTGTCACCACACCAATGGACATGGGATCATCCATCGCCCATCATATGAGACAAGAACCGTATACGCTAGTCTACTCTGGAATATCGATGCCCCGTCTCGATATACCCACGACTAGGAACATTTCAAGGATATGCTTATAAACTACACATGTGCCACTAGTAAGATCTGCATCATAGTCCCAGTAGTCAAGCAAATATCCTAAGGGCTTTATCAACATGTACCAAAAGAGTAATATGCATGATCAAGTGAACATGTCAAGATAAAGTACAACCAGATAGCATACTATCACGTCGAGTATGAATGTCCTCTGAATATATATACACACATATCGATACATCCACTATCATATAATGGCCTTTAGGGCATACATATATCCAATAGCCCACACCTCTGAACCCATGCCGGGCCCATGTCCCAACTCAAGCCGGGCCCACACCCGAACCCAAGTCCAAGCAGGTGGGCCCAAGCCCAGACCGGCCCCATGCCAAGAAGAAAATCGTGTATTAAATAATTTTTAATTTTAATTTTTATGAATAAATGTAAGAAAAATAGGCATAAAGCCAATTTATGTAAAGCTCATGGCTTATGTGCAAAAAAAAAATGAGCACATGTGTATGAGTAAGACCAAAATGCTATATTATAAAGCCTAAGGGGTTATGTGAAAAATGTAAGCCTATATAACGCAAACATATGAAGAAATGAAGCATAATCAATTCCCCCAAATCATTTCTAGGGTTTCAAGCCTCCTCTCTTCTTTTTCTTCATCTCTTTTTTGAATTAAATAAAGAGGAAAACCTCTTATTTTTCAAAACAAAATAGATTTTAGCCAAAAATCCATCCAAAAGGGAATGATTCTCCCATTGAAATCCTAAAAAGGGAGATTTTCTACGTACCTTCTTCTTTCACCTCAAGATCTAATTTGAAAGAGGAAGAAGGAGAACCCATCTCCAAAATCTCCCTTAAAAGGAGGTCCAAAGCTTGGAAAAGGGGAAAGAAGCCCCTTTTCACCATTCAAGATCCAAGATCCAAGTTTGGAAGATTCATGAGAACCTCACAAAGCCAAAAGAAGAGAAGAACATCCCCTTGAGCTCAAAACCGGGCATAGACCCCAAAACCGGACCTTTTTGGCCCTTTGTGCGCATTCGCGGTGCGCATGGTGCACGTGTGCATGCAGGTGCACACCAGGCGCACCAGGTGTGCACCATGGCACACCACGCGCATGCCCGTGGCGCACCATGTGCGCACGTGGCGCACGACGCGCGCACCGGGCGCGTCGCGCGGCCACTCACTACTTTTATACAACTTTTAATAAAGTTTGCATTTAAAGTTGCTTTTTTTTATTTAATTCCTATTTTTCTTGTAAATATTTGCAAAATAAATTTTAAAAAATGAAATGAACACGGCTTTTTGCACTGTTTTCAAAATGCAACACACACCACATACCGCACATTGAGTTTTCATGATCTGTTTGACCCGTTAATCGGAGGTTTCCTCGCTCCACAGACGAGGGGTAATTAACGGCAGTTTTGTCCGCGGCTGCTGAAAATTTGGATCTTCACAATCAATAAACCCCAGCCTACTCTAGGCCCGGAAAATCTGTACACGCCTGACAAGCGCGCACATTCCTATCTCAATAAGGTAACAAAAAACTCTACATATTCTGGTATGTCCGGTGGGACTTATCTCTCATCCTATATTTTGGGTCAAACATTCATATGAACTCAATTAGTATATAAATCATTGTTGTACTGAAGTCGAGTTTCTTCGTGCAGGGGTTAACAACTTTCAACCACAATCCCAAATTCAACGACGATGTCTCCATCAACATAACCGCTTCACATGCATGCTCCATAAAGTGTGTCCGAAATGAATTTAAACTAAAATTTCTCAAATTTTCAAGTGGCGTCCGAAATAACGTTAAACTAAGCTCGACCCCTAAGTCGTTAAACTGGGAATGTAAAAAAATAAAATAAAAATGAAGAGCCAAAATGATGGGGCAACTCGCAATAAAAATCAGCGAGTAAAAAAAAAATAAATAGCCGAAATGATTGTGAAACCATGAATAAATAGCCGAAATGGTAGAGCAATCGCGAAAAAAACCTACTCCATAAGTTCATGTCCGAAATGACATTAAACTAAAATTTCTCGAGCTTTCAAGTTACGTATGAAATGACTTAAACTAATGTATGTTAAATTTCCGGACAAACAAGCTCAGCTTCCAACGCGACTACCGTCGCATACACAATCAATGCTATCACCAAATTGATTCTCTCGTCAAGCCTCATGCAGAAGATGCAAGGCATCTAATCCAATTCGGGCCGAGCATCATAACCGTAAGGGTTTTCGAACCAAATCACAAATTGGTGTTTGAGGGCTTTTTATCTCTCCATCTGGGGCAAAGCAGTCAACTCACACGGGACAACAAGACGCCATAGACCAGCCCAGGCAAGGCCCATGACGACTACAAATATAAATGTCTTCTCTAAACTACCGGTCAGCCCAAAACGGTTGTCAAGAAAGCAGATGCCTGTCAAGCCTTTAAAACCGAAAAGTTGAAGCAGAAACGACTCAGAGATAGAGCCAATAAGAGGGCCAAGGTTCCCGCTAAATGGGATTTCGTCGGGTTCCGAGAACTTGGTTACACTGCGACAAAAGCCAATTTTGCCGTGAAGATCGACTCTTTCGAACCGTTGAAATCGGCGCAGAAGCATGCTACAACCTCAAAGGTTATGAAAATGACAATTCAAAGAATTCTGCAAAGAGGCGTGTCTAAGCCCTTGAATCAAAAGCATAGCACGATCTTATCAGGAGTATGCCAAGCTCCACTCGCCGAGGAAAATCAAAAGAACTCAAATCGAGTGTACCGGCTATATCCAAGACCCTGGTCGAACCGGCTATTCTCGGTTGTTTGTCATTCCCTGAAAGAAGCGAACCTCGGCAACAATCTAAAAGCCCAGCAAATGGCATCACCAACGAGGAGGCAACGGACGGATACACAATCCATACGGTCTACATGGTGGGATCCGAAAAAACAAATCCTCCTACGCTTCATAGTCATGATAATGATACGGTTGCCGCCGCCCAATCCTGGCTCGGTTCAGAAGATAAATGCTCTGCACAGATGGCTAGACGAAGAGAGCCGACAGTTTCTAAAAATTCAGATGACGGTGATAGCCTAGTCAATGACCCTTAAGTCGTTAAATTGGGAACAGATGATCCCTAAGTCGTTTAACCGGGAAATAAAAAAATATATAGATAAAAAAAGAAAAAGAAAAAGAAAAAGAAATAAATGGTCAGTCCATAAGCAAAAGGAGTATGGATGAAAACCTGAAAAGGTTTCGTGGGTAAAAACAGCCGAACTGCCGCGAGTTTGTGAAAACTCGGAAGGGCGTAAACTCGAACAAAAAAATTCCTTTGACCTTTAAATCGTTAAACTGGGAATATAGTGTGTGTGTGTATATATAAATATCTCAATCCCTCCTAAAGACGAATGATTAGTCGACCCTTGTACCATTCCAGTGATTAGAGATTCAGACGCCAACAAATTTCAAATCGCCAAATGTCCCAACGGCGAATGATGAATTGCTCCCGATATCATATTCCAGTGTAGCAATGTAGACGCCAACCCAAAAAATCAATTTTCAAATCACCAAATGTCTCAACGGCGAATGATGAGTCATTCCTGGCACTATTCCAGTGTAGCGATGCAGGCGCCAACCCAAAAACCAAAATTCAATTCTCCAAGTCTTTCTTGGAGATACGTTAAGTATCGACCGTCCATGTCGTAAAAAGGGCAGTGCTAGCCTCTCAAAAGCGGGAACCAAATCAAGTCAACCTCCATACGAAAGAAAATCCATCAATTTTATGCACACGACCCATACATATAATATGCATTTATTAATGGGGGCACTTTGTTGGGGTTAAAATTTATCCCCATTGACCAAAAGTCAAAGTCAAACCGCGAACAAATAGGCCCAAACCAAAGCAAACGGACCCCACGTCAGAACCCAGGCCGGACCCACGCCCGAACCCAAGCCCAAGCAGGTGGGCCCAAGCCCAGACTGGCCCCATACCAAAAAGAAAATTATGTATTAAATACTTTTTAATTTTAATTTTTATAAATAAATGTAAGAAAAATAGGCATAAAGCCAATTTATGTAAAGTTCATGGCTTATGTGCAAAAGAAATGAGCACATGAGCACAAAAATGCAATTTTGTAAAGCCCAAGGGGCTATGTGAAAAATATAAGCCTATATAAGGCAAACATACGAAGAACTGAAGCATAAACAATTCCCCAAATCATTTCTAGGGTTTCAAGCATCTCTTCTTTTTCTTCATCTCTTTTTTGAATTAAATCAAGATGAAAGCTTCTCTTTTTTCGAAACAAAATAGATTTTAGCCATAAACCCTTCCAAAAGAGATTGATTCTCCCATCAAAATCCTAAAAGGTGAGATTTTTACATACCTTTTTTTTTATCCTCAAGATCCAATTTGAAAGAGAAAGGAGGAGAATGCACATCCAAAAACTCCCTTAAAAGGAGGTCCAAAGCTTAGAAAAGAGAAAAGAAGCTCCATTTCACCATTCAAGATCCAAGATCCAAGTTTTGAAGATTCAAGAGAGCCTCTAAAAGCCAAAAGAAGAGAAGAACATTTCCATTGAGCTCAAAACCCAGGCCTAGACCCCCAAAACCGGATCTTTTGGCCCTTCGTGCGCATTCACGGCGCGCATGATGCGCGCATGGTGTGCATGCGCACGCACCAAGAGCGCACCAGGCGTAGTGCGTGTGCACCAGGCGCTGCGCACCATGGTACGCACCACACGCATCACGTGCACCAGGTGCGCCACGTGCACCATGGTACACACCACGTGCACCACGTGCGCACGTGGCGCACCATGCGCACCGTTGTCCGCACCACGCGCACCATGTGTGTACGTGGCGCACCGCGCGCGGCCACTCACCACTTTTATAATTTTTTTAATAAAGTTTGCTTTTAAAGGTACTTTTTTTATTTAATTCCCAATTTTCTTGTAAATATTTGCAAAATAAATTAAAAAAAAAAATGAACACGTCTTTTTGCACCGTTTTCAAAAAACAACACACACATCATATACTGCATATTGAGTTCGCATGATCTGTTTGCCCCGTTAATCGGAGGATCCCTCGCTCTACAAGCGAGGGGTAATTAACAGCAGTTTTGTCCGCGGCTGCCGAAAATTTGGATCTCTACAATCAATAAATCTCAGCCTACCCTATACCGGGGGAATCTGTAATGTCTGCCAAGCACGCGCATTCCTATCTTAATAGGGTAACGAAAAACACTCTACACCGTCGACGTAAAGAGATGGGAAATCAAGGTTGCAACTTGGAAGAAGTTACAACATCCCGTTTAAGCGGCGGCTTTCCGCTGTAGATCTGATCGAAAAGATGAATTCGGGTATGTATAATTTATATTAAGCTAACATGCAACATCGCCCACATACAATCGTGATTTTCGTGACCTATTTGTTGAGTTATTTTGAGTCGACTTCATGACTGATATGTCACGTCCCGCTTCCCAAAATCCGGAATGCGGAGAGCGACGAAGGCCAGCCGTGCTACCTACGGTAAGGAAGATCTTTCCATAGTCACATAAGGCTGCCTATATTAACCTGTCAAAAATAAAATCCAATATCGAAAGGAATAATACTGATAATCATGCTGCGATGAAACCAAAAGAAATTCTAAAAATGGGTCCACTAGATAATTGATGTAAAAAGATCCGTTACAATAGGTTCGAAAAGAAAACAAAATCGGAAAGATACATAAGTCCTAATGTCCCATAAGGGCGCACATGCTAAAAGCTAAATGAAAAGGAAATAAACCTACAATCACTGATCTTCAGCAAAGTCCCGGTAGCCGCTTTGATCCTGCTCAGCCTGAAAACCTGTCTCTAAACCTGAGATGGCAAATCTCAGGGATGTCAGAACACCCCAGCAAGTACTCAACGTAAAAAGTGTGTGTGTAGCATAATAACATGAATATATGAAAAAGTGAAGCCCGGTGCACAAGAAAAACATGTACATAAATAATTAAATGCACTAACACTATGAAACATGTATGTAAGGGATCGGGTCATAACCTAACTGGTCATTAAAAGGTAAACTATCCTATCCTAAGCTTGAGTGTGTGCGTCAACCTCTGCAGGAGTATTCCTAACCCAAGAGTGGTGCCCCAGGGGCTAGGAAACACGGGCCCAACTGTGGAATGAACAAGAGACCGCTATAGCCCGGTACGAGCTGTAAACATGTGACCGCTATAGCCCGGTACGAGCTGCCGGCATGTGACTCCTGAGATCCTGTTGTACAACGCACACTCAAACTACCCCAACACCCACGTATTTACAGCTACTATGGTAATGACTAGAACACTAATTAAGAATGTTGAAAAGACAGGAACTTGTGGTATGGTAATTGTATGGAAATAAAACTTGTAAACAGTATAGATTGTGTCATGTCATGTAGTTCAGCATCCTTATCAGCGATTTCGCCCAATAAGACTAGAGTAATGAATAGTCAAGACATATCAGTGGTAATAGTTATCAGGTAATAGTAACCGCATAAAGGTGGTGTACGAGCTGGAATGAGTCATAATTGTTATCCTTACCGTTAACCTTAATATGGGTATATTAATCATAATCTGACTAGAAACATATAAATGTGAGATAGGTTAACTTTCGAACTTTATTTATAGTTAAAAAAAAATAATTCTCATTTTAAAACCACACTTGCTAATTATTCTCACTTGCTACATAAAAGTTTGCCTATATATATATTTGTATGATATAATGAAGAATAGATACCAACACATTTCCCTTTTTGTTCTAACAGTGCAGGAAATATATATATACATATAACCACAAAGGAAAGCCGATGTATATCGATCAAAAGCAAGCAAGAGTACTTGCCTGGAGGATAAGGATCACGGAAGAACGATGTACGAAGATGTGAGGCATGGACTCAACTAGGATTCACTTGGGATCAGAGTTATACGCTCATCCTGGAGCTACACGCTTCTTTTGTCCCCCAAAATATCCTCTTCTCATCTCATCTCCAACTTGAGTATATAATCCGTCGCAAGACTTGTTTTCTGTCCTTCCAATGCGGTTGCTTTCATGAAGGCATCAATCTCAGGATCTGGTTTAATACCGGCATCCTTCTCTCGCCTAGACAATTCCGCTAGCATTCATATCGCATTCCCAGACCCAAGCACCGGGCTGAAAAATCGAAAGTCTCTCGAACTGTCATCTCAGGATTATGAAGATCGTGCTGGCTGATATATGCACAAGTTCTTTGGGGAATGAATTCTGCTAGTTCATGACCACAATATGTGATACTTCCAGATACCCTAAGTTCTTCATCAAGCTTTCCAGCAAGAGCCAGCAGCAGTGTTGTTTTCCCTGATGCTGGAGGTCCAAGTAGCAGTGTCATCCTAGATGGCTTCAGGATCCCACTAACACCTTTAAGTATCTTTTTAACCTTTTTCTTGGATGGTGAAATCCCAACAAACCCAAATGCCCCCTCAATGGTGTTCAATGTGGCATTTAGTAAAGTGGGCAAAGCTCTACGTCCAACAAAGGTATCCGCCTTTACCGACAAATCCTCAAACCTGACCTCGATCTTTGGAAGCTCAAGCCCAACCTGATCGATCCGGTTCTTAAGTCGATGAAGGAACCGCTCATTGTCCTTCTCCACAACTTTAGGATGCTCTCAACAAGCAGCTTCCTTTCGCTGATCCCCAGTTTATTTAGATTGATCTCATTGCTCACGATACTTCCATTCTCAGCTTCGTCCCTCAAGATCCTCTTCCGCATTCGATCATAGGTCGGCAGCTTCTCAAGCGCCGCCCATTTGAGCGCTCCTCGTCGTTGGCTCGATCAACCGAAGACCGCTGGAAGACGTCGGCGGGTCTCCGAATCCTCCAGCGATCCAGCTCCGGCTGCTGCTGAAAGATCTGGCGGCGAGATCGTCGGCGGACATTAGGGTTAGGGTTAGGGTTTTGGGGACAATGCAATTGCAATGAGATCATGGTGGAATTTTTATGTAGGAGATGATGAAGGAGAATAGCAACGAGGGATTAAAGAATTAGACGATTGAATCTCACAAAAGAGAAAAAGTTCAAGTTTTTAAAATGAAGTTCGCGAGAGGCGGCGGCACGAAGGAAGAAGGAGAAGAGAAAGAGGGAACATGGGGTTAAGGAAAATAGGGTTTTGAAAAAAAATAATAATAATGTGTGTGTGTATATATATATATATATATATATATATAGTAAGAGAGAGAGAGACAGAGTGGATGAGTTGTTTAGTTTAGGATTTAAAAGATTTAAAAATATATTTGGTTTGGTAAAATTATTTAGTTTGGTAAAATTTTAAATGGATAAAAGTATAACATAATATTAGTTTGTTTAAAATATGATTGAGGATATTAAAATATAATATTAATAAAACTTGAGTTTTAGGCTAAATACAAAATAGTCCAAAAGACGTTCGGGGCAGGTTTAAAATTACTGTTTGAAAATACGGATAATATACGTGTCAGCCAAAACACAAAAGCGAATTAAAACAGGAAATAGCCACAAGAAAATAATGAAAGAGAATATAGTATAACTGAACTAGGGTGTTACAATGTATTTAGCAGTCTAGTTAGGCTAATGGAACGATTTGGAGGTCTAATTTAGAAATAGGAAGTTTTGGGGTCTTATTTGGAAATATGAAAGATTTGGGTGTTGTATATAGAAAAAACCCTATATCTCGTAATTATTTCATTAAAAATTCGTAAATAATATTCTTACCGAGGGGTGTTTTGGGGATTTTTTTTGGTTCCAACGGAAGAATTTAACAACCATTGAAATAGGGGGCAAAATGCAGGTTTTGAAAAGAGAAGGGTGTTTCTTTCTATTGAGCCGTATGTGAGGGGTACGATAGTATTATTGCTAACGGCATGATTGAGACATTTTCAATCATCACCATTATAAACATGATCAAGCACAACATGGTTACATTCTACATTTTGAACTAGAGCATGTGTAAATTTGGCTTCATTTTGAACATAATAAAGACCATTTTATAGGAAGAAAAGTAATGTAAAAAATTGTTTCTATTGGATCAAGTAATACCTTTCATAGTCCACCTTCTTGGCTTCTTTGGAAGCCCCTGTACAAAGTGTTGTTAGAAAGAAAGTTTTGTGCCTAAGTTCGGCAAAAGATCAAACCATGTGAGAGATCTGACCATGCTTTTAGACCTCTAAATATCATCACTATAATAATGTGATCATATTTTTGTTTTTGTTGTGTTTTGTTGTTTATGCATGCGTTTGATTGAAAACTTTCGATTAACGATTAACTTTGCAGTGGAACTCATGAATGTTGAAAATGATAGTGTGATTTCTTCAAAACAGGAAATTGAGGAAGGAAAAGGGTGTGGTTAATCTAAACCAAGTTTCAATTGATTCTGAACCAAGTCTTGGCAATCCTGAAGAAGATTCTAAAAGCATGGAGGGAGAAGCTGAACTATCAGAAAATTCAAGTGGTGATGATGAAAAGCCCACTCGAAACAAGAAAGAAGAGGATGAAGATGATGATGATGTTATTGCAAAGCAAAATATAATGGACACAGTCAAATTGCTTCAGAATCGGACAGAGATTGACACCGACGAAGAGTGCAATGAAAAAGACTTATTTGACTCTGCAGCATTGGCTGCTCTACTCAAAGCAGCAAGTACAAGTGCTTCCTCCAACAGAAATTTCACCATCACTTGTCAGGATGGCTCTCGTGTTTTTTCTATGAATCGACCCTTTGGGCTGGGGGACGCTTCTACTCGATCAACTCACCCTATTATTTTCAGTTGCTCGGAGCTTGCGATAACTGGAGAACCCAAGAACGAAATGAGTGAATTAGAGAGGAAGTTACATGAGAAAGTTGAAAACATTCGAGTAAAGTTTCTTCGGCTCGTTATGAGGTTGGGCTACACATCTGAAGACACTGTACCCGCTCAGGTCCTCTACCGATTGAGTCTCATTGAAAGGATTCGACGAGTGAGGCAAGTGGGTCATCCGGGTTTTAGCATCGACAGTTCTAAGCAATGGAACTTGGCTAAATCTCTTCACTGTACATGACATTAGGCTGGGCACGACTTTCGCTTCCGATCATACTCTGTCAATTCTTTCCTTCCATACGAAAAATTTCGATTCAACTGATGCAACTCCGGTGAAGCGACAGTTTTGAATGCATCAATACCTGATCTTCAATGACCAATTGCAAGCAGCAATAAAACAAAATTGGCACAGCCGTCTTTCAATAGCAATCAATTTGATGCTATCTCTGCTCTCCTACAATGTGCTAAGGATACAAGTAAGCTACGGACGCGAACTAATTATGGTGATTTCAATCGTATGATCAAGGAAGTCAGCGATGAGATTGATAGCTTGTATCCTGCTGATCAGAATGTCAGGCTGTCACCGACGGATTGGGAGAGATTAAAATGATTGCGATCCAGGCTCCATAACATTCTACACGATCAAAATGAGTGGATGAGATTGCGCAGTCGACAGATGTGGTTAAAAGACGGTGATGGCAATACCAAGTTTTTCCACAGGTCAATCCAAACTCACAACAATAGCAGGCGTATCAACCGAATCATGGGTGTAGACGGTGTTTAGGTTTCATCACAAAGGGAGATTCATAATTCTATTGTCCGACATCTAGATAATTCTTGGAATTGGCGAGGAAAGGAGACAGATGAGGACTATGAAATCCGTAAGGAGCAGCAACAGTTACTCCTACCTCTTAATTCTCAGGAAGGTCATGTCTGATGACAACATTATGCTCACGGTGTCATTCGATATGCAAGAGATCCATGCTGTGGTTTTTGGAATGCCAAATGCCTAGGACCGGATGGATTCCCGATTGATTTTTTTCAAGAAAAACTGGGAGGTGGTTGCGGCGGACCTCTTAGCAACATTTAACAATTTTCAGCACACCAGCAAATTTCCCAGACGATGGAATGATACGTTGGTATCACTGATCCCGAAATGCCAGGAACCTACGGCCCCTAACCACTTGCGGCCAATTAGCTTATGCAATACGACATACAAAATTCTTTCACGAATAATGGTTACTCAGTGGAGGAGGATCATTGGAAGAACAATTGAATCGCAACAGCTTGGCTTTGTTCCGGGAAGGGATATCATTGATGGTGTAATGGCAGTACAAGAAATTTGGCACTCGATTCACAATGAAAAATGAAGAAAGACCAAAAGGTTTATTATGAAACTAGATATGGAGAAGGTGCATGATCGACTGGATTGGGATTTTCTACGCGGCATCTTAAGAGCTATGGGATACAGTGACAAATGGATTTCTTGGCTACTATATTGCGTCTCTTCAGTTAATTTGCATGCGATGATTAATGGGCGAACGGCAGAACAGTTGACCCTCTCGAATGGTATCCGTCAAGGTGATCTGTTATCTCCTTTCATTTTCATAACATTTGGAAATATTTTATCACAAATGATTTGTGATGCTGAACGAAAGCATGAGATTCGGGGATTCACCTTGTTATGGGGACAGTTTTCTATTTACCATTTAATGATTGCGGATGATGTTGCGCTTTTTGGTGAAATTAATCAACATGACCTACAACGATGGAAGGAGGTGCTGACCACCTACACTTTGGCAACCGGCCAAAAAATAAACTGGGATAAGACATCGAATCATGCTGATGTTGATCATTTGCCGGTTGGATCCTATTTGTTGCTTTCCCGTATGATGCATACACAGGTAACGGGCCAGGACTTCAGGTATCTGGGTATACCGATTCGAAGTGGTCGGAGTTGGTGCGCTGATTTTGATGAGGTGCTCAATTCGTTAAGGCAACGCGTGGCGGAATGGAAAGGGAAGCTGCTTTCATTCCCGGCTAGATTATAAACGTTGGTACCATCGGTGCTCGGAATGATGCCATCATATTACTTTAGATCAACTGCTTTACCGACTACTGTTCTTGACTCTGGATCGGATCCTTCGAAACTTTCTATGGGGAGGACCGTGGAAGATTAGAATCATACCTTGGAAGCAAGTTTGCCTCCCTACCAGCAAGGGCGGATTGGGAATTAGATCGGTTCATGATTCCAATGCAGTGCTTATTTCCAAACAGGTTGCTAAGCTGATGGATGATGACCAATCAGCATTGGTGGCACTAGTAAGGGCGAAGTATTATAATAACAGGACAAATTGGTGGAAAGATGTTGGGCTGATGACATCAACATGGAGGTTAATGCGGTCACAAATGGATATACTAAGGGCATATTTGGATAGGGCTAATCCCATGGATTTTAGATCATGATTCCTTTTTCCCAATGGATTAGATCAATCCCTCATAAGTGGTTGTTTGGATGCTAATTTTCAACATTAATCCGGAACCTTCAAAAACCTCAAGTAAGGCTAATCCTATGGATAAAAAATATTAGCTTAGAGCTAATTTTTTTAATCCACCCTCTTCCCCTACTTCTTCCTTTTTGAGAAATTTTTTCTTCTATCTTTGTATCTTATTTCATTTTTGATAAAAAAAATTCTCAATCACTCTTTTCTTCAATATATCATCATTTACACCCTTTACCTTTCCTCATTTTTATTTTCTTAAATTAGAAATGGGATTTTGAGATGGGTTGTATGGTAAAACAAGTAATAAATTGCTTATAAAAAGAATCATGAAAGGAGGTTTTCAAGTTGGTTTGAAATAAAAAAGAGAAAGATGAATTGTGGAATTAGAAAAAAACGATTTTGAAAAAGAATATAATGGGTTGAAGTTTTTTTTTTTGAATTCAATGGGTTGAAATTGAGAAAATAAATATGACGATAAGTTGTGAAAATTAAGAAGAAAATTGAAGAAGATGTGTGGTGGGAAATTGGGGGATACAATGATGATAATAATGGGTTGTGAGAATTGAATAAAAATTGAGAAAGAAAACGATAGACTAAGGAATTGAAGAAAAATTAAAATGAAAGAAAATGAGTTATAAAATTGATTAAAAAAATAAAAATGAGTTGGAAGAAAATATGTTTTGGAATTGATAATATATTGAGTTGAAAGATAATGGGTTGAGAGATCTAAAATAATCGAGTTAGAAGATTAATGGGTTAAGAGCTCTAAAAAAATTGAAGGAGATAAAAATATTATCTTGTCTACACTTTTAATTTCTATATATATAATAATATTTTATTATGAAAACTTATCCTTTACTGGCCAAACAAGCTTTGCTATAAAAATCTTCCGAATTTTTCACCAAAAGGAATGCACATGCATTCCGAGACATTTTCTTCCTATATGAACTCTGACGAATTTCTATCCCAAGTAACCAAACATGGCCTACCGATGAGAGTTGTTTGGGATTTGGGAAATGGGGAAACGATCAGATTTTGGAAGGATGCATGGATACTTGATGTACCGATGGAGAGGTTCCCTTGGACGGTGGATATTAATGTCTTTGACAATTCTTGCGTCAAGGACTGGTGGACTGAGAATGGATGGAATCTACAGCGGCTACATGGACTTCCGGAGGAGGTGATACAACTGATTAGACACAAACTTAATACGCATGCGAAAAGACTGTCTACGAAGGACGAAATATGGCAATAACTCATGTTATGGGGTGCGCCAGGAATTTCTTCACAGGATTGCCAAAGTTACAGCCTCCGCCCATTTGGACATTCACATCCCAAGGAAACTGCCTGTCACTCGACGGATGCATTGGTTCATTTGGCGACTACTCAATAACGAACTGCCAACTGGCGATTTTCTCACTCACAGACAGTTCAAGTATCTCCAAATTGTCAACTTTGCCAAAGGAATGCACTAGAAACAGTGGAACACCTTTTTCATGACTGTGATCGCTGGCGAGAATTTCTGACAATTTTATCTGCTGAGACTGGCAGATGCTTGAACACGATTGGATATCTGAGGATGTACGGTCGTTCCAAAAAGGAAATGTGACGGATCTGAACACCGGAACACTAACTGCGTTGGTTATTGCAGCATGGATGTGGTGGAAATTCAGGTCCACTTTGCATTGTGATACACTGGGATGCTCCTACCATACAGCCCTACAACATACAGTTCGAAATGCACACCTTATTGAGGAAATGCATCGACTGTTCTTATTTTTAGCCTTCAGTTTTTTAAGGGGCTGGTTCGTACTGGTTTGGGTTGGATCTCAGAACGGAAAAAAACCCAGCCTGAATCCGATGAAAAGGAGGATTTGAACTTTACGTGTAACATTTTAGTTCTTGGTAAAACTGGGGTTGCCAAGTGCGCAACGATAAATTCGATATTTGGTGAAGAAAAATCCGATACCAACGCTTTCACAAATTCGACCACTTTAGTTAGAGAGATTTCTGGTGTAGTGGATAATGTTAAAATTCGGGTTATCGATACCCCTGGCCTTAAATTGCCGATAGCAGATCAGCCTACAAATAATAAAAAAAATATTATTGAGATATCGTTCTTTACATGGATTGGCTCGATACACAGACTCGAGATTTCAATGATTTGCCTTTGCTGAGGTCAATTACCAGTGTGCTGGGTTCATTGATTTGGTCGAATGTTATTGTTGCTCTCACTCATGCTGCCTCTGCTCCACCCGATTTTATGAGTTACGAAGCCTTTATATCTCAAAGGTTGCATGTTCATCACTTGATTTGACAAGCCTCAGGCAAAACGAGGCCGATGAGCACAGTAGCTCTTGTAGAGAACCATCCCTTGTGTCGAAAGAATCGAGGAGAGAAAATTCTCCCTAATGGAATTAGCTGGAGAACTCATATGCTTTTACTATGTTACTCATCGAAAGATTATCTCTGAGGCTAATTCTCTTCCAAAGATTCAAGACCCTTAAGCGGGAAAACTATTTGAGTTTTGTCTTCGTTCACCACCGCTTCTTTACTTGCTCTCATCACTACTGCAGTCGAGACCTCACCCTAAGCTTTCGAGTTATGATAGTGTCGATTCTGACTTGGATCCTGAGGATTTTTCTGATTCAGAAGACGAGGATGAAAACGAGTATGATCAGCTCCTGCCCTTCAATCCCTTGAAAATATCGCAGGTCGCAAAACTAACTAGAGCAAAAAAGAGCCTATTCTGATGGTACGATTGCCGATATTAACTGCTTCAGAAGAAACAGTTCAAGGAGGAGATTCGACGTCTAAAAGAGATGAAGAAAGAAAATGTAAACAGTAGACGAAGATTTTGAGCAAGATGCAGCAGCATCGTTGATCCCTGTCCCTTTACCCGATTTGACATTGCCCCCTTCTTTTGATTGTGATGCCCCAAACTATCGATATTGGTTCTTGGAGCCAAAAAATCCGCAAATTTTAACCCGACCCGTGTTAGACATGCATGGGTGGGACTGCGATTGTGGCTACGATGGTGTTAGCATCGACGAGAGCAGCCTCCCGATAGCGAACTGGTTCCCTACACAATTCGCCGCTAATATCTCAATGGACAAAAAGGCACCGACAATACAATTGGATTCCGCGATCTCAGCTAAGCATGGGTTAACGGTTTGAGCCTTGCGGGCTTCAGCATACATCCTATTGGCAGACAGCCCGCGTACATACATAGAGGTGAAACCAATTTCAAGAATTTAAAAATGAATAAAACGACCGGAACGTTCCAAGGTGAGAATCTGACAACCAGGATGAAAATCAAGGATGAGATTATGACCAGGAAGAGACTGGGTCTGGAAACTAGTATAGGTGACATTCGATCTCAAGGCGACGACATGGCGAATGGAGCGAATTTTGAGGCAAAGCTTAGAGAGAAGGATTATCCAATTGGGCATGGGGTATCGAGTTTAGGGTTGAATTTGATGAAGTGGCGCGGGGATTTGATGTTGGCTGGTAGTTTGTAATCTCATGTTAATATTGGATTGAGCTCGAAAGTTGCGGGTCGAGTTTAGTTGAACAATAGACAGAGCGGGCTGATTACAGTGAGAACAGGCTCATCGGAGCAGATTCAGATTGTGCTTGTTGCGATCATGCCTGTCATTGTCTCTGTTATTAGGAGTTTCTGGGCTGGTGAGTCCGATTTTGTTCGGCAAGATTTAAGAATTTAATTTTTGTGATAGCAGTCCAATTTTAGAGATTTAGTGAAGCTTAGCCTTGATGCCTTTATTATCTTTTGAATGTAGCAGTGTTCTGATTTTTGAACAAGTCTAGCCTATTATTATTTTGTTAAGTTAATAATGCTTTAGAGTTAATTTTTTGGTTCTAAAGTGGAGGGCGATAGAATTTTTTTGTTTGTTTGTTTGGAGTTTATATACATACCTCTACTATTAGCTTTGCAAAATGCCAGAATCAATTAGTTTAAGGTTTTAATATGACGAAGGGGCGAGTGCTGAAGTGAGTCCTTGTCCTGGAACCGAAGCGAGGATCTCATGCTATCATTGAACGGCTACCGAACCGCCATACTCAGGTAAGTTTTCTACCAGCGTCACACACACAACTCAATGCAAATGACTTGCTCAAATGTCCTTCATCTAGTGTTTTATACATTACACTGTTTTGATCCTTTGTTGTCACACTATCATTTTCTTCCATCTGTTCACTCTATAAACATCATTTTTTAAAATTATTTATAATTCAGCCTTTTTTTTAAATAAAAAAAATATTTATAGTCCTGAATATTTGGCCATCTTATGAGGTTTATGCTGGGCTGTCGTTGTCTCACAAGTGAGAAAAATATAAGGAGACATTTGGTACCTTAGGAGGGTTATGTGGAAGTTTAGTGAAATTTAGCCGAAAAAAGAAAAAAGATAGCATGTCGACTTTCTATTATGAGAAATTACCTTGATAATTCTTCATTGTTTATGCCTAATCATTCAAATTCCACCAGCTGAGTTTCAAAAACTTATACAAATGGGTACTATATTAGATTTTTCATGAAAAGTTAATTGAAGCTTCCTGCAATAAAGGTGTTTCCCCCCTTCACCCAACCCCTAAAATGCAACGTGGCTTAGTTAAATTTTTAATTAATGAAAACATTCTACAAGGAAAATTAGGAAACACAAAGGTATTTTTCTTTTCTTCATTCAAGATATAAAACTATAAAATCATATTACATATTTTTGGATATCAACAACTATAATAGACTTTCTAATTCTAAATTACATGTTCCATTAAATTAACTCGTGTGAATTGCATGAAATTGAAGCTCAATCAGATCTAGGCTACATGACGATTAAAATATCCAAAATATTTCTATTTGACCTTAGCACATAAATACCTAAAATTTAAAACCGGACACATAAATACCCGAAGTTTCATTTTGGCATTTTAGTGACTAACACCGTTAACGACAGAAGTGTAAAGACAATTTTACCTTTTTGATCCCATTGACCGTGAAATTAAACTATCATGGGCAAAAATGTCCAACAAAACTCAAATGAGAATCTTACAAATGTTAAATTTGTTAAAGTATGTTTTTGGAAAATTATATAGTAGTATTTTATCTTTATTTTTATTTTCTATTTTATGAGAAATGTGGTAAGGATATTATGTTGAGAGCTAATTTTGTATTTTAGATCTTGCACATGTGTGGAAGACACATGACACATCCATCCATCCATCCTCCATTTTTCTCTATACACATTTCCCACCACCATGCTTGCATGAGTAAGTTTGAGTTTGTCTTAATTAATCCACCCACCTTCCATCCTTTCCAAAACCATTAAACTCCATTTCTCCATTTTCTTTAATCAAGAAAGTGTTTGACAAATTAATCAATCCATGCCAAATTATGACAACTTTTTCTTCTTCTTCTTCATAAAATCATTCCACCACAAAAACATCTCTATTGCTCCTACATTGTGCAAGTTCACCAAACTCTATTATTTTGTATGCTTATGAATTATTAATGAAATTTATCCTTTGCTTTCCCCCGTTTACGATGCTCTTCTTCTATCATGTGTTGTGAGTCTTGGGCTAGTATGAATTTTGTTCCATTATTGTAGAATTGGATTCCGTGTATTTTGTATTCGTATTTTTTCAAAGGTAGTAAAGGTGCTTTGCAAGATTCCCTGGGCGAAGAAAGAGTGATATATCGGAAATGGATTCGGGTAGTCGTGGAGGTCTCGGCGGTCTCGGCATCGAGGTTTTTAATAATTCTCACTACAAAACATGGAGGATGTGTTTGGAGTCTTACCCTATGGGTGGGGAATTATGAAAGGTTGTTGGAGGTAACAATCGGCTGGCTCCGACGGATGGTAAAGAAAATGTGGAGGCTTTAAAAAAATGGCGGGTGGTGAATGCTAAGGCGGAGGTTGTCTTGAAGTGAACTATCTCTCATGAGTTGTTGCAAGCCGGCTTCTGAAATTTGGAGTACTTTTGATGGGTTGTTTAATAAGAAGAATGTGGCTCGGTTGCAATTTTTAGAGAATGGGTTAGCTAATACGACTCAAGTTGATTTATCCATAGCTCAATACTTCTTGAAGATAAAGAATTTACGTTCGGAGATCTCTCTTTTAGATCCAGTTGAGCTGATTTCGGAATCTAAAATGAAGAGATATTTTTCGGGGGCTAAAGGAGTACATTCCATATGTCACTTCTATTCAAGGTTGGGATCGGCAATCTTCGTAGGTGGAGTTCGAGAATCTTCTCTCTTCACAAGAGTCTTTAGCTTGCTAAATGGCCGAATGTTCTATTTCCGGGGGAGAGGGTGATGCTCTCTTTTCTGGTAAGAAGAATTATCATAAAAGAAATGAGAGGAAATTTGATGTAAAGAAAAATGTCGAGTCTTCATCAAATGGCGATGAAAATCGGAAAGGGCCTCAATACCATCGGTGCAAGAAATATGGTCATATGAGAAAAAATTGTCGTGTAAAGTTAAAGTTGGGTAATGTCGCCGAGAAAGAAAGTGGTGCCAAAGAGGATAAAGATTCGGGAAGATGTTTTATGGCGGAGACTGCTACTGTAGGTGCCATGACTTCCATCAATTTTGATGACGATTGGATCATCGATTCTGGGTGCAGTCATCATCTTACCGGCGATGTATCTAAGTTTTCTACCTTCGAAATTTATAGTAGCAATGAAGTTATTATCTTGGCGGATAATTCTATTTATCCGGTTGAGAAAGAAGGTGTTGTTAGCGTTGCTTGCGATGATAATCCCATTACTTTGAAGAGTGCGTATTATGTGCCCGGTAAGAAGAAAAATCCCTTTTCGGTGGCGAATGCGGTGGATGCCGTCTATCATGTTTTATTTGACTCTAATGATTTGAAGTTTTTCACAATACTTCGAGTTTGAAGGTGGACGTCATTCACACCGGCAAAAGAATTAAAGATTTGTTTTGACGGCCTCTTCATCTTATTTTAGCAAAATGAGTGCGAATGATGGCGTCTCTATTTGGCATGCGAGATTGGGACATCTTAACATGGTTAAGTTGAAGGCTATGCTTGTGAAAAATCTAGTGAACGTGTTTCTAAATATTAACTCATTTGGCGCCGATGGCGTATGGAGGGTTGTCAATGAGGAAAGCACGTCGTCATCCCTTTGACAAGTCTCTTTCTTGGTGTCAAGCTTTTTTGGAGTGTATTCATAGCGATTTGATTGGTCCGTATGCTACTCCCTCTTATTCAGGTTCTTCTTATATGTTACTATTTGTTGATAATTTTTCGAGATTCACTTGGGTTTATTTTGTGAAAGAAAAATCGGAAGCTTTCTTTAATTTTTTGAAGTTTAAAAAGACCGTTGAAGGTATTTTTAATTTGAAGATCTTATAAGTTAAGGACCGACAATGACGGTGAATTTACATCGCATGAAGTTTTATCTTTTTATCAAAAAATGGCATTAAGAGAGAGCTCTCTTGTGCGGAGACTCTGCAATAAAATGGAGTCACGGAAAGAAAAATTCGGTGTCTTGTGGACTTGTAAAAGTTCGTTGCGTGCGAAGAATTTACCTAAAATCTTGTAGGCAGAGGGTATGACTTGTGTGGCGTATGTTATAAGTTGTGTGCCAGTTACTCCTATTATCTTCAAGTCTTATTATGAGTAGATGTTTGGAGAGAAGTCGAATATGAAGCATTTCAAAGTTTTCGGCTCATCTTGTTATGTTCATGTTTCGGCCTCTAAAATAAGCAAGTTGGACGTGAAAACGAAAAAATGCGTATTTTTCGGTTACGACGAATGCAAGAAAGGTTGGAAATGCATGAATCTGGATACTGGAAAATTTGTTGTTTCTAGAGATGGGGTTTTCGATGAAGTATCGTCTTATTTTGCTCCTCAAAGTGTTTTCATTGATTATATTGATAATGGGAATAAGGTGGATAGTGCACCGGAAGTGACCGTTGAGTTGTTGATGTTAACGGACGGTCCTACACCATCCGGGTCTTCCTTTCCATTGACAGAGGAGCAAAGTAAAAGAGGGAGTAACTCTCATTCTCCTCAAATGCCTCAAGTTGATGAAAACTTAGAAGAGGTAGAAAGTGCTCAAACTCTTCGGAGATCGGCAAGAAAAATTGTCAAACCCGCCTGCTTTCGGGATGTAAATTTAATAAGTACATCTTCGTGTTTCTTTGCCGGTCCGGTTGATGAAAATGAGTTGTCGTGCTATTATGAGGCTCAAGGTGTTAAGCAATGGGAGGATGCCATGGATGAGAAGATGAGTGCTCTCTTGAAAAATGAAACTTGGGATTTAGTTCCTAAGCCTAATGATGTGGATCCGGTTACATGTGTAACCGGGTTCACAAGTTGAAAAGAAAGACCAATGGTAGCGTGGAGAGATATAAAGCCCGGCTCATTGCTAGAGGGTTCTCTCAAAAGTATGGCCAAGATTATGAAGAAACTTTTAGCCCCGTTGTGAAGATGAGTTCGGTCCTATTGGTTATTTCTTTGGCTGCGAGTTATGGATGGAAGTTTTGGCAACTTGATGTAAAAAATGCATTCTTTTACAATGAGATCGATAAGGATATTTACATAGTGCAACCGCCGGGTTTTATTTCAAGTTCTTATCCGAAGCATATTTGCAAACTGAAGAAAGTGCTTTACGGTTTGAAACAAGCTCCACGGACTTGGTATGGTAAGATCGCCGAGTACTTGGTTTTTTATGGTTATCTGGCTTCTAATTCGGGAGGGGGGACTCTCTATCCGATTCGAAATGAAAGATTTGGATGAGCTTCATCACTTTTTTGGTTTAAAAGTGAAGAATGTGGATGGAGTTCTTGTTTCTCAAGAGGGTTATGTTAGGAAACTCATTGAGAGGTTTGGCTTGAATGAAGGCAAACTGTGCTCCACTCTACTTGAAGCAAATTTAAAAGTTATATAGGCGTGAAGAAGGCAAGTTACTTCCGGATCCTCGACCTTATCGTGCACTTGTGGGAAGTCTCATTTATTTGACGATCACAAGGCCGGATATTGCTTTCTCGGTTGATCTTGTGAGTCGTTATATGCAATCTACTCGAAAGCTACATCTTGAAGCGACGAAACAAATATTGAAGTATGTTATGTCTACTCTTGATTTGGGCTTGCTATATAAGAAGGATGCAAAGTTTGAGTTGCATGGTTACACCGATGTCGATTTGGATGGGGATTTAGATGATCAGAGGTCCACTTCGGGCTATGTATTTTATTGCGGATCGGCGGGTGTTTCTTAGTGTAGTAAGAAACAAGATTCGGTATCTCCTTTTACTACCGAAGCGGAATACAAGGTTTCATCTCTTGCGGCTCAAGAATGTGTATGGTTGATACAGTCGGTCGAGGATATTCATTTTCCAATTTATAAACCAACAACTATTCGAGATGACAACCAAATTGCTATTAAGCTTGCTACTCATTCGGTTTGTCATGCTCCGACTAAACATATTGATCTTGAGCATCATTTTGTTCGTGAGATGGTGCTTGATGAGGTTATTGGTGTGGTGGAGGTGAGAAGCAGGGACAATATTTCCGACATCTTCACCAAGTCTCTTTCTAAAGGCCCATTCGAGTTTCTTCGAAACAAACTTGGATTATTTCCAAAAATGCATTTTAAGGGGGAGCGTTAAATTTGTTAAAGTGTGATTTTGGAAATTATCTAGTAGTATTTTATCTTTGTTTTTATTTTCTATTTTATGAGGGATGTAGTGAGAATATTACGTTGAGAGCTAATTTTGTATTTTGATGATTGCACATGTGTTGGAGACACACGACACATCCATCCTTCATTCTTCTCAATACACATTTCACATTTCCCTGCACCATGTTTGCATGAGTAAGTTTGAATTTGGCTTAATTAATCTACCCATCTTTCATCCTATCCAAAATCATTAATGACTCCATTTTCCCATTTCCCTTAATCTAGAAAATGTTTGATAAATTAATCAACCCATGCCAAATTATGAAAACTTCTTCTTCATGAAACCATTCCACTACAAAAACATCTCCATTGCTCCTGCATTTTGCAAGTTCTCTAAGCTTTATTATTTTACATGCTCATGAATTATTAATGAAATTTATCCTCTACCTTCCCTCGTTTACGATATCTTCTATTGTGTGTTGTGAGGCTTGGGCTAGTGTGAACTTTGTTCCACTATTATAGAATCGGATTCCGTGTATTTCGTATCCGTATTTCTTCACAACAAAGATTACTCTGACTGCCTTAATGATCAAAGTGCCAAAATGAAACTCTAGGTATTTATAGGCCTGATTTTAAACCTCAGGTATTTCTCTGGTAAGTCCATCAGATTTAATTTGGGAATTTTAATGCTATTCAGCCTCATTTCTACATAATTTTCTTTAGTGCTGGAGGAGACCACAGGGGAAAAGTTATCGAAGTTTGATTATCACGATGCAATTTTGCAGGAGTAAAGTCGAGATTGTTCACAAATTGATTGTATATATACATATACAAATAAAAGGGATTCAAATACAAATTATCGAGCTTTATGCAAACAGAGTTAATCCATTTTCTTTATAAAATGAGTTTAAACAAAACAAGACAATATAGGATTGAGGTTTACTTTCAGGCAAATAGTAATAATTGAAATTTGGTATACCCACATCTTAGATGATGACGATGAAGTTGGTGGGTGCCGATCGTCGGAAAAAACTAGGGAGACGGTGTTTTTTCGACGCCATAGGAGGAAATCCCCTCCTATGGCCTCTTTCCTCCATTAATCTCAATAATCTTGGCTTGAACCATAGTCTGTCAAGCTCCATTGTCAAGCCACACAATTCACTGACCCCACTTGTTTGCCAATGTCTTGTCTTGGGGTCCATGCAAAATAAAAATAGACAATAATTACACAGCTTTAAAATTTACCTCCATACACTTGCACCTCTCTTACAGCATCACACAAAACACCAGTTTAACCACCACACTAATTAGAGACATAAGTGTGCCTTTTGAATTCCACAAACTTCGATGCCCGGTTCAGCCCTTTCGTAAACATGGTTGCCACTTGCTCTTCTGATCAGATCGATTGCATCTCAATCTCGTCTTATGGTGACTTTCTCTTAGAAAATGGTGGTGTACCTCTATATGCTTTGTTCGAACATTGACATACATACGGGATATTTTTGCTAGTAGAATAGCCGATTGGTTAAACAAAGTAAACCAAGATAAGTTTGAGATTTTGACATCTTAACAAGATCATTATTTGTGGTCATGCTTGCATGCTCCGTTGTCAAGCTGCACTCTTGGCTGACCCTCCCTTGTTGGTCAATGTGTGGCCATTGCCTTTTGAGTTACAAACTTTGCCCTGACCCAAATGCTTTCCTCTTTTTGGCTAAGGTTCAGTCTAGTTCCTTTCTTTATCAAGGCACATCTTCATTTGTTAGTAGGGCCAAGCCAGCCAGCCTCATTCTTCATCCATGCGCCATTGACCATTAACGATAGCTTCTTAAATTAGTCTTGTCCTTGCCAATTCTAAAGTTCTAAAAATGGAAACTACATAAAGAAAGAGTCGTCCTAATTAAGTTTAAAGATCGGTCCGAAACCGGAGAAAAGAGTTTAGAAGCGGAAAGAAGATAGATTTGCTATAATATGGTATTCGGACGTATACAGTCAAACAAAACATTCTCATAAACTTGATTTTCCCACCTTCCCTCCATCACTAAAGAAAATTAAAGCTATATATATAACTCAATACAGTCATTAACAAGCAACAAAATTATTTGTAAATTATTTAGATGACCAAATGATCAAGTCACAAACTTGACTAACTAGCCTGATCACTTCACTTGTTGAGTCCATGTTCAAGCCACTACATGAAACTCTAAATTCGCACTTGTTATCACTTGTCATCGTCAAGAGAATATTAACAACTGACCCCATTTATTTGCATTCATACAAGCACACATTGCTTTCTTCTGAATTTTCATTGTAACCGCGTGCAGTCTCAGATAAACACCAACCAAATTAAACCAAACTTTCCTTGCCTTTGCATGATAATTGTTCCACAATGAAAACTTTGGAGCGTCGGTCATTAATTTGATCAACCTTTTTGGCTTCTAGCTAGAGAACCAAACACAGACCCTAAATGCCTCCTCCATCTATCTTTTGACAGGAAATTGCCAGGAAACTATATATATATATATATATATATATATATATATATATATATATATATATAGCCCTTCTCTCCCTTTTGACTCTTTTTAAGCCTAAGAAATCTTTCAAAAATCTTGCACAACATATAATTTCCATAATCATGGGATGTCACTCAAGCAAGTTCATCATCAACACCCAAAAATCAAGAGACTACGAGGCCGCGCTCACCGCCTCTCATGAGGAGGCATGTACTCTTATATCGGAGCTCCGCTGCTTCAACAACCCAACATTTAAAAAATCGCTCCTCAACAATCAAGACCTTCTCAATTTAGCAAGAGAGCACCTCGATAGTGCCATCACAATCAAGAAGCTCCTCACTTACCTCAAGCTCCGTCTGACAGAAGCACGTAACAAGCAAGCTGTCATCCTCCAATGCTTGAATCTCTATGAGGAAAAAGAATATACAATTCTCAAGAAGAATTTGATGGGGTTCAAGGAAGCGAGGGACATCTTTGATGTTCTATCGACCGATGAATTCTCTTTGTTGCGTGAGAAGCAGCTGTCGTTCTTAGACAGACTAATGTCAAAAAAGAACGAGATTAAAGAGAAGCTCAGTTCGATGAAGAGATGGAAGAAGATATGGAAAGTTATGCACAATGCGATATTTATATCGGTTCTTGCATGCTCGGTGATACTTATTGCCATGTCAGCACCAGCGTTCACTGTCGTGGCGATGACTGCGGGGTCCACCGCAATCAAGACCGCAGAGCAGTGGATCGATTCGATATGGGAAAATCGAACGGATTTATTGGAGGGAGAAAAGGAAGTTGTGTTGATGATGACAAAGGGCGAGAGCCTGTTAGGGGTTCATGAACTGGGGAGCATTAGCTTGATGATAAAGAGATTGGAGATAAAGATTGGGTCGATGTCAGGGGATTTAGGATTTGCGTCCATGAATCAAGAGGACGAGATTGCCATGGAGATGGCAATGGAGGAGGTCAAGGGTAAAGTGGGGTTTGTCGGGAAATGGATTGATGAGGTCGAGATGAAGGTGCACGCTTGTAACAGTGAGATTAAGAAGGCGGTTGTTGAGTTCTTGAATGTTATTACAAATGATTTGTAGAGATATATATATGTAGATCGTGTGTTTACATTGTAGTTCATAGCTTCATTTCATGATGTTTGTGAGTCATACCTAAAGCAAGTTTTGTAAGAACAACCTTTCATTGATCTCAAATAGATTCTGTGAGATTTTAATTTAATTAACTCTTGTTATATCAATGGAATCCTTATGTTTGCCCCGTGGAGTAGGTCGTCGGTCGAACCGCGTTAAAAACTCGGTGTTGATTACTTCTTCTTATGGATCGCTGTCTTGCATACTCGAAAGTTGAAGACGAGATTTTTCCCTTGACAATACATATTGGATGGGAAAGATTCCCAACAAAAACATATTGTTGGATTTATTGGTCAAGTTTATGTGAAACAAAGTTTTGTTTAAAATCTATTAGATTTAAATTTCCCAAGTTGCAAATCTATAGCATAAACTATAAAATCAATGTGAATCAAGTTTTTGCAACTTAGATTCATTTGTTTAGAACCCTGTTTATATTTGAATTCCAAATTTATTATTTTCGAAAAAGATTTGTTTCTGATTTTTCTTCGGATTTAATTGAGTAGATAATATGGAATCTGGAACGTCATAACATAGGGAGATATTTTCTCCCATCATCACGCTTTCTTTCTAACGATCTAATTTCTTTTATAAAAAGAAATAAGTAATAGAAAAGAGGGGAGAGAAAAATACCTCTCTACCTCCCTGTGATTTTATCCTCTGATATATTTCTGTTTATTTTCGGCTTTTAATTTTGGGCAAAAGGGCTACAGTTGCAGCGACCGGTCGGATCGCTGAATGCATGAGTTAAAAGCAGCTTAAAATTAAGCCATAAACTTGACTAATCCTAATAATTTGTTGGGTCCATGGTCAAGCCACCCACTTCCTTATTTAACCACTCTTGCTTCTGATTTGAGCCCTTTGTGAAGCCATGACCCCCATCCAATCCAATTAAGAGTCCAATGCTCACTTAATTTGTTTCTCAACTGTTTGCTAAACTCTCAAGTTGAGTACATTGCATTTGAGCTCAAATGAAGGCCTTCCTTTTCCTGAATTCTCACTGTAAGTCCCATAATTTCATGGATTTTTTTATTAGTGATAATATTAACCCTAAAAACCAAACTTTCCATGCCTTTGCATAGAAATTGTTGCATTGGAAGCTCTAACCAAAGTGTACACACTTCACATCTAGAAGCAAAAGTGTAAGTTGTCTTCAAAATGCAAAGCTATATATAGCTTATATGATAGGAATTGCTAGGAAAGTGAGAGAGAAGCAAAAGTGCAAGTTGTCTTCAAAACGCAAAGCTATATATAGCTTATATGATAGGAATTGCTAGGAAAGTGAAGAGAGGAGAGAGAGAGAGAGAGAGAGAGAGAGCTCTTTGTCAATTCTGACCTCTATTTAAACCAGAACATCTCTCACAAAATCTTGCACACTAATTTCCAAAGTTAATTATAGAGTTCTGCAACTATATATAGTGATGGGGTGCCACTCAAGCAAGCTCGGAAACACCAAAAAGGCGATGGCCGAGCTGATCTCCTTCAACGAGGAGGACTGCACTCTCATACCAGAGCTCCAATGCTTCAACACTACTATCCCGAAACTAAAGAAATCGCTCCTCAATGATCAGAACCTTCTCTTATCGGCAAAAGGGTATCTAAACCACGCGGTCGCAACCAAGAAGCTCCTCGCTTCCCTCAAGCTCTGCCTCTCAAGTGCACGCAACAGGCAAGCAATCATCCTCCAAGCCTTGAAATGCTATGAGAAAGAAGAAGCCGATAATAGGAGTTTCAAGGACAAGTATTCGCTAACTGTTTCTAAGTTGGAGGAATTCAAGAAAGCCGCCGGCGACCCCTTTTCCGGGATATCGACCGGCAAATTCTCTCTGTTGCACGAGCAACAACGGTTGATCTTAAATGAGCTGAATTCTGAAAAGCACGAGATTAAAAAGAAGATCGGTATGGTGAAGAAATGGAAGAAGATATGGAAAGCTACACACAATGCAGTGTTCATGGCGGTCCTTGCTTGCTCGGTGATTCTTGTAGCCACATCAGCACCACTGGTCGCTGCTGCGGCGATGACAGCGGGGTCCACCGCCATCAGGACCGCAGAGCAGTGGTTCGATTCGATATGGGCAAATCGAATGGGTGTTTTGGAAGGAGAAAAGGACATTGTGCAGATGATGATGAAGGGGAAGAATTTCTTCGGGGTTCATGAGTTGGAGAACATTAGAGTGATGTTGAAGAGATTGGAGATAAAGATTGGTTCGGTCTCGGGGGATTTAGGGTTTGCATTGATGAATCAAGAGGAGGAGGTTGCTTTGGAGATGGCCATGGAGATGGTTAAGGATAAAGTGGGGTTTGTTGATAAATGGATCGACGAGGTCGAGATGAAGGTGGATGCTTTTGACGGCGAGATTAAGAAGGCAGTTGTGGAATTTTCGAATGCCATTATGAATGATTTATAGAGTTATATGGAGATTGTGAGTTCACGTCATAAGATAGTTTAAAACTAGTACATAGTCATAATGCCGATTTTCATAATACAAATCTTGCTTGTCATAATGCCGATTTTCATTTTTATATTTACTTTATGTTTGATTAATTCTTGTTTTATTAGAGAGAGAACAAAGAGCCAAAAGAAATTAAAGTCAAATGAATATCATACAAGGTTGGTTTTCTTTATGTAAAATTAATATCCTAGCTGAAAATGGGATAACATATTTGTCCCCAACAAGCTGTAGCAAACAGTTTGGGTAGGACTTGAATTTGTCCGGTCTGACTCAACATTACTGTACGGTATCAGTTTTTGAGTGATAAGAAAGGGTAATTAAGGGCATGAGTGAGATTTAAAGTTATCGTTATTCTTCATGTCAATGACTTCTCAATGTTATCCAGTGACCCAGCCCGCATATACACAGAAGTGTTTTTTCCTCGATATTTTGTCGCTGTCTTTTGATATGGCTTGTCAAATGACTAATCAAAATATAAGAAAAGAAGATACTACAGATCTGGGGTAGATGTGCAAACATTTTGCTCTAAACCACATATCCCGGCCTCGGAAGGCCAGCCTAGGCAGAGATGCCCCTTATCAGTACAAACACTTTTCTACCGGTATCCTCTACATGTCGTGACCGTATGTGTAAGGGATATGAGGTGGTGGCCTTTTTTTTTCCAAAAAGGGACCCCCACCTCAAAACACACCTATCCCTGTATATTTCACCGATTCAAACCGGTTATTTTGTTCTACGTATTATGAAAGCCTTATGTACAAAAAAACTTGAAATTTAAAGATCTCAAACATGTCCATCAAGTGATCATATTTTTCTTATACCGATAAGTCATTAATTTTTCTATTCGCTTGATGAACGTGTTAGAGATCTTTAGATCATGAGATTTTTTTTCATATTGGGGTTTAATAATAAGAAGATCAGGATGGCCGATTTGGATCGATAAAAAACATAGAGGTAATGTGTATTTGAGGCGGGGCCCCTTTTCTAAAAAATGGGCTACAACTTCTATCCTCCCCCCCACCACACATATGTGTGTGTTGGACATAGCGCCCTCAAGAGAATTATTATATTCGCAGCTGGACGATTATGATGATTCAAGAAGGACCTATGCAGGTAGAACAGTCTTACTCGAGATAATAGTATGCTATCTGGTTCATCTTTATCATCATGTACATATATTATGTGGTATTACAGATCACTATTACATGTTGATAGAGCCCATAGGATTCTTGCTTGACTATTAGTATTATGATGGCGATCATATACGTAGGAGCTGAGTGATTTATAAGCACATCCTAAAATGTCCCTAGTCGAGGGAGTGTCAAGACTGGGTATCGATACTCTAGAATAGACCAGTGTATACTTTTCGAGACCCCGACGAGGGGCAACGGCCGGTCTCACAAGCCATTGGTGTTAGTTAGTCACCTAAGATAGTATACATGTGCTCATTAGGTTATGAGTTACACTGGACGGACTCGTCGGGAACATATTAGGTGGTATTATACCTATTGTCAGATAGCAGTTCTCAGGTGACATGAGTACAGGTTAGTCTGTCGACCTGAGATCGTCATTGTCTCATGTGAGTTCCTACTGTGTTTTGATTACTATCCTACCACGGCTCAAAGGAGTCGTCCAAACAGGTTTTATTTAAGTACAGTCCCGTGCCACATGGAGGCGTGAGCGGATCGTCGGGGATTCGTCTCTCCCGGTATTGGGGGTAGATGTTGCGCTGTGTACGGGTAGCCATCACCAGAAATCCTTGGCTACGATGGACGAGAATTACTGATTTGGATCAGTAGTTTCTTAGTGGGTGATGGACTTCACATTCAGCACGTGCCGGGGACTTCACCCCTTCCCGAGCTTCACTTAGTTGACACGAAATATCGCGTTATTAGGAGTCTGACTTTATCCACTCTCTAGACCCGGTATGCGATACTCTTAGACAAACAGACCGGACTGTATGGAGATTGTCACAGATATGCTCAATAGGGATACGAATAAGTTTGCTCGTCGGCCTTCCTTTCATGCAATACCTGGGTAGCAGTTACGTACAGCTAGTGCCGCTGACGTGCTTGTGGTTAAATCCACTGCCAGCGTATTGACGAGTCTTTAAAATCATACACAGAGGGGTTTTCCGGTTCAGGAGATATGATGTAGATAACGTATGATAGTATATACATGTGTCCGATTAAACATGTGTATAGGCTATACAGACTTTAATCGGACGGTTGATAATACTAGCGGTTTAGGATTTAGCTGGATTATTAAATCAAGTTTTGATTTAATATATATATATATATATATATATATATATATTCTGGTATTATTGTTCACTATTCATTTTCTCTCTTGACTATGCGTATTTTTATACGGATACGCGTATATGTATTTCGATACGTATACCGGGTTGTATTCCTTATTTATACGGAATTTGTTCTAGAAGATGGACATCTCATTTGTGAATATTCATTTACGAATATTCATGAATTGAGGTGGAGGGTGAGGTGGTATTGAGTATGGTTGAAGACATTTAGAGAGGAATGAGCTTCATTATTATATTACAAATTGTTATAAGATTTTATTTGCATGGTTGTAAAAATAATGAAGCCATTCCACTCTTTTCTATTCTTCATTCATTCTCTCATTCCTTCAACACTTGTTCATGGCTATTTTTCCTCACCTCCTCCCCTCCTCCTTCTACACTTGCTCTCTTTAGCTTAGATTTGAGAGGAAAAAATAGTGGAAAATTCCTACATCCCCACTCTCCATTCCTAGCAAGTTTGGAGTGTCGGTTGCTTTACTAGGTGAAACCAAAACTTAGATCGGTTCTCTCGGGTAGATCATCTTCAGCAAAGGAAGACCAAATTTGCAAACACAACCCAGATCTCTTGAGAGCATGCTAGAGTGCAACCCAATTGGAGCAAATGAAAAAAGTGATTATTTACCTGGAGGTACGGCGCACACAGGGCCTCGGTTTGGTTTCCTTCGATTATGCGACCCTTCCCGCGCAGTGGTCATTCTTAGGATTCAAAACGCTACAAAAGTTGTGATTTCTATCTTTGTGCACTTACTAGTTTAGGTGTTCGGTTCGATTCTTGGGTTTTAATTTCTAGTGCCACGAAATTTTTTGTTTTTGAATTCCGTATTGGCCGCGGGTTAACGGCGAGGACACTAGGAACTTTCAATATATACATATATATATATATATATATATATATATATATATATATATATTGAGAGAGAGAGAGAGAATAATGGAGGAAAGACGCCATAGGAGGGGATTTTCTCTTATGGCGTCGAAAAAATACACCCTCCATGATTTTTCTTGACGATCGGCACCCATCATCTTCTTCTTTATCATCTCCGATGTGGATACACAAAATTTCATGAGATTCTACCACTTTTTCACTGTTGATCTAGTCGGCGCAAAATTAACTGTTTACCGACAATAGAACTTTTTATATTGATAATCCAACAGTGAAAAGTGGTAGAATCATATGAAATTTTGTGTAATCACATCTTAGATGATAAAGATAATGATGATGGATACCGATCGTTGAATAAAATGTTGGAAGGTGTATTTTTTCACCACCACTTAACGAAAAACCCTCTTTGGGCCTCTTTCCTCCATTATATATACATATATATACATAAGTGATCCATTTCAAACCAGTCAACGTTTTTTAAAATACGGGAACTCACGATTTATGACATATTTTAATGATCCGAACAGTTCAAGTTGATCACCCTGCTCTCAAATACATATATTTGAAAAATCAATAGATTTGAAGACTTCTTTTCCTATGCATCAGATAAAGTTTATGTTGCATTATCGATAGACGTTCATTTTTGCACCCATCGATACATATGCTAGAGGTCTTCAAATCCTTTGATTTTTCGTACACATATATTTGATGGTAGGATGATCAACTTGAATGGATCAGATCGTTAAAATATATATCGTAGATTAGAAGTTCCTATTATATATATATATATATATATATATATATATAGAGAGAGAGAGAGAGAGAGAGAGAGAGAGAGAGTTGCTCGCTAATGCACAAAATAATGTAATATGAAAATAATGATTTTGTAGTCTTGAGAAGTAGAAAAATGGAGATAATATTTTATTGGAAGGTGAAGAAATAGTTTTTATTTTTTGGCCATATATTTGCAATTCTAATATAAGGATAATGGAGGAAAGGCGCCACAGGATGAAATTCTCTCTTATGGCGTTGAAAAAATACGCGCTCCATGATCGTTTGCGACGATCGGCACCCATCATCATTATCTTTATCATGTAAAACGTGGATACACCAAATTTTATGTGATTCCACCACTTTTTCATCGTTGATTTATAGGGTGCAAAATTAACGGTTTACTGACAATTGAACTTTTTACATTGCTAATCCAATGGTGAAAAGGTAGTGGAATCGTGTGAAATTTGGTATATCCACATCTTACATGATAAAGATGATGATGATGGGTGCCGATCGTCGAAAAAAATCACGGAAGGTATAGATTTTTGACGCTCCCTAACGAAAATGTCTCCTAGCACCTGTTTTCTTCATCATTCAATTATATATATATATATATATATATATATATATATATATAAATAAAATGGGGGAGAGAATAATGGAGAAAAAGGAGCCATAGGAGGAAATTTCCATCCTCCTATGGCATCGAAAAAATATACTCTCCGTGATTTTTTTTAACGATCGACACTCATCATCATCATCATTATCATGTAAAATGTAGATATACCAAATTTCATGAGATTTCATGACTTTTCACCGTTGATTTAATGGGTGCAAAATTAATGGTTTACCAACAACATAAATTTTTACACTGCTAATTCAACGGTGAAAAAATGGTGGAATCACATGAAACTTGGTGTATCGACAGATTAGACGATGAAGATCAAGATGGATGGGGCCGATCGTCCAATAAAATGGTGGAGGGTGTACTTTTTGCCCCACCTAACGAGAAAAGCCTCTTAGGGCTTCTTTCCTATATATATATATATATATATATATATATATATAATGGAGGAAAGAGGCTATAGGAGGGAATTTCCTTCTTTGGTATTGAAAAAATAGAGCCTCAATGATTTTTTCCAACGATCGGTATCCATAATCTTTTTCTTTATCATCTAAGATGTGGATACACCAAATTTCATGTGATTCTGTAACGATTCTGCATTTTACTGCATTGAATTTTCCATGTTAATGTACAGAAATGAGTTTACAGTCTGAGTTTGAGTTATAAGTCAATTTGGTTAAATAACAGCAAGAAACAACTTGTAGCTCACTGATAAAGCCTCGCACTGACGTAGCCCCTGTGTTCGTTTCCCATCAGACACAATTATTTTTTTTTCTGAATTTTTTAACTTTTTGGAAGCACAAAAGATTGCACGTGCAATACACGGGCAAATGAAAAGTTTAGAAAAATCAAACATGTGCGAAATGGGGTAAATACAGTATTGATCAAGTGGCATGAATCTTGAGGCATTTTCCTCGAGATCGATCGGCTAATATAGGCTAAAAACCGGTGGGGACGGTTGAATTTGAGCCAATGAAGTCCATGCTTTGCACACTTGCCTCTTCAGCTACCCCTAACTCCTCTGCACTGTTTGATTTCCCTGCATTCAAACAGAGACCCTTCATTTCACCATTTATCTCAATTTTAATGCTTTTTAATTCACAATTTCAATTCCCAAACCTTAATTCTCCTCTATAAATGCCATCCCCTACCTTGGCTCAGCACCATTCTGAAAATTATAGCAAAATTCTCTCTAAAAGTTCCTAAGTACAAGTGGAGTAAAGAGGAGTTAGCAAACAACTTCCGGCGAAAATCGAAGCAAACAACTTCCGGTGAAAATCGAAGCTAATTCCGGAGCTTCCGAGACGCCATGAAGTTCAACCCTTCTTCCTAACTCTCTCTTTGAAACTCCTAAACCGTAAGTCCCTCTCAATCTCTTTTCCTCTTCATTGAAATTCCATTTCAAAATTTATATCGGTAAGTGCAGTTAATACCGTTATCCTTTTTTCTAAACCCTAGAAACTCCTTCTCCTTTATTCTTTGATCAACCAAGTTTTTACACAATACTTGTAACCTTAAACCATAATGTTTAGAATCAAATTTCATCAAAATTCTTCTGTGAAACAACAGTAGTAGCACTTTTTCATTAAAATATCTTGAACTTTATAAACACTTCTTTTAGTAATTGCTTAACAATACCTTAGGAAAACTTCACAGGGTAACGACTTATCCCACACGCACACTTGGTTTCATAGCACGATACTCATTGTATGTATTTTCGTTTCGAGGAATTATATTACAATAAAATACCACATAACTTTAAAAACCGGATTTCTTTTAAAGCGGTATTTCATATCCATTGCGATTATGCATCTACAACCCTCTTTAGGAGATCCGCTATTGGATGATGCGGATTATCGCACATTCTTGGGCTAGTAGAACGAGATGCAGACCTCCTCATGGAGTATTCGATATCGAAAAGATTTAAATATGGTTTTTAAGAAATACGAATTTTCTAAATAAAATAAAATTATTTTTAAAATTAAAATTATATAAAATTATGAATCCGTATTTTCAAAATATAAATCTATATTATTCTAAAGAAATGAAAGTTTAATAAGTTTCAATAAAATACCATCAAGATACCGAAAAGACAAGTTTTTAAGTTCCAAAGCTAATTGCTTATCACTAAATACCTCAATACTTAAAATCCATGCTCATGAAAATCCTAAATAATATAATTCACCCCTCGAGATTTATTTTGAAACTATATTAAAACACTTTTCATAAAACCCCCTCAAGGTATATAAAACAATATTTTAAAGACTTTAGTAAATATAGGTTTAAGCGGGATCCATTCTCTTGAGCCTCAAGGAGCCGGAGGATGTGAGTGCTTACCTATTCAGGTTAGAAAACTTAACGGTATTATCAATGGTAATTGTCTTGGAAAAAACACAAATCCTGCCATCCATGTGCAGCATTTACCGATGACCCCGAACCTAATTTAAGATCTAAATCAGTTTTATCAGTGTTTGACTCAATCTGAGTCCAATTCAAACCTGAATTCAAATTCAAACACGAATACTTGATCAGGAACATGAATACTTGAATTCAATCACCAATATCAAACATGTATACTTGATTTGACTTGACCATGGTTATAACTTGACATGACTACTTGCATACTTGATTACATCCTGAACAAGAATAGCTGAATTTTTTGTATCCATGATCTCGGCAAGATTTGTAAATATAATCTATACAATACAATACGCGGGGATAAAGGGGTAGATTGGTATGGAACGCATATCGTGGCACGAGAGGTCACTTAAAAGACACCTTGATGAATTCACGTGCCGTTGTCTCGTGGGTTATGACAGGGCCTTGTACTACATGTTATTATAGTCCACGGGGTAAGATAGATTCCTCTCGTATACATGAATATCTTCTTTACCAAACTACAAACAACCACATTATAATAATTATGTTATATCGGTAATCTATCATACACAACCTACCTGTTCATTTCACATTATTTGTTATGTTCTTTTCTTCTTTTGAGACTTACCGAGAGCGTTAGTTCGTTGACGACATTCCTTCTATTTCTTTCTTTGGAATGTTCGTCAGGGGGACCGGACTCTGAGGAGATCAAGCCTAGTCAAGAGGACTTGGATCGGCTCACCACTTAGTCTGACTACTAGTTCACTTATACTTTCTTTTTGTATGCCACTGTTTAGGCACTGCTTTATTCATTGTATCTTTCCTTTTTTAAACAGTTGTATGTAAAGATAAATGTAAATAAAAGTTGTTGTTTATTTTATATCACTTGTCATTCTTGTTCATTTTATATGTTGCTTAATTACGCTTAACGTATTTATTTCTTTGTAAATATGTTGCGGGCCCGCCATGCCACCGTTTCCGTCTACTGGGAAGCGGGGCGTGACAGGTTTTGTTGGCGGCCCATGCAGGTCAGTTCTGCATAAAATCTTAAGCAATATATTACAAGAATTATATGAATCAACAGCTATACATTCTTTACATTTCAAATTTCTTAAATCTATCCTAACCATTCCTTTTCTATCAAGGTCATGAATTCTCCCAACAACACCAGCACGAATGTCAATGGCAATACCCCACCACCTACTTTACCACCACCACCTACCATTACAGCTCCTATCAACGAGCAAACGGTACTGCTTGAGGTTATTAAGAGCCTACTGGAGGGTCAGCAGCAACAGACTTCTATTCTCATGCACCGCCCTGAAGCTGAGGCACCCGGGTCAAATAACTTCGGGCACTGCATCCAAAACACTTCTCAAGAAAAGAGAGCCCACTGGAGGCGGAAGAATGAGCTCAATCGATAGAAGGTGATCTGGTAGCAGCTCAAGTGCCAGATATTGCCTAGGTGAGAGTTACTAAGCTGCAACTGACAGACAACGCCAGAGTCTGGTAGAAGGCTGAAGAAAGCCATCTTATCCAACCTATCGAGTGGAAGGCATTTCGCGATCTGTTCGATACGAAGTACTTCCTTGAGACTGGCCGTTTTGACATGAAACAACAGTTCATCCACTTACAATAAGGCTTTATGTGGAGCAAATCTGTGGATGAATACGATGCTGAGTTTACCATGCTCAGTAGGTAAGATATTGTCTCAAATTCAATTTCCTGATCTCACTTACTACATTGCTAAGACAAGGTCGTAACAGGTTCGGCGTGTTAGTAGATGTTGCACACCATCACAACACTTGTGAGAAGGCGGAAGTGGCAAACAAAAGTTTTGTAGCATGCAACATCGACTTTTAACCCAAGATCTTGTAGTAAACCTTAACAAGTAACCCTATCTAGAGATGTTAACTACTGTGATAGGGATTATACTTCAAGAACCGGTCCTTCGGGTCTTCTTTCCGCTGCGACTCTTAGCTCTTTGGATTCTTGGGATGATCTCGATCTCCGGTCACCTTTAGGACATAGATGATCTACCCGAGAGCTTTGGAACAAGCTTCAATCTCTTCGCAAGAAGTAACTAAGAAGTCAAGTATGCCAAAAGTGACTACTTAGATGATTTAGAGTTAAACAAGAGGATTATTGTGATCCCTAAGCCTTTGATTCACAACTCATGTGAATGGTTAGGCTTAAGGTTGAAGGAGGAGATAATTTGGAGAGAGAGAGTGTGAATGTGAGAATGAGAAAATATCAAGCATAAATGAATAATACGGCTCAAAGCAAATAATTGAAGCATGCATTATTTTTCTCAAAAATAATACACCATACTTCAATAGTAAACCCAAATGAATATAAAATTCATTTAACCATGCTTTGAACCATGCTTGGACAAGTATCCAAATTCCACCTCATTATTTTTATTTTCACAAAATAAAAATCCATTTATGAGGTGTCTCCTTCTAGAATGTATTCTTGTACAATTACAACAATACCCTTCACCGTATACTGTATAAGTATACCCGTATTCGTATTCCGAAAAATACGAATACAATGAGATACCAATAATCCAATAATACAATACCGGTATCCGGCTTAAACCAAATCCTACCAGTATTATCCTTCCCATCATCATTCGTGTAGCCAGTACACGAACATGATCGAAACCCTACCGTAACAACTTACAGCCTTTACATCTTTTGCCTGAACCAGGGAACCCTCTATATGGGACTCTAAAGACTCGATAGTACGCTGGAAGTGGGTTTAACCACAAGCCCGTCAGCGGCACTAGCTGTGCGTAACGGCTACCCAGGTACATGACGAAAAGGTGGCCGACGAGCGAACTCATCCCAATCCTAACGAGCCTGTAAGAAACACTTACCATACAGTCCGGTCTCTTCGTTTGATATGTTGCATATGAAGTCTAGGGGTGGTAAACGTCAGACCCCAGTAACTTGATAAGTTATGCCGATGTATGGCTCATAACGGTTCGAGAAACTACTGATAACTCTTATCAGTAAATCTCGACTATCCTGGCCAGGGATTTGCTGTTATAGCCAATCAAGCATAGCGCGACATCAATTTCCCATACCGGGAGAGACGAAACCCCTCCTATCGCTCACCGCTTCCATGTGATTCGGGACTGTACCCAAAATCCACCTGTTTGCACAACTCAATAGAGCCGTGGTAGGGAGGAAATCCAAGCACAGTGGGAATCACACAAGACACTATGACGATCTCGGGTCTACAGACTAACTTGTACAAGTGTCACTAGAGAACTGCTATCTGACGATAGGTATATATACCATCTAGAAGTTCTCGGCGAGTCGTGGTCGGTGTACCCATTCTCCAATGAGCACCTGTCTACAATCTTTGATGTCAAACACCAATAGTTGTGGGATCAACCATCGCCCCCAGGGTTAAGAAACGTACACACCAGTCTACTCTGGAATATCGATGCCATGTCTCGATATTCTCCCGACTAGGAACAATTAAAGGATGTACTTGTGGACCACCCTGGCCCCACTAGTATGATCTGCATCATAATCCTGGTAATCAAGTACATATCCTAAAAGCTTCATCAACATGTATACAAGATATGAAATACAACACATCACACGTTAAGATGAAAATAAACCAGATAGTATACTATCATTTTGAGCAAAGATTGTTTCTGTAGATATACATGCCTAGCATTCTATACAATACAGGCCTCTCGGGTATACATATCCAACAATCTCTCACTTGCACTAAAGCATGTATTTGGTGCAATAAGTACCCACTGTCTACACTAGAACCAGTTGCCGGCGTACCGTATGCCTAACATCACGAACAGTCTCTTGAACTGGATTTCAGGGATGTCCTTGGTGAATGGATCTGCCGTGTTGTCTTTCGTGTCCACTCTCCGTACCTCGATCTCCTGGCGATCCACTATCTCCCTAATGAGGTGATACCGCCTCAAAATATGTCTGGATTTCTGATGGGACCGCGGTTCCTTTGCCAAAGCCATGGCTCCATTGTTATCGCAATACGAAGGTATTGGATTAGCAATGGATGGAACCACCTGAAGTTTAGAAACGAACTTTCTCATCCAGACTGCCTCTTTTGCGACATCATTAGCAGCAATATACTCAGCTTCCATCATGGAGTCAGCGACGGTATCTTGCTTGGAACTCTTTCAACATACCGCCCCTCCATTTAGGGTAAATACAAACCCCGAGATGGACTTACTATCATCTTTATCGCTCTGGAAACTTGAATCGGTAAAGGCCTCCTTTTGGAGATCTCCGTTACTATATACCAAGAACATTTCTTTAGCCTCCGCAGGTACTTAAGAATGTTCTTCACAGCAGTCCAGTATTTTTCCCACGGATTGGATTGATACCTGCTTACTACACTCAGTGCATAAGATACATCTGGGTGAGTACATAACATCGCATACATTATAGATCCTACCGCTGAAGCATAGGGTATAATGCTCATATGAGCCCTCTCCTCATCAATCTTTGAGGACATCTCTTTGGAGAGGGTGATCCCGTGACAAGCGGGTAAATTACCTCGGTTGGAATCTTCCATACTAAACCTCTTTAGTATGGTGTCTATGTATCTCGATTGGGACAATCCCAACAATCTCTTAGATCTATCTCTATAGATCTTAATTCCCAGAATGCATGAGGCATCACCCAGGTCCTTCATGGAGAACCTCTGCGATAAGAATAGTTTGACCGATTGTAGCATAAGAACATCATTTCCTATCAAGAGAATGCCATCCACGTACAATACGAGGAATGTGACAGTACTCTCTACAATCTTTTTATAAATACACGGTTTATCTACATTTTTGATAAAACCAAACTCTTTGATTGTATCATCAAAGCAGATGTTCCAACTCCGTGATGCCTTCTTTAATCCATAGATGGATTTAAGCAACCTGCATGCCTTTCTGCTGCTCCTACTGTCAATGAAGCCTTTTGGCTGATCCATAAAAACGCATTCTTCTAAATCACCATTTAGAAATGCCGTTTTGACATCCATCTGCCAGATTTCATAGTCATAGTGAGCAGCAATAGCAAGTAGGATCCGAATGGATTTAAGCATTGCGACTGGTGAAAAGGTCTCATCATAATCCAATCCTGTTCTTTGACGAAATCCTTTTGCTACCAGTCGAGCTTTATAGGTCTCTACCTGTCCATCTACACCAATCTTTCTCTTAAAAATCCACTTGCACCCTATGGGTTTTACTCCAGAAGGTGCAACCTCCAAAGTCCATACTTTGTTGGTGTGCATGGATTCCATTTCGGATCTTATGGCATCCATCCACTTCACTGAGTCACTACTCATGATTGCTTGCTGAAAACTAGTAGGGTCATCATCATCCATGATGCAATCTTCTCTATCACCATCAATTAGAAAACCGTAGTATCTATCAGGTGGGTAAGAATTCCTACTAGATCTACGGAGTGGCTGGGGCTCGGTAGGTTCTATTGAAATCTCAGGTTCAACCAAATCATCGGTATTTGTTTGTGATTCTGGAATTTCTTCCAGTTCTACCGCATTTCCAACAGTGTCATTCGTAAAAAACTCATTTTTTAAAAATGTGGCATACTGAGAAACAAACACACTTTGTTCCTCCTTATGGTAGAAAAGATACACATACGAATGTTTAGAATATCCCACAAATTTACACAAAACCGATCGTGTCTCGAGTTTGTCAGGATTATGCTTTTTCACAAAAGCAGGATGTTCACCGCCGAAAACAGAGACGAACCGGGATGGATCATCTTGCCTGAATTTGAGGGCAGATACTATTTGGATTTATCCGTCCACCTCTCCGAAGATGCCAAGTTGATTTATGGTACCGTGTATCGGAGGTTTGGACGGATGCTGCCGTTGTAGCAGACTTCATCAGATTCCTCTCATTGTGAGGGGTTTTTGATTGTAGGGACACTCTTCCCTGCAGGCGCAAGCCCCTGCAGTTAATTACGTTACCGCGTAGCGATAACCACTTTCTTCTGCTCCGGAAGTTTACTTCGTGTCGTGTGTGTTTGTTTTATTTTTTTTGTTGCCCGTGGATTGTATACAGAGACTAATTTATATTGTCTCCCATAGGGCGTGGATTAGTCCAAATCCGTATATTCTTAGATTTGGGTTTAGGTTGATTTAAGGATCGTCGATTTGTTTTCAGATCAAGATTGACTTAAAGGTATACGAGCGGTTGCGGGGGGGGGGGGAGGGGGGCTCGGTTGTTTTTTTTGATGTCATGAGTCATGTTTGGGAAACAATGAGTCTATGGGCTCAGTTGATCTGAATTAAGGACCTAGCCAACTTGAGCTTGGTCCACTCAATTTTCCTTCGATTTAAAAGAAGTGCTAAGCACTGGTATGGGCTCAGTCCCCTTTTTCTTGAAAAAAGTGCTGAGCACTTATGTGAGTTCTGACGCTCACACTTTACTCTCTCTCTTTTCTTTTGTCTCTATATGTGGAGTGCTGAGCACTCTTTATAGCGTCCATGTGCAAAGCACGCGAGGCTCTAGACGCCAGGTGCTGAATGATAAGTGTTAATCACTCTTATGTTCTGTGGCGCTCACGTGAGGATCACGTGAGGCGCTGGGCGTCGAGCGCCATCCACTGAGTGCTAAGCACTCCTTATTTTGTAGCGCCCACGTGAGGGGCACGTGGGGCGCTGGACGCTGAGCGCCAGTCTCTGAGTGCTAAGCACTCCTTATTTGTTTCTCTCTTTTTTTTTTTGAATGATCCACAGGATCTTTATCTACTTTTTGTTTACCTAAAATATCCAAGAAGAGAGTTCTTCTTCCTCGAGAATTTAATTCTCTTTTCTTTCAAATCTTTCTCTTTTTTTTTCGAAGTTTAGGGGGGGGGGTTCCTCCTCTTTAGACTTGAAGTCTTGAGTCCTTTATATATTAGAGGCAAATCTGTTGATTAGTTGAAGAAATCTCTCATTGAGAGATCTTAATTGATTTGGGAATTTTACCCACCGTTGGATCTTTGATCCAAGAACTTCTATTTTACAGAAAATATTTTTCTTGTTTTAACAAGATTAGGGAAATATTTTCCCATACAGAATTTATTCTGTCGATCGGTGATTATTTAATCACCATTGGATTTTTAATCCAACGATAATCTATTTTACAGAGAGTAATTTTTCTTGTTTAGAAAGATTTGAGGAATATTTTCTCAACAGAATTTAATTCTGCATTTTGATGATTTATCATCTCCGTTGGATTATCGATCCAACGACTCTGTTTAACAGAGAGTAGAATTTAATTCTACCAGGCGCCGGCGCTCTCGTGGCAAACACGTAAGGCGCTGCCTCTTGAGTTCTGAATAGGGCTTTGCTCTTTTAAGAATTTTTAATTCTGATGCTGGCGCCCTCGTGGCAAACACATGAGGCGCTGCCTCTTGAGTTCTGAACAAAGCTTTGCTCTTTTAAGAATTTTTAATTCCGGCGCTGGCACCCTCGAGGCAAACACGTAAGTCGCCGCTTCTTGAGTTTTGAACAGAGCTTTGCTCTTTTAAGAGTTTTTAATTCTGGTGCCGGTGCTCTCGTGGCAAACACGTGAGGCGCTGCCTCTTGAGTTTTGAACAGAGTTTTACTCTTTTAAGAGTTTTTAATTCCGGCGCTTGTGCCCTCATGGCAAATATGTGAGGCACTGCCTCTTGATTTTTGAACAGAGCTTTGCTCTTTTAAGAGTTTTTAATTCTGGCCCTGGCGCCCTCGTGGCAAACACGTGAGGCGCTACCTCTTGAGTTTTGAACAGAGCTTTGCTCTTTTAAGAGTTTTTAATTCTGGCGTTGGCGCCCTCGTGGCAAACATGTGAGGCGCTGCCTCTTGAGTTCTGCACAGAGCTTTGCACTTTTATGAATTTTTAATTCCGGCACCGACGCCCTCGTGGCAAACTCGTAAGGCGCCGCCTCGTGAGTTCTGAACAGAGCTTTGCTCTTTTAAGAATTTTTAATTCCAGCGCTAGCGCTCTTGTGGCAAACACGTGAGGCGCTGCCTCTTGTGTTCTGAACAGAGCTTTACTCTTTTATTGGGGAAACAAATGCCCCCCACCGCCGCGCTCACGTAGCTCACACGTGAGTGCAACGGTGGCATCTTTTCCACCGTAGGATCTTCTCGGAAGTGGAACCGTCTCCTTGCGCCTATAAATAGGGCCTTTGGCCCTTGAGATGATTGCTGTTCATCTTCTTTCTTCTTCTTTCTGAGAATTCAATTCTCTTTCTAGAGCTTAGATCTCTTCCCAAGAAAACTCTTCTAGAGTTAGAACTTTGTCCAAAAATTTGGTAAGGATTATGATCGAACCCATTAACAGAGCTTTACTCTTCTTAGATCGTAGATCTTAAAAATGTATTTTAGGGTTCCTTAACCCGTTAATCAGAGCTTTTCTCATCTTTCATGAAGAACTCTTAGAGTTTCTAGGATTTTTCTTTCAGATCTTAAAGATCTTGGGGTTTTACCCTGTAAAAACTTTGCTTTTGAGAGTTCGGGTAGATTATCCCATTGTTTTACAGAGCATGGCTCTAAAAAAACTCTTGGGGAATTTTATTCCCTTCTTAATTTTCTGTCAGATATGCAATCTGTTTGCAGAGCACAGCTCTCGAGGGAGTTTAACTCCTTAGTCCAATGATATTTCTCATTAAATGAGAATCCTTTTAGGATTCTATTCTTAATGAGTGACTGCCCCATCAATGATGTGGCGTCACCTTAATTTTGGAGGCCCCTCTTTGTCCCACTACAACGCAGTGCAAAAATTTTGAGTCTCAAAGAACGTTAAAGTTCTTATTCCTGAATCATGACGCCAATAGCTGAACCTTCTCCTTTTGTGCAGGTGCAATGGCCTTCGACTCTTCCTTTCCTTTCGTATGTTCAGAGAGCGCCTTTGTCGACGTGCCCGTGGATCGAGAAGTCTTTGCACTTATTAAAGATCATGACCTGGAGCAGAAGTCTCTTCACTTGTAGGGGTCGTGGTATAATCAGATCATTTGGGGTTGGCGCAGTTTTTCTTGTGCGGCGCCTTCAGAGCCAATTTCAGCAATCCATTATGCCGATTCGCCTCAAGTGAATTATGCCATAGAAGATGTCAACTGGACTTCAGAGGATCGCCTTCAGCCCTCTATGGCATCAATACCCGTACAGCCGCCGATGGATTTGGACAGTTTAGGACGGCGCATATATCAAGACGAGTCACGCCCTTGGGGAAAAGTCTATATGATAGGGCTGACTCATCGCTAATCAGCCGGCTACCTGCAGTGGGCCCGGTATATCCTGTCGGCCAAGAAGTCGCTGCTGCTGAAGCTTGGGCTATATCCTGCCATATATGCGTCCCTTTTCCAATATCCCGCACCTCATGTATGGTGGGTTAAGGATTTTCTCGAACAATGGAACATCCCAACCCACACATTTCTTCTATCGGACCGAGAGGTCTCAATTTCTTTGGAGGAGTTTGCGGAAATCTCCGGCTTACCCGTCAGAGGAGAACATTACGAAGAAATACTTCCCCCTGACGAGTACATCTTCGCCACCAATCAGTGGTGATGGGCCTTACTCCGGAAAATGCTGTTCAACACCGGTTCCCAAGCCTAATCAAGGTGTTGAACATTTATAAGAGTTTGTTCTTAGAGTCTGGAGGGCACGGAGTTAGCTTTGCAGATTTCATCGCCCAGACGTCTTGTCAAAACAAGTCGTGAAGTTCGCTAAGCTTGATGACCCGTTCGGTTTCGGTTTGGATGACTTGCCGACGGCAGAAACGGATTTGAAGAATTTTTTTATTTCAGACGTCCCGGTCATCCCTTTTGTAAAGTTTGCTGCTCCAGACGTCGACGAAGAGACGTTCTTTATGGGGTTCATCGGCCTGTGGTTGAGTTGGTTTGTGTTTCCGACGCATCCTCGCTATATGAGGCCGTCTATCTTTTATCCGGCCCACCGCATGATTGCAGGGACGCATGTGGCTATTAGGATCGCAGGGCTGGCTCATCTATATCATGGTCTGAGCTTAGCGGTAGACACTACTCAGCCGGGGGTAAAGCCCGTAAATCTCCCGTTGCACTACTTCACTTCGTTGATCGATATGCATGTGCTAGGTGCTTTCGGTGTTCACAAACGACCCCGCTTCTACGACAGCTACAACTTTCCTCAGGTCATGTATCTGGTTGACGCTTCTGCGTCAGACCCGTCGCAGCGAGAGGCTTGGTGACTGGTCCTCCGCCCATGCATGGTTGGGGACAGCATGACCTTTGTCGATAGAGCCTTGACCATCGGCAAGGAATCTATCGAGGTGGTGCAACCATTGCGTGGCACTTTCAAAGATGGCGCTCCCACGTTGAAGGCTCGGGAAATCTTGCACTTGTACTCTATTAGGCCGGGCTTTTTAGTAGAGGGTATTCGCAGCGCGCTGCACCACTTTATGCGACTAAATACGGGGTCCAATTTTCTTATCAGCGAGCCGAGCTATGTGCCGAAAGCTTTGAACGCTTACGTGGAGTGGTACCAGCATGCGACGGGTGCTGTTATCAGGGAAGAAAGGCGATTATTGCTCAATCACAAGGATGCAGTCCCCGCTGGTAATCCATCTGTCCCCTTAAAGCGACGGACTGCCGTTCGTCCTTCCTTGAGGGAAATTACATCAGCCGTAGTCCCTCGAGTCTTCCCTGAGAGGATTCAATCTGATGTTCCCGTAACTGTGGTAGCCGTGGTGTCCCCGGAATCTGGCGCTGGTATGGAAATCAGGACCCGCCGCCTGAAAATGCCTGTCAAGCGCAAGCTCTTGTCATCGGACGCTGGTGCCCGTTCGCAGAAAAAGAAGAAGTCTCTATTTTCTGCCGATGTCTTATTCGGCCAGGAGCCACATGCTCCCTGCAGCGAGGGCTTGTGCGAATACGATACCAATGAGGGTTTGTTCAACACGCCTGCGACCAATACTGATCAATAGGCTGCCCTCGCAGCTTCCGAGCGACTGGCTCGCGAGGAAGCGGCATTAATCTCTATCGCGGAGTCAGGTATACTGCAGTTATATTCTTCTGCGTCTATCCCTTATATCTTTATCACGCTTCTGTTAATGCTCTCTTCTTCAACATGTATTTCTGCCGAAGAGGCTCTCGCGGCTTCCCTCAGGACGTTCGAGGAGGAAGAGAGGCTCCGTAGTTCTTTGGGCCTTGGTATAAACCGTTCCAATACGTCTTTACTCTTTTTATTCGTGATCTGACCTTTTTCTTCACCCTGTTGGAAGAACTAACGTAATTCAGATCATTCCAAGCGCAGTGCCAATCCCAAGTGGCGATGCATCAAAGCTTCTAGAGCCAGCTACTATGGCCATGGCCGTCCCTAAGTCATCGCAGGAGGCGTCGCTGAAGCAGCCGATGATGGACGCCGTGGCGGCTCCGGAGGCTGAGCTCGGTTCGGACGATGACGTCCCCCTGTTGGAAGTCTTAAGGAGGTCAGTTCTCACCGCTCAGACTGAAAAGAAGCGCAGGAAGCACGCGGCGGGGGGAACGCGATGCCGTTTTGGCTGCAGGTGCAGGCTCGAGCAGTATTCCGCCTGCTAACACTCCTTCGGCGGATGTTCTCCCTGCCCTGTCTACCACCCATAGACAGGTTGCACGTGCAGCTCGGGAAGAAACTGAAAAGCTATTTCAAGGTAACGTAACTTCCAGTCTTTTATTAGAACCCAGTCCTCAAATTCTGACATATGTATTTTCTTTTACGCAGGGCAAAGTCCTGGCGATGGTGTGGCAGGTGAGACGCTGACGATTACAGAGCCCGAAGTGGCTACTCTTTCTCAGGAATCTGGGACTGTCCAGACTGCTGTTTTTTCTCTTTATGGCTCCTTGGTATCGTCGGGTGTCGTGAGTGTTACGACGGCCCTCGTCGAGTTAGGGGATAAAGTTATGGGTGCAGAATCTATTCCCCTGAGAGAGATTGAAGAAGTCGTTATGCTTGGCGACGCTTCCGGCGCGGTTTCTGTCCCTGATCTACCAGGTAGTCCTTGGGTTGTTGTTTTCGATCTTTTCTATCCTGTCAAGCCCTTCTAATGATATTCCGTTTGTCTTGAGCATAGGCGCGGTAAACCCTGAGGCTAAGCCATCTGAAGTGGTGTCTCCGGCCGCTGTTTTGACAGTCACCGTCCCTTCGCTTTCTTCTGCGCCTCCTCAAATCTTGGAAGGTATATGTTTCTCACTTATTTGTTTCACTGTGGATACAATCCTCCTTGTATTGACTGTATATTGTCGCAACTCTGCAGGAGTACTTTTTGACCATTTATACCAGGTGTTAAACCCGCATTTTTCCTTTCAGTCGGAAATCGTTCCACCTTCTGGTATCGGTCAGTATATTCTTCAGCTAATGTTTCCCCTTTTTTTATGAGTAGAATTATTGTTGCTAAGTCTTCCTTATATTGACCACAGTGTTGCGGGTCGGAAGAGGAGACGAAAGAATAGTCGCGCCTCCGGTACTCCCCATTCTGCCGCCTGCTACAGCCGGCATGATAGACTCCGTCCCTTAGGTGTTTTCTTTATCTCCCGAGTCGAAATTTGACCGTAATTCATTTTGCAGCGATTACACCGGCTCCATCTCCTTTTGAGTCTCGCATTCCAATGCCCGCGGGGTCCTTCGCTAAACGCACATCCTCTAGGGGTGCCGCGAATAGCAGGCGAATGTTAAGCGAGTTTATCGAAGATCTCAATGCTGAGGCCTTCACTTCTCCTACGGATTTTGCCGTTGAAGTCAATCTAGTGCTAGCGACATTCGTGAACTTCCATGATGAAGATTTTGTCGGTTCTTAGGTTGATTATTGCAGAAAGATCGAGGCCTGCCTACACGAGATTGAGTTCAAGCGTCTCGCTCTTGAGGTGTTGGTCTTGAACTCTCAATGGGCTGCGTTGGTGGAGCATAGTGTTCCTTTCATTCTCCATTTTGAACAAGAGGTGGCCCTGAGACGAAAGGAACATGAGGCGGCCTCCAGCGAATTCTTCCGGTTGCGCGCCCAGGTTGAAGCGAATGCTGCGGAGTTAAAAGCTATTTTCGACAACCTCCAGTGATGTATTTCGGACGGGTTGACGCTAAGGCGGATGCTTGACTTCACCGAGTGAGTCATGTAGGACTGCGAAGCTGCCATGCTAGAAATTGATGAAAAGCTTTCATCTTGTTTGCAACAACGGACTCAAATTGAAGCAGAGCTGGCCACGGTAGCTGACCACGAGAAAGGATTGAGAGGAGCGCGCAAGCGGCTTGTTAATTTTTTGAAGACGCCTCCTCCTTAATAACTGTCACTGTACCTCTTTTCTTGTACCGGTTGTAAACTTGTGATTCATGAATAACATGTATTCATTTTAATTCCTTTATGAAATGTATCTTGTATTCACTTGAATTCATGAATAAAAAACATATTTTATTTCATACTGGCATTTCTTTCTTTTGCTGTCTTGACTTGGTATAAAGTAGTTTATATACTCATTGTGGAGTTCGTAGTTTATTCACTCATCCCGGAGTCTCTAGTTTATGAACTCATTTCGGAGCTTGTAATTTATTCACTCATCTCGAAGTCTCTAGTTTATGAACTCATTTCGGAGCTTGTTTAGTTTACTTCCCTTGGGCTTGTAGGCAAACTGGTCCTAACGTCACAGTTAACCTCTACTCTTTACGACAGAGGTCTGTTAGGGTCTGTGGTACTAGTTTTTTTTGTCCGTCGTACCGTCGCGTTGGCTGATGCATTTCCCGATATGCAGTCTTGCTGTTCGAGTAGCCCCGCGACTGTCGTGTCTCTGATCCTTTCGGGGGCTGGACAAGATGTCTTCAAGCAATCACCCAGGTCATATTACCGTCGGAAGAGCGAGCGTTAGGGATTTTCCATACCGCTTTTTACTTGAGGTTAGGCTGAGTTTGGGAGCCCCGATGAGTCATAACCACTCCGCGCTGGTGTGGGAAGATCTCCGATAGTCTTTAAGGTTTTATTTGAGTTGCCGTTAAGACCTGAAGCCAGGGATTTTCCTCTGCTTCGTTTGCTGACATTGCGTCTGCTGTAATGAGACGAATGTCAAGATTGTCTCTAGGTTGTCTGTGAACCGTCGAGGCTTGGAACTAGGGACTTTGTCATGGCTCCAAGGTAGTCTCTAGGTTGTTGATGAACCGTCGAGGCTTGGAACTAGGGATTTTGCCGTAACTCCGTTATTTTGACCCTGGGGTCAGTTGCCGACGTCGCATTTGCATCTTGCTGGAGTTGAGAAGAAATGCCGTTGTTGATGTCTAGGCTGTCCGTGAACCGTCGAGATTTGGAACCAGGGACTTTTCCATGGCTCCGTTTTGTTGACGTCGCGTCTGCATCCTGTTGGAGTAAGAAGAAACGCCGTTGTTGATCTCTAAGCTGTCTGTGAACCGTCGAGATTTGACTCTCCCTTTTGATGGAGCCTGGTGGGAAAATATGGTTCCCTTTTTATTTGTGCCCATGGATTGTATACAGGGGTCGATGTGGACTCACCTGCAGGGCAAAAGTTTCATCATTTTTTTTTATTTCTTCCCACGATGCTCAATCATTTAAGCTTTTTATATCGCGAAAGTCGCGATTACCCAATCATTTTGGCTTTTTATCGCGGTGCCCAATCATTTTGGCTATTCTTTTTTTTTACTCGCTGCTTTTTTATTGCGAGTTGCTCAAACATTTCGGCTGTTTTTATATGTATATATTTTGCTCACTGATTTTTATTGAGAGTTGCCCCATCATTTCGGCTGTTTCATATGCATTTATTTTGGCCCGTTGATTTTTGTTGCGAGTATGGAACTTGGATCTAATACCAATCTTGGCATCAACACCGCTGCAACTGGAATATTGCCAGGAGCGAATCATCATCTGCCGTGAAAGAACTTGGGATTTGATACCGATTTAAGAATCAACATCGCTACCACTGGGATGTTGCCAGGAGCGAATCATCATTTGCCTTTGCTGATTTGAACAAATGTGGCTTAGCAAACAGGATTAGGATCTTACCGACTAAGGCTTTTTGACTTTATGAGCCATAAGGGTCTCATAAAGGTGTTCCTTCCTACAAGTTGTGAGGATCTCACAGGCGTATTTTCTCCTTAGGAATCGTGGGGATTCCTAAGCGTATGTTCTCTTATAAGTCGTAAGGATCTTACAAGAGTGTTTTCTCCTTATAAGTCGAGATGACTTACAAGTGTCGTTCACCATATGAGGACATTCCTTGGCATTGGTGGAACTTGGTGGGGGAAATCGTTTATTTGTACCCATGGATTGTATACAAGGGCCAATATCGGACCGCTTGTAGGGCAACGTGGGGAATATGATGGCTTAAGGACAGGCTTGGATCCCTGTAACTTAAGACTTTAAATCCTATAAGCCGTGAGGGTCTCACAGGGGGAGTTCTCCTTACGAGTCGAGAGGATCTTGTAAGTGAAAATTTTACGAGATTGCGCTCTTTCGGGTTTTCACAAGCTCGCCGGTAGCCCTGCTGTTTTTACTCACGGCGCCCTTTCGGGTTTTCATCTGTGCCCATTTCGCTTGTGGACGTACCATTTTTTTACCCCTCTATTTGCCAATGGCACTTAGAGGGGAGTTCGCCACCGGGGCAGTTGTGCAGCCAACGGGATTTGAGCTGCAGTCTTCACGGCTGGGACTTATGGACTTGAGCTCCACTATCGCCGTGTTTGAGGCTACATATTTAGTTTAAGGACATTACGGTCCATTGTTAGTTTAGGAACATCTGGGTCCATTGTTAGTGTAGGGACATCTCGGTCCATTGCTAGTTTCGAGGTGAAGTTTTACCGGATACTACTTATGGAGTCTTGACTCAGGAAGACAGCGAGCGGACACGAGCCTCGTCATATATCATTAACCTGAGTTGTGACTTGTCAAGCGTAGTATTTCTTAAGGAACCAGCCGTTTATTGGCCGGAAGGGTCTTTCGCCATGCATATCCATGAGCAAGTAGGCCCCACCTTGGTAGACCTTGTCTATGATGTAGGGACCTTCATAGTTCGGCTCGAATTTCCCCCGTTTTGCATGGTTGGGAATCATAGGTCTTTTTACGACTAGCACAAGTTCGCTTTGGCGGAATGTTCTCGGCCTGGTTAGCCTTTCGTATGAGTGCGTCATCCTTGTTTTGTAAGATTCCAGGTTTTGCTGCGCCATGAGACGAGTTTCATCGAGGGCATCGAGCTCCTTAAGCCAAAGATGGGCATTTTCTTCAACCGTCAGCTCGTATCGAACCGCTACTCGTAGAGAGGGTAGCTTTATCTCTAAGGGAAGTACTGCTTCCGTGCCGAATACCAACGCGAATAGCGTTGTATTCGTGGCTATTTTAAACGTGGTTCAATACGCCCAGAGAGCTTCATGCAGTCTCTCGTGCCAGTCCCTTTTATTTATGGACACCGTTTTCTTTATGATCTTCGTCAAGCTCTTGTTGAAAGCCTCAGCTAGACCATTAGCTTCGGGATTATAGACTGAAGAGTATCTCTAATCTATATTATGCTGCTATGCGAAGCGGCTGATCTTATGGCTCCTGTAGGCTAGCCCATTATCTGAGATGATCTGTCACAGAGTACCGAATCGGTAAATGACATGTGTTCTGAAGAAATGGAGGATGTTCTCCGTCTTCACTTCCCTTAGCGGTATTTCCTCTGCCCACTTAGAGAAGTAATCTGTTGTTGCCAATATAAACCGATGTCCTTTGGATGATGCTGGTTCGATGGGCCCAATTATATCGGTTCCCCACATTTCGAACGGCCAGCTAGCCACCGTTGGATGTAGCGGATTTGGATGTTGGTGAATGAAGTCCCCGTGAATTTGGCATGAGTGACACTGCTTCTCGTATTCGAAGCAGTCCTGAATCATTGTAGGCCAATAGTGACCCATTCTTTTGATCTTCAGCTTCATCTTTGGTCTGGCTTAATGAGAACCGCAGAGTCCGTCATGGGTTTCTTGGACGACTCTACTTACTTCTTCTGGTCCCAGGCACCTTAGCCACAAACTGTGAACGATCTATTGCATAGAGTATCATTGACGAAGGCAAAATACAGAGCTCGTTTCATGAGCTGATGTCTTACCGATGCATTTTCGGGTGTTCGATGGGATTTGAAGTAATCTATGAAGACTTCTCTGCAATTCTTAGCCTTTTCTTCATCTTGTAATTAGAAGGCTGCATGTTTGGTCGATTCCTTTCTTTCAGACGACTCCGGAGATATTTCTGCTGGCGCGAGAATCCGGCGGCTTTGCACAATGATCCTTACGTCATCGAGGTTTTCATCGGCCAGTTCTTTAGCGAGCTTGGCTAACGCATCCGCCTTGCTATTTTCCGCACGCGGTATGCTTTCCAGGATGTAGGAGGGAATTTGAGTCAGCAGTTTCTGCACCTTTTCGCCATATTTTACCAACTCCGGTTTACACGTCTGATAGTCGCCATTTACTTGGTTAACGACCAGCTGGGAGTCTCCATATATGAGGAGGTTTTTGATTCCCATGTCAATAGAAATCTCAAGACCCGCTATCAGAGCTTCGTATTTAGCCTCGTTGTTTGTCCTCGGCTCTGTTAAGGAAAGGGTGTAATGCATTATCCCTCCTTGCGGAGTCATGAAGATGAGGCCCCCCAACTTTGATTATGAGGGTGCTTTGCTATCGCTTCTTCAAGGAAGATGCTCCGTCGAAGTATAGTTCCCATCGGGCATCACTCCCTTTTTTTCTCCCTGTCGATTGTGTCAAACGCGTGTTCGTCTGGCAATTCGCAATTTAAGGGAGAATCGGCCGGTACTGGATGTTCAGCTAGAAAGTTGGCGATGGCCTGGCCTTTCACTGCCTTGAGGGGCGGACACGTTATCGAGAACTCCATCAAGAGGAGGGCCCATTTGGCAAGCCTTTCCGTTAGTATGCTCTTGACATCAAATATTTGAGAGAATCCACTTTTGATATGAGATGGAGCTCATGTGCCAAGGCATAATGTCGAAGCTTCATTATCGCGAAGATCAATGCTAGACAATGCTTTTCGATGGGGGAGTAATTGTTTTCTGCCCTAGGAGAACTCGACTCAAATAGTAGAGAGCTCTCTCTTTTCCTTGATCATTCTCCTGTGCCCATAGCGCGCCTAAACCACTTTCAAGAGCTGTTGTGTACAGGATAAGGGACTTTCCCTTGACCGGAGTGGTCAGTACCGGCATGTTCAGCAGATATTGCTTGATTTTGTCCAATGCATTTTGGCATTTACGATCCCAAATGAATGGGGTCCCCTTCTTCATTAGATGGCTGTATGGGCGGCATTTTCTGGAGAGGTTGGCTATGAACCGTCGGATATACACGAGCTTTCCTTGAAGAGACCGTAATTGTTTGAGAGTTCTTGGCGAGGGCATTTCCATAATCGCCTTGATCTTTGATGGGTCTATTTCGATGCCTCTGTGTCGTATGATGAATCCTAGGAATTTTCCTGAGGAGACTCCAAACGCGCATTTTAGAGGGTTCATCTTCAAATTATATTTCCGAAGACGCTGGAACACTATTTTCAAATGCTCCCAGTATTCTTCGTACGATTTGCTTTTCATCACGAGGTCATCGATATAACATTCGACAATATCATGTATAAGGTCATCGAAGATCTTTGTCATGGCCCTCTGGTAGGTAGCGCCAGCGTTCTTCAGACCGAAGGACATCACTTTATAGCAGAATATGCCCAGCGGAGTCTGGAAGGCAGTATGCTTTCGGTCTTCGGGATGCATCTTTATTTGATTATATCCCGAAGATCCGTCCATGAAGAAGAAGAACTCATGTGTAGACGTATTATCGATCATCAGCTCGGTAACACGCACTGGGAAGCCATCCTTTGTGTAAGCTTTGTTGAGCTCCCGAAAGTCCACGCAGATGCGCACCGTCCCATTTTTCTTCATCACTGGGACAATGTTGGCGATCCAGTCAGGATATTGAACTTCTTGGATGAAGCCGGAGTCGATTAGTTTCTTGACTTCGGCATTGATGCTCGTCTCAAGTTCGAACAGCATTCTTCTTGGCTCCTGTTTGACCGGTGTTCGGTGATATCGCCAGTTTATGCACAGCTATTTCTGGATCTAGTCTTGGCATCTCGGAATAGTTCCACGTGAAGCAGTTTTTATACTGCATAAGCATGTCCTTTAGCGTGGCCACCTGCTTTTCAGATAGCAGCTCACTAACGACCGTTGGCCTTGGCACATTTTCCGTCCCCATGTCGATTTTTCTCAGGTTGTCCGCTGTGGTGTGTATCCCATCTTCCAGCATTTTTGGCGCCGGTGGAAATCCTGAAACCATCTCGTCCTCATCCTCATTTGCGAAGCACCGGGAAAGGTCGTCCATATTCTCGTGCTCTCCTTCTTTTAATAGTGTTATCCCGTGGCAGGTACGAGCTCGTTTCCAAGCTCGATGCTGATCTAGACTTACCCTCGCAGTGTAGGTTGCTTTTGGCTCATGCTTTAGTGGTGGGGCTACCCTCCAACTGTCGGATAGAGTAAACCTGCCTTGTTGATACTGGTCTTCGACCCAGTCTTTGAAGGTGAAGCAGTTTTCAAAAGGATGTCCTACTTCTCGGTAGAGGAGCAATAAGCCGGATGATGGACCTCGTTTATTTGCTCGGGGTGCCGAGACTCCGGGAGCGTCATCATTTGATGCTTGATGACGAGGTCAAATATTTTCCTTATCTTGGCTTGGGGGAAAGACTATTCCCGACCCATCTTCTTCATAAAGGATGGATTCCGGCTGACTCTTTCTCGATTGCGTGGCTTCTTGGATCCGCTTCGCTGTTCTAGAACATCATTCTCATTCTCCACCATTTTTTTGCCTCTGCGTCGGACATTTCCATTGCCACGAGAGCGTACAGCGGGCTGAGGGTGAAGGACATTGTAGTATTTTCTCTCTGCAGACTGCTGAGCGAAACGCTGCGTCCTGCCTTTCTCGTAAATGGCCATTTCGCGGTTGTGGTCATCCCGAACCTTTTGACCGGCTTCTCTCATTAGCTTGTCAATTTGTTCTTCGAATGACGGACTTGGTATTCTTATGGCGGGATCTCTCTCTGGTTCGATATCAGCGCTATCTGGAAATGCATTCGCTTCTCCACCGGAGTTATTTATGACATGGAAACCATGGAATCGCTCCCGTTTCTTGGACCGAACGTATCCAAGTCCAGTAGTCTCCATCCTTCTGTTGGGCATCTTTCGCTGAGTCTCGGGAATGTCCCAAATATTTTTGTAGAACTGGGCTCGTCGAGCGGTTTGTTTGAAGGGTACGCCTTGGCATCTTAATAGCCTTTTCAATCCCTTTGCATAATATCTGGGCAGACGGATTGGTTGAAGCCTGTCAAGCGCAAGTTAGGCACCATGCCAGACTTCTTTTTCCACTTTAGTCTCCGTAGAATGGTAGAAGAGGATCGCCTTTTCACCTTTTCGCCTAGGAAGAACGTAGAAGGTCTGCAGCTCTTGCACGCCGTAGGTATCGAGTGCATCAAGTTCCTTGTAATGCTGCTGCGAAACCATGGTGATTTGTAAACTCGGATTGGCTCCGGTGAAGGTTTGTGCTGATGGGTGGACGGAGAACACTGCGTTGGTCTCATTCTCAAAGTCACTGCCGAAGACCAAAATAGGGGTAGATGGTCTGGGCCTGTTGCCTTGGGATTGCCCCGAGTAGACTATCTCTTCATCTTCCTCGGAATCGCTTCCAAAGACAGGGATAGTGGCGACAGCTTTTTGTTGGTTCTCCGGTTTATGACATCTTTCCTTGTCTTCGAAGTCTGGTAGGAAGTACTTGGCGTCTTCATATTTGCGGACTTCATTTACGGAGAATGGGTTTAGCTCCCCTGTAATTGTGTACTGGAGGCCATCTTTGAAGTACTTCATACACTGATGTTGTGTAGAAGGGATGATGTTGTACTCATGCAACCAAGGCCGACCGAGCAGAGCATTATAGCAAGTCTCGGCTTCAATGACATGAAATTTGATGTTGGTGCCGAGCATCCCAAAGTGTAATGTCAATATTATGGACTCAAGCGTCCGTGATGACTGCGATTCGAACCCGGAGATGGTAATTTTGTCCCGAGCCAGGTGCTGAACGTTTATGCAGATCTCCTTCAGCACCTACATGTTGAGAAGGTTGACAGAGGACCCGTTGTTGACCAGGATCTTCCCTATCTTAATGTCATGGCAGTACCCGGTGACATATAGGGGACGGTTGTGCTCGCACGTTCCGAGGAGGAGATCTTCATCGCTGAATGTGATGTCAGCTGTATGAACCTCTTCTAGCTCGTCCTTCATCTTTTCTTCCGCAAAGAAAGTTTGGAACTGATCAGGTTCTTACAGTGCCTTGATTAGAGAATCTCGTGCCTCTTTGAATAGGAGGAGAGCATCCAGTATGCTCAGTTGTGAGGGTATCTTTCTCAGGTGTGCCAGGACATTGTAATCTACCTTGTTTTTCTTAGGCGGGTCTTTAGCCGCGAGCTCTTTGACGACTCCATCATCGAGGGCAATTTCCTTAGGGACTTATTCCTTCCCCTTGTTTCTTTTGCTCAAACCTTTGTTTGTTGGCCCGAGGTTCTTCTCAGGTAGCATGCGGTTTCGCAGCTGAATGTTCTCGCATTTCTTCGCCTTTTCTTCTTTTCCAGAGTTGGATTCTTTAAAGAGAGGGCCGTGGGTCATTTCTTCTTCAGAATTGCTTCCGAATGTGAGAACTTGAGTTTTCCCTTTCGTCGAACTGGTATCAACCATATAACAGTTGTCAGTCGTTTTTCCGCGCTCATCTGTCGCATTTTTTCACCGTCGACGATCTTCACGCTTCATCCTCTTGAAGCGTTGTAGGTGGACAACGTATCTATGCCACCACTTCTTGAAGGCATTGCACTCTTCGGTGGGGTGTGTAATCCTCCGATGGTATAAGCAGTAGTTCGGATGTACATCCGCTTCATCGAGGCACGTACTCACGAGAGTAATTCCATTGAAAGATGGCTGCTTCATCCCCATTGACAGGGCTTTAGCGAACCGTTTCCCCGTCTTAAACCTTCTTTTGTCTGCCGCGTATGTACTTCGATCTGGTTGGAGTACTTTGTGACTCTTTCTCGCCGCAGCTTCTTCATTCTGACGCCGACGCTTAACCTTTTTGTATATGGCTGTTTCACGCTCTCGCTTAGCTTTGCTCTTTTGAAGGGCTTCGTTTAGCAACCTTTCAATCAAGTCGTCTAACGGCTCAAGGGAATTTTGCACCGGTCTTGCCCCCAGCTTTTCTGCGCCATTTTCTGACTTCGAGGGGGTATCTTCGTTTTTTAACGACAAATGAGAGAACATGTGGAAACTCGCTACATAATATTCGGCTTCTTCTGACGAGTCATTCCCTTCATCATTGTCACTGTCTCTGTTCTCAAGGATATGGTTGAGAAACTCTTCGAGAGTGACTGGGGTCCACACCTTCTGGTTGTACTCCTCCAGCGCGTCGATGTATTTTTGCAGGTCCGTGCGCTTGTTATCAGACTGTACAGGCTTATTGACCTTCTTCTTTTTCTTTGAAGACTTTGAAGGTTTGACCTGGGTGTTTTTCCCATCGTTACCAGCTTTCGGTGTTGGGCGCGGTTTAAGCATCCCCTCAATGATCTCGGGCTCCAGTGGGCTTTTCCATTTGATCACCAGACATTCTTGAAGGTCCTTCAGCATTCTTTTAGTTTTAGCTGAAAGGACACTTCCCACGGAGCTTCTTCTACAAATGAGCATGATGCCCCTGGCGTGTCCACCTTTTTAAGAGCGTGCTTCTGTGGCGGGTTCACCCTCCAGTTTTCGGACAGCGCAAACTTGACTTGTTGGTACTGGTCCTCGACCCAATTTTTGAAGAGCAATCCTCAATTGGGTGGCCTAATACTCTGTGGTAGGTGCAGTAGTTGGGATTGTTGACGTCACCAGGCTGCAGAGGACGTCTCTGATCCGGCAGAGTGATAAGTCTATTGCGCACTGCCAGTTCAAACAGTCTCCTTGTTTTATCCCGGGAAACGAGTAAGGACATCCTAGCTTCTCTTCGAGGGATCGGCGTGGGCGTGTGTCACTTTGGAGAGCAACCGGTTCGGGTCAATTGGTTGCTGTTGAGTGTTGGAAACGAAGGTAGCTTTCCCTTTGCCCTTTTCATTCCGAGGGTCCGTTTTTGAAGAGGACGGCCTATGGCTTATCTGGTCCATTTGGGACAGCTTGTCGATCAAGGCCTGGAAGGTGGTCGGCTTGAAAAACATCATAAATTGGGATATAGTCGCCTGAGGATCAATGGTCCTTATGAACATGCCCACGGCAGGAGCTTCTTCTATGCATTGTTCGCATTTTGACATTGTTCGCATTTTGACCATAGGTTCTGCCACCGAATTGCGTATTGAACCTAGGTCTCTCCTGACTTCATCTTGGCATTGATTAATATCATGATCGGGGTGCACTCTCTTGCGCTTGCGAACCGCTGTGTGAATAGTAATTTCATCTCCGTGAATGTTTTGACAGATTCATTTGGGAGTTCAGAGTACCATTCAAATGCCGTTTCCGACAAGCTGCCAATAAATTGGCGAAGCAGCAGTTTGTCGTTGCCTCCAGTATTACCGCACAGAGCTTTGAATTGAGCAACGTGCTGGTATGGATTGCCCATCCCTTTATACACATGGAATTTAGGGATCGTATATCCTGGCAGGTACTTGATTTGATTGTACCAGCCTGGATAAGGTCGCCCAGTTCTGACGAATTGGCCAGCCGCTTCACTCGCTTGATGAGCTCGTATTTGTTGAGCTATGTAGTCATCAAGGGCAGCCTTGGAGATCGTTTCTTCCTTGGCTGCTGAGAAAGCCGGTGGATGGTTTGACGTTTCCCCTTTATCGTCTTCGATGATTATCGGAGGGTCTTCGGCTAGAGGTTTCGGCTAGACTATTGATTGATACGAAAAAGTGTGTTTTAGTAGTTAACCGCAATCAATAACGGTGTCGCGCGTAGCTAGACCGAGATGAGTACGGGTCGTCCTCAGGGAAACGTTGAATCTTTTACTCTTACTTTAGACGTGTTGAAAAAGAGATGAGGAATAAAGAATTTTGTGAAAAGATTTCTAGATCTACGTTAAGCAAGAATGCAAAATATATAGATCTAGATTATTTTAGGGGTGTAGTTAATATAATAAGAGGGCTTGTAGGGTTCGTTAGGATTTAGTAGTTATGGACGATTAATTAAAAGTTACCCTTTTTATCCTTTAATAGATTTAAAACTAGAACGACGGTGATGCGTGTAGATTAGGGTTTCTGGAGGGAAAAGGAATCCCACTCTTAACCCTTATCTCGACACGGAACTCCGTTCATATTTAGCCTTTACCAAAACAATCATTAATCTAATCTCTAATCGCGGTCGGAACTAACAAAGAATTGTTAGCGCGCCCGATTAGGATGTTAATGATTGTTTTGATGTAGTTCATAAACTTTATAGGACTAAAAAAAGGTTTAGGGATGTTCATCATCCATTAGCCTACCCTAATCCTACGAACCCTAACAAGCGGAGAATTACTCGCGCATGTTGGGAGAAAAAGAGATGGAAAGAAATTGCATAATTAAACTATGAAGAAATAGAATAAGAAAAAGAAAGCTACCTTTATTAATCAACAATATTTATTACACTTGAATCCTTTGAAAATGATTACAATTTCTAGTTGCTTTTTGATCTCTTCTAAGGAGGTAGACGAACAGTTGATGACCAGCCTGGATGCGTGAGCCGTCTTGGACTTCGTGATCGCGTCGGCTTGATAATTTTTCCAAGAGGCTCTCGGTCCATACTTATAGTCCAAAGCCAGAAACCCTTGCTTCCAAATTAGGTAAATAGTAGTAGAGATTCTCCCAAAAATTGCGCAGCCCCTAACTCATAAATCTTGCTGCGGATCCGCAGCCCAAGGGGGGTATGGCCGCGGATCCGCGGCCATTTGATCAGAGCCGTTGATCAAATTTCTGGGTCTTCCTGTGTGTGACATTTGGCGATCCTTAGAACCTTTGTAATATGGAAATCTTCTCTTGGTTGCTGCCAGACTTGATCTCCAAGTTTTTCTTTCTTAATTAGGCAAGTTTTCTTTAACAACTTGATTTCTTGGAAAAATTCTGCACAACAACTTGGAAAAATTCTGCACAACAACTCAAATAATATTTAGTAGACTTTGTTCTACTAGGATTTGGTCAATGATATTGTTTGCATACATTTTCTTACCAAATGCTAATTATAATATATCAACACATGGAAAATATTATTTTTACAGATAAACCCTCATATGTATGATATATTAATAAAGACCTTTTTTAATATGGAAATGGTAGGAAAAATGTAATAACAAATGTGCAGTTTTATCAACTGAACAAATACCCCCAAACTTATCTTTGATCGTCCCGAGCAAACTAGTTTATTCAAGAGAAGGAGAAAAAAGAAAGGAGAAAACTAAGGACACTTTTGTAGGTAAACACGATTGCACTGAGCACGTGCAACAAGCCGTTAAACCTTTAGGTGTCCTTAGTAGGAGGAGTGTTGTCTCCTGAGGGTTTTCAGCGGATTACACCAACAAAATCCTATAACAAAGGTGAGATGGTGAAATTTACATATAAAGATAAGAACTATAAAAGAAAGACTTTGAAAATAAGAGTTTCCAACTATACTAGCTTTTCAGTTGTCATGAGCCCTATCTTAATAGTCATGAAAAGATGTTAGAAATCACATCATCCCTCAATAAAACATCGTCTTTATTCTTCATTCCTACCTTTCATCCAAACATCGATCATATACCCCTACGTGTGTGTAATGGACATCCCTACACTCGGAGAATTCAATTCAAGCTATCATACTCTTGTCCATCTACCTCAGTACTTTTTAACTTGATGAATATTTAGATTTGCTCACACATTTTCATGCGACCGTTAATACTTCTTGAGGTACTAACCGACCGATTACTCATGTGCATGCTGATTAGGTGATAATATTTTCCTCGTCTTGCACCACCTAAGGCTTAGCAGTGACTCCCAGACCAGTTGGCCTTAGGGCACTAGGTGAAGAGGCACCCTCGCTATATTTTTTTATTGCTGCCTTAGCGATAACAAAACCAGTGTTCATTTTTCTTTTCACCATTTATATTTTCTTCATTTTTTATTTCCTTCATACTTTTGGCTTTTAAACAAGAGCATTTCAAGGTATCCTCTACTATCCCGAGTTTCAAGACATGTGTAAGTGCATATAGTAGGGTATCAATATTCAAATGTTTGGCTTCCAGAATAGAAACTATTTTTCATACTTATTTTTATCCTCAGATTAGTGACTTCCTTCATCTTACTAACCCTTGGAACAACAGCTCATAATTACTTATTACTAGTTCGTTTAAGAAAACTTCTAATTTTCTTGGTTTTCTTAAACTATTCCTATTTTTTGGATGTAATTTTTCACACTCTACTCTTTTGTTATAAAAAAAATTTTGAATGCCCAGTGTCAAAGATAATTTAGTAATTGCAAACCTCCACCTGTTTTCAGCAGTGTCCTCACTGATGTAGCCTATTGAGAGCATGAACCTGTATACTAGGGGATAGATACAAGGGGTAAAATAGTAGTTAAATGAAAAATTCCCCCAAACTTGTTCTTTGGCACGCACAGATATTCAATTAAATCCATTTTCACTCACCTCCATTCTTAAAATGAGAAAATGTTACAAAAACATGGAGGTGAGGCGGAGGAATTTTAGTTTTGATAAAGCGGCTCCTGTAAAAACAGGAGCTCCTCCGCGGGGTCAGCAGAAAAATACGGTTTTAATCTGTGCCCATTTACTTTAAAAATTGAACCGTTTTTCAAGTTTTCAACTTCAATTGCCCCGTGCGGGTGTACATACCGCACCACAAAAGGTCCTTTTCAACGAGATTTAAGCTTACCCGGATGAAGATGGAGACGGGAATCGTAAAGAAGGACTTGTTGCCCCGATGTGAAGGTTTTTCTAAAAAGATTTTTATCGTGGAACACTTTAGTCCTATTCTTTACTATCACCGCATTATCGTAAGCTTCATCGCGGAGTTCGCTTAGCTCATTCAATTGCAGATTCCTATAGCTGCCTGCATGATCAAGATCAAAATTAAGCTCTTTAATAGCATACATTGCTTTATGTTTGATCTCGACAGGAAGGTGGCATGCCTTCCCGAACACAAGGCGGTATGGAGACATACCAAGATCTGTCTTATAAGCGGTGCGGAATGCCCAAAGAGCATCCGTCAATTTGGTTGACCAATCTTTACGTTTTTTCGAAACTGTCTTCTCCAATATTTGTTTGATCTGCCTATTTGAGATCTCAGCCTGCCCGTTTGTTTGGGGGTGATAGGGCGTAGAAAGCTTGTGAGTGATTGAATATTTCCGCATCAAGGCCTCGAAAGGCCGATTGCAGAAATATGTCCCGTTGTCGCTAATTATAGCGCGAGAGTATCCGAATCGCGAAAAGATATTTTCTTTAAGGAACTTAATGACAACTTTGTTGTCATTAGTGCGACACGGTATAGCTTCCATCCATTTCGAGACATAATCAACTGCTAACAAGATATATAGATCCCCAAAGGAGTTGGGAAAAGGGCCCATAAAATCAATACCCCAAACATCAAATATTTCCACAACCAATATAGGTTGGAGCGGCATCTCGTTTCTTCGTGAAATTCGACCCAAATGCTGACATCGCGGACAAGTTTTGCAATGTTCATATGCATCTTTAAATAATGTTGGCCAATAAAAGCCACATTGCAAAACTTTCTCCGCCGTTTTTCGAGGACCAAAATGACCGCCGCATGCCTAATCATGACAAAATGATAACACGCTCTTGAATTCATCGTTAGGGACACACCTGCGAATGATTTGATCGGAACAATACTTGAATAGATAAGGTTCATCCCAGTAAAATATTTTACTTGGGATAGAAATCGAAGTTTGTCTTGTTTCGACCAATCGCTAGGAATAAGTCCGGTAGCAAGATAGTCCACGATATCCACGAACCAAGGTTCGTAGGATACAGTCAAGAGCTGTTCGTCGGGAAATGAGTCATTTATCGGCATGGTCAAAGTTGGCGAAGAAGTGATGCGTGAAAGATGGTCGGCTACAACGTTTTCACATCCACTCTTGTCTCGGATGACAAGATCAAATTCTTGTAACAATAGGATCCAACGTATTAGCCTGGCCTTTGCATCCTTCTTCGATAAAAGATGTCGTAGGGCGGAGTGATCTGTGTAAACCACAATAGGCGAGCCAATCAAGTAGGGCCTGAATTTCTCTAATGCAAATACAACTGCCAAAAGTTCTTTCTCGGTAGTTGTGTAATTTATTTGTGCATCATTCAAGGTCCTACTTGCATAGTAAATTACATATGGCATCTTATCAATGTGCTGTCCTAAGACCGCACTAATAGCAAAATCTGATGTATCACACATAAGCTCGAACGGGTGGTTCCAATCCGGAGATGATAGAACGGGGGCTGTAGTGAGTGATTCTTTAAGCGATTCAAAAGCAGCCTCACTGTCACGCCCCGCTTCCCAGTGTACGGCGAAGGGGACGCGACGAGGTCCGCTATGTATATACTTAGAAGTACACACGCTAAGCGTATCTAAGCAATATAAAAGTAAATCACAAGAGACAAGAGATATAGAAATAACAGCAACTTTATTAATAACATCCTTTTGTACAATGCATGAAAAGTAAATACAACTGGAATGAAAAGCGATACCTAAACAATGGCATAACAGGAAATGAAAATACTGAATAGAACAAGGTAGAATGTCTAGAGCTCGGGGTCTTAGTGAAACTGATCCAAGTCTTCACCGGTGGGCTCGATCTCTGCTGGGTCCAAAGCACCTGACGACATTCAAAGAAGAAAGAAATAGAATGTCGTCAGCGAACAGGTCGCTCGGTAAGTCCCAAACATAGGGGAGAAATAGGCAAAGAGTAGGAGAGAGAGAGTAGCTTTTAATGTTGTATTGTATTGTTGTAATGTTGTCTTAACGCTGTTGTTTGTAGCTTGGTACAGAAGAATGCCAGTGTATACGAGAGGGGTCTCTATATGCTAGAGACCATGGCAAACAAAATATAGAGTACAAGGCTCCGTTATACAACCCGGAACAACGGCAATTGGATTCATGTTAAGTATCTTAATCTTACCGCCTCGTGCCACCTTTAACACCTTCCATACCAATCTACCCCTTAAACCCCGTAGTGTTTTGTTTGTATTGTAGTATTGTATTGTGTAAGTTGGATGACTGACCGAAACCATGATATCAGTAAACAGATTGTAACTGCATAATCAGGTAAATGGAATAACGGAATAATGGATGTATATCCATGGTTTGATTCAGTCAAGCTGTATAGATTGTTAACTGGATTCTGGGATTCATGTGTTCATATTGAATTGGAATATTAAAGAATGTAGATTGACTTGAATCATATTCAAGTCAGGAATTGTAACATTTCAGAAATCGTTTTGCGAATTTTTCCGTTTTAGGGCAAAATTGCAGGTTTTTCCCGTTTTAACCCGATTTCGATCAAACGTCCGTATAACCTTACCGGCACCTTTTTTAGCTAAAATAATGCTTGTGCGCGAATTTTAGGGGTATTTGGGAGGTTTTGGTTCAGATAGATTTTTTCCCAAATAAAATATTATTTTAAGCGGTTTTTGGTGCACGTAAATCGGGAAATTTCTTCTAAATGAAAATTCTTGGAAATCATCACTACAATTATTTTTAGAACCTTCTTTTTAAATATCTAGATTTTTTTTTAGTGCAAAAGGTTTTGAATTAAAAAAGAAAAGAAAATGAATAAAAGGTGGCATTTTGCATTAAATGATTTTTTTTGCTAGAAACTTCTCCATAATTTCCACAAATTCCACCTCCTCACATTTTGGCCGGCCCCTCTTCTTTCCTTGGCTGCCCCTCTTGATTTCCACCCCATTTCAACTCATTTTACTTCAAATAAACCATGAAAAATGTAAATAATTCATAGAAATTTAAATAAAATCCAAAAGCTTCATTCTTCTTCACAAAAGTTGCTTGGATCTTCATTCTAGTGAGAATTTTGGAGGCTAAAGTTTGGTTTTATCCTTGATTCAAGTAGTGTTCTTGAAGATATAAAACCTTAACTCTAATCTCTTTTTTTGTTTCTTAATACTTTATGCTAGCTTAATTAGATGTTAGTTTAAGCTTTAAATTTCATGTTTCAAAATTCTAGAAATGGTTTTAGAAACTCAAGTTAAGGTTAAAGCTTAATTTAAGTGTTTAATATTTAATTGAAGTGTTAATTTATGTTTTGGAGAAGCGTAACCTAGTAGAAAATGCTAATTTTTGTTAATTACTACTTTGTTTAATTAAGGGTTTTTGCTTATTAGGTTTTTGCTAAAGCTTAATTAAGCAAGTTTAAAAATATAGAAATGGTTTAAATGGTTTAACCTTGCTATTTGAAGATATTTGTAAATTATAGTTTTGGTAAAACTTGTAGTTTTGTGCTATAAAGATAAGTACTGCTTACTAGATTTCGGTAACTTTTAGGCATGGGTTTGTTTTGGCGTTGCGACGTTATTTATTTTGAGTCCACGTTTATTATTGTGTTTTGAATGCGCGATCGGGACGATCGGAATCTAGACTAGGTGTTTCGTAGTTTGGTGACCCTAGTTAGGATTTTTGGCCGATGTCGTGCGCGTTAGATTCGCTAAGCGCGCAGTGTAATTTTCAGGGCGTTATTCTTGCGTTTCGATGTCTTTTCGTCGATGTAGAATATATGCTTATGTGATGTGTTTGTGAAATTTTAGGTTCGCAAGTGGGGACTTCGGACGCTACGACAAGGGGAAAACAGGTGGTAGGCTTCACCTAGCTTGGAGCGTTGGTGAGTAGATTTAACATCTACAGGGGAATCGCCCGCATGACGTTATGCGTCTGGGCTAGAGATGTTATTTCTGTCGCATATTCTTTGTCATATTTAGAATTGCGCATTTACCCTATTACTTAGATATTGTTGTGCTTGGACTAGTATTCTTAGGACACTGCACATATTATTGACGATTCATGTTGTACGAGCACAGATTGTATGCTACACATACCGTCAATAATTGCCATGTCACGCACAACCCACTTATAGATATGATATTGCTTGGTTAGGGACATTGAGACTTTGATTCATATTTCTTTACGCATTGACTTATAGCATACCTGTATACCTACATGCTTACACATATGTTCTGACATACTTACATGCTAGTTATCTGTATACCTATAGTGTATCGTACCATTAGTGATAGGTGCATACACACTTTACGATACAACTACAGGTATACTTTGCATATATGTTACTTATACCCGGGGGGTACCCTACATATTTTACTTATACCCAGGAGGGTATACTACATCATTTGCTTATAGGTAGACACCTATACTTAGCTGTACCATATTAATTTCGCATACATCTGGTTTCAGCTACATATTTTCCTTTATATGCTCGCATTTCAGATATATCGCACATATTTATTCCTGGATTTGCGCATTGTTATTTGGATTTTACATGATGTTTTCTGGATTTGGGAACCGCGGGAGTTCATGAAATTATGCATTAATTGAAAAACCCGGTTTCCTTGATATGATATTTACGCACCCACCATGAGATTTATCGGTTCTGATTATATACTCTATACGAGGTGTGGATGCCGTATGAGGGTACATGGTGGGGCCCGGTATGGTTCCCCTCGGCAAGAAGATCGATGGACTTTGCCGATTGAGCTTGGAGGCGGGCGAGTACCTACCGGTGACAGTACCAATGACTCGGCGGGGATCGTGGGGATACCGTTGGGAGTCATGTACGTATAGATACGTCGAGAGGCGAGGGTCAGAGCTAGGCGCTCGAGCTTTCGGGATAGCGTATGATACGTACATATCAGGGGGCCAGTCGTGGTGACAGCACCTGATAGATCAGTATTTCTGTGTCGATATTTGGCACATTGGTTTCATGATATTTCTAATTACTCTTTTGTATATATAACAGGGGATTGAGCCGCTGTTATATATACCCTTACACCAATATTAGTGGAATGTGACGCTAATATATGTGTATTGACCTCATCATATTTATTTATGTCATTATATTTAGGATGTTAGAATTTTGCTGGAGATTTGACTCGGGATATAAGAGATTCATTTGAGATTGGATACTGGATAGATATGTGAGATCTACTTGATATTGTACATTCGATATGAGATCTACTTGCTGTTGTACATTCGAGATATGTGAGATATACTTGACATTGTACATACGAGATATATAAGATCCGCTTGATTTTGTACATTCGATATATACGAGATATACCTGATGATTGTACATTCGATATATGTGAGATATACTTGAGGTTGTACATTCGGGATATATGAGATATGCTTGATATTGTGCAATTGAGGAGATGTGATACTTAGATAATATGAGAGCCAATTTAGGGGCTGATTCGAGGAATTGGTATTTAAATTGTCTTGCTGGATTGTGATCCTACCACGATGTCAGCATTCTGTGGAAATGACATACTTCACTCCATACCTCACCTTATCTGTTGTGCATTGCTTCATGTACTAGTAGTACCTGTTAGTGTACCTTTCATGATTGTTGCACATTTACATTCTCATATCCTTATTGCATGATTATTGCATACTGTTGTCATATCATTATTGCTTTATATATATTGGTTGTACCTGCTAGTGTACTTTCCATTATTCTGCATTCATATGACATGTTATTACTGTTAATTGCATATCTTAGATTCACGCTTTACGTGCATACTTGCGATTACCTGCATATGTTATTTACTATTCACGAGTTGGCAACTCACCCCCGTTGTGCCACAGTGTTTGCAGGTGTTCCTCAGGATAGTCAGAGGCAGGCTATCATCACTTATCTTATCATCTTTTGCTACGGATACCGCATCAGCTCACAGTGTGCAGTTTGCTTAGGTGGGTTTTGTGGTTATTCGTTGTATTGTATATTCGTTGTATCTCTGTACTCTCCATCTACTATTTTCATATTGACTTAGAGACTTGGTGAGGACGATATTGTATATTATGTTGGATTTGTTGTCTTTGATACAGTTTCCTTTCTATCGTCTTTTATTTCTTCGCTACGGCGTCGTATATTTATGGTGGTGATTGTTTTCCGCCTTTGGGCGTGGATTTGCTCCCGTTGGGGATTCTTTACTTTTTATTTACGTTGTACCCACTTTTGGGGTTGGCTTTTACAAAGGAGGTGCTGCCAAAATTTTAAAGGAAATAAAGTTGGACTGTTAAAGAATTTGGGTTGTGATTTCAAAGACTTTTAAACAATGTTTCTTATCTTTTCTGGTCTTTTACTGGTTTAGATTTTTGGGTTTTGGTTTTCTTTTACTGCGTTACGCCTGTAGATGTTGCGTAGTATTAGGGCCGTCACGTGCTAATTTCGGGTCGTGACAAAGTTGGTATCAGAGCGCTAGGTTTTTTACCTTACGAAGTGTAGGATGACCTTGATGTGATGGAGTAGGTAGCTTAAGCAGAGTAATGTAGTGTGTGTATGTCTGCAGTATACTCACGATGCAGTACTCCGTCTAAAGTGACCTAAGTACAATTACTTGAAATTCCTTCCTTGATGATTCATATCCTTGTGATTCGATTTCCGTGTTAATATCGAATCCTATTCCAATTTATAGCCTTTGCCGACGACGGGACTTAGTGAGGTGCAGCGAGGGCCGAGGTCAGTATTGACTCGGGGAGAGCGAGGACTGACCAGGATGGCACGCTCGTTACACAGGTGCAGACGGATCCGCCTTTGACAGTTAGTATCGCTAGGCTTGTGGAAGAGATGATGGACTTGCGCCAGACGATGAGTTCTTTAGTGGAGACCATTCGAGCGCAGCGACAGGAGGTTGTCACCTCTGTTACCCAGTTGTTCCTTGCGATCAGCACACAGCTTTCTGTCAGTTACATAGCATCAGTGGATGCAGCCCTAGTTGACGAAACACGTATTCCAGAGACTTCGGGAGTTCCGGAACCGTGGAGGACTAGTACCGGGGTATCAGCTCAGAGACAGAGGCTTAGTCGTCGAGACAGCTTTCGTGACCGTTGCGGGAGTAGCAGAGGTTTAGGACGAGGGGATTCGTGTTAGCTAGATCAGCCGTTTGTTGTGTTAACTTCTGTCAGCGATTATTTTGTTGCGCGACACGTATTTCAGTCGTATGCCAATCGGTTAGGAGATTCATCCGTCACTTAATCCTTCTAGAGATGTCGGATTTGACGTTCTCCTGGGCACAGACTGGTTAGTTACGTGCTAGGCGTCTGGGGACTACCGCGAGGAAAACAGACAGGGTTTGTTTTCCCGGCGAGTCAGTTCTTGTTGTGCATAGGAGGGCAGTGGTGCCGCCTCACACAACTTGAATTCAGCCTTTTTCGCTAGTCGGCTTTTGAGGAGAGGATGTCGAGGATTCTTTGCGTTCATTCGTGATACCGGAGCCACAGTGGGATTGTTGGACCGGGTTCTTATCGTGCGAGAGTTTTCCGACGTTGTTCCAGATGAGCCAGCGGAGCTTAGGGAGCTTAAGGATCAGCTGCAGAATTGTTTGTTGGGGGGTTTGTGCGTCTGTGTGTTTCGCCTTGAGGAGCTCCTATTTCTGTTCGTCAAGGAGAAGGAGGACAGTTGAGGTTGTGTATTGATAGATCGTCAATTGAACTGGCTTACGGTGCGGATATGTATCATTTACCTCACATTGACGATTTCTTCGATCGGCTCCTAAGTGCGAGACTTTATCTAAGTGGTTGGGATCAGGTCATCATTGTTGCGGGTTCGGAGTGATGGCATTCCGAAGACTGCCTTGTACGTGCTATGGGCTTTGTGTGTTTTGGTGAGTCATTGGATTCACTGATGCCCTAACAGCATTCGTAGATGTGATGAACCGGATTTCTTCAGGTCGTTCCTCGACCAATTATTGTTGTGTTATTTACGACATTCTGGTCTAATTAATGTGTCTTGAGGAACAGGAGCAACACTTGAGGATTTGTTATGCAGATACTGGGAGAGCACCAGCAGTTGCTAGATTCTTGGAGTGTTTCTTCAGGCTTGTTGTGTTGATTCCTAGGTCTCGTAGTCACGGGAGACGGTTTCGTATGTGGTTCCGAGGAAGATCGTGGCCGTACAGCTTAGGCCCAGACTTGTGTGCAGGACGGAGATCCGCAGATTTTTGGGCTTAGCAGGTTCTTCCGCCGTTTCGTGCAGGATTGCTAGAGTAGTGCTGCACCGTCGACTGAATGGACCGAAAGGGAGGTTTCTTTTCTTTGGACTGAGGCATGTGTGCGGAGTTTTCGGCAGTTGAAGATTTGGTTAACAACTGCATCAGTTCTTCTTTGCTTTTTGGTTCGGACGACTTTGTTGTTTTAACTGTGATGTTTCGCGAGTGGGGCTCGATTGTGTACTGAGGTGACACTATAGAGTTATCGCTTTTGCTTCCCTACATTTGGAGGAAGTACTAGCGGGATATTCCACTCACGATTTGGAGATAGCCGCGGTGGTCTTGCGTTGGATATTTGGAGACACTACTTGTTCGAGAGTCGTGTCAGATTTTTATGGACTATCAGAGCTTAATGTACATCTTCCTGCAGCAGATTTTGATTGTTGAGATAGTCTTCTGCAGATTCACAGTTCTTGTGCGATCGTTGAGCACAGCTTAAGTTCGCCTCTACTGAGGGGACAACTTGCTCATGTCCGCGTCCGACCACTTTTCCTTAATCGCTTTCGTGAGACACTGCCCGCCGATACTCGTTCGTCAGAAATACTTGAGCATACTCGGCTGGGTAATGATTCGGAGTCCTTGATTTGTGACAAGGGTGTGATGAGTTTGGGGACGCGTTTGCGTACCTGATACTATTGGGTAGAGACGCGAAATCCAACAGCAGGCACATAAGTCAACTTTCGGTGTTCATTCAAGTTCCACCAATTTGTAGCGTGACTTGTGAGATAGTTACGGGTGGGCAGGGATGAAGAGTGAAATTTTGGATTTCGTTTCGAGGTGTCTGTCTTGTTGTATGTTAAGGTTGAGCATTTGAGACCGGCTGGAGAGTTGCAACCTTTAACCGTTCCGAAGTGGGAATGGGAGCAGATCTCCATGAATATTCGTTGTGGCGTATACCCAGGTTTAGTCAGGGTGTGACTCCACTCGGATGCTTGTTGTCCGGTTATACTCAGTTTGCTCAGTTGTTCTTTGTTAAGTTTGTGTGTTGCACGGAGTTCCTTCGAGGGTCATATCCAATGAAGGCACCCTGTTCGCTTTCCGTCTTGGGCAGAAGCTTCAGGAAGCCTTGGGTACTGGTTAAGCTTTAGCTCCATCTTTCCATCCGCAGGATGATGGGTTTGTGAGAGCGAGCTATACCAACTCTGGAGGATATGTTTGTACGTTCGTGTTATTGTTGTCGGCAGTTGGGATCGTCACTTGCCATTGTTCGGATTCTCCTTCGATAGCAGTTATCAGGAGACATTCCGATTGGTAACCTTTAAGTTTTGTTTGTTAGGTGGTGTCGATCTCCATTCTGTTTTTCTGACTCTGCGTAGTAGGATTTTTGGACCCCAGCTTGTCTAGAGACTTCGGAAATGATCCAGCTGTTTCAGGTGAGGATGATGACAGTCCTGTGCGGACAGAGGTCTTATGCCGACATGGTGATCGTAGGCTCGAGTTCGCTGTAGGAGATCATGTATTCCTACGGATTTTTCCGATGAAGGACGTGTTGAGTTTTGGGAAGCTTACCCAGAATTATAGGTCCTTTCGAGATCCTTTAAGCGAGTTAGTTCGTTGCCTTTAATTTGGCACTTCCTCCCAGATTATTGAGTTTTCACCCCGTATTCCTTGTGTCGATACTTTGCAATTATCTTCATGACCTTTCTCGCATGATTCAGCACCAGACCATTCAGCTTGGACGTGATCTTTCATTCACCAGCAGCCAATTGTGTTAATGGCCCGGCAGGTGGAGAAATTTCGGTCAAGGGTCTTGCTATCTGTGGAGAGTTGTCTTGAACGTAGCCGTATAGTGAGATGATCACTTGGTAGGCTGCGGGCGAGAATTGGGAGTTTTATACTCTTCTCTTTGAAGGTACGCTTAGTGAAAATTTTTAAAATCGGGGACGAATTTTTATAAGGGGGGAGATTGTAACGTTTCAGAAATCATTTTGCGAATTTTTCCGTTTTAGGGCAAAATTGCCGGTTTTTCCCGTTTTAACCCGATTTCGATCAAACGTCCGTATAAGCTTACCGGCACCTTTTTTAGCTAAAATAATGCTTGTGCGCGAACTTTAGGGGTATTTGGGAGGTTTTGGTTCAGATAGATTTTTTCCCAAATAAAATATTATTTTAAGCGGTTTTTGGTGCACGTAAATCGGGAAATTTTTTCTAAATGAAAATTCTTGGAAATCATCACTACAATTATTTTTAGAACCTTCTTTTTAAATATCTAGATTTTTTTTTAGTGCAAAAGGTTTTGAATTAAAAAAGAAAAGAAAATGAATAAAAGGTGGCATTTTGCATTAAATGTGCATTAAATGATTTTTTTGCTAGAAACTTCTCCACAATTTCCACAAATTCCACCTCCTCACATTTTGGCCGGCCCCTCTTCTTTCCTTGGCTGCCCCTCTTGATTTCCACCCCATTTCAACTCATTTTACTTCAAATAAACCATGAAAAATCTAAATAATTCATAGAAATTCAAATAAAATCCAAAAGCTTCATTCTTCTTCACAAAAGTTGCTTGGATCTTCATTCTAGTGAGGATTTTAGAGGCTAAAGTTTCGTTTTATCCTTGGTTCAAGTGGTGTTCTTGAAGGTATAAAACCTTAACTCTAATCTCTTTTTTTGTTGCTTAATACTTTATGCTAGCTTAATTAGATGTTAGTTTAAGCTTTAAATTTCATGTTTCAAAATTCTAGAAATGGTTTTAGAAACTCGAGTTAAGGTTAAAGCTTAATTTAAGTGTTTAATATTTAATTGAAGTGTTAATTTATGTTTTGGAGAAGCTTAACCTAGTAGAAAATGCTAATTTTTGTTAATTACTACTTTGTTTAATTAAGGGTTTTTGCTTACTAGGTTTTTGCTAAAACTTAATTAAGCAAGTTTAAAAATATAGAAATGGTTTAAATGGTTTAACCTTGCTATTTGAAGATATTTGTAAATTATAGTTTTGGTAAAACTTGTAGTTTTGTGCTATAAAGATAAGTACTGCTTACTAGATTTCGGTAACTTTTAGGCGTGGGTTTGTTTTGGCGTTGCGACGTTATTTATTTTGAGTCCACGTTTATTATTGTGTTTTGAATGCGCGATCGGGACGATCGGAATCTAGACTAGGTGTTTCGTAATTTGGCGACCCTAGTTAGGATTTTTGGCCGATATCGTGCGCGTTTGATGCGCTAAGCGCGCAGTGTAATTTTCAGGACGTTATTCTTGTGTTTCGATGTCTTTTCGTCGATATAGAATATATGCTTATGTGACGTGTTTGTGAAATTTTAGGTTCACAAGCGGGGACTTCGGACGCTACGACAAGAGGAAAACAGGTGGTAGGCTTCACCTACCTTGGAGCGTTGGTGAGTAGATTTAATATCTACAAGGGAATCGCCCGCATGGCATTATGCATCTGGGCTAGAGATGTTATTTCTGTCGCATATTCTATGTCATATTTAGAATTGCGCATTTACCCTATTACTTAGATATTGTTGTGCTTGGACTAGTATCCTTAAGACACTGCACATATTATTGACGATTTATGTTGCACGAGCACTGATTGTATGCTACACACACCGTAAATAATTGCCATGTCACGCACAACCCACTTATAGATATGATATTGCTTGGTTAGGGACATTGAGACTTTGATTCATATTTCTTTACGCATTGACTTATATCATACCTGTATACCTACATGCTTACACATATGTTCTGATATACTTACATGCTAGTTATCTGTATACCTATATTGTATCGTACTATTAGTGATAGGTGCATACACACTTTACGATACAACTACAGGTATACTTTGCATATATGTTACTTATACCCGGAGGGGTACCCTACATATTTTACTTATACCCAGGAGGGTATACTACATCATTTGCTTATAGGTAGACAACTATACTTAGCTGTACCATATTGATTTCGTATACATCTGGTTTCAGCTACATATTTTCCTTTATATGCTCGCATTTCAGATATATCGCACATATTTATTCCTGGATTTGCGCATTGTTATTTGGATTTTACATGATGTTTTCTGGATTTGGGAATCGCGGGAGTTCATGAAATTATGCATTAATTGAAAAACCCGGTTTTCTTGATATGATATTTACGCAGCCACCATGAGATTTATCGGTTCTGATTATATACTCTATACGAGGTGTGAATGCCGTATGAGGGTACATAGTGGGGCCCGGTATGGTTCCCCTCGGCAAGAAGATCGATGGACTTTGCCGATTGAGCCTGGAGACGGGCGAGTACCTACCGGTGACAGTACCAATGACCCGGCGGGGATCGTGGGGATACCGTTGGGAGTCATGTACGTATAGATACGTCGAGAGGCGAGGGTCAGAGCTAGGCACTCGAGCTTTCGGGATAGCGTATGATACGTACCTATCAGGAGGCCAGTCGTGGTGACAGCACCTGATAGATCAGTATTTCTGTGTCGATGTTTGGCACATTGGTTTCATGATATTTCTAATTACATATTTAATAGGGGATTGAGCCGCCGTTATCTATACCCTTACACCAATATTAGTGGAATGTGACGCTAATATATGTGTATTGACCTCATCATATTTATTTATGTCATTATATTTAGGATGTTAGAATTTTGCTGGGGATTTGATTCGGGATATAAGAGATTCTTTTGAGATTGGATACTGGATAGATATGTGAGATCTACTTGATATTGTACATTCGAGATATATGAGATCTACTTGCTGTTGTACATTCGAGATATGTGAGATATACTTGATATTGTACATACGAGATATGTGAGATCCACTTGATTTTGTACATTCGATATATACGAGATATACCTGATGATTGTACATTCGATATATGTGAGATATAACTTGAGGTTGTACATTCGGGATATATGAGATATACTTGATATTGTGCAATTGAGGAGATGTGATACTTAGATAATATGAGAGCCAATTTAGGGGCTGATTCGAGGAATTGGTATTTAAATTGTCTTGCTGGATTGTGATCCTACCACGATGTCAGCATTCTGTGGAAATGACATACTTCACTTCATACCTCACCTTATCTGTTGTGCATTGCTTCATGTACTAGTAGTACCTGTTAGTGTACCTTTCTTGATTGTTGCACATTTACATTCTCATATCCTTATCGCATGATTATTGCATACTGTTGTCATATCATTATTGCTTTATATATATTGGTTGTACCTGCTAGTGTACTTTCCATTATTCTGCATTCATATGACATGTTATTACTGTTAATTGCATATCTTAGATTCACGCTTTACGTGCATACTTGCGATTACCTGCATATGTTATTTACTATTCACGAGTTGGCAACTCACCCCCGTTGTGCCACAGTGTTTGCAGGTGTTCCTCAGGATAGTCAGAGGCAGGCTATCATCACTCATCTTATCATCTTTTGTTATGGATACCGCATCAGCTCACAGTGTGCAGTTTGCTTAGGTGGGTTTTGTGGTTATTCGTTGTATTGTATATTCGTTGTATCTCTGTACTCTCCATCTACTATTTTCATATTGACTTAGAGACTTGGTGAGGACGATGTTGTATATTATGTTGGATTTGTTGTCTTTTATACAGTTTCCTTTCTATTGTCTTCTATTTCTTCGCTACGACGTCGTATATTTGTGGTGGTGATTGTTTTCCGTCTTTGAGCGTGGATTTGCTCCCGTTGGGGATTCTTTACTTTTTATTTATGTTGTACCCACTTTTGGGGTTGGCTTTTACAAAGGAGGTGCTGCCAAAATTTTAAAGGAAATAAAGTTGGACTTTTAAAGAATTTGGGTTGTGATTTCAAAGACTTTTAAACAATGTTTCTTATATTTTCTGGTCTTTTACTGGTTTAGATTTCTGGGTTTTGGCTTTCTTTTACTGTGTTACGCCTGTAGATGTTGCGTAGTATTAGGGCCGTCACGTGCCAATTTCGGGTCGTGACAGGAATAATCAGACTCAACCACGAATCAGACTAAAAGAAATGTAAGTCGAAGTTCTATAATTGTTAGGGTCCTTATTGTAATTTATAAAACTTGAGGGGGTTTTATGTAAAAATACTTTTGTATAGTTTTCAAGATACACCTCAAGTATTTATTATTCGTCTTTATAGTAATAATGAGTGTAATTTTATTTTGTGATATCTCTTAATGAAAATATTCTAATTCCAAAAATAAAGGTATTTATCTTTAATATTGATTTAGTTGAAATTCATGGTATTTTAATGTAAAAATCTAGTCTTGTTATTTTTAGAAAAAGTGGGATATTTATATTATAACAAAATAGATCTTTTAATGATAATATCCATATATTTATACAAAAATAATTTCAATAGTTATTTTATATAAAAATATCATTTTCTTAAGATATCGTATTTTAAACCTTTCGAGACCGAATGCTCCTTGCGGAGGTCTGAATCTCGCACTACTAAGCCGAGGGTGTACGATAAACCGTACTATTCGTAATGGGTTCCCCAAATGTGGGTTGTAGTGGCGCTGTGCAAAGATTTATAAATACTAATCCTTATAATACGGTTTTATTAAAGTAAAAGGTATTTATTTGAAAAAATTGATTTTCCGTATTTTAGATTCTAGGGTTTTATATTTCAACTAGACTATTTCTAAATGGTCTAAACGATAAATCATAGAAGCCTCAAATCGCCTCTTCACCTCTAATTGCGGCCAGGTAAGTGCCATGTGAGTGGGAGGCTCTCCACTACAAGTAGTGGTCCTAATTAAGTAACCACTCCTCTTAGACACACTTGCCTAGACACCACAAAGTCAGGTTTAGATAAACGATCGATGTCCACGACATATCGTATTTTCCTTTTAAAAGATATTGTTTTAAAATTGTATATAACCTAGAACTTTTAAAAATGGAATTTTAATGTAAAATCTTGTTTTATCGTATTCTAAATTTTCAAGGTAGCGTGTTATAATTACATATGAGTGTGTGTGGAGGTAGGTCATTACCTTGTGATCTATTTTAAGGTATAGTAAAGTTTTGGGGTTAAATGTGATAAACTAAATATGGTGGTTTTTAAGTGAAAGAATACGATATATTGCAAAAGCTATCATTTCATGTGTGAAAACTTGTTCAAATTAATTTTTAAGTGATTAGTAGTCAACATGAAGATATTTAAGTATTATGGAATTAGTGATAAGTGAGATTTGATAGAAAACCGAATCGGAAATCGGTTTGTTTCGATTTCCGTTGGGTTTGAAAAGTCGTATTTTAATGGAAGAAAAGAAAGGTAGAAAAGAGGGACTTACGGGTTTGGACAACGCTAGAGAGTGAGAGGAAGGTAGTGGGTTTGCCGGTGCGTCGAAACGTCGTGAAGAGGTCCTAGTACGATCACCGGGATTTCGCCGTCGATTTCGTCAGCGCTTCGCCTTTCGCTCGTTTTCTCACGTACCAAGTTCTCTTGGAATTTTGGGAGAGTGGACTTAGAAAAAGTGATGAGAGGGTAGAGGGTATGGGGGTTTTATATAGTGTTAGGCTAGGGTTAGGGTTTTAATTAAAAAAAATATAAAAATATATAAAAAACATTAAAATTCATTAAATTTTTGGAGTAAAAGTGATTTATTGAGAAATTGATAACCGATAAAAAAAATTAAAGTATTCAGGTGAGAAAACCAGGTCAACACAGAAAAATTCCGTGTTGACGACTCGGCCGTCCGGCCGAGTCCTGCCGGCGGCGCCGGCCCAAGTCGAGCTGAGTCGAAGGCTCGTCGGGTGGGGAAACTCCTGGGGGGAATTTTGGTGCATCTAACTTTTTGTCTTCAGGTCAAGTTTTGTGAGTTATGGCGGTTTGACTATTGACTTTCCAAAAATTTAAAACAAAATAAATTTAAAAATAATGTGGGGCATGAGATTTGAACTCTGGTGGCTTGGTTCAGCAGTGCAAGGTATTACCAATGAGCTACAAGCTCCTTCTTGTAATTATGGTGTTATTTAATTACTTAAAATGATAGCAGCAAGAGTAAATACTCCAAGTATACATTAAATTTAAAGTAATTTCTTGTACACTAAAAATGGAGTTATTACATTCTTGTAACTTGTAATTAAAAACCAAAATAATTACCTATATTTTGTGCTCAGGCTAAAATACCCCTTTGTGGATTTTGAAAATTTTAAAAATTTTGTATAGAAAAAGTGTATAAGAAAATTAGGGTTGTTACATTCTACTCTCCTTATAAAAATTTCGTTCTCGAAATTTGAAAAAGGAAAGTGTAACAGTGCTAGGAAGTTTGGCGAATAAAAGTGATACGATGGTGAAAAAGGCTTACCGGTGTTACCTTGATCTATAGTCTTGGCTTCTACGGCTTCTAATGTAAAGGTTTGCCGCCGTGGTATATTCCTTCTAGCTGGAGGCACATTCTTCCTTTGAGGCCTGTTTCTCTGCCTTCTAGGCATGTCCCTCATTGCTTGTTGGAATTGGCGAGTAGGCTGTGCAGGTGGTGGAGCAGGTAGTGCAGGACGAGTTGCAGGAGCCTGGATGGTTGGCCGCTGCGTGTAGTTGGTGTGTGTGTGAGTTGAGTTGCTATTGTAAGGACAGTTCCCAATTCCATGGTTGGATGCGCCACAAATTAGATACAGGCTTTTTGCGCGCCTACAGTCCTCCACAAGTGTCCTTTTCTATGGCAGTAATGGCAAATTTCTTCATTTCTCCTGGGTTCAAACGGTGTCCTGGAAAAGGCTCCTCCTACCATTTGAGTGGCAGGGCGTTTCAAACCGGCAGATTGGGGACTGCCCCTCGCCTTTATCACCGCCTCATAACTGCGGGCAGCTTCCAGAGCATCCTCATGAGTCAAAAATTTTCCCATGGCTAGAGCAGCCTGAATCTCCGTGTCCAGTCCTTGTTGAAAGCGACGGGCTCTGATCTCGTCCGTCGGTATCAAGTGTGCCGCGAATCGGCTTAACATGGTGAATTCAACGTCGTATTCATCTACTGATTTGTCCTACATTGAACCCTGTTGTAGATGAATGAACTGCTGCTCCATTGCAAACCTGGCAGTCACAGGGAAGTATTTCGCGTCGAACTTCTCGCGAAAAGTCTTCCATTCAATCGGCTGTACCAGAAGGCTTTCTTCCGCCTTCCACCAGTTGCGAGCATTATCCGTGAGTTGTAGTTTCACCACACGGACCCAAGCGATGTCTGGCACTTGAGCTGCTGCCAGATCATCTTCGATACTTTGTGCCCATTCTTCAGCTTCAAGAGGGCTTCCTTTACCAGAGAACTGCTTGGGGTGCAAAGCCCTGAATTGCTTTACCCCTGGTGCGTCGGTCTCAGGACGGTTCAGGAGTTGTTGTTGTCCCTCGAGAAGGCTGCGGATCGCTTCAAGTAGCACTGTTTGCTCGGTGGTGTTAGTTGTATGTATGCCCTAGAGGCCAGTATTGTACAGATTATATATATTATATTGGATGCTTGGACATATATAGAGATGACTTTCTTGCTCGACATGATAGTATGCTATCTGGTTGCTCTTTATCTTAACATGTACACTAGTCTCTTTATACTGTCTTATAGTTACATGTTGGTAAAGCCCTTAGGATTTGTACTTGACTACCTGGACTATGATGCAGATCATACTAGTGGGGACATGGTAGTCCATAAGTACATCCTTCAAGGTCCCTAGTAGTGGGTGTATTGAGACGGGGCATCGATATACCAGAGTAGACTAGCGTATACGCTTCTCGACCCATGTGATGGGCGATGGATGATCCCATATCCATTGGTGTTTGACATCAGAGATGGTATACGGGTGCTCAGTGGAGACTGAGTACACTGGACGGACTCGCCGAGAACTCTCAGATGGTATTATACCTCACGTCAGATGGCAGTTCTCAGGTGACACTTGTACAGGTTAGTCTGTAGACCCGAGATCGTCATAAAGTCTTGTGTGATTCCCACTGTGCTTTGATCTCCACCTTACCACGTCCATGAGGGCGTGCAAAACGGTGGTCTTTGGGCACAGTCCCGAGTCACATGGAGGCAATGAGCGATAGGAGGGGTTTCGTCTCTCCCGGTATTGGGGGTTGATGTTGCGCAGTGCTCGATTGGCCGTAACAGGGAAGTCCCTGGCCAGGGCTGATCAGAGATTTGCTGGTAAGTGTTACCAGTAGTTTCTTGACCCGTTACGAGCCTCACATCGGCACGACTTATCGGGTTATTGGGGTCTGACGTTTACCACCCCTAGACTTGATATGCGACGTATCAGACGAAGAGACCGGACTGTACGGTAAGTGTTACTGGTCGGATTCGCAGGAGTGTGAGCGGGCTAGCTCGTCGATCTTCTGATCGCTCAATACCCGGGTGGCCGTTACGTTTAGCAGACCGCTTGCGGCTTGTGGGTGCTTGATATGATCATCATCTGCTACCGGCGTATTGACGAGTCTTTAGAGTCCTACACAGAGGTTTCCTGGTTCAAGCGAAATGAAATAGGAGCGCATATGAGATATGTGCAGGACCGAGAATAATGCGTGTATGTGATACCGCATTTCATTCTCGCGATATATGTTTCGATTGGTTATATTCGATATGACCTAGTTATCGAATCATTGATTCGATAAATCGATGCATTGAATACTAGTCGGTTATGTGCGACATGACCGGATCATTGAATCAAGTGTTGATTTAATGATTTAATGTATAATTATATATTTGATATATTACTTTGCATTAACTAGTATTGGTTCACTTTAAACGGATTTTTCTCACTTGGATTGCACATTGTATATGTGATATACTTTTGTGCACTTTTTTGTATCATGTTTGATGATACTTGATCATATGGTTAAGTGAATAGAATTAAACCATGGTTATTATGATAATTAGGGTTTTGCATATTTAGTTATTCATTTATTTAGTTATTCATTTATTTGGATAAGTTTAAGATAAGAATGGTGGCTTTATTTGTTTTATGTTGAAGCTTCATGAAGCTTTGACTTTGCTAACCATCCTTATCTTCATGCTTAACCCTTACCCATCCAAGTGACTATGGTTAATTCTCTACACTTAACCCTAGTTTAATTTATGATAAGTATTTTGATTTTCTATTTCTTTTTTGATATAGAACTTATCATAACTATCTTGATCTTCTTCTTCTTCAAGCTTGCAACATCAATGGCAACTTGAGTTTTAGTGAGTAAAATCCAATTCCAAAGAGAACCCACCTCCTATTTCTTCACCCTCTACCTCTTGCCAAGTTGTTTTGGGTGTTTACTTCATAAGTTTCACAAGTTTGTGAAGTCGGAGCTTGAACTTGCGATGCCTCGAGGTAGATCGTCTTTGACACAAAGCCGACGACCTAGCTTGCCCGTTTCTCCGATGAAGCCAAAGTTCGAGTTTGGGAATCGAGATGGACAGCGAGAGGATGCCTTCGTGGAGCCAAGGAAGAGGATTACCGGATCTACAAAGGTTGTAGCATCTAACCTATAGTTAATTTGTTAACTAGTTTTATATTTCGCCTAGACATCTAGCAACGATCCGTTAACTAGGGTTTCTCGGCACCATATTTTTTAAATTTGGCATGTTCGATGCCTTATGAGACCTCTATAGGGTGCCTAGGAACCTTTCACTGGTATCAGAGCCTAGCTAGAGCCTTAGGCGAAGTCTAGACGGATTTTGAAGTCCGATCGAACCCGAAAGTCTAAAATTTCCATGCTCTCTGTACTTTTTTGAAAACAGTGAGTTTTTCAACATTAAAAATATTTAGAAAATCAAACAGGGTTTTATATGAATTACTGTAAAATCCGGGGCCCTAATTCAAATAATCCACCGCGGAACCGCGGCACGAGCTAGGCTTGTGCGGCGGTTCCGCGGCCGTTTGGTCTCCCCTTGAGTTGACTTTTGCACAGTAATTTATATTTAACAGTGATGTGTTCTCTGGATAGTTTTAATATTTATTCAAGTGTTGAATAATCTGGGATGTTTTGGAGCTTCGGTATTTCGATCGGATTATCAAATTTCGTCTTTTGTGTTTTTCCGGATAATTTCCAGAATATGTTAAAAAGTTCGACCGGATATAAATACCCAATTTTTCCCCTGTCGGGAAATTTCCAAGTGTTGGATTTTTCCGAAGTTTAACGACGTTCTAAGTAGTGCAAGTAACGCGATGGACCCTCTAGAAGACAACAAACCTTAACTCGATTATGTGACCGTCTTGAACTGCCCTTTGAACCTTCGGGTTTGGGGCAGTACGGCGTGCCACATGTGAGGCGTTGGCTTGACCCTTCTACGGCTGGACCGTCGGTACTGAGGCACGAACTGAATGTTGTTAGACTTATTTCATGTGTTGAGCTGTATCGGGAAAACTTGGGTATTCGACTATTCGATCGGAAAGTTTAACATTTTCTGTTTATCTGGAATGTGATACAATAATTGGAATTCATAAACAGTTATGTGATAACTGAATGAATGTTATAAATCTAGCGGTTTAGTTTCATTTTATATTGAAAAGTGTTTTCGATAATGAGACTAAAATGCGGGGTTTATATCTGTTAGGCATGTGATGTCTAAGTATTTCATTTGTTTAGGCATGTGATGTCTAAAGAAGTTGCGGATTCCAATTGTTGTAGTTTTACACTTTCTTTTCTGTGACCCTAAGTGTAGTATGTTCATATCGCCGGTTTCGTTGCTATACGTCAACGACAATTGAGGTATGCATACTTACTTACGTTGATGACATGTGATGTTATGTGTTGCTGGATATGTTATATTGGATCGTCGTGTTCGAATAGCCGGGGTTTTTTATGTGAGATGAGTGTTTTTCATTTTCATTCATGTAAAAACTTGTATGTAATATTCTTTTATTTGGGGCACTTCCAGGTAGCGGAAGTTGTCACCCTTTGTATATTATTTACTTTTCCGCATTAGGTCAGACCCAAGGAGGGGAGCACAAGTAACCGGGTTCTGGGGTCCAGTGGGAGACCAACTCGAGGAGTCGAGTTCGGGTCTCCTAACCCTAGAATTGGCAGGGTTGCTTGCCGCTCTCGTAGGGGTCTAGGGGTGTGGGATTGGCTATTCATCACGACCATGGAATCCGTGTTTTATACTGGCTCGTATTGAAAACACGGATGTCCTAGTATATCCAATATTTCATATGTTTATTCTGCTGCGATATCTGTGTTGTGACTCTGTGATGGATATAGTATATAGTATATATGATATATTATATAGACGTTACTTATGTTTTACACCCGCGCTAGCCCTGCCCTGCTCTGTCGTTAGTTACCTAACCTAACGGTGCACGAGGGGACATCGAGGCGAATGCGGATGGCATAAGTGTACGTCATATCTATCTGTGATGTTTAGGTATTTAAATGATGGGACTTCATTAATGTGATTAATGAAAGATAAGAAACCTAAGATGTTGTAGAATCGAATTTTAAAATAAAACAGGTAGCTACAGTTCTTGCTTTGCACAGCGGTATATATGATATACCCCGCACCTTATTCGATGAGGAAAGGACCGAGATCCCTTCACCGGGAGTGACTCCTTTAGCAATAACTGGCAAATGCTACACACTCGGTTTGTTTTTGATAGCTTTTATAGTTTCTGCTTTGCACAGTGATATATATGATATATCCCGCACCTCATTCGACGAGGAAAGGGCCGACGATCCCTTCACTGGGAGTGACCCCTTTAGCAAAACTAGAAAAGCCTCAAAATCACTCCATTTCAAAACTCCATTTGATTCTACAACGATATCAAGTTCATTACGCAATAGGTTTTCAGAAAAACCTGTCGTAGCCCTCCGTCAATTCAGATAAGAACTGTTTAGTATTCGTGCTGCGTTTGTTGGCCTTTGTCAAGGCGTAGTGTGCGGTAGCTAAATAGTGATTATCTGCTTATGCATATGATGCAGATTGTTTCAGGGTAGTCGTACGACCTTGTTGGCCTTTGTCAAGGGTCGTGCGGGTGGGTTTGATTCAATCAAGAAATGACGGGTTGAACTTGACTAGCATCCTGTGATTTGTTGGCCTTTGTCAAGGTCATAGGACACTAGGGGCAAAATATTATCGGGAATTTCAAGTGTTGAAATTTGCAATGAGATTGCATACCTTCTATGAGATAGTTGGATCCCGATACCCGCTGCGAGTAAGAGTTACTCCTGGGAGAGTTTTACACATTACAATTAGCCGATCAAGTAGGTGTCTAGAAAGGTGTCAACGGGGTTACGCCTCTGGGAAAACGAGGTTTACATTAATTAGGTTCGTGCGAAAGCACGGGGGACCTCCCTCAAAGTACCGACACTGGCCTGGCTGAAAGATTGGCGAACTTGTAGTGTGTAATTAATCCCGGCTAGTCTTTCCTTTTAGGGTTTGAAGGAAGATTTGATAAAAAGCAGTGGGAGCCATCCTGATTAGATAAGATAATAACCAATCTGATCTTGCACGAGCATACGCTAAAGTGTTTTCTTCTCTCTCTCTCCAGGTAGCGACCATTTCATGCCTTAATAAAGATAATAATATGGATGTATTGACCGAACCCACATGTTATACTGTGCTGGGGAACGTTGGTTCCGTTCTTTCCTGTAAGAGTTATAGGAATGAACAGGATACAGGGGAATACCAGGATTCCCATGCCACCCGAATGAAGAAAGTACATGTTGATGCATTTTCTTCGGGTGTGTTCGTTACAGAGAACTGTTTCTCCATTTGCTCTACGTCCTGGGTATTAGATACCGGGTCAGGATCCCATATATGTAATCAGTTACATGGGTTTAGGAAAGGTAGGGAACTTGGAGAAGGTGATAAAGACATTAGAGTTGGAAATGGTGCAATTGTTGCAGCTAAGACTGTCGGAGAATATCACCTTGTATTACCAACTGGAAATACATTGGTTCTGAATGAATGCTATTACATGCCGAACCTGATATGCAACATTATATCGGTTTCTTTATTAAGTAAAGAGGGATATAATTTTGTATTACAGGACAATGTTATGAACATTTTCCATAACCAAAAGTTGGTTGGATCAGGCACGTTATGCAATGGCATTTATGTTCTAAATCAATCAACAGTCCTGAGCATAACAAACACACACAAGAGGAAGAGTTCTGAACTCAATGAATCCTTCTTATGGCATTGTAGACTGGGTCACATCAATGCGACACGACTAGCTAAGTTGCATAAAGATGGATATTTAAATCCGTTTGAATTTTCATCTTATGACACTTGCCAGTCATGTCTCAAAGGCAAGATGACCAAAACTCCGTTTACGGGACACGGAGAAAGAGTTACCGAACTCTTGGGACTGATACATAGTGATGTATGCGGTCCCATGTCTACACATGCCAGGGATGGTTCTTCATACTTCATTACATTCACTGACGATCTCTCTAGGTTCGGGTATGTGTTCCTGATGAAACACAAATCAGAAGCTTTTGAGAAATTTAGGGAATATAAGCAAGAAGTTGAGAACCAAACCGGAAAAAGTATTAAAATCCTACGATCTGATCGAGGAGGAGAATACTTAAGCAATGAATTCCTGGACTTCCTAAAAGAGAATGGGATTCTCTCTCAGCTGACTCCTCCATATACACCACAGCACAACGGTGTATCAGAACGGAGGAACTGCACCCTATTAGATATGGTGCGCTCTATGATGAGCACAGCTGAGTTACCTATTTCCTTCTGAGGTTATGCGCTGGAGACAGCAGCATACCTATTGAATCAAGTTCCATCTAAATCTGTACCTACCACACCATATGAGATATGGAGTGGGAAGAGACCATGTCTTAAACGAGTTAAGATATGGGGTTGCCCGGCCTATGTCAAAAGGCAAAATCCGGACAAACTCGAGGCACGGTCAGTTCTATGCAAGTTTGTGGGATATCCCAAACATTCACATGGATATCTTTTCTACCATACAGAGGAACAAAAAGTGTTTGTTTCTCGCCATGCCACCTTTTTGGAAAAGGAATTTCTTGCAAAAGAAATTAGTGGCGATGAGGTAGAACTGGAAGAAATTCCGGCTACACAAACTCAAACTGAAGATTTAGTGGAACCAGAGGATTCAGTAGCTCCCGATGAACCTCAGCCTCTCCGCCGATCTAGTAGGGTTCCTCGCCAACCTGAGAGATACTACGGTTTTCTCATGGACGGTGGAAGCGAGGATTGCATCATGGATGATGATGACCCAACTAGCTTCGAGCAGGCCATCACGAGTAGGGACTCAGTGAAATGGCTGGATGCTATGCGGTCCGAGATGGAATCCATGTACACCAACAAAGTATGGACTTTGGAAATTGCTCCTGAAGGGGTAAAACCCATTGGGAGCAAGTGGATCTTCAAGAAGAAACTTGGTGTAGATGGGAAAGTGGAGACTTTCAAAGCTAGACTTGTAGCAAAGGGTTTTCGTCAAAGACCAGGTGTGGACTATGACGAGACCTTTTCTCCAGTGGCTATGCTTAAATCCATCCGAATCATGCTTGCCATTGCTGCCTTTCATGACTACGAAATCTGGCAAATGGATGTTAAGACCGCCTTTCTAAATGGTGATTTAGAAGAGTGCGTGTACATGACTCAGCCAGAGGGCTTCGTAGACAGTGGGAGCAGCGGGAAGGTGTGCAAGCTGCTTAAATCCATTTATGGATTAAAGAAAGTATCGCGGAGTTGGAACATCTGCTTTGACGTCGTTATCAAAGAGTTTGATTTCGTCAAAAATCCAGATGAACCTTGTATCTACAAGAAGGTGGCAGAGAGTAAGGTCGTCTTCCTCGTATTGTACGTGGACGACATACTCTTGATAGGAAATGATATTCCTATGCTGCAATCGGTCAAACTCTTCTTATCACAAAGATTCTCAATGAAAGATCTTGGTGATGCCTCCTGCATATTGGGAATAAGGATCTATAGAGATAGATCCAAACGGATTTTGGGATTGTCCCAATCCAGGTACATTGACACCATACTAAAGAGGTTTAGTATGGAAGAGTCCAAGCGTGGGAATATGCCCACGATCTCTGGAGTCACTCTCTCCAAAGAGATGTCTCCCAAGACTGATTTGGAGAGAGCTCGCATGCAAGGGATACCCTATGCTTCGGCGGTAGGCTCTATCATGTATGCGATGCTATGTACCAGACCCGATGTAGCATACTCACTAAGTGTAGTGAGCAGGTATCAAGCTGATCCTGGAGAGAGTCACTGGACAGCTGTGAAGAGCATTCTCAAGTACTTGCGAAGGACTAGAGATATGTTCTTGGTGTATGGTAACGGAGAACTCCAAGTGGAGTCCTTTACCGATTCGAGCTTCCAGAGTGATAAGGACGACTCTAAGTCGCAGTCGGGCTTTGTCTTTACCCTTTACGGAGGGGCGGTTAGCTGGAAGAGTTCCAAGCAGGAAACCGTGGCAGACTCGACGATGGAGGCTGAATACATCGCTGCCAACGATGCTGCCAAAGAGGCTGTCTGGATCAAGAAGTTCATTACTGAACTTGGAGTGGTTCCATCCATTGAGCGTCCAATACCTTTGTATTGTGATAACAATGGAGCGGTGGCTTTGGCCAAGGAACCCAGGTCCCATCAGCGGTCCAGGCATATTCTGAGGCGGTATCACCTGATCCGGGAGATAGTTGATCGCCGGGAGATCGAGGTCAGGAGGGTTGACACGAAGAACAACACGGCGAATCCACTCACGAAGGCCATTCCCCAGATACAGTTTGAGAGACTCTTCGGGATGCTCGGTATGAGATACTACAGCAGCTGGCCCTAGTGCAAGTGGGAGATTGTTAGTTGTATGTATGCCCTAGAGGCCAGTATTATACAGATTATGTATATTATATTGGATGCTTGGATATATATAGAGATGACTTTCTTGCTCGACATGATAGTATGCTATCTGGTTGCTCTTTATCTTAACATGTATACTAGTCTCTTTATACTGTCTTATAGTTACATGTTGGTAAAGCCCTTAGGATTTGTACTTGACTACCTGGACTATGATGCAGATCATACTAGTGGGGACATGGTAGTCCATAAGTACATCCTTCAAGGTCCCTAGTCGTGGGTGTATCGAGACGGGGCATCGATATACCAGAGTAGACTAGCGTATACGCTTCTCGACCCATGTGATGGGCGATGGATGATCCCATATCCATTGGTGTTTGACATCAGAGATGGTATACGGGTACTCAGTGGAGACTGAGTACACTGGACGGACTCGCCGAGAACTCCCAGATGGTATTATACCTCACGTCAGATGGCAGTTCTCAGGTGACACTTGTACAGGTTAGTCTGTAGACTCGAGATCGTCATAGAGTCTTGTGTGATTCCCACTGTGCTTTGATCTCCACCTTACCACGTCCATGAGGGCGTGCAAAACGGTGGTCTTTGGGCACAGTCCCGAGTCACATGGAGGCAATGAGCGATAGGAGGGGTTTCGTCTCTCCCGGTATTGGGGGTTGATGTTGCGCAGTGCTCGATTGGCCGTAATAGGGAAGTCCCTGGCCAGGGCTGATCAGAGATTTGCTGGTAAGTGTTACCAGTAGTTTCTCGACCCGTTACGAGCCTCACATCGGCATGACTTATCGGGTTATTGGGGTCTGACGTTTACCACCCCTAGACTTGATATGCGACGTATCAGACGAAGAGACCGGACTGTACGGTAAGTGTTACTGGTCGGATTCGCAGGAGTGTGAGCGGGCTAGCTCGTCGATCTTCTGATCGCTCAATACCCGGGTGGCCGTTACGTTTAGCAGACCGCTTGCGGCTTGTGGGTGCTTGATATGATCATCATCTGCTACCGGCGTATTGACGAGTCTTTAGAGTCCTACACAGAGCTTTCCTGGTTCAAGCGAAATGAAATAGGAGCGCATATGAGATATGTGCAGGACCGAGAATAATGCGTGTATGTGATATCGCATTTCATTCTCGCGGTATATGTTTCGATTGGTTATATTCGATATGACCTAGTTATCGAATCATTGATTCGATAAATTGATGCATTGAATACTAGTCGGTTATGTGCGACATGACCGGATCATTGAATCAAGTGTTGATTTAATGATTTAATGTATAATTATATATTTGATATATTACTTTGCATTAACTAGTATTGGTTCACTTTAAACGGATTTTTTTCACTTGGATTGCACATTGTATATGTGATATACTTTTGTGCACTTTTTTGTATCATGTTTGATGATACTTGATCATATGGTTAAGTGAATAGAATTAAACCATGGTTATTATGATAATTAGGGTTTTGCATATTTAGTTATTCATTTATTTAGTTATTCATTTATTTGGATAAGTTTAAGATAAGAATGGTGGCTTTATTTGTTTTATGTTGAAGCTTCATGAAGCTTTGACTTTGCTAACCATCCTTATCTTCATGCTTAACCCTTACCCATCCAAGTGACCATGGTTAATTCTCTACACTTAACCCTAGTTTAAGTTATGATAAGTATTTTGATTTTCTATTTCTTTTTTGATATAGAACTTATCATAACTATCTTGATCTTCTTCTTCTTCATGCTTGCAACATCAATGGCAACTTGAGTTTTAGTGAGTAAAATCCAATTCCAAAGAGAACCCACCTCCTATTTCTTCACCCTCTACCTCTTGCCAAGTTGTTTTGGGTGTTTACTTCAAAAGTTTCACAAGTTTGTGAAGTCGGAGCTTGAACTTGCGATGCCTCGAGGTAGATCGTCTTTGACACAAAGCCGACGACCTAGCTTGCCCGTTTCTCCGATGAAGCCAAAGTTCGAGTTTGGGAATCGAGATGGACAGCGAGAGGATGCCTTCGTGGAGCCAAGGAAGAGGATTACCGGATCTACAAAGGTTGTAGCATCTAACCTATAGTTAATTTGTTAACTAGTTTTATATTTCGCCTAGACATCTAGCAACGATCCGTTAACTAGGGTTTCTCGGCACCATATTTTTTAAATTTGGCATGTTCGATGCCTTGTGAGACCTCTATAGGGTGCCTAGGAACCTTTCAGGTGGGTGGTGCAGGAACAGCTGGTGTAAGAGGTAGTGCTGGAGGTGTATTGTTGACGTTGGTGCTGGTGTTATTCGGGGAATCCATTACCTTGAAGAAAATTTTTGGTTTAGGACAGATTCAAATACATGAAATGATAATATTCAAGGAATAGAAATTTGTAAGATTCAAGAAAAATGAATTGTAAAGAATGTTTTAGTTGCTGGTTCTTGTGTTATATTGCTTAGGTTATTCACGCAGACCAGAACTGCATGATAGGGATTCATACAGCTCTGACCTGCATCGGGCCACCAACAAAACCTGTCACGCCCCGCTTCCCAGTGTACGGTGAAGGGGACGCGACGAGGTCCGCTACGTATATACTTAGAAGTACACACGCTAAGCGTATCTAAGCAATATAAAAGTAAATCACAAGTGACAAGAGATATAGAAATAACAGCAACTTTATTAATAACATCCTTTTGTACAATGCATGAAAAGTAAATACAACTGGAATGAAAAGCGATGCCTAAACAATGGCATAACAGGAAATGAAAATACTGAATAGAACAAGGTAGAATGTCTAGAGCTCGGGGTCTTAGTGAAACTGATCCAAGTCTTCACCGGTGGGCTCGATCTCTGCTGGGTCCAAAGCACTTGACGACATTCAAAGAAGAAAGAAATAGAATGTCGTCAGTGAACAGGTCGCTCGGTAAGTCCCAAAGATAGGGGAGAAATAGGCAAAGAGTAGGAGAGAGAGAGAGTAACTTTTAATGTTGTATTGTATTGTTGTAATGTTGTATTAACGCTGTTGTTTGTAGCTTGGTACAGAAGAATGCCAGTGTATACGAGAGGGGTCTCTATATGCTCGAGATCATGGCAAACGGAATATAGAGTACAAGGCTCCGTTATACAACCCGGAACAACGGCAATTGGATTCATGTTAGGTGTCTTAATCTTACCGCCTCGTGCCACCTTTAACACCTTCCGTACCAATCTACCCCTTAAACCCCGTAGTGTTTTGTTTGTATTGTAGTATTGTATTGTGTAAGTTAGATGACTGACCGAAACCATGATATCAGTAAACAGATTGTAACTGCATAATCAGGTAAATGGAATAACGGAATAATGGATGTATATCCATGGTTTGATTCAGTCAAGCTGTATAGATTGTTAACTGGATTCTGAGATTCATGTGTTCATATTGAATTGGAATATTAAAGAATGTAGATTGACTTGAATCATATTCAAGTCAGGAATAATCAGACTCAACCCCGAATCAGACTAAAAGAAATGTAAGCCGAAGTTCTATAATTGTTAGGGTTCTTATTGTAATTTATAAAACTTGAGTGGGTTTTATGTAAAAATACTTTTGTATAGTTTTCAAGATACACCTCAAGTATTTATTATTCGTCTTTATAGTTATAATGAGTGTAATTTTATTTTGTGATATTTCTTAATGAAAATATTCTAATTCCAAAAATAAAGGTATTTATCTGTAATATTGATTTAGTTGAAATTCATGGTATTTTAATGTAAAAATCTAGTCTTGTGATTTTTAGAAAAAGTGGGATATTTATATTATAACAAAATAGATCTTTTAATGATAATATTCATATATTTATACAAAAATAATTTCAATAATTATTTTATATAAAAATATCATTTTCTTAAGATATCGTATTTTAAACCTTTCGAGACCGAATGCTCCTTGCGGAGGTCTGAATCTCGCACTACTAAGCCGAGGGTGTACGATAAACCGTACTATTCCTAACGGGTCCCCCAAATGTGGGTTGTAGTGGTGCTGTGCAAAGATTTATAAATACTAATCCTTAGAATACGGTTTTATTAAAGTAAAAGGTATTTATTTGAAAAAATTGATTTTCCGTATTTTAGATTCTAGGGTTTTATATTTCAACTGGACTATTTCTAAATGGTCTAAACGATAAATCATAGAAGCCTCAAATCGCCTTTTCACCGCCAATTGCGGCCAGGTAAGTGCCAGGTGAGTGGGATGCTTTCCACTACAAGTAGTGGTCCTAATTAAGTAACCACTCGTCTTAGACACACTTGTCTAGACACCACAAAGTCAGGTTTAGATAAACGATCGATGTCCACGACATATCGTATATTCCTTTTAAAAGATATTGTTTTAAAATTGTATATAACCTAGAACTTTTAAAAATGGTATTTTAATGTAAAATCTTGTTTTATCGTATTCTAAATTTTCAAGGTAGCGTGTTATAATTACATATGAGTGTGTGTGGAGGTAGGTCATTACCTCGTGATCTACTTTAAGGTATAGTAAAGTTTAGGGGTTAAATGTGATAAACTAAATATGGTGGTTTTTAAGTGAAAGAATAGGATATATTGCAAAAGCTATCATTTTATGTGTGAAAACTTGTTCAAATTAATTTTTAAGTGATTAGTAGTCAACATGAAGATGTTTAAGCATTATGGAATTAGTGATAAGTGAGATTTGATAGAAAACCGAATCGGAAATCGGTTTGTTCCGATTTCCGTCGGGTTTAAAAAGTCGTATTTTAATGGAAGAAAAGAAAGGTAGAAAAGAGAGACTTACGGGTTTGGACAACGCTAGAGAGTAAGAGGAAGGTAGTGGGTTTGCCGGTGCGTTGAAACGTCGTGAAGAGGTCCTAGTACGATCACCGGGATTTCGCCGTCGATTTCGTCAGCGCTTCGTCTTTCGCTCGTTTTCTCACGTACCAAGTTCTCTTGGAATTTTGGGAGAGTGGACTTAGAAAAAGTGATGAGAGGGTAGAGGGTATGGGGTTTTTATATAGTGTTAGGCTAGGGTTAGGGCTTTAATTAAAAAAAATATAAAAATATATAAAAAACATTAAAAATCATTAAATTTTTGGAGTAAAAGTGATTTATTGAGAAATTGATAACCGATAAAAAAAAATTAAAGTATTCAGGTGAGAAGACCAGGTCAACACGGAAAAATTCCGTGTTGACGACTCGGCCGTCCGGCCGAGTCCGGTCGGCGGCGCCGGCCCGAGTCGGGCCGAGTCGAAGGCTTGTCGGGTGGGGAAACTCCGTGGGGGAATTTTGGTGCATCTAACTTTTTGTCTTTAGTTCAAGTTTTGTGAGTTATGGCGGTTTGACTGTTGACTTTCCAAAAATTTAAAACAAAATAAATTTAAAAATAATGTGGGGCATGAGATTTGAACTCTGGTGGCTTGGTTCAGCAGTGCAAGGTATTACCAATGAGCTACAAGCTCCTTCTTGTAATTATGGTGTTATTTAATTACTTAAAATGATAGCAGCAAGAGTAAATACTCCAAGTATATATTAAATTTAAAGTAATTTCTTGTATACTAAAAATAGAGTTATTACATTCTTGTAGCATGTAATTAAAAACAAAATAATTACCTATATCTTGTGCTCAGGCTAAAATACCCCTTTGTGGATTTTGAAAATTTTAAAAATTTTGTATAGAAAAAGTGTAAGAAAATTAGGGTTGTTACACTCACAATCCGAATCGAAGTGAAAAGTAGTGTCCTTGGCCAATAGAAGGGTTAAGGGTCCAGAAATTTTGCTAAAGTCCTCAATAAATCTCCTATAAAATCCTGCATGACCAAGGAAGGATCGTATATCTTTGACGCAGTTGGGATGGGGGAGGTTTTGAATGACATCTATTTTAGCTCTGTCAACCTCAATGCCTTTTCGTGAAATTATATGTCCAAGTACAATACCTTCTTGGGCCATAAAATGACATTTTTCCCAATTCAAAGTCAAGTTCTTGTCTTTACAGCGGGTAAGAACCGCGTCAAGATTACGAAGGCAGTCCTCAAAGGAGTCCCCAAAAATGGAGAAATCGTCCATAAAAATTTCCAGAAAATTTTCCACCATATCTGAAAATATCCCCATCATGCATCGCTGAAATGTAGCGGGAGCGTTGCATAACCCAAAGGGCTTGCGTCTATAAGCAAAAGTTCCGAAAGGACAAGTAAATATGGTTTTATCTTGATCCTTTTCGGCGATGGGGACCTGATTATAGCCGGAGTATCCGTCCAAGAAACAGTAGTATTCGTGTCCAGCTAGTCGTTCTAACATCTGGTCAATGAAAGGTAGAGGGAAGTGATCTTTTCTCATCGCGGCATTGTGTTTCTTGTAATCAATACATACGCGCCACCCAGTTTGGGTGCGTGTTTGGATTAACTCATTAGCCTCATTAGTGATGACCGTGATGCCAGACTTTTTAGCGACCACATGAATTGGACTTACCCATTGGCTATCAGATATGGGGTAAATTATTCCACTATCAAGGCACTTGACGATTTCTTTCTTTACCTCCTCCTTCATAACGGGATTTAACCGTCTTTGTGGGTCTCAGGTTGGTTTGGCTTCATCCATCAGATGTATGTAATGTTCAACAATTAAGGGACTAATCCCTTTGATGTCGGCCATTGTCCAACCAAATGCTTGCCGATTCGACCTCAACACTGCCAAAAGTGCGTTCTCTTGCTCTAAAGCTAGAGAAGCGGATATAATCACTGGCAAAGTCTCATTCTCTCCTAAATATGTATATTTAAGATGAGAAGGTAGCGGTTTGAGATCAAGAATTGGCGGAGAGACAATAGAAAGTGGGGTGAGGGAATGATATTCGGACTCCCTAAGAGGTTCAAAACTTGCATAAGATATTGACTCGGAAAGTGCTGTTGACTTTTGCAACGAGTCAACGGGTTCAATTTCAAGGTCGGACTCATTGAACATATCCTCACTATGAAGTGGTGCAAGATCAAACGATGTCTCATTAGTGTTGTCGAGAACATCAAAGCAAAGTTCCTCATCCATGCAGCTTTCGGAAGCTATCTCGTGGATGGAACAAACATCCAGTAAATGAGTAGAAGATTCTGATGGCTGACTTCCTAGCTTGTAAATATTAAGCTCAATTGTCATTTTCCCGAAAGATAAGTTCATAGAACCGTTACGATAATTAATTACAGCGTTAGAAGTTGCTAGGAAGGGTCGACCAAGTATCACCGGGATTTGATTGCGTGGGTTTACCACAGGTTGCGTATCTAAAACAATAAAGTCCACGGGAAATATGAATTCCCCGACTTTAATTAGCAGATCATCTAGTTCTCCCCGAGGTTTGGTGATAGATCGGTCTGCCATCTGGAGAGTACAATGGGCGGGTTTTAACTCTCCAATTCCTAACTGCTAGTACACTGAATAAGGAAGCAAGTTAACGCTAGCGCCAAGATCGAGTAAAGCACGATTAATATTTTTACCCCCAATAGAAATAGAGATTGTAGGACAGCCAGGGTCCTTACGTTTCTTTGGTATTTGTTGGGTAAAAGCTGTGCTAACATTACTCGTCATGAAAACCTTCTTAGGCACTTGAGTTTTTCTCTTCCTAGTGCACAAGTCTTTAAGGATTCTTGCATAAGATGGGACTTGTTGAATAGCATCTAGGAGAGGAATATTCACGCTAACTTGCTTAAACATTTCCACAATCTTCTCCATTTGCGGGTTAGGTCTGTTGGCCCTTAATCTGTTTAGAAATGGAGCTTGATCAATAAGTTTTGGGTCCAACGTTTGTGGAGAAGACTGTGGGGACGGATTCGATCCCAAAATTGGAATGGGAATCGACTTAGATAGATTTGGCGAAATGTTCGAGCCTTGGGGAAAACGGAGAATAGGCTCGGATGAAGGTGGGAGACTAGACGAATTAGAGGAAGAAGAAGAAGAAGCTGGGGTATCAATGGTGTCACTAACATCAAATTGCTTACCCACTCGGTTATTCAGCACTCTCCCCGATCTCAACGTAGTAATGGCATTCACATTATGATTTTGTGAATGGCCAGGATTCAGTAGGGGTTGAGATGGGAGTTTCCCTTTCTCTCTTGCACTCATTGCGGCGTTTAACTGTGCGAGTTGGTTTTCTATTGATTTAATACTCTCACCATGGGAGGTGGTGTCTTTCTTTATGGTATCAATAGAAGACTTCATCTCAGCCGACAATTGCATGGAATGTTTCATGAACAAATCCAAAGTTTGTGCAAGTGAAGAGTTGTCAGTACCAACCACTTGTAGTGTAGAAATGTTGGCCGGATTTTGGAAATTTTGTGACTGAAAGGGGGGCTGGTTCTGTGGTTGTGGTTGCTGTGGAGGAGGTCTTTGATAATTACTTTGTTGGTTTTGGTTCCAAGCAAAGTTAGGATGATTCCTCCATCCTTGATTGTATGTGGAAGAATAGGGGTCGTTTCTAGGTCGCTGCTGAAAAGCAGCATTAGCGTGAAACGATGCATTCATAGGACATTCTTCCGTTAAGTGTGAAGGATCCGAACAGCAACCACAGACGGTCTTAGGAAGCGTGACCTGATTTAGGGAGAATGATGAGAATTTGTTCTCAATAGCGTCAAGTTTTTTCTGTATCGCTGCCATTTCGGCTTTTACTGCGATTGAAATATCGAGCTGGTGAATACCTCCCTTAGTTGAAGGTGGTCTTACGCTTTCCCACTGCAAAGTGTTTTCTGCGAGATCTTCCAGATATTTCCATGCTTCACCGTTATCTTTAGACATGAAATTGCATTGACACATTGTTTCAAGCATCTGCTTTGTCGCTGGATTAATGCCCTCATATATAATTCGACATAAATCCCATCTTTGTATTCCATGATGAGGACATTGGACAAGCAGATCCTTGAAACGTTCAAAGCACTTCCAAAATGATTCATTGGGAAGCTGGGTGAACTGGTTGATCTCGCTCCTAATATGGGCAGTCTTATGGTTTGGGTAAAATTTATTAAGAAATGCTATGACGAATTCATCCCAATTAGTGATAGAGTGTGCGGCAGTATTATAAAGTCATTTTTCTGCCAAGTCGCACAGTATGAATGGGAGAAGACGCAAGCGCATAGCATCGACAATCAACTGTGAAGTACCCATCATTGCGCATACGTTTTTGAATTTAGTGATGAAAACGTACGCGTCTTCCGACTAAAGCCCGTGAAACTTAGGTAGCAGATTGATGTAATGGGGTTTAATTTCGAAATTATCCCCGTTAGCTGGTGGAAGAGATAGACAAGTGGGAAGAGGACCACGGATAGGATAGCATCCCTCTTAGAGAGAGATGCGCGGTGGATTCTGCGCACCTACGGGCGGTGGCAGCGTGGTGTTATATTCTAATGGAGTGCCGTCCATCTCGGTCGTGGTGTGTGGTGGGGGAAAAGAGGATGAAGAAATATCGACTTCGGAGTCGATAGCAGGAACGCGGACAAGACGGGCTCTAGGATCCCGTGTCCAGCCGAGTATCCACTAAGCGGATTTAGTGCAAGTGGCAGCGTGTGTGTGATTTTAAAATTGGTTTTTTTTGAAAAAAAGTGGGACTCAAGACAAATCACTCTAAAATGCACAAGCAACCCTAGAACTAAGGTCACCTAGGTCCAATCTCTAGACCGCTCCTAGACTTCTAAAGGACAAGCCGCATGATCAATCCTCTACCGCCTCCGTACTGCCCTTGTAGCCAGGTAAGTGCCAGGTAAGTGGGAAGGAACCACAGTAGTGAGCCTAATTAAAAACCACTATCTTTTGACACACTTTCCTAGACACCACAAAAGTAATGCGGATAAGCGATAGATTACCCACGACCTTCCTCTGTCCTTATTGAGCGCGACAGTCCTTAGAGTCTGGTCTAGATATTTTTCAAATTAATGTAGGGTTGATGCAGATGCTCGGTTTGTGATTTGTGAGGCTTAGGAAGGGTGATGAAATCCCCACCTAATCTGAATTTGGTCTTTGCCCCTTAAAGTCCGTATTAAAATATGCAAAACAAAACCAATCACAAAAATTTTTTCAAAAAGATTTTTGAGCGGCGCTATTTTGCAAAGAATCCTGCAGAAAATAGATTTTATTGGATTTGAGAGGAGAGAGGAAGAGTTGAGAAAGATACCAGAGAAGTTTGGAACCCTAGATCTCCTGTTTCCTCAAGTCTGTGACTCCAGATCTCCTTGCAAAAATTCACGCACAAATCGTTAAATATGCAATTTGCAGTTTTGTTTTAATTATGATATGGATCGTATAAGAATTCAACAAAAATAGTAAGAATAAAAAATTACGCACGTATCCCCGGCAACGGCGCCATTTGATTGATACGAAAAAATGTGTTTTAGTAGTCAACCGCAATCAATAACGGTGTCACGCATAGCTAGACCGAGATGAGTACGGGTCGTCCTCAGGGAAACGTTGAATCTTTTACTCTTACTTTAGACGTGTTGAAAAAGAGAGGAGAAATAAAGAATTTTGTGAAAAGATTTCTAGATCTACGTTAAGCAAGAATGCAAAATATATAGATCTAGATTATTTTAGGGATGTAGTTAATATAATAAGAGGGCTTGTAGGGTTCGTTAGGATTTAGTAGTTATGGACGATTAATTAAAAGTTACCCTTTTTATCCTTTAATAGATTTAAAACTAGAACGACGGTGATGCGTGTAGATTAGGGTTTCTGGAGGGAAAAGGAATCCCACTCTTAACCCTTATCTCGACACGGAACTCCGTTCATATCTAGCCTTTACCAAAACAATCATTAATCTAATCTCTAATCGCGGTCGGAACTAACAAAGAATTGTTAGCGCGCCCGATTAGGATGTTAATGATTGTTTTGATGAAGTTCATAAACTTTATAGGACTTAAAAAAGGTTTAGGGATGTTCATCATCCATTATCCTACTATAATCCTACGAACCCTAACAAGCGGAGAATTACTCGCGCATGTTGGGAGAAAAAGAGATGAAAAGAAATTGCATAATTAAACTATGAAGAAATAGAATAAGAAAAAGAAAGCTACCTTTATTAATCAACAATATTCATTACATTTGAATCCTTAGAAAATGATTACAATTTCTAGTTGCTTCTCGATCTCTTCTAAGGAGGTAGATGAACAGTTGATGACCAGCCTGGATGCGTGAGCCATCTTGGACTTCGTGATCGCGTCGGTTTGATAATTTTTCCAAGAGGCTCTCGGTCCATATTTATAGTCCAAAGCCAGAAACCCTTGCTTCCAAATTAGGTAAATAGTAGCAGAGATTCTCCCAAAAATTGCGCAGCCCCTAACTCATAAATCTTGCCGCGGATCCGCGGCCCAAAGGGGGTATGGCCGCGGATCCGCGGCCATTTGATCAGAGCCGTTGATCAAATTTCTGGGTCTTCTTGTGTGTGACATTTGGCGATCCTTGGAACCTTTGTAACATGGAAATCTTCTCGTGGTTGCTGCCAGACTTGATCTCCAAGTTTTGCTTTCTTAATTAGGCAAGTTTTCTTTAACAACTTGATTTCTTGGAAAAATTCTGCACAACAACTTGGAAAAATTCTGCACAACAACTCAAATAATATTTAGTAGACTTTGTTCTACTAGGATTTGGTCAATGATATTGTTTGCATACATTTTCTTACCAAATGCTAATTATAATATATCAACACATGGAAAATATTATTTTTACAGATAAACCCTCATATGTATGATATATTATAATAAAGACCTTTTTTAATATGGAAATGGTAGGAAAAATGTAATAACAAATGTGCAGTTTTATCAACTGAACAACCATCATCCCAACCATGTCTTGGAACAGAAGCGCCATCTGCTTTATATTAGCAGCCTGTTCCGCGGCCTCCTTATCCTTCATTCCGAGTACTCTTCGCAGAAATTCTGTATCGGTCTCCTTCTCCTGGCGTTGTTCAGACGTCGATTCCAGGCTTTTTTTTTTGGCCAGTGAGTGCTGCCATTTTCGTCAGCATCTCCTGGAGCTTTTGTTGCTGCTCCCGAGCTTTCGTCAACGATCGAGTTTGTGGTCGATGACCCATGGAGGTACGGCTTTCCTCTTTCCCGGAAGCCATGTACACCGTGTGGATGATCATGCCCCCAGAATTGGGACGTTTGGATCCATCACCCTTGGGATTTGCTGCCGGTGGTGGGAGATTCTCCGGCCTTCTCTTTTTGTGAGAAGTCAAAGTCGAAGGAGCTATTGTAACAGGCGCCTAAGAAGTCCCTCACTGCATGCTAGAGGGATGATTGTCCTCTTGTCGAACCTTCATTTTCTCTGGTCGACGAGAGTATTTCTTGTTAATCACAGAATCATGGACTTTCCGCCAAACTCTGTGGATTCGGGAGGACAGCCGCTGAGGGGGCTGCTCCGGCTTCGCTTGTACCATGTTTTCAACATGTAGGGGCGATTTCTTCAGCACTGTGGTCGGGTCGGAGAGTTCTTTTGCACCCTCCCGAGCAGTTCAAAGCTGTTCCTAGTTGGAACAGCAGCATCAACTTCCACCATTGGAGCTGGTGGAGTAGGTCCAGAGGGGGAGTTGCCCCCAGCTTTCCTCACTCGGCGCCAGTGGCACATGGGGCGCCGGGCATCAGCCACTGAGTGCTAAGCACTCCTTATTTGTCTCTTTTTTTTTGAATGATCCATATGATCTTTATCTACTTTTTGTTTACCTAAAATTTCCAAGAAGAGAGTTCTTCTTCCTCGAGAATTTAATTCTCTCTTCTTTCAAAGCTTTCTCTTTTTTTTCGAAGTTTATGGGGAGGGTGGTTTCCTTCGCTCTAGACTTGAAGTCTTAGGTCCTTTATATAGTAGAGACAAATCTGTTGATTAGTTGAAGAAATCTCTCATTGAGAGATCTTAATTGATTTCGGAATTTTACCCACCGTTGGATCTTTGATCCAAGAACTTCTATTTTACAGAAAATATTTTTCTTGTTTTTAACAAGATTAGCGAAATATTTTCCCACATAGAATTTATTCTGTCGATCGGTGATTCTTTAATCACCATTGGATTTTTAATCTAACGATACTCTATTTTACAGAAAGTAATCTTTCTTGTTTAGCAAGATTTGAGGAATATATTCTCAACAGAATTTAATTCTGCATTTTGATGATTTATCATCTCCGTTGGATCTTCGATCCAACGACTCTGTTTAACAGAGAGTAGAATTTAATTCTACCAGGCCCCGACGCTCTCGTGGCAAACACGCGAGACGCTGCCTCTTGAGTTCTTAACAAAGCTTTGCTCTTTTAAGAATTTTTAATTCCTGCGCCGGCGCCCTCGTGACAAACACGTGAGGCGATGCCTCTTGAGTTCTGAACAAAGCTTTGCTCTTTTAAGAATTTTTAATTCCGGTGCCGGCGCCCTCGTGGAAAATACGTGAGGCGCCACCTCTTGAGTTTTGAACATAGCTTTGCTCTTTTAAGAGTTTTTAATTCCGGCGCTGGCGCTCTTATGGCAAACACGTGAGGCGCTGTCTCTTGAGTTTTTAACAGAGCTTTACTCTTTTAAGAGTTGTTAATTCCGGCGTTGGCGCCTTCGTGGCAAACACGTGAGGCGCTGCCTCTTGAGTTTTGAACAGAGCTTTGCTCTTTTAAGAATTTTTAATTCTGGCGCTGGTGCCCTCGTGGCAAACACATGAGGCGCTGCCTCTTGAGTTTTGAACAGAGCTTTTCTCTTTTAAGAGTTTTTAATTCCGGCGCTAGCGCCCTCATGGAAAACACGTGAGGTGCTGCCTCTTGAGTTCTGAACATAGCTTTACTCTTTTAAGTGTTTTTAATTCCGGCGCTGGCGCCCTCGTGGCAAACACGTGAGACGCCGCCTCTTGAGTTCTGAACAGAGCTCTGCTCTCTTAAGAATTTTTAATTTCGGCGCTAGCGCCCTCGTGGAAAACACGTGAGGCGCTGCCTCTTGTGTTCTGAACAGAGCTTTGCTCTTTTATTGGGGAAACATAGGACAACCCCATATCTTAACTTGTTTAAGAGATGGTCTCTTCCCATACCATATCTCATACGGAGTGGTAGGCACGGTTTTGGTCGGAACCCTATTTAATAAATATATAGTAGTCTCCAATGCATGCCCCCAGAACGAAAGTGGTAACTCAGCATCACTCATCATTGACCGTACTATATCTAATAGGGTACGATTTCTCCGTTCTGACACACCGTTGTGCTGTGGTGTGTACGGAGGAGTGAGCTAAGAGAGAATCCCATTCTCTTTTAGGAAATCTAGAAACTCTGTGCTTAGGTACTCACCTCCTCGATCCGATTGAAGTTTTTTGATACTCAAGCCTGTTTGTTTTTCTACTTCAGATTTATACTCCTTGAACTTTTCGAAGGCTTCGGACTTATATTTCAATAAGAACACGTGTCCAAATCTCAAGAAATCATCAGTAAAAGTTATGAAGTAGGAATAACCGCTTCTAGCATGTGTAAACATATGTCCACATACATCACTATGTATGAGACCTAAGAGTTCGATAGTTCTCTCTCCGTGTCTAGTAAACGGAGTTTTGGTCATTTCACTTTTGATACAAGACTGGCAAGTTGCATAAGATTTATATTCAAACGGGTTTAAATATCCATCTTTATATATCTTGGTTAGTCTTATTTCGTTAATATGACCAAGTCTACATTGTCAAATGAAAGCTTCATTTATATCTGAAATCTTTCTTTTGTTTGTGTGTTATATATTGAAAACTGTGTGTTAATTTAGGACGTAGATCCCGTTATTTAATATACCATACCTAATCAACTGTTGATTTAGGCTAATGTTCATAACATTACTTTGTAACACAAAATTATATCCTTCATTGTCCAACAACGATATTGATATAATATTACATAATATGAAAGGTACAAAATAACATGGGTTCAAAACCAATATACATCCAGACGACAAACCAAGATGATACTCTCCCACTGATACAGCATGTTCAGAGGAACCATTTCCAACTCGGAGAGTGTGATCACCTTTCTTCAAAACCTTGCTATTTCTCAGTCCTTGCACACAATTGCAGATATGAGATCCTGACCCGGTATCTAATACCCAGGAAGCAGAGTTAATTGAAAAATAATTTTCTGTTACAAACACACCTGAAGCGGAAGCATCGCCATGCTTCTTCTTCTTGAGATCGGCGAGGTATCCAACGCGGTTCCTCTTCCAGTGTCCAGTCTTATGGCAGTAGAAGTATTCCCCTTTTCCCGATGCAGCAGCCCCTGTCTTGTCTTTCCCCGGTGCCTTTTCACTCCACCTCTCGGTTTGATGGGATTCTTCTTTTTCTTTCCCTTAGCCTTAGCTTTCGGGACGGAAGAGGAAGATGGCCCAGCAACTAGAGCGGGATTTTTCGCTACTTTAAGCATGCTCTTTGCACTCCTCAACATATTGAGAAGTTCAGGTAGTGTTCTCTCCAAATTATACATATTGAAATTCACTATAAACTGAGCATAGGCAGGGGAGAGACTGCAGAACAATATCAACATACTGTTCGTTCTCCATCGTCCATCCCAGGTCATCTAGTTGTTCAATAAGTCTAATCATTTTCAACACATGATCACCTACAGACGTGCCAGTAGCCATCCTCATCTGAAACAACTTTCTAGATGCCTTGTAACGGAGAGTACGAGATTACTCCCCATACAACTCCTTTGTATGGAGAAATATGGATTGCACATCCATCTTCTCATGCTGCTTCTGATGTTCATTGTCCATCGAAGCAAACGTGAGGCATTTGGCTGTTGCGCAATCTATATCCCATGTCTTGCGGATTTCCTTATCCGCAACTGAAGAATCAGGGCCTGGGAAGGGAGGGGCTGGAGTATTAAGGACATATGCCATCTTATCATAGGTGAGGGCAATAGTTACGTTCCTCAACCAGTCTTTGTAATTCGGTCCCGTGAGTTTATTTTTGTCTAATAGAAGCTTAAGTCCCGTCATAGGTATCTGCCATTAGAAGAGAGAAAAGAAGACATTCGGCGATTGCTCTTGCATGATTAGATTGGTTATTAATCTGATCTAATCGATATCTCCCACTGCTTTTTATCAAATTTTCCTTCAAACCTTAAAAAGAAAATCAGCCAGGATTAATTACATCCTGCAAGTTTGCTAACCGGTCAGCCAAGCCAGTGTCGGTACTCCGAGGGAGGTTCCCCGTGCTTTCGCACAGACCTAATTAAAATAAATCTCGTTTCCCTAGAGGATTAACCCCGTTGACACCTTTCTAAACAACTACTAGATCAGCTAATTGTAAAGTGTAAAATTCTCCCGGGGGTAACTTTTACTCACAGTGGGATCGGGATCCAACTATCAAATAGAAGGTATGCAATCTCATTGCAAATTTCAACTCTTGAAATTCCCGATATGGTTTTTACCCCTAGTGTCTTATGGCCTTAACTATGGTCAACAAATCATAAGCACCAGTCAAGTTTTATCCGTCATTTCGTGATTGATTTAGACCCATCCGTATGACCCTTAACTATGGTCAACAAAGTCATACGAATGTCCTAATCGATCGCATCATATACTTTGTCGGAAGACACCACTTAGCTACCGTACACCACCCCTTAACTATAGTCAACAAACGTGGCACTAATACTAAGTACTCTACTTCCTAAAATGGAGGACGGCTACGGATGCTTTTGATGAAAACCTTTAACGTTTTGAACTTGATATCATTGTAGAATCGAGTGAAAGGAGTGGTTTAAGCTCCGGTTTAAAAATCGAATAGTTTTGTAGTATGTTTCTAGTTTTTCTAAAGAGGTCGCTCCCGGTAAAGAGATCTCGGCTCTTTCCTTATCGAATGAGGTGCTGGATATCCATCAAGGAATACCACTACGCAAAGCAAAAATTAGATCAACTATCAAAACAAGTCGAGTGCTTTGTAACATTTGCTAGTTTCGCTAAAGGGGTCACTCCTGGTGAAGGGATCTCGGCCCTTTTCTCATCGAATGAGGTGCTGGATATTCATCAAGGAATATCACTATGCAAAGCAAAAACTAGAGTTACCCTTTTTGAAAAGTTTGATTCTACAACATCTTTAGGTTTTTTTCTTAACATTAATCACATTAATGTTATCCCATCATTTACATTTCCTAAACATCACAGAAAAGAAACGAAAATAGAACGTACGCTTATTCCATCCGCATTCGCCACGGGGCTCCGCATACACCGTTAGGTTACTTAACTAACGGCAGAGCGGGGACTGGACTAGCGCGGGTGCAAAACATAAGCAACATTTATTATATATCTCATATATAAATAGCCATTCGTCACACACAATTATAAATATTCCATATCACAGATGAATACATTGGATATACTAGGAATTCCGTATTTCATTTAAGCCCTTAACGAAAGACGGATTCCATGGTCATGATGAATAGCCAAACCCTACCCTAGACCCCTGCGGGTGTGGCAAACTACCCGCCAAATTCCTGAAGTGAAGCAACCTCCCTCAATAAAATGAGTAGACCACTCAGCACTTTGAGAACCCGGTAGTTTGTGCACCCCACCTTGGGTCTATCCTAGAGCAAAAACAGTAAAAAGAAATAATATAACGGTGGCTACAAGCTCAACCCGGATGTGCCCCGCAAAATAATATTATATCGCTTTTACAAATTATAAGAATGAAAGAAAAGAAAAACACTCTTCTCACATCCCCCGGCTATTCATCCACGACGATCCAACGCATTCATATACATATACCATCACATGATATACATATGTGCAACCCCCACTAATCGTCGTATAGCAATTAGTGGACATTTCAAACACATATCAAACTGAAAAGCGGATAAACGACGTTAAAAATTCGATTTCAAAACACTCCGATTTCCGCTAACACTTAGGTTACATCACATGCAATCTGGAAATAATCAAACAATACCATAAACCAAAAACCCAGTGTACAGATAACCCTAAAAAACCCAAGCCTAAACTCTTTAGATCGACTGGAGGCGCCGGGAAAATCATGATTCTCGCCGGCCAAAACTTGGTGTTTTGGGCTCGTTTTTCTTGGGTTGTCTAGTTATCTCATAATAAGTATTCTGCACATGTTTAAATAATTTTCAGAACACTTTTGAAAATTGACAGAAACTAGGTTTTGATTTTCGGTATTCGGAGTTGTTTCATGTTCGAAGCTTTAAACATTGTCTAAACAACTAGTTATAGTTTAGTTAGGCTCTGATACCATGTTAGTAGATGTTGCACACCATCACAACACTTGTGAGGAGGCGGAAGTGGCAAACAAAAATTTTGTAGCACGCAACATCGACTTTTAACCCAAGATCTTGTACTAAACCTTAACTAGTAACCCTATCTAGAGATGTTAACTACTATGATAGGGATTATACCTCAAGAACCGGTCCTTTGGCTCTTCTTTCCGCTGCGACTCTTAGCTCCTTTGATGCTTGGTATGATCTCGATCTCCGGTCACCTTTAGGACATAGATGATCCACCCGAGAGCTTTGGAACAACCTTCAACCTCTTCTCAAGAAGAAACTAAGAAGTCAAGTGTGCCAAAAGTGACTACTTAGATAATGTAGAGTTAAACAAGAGGATTATTGTGATCCCTAAGCCTTTGATTCACAACTCATGTGAAGGGTTAGGCTTAAGGTTGAAGGAAGAGATAATTTGGAGAGAGAGCGTGAATGTGAGAATGAGAAAATATCTAGCATAAATGAATAATATGGCTCAAAGCAAATAATTGAAGCATGCATTATTTTTCTCAAAAATAATGCACCATACTTCAATAGTAAACCCAAATGAATATAAAATTCATTTAACCATGCTTGGACAAGTCTCCAAATTCCACCTCATTATTTTCATTTTCACAAAATAAAAATCCATTTATGAGGTGTCTCCTTCTAGAATGTATTCTTGTACAATTACAAGAATACCCCTCACCGTATACTGTATAAGTATACCCGTATTCGTATTTCGAAAAATACGAATACAATAAGATACCAATAATACAATATTGGTATCTGGCTTAAACCAATATTATCCTTCCGATCATCATTCGTGTAGACAGTACACGAACATGATCGAAACTCTGCCGTAACAACTTACGGCCTCTACATCTTTTGCCTGAACCAGGGAACCCTCTATGTGAGACTCTAAAGACTCGACAGTACGCTGGTAGTGGGTTTAACCACAAGCCCGTCAACGGTAGTAGCTGTACGTAACGGCTACCCAGGTACATGACGAAAAGGTGGCCGACGAGCGAACTCATCCCAACCCTGACGAGCCTGTAAGCAACACTTACCGTACAGTCCGGTCTCTTCGTCTGATACGTCGCATATGAAGTCTAGGGGTGGTAAACATCAGACCCCAGTAACTTGATAAGTCATGACGATGTATGGATCATAACGGTTCGAGAAGCTACTGATAACTCTTATCAGTAAATCTCAACAACCCTGGCCAGGGATTTGCTGTTATAACCAATCAAGCATAGCGCGGCATCAACTCCCTATACCGGGAGAGACAAAACCCCTCTTACAGCTCACCGCCTCCATGTGATTCAGGACTGTACCCAAAATCCACCTGTTTGCACGACTCAATAGAGCTGTGGTAGGGAGGAAATCCAAGCACAGTGGGAATCACACAAGACACTATGACGATTTCGGGTCTACAGACTAACCTGTACAAGTGTCACCAGAGAACTGCTATCTAAAGATAGGTATATATACCATCTAGGAGTTCTCGGCGAGTCCTGTTTGGTGTACTCATTCTTCAATGAGCACCTGTGTATAATCTTTGATGTCAAACACCAATGGTTATGGGATTAACCATCGCCCCCAGGGTCAAGAAACATACACGCTAGTCTACTCTGGAATATCAATGCCCTGTCTCGATATTCTCTCGACTAGGAACAATTAAAGGATGTACTTGTGGACCACCATGGCCCCACTAGTATGATCTGCATCATAATCCTGGTAGTCAAGTACATATCCTGAGGGCTTCATCAACATGTATACAATATATGAAATACAACACATCACACGTTAAGATGAAGATAAACCAGATAACATATTATCATTTTGAGCAAATATTGTTTTTGTACATATATATGCCTAGCATCCTATACAATACAGGCCTCTATGGCATACATATCCAACACGCGGCACGCCTTATTCCTACTGCTGAGATCCGGACACGACGATTTCACCAAGGGTTGGACCCGGAAATCCAAACTGCACTCGCTACAGGGGATTTTCCAACCCATGATCTTGCTTTGAAGGCTGCCCAACGCTATGAGGCAGTTGTGAAGAAGAATGGTAGACCACAGACTGCCGGTGTGAAACGCCCCACCACACAGATGATAGGAGGAGCCTCTTCTAGGCCAACTTTTGCACCCAAGAGACCGGGAGGATCATTTAACCAGGCTAGTACAGACTTTTGCTTCTACTGCAAGAGGACGGGAAACTTGGCGAAGGACTGCAGGTGTGTAAATGACCTGTGTTTGATTTGTGGAGTATCAACTCACTCTATAGGAGCATGCCCATATCGTATCAACACAGCACCGGCACCCAGACCCACAAGCACATTCCCGCAGCGGCCAGCCATTCAGACTCCTGCACCTCGTTTAGCTCTCCCTGCACCACCTCCATGTGGACTTCCTGTACAGCCTCCTCGTCAATTCCATCAGGCACAGAGAAATATGCCTCAAGGGCAGAGAAGCGTTCCCTAAGGACAGAGGAATGTGCCTCCTGCAAGGAGGAATATACCAAGACGTCAGGCTTTCATAATGACGGTTGAGAAAGCCGAAGCCATAGGCCAAGTTATCACTGGTAATTCCCAATCCGTTCATATCTTTTCAATCCTTGTATAATACTATATTTTTCCTATATCTAAAACCAACCACACATAACTTAGGTACTATACTAGTAGCCACCCTTTATGCACTTGCACTTTTCGACGCTGGAGCGTCACACTGCTTCATGTCGCAACAATTCATGAGAACGCACGCGATTCCCATGAAGCCACTCATTTCAAGTTAGAATGTCAGTTTCGGGAATGGAGTATTGAAGGCAACTATGGGATTTGATCAGTGTCCATTTGTAGTTTGCGGACGAGAATTTTACGCGAATTTCAAAGTACTGGACATCCTAAATTTCGATATTGTGTTGGGAATGGACTGGCTCGGGGTATTCTATGCTATGATTAACTGCCGTCAAAGGAGGGTAATATTTGAGATACCAGATCACCCAGTCTTCTACTTCAAGAGTGGAGACCGTACCTTAGAACCTAGCAGCTACAAAGCAAAACCAAAGAAGGCAGTAGTTGTAGCATTACAAGTGGAAGAAGTGAAGCCATAGGTAGTTCGAGAGTTTGAGGATGTATTCTCGGAAGATATATCAGGTTTGCCTCCCGATCGAGCTGTTGAATTCAGCATTGATTTACAACCTGGTGCGCAACTTGTAATCAAATCTCCGTACCGGTTAAGTCCGGAAGAATTGAAGGAGATACGCATTCAGTTGGACGAACTCCTAAAGAAAGGTTGGATTCGTCCCAGTACTTCAAGTTGGGGATCTCCGGCACTATTGGTGAAGAAGAAAGAAGATTCATACAGGATGTGTGTGGATTATCGAGCTCTGAACGAAGTGACGATCAAGAACAAGTATCCACTACCGCGCATCGATGATCTTTTCGATCAGCTAAGTGGGTCTTGTGTATTTTTGAAACTAGATCTTCGTTCGAGTTATAATCAGGTGAAGGTCAAAGAGTCCGTTTAGGACTCGTTATGTTCATTATGAATATCTCGTAATGCCATTTAGAGTGACCAATGCACCTACCATCTTTATGAACCTGATGAACCAAGTTTTCCGAGAGTACTTAAACATGTTCGTTGCCATCTTCATCGACGACATCCTGGTGTATTCAAAAAATTGGAAAGAACACGCCGAGCATTTACGGATTGTCCTGGAGACATTGCGACAACATCAGCTCTACGCCAAGTACAGCAAGTGTGAATTTTGGCTAGATCAAGTCGGATTTCTCGGACATATCGTTTCAGGCAAAGGAATCTCAGTAGATCCAGCTAAGGTGTCAGCTGTCAACGAGTGGCCGATACCAAAGACGGTGAAAGATATACGAAGCTTCTTGGGATTATCAGGATACTACCGACGATTCATTGAAGGCTTCTCAAAGATTGCAGCACCCTTGACCAAGCTCACACGTAAAGATGAAGCATTCGTGTGGTCAGAAATATGTGAAAAAGTTTTTGTAGAACTCAACATGAGATTAACTTCTGCTCATATCCTTATAATACCGGATCAATCTGTGTTGGGGTTTGCCTAGCACCCTCACTAGTTTCTAACAAGTATCAAGTATGCAACTTTAAAAATCTAGGGTGCTAACCAACCCGAACCTAGAATCGAACTAGAGGATTAGGAGTATAAGCTAACAAGTATCACATACTAGTAAGTGTCCAACACTAAGAGAAAAGAAATATAACCTTTGTAGACCTCTCCTCCTTGTCGTTAGCTCCGTATAGATGTCCTTGACTCCTTGGTTCCACTCGGAGTTTGAACGCGTCCGCTTGAAGCCTTCGAAGTCCACGATAATCTACCACGAAATTCCTTTACTCAAGCTCCTTGCCACACTTGACTTAAGTTGAAGTGTTGCAAACAACCTATACAAGTTGAAGATTAAAATACGGTATCATATACTCGTATTTAATCAAGCTCCCGCGCATATCCCCATATGCGTCCACATCGTTTCGCCTGAGCTTGGAAACCCCTTTGTGGGACTCTAAAACACGTCAATACGCTAGCAGTAGGTACTGATCATATCAGATAACCACAAACCATCAGCGGTACTAGCTGCACGTAACGGCTCCCGGGTATTGAGCGAACAGAAGATCAACAAGCGAACTTGTCCGAACTCCCGTAGAGCCAACTGGAAATACTTACCGTACAGTCCGGTCTCTTTGTATGATATGTTGCATATCGAGTCTAGGGATGGTATCGTCGACCCCAATAACTCGATAAGTCATGCCGATATATGGCCTATAAAAGATCGAGAAACCACTGATAACACTTATCAGTAAATATCATCAGCCCTGGCCAGGGACTTTCAGTTATAGCCAATCGCGCATAGCACAACATTAACCCCCAATACCGGGAGAGGCGAAACCCCTCGTATCGCTCATTGCCTCCATGTGTCTCAGGGCTGTACCCAAAAACCACCTATTTGCACGACTCAGTAGATCCGTGCTAGGGTGGAAATCAAAGTACAGTGGGAGAACACACAAGACTCTATGATGATCTCGGGTCTATAGAGTAACCTGTATAAGTGTCACCTGAGAACTGCTATCCGATGATAGATATAATACCATATAGGAGTTCTTGGCGAGTCCGTTCAGTGTACTTAGTCTCCACTGAGCATCCATATACCATCTTTGATGTCAAACACCAATGGATATGGGATCATCCATCGACCATCAAATGGGTCAAGAAACGTATACGCTAGTCTACTCTGGAATATCGATGCCCCGTCTCAATACACCCATGACTAGGAACATTTAAGGATACACTTATAGACCAGTCATGCCCCACTAGTATGATCTGCATCATAATCATGATAGTCAAGCGGATATCCTAAGGGCTTTATCAACATGTACCAAATGAATAGTATATACAATCAAGTGAACTTGTTAAGATAAAGAGCAACCAGATAGCATACTATCATTTCGAGTGAGAAAGTCCTCTGTATATATATACACATCCAAGAATCCAATATCAAATAATGGCCTCTAGGGCATACATATATCCAACAATCTCCCACTTGCACTAAGGCCACTTATTGACATATCTCATACCCAACATCTCAAAAATTCGCTCATACCGCGGCTGCGAGAGGGACTTGGTGAATGGATCCGCAGTGTTATTCTTTATATCTACTCTCCTAATCACGATCTCGCGGAGATCAACTATCTCCCGGATCAAATGATATTGCCTCAGGATGTGTCTGGATCGTTGATGGGACCTGGGCTCTTTGGCCAATGCCATAGCCCCATTATTATCACAATACAATGGTATTGGATCAATAATGGTGGGAACTTCTCCTAGTTCCACATCCAGACGGCTTCCTTTGCAGCATCACTTTGCAACAATATACACAGCTTCCATTGTTGAGTCTGCAACGGTATCCTGTTTGGAACTCTTCCAACAAACCGGCCCTCCTCTGATGGTAAATACACGTCCTGAGATAGATTTGCTGACATCCTTATCACCCAGGCCCTCCATGTAGAACCTTTATGATAAGAACATTTTTGACCGATTGTAGCATAGGAATGTCATTTCCTATCCGGAGAATGTCATCCACGTACAATACGGGGAATGTGATAGTACTCCCCACCATCTTCTTATAAATACAAGACTCATCTGGATTTTTGACGAAATCAAACTCTTTGATCGCATCATCAAAATAGATGTTCCAACTCCGTGATGCCTGCATTAAAACATAAGTGGATTTAAGCAACCTACATGCTTTCTCGCTGCTCCCACTATCAACGAAGCCCTCTGGCTGATCCATATAAACCCACTCTTCTAAAACACCATTTAGAAATGTAGTTTTAACGTCCATCTGCCAGATTTCATAGTCGTAGTGAGCAGCAATAGCAAGTAGGATCCGAATGAATTTAAGCATGGCTACAGGAGAGGAAGTTTCTTCATAGTCCAGTCCTGGTTTGACAAAATCCTTTCGCTACAAGCCTTACCTTACATGTCTCTACCTATTCATCTACACCGATCTTTCTCTTAAAGATCCATTTGCACCCTACAGGTTTTACCCCAGAGGGTACAACCTCTAAAGTCCATACTTTGTTGGTGTACATAAACTCCATTTCGGATCTCATGGCATCCAGCCACTTCACAGAGTCACCACTCATGATAGCTTGCTGAAAACTAGTAGGGTCATCATCATCCATGATGCAATCTTCTCTGTCACCATCAATGAGGAAACCGTAGTATCTCTCCGATGGGCGAGAAGTCCTACTAGATCTACGAAGTGACCGAGGTTCATAAGATTCTATTGCAACATCAGGTTCAACCAAATCGTCATTTGTAACTTGTGTCTCTAGAACATCTTCTAGTTCTACCACTTTGCCATCAGTATCATTTGTAAAAATTTCATTTTCTAAAAATGTGGCATACTGAGAAACAAACACCGTTTGTTCCTCTTTGTGGTAGAAAAGATATCCATACGAGTGTTTTAGATATCCCACAAATGTATACACGACTGACCGTGTCTCGAGTTTGTCTGGATTCAGCTTTTTCACAAAAGCAGGACAACCCCATATCCTAACTCGCTTAAGAGATGGTCTCTTCCCATACCACATCTCATATAGAGTGGTAGACACGATTTTGGTGGGAACCCTGTTCAATAGAAATGTTGCAGTCTCCAATGCATGCCCCCAAAAGGAGAGAGGTAACCCAGCATTACTCATCATGAAACGTACCATATCTAATAGGGTACGATTCCACCGCTCTGACACACCGCTGTGCTATGGTGTGTAAGGGGGAGTGCGCTGAGAGAGAATCCCATTCTCTTTTAGGAAGTCCAAAAACTCTGTGCTTAAGTATCTCTACCTCGATCCGATCGAAATTTCTTGATGCTTAATATGGTTTGTTTTTTCTCCTTCAAGTTTATACTCTTTGAATTTCTCGAAAGTTTCAGACTTATGCTTCAATAGAAACATGTGTCCGAACCTCGAGAAATCATCAGTAAAAGTTATGAAGTAAGAAAAACCGCCTCTAGCTTGTGTAGACATTGGTCCGCATACATCACTATGTATGAGGCCTAAGAGTTCAGTAGCTCTTTCTCCGTGTCCAACAATCGGAGTTTTGGTCATTTTACCCTTGATACAAGACTGGCAAGTTGCATAAGATTTATATTCAAAGGAATTTAAATATCCATCTTTATGTAACTTGTTTAGTCTTGTTTAGTTAATATGACCAAGTCTACAATGCCAAAGAAAAGCTTCATTTACATCTGAAAATTTTCTTTTATTAGTGTGTTGTATGTTGAAAACTGTGTGTTGATTTAGAATATATATCCCATTATTTAGTGTACCATACCAAATCAACTTTTGATTTAGGTTAATATTCATAACATTATTATGCAGCACAAAATCATATCCTTTATTGTCCAACAAAGAAACAGATATTATATTACACAATATATAATAACACGGGTTCAAAACTAATATACATCCCGATGGCAACCCCAGGTGATACTCTTCCACTGATAAAGCATGTACATTGGAACCTGTAACATTTCAGAAAATATAAAATATTATTTTTGGAGTTTAATATTAAAATAATATTTTTCCCGAAAATTGCCATTTGCGAAATTGGGGTTTTCGAAAAAGAGTATAAATATATACCAATAATTATGAAATAAATGGAAATTAAAATGATTTATTCATTTAAAAATATATTTAAAGGATTTGGAAATTTTAAAATTTATTATATGCAGTTTTGATAAAAACCCGATTAATGCACTGCTAATCGCGATTAAGCCAAATCCGTGTTTCTACAGTTTTCATGGTTAGTGCACCATGACATGTTTCATGTTGTTTCATTTGTGTTTTATGTTATGGTTGGTTTTTGGTGAGAAAAGAAAGGAAAAAGAAAAGAGAAATGATTGAGGAGAGAGAGAGGGGGGACATAATGAAGATATGAGACCATGCTAGGAGAGGGAATGAGAGGGAGAAAGAGAGAGAGAGAGAGGGAGAGTGCTGCCCCTTTCATTTTCCCCCCACCATTTTCATCTCCTTCTTCATTCTCATGCCCCATCTTCTACCCTCATGACCCATATCAAAATACTTCTCAAAACCCCATACCCATTTCTTTAAAAACATGCACAAGCTCAAGGGAAGCACATTGGACAATGAAAAATCAAAATTTGAGAACTTTGGGCAACTCAAGAAAATTCTTGAGTTGTCAATTGAGATAATTTCTGCACCATTAGTATTGTATTTCCATTTCATTAGAAACCATACAAGTTCAGAAGTGTTTTAATGCGGTTTTGCGAGCTTTGAAAATTCCTAGAGAGGGTTAGGGTTTGATTTGAATTGGGATAGTGTGATTGAACCTTATTGGTGACCTTAGACCCCCCATGATGTTAGAAATCCAGATCAAGCATGAACTAAAACCTGAAACCCAAATTTAAAACTTGTCATGTTGGTTTTGTGAATATATAGTGGGTGCATGGAAATCTAAAGTGATCTGGAGCATTTTTGAGAAAAGTAAACAATACCATTGACCTAGATGGACCCCCAGGAGGCCACCCTACCAATACGAACACATTCTGAGCCTATAAAACCGAGGAGGCCGGATTTTTGGGGGTAGGTGCAAGCCACATTGGTGAATTAGGTGCCCAGGTTGCTTCTGTAGGTCATATACACCCTATACATCACTCCAGTACTGTTTGTACACCTAGTTTTGACCTGAACAAAAATCTGGAGCATATTTTATTGGTTTCTGTCTTATCTTTTGAGATGGTTATGGATTTAAGTTTTGGTATTTGGTATTTTATTGGGTCACTTGACGTTTGTACGTCGATATCGGGTGTTTTTGGGCTCTTTGGTGTGAGTAGACCATAGGTTTTGACCTATGGGTGATTCGTGCGACATTTTGGTTTTCGTGCGTGATTTCGTTTACGATGCTATATATGATATGTAGGTACCCCATGTGGACTTCGAGACGACGAGGATGAGCGTGGCGCCATCGACTCCAGAAAGCGAAGATCAAGGTGAGTAGATCTATATCTACGGGGGAAGTCGGGTGGATGGCGTATAGCACCCCCGCAATTTCATAAGATTTTGATGTGATGTGGTATAGATATACATATATGGATTATTACGAGATATGAACCTTATCAAGAAAAACATTAGGAGATCATGGGTTAATGTTAGCGAGATTTGGGGATAGTGGTTTAGTTGGTTCCTTAGTCGCGAACCCTAGAGTGAGGTTGTTACACATACACATACACGCACGGGATATGGTTTTTGGTGTACCTGTTATATGTATGTGGATAGATGTGGATGCATGGATTTATATATATACATATACGTGTACACGGATGATAAAGGATAGTATATGATACTATGAGATGAGTCGTTGTGATTGGGCATGATGCCGTGAGATCGGTGATATGATTTGGTTCGTATTAGGAGATACGACATGATATTATAGCAGATCTTTAGGCGAGGTGTTTCAGACACACGCACATATATTTGTTGATGGTATCAGTTTGTACTAAACTTAGATCTGTATCCCAGTTCATGATATATGATGATAAGGATACCAGATAAGAAATGAGATAAATATGATATTTGACCCGTACCTAGATTTGGGAGGCCGTACTATGGATTTACCGTACGAGATGAATATTGATGATAGATCCGCACTCTTGACTCGAGAATGTAATATTATATATATTGTATCATACGTGATACTATTGAGGCGAGATCACAGACTACTAGGTATATTTAGATCGACTCAGACTTAGGTGGATTTCCTTACCCTTTTGACTGGGCTCGAAAGGTGGAGAATTGTGAGTATTTTAAATACTAAACTGTATGACTCGTATATTGGATAGGTATATTCTTCAGTGTTGCTTTTACTATATCACTTTTCGTATATTCATGATGTTTCATCGCATTGCATGCTTGTACATATGTTATCTGTAATTATGATGAAAACCTGCTGTCAGGACACCAGCACTATTACCGATGATGCATATGCTCCACGCACACTTGCTTGCCGGCTCACACACATCATCATCGGTAATTGCCATGTCACGTACACTTTAGAGAATACTATTTCATTGACATAGCTTGCTAGCTGATAGTTGCAATACGTTATCGCTTTCATATGCTAGTTTAACTATTGCACTCATTGCATGATAGCAGATGTATTCATATATTATTTGGTCATACAGTATTATGGAGATTTATGCCGGTTTTCACTGTTATTGACAAGGTGATTTGATGATTTCGGATTCTTCTTGAGATTTTCTGGATTTGGAAACCGCATGTGAAAGTTTTATAAACTGATGAACTATTTTAAAGAGAAAGATGCAGTTTTCCTTGATATGATGAGTATTGTCCACCATGATGTTTTCTCGGTTCTGAGATGATTTTCGAGAACCGATTCGAGGAGTTGGATGAACCGTCTGCGGATACATGGTGGACCCGGTATGGTACCCCGGGGTAAGAAGCTCGAGTTGTAGACGATGAGCTCGGCAGGGGCAGACTGCCTACCGGTGATTGTCTGGCGCGGCGGATATCCGGAGGATACCGGCCGTGGTCATGTAGTTTGATGATATGGGCCGATCCGGACAGACAGAGCCCGAGATATTGAGATATTGAGATTTGAGATACAGAGATATTGAGATTTGAGATACTGAGATTATGTTTTGTATCGATGCTTGCCACTGATTTCTCCGTTGACTTCATTGATGATACGCGATTTATATATATATATATATATATATATATATATATATATATATATACAGAAATCTCATTAAAACTAAGAAGATAGTTGTCTCATTCGTGATGCATTCTGTTTCCATTAGTAATGCATCCATACATCATATATTTGATTTGTTGCTATCTGAGGCACTGATACGAGCACGTAGTATTGCACTTATGTGTAGATGGATCAGGATATTTATTTGAGGATATTACTTGATATGACCTAGGATAGCGTCATACATGCGATTTCTACTTGTAGATGTTTTTCTATTCACGAGTTGGCAACTCACCCCCGTTGTGCCACAGTTCCTTGCAGGTTTTGCCGTACAGGTTTCGTTGTGGCTTTGCTGGCACATTGTTCCTTCCGGGTGATTGCTTTGGTAGGTGGGTTCACTTGCATCGTAACCACCATTGTATATTTATTATTTCAGTTGTATCTAGAAACTCCATCAACCAGACTTGTATATTTGATAGAGATAGAAGACCAGTGTATATTCTTTCAACCTTAGAAGATGTTTAAGTTAAGTCTTCGGCTCTGGGGTTTCGCGCGCTGTATTATTATGGTTTTCCTGATGATTTTGAGTTTCCTTTTGAGTTTTGATCCTCGCCCTTCGGCGTTGTATATTATATTGCATTGCGTGGTTTTGTCCGCCTGTTGGCGAAGACCTAGCTCCCGCTTGGGGATGCCTTTATTCATTATATATGTTTTTATCAGATTTGTACCCGTTTGGGGTCAGTATTTACAAAGGAAACTCTGCCGAAATTTTCAGAAAAGACTTGAGATTTTAAAAATGCATACTTCGGCTTATGTTGTTAAACTTCTTGCTTTAAAATTGGTTTTTCCTTCACTCTACTGCTTTAATTGGTTTTGATTTCTGGGTTTTGGCTTACTTAGATTACGTATGCCTCGAGACATTTCCTAATTTAAGTGCCGGTCATGTTCCGTACTTTTCGGGTCGTGAAAAGTTAGTATCAGAGCGTTAGGTTTTACCTTCTGAGTGTAGGATGACCCTTGGTTGATAGAGTAGGCGACTCAAGTAGAGTGACGTACCGTACGTATGTTCCGCGGCATACTTACGATATGATACTCTGCTTAAGAAACCTTAGGATGTACATTTCCTTGCACAGTGTTATATTCGTTCCTATGATCTAACTTCATCAGTACCAGTTATGGTTTTGTTACCACGGTTGTACGGGAGTGGAGAGCTGCGGCTAGAGTTGCGGTCAGCACGAGCTCGTCATGGACAAGGACTGACCAGGGCGTATTTCCGGCGACACACACGATTGCATAGTTGCGTCGTTTTATTGTGTTTTCGCGCCATGAGCGTTTGATGGATCGCTTTTACGAGATTTCTCGGACGTGCTGATCAGCACCAGAGGATTGGGCCACTGATAGAGGCCAGCCAGAATGTGATGACCGTCAAAGCACCGATTATTTTGATGATTGAGGCATTGTTTAGCGTGCGGACGAATGAGCCAGTTGCTGCTGCGAATGATGAGATATAGCCCCAGATGTTTGGAGCTAATGCCGCACGAGTTATTCATAAAGATGTGATAGAAGATCGCTAGTCGCCCACGGATGAACAATTAGGACATGTGATTCATTGCCTACCCGATGCGAGGTCATCAGATTGATTGATTCCAGTTAAAGACGACTTCACACAGGTACGTTGAGAGTCGATAGAGACGATCGAGTGTCAGAAGCCCATTTTTCCAAGTTTAAGTATTCGGAAGAACATGCAGGTAATTCTGTGGACCCTCTAGAAGAATGAAACCCTAACTCGACATGATGACCATGGAACCGCTTTTGAACCTTAGGGTTTGCGGCAGTTTAGCGGTGCTATCAGTGAGACTTGGGTTTGCCCTTCTACTGCTGGTCTAGAGGTACTGTGGTATGTACCAGATATTTTTAGACTGTGCTCAGGTGTTGAGCCTTCGGGAAATTTTGGGACTTTGATGACTCGATCAAAAGGTTTGATATCGTCCGGATATCATGTGATAAGAGACCAGCAAGCTGACCAGCTTCGGATAGAGGACCTCACCCAGATGCGTTGTGCGTTGATCGAGAACGGACGAGTATTGAGTATTCCTCCGAGGGTTGGGACGAGTTCCCGATGACGTGTTTGGCCAGATATCTTTTACAGAGTGATGAAGATACTGAGTTCGTGACTTCAAGTCCGTGTGAGAGACTTCGGATTGACCGTGGCCGAGAACAGTTGCAGTGCGCAGATAGCATGACGTGACATCAAAGTGGACGATGATACGGACGAGTGGAACCAGAAGTTCACACGAGATGCTGGCGAGCTGTAGTTACTCCCCGTCGAGATCAGAGATCTGATACGCATACAGAGGCGTTGGGGTACGGCCAGTTCCCGAGGAAATGTTGTGCTGAGAACGCAGATGTCCAGAAAACGATAACAGATTGTGTAAGAGTACCAGCCTCCGTACAGTTCGGCATAGGCGAGATCGGAAGAGACCTTGAGCAGGATTCCTTCCAGGACACTGTTGCAATGATATTTGCACCCAGGATCAGTTGTGTCGCGTGTATTCAGAGAGCCATAGGCTGACGCCAGTGACGCGCTGCTTTACGAGTGGTCGTGATGATTGACCGAGAGATGACCAGAGAAGTGCCAGGACGGAATCGTCCCCGTTAGCACACCTGACTGGGCCAATCAGCCGATGAATTGCGAGATTGATAAATCCACAGAGAAGATAAAGACCCAGAGACCGAGGATGCTAGACCGTGAGCAGGAGGCAAGCTGATGTTCTTGTTCTGCCAGTTTTAGGCGCACCGTTTTATTCTTCGACATTGTAGGAAATGTACCTCAATATCATTGTTGTGATTTGCGTTGTGATCTGAGTATCACGCTTATATTGCTTGGATTTGAGTTTTGATGATGAGTTTCTTGATATTGATTTCATGCACCATGGCTGCACCTACTGGGTATTTACATTTTGTGTATAGTTATTGCACTTGAGATATGTTTTTATACACCGTTGTGTTGGTTTTTGATTTGTACCTATTTATTGCACTTGATATCAGTTTTTTGCTTTGGCTGCACATGTTTATGATTTCGTGGACTTCATACAGTTGATTTGACTTTTGTGTGTGTGGTACGCACTCGATTTGATTTTTGCACTCGGTATAGCTTATATGTGCTTGTAGTGCATTGATATGTGTTTTGTGCACGCAGTTGCACACGTTTATGATTTTATACACCTTGGTACACTCGGTGTTGCTATTTACGCATTGAGTTATTGATCGGTATTTTGTGCACAGGATGCACTGTATTAGTATTTCGTGCACTGGATGCACTGGATTTGTATTTCGTGCACTGGATACACCGTATTTTTATTTCGTGCACTTGATGCACCAGATTTGTATTTATGCACTGTATTTCGTGCCCTGGATGCCCCGTATTTGTGTTTCGTGCATTTGTTGCACTATATTTTTTATTCGTGCATTTGTTGCACTAGATTTATGTTTTGTGCATTGGTTGCGCCAGATCGGTATTTTGTGCATTGGTTGAGCTAGATTTATACTCCGTACATTGCTGCACCGATTTATGCCTTTGAGCATTTGTGTTATCCGATTTGTGTTTTCGTGCGCGTTGGCATTTCCCGTTCGTTTTCGTGCATGCTAGTGCACTATATGATTTTACGGACCCGACGCGCTTGGGTTGGATTTTTGCGCATATTAGACGTTTGATTTTGGATTTTGTGCGTATCGGATGCACTTGAATGAGATTTTACTCGTGCATGTTGGATGCCCTTGATTTAGATTTCTTTCATGCATGATAGATGCACTTGATTTAGTTTTTATTCATGCATGATGGATGCACTTGATTTAGCTTTTATTCGTGCATGTTTGATGCACTTGATTTAGATTTCATTCGTGCATATTGGATGCACTTGATTTGGATTTTTGCGCATGTTGGGCGCATGATTTAGATGTGATTTTGTGCACACCGGATGCACCCAAATTGGATTTTCGTCTGTGCATGTTAGTTGCACTGGATTGAGATTTTCGTGCACTCTAGATGCACTTGATATTGTTTTCGTGCACACCTGTTGCACTTAGTTTTGCTTTTGTGCATATTGTGGCACCTGTATTCGGATTTGATTTTCGTGCGCACCAGACGCACATGATTGTTGGATACGCCTTTTGAGGCTGATTTTGCTTTTGAGCATCATGTTTTCATGTTGGGCACTGTGTTATGTAGTAGCTGAATAGGACTGATCTGAGAACAGTACCTGAGTATTTTGCATTCATTAAAAGTTTAACCAGAGGTTTTCAAAAAGGGGCTATAGTCTCGCTATTTCCTATATGCCCGTGAGTGACACGAACGTTTACAAAGGAAAACCTTTTGAGATATTTCAAAAACAGCGGAACGTATATTTGAGCAAAACATATATGGACATATATTAGTACTTTACAAATGAACATCCGTGACTTGTGCCGTGATTTACGCATCACACGGCGATTCAGAAAAGATTTTGCATGTATTTTATTCAGTTTTTGGAGATTTTGAAGGATGCATACTATATACATATTATAGAATTCGACTAGTGTAATTGGATTTCAATAGTGGATTTCGAGATATGTATCTCCATTGTAACTCCGATGATATGCGTGCAAATCCAATGATTTGCGTGGCGCTTTACGGAGTTCAATTTTGAGCTTCGTATTCGTTTTCAGGCGCACGCGATGCGCTGTGTCATTTCTGCATCTTTCATGATTTCGGAGCCCCATTGATTTGAGCTGATTATTGAAATGTTTTAGATTTTGGGGGTTTAAATTTAAATTCAGGGACCGAATTTATTTAAGGGGGGAATATTGTAACATTTCAGAAAATATAAAATATTATTTTTGGAATTTAATATTAAAATAATATTTTTCCCGAAAATTGCCGATTTGCGAAATTGGGGTTTTCGAAAAAGGGTATAAATATATACCAATAATTATGAAATAAATGGAAATTAAAATGATTTATTTATTTAAAAATATATTTAAAGTATTTGGAATTTTTAAAATTTATTATATGCAGTTTTGATAAAAACCCGATTAGTGCACTGCTAATCGCGATTAAGCCAAATCTGCATTCTACAGTTTTCATGGTTAGTGCATCATGACATGTTACATGTTGTTTCATTTGTGTTTTATGTTATGGTTGGTTTTCGGTGAGAAAATAAAGGAAAAAGAAAATAGAAATGATTGAGGGGAGAGAGATAGAGGGGACATAATGATGATATGAGACCATGCTAGGAGAGATAATGAGAGGGAGAAAGAGAGAGGGATGGAGAGTGATGCCCCATTCATTTTCCCCCACCATTTTCATCTCCTTCTTCATCCTCAAGCCCCATCTTCTACCCTCATGACCCATATCAAAATACTTCTCAAAACCCCATACCCATTTCTTTAAAAACATGCACAAGCTCAAGGGAAGCACATTGGACCAAGAAAAATCGAATTTTGAGGACTTTGGCTTGCCAATTGAGCTAATTTCTACACCATTAGTATTGTATTTCCATTTCATTAGCAACCATACAAGTTTAGAAATGTTTTGATGCAGTTTTGCGAGCTTTGAAAATTCCTAGAGAGGGTTAGGGTTTGATTTGAATTGGGATAGTGTGATTGAATCTTATTGGTGACCTTAGACCCTCATGATGTTAGAAATCCAGATCAAGCATGAACTAAAACCTGAAACCAAAATTTAAAACTTGTCATGTCGGTTTTGTGAATATATAGTTGGTGCAGGGAAATCTGGAGTGATCTGGAGCATTTTTGAGAAAAATAAACAATACCATTGACTTAGATGGACTCCCAGGAGGCCACCCTACCAATACGAACACATTCTGAGCCTATAAAACTAAGGAGGCCGGATTTTTGGGGGTAGGTGCTGGCCACATTGGTGAATTAGGTGCCCAGGTTGCTTCTGTAGGTCATATACATCTTATACATCACCCCAGTACTGTTTGTGCACCCAGTTTTGACCTGAACAAAAATATGGAGCTTGTTTTCTTGGTTTCTGCCTTATAGTTTGAGATGGTTATGGATTTAAGTTTTGTTATTTGGTATTGTATTGGGTCACTTAATGTTTGTACGTCGATATCTGGTGTTTTTGGGCTCTTTGGTGTGAGTAGACCATAGGTTTTGACTTATGGGTGATTCGTGCAACTTTTGGTTTTCGTGCGTGATTTCGTTTACGATGCTATATATGATATGTAGGTACCCCATGTGGACTTTGATACGACGAGGATGAGCATGGCGTCATCGACTCCAGAAAGCGAGGATCAAGGTGAGTAGATCTATATCTACGAGGGAAGTCGGGTGGATGGCGTATAGCACCCCTACAATTTCATAAGATTTTGATGTGATGTGGTATAGATATACATATATGGGTTATTGCGAGATATGAACCTTAGCAAGAAAAGCATTAGGAGATCATGGGTTAATATTAGCGAGATTTGGGGATAGTGGTTTAGTTGGTTCCTTAGTCGTGAACCCTAGAGTGAGGTTGTTACACATACACATACACGCACGGGATATGGTTTTGGGTGTACCTGTTATATGTATGTGGATAGATGTGGATGCGTGGGTTTATATATATACATATACGTGTACACGGATGATAGAGGATAGTATATGATACTATGAGATGAGTCGTTGTGATTGGGCATGATGCCGTGAGATCGGTGATATGATTTGGTTCGTATTAGGAGATACGACATGATATTATAGCGGATCTTTAGGCGAGGTGTTTCAGACACACGCACATATATTTGTTGATGGTATCAGTTTGTACTAGACTTAGATCTGTACCCTAGTTCATGATATATGATGATAAGGATACCAGATAAGAAATGAGATAAATATGATATTTGACCCGTACCTAGATTTGGGAGGCCGTACTATGGATTTACCGTACGAGATGAATATTGATGATAGATCCGCACTCTTGACTCGATAATATCATATTATATATATTGTATCGTACGTGATACTATTGAGGCGAGATCACCGACTACTAGGTATATTTAGATCGACTCAGACTTAGGTGGATTTCCTTACCCTTTTGACTGGGCTCGAAAGGTGGAGAATTGTGAGTATTTTAAATACTAAACTGTATGACTCGTATATTGGATAGGTATATTCTTCAGCGTTGCTTTTACTATATCACTTTTCGTATATTCATGATGTTTCATCGCATTGCATGCTTGTACATGTGTTATCTGTAATTATGATGAAAACCTGCTGTCAGGACACCAGCACCATTACCGATGATGCGTATGCTGCACGCACACTTGCTTGCCGGCTCACACACATCATTTTCGGTAATTGCCATGTCACGTACACTTTAGAGAATACTATTTCATTGACATAGCTTGCTAGCTGATAGTTGCAATACGTTATCGCTTTCATATGCTAGTTTAACTATTGCACTCATTGTATGATAGCAGATGTATTCATATATTATTTGGTCATACAGTATTATGGAGATTTATGTCGGTTTTCACTGTTATTGACATGGTGATTTGATGATTTCGGATTCTTCTTGAGATATTCTGGATTTGAAAACCGCATGTGAAAGTTTTATAAACTGATGAACTATTTTAAAGAGAAATATGCGGTTTTCCTTGATATGATGAGTATTGTCAACCATGATATTTTCTCGGTTCTGAGATGGTTTTCGAGACCCGATTCGAGGAGTTGGATGAACCGTCTACGGGTACATGGTGGACCCGGTATGGTACCCCGGGGTAAGAAGCTCGAGTTGTAGACGATGAGCCCGGCAGGGGCAGACTGCCTACCAGTGATTGTCTGGCACGGCGGATATTCAGAGGATACCGGCCGTGGTCATGTAGTTTGATGATATGGGCCGATCCGGACAGACGGAGCCCGAGATATTGAGATTTGAGATATTGAGATTTGAGATACAGAGATATTGAGATTTGAGATACTGAGATTATGTTTTGTGTCGATACTTGACACTGATTTCTCCGTTGACTTCTTTGATGATACGCGATTTATATATATATATATATATATATATATATATATATATATACAGAAATCTCATTAAAACTAAGAAGATAGTTGTCTCATTCGTGATGTATTATGTTTCCATTAGTAATGCATCCATACATCATATATCTGATTTGTTGCTATCTGAGGCACTGACACGAGCACGTGGTATTGCACTTATGTGTAGATGGATCAGGATATTTATTTGAGGATATTACTTGATATGACCCAGGATAGCGTCATACATGTGATTTCTACTTGTAGATGTTTATCTACCCACGAGTTGGCAACTCACCCCCGTTGTGCCACAGTTCCTTGCAGGTTTTGCCGTACAGGTTTCGTTCCGGCTTTGCTGGCACACTGTTCCTTCCGGGTGATTGCTTTGGTAGGTGGGTTCACTTGCATCGTGACCACCATTGTATATTTATTATTTCAGTTGTATCTAGACACTCCATCAACCAGACTTGTATATCTGATAGAGATAGAAGACCAGTGTATATTCTTTCGACCTTAGAGTCGCGCGCTGTATTATTATGGTTTTCCTGATGATTTTGAGTTTCCTTTTGAGTTTTGATCCTCACCCTTCGGCGTTGTATATTATATTGCATTGCGTGGTTTTGTCCGCCGGTTGGCGAAGAGCTAGCTCCCGCCTGGGGATGCCTTTATTCATTATATATATTTTTATCAGGTTTGTACCCGTTTGGGGTCAGTATTTACAAAGGAAACTCTGCCGAAATTTTCAGAAAAGACTTGAGATTTTAAAAATGCATACTTCGGCTTATGTTGTTAAACTTCTTTCTTTAAAATTGGTTTTTCCTTCACTCTAGTGCTTTAATTGATTTTGATTTCTGGGTTTTGGCTTACTTAGATTACGTACGCCTCGAGACGTTTCATAATTTAAGTGCCGGTCATGTTCTGTACTTTTCGGGGAATGACAGAACCATTTCCAACCCGGAGAGTGTGATCACCAGTCTTCAAAACTTTGCTATTTCTCAATCTCTGAAGCAGAAGCATCACCATGCTTCTTCTTCTTGAGATCAGCAAGATACTCAACACAATTTCGCTTCCAGTGTCCCGACTTTTGGCAGTAGAAATATTCTCCTTTTCCCGACTCCTCAGTCCTTGATTTGTCTCTCCCTTTTGCCTTTTTGATTCCACATCTCGGTTTGGTGGGTTTCTTCTTATTCCTTCCCTTGGCCTTTGCTTTTGGGATGGAAGAGGAAGATTGCCCAACAATCAGAGAGGGAGTCTTCATCTTAAGCATGCTCTCTGCACTTCTCAACATATTGAGAAGTTCAGGAAGTGACTTCTCCATGCTATGCATATTGAAGTTCACAACAAACTGAGCAAAGGTAGGGGGAGACTATAGAACAATATCAACATACTGCTCGTTCTCCATGGTCCATCCGAGGCCCTCAAGTTATTCAATAAGAGTTATCATCTTCAAGACATGATCACCTACTGATGTGCCAGCAGCCATCCTCATCTGAAACAGCTTTCTAGATACCTCGTAGGGCAGGGTACGGGATTGCTCCACAACCCCTTTGTATGGAGAAAGATAGATTGAACATCTATCTTCTCATGCTGATTCTGATGTACATTATCCATCGAGGCTAGCATGAGGCATTTGGCTCCGGCCCAATCAAAATCCCATGATTTGCGGATCTCCTTATCCACAAAAGAAGAGACAGGACCTGGGATGGAAGGGGCTGGGGCAGTGAGGACATATGATACCTTATCATATGTAAAGGCAATGTGTATGTTCCTCAGCCAGTCTTTATAATTAGGTCCCGTCAGTTTATTTTTCTCTAATAGAAGCTTAAATCATGGTTATCTGCTATTAGGAGAGAGAAAAGAATACACTCAGCGAAATGCTCTTGCAAAGATTAGATTGGTTATTATCTTATCTAATCGATGTCTCCCACTGCTTTTATCAAATTTTCCTTCAAACCTTAAAAAGAAAATTAGCCAGGATTAATTACATTCTACAACTTCGCTAACCGTTCAGCCAGGTTAGTGTCGATACTTTGAGGGAGGTTTCCCGTGCTTTCGCACGGACCTAATTAAAGTAAACCTCGTTTTCCCAAAGGCATAAGCTCGTTGATACCTTTCTAGACACCTAATGGGTTAGCTAATTGTAAAGTGCAAAAATCTCCTAGGAGTAACTCTTACTCACAGTGAGATCGGGATCCAACTATCACATAGAAGGTATGCAATCTCATTGAAAATTCCAACTCTTGAAACTCCCGATATGGTTTTTACCCCTAGCAGCTTATGACCTTGGTTATGGTCAACATATCATAAGCAATAGTCAAGTTCTACCCGTCATTTTGTGATTAATTAAACCCATTCACATGACACTTGACTATTATCAACATAATCACATACATGTCCTAACTAATCGCATCATATACCGTGTAGGAAGACATCACTTAGCTACCGTACACTACGTCTTGACTATGATCAACATACATAGCACGAATACTAAGTACTCTACTTCCTAAAATGACGGAGGGTTGCAGATGGTTTTTAAGAAAATCTTTAACGCTTTAAACTTGATCTCGTTGTAGAATCAAATTGTTTTAAAAGGAGTGGCTTAAGTTCCGCATCTTTGAAACTTGCTTTCTCATAAAAAGGCCGAGTGGGTTTCAAATTCGATTCTACAACATTTTTAGGTTTTTTTTTCTTTACATTAATCTCATTAATGTAGTCCCATCATTTAAGTCCTTAAGCATCACAGAAAGAAACGAAAATAGAACGTACGCTTATGCCATCCGCATTCGCTACAGTGTCTCGTTATGCACCGTTAGGTTACTTAACTAACGGCATAGCGGGGAGGGACTAGCGCGGATGCAAAACATAAGCAATGTTTATTATATATCATATATATAATAACATTCGTCTCAGACAGTAATATGAACTCATCACAGAACATCGCAGCAGAATCAGATATATGAATGCATAAGATATACTAGGAAGTCCGCATTTTAAATTAATCCAAATATAAAAAATACGGATTCCACGGTCATGACGAATAGCCAAGCCCACACTCCTAGACCCCTACGAGAGCGGTAAGCAACCCTGCTAATTCTAAAGTTAGGAGACTCGGTCTCAACTGCTCGAGATGGTCTCCCACTGGACCTTAGAACCCGGTTGCCTGTGCTCCCCTCCTTGGGTCTATCCTAATGTGGAAAAGTAAATAATATACATCAATGGTGACATCATCCTCAACCCGAAAGTGTCCCAATAAAAGAATATTATATACAATGAATTTTACATGAATAAAAAGAAAAACTCTCATCTCACATAAAACCCCCCAGATATTCAATCACGACGATCTTATACACCATATCACCACAGCAACAGAATAATCATCACAGATCATCAACGTAAGTAAATTGCGTATTCCCAACGTCGTCGACGTATAGTAACGAAATTAAGGATGCACATATTACAATTACGGTCGCAGAAAAGAAATGTAAAACTACAACATTTGGAATACGCACAACACTTAGACATCGCAAACCCGGAATATCTCATATTCCGGCTTTCATGCCTAACAATGTAGATCTTACATTTGGATCTCAAAAATGAAAACACATTTTCAAAAGAAATCGGGTAATTCAACAAGATTCCCGATTCCGACCGAGACCGAAATGATAGATTTACAAGCAACCAATTAATTTTCTCAAAACTAATTAGTGTAGATTCTAAATATTGTATCGCATTCATAAAAACTAGGAGATATTAAACATTTCGATCGATCTATCAAAACCCACATTTCTCAGAGACCTCAACACTTAAGATAGATTAAAAAATACCCAGACAGTGCCATTATCACATACGGACCAGCACAAGAAGGCACGTCCCTGGCCTCACCAACGGCGCCGTGGAACCGCCGCCAAAAGCATGTTTTGGCCGCTGTTCAGCGGTCGTTAGGTCAAATTAGGGGGTCGTTTTTCTTGGGGGTCCACATAATACCCTGCACTATTTTCTGCATATTTTTAAACCCAAAAATTCCAACTTTTGAAAAATTTCCAGAGAGCATCTAATGCATGGGTTTCGATGTTCGTTCGAACACATTAACGTTGTCTAGGTGACGCCTAATTCTCTAGCTTGTCTCTGATACCACTGTTGGGGTTTGCCTAGCACCCTCACTAGTTTCTAACAAGTATCAAGTATGCAACTTTAAAAATCTAGGGTGCTAATCAACCCGAACCAAGAATCGAACTAGAGGATTAGGCGTATAAGCTAACAAGTATCACATAGTAGTTAGTGTCTAACACTAAGAGAAAAGAAATACAACCTTTGTAGACCTCTCCTCCTTGTCTTTAGCTCCGTGTAGATGTCCTTGACTCCTTGGTTCCACTCGGATTTTAAACGTGTCCGCTTGAAGCCTTCGAAGTCCACGATGATCCACCACGGAGTTCCTTTACTCAAGCTCCTTGCTACACATGACCTAAGTTGAAGTGTTGCAAACAACCTATACAAGTGGCCTAGACTAGTATAGATTGATGAAGTGGGTAATAATCTCACTAAAACCTTTTCTTTTTCTTTCTCTTTTCTCACTAGAAAATTGTAGAGAGCCTGGAGGAAGAAGGAGATGGAAATGGCTTAGCTTGAGCTCAAGAAAGATAAACACAAGAATAATAATAAATGATAATGAGAGAGTCACACTCACTCTTAACCAAATCATGAAAATATCTAGATATTTTTAGTAGTTGAGTTAGTGGAGGATTAGAAATGAAACCATGGTTACTAAAGAAATTTTAAGAAGTGTGTAGAAACAAAATATCAACCATGCATTTATTCCTAATTTCCATTAACTCAATAATTAAAATATTACAAATGTTTCCATGTGAGTCTTGCATAACCATCTCCAATGTATCATCAACCATGACACATGTATGCATGCATGTGTGCATACATATCAATATAAACATACATACATGTATACAAATAAAGAAATGCTTTAAATAATGAGCTAATGGTCATATTATATTAAATCAACACTTGATTTAATAATCCGGTCATATCATATATGACCCGACCAATAGAAAACGCCAGATTAAAATACGGTATCATATACTCGTATTTAATCAAGCTCCCGCACATATCCCCATATGCGCCCCACATCGTTTCGCCTGAGCTCGAAAACCCTTTTGTGGGACTCTAAAACACGTCAATACGCTAGCAGTAGGTACTGATCATATCAGATACCCACAAACCGTCAGCGGTACTAGCTGCACGTAACGGCTCCCGGGTATTGAGCGAACAGAAGATCAACAAGCGAACTTGTCCAAACTCTCGTAGAGCCAATTGCCAATACTTACCATACAGTCCGGTCTCTTTCTCTGATATGTTGCATATCGAGTTTAGGGATGGTATCGTCGACCCCAATAACTCAATAACTCATGCCAATGTATGGCCTATAACAGATCGAGAAACTATTAATAACACCTATCAGTAAATCTCATCAGCCCTGGCCAGGGACTTTCAGTTATAGCCAATCGCGCATAGCACAACATTAACCCCCAATACCGGAAGAGGCGAAACCCCTCCTATCGCTCATTGCCTCCATGTGTCTCTGGGCTATACCCAAAAACCACCTATTTGCATGACCCAGTAGAGCCGTGGTAGGGTGGAAATCAAAGTACAGTGGGAGAACACACAAGACTCTATAACGATCTCGGGTCTATAGACTAACCTGTATAAGTGTCACCTGAGAACTGCTATCCGATGATAGATATGATACCATATAGGTGTTCTCGGCGAGTCCGTTCAGTATACCCAGTCTCCACTGAGCATCCGTATACCATCTTTGATGTCAAACACCAATGGATATGGGATCATCCATCGCCCATCAAATGGGTCAAGAAACGTATACGCTAGTCTACTCTGGAATATCGATGCCCCGTCTCGATACACCTACGACTAGGAACATTTAAGGATACGCTTATAGACCAGTCATGCCCCACCAGTATGATATGCATCATAATCATGATAGCCAAGCGGATATCCTAAGGGCTTTATCAACATGTACCAAATGAATAGTATACACAATCAAGTGAACATGTTAAGATAAGAGCAATCAGATAGCATACTATCATATCGAGCGAGAAAGTCCTCTGTATATATATACACATCCAAGAATCCAATATCAAATAATAGCCTCTAAGGCATACATATATCCAACAATCTGGAGGATTCGTTATGCATTGTGATGCGTCCGGTAAAGGATTAGGATGTGTTTTACACCTGTATGGAAAAGTTGTGGCTTTTGCATCAAGACAGCTAAAGGAACATGAGCACAACTATCCAACCCATGATCTGGAGTTGGCAGCCGTTATCTTCGCACTTAAGATTTGGCGCCACTATCTTCTGGGAGAACGAGTGGATATATACACTGACCACAAGAGTCTGAAGTATGTATTTACTCAGAAAGAATTAAACATGCTGTAGAGAAGATGGCTAGAACTCATGGCGGACTTCAACATCAATCTAAAGTATCATCCTGGGAAAGTGAATGTAGTTCCTGATGCACTTAGTCGCCAGCCACTAGCAATGAATCTCACCGCTCAGTGGAAGCTCCAGCAAGAATTGCATGGATTGGCGATCAAAGTAGTGATGCCAGGTAATGCTTCGTATTTGATTAACTTAAAAGTCCAGCCCACTCTTGTAAATCAGATCAATGCAGCTTAAGAAAATGATGCCAAGCTACAAAAGATCCGAGAACAAGTAGAAAGTGGACTTCGAACTGACTTCATCATCTATGAAGACGGATCCTTGAGATATAAAAGTCGATTATGTGTACTACACGGTCCTGTTCGAGAAGAGTTGATGAAAGAAGCTCACAGCTCTTCTTATTCTGTACAGCCCGGTGGTACAAAAATGTACAAAGATCTACGGCAACACGACTGGTGGTATAGAATGAAGCGTAAAGTAGCAATGAGCGTAGCCAAGTGTTTGATGTGTCAGCAAGTGAAGGATGAACATCAAAGAACTGCTGGTCTACTTCAGCCGTTACCAATCCCAGAATGGAAATGGCAGCACATTAGCCAGAACTTCGTGACTGCCCTTTCTTGCAGCATGAGGGGTAACGACGCAGTGTAGGTTATTTTGGATCAATTCACCAAATCAGCTCACTTTATTCCATTTTGAGTTGGCCAACCAACCGAGACGTTAGCAAAGAAGTACATGGAGGTAAGCGTAAATCTAAAGTAAGATTTAACCCTTCAAGCTGTACTATATTTGATACCTATGAACTCATGCAGGAGATTGTGAGATTACATAGAGTACTAGTTTGCATTGTCTCCGATCATGATACAAGATTCCGATCATAGTTTTGGCAGAGTCTACAAGCTAGCTTGGGAACGAGTATGAAATTTAGTACGGCTTGCCATCCATAAAAGGACGGACAGTTCGAGCGAACAATTCAGATTCTGGAAGACATGCTAAGAGCTTGTATGTTAGACTTCGAAGATTCGTGGGAAGATCACCTACAACTTGTGGAGTTTTCATACAACAACAGCTATCCGGCAAGTATTGGAATGGCACCATTCGCAGCACTCTACGGACGGAAGTGGCGTTCTCCACTAAGTTGGGATGACGTTGGAGATCGTGAACTCTTTGGACCAGAGATGATCGTGGCAACTGTGGATGTAGTTTGCACGATTAGGGAAAGAATGCACATAGCCGAAGACCGACGAAGCATTAGGCAGATGCAAAGTGTCGACATCTGGAGTTCCAACCCGGAGACCATGTTTTCCTGAAGATCTCTCTAAACAGAGGAGTGATCCGTTTTGGCAAAATGGGTAAGCTAAGTCCCAGATACATAGGACTGTTCGGCATATCGAACGAGTTGGAGAAGTGGCATTAGCACTTCCACCATCATTGAAAGGAGTACACAACGTGTTCCACATATCTCAGCTACGACGATATGTGAGTGACCCCAGCCACATACTCGATCACTCCGAGCTCACAGTACAAACAAACCTAATTTGCAAGCAACAACCCGTTGAGATTCTGGACTAAAAGGTAAAGACATTACGGAACAAGGAAGTAAACTTGGTCCAAGTGATATGGAGAAAAAATTCGCCAGGAGAATCAACATGAGAATGAGAAGAAGACATGCGTGCAAGATACCCTTACCTATTTGAAAATTATTCCATATGTAAATATAAATTTTGAGGACGAAATTTTATAAGGATGGTAGAATGTAACGACTCTGAATTTACTGTACTGAATTTTCCATTTTAATATACAGAAATGAGTTTACAGCCTGAGTTTGAGTTATAAATCAATTTGGTTAAATAACAGCATGAAAGAACTTGTAGCTCACTGGTAAAGCCTTGCACTGCTGTGACGTAGTCCCTGTATTTGATTCCCATCAGACACAATTGTTTTTTTTCTGAATTTTTTAACCTTTTAGAAGCCCAAAAGATTGCACGTGCAATACACAGGTAAATGAAAAGTTCAGAAAAATCAAAAATGTGCAAAATGGGTTAAATACAGTATTGATTAAGTGGCACAAATTTTGAGGCAATTTCCTCAAGATCGACCGGCCAATATAGGCTAAAAACCGGTGGGGACGGTTGGATTTGAACCAATGAAGCCCGTGCTTTACACACTTGCCTCTCTAGCTACACCTAACTTCTCTGCACCATTTGATTTCCCTGCAATCAAACAAAGCCCCTTTATTTCACCATTTATCTCAATTTTAATGCTTTTTAATTCACAATTTTAATTTCCAGACCCTAATTCTCCCCTATAAATACCATCCCCTACCTTGGCTCAGCACCATTCTGAAAATTATAGCAAAATTCTCCCTAAAAGTTCCTAAATACAAGTGGAGTAAAGAGGAGTTAGCAAGTAAACAACTTTCGGCGAAGATCGAAGTAAATTCTGGAGCTCCCGCGACGCCACGAAGTTCAACCCTTCTTCCTAACCCTCTCTTTGAAACTCGTAAACCGTAAGTCCCTCTCAATCTCTCTTCCTCTTCATTAAAATTCCATTTCAAAACTTATATCGGTAAATGGAGTTAATACCGTTATCCTTTTTTCTAAATCCTAGAAACTCCTTCTCCTTTATTCTTTGATCAACCAGGTTTTTACACAATACTTGTAAGCATAAACCCTAATGTTTAGAATCAAATTTCATTAAAATTCTCATGTGAAACAACAGTAGTAACACTTTTTCATTAAAATATCTTGAACTTTATAAACACCTCTTTTAGTAATTGCTTAACAATATCTTAGGAAAACTTCACGAGATAGCGTCCTACCCCACACGCGCACTTGGTTTCATAGCACGATACTCATTGTATGTATTTTCGTTTCGAGGAATTATATTATAATAAAATACTACATAAAATTAAAAACCGGATTTCTTTTAAAGCGGTATTTCATATCCTTTGTGATTATGCATATACAACCCTCTTTAGGGGACCCGCTAATAGATGGTGTGGATTATCGCACATCCTTGGGCTAGTAGAACGAGATGCAGACCTCCTTACGGAGCATTCGATCTCGAAATAATTTAAATACGATTTTTAAGAAATACGAATTTTCTAAATAAAATAAAATTATTTTTAAAATTAAAATTATATAAAATTATGAATCCATATTTTCAAAATATAAATCTATATTATTCTAAAGAAATGAAAGTTTAACAAGTTTCAATAAAATACCATCAGGATACCGAAAAGACAAGTTTTCAGTAAAATACCATGAAATTTCCAAAGCTAATTGCTTATCACTAAATACCTCAATATTTAAAATCCATGCTCATGAAAATCCTAAATAATATAATTCACCCATCGAGGTTTATTTTGAAACTATATTAAAATACTTTTCATAAAAATCCCTCGAGATATATAAAACAATATTTTAAGGACTTTAGTAAATATAAGTTAAAGTGGGATCCATTCTCTTAAACCTCAGGAAGCCGGAGAATGTGAGTGCTTTTCTATTCAGATTAGAAAACTTAACGGAGTTATCAATGGTAATTGTCTTGGAAAAACACAAATCCTGCCGTCCACGTGCAGCAGTTACCGATGACTCCCGAACTTAATTCAAGATCTAAATCAGTTTTATCAGTGTCTGACTCAATCTGAGTCCAATTCAAACCTGAATCCAAATTCAAACACGAATACTTGATCATGAACATGAATACTTGAATTTAATCATCAATATCAAACATGTATACTTGACCTGACCTGACCATGGTTATAACTTGACATTACTATTTGCATACTTGATTACATCATGAACAAGAATACCTGAACTTTTTGTATCCATGGTCTCGACAAGACTTGTAAATATAATCTAGACAATACAATATGCAGGGATAAAGGGGTAGATTGGTATGGAACGTATACCGTGACACGAGAGGTCACTTAGAAGACACTTACATGAATTCACGTGTCATTATCCCATGGGTTATGACGGGGCCTTGTACTACATGTTACCATAGTCCATGGGGTAAGATGGACTCCTCTCGTATACATGAATACCTTCTTTACCAAACTACAAACAACCACGTTAGAATAACTATCTTATATCAGTAATCTATCATACACAACTTACATGTTCATTTCACATTACTTGTTATGTTCTTTTATTCTTTTAGGACTTACCGAGCATTAGTTCGCTGACAACATTCCTTCTATTTCTTTGTTTGGAATGTTCGTCAGGAGGGCTGGACTCTGAGGAGATCGAACCTAGCCAGGAGGACTTGGATCAGCTCACCGCTTAGTCTGACTACTAGTTCACTTGTACTTTCTTTTTGTATGCCACTATTTAGACACTGCTTTATTCATTGTATCTTTCCTGTTTTAAACAGTTGTATGTAAAGATGAATGTAAATAAAAGTTGCTGCTTATTTTATATCACTTGTCATTCATGTTCATTTTATATATTACTTAATTACGCTTAACGTATTTATTTCTTAGTAAATACGTTGCGGGTCTGCCACGCCACCGTTTCCATCTACTAGGAAGCGGGGCGTGACAGATTCTACCGCTTTTTCATCGTTGAATTAGCAATGTAAAAAGTTTTATTGTCGGTAAACCGTTAATTTTGCACCTACTAAATCAACGGTGAAAAAGTGTTGGAATCACATGAAATTTGGTGTAACCACATCTTAGATGATGAAGATGGAGATGATGGATGTCGATCGTCAAAAAAATTGTGAAGGATGTATTTTTTTCGACGCCGTAGGAAGAAATTCCCTCCTATGGCACCTTTCCTCCATTATTCTATGTGTTTGTGTGTCACGACTCGAAAAAGCACATGACTGGCATAAGGATCACGTGAAGTCCCGTGGACCCCTCGTAACCCAAGTAAGCCAAAACCACGAAACCAAACCATTTATAAGAAAAATAAATAATATAATACAATAGAATGGAGGTGAAGTTTTAAAGAATTTTTTTATAAAAATAAGTAAAGCTTGTTTGAAAAGATGTTTGAAAAACAAACAACACATCCTTTGTATAGTTCGAATAAAAACCTTTACAATGATAGAATACAAATAAAAGCATCTCTACGCGAGCTAGGTTGACACCCACACGGTGGAGACCAAACCACATAATAATATGCGACGCCTAAAGGCGAAGACAATAAGCGGAGAGCAATAAACATTATATATATAAAGATAAAGTTGACTCCACACGAATTCGACTACAACAACAATACAACTCTAAGGTCTCGAACCAATACACTATACTTGGTTTTGATATAGTACATATATATACAAATAAAGGTAAAAAGCAAATGGTGATACAAATTCTAACCCAGCCAGAGGGCTTCATAGAAGTGGATAAGTGTACAACCTGCTTAAATCCTTTATGCATTAAAGCAGGTATTGTTCCCTATTAATTAAACACAATAATAAGAGCTAAGCTCTGTTCAAATCCAATGGGAGAGCGCCTCACGTGCCCCTCACATCGGCCTCTTATAGGATTAAATCCTGCAGCGGCGCCTCACGTGAAATTCACGTGAGTGCCAATGTGCAAAACATAGGAGCGCCTGTTATATAGGAATTAAATTCTTAAGTGGCACCCACGTGCATAATACGTGAGTGCCAGCATCCAAACTAAAGCGGGTAGAATTAAATTCTACATGAGGAATATTTCTCCAAAATCCGGGATATTCTCTGTTAAATAGAGCCGCTGGATCAAAAATCCAATGGTGATGATAAATCATCCAATGGTAGAATTAAATTCTATTTTGGGAATATATTTCCCCAATCTTTCTAAACAAAGAAAAATTATGCTCTATAAAATTCACTGATTGATAGAAATAAAATTCTATTTATAGGAAAATATTTCCCTAATCTTATTAAAAACAAGAATATATATATATATATATATATATATATATATATATATATATATATTGTGAAATAAAATTCACTGGATTAAAAAATCCAATGGTGGATAAAATTCCCCAAATAATCTTTGAGGCCAAGTAAATCAATTAGTATCTCTCAAATGAGAGATTTTCTCAAACCAATCAAAAAATTTGACTCTCATATATAAAGGATAGGAGACTTCAAGGCACAAAAAAGGAAATCAACCCCACAAGTTTCTTTCCACAAAAAAAAACCGAGAATTGAATTCTCCTCTGAAGAAAAAAAGTCCTTGCTCTTCAAAAACGCTAGGTAAAGAAAAACAGAGATATAGCTTATCTTTTTTACCTAATATAAAAAAAACAAGGGTTTAACCCTCCACAAAAAGAACTTAGTTCTTCCTCTGATCTGAGATTTGAAAAGCAAATCTCTCCATAAGTTGAGAATTTAATTCTTATCGGGAAGATTCTGTTCTCCAAACTCAAAATCTAGGAAAAAAGAACCAGATCAAAAAGAAATAGAAGACACATTGTTTAAGAATTTAATTCCTTCACAAACAGGGTTTAACCCTACATAAAAAACTTTGTTCTTATGAAAAACAGAAGAACATAGTTCTCTAATAGAACCGATCTTAGATCTTCAAAACAGAGATCATTAATGGTCAAAATGCCATTAAATGAAGTTAAAACATCTTCAGAAAACACTAACAAAGAAAAAGACTTGGCGCATCACGTGCTTCCCACGTGAGCACCCAAAAGATTCCCTTAAATGGAATCTATCCCCTCATATGCTTCCCACATGAGCGTCCAAAATAAAGGACTCAGTGAATCACGTGTGATTGATATGAAACCTTGTGTGATTGATTCGAATGAAAAGAAAAGTGTAATCACCACAATCAAAGAATTTGTAACCGTAATCAATAACGGTGTCGAAGTAGTTTCGTTAATGAGAACGGATCGTCCACTGAGATCCGAGTACTTATTCGTTCATGCTTTAGTTGAGTCGAAATGAAATATAAAAGAAAATTCAAGAAAGTAATTCAAGATTTATGAGATTTAATTTCGAGAAACATCAAGAAAAATATCAAGAATCGAGAATTCAAAAAAGTATCCAATATCAATTTAGTTATCAAGAATTTATAGAATAGCTTGTAGGAATCGATCGAATTAGTAGCAATGATGAATACTAATAATTACGAATCTTATCTATTGATGAATTGTAGCTAGATCGATGACGATCAATGAAGATTAGGGATCTATTGAAGAAACTAGGGTTTCTCCTTCACTATCCCTTGTCTTTTCATTGATCATCATTCAATTCTAGCCTCTAGTAAAGAAAATCATCAATCATTTGATCCCTAATTTGCAACGAAATAATTAAGAACGTGATCTCGCTCCAAATTAGGTCATCGATGATTCTTTTTCCTAAAGTTCACAATCCTCATAAGACTTAATATTAGTTTAGGATTTCATTATCATTAGATCTACCGATTCTCTCAATTCCTTTACAAGCGGAGATTTCACTCACGCATCATGAAAATAAAAGAATCAAGAACTAGAAATTTCATAATGCAAGAATGTAAAGAAAGCGAGAATTACAATTATCACCTTTATTAAATCTCCTTCAAATTATACCTCTCAATTTGAGTTTACAATACTAGCTCTCGATCGCTCCTTTGAAAGGAAATTTTGTCGTCGATCTTTGCGTGGCTCTATCGCCGTGATTCGTGGATCGGATGCGTATCTCTTGCTCTTGATGATGATCGGCATTGCGATAAAGGCTCTTCGATTGTCGCTCGATTTTGCTCTCAATGGATCTTAATTTTGATTGGATTTGGATTTGGATCACAAGTTGTGTCACTCAACTTGTGTGTAAAAATGTGAAATTATTGAACAACCTTTGAAATATAACCCTAGGTTTCCTTTTATAGTTCTCCCAATCTTCCACTAGAAGCTAGGTTTATCTTCCACTAGAAGTTAAGTTGTTATGAAGCTTGCATGAGAAGCTTGGCTGTTGTAGGGAAGCTTCTGGGGAAAGCTAGGGAGTTCGAAGCATCTTGAAGAAGCTAGGAAGTTACAAGGGAGCCTCTAGAAAAAGTTACGTTCGGGCTGGATCGGCCGTGGTTCCGCGGCCGTTTGATGAGTTTACTGCATCATTTTTCTGGGGTTGTTTGGTTTTGTCTTTAGGGTCTTCTTCTGATGTCTGGAATCTTATTATCCTTTCTGAATCTATGCCAGATTTTATTTCTTTAACTTACTGTATTTTATCGGCAATTTTTGTGATTCCAGTTCTTTGATCTGAATAATTTTCTGCACAAAATCTTGATGAAAAGTGTTGAGATATATAATATCATGCGTGAAGTAATAAACATATAATTTCCCTCCAGAATGTTGATTATATATATAACACGTGGTATTTGGTATTTTCCAGATGAATTTGTAATCCGTGTTATATTTACAATAAACACCCTTAGATGATTAGAATAATGAGGAAATTGTTATGTTACAGAATGCAATATTTTCGACTGAACGAATTCCCCCAAACTTAATTTTGATCGTCTTGAGCAAACATCTTTTATTCAGGTGAAGGAGAAAAGAAAAACTAACTACCACACTTTCGTAGGCAAACACGATTGCACTGAGCACGTGCAACAAGCCTTTAAACCTCTAGGTGTCCCTAGTAGGAGGAGTGTTGTCTTCTGAGGGTTTTCAGCGGATTGCACCCACAAAATCCTATAATAAAAGGAAGACTGTGAAAGTTACATATAAAGATAGGAATTATAAAAAAAAGACTTTGAAAATCAGAGGTTCCAACTACACTAGCTTTTCGGTTGTCATGAGCCCTATTTTAATAGTCATGAAAAGATGTTAGAAATCACATCATCCCTCAATAAAACATCTTCTTTATTTTTCATTCCTACTTTTCTTCCAAACATCGATCATATACCCCTACGTGTATCTAAAAGACATCCCTACACTCGGAGAATTCAATTCAAGCTATCATACTCTTGTCCATCTACCTCAGTACTTTTCAATCAGTGAATATTTAGATGGAATTGCTCACACATTTTTTATACGACCGTTAATACTTCTTGAGTTACTAACCGACTGATTACTCATATGCTTGCTTATTAGGAGTAAATAGTATTTTCCTCGTCTTGCAACACCTAAGGCTTAGCAGTGACTCCCAAACCAGTTGGTTTAAGGCACTAGGTGATGAAGCACCCTCGCTATATTTTTTTTATTGCTGCCTTGGTTATTACAAAACCAGTGTTCATTTTTCTACACCATTTTATATATTTTCTTCATTTATAATTTCCTTCATACTTTGGCTTTTAGACAGGAGTATTTCAAGGTATCTTCTACTATCCCGAGTTTCAAGATGTGTATAAGTGCGTATAGTAGAGTATCAACATTCAAATGTTTGGTTTCCAGAATAGGAACTATTTTTCAGACTTATTTTTATCCTCAGATTAGTGACATCCTTCATCTTACTAACCCTTGGGACAGCGGCTCATAACTACTTATTACTAGTTCGTCTAAGAAAACATCTAACTTTCTTGGTTTTCTTAAATTTTTCCAATCTTTTAAATGTAATTTTTCATTTTCTAATCTTTTATTATAAAAGAAAATTTTGAAATTTTTTGAAAATGTTATGCTTATGCAAAGTGTGATGCAAAGTAATGCGTAAATAAACACAAATCTCACCCAAACTTGTTTATAACAGTATCCCCACTGTTGCCATCTGTTCTTGAAAACCTGTAGGCTTGGGAGGAAAAGTTATTAACCGGGACAAGAATATATGGACATGAAAATCCTCCCCCAAACTTATTTCTGGCTGACCATTTTTGAGGACAACTTTTATTTTCAAGATCAAAAAATTATCCCCCCCCCAAACTTGAGTTAAACAATATTAAGTATTTTAAGAGGGGGTAAAGTTATTGGTCAATGCCAAGCTTTGCAAAGACCGAAAGTCAACACCAACCATTCGAAGATTTTATCGGTGTAACGAATCGGTTGGTGGAAGAACATGTTATATAGAGCCAGGAAGAAGTGGGGAAAAGTTAAGTGGTGTAAAAGAAAGGGTTTGCGTCTCGATTTGGAGAGACGACACAATGATTATGATAGATTACTCGCATTCTCGTGATTGTCCAGAAGAAGGGGAGGTGGTTCAATTTCTGTGTTTTGGAGTTGATTCATCACAACTCCCGTTTCTGCTAAGAATGCGAGTTCATCAGCGAAAATTTCTTCAAACCTTTCATCGATATCCAAAAGAATATTCTTATTTGAAAGAACGGGATGATACTCATACTCCATGAAAGGTTCAGAATAAGTGTTAGATGTTGATCCGGACAACTCGAAAGAAGGGTCCGTATGTGTATAATACATCGCTGGGTCAAACAACAACGTACTAAGGAAGTATTGATCTGTATCGTGAAGCTGTTCTAATTCGCTGCTGTTGACATCCATTAATTCGACAGAACATACTCGAGCATGAGGTTCGGTGGTTGACTTCCCAACTTGTAAATGTTAAGCTCAATTGACCTATTCCCGAAGGATAGGTTCATAGAGCCGTTTCGACAGTTGATTACAGCGTTGGAAGTAGCCAAAAAGGGTCAACCGAGAATCACCGGAATTTGGTTCCGTGGGTTTGCTATAGGATGTATATCTATAACAATAAAGTCTACAGGGAAGATAAATTTCCCGACTTTTATCAACACATCCTCAAGCTCACCCCTAAGTTTGGTGATAGATCTATCGGCCATCTGTAGAGTTGTGTGCGCGGGCTTTAACTCTCCGATACCCAATTGCTCATACACATAATATGGAAGCAAGTTCACACTAGCGCCTAAATCGAGTAAAGCACGATTGATATTTTTACCTCCAATAGAAATATAGATTGTAGGATAGCCAGAGTCCTTATATTTCTTGGGTAATTGCTAAGTAAAAGCTGTGCTTACATTTCTCGACATGAACACTTTTTTCGGCACTTGAGTCTTCCTCTTCCTACTGCGCAAGTTCTTAAGTATTTTCGCATAGGACGGAACTTGTTGTATAGAATCTAGAAGAGGGATATTTATGTTAACTTGCTTAAACATTTCCACAATCTTCTCCATTTGTGCGTTAGGTTTGTTGGGCCTCAACCTATCTGGAAATGGAGCTTTATCAATAAGTGTTGGGTCCAACATTTGTGGAGAAGTTTGTGTGGGTGGAAAAGATGAAGTGGGTAGAAGGTTCGAGCCTTGGGGAAAACGGAGAATAGGCTCGGAAGAAGAAGGTAAACTAGATGAAATAGGGTAAGAAGTAGAAGTGGAGGCCGGGGTTTCAATTGATTCTTCATCATTATCAATATGTTCACCCACATGATTGTTCAGGACTCTTCCAGATCTCAACGTGGTAATAGCACTCACATCATTATAATGCGAGGGTCCAGGATCAGGTAAGGGTTGAGCTAGAAGTTTCCTTTTCTCTCTAGCACTCATTTCGGCATTTATTCGTGCAATTTGTGCTTCCATCGATTTAATAGTCTCACCTTGGGAGGCGGAGTTCTTCTTTATATCATCGATAGAAGACTTTATATCAGCCGACATTTGAATGGTGTGTGTCATGAACAACTCTAAGGTTCGTTCGAGTGCAGAGGAATTATCGGTACCGGTCAATTGCGAAGAATTATTATACGGTGCAAAAGTATTGGTCGGATTTTGAAAAGATTGTATTTGGAAGGGGTGCTGACTCTGTGGTGTTTGCTGTTGTGGTGGAGTGACCCTTTGAAAGTTATTCTGGTTTGGAACTATGTTTTGAGTTTGGTGTTGGTTCCAAGCAAAATCAGGATGATTCCTCCAACCTTGATTATATGTGGAAGAAGAAGGATCGTTTCTAGGTTGTTGCTGAAATGCAACATTAGTGTGACCTTGAAATGGAGAATTAAAAGGACATTTTTCCGTTAAATGTGATGGATCAGAACAACATCCACACACGGTTTTAGGGAGTGTGTACTGATTTAGGGAGGCTGAAGAGATTCTGTTTTCTATAGCGTCGAGTTTCCTTTGTATTGCGGCCATTTCGGCTTTCATTATGATAGAAACATCGAGCTGACTGATACCTTCCCTAGACGATGGGTGACTAGCACTTTCCCATTGTAAAGTGGTTTGGGCAAGATCTTCTAGGTATTTCCAAGCTTCACCATCATCTTTAGACAGGAATTGACAATGACACATAGTTTCAAGCATCCGTTTTGTCATGAGATCAATACCTTCATAGATAATTCGACACAGATTCCATCTAAGGATTCCGTGATGAGGACATTGGATAAGAAGATCCTTGAACTGTTCAAAGCATTTCCAAAATGGTTCATTAGAAAGTTGGGTAAATTGAAAGATTTCGCTCCGAACACGGGCAGTCTTATGATTGGGATAAAATTTCTTAAGGAATGCTGCAAAAAAATCATCCCATTTGGAATTAGAGTGTGCGGTTGTGTTATAAAGCCGCTTCTTGGCTAAATCGCACAAAGTGAATGGGAGAAAACATAAACGCATAGCATCCACAGAAAGTTGTGACGTGCCAATCATTGCGCATACGTTTTCGAACTTAGTGATAAAAACGTATGCGTCTTCAGACTCAAGACCGTGAAATTTGGGCAACAGTTTGATAAATTGGGGTTTAATTTCAAAATTATCCCCGTTGGCTGGTGGAATGGAAAGACAAGTAGAAAGATGACCACGTGTAGGATAGCATCTCTCTTGGAGAGAAATGCGCGGAGGATTCTGCGCACCTGCGGACGGTGGGAGAGTGGTGTTATGAAAGTTTGATGAAGATCCGTCCATCGTGGTGGATGTGGTAATAGGTGAGGAAAAAGAAGATGTAGAATTACCGACTTTGGAGTCGATAGGAGAAACGCGGACAAGACGGGCACAAGAATCCCGTGTCCAGCCAAGCTTGTACTAAATTGTTTAGCACAAGTGGCAGCGTTTGAGGAAAAAGTTTGATTTGGTGTTTGTTTTGAAAAAGACGGATTTTGAAAAATCAAATTAAAAAAATGCACAAGCAACCCTAGATCTAATGGTCACCTAGGTCAAGTCACTAGACCGCTCCTACACTTCCAGAAGACAAATAGCAGGATAAATCCTCTACTGCCTCTTTATCCCTTCTGTGGCCAGGTAAGTGCTAGGTAAGTGGAAGGTTATCTGCTACGTAAGTAGCGGGCCTAATTAAGTAACCACTTTCCTTAGACACACTTGCCTTAGACACCAAAAAATAAATGTGGATAAGCAATAGATTACCCACGATCTTCTTCTGTCCTAATTGAGCACGACGGTCCTTAGAGTCTTTTCTAAATATTTTTTAGTTAATGAGGGTGATGCGGATGCTAATTTTATGATTTTCGGGACTTAGGAAGGGTAATGAAATCCTTACCTAATCTGAATTTGGTCGTTACCCCTTAATTTCCGTATTAAAATATGCTCAAACAACCAATTTCAAGAAACGCAACAAGAATTTTTTCTTTTAGCAGCGCTGCGAATTTTGCAAAGAATCCTGCAGAAAAGTTGTTATTGGACAAGATCAGAGAGAAGAGAAGAGAACAGAGAATATACCACAGAAGTTTAGAACACTGAAACGCCTAAACGGCGGCGAAACCGCCGCAAAAACCTGCCATTAGCCGCGGATCCGCGGTTCACAGTGGGAATTAGAGTTTCAAAATTTTTCTGTTGTTTCCTGTACTCCTCTGGATTCTTCAGAAAGTCTCTGAATCTTGATTTCCCTTTTGTAGTGATGCTAGATTCCCTTGCAAAAAAAATTCAAACACTAATCGTTAAGCGCACGAAGCGATCTTGAATTAAAATTTGATGGAATAATAAATTTTTAACTCAAATAGCAAGAAAGAACAAATTACGCACGCATCCCCGGCAACGGCGCCATTTGATTGATATGAAACCTTGTGTGATTGATTCGAATGAAAAGAAAAGTGTAATCGCCATAATCAAAGAATTTGTAACCGCAATCAATAACGGTATCGAAGTAGTTTCGTTAATGAGAACGGATCGTCCACTGAGATGCGGGTACTTATTCGCTCATGCTTTAGTTGAGTCGAAATGAAATATAAAAGAAAATTCAAGAAAGTAATTCAAGATTTATGAGATTTAATTTCAAGAAACATCAAGAAAAATATCAAGAATGAAGAATTCAAGAAAGTATACAATATCAATTTAGTTATCAAGAATTTGTAGAATAGCTTATAGGAATCGATCGAATTTGTAGCAATGATGAATACTAATAATTACGAATCTTATCTATTGATAAATTGTAGCTAGATCGATGACGATCAATGAAGATTAGGGATCTATTGAAGAAACTAGGGTTTCTCCTTCACTATCCCTTGTCTTTTCATTGATCATCATTCAATTCTAGCCTCTAGCAAAGAAAATCATCAATCATTTAATCCCTAATTTGCAACGAAATAATCAAGAACGAGATCTTGCTCCAAATTAGGTCATCGATGATTCTTTTTCCTAAAGTTCACAATCCTCATAAGACTAAAGATTAGTTTAGAATTTTATCATCATTAGATCTACCGATTCTCTCGATTCCTTTACAAGCGGAGATTTCACTCACGCATCATGAAAATAAAAGAATCAAGAACTAGAAATTTCATAATACAAGAATGTAAAGAAAGCGAGAATTACAATTATCACCTTTATTAAATCTCCTTCAAATTACACCTCTCAATTTGAATTTACAAGACTAGCTCTCGATCGCTCCTTTGAAAGGGAATTTTGTCGTCGATCTTTGCGTGGCTCGATTGCCGTGAGTCGTGGATCAGATGCGGATAACTTGCTCTTGATGACCATCCGCGTTGCGATAAAGGCTCTTCGATTGTCGCTCGATTTTGCTCTCAATGGATCTTGATTTTGATTGGATTTGGATTTGGATCACAAGTTGTGTCACTCAACTTGTGTCTAAAAATGTGAAATTATTGAACAACCTTTGAAATATAACCCTAGGTTTCCTTTTATAGTTCTCCCAATCTTCCACTAGAAGCTAAGTTTATCTTCCACTAGAAGCTAGGTTGTTATGAAGTTTGCATGAGAAGCTTGGCTGTTGTTGGGAAGATTCTGGAGAAAGCTAGGGAGTTCGAAGCGTCTTGAAGAAGCTAGGAGGTTACAAGGGAGCCTCTGGAAAAAGTTACGTTCGCCAATGAGCCAACTCGGCCGTGGATCCACGGCGGATCAGGCTGGATCGGCCGCGGTTCCGCGGCCATTTGATGAGTTTACTGCATCATTTTTCTGGGGCTGTTTGGTTTTGTATTTAGGGTCTTCTTCTGATGTCTGGAATCTTATTATCCTTTCTGAATCTCTGCCAGATTTTATTTCTTTAACTTGCTGCATTTTATCGGCAATTTTTGCAATTCCAGTTCTTTGACCTGAATAATTTTCTGCACAAAATCTTGATGAAAAGTGTTGAGATATACAATATCATGCGTGAAGTAATAAACATATAATTTCCCTCCAGAATGTTGATTATATATATAACACGTGGTATTTGGTATTTTCCAGATGAATTTGTAATCCGTGTTATATTTACAATAAACACACTTAGATGATTAGAATAATGAGAAAATTGTTCTGTTACAGATTGCAATATTTTCGACTGAACAACATGCTTCCTATCTGGGCGCTCAAAATAGAAGGCCCAGCGCCTCACATGAAATACACGTGAGCGTTGTATAAAAGTGCAGAAGCACTATAAAGTTAGTCTAAATGACTAAGTTCTTAACACTAATTGGGCAGCGTCCAAGTCCCAGCGTCTCACGTGAAACATAAGTGAGCGCCCAATAAAATAAATGAGGCGGCACCTCACGTACCCCTCACGTGAGTGCCATACAAAGTGCTTAGCACTTTATATTCAGTCAAAATGACTAAAGTGCTTAGCCCTTATTGGGCAGCGCCCATGTCTGAGCGTCTCACATGATACACATATGAACGCTAGAGCCCTAAACAAGTGCTTAGCACTTCTGCATAAAAGGAAAATGGCTGAGCAAACATAACCACAAATAAATTCTTAGCACTTTGGAATAAAAAAAAGGAAGAAAAAACTGAGCAGACCCAGCCCAAATTGGCTAAGTCTCTCTGAAAGTTTCTTACAGCTGAGCCCAAATGCTCTGTTGTTGGATCTTAATAAAATTTAATAATCCTGAAAATGTTGCTAAGTTGATCTTAGTCTCAAATAAGACTAACCTATCCTTCGTAAAAATAAATTGAGCCCAAATGCTAATATATTTAAGTTGATCTTAATCTCAAACTAGATTAACGGTCTTTAAATAAAACAAAAATATTCTTTGAACTAAAGGAACATACAACTTAAGTTCAAACCCAAATCTAAAATATACGGATTTTGACTAATCCGCGCCCTATGGGCGACGACATAAAATAGTCTCCGTATACAATCCACGGGCAACCCGATAAAAACAAAATAACACATGACATGAAGTGAACTACTGGAGAAGAAGAAAGTGGTTATCGCAACGCGACAACATAATTAATTGCAGGTGCTTGTGCTTACAGGGAAGAGCGTCCCCATAATCAAAAACCCCTCACAAATGAGGGGGAATCTAATAAAGTCTGTTACAACGGTCGCATATGTCCAAACCTCCGATATATGGTACCATAAATCAACTTGGTATCTTCGGAGAGGTGGATGGATATGTCCAAATAGTATATGCCCCTAAATTCAGGCAAGACAATCAATCCCAGTCCGTCTCTGTCTTCGACGGTAAACATGTTTCATTGAGTTGGAACATCTGTTTTGATGTAGCAGGCAAAGAGTTTGATTTCATAAAAAATGTACATGAACCGTGTATATATAAGAAGGTTGTAGGGAGTATCGTCATATTCTTCGTATTGTACATGGATGACATTCTCTTGATAGGAAATAATATTCCTATGCTACAATCGGTCAAACTCTTCTTGTCACAGAAATTCTCCATGAAAGACTTGGGTGATGCTTCCTACATTCTGGGGACAAAGATCTATAGGGATGGATCGAAAAGGATGTTGGGATTGTCCCAAACAAGGTACATAGACATCATACTAAAGAGGTTTAGTATGGAAGATTCCAAATGCGGTAACTTACCCTCTTGTCACGGAATCACCATCTCTAAAAAGATATCTCCCAAGACTGATGAAGAAAGGGCTCACATGAATGATATACCCTAAGCCTCGGTGGCGGGATCCATCATGTATGTGATATTATGTACCAGACCGGATGTGGCTTACGCACTTAGTGTGGTAAGTAGGTATCAATCGAACATATGGGAGAAGTATTGGACAGCTGTGAAGAATATTCTTAGTATATAGTAATGACGATATCTAAATGGAGGCCTTTACCAATTCAAACTTCTAAAGTGACATAGATGAAAAAAAGTCTGTCTCGGGTTATGTGTTTACCCTCAACGGAGGGGCGATATGTTGGAAGAGTTCCAAACAAGATACCGTAGCAGACTCGACGATGGAGGCTGAATACATTGCTGCTAACGATGCTGCTAAAGAGGCTGGATGATGAAGCACATCACTGAGTTTGGAGTGGTTCCATCCATTGTTGATCCAATACTTTTATATTGCGATAATAATGGGGCTATGATACTAGACAAGGAACTCAGATCCCATCGGCGATCCAGACATATTCTAAGACGGTATCACCCAATCCGGAAGATAGTTGATCACCGCAAGATCAAGGTTCGGAGAGTAGACACGAAGGACAACACAGCTGATTCACTCACCAAGGCCTTCCCTCAGACACAGTTAAAGTGACTATTTGAGATGTTGGGTATGTGATACTACAACAACTGGCCTTAGTGCAAGTGGAGGATTGTTGGATATATATGCCCTAGAGGCCATTATTGTATATTATAGTGGATGCTTGGACATATGTATTTACATGACAGTCTTGCTCGATAAGATAATATGCTATTTAGTTTGTCTTTATCATTAATGTGTATAGGTTTACTTGTTATTACTGTAAGTCGATGTCGCACACCCCACGGATTCGCGAAGAGGCGAAATACGCAAAAAATAATTTTTACGGGCTTCGCAACACCGACTAAACTCCAGGATCGACCATAAACCCTAGCTAGCATACTACTTGAGGTTTAACTACTCGGATGAATGTTATACCTCGCAGTATTGTGTCTTTTGGGTCTTCTTGCTGTCCTCCACCTCGTCATAGGCTCCAAGGATCGTAACGGATCGATGCCTCCTCGAGTCAAAGACGATCCACCCGAGAGTCTATAGATCGAGCTTCAACCTCAAATCCAAGGTAACTACGGCATCTAGTTCGCTAAACTAGATGGCATAGAGGATGTAGAGAGTGTGGATGGATTACTTTGTCTCTTGGAACCCTAGTATTCTCAACACACGAAAGGTTTAGGGTTATGAGGAAGAAGAAGATGACTTGAAGAAAAAGAGAGTGAAGCATTCACTTGGAAATAGCTTGGCTGTCCTCTTTTGATAAAATGAAGCATATCATAATAATTTATGAGATAAGTATCATAATAAAATATCAACCATGCTTCATAAATATCAAGTGGTGAGTCATAACCATGAGTCACCAAGTAGCCATGCTAGATTCAATGTAAAACTCCACCTCATTTCCTCCACCTAATAATGTTTAATCCAATAAAGAAATAAACCCTATTTAGGTGTCCTCTTCTAGAAGCTTTCCCGAGAAAATTACGAGAATTCCCCTCATCCGTATATACACCCGCATCCGCATTCCGAAGAATACGAATACAAAGAGACGAAACAAATCCATCAATATAATACTAGGATCCAGCTTAAACCAAAGCCCACTAGTATTATCCGCCCGATCATCATACGTGCATAAGTACATGTAAGTGATTGAAGCCCTGCCGAAAAACCATACGGTCTCTACATCTTTTGCCCGATGCAGGGGAACCCTCTGTGTGGGACTCTAAAGACTCGACAGTACGCTGGCAGTGGATTCAACCATAAGCACGTCAGCGGTACTAGCTGCACGTAACGACTACCCAGGTATCTGTCAATAAGAAGGCCGATGAGCAAATTCATCCAAACTCCTACTGAGCCTATCTGTGACAATCTCCGTACAGTCCGGTCTGTTAGTCTAAGAGTATCGTATATCGGGCCTAAGGGGATGGTAAACGTTATACCCCTAATAGCGCAATAAGTCATGCCGGAGTGTAGCCCAGAACACTCTGAGAAACTACTGTAGTATCTACCAGTAAATCTCGCTTGCCCTGGCCAGGGACTTTGTGTAATGGCTTTCCAAACACAGCGCGATATCAACCTCCAATACCGGGAGAGACGAATCCTATCTAACCGCCACTGCTTCCAAGTGCTTCGAGACTGCACCCAACTACTACCTGTTTGCATGACTCTTTTGAGCCGTGCTAAGGTAGTAATCTAAGAACAGTGGGAACACACTCGAGGCGAAGCAGCAGTGTCAAGTAGACGGACTAAGCTGTACTCATGTCACCTGGGAACTGCTACCCGACGATAGGTATAATACCCATCAGCAGTTCCCGATGAGTCCTGTCTAGTGTACTCATAACCCAATGAGCACCTGCATACTATCTTCAGTACGACGTACTAATGGCTGTGGGACAGACCATTTCCCCTGCTGGGATGAAAAGAGTATACACTAGTCTACTCTGGAGTATCGATGCCCTGTCTCAATAATCCTACGACTAGGGACCTGTATAAGGATGAGCTTATAGACTACCCAGCCCCCACTAGTGTGACTGCCATCACAACGCCGGTAATCAAGCAAAGATCCTAAGGGCTCTACCAATATGTATAAGCGATATGCTAAAAGAAACACATGCATATATTGAGGTAGAAACAAACCAGGTAACATACTACCATTTTGAGCAAGACTGTTAATACAACTGTGAATATCCCAAGCTTTCATTAAGTAATATACAAACCGGTATGATACAATAATGGCCTCTAGGGCATATATCACTAACAATCTCCCACTTGCACTAAGGCTATGTATTGGTATATCGTAGACCTATCATCTTGATCAGCCTCTTGAACTGTGTCTGAGGGATGGCCTTCGTGAGTGGATCTGCAGTGTTATTCTCCATATCTACTCTTTTCACCTCGATCTTCCGGCGATCAACGATCTCCCTGATCAGGTGGTACCGCCTTAAGATGTGTCTGGACTTCTGATAGGACCTGGGTTCCTTCGCTAAAGCTATAGCGCCGTTTTTGTCACAATACAAAGGTATTGGATCAACAATAGATGGAACCACCGGAAGTTCTGTTAAGAATTTCCTCATCCAGACTGCTTCTTTTGCGGCGTCACAAGGAGCAATATACTCCACTTCCATCGTCAAGTCAGCAACGGTGGTCTGCTTGGAGCTCTTCCAACAGACCGCCATTCCATTGAGGGTAAAGACATAACCCGACATGGACTTGGAGTCATCCTTGTCACTTTGGAAGCTGGAGTCAGTAAATGCCTCGATCTGGAGGTCTTTTTCGCCATACAGAAAGAACATCTCCTTAGTCCTTCTCAGGTACTTGAGAATGTTCTTTACTGCTATCCAGTGCTTCTCCCCAAGGTTTGACTGATACCGGCTTACCAAGCTTAGTGCGTAAGCAACATCTGGTCTGGTACACAACATCGCATACATTATAGAGCCTACCGCAGAATCATAGGGTATAATAGACATGCGATCCCTTTCCAAATCAGTCTTGGGAGACATCTCTTTGGAGAGGGTGATCCGTGACAAACCGGTAGATTGTCGTGCTTTGAATCTTCCATACTGAATCTTTTCCGTATGGTGTCGATGTACCTGGAATGAGAAAGTCCCAACATCCACTTATATCAATCACGATAGATCTGGATCACCAGAATGTAAGAGGCATCACCCAAGTCTTTCATGGAGAACCTTTGTGACAAGAATCTTTTGACTGATTGTAGCATAGAAATGTCATTTCCTATCAAGAGAATGTCATCCACATACAAGACGAGGAATACCACATTTCTCCCTACAATCTTACTATAAATGCATGGTTCATCTGGATTTTTGATAAAGTCAAATTATTTGACCGTTTCATCAAAACAGATGTTCCAACTCCATGATGTATGCTTTAATCCATAAATGGATTTAAGCAACTTGCACACTTTACCGCTGCTCCCACTCTGGATGAAACCCTCTGGCTGATCCATATAGACACAATCTTCCAAATTTCCATTTAGAAAAGCGGTCTTTACGTCCATCTGCCAAATCTCATAATCTTGGAAGACAGCAATGGCATGAAGGATCCGAATGGATTTGAAAATAGCCACTGGAGAAAAGGTTTCATCATAGTCCAAACCAGGTCTTTGACGAAAACCTTTTGCAACAAGTCTAGCATTATAGGTTTTAACCTGTCCATCTACACCAATCTTCTTTCTGAAGATCCATTTGCAGCCTACGGGTTTTACCCCTTCTGGAGCAATGTCCAAAGTCCAAACTTTGTTGGTGTACATGGACTCCATTTCGGTCCGCATTGCATCCAGCCATTTTACCGAGTCTCTGCTCTAAATGGCTTGCTGGAAGCTAGTTGGATCATCATCGTCGATGATGCAATCCTCTCGTCTATAAGAAAACCGTAGTATCTCTCGAGCGGATGAGATTGTCTACTACTCCTGCGGAGTGGCATGGGGATGTCCTGTTCTTTTGAAACTTCTGGTTCTACCATGCTTTCAGTAATAGCTTGTGGTTCTGGAATTTCTTGCAGTTCTATTGCGCTCCCACTTATCTCTTTTTCTAAAAATTGAGTTTCCAAGAAGTGGGCATGATGAGAAACAAAAACCTTTTGTTCCTCTGCGTAAGAGAAAAGATACTCCCTGGAGTTCTTTGGGTATCCCACAAACTTACACAGTACTAAGCGTGCCTCGAGCTTGTCCGCATTCTGCTTTTTTACAAAAGCTAGACATCCCCATGTCTTAAGGTACTTAAGATAAGGTTTCTTTCCACTCCACATCTGATATGGTGTGGTAGGCACAGTCTTGGTAGGAACCTTATTCAAAAGATATGCAGCTGATTTTAGTGCATAACCCCAGAAGGATCGCGGTAATTTAGCATTACTCATCATGGAACGTACCATATCTAATAGGATACGATTCCGCCTTTCTGATACACCGTTGTGTTGAGGTGTGTATGGAGGAGTAAGCTGAGGGAGAATTCCATTCTCTTTTAGGTAATCCAGGAACTCGACACTTAAGTATTCACCACCTCGATCAGATCTCAGTGTCTTGATACTTTTTCCTGTTTGTTTTTCCACTTCATTCTTATATTCCCGGAATTTTTCAAAGGCCTCGGATTTATGCTTCATCAAGAAGACATGTCCATAGATAGAGAAATCATCCGTAATAGTAATGAAATAGGAATAACCACTTCTTGCATGTGTAGACATTGGACCACACACGTCGCTGTGTATAAGTCCCAAGAGCTCGCTCGCTCTTACTCCGTGTCCAGTGAACGGAGTCTTTGTCATCTTTCCTTTGAGACAAGATTGACAAGTTGCATACGAATGATATTCGAACGGATCCAAATATCCCTCTCTATGTAACTTCGTCAACCGTGTTTCATTGATGTGACCCAGTCTACAATGCCATAAGAAAGCCTGATTTAATTCTGGACACTTTCTTTTAAGTGTGTTCTGGACGTTGAAAACCTGATATTGGTTTAATACATATATACTGTTGTCTAGTGTACCCGACCCAATCAAACCATGATTTAGGTGTATCTTTACTACATCGCTTACAAATGTAAAATCATAATCTTTTTTAGAAAGTAAAGATATAGAAATGATATTACAAGTCAAACTGGGTACATAGAAACAGTTACGCAAAACCAAAGTGTTTCCACTTGTCAATCCTAGGTGATATTCCCCTACGGATACAGCGTCCACGTTCATTCCGTTAACAACCCTGAGAGTCATATCACCTGCCTTGATAACTCTACGGTTTCTCAAACCCTGTAATGAATTAAAGATATGAGATCCTGATCCGGTATCTAATACCCAGGAAGTAGAGTTGATTGATAGACAGTTTTCAATCATAAACACACTCGAAGCCGAAGCCACAACGTGCTTCGAATCTTGGATTCTGGCTTTCCAAGCCTGCAATCCTCCTGCCAATGCCTTTTCTCGTGATAATAGGAACATCCCTCCTTCCCTACTGTTAGCTCCGAAGCTTTTGCCCTGCCCTTTCCTTCTACCTTACCGATATCGCCTATCGGCTTGGTGGAGGCCTTCTTCTTCTCTCCATTGGCTTTCGTCTTGGATCTAGAAGAGGAAGATTCCCCAATAAGAAGAGCGGGTGTCTCCCTGGTTTCCTTCAAGGTGCCCTCAACTGGAAGTAGAAATTTCTTCCCCTTGGCGTAAGTAGAAGGTAGGGACCGTAGAATCAAGTCAGCATATTCTCCAACGTGGTCTCCAGGTCCGTGAGCTCATCAATATAGCTAGTCATTGTAAGGACGTTGTCCCCTACAGATGACCCGATAACCAACCTCGCTTGAAGTAATTCTTTCGAGGTCTCATATCTTGCGATACGGGATTGCTCTCCATATAAATCTTTGTTATGGAGGAAGATGGAAGCTAAGTCCATCTTCTCGAGCTACCTCTGGTTTATACCATCTACTGAGGCCAACACGAGGCACTTAGCATTCGCACTGTCTTTTTCTCTTATCTTACGGATATCATTATCCACGATGGTGGACACTGGACCTTGGATGGCGGGGGTTTGAGTAATAATGAGGTGGTCCAGCTTGTCATAGGTAATGAACATCTGGACAAACCTTTGCCAGTCATTATAGTATAACTCAGTCATTTTATTATCTAGATGTAACCTAGTTCCGGTCACCTGGTCGCTGCAATTAAGAGAGAGAGAAGAAACACTTTAGCATGATGCCCTTGCAAGTTTAGATTGGTTTTTAATTTATTTAAATAGGATGGATCCCACCGTTTCTCGAATCCTTCCTCAAACTATAAAAGAAGAATTAATCAGGATTAATCTCACCGTACAATTCTTGCTTAACCGTTCGGCCAGGCTAGTGTTGGTACTTCGAGGGAGGTTTTACGACGCTTTCGCGAAGTTCCTTAATTAAATAACCTCTTTTCCCTGGAGGTGTAGCCTAGCTCACATTGTTCTAGACACCTACTTGGTTTATAGCATTGATCGTTAAGTGAAAAATCTTCCGAGGAGTAGCGGATACTCACAATAGGATCGGGATCCAAATATCATTTTGTGATAATGCTGAAGAAATCCTACCAACATTAACACACTCCAAATGGTATGCGGCACTAGTAAGTTTCAGTTTCTTTAGAAACTCCCGATGTGGATTTTTGCCCCATGCTCTTATGACCTTGACGAAGGCCAACATATCATAAGTCACATGTCAAGTTCTACCCGTCATTATCCAGGTTAATTTGAACCCACCCGTACATACCCTTGACGAAGGCCAAAATAGTAGTACGACTGTCCCAAACCAACGCATCTATCTATGCTACAGATGAATATCCGGCAGCTACCAATCACTATGCCTTGGCGAAGGTCAAAATATATAGCTTGAATACTACTGAATATTCAACTGAAATGACGGAGGGCTACGACTGGTTTTGGCAAAACCGTGAACGTAGTGAACTTGATATAATCGAAGGAACCATGATAGCTTTTAAAGGAGTGGTTTAAGCTCCGCTTTTAAAAGTTTGCTTTTTGAAAAAACTGAGTGGTTTTGAAAGTGTTCCAACTATTCAGCTTTGGTTTGTTTTCTTTGCAATGCAGTCCCATCATTTACACCTATCATTACAGAGAGAAACAAAAATACAACGTACGCTTATGCCATCTGCATTCGCCATGGGGCCCCGTCTTACACCGTTAGGTTACTTAACTAATGCCAGAGCGGGGGCTGGACTAGCGCGAATGCAAAACATAAGCAACGCCTACTAGATATCATATATAGATATATACATTCGCCTCATGCAATAATAGGCATTCCAGATCACAGATGAACATATTGAATATACTAGGAATTTCGCGTTTCGTTTGAGCCTATAACGAAAGACGGATTCCACGATCGTGATGAATAGACAAACCCCACCATAGACCCCTACGGGTGTGGCAAAATACCCGCCAAATTCCTGAAGTGAAGCAACCTCTCTCATCAAAGTGAGTAAGCCGCTCGGCACTTCAAAGAACCCGGTAGTTTGTGCACCCCACCTTAGGTCTATCCAAGGAGCATAAAACAGTAAATGAAATAATACAATGGTGGCTACAACCTCAACCTGGATGTGCCCCGCAAAATAATATTACATCACTTTACAAATTTTACATCGAATGAAAGAATGAAAACCATCATCTCACATCCCTGGCTATTCATTCATGACGATCCAATAAAGTTCATATACACAAACCAACATAACAAGATCACATATATGTGCAACCCCGACTAATCGACGTATAGCAATTAGTTGAAGTTTCCAAACATATATACACATCACAAAGCTTGTAAAGTAACCCACAAAGTTATAAAATACATGCACAATTAGCGAACGAAACAAGTTTTCCAAAACCATGAAAAACTATCCACTAAAGTTACCAAAAAATTCGTTTAAAGCCAATCCGGGAATCGAAACGAACTCGAAACTCGCCCGAATCTTCGCGGAGGCAAAGATACCAAAATTAACTATTTAATGGGAGGCCTGGGGGGGTATCCACCCTAAGGGACCATAATGAAGTGGCCCCTAGGGGAAGGCAGACAAGTGAGCACCCAATTGGGGTGCTCTTGGGTCACCCACCCCCAAGGCCACCTTGTAGTGGTCTTGAAGTGTAGGACTAGCCTCTTTTCCCCCTAAAGTGTCCCTAGGGTGCACTCGCTCCACCCCGCAGCTTCTCGGTTCAAACCGTGAGCCTGCGGGGTGTGCAAACATCTTAAAACAAAATTTTCGGTTATGTTTTCGTCGGTAATCCGTGCGCGACAAAAACGGCGGATTATAAACGTTGCTACAAGCTATCTAAGGTTTATGAAAGGCTCTGATACCACTTTAAGTCGATTTCGCGCACCCCACGGGTTCACGGAGAGGCGGAATACGCAAAAAATAATTTTTACGGGCTTCGCAACACCGACTAAACTCCAGGATCGACCATAAACCCTAGCTAGCATACTACTTGAGGTTTAACTACTCGGATGAATGTAATGCCTCATAGTATCATGTCTTTCAGGTCTTCTTACTGTCCTCCACCTCTTCATAGGCTCCAAGGATCGTAACGGATCGATGCCTCCTCGTCGGCCTCCTCGAGTCAAAGACGATCCACCCGAGAGTCTATAGATCGAGCTTTAACCTCAAATCCGAGGTAACTACGGTATCTAGTTCGCTAAACTAGATGGCATAGAGTATGTAGAGAGTGTAGATGGATTACTTTGTCTCTTGGAACCTTAGAATTCTCAACACATGAGAGGTTTAGGGTTATGAGGAAGAAGAAGATGACTTGAAGAAAAAGAGAGTGAAGTGTTCTCTTGGAAATAGGTTGGCTGTCCTCTTTTGATAAAATGAAGCATATCAATAATTTATGAGATAAGTATCATAATAAAATATCAACCATGCTTGACAAATATCAAGTGGTGAGTCGTGACCATGAGTCACTAAGTAGCCATGTTAGATTCAATGTAAAACTCCACCTCATTTTCTCCACCTAATAATATTTAATCTAATAAAGAAATAAACCCTAATTAGGTGTCCTCTTCTAGAAGCTTTTCCGAGAAAATTACGAGAATGCCCCTTATCCGTATATACATACCCGCATCCGCATTCCGAAGAATACGAATACAAAGAGACGAAACAAATCCATCAATATAATATTAGGATCTGGATTAAACAAAAGCCCACTAGTATTATCCGCCCGATGATCATACGTGCACAAGTACACGTAAGTAATCGAAGCCCTGCCATAAAACCATACGGCCTCTACATCTTTTGCCCGATACAGGGAAACCTTATGTGTGGGACTCTAAAGACTCGACAGTACACTGGCAGTGGGTTTAACTACAAGCACGTCAGCGGTACTAGTTATCTATCGATAAAAAGGCCGATAAGCAAACTCATCCGAACTCCTACCGAGCCTATCTATGACAATCTCCGTACAGTCCGGTCTGTTTGTCTAAGAGTATCGCATATCGGGCCTGGTGGGATGGTAAACGTCAGACCCCTAATAGAGAAATAAGTTGTGTTGGAGTGTAGCCCAGAATACCCTGAGAAACTAATGGAGTACCTACCAGTATATCTCGCTTTCCCGGGCCAGGGACTTTCTGTAATAGCTTTTCGAAGACAGCGCGATATCAACACCCAATACCGAGAGAGACGAATCCTATCTAGCCGCCACTGCCTCCAAGTGCTTCGAGACTGCACCCAGCTACTACCTGTTTGCACGACTCCTTTGAGCCGTGGTAGGGTAGTAATCTAAGAACGGTGGGAACACACTCGAGGCGAAGCAGCATGTGAGCACCCCAATTCAAAATGCCAATTAAAATTAAATTGTATGTGGAAAATATTTTCCTGATCTTCCTCAAACTAGAAAGATCTTCTCTGTTAAACAGAGGAACCTTGGATTAAAGATCCAACGGTGATCATCTGATAGAATAATGTTAGTTATATGTATGCCCTAGAGGCCATTACTGTACATGTGATGTATATTGTAGTGGATGCTTGGACATATATAGGGAGGAATTTCTTGCTGAACATGATAGTATGCTATCTGGTTGCACTTTATCTTAACATACACACTTATTGTCTCTCTATTACTTGTTGATAAAGCCCTTAGGATGAGCACTTGACTACCAGGATTATGATGCAGATCATACTAGTGGTGATAATGTAGTCGGTAAGTACATCCTTCAAATGTTCCTAGTCATGGGAGTATCGAGACAGGGCATTGATACTCCAGAGTAGACTAGTGTATACTCTTCTTGACCCATATGATGGGTGATGGATGATCCCATATCCATTGGTGTTTGGCATCAGAGAAGGTATACGGGTGCTCAGTGGAGACTGGGTATACTGAACGGACTCGCCGAGAACTCCTAGATGGTATTATACCTATCGTCAGATAGCAGTTCTCAGGTGACACATGTACAGGTTAGTCTGTCGACCCGAGATCATTTTAGTCTTGTGTGATTCCCGCTGTGCTTTGATTTCCACCATACTACGTTCAAGAGATCGTGCAAAAAGGTGGTTTTTGGGTACAGTCCCGAGTCACATGGAGGCAATGAGCGATAAGAGGGGATTTCTCTCTCCCGGTATTGGGGGTTGATGTTGCGCTTTGCTTGATTGGCCATAACATGAAATCTCTGGCCAGGGTTGCTAAGATCTACTGGTAGGTGTTATCAGTAGTTTCTCAAACCGTTATGAGCCTCACATCGGCATGACTTATCAGGCTATTGGGGTCTGACGTTATACCACCCGCAGGCAGTGATATGCGACATATCTGACGAAGAGACCGGACTATACGGTAGTGTTACTGATTGGATTCGCAGGAGTATGAGCAGACTTGCTTATTGATCTTCTGATCGCTCAATACCCGGGTGGCCGTTACGTTTAGCAGACCGCTTGCGGCTTGTGGGTCTTTGATATGATCATCACCTACTGCCGGCGTATTGACGAGTCTTTAGAGTCCTACACAGATATTTCCTGGTTTATGCGAAACAAAGTAGGGGCACATATGTGATATGTGCGGGACTGAGATTAATGTGCATATGTGATACCGTATTCTATTCTCGCGATATGTGATATCGTTCGGTTATATGTGATATAGCCGGGTTATCGGATCAAGTGTTGATTCGATAAGATGTTACATTTGATATTAGTCGGTTGTATGTGATATAGCTGGATTATTAAATCAAGTGTTGATTTGATAATTTAATGTATAATTATATATTTGATATATTAACTTACATTAACTTATATTTGCTCACTAAACATTTCTTTTTCTCACTTGTGTGCATATAGTATATATGTGATATATATTAATGTACATTTTTTTGTGTCATGCTTAATGCCACATGCAACATGGGTGTATGAGACTTACACCATGGTTATGATAATCCTAAGGTTTTTATTTATTTTGGTAATTCACAAATTGGTGGAAATTTGTCATGGCTAGAAGGTTGGAGAAGCTTGTTGTCTCCATTGACTTAGTCCACTAATTTGTTTTACTTAAGATATTTATTAACCTAACCATTATCCTTAACCATAATTTAGTCTCTACATGAGTTAGTGTATGACACTAACTCACCCATGGTTGCTATTCTCACCTCATGAGTTTCATTCTCATCTCCACTTAGTCTTCTTCTTCCTCATGAAAAAGCTTTCTAGCTTTTCAAAATGGTGAAAAAATAATGTGAGAAAAATTAATCTAAAGTGAGCCCAATTCCTACTTCATCATCCTCTACTATATTAGCCATTTAGTTTAGGGTGTTTGCTTCACTAATCTACCATTAGTGAAGAGATAGCATGAGCTTGAGTCTCCTAGACATAGATCATCTTCGGCCTCGAAGATTTCGAGCAAGCTTGTTGTTTGGGTGTTCACTATTTGGAGTGAAGGGACTACTACACGGAGCTTTAGAAGTGAAAGATCGGTCTACAAAGGTTGTATTCCTCATTCACTTAGTTGTAAAGTTGTTTGCATTGCTTGTTCGTCTAAATCTCTAATTAAGATTCTAGGGTAGGGTTCTTTAGTACGGCAAAAATTTGAAATTGGTATGGACGATGCCTCCCGAAACCTTGCTGTCGTGCTAGATAACCCTACAGTGGTATCAGAGCCAAGTTAGATATTTAGACGATATTTGTAGAATTATGAAACTGAAACAACTCCGGAACACCCAAAACTAATATCTAGTTTCTGTCGAATTTTTTAAAGTGTCAAATTTTTTTTTAAGCAACTGCAGAATGTTGTATGAGATGCAACATGAACACAGTAGAAAATTGAAACTCTATCGCCGGATTTTGTCCAGCCACACCTCATAAAAAATCGGTGAGCTTTGTTGTTTAGGGGAATTCTGGGTTCAATTTTTTAGTGTGTTCCAATCTCTGGGTTTTGGTATTTCATGTGTTGCTTGTTTTTGTTAAATTTGCATGTGATGTTATCTTTGTGCAAAGGCAATTCGGAGTGCTTCATAGTCGTAATTCTAACATCTATTCAGGTTATTTAGACGATGTTAAAAAGTTCGAAGGGATATCAATAACCCAATTTTTCTCTCGCTGGAAATTTTCCAAGAGTTGGATTTTTTCCGTGTTTAAAATATTCAGAAAATCATGCAAGCGATTCTGTGGACCCTCTAGAAGAACGATACCCAACTCGACTTTTTGGCTCGCGGAACCACGGTCATACCCTAGGGTTTGCGGCAGTTCCGCGGCGACATGAGTGAGGCATGGTCGGACCTTCTACGGATGGTTCATAGGTGCTATGGCATGTTCTGGGTACTTTTTGAACTCCGCTCAAGTGTTGAGCTCTTTGGGAAATTTTGGGTGTTTGTTTATTCGATCGAAAAGTTTAACATCGTCTAGTTATCTGTGATTGTGATACAATATTTGGAATCCACAATAATTTGTTATGTGATAACTAGTTTGAATTTTATAAATCTAGCAGTTTAGTCTCATTTGATCGGTTGCCACGGAATTTTGATGTGGATCAAAAGTCCGTCGCAATTACGTAGTGTACGCGGATACTCGCTGGGTAACCTTATTAGATAGCCACGCCCCATAGCCCGAACAAGTGACTGTAGGAGAACCCCGTTGCCAAAAGCATCCGTTTGGGTGCTCGCAACCGCGGTATTCCGCCTTAGTGCACTTCGTCGACGGCATCAGGGGTGCGGCCGACTACTAAAGTTTCCGACGAGCATTCGATCAGGTTATCGGGAATCTTGTTGAATTACTAGACAGGTTAATGGAAAGTGTTTTCAATATCGAGACTAAAATGCGGGGTTTATAATTGTTAGGCATATGATGTCTAAGGAATTCATTTGGTTGGGCATGAAATCCAAAGTATGAGATACATTGGGTTTATGATGTCTAAGGTGGTTGCGGATTCCAATTGTTGTAGTTTTTCACTTTCTTTTCTGCGACCATAAGTGTAATATGTGGTGTATCGCCGGTTTCATTGCTATATATCAACGACAATTGGGATACGCATATTTACTTACGTTGATGACATATGATGTTATGTGTTGTTGCGATATGTTATATTGGATCGTCGTGTTTTGAATAGCCGGGGTTTTTTATGTGAGATGAGAGTTTTTCATTTTCATTCATGTAAAAGCTTGTATGTAATATTCTTTTATTGGGGCACTTCCGGGTTGAGAATGATGTCACCATTGATGTATATTATTTACTTTTCCGCATTAGGATAGACCCAAGGAGGGGAGCACAAGTAACTGGGTTCTAGGGTCCAATGGAAGACCATCTCGAGGAGTCGAGACCGGGTCTCCTAACTCTAGAATTGGTAGGGTTGCTTGCTGCTCTCGTAGGGGTCTAGGGATGTGGGTTTGGCTATTCATCGCGACCGTGGAATCCGCGTTTTTTATTGGCTTAAATAAAACACGGAATTCCTGGTATATCCAATATTTCATATGTGTTCTTCTGGTGCTGATATTCTGTGATATGATCACTTGATATGTTGAGACGAATGCTTATATTATATATATGATATATAATAACTATTGCTGCTTTCATTTCTACTGTGATGCTTAGGAAGCATAATATGATGGGACTTCATTAATGAGATTAATGAAAAAAAACCTAAAGATGTTGTAGAAACTTGTTTTAAAAACTGGTAGCTTTAGTTCTTGCTTTGCATAGTGGTATTCCTTGTAGAATATCCAGCACCTTATTCGATAAGGAAAGAGCCGAGATCCCTTCACTGGGAGTGACCTCTTTAGCGAAACTAGCAGATGCTATAACCCACTCGGTTTTGTTTTTTGATTGCTTTTTTAGTTTATGCTTTGCATAGCGGTATTCCTTGTAGAATATCCAGCACCATATTCGATAAGGAAAGAGCCGAGATCCCTTCACCGGGAGTGACCTCTTTAGCGAAACTAGTAAAAGCCTAAAAAACACTCCTTTTCAAAATCACTCGATTCTACAACGATATCAAGTTCATTACACAAAGCGTTTTCTTAAAAACCTGTCGTAGCCCTCCGTCATTTCAGATAAGTAGTATTTAGTATTCGTGCTACGTTTGTTGGCTTTCGTTAAGGCGTAGTGTGCGGTAGCTGATTAGTTCTTATCTGCTTAAGCATGTGATGCGATTGGATTAGGGTAGTCGTACGACTTTGTTGGCTTTCGTCAAGGGTCGTGCGGGTAGGTTTAATTCAATCATGAAATGTACGGGTTGAACTTGACTAGTGGACTATGGTTTGTTGGTTTTCGTCAAGGTCATAGGACGCTAGGGGCAGAGTATTATCAGGAATTTCAAGTGTTGAAATTTGCAATGAGATTGCATACCTTCTATGAGATAGTTGGATCCCGATACCCACTGCGAGTAAGAGTTACTCCTGGAAGAGTTTTACACATTACAATTAGCTAATCAAGTAGGTGTCTAGAAAGGTGTTAAAGGGGTTACGCCTTTGGGAAAACAAGGTTTATTTTAATTAGGTCCGTGCAAAAGTACGGGGAACCTCCCTCAAAGTACCGACACTGGCCTGGCCGAAAGATTGGCGAACTTGTACGGTGCAATTAATCCCGGCTAGTCTTACCTTTTAGGGTTTGAATGAAGATTTGATAAAAACAGTGGGAGCCATCCTGATTAGATAAAATCATAACCAATCTGATCTTGTAAGAGCATACGCTGAGTGTTTTCTTCTCTCTCTCTCTCTTTAGGTAGCGACCATGTCACGCCTTAATCAAGATAATAATGTGGATGCATTGACTGAACTTGCTTATTATACTGAGCTGGGGAACGTTGGTTCCTCTCTATCTTATAACTGTTATAAGTCCGAGCAGGAAATAGGGGAATATTCGGATTCCCATGCCACCCAATCGAGGAATGAGCATGTTGATGCATATTCTTCGGGTGTGTTCGATTACCAAGAACTGTTTCTCAGTATCCTCTACGTCCTGGGTATGTGATACCGGATTAGAATTCCATTGTTCCCTCATGGGAACTGAATAAAATACAAATAAAGCAGCAACGAAACCCCCTAAATAGGGCATCACGTGCTCACACATGACAGGGCCTCACGTGCAAACACGTGATCTTTTATGGGCAGATTCTATCTACGCCTGAATGCCTAATTGGTAAAGTCACGTGCTCACACGTGATGTGCTCTTGAACCCACTGAATTAATAGAATTAAATTCTAATTAAAAGGAATTAAAAAGCATTTGTTCTCTCATGGGAACTGAATAAAATATATAAATAAAGAAGTAAGGAAAACCCCCAAAGGGGGCATCACGTGCCCACACGTGACCAGGTCTCACGTGCAGACACGTGACCTTTTACAGGCAAAGCCTATAGGCGCTGAATAAAATAAACAATTGGAAATGCTGTATCAGTGGGGTCACGTGCCAACACGTGATGGGTTCCTGAGCCCTTTGAACCAATAGAATTAAATTCTAATTAGATGCTTAATTGGTAAGGTCACGTGCCAACACGTGATAGACTCCTAAACCATCTGAACTAATAGAATTAAATTCTAATTAAAGGGAATCAAAAGCCCGAATTGGAAAAATATTTCTTTAGATCTTTTCAAAGAAAAAAGATTGCACTCTGTAAAGTGGAGCACTGTTGGATTAAAAATCCAGTGGTGACTAAAAATCACCAATTTATAAAAAGATTCTGTACAAAGAAATATTTTCCTAAAAATTTGCCAGGAACAACAAATAAAATATCTTTTGGATTAAAAATCCAATGGTGAATAAAATTTACCGAATGATCTAAAAGATCGTGTTAGTTATAAAATCAATCAAAATCTCTCAATCAGAGATTGACTGAACAAACTGATTCTTTTCTGTCTCCTATAAATAGGAGCCAAGAAGAGAAGAGAAGGGATATACAACAAAAGGGGGAGAGAATACAGAAGAGAAAAGAAAAAGAGAATTTAATTCTCTAGAGAGAAAAGAAGATCTCTTCAGAGAAGAAAAAGAAAGAAAACTCTAGGTAAGAGAAGGAAGGAGTTCATTCTATAACCTCCCACAAAAAAAGAGAATTTAATTCTCAAATCAAGAGTTTAAATCTTCAAAATAAGAACTCAGTTGTTCCTCTGGTTGAAAATCTGCAGAAGCAGATCTTCCCATAAGTTGAGAATTTAATTCTCATCGGGGAGATTCTGCCATGCAGATCCAAAACATAGAGAGAGAATTGGGTTTAGAGAATTTAATTCTTTCAAACATATAGGAATTTAATTCCTCTAAATAAAATTAGGGTTTAACCCTATAAAAGAATTTAATTCTTAAACAAGGGATTTAACTCTCCATGCACGTAAAAGGGATCAGTACCCAACATGATCACGTGTGTCCGCGTGACTTCCCCCCTTAATGATCAAAAGAGAACGAATGAAATTAGGTCATGTGCTTCCACGTGACCCTTGAAAAATCTTCTTAAAATAAAAAGGGAGTAAAGCCAAGGAAGAACAGATTTTGGGCGTCTCACGTGTTCCCACGTGACCCCTAGTAATTAGCAAACAAAAGAGGATTCTACCCAAAGGAAATGCTCGCCTAAAGGATGCCTCACGTGTCTCCACATGACCCTTAACAAATCCTTTTAAGATCCAATGCGTGGACACCCATCACGTGCCCACACGTAATGACCATAAAGATCAAGTGTTTAACACTATATTCGAGCCAATCTTAGCCCAAATTAGCTAAGTCTTCCAGAAACAAGATCCCTTGAAACTGAACCCCAACTATACTCTCGTCTCCCAAAATTGATCATCCCATATAACATTCAAAGTAATTCCCAGAGCCTTTCAATCAACATTGGTTCAAGGGTACATCTCTTCATACCTCTGATATATGTCGTTGTAATTCTTCAACGTCTTCAGAGAGGTGGAGCGTCCCAATAACCAATAACTTTTGGTGCATCCCTAAACGGTTGAACCAAAACCAAACAGACTACAACGTCTTTAAACTGGACTAAGATGTCCTTAAACTCATGGACTATGATGTCCTTAAACTTTATGGACAGTGAGGTCCTTAAACTCATAGACTATGATGTCTTTAAACTTTATAGACTATGATATCTTTAAATTGGACCGTAATGTCCTTAAACTAATTATGGACCGTAATGTCCTTAAACTAATTATAGACTGCAATGTCCCTAAACTAAAACAATAGAGCCCAAATGCTCTTTTGTTGGATCTAAATGCTCCTGTTAAGTAGATCTTAGTCTAAAATGAGACTAACGTATCCTTAACAACCACTTAAGTTGATCTTAATCTTAAACGAGATTAATGATCCTTAAATCAATCCAACTACAGATCCCTCAACTGACATTGGTTCAAGGGTACATCTCATCACACCTCTGATATATGTCGTTGTAACTCTTCAACGTCTTCAGAGAGGTGGCGGGTCCCGACGATCAATAAACTCAATGGACCGCAATGTCCCTAAACTAAAACAATAGAGCCCAAATGCTCTTTTGTTGGATCTAAATGATCCAGTTAAGTTGATCTTAGTCTAAAATTAGACTAACGTGTCCTTAACAAACGTTAAGTTTATCTTAGTCTAAAATTAGACTAACGTATCCTTAACAAAACGTTTAAGTTGATCTTAGTCTCAAATGAGATTAACGATCCTTAAACCCAATCCCAAACCCAAATCTAAGAAAATACAGATTTGGACTAATCCACGCCCTACGGGCAAAAACATAAATTAGTCTCCGTATACAATCCATGGGCAACCAAAAATAAAACAAACACACACGACACGAAGTGACCATCTGGAGAAGGAGAAAGTTGTTACCGCGATGCGGTAGCGTAATTAACTGCAGGGGTTTGCGCCTGCAGGGAAGAGCGTCCCCACAATAAAAAAAACCCTCACAATGAGGGGGAATCTGATGAAGTCTGCTATATCGGCTGCATCTGTCTAAATCTCCGATACACGGTGCCATAAATCAACTTGGCATCTTCGGAGAGGTGGACGGATAAAACCAAATAGCATCTGCCCCCAAAATTCAAGCCGGACGTCCCAACGTCCCGGTCGCGTCTTTCAGCGGAGAATACCCATATATGTAATATGTTACATGGGCTACAGACAGGTAGAGAACTGAGAATGGGTGATATGTCTTTAAGTGTTAGAGAATGGTGCAATTGTTGCAGCCAAACCAGTTGGCAAATATCACCTTGTATTAATACATTGATTCAGAACAATTGCTATTAGATACCGAACCTGATATACAACATTACATCAGTTTCTTTATTCAGTTAAAGAAGGATATAATTCTGTATAGGAGGATAATGTTGTGAACATTTTCCTGAATCAAGAGTTGATTGGATTAGGCACGTTATGTAATAGCATATACGTTCTAAATCAAATTACAGTTCAAAGTATATAGAACGCACACAAGAGGAGTAGTTCAGAAATGAACGAAACCTTCTTGTGGCATTGTAGACTAGGTCATATCAATGCGACACGACCAGCTAAGTTACATAAGGATGAATATTAGTATCTGTTCGAATTTTCATCTTATGATACTTGCCAGTTTTGTCTCAAAAGGTAAAATGACCAATACTCCGTTTACTGGAAACAGAGAAAGAGTTAGAGAACTCTTGGGACAGATACATGATGATGTATACGGTCATATGTCTATAAATGCCAGGGATGGTTCTTCGTACTTCATTATATTTACTGATCTTCTCTCAGGATTCGTACATATGTTCCTGTTGAAACACAAGTCTGAAACTTTTGAGAAATTCAACGAATATAAGCTTGAAGTTGAGAACCAGATGGGTAGAAGTATTACAGTCTTTCGATGTGATCGAGGAGGCGAATACTTGCGCATGGAGTTCTTGGAGTTTCTAAACAGAGAATGGAATTCTCTCTCAGCTTACTCTTTCATATACACCACAGCACAATGGTGTATCGGGGCGGAGGTATCGCACCCTATGAGATATGGCGTGCTCCATGATGAGTATTGCTGAGTTAACTGTTTCCTTTTGGTGTTATGCACTTGAGAAGTTGCATACCAATTGAATGGGGTTCCAACCAAATCAGTGCCTACCACTCCATATGAGATATAGAATGGGAAGAGACCATGTCTTAAACGAGTTAAGATATGGGGTTGTCCGGGCTATGTTGAAAAGCAAAATCCGGACAAGCTCGAGGCAAGGTTAGTTTTGTATAAGTTTGTTAGGATATCCCAAACATTTGTGAGGGAATATCTTCTACCACATTGAGAAGCAAAAGGTGTTTTGTTTCTCAGCATGCCATCTTTTTAGAAATGGAATTTCTTATGAAGAAATTAGTGGTCATGAGGTAGAACTGGAAGGAGTTCCAGCTAGACAAACTAACTGCTGATGATTTGGTGAAACCAAAGGATTCAATAGTCTCCAACGAACCTCAGCCTCTCTGTGAATCTGGTAGGGTTCCTCATCCATTTGAGAGATACTACGGTCTTCTCGGTGACGGTAGGAGTGAGGATTGCATCATGGAAAATGATGGTCCAACTAGGTTCATGCAAGCTATCACAAGTGGAGACTTTATGAAATGGCTGGATGCTATGCAATCAAAGATGGAATCCATGTATACCAACAAAGTATGACTTTAAATGTTGCACCTGAAGGGTAAAACCCATAGGGAGCAAATTGGATCTTGAGAAGATTCCTGGTGTAAATGGAAAAGTTAAGACTTTCAAAGCTATGCTTAAGTCCATCAAGATTAAAACAAGCATCGCGGAGTTGGAACATATGTTTTGATGTGGTAGTCAAAGAGTTTGACTTCATCAAAATGGTAGATGAACCTTGTATATACAAGAAGGTTGTAAAGAGTAAGGTTGTCTTCCATGTATTGTATGTAGATGACATACTCTTGATAGGAAATGGTTTCCTATGCTGCACTCGGTCAAGCTCTTCTTATCACGAGGATTCTCCTTGAAAGATCTGGATGATACCTACTAAATCTTGTGCATTATGATCTATGGTGATAGATCTAAGTGGATGTTGGGAGTGTCCCAAATCCAGGTACATTAACACTATACTAAAGGGGTTTAGTATGGAAGATTCTAAGCGTGGTGGTTCGCCCACTGACTCATGGATCACTCTCTCCAAAAAGATGTCTCCCAAGACTGATTTGGAGAAAGCTTGCGTGCAAGGGATACCCTATGCTTCGGCAGTAGGCTCTATCATGTGGGCGATGTTATTTACCAGACCATATGTAGCTAACTCACTAGGTATAGTGGTCAGGAATCAATCGGATCTTGGGAGAATCACTGGATAGCTATGAAGGACATTCTTAAGTACTTAAGAAACACTAAAAGAATGTTCTTGGTTCAAGCTTCCAGAGTGATAAGGTCGACTGAAAGTCAGTCACAGGAATTATCTTTACCCTCAGTGGAGGGATGGTATGTTGGAAGAGTTCCAAGCTACATACCGTGGTATACTAGACGCTAAAGGCTGAATACATTGCTACCAACGAAGCTACCAAAGTGGCTGTCTGGGAAATTCTTGTTCATGAAATGAACATGGTTCCTACAATTGAGCGTCCAATAACTGTTATTGTGACAACATTGGAGTTGTGGCCTCGGCTTAGGTGTTCCCTTCCGAAAGACGGCGCGACGCAGGGACGTCTTGCCTGAAATTCGGGGCAGATGCTAATTGGTGCTATCCGTCCACCTCTCCGAAGATGCCAAGTTAATTTATGGCAACAAGTATCGAAGGTTTAAACGGATGCGTCCAATGTAGCAGACTTCGTCAGATTCCCCCTCACTTGAGGGGTTTTTGATTGTGGGGACGCTCTTCCCTGCAGGCATAAGCCCCTGCAGTTAATTACGCTACCGCATCGCGGTAACAACTTTCTCCTTCTCCAGATGATCACTTCGTGTCGTGGGTGCTTGTTTTGTGTTTGGTTGCCCGTGGATTGTATACGGAGACTAAGTTATGTTGTCGCCCGTAGGGCGTTGACTAGTCCAAATCCGTATCTTTCTTAGATTTAGGTTTGGGGGTTGGGTTTAAGGATACGTTAGCCTCATTTGAGACTAAGATCAACTTAAACGTTTGTTAAGGATACGTTAATCTAATTTTAGACTAAGATCAACTTAACGGGATCGTTTAGATCCAACAAGCGAGCAATTAGGGGAGCCCTGTTGTTTAGTTTAGTGACATTACGGTCAATAGGTAGTTTAAGGACATTGCGTTCCAATGTTAGTTTTAAGACATTGCGGTCAAGGTTAAGGAACTTATAGTCCGTTAGTTTTAAGACATCCCGGTCAAGGTTAAGGACATCATAGTCCGAGGATTTAAGGACTCCACAGTTCGGCGTTAGTTTTAAGACATCACGGTCAAGGTTAAGGACATCATAGTTCATGAGTGTAAGGACCCCACAGTCCGGCGTTAGTTTTAAGACATCACGGTCAAGGTTAAGGACGTCATAGTCCGTTGTTAGTTTTAAGACATCCCGGTCAAGGTTAAGGACATCATAGTCCGAGGATTTAAGGACTCCACAGTCCGACGTTAGTTTTAAGACATCACGGTCAAGGTTAAGGACGTCATAGTCCGTTGTTAGTTTTAAGACATCCCGGTCAAGGTTAAGGACATCATAGTCCATGAGTTTAAGGACCCCACAGTCCGTGAAATGTATGGTTGTTGGGACCCGTCACCACTTTGAAGACGTTGAGGAATTACAACGACAAATATCAAAGGAGTGAAGAGATATACCCTTGAACCAAGATAGATTAAGTGATTTGTAGCCCAATTTGGAACCAAGACCAAATAATTATATTATGAGCCCATTGGCTCAGTTAAGTCTGAATTGAGGACTTATGGCCTTCTTGGGCTAAGTCCAATCAAGTTTGGAATATTGGCCCTCTGTTGGTCCATTGAAGGGGAGGCTTTGCCTCTGAAAAATCGGCCAACTTGGCTAAGAGTGGTGTTAAACACTAAAGATCAAAAGTGTTAAACACTAAAGATAGAATTCTCAAACTAGTGTTAAACACTAAGAGTACAATCAGTGTTAAACACTGAAAATATAGTTCTCGATTTAGTGTCAAAGATTAGAAAATAACAGTGTTAAACACTGCAAATAGAGTTTTCAAATTAGTGTTAAACACTAAGAAAATCAGTGTTAAACACTGGGAACAAAGATCTCGAATTAGTGTCAGGCAAAAAAAAAGGAGGGGTCACGTGTGGACACGTGAGAGCGCCCAGATTCCTCTTATTTTGTTCTGCCAAAAGTATTGAATACTTTCTGCATTTGATTCTGGAGCATCACGTGCTGACACGTGATGGGGATTTGGGTATTTGACTGTTAAAGCTTTTGTCAAGGGGTCACGTGGTAGCACGTGAGAGCGCCGAGAGCTTGGATCCCCTTTGCTTTTTCTCCTCTGTCACGTGGGAGCACGTGAGACGTTGCCTCAAAGTTCTTTTCTGTAGATCTTTACATGGGTCACGTGGGAACACGTGACCCTGGTTCTTTGCCTGTTTAAAGATCTCTTTATCTTTTCAAGAATTAAATTCTTCATAGGGTTAAACCCTAGCAATAATCTTAGAGGAATTAAATTCCCATTTTCTTTTTTGAAGAATTATATTCTCAGATAGGGTTAAACCCTAATTTACATTCTGTAGGAATTAAATTCCCATATATGTGAAGAATTAAGTTCTGGCATAGGGTGAAACCCTAATTTCCTTTTTAAGGGAATTGAATTCCTGTGAGTTTAAGAGAATTAAGTTCTCAATTAGGGTTAAACCCTAGTTCTGTCCATTTTGAAGGAATTAAATTCCTATAATTTTGGAGAATTGAATTCTCACATAGGGTTAAACCCTACTTTTATCCTGGAGGAATTAAATTCCTATAACTTTGTGAGAATTAAATTCTCAAAAACTCAAATCCTCCTCTATGTTTTAGATCTGCATGGCAGGATCTCAACCCAATGAGAATTAAATTCTCAATCTATGGGAAGATGTGCACTTTGCAGATCTTCAACCAGAGAAAGAACTAAGTTCTTTTCTTTATAGAAGAGTTAAACTCTTGAATTGAGAATTAAATTCTCTTTTTGAAACCTTTACCCCCTTTCTTTTCTTACCTAGGGTTTTTCTTTGTAGAGAATCAAATTCTTTTTTCTTTTCTTTCTGAATTTTTAAGATTCCAAGGCTCTATCTCTCTCTGTGTATCTCTCCCTCCCAAAACTCTCTCCTTTGGCTCCTATTTATAGGAGAAGGAAAAGAATCAATCTGTTTAGTAAATCTTTCATTGAAAGATTTGATTTGTTTATTGAGAGATTTGATTTATTTTCCTCATTGATCCGGGCCTTTAGATTATTAGGTGAATTTTATTCACCGTTGGATTTTAAATCCAAAGATATTCTTTTTGTTATTTCGGTGAGATTTAGGGGAAATCTTTCCATGTCCAAATTTTTTCCATAAATTGGTGATATTTAATCACCTTCAGATTCTTGATCCAACGGTTTTTCATAATTTCTTCTCTATTTTAGAAAGATTTAAATGATTTTTTTTCAGAATTTAATTCTGTTGAACAGCAGGGCTTTTAAAGCCAGTCACATGTTGCCACGTGGCCTTTGGTCACGTGTGAGCACGTGACCCCTGGTCATGTGTCAGTACGTGACCCTCGGTCACGTGTAAGCACGCGACCCTGGTCACGTGCAAGTACGTGACCCCTGATCACGTGAAGCACGTGACCCCCTGAAGGGACTCCTCTTCTGCGCTCTGTCCTTTGCCGCTGCTTTAAACGTCACGTGCCAACATGTGACCGCTGGTCGCGTGCGAGCACGTGATGCTTCCTCTGAAGCTCTTCCCTGATTTTTAATCAGGGAACAAATGCCCCCACAGCGCTGTTCTCACGTGTCAGCACGTGAGTACAACGCTGTCACTTTTGTGACCGTTGGATCCATCTAGGGAATCGGGGAGATGAAGTGTTTCCATCACATCCTATAAATATAGGGGTCTCTTCAGAAGCGCCTCCACTCTTGCTCATCTTCTTCCTTGCAACTTTTCTTCTTGAGAATTTAATTCTCCTTTTCCAGAGCTTAGTTCTCTGCTTCAAACTTTTTCCAGAGTTTAACTCCGTTCCAAGAAGACCCTTTCTTCAGGTAATGATCTTTGAACGATCGGAGAACTTTCCCAGCAATCACCATGGGATTTTAAATCCAGATCAAGGGTTTTTCCCTTTGACAAGAACACACATTTCTTTTTATTTTAAGTTCTTCCACAAGAACAGAAAACCATCTAATTTTCAAACTGTAGATCTCTTAGGGTCTCTTTAACCTTTAGGGAGATGATGGCGTCGGTTGTCCCTTCCATGGAATTTAAATCCATCCTCAAGGATCTCTGGCTCTGGAACAATAAACTTCTGGGAATTTAATTCCCTTTTTCAAGAAGGAATTTAATTCCTATGAGGAACTAAGTTCTTCCCATGGGGACTTCATGGGTTTTCTTGCCCTGAGTCATCTTCTTCACAATCCAGAAGAGGTTTGCACTGTTGGTCTTTGGGAATTTAATTCCCTTGATTCTGTTTGATTTATCACGGAGTCCAAGATGGATCTGTCTTTTAGGGGAATGTGTAGGTTCACTTGAAACCCACTGCCTATTTAATGAGAATATTCCCTTTGTCTCATTATAATTGCTGTGCTTCATCATTAGCCAGCCGCCATCTTGATTTCGTGGGACCCACATGTTTTGTAACTAATGGTCCCACCAAACAAGTCCTTTATCGCTTTCTTCCACTGTATTTTTATATATATGCATTCATAACCATACACACACACACACACACACACACACACACATACATTGTCGGCCTCGCTTTAACAGTTTCCCCTTATTCTATTTCAGGTGCGATGGCTTCCGTTCCGTACTTTCCTTTCACTCGCTCGGAGGCCGCTTTTCCTCAGTTACCGTCTGATGAGGAAGCGATGGCAATGATCCAGGCTCATGACCCGAACTGCACCAACTTACTTTTGTGGGGGACCTGGTACAGCCATATCATCCGGGGTCGCCGGAGTTTCCTCTGCGAAGTGCCGACAGAGCCCACCTTTCTGTTCTTGCCGATGGATCCTCTGAGGACGGTCTTCGCTGTGGAGATGCCAAATTGGACTCCAACGGGACGGCTTGAGCCTTCGAGAACCGGTATCCCGAACTATCCGATCCCAGCTATAGATATTCTGGGCCGATGTATTTGCTAGGGTGAGGCCCAACCATGGGGACAGATCTATAAGATAGGGCTCACCTCTCGACACCCCACGGGCTATCTTCTCTGGGCTCGCTACATCCTTTCTGCCCATTGTGCGCGGCTGTAGAAGGTCAGGGTTTACCAAGCGATATATGCGTTGCTCTTTCACTACCAATCCCCGCACGTCTGGTTGGTTAAGGCGTTCTTGAACCAGTGGAATCTCCCCACCAACACTTTTATTCTAGGGGATCGTGAGGTCTCGATCTCTCTGGCAGAATTTTATGAAATCTCGGGATTGCCAATCAGGGGTACACTGTATGAGGAGTTGCTGCCTCCTGACGAGTACGTCTTTGAGCCCGATCCTGCACCGGTTGACGGCTTGTCTGCTGAGAACGCTGTCCGCCACAAGCGTCCCAGCTTGATCAAGGCGCTAGGTATCTTTGACCGATTGTTCACCGAATCTGAGGAGCAGGGCGTTACTTTTAAGAGCTTCATTGCCTGCTTCCTTCGCGAGGGCGTCCTGTCGAAGACAGCTCCGAAGTTCGCAAATATCAAAGACCCTTTTGGGTTTGGCCTGAAGAAGCTGCCGACCAAGGAATCGGATTTACCGCAATACTATGTCACCGGTATCTTTCGAATCTATCGCAGCTCCCGGCATGGATGAGGAGACATTATTCATGGGCTTTGTCAGTGTCTGGCTCAGCTGGTTTGTCATCCCCATGCATCGCCGCTTTATGAGAGCCTCGGTTATCTACCCGGCCCATTGTATCGCTGAGGGGGCACGGCTGGCCATCGGCATCTCGGCGCTGGCGCATCTATATCATGGGTTAGGCGCTGCAGCTAATACCTCGACTCCTGGCGTGAATGTAGTGAACTTTTCTCTCCATTATTTCACGTCTTGGATCGAGATGCATGTGTTAGGGGCTTTTGCTATACATCAGAGGCCCGCATTTTATGATGCTTACACCTTTCCGCGACTTATGCTATTGGTGGATGCTTCTGCTCCTGACCCGACTTAATTCGGGGCTATTCGGGCGCTGATTTCTCCTTATGCTACTGCTAGCGGGTTGGTATTCACTGATCGGGTCTTATCTTCTCCCTCGGGTTCAGCTCAGCCACTTTGGGACCGGTCAAAAGATAACGCGCCCTCTTTGAGGCCCCGGGAGGCCGCGCACTTATACGCAATCAGACCGGGCTACCTAGTATTTCGTCAGGATAGCGCGACCCTTTTCATGCGGTACAATCCGCATCGCTTTGCCCAGAAGCTTGGCTACGATTAGGGCGTCCCTTTTGAAGCTTTCATAGTCGCGCCGGTCCCTTCGCCCGAAGCCGTTCGAGATGCCGCCCATTATTTTGTGAGGTTGAACACCGGCTCTCAGTTCATGATCCCCGATGCTGATTACATGCCCCGATGCGTGGGGGCGTTTACGGGATGGTATCTCCATCGGGTCAACCCGATTATTCTTGAGGAAAGAAGGGTACTCCTTGGACATGGTGCTCCTACTCATGTTCCGGTCACAGGAGTTACGTTGCAACCGCGCACGCTGGTCCATTTTCCTTTGAGGGATACCGGTGCTGCGCTCATTCCGGGAGAGTCGGGGGTGGATCTTACCCCAACAGCTGGTATGCCTTTGGGCACCCGGTCACGGGGTAAATGGGCTCCGATAGCAGCACCACCACCCGCGGCAGCACCGCCTCCCATAGCATCGACAATGGCGGTGTCATCCTCGGTTGTGGTATCGGGTGAGGGTGTCAGGGGTGAGGGTGTTGAAGGCGAGGTGGGCCAGCGTCGCGCTAAGGCGGCACGTGGAAAGAAACGGTCGTCTTCGGCGGCCGGTTCTGGATCTAAGAGGCGGAGGAGGGTGGCCACCAACTTGCTCGACTCTTTAGTAGAGTCTGAGCCCATTCTTGAGGATGAACCGTTGGCCTTGCAGGAATCAGATGCTGGCTTACTTTTTCCGGGTTCGGCCGTCGAGGAAGCCGCACAGCTGGCTGAGGCTATAAGACGTTCCAAAGACGAGTCTCAGAACATCAGGGTTCCGAAGAAAGCCTATCCTGCCGTAATCTTCTATGAAGACCCCTCATGGATCCGGCGGCGGTTTATTGGCCCTTTGGAGGTATGGGGAGAAAGGGCCCTAAAGCAGGCCGCTTCGGAGGATGCTGCGGACGCGCTCTCCTTATGGACCGGCGGCCATGAGTCCACCCTCGAACCCCGGCGAGCACGCCTCCTTGAGAAGGAGCATAGGCTTGAAGAAGCTATATTGAAGGCTTCCTTACGCATTGGTATGTTCTTATACTTCTTAGCAGCACTTCATATTGTTTACCCTTGTATGTATGTATCATTATTCTTGCGTGAATTGTGCAGAGTCTTCGGCGATGGGGGATGTTCCTATGGGCTTGTTGAAGCTAAAGCCTGTTGACATTCCCGATGAAGCATTGCTCGATGTGGAGGGGGCTGACGAGGCTGCTCCTCTTGCAATAGAGCCTCCAATGGCGGTTCTTGATCACGGAGCACTTGCTCCTTTGGTAGAGGCTCCTTTGGTGGTTGCCGCCCCGACGATTCTTCCTGAGGGCGGCCCAGAGGCTGGGAGGGAGGTAGTCGGGACTACCCTCCCTTTGTTGGAGCCTGAGATCACGGCGGAGGCCGTTGAAGCTGCCATCCCCCCGGCTCAGAATGGGAGGAGTGTTGAAGGTAACCTTCTATATTTTAAATTAGCAATCTTTCTGTCGTCTGAACTCTTTTGTTTTCTCAGAATTGCGCGGGTTGGCGGCCTCTATTGCTGATCTGTCTCCCCGGCAATCATTTCAGCGTCTGCTGGAGATGGCAGCTCCGCAGGCGACATCCCCTCAACGTATTGTCCTCTCATCTGGGCAAGGTTAGTGTCGTTCGCCATTTCTTACAGCATCGTTGTTATTTTTGCGTAATAACATTGATGTTCTTCACAGTTCTGGAAGCCGGTGATGAGGTTGAGGTCCTCGAAGGGCCAGGGGAACCTTCCGCTCCTACTTGCATGACCGTAGGTAAGTGACATTTCCTTATGGGTCCACTTGTTCCTCTACTTAAGAGTTTCATTGACACATTTTTTTAACAGCCCTGCCAGCTCCCACAGCGCTGGCATCGCGTATCGCCATGCCGCTCGGTCCTTATGCGCTGCCAGCTTCAAAACGCTTAGCCCAATTAAGCCTTGTCTACTTATCATCTTTGATCGAGAAGCTCCGTGCTGGCAGCGCAACCACAGCTGAAGCATTCGCTGCTGAAGCTAATGGTTCTCTTCCTTTTCTTGCTACCTACCATAGCGAAGCGGTGGTGCGAGTCTGGGTGGAGTTCTGTCAGCAGGTGGAGGCTTGCTTGCACACACTTGAGTGTTCCCACCTTTCCTCGGAGGTCGTGGCTGCAAAAGCGGACTTGCAGGGGATGATAGCGCGGTGCACAGCAAACATGGTATCATGCGAGAAGAGCCTCGGCCTCAAATTCTCGGAAAGGGAGCTGGCCTCTATGGCATTGAGCGAGCTTCAAGCCAGCCTTACAGCCAAAGCCAATAAAGCGTATGAACTCTGGCGGGTACTTCAAGAGTCTATCAAAAAGGTGGGGGCTCTTGATAAAGTTGCCGTGTTCACTCGCGAAAGGGTTGAGGCTCACAAGGCTACTGAGAAAGAGCTCGAAGGCCGGGTTGCCTTATATCAGGCCCAGCAGGCTCAGGCGAAGGCCCGTCTTCTGGCGATCCTGAATCATGAAGCCATGACTCAGCAAAAGAAGGATGAGCTAGTAAAATTGCTAAATCGCCCGCCGACTTAAAGACTTGTATCTTTTCCTTTCTTTTTTGTACATACTCCTGGATGAGAGTATATTCTTTTTGCCTTTTCATGAATTGTACTTTGTATCCATTTTGGTTTATGAATAAAAGACATTTTTTCTTCTCAATGGTGTGTCTCTTTTTATTGAATGTGTTCTGCGGACAATTTATCTTGGTCTCCTTGCAGGGTAGTGATGGCTTAGGATTCAGGGTTAAGATCTGCCTCCTAAGACTTTTGAGCTTTATGAGCCGTGAGGGTCTCATAAAGAGTTTTTCTCCCTACAGGTCGAAAGGATCATGTAGGTGTAAGTTCTCCTTAAGAATCGTGAGGATTCTTAAGTGGGTTTTCTCTTGGGAGTCTTAAGGATCTCACAAGAGAGTTTTTTTCCCTATAGGTCGTGAGGACCCGCAAGTGCTGGGTGCGGTCGCCCTTGTCCATATCTCACGGGGTCAGGGGTTGCTTTGGGATGTTTTCCAGGGTACCGTAGTTTAAAGACATCGCGGTCAAGGTTAAGGACCTCATAGTCCATGGGTTTAAGGACTCCACAGTCCAATGTTAGTTTTAAGACATCACGGTCAAGGTTAAGGACATCATAGTCCGTGGATTTAAGGACTCCACAGTCCAATGTTAGTTTTAAGACTTCAAGGTCAAGGTTAAGGACATCATAGTCCGTGGATTTAAGGACTCCATAGTCCAATGTTAGTTTTAAGACATCACGGTCAAGGTTAAGGACATCATAGTCCGTGGATTTAAGGACTCCACAGTCCAACGTTAGTTTTAAGACATCACGGTCAAGGTTAAGGACTTCATAGTCTGTGGATTTAAGGACTCCACAGTCCAACGTTAGTTTTAAGACATCATGGTCAAGGTTAAGGACATCATAGTCCGTGGATTTAAGGACTCCACAGTCCGATGTGTGGTTACTGGGACCCGTCACCTCTTTGAAGACGTTGAGGAATTACAACGATAAATATCAAAGGAGTGAAGAGATGTACCCTTTAACCAAGGTAAAATCAGTCTAGAATCATCATGGTTGATCGTTAGTTTTAAGACATTACGGTCGAAGTTAAGGACATCATAGTCCGTGGATTTTAAGGACTCCACAGTCCGATGTTTGCTCTGGATGCTTCACACGGGTTCGCTACCGTGTTCGGCAAGGACCAGGCTCCGCTCTGGGCGTTTTCCACGGGGTCAAAGAGTGACGTTATCCGCGTTCCACGTGACCAGGAATTTTGCACTAGATGCTTCACACGGGTTCACTGCCATGTTCGGCGAGGACTAGGCTCCGCTCTGGATACTTCACACGGGTTCACTGCCGTGCTCTGCGAGGACCAGGATCCGCTCTGGACATTTCCCACGGGGTCAAAGAGTGACGTTATCCGCGTTCCAAGTGACCAGGAATTTTGCGCTAGATGCTTCACATGGGTTCACTGCCATGTTCGGCGGGGACTAGGCTCCGCTCTGGATGCTTCACACGGGTTCACTGCCGTGCTCTGCGAGGACCAGGATCCGCTCTGGACGTTTTCCACAGGGTCAAAGAGTGACGTTATCCGCGTTCCACGTGACCAGTAATTTTGCTCTGGATGCTTCCCACGGGTTCATTGCCGTGTTCGGCGAGGACCAGGCTCCGCTCTGGACGTTTTCCACGGGGTCAAAGAGTGACGTTATCCGCGTTCCACGTGACCAGGAATTTTGCTTTGGATGCTTCCCACGGGTTCACTGTCGTGTTCTACGAGGACCAGGCTCCGCTCTAGACGTTTTCTACGGGGTCAAAGAGTGACGTTATCCGCGTTCCACGTGACCAGGAATTTTGCTCTGGATGCTTCCCACGGGTTCACTGCCGTGTTCGGCGAAGACCAGGCTTCGCTCTGGACGTTTTCCACGGGGTCAAAGAGTGATGTTATCCGTGTTCTACATGACCAGGAATTTTGCACTAGATGCTTCATACGGGTTCACTGCCGTGTTAGGCGAGGACTAGGCTCCGCTCTGAACGTTTTCCATGGGGTCAAAGAGTGACGTTATCCGTTTCTACGTGACCAGGAATTTTGCTCTGGATGCTTCCCACGGGTTCACTGCCGTGTTTGGCTAGGACCAGGCTCCACTCTGGATGCTTCGTACGGGTTCACTGCCGTGCTCTGCGAGGACCAGGATCCGCTCTGGACGTTTTCCACGGGGTCAAAGAGTGACGTTATCCGCGTTCCACGTGACCAGGAATTTTTCTCTGGATGCTTCCCACGGGTTCACTACCGTGTTTGGCGAGGACCAGGCTCCACTCTGGACGTTTTCCATGGGTTCAAAGAGTGACGTTATCCGCGTTCCACGTGACCAGGAATTTTGCCGATTATATCCGCATTTCACGGAGTTGGGATTTGACTCTCGGTGGGAGTACATCGTCGAGTCATGGAACTGGGGGTTGCCGCTGTTCCGCTTTGCTTGATGTTGTGTCTGCTGTAATGAGACGAGTGTTGAGAGGATCTCTTGGTTGTCTGTGAACCATCGAGATTTGGCTTCTTCTTCTGATGAAACCTGGGGAGGAGGAGTGTGATTCCTTTGTCGTTTGCGCCCCTAGATTGTATACAGGGATTGATGTAGCATCACCTACAGGGCAAAAATTTCATTTTTATTTTATTTCTTTTTCCGCGATGCTCTATCATTTTAGCTTTTATATTGCGAAGGTCGCGATTTCCCCATCATTTTGGCTATTTTTTGCGGTGCCCAATCATTTCGGCTATTTATTTTATTTTTACTCGCTGCTTTTTATTGCGAGCTGCCCAATCATTTCGGCTATTTTTCATGCATACATTTTTACTTGCTGCTTTTTATTGCAAGTTGCCCCATCATTTCGGCTGTTTCATATGCATTTTTAGCTCGCTGATTTTTATCGCGAGCGTAGAACTTGGAGTCTGGTGCCAATCTCAGCATCAACATCGCTACAACTGGAATATTGCCAGGAGCGAATCATCATTTGCAATGGAAGGACTCGGAATTTGATATCGTTTTAGGCATCAGCATCGCTACAACTAGGATATTGCCAGGAGCAAACCATCATTTGCCTCTGTCGATGTCGAACAAAGGTAGCTTAGCGAACAGGGTTAGGATCTCGTCGACTAAGGCTTTTGACTTCATGAGCCGTAAGGGTCTCATAAAGGTATTTCTCCCTACAAGTCGTGAGGATCTCGTAGGTGTGTTTTCTCCTTGGGAATCATGTGGATTCCTAAGTGCGCGTTCCCCTGTAAGTCGTAAGGATCTTACAAAAGGATTTTCTCCTTATAAGTCGAGAGGACTTACAAAGGTTGTTCACCACATGAACATATCCCTAGTCACGGATGGGACTCGGTTAGGGAAATGTTTATTCGCGCCCGTGGATTGTATACAAGGGTCAGTATGAGCCGCTTGTAGGGCAGTATCGAAAGTTGGGGGGTTTGCTTAAGAACAGGTTCAGGTTTCTGTAACTTAAGACTTTCAAATCTTATGAGCCATGAGGGTCCCATAAGAGAGTTCTCCTTGCGAGTCGTGAGGATCTCGCAAGTGTAATTTCTCCTTAGGAATCGTGAGGACTCCTAAGTGTGTTGCTCCCTTGTGAGTCGTAAGGATCTCACGCGGGTGGCTTCTCCTTACAAGGTCGTGAGGACCCTGCAAGTGTCCTTTAACGAGGTTGCGCCCTTTCGGGTTTTCACAAACACTCGCCGGTAGCCCTGCTGTTTTTACTCACGGAGCCCTTTCGGGTTTTCTTCCGTGCCCATTTTGCTTATGGACATACCGTCTCTTTTTTATATTATTTTTTTTATTCTTTTTATTCTTTTTTCCTAACGAGGTTGCGCCCTTTCGGGTTTTCACAAGCACTCGCCGGTAGCCCTACTGTTTTTACTCACGGAGCCCTTTCGGGTTTTCATCCGTGCCCATTTTGCTTATGGACATACCGTCTCTTTTTTATATTATTTTTTTATTCTTTTTATTCTTTTTTCCTAACGAGGTTGCACCCTTTCGGGTTTTCACAAGACTCACCGGTAGCCTTGCTGTTTTTATTCACGGAGCCCTTTCGGGTTTTCATCCGTGCCCATTTTGCTTATGGACATACCGTTTTTTTGTTTTTTTGTTTTTTTAACCACGCCAGCCTGAGGATGCCACGAGTTAATAGTATTTTAATGACGTTTCGGTCATTTGGAAGTTTTAGGACATTGTGGTCCGTCATTAGTTTAGGGACGTTTCGATCCGACGCCAGTTTTAGGATATAGTGGTCCACCGTTGCCGTATTTGAGGCGAATCTCTAGTTTACTGACTTTTCGGTCTATGGGGCTTTCTCTATGTATGAGAACGATGCCCCCGGCATATCCATCTTTTTCGGAGCATGCGGTTGTGACGGGCTCACCTTCCAGTTTTCCGACAGCGCGAACTTGCCCTGTTGGTATTGGTCTTCAACCCAGTTTTTGAAGATGTAGCAGTTTTCGATCGGATGGCCCAATACTTGGTGGTAAGAGCAGTAATTAGGATTGTTGACATCATTCAGGAGGAGCTGGTGTTTCAGCTCCGGTAAAGTGATAAGCCTGTTGCGCACTGCTAGTTCGAACAGCCTCCTTGTTTCATCTCAGGGAAATGAGTAAGGACGTTTCAACTTCTCATAAAGGGATTGCCGCTTGTTGCTTTGGCGAACAACAAGTCTAGGGTCATTCGATTGTTGTTGAGCGTTGGCGACGAAGGCCGTTTTTCCCTTCCCTTTATCCATTTTGTTCGATCCCCTGTTTGCGGGTCCGAGATTCTTTCCGGATAGAGTGTGACTGCACGGCTGAATGTTCTCGCAACTCCTCAATTCTTTCGTTTTAGAGATGGATTCATTGAAGAAAGGGCTGAGGGCTTTTTTTTCATCGGAGTCGCTCCCGAAGGTGAGAACTCGCGGTCCCTCAGGATCAACCCTATGACAATTGCCGAAAATTCTTTTACGCTCATCTTTCGCATTTTTCTGCTGTCTACGAGCTTCACGTTTTGTCCTGTTGAAGTGTTACCTGTGAGTGACATACCTTTGCCACCAACACTTAAAGGAGTTGCAGTCTTCAGTAGGATGTGCGATCTTCTGATGATATAAGCAGAAGTTAGGATGTACGTCCGCTTCATCAAGATGTATACTACCAGGAGAATTTTCTCTGAAAGAGGGCAGCCTCATCCCCATCGATATGGCTTTGGCGAATCGTTTTCTTGTCTTGATCCTGCTTTCATTTGCGGCGGATGTACTTTGACTTGGTGGGAGTGTTTCGACCCTTTTGTCGAGTCGCCGGCGTTTGGCCTTTTCAAATATAGCCATCTCGCGCTCCCGATCAGCTTTACTTCTCAGGAGAGCTTCGTTTAGGAATGCGTCGATCATTTCATCTGACGGCCCCAGAAGTTCCGATTCAGGCTCTGCCCCTAGTTTCTTTGTGCAAGGAGCCTCTTCATTGTCTAGCGATGAATGATAGATCATATAGCAACTTGCTACGTAATCCTCAGATTCGTCTGACGATTCTTCTCCATCATCTCCATCCTCAAGAACGTGGCTGAGGAACTCTTGGAGCATGATTGGAATCTGCGCCTTCTGGGTATATTCTTCCAGCGCGTCATTCTGCTTTTGTAGGTCCGTGCGCTTGTCGCCAGGCTTCACGGGCTTCTTGGATTTCTTCTTCTTTTTCGAAGATTTCGACGGCTGGGTGTGAGCACTTTGGCTATCACCACCAATCTTTGGAGTTGGGCGTGGCTTCAGCATCCCTTCGATGATCTGGGGTTCTAGCGGGTTCTTCCATCTAATCACCGGACATGCCTGGCGATCATTCAGCATCTTTTTGATTTTGGATGAAAGGGCCACTTCCTACGGGGCCTCTTCAACAAAAGAGCACGATGCCCCCGACGTGTCCACCTTTTTAGGAGCATGAGGCTGTGGCGGGTTCACCTTCCAGTTTTCGGATAACGCGAACTTGCCTTGTTGGTATTGGTCTTCAACCCAATTTTTGAAGACGAAGCAATCTTCGATCGGATGACTTACTGTTCGGTAGTAAGGGCAGTAATTAGGATCGTGGACATCGCCTGGCTGCAACGGACGTTTTGGATTCGGCAGATTGATGAGTCTGTTGCGCACTGCCAGCTCGAACAGTCTCATTGTTTTACCCTGAGGAAACGAGTAAGGACGTTTCAACTTCTCATAGAGGGGTTGCCGCTTGTTGCTTTGGCGAACAACCGGTCTAGAGTTGCTCAGCTGTTCTTGAGCATAGGAGACGATGATCGCTTTTCCTTTCCCCTTTCATTTCGAGAGTCCGGCTTTGGAGGAGACGGTCTATGGACCATCTGGTCCATTTGAGCTAGCTTGTCGATCAGGGCCTGGAACGTGGTTGGTTTAAAGAACATCATGAACTGTGAAATAGTTGCATGAGGATCTAAGGTGCCCACGAACATGCCCACCGCTGGCGCTTCTTCGATGCGCTGTTCGCACTTCGACCACAAGTTCCGCCACCGGATTGCATATTGAACCCAAGTTTCGCCCGGCTTTACTCTTGCATTGATCAAAGCTGTTATTGGAGTACGCTCGCTGGTGCTCGCGAAACGCTGAGTAAATAACAACTCCATTTCAGCGAAGGTTTTGACGGAGTCGTTCGGAAGCTCGGAGTACCATTCAAACGCCGTCTCCGATAAGCTGCCGACGAATTATCGAAGCAGGAGCTTATCATCGCCGCTGGTGTTGCCACAAAGAGCCCTGAACTGGGCAACGTGTTGGTGGGGATTGCCCGTCCCCTTGTAGACATGGAATTTTGGGATCGTGTAACCTGGCGGGTATTTGATCTGATCATACCAGCTCGGATATGGTCGCCCCGTTTTGACAACTTGACCGGCTGCCTCAGTTGCTTGGTGAACCCGTATCTGCTGAGCTATATATTCATCCAGGGTAGCTTTGGAAATTGTCTCCTCCTTGGCTGTTGACAGAGCCGGTGGAGGATTCGACGTTTCTCCTCTGTCATCTTCAAGGACGATCGGAGGATCTTCAGCAGGAGGATCCTGCTGGATCATCATACCCACCATGTCCTGGAACAGAAGGGCCATTCGTTTTATATTGGCTGCTTGTTCCGCAGCCTCTTTATCCTTCTTTTCCAGTATCCTGCGAAGGAATTCAGCGTCAGTTTTCTGCTCCTAGCGTTGATCCGAGGATGCTTCGGGGCTTTCTTTTGGCCCAGTGAGTGCGGCCATCGTATTCATCATTTCTTGGAGCTTCTGCAGTTGCTCCTGAGCTTTAGTCACCTATCGCGTGAGCGGTCGATGACCTGTAGATGTACGGCTGTCTTCCTTCCCGGACGCCATGTAAACGGTATGCACCACCATGCCCCCAGACTTAGGGCGTTTAGGCTTACTGTCTTTGACATTTGCTGCAGGCGTAGGGACTTTCTCCGGCCTTCTTCTCTTTTGAGTATCGACGTGGAGGGAGCCGTTGCAGCGGGCACCCAAGTGGTTGTCGTCCTTTGTTGTTTGACAGGACGGTTCTTTTTTTCCTGAACCTTCACCCTCTTCTGCCGGCGAGAGTGATCTTGGTCGATTACTGAGTCCTGACCCCGTCGCCAGACCTTGTAAATTTTGGAGGACATCCGTTGAGGAGGCTGCTCCAGCTTCGCTTCTGTAACACTCTCCGCAGGTGGAGGAGATCTTTTCAACGTAGCAGTCGGAGAGTTCTTGCGCACCCTCCTTAGTGGTTCAAAGCTGTTCCCAGATGGAACAGCAGCATTAACTTCCACCATTGGAGCCGGTGGAGTTAGCCCTGAGGGGGAGTTGCCCCCGGCCTTCCTTACTCGGCGCCAGTGGCGACGTCGAGCATGTCGAGCTGTTGGGGCTGGCTTGGTGATAGGGATGGTTTTGTCTTTCCCCCTGTCTGGATGAGACGCCGCTGGTGCCAGCCTCTTGAAGACTGATGTCTTTTGAGTGGCGGTGTCCAATCTGTCAAAGACAGACCCTCGAGCAGGAACGGGAGCCGGAATAGTCAGCCTTGAAAAGACCGACTCTTTAGCAGGAGAATCCGTCTTGACGACTTCAGGAATAGAGACGGCTGTCTTCTTTACGATGGCCACGTTAGGGGTCATGGGCTTCTTGGCAGGCCCATCTGAGTTCAGGTTCAGCATGGTAAAGACCGAGGCTGCCGGCTTGACATCGAACGACCCGTTGAGAGGGGCCATGGTAGTAGTGAGTCGATCGAAGACCGACTTCTTTTGCGCTTCCGGTACGGGCACTGGAATGGTGAATCTTGCTGGCGGGAGCATGGTCCCGAAGAACAGACCGGTAGTAGCTTGAGTCACTTGTTCCACCGGCATAGCAAGGATGGAGGCCGCTTGAGACCCGTAGGCTACACCTCCAGGTGAGGCGGAGCGTCGGTTGCATTTGCATTTGGAGCAGCTCGAGCAGTTGGATGCCATTGATGCTTGATTTCTGCGCCAGGCAAAAGACCAAATCTTAATAACTTGAGACCCAAAGGCAACCATTAACAAACCGCGATTCGTTCGCGAAGACGACACACGAAGTGTGGAGTGGAAAGAGGAAAAGGTCCCACCGGGCGTGCCAGAATCTGTTCCCCTCCGAAAGACAGCTCGACGCAGGGACGTCTTGCCTGAAATTCGGGGCAGATGCTAATTGATGCTATCCGTCCATCTCTCCGAAGATGCCAAGTTGATTTATGGCAACATGTATCGAAGGTTTAAACGGATGTGTCCGATGTAGCAGACTTCGTCAGATTCCCCCTCACTTGAGGGGTTTTTGATTGTGGGGACGCTCTTCCCTGCAGGCGCAAGCCCCTGCAGTTAATTACACTACCGCATCGCAGTAACAACTTTCTCCTTCTCCAGATGATCACTTCGTGTCATGGGTGTTTGTTTTGTGTTTGGTTGCCCGTGGATTGTATACGGAGACTAAGTTATGTTGTCGCCCGTAGGGCGTGGACTAGTCCAAATCCGTATCTTTCTTAGATTTGGGTTTGGGGGTTGGGTTTAAGAATACGTTAGACTCATTTGAGACTAAGATCAATTTAAACGTTTGTTAAGGATACGTTAGTCTAATTTTAGACTAAGATCAATTTAACGGGATCGTTTAGATCCAACAAGCGAGCAATTAGGGGAGCCCTGTTGTTTAGTTTAGTGATATTACGGTCAATAGGTAGTTTAAGGACATTGCGGTCCAATGTTAGTTTTAAGACATTGCGGTCAAGGTTAAGGACCTCATAGTCCGTTGTTAGTTTTAAGACATCCCGGTCAAGGTTAAGGACATCATAGTCCGAGGATTTAAGGACTCCACAGTCCGGCGTTAGTTTTAAGATATCACGGTCAAGGTTAAGGACATCATAGTCTATGAGTTTAAGGACCCCACAGTCCGGCGTTAGTTTTAAGACATCACGGTTAAGGTTAAGAACGTCATAGTCCGTTGTTAGTTTTAAGACATCCCGGTCAAGGTTAAGGACATCATAGTCCAAGGATTTAAGGACTCCACAGTCCGGCGTTAGTTTTAAGACATCACGATCAAGGTTAAGGACGTCATAATCCGTTGTTAGTTTTAAGACATCCCGGTCAAGGTTAAGGACATCATAGTCCATGAGTTTAAGGACCCCACAGTCCGTGAAATGTATGGTTGTTAGGACCCGTCACCTCTTTGAAGACGTTGAGGAATTACAACGACAAATATCAAAGGAGTGAAGAGATGTACCCTTGAACCAAGATAGATTAAGTGATTTGTAGCCCAATTTGGAACCAAGACCAATTAATTATATTATGAGCCCATTGGCTCAGTTAAGTCTGAATTGAGGACTTATGGCCTTCTTGGGCTAAATCCAATCAAGTTTGGAATATTGGCCCTCTGTTGGTCTATTGAAGGGGAGGCTTTGCCTCTGAAAAATCGGCCAACTTGGCTAAGAGTAGTGTTAAACACTAAAGATCAAAAGTGTTAAACACTAAAGATAGAATTCTCAAACTAGTGTTAAATACTAAGAGTACAATCAGTGTTAAACACTGGAAATATAGTTCTCGATTTAGTGTCAAACATTAGAAAATAACAGTGTTAAACACTGCAAATAGAGTTTTCAAATTAGTGTTAAACACTAAGAAAATCAGTGTTAAACACTGGGAACAAAGATCTCGAATTAGTGTCAGGCAAAAAAAAAGGAGGGGTCACGTGTGGACACGTGAGAGCGCCCAGATTCCCCTTATTTTGTTCTGCCAAAAGTATTGAATACTTTCTACATTTGATTCTGGAGCATCACGTGCTGACACGTGATGGGGATTTGGGTATTTGACTGTTAAAGCTTTTGTCAAGGGGTCACGTGGTAGCACGTGAGAGCGCCCAGAGCTTGGATTCCCTTTGCTTTTTCTCCTCAGTCACGTGGGAGCACGTGAGGCGTTGCCTCAAAGTTCTTTTCTGTAGATCTTTACAGGGGTCACGTGGGAACACGTGACTCTGGTTCTTTGCCTGTTTAAAGATCTGTTTATCTTTTTAAGAATTAAATTCTTCATAGGGTTAAACCCTAGCAATAGTCTTAGAGGAATTAAATTCCCATTTTCTTTTTTGAAGAATTATATTCTCAGATAGGGTTTAAACCCTAATTTACATTATGTAAGAATTAAATTCCCATATATGTAAAGAATTAAGTTCTGGCATAGGGTGAAACCCCAATTTCCTTTTTTAGGGAATTGAATTCCCGTGAGTTTAAGAGAATTAAGTTCTCAATTAGGGTTAAACCATAGTTCTGTCCATTTTGAAGGAATTAAATTTCTATAATTTTGGAGAATTGAATTCTCATATAGGGTTAAACCCTAATTTTATCCTGGAGGAATTAAATTCCTATAACTTTGTGAGAATTAAATTCTTAAAAACTCAAATCCTCCTCTATGTTTTAGATCTGCATGGCAGGATCTCAACCTAATGAGAATTAAATTCTCAATCTATGGGGAGATGTGCACTTTGCAGATCTTCAACCAGAGAAAGAACTAAGTTCTTTTCTTTATAGAAGAGTTAAACTCTTGGATTGAGAATTAAATTCCCTTTTGAAACCTTTACCCCCTTTCTTTTCTTACCTAGGGTTTTTCTTTGTAGAGAATCAAATTCTTCTTTCTTTTCTCTCTGAATTTGTAAGATTCCAAAGCTCTATCTCTCTCTGTGTATCTCTCCCTCCCAAAACTCTCTCCTTTGGCTCCTATTTATAGGAGAAGGAAAAAAATCAATCTGTTTAGTAAATCTTTCATTGAAAGATTTGATTTGTTTATTGAGAGATTTGATTTATTTTCCTCATTGATCCGGGCCTTTAGATTATTAGGTGAATTTTATTCACCGTTGGATTTTAAATCCAAAGATATTCTTTTTGTTATTTCGGTGAGATTTAGGGGAAATCTTTCCATGTCCAAGATTTTTCCATAAATAGGTGATATTTAATCACCTTCAGATTCTTGATCCAACGGTTTTACATAATTTCTTTTTTATTTTAGAAAGATTTAAATGATCTTTTTCAGAATTTAATTCTGTTGAACAGCAGGGCTTTTAAAACCAGTCACGAGTTGCCACGTGACCTTTGGTCACGTGTGAGCACGTGACCCTGGTCACGTGTGAGCACGTGACCCCTGGTCACGTACTCGGTCACGTGTAAGCACGTGACCCTCGGTCACGTGCAAGTATGCGACCCTGGTCACGTGCAAGCATGTGACCCCTGATACGTGAAGCACGTGACCCCGTGAAGGGACTCCTCTTCTGCACTCTGTCCTTTGCCGCTGCTTTAAACGTCACGTGCCAACACGTGACCGCTGGTCGCGTGCGACCACGTGATGCTTCCTCTGAAGCTCTTCCCTGATTTTTAATCAGGGAACACTAGGAACACCGGTCCCATCAGTGATCCAGACATATTCTGAGGATAGTATAACCTGATCAGGGAGATGGTTGATCTCCAGGTGATCGAGGTAAGGAGATATGACGCGAAGGATAACAAGGCGGATCCACTCACAGAGGCCTTTCCCTAGAGAGACTTCTACGGGGCATTGAGTATGAGATACTACAACAAATGGCCTTAGTGCAAGTAGGAGATTGTTAGTTATATGTATGCCCTAGAGGCCATTACTGTACATGTGATGTATATTGTAGTGGATGCTTGGACATATATAGGGAGGACTTTCTTGCTCGACATGATAGTATGCTATCTGGTTGCACTTTATCTTAACATGTACACTTATTGTCTCTCTATTACATGTTGATAAAGCCCTTAGGATGAGTACTTGACTACCAGGATTATGATGTAGATCATACTAGTGGGGACAGTGTAGTCGGTAAGTACATCCTTCAAATGTTCCTAGCCGTGGGAGTATCGAGACAGGGCATCGATACTCCAGAGTAGACTAGCGTATACGCTTCTTGACCCATATGATGGGCGATGGATGATCCCATATCCATTGGTGTTTGACATCAGAGAAAGTATACAGGTGCTCAGTGGAGACTGGGTACACTAAACGGAATCGCCGAGAACTTCTAGATGGTATTATACCTATCATCGAATAGAAGTTATCAGGTGACACTGGTACAGGTTAGTTTTTCGACCCGAGATCGTCATAGAGTCTTGTGTGATTCCCACCGTGCTTTGATTTCCACTATACCACATTCAAGAAATCGTGCAAAAAGGTGGTTTTTGGGTACAGTCCCGACTCACATGGAGGCAATGAGCGATAGGAGGGGATTCGTCTCTCTTGGTATTGGGGGTTGATGTTGCGCTATGCTTGATTGGCCATAACAGGAAATTCCTGGCCAGGGTTGCTGAGATCTACTGGTAACTGTTATCAGTTGTTTCTCGAACTGTTATGAGCCTCACAACGGCATGACTTATCAGGCTATTGGGGTCTGACGTTATACCACCCCCAGGCAGTGATATGCGACATATCTGACGAAGAAACCGGACTGTACGGTAGTGTTACTGATTAGATTCACAGGAGTATGGCAGGCTTGCTTGTTGATCTTTTGATTGCTCAATACCCGGGTGACCGTTACTTTTAGCAGACCGCTTGCGGTTTGTGGGTGTTTGATATGATCATCACCTACTGTCGGCGTATTGACGAGTCTTTAGAATCCTACACAAAGATTTTCTGGTTCATGCGAAACGAAGTAGGAGCACATATGTGATATGTGCGGGACCGACATTAATGTGTGTATGTGATACCGCATTCTATTCTCGCGATATATGATATCGTTCGGTTATATGTGATATAGCCAGGTTATCGGATCAAGTGTTGATTCAATAAGATATTACATTTGATATTAATCGGTTGTATATGATATAGCCGGATTATTAAATCAAGTGTTAATTTGATAATTTAATGTATAATTATATATTTGATATATTAACTTACATTAACTAATATTTGCTCACTAAACATTTCTTTTTCTCACTTGTGTGCATATAATATATATGTGATATATATTAATGTACATTTTTTGTGTCATGCTTGACGCCACATGCAACATGGGTGTATGAGACTTACACCATGGTTATGATAATCCTAAGGTTTTTATTTATTTTGGTAATTCATAAATTGGTGGAAATTTGTCATGGCTAGAAGCTTGGAGAAGCTTGTTGTCTCCATTAACTTAGTCCACTAATTTGTTTTACTTAAGATATTTATTAACCTAACCATTATCCTTAGCCATAGTTTAGTCTCTACATGAGTTAGTGTATGACACTAACTCACCCATGGTTGCTATTCTCACTTCATGAGTTTCATTCTCATCTCCACTTCATCTTCTTCTTCCTCATGAAAAAGCTTTCTAGCTTTTCAAAATGGTGAAGAAATAATGTGAGAAAAATTAATCTAAAGTGAGCCCAATTCCTACTTCATCATCCTCTACTATATTAGCCATTTAGTTTAGCGTGTTTGCTTCACTAATCTACCATTAGTGAAGAGGTAGCATGAGCTTGAGTCTTCTCGACGTAGATCATCTTCGGCCTCGAAGACTTCGAGCAAGCTTGTTCATTTTTTCATGCGAACCCTTACTAGAGTTCGGGTGTTCACTACTTGGAGCGAAGGGACAACTACACGGAGCTTTAGAAGTAAAGGACCGGTCTACAAAGGTTGTATTTCTCATTCACTTAGTTGTAAAGTTGTTTGCATTGCTTATTCGTCTAAATCTCTAGTTAAGATTCTAGGGTTCGAGTTCTTTAGTACGGAAAAATTTTGAAATTGGCATGGACGATGCCTCCCGAAACCTTGCTGTCGTGCTAGGTAACCCTACAAATAAAATTCTATCATAGGAAAATATTTTCCTAATCCTGTTAAACTAACAAGATATTCATTTAACAGAATTAAATTCAATATTCCTAATTTTGTTAAACTAACAAGATATTCATATGATAGAATAAAATTCTATGTGATAGAATTAAATTCTATATTAGGAAAATATATTCCTAATCTTGTTAAACTAAAAAGATATGAGAGAATAAAATTCTAATCTTGTTAAACTAACAAGATATTCATATGATAGAATAAAATTCTATCTTAGGAAAATATTTCCTAATCTGGTTAAAAACAAATAAGAAATCTTCTCTGTTAAACAGAGAGCCTTTAGATTAAAAATCCAACGGTGAATAAAATTCACCATATCAATTAGATTGATTATGAAATCAATCATGATCTCTCAATGAGGGATTTTCTTAGGAAATTGATTCTTTTTCTTCTCATATAAATAGGAGCAAGAAGAGGAGGAGAAAAGGACACACACAGAGAGAGGGGAAGAAAAATACAGAGAGGATTTAATTCTCTTAAAGAAGAGGATCCTTCTCTTAAAGAAAAACCCTATGTAAAGAGAAAACACAGAGATCATTTTATCTCTCCTTCGCCTCTCTAAGGGTTTAACCCTTCATATAAGAACTTAGTTCTTCCTCTGGTTGAGATCTGCAGAAGCAAATCTCCGCACAAGTTAAGAATTTAATTCTCATTGGGAAGATTCTGTTATGCAGATTCAAAACCCAGGGAAAAGAATTGAGTTCAAAAAATTTGATTCTTACAAAAACATATGGGAATTTAATTCCTCTGAAAACTAGGGTTTAACCCTATAAAAAGAATTTGATTCTTACAAAACAAGAGACATGAGACCCTCCAAATGCTAAGGTCATTAACATGAGATCAAAATCTCCAAACACCCAGAAGGAAAGGCTGATGATTCATTAGCGTTTAAACACTATAACAAGGACCGTACGCGTTTCCCACGTGAGCGCTTAAAGGAAGAACAAGAAGTGCCTCCTAGGGCAATCACGTGTTTTGCACGCACTTATATAAATAGAAAGGATAAAAACCCAAAAGGCAGAACCCAACTTTGGGGCGCCTCACGTATTTCACACATGAGCGCCACAAGAACCAAGTGCTCAGCACTTATATAAAAAAGGGGGAAATAAATGGGCAGTTCCCATAATTGGGGCACCTCATGTGTTTCACACGTGTGCGCCACAGAACTCTAGTGTTTAACACTAATCCGGTGCCTCACGTGTGTCACATGAGCGCCACAGAACTTTAGTATTTAACACTATGCCAGTGCTAACATGAAATGCACATGATCATTGTGTGCCTCAGCACTTAGCACTGTTGGGTAATTATGGCGACCCAAATCTAGCCCAAATTGACTAAGTTGTTCCAAATTCAAAACCCCTTTGTGATCATCATTCCCCAAATTGATCTTAGTCCCAAACACGACTAATGATCTTTTAACTAATGATATCCAAAATGATGTTCATCCCATATCTTCTAAGTTAATCTTAGTGTCCAAAAATGACTAATGATTCTTAGATGATCCACCATGATCTTTTCCCTCAAATATGGGATTTGGTTCAAGGGTACATCTCTCTACACCTCTGATACATGGCGTTGTAATTCATCAACATTTTCAGAGAGGTGGCGGGTCCCGACAACCAACTGATTTTTAGTGCATTTCCCAAACTGACATGCATATCCCAAATCAAACCACACCCTAGACTGGATGCATCCCAGGTCATCGTTGCTCATCCCATCATACGTGCACGCAAGATCATCGTTGCTCATCCCGCCATCCCAAAGGTAAGGTCAAGCATTATTAGATTGTTCACCTGCCGGAGCGCAACCTGGAAACTATCAACGGACCGTAACGTCCTTAAACTAAAATCTCACCCCCAAACGGTGATCAACGGACCGTGACGTTCTTAAACAAAAATCTCACCCCCAAACGGTGATCAATGGACCGTGACGTCCTTAAACTAAAATCTCACCTCCAAAAGGTGATCAACGGACCGTGACATCCGTAAACTAAAACATCACCCCCAAATGGTGATCAACGGACCGTGACGTCCTAAAACTAACACCTCACTCTCAAATGGTGATCAACAGACCGTAACGTCCTTAAACTAAGATCTCACCCCCAAATGGGGATCAACGGACCGTAACGTTCTTAAACTAAGATCTCACCCCCAAATGGCGATCAACGGACCGTAACGTCTTTAAACTAAAACAACATAGCCCCAATGATTTTTTGTTGGATCTGAAGCAAAAATGATCCTAAGACCCTGTTAAATAAATCTTAGTCTCAAATTGGACTAACGTATCCTTAACAAAAAAACCAATCGAGCCCCCCGATTGCTCGTATACATTTAAGTTGATCTTGATCTCAAAACAGATCAACAATCCTTAAATCAACCCAAACGCAAATCTAAAAAAAATATACAGATTTGGACTAATCCACGCCCTACGGGTGAGGATATAAATTAGTCAATGTATACAATCCACGGGCAACTAAAAATAAAACAAACACACACGACACGAAGTGAACTTCTGAAGTAGGAGAAAGTGGTTATCGCGATGCGGTAACGTAATTAACTGTTGGGGCTTGCGTCTGCAAGGAAAAGCATCCCCACAATCAAAAACCCCTCGCAAATGAGGAGGAATCTGACGAAATCTGCTACAACGGCCACATCCGTCCAAACCTCCGATATACGGTGTCATAAATCAACTTGGAATCTTCGGAGAGGTGGATGGATAAAACCAAATAGCATCTGTTGGGATCCTTAGCACGACTACTAGGTTTCGGAAGGCATCAAGCATGCAATTTCAAAAATTTTAGTGTGATAAGAAACCCATAACCGATGATCTAACCAGAGAATTAGAGTTTAACTAAAACAAGTAAACATATTTACTCTAAGTGAACAAGGAATACAACCTTTGTAGACCGGTCCTTCACTTCAAAAGCTCCATGTAGTAGACCCTTCTCTCCAAATAGTGGTCTCCCGGACTCTCGTTAGGCTCCACTAGGCGAAAAGAACAAGCTTGCTTAAAGATCATCGAGGCCGAAGATGATCTACGTCGAGAAATCTCCAACTCAAGCTAGCTCTTTACTAATTGAGAATTAGTGAAGCAAAAAATCTATACTAAATGGCTATTCTAGTATAGATTGATGAAGTAGGAATTTTGCTCACTTTAGAATTATTTTTCTCTCTCTTTTTTCACCTCAAGAAAACCTAGAGAGCTAAATTGAGATGAAGAAGAAGATTAAGTGATGAACTCTAGCAACCATGGGTGAGAAAATATCATATATAACTCATGTAGAGACTAAACCATGGCTAAAGATAATGGTTAGCTTAATAAATATCTAGAGTAAAACAAAATTAGTGGACTAAGTCAATGGTTTCCACAAGCTTTTCAAACCTTCACAAACCATGACAAATTCCACTTAATTTTGAATTTTCCCTAAATAAATAAATCCCTTAATTATCTATGGTATGGTATGAGTCTCATACACCCATGTACAATGTATCATCAAGTACGACACAAAGGAAATAATACATTAATATATATCACATGTATATTAAATGTATAATGAGAAAAAGAAATTCTTAAGTGAGCTAATATTAGTTAATGTATAATAATATATCAAATATATAATCATACATTAAATTATTAAATCAACACTTGATTTAATAACCCGGCTATATCGCATACAACCAATTAATATCATATATATCAATTTATCGAATCAACACTTAATTCAATAACCCGGCTATATCATATATAACCGACTGATATCACATATCACGAGATAAGAATACAGTATCACATACACGTATTAATCTCGATCCCGCACATATCACATATGTGCCCTACTTCGTTTCGCTTGAGCCAGGAAATCTCTGTGTAGGACTCTAAAGACTCATCAATACGCCGGCAGTAGGTAATGATCATATCAGTTACCCATAGGCTGTCAGCAGTACTAGCTGGACGTAACGGCTACCCGGGTATTGAGCGATCAGAAGATCAACAAGCAAGCCTGCTCATACTTCCGTGAATCCAATAAGTAAGACTACCGTACAGTCCGGTCTCTTCGTCTGATATGTTGCATATCTAGTTTAGGGATGGTAAACGTCAGACCCCAATAACTTGATAAGTCATACCGATGTGAGACTCATAACGGGTCGAGAAACTACTGATAACACTTACCAGTAAATCTCAATATCCGCCTGGCTAGGGACTTCCTGTTATGGCCAATCGAGCACAGCGCAACATCAACCCCCAATACCTGGAGAGACGAAATCCCCTCCTATCGCTCATTGCCTCCATGTGACTCGGGACTGTACCTAAAAACCACCATTTTGCACGCTCTCTTGAACGTGGTAAGGTTGAAATCAAAGCACAGTGGGAATCACACAAGACTCTATGACGATCTCGGGTCTACAGACTAACCAATACCAGTGTCACCAAAGAACTGCTATATGACGTTAGGTATAATACCATCTAGGAGTTCTCGGCGAGTCTTGTTCAGTGTACCCAGTCTCCACTGAGCACCCGTATACTATCTTTGATGTCAAACACCAATGGATGTGGGATCATCCATCACCCATCATATAGGTCAAGAAACATATAAGCTAGTCTACTCTGGAATATCAATGCCCCGTCTCGATACACCCATGACTAGAAACAATTAAAGGATGAGCTTGTGGACTACCCTCGCCCCACAAGATTCTAAACTAAAGGTGTAGATTTTTACCTCATTTGGAAACTCAAGAAAATTCTTGAATTGCTCAAAGTATTCAAGGTCCAAACTTGAGGCCTCCATAGGGTTTGTAATGATGTTGTGGTCATTTTTTGTGAAGGGGGTTTAAGGTTTTGTTTGAGGATTTTGGGGGTGGCCATGGGGTAGAGGTGGAGGATGAAAAGGAGATGAAGGAATGAAAAAGGAGATAAAGAGATGAAGGCATGAGAATTGTGTAGAAGCCTCTCACCCTCTCTCTCTCTCTCTCACCCTCACATGACACAAGTCACCTCACTCTCTCTCTCATCTATTTTTCTTTTCCTTTTTCTTTTTCTCTTTTTCATTTTAAAACACAACTATTTGGGGGGAAAAATCCATGGTTCATAACTAAAAATGTAGCAAGTCATTTGCAACATGATTTGTTTCTTGTCTCATGCATAACAAGATTAATGCAAAATTAGTGAAATACTAATCGAGTTCAGTAAATAACCCATTTACAAATAATTGTATAATAATTCATAAATGCCCAAATCACATAAATACCTTCAAATCAATTATTATTAATTTCCCAATTATTTTCCAAATTATCGGTATATAATTATACCTATTCATTAAAACTAATCTCCATACTTTTAAAATATCCCTAATATTTATTATTTAATTACTTAAATTCCCGAAATAATATTTTATCTTCTGAAATGTTATAACTTCGCATTTATATTCTTTGAATTTCTCAAAAACTTCAGACTTGTGTTTCAACAGGAACGCATGTTCGAATCTTGAGAAATCATCGGTAAATGTAATGAAGTACGAGGAACCAATCCTAGCATGTATAGACATGGGACCGCATGTATCACTATGTATTAGTCCCAAAAGTTCAGTATCTCTTTCTCCGTGTCCAGTAAACGGAGTTTTGGTCATTTTGCCTTTGAGACATGACCGGTAAGTTTCATATGATGTAAATTTGAACGGATTCAAATATCCATCTTTATGTATCTTAGCTAGTCGTGTCGCATTGATATGACCAAGTCAACAATGCCACAAGAAAGATTCGTTCATTTCTGAACTCTTCCTCTTGTATGTGTTCTGTATGTTGAGAACTGTAGTTTGATTTAGAACGTATATGCAATTACATAACGTGCTTGATGCAATCAACTTTTGATTCAGAAAAATTTTCATAACATTATCCTGTAATACAAAATTATATCCTTCTTTAGTTAATAAGGAGACTGATATAATGTTGCATATCAGGTTCGGTATGTAATAATATTCGTTCAGAATCAATGTATTACCATTTGTTAATACAAGGTGATAATCGCCAATTGCTTTGGCTGCAACAATTGCACCATTCCTACTCTTATATCTTTATCACCCAATCCCAGTTCTCTACCTTTCTTAAGCCAATGTAATAAATTACATATGTGGGATCCTGATCCGATATGTAATACCCAGGACATAGAGCATACTGAGAAACAGTTCTCGGTAATGAACACACCCGAAGAAGATGCATCAACATACTTATTCTTCGTTTGGGTGGCACGAGAATCCTGTTAATCCCCTATTTCCTGCTCGGACTTATAACAATTATAAGTTGAGCGGAACCAACGTTCCCCAGCTCAGTATGTAACAACTCCATTTTTAATGTACAAAGAATTGATTTAAATTCAATGTATATTTGGAGTATTTATTGTTGCTGATATCTCTTTAAGTATTTATTTCACTCCATAATTACAAGAAGGAGCTTGTAGCTCATTGGTAATACCTTGCACTGCTGAACCAAGCCACCAGAGTTCGAATCCCATGCCCCACATTATTTTTAATATTATTTTGTTTTTGATTTTTTAGAATACCAACAGTTACACGTGCGTTTTTCACAAATTTCCTTCTACACATGAAAAGTTAGATACACCAGAAGCCATACCCGACGACCCCACAACCCCCGACCACCTGACTCGGCCCGACTCGGGCCGGCGCCGCCGGCCGGACTCGGCCAGACGGCCGAGTCCCCAACAGCGAAGTTGGGCATCTTTTCTTGGTCAACCCCCCTGCATACTTTAAATTTTTAGATCGGTTACAGAGAGCCCATTAACTCCCATTTACTCCATTTTTTGATGATTTTTATATAATTTTTACATTTTTAAAATTAAAAACTCTAACCCTAGCCTAACTCTATAAATATACCCTCTACCCTCTCATCCTAAATTTCTGTGTCCACTCTCTCAAAATTCCAAGAGAACTTTGGTACTTTGGAAACGAGCGAAATGCGAAGCGCTGACGAAATCGACGGCGAAATTCCGGTGATCGTGTTAGAAACTCTCAACGACGAATCGACGCACCGGCAAACCCTCTACTTCCCTCTCACTCTCTAGTGTTGTCCAAACCCATAAGTCCCCTTTCTATCTTTCTTTCCTTTCATAAAAATACGAATTTACAAAACCCAACGGAATCGGAAAGAATCCGATTTCCGACTCGGTTTTCTATAAAATCTCACTTCTCACCAATACATTCATGCTTAAACATCTCTATGTTGACTACACTTAACAAATAATTTGAATAAGTTTCCTCACATGAAATGATAGCTTTTTCAATATATCGTATTTTTTCACTTAAATACCACAATGTTTAGTTTTCATATTTAACCCCCTTAACATTGATATAGCTTAAAGTAGATCACGAGGTAATGACCTACCTCCTCACACACTCATATGCAAACATAACACGCTACCTTGAAAACTTAGAATACGATAATACAAGATTTTACATTTAAATACATTTTTCTTAATAAAACCTTCTCTAAAAAGATTTAGGTTTGATACACTTTTAAAACAAATATCTTTTAATAGGAAAATACGATAAGTTGTGGACATCGATCGTTTATCTAAACCTGACTTTGTGGTGTCTAGGCTAGGCAAGTGAGAAAGGTAATTTTAAAAGGCCCATCTCGCGATGAATCGTGAGCGGATCCTTCCATTCTGCACTTGTACTTATCTGGCCACAATTGGCGGTGAAGAGGCAATTTGAGGTTTCTAATGACTTGTCATTTAGACCATTTAGAAATAGGCTAGTTGGTGTAGGGAAGCCTAGAATCTAAAATACGGAAAATTTACATCTTTGCAAATTAATACCTTTTACTTTATAAAACCGTTTTCTAAAGGATTAGTATTTATAAAATCTTTGCAAAGCGCCACTACAATCCACCTTTGGGGAACCCGTTAAGGATAGTACGGTTTATCGTGCACCCTCGGGCTTAGTAGTGCGAGATTCAGACCTCCGCAAGGAGCATTCGATCTCGAAAGGTTTAAAATACGACATCTTAAGAAAAATGAGATTTCTAGAATATAAAATATTTATTGAAATTATTTTTGTATAAATATATGTTTATTTATCATTAAAATATCTATTTTGTTATAATATAAATATTCCATTTTTTCTAAAAATCACAAGACTAAATTTTACATTAAAATACCATGAATTTCAAATAAATCAATATTACAGAGAAATACCTTTATTTATGTAATTAGGATATTTTCACTAGAAATATCACAAAATAAAATTACACTCATCATAACTATAAAGACGAATAATAAATACTTGGGGTGTATCTTGAAAACTATACAAAAGTATTTTTACATAAAAACCCCTTAAGTTTATAAATTACCCTAAGGACCCTAGTAAATATAGGCCTTCAATTTACATTTCTTCTGTCCGACTCGGGTTTGAGTCTGATCATAATCCGACTTGAATATGCTTCAAGTAATATATAAATCTATAATATTCCAATTCAATATGAACACATGAATCCAAGAATCCAGTTATCAATCTATACAACTTGACTGAATCAAACCATGGATATACATCCATTATCCAGTTTTTCCGTCTACATGATTATGCAGTTACAAACTGTTTACTGATATCATGGTTTTGGTCAGTCATCCAACTTATACAATACAATACAACAATACAATCAAAACACTATGGGGTTTAAGGGGTAGATTGGTACGGAAGGTGTTAGAAGTGGCACGAGACGGTAAGATTAAGACACCTAACCTATATTCCGTTGCTGTTGTACCGTGGCTTAACGGTTCCTTGTACATTCCGTTTGCCCTGGTCTCTACCATACTGAGACCCCTCTCGTATACATTGGTATCCTTCCGTACCAAACTACAAACAACAGCGTGAACACAATATTCTACAATATTATACTTTAGAAGATACCTCGTATTCTGTCTTTTCTAATTCTCCCTTATCTTTGGGACTTACCGAGCGACCTGTTCGCTAACGACAATCTATTTCTTTCTTCTTTGAATGTCGTCAGGTGTTTTGGACCCGTCAGAGATCGAGCCCACTGGTGAAGACTTGGATCAGTTCCACGAAGACCCCGAGCTCTAGACATTGTACCTTGTTCTATTCAGTATTTTTCATTTCCTGTTATGCCATTGTTTAGGCATCGCTTTTATTTCAGATGTATTTACTTTTCATGCATTGTATAAAAGAATGTTATTAATAAAGTTGTTATTATTTTTATATCTCTTGTTTCTTGTGATTTACCTTTATATTGCTTAGATACGTTTAGCGTATTTACTTCACAGTAAATACGTAGCGGACCTCGTCGCGTCTCCTTCGCCGTACACCGGGAAGCGGGGCGTGATAGGTTTTGTTGGTAGCCCATGCAGGTCTGAGCTGTATAGAATCATACTATGCAGTTCTGTTCTGCGTGAACAACCTAAGTAATATAACACAAGAACCAGCAACTAAAATATTCTTTACAATTCATGTTCTTTGAATCTTACAATTTCATATTCATTGAATCTTATCATTTCAAATATTTTGAATCCGTCCTAACCCAAATTTTTCTTCAAGGTTATGGATTCCCCGAACAACACCAGCACCAATGTCAACAACACACCTCCAGCCCTACCACTCACACCTGCCGTCCCTGCTCCGATTAACGAGCAGACTGTTCTGCTTGAGGCATTCCAAAGCCTCCTAGAGGGACAGCAGCAGCAGACTGCTCTTTTGATGAACCGTCCCGAGGCAGACGCACCTGGGGTAAAGCAATTTAGGGCTTTACACCCCAAACAGTTCTCCGGAAAGGGAAGCCCACTTGAAGCTGAGGAATGGGCACAGAGCATAGAAGATGATCTGGCGGCAGCACAAGTGCCAGACATAGCTTGGGTTCGTGTGGCGAAGCTGCAGCTCACGGACAATGCTTGCAACTGGTGGAAGGTGGAAGAAAGCCGTCTTGAACAGCCTATCGAATGGAAGACTTTCCGTGACATGTTCGACGCTAAGTACTTTCCTGAGACTGCCAGGTTCGACATGGAACAGCAGTTCATCCATCTACAACAAGGTTCGATGTGGTCCAAGTCAGTAGATGAATATGATGCTGAGTTCACCATGCTCAGTCGGTAAGATATGTCTTAATAATTCGAAATTTTTATATCACATATTACACAGCCAACACAATATTTTTACAGATTTGCGGCACACCTTATACCGATGGATGAGATCAGAGCCCGTCGCTTTCAACAAGGTTTGGATTCAGAAATCCAGGCTGCACTAGCCACAGGATATTTTCCGACTCATGAATCGGCTCTGAAAGCTGCCCGCCATTATGAGGCAGTGGTAAAGGCGAGGGGAAGACCTCAATCTGCTGGATTCAAGCGTCCTGCCAACCAGATGGTAGGAGGAGCCTCGTCCAAGCCACCTTTCGTGCCAAAGCGACCCGGAGTACCGAACCATCGTCCCAGCCCAGCCTTTTGTACCTACTGCAAGAGAACTGGACATATGATGAAAGACTGCCGTCGAGCCAACCGTCTTTGCTTAGTCTGCGGCTCAGCTACTCATGATATTGGGTCTTGTCCTCAAAGACAAAAACCAGTTGCTGCACCCAGGCCAGCAATTACCTATCCGCAGCGACCAGCTCTTCAAGCACCTGTTCCAAGACCTGCACTACCTGCACCACCCAGAGGACCACAAGCTGCACCACCTCCTCATCAGTTCCATCAAGCTCAAAGAAACGTTCCGAGGAATGCTCCTCCGGCCAGGAGGAATGTACCAAGGCGCCAGGCTTTCACTATGTCAGTGGAAGAAGCTGAGGCCACTGGTCAAGTCATCACTGGTAAACTTTTCTTCTCAAACTTTTCTTTCAGTATTGTTTATCTACATGCTTTCCCTAAAACAAATCCCACATACCTTAGGTACAATCTTAGTATCCTCAATCCCTGCACTAGCACTGTTTGATACTGGAGCATCACACTGCTTTATGTCGCAACGGTTTGTCCGAACCCATGCGATTCCAGTCTCATCACTGGTATCCAGCTGGAATGTCAGTTCTGGAAATGGCGTTCTAAAGGCAACCATGGGATACTGTTTGTGTCCAGTCGTCGTCTGCAGCAGAGAGTTTTATGCTGACTTCAAAGTGCTGGACATACCGAACTTTGATGTGGTTCTAGGAATGGTTTGGCTTGGAACTTTTTATGCTACCATTGACTGTCGTCAAAGGAGGGTAGTATTCGAGATTCCAGACCATCCGGTCTTCTATTTCAAAAGCGGAGACCGTACACTGGAGCCAAGTACCTACAAAACGAAGCCAAGAGAAGCAGTAGTTGCAGCAGCTCAAGCAGAGGAAGAATCAAGACCAGATGTTCGAGAGTTTGACGATGTATTTCCTGACGATATATCAGGTTTGCCTCCCGATCGAGCTCTTGAATTCAGTATTGATTTAGTACCAGGAGCACAATCGGTGATCAAAGCACCCTATCGTTTAAGTCCGGAAGGTTTGAAGGAAGTCCGAACACAGTTGGACGAATTACTGGCGAAAGGATGGATTCGTCCCAGCACTTCAAGTTAGGGATCACCTGTACTACTTGTGAAGAAGAAGGAAGGTTCATAAAGAATGTGCATCGATTACAGAGCCTTGAACGAAGTCACTATAAAGAACAAGTACCGACTCCTGCGCATTGATTGTTAGGGATTATGCGTGTTCAAGTTTAGTTAATTACCGCAATCAAAACGGTTTCGCTTGTAGCTAGCCGGTTGAGTACGGGTCGTCCGCAGGGAGATGGGAATCTTTTTCTATGTGTTTTAACGAGTTAAGTCCAGTTTTCCAGATTTGTTTGTGATTAACTAAGTGTTGAAATGATATGTAAAGAGAGCTTGTTAGGGTTAGGATTAGGTTAGTTTGAGTTAGGAGTCCCTCACTTCTTTCATTGCCACTCTTCATATCGGTGTTACGGTAATCGGCAACAACGGGGATTAGCACGACTAGGAAGGAACTTGCGAGTATAAGCTAGGCTTTCCAACGCTTAAGTTCTTCCTCTTGGTGCTTGTCCGTCCGTTCTTGGCTCTTAGCCATAACCTCCGGTTAATTCAACCACAACCGGTCTCACTACGGAATCACCGCTATCATGTAGGATAGGGTGCCGTAAGGAGCGGATTGTGGTTCAATTAACTGGAGTCGATTTAAGATGTTGGGCAAGGAAAGAGTGAGAGAGATTTCCTTCTCTCAAACTTCCCTTATCCTACCCTAACAAGTATGAAACTACTCACACATCATAATGAAAAGAAAACAAAACAAAAGAGGAAGATAGAAAGAAGGAGATTAGAAGATAACAACTAGCTATTTGCGACCTCACCTTGGCAAGGATCAAGCGTAAGTATCATGGTTGTTTTAAAGATAAAGAAAAAGAGAAAGAAAGAAACAACAAGAAATAACAACAACTACTTAACAAATGAAAATTACAAGCAATAATAAGAGAACAAGACAAGTATACTAACAAAAGGAACTTCTTTATTCATCATTCTTCACTCACAAAAGCTCACTACAAGTTTTTCAATGGAGAAGAGATGAGAAGAGGAAGAAGAAACAAGTATTCTAAACCTAGAAAAATACAAGATTATGCACCCTTGGCTTCACAAGTTCTGGACTATTTATAGGCAGGAAACTGAAAATATAGGGCAACCATCAGAACACAAATGAAAAGACCAATCTACCCCTGAAGTTCCATCGCGTGAGGCGCCAGTACGGCCGCGGATCCGCGGCCTATACCCCCTATTGGCCGCGGATCCGTGGCCCTATGGTGGAGTCAGGGCGTGGGCTTTCCTGTACTGCCCTGGTCTGCTGTCCCCTTTTGTCTGGTACATGTATTTTCTGATAATATTTCCACATTTCTTCCAGAATTCTAGTGGATCAAATGGTGATTGGACATGGATCTTTTGTCATGATTTTCTTGAGCTCCTCGTAAATTTCTTGGATCTTGTGTTGCCATTGAGCCTTGTGCATGAAGGTGACAATCGATTTTCCATTTTGTCTCCTAAACTGGTGTGTGGCAACAGACGGATAAAGAGCGGAGACCCGTGTTTTATCTGTGGTTGGCAGGAACCCGGATTTTGTCGTGTTTTTCCATGGATTTCACCGTTTAGAGCCGAGAACCTGTATCCTGCAATTGACTAGCAAACACGGCTCAAGAGTACCTACCGATATGCAATGTGATAAAAATTGGGCGGTATGAAAATGCAAAAATCTGATATGAACAAATACCCCCAAACTTATCATTTGCTCGTCCCGAGCAAAGCCAATTTATTCACAAAAAATTTCCCAACCTCACTTTCGCAGGGAACGCGATTGCACTGAGCATGTGCAACAAGCCGTTAAACCTCTAGGTGTCCCTAGTAGGAGAAGTGTTGTCTCCTGAGGGTTTTCAGCGGATACTACCCACAAAATCCGGTCAAGCTAGTTTTGTAAAATAACTAAGATTCAAACCGTAAAGTTTTGTTTCAGAAAATAACAATTCTATTATCCTAAGTCTAGACTATCGAACCTTTATTTTTCACACCCCGCTTCTTATTTAACTACAGATTTTATATGTCTTTACGTGCAGTGCAAATAGTGTCGTTAAGTTTCCAGAAGGATCGATTTACGTCATCATGCCACACAATAAAGCCCAGATAAAAATTTTGAAAGGTTCACATAAGTTTTATAAAGAGTTTAAGCATTTTTCAAGTTTCGTTTTCCAGTAAAGTTTCAACTTTAGAATTTCTATCTTCCTTAACAGGAAACCAGGTCTTATTTTTCACTCCACCTTTTTCTTGTTTTCATTTCATACACACCTCTGTGAACGTGCAATAGTCTTTATCATAGAATAAAACCTTCATATCTTCGCTAATTTTTTTATAAAAGCCTGTCTTTTATCAAGATTATTCTCACACAAAGAACCGTTATGAATTTTAACTCGGAGAGAACACTTGCTTGGCTTTGTTTTAAACTGGACTTTCTAGATTTCTTAGCGAGTTTTGGGCCAATGCACCCAAACCAGTTGGCTTTAGGGCATTAGGTGTAGAAACACCCCAGCGGACTTAATTACTCAAGTTACCTAGGTCCACAAACAAAAGACAGTTGGGCGTGAAAATCATGATGATTTAATACGAACGGAGATATAGCCGGCAGTTCAATTATTTTTTGGATAAAAGACGTGTTTAGTGGGTTTTGGGTGTAACCATTCCAATCAAGTTCCAGATGGGTTATTTTTCAGACTTAGTTCCAATTAAGGCATCAATAACATTCCTTCATATTCACTTACTTCGTAAACTATTCTTGATATTACTTATTTCCGAACAAACCTATTTGATCCTCAGAAAATCATTTATCCGTTTAAAAGTTTTTAGACATAAAAAGACTTGTCATCTAATTTCCAAAAACTCACGACACGTGTAGTGTGATGTAAAGACGTATATCAGCTATAGTTAACTTCAAAGGAGGGTTATCTTTCAGGTTTTCAAAATCTAAAAATAAGATTTAGTTATTTTTATTTTATCAAACAAAACCGTCGAAATGTTGAATCAGAGTCCTCCCACTAGCTAACTTGACAGAAAGGTTTTTATATTTTTAGAAAATTTTTAGATTTTTATGGATTTTATGGATTTTAATATGCAGATGCAAAATATACATATGAATGCGAAGGTAAGAAATGCGTACCGAGCGTACCCCCAAACTTAAACTGGACAGTGTCCTCACTGTCATTGCATGAAGAGATTATTTGAAGGGTCAAAATTGTCGGTTAGCGATACACAAAAGTTTTATTTTTTATTTTTTATTTTTTGTTTTTGTTTTTAAAGAAAAGAAAAAGAAAAAGAATATCCACAAAAATGTACAAAATGGTATATACATACCCCCAAACTTATCTGGAACAGTATCCACTGTTCTTGGCTGGATAACCGAAGTTTGGAGGTAGGCAGAGGAAGATTATGCAGGGTAAACCGGCTCCTGTAAGACCAGGAGCTCCTCTGTTGGTTCGGCGCTAAGGTACGGTTTAAGTCGGTGTCCGTTCACTTTGAAAAATGAACCGTCCTTTGGATTTTCCAAATCCACAGCGCCATGCGGATACACATTCCGCACAAAATACGGCCCTTTCCAGCGAGATCTGAGCTTTCCTGGATGGAAGTGAAGTCGGGTGTCGTAAAACAGTACCTGCTGACCAGGTACGAAAGTTTTGCGCAAAAGGTGTTTATCGTGAAACACCTTCGTTCGGTTCTTAACGACAACCGCGTTATCGTAAGCCGCATCCTTAAGCTCGCTCAGTTCGTTCAACTGCAGCTTCCGATGGCTGCCCGCATCTTCGAGAGACAGATTCAGCTCCTTTATCGCCCAAAATGCGCGATGCTCTATTTCGACAGGTAGGTGGCAGGCTTTTCCGTACACAAGCCGATAAGGAGACATGCCAAGGTCGGTCTTATAAGTGGTTCGAAATGCCCAAAGGGCATCAGTGAGTTTCAGCGACCAATCCTTACGGTTCTTGGAAACCGTCTTCTCCAGTATCTGCTTGATTTGCCGATTTGAAACTTCGGCATGCCCGTAGGTTTGGGGGTGGTAGGGTGTAGAGAGCTTATGATTAATGGAATATTTCCGCATCAAGGCCTCGAAAGTCTTATTGCAGAAATGACTTCCATTGTCGCTAATGATCGCTCGGGGGTGCCCAAACCGGGAGAAAATGTTTTCTTTAGGAACCTAACGACAACCTTGTTGTCGTTAGTCTGGCTGGGCACAGACTCGACCCATTTAGAGACGTAATCAACAGCGAGAAGGATGTACAAGTTCCCGAAAGAGCTGGAAAACGGCCCCATGAAATCTATCCCCCAAACATCGAAAATCTCCACAACCAAGATCGGTTGGAGCGGCATCTCGTTCCTCCGGGATATCCGGCCCAAGTGTTGGAACCGGGAGCAAGTCTTGCAATAGTCATGAGCGTCTTTGAAGAGTTGTGGCCAGTAGAAACCACATTGCAAGATCTTCTCAGCTCTCTTTCTGGGGCCAAAATGCCCGCCACACGCTTGATCGTGGCAAAACGACAACACACTCTTGAATTCCTCGTCAAGGACACACCGACGAATAATCTGGTCGGGACAGTACTTGAACAAATAGGGTTCGTCCCAGTAAAAGTGTTTTACTTGGGATAAGAAGCGAAGTCTGTCCTGACTTGACCATTCAGTTGGTAGTAATCCCGTGGCCAAATAGTTCACAATATCTGCGAACCAGGGTTTGCAAGATACTGTCAAGAGCTGTTCATCTGGGAAAACGTCGTTGATCGGAATTGGAAGCGAAGGCGAAGAAGGAAGTCGTGAGAGATGGTCGGCAACTACGTTTTCACATCCTCGTTTGTCCTTAATGACAAGGTCAAACTCTTGAAGGAAGAGGATCCAACGTATTAACCGAGATTTTGCATCTTTCTTCGCAAAAAGATGGCACAGAGCAGAATGGTCTGTGTAGACAATGACTGGAGAGCCGATGAGGTAGGGCCTGAACTTTTCTAAAGCAAATACAACAGCCAAGAATTCCTTCTCAGTTGTTGTATAATTGAGTTGGGCATCGTTCAGGATTCGGCTCGCATAATAGATTACGTGCGGCATCTTGTTGATGTGTTGTCCAAGGACAGCACCAATGGCAAAGTCGGATGCATCGCACATAATCTCAAATGGGTGCGTCCAGTCAGGAGAAGAAAGAACGGGAGCAGAAGTGAGTGAGCGTTTCAATGACTCGAATGCAGTCACACAGCTCGAGTTGAAGTCGAATGGCGTATCCTTGGCCAGCAAAAGAGTCAAGGGCCTAGCAATCTTGCTAAAGTCCTTGATGAACCGTCTATAGAAACCGGCATGGCCAAGGAAGGCTCGGATATCTCTGACGCAACGGGGAGGAGGTAGATTGGAAATGACCTCAATTTTTGCTTTGTCAACCTCTATGCCATTTTGCGAGATGATATGCCCTAAGACAATACCTTCGAGCACCATGAAGTGGCACTTCTCCCAATTCAAAGTGAGATTCTTGTCCTTACATCGGGTAAGGACAGCGTCAAGATGCAGCAAACACTCGTTGAAAGAATCGCCGAAGATGGAGAAATCATCCATGAAGATCTCCAGAAATTTTTCTACTATGTCTGAGAAGATTCCCATCATACACCGCTGGAAGGTAGCGGGCGCATTGCATAACCCAAAGGGCATGTGACGATATGCAAACGTACCGAAAGGGCAAGTGAAAATGGTCTTGTCCTGGTCTTTTTCGGCGATGGGAATTTGATTATAGCCGGAGTAGCCATCAAGAAAACAGTAGTACTCGTGTCCGGCCAATCGTTCAAGCATCTGGTCAATGAAAGGTAGCGGAAAGTGGTCTTTCCGCATTGCGGCGTTGAGTTTTCTGTAATCAATGCATACTCGCCACCCAGTTTGGGTGCGAGTAGGGATTAACTCGTTCGCCTCGTTGGTTATGACCGTGATGCCCGACTTCTTGGGGACAACATGAATGGGGCTAACCCACTGGCTATCAGAGATAGGGTGAATGATACCACTATCTAGACATTTTACGATCTCCTTCTTCACAGCCTCTTTCATGACTGGATTGAGACGTCTTTGTGGATCCCGGGCTGGTTTGGCATCATCCATCAGATGAATGTGATGTTCAACGATCAGGGGACTAATCCCCTAGATGTCCGCCATGGACCAGCCAAAAGCTTGCCTGTTGCTGTGCAAGACCGCTAGAAGGGCTTTCTCTTGCTCGGGAGCTAGAGAAGCCGAGATGATGACAGGCAGGGTCTCGTTCTCACCTAAGTAAGCGTACTTAAGGTGAGACGGCAAAGGCTTGAGTTCGAGCGTTGGAGGTGAAATGATGGAAGGCAAGATTAGTGAAACGCTCTCGAACTCAAAAGATTCCAGCAAAGGTTCAAAACGAGTGTAAGCGACCGAGTCGGATGGTTCAGGTAACTCATCCGGAAATTCGAAGGATTCAAACTCGGGTGGTGAGTGGCTAAGATCGTTGGAGAACGTGAAACACTTGTAGTCGTTGTCGGGCGCAGAAACAGCAGCAGGTTCGAGGAGGAACGCACTAGTGGTGTCAAGATTATCGTGATCAAACAGAAACTCCTCGAATTCACATTCTTCTGGGGTGATCTCCTGGATCGAGCAGACGTCCAGTATATGAGCATTAGGTTCGGCGGGCTGATTCCCCAACCTAAAAATATTGAGTTCAATCGTCATGTTTCCAAAAGAGAGGTTCATCGAACCATTGCGACAATTGATCACAGCATTTGAGGTTGCAAGGAATGGGCGACCGAGTATCACCGGAATTTGATTCCGGGGGTTGGCTACAGGCTGTGTGTCTAATACAATGAAGTCAATGGAGAATATGAAGTCCCCGAATTTGATTAACACATCCTCTAGCTCACCCCTAGGATGGGTGATCGATCGGTCGGCCATTTGGAGAGTGCAGTGTGTGGGTTTCAGCTCCCCGACGCCTAATTGCTCGTATACTGAGTACGGAAGCAGGTTAACACTGGCACCAAGATCTAATAGTGCGCAGTTGATGTTCTTATCCCCAATGGTAATAGAAATCGTAGGACAGCCAGGGTCCTTCCGTTTTTGTGGTAAAGATTGGGTAAGGGCATCACTCACAGCACTAGCCAAGAAAACTTTCTTGGGTACCTGAGACTTCCTCTTTTTCGTGCACAAGTCCTTTAAGATTTTCGCGTAGGACGGGACTTGTTGGACAGCATCTAAAAGAGGAATGTTAATGTTAACCTGCTTAAATAACTCCAGAATCTTCTCCATTTGAGGATTTTGTTTATTAGACCTCAACCGGTTTGGAAATGGGACGTTTTTAAATTGGTTGAGTCTAATGCTTGTGGAGGAGATTGTGGAGTAGGAACGGATCCCAGAACAGGTGTTTTCGTGGAGTGAGAAGTGGGTCCATTCAAAGCATAAGAAGAGGAAGGAGAGCCTTGTGAAGAACGGAGAATAGGCTCAGAAGACGAAGAAGCAGGAGACGAAGAAGAAGAAGAAGCGGCCGGGGTGTCATCGTTGATCCGTGTGCCAATGTTGTTTTGCAGCATCTTTCCCGATCTCAATGTGGTCACGGCACTCACATTATGATTCTGTTGTTCAAGAGCAACATGTACATTATGTGGGTGACCGGGATTTAGGAGTGCCTGGGACGGGAGCTTCCCCTTCTCTCGCTCGCTCAAGGCCGCATTCAGTTGTGCAATCTGGGCCTCGATGGTTTTGATGCTTTGCCCGTGAGCGGCAGTGTGTTGCACTAAGGACTGAATGGAAGACTGGATGTTGGCAGTGGATTGAGTCGATTGTTTAACGAAAGCCTCCAGACTTCGTTCGAGCGAGGAAACCTTATCGTTGTTTGACGGAACAAAGTTGTTTGGTGGAAAAGAATTGTTGGGTGCAAAGTTGTTCGTCTGATTTTGGAAAGGTTGGGGTTGGAAGGGTTGCTGAAACTGCTGTTGAGTTTGTTGTTGCGCTTGTTGTTGCGGCGGAGGGGCCCTTTGGAAATTGTTGCCTTGGAATTGATTCTGATTCTGATTCCAGGCGAAATTGGGGTGGTTCCTCCAACCGGAATTGTAGGTGGAAGAGTATGGATCATTTCTCGGTCTTTGCTGGAATGCAGCATTAACCTGATCCTGTCCTTGCGATGGTGGATTGTAAGGACACTCTTCGGTCAAGTGAGAAGGATCGGAACAACAAGCGCAGATGGTACGAAGGGGAAGAACAGGGGTAGGAGCAAGAGAAGAGAATTTGCTCTCTATCGCTTCAAGCTTTCTCATTATTGCGGCCATTTCAGCTTTCATTGCAATAGAGACATCAAGTTGGTAAATTCCTATCCTAGACTGACCGGTAGAAGTGGAGGTAGAAGAAGAAGAAGTCGGTCTGGTGCTCTCCCATTGTAGCGTTTGCTCTGCAAGCTCGTCAAAGAACTGCCACGCTTCCTCGTCAGATTTCGATAGGAAGTGGCCCTGACAGATTGTTTCCAACAACTGCTTCGTTGCTGGGTTCAGGCCCTCGTATAAGGTTTGGCAAAGTTGCCATTTCTCTATACCATGGTGAGGACACTGAACAAGAAGGTCTTTGTACCGGTCAAAGCACTTCCAGAAGGGTTCAGAAGGAAGCTGAGAGAATTGGTTGATTTCATTTCGGATCCTTGCGGTTTTATGATTCGGATAAAATTTCTTTAGAAACGCTTTTACAAACTCGTCCCAACTGGTTATGGAATGGGAAGCGGTGCTATACAGCCATTTTTCAGCAAGATCGCATAAAGTGAACGGAATGACCCGTAGACCTATAGCATCGTCCGACAGTTGGGTAGTTTTCATCATGGCACAGACGTTTTGAAATTTGTTGATGAAGATATAGGCATCTTCAGATTCAAGCCCATGAAATCGTGGAAGCATGTTGATGAAGTGGGGCTTAATTTCAAAATTATCCCCATTGGCCGGTGGAAGAGAAAGGCATGTGGGAAGTGCAGAACGGGTGGGATAGAAACGATCCTGGAGCACGATTCGCTGCGGCACTACAACAGGCGGTGGTGGTGGGTTATTGGTCTCCGTTGGAGGTGGAGCCAATCCACGGGTAGTCAAAGAGATGTTCGGATTAAATCCTGACATCGCGGAAGAAGAGGTTGGTGATGGTGAAGATGAAGATGTATGAACAGAATTCCGGTCAACGTCGGAGTTGGCCGGCAAAGGTAAAGGTGAAAGAGGAGTGGACGGAGTTTCGACGTCTGAGTCGATCGCGTAGTCGGTAGCGACTAACGTAACGCGGACTAGGCGGGCGCTAGTGTCCCGAGTCCAAGAGAACATACACTAAACGAGTTTAGTATAGTCAAAGCGGAGAAGGTGAGGGTAAGAAAACGTCAATGGAGAAAGGCGATGGGTGGTGGGTGAAAAATGGATTTTGGCGACAAAGGGCAAGTTTTTATAAAAGTTTTTGATTTTTTTCCTTTTTTTTTTAGAAAGAGCTTTACAGAAATATGTACGGACTTACGGCTTTAAGCAATCACAAACAAGATATGCACAATCACACCTAGATCTAGGGTCACCTAGGTCAACTAGACAGCTCCTAACTGTTCCAAAGAACTAGAAACAGGACCTCAAACCGCCTCTTCTCTGCCAATTGCGGCCAGATAAGTGCCAGGTAAGTGGGAGGTTGTCCAACGCTTTCGCGAAGTTCCTTAATTAAATAACCACTTGCCTTCGTCACACTTGCCTAGACACCGCAAAGTCAGGATAGGATAAACGGCCATGCCTGTAATTAGTCCTCTGTCCTATTGAGCGCGAAGTCCTTAGGGCTGAGTCTAGTATTTTTTAATTTAACAATGGTCAATGCATATGCTTTTTGTGATTTCTGGGGTCCTGAGAAGGGTGATGAAATCCCCACCCAATCTGAATTGGTTTCAAGCCCCATAAGTCCGTATTAATAAATGCAAAGCAGTAACAAATCAACTGCAAACAATTTTTATTTTTAGCGCGGCGCAAAGAATCCTGCACAAGAACAGTTTATTGGAAGGGGGAAGAGAATTTGCGCAAAGAATCCTGCAGAAAACACAGTTTATTGGAGTCCAGAGGAGTGGGAGAAAGAAGAAGGAAACTTACAGGGAATTTGGCACCCTGAAGCCACCAGAAGGCCGCGGTTCCGCGGCCTAAGCAAGCTTATGCCACGGTTCCGCGGCAAGATGGTGGGCTTGGGCCTCCAGATTTTTGCGTAGTGCTCTGTTGGGTGTCCTCTTGTTGTCTGGATATCCTGAATCTTGAATTGTTCAATGTATCTGCTCCAGAATTTTTCAATAGACCGTTTGCTTCGTTTTGATCCGTCGCGGTGTAGCCGCGAAATGTGGGTCTATCTTCCCACGTCTTTGGCACTGAACTTGAACTCCGTATATCCCACGTCTTATCCTACACACTTGCACAAAAAAAAATCAAGAATAACAAAAAGATTTTTTTACAATGTATATTTTTTTTTGTTTTGGTTATATTTATATTCACAAGTTAACCCGAAATTACATAAAGAAATAAACTACCGTCTCCCCGGCAACGGCGCCATTTGATTGTTAGGGATTCTGCGTGTTCAAGTTTAGTTAATTACCGCAATCAAAACGGTTTCGCTTGTAGCTAGCCGGTTGAGTACGGGTCGTCCTCAGGGAGATGGGAATCTTTTTCTATGTGTTTTAACGAGTTAAGTCCAGTTTTCCAGATTTGTTTGTGATTAACTAAGTGTTGAAATGATATGTAAAGAGAGCTTGTTAGGGTTAGGATTAGGTTAGTTTGAGTTAGGAGTCCCTCACTTCTTTCATTGCCACTCTTAATATTGGTGTTACGGTAATCGGCAACAACGGGGATTAGCACGACTAGGAAGGAACTTGCGAGTATAAGCTAGGCTTTCCAACGCTTAAGTTCTTCCTTTTGGTGATTGTCCGTCCATTCTTGGCTCTTAGCCATAACCTCCGGTTAATTCAACCACAACCGGTCTCACTACGGAATCACCGCTATCATGTAGGATAAGGTGCCGTAAAGAGCGGATTGTGGTTCAATTAACGGGAGTCGATTTAAGATGTTGGGCAAGGAAAGAGTGAGAGAGATTTCCTTCTCTCAAACTTCCCTTATCCTACCCTAACAAGTATGAAACTACTCACACATCATAATGAAAAGAAAACAAAAAAAAAGAGGAAGATAGAAAGAAGGAGATTAGAAGATAACAACTAGCTATTTGCGACCTCACCTTGGCAAGGATCAAGCGTAAGTATCATGGTTGTTTTAAGGATAAAGAAAAAGAGAAAGAAAGAAACAACAAGAAATAACAACTACTTAACAAATGAAAATTACAAGCAATACTAAGAGAACAAGACAAGTATAATAACAAAAGGAACTTCTTTATTCATCATTCTTCACTCACAAAAGCTCACTACAAGTTTTTCAATGGAGAAGAGATGAGAAGAGGAAGAAGAAACAAGTATTCTAAACCTAGAAAAATACAAGATTATGCACCCTTGGCTTCACAAGTTCTGGACTATTTATAGGCAGGAAACTGAAAATATAGGGCAACCATCAGAACACAAATGAAAAGACCAATCTACCCCTGAAGTTCCATCGCGTGAGGCGCCAGTACGGCCGCGGACCCGCGGCCTATACCCCCTATTGGCCGCGGATCCACGGCCCTATGGTGGAGTCAGGGCGTGGGCTTTCCTGTACTGCCCTGGTCTGTTGTCCCCTTTTGTCTGGTACATGTATTTTCTGATAATATTTCCACATTTCTTCCAGAATTCTAGTGGATCAAATGGTGATTGGACATGGATCTTTTGTCATGATTTTCTTGAGCTCCGCGTAGACTTCTTGGATCTTGTGTTCCTTGTGCATGAAGGTGACAATCGATTTGCTATTTTGTCTCCTAAACTGGTGTGTGGCAACAGACGGATAAAGAGCGGAGACCCGTGTTTTATTTGTGGTTGGCAGGAACCCGGATTTTGTCGTGTTTTTCCATGGATTTCACCGTTTAGAGCCGAGAACCTGTATCCTGCAATTGACTAGCAAACACGGCTCAAGAGTACCTACCGATATGCAATGTGATAAAAATTGGGCGGTATGAAAATGCAAAAATCTGATATGAACACGCATCGACGATTTGTTCGATCAGCTAAGTGGATCTTGTGTTTTCTCTAAATTGGATCTTTGTTCAGGTTATCATCAGGTGAAGGTCAAGGAAACTGATATTCACAAAACAGCTTTCAGAACTCGCTATGGACATTACGAATTTCTCGTGATGCCATTTGAAGTGACCAACGCACCCGCAATATTCATGAACCTAATGAATCAAGTTTTCCGGGAGTACTTAGATATGTTTGTTGTCATCTCCATCGACGACATCCTGGTATATTCTAAGAATCGGAAAGAGCATGCAGAACATCTACGAATTGTCCTAGAAACTCTTCGACAACATCAGCTCTATGCCAAGTACAGCAAGTGCGAGTTTTGGCTAAAGCAAGTTGGTTTTCTTGGACATATCGTATCAGGAAAAGGAATCTCGGTGGATCCAGCAAAAGTTTCAGCAGTTAGCGAATGGCCTACACCAAAGTCAGTGAAAGACATTCGGAGTTTCTTAGGCTTAGCTGGATATTACAGAAGATTCATTGAAGGATTTTCGAAGATAGCAACACCCCTGACCAAGCTCACACGTAAAGATGAAGAATTTGTGTGGTCAGAAGCATGCGAACAAGTTTTCGTAGAACTCAAGTCAAGGTTGACATCAGCACTTATTCTCGTTATACCGGATCAATCTGGAGGATTCGAAGTGCATTGCGATACATCCGGTAAGGGATTAGGATGTGTTCTACATCAGCACGATAAAGTGGTGGCTTATGCTTCAAGACAGCTGAAAATTCATGAGCGAAATTATCCGACGCATGATTTGGAATTGGCAGCCGTCATCTTTGCTCTCAAGATTTGGCGCCATTATCTACTTGGTGAACGAGTGAACATCTACACAGATCATAAGAGTCTGAAGTACGTGTTTACTCAGAAAGAGTTGAATATGCGGCAGAGAAGATGGTTAGAACTCATGGCGGACTTTGACATCAATTTGCAATATCACCCAGAGAAGGTGAATGTGGTACCTGATGCACTTAGTCGCCAACCATTAGCAATGAATCTCACCGATTAGTGGAAGTTTCAACAAGACTTGCATCAGATGGAGATTGAAGTAGTCATGCCAGGTAATGCTTCAAGTTAGATGAATTTACAAGTTCAATCAACCATTGTCAATCAGATCAAAGCAGCTCAAGCAAGCGATGCTAAATTGCAAAAGATCAGAGAACAAGTGGAGAATGGACTCAGAACAGACTTCATCATCCATGAAGACGGATCTTTGAGATACGGAAGCAGATTGTGTGTACCAAAAGGTCATGTTCGGGAAGAGTTAATGAAAGAAGCTCACAGCTCTCCCTACTGAGTACACCCTGGAGGTACCAAAATGTACAAAGATCTACGTCAGAATTATTGGTGGCATGGAATGAAGCGTGAAGTAGCTAGAAGCGTCGCAAAATGCTTGGTGTGTCAGCAAGTAAAGGCTGAACATCACAGGACTGCTGAATTACTTCAACCGTTACCAATCCCAGAATAGAAGTGGCAACACATCACGATGGATTTTGTGACTGCTCTTCCTCGCAGCACAAAGGGTAGCGATGCTGTATGGGTCATTGTGGATCGACTCACAAAGTCGGCTCACTTCATCCCATTTCGAGTTGGCCAATCAACTGAGACAGTAGCAAAGAAGTACATGGAGGTAATAATTTAATTAAGATTTAAACTCTTCATAATGTACTATCTCTGATACCCATGAACTCATACAGGAAATTGTGAGACTTCATATAGTACCGGTCTGCATTGTCTCCGATCGTGACACCAGGTTCCGATCGCAATTTTGGCAGAGTCTGCAAGCAAGCTTGGGAACAAGTCTGAACTTTAGCACGGCTTATCATCCACAAACAGATGGTCAGTCGGAACGAACTATTTAGATCTTGGAGGATATGCACAGAGCGTGTATGCTAGACTTCAAAGGATTGTGGGAAGATCACCTACATCTTGTGGAGTTTTCGTACAACAACAGCTACCAGGCAAGCATAGAAATGGCACCTTTTGCAGCATTGTATGGAAGGAAGTGTCGATCGCCATTAACTTGGGACGACATCGGAGATAGGGAACTTCTTGGACCAGAGATGATAGTAGCGACTGTTGATGTGGTTCGTACCATCAGGGAAAGGATGCGCATAGCCCAAGATCGACAGAAGCACTGGGCTGATGCAAAGAGACGACACTTGGAGTTCCAGCCAGAAGATCACATATTCTTGAAGATATCTCCGAACCGCGAAGTGATCAGATTCGGAAGACGGGATAAGCTAAGTCCGAGATATATTGGACCGTTTGACATACTCGAACGAGTCGGTGAAGTGGCATACCACTTAGCGCTTCCACCTTCATTGGAAGGAGTGCATAATGTGTTCCACATATCCCAACTCAGAAGGTATGTGAGTGACCCCAGCCATGTTCTGAATCATTCCGAGCTCACTATACAGCCCGATTTGTCTTGTGAGCAACAGCCTGCGGAGATCCTGGACAGGAAAGTGAAGACACTTCGGAACAAGGAATTTAACTTGGTTCGAGTGATGTGGAGGAAAGACACGAGGACAAAATTTTTGTAAGGAGGGTAGACTGTAACAACTCCATTTTTAATGTACAAAGAATTGATTTAAATTCAATGTATATTTGGAGTATTTATTGTTGCTGATATCTCTTTAAGTATTTATTTCACTCCATAATTACAAGAAGGAGCTTGTAGCTCATTGGTAATACCTTGCACTGCTGAACCAAGCCACCAGAGTTCGAATCCCATGCCCCACATTATTTTTAATATTATTTTGTTTTTGATTTTTTAAAATACCAACAGTTACACGTGCGTTTCTCACAAATTTCCTTCTACACATGAAAAGTTAGATACACCAGAAGCCACACCAGACGACCCCACAGCCCCCGACCACCTGACTCGGCCCGACTCAGCCAGTCGGCCGGCGCCGCCGGCCGGACTCGGCCGGACGGCCGAGTCCCCAACATCGAAGTTGGGCATCTTTTCTTGGTCAACCCCCCTGCATACTTTAAATTTTTAGATCGGTTACAGAGCCCATTAACCCCTATTTACTCCATTTTTAATGATTTTTATATAATTTTTACATTTTTTAATTAAAAACCCTAACCCTAGCCTAACCTTATAAATACACCCCCTACCTTCTACCCTCTCATCCTAAATTTCTGAGTCCACTCTCTCAAAATTCCAAGAGAACTTTGGTACTTTGGAAACGAGCGAAAGGCGAAACGCTGACGAAATCGACGGCGAAATTCCGGTGATCGTGCTAGGAACTCTCAACGACGAATCGATGCCCCGGCAAACCCTCTACTTCCCTCTCACTCTTTAGTGTTGTCCAAACCCGTAAATCCCCTTTCTATCTTTCTTTCCTTTCATAAAAATACGAATTTACAAAACCCGACGGAATCAGAACAAATCCGATTTCCTACTCGGTTTTCTATAAAATCTCTCTTCTCACCAATACATTCATGCTTAAACATCTTTATGTTGACTATTAATCACTTAACAAATAATTTGAACAAGTTTCCTCACATGAAATGATAGCTTTTTCAATATATCGTATTTTTTCACTTAAATACCACAATGTTTAGTTTTCACATTTAACCCACTTAACATTGATATACCTTAAAGTAGATCACGAGATAATGACCTACCTCCTCACACACTCATATGCAAACATAACACGCTACCTTGAAAACTTAGAATACGATAATACAAGATTTTACATTTAAATACCTTTTTCTTATTAAAACCTTTTCTAAAAAGTTTTAGGTTTGATACACTTTTAAAAAAAATATCTTTTAATAGGAAAATACGATAAGTTGTGGACATCGATCGTTTATCTAAACCTGACTTTGTGTTGTCTAGGCTAGGCAAGTGAGAAAGGTAATTTTAAAAGGCCCATCTCACGATGAATCGTGAGCGGATCCCTCCTCTCTTCACTTGTACTTACCTGGCTACAATTGGCGGTGAAGAGACGATTTGAGACTTCTAACGACTTGTCGTTTAGACCATTTAGAAATAGACTAGTTAGAGTAGGAAACCCTAGAATCTAAAATACGGAAAATTTACACCTTTGCAAATAAATACCTTTTACTTAATAAAACCGTTTTCTAAAGGATTAGTATTTATAAAATTTTTGCAATGCGCCACTACAACCCACCTTTGGGGAACCCGTTAGGGATAGTACGGTTTATCGTGCACCCTCGGGCATAGTAGTGCGAGATTCAGACCTCCGCAAGGAGCATTCGGTCTCGAAAGGTTTAAAATACGACATCTTAAGAAAAATGAGATTTCTAGAATATAAAATATTTATTGAAATTATTTTTGTATAAATATATGTTTATTTATCATTAAAATATCTATTTTTTTATAATATAAATATTCCATTTTTTCTAAAAATCACAAGACTAAATTTTACATTAAAATACCATGAATTTCAAATAAATCAATATTACAGATACATACCTTTATTTATGTAATTAGGATATTTTCACTAAAAATATCACAAAATAAAATTACACTCATCATAACTATAAAAACGAATAATAAATACTTAGGGTGTATCTTGAAAACTATACAAAAGTATTTTTACATAAAACCCCCTCAAGTTTATAAATTACCCTAAGGACCCTAGTAAATATAGGCCTTCGATTTACATTTCTTCTGTCCGACTCGGGTTTGAGTCTGATCATAATCCGACTTGAATATGCTTCAAGTACTATATAAATCTATAATATTCCAATTCAATATGAACACATGAATCCAAGAATCCAGTTATCAATCTATACAACTTGACTGAATCAAACCATGGATATGCATCCATTATCCAGTTTTTCCCTCTACATGATTATGCAGTTACAAACTGTTTACTGATATCTTGGTTTTAGTCAGTCATCCAATTTATACAATACAATACAACAATACAATCAAAACACTACGGGGTTTAAGGGGTAGATTAGTGCGGAAGGTGTTAGAAGTGGCACGAGACGGTAAGATTAAGACACCTAACCTATATTCCGTTACTGTTGTACCATGGCTTAACGGTTCCTTGTACATTCCGTTTGCCCTGGTCTCTAGCATACTGAGACCCCTCTCGTATACACTGGCATCCTTCCGTACCAAACTACAAACAACAGCGTGAACACAATATTCTACAATATTATACTTTAGAAGATACCTCTTATTCCATCTTTTCTAATTCTTCCTTATCTTTGGGACTTACCGAGCGACCAGTTCGCTGACGACATTCTATTTCTTTCTTCTTTGAATGTCGTCAGGTGTTTTGGACCCGTCAGAGATCGAGCCCACTGGTGAAGACTTGGATCAGTTCCACGAAGACCTCGAGCTCTAGACATTGTAGCTTGTTCTATTCAGTATTTTTCATTTCCTGTTATGCCATTGTTTAGGCATCGCTTTTATTTCATATGTATTTACTTTTCATGCATCGTACAAAAGAATGTTATTAATAAAGTTGCTGTTATTATTTTTATATCTCTTGTTTCTTGTGATTTACCTTTATATTGCTTAGATACGCTTAGCGTATTTACTTCACAGTAAATACGTAGCGGACCTCGTCGCGTCCCCTTCGCCGTACACCGGGAAGCGGGGCGTGACACAGTATAACAAGCGGGTTTGGTCAATACATCTATATTATTATCTTGATTAAGGCATGACATGGTCGCTACCTGGAGAGAGAGAGAAGAAACACTTAGCGTATGCTCTTGCAAGATTAAATTGATTATTATCTTATCTAATCAGGATGGCTCCCACAGTTTTTATCAAATCTTCTTTCAAACCCTAATAAGGTAAGACAGCCAGGATTAATTACACCCTACAAGTTCGCTAACCGGTCAGCCAGGCCAGTGTCGGTATTTTGAGGGAGGTTCCCCATGCCTTCGCACGGACCTAATTAAAGTAAATCTCGTTTTCCCATAGGCATAACCTCATTAACACCTTTCTAGACACTTAATGGGTTAGCTAATTGTAAAGTGCAAAACTCTCCCAGGAGTAACTCTTACTAGCAATGGGTATCGGGATTCAACTATCTCATAGAAGGTATGCAATCTCATTGCAAATTTCAACACTTGAAATTCCCAATATTATTCCCCTAGCGTCCTATGACCTTGACGCATGCCAACAAACCATAGTCCGCTAGTCAAGTTCAACCCGTACATTTCGTGATTGAATTAAACCCACCTGCACGACCCTAGACACAGGCCAACAAAGTCGCACGACTACCCTAATTCAATCGCATTATATGCAGCGGATAAGCACTAAATAGCTACCGCACACTATGCCTTGACGCAGGCCAATAAACGTAGCACGAATACTAAGTAGTACTTATTTGAAATGACAGAGGGCTACGACAGGTTTTTAAGAAAACATTTTGCGCAATGAACTTGATATCGTTGTAGAATCGAGTGATTTTGAAAATGAGTGGTTTAAGCTCCTTCTTTTAAAATCGAGTTTTTCAGAATAAACCAAGTGGGTGTAGCATCTGCTAGCTTTTGCTGAAGAGGTCACTCCCGGTGAAGGGATCTAGACTCTTTCGTCATCGAATGAAGTGCTAGATGTTCATCAAGGAACACCACTATGCAAAGCAAGAACTAGAGCTACCAATTTTCAAAATTTGATTCCACAACATCATTGGGTTTCTTTCCTTTTCATTAATCTCATTAATGAAGTCCCATCATGTCACGACCCGAATGTGGCACGCGACCGGCACTTAAATCACGTGACATCTAAAGACATCGACGCGGTCCAAGTAAGCCGAAACCCGGAATCTAAACCCTTTTTTGAAAATATTGGAGGTGAGGTTTAAAATAGCCATTAGATAGAATTAGTTTAAAATAAACATTTAAGTTTAACTAAGTATGTTTGAAAAAGCATCTATGACGTTTTGAAATTCGACATCACCTTTTTTGTAATTTTTGAATAAACCATGATACAAGCACAATTATATAAAGCATCCCAACGGGAGCTAACTTCCACGCCCAAAAGACGGAGCAACCAAGCAAACAATATACGACACACAATGGCGAAGAAAAGAAAAGCGAAACAAAATCAACAATATAAAAATGCCGACTCCAATGAGTGCGACGCCCACAAACACAACTCAAAGTCTCGCTTCTAAGTCCATAATATACAAGTTCTAAGTTGATGGAGTTTCACTAGATATAAGAATATATAAAAATACAAGTGTGGGTACGAACAACAGTAGCCCACCTACCAGAGAAATCACCGAGAAGAAGGGTGTGCCGCAATTCGCCGATAATACGAGCGGTAAAACTTGCAAGAAACTATGGCACAACGGGGTGAGTTGCCAACTCAGTGAATAAAAGTACATCACAAGGTAGAAATCGAAATGCACAACGATACCTAGGTCATAAGTATAGTACTATCATATTCTGTACTAATATAACATATGATATGCATATGTATCATAAATGTAACTCTATCTATCGCATGAATTCCAAAATAGAATATATCATGCAAATGACCTGTATTAGGTATAAGCTTATAACTAGACGAAAATATATACGTAAAACCTCTTCTTTAAAATAGCCGTGGAATACATATATCACGGCATAAAAGCAGACGTGATAGTATGAAATATAATAGGTATCTTATTTAAGATATACGCATTGATGTTTTAGTGAAGAGTGTTAAGAAGTTTACAATTTAAAAGATCCCAGTGTCATATCAGACACGTCAAGTAATGAGGCTATAGCTCGATTTTGAAATCCTTTTTAAATGCAACAATCGGTAAAAAGGTTATTCAGGTACTATCCCCCGGATCAGTCATGGTAGGCTACAATAACTCATAACATAACTGTATACCTCATATGAAAGCAACATATCAACCTCTGAATGTCCAGCATCGACACCCGAAATCAGAAATCTCTCGTGTCCATCACCGACACACAAATCCTCAAATCTCTCGTGTCCATCATCGACACGCAAATGCAGATATCGTCGACACCATCTCAACAGATGATCGCCACCCGATATCCCTAGCCCTGATCGGTATCTCCTGGATATCCGCCGTGCCCAAATCGAGCGCCAGTCAGTATCCCCTGGATATCTTCCGTGCTCATCTCTATCTCCGGTATCGAGTGTCCTCGGTAGGCTCCCCGCCTCTAATGCTGCTTTCCTGTCCCTCGGTCTCGACCGGGTCTACCATGTATCCGTCTGTATACTCTCCCACTCAATCCGGATAAGTAGCAAGTCCGAAACCGTATATCTCCCCCACTCGGTTCGGAATGAAACAATCAGAAAAATATCAAGCTCATGGTGGACGCCAACTCATCGTATCTAGAAATATCAAGTAAAGAATAAGAATACTTGCATAGATCATTCTGATGATATATTATATATATACATATAGAACAGCGTCCCATACCACTGATATATATTATCAAAAGTAGAACATCCTGAAAATTCATAAGAATCAAATACGAATACCCATGGTACTGGTACTCGCAATGCTTAACAGGTAATAAAGGTAAAGTACGTAAATAAAGTCATACAAGCAATAAACGTAATAGTCCTACTATGTTATGGAAATACTAATGATGTGTAGTGTAGCATACGCGTCTGTGCTCGTGCAGCATGGCAATCATTAGTATTTGCGCAAGTGTTCTAAAAGTGTATAAAGCATACTCGTATCTATATCTACATACGCATCACCTAGTATAGCGGTCCTACAGTGACATGGCAGTACCAATGAGGTGTAGTGTAACATGTGCATATGTGCTTGTGCAACATAATACTCATTGGTAGTTGTGCAGTGTTCTATCATTGTATTCGTATCATAGAAACGTATAACATCGATTAATATATCGCGAACATGTAAAGTAAATCTAAGCGTAACTATTAAATGTAACCACTTTCTATGTGCTATACTATTATCTTTGAAAATTGAACGAAATATTGGTTTTGAAATAAGTAAGCTGCCTTAGCTTAAAAATAGATATTCGTTTTGGAAATTAGCATCGCATCCTTGTCCTTTATCATTAAAAAAGGAAACGAATCGTTAATTTTTAAAAGAGTATAGCCCACTCAAGTATTACGTTCTAAAACGAAATAAAACATGACTCTACGAGTCTAAAAGAAACTTGGCCGTTATTCGGCATGCTAATCTCGCCATCATAAGTACGGTATGATTTCTCGTACAATATCCACATTATCACAATATCCAAATTATCTTAAGCACGGCATGACCCCCCGTACAAATCCACCAAACCATGAATAAAGCTATATGCACATGAATAACATACTAAATGCAACATAACACTAATACCATTAACTTGAATTAACACTAAGAACTAACTAGATAGCATAACTATCCTAGTTATATGGTTGCGGGGGTGCTATACGCCATCCACCCGACTTCCCCCGTAGATATAAATCTACTCACCAACTTGTCGAACTCATCGAAATCCACAATCTCTTTACCTCGTCTCGACGCCTTCAGCGTCTCCGCTAATACTCCTTCAAGTGCAAGAACACGCTCGTCAATAACATTATCATACTGGCAAAATGTAGCGAGAAAAATACAATGCTCGGATGCATATTGTTTGAAAATGTTAGCTCAGAAAACGGCAGTTTTGGAGCTCACTTCGAAAAATCACCAGAAATCGTAAACACAATGTTTAGAGTGAAACTAAAATTATACACATTTTTTAAGGAGTTAAATTTGATACCCTAAAATATCTTTTCCAATTTCTATGTATAGGACATGAAATAAAATGCAAAATTAAAATATGTTTCTGGATAATCTGCAGAAACCAGAAAACTACCTTCACTAAAAATTTGATATCTCTAGATTTTGTAAATAGAATAAGAAAAATGAAAATTTAGAGATATCTACACAAAATTATATACAACCTAAAATTTTCAGATTCTCCAAATTGTTAACAGAAAAATTAAGAAAATTGTTACAATTTGAGTGAAAAACAGCCACTGGAAATGAAATTTCCAGTTTGGAAACCCTTTCTTTAAAAATTTGTGTAAAATTTATTTTACAGTAAAACTTAACCAAATGTTTTTGGCTAAATGATATGGAAATTATATACAACCTTTTAGTTTTAACCATTAGCTAATTATCAATAGAGAGTCATCATAAAAATTCAAAACCCCTAACATGTCACTGATATTCAGCCAGCAAGTAAAACTTACTATCACTTCAAAATTTAAAAGCAAGATGATATTTACCTATATGGAATGAGAACAAAGAAATAGGCTTGAATCATCTTGAATTGGTGTTGGCCTTAACTTGATGATATGCTCAATTTTGATGAAGGGGCCATGGTTTTTCTCTTTTGGTTTGGTGAATACTTATAATTTTTAGTGTTGGAGTTTGAAAGAATGTGTTTGTTCAGTTTGGAAAGCTCAAGAATAACCTAAGGTTGAATAAGAATAAGGTGGAGGTGTCATGGTTGAAGGAGAAAGTGGAGGGAGGAGAGCATGGGTGAGGGTATACTAGAGGTGAGGGTTTTATCCTAGGCTAACATATACCCAACCATAAAAAGAAATACAAATACAACAATTCTTTTTAAATAAATGGTCTCATTTTAAAACTCAATACATTTTGTAAATAATTACCCCTTGCACATAAATACCTTTATGTTACCACAAATATAAACTCTTTATTTTAAATGAATAAAAATACTTATCATAATACTCTAAATATCATTATCTAAATGTAAAATATCGTATCATTTTTTATATCACCCCCTTTTCTCCATTTTTACCAAAATAAGTACATTTTTTGCGGATATAAATCCGATACTAAAATTCATATGCGATATCATTTTTGTAAACTCATTATCTTCATATTTAAAATTATAAATTAATATTTATAATTTTCCAAAATGTTACAATATCCCCTACTTAAAGAAATTCGGTCCCCGAATTTAAATTCAACCCCCATCTGAAAATATTTTTTTTTCCAATCAATTAACTCAATTCAAACAAATTGCCGTGGTCCAATTTTAAAATATATAGTCCGCTCAATATAACGGAACTCCGAAATCCCACACGAGCTAAGACATAAAATAACGCAACCGTGTGCGTGAAAACTCAAAAAGGTATAAAACTCACATAACTGTAACTCTAGCGGTTTCTATGAGATTTACGCCAGTTATGATGCAAAATTCCAAATACGAAAACCGTTGTCTATACAAGTACACGATCAATGCCATAATCGTAGTGCAATATCGGTAGCACACGACCAAGCGAAAATATAAAAGTCAAATTTATAAAATATCCTATCAAGTGCAATCCACGAAAACGAAATCGACCCTAATGGGTTTGCACGAAAATCCAAACCAGAAGCCACGGTTGTGCATGAAAACAAAACAGCGCCAAGTGCAACAAATATGCACAAAAACAATATCTTCTGCATCAAATGTGCATGGAGCAAATACCGAGTGCATCTAGAATGCACAAGATCAATATCCAGTGCCTCGGGGTGCACAAAACAAATCTCAAAATGTGCAACTGATGTGCACAAAATCATACCGAGTATACCTAGAGTAAATCTTTTATTCATGTGCAACTGATGTGCATGAAAATATCAGTCTAGTGTATCTAACGTACACAACATTCCAATCGAGTGCAGTCACCTAGCACAGAAATCTCAAACAAGTGCACCTGGTGTGCAGAAAACATTTATGTGACCCTCAAATCCTCAGAATATATAAATCAAAATAACGGACGTTGAGTTATCCTTTCTTCAATGTTGAAAACGAAATATTTGGATCATAAAAACGCAAATCGAAATCAAATGACATCGAAGCATATCTTTTTCAATGTCGTAAGGTGTCTATACACCCGGAACTGGCATAGTAAGGATTACCACTTGCCTTCAGCCACGGTCTAGCGTTCTCTGTCTCTGAATTATTATTCATCCTGCGGATCACTAATGCCATGGCCTCTTTATACAATTGTTTGGTGAGGAACAGCGACGCAAACAGTCTTATGCTGATACTTCTCAAGACACTTCCTTGCCAAATAGTCCAGTTTCTCATAATGCAACATGTCGACGACGGCGATCTCTAACCTCTGCGTATGCGACAAACAACTGATCCTGGGTCCAATCTTACTTTTTATAGTATCCAGGAATGAACCCGTCAAGTCTCCTGCCGATTTCATCTATCAATTCTGTCCAGAACTAGCACTCATTACTGAATCCACTTCCATTTCGAAACAACTGCAATCTCCTCAAGATTTTTCCTCTAAAAGTGTGGTCATACGTGCATCTGCATACACATCGAACCTCCAGTATTGATGGGGTAGAACAACTGCGTTTTGAGGCTTCGCACCAATTTCCTGTTCCATTACTCTCTAGTATCGGTCAAATAAGGAGTGTATCGCGATAGTCATGCGAATTGCAAGTCATACACAGTCATGACCAAGCCCGGAGTCTTACAAAACTCGAAATATGAATCCGGCAGCTCTGACACTCTGTGGAAGAATTTGGCTAGGCTCACCTTCGCGAACTTGTCCCAACTCGTCGGACAATACGATCTTTCTCAAGCGACTTACATCAGGTCTGAACAAAACCCATAAAAAAGAAACTAATCAACTTCGCCGATCTCGCATCGGAGTGCCACAACGGATTAAATATCCTAGCCATCACTCATCTGAATGACTACGAACCCTCTGGTCCATCTATACTCGTAAATATCGGTGACTTTTAACTTCATGAACTTTGGAAGCAACACCTCGATAACCTCAGTAATGATTGGTACTACTTGTCTGAACAGTACACAACACCACGATCTTTGAAGTAAGGCAAACGTCATGCCTCCAAGTCCGGGTGGTCTCCAGCAATGACCCGAACATCTTGTGCGGATCCCGAAGAAACTCGCTTCAATATTAGAAACCCGATCATATAAGGATAAACTGCATGTCCCTATGTCACCAGAATGTCATCCTGGTCAGTCCTCGTCTCAGACAAGTCTGCCCTGACCGTGTCTCTAACCGCAGCCCTCTCGGCTTGCATAGACATGGTGACCGGAACAACCAACATGTATCGATGATGATAGATCAATTGAACGAATAGAAGAAAAGATTTCAAGATATATACCCTAAGGTAACTTAGGCAGAGTATCATATCGTAAATATGCCGCGGAACATATGTACGGTACGTCACTCTACTTAGTATCTACTCCATCAACCAAGGTCATTCTATATAAAGAAAGTTCGGGTATAAGACCCCCAAAGTCAAGTCTAAGTCCTATAAGGTAAAGCCTAGGTAACAAAAATGTATGCCTAGACTCCATATAATCAAACCTAGACTCGAACAAAGGTTAAACCAAACGCTCTGATACCAACTTGTCATGACCCGAATGTGGCACGTGACCGGCACTTAAATCACGTGACATCTAAAGATATCGACGCGGTCCAAGTAAGCCGAAACCCGGAATCTAAACCCTTTTTTGAAAATATTGGAGGTGAGGTTTAAAATAGTCATCAGATAGAATTAGTTTAAAATAAACATTTAAGTTTAACTAAGTATGTTTGAAAAGGCATCTATGACGTTTTGAAATTCGACAGCACCTCTTTTGTATTTTTGAATAAAACATGATACAAGCACAATTATATAAAGCATCCCAACGGGAGCTAGCATCCACGCCCAAAAGACGGAGCAACCAAGCAAACAATATACGACGCACAATGGCGAAGAAAAGAAAAGTGAAACAAAATCAATAATATAAAAAGGTCGACTCCAATGAGTGCGATGCCCACAAACACACAACTCAAAGTCTCGCTTCTAAGTCCATAATATACAAGTTCTAAGTCGATGGAGTTTCACTAGATACAAGAATATATAAAAATACAAGTGTGGGTACGAACAACAGTAGCCCACCTACTAGAGAAATCACCGAGAAGAAGGGTGTGCCGCAATCCGCCGATAATCCGAGCGGTAAAACCTGCAAGAAACTGTGGCACAACGGGGGTGAGTTGCCAACTCAGTGAATAAAAGTACATACAAGGTAGAAATCGAAATGCACAATGATACCCAGGTCATAAGTATAATACTATCCTATCCTGTACTAATATAACATATGATATGCATATGTATCATAAATGTAACTCTATCTATCACATGAATTCCAAAATAGAATATATCATGCAAATGACCTGTATCTAGGTATAAGCCTATAACTAGCTGAAAATATATATGTAAAACCTCTTCTTTAAAATACCCGCGGAATACATATATCACGGCATAAAAGAAGACGTGATAGTATGAAATATAATAGGTATCTTATTTAAGATATACGTATTGTTGTTTTAGTGAAGAGTGTTAAGAGGTTTACAATTTAAAAGATCCCAGTGTCATATCAGACACGTCAAGTAATGAGGCTATAGCTCGATTTTGAAATCCTTTTTATATGCAATAATCGGTAAAAAGGTTATTCAGGTACTACCCCCGGATCAGTCCTGATCGGCTATAATAACACATAACATAACTGTATACCTCATTAGATAGTGACATATCAACCTCTGGATGTCCAGCATCGACACCCGAAATCAGAAATTCCTCGTGTCCATCACTGACACGCAAATCCTCAAATCTCTCATGTCCATCACCAACACGCAAATGCAGATATCGTCGACACCATCTCAATAGATGATCGCCACCCGATATCCCTGGCCCCGGTCGGTATCCCCTGGATATCCACTGTGCTTAAATCGAGCCCCGGTCAGTATCCCCTGAATATCTGTCGTGCTCATCTCTATCTCCGATATCGAGTGTCCTCGCTAGGCTCCCCGCCTCTAATGCGGCTTTCTTGTCCCTCGATCTCGACCGGGTCCACCATGTATCCGTCTGTATACTCCCCCACTCAGTCCGGATAAGTAGAAAGTCTGAAACCGTATATCTCCCCCACTCGGTTCGGAATGAAACAATCAGAAAAACATCAAGCTCATGGTGGACGCCAACTCATCGTATCCAGAAATATCAAGTAAAGAATAAGAATACTTGCATAGATCATTCTAATGATATATTATATATATACATATATAACAGCGTCCCATACCACTGATATATATCATCAAAAGTTGAACATCCTAAAAATTCATAAGAATCAAATATGAATACCCATGGTACTGGTATTCGCAATGCTTAACAGGTAATATAGGTAAAGTATGTAAATAAAGTCATACAAGCAATAAACGTAATAGTCCTACTATGTTATGGTAATACTAATAATGTGTAGCGTAGCATACGCGTCTGTGCTCGTGCAGTATGGAAATCATTAGTATTTGTGCAAGTGTTCTAAAAGTGTATAAAGCATACTCGTATCGACATCTACATACGCATCACATAGTATAGCGGTCCTGCAGTGACATGGCAGTTCCAATGAGGTGTAGTGTAACATGTGCGTATGTGCTTGTGCAACATAATACTCATTGATAGTTGTGCAGTGTTCTATTATTGTGTTCGTATTACGGAAACGTATAACATCGATAAATATATCGCGAACATGTAAAGTAAATATAAGCGTAACTATTAAATATAACTACTTGCTATCAGCTATACCATTATCTTTGAAAATGGAACGAAATGTTGGGTTTGAAATAGGAAAGCTGCCTTAGGTTAAAAATAGATATTCGTTTTGGAAATTGGCATCGCATCCTTATCCTTTATCATTAAAAAGGGAAACAAATTGTTAGTTTTTAAAAGAGTATAGCTCACTCAAGTATTACGTTCTAAAACGAAATAAAACATGACTCTACAAGTCTAAAGAAAACTTGGTCGTTATTCGGCATGCTAATCTCGTCATCACAAGTACGGTATGATTCCTCATACAATATCCTATTGGATATAGTGCCCTCAAAGTCAATTATTGGATCACAGGCACGTGATTTCAATGATTGAGGGAGGACCTATACCGATAGGACAGTCTTACTCGAGATGATAGTATGCTATCTGGTCTGTCTTTATCATCGTCTACAGCTTTAGGTGACATTACATATCACTATTACACGTTGATAGAGCCCTTAAGATTCTTGCTTGACTACCAGCAGTATGATGGCGATCATATACGTGAGAGTTGGGTAGTCTATAAGCACATCCTTAAAAGTGTCCCTAGTCATGGGAGTTTCGAGACTGGGCATCGATACTCCATTAGTAGACTAGTGTATACAGTCCAGACCCCGACGAGGGGCGGTGGCCGGTCTCACAAGCCATTGGTGTCAGTTGGTTCACCTAAGATGTATATAGGTGCTCATTAGGTTATGAGTACACCGGACAGGACTCGCCGGGAACATGTTAGTTGGTTTTATACCTAGCGTCAGATAGCAGTTCCCTGGTGACATGTGTACAGGTTAGTTCATCGACCTGAGATCGTCATTTGTCTCGTGTGAGTTCCCACTGTGCTTTGATTACTACCCTACCACGGCTCAAAGGAGTCGTGCAAATAGGTTTTAGTTGGGTACAGTCCCGAGCCACATGGAGGCAGTGAGCGGATCGGCAGGGGTTTCGTCTCTCCCGATATTGGGGGTGAGATCACACTGTGTCTAGGAGAGCCATTACACGAAGTCCTTGGCCAAGACAGGAGATTTACTGGTAGGTATTCCAGTAGTATCTCAGGGTGTTCTGGGCTACACTCCGACACGACTTGTACCGCTTTTGGGGGTCTGACATTTACCAGCCCCCTAGGCCTGACATGCGATACTCATAGACGAACGGACCAGACTGTACAGATATTGTCACTGACAGGATCAGTAGGGTTTCAGAATGAGTTCGCTTATCAGCCTCCTTTTTGGTCAATACCTCGGCAGCCGTTACGCACAGCTAGTGCCACTGACGTGCTAGTGGTTAAATCCACAGCCAATGATTGATGAGTCTTTAGAGTCCCCCACAGATAGTTTCCCAAGATTCGAGCGAAACGTTGTAGATGCCGTATGGTTTTATGGCAGGGTTCGATCATATACATGCACTTGTGCACGGATCATGATTGGACGGATCATACTAGTGGGCTTTGGTTTAAGCTGGATCCTAGTATTAGATTTGTTGGATTACGTTAGTCTCATTGCATTCGCATTCGGTCGGAATGCGGATGCAGGTATGTATATACTGGTGAGGGGTACTCTTGTGATCCGTCACGGGTTTACTTTAGTAGATAACATTCTATTTATTGTTGTAAACATTTGGATTAATGTTTGTAAGTGGAAATTGTGAGCTCAAGTCATCATTAGGAGCATTAATTGTGACATGTGCATGGGTGATGACTCATGGTCTTTTTATTTGTGCAAATGTCACATTAGTGATTGATTATTGTGTTGAAATGATGGTTAGAGAGAGAGGGCAGCCATAGGCTTAGGGTTTGCTCTTGGATTATTATTCTAGTGCTCTCATTTTATTCCAACACAATAAACAAAAGGAAAAGCTCTTCTTCATCCTCTTTCTTCTTGAGCTCACTTCTTCCTCCAATGGCATCATCTTCAACCTCCATCCATATAATCTCATATGTTGAGAATCAAAGGATGCTTGAGACAAAGTTATCACACACATTCTCTAATTCACTTTGGACATGTCGACTAGCAAACTTCATGTCCGAGTTGCTTCGGTTTGGAGCGGGAGCCCGTAAAAAGACTTCTTGATGTGGTGCCCTTTTCGACGAGGAGACCGGAGATCGAGCGAGATCGGAGATGCCGTAAGGAGCTCGGGATGGTGGCTAAATACTGAAGGACACGGATCGATCGGTATAGCCATTCTAACTTCTTGTAGATAGCTAGTATAGGTTAATGGTACGATCCGGGTTAAAGTCTGGGTTAGCGCCAGTTTCGTAAAAAGTTTTTGTTTCCGCGTTTGGTATCGGATTGACGGCCGGGGCGCTACCGTAGACTTACATATCCACATTATCACAATATCCAAATTATCTCAAATACGGCATGATCCCTCGTACAAATCCACCAAACCATGAATAAAACTATATGCACATGAATAACTTACTAGATGCATCCTAGCACTAATATCATTAACTTGAATTAATACTAAGAACTAACTAGATAGCATAACTATCCTAGTTATATGGTTGCGGTGATGCTATACGCCATCCACCCGACTTCTCCCATAAATATAAATCTACTCACCAACTTGTCGAACTTGTCGAAATCCACAATCGCTTTTCCTCATCTCGACGCCTTCAGCGTCTCCGCTAATACTCCTTCAAATGTAAGAACAAGCTCTTCAATAAGATTATCTTACTGGCAAAATGCAGCGAGAAAAATACAATGCTCGGATGCATATTGTTTGAAAATGTTAGCTCAGAAAACGGCAGTTTTTGGGCTCGCTTCGAAAAATCACCAGAAATCATAAACACAATGTTTAGAGTAAAAATAAAATTATACACATTTTTAAAGGAGTTAAATTTGATACCCCAAAATATCTTTTCCAATTTCTATGTATAAGACATGAAATAAAATGCAAAATTAAAACATGTTTCTGGATAATCTGCAGAAACCAGAAAACAAGCTTCACTAAAAATTTGATATCTCTAGATTTTGTAAATAAAATAAGAAAAATAAAAATTTTAGAGATATCTACACAAAATTATCTACAATCTACAATTTTCAGATTCTCCAAATTGTTAAAAGAAAAATTAAGAAAATTGTTACAATTTGAGTGAAAAACAGCCACTGGAAATGAAATTTCCAGTTTGGGAACCCTTTCTTTAAAAATTCGTGTAAAATTTATTTTACAGTAAAACTTAACCAAATATTTTTAGCTAAATTATATGGAAATTATTTACAACGTTTTAGTTTTAACCATAGCTAATTATCAATAGAGAGTCATCAAAAAAATTCAAAACCCCTAACATGTCACTGATATTCAGCCAGCAAGTAAAACTTACTATCACTTCAAAATTTAAAAGCAAGATGATATTTACCTATATAGAATGAGAACAAAGAAATTCCAATCTCATAAAGTGTAGGCTTGAATCATCTTGAATTGGTGTTGGCCTTAGCTTGATGATATGCTCAAATTTGATGAAGGGACCATGGTTTTTCTCTTTTGGTTTGGTGAATACTTAGAATTTTTGTTGATGGAGTTTGAAAGAATGTGTTTGTTCAGTTTAGAAAGCTTAAGAATAACCTAAGGTGGAATAAGAATAAGGTGGAGATGTCATGGTTGAAGGAGGAGGTGGAGGGAGGAGAGCATGGGTGAGGGTATACTAGAGGTGAGGGTTTTATCGTAGGCTAACATATACTCAACCATAAAAAGAAATACAAATACAACAATTCTTTTTAAATAAGTGGCCTCATTTTAAAACTCAATACATTTTGTAAATAATTACCCCTTGCACATAAATACCTTTATGTTACCACAAATCTAAACTCTTTATTTTAAACGAATAAAAATACTTATCATAATACTTTAAATATCAGTATCTAAATGTAAAATATCATGTCATGTTAAAATATCATTTTTATGATATCACCCCTTTTTCTCCATTTTTACCATAATAAGTACATTTTTTTACGGATATAAATCCAATACCAAAACTCATATGCGATATCATTTTTGAAAACTCATTATCTTCATATTTAAAATTATAAATTAATATTTATAATTTTCCAAAATGTTACACATCATTTATGCTTCCTAAGCATCACAGATAAAAAAATGAAAATACTTATACAACGTACGCTTATGCTATCCGCATTCGCCACGGGGTCTTATCATGCACCGTTAGGTTAGATAACTAACGGCAGAGCGGGGGCAGGACTAGTGCGGATGTAAAACATAAGCAACGTTTATTATATATCATATATAATATAAAGCATTCGTCTCATGCAGTGATATGATCTCATCACAGAACATTACAGCAGAAGTCAACTTATGAAATATTAGATATAGTAGGAGTTCCGTGTTTTAAATTAAGCCAGTAAAAAACACGGATTCCACGGTCGCGACGAATAGCCAAACCCACATCCTTAGACCCCTACAAGAGCAGAAAACGACCCTACCAATTCTAGAGTTAGGAGACCCGGACTCGACTCCTCGAGATGGTCTCCCACTGGACTCTAGAACCCGGTTACTTGTGCTCCCCGCCTTAGGTCTATTCTAATGCGGAAAAATAAATCATATAAATCAATGGTGACATCATCCTCAACCCGGAAGTGCCCCAATAAAAGAATATTACATACAAGTTTTTACATGAATGAAAATGAAAAAATCTCATCTCAAGCAAAAAAAACCCCAGCTATTCAAACACGACGATCCAATATAACATATCACTGCAACACATCATCACATGCCATCAACGTAAGTAAATATGCGTATCCCAATTACCATTGACATATAGCAACGAAACCGGCGATACATATACATATTACACTTACGGTCGCAGAAAAGAAAGTGAAAACTACAATAATTGGAATCCGCAACATCCTTAGACATCATAAACCAAAAATATCACATACTTCGGATTTCATGCCTAACCAAATGAATTCCTTAGATATCATAAACCCGAAATATCTGATATTCCGAACTTCATGCCTAAGATTATAAACCCCGCATTTTAGTCTCGTTATTGAAAACACTTTTCAATAACTATAGTCACATAATTCGTGAATTATTCGGCGAATTCGCGAATAATTCGCGAATTATGTGACTGCCAATTAAATCTGCGAATTATTCGCCCTCACCGAATGCGCCGAATTATTGCCGAATTATTCACGAATAATTCCCGAATTATTCGTGAATTATTAAAAAAACAGCAAATAATTCACGAAATCAAAATCTAGCGTCTCATATATTAATTTTATATTAATTTTTTGCTCGAAATCTTCCCCGAACATTTCCCGAACACTTACTGAATCTTTCCCGAATACCTGCCGATTTTTTCTGAATAGTTCTCCGAATCCGAATTTTCGACCTCGCCGAATTATTGCTGAATCACGAATTTGTGACTATAGCAATAACTAGTCGGGCAATTCAATAAGATTCCCGACATCCTGATCGAATGCTCGTCGGAAACATTAGTAGACGGCCGCTCCCCTGATGTCATCGACGAAGTGCACTTAGGCGGAACACCGTGGCCGTGAGCACCCGAACGGATGCTTTCAACAACGAAGTTCTCCTATAGTCACTTGGTCGGGGCTTTGGGGCATGGCTATCTATTAGTATTACCCGGCGAGTGTTCACATACACTAAGTGATTGCGACGGAATTTTGATCCGAATCAAAACCCCGCGGCAACCGATCAAAAGAGACTAAATTGCTAGATTTACAAACTACTAATTAGTTTTCACAAAACTAATTATTGTGGATTCCAAATATTGTATCACATAACACAGATAGCTAGACGATGTTAAACATATCGATCGAATCAACAAACATCCACATTTCCCAGAGACCTCAACACTTGAGATAGTTTTAAAAATACCCAAAGAGCACCTTAAGTACCAACGGACCAACCGTAGAAAGGTTGTTCCTTGCCTCACCAACGACGTCGCGGAACCGCCGCAAACCCTGGGGTTTGGCCGCGGTTCCGCGGTCGTATAGTCGAGTTAGGAGATCGTTTTTCTTGGGGATCCAAAGAATACCCTGTATGATTTTTTGAATATTTTTAACTTGGAAAAATCCAACATTTAGAAAAATTTCCAGAAAGCATGAAAAAGATGGGTATTGGAGTTCGATCGAACACTTTAATTTCGTTTAGACGACTCCTAATGCTCTAGCTTGACTTTGATACCACTGTTGGGATCCTTAGTACGACTACTAGGTTTCGGAAAGTATCAAGCATGCAATTTCAAAAATTTTAGTGTGCTAAGAAACTCATAACCGAGGATCTAACTAGAGAATTAGAGTTTAACTAAAGCAAGTAAATATCTTTACTCTAATGAACAAGGAATATGTAATATTTCAGAAAAATAAAATATTATTTTTGGGAATTTTTATAATTAAATAATAAATATTATGAATATTTTAATAATGCGGTATAATTAAATACCGATAAATTGGAAAATATTGGGAAATTAAATTAAATGGTGATTTTGGAGGGATTTATATGATTTAAGCAAATTATAAATTCTTTATGATTAATTATATTCCATTTTAATGCTAATCGTGATTAAATATCACTAATCGTGTATTAAACTTGATTTGTGCACATGACATGCACAATGTCATATTACACATTGTTACGTTTTTCTACCATGGCTTTTCTTTTCAAATGTTTTGGATTTGTTTTAAAAAGATAAGAAAAGAAAAAGGAAATTAGAAAAGAAAAGAGAAGGGAATAAACTATTAGGTATGGGCAAGAGAGAGAGAGGTGAGGGGTCTTCATTGACCATGGGCCTTTGTTAATCATTCATCATCTTCATCATTTCTCCTCTCCCTCCTCTCATGGCTGCCCTCATTTTCCCTCCCTCATCTACCTCCTCAAAACACCCTTAACCCCACATTAAAACTTCATCTTCCCTTCACTAAAAACATGTGCAAGCTCACTACAAGCACTTTGGACCAAGAAAGTTTGGATTTTGAATACTTGGGGCAACTCAAGAAAATTCTTAAGTTGCCAAATGAGGTAATTCTTTCACCATTAGTATTGTATTTGATTCACTTTTGCATCCATGTTTAGAGGTGATATTGTGTAGTTTAGTGTGCTTGGAAAATTCCAAGTTGAGGGTTAGGGCTTTCCTTGAGTTGGGATGGAGTATGTGAGTGTAATTAGTGACTACAACCCCTGTAGTGTTAGCTTTGTGAACTAAAACCAGAGACAACCCTCAATTCACGAACTTTGAAATCTGCCGATATTGGATTTTCTGGAAATTGTGGTGATGTATTGAGATCTTCTATCACCCGGGAACCCTAAGAATTATTTAGCAAGGAATGAGATGTGTGCAGGAAACCTAGGAGCTAACCCCAAGACCCGAGACCCAAACCACCATTCCTGGCCGCAGATTTATTCCCCATGGCCGCAATTTGCGGCCTGGGTACTTCTGTTTTGCTTTGTATTTTTTCCATGGCTTTAATTGCAGTAAATAAGACCCCCCCATATGCAAATTGGCTAATTTGACCTGAAACAAAATATGGGACCATTTTCTTGAGTTGCTGTTTTGAAATGTGACATTTAAATGACTTGAACTTTTGATATTTCGTTTTTTCTCGATCGATTGGCGTTTGTACGTCGATGTCGAGGGTTATTAGTTCTTCTTGCATGTTTAGGCTATAGGTTCTGACCTATAAGCACCTCGCGTGTCGTTTTGGATCTGAATCGGATTTTTATGCGATACGATATGTTATGATATGGAGGTACCCTCACGTGGACATCGGACGATGAAGAAGAGGATGTCGACATCGACTTCGGCAAGTAAGGATCAAGGTGAGTAGATATATATATCTACGGGGGAAGTCGGGTGGATGGCATATAGCACCTCCGCAGTTCGTAGTGTAGCCTATGATATTTTATATTTATATATGAATATGTGTTATGTGAAACATGGATAGATAGCAAATAAGATTTTAGGAGATCATAGGTTAAATTTTTGTGTAATTGGATGATAGTGTCGTTAGCTAGTTTTAGTTGTGAAACCCTAGAATAAGATACACGCACACACACACACACATACATTTTACTTACTTGTGTGTATATGAGGATATATATATATATATATATACATACATGTATGTGAGTATGTATACATACATACATACATATGTATGTATACATACATACATACATATGTATGTATACATATATATATATGTATACATATACATGGATGATGAGGATAGTACATGATACTTGGAGATGAGTCGATGTGATTGGGCATGATGCCACGAGATCGGTGATGTGATTTGGTTCGTATTATAAGATATAACTTGATATTATAACGGGTCCTTAGGCGATGTGTTTTCATACACACGCATATATATATATTGATGGTATCAGTATGTACTAGACTTTAGATCAGTACCCCCAGTTCATGATATGTGATGATGATACCACTTGGATGTTGTGTTATATGTGATATTCGACCTGTACCGAGATTTGGGATGCCGTACGATGGATTTACCGTACGTGATATGATTATGATGATAGATCCACACTCTTGACTCGAGGATGTCAAATGAAATATTGTATCGTACGTGATACTATTGAGGCGGGATCACCGACTACTAGACATGAATATCGACTCAGACTTAGGTGGTTTTCCTTACCCTTTCGATTAGTCTGTTAATTTAGTCCTGTAGTTTACTTAGTTGATGTTAGACTGGACTCGAGTCATACTTATTTCAAAACTAACGAATCGTGAGTATTTTAAAGACAGGACAAGGGATTCTACGGATATTTCAAAAGACGTACCTTTTCTTAAAAGCACCGTAGCCCTATTTTCTAAATACCAAGATTCGTATTATTTCAAATGTCAAAACTGTATGACTCATATATAAATGTATATTCATATATATTGCGTTATTATTCATGTTCCGCATATTCTTGCTGTTCGCATCGCATTGCATGCTTATTTGTGTTTCAATAGTTATTATTAAAATCATGCTGTCAGGACGCCAGCACCATTACCGATGATGTGTATGCTCCACGCACACCTGCTTGCCGGCTCACACACATCATCATCGGTAATTTCCATGTCACGTACACATTAGAAAACACTATTTCATTAGTATAAATAGCTAGCTGATAGTTTCAACATAGTACTAGTATGCTTACTTTTATATGATAGCTTAGACATTGCATCTATTACTGTGATATCTCATGCATGTGTATTTTCATTTGTCATGCAATATTATGGAACTTATTACCGGTATTTCATTGTTTATTTACACTTGAGATTGGGATTTCGGATTTCTATGAGATTTCTGGATTTGGAGAAACCGCAAGGATTTTATAAACTTATTATCATTTTAAAAGATAGAAAATTGCGGTTTTCTCATGATATGATTTGAGCACCATGAGTTTTCTCGGCTCTTGAGCGATATCATACACCCGATTCGAGGAGGAGGAGGAACCGTCTGTGGGTGCATGGTGGACCCGGTGCGGTACCCCGGGGCAAGATTGTCGCAGATAATAGCGTTGAGCCTGGCAGGGGAGCACTACCGACCGGTGATTTTATTGTGACTCGACGAATATCTGGAGGACACCAATCGGAGTATAGGCCAGTCCGGATTGCCGGAGCCTGAGGTTTTGAGATTTGATGATATGGTCCAGTCCGGATAGCCGAAGCCCTAGATATTGAGATTTGAGGATACGGGCCAGTCCGGATTGCCGGAGCCAGAGATATTGAGATATTGGGATATATGTTTTGTGTCGATGCTTGACACTGATTCTACGTTGATTTTATTGATGATACCTCGATTTATATATACAGAAATCTCACTAAATTAAGAAAACAGTTTCTCATTCATGATGCATCCTGTTTTCATTATATTGCATTCATACCTCATATTTATGATATGTTGCTACCCGAGGCACTGACACGAGCACTTGGTATTACACTTATGTATAGATGTTTACCCATGCCATTATTATATGCTTCAGGCTATATCATTTTGAGGATATATACTATCGTATGACTTAGGATTGAGTCATACATACGATTTCTGCTCGGTGATGTTTTCTACTCACGAGTTGGCAACTCACCCCCGTTGTGCCACAGTTTCTTGCAGGTTTTGCCGTACAGGTTTTCTTGACGGCTTTGCTGGAACACTGCTTCTTTCCGGGTGATTGCTTTGGTAGGTGGGTTCACTCGCATCGTGACCACCATTGTACTTTATTTTATTCAGTTGTATCTAGTAAACTCCATCAACCAGACTTGTATTATTTATAGACTTAGAAGACCAGTATATATTCTTTCAACCTTAGAGTCACACTTGTATTATTGTGGTTTTCTTGATGATATTAGTTTTCTTTTGAGTTTTGATCCTCGCCCTTCGGCGTAGTATATTATATTGCTTGCGTGGTTGTGACCGCCAATAGGCGAAGAGCTAGCTCCCGCTTGGGGATGACTTTATATATATTTCTTGTTTTGTACCCTTTTAGGGTTAGTATTTACAAAGGAAACTCTGCCGAAAATTTTAGAAAGGACTTGAGATTTTAAAAATACATACTTCGGCTTATTTTGTTAAACCACTCGCTTTAAAACTAAAGTTTTCCTTCACCTTCTTCTTTGAATGGCTTAGATTTCTGGGATTTTGGCTTACTTGAATTAGATGGGGTCCTATAGAGTTCATATGATTCAAGTGCCAGTCACGTGCCATTTCTGGTCGTGACAAAGTTGGTATCAGAGCGCTAGGTTAACCTTGGTTCGAGTCTATGTTTGACTATGCGGAGTCTAGAGCGTATATATATTCGGAACCTAGGCTTGACCTTACGAAACTTAGACTTGATCGAGGGGGTATTAGACCCGAACTTTCGCCGCGTAGGTTGACCTTGGTTGATGGAGTAGGTGACTTAAGTAGAGTGACGTACCGTGTGTATGTTCTGTGGCATACTTACGATACGCTACTCCGCTTAAGAAACCTTACGATGTACATTTCCTTGCACAATATTATATTCATTCTTATGATCTATCCTCATCGATATCGGTTTATGGTTTTGCTACCACGATTACACGGGCAGAGAGAGCTGCGGCTAGAGTTGCGGTCAGCACGAGCTCGTCATGGACGAGGACTGATCAGGACGTGATTCCAGGGACACACGATTGTATAGATGTATCATTTTATTGTGTTTTTGTGCCATGAGCGTTTGATGGATTGCTTTTACAAAATTTCTCGAACGTGCAGATCAGCACCAAAGGATTGGGCCACTGTTAGAGACCGGCCAGAATGTGATGACCGTCAATGCACCGATTATTCTTGATGATTGAGGCACTGTTCAGCGTGTGGATGAATGAGCCAGTTACTGCTGCGAATGACAAGATATCACCCCAGATGTTTGAAGCTAATGCAGTACGAGCTTATACTTAGAGATATGATAGAAGATCGCTAGTCACCAAAGATGAATGACTAGGATATGTGGTTCGTTTGCACACCCCGATGCGAGGTCATCAGATTGATTGATTCCAGCTAGAGAAGACTTCACGCAGGTACGATGGGAGTCGAAAGAAGACGATCGAATGTCAGAAACCCATTTTTCCAAATTTAAAGTATTTGGAAAAACATGCAAATAATTCTGTAGACCCTCTAGAATAATGAAACCCTAACTCGATATAATGACCATGGGAACGCTTTGGAACCTTAAGGTTTGCGGCAGTTCCGCGGTGCCCTTAATGAGGCTTGGGTTTGCCCTTCTACAGCTGGTCCATAGGTACTGTGGCATGTACTGGATATTATTAAACTGTACTCAAGACGTTGAGCTCTTGGGGGATTATGGAATTTTGACGAATCGATCGAAAAGTTCGACGTCGTTCGGATATCATGTGATGGGATACATTACTTGGGAGACTCCAGATACGAGTATAGCCGTTGGAGCGCAATCCATACAGCTACGAAGAGACGAGTCCGAATCAATCGACATTAGAGAAAAGTGGAGTAAGATGTTCGTACGAGATCTTAATGAGATGATGTTCCACTCCGCTGACATCAGAGATGTGATACGTATGCAGAGGCGTTGTATATGGATATATCTTCCAGAAGGAGTCGTGATGGGTATGCAGCCGTTCCGGAACAAGAAATAGATTTAGTAAAAGATGATAACTTCCGGGAAGTTCGCAGAAACAAGATTTGGGGGAGACTTCGACAGAACCTTTCTGGAATACAATACGAGAAGACTTGGACCCAGGATCGGTCATATTATGCACACCCAGTAGGCCAGAGTCCGGCATCGTCGACGAGACATGTTATGAGTGACCATGGTAGTTGTCCAAAGATCTTTAGAGGATGTGCCAGAGCGGGACTGTTTCCGCCATCTTGGATTTCGGTATTTTGGGCGATTTATTTGCATGATTGAGATTTTGTGCACCATAGTTGCTTTTGATTTCGATTTGACATCATTCGAGATGTTGATTTTTATTTCATGCCTATGGTATGCATGTGATTTGACTTGTGCTTTCGGCATAGTTTTCATGCACTTTCAGTATTTGGATTCGACTTTTGTGCATGCTGATGCACATGGTTGTGAGATTATATACCACGGTATACCTGATTTGGTTTGAGATGTGCTGTATACCGTCGATTTCGATTGTGATACTCGATATTTTTTTTCGTACACCTTGTGCACCTTGTGCACTTGATTTGGATTCTTGCGCATACTTGACGCGCTTGATGCGATTTTGGTGCACACCAGATGCACTAAATCGGGATTTTTCGTGCATATCAGATGCGCCTGATATTGTTATCAGGCACACCGTTGCCCTTGACAGGTGTTTCGTGCACACCCGTTGCACTTAGATTATGTTTCTGTGCACATGTATGGCACATTCATAGATTTCGATTTCCGTGCGCACCAGACGCACGTGGCATTCTTATACTCATTTGAGATTGACTTCTTGGAGCAGTATGTTTTATGATATTTACTATTTGGTATAGTGGCTGAGCAGGACAAGTCAGAGGACAGTACCTGAATATATTTTTGCATGTATTGATAGTTATCGAAATGATTTCCAAAAAGGAGATATAGTCTCGATATTTATCTACGTGTCCGAGATGACACGAAAAATGTTACAAGGAAACCCTTCTAAATTATTTTTCAAAACGGCGGGACGTGTATGTTAAACAAAGGGTATATATATATATAGTTATTTTCTTACAATAAACGTCCGCCAATGTGCTGTGATATGCGCACCGCACAGCGACTTAAAAAGGTTTGGCTTGCATTTCTTCGGATGTTTTGAAGAATTTACAACGATGTGTACATGTATAGTTTTGATATATATCATGTTGGTTTTCATATTGGATTTTGATATTGGTGTCTTCACCATAACTCCGATGATAGTGGGATGCTTGACGGGGTTTTGATTTTAGTTTATATACTCGCTTTTCATGCGCATGCATTGCGCTACGATACGTTTTATGTATTTATGATTTCGGAACCCCGACGACTTGATCTTTTTACTGAAATGTTTTAGTATTTGAGAGGTTAAATATAAATTCGGAGACCGAATTTATTTAAGGGGGAAGATTGTAACATTTCAGAAAAAAATATTATTTTTAGGAATTTTTATAATTAAATAATAAATATTATGAATATTTTAATAATACGGTATAATTAAATACCGATAAATTGGAAAATATTGGAAAATTAAATTAAATGGTGATTTTGGAGGGATTTATATGATTTAATCAAATTATAAATTCTTTATGATTAATTATATTCCATTTTAATGCTAATCGTGATTAAATATCATTAATCGTGCATTAAGCTTGATTTGTGCACATGACATGCACCATGTCATATTACACATTGTTACATTTTTCTACCATGGCTTTTCTTTTCAAATGTTTTGGATTTGTTTTAAAAAGAGAAGAAAAGAAAAAGGAAATTAGAAAAGAAAAAGGAAAGGGAATAAACTATTGGGTATGGGCAAGAGAGAGAGAGAGAGGTGAGGGGTCTTCATTGACCATGGGCCTTTGTTAATCATTCATCATCTTCATCATTTCTCCTCTCCCTCCTCTCATGGCTGCCCTCATTTTCCCTCCCTCCTCTACCTCCTCAAAACACCCTCAACCCCGCATTAAAACTTCATTTTCCCTTCACTAAAAATATGCACAAGCTCATTACAAGCACTTTGGACCAAGAAAGTTTGGATTTTGAAGACTTAAGGAAACTCAAGAAAATTCTTGAGTTGCCAAATGAGGTAATTCTTTCACCAATAGTATTGTATTTGATTCACTTTAGCATCCATGTTAACTTAGAGGTGATATTATGTAGTTTAGTTTGCTTGGAAAATTCCAAGTTGAGGGTCAGGGGTTTCCTTGAGTTAGGATGGAGTATATGAGTGTAATTAGTGACTACAACCCCTGTAGTGTTAGTTTTGTGAACTAAAACAAGAGACAAACCCCAATTCACGAACTTTGAAATCTGCCGATATTGGATTTTCTGGAAATTGTGGTGATGTATTGAGATCTGCTATCACCCGGGGACCCTAGGAATTATTTAGCAAGGACTGAGATGTGTGCAGGCAACCTAGGAGCTAACCCCAAGACCCGAGACCCAAACCACCATTCCTGGCCACAGATTTATTCCCCATGGCCGCAATTTGCGGCCTGGGTACTTCTGTTTTGCTTCGTATTTTGTCCATGGCTTTAATTGCAGTAAATAAAACCCCCCCACATATGCAAATTGGCTAATTTCACCTGAAACAAAATCTGGGACCATTTTCTTGAGTTGCTGTTTTGAAATATGACTTTTAAATGACTTGAACTTTTGATATTTCATTTTTTCTCGATCGATTGGCGTTTATACGTCGATGTCGAGGGTTATTGGTTCTTCTTGCATGTTTAGGATATAGGTTCGGACCTATAAGCACCTCGCGTATCGTTTTGGATCTGAATCGGATTTTTATGCGATACGATATGCTATGATATGTAGGTACCCTCATGTGGATTTCGGACGATGAAGAAGAGGATGGCGACATCGACTTCGGCAAGTAAGGATCAAGGTGGGTAGATATATATCTACGGGAGAAGTCGGGTGGATGACGACACCTCCGCGGTTCATAGTGTAGCCTATGATATTTTATATTTATATATGAATATGTGTTATGTGAAACATGGATAGATAGCAAATAATATTTTAGGAGATCATGGGTTAAATTTTAGTGTAATTAGATGATAGTGCCGTTAGCTAGTTTTAGTTGCGAAACCCTAGAATAAGATACACGCACGCACACACGCATATATTTTACTTACTTGTGCGTATATGGGGATATATATATATATATATATATATATATATATATATGAGTATTTATATATATATATATGCGTGTGTATGTGTGTGTGTGTATGTGTGTGTGTATACATATACATGAATGATGAGGATAGTACATGATACTTGGAGATGAGTCGATGTGATTGGGCATGATGCCACGAGATCGGTGATGTGATTTGGTTCGTATTATAAGATACGACTTGATATTATAGCGGGTCCTTAGGCGATTTGTTTTCATACACACGCATATATACATGTTGATGGTATCAGTATGTACTAGATTTTAGATCAGTACCCCCTGTTCATAATATGTGATGATGATACCACATGGATGTTGTGTTATATGTGATATTCGACCCGTACCCAGATTTGGAATGTCATACGATGGATTTACCGTATGTGATATGATTATGATGATAGATCCGCACTCTTGACTCGAGGATGTCATATGATATATTGTATCGTATGTGATACTATTGAGGCAGGATGAGGCAGGATCACCGACTACTGGACATGGATATCGACTCAGACTTAGGTGGTTTTCCTTACCCTTTCGATTAGTCTGTTAGTTTAGTCCTGTAGTTTACTTAGTAGATGTTAGACTGGACTCGAATCATACTTATTTCAAAACTAACGAATCGTGAGTATTATAATGACAGGCCAAGGGATTCTACGGATATTTCAAAGGACGTATCTTTTCTTAAAAACACCATAGCCTTATTTTCTAAATACCACGATTCGTATTATTTCAAATGTCAAAACTGTATGACTCATATATAAATGTATATTCATATATGTTGCGTTATTATTCATGTTCCGCATATTCTTGTTGTTCGCATCATATTGCATGCTTATTTGTGTTTCATTAGTTATTATTAAAATCATGCTGTCAGGACACCAGCACCATTACCGATGATGTGTATGCTCCTCCACGCACACCTGCTTGCCGGCTCACACACATCATCATCAGTAATTGCCATGTCACGTACACATTAGAAAACACTATTTCATAGTATAAATTGCAAGCTGATAGTTTTGACATAGTACTAGTACGCTTGCTTTTATATGATAGCTTAGACATTGCATCTATTACTGTGATATCTCATGCATGTGTATTTTCATTTGTCATGCAATATTATGGAACTTATTACTGGTATTTTATTGTTTATTTACCCTTGAGATTGGGATTTCGGATTTCCACGAGATTTCTGGATTTGGAGAAACCGCGAGGATTTTATAAACTTATTATCATTATAAAAGATAGAAAATTGTGGTTTTCTCATGATATGATTTGAGCACCATGAGTTTTCTCGGCTCTTGAGCGATATCATACACCCGATTCGAGGAAGAGGAGGAACCGTCTGTGGGTGCATCCCGGTGTGGTACCCCGGGGCAAGATGGTCGCAGATGATGGCGTTGAGCCTGGCAAGGGAACACTACCTGTTCCCCTCCAAATAGGCGGCGCGATGGACGTCTTGCCTGAAATTCGGGGCAGATGCTAATTGGTGCTATCCGTCTACCTCTCCGAAGATGCCAAGTTGATTTATGGCACCATGTATCGAAGGTTTAAACAGATGCGTCCGATGTAGCAGACTTCATCAGATTCCCCCTCGCTTGAGGAGTTTTTGATTGTGGGGACGCTCTTCCCTGTAGGCGCAAGCCCCTGCAGTTAATTACGCTACCGCGTTACGGTAACAACTTTCTCCTTCTCCAGATGATCACTTCGTGTCGTGTGTGTTTATTTTGTGTTTGGTTGCCCGTGGATTGTATACGGAGACTGAGTTATGTCGTCGCCCGTAGGGCATGGACTAATCCAAATCCGTATTATCTTAGATTTGGTTTGGGGTTGTGTTTAAGGATACGTTAGCCTCATTTGAGACTAAGATCGACTTAAACGTTTGTTAAGAATACGTTAGTATAGTTTTAGACTAAGATCAACTTAACGGGATCGTTTAGATCCAACAAGAGAGCAATTAAGGGGGGGCCCTGTTGTTTAGTTTAGTGACATTGCGGTCAATAGGTAGTTTAAGGACATTGCGGTCCAATATTAGTTTTAAGACATTGCGGTTAAGGTTAAGGACATCATAGTCCGTGGATTTAAGGACTCCACAGTCCGATGTTAGTTTTAAGACATCACGGTCAAGGTTAAGGACATCATAGTCCGTTGTTAGTTTTAAGACATTCCGGTCAAGGTTAAGGACATCATAGTCCGAGGATTTAAGGACTCCACAGTCCGGCGTTAGTTTTAAGACATCACGGTCAAGGTTAAGGACCTCATAGTTCATGAGTTTAAGGACCCCACAGTCCGTATCAATGTGTGGTCATCGGGACCCGTCACCTCTTTGAAGACGTTAAGGAATTACAACTCCAAGTATCAAAGGAGTGAAGAGATGTACCCTTGAACCAAGGTTGATTAAATAGTCTTTGGCCCAATTTGGAACCAAGACCAATTAATAATATTATGAGCCCATTAGCCTAGTTAGGTTTGAATTGAGGACTTATGGCCATCTTGGGCTAAGTCCAATCATGTTTAGAATATTGGCCCTCTGTTGGCTCATTGAAGAAGATGCTTTGCCTCTAGAAACTTAGCCAATTGGGCTAAAGCTAGTGTTAAACACTAAAGACCAATAGTGTTGAACACTGGGAATAAGGTTAGCAAGTTAGTGTTAAACACTAAAAGATAATCAGTGTTAAACACTAGCAACAGGACTTTCAAATTAGTGTTAAACACTAAAGCAAATCAGTGTTAAACACTGGAAACAGAGATTTCAAATTAGTGTTTAAACACTAAAGCAAATCAATGTTAAACACTGGAAACAGAGATTTCAAATCAGTGTTAAACACTAAGAAAATCAGTGTTAAACACTGGGAACAAAGTTTTCAAATTAGTGTTAAACACTAAGAAAATCAGTGTTAAACACTGCAAACAAAGTCTTCAAATCAATGTTAAACACTAAGGAGAGAGGGGTCACGTGTGGACACGTGAGAGCGCCCTGGTTCCCTTTATTTTATTCTACCCAAAGTATTGAATACTTTCTATAATTGCTCTTGGAGCATCACGTGCTGTCACGTGATGGGAATGTGGGTTTTCAACTGTTAAAGCTTTTGCCAAGGGGTCACGTGGTAGCACGTGAGGGGCGCCCATAGCTTCTGTTTGCTTTTTCTTTGTATCATTCAGGGGTCACGTGGGGCACGTGAGGCGTTGCCTCTGAATTCTTTTCTGTGGATCTTTACAGGGGTCACGTGGCAACACGTGACTCTAGTTCTTTGCATGTTTTAAAGATCTGTTAATCTTTCAAGAATTAAATTCTTCGTAGGGTTAAACCTAGCAATAAACTTTAGAGGAATTAAATTCCTATTTCCTTCTGAAGACTTATATTCTTGGATAGGGTTAAACCCTAATTTCTTTTCTGTAGGAATTAAATTCCTCATGTATGTAGAGAATTAAATTCTGGCATAGGGTGAAACCCTAATTTCTTCTTTTTTAAGGGAATAAATTCCTGTGATTTTGAGAGAATTAAGTTCTCAATTAGGGTTAAACCCTGGTTCTGTCTATTTTGAAGGAATTAAATTCCTATAACATAGGGTTAAACCCTAATTTTATCTCAAAGGAATTAAATTCCTATAATTCTGTGAGAATTAAATTCTCAAAACTCAGTTCTTCCTCTATGTTTTGGATCTGCATGGCAGATCTCAACCCAATGAGAATTAAATTCTCAATTCATGAGGAGATGTGCACTTTGCAGATGCTCAACCAGAGAAGAACTAAGTTCTTTTCTTTTTATAAGAGTTAAACTCTTTTGAGAATTAAATTCTATTTTGAAGCCTCTCTTTTCTTACCTAGGGTTTTTCTTTTGTAGAGAATCAAATTCTTCCTTCTGAATTTTCAAAATCCCAAGGCTCTATATCTCTCTCTCTGTATGTCTCCCCTTTTTTTTAACTCTCTCCCTTGGCACCTATTTATAGGAGAAGGAAAAGAATCAATCTGTTTAGTGAATCTTTCATTGAAAGATTTGATTTGTTTATTGAGAGATTTGATTTATATTCATCATTAATCTGGGCCTTTAGATTATTAGGTAAATTTTATTCACCATTGGATTTTAAATCCAATAATATTTCTTTGTTTTTTCGGTTAGATTTAGGGGGAAATCTTTCCATGTCCAAGATTTTTCCATAAATTGGTGTTATTTAATCACCTTCAGATTCTTGATCCAATGGTTTCAGATAAATCTTCTCTATTTGGAAAGATTTAAATGATCTTTTAGAATTTAATTCTGTTAAACCGTAAGGCTTTTAAAGCCAGTCACGTATTAACACGTGACCTTTGGTCACGTGTGAGCACGTGACCCCCCGAATGGACTCCTCTTCTGTGCTCCGTTTTGTGCCGCTGCTTTAACCATCACGTGCCGACACGTGACCAGTGGTCACGTGTGAACACGTGATGCCTCTTCTGAAGCTTTTTCCTGATTCTCAATCAGGGAATGAATGCGCTCTGTGCCGCTGCTTTAAACGTCACGTGCCAACACGTGACCGCTGGTCACGTGCCAGCACGTGATTCTTCCTCTGAAGCTTTTTCCTGATTTTAAATCAGGGAACAAATGCCCCCACAGCGTTGTTCTCACGTGTCTGCACGTGAGTGCAACGCTGTCACTCTTGTGGCCGTCGGATCTATCTTGGAAGTAGGGTAGATGAAACGTTTTCCATCCCATCCTATAAATGCCTATGTCCTTTCAGAAAAGCCTCCACTTTTGCTCATCTTCTTCCTTTGAGAACCTTTCCCTTGAGAATTTAATTCTCGTTCCTCAGAGCTTAGTTCTCTGCTTCAACTTTTCAGAGTTTAACTCTGTTCGATAGACCCTTTCTTCAGGTAATGATCTTTGAACGATCGAGGAACCCTTATGTATACTTTTCCAAAAACCCTCTGGATTTTAAACCCACACCAAGGGTTTCACCCCTTTTAACATGAACCCATTTTTTTCAAGTTCATCAATGAAAATAGAAATCCATTTAATCATCGAACAGTAGATCTCTTAGAGTTCATTTGATCTTTAGGGAGATGATGAGATCCGTTGCCTTTTCCAAGGAATTTAATTCCGTTTAAAGAAAATGTTTCTAGGAATTTAATTCCCCTTTTCAAAAGGAATTTAATTCCTATGAAGAACTCAGTTCTTCCCATGAGGTTTCTTAGGGCTTTCTTGCCTTGGGTTGTCCTTCTGTAATCAATGAAGAAGAAGCTTGCAATGGTGTCTTTTCTGGGAATTTAATTCTCTTAATTATGTTTGATTTGTTGCAGAGTCCAAGGTGGATTTCTCTTAGGAGAGTGTGTAGGGTCATTTGAAGTCCACTGTTTATTTAATTAGAATATCCCCTTTGTCTCATCATGATTTCTGTGTCTCATCATTAGCCAGCCGTCATCTTGATTTCGTGGGACCACATATTTTGTAACTAATGGTCCTACCAAACAAGTTCTCTGTCACTTTCTTCAACTGTCTTCATATATTGTGCTCATATATATGTATGTATGTATATATATATATGTATGTATGTATATATATATATATGTATGTATATATATATATATGTATGTATATATATATATATATATATATATGTATGTATGTATGTATTCCTGGCTTCACTTTTGACTTATATATATGTATATATTCCTGGCTTCACTTTTGACAGTTTTCCTTTACTTTGTTTCAAGTGCGATGGCTTCCGTTCCGTACTTTCCCTTCACTCGCTCGGAGGCCGCTTTTTCCCAGTCACCATCTGATGAGGAAGCGATGGCGATGATCAAGGCTCATGACCCGAACTGCACTAGCTTACTTCTATGGGAACTTGGTACAGCCATATCATCCGGGGTCGCCGGAGTTTCCTCTGCGAAGTGCCGACAAGCCTATTTTCCCGTTCTTGCCGATAGACCCTCCGAGGACGGTTTTCGCTGTGGAGATGCCAAATTGGACTCCAACGCGGCGGCTCGAGCCTTCGACAACCGGCATCCCGAACCATCCGATCCCAGCCATAGATATTCTGGGCCGACGTATTTGCCAGGGTGAGGCCTAACCATGGGGGCAAATCTATAAGATAGGGCTCACCCCTCGACACCCACAGGCTACCTTTTCTGGGCTCGCTATATCCTTTCTGCCCATCGTGCGCGGCTGCAGAAGGTCGAGCTTTACCAGGCGATATATGCGTCGCTCTTTCACTACCAATCTCCGCATGTCTGGTGGGTTAAGGCGTTCTTGAACCAATAGAATCTCCCCACCAACACTTTTATTCTAGGAGACCGCGAGGTATCGATCTCTCTGGCAGAATTTTATGAAATCTCGGGATTCCAGTCAGGGGTACACTGTATGAGGAGTTGCTGCCTCCTGACGAGTACGCCTTTGAGCCCGAACCTGCACCGGTTAACGGCTTGTCTGCTGAGAACGCCGTCCGCCACAAGCGTCCTAGCTTAATCAAGGCGTTGGGTATCTTTGACCGATTGTTCACCGAATCTGAGGAGCAGGGCGTTACTTTTAAGAGCTTCATTGCCTGCTTCCTTCGCGAGGACGTCCTGTCAAAGACAGCTCCGAAGTTTGCCAACATCAAAGACCCCTTTGGGTTTGGTCCGAAGAAGCTGGCCGACCACTGAATCGATCTACCGCAGTACTACATCCCCATTATGTCGCCGATGTCTTTTGAATCCATTGCAACTCCCGGCATGGATGAGGAGACGTTCTTCATGGGGTTTGTCAGTGTCTGGCTCAGTTGGTTTGTCATCCCCATGCATCGCCGCTTTATGAGAGCCTCGGTTATCTACCCGGCTCATTTTATCACTGAGGGGGCGCGTTTGGCCATCGGCATCCCGGCGCTGGCGCATCTGTATCACGGGTTAGGCTCTGCGGCTAATACCTCGACTCCTGGCGTGAATGTAGTAAACTTTTCTCTCCATTATTTTACGTCTTGGATCGAGATGCATGTGTTAGGGGCTTTTGCTATACATCAGAGGCCTGCATTTTATGATGCTTATACTTTTCCGCGACTTATGCTATTGGTGGATGCTTCTGCTCCTGACCCGACTCAATTCGGGGCTATTCGGACGCTGATTTCTCTTTATGCTACTGCTAGCGGGTTGGTATTCACCGATCGGGTCTTATCTTCTCCCTCGGGTTCATCTCAGCCACTTTGGGACTAGTCAAAAGATGACGTGCCCTCTTTGAGACCCCGGGAGGCCGCGCACTTATACGCAATCAGACCGGGCTACCTGGTATTTCGTCAGGATAACGCGGCCATTTTCATGCGGTACAATCCGCATCGCTTTGCCCGGCAGCTCGGCTACGATCAGGGCGTCCTTTTTGAGGCTTTCATGGTCGCGCCGGTTCCTTCGCCCGCAGCCGTTCGAGATGCCGCCCATCATTTTGTGAGGTTGAACACCGGCTCCCAGTTCAAGATCCCCGATGCTGATTACATGCCCCGATGCGTGGGGTCGTTTACGGGCTGGTATCTCCATCGAGTCAACCCGATTATTCTTGAAGAAAGAAGGGTATTCCTTGACCATGGTGCTCCTACTCGGGTTCCGGTCACAGGAGCTACGCTGCGACCGCGCGCGCGCCGGTCCATTTTCCTTTGAGGGATACCGGTGTTGCGCTCATTCCGGGAGAGTCGGGGGGTGGATCTTACCCCAACGGCTGGTATGCCATTGGGTACCCGGTCGCGAAGTAAACGGGCTCCAGTAGCACCACCACTACCCGCTGCAGTACCACCACCCGTGGCATCGACAATGGCGATGTCATCCTTGGTTGTGGCACCGAGCGAGGGTGATAGGGATGAGGGTGTTGAAGGTGACTGTTTACCCCAATCAGAGCAAAGCTCTGTTCAAATTCCAAGGCGGAAACGAAGCAACGCTTCTGTTTCCCCCAATCAGAGTAAAGCTCTGTTTTGAAAATTAAAATTAAAATAAAAGAAGCAACGCTTCAGCTGATTTGCGCTCTGCGCTGCGCGCCACGTGGCAGCGCAGTTGCGCAAGCGCGGCTGCGCTGCGCTTTGCGCTGCGTGACACGTGTCAAGAGCTGGGAGCGCTTGCGCCAAACAGAATTAAATTCCAGTAAGATCTTTCTGTTCTTGTTAAAACAAAAGGATTGTCTTCTGTAAAACAGAAGCCCTTAGATCAAAGATCCAACGGTGGGGAAAAATCCCCCAAATCACTCAGAGAAAGATCTCTCTAACCAATTTAACAAACTAATTGGCACTATAAAAAAGCCCCTAGACCCCAAGTCTAAAACACATCAACACAGAGAGAAAAACAGAGAATTCCTCTAAAGAATTTTGAGAAAAGCTCGAAGAAAGAAGAAAGGTAAAAACCTTTATAAAAAAAAAGAAGAATTTCTCTTGAATAAATCATTGATCTAAGAACAAGATCAATGATCTCCAATAAAAAAAATATATAATAATAATAACAGTGCCTTGCACTTTTTTATGAACCATTGGTTCTGGAATCAAAAAGATTCTTTTCTTGGATCAAGAAATTAAAATAGTGCCTTGCACTTGCAAATCTGCACTTTGCGCTCCTGGTTTAGCGCAAGCCACCAGAAAGCGCCATGTGTCAGCACCTGAATAACTTGCGCTATGCGCTTCTAAAAATATAGCACTGCTCTTATGAATTGGCGCAACCCAGCAGAGCGCGCCACGTGTCAGAAGCGCAACAGCGCAGCGTACTAGCACAGCGCACTGCGCTTGCGATGACCAGAACGTGACACGTGTCACCTCCTCATGGACTTGTGCCTTGCGCTCCTCAATTAGCGCAAAGCGCCTGACAAGCCACGTGGCGCTCTGTCAGATTAATTAATACAGCGCATTATTAAAAGGCAGAGCCTATTTAAAAGGCCCCAATAGACCAAAACAAATGCTCTGCATTATAAAAAAGGGGACAGAGCCCAACTTAAAAGGCCTAACAGGCCAGAATAAAATACAGTGCAGGGGCAGAGCCCTAATTAAGGTCTAATAGGCCTAATGAAAATAAAAATGTTGAACATCTTCAATTGGACTTAGCCCAATCATGGCCATAAGTCCTCAAATTAAATTGACTGAGCACGGCTGCTCCCTTAAATCAATTTACACCTGGTTCAAGGGTACATCTCTGAACTCCTCTGACATCTGTCGTTGTAATCTTTCAACGTCGTCAGAGAGGTGATGGGTCCCGACGGCCATACATCCTATGGACCACCAAGTCCCTAAACTGGCAATGGACCGCAATGTCCTTAAACTACCGATGGACCTCTATGTCCCTAAACTGGAACAATAGAGCCCCTAAACGCTCTTTTGTCGGATCTAAACGATCCCGTTTAAGTTGATCTTAGCCTCAAATATGGCTAATGTATCCTTAAATATTCAAATAGACCTTAGTCCCAAATTGGACTATAAAACCCCCAATCAACTTTGGCTCAAGGTTACATCTCCGAACTCCTCTGACACCTGTCGTTGTAATCCTTCAACGTCGTCAGAGAGGTGACGGGTCCCGACGGCCATATATTAAATGGACCACCATGTCCCTAAACTGGAACAATAGAGCCCAAATGCTCTTTTGTCGGATCTAAACGATCCAGTTAAGTTGATCTTAGTCTTAAATTGGACTAAAGTATCCTTAACAAATATTTAAGTTGATCTTAGCCTCAAATATGGCCAACGTATCCTTAAACCAAAACACCAAACCCAAATCTAAGTAAATATGGATTTGGACTAATCCACGTCCTACGGGCGACGACATAAATTAGTCTCCGTATACAATCTACGGGCAACCACAAACAAACAAACACACACGACACGAAGTGAAATTTCTGGAGAAGGAGAAAGTGGTTACCGCGATGCGGTAACGTAATTAACTGCAAGGGCTTGCGCCTGCAGGGAAGAGCGTCCCCACAATCAAAAACCCCTCAAGCGAGGGGGAATCTGACGAAGTCTGCTACATCAGCCACATCCGTCTAAACCTCCGATACACGGTGCCATAAATCAACTTGGCATCTTCGGAGAGGTGGACGGATAAAACCAAATAACATCTGCCCCGAATCTCAGGCGAAGACGTCCCTGTCTTGGCCGCCGTTCGGAGGGGAACAGATTCTGGCACGCCCGGTAGGACCTTTTCCTCTTTCCACTCCACGCTTCGTGTGTCGTGTTCGCGAACAAATCGCGGTTTGCTGTGGTTGCCTGTGGATTCGAGGTACTAAGTTTTGGTGTCTTGCTCTGTGCAGAAAACAGAATATCAATGGCTTCAAACTGCACTTCCTGCAACTGCAACTCTCGCTCCGTCCTTGCTGGAGGAGTGACTTATGGGCCCTAAGCGGCCTCCCTTTTCAAGATGCCAGTGGAGCAAGTAACTCAAGCCACCACTGGATTATTCTTCGGGACCATGCTCCCACCGATTAGCTTCAATGCCCCATTACCATCGCAAGAAGCTCTGAAGAAGTCGATCTTTGATCGGCTTATAAGTACCGCGGCCCCTCTCAACAGGTCGCCCAACTTCAATACCTCAGTTTTCAACAGACTGGGCCAGAACGTCTATAAGCTCGCGATACCCGAAGATGCTATCCCAAAGCGGATAGCCATCCCGGCTCAAGAAGACGAAATCATTGGAAAGGCTCCTCCTTCTAAGAAGTCAGTTTTTACAAGGCTGGCCATTCCGGTTGCTACTCCAGGCGAGGTCATCAAAGCTGCCCAGAGGTCTGTCTTTGAAAGATTCGATATTGCTTCTCAACGGGTGTCAGTCTTCGACAGGCTAGCACCAATAACGGTCTCTCCTCAAAGCAGGGGGCATGATGAAGTCACCCCTACAGCTAAACCAACTCCAATTGCTCGACATGCTCGCCGTCGTCACTGGCGCCGGGTAAGGAAAGCTGGGGGCAACTCCCCCTCTGGGATAACTCCGCTGGCTCCGATGGTGGAAATCAAAGCTGCTGTTCCAACCGAGAACAGCTTTGAACTGCTCAACAAAGTGTGCAGAAACGCTCCTACTGCAGAGCTGAAGAGAACTTCCTCACCTTTGAAGAATACTGCAGAGAAGAAGCTGGAGCAGCCCCCTCAGCGGCTATCCTCTAAGATTTACAAGGTCTGGCGTCAAGTCCAGGACTCCGTGATGGATCAAGACTATCTCCGCCGACAGAAAAAGATGAAAGTTCGGCGGGAGAAGGACTGCTCTGCCAAGCCAGAAAAAGCAACAGCTGACTGGGTGCCCACTACAACGGCTCCCTCAACGCCAATCACTCAAAAGAAAAGGAGGCCACAAAAAGCCCCTGTGAACATGGCGAACCGTAAAAGCGCTGAGCACAAATGCCCTAAGTCTGGGGGCATAGTGGTGCACACCGTTTATATGGCTTCTGAAAAGGAGGATAGCCGCGCTTCGACGGGTCACCGACCACTTACCCGATCCATGACCAAAGCTCAGGAACAGCAGCAGAAGCTTCAAGAACTGCTGACGCAAATGGCCACACTCACCGGGCCAAAAGAAAGCTCAGAGGCATCGTCAGAACAGCATCATGAACAAGAAACCGACGCTGACTTCCTACGTGGAGTCCTCGAAAAGAAGGACAAAGAAGCCGCAGAACAAGCGGCCAACATAAAACAAATGGCGCTCATCTTCCAAGATATGCTAGGGATGATGTTACAGCCGGACCCTCCAGTTGATGACCCTCCAATCATTGTTGGGGACGATGGAGGGGAAACCTCTAATCCTCCTCCGGCTCTTTTAGCAGCCAAGGAAGAAACCATTTCCAAGGCCGCACTGGATGACTATATAGCTCAGCAAATACGAGCTCATCAGGCGAGTGAAGCGGCCGGGCAAATCGTCAAAACCGGACGACCCTATCCGAGCTGGTATGACCAAATCAGTTACCCGCCGGGATATACGATCCCTAAGTTCCATGTATATAAAGGGACGGGGAATCCATATCAACATGTTGCCCAGATCAGGGCTCTTTGTGGCAATACCGGCGGTGATGATAAATTGTTGCTTCGCCAGTTCGTTGGTAGCTTATCGGAGACGGCATTTGAGTGGTACTCCGAACTCCCAAATGACTCCGTCAAGACCTTCGCTGAAATGGAGTTGTTGTTTACTCGGCGATTCGCGAGTGCTAGTGAACGCATCCCGATAACAGCGCTGATCAACGCCAGGATAAGGCCAGGTGAAACGTAGGTCCAATATGCAACACGATGGCGGAACCTATGGTCGAAATGCGAACAACGCATCGAAGAAGCACCTGCGGTAGGCATGTTCATGGGTACTCTTGATCCGCAAGCGACCATCTCGCAATTCATGATGTTCTTCAGGCTGACCACCTTCCAGGCCTTGATCGACAAGTTAGCCCAAATGGACCAGATGGGCCATGGACCGTCTCCTCCAAAACCAAACTCCCGAAATGAGAAAGGAAAAGGGAAAGTGATCGTCGTCGCCAATGCTCAACAGCAGCCGAGCAACTCAAAGCCGGTCGTTCACTAAAGCGACGTGCGTCCACGCCCATCCCTCGAGGAGAGACTAGGACGTCCTTACTCGTTTCCTCAGAATAAGACAAGAAGACTGTTTGAGCTGGCAGTGCGCAACAGACTCATCAATCTTCCGAGTCCAAAACGTCTGATGCAGCCAGGCGATCTCAATTATTGCCCTTACCACCAAGTATTGAGCCATCTGATCGAAAACTGTTACGTCTTCAAAAACTGGGTTGAAGACCAATACCAACAGGGCGAGTTCGCGTTGTCTGAAAACTGGAAGGTGAGCCCGCCACAACCACATGCTCCAAGAAAGATGGATATGCCGGGGGCATCATGCTCATTCATAGGGAAAGCCCCATAGACTGAAAAGTCAGTAAACTAGAAATTCGCCTCAAATACGGCGACAGTGGACCACTACGTCCTAAAACTGGATAGTGGACCGAAACGTCCTTAAACTAATGATGGACCGCAATGTCCTAAAACTTGCAAAGGACCGAAACGTCCTTAAACTACTACCGCAGCATCCTCAGGCTGACAAAAAAAAAGAGAGAAAAAAAAAAAGAATGGTATGTCCATAGGCAAAATGGGCACGGATGAAAACCCGAAAGGGCTCCGTGAGTAAAAACAGCAGGGCTACCGGCGAGTGTTTGTGAAAACCCGAGAGGGCGCGACCTCGTTAGAGAAAAAAAAGAAGAAGAATAAAAAGAATAAAAAATATATATATATAAAAAGAACGGTATGTCCATAAGCAAAAAAGGGCACGAATGAAAACCCGAAAGGGCTCCGTGAGTAAAAACAGCAGGGCTACCGGCGAGTGTCTGTGAAAACCCGAAAGGGCGCAACCTCGTTAAAAGACACTTACAAGGTCCTCTCGACCTTGTAAGGAGAAACAACCCGCGTGAGGTCCTTACGACTCACAAGGGAGCAACACACTTAAAAATCCTCTCGATTCCTAAGGAGAAATTACAATTGCGAGATCCTCACGACGCGTAAGGAGAACTCTCTTATGGGACCCTCACAGCTCATAAGATTTGAAAGTCTTAAGTTACAGAAGCCTGAACCTGTTCTTAAGCAACTCCCACAACCTTCGATGATACCCTACAAGTGGTCCAACACTGGCCCTTGTATACAATCCACGGGCGCGAATAAACATTTCCCTAACCAAGTCCCACCCGTGACTGGGGATATGTCTATACGGTGAACAAACCTTGTAAGTCCTCTCGACTTATAAGGAGAAAACCCTTTTGTGAGATCCTTACGACTTACAGGGGAACATACACTTAGGAATCCTCACGATCCCTAAGAAGAAAACACACCTACGAGATCCTCACGACTTGTAGAGAGAAATACCTTTGTGAGACCCTTACGGCTCATGAAGTCAAAAGCCTTAGTCGACGGGATCCTAACCCTGTTCGCTAAGCCACCTTTGTTCAACATCAACAAGAGGCAAATGATGATTCGCTCCTGGTAACATTCCAGTTGTAGCGATGCTGATGCCTAAAACGGTATCAAATTTCGAGTCCTTCCATGGCAAATGATGATTCGCTCCTGGCAATATTCCAGTTGTAGCAATGCTGATGCTGAGATTGGCACCAGATTCCAAGTTCCACGCTCATGATAAAAAAATCAACAAGCTAAAAATGCATATGAAATAGCCGAAATGATGGGGCAACTTGCAACAAAATCAGCAAGTAAAAATGTATGCACGCAAAATAGCCGAAATGATGGGGCAACTCGCAATAAAAAAAAAGCAGCGAGTAAATATAAAATAAACAGCCGAAATGATTGGGCAACTCGCAATAAAAAAAAAGCAGCGAGTAAATATAAAATAAACAGCCGAAATGATTGAGCACCGCGAAAAATAGCCGAAATGATTGGGCAATCGCGATCTTCGCGATATAAAAAGCTGAAATGATAGAGCGTCGCGGAAAGAATAAAAAAAGTGAATAATGAAAGAATGAACTTTTTGCCCTACAGGTGAGATCACATTTATCCCTGTATACAATTCAGGGGCACAAACAAAGAGGGAACCATATCTTCCCAACAGGCTCCACCAGAAAGCGAAGCCAAATCTCGACGGTTCATAGACAACCTAGAGACAATCTCGACATTTGTCGCAATATTGCAGGCACAATGTCAACAAACGGAGCAAAAGGAGGATCCCTAGCTTCAACGTCTTGACGTCAACAACCGACCTCAGAGTCATAATGAAATGGAGCCACGGCATAGTCCTCAGTTCCAAATCTTAACGGCAATATCTACGGCCTAAGAATCAACAAAGGCGTTCCTTCGCAATCCATCAAGATGCTGATACAACGCCAACAAAAAACCTTGCGGTCAAAACAAAACGAAGCGACGGAAAAATCCCAGCTTCATCTTAACAATCGTCTCGATACAGCAGACGAGATGTTAACAACGGCGTTCTTTCGCAGTCCATTAAGATGAAGATACAATTCCAACGAAAAGCCCCATGGTCAGTAAGGCGGAGTATCGGCAAAATCTCAGCTCCACCTCAGCATTCGTCTCGTTACAGCAGACGCAATATCGACAACAGTGTCCTTCCTCCAATAGCATTCGGACATGACAAAACAAACGAAGCGAAGGCCAAATTCCTGGCTTCGAGGTCTTAACGACAAATCATATAAAGCCTGAAAGACAACTGGAGATCATCTCACACCAGCGCGAAATGGTCACCAATTCGACGTTCGTCTCAACACAGCAAACGCAACACAATCAAACAAATGGAGCCACGGCAAAATCCCTAGTTCCAAATCTCGACGGTTCACCAGCAACCTAGAGACAACCGCGACGTTCGTCTCGATAGCAGACGAGTTGTCACCCCAGCGTTCTTCCTCCAGCAGGGTTCAAACGCGATCATCAAACAAACGGAGCTACGGCAAAATCCCTAGTTCCAAATCTCGACGGCTCACCAGCAACCTAGAGACAACCGCGACGTTCGTCTCGATACAGCAGATGAGTTATCACCCCAGCGTTCTTCCGCTAGCAGGGTTCTGACGCGATCATCAAACAAACGGAGCCACGGCAAAATCCCTAGTTCCAAATCTCGACGGTTCACCAGCAACCTAAAGACAACCGCGACATTCGTCTCGATACAGCAGACGAGTTGTCACCCCAGCGTTCTTCCTCCAGCAGGGTTCAGATGCGATCATCAAACAAACGGAGCCACGGCAAAATCCCTAGTTCCAAATCTCGACGGTTCACCAGCAACCTAGAGACAACCGTGATGTTTGTCTCGATACAGCAGACGAGTTGTCACCCCAGCGTTCTTCCTCCAGCAGGGTTCAGACGCAACAATCAAACTAACGGAGCCACGGCAAAATCCCTAGTTCCAAACCTCGACAGTTCACCAGCAACCTAGAGACAATCGCGACATTCGTCTCGATACAGCAGACGCGATGCCAGCAAACGAAGAAAAGGCCAAATTCCTAGCTTCAGGGTCTTGACGGCAACTCACATAAAACCTGAAAAACTATCGGAGATCATCCCACACCAACGCGGAGTGGTTATGACTCATCGGGGCTTTCCAAAATGAGCCTAACCTGAAGTAAAAAGTGGCATGGCAAATTCCTAACGCTTGCTCTTCCGACGGTCAAACTGCCTAGGAAGATTGCTTGAAGACGTCTTGTCTAGCCCCCGAAGGGATCAGAGACACGGCAGTCGCAGGGATACTCGAACAGCACGATTGCCTATCGAGGAATATATCAGCTTATGCGACGGTACGACGGCCAAAACCCTAAGTACAACCGACCCTAACGGACTTCTGTCGTAAAGAGCAGAGGTTAACTGTGACGTTAGGATGTTCTTGCGAGAAATGCTCGATTCGTCTCGACTTGTGAAGAAATTGATGTCTTTGCGAGAACTTCTCGATGCGGCTCGACTCGTGAGATAAAGCCTTAGGCAGTGGGCACAAAAGAAACCTGTTTCCTAAGCACTGGGACCCTGCAAGTTGGCCCAAAATGGTCTCTTGCATACTATCCATGGGTCTCACTCTCCAACGTCGAATCTCGACAAGGAGGGAAACAACCGCTTACGGGTCCTCTCGACTCGTAAGAAGGGATAATTCTCTTATAAGATCCTTACAACTTATAAGAGGAAAACACACTTAGGGATCCTCACGATCCCTAGGGAGAAAATCCACCTACGAGATCCTCTCGATCCGTAGGGAGAAAAATCTCTATGAGACCCTCATAGCTTATAGAATTGAAAAATCTTAGGCAGCAGATCTGAACCTGCGGCCTAAGCCATCGCTACCTCTTGAAGAAGCCAAGACAGGCTGCTCGCTCTATCATCTGTCAACCATGTTCACTAAGGTAACATGCGGATAATAAAAGGAAGAAGAAAGCGACAGAAAGAACACTTGACTGGAGTTGGATCAAGCATTCGAGACACACTCATTCATGCATGTGCAAAAGACTCAGAACGAGAAATAAGACAAGATGAAATAAATTCTTTCATTAATATTTCAAAAGGATTCTTACAAACATAAAGAAATAAATAACAACATTATTGAAATGTTTACAATGGTATAACTTCGGACCCAGGACATGGATTGAGGAACTCGAAAGTAACCCTATCTAAGACTTTCCAAGCCTGGCAAACCATCCTAGTGTGCTTTCTTTTACGAGCACAAACGTCGGGGTCCCTACGGATGTCCTCCTCCCTCCAGTAAGCAGCAAGTATGGCGGACTGTTGGAAGGCCTGGTGCAGGAGATCGACAAGATCGTCTCGCCATCTCTTCGAGATTAAGTTCATCAGGTACATCGAGTGCACTTTATCCTCAGAGGCATCCAATGCCCTAAGCGGCACACCAGAACAGAATAAGGGGAGTGCTTCCCAGATGGCTCCCACGATAAGCTTCAGGAGAGAGGAACGTCGGGGAAGCAGTTGACCATTGTACGCGTCAAAGCGACTCATGATCTCTGCACATTCGGCATTAGTAAATTCTCGATTTTAGGAACGGCCGAGTCGGTGGATGTCCCCGTAGGAGATAATCTCGTCGAGGTCGTACATGTGGGCGTCTATAACTCCTATAAAAGAAAATAGACAAAAATTAGCAACTCTTAAGAATTCTGCTATATAATTTAAAAGGAGCAAAGCTCCATTAATGAATCAAGAAATTATAAATGAAAGCAGAACTCTATTGATGGAATCCTAACAGGGTTCTCGTTAGTTCTCTTTAGATCCTTTTGGACCTATAGAGCAAAGCTCTGCTAAGTGAAACCCTAAATGGGTTTCCTATAGATCAGGGATCTATTGAGAGCAAGGCTCTGTCAATGAAAATTAATTTAAACTAATTTAATTCAAATTAAAATTTTCACCTAAAAGTTTTAAGAGTTTAACTCTTGAAGTTCTTGAAAATAAAGAGCAGAGCTCTGAGTTCTGAAAGTAAAATTTTGAAGATGAAAATCATCTAAGGGACCAAAGGTCCTATTTATAGGCATCAAATGCCCTTTCAACTTCCAAAAGTTGCCGCGACGGTTAGAATTCTGCCACCGCTGCGCTCACGTTTGGGGGCCACGTAAGCACAACGGTAGGGGGGCATTTGTTTACCCCAATCAGAGTAAAGCTCTGTTCAAATTCTAAGGCGGGAAACAAAGCAACGCTTCTGTTTCCCACAATCAGAGCAAAGCTCTGTTTTGAAAATTAAAATTAAAATAAAAGAAGTAACGCTTCAGCTGACTTGCACTCTGCGCTGCGCGCCGTGTGGCAGTGCAGTTGCGCTCTACGCTGCGCGCCACGTGACAGCGCAGGTGCGCTAGCGCAGCTGCGCTGCGCGCCACTTGTCAGCGCAGTTGCGCAAGCGCAGCTGCGCTGCGCTGTGCGCTGCGTGACACGTGTCAAGCGCTGAGGGCACTTGCGCCAAACAGAATTAAATTCCAGTAAGATTTTTCTGTTCTTGTTAAAACAAGAAGATTGTTTTCTGTAAAACAAAAGCCCGTAGATCAAAGATCCAACGGTGGGGAAAAATCCCCCAAATCACTCAGAGAAAGATCTCTCTAACCAATTTAACAAACTAACTGGCACTATAAAAAGGTCCCTAGACCCCAAGTCTAAAACACATCAACACCGAGAGAAAAACAGAGAATTCCTCTAAAGAATTTTGAGAAAAGCTCGAAGAAAGAAGAAAGGTAAAAACCTTTATAAAAAAAAAGAATAATTTCTCTTGAATAAATCATTGATCTAAGAACAAGATCAATGATCTCCAATAAAAAAAATATAATAATAATAACAGTGCCTTGCACTTTTTTATGAACCATTGGTTCTGGAATCAAAAAGATTCTTTTCTTGGATCAAGAAATTAAAATAGTGCCTTGCACTTGCAAATCTGCACTGTTGCGCTCCTGGTTTGGCGCAACCCACCAGAAAGCGCCACGTGTTAGCACCTGAATAACTTGCGCTATGCGCTTCTAAAAATAGAGCACTGCTCTCATGAATTGGCGCAACCCAGCAGAGCGCGCCACGTGTCAGAAGCGCAACAGCACAGCGCACTGCGCTTGCGCTCACCAGAACGTGACACGTGTCACCTCCCCATGGACTTGCGCTTTACGCTCCTCAATAGGCGCAAAGCGCCTGACAAGCCACGTGGCGCTCTGTCAGATTAATTAATGCACCGCATTATTAAAAGGCAGAGCCCATTTAAAATGCCCAATGGATCAAAACAAATGCTCTGTATTATAAAAAAGGGGACAGAGCCCAACTTAAAAGGCCTAACAGGCCAGAATAAAATACAGTGCAGGGGCAGAGCCCTAATTAAGGTTTAATAGGCCTAATGCAAATAAAAATGTTGAACATCTTCAACTGGACTTAGCCCAATCATGGCCATAAGTCCTCGAATTAAATTGACTGAGCACGGCTGCTCCCTTAAATTAATTTACACCTGGTTCAAGGGTACATCTCTGAACTCCTCTGACATCTGTCGTTGTAATCTTTCAACGTCGTCAGAGAGGTGATGGGTCTCGACGGCCATACATCCTATGGACCACCATGTCCCTAAACTAGCAATGGACCGCAATGTCCTTAAACTTCCTATGGACCGCTATGTCCCTAAACTGGAACAATAGAGCCCTTAAACGCTCTTTTGTCGAATCTAAACGATCCCGTTTAAGTTGATCTTAGCCTCAAATATGGCTAACGTATCCTTAAATATTCAAACAGACCTTAGTCCCAAATTGGACTATAAAACCCCCAATCAAATTTGGCTCAAGGGTACATCTTCGAACTCCTCTGACACCTGTCGTTGTAATCCTTCAACGTCGTCAGAGAGGTGACGGGTCCCGACGGCCATATATTAAATGGACCACCATGTCCCTAAACTGGAACAATAGAGCCCAAATGCTCTTTTGTCGGATCTAAACGATCCAGTTAAGTTGATCTTAGTCTTAAATTGGACTAACGTATCCTTAACAAACGTTTAAGTTGATCTTAGCCTCAAATATGGCTAACGTATCCTTAAACCAAAACACCAAATCCAAATCTAAGTAAATACAGATTTGGACTAATCCACGTCCTACGGGCGATGACATAAATTAGTCCCCGTATACAATCCACGGGCAACCACAAACAAAACAAACGCACACGACACGAAGTGAAATTTCTGGAGAAGGAGAAAGTGGTTACCGCGATGCGGTAACATAATTAACTGCAGGGGCTTGCGCCTGCAGGGAAGAGCGTCCCCACAATCAAAAACCCCTCAAGTAAGGGGGAATCTGACGAAGTCTGCTACATCGGCCGCATCCGTCTAAACCTCCGATACACGGTGCCATAAATCAACTTGGCATCTTCGGAAAGGTGGACGGATAAAACCAAATAGCATCTGCCCCGAATCTCAGGCGAAGACGTCCCTGTCTTGGCCGCCGTTTGGAGGGGAACAGTGACGTGGGCCGGCGCCGCACTAAGACTCCATGGGGGAAGAAACGGTCGTCTTCGGTGGCCGGTTCTGGATCTAAGAGGCGGAGGAGGGTGGCCACCAACTTACTTGATTCTTTAACGGAGTCTGAGCCCATACTTCCAGATGAGCCGTTGGTCATGCAAGAGTCGGACGCTGGTCTTCTCTTCCCGGGCTCGGCTGCCGAGGAAGCCGCACAATTGGCTGAGACCATAAGACATTCTAAAGATGAGTCTTAGAACGCAAGGGTTCCGAAGAAACCCTATCCTACTGTGATCTTCTATGAAGACCCCTCATTGATCCGGCGGCGGTTTATTGGCCCTTTGGAGGAATGGGGAGAACGGGCCCTGAAGCAGGCTGCTTCGGAGGATACCGCGGATGCACTTTCCTTATGGACCGGCGGCCACGAGTCCACCCTCGAACCCCGGCGAGCATGCCTCCTTGAGAAGGAGCATCAGCTTGAAGAAGCCATATTGAAGGCTTCGCTACGCATTGGTATGTTTTTATACTTCTTTGTAGCATTTCAGATTGTTTATCCCTGTATGTATCCTTATTCTTGCATGAATTGTGCAGAGTCTTCAGCGATGGGGGAGGTCCCTACGGGCTTGCTGAAGATAAAGCCTGTTGACGTCCCCAATGAAGCATTGCTCGATGTGGAGGGGGTCGATGACGCTGCGCTTCTCACGATAGAGCCTCCTGTGGCGGTTGTTGATCCTGGAGCTCTTGCTCCTTTGGGGGAGGCACTTTTGGTAGTCGCCGTCCCACCGGCTCTTCCCGAGGGCGACCCCGAGGCTGGAGGAGAGGTAGTCGGGACTACCCTCCCTTTGCCGGAACCGGAGATCACGGCGGAGGCCATTGAAGCCGCCATCCCCCCGACTCAGAATGGGAGGAGTGTTGAAGGTAACCTTCTACATTTTAAATTAGCAATGTTTCTATTGTCTGAACTCTTTTGTTTTCCCAGAATTGCGCGGGCTGGCGGCCTCTATCGCTGATTTTTCTCCTCGGCAATCGTTTCAGCGTTTATTGGAGATGGCAGCTCCGCAGGCGATCTCCCCTCAACGCATCGTCCTCTCATCTGGACAAGGTTAGTGTCGTTCGCCATTTCTTATGGTATCGCTGTTATTTTGCGTATTGACATTGATGTTCTCTACAGTTTTGGAGGCTGATGACGAGGTCGAGGTCCTCGAAGGGCCAGGGGCACCTTCGGCTCCTAGTTGCATGTCCGTGGGTAAGTGGCATTTCAATATAGTCCCACTTGTTCCTTTGCTTAAGAGTTTTACTGACATTTTTCAAATCTGAACAGCCTTGCCAGCCCCCATAGCGCTGGACTCGCGCATTGCCATGCCGCCCGGCCCCTATGCTTTGCGAGCCTCAGAGCGCTTGGCCCAATTAAGCCTTGTCTCCTTGTCGTCTTTGATCGACGAACTTTGCGCTGGCAGCGCAACCACAGCTGAAACATTTGCCGCCGAAGCTAACGGTTCTCTTCCTTTTCTTGCTACCTACCATAGCGAAGAGGTGGTGCGAGTCTGGGTAGAGTTCTGTCGGCAGGTGGAGGCTTGCTTGCACGCCTTTGAGTGCTCCTGCCTTTCCTCGGAGGCCGTGGCTGCAAAGGCGGACTTGCGGGTGCTGATAGCACGGTGCGTGGCAAATATAGTATCATGCGAGAAGAGGCTCGGCCGCAAATTCTTGGAAAGGGAGCTGGCCTCTAAGGCATTGAGCGAGCTTCAAACCAGCCTTACAGCCAAAGCCAATAAAGCGTATGAACTCTAGCAGGTACTTCAAGAGTCTATCAGAGAGGTGGTGGCTCTTGATAAAGCTGCCGTGTTCACTCGTGAAAAGGTCGAGGCTCACATGACTACTGAGAAAGAGCTTGAAGGCCGGCTCACCTCGTATCAGGCCCAGCAGGCTCAGGCGGATGCCCGTCTTCTGGCGATCCTGAATCATGAAGCTGTGGCCCAGCAAAAGAAGGATGAGCTAGCAAAATTGCTAAATCGCCCGCCGGCTTGAAAACTTGTATCTTTTCCTTTCTTTTTGTACATACTCCAGAATGAGAGTATATTCTTTTTGTTTTTTTTTTATGAATTGTACTTTGTATCCATTTTGGTTTATGAATAAAGACATTTTTTTCCTTCTCAATGGTGTGTCTCTTCTACTTGAATGAGTTCTGCGGGTAATCTATCTTGATCTCTTTGCAGGACAATGATGGCTTAGGATTCAGGGTTAAAATCTGCCTTCTAAGACTTTTGAGCTTTATGAGCCGTAAGGGTCTCATAAAGAGTTTTTCTCCCTACAGGTCGAGAGGATCCCGTAGGTGTAAGTTCTCCTTAAGAATCGTGAGGATTCTTAAGCGGGTTTTCCCTTGGGAGTCGTAAAGATCTCACAAGAAAGTTTTCTTCCTTACCGGTTGTGAGGACCCACAAGTGCTAGGTGCGATCGCCCTTATCCGTATTTCACGGGGTCAGGGGTTGCTTTAAGATGTTTTCCAGGGTACCGTAGTTTAAAGACATCGCGGTCAAGGTTAAGGACCTCATAGTCCGTGGGTTTAAGGACTCCACAGTCCAATGTTAGTTTTAAGACATCACGGTCAAGGTTAAGGACGTCATAGTCTGTGGATTTAAGGACTCCACAGTCCGATGTTAGTTTTAAGACAGCACGGTCAAGGTTAAGGACATCATAGTCCGTGGATTTAAGGACTCCACAGTCCAATTTTAGTTTTAAGACATCACGGTCAAGGTTAAGGACATCATAGTCCGTGGATTTAAGAACTCCACAGTCCGGTGTTAGTTTTAAGACATCACGGTCAAGGTTAAGGACACCATAGTCCGTGGATTTAAGGACTCCACAGTCCGGTGTTAGTTTTAAGACATCACGGTCAAGGTTAAGGACATCATAGTCCGTGGATTTAAGGACTCCACAGTCCGATGTTTGGTTACCGGGACCCGTCACCTCTTTGAAGACGCTGAGGAATTACAACGACGAATATCAAAGGAGTGAAGAGATATACCCTTGAACCGAGGTAAATTCAGTCTAGAATCATGGTGGTTGATTGTTAGTTTTAAGACATTACGGTCGAGGTTAAGGACATCATAGTCCATGGATTTTAAGGACTCCACAGTCCGATATTTGCTCTGGATGCTTCACACGAGTTCACTGCCATGTTCGGCGAGGACCAAGCTCCGCTCTGGGCGTTTTCCGCGGGGTCAAAGAGTGACGTTATCCGCATTCCACGTAACCAGGAATTTTGCTCTAGATGCTTCACACGGGTTCATTGCAGTGTTCGGCGAGGACTAGGCTCCGCCCTGGATGCTTCACACGGGTTCACTGCCGTGCTCTGCGAGGACCAGGATCCGCTGTGGACGTTTTCCACAGGGTCAAAAAGTGACGTTATCCGCGTTCTAAGTGACCAGGAATTTTGCTCTAAATGCTTCCCACGGGTTCACTGTCGTGTTCTGCGAGGACCAGGCTCCGCTCTGGACGTTGTCCACGGGGTCAAAGAGTGACGTTATCCGCATTCCACGTGACCAGGAATTTTGCACTAGATACTTCACACGGGTTCACTGCCGTGTTCGGCGAGGACCAGGCTACGCTCTGGGCCTTTTCCGCGGGGTCAAAGAGTGACGTTATCCGCGTTCCACGTAACCAGGAATTTTGCTCTAGATGCTTCACACGGGTTCACTGCCGTGTTCGGCGAGGACTAGGCTCCGCTCTGGATGCTTCACACGGGTTCACTGCCGTGCTCTGCGAGGACCAGGATCTGCTCTGGACGTTTTCCATAGGGTCAAAGAGTGACGTTATCCGCGTTCCACGTGACCAGAAATTTTGCTCTGGATGCTTCCCACGGGTTCATTGCCGTGTTCTGCGAGGACCAGGCTCCGCTCTGGACGTTTTCCACGGGGTCAAAGAGTGACGTTATCCGCGTTCCACGTGACCAGGAATTTTGCACTAGATGCTTCACACGGGTTCACTGCCGTGCTTGGCGAGGACTAGGCTCCGCTCTGGATGTTTTCCACGGGGTCAAAGAGTGACGTTATCCGCGTTCCACATGACCAGAAATTTTTCTCTGGATGCTTCCCACGGGTTCACTGCCGTGTTCGGCGAGGACCAAGCTCCGCTCTGGATGCTTCACACGGGTTCACTGCCGTGCTCTGCGAGGACAAGGATCTGCTCTGGACGTTTTCCACGGGGTCAAAGAGTGACGTTATCCGCGTTCCACGTGACCAGAAATTTTGCTCTGGATGCTTCCCACGGGTTCACTGCCGTGTTCTGGGAGGACCAGGCTCCGCTCTGGACGTTTTCCACGGGGTCAAAGAGTGACGTTATCCGTGTTCCACGTGACCAGGAATTTTGCACTAGATGCTTCACACGGGTTCACTGCCGTGCTTGGCGAGGACTAGGCTCCGCTCTGGACGTTTTCCACGGGGTCAAAGAGTGGCGTTATCCGCGTTCCACGTGACCAGAAATTTTGCTCTGGATGCTTCCCATGGGTTCACTGCCATGTTCGGCGAGGACCAGGCTCCGCTCTGGACGTTTTCCATGGGGTCAAAGAGTTACATTATCCGCGTTCCACGTGACCAGGAATTTTGCTCTGGATGCTTCCCACGGGTTCACTGCCGTGTTCTGCGAGGACCAGGCTCCGCTCTGGACATTTTTCATGGGGTCAAAGAGTGACGTTATCCGCGTTCCACGTGACCAGGAATTTTGCACTAGATGCTTCACACGGGTTCACTGTCGTGCTTGGCGAGGACTAGGCTCCGCTCTGGACGTTTTCCACGGGGTCAAAGAGTGACGTTATCCGCGTTCCATGTGACCAGGAATTTTGCTCTGGATGCTTCCCACGGGTTCACTGCCGTGTTCTGCGAGAACCAGGCTCCGCTCTGGACGTTTTCTACGGGGTCAAAGAGTGACGTTATCCGCGTTCCACGTGACCAAGAATTTTGTTGATTATATCCGCATTTCACAGAGTTGGGATTTGACTTTCGGTGATCTGTACACCGCCGAGTCATGGGACTGGGAATCGCCGTTGTTCCGCTTTGCTCGAGGTCGTATTTGCCGCAACGAGACAAATGTTGAGACGATCTCCAGGCTATTTGTGACTCGTCGAGATTTGGCTTCTTCTTCTGATGAAACCTGGGGAGGAGGAGTGTGATTCCTTCTTTGTCTGCGCCCCTAGATTGTATACAGGGATTGACATAACATCACCTGTAGGGCAATAATTTCATTTTTATTTTATTTCTTTTTCCGCGATGCTCTATCATTTCAGCTTTTATATCGCGAAGATCGCGATTGCCCCACATTTCGGATATTTTTCGCGGTGCCCAATCATTTTGGCTATTTATTTTATTTTTACTCGCTGCTTTTTTTATTGCGAGTTGCCCAATCATTTCGGCTATTTTTCATGCATACATTTTTACTTGCTGATTTTGTCGCAAGTTGCCCCATCATTTCGGCTATTTCGTATGCATGTGTGGCTTGGCTTTTCGCTGCAAGCTTGGATTTATACACCGATTTCGGCATCAGCACCGCTACAACTGGGATATTGCCAGGAGCGAATCATCATTTGCCTTTGTCGATGTTGAACAAAGGTGGCTTAGTAAACAGGGTTAGGGGTCCTGTCGACTAAGGCTTTTGACTTCATGAGCCGTAAGGGTCTCACAAAGGTATTTCTCCCTACAAATCATGAGGATCTTGTAGGTGTGTTTTCTCCTTGGGAATCGTAAGGATTCCTAAGTGCATGTTCTCTTGTAAGTCGTAAGGATCTTACAAAAGAGTTTTCTCCTTATAAGTCGAGAGGACTTACAAGGGTTGTTCACCGTATGAACATATCCCTAGTCACGGATGGGACTTGGTTAAGAAAATGTTTATTCGCACCCGTGGATTGTCTACAAGGGTCAGTATGAGCCGGTTGTAGGGAAATATTGAAGTTTGTGGGGGTTGCTTAAGAACAGGTTCAGGTCTCTGTAACTTAAGACTTTCAAGTCTTATGAGCCGTGAGGGTCCCATAAGAGAGTTCTCCTTACGAGTCGTGAGGATCTCGCAAGTGTAATTTCTCCTTAGGAATCATGAGGACTCCTAAGTGTGTTGCTCCCTTATGAGTCGTAAGGATCTCACGCAGGTGGTTTCTCCTTACAAGGTCGTGAGGACCCTGTAAGTGTCCTTTAACGAGGTTGCGCCCTTTCGGGTTTTCACAAACACTCGCCGGTAGCCCTGCTGTTTTTACTCACGGAGCCCTTTCGGGTTTTCATCCGTGCCCATTTCGCTTATGGACATATCGTTTTTATTTTTATTATATTTTAATTTTTTTTATATTTTTTTATCGGCTTTAAGATGCTGCAATCCACCGTAGTTTATCGACATCTCGGTCAACAGCTAGTTTTAGGACATAGTGGTCCATTGTTAGTTTAAGGACGTTTTGGCCCGTTATTAGTTTAAGGACGTTTCGGTCCGTTGTTGAAGAAGGCCGGTTACTACTTATAGAGTTCGGGCTTAGGAAGATAGCGAGCGGACATAGTCATCGTCATCTATCATTGACCTAGACCTTAACCCGTCAAGCGTAGTATTTCTTCAGGAAGAGACCGTTTATTGGTCTGAAAGGTCTCTCATCGTGCATATCCATGAGCAGATACGCTCCACCCTGGTAGACCTTATCTATGATATATGGGCCTTCATAGTTCGGCTCGAATTTTCCCCGCTTGGCGCGATTGGGGATCATAGGTCTTTTGACCATTAGCATGAGTTTGCCTTGGCGGAATGTCCTCGGCCTGGTCAATCTTTCATATGAGCGCATCATCTTTGCTTTATAAGCCTCCAGATTTTGTTGCGCTATGAGCCGGGTTTCATCAAGGGCATCAAGCTCCTCAAGCCGAAGGTGGGCATTTTCTTCGTCGTCAGCTCGTAGTGGACTGCCACTCGTAGAGAAGGTAGCTCTATCTCAAGGGGGAGTACTGCTTCCGTACCGAATACCAACGCGTATGGCGTTGTGTTCGTGGCCGTCTTGAACGTAGTCCGATAAGCCCAAAGAGCTTCTTGCAGTCTCTCGTGCCAGTCCTTTTTGTTTCGGGACACCGTCTTCTTCACAATCTTTGTCAAGGTTTTGTTGAAAGCCTCAGCTAGATCGTTAGCTCGGGGATTATAAACTGAGGAATATCTCCAGTCTATGTTGTGTTGTTGTGCGAAGCGAATGATCTTGTGGCTTCTGTAGGCTGGACCGTTATCGGAAATGATCCGTCACGGAGTTCCAAACCGATAAATGACGTGCGTCTTGAAGAAATGGAGAATATTCTCCGTCTTCACTTCCCTTAACGGTACTGCTTCTGCCCATTTGGAGAAGCAATCAGTCATCGCCAGGATGAAACGATGTCCCCTAGATGATGCTAGTTCGATGGGGCCGACTATGTCAGTTCCCCACATTTCGAACAGCCAGCTAGCCACCGTTAGATGTAGAGGATTTGGGTGCTGGTGGATGAAGTCCCCATGAATTTGGCACAAGTGGCATTGCTTCGCATATTCGAGGCAGTCCTGAATCATCGTGGGCCAATAGTAGCCCATTCGTTTGATTTTCAACTTCATCTTCGGTCCGGCTTGGTGAGAACCGCAGAGTCCGTCGTGAACTTCTTAGACGACTCTTTATGCTTCTTCGGGTCCCAGGCATCTCAACCATAGAGAATCAAACGACCTCTTGTACAGAGTATCATTGACGAAGGCAAAAGACAGAGCTCGTTTCATAAGCTGATGTCTTGAGGACGCATCTTCAAGCCTTCGACGGGATTTGAAGTAGTCTATAAAGACTTCTCTCCAATCATCAGCCTTTTCCTGGTCTTTTATTTGCATAGCCATTTGCTCAGTCACTCCCTTTTCTTCGGGTGATTCCGGAGATATTTCTGCTGGGGCAAGTACTCGACGGCTTTGTACCATAATTCTGACGTCATCGAGATTCTCGTCGGCCAGTTCTTTAGCGAGCTTGGCCAATGCGTCCGCTTTGCTATTTTCCGCGCGCGGTATGTTTTCTAAAGTATAGGAGGGAATTTGAGTCAAGAGTTGCTGTACTCTCTAGCCATACTTCACCAGCTATGGCTTGCACGTCTGGTAGTCACCGTTTACTTAGCTAACGACCAGTTGGGAGTCTCCGTATATGAGGAGGTTCTCAATCCCCATGTCGATGGCGATCTCGAGGCCTGCTATCAAAGCTTCATATTCAGCTTCATTGTTCGTCCTCGGCTCTGTCAAAGAGAAGGCGAAGCGCATTATCCCTCCTTGTGGGGTCACGAAGATAAGGCCTACCCCTGATTTGATTATAGGGGTGCTTTGTTTGCGCTTCTTTATAGAAGACGCTCCATCAAAATAGAGTTCCCATCGGGTATTACTACTGTCGATCGCATCAAACGCATGTTCGTCTGGCAGCTCGCAATTTCAAAGACGAGTCGGCAGGTATTGGATGCTCAGCGAGGAAGTCGGCGATGGCTTGGCCTTTCACCGCCTTAAGAGGCTGATAGGTTATTGAAAACTCCATCAAGAGAAGGGCCCATTTAGCGAGTCTTCCTGTCAATATGGCTTTTGACATCAGATATTTGAAGGGGTCCACCTTTGATATAAGGCAGACTTCATGCGCCAATACATAGTGCCGGAGTTTTGTTATCGCAAAGATTAACGCCAGGCAATGTTTTTCGATAGGGGAGTAGTTTCTTTCTGCCCCCAGAAGAACTCGACTTAACTAGTAGAGCGCTCTCTCCTTCCCTTGGTCGTTCTCTTGTGCCCATAATGCGCCTAAGGAACCTTCGAGGGCTGTGGTATAAAGAATAAGAGGCTTTCCCTTGACTGGAGCAGCTAACACCGGCGGGTTCTGCAGGTATTGCTTGATCTCGTCCAGCGCGTCTTGGCATTTATGATCCCAAACGAATGGGGTTCCCTTCTTCATCAGGTGACTGTAAGGGCGGCACTTGCCCGAAAGGTTGGCTATAAATCGCCGGATGTATGCGAGCTTCCCCTGGAGAGACCGCAATTGTTTGAAAGTCTTTGGCGGTGGCATTTCCATGATCGCCTTGATCTTCGACGGATCTATCTCGATACCCCGGTGTCGGACAATGAACCCTAGGAATTTACCTGAGGACACCCCGAACGCGCATTTAAGTGGGTTCATTTTCAAGTTATATTGTCGAAGGCGTTGAAATACGATCTTCAGATGCTTAAGATGTTCCTCGTATGATTTGCTTTTCACTACGAGGTCGTCGATATAGCATTCGACGATTTCATGTATGAGGTCATCAAAGATCTTCGTCATGGCCCTCTGATAGGTGGCACCGGCGTTCTTTAAACCGAAGGGCATAACTTTGTAGCAGAATATACCCAGAGGAGTCCGGAAAGCGGTGTGCTTCTGGTCTTCGGGATGCATCTTTATCTGATTGTATCCTGATGAGCCGTCCATGAAGGAGAAAACTTTGTGAGTGGACGTGTTATCTATCATCAGCTCGGTGACCGGCACTGGGAAATCGTCCTTCGGGCAAGCGTTATTGAGTTCCCGAAAGTCCACGCATATGCGCACTGTCCCATTTTTCTTCATTACCGGGACGATGTAGGTGATCCAGTCAGGATATTCAACTTCTTGGATAAACCCAGAATCGATCAGCTTCATGACTTCGACGTTAATGCTCATCTCAAGCTCGAGCCGCATTCTTCTCGGCGCCTGTTTGACTGGCTTGACGTCCGGGGATAACGCCAATTTATGTACAGCAATTCCTGGATCTAGTCCTGGCATTTCGGAATAGTTCCATGCAAAGAAATCCCTATGCTGCATAAGCACGTCTTTTAATGCAGTCACCCTTTCTTCAGATAGTAGCTCGCTGACGAATGTCGGTCGCGGGTCGTTTGCCATCCCCAACTCAATCTTCTTGAGGTTATCTGCAGTAGTATGTATGCCATCTTCCCGCTCTTTCGGCGCTGGTGGAAATTCTGAGATTACCTCGTCATCGCTGTTTTCGAACCACCAGGGAAGGTCATCCATGTTCTCGGTCTCTCCTTTTGATATGGTTATCATACGACAAGTACGAGCTCGCTTCCAAGACCGATGTGGATCTGGTTCTGCTCTTGCGGCTTTGGGTTCGTGCTTTTGTGGCGGCGTTACCCTCCAGCTGCTGGATAGAGCAAACCTGTCTTGCTGGTACTGGTCTTCGACCCAGTTCTTGAAGGTGAAGCAGTCTCCGATAGGGTGCCCTATTACTCGGTGATAGGAGCAATAGTTTAGGTGTGAGACTTCGCCTGCTTGCTCGGGGTGTTTAGACTCCGGCAGTGTAAGCATCTGGTATTTTAAAGCGAGATCAAGCATCTTCTTTGTCTTATCTTGAGGGAAAGAATATGCTCGACTCATCTTCTTCATGAGGGACAAATCCGGACCACGCAATACCTGATCACATGACTTTTTAATCCTGCGTTGTCGTTGTTGACTTCCTTTTCTGCTTTTTGACTTACTTCTGCTTCTGCGTCGGGCCTTTTGCGCAACGGGTTGACAGGGAGGAGCATCTTCGTCTTTTGCAACCTGTTGAAAAAAACGTTGCGTCCTGGCTTTCTCGTAGATGGCCATTTCGCGATTATGGTCGTCCCGAACCTTTTGACCCGCTTTCCTGACAAGCTTGTCCGTTCGTGCTTCAAATGACGGACTCGGCACTTCGATTGCGGGATCTAGTTTTGATGAGGGGTTGGTATTTCCCGACGGGGCGTCCTCTTCTTCATCGAAGTTATATATGGCGTAGCTACCGTAGACTCGTTCCCATTTCCTGGATTTCACATATCCAAGCCCAAGCGTTTCCATTCTCCCGTTGGGCAATTTGCGCTGAGTCCTAGGGACATCCCAAATCCTGTTGTAGAATCGAGCTTGTCGAATAGTCTGTTTTAAGGGTACCCCTTGGCGCTTCAATAGACTTTTTAGTCCGTTTGTGTAATATCTGGGCAAACGGATGGGTTGAAGCCTGTCGAGTGTAGAATCTGCGCCATGCCAGATTTCTTTCTCCACTCTTGTTTCCGTGGATCGGTAAAATAAGATCGCCTTTTCGCCCGGGAGAGACGTAAAACGTCTGCAGGTCTTGTACATTGTAAGCTTCAAGTGCGTCAAGATCTTTGTAGTGCTCCCGCGGAACCATGGTAATTTCCAAATTCTGATCATCACTAGGGAATGCTCGTATTGACGGTCGACTGGAGAATACGGCATTAACCTCATCTTCCGAGTCACTTCCGAAGATCAATATGGGGGTGGACGGTCCCGGGTTGTTGCGTCGAGACAGCCCAGTGTAAACTATCTCTTCTTCTTCTTCGGTATCACTCCCGAAAACAGGAATGGTGGCGGCGGCTTTGTTCTCCGGTTTGCGACACCTCTCTATGTCCTCGAAATCTGGTAAGAAGTATTTGGCATCTTCATATTTGCGGACTTCGTTCACGGAGAACGGGTTCAGTTCTCCCGTTATGGTATACTCGAAACCATCCTTGAAATACTTCATATACTGATGTTGCGTAGAAGGGATGATGTTGTACTCGTGTAACCAGGGACAACCGAGCAGAGCATTGTAGCATGTCTTGGCGTCTATGACGTGGAATTTAATATCTGTGACGAGCAGCCCAGAGCGTAGCGCCAGTATCACAGATCCAAGAGTTCGTGATGATTGAGAATCGAACCCGGAGATGGTGATCTTGTCCCGAGCGAGGTGCTGGACGCTCATGCAGATTTCCTTTAACACCCGCACATTAAGGAGATTAACGGAAGACCCATTGTCGACCAGGATTTTGCCTATCTTGCTATCGTGGCAGTATCCAGAGACATATAGAGGACGGTTGTGGTCGCATGTCCCAAGGAGCAGGTCTTCGTCGCCGAAAGTGATATCGGCCATGTGCACTTCTTCCAGTTCATCCTTCATCCTCTCTTCGGGGAGGAAGGCTTGGAATTGCTCGGGCTCTTGCAGCGCCTTGATTAATGAATCTCTCGCTTCTTTTGATAATAAGAGGGCGTCGAGAATGCTGAGCTGCGAAGGTAGCTTCCTCAGGTGCGCTATTATATTGTAGTCCACCCTACCCTTCTTAGGCGGGTCCTTGGCAGTCAGCTCTTTCATGACTTGGTCATCTAGGGCGATATCCTCAGCGACCTTTTCCTTTCCCTTATCTTTTCTAGTTGCGGGTCCGAAATTCTTTTCCGGAAGCGTGCGATTGCGCAGCTGAATGTTTTCGCAGGCCTCCGGTTCTTCCTCTTTCCCTAAAACGGATTCTTTAAAGAGAGGGCCCAGAGCCATTTCCTCATCAGAGTCGCTCCCAAAGGTGAGAACTTGTGATCCTCCGGCGTTGACCATGTAACAGTTGCCGGTAGTTCTTTTATGCCCTTCGGTCGTACTTCTTTGCTCCCGACGGGTTCTGCGTTTCATTCGCTTAAAATGTTGCCGGTGAGTAACATATCCCTGCCACCATATCTTAAAAGCGTCGCACTCCTCACTGGGGTGTGAAATCTTCCGATGATATGAGCAGTAAATAGGGTGCCTTTTCGCTCCATTGAGCGTATTTTCTTCCGAGGGTGGTAGCTTCATTCCCATTGACATGGCTTTGGCAAACCTTTTCCTTGTCTTGAATATGTTTTTATCCGCATCGGATGTTTTTTGATCTAGCGGGAGCTCTCTGACTCTTTCGTTTAGTTTCCTGCGTTTGGCTTCTTCTGATGCGGCCATCTCACGCTCCCGATCAGCTTTACTTTTCAAACGAATCTCATCTAGAAAGGCGTCGATCATTTCGTCTGTCGGCCACACAAGTTCTGGTTCAGGCTGTGCCCCCAGTTTCTCGGTGCCAGGAGTTTTCTCATCGTCCGTAAACGAGTAGGAAATCACATGACAACTCACCACATATTCCTCGGATTCATCCGACGAGCTTTCTCCATTATCTTCCTCCTGAAAGACGTGGTTGAGGAACTCTTGGAGTGTGATAGGAGTCCGCGCCTTTTGATTGTACTCCTCCAGCGCGTCAATCTGTTTCTGCAAGTCCGTGCGCTTGTCTTCAGGCTTCACGGGCTTCTTGGATTTCTTCTTCTTTTTCTTTGAAGATTTCGACTGTTGGGTGTGAGTACTTGGGCCATCACCACTGATCTTCGGGGTCGGGCGTGGCTTCAGCATCTTTTCAATGATCTGGGGTTCCAGCGGGTTCTTCCACCTGATTGTCGGGCATGTCTGGAGCTCATTCAGCATTCTTTTAGTTTTTGCTGAAAGCACGATTTCCCATGGAGCTTCTTCAACGAAAGAGCAAGTTTCCCCCGGCGCGTCCGTCTTCTTAGGAGTGTGCGGTTGTGGCGAGTTCACCTTCCACTTTTCGGAAAGCGCAAACTTGCCCTGTAGGTATTGATCTTCAATCCATCCTTTGAAGACGAAGCAATCCTCAATCGGATGGCTTACCGTTTGATCGTAAGGGCAATAATTAGGGTTATTCGCCTCACTGGGTTGCGGCGGTCACCTTGGGTTTGGCAAGTTGATAAGCCTGTTGCGTACCGCCAGCTCAAATAGCCTCTTCGTCTAATCCCGCGGGAATAAGTAGGGGCGCTTCATTTTCTCATTATAATACCGCCGTCTTTCTTCCAGTTGATCCGCCAGCTTTGGGGCACTGGGTTGCTGCTTAGCGTTCGCAACGAAGGTTGTCTTCCCTTTACCCTTGTCATTCCGAGGTTCCGGCTTTGGGGGAGACGGTCTGTGACCCATCTGGTCCATCTGGGCCAACTTGTCGATCAAAGCCTGGAACGTGGTTGGCTTAAAGAACATCATGAACTGTGAGATAGTTGCATGAGGATCTAGAGTACCCACGAACATGCCCACCACGGGCGCTTCCTCAATACGTTGTTCGCATTTCGACCACAAGTTTCGCCAGCGTATAGCGTACTGGACCCACGTCTCGCCCGGTTTCACCCTGGCATTAATCAATGCCGTTATCAGGGTGCGTTCGCTGGCGCTCGCGAATCGCTGTGTAAATAGCAGCTCCATCTCCGCAAATGTTTTGATAGAGTCGTTCGGGAGCTCAGAATACCACTCGAACGCCGTTTCTGACAAGCTGCCGACAAACTGGCGAAGCAACAATTTATCATCACCGCCGGTGTTGCCGCAAAGCGTCCTGAACTGGGAAACATACTGGTGGGGATTGCTCGTCCCCTTATAGATATGAAACTTCGGTATTGTATAGCCCGGCGGGTACTTGATCTGATCATACCAGTTCGGATATGGTCGCCCCGTTTTTACGACCTGACCGGCTGCCTCAGTCGCCTGATGCACCCGTATTTGCTGAGCTATGTATTCATCCAAGTCAGCTTTGGAGATTGTCTCCTCCTTGGCTGTTGACAGAGCCGGTGGAGGATTTGACGTTTCTCCCCTGTCGTCTTCAAGGACGATCAGAGGATCTTCAGCAGGAGGATCTTGTTGGATCATCATACCCACCATGTCTTGGAACAGGAGGGCCATTCGCTTTATATTGGCTGCTTGTTCAGCAGCCTCTTTATCCTTCTTTTCCAGTATCCTGCGAAGGAATTCAGCGTCTGTTTCTTGCTCCTGGCGTTGATCAGAGGACGCTTCGGGGCTTTCTTTTTGCCCAGTGAGTGCGGCCATTGCGTTCATCATTTCTTGGAACTTCTGCTGTTGCTCCTGAGCTTTGGTCACTGACCGTGTAAGCGGTCTAAGACCTGTAGATGAACGGCTGTCCTCTTTACCAGATGCCATGTATACCGTGTGTACCATGATGCCTCCGGACTTAGGGCGTTTAGGTTCACCGCCTTTGACATTTGCCGTGGGCGTGGGAATTTTCTCCGGCCTCCTTCTCTTGTGGGCCGTTGAAGTTGAAGGGGTCGTTGCAGCGGGCACCCTGGTGGTTGTCGTCCTTTGCTGTTCAACAGGACGGTTCTGCCGGCGAGAGTGACCTTGGTCGATTACAGAATCTTGAACCCTCCGCCAGACCTTATAAATTTTGGAGGACAGCCGTTGAAGGGGCTGCTCCAGCTTCGTTCCTGTAACCTTCTCCGCAGGTAGAGGAGATCTTTTTAGCGTAGCAGTCGGAGAGTTCTTACGTACCCTCCTTAGTGGTTCAAAGCTGTTCCCAGTTGGAACAGCAGCCTTAACTTCTACCACTGGAGCAGGTGGAGTTAGCCCTGAGGGGGAGTTGCCCCCGGCCTTCCTTACTCAGCGCCAGTGGCGACGTCGAGCATGTCGAGCCGTGAGGACTGGCTCGGCGATAGGGATAATTTCATTTTTCCCCTTGTCCGGATGAGGCGCCGCTGGCGCCAATCTCTTAAAGACTGACGCTGTCCTTTGAGTGGCGATGTCCAATCTGTCAAAGACAGACCCTCGAGTAGGAGCAGGAGCCGGAATAGCCAGCCTTGAAAAGACTGACTCCTTAACAAGAGAAGCCGCCTTGACGACTTCAGGAGCAGAAGTAGTTGTCTTCCTCGGAACGGCCATTTCAGGGTTCATGGGCTTCTTGGCGGGCCCATCAGAGTTCTGGTTCAGCCTGGTAAAGACAGAGGCTGCCGGTTTGATATTGGACGACCCGTTGAAAGGGGCCGTTGTACCAGTTAGCCGATCAAAGACCGACTTCTTGTGCGCTTCTGGTGCGGGCACTGGAATATTGAAGCTTGCAGGCAGGAGCATGGTCCCGAAAAACAGACCGGTGGTGGCCCGGGTCACCTGTTCCACCGGCATGGCAAGGATGGAGGCCGCTTGAGACCCATAGGCTACACCTCCAGGTGAGGCGGAGCGTTGGTTGAACTTGCATTTTGAGCAGCTCGAACAGTTGGAGGCCATTGATGCTTGATTTCTACGCCAGGCAAAAGACCAAATCTTAGTAACTTGAAATCCGAAGGCAACCATTAACAAACCGCGATTCGTTCGCGAAGACGACACACGAAGTGTGGAGTGGAAAGAAGAAAAGGTCCCACCGGGCGTGCCAGAATCTGTTCCCCTCCGAATAGGCGGCGCGACGGACGTCTTGCCTGAAATTCGGGACAGATGCTAATTGGTGCTATCCGTCTACCTCTCCGAAGATGCCAAGTTGATTTATGGCACCATGTATCGAAGGTTTAAACGGATGCGTCCGATGTAGCAGACTTCATCAGATTCCCCCTCGCTTGAGGGGTTTTTGATTGTGGGGACGCTCTTTCCTGTAGGCGCAAGCCCCTGCAGTTAATTACACTACCGCATTGCGGTAAAACCTTTCTCCTTCTCCAGATGATCACTCCGTGTCGTGTGTGTTTATTTTGTGTTTGGTTGCCCGTGGATTGTATACGGAGACTGAGTTATGTCGTCGCCCGTAGGGCGTGGACTAGTCCAAATCCGTATTATCTTAGATTTGGGTTTGGGGGTTATGTTTAAGGATACGTTAGCCTCATTTGAGACTAAGATCGACTTAAACGTTTGTTAAGGATACGTTAGTCTAGTTTTAGACTAAGATCAACTTAACGGGATCGTTTAGATCCAACAAGAGAGCAATTAAGGGGGGCCCTGTAGTGACATTGCGGTCAATAGGTAGTTTAAGGACATTGCGGTCCAATGTTAGTTTTAAGACATTGCGGTCAAGGTTAAGGACATCATAGTCCGTGGATTTAAGGACTCCACAGTCCGACGTTAGTTTTAAGACATCACGGTCAAGGTTAAGGACATCATAGTCCGTTGTTAGTTTCAAGACATTCCGGTCAAGGTTAAGGACATCATAGTCCGAGGATTTAAGGACTCCACAGTCCGGCGTTAGTTTTAAGACATCACGGTCAAGATTAAGGACCTCATAGTCCATGAGTTTAAGGACCCCACAGTCCGTATCAATGTGTGGTCATCGGGACCCGTCACCTCTTTGAAGACGTTGAGGAATTACAACTCCAAGTATCAAAGGAGTGAAGAGATGTACCCTTGAACCAAGATTGATTAAATAGTCTTTGGCCCAATTTCGAACCAAGACCAATTAATAATATTATGAGCCCATTAGCCTAGTTAGGTTTGAATTGAGGACTTATGGCCATCTTGGGCTAAGTCCAATCATGTTTAGAATATTGGCCCTCTGTTGGCTCATTGAAGAAGAGGCTTTGCCTCTAGAAACTTAGCCAATTGGGCTAAAGCTAGTGTTAAACACTAAAGACCAACAGTGTTGAACACTGGGAATAAAGTTAGCAAGTTAGTGTTAAACACTAAAAGATAATCAGTGTTAAACACTACCAACAGGACTTTCAAATTAGTGTTAAACACTAAAGCAAATTAGTGTTAAACACTGGAAACAGAGATTTCAAATTAGTGTTTAAACACTAAAGCAAATCAGTGTTAAACACTGGAAACAGAGATTTCAAATTAGTGTTAAACACTAAGAAAATCAGTGTTAAACACTGGGAACAAAGTTTTCAACTTAGTGTTAAACACTAAGAAAATCAGTGTTAAACTCTGCAAACAAAGTGTTTAAATCAGTGTTAAACACTAAGGAGAGAGGGGTCACGTGTGGACATGTGAGAGCGCCCTGGTTCCCTTTATTTTATTCTGCCTAAAGTATTGAATACTTTCTATAATTGCTCTTGGAGTATCTCGTGCCGTCACGTGATGGGAATATGGGTTTTTAACTGTTAAAGCTTTTGCCAAGGGGTCACGTGGTAGCACGTGAAGGCGCCCATAGCTTCTGTTTGCTTTTTCTTTGTATCATTCAGGGGTCACGTGGGGCATGTGAGGCGTTGCCTCTGAATTCTTTTCTGCGGATCTTTACAGGGGTCACGTGGTAACACGTGACTCTGGTTCTTTGCATGTTTTAAAGATCTGTTAATCTTTTAAGAATTAAATTCTTCGTAGGGTTAAACCCTAGCAATAAAATTTAGAGGAATTAAATTTCTATTTCCTTCTGAAGACTTATATTCTTGGATAGGGTTAAACCCTAATTTCTTTTCTGTAGGAATTAAATTCCTCATGTATGTAGAGAATTAAATTCTGGCATAGGGTGAATCCCTAATTTCTTCCTTTTTTTTAAGGGAATTAAATTCCTGTGATTTTGAGAGAATTAAGTTCTCAATTAGGGTTAAACCCTGGTTCTGTCTATTTTGAAGGAATTAAATTCCTATAACATAGGGTTAAACCCTAATTTTATCTCAAAGGAATTAAATTCCTATAATTCTGTGAGAATTAAATTCTCAAAACTCAGTTCTTCCTCTATGTTTTGGATCTGCATGGCAGGTTCTCAACCCAATGAGAATTAAATTCTCAATTCATAGGGAGATGTGCATTTTGCAGATCCTCAACCAGAGAAAGAACTAAGTTCTTTTCTTTATATAAGAGTTAAACTCTTTTGAGAATTAAATTCTCTTTTGAAGCCTCTCTTTTCTTACCTAGGGTTTTTCTTTTGTAGAGAATCAAATTCTTCCTTCTGAATTTTCAAAATCCCAAGGCTCTATATCTCTCTCTCTCTGTATGTCTCCCCATTTCTTTCTTTAACTCTCTCCCTTGGCATCTATTTATAGGAGAAGGAAAAGAATCAATCTGTTTAGTGAATCTTTCATTGAAAGATTTGATTTGTTTATTGAAAGATTTGATTTATATTGATCATTAATCTGGGCCTTTAGATTATTAGGTGAAGTTTATTCACCATTGGATTTTAAATCCAAAGATATTTCTTTGTTATTTCGGTTAGATTTATGGGGAAATATTTCCATGTCCAAGATTTTTCCATAAATTGGTGATATTTAATCACCTTCAGATTCTTGATCCAACGGTTTCAGATAAATCTTCTCCATTTTGGAAAGATTTAAATGATCTTTTAGAATTTAATTATGTTAAACCGTAAGGCTTTTAAAGCCAGTCACATGTTGACACGTGACCCCCGGTCACGTGTGAGCACGTGACCCCCCGAATGGACTCCTCTTCTGTGCTCTATTTTGTGCCGCTGCTTTAACCATCACGTGCCGACACGTGACCATTGGTCACGTGTGAGCACGTGATACCTCTTCTGAAGCTTTTTCCTGATTCTCAATCAGGGAATGAATGCGCTCTGTGCCGCTGCTTTAAACTTCACGTGCCAACACGTGACCGCTGGTCACGTGTCAGCATATGATGCTTCCTCTGAAGCTTTTTCCTGATTTTAAATCAGGGAACACTACCGACCGGTGATTTTATTGTGACTCGACGGATATCCGGAGGATACCGATCGGAGTATAGGCCAGTCCGGATTGCCGGAGCTTGAGGTTTTGAGATTTGATGATATGGGCCAGTCCGGATAGCCGGAGCCCTAGATATTGAGATTTGGGGATACGGGCCAGTCTGGATTTCCGGAGCCTGAGATATTGGGATATGTGTTTTATATCGATACTTGACACTGATTCTATGTTGATTCCATTGATGATATCTCGATTTATATATACAGAAATCCCACTAAATTAAGAAACAGTTTCTCATTCATGATGTATTCTGTTTTCATTATATTGCATTCATACCTTATATTTATGATATGTTGCTACCTGAGGCACTGACACGAGCACTTGGTATTACACTTATGTATAGATGTTTACCCATGCCATTATTAGATGCTTCAGGCTATATCATTTTGAGGATATATACTATCGTATGACTTAGAATTGAGTCATACATACGATTTCTGCTCGGTGATGTTTTCTACTCACGAGTTGGCAACTCACCCCCGTTGTGCCACAGTTTCTTGCAGATTTTGCCGTACAGGTTTCCTTGGCGGCTTTGCTGGCACACTGCTTTTTTCCGGGTGATTGCTTTGGTAGGTGGGTTCACTCGTATCGTGACCACCATTATACTTTATTTTATTCAATTGTATCTAGTAAACTCCATCAACCAGACTTGTATTATTTATAGACTTAGAAGACCAGTGTATATTCTTTCGACCTTAGAGTCGCGCTTGTATTATTGTGGTTTTCTTGATGATATTAGTTTCCTTTTGAGTTTTGATCCTCGCCCTTCGGCGTTGTATATTATATTGCTTGCGTGGTTGTGACCGCCAATTGGCGAAGAGCTAGCTCCCGCTTGGGGATGCCTTTATATATATTTCTTGTGTTGTACCCTTTTGGGGCTAGTATTTGCAAAGGAGACTCTGCCGAAAATTTTAGAAAGGACTTGAGATTTTAAAAATGCATACTTCGGCTTATTTTGTTAAACCACTCGCTTTAAAACTAAATTTTTCCTTCACCTTCTTCTTTAAATGGTTTAGATTTCTGTGATTTTGGCTTACTTGAATTAGATGGGGTCCTATAAACTTCATATGATTCAAGTGTCAGTCACGTGCCATTTCGGGTCGTGACAGAATACAACCTTTGTAAATCGGTCCTTCACTTCAAAAGCTCCGTGTAGTAGTCCCTTCGCTCCAAGTAGTGGTCTCCCGGACTCTCGTTAGGCTCCACTAAGCAAAAGGAACAAGCTTGCTTAAAGATCTTCGAGGCCGAACTTCGGTACCTTCAAAAATCCAAAAATATAATAAAAACCATCTTGTTATTTTTTATATTTTTTGTGCAGGTTTGCAGGGAAATCTGGAGAAAATACAGTAATCCAACCATGAACCAGAGGTCTGGAACCAGACGAACTGAACAATAGAAGTGCACTAAAGAAAATTAGATACTCAATTCCTAGACCCCACTGTAGAACCGCTACAATAAAGGAGAAATTCTCGCGGATCCGCTACCGTTTAATGCCTTCTCTGCTCCAATTTTTCTGAGACCCCTTCTCTTCTCAAGAATTCTTCTCTAAACTTCACTAAATTGCATTTTCTGTAGGTTTCTTTGCACAAACAGCGCCGCTAAAATAAAAACATGATTTTCTTGTTTAGATTTTGTTTGTTTATCGCTTTGCATCAAATAAATACGGACATTAAAGGGCTTTAACCCAAATTCAGATTACTTGGGGATTTCATTACCCTTCCTAATCCCCGGAAATCACAAAAGCATACGCATTACCTTGAATTAATTAAAAATATTTAGACCAAGTCTATAAGGATTTTTCGCGCTCATTTAGGACAAGTGAAGGTTGCGGGGAATCGTTCGTTTATCTAAACTTGATTTTGTGGTGCCTAGGCTAGACAAGTGATGAGGTAATTTTAAAAGTTCCGTCTCACGGTGATTTGTGAGCGGAACCCTCCATACCTCACTTGTTCTTACCTGGCCACAATTGGCAGTAAAGAAGCGATTCGAGAGTTATCCTGCAACTTGTCGTTTGGAAGTCTATGAGCTGTCTAGTTGGACTTTGAAGACTCTAGCTCTAGGTGTTGATTGTACATATTGTGATTTTTATTGTTTGAGTCCATTAATTCCGTATTTTCAATAAAAAAAACAAACATTTTTCGAAAAAAAATCAGAAAATTCAAAAAATTTATAAAAATTCACCCACTTTCCACCCTATCTCACTCTTTTCATATTATGTGTCCCCTAAAACGTCCAACTCTTGCCGAACCTTGGTACCCTCAACCAGATATTTTTTCATACAATTCTTGCTTTGGTAGAACTTCAAACGATCCATCCATACCCAAAATTTCTTTGAAAATCGGATAGACACTTTTAGAAACACCAATTGGACACCACAATCCACGTCATATCAACCGTTTCAAATTTTCACCCTTTCTTATGTTGATACCGCTTCTAAGAGTAATTTAGCTACTCATAAATCCATGTCCATTACCGAACATATTGAACAATCTCGTATCCGATCTTTCACTCTTTTCACCACTTCAAATTCTTTAGGACAATAATTCCAATCACTTTCTTATCAAAGTGTTGATCCTAATCATGTCCATTGTACGCATCCATTCAATTCCTATCAATCCTATCCGAATTTTACACCTTCTTTAGACATTTCTTCTGAACGTTCATGTGGGGGTTTCACGTATCCAAATGAATTCGAATTTTTTACTGAAACCCTTTCACAACCCATGTCTAGTCTTGAAAGAACATTGGAAGAATTTCGGGTAGCTTCGTGCTGAAAAATTAAGGAATTGAATGCATCCATGGCCGCACTTATACAACTTAATGAACCAACAGCTAGTTCCCAACTAGCTCAAAATTTTACAATGTATGATGAAGCGATAGGACAATTTGATGATTTGAGTAGTGAAAGTGAGCAATCTACCCTTCAAATCAAAGCTACCCATTCCCAATTGAACTCCACAGCTCCAATTTCAAAAATCTATCGAGTACACCAAATGATTCACCAATTGAGGATATCATGTTTAATGAGTTGTACGACTATTGTGTGTTTGATTTATACAATTGTGAAGGGACATTTTCAAGTGAAACCACCACCACTCCTGTTGATATCTACATCTCTGATCTAGAAAAACAACTGATTAACAACCATGCTTTTGATGAGATGTCTGAGAAATTGAAGTTTGACTTAATTGAGAATATTGATATTGGGGATAATTTTGATGATGAACCTCAATCTTGGATGAGTTTTTCTCACCAATTCAACACTTTCCATCATATCCATGTGGACATCATCCTGAACTTTTCATTGTTATTTTCGAATCTCATTTGCTTCTAGATATCATTGATGATGATTTGATTGAATGCATGGTTGAGCTAAATTTTGGGGAGAATTTGAAGGATATCATTGAGGATGAGCCTGTTTTATTGGATGAGTCGGATTTTTTGATTCATCATGTTCCTTTTATTGACTGTGAATATCCTCCTGAACTTTTAACTGATACCATTACTAAATGACCTCCCTCCACCTGTTCGTTGTTACTAAACTACAAGACAACTTGTCACCTTCATCTTCTACATCTGATTTACCAAATTCGGTCGGCCTATATTTTCTTGCGAATCTTGAGAAGTTTGACCCCATTTCTCAACGGTTTGATAAATTAGTACAGTCAGCAAATTCCAATTTCAAATCATTACAAACTGTAATAATTTATTAAATCAATTTATAACCTTAAGTTCGTATTCCATTTCTTTCTCCCTTTCATTCAACTTCTCATCTACCGAGACCGTATCACATTTCCGCTCACACACGGTCTCACGTATTCTTCATTCTCTTTGTCCACGCATTCTGTCACCAACTCTGGTTTCATTACGATAAAAATTTTGAATGGTTAGTGTTAACTTGTGGTCTGTGTAAGGCCTTGTATAACATAATGATTTTCCCTTTCCCCTAACTTGAACTTCGATGCTTAACCGTGGAAAGAATATTTCACTTAAGTTTGGGAGGGCTTTTTTGTGTATAGATATCTTGTTTGCTGTTTTTTGTTCAAAATAAAAAGGAAAAAGAAAAAGGGAAAGAAAAAACGTCTCCGATAACTTTGAAACCTCAACAATTTTGGACCTCTTTGTGTCGTATGACAGTGAGGTCACTGTCAAGTTTAAGTTTGGGGGTATCGGTGAGCTTTTCTATTTTTGCACTCATGTGTATATTCTGCATTTGCATACATATTTGAAAACCCATAAAAACTGAAAAAGCTTCCAAAACATAAAAACTTTGTCGTCAAGTTAGTTAGTGGAAAACTTAGATTTTATTCCGAAAATTTAGTTTGATGGGTTAGAAATAACTAAATCCTAGATTTAGAAATTAAAAACCATAAAAATAACCCTCCTTAAGTTTAACCGTAGTAAATATACGTCCTTACAGTTTTTTTAGAAATAAGTAATCTTAAGTTCAGTTCTTGAGTTAAGTTAAGATGAAGGAAAAGTATTGAAAGTTTTATTGAAGGATAAGTCTGAAAAATAGTTCATATTCTTGAGTCAAAATTCAGAGAATATATACCCTATAAAATGCATTTACACACACCTTAAAACTTGGGATAGTAGATGATCCCTAAAAATACTCTTACCTGAAAGCTTAATATAAAAGAAAAAACGGTATTTGTAGCTGTCACGACCCAAAGTTTGGCCCGTGACCGGCACTTAATCACGTAATGTCTACAGGCGTAACGCGACTAAGTAAGCAGAAAACCCAGAAATCAAACCAGTAATAGTATAGAGTGATTTAAGCAATTAATAGAACCAATTACTAAGATAACAATATACGACGCCGTAGCGAAGAAAATGAGCAACAAGTGGGAAGCATCACAGATAGAATAAACTGCATAAGTAAAGTCGGCTCACAACGAGCTCGACGCCAGAATACAAAAATAATATACATCGTCCTCACAACTGGTCTCTAAGTCAATACATAAGTGGTAGATGGAGAGTACTAGATACAACAATGTACATAACTGAAAGATAACCAGATACCGTACAAAACCCACCTATCAGCAAAAGAGCTAGTACACTAACTGTAGGGGTATCCGTGCCAAAAGATGCAAGAATGCAGCCTGCCGCGACTACTCCGAAGGGCAACCTGCAAATACTGTGGCACAACGGGGGTGAGTTGCCAACTCGTGAATAGAAGATAACATATAAAGGTAATCGCGAGTATGCACGTGCTACGACGCTCTAACCTCTATCAACAGATAACATCTATATGATGAACTGGATGCTCAAACATGCAACAAGTGCGATCTAATAACATCTCCATGTGAAGAGCAAGAAATGTGATGATCAGGTATAGCAATGCAATCTAACAACCCTATATAGAATGAACAGGGTATGCAATGATCAGGTATAGCAATGCAATCTAACAACCCTATATAGAATGAACAGGGTAAGCAATGATCAGTTATAGCAATGCAATCTAACAACCCTATATAGAATGAACAGGGTATGCAATGATCAGGTATAGCAATGCAATCTAACAACCCTATATAGAATGAACAGGGTATGCAATGATCAGGTATAGCAATGCAATCTAACAACTCTATATAGAATGAATAGGGTATGCAATGATCAGGTATAGCAATGTGTACTATATCAGGTATAATAGGTACAGGATGAGATATCAATTACTACATACTGAGCATGGGAAATATAACATCTACACGGAATGTCATCGTGGAAAGTATAATCGGTACTCATCAATGTACCCAAATCCCAATACTACTCAGGTGTCGTCATCCTCCTCGATCCTCCAATCCTGTAAATCTCATATAACCGTGAGTGCCCAACATCGGCACCCAAAATATCAAGAAATACTCGTGCGAAGTATCGACACGCAAATCCTCCTGTATAGGGCATCCGTCAGTCCGGATCAGCCCACGGGCTCTGTCTGCGGTATCGGCCCTCGGCCCCGGCAGTACAAGTCATCCCGTATCCATCCATAGCCTCTGGTCGGTATCCTCCGGATAACCGCTAGGTCCAAACAATCACCGGTAGGTAGTAGTCCCTCTGCCAGGCTCACCGTCTACTACACAGCGAAACCGTTCTCGCCCCGGGGTACCATACCGGGTCCACCATGTACCCGTAATCGGCCTCATCCAACTCCTCGATTCGGGTTCACATATATCACTCTAGTACCGAGAAAACACATGGTGGACGCACCGAAATATCATATCAAGGGAAACCGGGGTTTTTAAATAATTAACTATTCTCTTTGAAATATCCACGGTTCCCCAAATCCAGAATTAACATGGAAACAACATATCTCAATGTGTAATCTAAGCAAGTTTGAAGATATCAATATATGTGTGCATTGGTACGAATATACAGTGTGCATGTGCGCAGGTATGAAGATATCAATATATGTGTGCACTGGTACGAATATACAGTGTGCATGTGCGCAGGTATGAAGATATCAATATATGTGTGCACTGGTACGAATATACAGTGTGCATGTGCACAGGTATGAAGATATCAATATATGTGTGCACTGGTACGAATATACAGTGTGCATGTGCGCAGGTATGAACATCTCAATATGTGTGCACGTAGTACCAGTAGGGGTAGGTGATGCATATGTGCCCAAATATGGATATAACATATGATGTGATGTGGCAAATCATGACAACATCAATAAGGTAGAATCAGTATGATATATGATTTATAGCAATCCTATAATGTGTGTGTCATGGCAATCACTAACGTTGTGAGTGTAGCATATCAATCGTGCTCGTGCGACTTGAACCGTTAGTGACAGTGCAGTGTTCTGTACTATCATTTATATATGCAACAATAATGTATGCTACTACAGTCCATATGAACATCTACAATCTAATATCCTAATTCGCCCTGACGCTTAACGCCATACGGGCGATTTCCCCGTAGATGTTAAATCTACTCACCTGGTCGTGCACTACTCGTAGCCGACCACCTGCTTCCCTTTCTTAGCTTCGTCCGACGTACCCGCCTGCGAACCTGGAATTACACAAGAATCCATATATAAGCAACTATCTCGCAAAACGTGATATCGACGTCAAACGATACGCTCGCGTCGCAAACTAAACGCGCGTGTATACGATACGCTAAACGTGTGCACACGTCTAAAACTAACCCCGATACGCCGCGATACGCTGAATCATGGAACTCTCTCGCGTATCGCGCGAACCAAACGTACTAGAAATATGATATAACGTCCCAGATTCTACCCAGGCTAACAACTTACAAAACTATACATACCACTGGCCTAGAAATAACAACAGACTCCTACCCATCCAAACATCACCCAAAAATTCTCCTGTCTGGCCTCAAATTACGGCCAGAAAGATTAAATTGGCGGCCTCGCTATGGGGTGGGGGTCTCGGGCTCTGGTGGTGTGGTCTATGTCTTGTATACAAGCTCTAGTCAACTCAATTTCAACCTGAACAACCCGGGCCTATAGCAGATCACAGAAATCCAAAAAGTTAATTTGCACAATTTGAAACCCTATGGTATTTTGGTGTAATCTGGGGTATAACTAGGTTTACATGGCCTTAATAACACCTAATTAGGCTAGGTTAACCAATATTAACAGCACTTAGCCATAAGTCCACACAATTCATCACTAAAGGCACAAAACTCACTTTTTAACACTAATTAAGCTTAACAATCACTAGTTTAGCAAGCAAGGAAGTTAGGCTCATATCATACCTCACTTAAGGATCTTAGAGTGCAGGAAGTAGAGGAAGGAGAAGGATTGGAGCTGCTACGGAGGCTGCTGGAGCTGTTACTGCTCCTGTTGCTGCTGCTACTCCATGCTGCTGCTGATGCTGATGCTTGCTGCTGCCTCTTCTGCTGTTGTTGCTGGTGCTTCCTCTGCTGCTGCTGCTTCTCTCTCTCTCTCTCTCTCTCTCTCTCTCTCTCTCTCTCTCTCAGCTGAGTGTGTGTGTGTGTGAGAGAGAGTTGGGAGAATAATGAGGAAAGAAATGAGGCACCCTAGTCAACCTCTCTCTCTCTCTCTCATTAAATGAGCATGGCTCAAGCCATATTGCCCATACCCTCTCTCTCCCACTAAGTCAACAAAAGAAAAGAATAATACAAAAATAAATAAAACCCAATTAAATCTCAAAACACTTAATACAATAGGTTAACCCTTCATGGTTGCTAATCATGGTTTTAACCCCAATTCTAAACCCTAGTTTACATGCACAAATGTGTGTGTGCCTAGAAAAATCCTAATAAAATATTCCTTAATTAGAATAAAATATCTGAAACTTAATTTGGTAAACTTTTTACCAAAAACTATCTATTAAAATATAATTAACCCCTAAACACGACCTAAGGTGTTACAATCTTCCCCCCTTAAAGAAAATTCGTCCCCGAATTTTAAAATACAAAGCTACGCATACCTTCAGAGGGATGAGGGAACTTCTTCCTCATCTCGCCCTCAGCCTCCCAAGTGATTCCCTTACCGTTTGGGATGCACCAAAATACCTTCACTGATGGCAAGACCTTCGATCGAAGTTTCTTCACCTGCCGGTCCAAAATTTCAACTGGTTGTTGGGTGAACGAAGGGTCACGCTCGAACTAAATGGTCTGGCGCTGAATCCAATGAGAAAGGTCATGAAGGTAAATGCAAGGTATCGACATAAGGAATACGGGGTGAATACTCAATAATCTGGGTGGAAGTGCCCAACTTAAGGCAACGAACCAACTCGCCTTAGGGATCCTAAAAAGACTTACTATCCTGTAAAGCTTCCCAAAACTCAACATGTCATCTATCGGAAATTTCCGTGGGAATACATGATCTGCCATTGTGAACTCGAATCTGCGACCCTCTTGGTCAGCATCTGATCTCTATCCGCAATAGACCATTCTCATCCTGACCCAAAACAACCGGGTCATTTCCGAAATTTCTAAACTAGCTGAGGTCCAATAATCCTATAACACGGAGTTAGGAAAAACAGACTGGTGATCGACATAACCTAACCTCTAATCCTAAAGGTTACCAATTGGAGTGTCTCCTGATAACTGCTATCAAAGGAGAACCCTATCGATGGCAAACGACGATCCCCAACTGCCGACAACAATTTCTATATACGCACAACCTAACAAGAACAACTGAGTATCACTAGATGAAAAGCATCCGAATGGAGTCACATCCTGACAACTCCTGGGTGGACACCATAATGAAAATTCGGGGAGATCTGCTCCCATTCCCTCTTCGGAACGGTTAAAGGTTGCAACTCTCCAGTCGGTCTTAGTTGCCCAACACAAGCACACAACAAGACAGACACCTTGAAACGAATCCCAAGACTTCTTTTTCTATCCCTGCCCACCCGTAACTACCTTACAAGTCACGTTAATAGTTGGTGGGGCTTGAATCAGTACAGAGAGTTGACCGATGTGCCTGCCCTAGGATTCCTCGTCTCTCCCCTATAATACTAGGTGCACAAGTGTCTCTCTAGCCTAGCACACCCTTGCCACAAGTCAAGGATTCCAAAACATTACCCAGCCGAGTAGGCTCCAATATCCCTGACGAATGAGCGTCGGCGGGCAGTGCCTCGCCGAAGCGATTTAAGAAGAAGTGGTCGGGCGCGGACATGAGCAAGCTGTCTCCTCAGAAGAGACAAACTTATGCCATACTCAACGATCACACAAGAACTGTGAATCTGCGGAGGATTATCACAATAATCAAATTTCACCACAGGAAAATGTACATTTAGCTCTGGTGGTCCGTGAGAATCTGACACGACTCTTAAGCGAGTTATGTTTATAAATTTCCAGTGCAAAACCATCACGGCCATCTCCAGGTCATGAGTGGGATATCCTTCTTGTACTTCCTCCAAATGTAGGGAAGCAAAAGCGATAACTCCCTTGTGTCACCTCGGTACACCTTCGAGTCCTACTCACGAAACATCACAGTTAAACCACAAGGTCACCCGAACCAAAAGCAAAGAAGGAGCTGATGCAGTTGTTAACCGAGTCTTCAACTGCGGAAATTCCCTACACAAGCCTCAGTCCAAAGAAAGAAACCTCCAATCCGGTCAATTTAGTCAACGGGGCAGCATTACACTAGCAATCCTGCATGGGACGGCGGTAACACCTGCTAAGCCAAAAATCCGCAGACCTCCGTCCTGCTCACAAATTGGGCCTAAGCTGTACGGCCACGATCTTCCTCGAAACCATACCAATTCGTCTCCGTAACTACAAAACCTAGGAGCCAACACAACAAGCTTGAAGGGAACACTCCGAGAATCTAGTAAACCGCTGGGGCTCTCCCAGTATCCGTATAACAGATCCTCAAGTGCTACCCTAACCCTCAAGGCACACTTAAAGAGACTAGGATGTCGTAAATAGCACAACAATAACTGGTCGAGGAATGGCCCGAAGAAAACCAGTTCATCATACCTACGGATGCTACTAAAGCATTGATGAGTCCAGTGACACGCCCAAAACACACAAAACCTGTAGCACGCACAAGGCAGTCTTCGGAATGTCATCACTCCGGACCCGCAACAATGATGACCTGATCCCTAACGAACTTAGACAAGGTCCCGCACTCTGGTGCTGATCGAAGAATTCGTTAGTGCGAGGTACAGGATACTTATCCGCACCGTAAGCCGATTCAGAAGACGATCCATCAAAACAACCTCAATCTGTCATTTTCCTCCTGGACGAACAGAAATAGGAGCTCCCTAAATGCGAAACACTCAGACGCACAACTCCCTCAACAACCACTCCGCAGCAGATCCTTAGCTCCTTAAGCTTCGCCGGCTCACCTTGGAACGACGTCGGGAAAATTCTCGCACGAAGGAAAACCGGTCCAACAACCCAACTGTGGCTACAGCATCACGAAAAACGCCAAGAATTCCCGACATCTCCTCATGGCCGACTAGCGAACAAGGCTAAATTCAAGCTATAAGAGGCGGCTCTACTATCCACCTGCACAACAAGAACTGACTTGCCCGGGAAAACAAAACCTAACTGTTTCCTCACGGTAGCCCATAATGCCTAGCACGTAGCTAACCAGTCCGTGCCCAGGAGATTGCCAAATCCAACATCTTTAGGAGGTTCAAAATGACAGACGAATCTCTATCTCCTATCCGCTGGGCACACGACCGAAGTACGTGTCGCGCAACAAAAGGATTGCTGACAGAAGTTAACACAACAAACGGCTAATCTACCCAGCATGACTCTCGTCCTAAACTCGGCACGAAGTGTGTAAACATACGAGTGCAATAAAAAGGACATACTGAAAGAGTACCTGTAGGCTCCGCATTGGACGCCTGCGCGTTTCGATGAGTCGAAGCGAAAACGTGTGTCTGTCCTTCATCTGCGACTGATCGAACTCCTCCTCTACTAGCCTGACCCCTCTGTGCAAACCCTCCGCGTCCACGACGTCTCAGAGCACGACCCTGACGTGCTGTGAAGGAACACTGCCTGATGAGGTGTTGAAGGATTCCGCATCGTAAACACCTATGCGCTGAATGCTGTCCTGCCTGGGGATGGAAGCCAAACGACTGTCCTCGTCCTAAGCCTCTGCTCTGGGCTGATACACCAGTGCGATTCCATAACTGTTCCAGAACTCTCACGGTCTCTGGAAGACGTGTCTCGTAAACTGGGGCTGCCTCTACCGGTGCTATGTAGGGGACGGAATACTGCATGATGATCGCAAGGAACAACTGGGTAACAGGGGTGACAACCACCTGTCGCTGCGCTCGAACGACCTCTACCAATGAGTTCATCGTCCGGTGCAAGCTCTGCATCTCTGCCACTAGTCTAGCGATCTGACCCGTCGTAGGAGAAACAATCTGTCCTGGTACAACATGGGTACTACTCGGATCAGTCCTCGTCTCAGATAAATCAACTCGAACCTCGGCTCTCCCGGCCTCTCTCTGCACCCTCGTAGTCCTTGGCGGCATAATGGCTGAAAAGAAGGTAGGATTCGATGAGGATACGAAAATCGAATCACAAGGATGTATACGATCATAAAGGAAATTTAATCAATAAGTCCTAAGGTCGCTTAGGCGGAGTACCGTGTCATGAGTATGCCGCGGAACATACGCACGCTATGCCACTCTGCTGCAGCTACCTACTCCATCATACCAGGGTCATCCTACACTCCGAAGGTAAAACCTACGCTCTGATACTAACTTTGTCACGACCCAAAATTTGGCCCGTGACCGGCACTTAACCACATAACGTCTACAGGTGTAACGCGACTAAGTAAGCCGAAAACTCAGAAATCAAACCAGTAATAGTATAGAGTGATTTAAGCAATTAATAGAACCAATTACTAAGATAACAATATACGACGCCGTAGCGAAGAAAATGAGCAACAAGTGGGAAGCATCACAGATAGAATAAACTGCATAAGTAAAGTCGGCTCACAACGAGCTCGACGCCAGAATACAAAAATAATATACATCGTCCTCACAACTGGTCTCTAAGTCAATACATAAGTGGTAGATGGAGAGTACTAGATACAACAATGTACATAACTGAAAGATAACCAGATACCGTACAAAACCCACCTATCAGCAAAAGAGCTAGTACACTAACTGTAGGGGTATCCGTGCCAAAAGATGCAAGAATGCAGCCTGCCGCGACTACTCCGAAGGGCAACCTGCAAATACTGTGGCACAACGGGGGTGAGTTGCCAACTCGTGAATAGAAGATAACATATAAAGGTAATCGCGAGTATGCACGTGCTACGACGCTCTAACCTCTATCAACAGATAACATCTATATGATGAACTGGATGCTCAAACATGCAACAAGTGCGATCTAATAACATCTCCATGTGAAGAGCAAGAAATGTGATGATCAGGTATAGCAATGCAATCTAACAACCCTATATAGAATGAACAGGGTATGCAATGATCAGGTATAGCAATGCAATCTAACAACCCTATATAGAATGAACAGGGTAAGCAATGATCAGTTATAGCAATGCAATCTAACAACCCTATATAGAATGAACAGGGTAAGCAATGATCAAGTATAGCAATGCAATCTAACAACCCTATATAGAATGAACAGGGTATGCAATGATCAGGTATAGCAATGCAATCTAACAACCCTATATAGAATGAACAGGGTATGCAATGATCAGGTATAGCAATGCAATCTAACAACCCTATATAGAATGAACAGGGTATGTAATGATCAGGTATAGCAATGTGTACTATATCAGGTATAATAGGTACAGGATGAGATATCAATTACTACATACTGAGCATGGGAAATATAACATCTACACGGAATGTCATCGTGGAAAGTATAATCGGTACTCATCAATGTACCCAAATCCCAATACTACTCAGGCGTCGTCATCCTCCTCGATCCTCCAATCCTGTAAATCTCATATAACCGTGAGTGCCCAACATCGGCACCCAAAATATCAAGAAATACTCGTGCCAAGCATCGACACGCAAATCCTCCTGTATAGGGCATCCGTCAGTCCGGATCAGCCCACGGGCTCTGTCTGCGGTATCGGCCCTCGGCCCCGGCAGTATGAGTCATCCCGTATCCATCCATAGCCTCTGGTCGGTATCCTCCGGATAACCGCCAGGTCTAAACAATCACCGGTAGGTAGTAGTCCCTCTGCCAGGCTCACCGTCTACTACACAGCGAAACCGTTCTCGCCCCGGGGTACCATACCGGGTCCACCATGTACCCGTAATCGGCCTCATCCAACTCCTCGATTCGGGTTCATATATATCACTCTTGTACCGAGAAAACACATGGTGGACGCACCGAAATATCATATCAAAGGAAACCGGGGTTTTTAAATAATTAACTATTCTCTTTGAAATATCCACGGTTCCCCAAATCCAGAATTAACATGGAAACAACATATCTCAATGCGTAATCTAAGCAAGTTTGAAGATATCAATATATGTGTGCACTGGTATGAATATACAGTGTGCATGTGCGCAGGTATGAAGATATCAATATATGTGTGCACTGGTATGAATATACAGTGTGCATGTGCGCAGGTATGAAGATATCAATATATGTGTGCACTGGTACGAATATACAGTGTGCATGTGCGCAGGTATGAAGATATCAATATATGTGTGCACTGGTACGAATATACAGTGTGCATGTGCGCAGGTATGAACATCTCAATATGTGTGCACGTAGTACCAGTAGGGGTAGGTGATGCATATGTGCCCAAATATGGATATAACATATGATGTGATGCGTCAAATCATGACAACATCAATAAGGTAGAATCAGTATGATATATGATTTATAGCAATCCTATAATGTGTGTGTCATGGCAATCACTAACGGTGTGAGTGTAGCATATCAATCGTGCTCGTGCGACTTGAACCGTTAGTGACAGTGCAGTGTTCTGTGCTATCATTTCTATATGCAACAATAATGTATGCTACTACAGTCCATATGAACATCTACAATCTAATATCCTAACTCGCCCTGACGCTTAACGCCATACGGGCGATTTCCCCGTAGATGTTAAATCTACTCACCTGGTCGTGCACTACTCGTAGCCGACCACCTGCTTCCCTTTCTTAGCTTCGTCCGACGTACCCGCCTGCGAACCTGGAATTACACAAGAATCCATATATAAGCAACTATCTCGCAAAACGTGATATCGACGTCAAACGATACGCTCGCGTCGTGAACTAAACGCGCGTGTATACGATACGCTAAACGTGTGCACGCGTCTAAAACTAACCCCGATACGCCGCGATACGCTAAATCATGGAACCCTCTCACGTATCGCGCGAACCAAACGTACTAGAAATACGATATAACGTCCCAGATTCTACCCAGGCTAACAACTTACAAAACTATACATACCACTGGCCTAGAAATAACAACAGACTCCTACCCATCCAAACATCACCCAAAAATTCTCCTGTCTGGCCGCAAATTGCGGCCAGAAAGATTAAATTGGCGACCTCGCTATGGGGTGAGGGTCTCGGGCTCTGGTGGTGTGGTCTATGTCTTGTATACAAGCTCTAGTCAACTCAATTTCAACCTGAACAACCCAGGCCTATAGCAGATCACAGAAATCCAAAAAGTTAATTTGCACAATTTGAAACCCTATGGTATTTTGGTGTAATCTGGGGTATAACTAGGTTTACATGGCCTTAATAACACTTAATTAGGCTAGGTTAACCAATATTAACAGCACTTAGCCATAAGTCCACACAATTCATCACTAAAGGCACAAAACTCACTTTTTAACACTAATTAAGCTTAACAATCACTAGTTTAGCAAGCAAGGAAGTTAGGCTCATATCATACCTCACTTAAGGATTTTAGAGTGCAGGAAGTAGAGGAAGGAGAAGGTTTGGAGCTGCTATGGAGGCTGCTGGAGCTGTTACTGCTCCTGTTGCTGCTGCTACTCCATGCTGCTGCTGATGCTGCTGCTTGCTGCTGCCTCTTCTGCTGCTGTTGCTGGTGCTTCCTCTGCTGCTGCTGCTTCTCTCTCTCTCTCTCTCTCTCTCTCTCTCTCTCTCTCTCACAGCTGAGTGTGTGTGTGTGTGAGAGAGAGTTGGGAGAATAATGAGGAAAGAAATGAGGCACCCTAGTCAACCTCTCTCTCTCTCTCTCATTAAATGAGCATGGCTCAAGCCATATTGCCCATACCCTCTCTCTCCCACTAAGTCAACAAAAGAAAAGAATAACACAAAAATAAATAAAACCCAATTAAATCTCAAAACTCTTAATACAATAGGTTAACCCTTCATGGTTGCTAATCATGGTTTTAACCCCAATTCTAAACCCTAGTTTACATGCACAAGTGTGTGTGTGCCTAGAAAAATCCTAATAAAATATTCCTTAATTAGAATAAAATATCTGAAACTTAATTTGGTAAACTTTTTACCAAAAACTATCTATTAAAATATAATTAACCTCTAAACACGACCTAAGGTGTTACAGTAGCTAACCACCAAAAGAGCGTCGCTGAAAAATATATCCGGCCTTGGAAAAAAAAAGAAGAAAGAAAAAGAAAAAAATGTATATATTGAAAGACCTGGAAACTTCTATTTACGCCTTAATAAGCTCACACATTCGGTAGTCAGTTGATTAGTGCATCAGGAAGCAATAGTTGTCGCATGAAAGGTGTGTGAGCAAATCCGCCTATCATTAATAAAAAGAATTAGTACTGGTTATTAAGGCAAGGATACTATAGCTTGAATTGAATTCTTGAGTGTCGGGGTGAAATGTACATACACGTAGGGGTATACGATTGATATTTGGAGGAGAGGTAGGAATAAAGAATAAGTCTTATGTTTTCTATAAAGATGATAAAAATTCCGGATTGAAGACTGCGCTTTAGAAGAAAAACTCAAGAGATACTGAGGTCTTTATAAACTGACAAAACGTATAGAATGTTCAGCTTGAATGAATAAGAGGTGTGAAGAATAAGGGTGGATATTTCTAACTTAGGATGATAGAGTTTCTAACTTAGATGCTAAACCGTAAGATTAAAGTCGAGGTTAATTTATGAAACCAGCTTGATAAGATTTTGTGAGGAGTATCCGTTGAAAACTCTCAGGAGACAACACTCCTTCTACTAGGGACGCCTAGAGATTTAACAGCTTGTTGCACATGCTAAGTGCAACCGTGATGACTACGAAAGTGAGCTTACGACTTTTGTTTAAAAATAAAATGGTTTTTCTTGGGACGAGCAAAAAATAAGTTTGGGGTATTTGTTCATATCAGATTATTGCATTTAATACCACTCATTCTTATTCACATTTGTATATAGGTAAGTGCTTTTGATCCGTATTTGCTACATGATTACAGATTACAGGTTCTCAGTCCAGAATAATACAAATCACACATATTCTCTACAGTTATAACAAATTTAGAACAACTGCTGAAAACATATAAAATCCGGGTTCCGGTCATCCACATCCGTCATGTGCCGCTTACCAATACAAGGGACAAGATCAAGCGATGGTCATTCGTGTCTGGGAAAAGCACAAAGCACGAGGGAGGCAGCACAAGGATCAAGGTGGTAATGCGAAGCTCGAGGGAGATCAAGACACAAAATTCAATTGAGTTGCCATTTTGGACTATTTAAAATCTGAGAATATTTTGGAAGGATTTTGCAAATGTGAACCTACCAAATAAAAGAAGCTAGCAACACGAGAACTCAAAAGAAAAACAGCGCACCAATCCCAAAGTAGGACCGCGGATCAGCGAAATTTTGGTCATTTTGGCGGCGGATCAGCAGTCCCACTGACGCAAGACTTGACGAATTTTCATGGGTGTTTTGGTCATTGTGTAAGGGCTCAGAATATTGTCCTAGGGTTTCATTTCACTTCCTATAAATGCTCCGGTTCAAAGGCAAAAAAACCATGCTTTATTTTCTTAGGATTAGTTCAGGTTTAGTGTAAACACCCTCTTCTTCATCATCTTTTCTCCATTAAAATGCATTGAGAGTTTTTGAGTGGATGAATAATGAAGATGAGAGTTATATCTAGTTTGTATCTTTTGTATTGTTAACTTAGTTTTTATTACTTGCTTGTTATTTTCTTGCATTGTCTTTTGATTCTTAGATTAATTTTATTACATGTTTGTTAATTAGTTGTTTGTTTTTATTTGATATTCTTCTTCTCTTCTCTTTTATTTATCTTTTGCAAAACTATGATGCTCAAGTGTGATTCTTGCTTAGGTGAGATCTCAAGAAGCTAGTTAATGCCCTCATTCTCATTTCTTTTCTCTTCTTCGATTTTGTTTTCTTTTTATAATGAGTGAGTAGTTTCCTCACTTGTTAGGGTTAAGGAAGGATAGTATGAGTCATGGAAAAATCACTTATGCTTCTCTTCGCCAAACAACTTGAATTAAATCTTGACCAAACAAACACAACCCTCTCCCTTAGACGCGCTACAAATGACATATAGCTGTGCCCTAAGTTGAAACTTCCTTTAGGCGCACTACAGCGTGACATATAGTTGCGACCTAATTGGAGACTTATTGTGGATTTTCGCCTAGAGTTGGAAATAAGAGTATGGAACGGACAGACAAGGGGCGGTAGGATTAGATTTAGCGTTGGAAAGCTTGCTTAAACTCCTATTAGGGACACCTAGAGATTTAACAGCCTGTTGCACATGCTAAGTGCAACCGTGATGACTACGAAAGTGAGCTTAGGACTTTTGTTTGAAAATAAAATGGTTTTTCTCCGGACGAGCAAAAAATAAGTTTGGGGTATTTGTTCATATAAGAATATAGCATTTAATACCACTCATTCTTATGCACATTTTTATATAGGTAAGTGCTTTTGATCCGTATTTGCTACATGATTACAGATTACAGGTTCTCAGTCCAGAATAATACAAATCACACATATTCTCTACAGTTATGACAAATTTAGAACAACTGCCGAAAACATATAAAATCCGGGTTCCGGTCATCCACATCCGTTATGTGCCGCTTACCAATACAAGGGACAAGATCAAGCGATGGTCATTCGTGTCTGAGAAAAGCACAAAGCACAAGGGAGGAAACACAAGGATCAAGGTGGTAACGCGGAGCTCGAGGGAGATCAAGGCACAAAATTCAATTGAGTTGCTATTTTGGACTGTTGAAAATCTGAGAATATTTTGGAAGGATTTTGCAAATGTGAACCTACCAAATAGAAGAAGCTAGCAACACGAGAACTCACAAGAAAAACAGCGCACCAATCCCAAAATAGGATCGCGGATCAGCAAAATTTTGGTCATTTTGGCGGCGGATCAGCGGTCCCACTAACGCAAGACTTGAAGAATTTTCATGGGTGTTTTGGTCATTGTGTAAGGGCTTAGAATATTGTCCTAGGATTTTATTTCACTTCCTATAAATGCTCCAGTTCAAAGGCAAAAAAACCATGCTTTATTTTCTTAGGATTAGTTCTAGTTTAGTGTAAACACCCTCTTCTTCTTCATCTTTTCTCCATTAAAATGTAGTGAGAGTTTTTGAGTGGATGAATATTGAAGATGATGGTTTTATCTAGTTTGTATCTTTTGTATTGTTAACATAGTTTTTATTACTTTCTTGTTATTTTCTTGCATTGTCTTTTGATTCTTAGATTAATTTTATTACATGTTTGTTTTTATTTGATCTTCTTCTTCTCTTCTCTTTTATTTATCTTTTGAAAAACTATGATGCTCAAGTGTGACTCTTGCTTAGGTGGGATCTCAAGAAGCTAGTTTATGCCTTCATTCTCATTTCTTTTCTCTTCTTCGATTTTGTTTTCTTTTTATAATGAGTGAGTAGTTTACTCACTTATTAGGGTTAAGGAAGGATAGTATGAGGGATGAAAAAATCACTTACGCTTCTCTTCGCTAAACAACTTGAATTAAATCTAGACCAAACAAACACAATCCTCTCCCTTAGACGTGCTATAAGTGACATATAACCGTGGCCTAAATTGAAACTTCCTTTAGGCGCACTACAGCGTGACATGTAGTTACGATCTAATTGGAGACTTATTGTGGATATTTCGCCTAGGGTTGGAAATAAGAGTATGGAACGAACAGACAAGGGGCGCTAGGATTGGATTTAGCGTTGGAAACCTTGCTTAAACTCGCAAATACCATTTCTATGTCTTCCTAATCCCTGTTACTTCTGATTATTCCAACTTCATTTCAATGATAGCACAAGACAAGTATAAGAATAATTTCTAACTCTACTAACCAACCCTAACCCTAACAAGTCCTCTTGAATACACACACACACACACACACAATACTTAGGATAGAATTGAACAACTTGGACATTCTTTACTTGACTCGTCTAAAATAAGAACGGAAACACATACCATCTCTTCATGGATCGACTCATACTCAACCGGTTAGCTACTAAGCGAAACCGACTTGATTGCGATAAGTAGAACAAGTAGAACACATATTATATCACGAAACTTCTACAAATCAGGACTCACCGGGAACTTCTGGATGGTATTGTACCTATCGTCAGATAGCAGTTCTCTGGTGATTTGAGTACAGGGTAGTCTGTAGACCATAGACCATCATAGTGTACTGTGTAAGTTCCCACTATACTTTAATTACTACCCAACAACAGCTTTAAAAATCCGTGTATACAGGTTTTAGTTGGGTATAGTCCCGAAGCACATAGAGACAGTGAGCGGTCGAGACGATTCGTCTCTCCCGGTATAGGAAGATGATGTTGCGTTGTGTTTGATTGGCTATAACCATAAGTCCCTGTCCAGACCGGTTGAGATAAACTGATAAGTATTATCGGTTGTCTTTCAGATGGTTATGAGTCGACACGACTTATCGGGTTATTGGGAGTTTGACGGTTTTCACCTATTAGATATTAGTGATATATGCCTTAGAGGTCATTATTGTATAGTACAGGATTATATATTACATTTTGGAAGCTTGAGATTGTTGGGGTCGAAAATTGTACCCCGGTTAACCAAGTCAAAGTCAACCCCAAGCCAGGTGAGCCCAAGCCCAGATCAAGTGGGCCCATGCCCAAGTCGATCCCCGCTGCCGGTCTCCCCCATGCCAAAATGAAATCATGTAATAAATAATTTTGATGTGATTTTTTATGCATGAATGTAAGCGAAATGGGCATAAAGCTAAATTTTTGTAAGCCCATAGCTCATGTGCAAAAGAAATGAGCACATGAGGCATGGGATGGGCAAAATGCCATTTTGTAAAGCCCAAGGGACTATATGAAAATGTGTAACCCTATATAAGGCAACATGATGATGAAAAAAATTCATTCTCCCCAAAAACTAGGGTTTGTGTGCCTCCTTCCCCTTTCTCAAGGGTCTAAAACCTTCTTCCTGTTTTTGAATTAAATCAAGAGTTTAACTCTTCCTTTTTCAAAAAGTAGTTTTTCACCGTAAAACCCACATAGGAGAGCTCGGATCTCCCATCATATCTCTGAATGGGGAGATTTTGAATCTCACTCCCCTTTTCCCCCAAGATCCGCTAACCGAGAGGAAGAAGAAGGAGACCCATCTCCAAAAATCCCACGTTGCGAGGATCCAAGGGTCAAAAGAAGAGCCAAAGATTCCTAGGAGTTTAACTCCTTTCTAGATCTGTTGGAGTTTAACTCCATAAATTAAATTTCTGTTAGGAGTTCAACTCCAAAACCCCTTGGGAGTTCAACTCCCCAACCTAAGGGCTAAGCCCCTTTCCGCTGGTGTTTCCCGTGGTCGCGTGGCGTGCACGTGACCCGTGGGCGCCCAGCGGTCGCGTGCATGGCACGTGACCCGCAGGCGCTAAAGCGTCCAATGGTCGCATGCAGCGCACGTGACCCCGGGCACTAAAGCGCCCACGTGCGCGAACGTGACCCGCGGGCACTAAAGCGCCCACGTGCGCGCACGCCCCGCGGTTGCATGCAAGGCACGTGACCCGCGGGCACTATAGCACCCCCACGTGCGCCCCACGCGACCCGCTCAGCGCCCAGTGGTCGCTTGCAGCGCACATGACCCGCGGACGCCTCACGGTCGCGTGCTACGCACGTGACCCGCTGGCGCCCAGCGCCCACGTGCTACGCACGCGTCTTTAAGACGCTCCTCCCCCAACTTTTTTATGCACTCCACAGTAAACCCCATCCCCCGTTAGAAAAAATTTCTAACGGGGCGCTGCCCCGCACCCCGCAAGGGGGCTGCTGGCCCACTTGACCCCAGCCCGTTATCCGGATAGCGGGACCCCTGTAAAAACTCTGCGGGCCCCCCATATATCCAAAACCCTTTGAAAACACAACACTGCACATTGAGTTCGCATGACCTGTTTGACCCGTCAATCGGAGGTTCCCTCGCTCCAAAGACGAGGGGTAATTAACGGCAGCTTAGTCCGCGGCTGCCGGAGATTCGGATCCCCACAATCAATAAACCCCAGCCTATCTTAGGCAGGGGGAATCTGTAATGCGCCCGACAAGCGCGCGCGTATTCCCATCTCAATGGGGTGACGAAAAACACCAGTTACGCGGCCGGTCTCCGCCCTTGGAATTATGCTCCATTTGGGAAGACCCACTCATGTGTCCTTACGATACATGAGGAGAACAAACTTATGAGATCCTCTCGACTCGTAAGAAAACACCTTCGTGGGATCCTTATGACGCATGGAGGAAAAACACACTTGGGAGTCCCCACGACTCCTAAGGAGAAAGTACACCTATGAGATCCTTTCGACTCGTAGGGAGAAAATGCTTTTATGGGACCCTTACGGCTCATAAAATTGAAAAGTCTTAGGTGATAGGGACCTAAACCTGTCTCCTAAGCCATCGCTCCCCAACAGGCAAAGGCAAATGATGAATTGCTCCTGGCACCTGTGCTTCAGTGTTAGCAACGCTGATGCCGACCCCTACCCAAAAAATTCCAAGCTTCCGATCCAATAGACCCCTAATTCTTTAAACTGGGAACAAATGACCTCTAAGTCGTTAAACCGGGAACAGATGACCTCTAAGTCGTTAAAATGAAAACAGATGACCTATAAATCGTTAAACTAGGCATAATAGACCCCCTAAGTCTTTAAACTGGGAACAGATGACCTATAAGTCGTTAAACTGGAAACAGATGACCTCTAAGTCGTTAAACTGGTTACAATAGACCCCTAAGTCTTTAAACTGGGAACAGATGACCTCTAAGTCATTAAACTGGAAACAGATGACCCCTAAGTCATTAAACTGGGAACGAGAGAAATCCACTCATGTGTCCTCTCGATGCATGAGGAGAACAAAACTTGCGAAATCCTTACGACTCGTAAGAAAACGCCTTTGTGGGATCCTTACGACTCACAAAGGAAAAACACGCTTGGGGTTCCTCACGACTCCTAAGGAGAAAATGCACCTACGGCATCCTTACGACTCGTAGGGAGAAAATGCTTTTATGGGACCCTTACGGTCCATAAAATTGAAAAGCCTTAGGTGATAGGGATCTAAACCTGTCTCCTAAGCCATTGTTAGTGTATATGCCCTAGGGGCCATTATTGTATCATACTAGTTTGTATATTACTTAATGGAAGCTTGGGATATTCACATGTATATAACAGTCTTGCTAAACATGGTAGTATGCTACTTGGTTTTTCTATCTTAATATGTGAGTATACGTATTGATAGAGCTCTTAGGATCTTGCTTGACTACCACCGTTGTGATGGCAGTCACACTAGTGGGGGCTGGGTAGTCTACAAGCACATCCTTATTCAGGTCCCTAGTCGTAGGATTATCGAGACAGGGCATCGATACTCCGGAGTAGACTAGTGTGTACGCTTCTCATCCCAGTTGGGGAGATGGTCTGTCCCATAGCCGTCAGTACGTCGTACTGGAGATAGTATACAGGTGCTCATTGGGTTACGGGTACACCAGACAGGACTCGCAGGGAACTGTTGGTTGGGTTTTATACCAGTCGTCAGTTAACAGTTCCCAGGTGACATGAGTACAGCATAGTCCGCAGACTTGACACTGCTACTTCGCCTCGAGTGTGTCCCACTGTTCTTAGATTGCTACCCTACCACGGCTCAAAGGAGTCGTGCAAACAGGTAGCAGTTGGGTGCAGTCCCGAGCACTTGGAGGCAGTGGCGGTTAGACAGGATTCGTCTCTCCCGGTATTGGGAGTTGATATCGCGCTGTGTCAGAGAGCCATTACGCAAAGTCCCTGGCCAGGGCAAGCGAGATTTACTGGTAGGTTCCAGTAGTTTCTCAGGGTGTAATGGGCTACGCTCCGACACGACTTATACCGCTATTAGGGGACTGACGCTTGCCGCCCCCTAGGCCCGATATGCGATAGTCTTAGACGAACATACCGGACTGTATGGAGATTGTCACATCAGGCTCAGTAAGAGTTCAGATGGGTTTCCTCATCGGCCTTCTTATCGACATCTACCTGGGGACCGTTACGTACAGCTAGTGCTGCTTACGGTCTATGGTTAAACCCACTGCCAGCGTAGTAGTCGAGTCATTAGAGTCCCACACAGAGAGTTTTCCTGCTCCAGGCGGAACGATATAGAGGTCGTATGGTTTTACGACAAGGGTTCGGACGCATACGTGTGTTTACGCACTTACGACTTTCGGACAGTTTTTACTAGTCGGCTTTGGTTTAAGCCAGATTCTAGTATCGGGATATTGGATTTATACAGTCTAAAGTTTTTTCGTGTTTTCACGGATAGGAGGGGCGTTCTTGTAATTTCACGAGAAGCTTCTAGAAGATGGTGACTTGGGGGTTTAGGTGGCATATGCATTAAATGAGATTAGTGACTCATTTGTGTAATTCATCCATGTTATTAATGCATCATAAATGCTTAATGACTCATGGAGATGAATCACCCATTTGTATTTATAAAGCATGGTTGTTAAATCCATTATTCTATTTATTTGATAAAGATAAATGCTTCATATATATCATGATAAATCACAATCTCATTCTCATTCTCATGCTCACCTTCTCTCTCCTCAAGCTGTCTCTCTTCAAACCCTAATCCTCCCCTCTCATGTGTTGAGATCAAGGATTAGAATAGACTAATCACTCCATAATCCAACTCTATATCACCTAGGTTACTTGGATTAGCACTTTAAGAAACCTAGTTACCTCTAGTTTGAGGTGAAACTTGAAGTATAGCTCTCGGGTGGATCGTCTACTACTTGAAGAAGGCCGAGGAGGAGGTGGAGAATGAAAAGACGAAGGACACGGTTCATTAGGTATAATCACTTCACATAGTAGTTTAGAACTCCTATGCTTTTGTTAGTTATCGTTTAGCAACGATTCTTGAAGTTAGTCGATGTTATAGCAAAGAACAATATCGTTTTTCATACTTCCGCCTCCCCACAAGTCGTGGGGTGTTGTACATCGACTTACAGTGGTATCAGAGCCTCGCTAAACAATAATTAACTCTTTAGCAAAGTCGTATGAATTTCGAACGGAAAACGAACCGGAAAACACATCGATATCACCATGTTTCTGTCGAATTTAAAACAGGCTCTAAAAATTTTTCAGGTTGCTGAAGTATAACAAGCATAGAAAGATAAGAACACTGGAGAAAAATGGGTTAATGAATCGGCCATACAGCCGCGGAACCGCGGCCGATCCCACAGATCCGCCTCGGATCCGCGGCCGAGTTGGGGCCGATTCGAACCAGTTTGCTCCAATTATTCTTTTGTGATATTTTTGTATTTTCTGGAATGTTTATTTTCTTCTCAAAGTCTCAGGTGCATAGAGAAGTTTTGGGAGTAGAATCTGATATGTTTGCTCGATCGAAATTATACAATGTTTACTAATTTGATTATATCTGTGATTGTATAATATGTTCGTAAACCTCCCCTAACTGCTAGTATGTCGGTTGGCAGGGGGTTGCACATTTCTGTAATAGTTTTTACTGTTTGTGATTATGAACTGTATTAGACTGTTGTGATGATTAGCCAGGGTTTTGTAATGGGTTATTATTTTAATTCATTCAATGTAAATGTAATTTGTTGTAATATTATTTTGCGGGTCACATCCAGGTTGCGGTTGTAGCCACCGTTGTATTATTTCATTTTACTGTTTTTGCTCCTAGGATAGACCCAAGGTGGGGTGCACAAACTACCGGGTACTTTGAAGTGTTTAGTGGCCTACTCACGTTGTTGAGGGAGACCGCTTCACTTCGGGTACTTGGCGGGTAGTTTGCCGTACCCGTAGGGGTCTAGGATGGGGTAATGGCTATTCATCACAACTGTATAATCCGTCTTTTGTTGCAGGCTCAAAACAAACACGGATTGCTTGCATATCCAATAATGTTCATCTGAGATCTGGAATGCCTATTATTGCGTCTGAAGAATGTACAATATCTATATATGATAGCTATTTAGACGTCACTTATGTTTTACACCCGCGCTAGCCCAGCCCCCGCTCTGTCGTTAGTTAAGTAACCTAACGGGTGATGACGGGACCCAGAAACGAATGCGGATGGCATAAGAGGACGTTGTATTTTCGTTGTTTTCTGCAATGATAGGTTAATGATGGGACGCATTATTACTAATGCAAAGAAAATAAACCAAAGTTTAATCGTTGGAACAATTTAAAAGAAACCACTCGGTTATTTTTAAAACAGAAGATATTTTTAAAATTGCGGAGTTTTAACCACTCCTTTTAAAAAAAAGCTATCTGGTTCCTTCGGTTATATCAAGTTCACTACGTTCACGGTTTCGCCAAAACCATTCGTAGCCCTCCGTGATTTCATTTGAGTATTCAGTAGTATTCAAGCTATGTATTTTGACCTAACGCCAAGGCATAATGTTTGGTAGCTGCTGGGTATTCATTTGTTGCATAAATAGATGAGTTAATTTGGGACAGTCGTATTATCATTTTGGCCGAACGTCAAGGATATATACGGATGGGTTCAAATTAACAAGATAATGATGGGTAAAACTTGACATGTGACTTATGACATTTTGACCTAACGCCAAGGTCATAAGAGCATGGGGCAAAAAAAAAATTATATCGGGAATTTCTAAAGAAACTGAAATTTGCAAAGAGATGCATACCATTTGGAGTTTGATGAATGTTGGTAAGATTCCTTCAGCATTATCAGACGATGATATTTGGATCCCGATCCTACTGTAAGTATATGCTACTTATCAAGATATTCGTCACTTAACGATCAATGCTATAAACCAAGTAGGTGTCGAGAAAGGTGTCAGCGGGGCTACACCCCCAGAGAAAAGAGGTTATTTAATTAAGGAACTTCGCGAAAGCGTTGGAAAACCTCCCTCGAAGTATCGACACTGGCCTGGCTGAACGGTTAAGCAAGTATTGTACGGTGAGAATAGTCCTGGCTAGTTCTTCCTTTTTGGTTTGAGGAGGGATTCGAAAAACAGTGGGAGCCATCCAGTTTAGATAAACTAAAAACCACTCTAAACTTGCAAGAGCATCATGCTAAAGTGTTTTCTTCTCTCTCTCCTAATTGCAGCGACCCTGAAAATGATTGGACTTAAGTTACTTTTAGAGAAAAATATACTGACAGGGCCAAACTATAAAGATTGGCTGCGGAATATCAAAATGGCTTTGACCTATGACAAATTGGGGTACGTCCTCACCGCTAAGGCACCTGCTGTCCCAGGTCCCAAATCCAGTAATGCGGATAAGGAAATTCGCAAAACCTGGGAGTATGATTGCGTGAAGGCCAAGTGCATCGTGCTTGCCTCGATGAATAATGAACATCAGAGCAGGCACGAGGATATGGAACTAGATGCCATATTTCTCCATACAAAGGAACTTTATGGAGAGCAATCTCGTATAGCAAGATACGAGACCTCAAAGAACTTGTTTCGAGAGAGGTTGGCCGTCGGATCATCGGTAGGAGAACGTGTCCTAAAGATGATAGGCTATATAGAAGAGCTCGCAGACCTTGGGACGACTTTGGATAATGAGCTCTATACAGACCTTATTCTCCAGTCCCTTCCTTCCACCTACGCCCAGTTTATTCTGCATTTCAATATTCAAAGAAAAGAAGTTGAACTTCCAGAACTCCTTAACATGTTGAGGAGTGCAGAGGGCACCTTGCAGAAGGCAAGGGAAACACCCGCTATGTTTGTTAGCGGTGCTTCTTCTTCCGGGTCCAAGGTTAGGGCCAAAGGAAGGAAGAAGAAGGCCGCCACCAGACCTAGAGGAGGTGTTAGTAAGGTGGGAGCGAAGGGAAAGAAAAAGATTGCAGTGCCAGTAGTGGCCCAGGATGAGTGCTTCCATTGTCACAGGAAAGGGCACTGGAAGAAAGATTGCAAGGCGTGGAACGCCAAGAACCAGGGACCGAAGCAAGCTGTGGCTTCGACTTCAGGTGTGTTTGTAATTGAGAATTGTCTATCAATCAACTCTACTTCCTGGGTATTGGATACCGGATCAGAATCTCATATATGCAATTCATTGCAGGCACTGAGAAACCGTAGGGTGCTGAAGGAAGGTGATATGACCCTAAAGATTGCTAACGGAGCTAGCGTAGGAGCTGTGTCCGTCGGGGATTATCACCTGGGATTGACGAGTGGACATATTTTGGTTTTACATAACTGTTTTGTGTACCTAGTTTAACGTGTAATATCATATCAGTTTCCTTGTTATCAAATAAAGGTTATGATTTCACGTTTGTAAACGATGTTGTTAACATCCACCTTAATCATAGTTTGATTGGGTCCGATACACTGAATAACGGTATATATGTCTTAAACCAACTCCAGATTTTCAATATCCAGAACACACTAAAAAGAAAGTCTCCAGATTTAAATAAGGCTTTCTTATGGTATTGTAGACTAGGTCACATCAATGAGACAAGGTTAACTAAGTTACATAGAGAAGGATATTTGGACTCGTTCGAATATCAAACCTATGCCACTTGTGAATCATGTCTCAAAGGAAAGATGACAAAGACTCCATTCACTGGACATGGAGTAAGAGCGAGCGAGCTCTTAGGACTCTTACACAGCGATGTATGCGGTCCAATGTCTACACATGTAAGAGGTGGTTTTTCCTATTTCATTACTTTTACGGATGATTATTCAAGGTACGGATTCATTTATCTGATGAAACATAAATCCGAGGCTTTTGAAAAATTCCAGGAGTATAAGAATGAAGTAGAAAACCAAACCGGCAAAAGTATCAAGACACTAAGATCTGATCGAGATGGTGAATACTTAAGTGCCGAGTTCCTAAGTTACCTAAAAGAGAAAGGAATTCTCTCTCAGCTTACTCCTCCATACACTCCACAGTATAATGGTGTATCGGAGAGACGGAATCGAACCCTATTGGATATGGTACGATCCATGATGAGTAATGCTGAGTTACCACGATCTTTCTGGGGTTATGCGCTAGAATCAGCGGCATATCTTTTAAACATGGTTCCTACCAAGACTGTGCCTACCACGCCATATCAGATGTGGAGTGGGAAGAAACCCCATCTTCAGTATGTAAAGATATGGGGATGTCCAGCTTTTGTTAAAAAGCAGCATGTGGACAAGCTCGAGGCACGATCAGTAAAATGTCAGTTTGTGGGATATCCAAAGAACTCCAGGGGATATCTATTCTATTACGCAGAAGAACAAAAGGTTTTTGTTTCTCGTAATGCCCATTTTCTAGAACATCAGTTTTTAGAAAAAGAAACAAGTGGGAGCGAAATAGAACTGGAAGAAATTCCAGAACCATAAACTACTACTGAAAGTTTGGTAGAACCAGTAGTTCAAGAAGAACAGGACATTCCCGCACCCCTCCGCAGGAGTAGTAGGCCGTCTCATCCGCCTGAGAGATACTACGGTTTTCTCATAGATGGGGATAGAGAGGATTGCATCATTGATGATGATGAACCTACTAGCTTCCAGCAGGCCATCCAGAGCGGCGACTCGGTACGATGGCTAGATGCAATGCGGACCGAGATGGAGTCCATGTACACCAACAAAGTATGGACTTTGGACTTTGCTCCAGATGGGGTAAAACCCATAGGATGCAAATGGATCTTCAAGAAAAAGATTGGTGTAGATGGACAGGTGGAAACCTATAAGGCTAGACTTGTTGCAAAGGGTTTTCGTCAAAGACCTGGTTTGGACTATGACGAAACTTTTTCTCCAGTGGCTATGCTCAAATCCATTCGGGTCCTTCTTGCAATTAGTGCCTTCCATGATTATGAAATCTGGCAGATGGACGTAAAGACGGCTTTTCTGAATGGTAATTTAGAAGAGTGCGTCTATATGGATCAGCCAGAAGGTTTCAATCAGAGTGGGAGCAGCGGTAAAGTATGCAAGTTGCTTAAGTCCATTTATGGACTAAAGCGAGCATCGCGGAGTTGGAACATCTGTTTTGATGAAACGGTCAAAGAATATGACTTTATCAAAAATCCAGATGAACCATGTATATATAGTAAAGTTGTAGCCAGAAGTGTTGTATTCCTCGTCTTGTACGTGGATGACATTCTAATGATAGGAAATGACATTCCTATGCTACAATCTGTCAAAGGATTCTTGTCACACAGGTTCTCCATGAAAGACCTGGGTGATGCCTCTTACATTCTGGGGATCCGGATCTATCGTGATAGATCCAAGAGGATGTTGGGACTTTCGCAGTCCAGGTATATCAACACTATACTGAAAAGATTCAGTATGGAAGATTCTAAGCGCGGTAATCTACCGGCTTGTCACGGAATCACCCTCTCCAAAAAGATGTCTCCCAAGACTGATTTGGAAAGGGAACGCATGTCTATTATACCCTACGCTTCTGCGGTAGGCTCTATAATGTATGCGATGTTATGCACCAGACCAGATGTAGCTTACGCACTGAGCGTGGTAAGCCGGTATCAGTCAGACCCAGGGGAGAATCACTGGATAGCAGTAAAGAACATTCTCAAGTACCTGAGAAGGACTAAGGAGATGTTCTTGGTTTACGGCGGAAAAGACCTCAAGTTAGAGGCCTTTGCTGATTCAGGCTTCCAGAGTGATAAGGACGATTCCAAGTCCATGTCGGGTTATGTCTTTACCCTCAATGGAGGGGCGGTGTGCTGGAAGAGTTCCAAGCAGGACACCGTTGCTGACTCGACGATGGAAGCGGAGTATATTGCTGCTTGCGATGCCACAAAAGAAGCAGTCTGGATGAAGAAGTTCCTAACAGAACTTCAGGTGGTTCCTACCATAGTTGATCCAATACCTCTATATTGCGACAACAACGGAGCTATAGCTTTAGCGAAGGAACCAAGGTCCCATCAGAAGTACAGACACATCTTAAGGCGGTATCACCTGATCAGGGAGATCATTGATCTTCGGGAGATCGAGGTTCGGAGAGTTGCTACTGAAGAGAACATTGCTGATCCATTCACGAAGTCCCTACCTCAGATTCAGTTCGAGAGGCTACTCGAGATCATCGGTCTTCGATATGCCAGTACATGGCCCTAGTGCAAGTGGGAGATTGTTAGTGTATATACCCTAGGGGCCATTATTGTATCATACTAGTTTGTATATTACTTAATGGAAGCTTGGGATATTCACATGTATATAACAGTCTTGCTAAACATGGTAGTATTCTACTTGGTTTTTCTATCTTAATATGTGAGTATACGTATTGATAGAGCTCTTAGGATCTTACTTGACTACCAGCGTTGTGATGGCAGTCACACTAGTGGGGGCTGGGTAGTCTACAAGCACATCCTTATTCAGGTCCCTAGTCGTAGGATTATCGAGACAAGGCATCGATACTCCAGAGTAGACTAGTGTGTACGTTTCTCATCCCAGTTGGGGAGATGGTCTGTCCCACAGCCGTCAGTACGTCGTACTGGAGATAGTATACAGGTGCTCATTGGGTTACGGGTACACCGGACAGGACTCGCAGGGAACTGTTGGTTGGGTTTTATACCAGTCGTCAGTTAACAGTTCCCAGGTGACATGAGTACAGTATAGTCCGCAGACTTGACACTGCTACTTCGCCTCGAGTGTGTCCCAATGTTCTTAGATTGCTACCTTACCACGAGTCAAAGGAGTCGTGCAAACAGGTAACAGTTGGGTGCAGTCCCGAGCACTTGGAGGCAGTGGCGGTTAGACAGGATTCGTCTCTCCCTGTATTGGGAGTTGATATCGCGCTGTGTCAGAGAGCCATTACGCAAAGTCCCTGGCCAGGGCAAGCGCGATTTACTGGTAGGTTCCAGTAGTTTCTCAGGGTGTAATGGGCTACGCTCCGACACGACTTATACCGCTATTAGGGGACTGACGCTTGCCACCCCCTAGGCCCGATATGCGATAGTCTTAGACGAACAGACCGGACTGTATGGAAATTGTCACATCAGGCTCAGTAGGAGTTCGGATGGGTTTCCTCATCGGCCTTCTTATCGACATCTACCTGGGGACCGTTACGTACAGCTAGTGCCGCTTACGGTCTGTGGTTAAACCCACTGCCGGCGTAGTAGTCGAGTCATTAGAGTCCCATACAGAGAGTTTTCCTGCTCCAGGCGAAACGATATAGAGGTCGTATGGTTTTACGACAAGGGTTCGGACGCATACGTGTGTTTACGCACGTACGAATTTCGAACAGTTTTTACTAGTCGGCTTTGGTTTAAGCCAGATTCTAGTATCGGGATATTGGATTTATACAGTCTAAAGTTTTTCCGTGTTTTCACGGATAGGAGGGGCGTTCTCGTAATTCACGAGAAGCTTCTAGAAGATGGTGACTTGGGGGTTTAGGTGGCATATGCATTAAATGAGATTAGTGACTCATTTGTGTGATTCATCCATGTCATTAATGCATCATAAATGCTTAATGACTCATGGAGATGAATCACCCATTTGTATTTATGAAGCATGGTTGTTAAATCCATTATTCTATTTATTTGATAAAGATAAATGCTTCATATATATCATGATAGATCACAATCTCATTCTCATTCTCATGCTCACCTTCTCTCTCCTCAAGCTCTCTCTCTTCAAACTCTAATCCTCCCCTCTCATGTGTTGAGATCAAAGATTAGAATAGACTAATCACTCCATAATCCAACTCTATATCACCTAGTTTACTTGGATTAGCACTTTAAGAAACCTATTTACCTCTAGTTTGAGGTGAAGCTTAAAGTATAGCTCTCGGGTGGATCGTCTACTACTTGGAGAAGGCCGAGGAGGAGGTGGAGAACGAAAAGATGAAGGACACGGTTCATTAGGTATAATCACTTCACATAGTAGTTTAGAACTCCTATGCTTTTGTAAGTTATCGTTTAGCAACGATTCTTGCAGTTAGTCGATGTTATAGCAAAGAACAAGATCGTTTTTCATACTTCCGCCTCCCCGCATGTCGTGGGGTGTTGTACATCGACTTACAGCCATCGCTTCCCAATAGGGAAAGGCAAATGATGATTCTCTCCTGGTACTATATTCCAGTGTAGCGGTGCTGATGCCGGCTCAAAAACCAATTCCCAAATCCTTCCGGGGCAAATGATGAGTTGCTCCTGGCATTATTCCAATGCAACAATACAGATGCCGACCCAAAACCAATTCCCAAATCCTCCCGGGGCAAATGATGGGTTGCTCCTGGCATTATTCCAGTGCAGCAATGCATATGCCGACAAAAAACCAACCCCCAAATCCTGTCATGGCAGATGATGATTCGCTCCTGGTACCATATTCCAATATAGCGGTAATGATGTCAACCCAAATCAAACTAATAACCTCTGCAGCGGAATCATGCTTCGCCTCGGGATATCCGCCTTCCCTGCCGGAATTATGCTCCGCCTTGAAATCAAGTCGACCAGTGACACTCCGTGCCGGGGACAAGTCGACCAGTGACACTCCGTGTCGGGGACAAGTCGACCAACGACACTCCATGCCGGGGACAAGTCGAACAGCCAGCGACACTCCGCGCCGGGGACAAGTCGACCAGCGACACTCCGTGCCAGGGACAAGTCGACCAGCGACACTCCGTGCCGGGGACAAGTCGAACGGCCAGCGACACTCTGCGCCGGGGACAAGTCGACCAACGACACTCCGTGCCGGGGATAAGTCGAATGGCCAGTGACACTCCGCGCCGGGAACAAGTCGACCAGCGACCTCCCTGTCGGAATCATGCTCCGCCTCGGAATCAGGTCAACCAGCGACACTCCGTGCCGGGGACGAGTTGACCAGCGACACACCGTGCCGGGAACAAGTCGAACATCCAGCGACACTCTATACCGGGGACAAGTCGACCAATGACACTCCGTGCTGGGGACAAGTCAACCAGCGATCTCCCTGTCGGAATCATGCTCCGCCTCGGAATCAGGTCAACCAGCGACACTCCGTGCCAGGGAAAAGTTGACTAGTGACACTCCGTGCCGGGAACAAGTCGAACAACCAGCGACACTCCATGCCGGGGAAACGTCAAACAGACACTCCGCGTCAGGGATACGTCATACACCGACACTCCGTCTCGGAGACACGTCAAGCATCGACCGTCCATGTCATAAAAAGGGCAGTGCAGGCTTCCTACAAAGCGGGAACTAAATCACTCCGTGCCGGGGAAGCGTCTACTACGGACACTCCGTCTCGGAGACGCGTCAAGTGTCGACCGTCTGTGTCGTATAAAGGGCAGTGCATCCGAATAAGTGGGAACCAAAGCAAGTCGCCTCCACGCAAAAGAAGATCCATCAATCTTATACACAACCCATATATGTTGTGTGCATTTATTGATGGGGGCACTTTGTTGGGGTCGAAAATTGTACCCCGGTTGACCAAGTCAAAGTCAAAGTCAACCCCAAGCCAGGTGAACCCAAGCCCAGGTCAAGTGGGCCCATACCCAAGTCGAGCCCCGCGGCCGGTCTCCCCCATGTCAAAATGAAATCATGTAATAAATAATTTTGATGTAATTTTTTATGCATGAATATAAGCGAAATGGGCATAAAACCAAATTTTTGTAAGCCCATGGCTCATGTGTAAAAGAAATGAGCACATGAGGCATGGGATGGGCAAAATACTATTTTGTAAAGCCCAAGGGGCTATATGAAAATGTGTAAGCTTATATAAGGCAACATGATGATGAAATAAAAAAAATTCATTCTCCTCCAAAACTAGGTTTTGTGTGCCTCCTTCCCCTTTCTCAAGGGTCTAAAACCTTCTTCCTCCTTTTGAATTAAATCGAGAGTTTAACTCTTCCTTTTTCAAAAAGAAGTAGTTTTTCACCGTAAAACCCACAAAGGGAAGCTCGGATCTCCCATCAGATCTCTGAAAGGGGAGATTTTGAATCTCACTCCCCTTTTCCCCCAAGATCCGTCCAACCGAGAGGAAGAAGAAGGAGACTCATCTCCAAAAATCCTATGTTGGAAGGATCCAAGGCTCAAAAAAAGAGCCAAATATTCTTAGGTGTTTAACTCCTCTCTAGATCTGTCGGAATTTAACTCCATAAATTAAATTTCTGTTAGGAGTTCAACTCCAAAACCCCTTGGGAGTTCAACTCCCCAACCTAGGGGCTAAGCCCCTTTCCGCTGGTGTTTCCCGTGGTCGCGTGCTGCGCACGTGACGCTCGGGCGCCCAGCGGTCGCATGCATGGCACGTGACCCACGGGCGCTAAAGCGCCCAATGGTCGCATGCAGCATACGTGACCCCAAGCACTAAAGCGCCCACATGCGCGCGCATGACCCACGGGCACTAAAGTGCCCACGTGCGTGCACGCCCCGCGGTCGCATGCAAGGAACGTGACCCGCGGGCAGTATAGCACTTACGCGCGCCCCACGCAACCCGCTCAGCGCCAGTGGTTACGTGCAGCGCACGTGACCCGCGGGCGCCTCGCGGTCGCGTGCTGCGCATGTGACCCGCTGGCGCCCAGCGCCCACATGCCACGCACGCGTCTTTAAGACGCTCCTCCCCCCCCATTTTTTTATGCACTTCACAGTAAACCCCATCCCCCGTTAAAAAAAATTTCTAACGGCGCGTTGTCCCGCACCCCGCAAGGGGGCTGCTAGCTCCCTTGACCCCCAGCCCGCTATCCGGGTAGCGCGACCCCCGTAAAAACTCTGCGGGGCCCCCGATATATCCAAAACCCTTTCAAAACACAACACTGCACATTGAGTTCGCATGACCTGTTTGACTCGTCAATCGGAGGTTCTCTCGCTCCAAAGACGATAGGTAATTAACGACAGCTTAGTCCGCGGCTGCTGGAGATTCAGATCTCCATAATCAATAAACCCCAGCCTATCCTAGGCAAGGGGAATCTGTAATGCGCCCGACAAGCGCGCGCGTATTCCCATCTCAATGAGGTGACGAAAAACACCCTACAGAGATATATACAGATATATAACAGTCTTGCTCAATATGATAGTATGCTATCTAGTTTGTATCTATCTTAACATGTGTATATGTTTCTTTTAATATATCGCTAATACATGTTGATAGAGCCCGTAGGATTTTTGCTTAACTATTAGCGTTGTGATGGCAGTCACACTAGTGGGGGATAGGTAGTCTATAAGCATATCCTTAAACTTGTCTCTAGTCATAGCATTATCGAAACTGGGTATCGATACTCCAGTGTAGACTAGTGTATACATTTCTTATCCTCGTCAGGGGAGATGGCCTGTCCCGCAGCCATTGGGATATGGTACCAAAGATAGTATACAGGTGCTCATTAGGTTATGAGTTACACTGGACGGACTCACTGGGAACTGTTGGTTGGTATTATACCTATCGTCGGATAGCAGTTCTCCGGTGACATAAGTACAGGTTAGTCCGTTGACTTAGCATTGCTATTTGTCTCGAGTGTGTTCCCATTATACTTAGATTTTTATCCTACCATGGTTTTAAAGAGTCGTGCAAACAGGTAGTGGTTGGGTGCAGTCCCAAAACACTTGGAGGCAGTAGGTGATAGAAGGGATTCATCTCTCCCGGTATTAGGAGTTGATATCGCTCTATGTACGGTTGGCCGATACTGCAAGTCCCTAGTCAGGTTAAGTGAGATTTACTGGTAGGTACACCAGTAGTTTCTCAGGTTGTATTGGGTCCCACACCGACACGACTTGTTGCGCTATTAGGGGTCTGACGTTAACCACCCCTAGGCCCGATATGTGATACTCTTAGACAAACAGACCGGACTGTATCGAGAATGTCACATATAGGCTCAGTAGGGGTTCGGACGAGTTTTCTTGTCGATATTCTTTTCGACGGATACCTGGGTAGTCGTTACGTACGGCTAGTGTCACTGACGTGCTTATGGTTAAACTCACTGCCAGCGTATTGTCGAGTCTTCAGAGTCCCACAAAGAGGGTTTCTCAGTTCAGGCGAAACGGTGTAGTTTGTGTATTTCGATAGGCTCGAGTGTTCGATTGAACACGTGTATTTATACACTTGCTTTAATCGGACTATTTAGTAGTACTAGCAGGTTTAAAGACATCAAGTTTTGGTGCTAGTATTATATTGCTCTCTTTTGGGTATTTGTATTTTAACATGAATACAATATTTATACGAATACGAGTATTTGTATGAATATGTGTATTTGTGTCTTTATATAAATACATCTATTTCTTTCTAAATATGAATACGCGTATTTTGTATTTTCGGTACAAATACGGTATTCGTATTTTGGTAGAAATACGGTATACGAATTTATTATAAATATGGGTTTGATATACTTGTTTATATAATATATATGTGTGCGTGTGTGCGTGTGTGTGTGTGTGTGTATCAAGTGAGGTAGCTACACTCTCTCTCATTTCTTCATGGATGAATGGAGATGTGTGTGGACTTGTGACTCACACTAGTGAGTCACTAGCTCAGCCACTTGTTTATTTCTAGTATGAAGAGATAAGTAAGAGAGTGTGAAAAAATGATGAGTTTTTTTTATCTAGTAAAGATTTTTCTCTAGTTTCCATCTCTTCATCTTCTTCTTACTCACTTGCTTACTAGAGATTTGAGGGATTAAAAGAGAGCATCTTGTTTCATAAACTACACCCCTAAGTATCTTGTCCTAGCAAGACTCAATTTTTAGTTATTTCGTGGAAGCTATCGCTTGAATTAGTATTCTCGGGTGGATCGTCTTTGACACAGGAGTTCGACTTCGAAAGCTCGATTGGAGTACCCTAGGAGCTTAAGCTTAAGGAGTGGACTTTTCAAGACCCGAAAGACCGTCTACAAAGATTGTTACACTAACCTAGTAGTTAAAACTCTAGTTAGTGTTGTTTAGTTTAGTATTTGGGCTTGTATTCTAGGGTTTCAAGTGTGTGGTGCTCAAAATTTTAAAGTTTTTGATTCTGCAAAGTCGTAGTGCTCAAGATTCTATAACCTTTTCACTGCTGATTTAGCGGGTGCGAAATTAACAGTTTACCGACAATAGAAATTTTTATATTGCTAAATCAACGGTGAAAAGGTTATAGAATCACATGAAATTTGGTGTGTGCATCTTAGATGATAAAGATGAAGATGATGGATGCCTATTATCGGAAAAAAATGGGGGAGGATGTATTTTTTCGATACCATAGAAGGAAATTCCCTCTCTCTCTCTCTCTCTCTCTCTCTCTCTATATATATATATATATATATATATATATATAATGACGATTGAAATTTAAATATTTAAAAGGATAAGTGATACCGTGTCCGATGAAAAAACTGCTGAACATTAGCGGTATGGCGCGCGTCCCACCTAAGATGGAGCGGGTATTTCGTGTATGTACGGATCTCGGATCCCATATAATCCCTCCAACTTGGTCGAGTTAGAACCAACTGGCATACCATCCTTGTTGAGCATCAGCATCCATGGTCCAACACCATCGGATGTCCTGGAGCAAGCGGACCCAGTTAGACTCCTCTTCCTACCACTGCTAAAGCCTATAAAAAAGATATATATACATACAAAATATTATAATATTCAGAGTATGTATATAACATTTGACAAATTTAAATTACAATCGTTATTTAAAAACTTTAAGCAATAATGATTATACCCGCCGTCCCTAGCGTGGTGCTAGAATTGGCGCCAGACGCTATACTGGTAGAATGTGGATCTACAAACAATAAATTGTTAGATGATTCAACAGAATTTAATTGATAACTAAAAATTCAATAGATAACAAATTGTAATGGTGTATTAAATTTTAAATGAGTAAACTATATACTATATGAAGGAGTGACTGGGGTGCCCAGATCTACTACGGCGCTAATAGGGGCAGGCGGGGCTGATGCGGCTTCTGGGGGTCCTCTGACGCTAGTAGGGGCGCTGGTAAAGATAGACGGGGCTGCTGCGGCTGCTATAGCGCTAGTAGGGGCGCTGGTATGGATAGGTGAGGTTGCTGCGGCAGTGTTAGGTTTAATTGACGGTTTGGTTAAGTTTAGTTTCAATTGACGATTTAGCTATAAAATTGGCCCCGAATATGCTCTCTTTGAAGCAGAAGAAGGGAGGTCTGAGAATGAAGAGTAAGAAGAGGATTTACTTCAGAACGAGGATTTACAGCAGCAGCAAAATTTTTGGGAACAAGCACAAAAATTAAAATTAAACCAAAAAAAAATTAACCGGTTTTATACTTACCTCTTGACGACCGGTGACGAGCTTCGATCGAGCGGCGGCAAGCTTTGAGCAGCGAATGCGAATCGACGGCCATGGAGGTGAGGAGAGACGGTGCCGGTGACGGAGGAGGTAGCGACGGCCATGGAGGTGAGGAGAGACGGTGCCGGTGACGGAGTTCAATCGGCGGGGGATTTTAGCGCTCGAAGGAAAATTTGGGGGAAAAGAAGATGCTCGAAAGAAAATTTGGGGAGTTCTGGGTTTTTATCTCTAGTAGGTTGTAGGGCCCGCCATATTTTTACATTCGTAGCAATCATAACCGTTAACAAATCTATTAAAACCTTAACGGTTGGAACCGCTACCAATTTTCCATTACTGTTGGGTACATTTGTAGCCGTGATAAATAATCACAAAATGAGAACTGGATTAGGAAGTCCATACGTAGCAGGAACTTTTTTCACAGAGAAAACCCATGGCCATAAAATCACATCGCAACCATCGTATAACTCGATATTAATTACAGCTGTAAAAGGCTCGATCTTCGCAGCTTAAGACCTTCTCATCAACACCCTAAGCAGCACAAAATCACAGCTTTTCACCAAAAAGATTAAAACTAAGAATGCAGTCGTTGTTTCCTCTAAGCATGCAGTGCTAGCTTCAGGGGCGGACCCACTTGAGGGCAGGATGGGGCCATGGCCCAACCATGTTTTGAAAAATAAACATTATATATATATATATATATATATATATATATATATATATATATATATATATATATATATATATTGATGTGTACATATATCATTATATAAATATAAATAAAAACATGGAGATGAGGGTTGCCTAGTGGTCTTAGGCGCAAGCGAGGTGTGTGGGTTCAACTCCCACTTGATATATATATATATATATATATATATATATATATATATATATATATATATATTTGAAATTAAATTATTCTCACACTATTCAAAACTCCATCATAATATAGTTTGCTCTTGTCTTGCCCTCTTATTTTAACTTTGATATAGTTGTATTTCCTTGTTTTATTTTTACAAATTTGTCGCGTCCTCTCTCTCAGAGAGAGAGTGTGTGAAAATTTGTTTTGAAGTCTTTTTATGTGTCATATGGAAACGCCATATGTATGCTATTACTCAAAAAATTCGGCTCATGGGCTACCGCTCCCGAACCTCCGCATTCGGACACGGGGCCTTTACAACGATAGCAAGCTTTATCAAATTTTCTTGTGATCACTGATAGTGCGGGAAAATAAGGAATCTTGACCACCTCATAATTAAATACCGTGTCAAATTCAAGCTATAATAATAAATGTGTTTGCTCTAATTATTATCTCAATAAGCAACCAAAAATCGCGGGGGGGGGGGGGGGGGTATATGAAATCGAAGTCTCAGAAACCTTAACCGATGCTTAAGATTCTACAAGTTCCTAATGTTATCAAATCGAAACGGTCCGATGATTCGAAAAAAATAATCGGCATAAAATTGAGAGAGAGAGTGAGTGTGTGTGTTTTAGTAGAAGCTTTGCGAGACTCCAACTCCCATGTTCAAAGCCACATACTTCACTGACCATTATTTGTTAGCTCTCTACTCTTTTCTTTGTCAAAGCTTTGCAAGAGTTAAAGAACAGGCTGCTGCTTCGAATCTTTTCAGAGTCTTTTACTGGAAGCAATAACCTAAACTATTTGCATTTAAGAAGTCTAATTTTCAAGATGCATATCCATTTTCCTTATCATTTACAACCGTGAGCAAATTTTCCATTTATCTCAATATATCAGTTTACATTTCTACTATCAAATGCCCGGGTAATTGCAATAGAACTCTGAGCTGTATGGCAAGGATGGAGTGATTTAATTTTATATTCTATAATGTCTATGGCAGGCATGCCAAATGTCATTAGGCCGGACCTCGGTTTTTATGTACATTGTCGTATTTTTAAATTTATTTGATCCATACTTAATATGCAACCGATATGAATCAAATCTAGATTGGTCCGGTAACATGTATATCAAAATGTATAGGTAGCTGTACCAAAACTCCTAAGTAATTAGTAATGATGAAGGTGGAGATATTTGATTTTATATTCTAACATTTATCTATATTGCAAATTAATTTTCTTTTCTTAAAATACTATACAAAATCGGTCTTTTCATTTGAGCAAGGCGCATGATATCAATGTGCAAAATTGTTCGGTTGGTGTGGCGCTTCCTCTTCTCAGAAGAGTGCGGAGTTCGATCGCCGGGACGGTAAATGGCCACAATTTAATACTTTCGAGATAAATTTGTTGGTCCCTGTGTTAGAATATACTATATTCTCCCAATTCTTAGAAAAGGAGACCAAAAAGAGACGTGCCAAAAATAGCAATCAAACAACCTCCATAAATCAATTAATTAAACCAAAAAAATATATCTCACCAACGAATCATACTTTTAAATCAACAAATTCTCACCTGAGCAAGCCGCCATGAATTTGAGAGAGATTGAGAGCTCAAGTTCATTAATGACATTTCTCATTATTCCATTTTTCTTTTCTTTTCTAATTGGATATATGGATCTTTTTGTTGGATTGTCGATAGATATATCTTGAATTTAAACTATTTGCAAATTATATGCGTTACCATATATGTATCCGGCAATCCTATATGGATATCGGAAATGAAAATTACTATCCATACTTGGTAAAAATAGGATACGGATAAACATATGAAATGAATATTGGAAAAAATATACTTAATGAATACTTTTGGTATTCGATATGGAACAGATATAGGAGTTACCATTCCCGTATACTATTACTATTGATGGATGCGGATATGGATTCGGATAGTCATCGAAAATAAAGATGACTATTCTTATTTAATAAAAATCGGATACAAAGCATTATCCATATTCATTGACATCCGTACTCTTTAGTCTTGTTCTTAGAAGATATTTACTTGAAGAGTTTTTTCCATTAACCCTCCATATTTCAATATTTTTCTCTGTCCCTCTTATGATTAGTATTTACCTGTAGTCCCTATACTTATAAATTACTCATGCAGTCCTCTCTACTTCACCTTTGAAAATGATTCCTTATTCCCCTCCTCTCGGCGACTCTTCTCCGATCATCACCGTCGTCCCACCCGCCGCCGCCATCTTTTTCCTCTTCAACACCGTCAACTTCCTCCTCCCCATCTTCTTCTTCAACCCCTCAACACCTCCTTCTTCTTCAGCACCGCTGTCGCTGCCATCATCAACACCATCTTCTTCTTCTTCAACCCACAACCGCCGCCGCCGCCGCTATCATCAACAACACACTGCCGCCTCTATCCTTCTTCCTTCTCTTCAACCCGCCGTCGTCTACTTCTTCCTCCGCTTCTCTGGACATCGCCGCCGTCCCCACCGCCACCTCCTCCTTTCTCCTCCTCTTCAACACAGTGGCGGTGACGGTGTTGAAGAGGAGGAGAAAGGAGGAGGTGGCGGTGGGGACGGCAGCGATGTCCAGAAAAGAGGAGGAAGAAGGAGGCGGCGACGGGTTAAAAAGGAGGAATAAAGATGGCGGTGGCGGTTGTGGGTTGAAGAAAAAGAGGAAGAAGAAGAAGAAGGTGGTGGTGATGGTGGCGGCGGCGGCGGCGTTGGAGAAGAGAGAAAAGAAGGAGGTGTTGATGTGTTGAGGAAGATGGTGGTGGTGTTAACAGTGATGATGGCGGTGGCGAAGAGAAGGAGAAAGAAAGTGGCGGCGGCGGAGATGGCAGCGATGGCCAGAGGAGGAAGATGAGGATGAATTATTTTCAAAAGTAAAATAGGGAATGTAGAAGTAACTTATAAGTATAGGAGGCTACAGGTAATACTAACTATGGGGGCCGGGGGACAAAAATATCGAAGTTTGGGGGGCTAACGGAAAAAAACCCTTACTTGAAATGCAAAGGAGAATGATATATAAATTTCTAATATGTATCTCGCATTTTTCTTTCTTTATGGTTTGTTGCCTTTTTCTCTTCCTACAATTTTTTATTTTCTTTAGGACCTGGAAAACAAATTCCTACATGTTCTTGTTCTAAAATGTGATTTCAAAATTTTTTTTGTAAGAATTTAGTATTTTAGGAATTTAACATTTATATTTCTAGTTATTTACATAAAATTTAAATTTATTTTTTAAAACTTTTTTTCTAGGATGCGTTTTTTGTAATTTATATTTTGTTGATGGATAAGATTCATGCAAATCACAAATTTAGTATGTCCGTTCGTTACATGTTCATGTTGGTACTATAAATAACATACATAATCATAGATTTATATTTGGGCTGAGTAAAATATGTTGATTGTTTTTAGAGAGAGTGTGTGCATATTTATATTTATATTTATACTTATCATATTTATATTTTATCCTAAAGATATTGGGGAAACTAAATTCTAATTTTATGGATCATGATCATAAGAGAAATGATAGACTACTTTTTAATGCATGAGACTTCGCGCCACTTGAATGCACAAATGAATTTGTAATGTGGTTGCTGGGGCAGGGCTACAAGTCTTGTTCGTTAAGCTGCAAAACAAAGAACTCCCGAAGGTTTACTCCGGGTCCTCCTCCGATGCTTAAGTTAGTCGTCTTTCGATATAATACTAGGGTTTTTTAAGATGGAAAATGAGTGCATAAGTGAAAGCGGTTTACATAGGGTTTTTCGTAAACTTTACGGTTGTGATATGATCCGGAAGGATATATTCGGTTATTTCGGATCTCACTATTGGATTCGGTTGGATATTTGCTATTCGGGTGCAGGCCCTTAGTTCGTTTATGGGTCCACACATATTAATGCCATACCAGATATTATCAATAAATTAGAAAAATGACACAGTTCTAGAGTGAATAATAGGCTATAAAGAAATCAAGAAAAGATCTGAAAAGGATATCCGATTTATAAAACATTTAAAAATTCATTCAATAATTTCATTAAACTTTTAGTTTCCTTAACTTCCTGCAAATGCATTTTCTTAAGCCATGAGAAGTGGCATTGTACTTCTCACAATAAAACTAATTTCAAATATATATATGTAAATTAAGGACCAATTTAAATCGTTGGTCTCTTTTGTCGCTCGCAATAGAGAATGGTTGTTTTGAATCATTTTGGTGTACCTCAGGCATGAACATGGGTTACAATTTTGTACTTAAGATTTGTCAAAATCGTCTACACAAACGAGCATATAAATCTCCTAACTAGAACAACATATTCACTTTGTTTAATGGGTGGGTATGAATTTTTACACACCACCACTTCGATAATTTGTGTCTATGTCCGATTCTCGTTTTCTTATTAATGACCTTCTTGGAGAGAATATCTTATTAATATGATGTGACCTTCTTGGAGAGAATAAGTAAAAGATAAAAATTAGGAGGAGAATAAAGAAACTGAAAGTCAAAACTAAAACAAAGGTTGTTTTATTTGCTTAATTTGGGCCAAACAAAGGTCATCAATTTCCCCTCTCGACTAGTTTCCCCTACATTTACCTAAAGCATTAAATCTTTATTATTTTAACTTGAATATAATTAATGCTGTACTAATTAAGAAAAAGACTTGCAAAATTATGAAACCAGACCATAACACATGATGCCAAGGTATGATTTTAGATGAATTACATAAAGAAAGTGACATGCTAAAGTCGCAAAAACTGAACAAACTGCATTGAAGAGTAGAGCATATTATATTAACTATTTTTAAACACACCATATGCATAACTTGTCCAAAAGATGAGAAACATAAACATTACACATTGAGCTAACAAACAAAAGATACAGAAAAATGATCAGACTCTCCTCTATTGTGAATCTTAAAGACCCTCTGTTGAAATATTACTCATATAATCATATCAATACAATACAATGTTATCATTATACATATCACATTGGGAAATATCTTTGAACATCTGGAGTCTTAAATGAGAACATCCATCATTCATGATTCAACAAGAGTTTCATCCTAAGAACTTACAATACAAACAACAAACCGATCATCCGGTACTTTAAATAATGAACAATTAAGGCCGGTAGCATAAAAAAAGTACGCAACTCTGAGTAATGAATACAAAAACTTCACTAAATCCTGTGGAAAGATGGAAGAACAGCAATGAGAGGATCTCCATAGCCAACTGCTTCTGCAAATTCTAAAGAATCATATTAGTTACGTGCAAATATGCACCAGATGAGATGCGACTAATTCACCATTGATGCTAGAAAATGATGCAATAATAAACCATTACCGAACCTTAAACTCCTTGCTATATAGTGAAAATAATAATAATGCGGTGAACAATGGTTTTGATACTGTGCAGCCTCTGTCTTTGATACTTCGCCTAAAAGTTTAAGCTGTTGGTTTGCGAATTAACAACAGATATCAATTAACTTGCCATACTCGGTCTCTTTTTCCTTTTTATTTGAAATGACCTGGGATAGGCAGAATTTATTGGATATATATATATATATATATATATAGAGAGAGAGAGAGAGAGAGAGAGAGAGAGAGAATAATGGAGAAAAGAGGCCATAGGAGGAAATTTCCTCCTATGGCGTGGAAAAAATACAACCTCCACCAATTTTTTCGACGATCGGCCCCCATCATCTTCATCGTTATCATCTAAGACGTGGGTACACCAAATTTCATGTGATTCTACAACTTTTTCACCGTTGATTTAGCAATGTAAAAAGTTCTATTGTCGGTAAACCGTTAATTTTGAACCCACTAAATCAACAGTGAAAAAGTTGTGGAATCACATGAAATTTGGTGTACGCACATCTTAGATGATAACGATGATGATGATGGGTGCCGATCGTCTCCATAGGAGGAAATCCCCTCCTATGGCCTCTTTCCTCCATTAATCTCATATATATATATATATATATATATATATATATGGTGAAGTTTGAACTCAGACACACATAACCTCTTGAAAACTGGTCCTCTGATTATCATATGACATTATCATCTCAAGAACCAATTCACACGAACTATTGGGTTGTGAATTAACCAATGAAATATCAAGAAAATTAACACTTAAGTGCTCAACAACTAAGCTATACTCAGTACGATCAAGTAGTCCTATTAATGGTTAAATATCCAATCTATATTTACAATCCATATTTCTGGAAAAACAAATAATAAATTTTGTTCAGCGTTTCCTTGATGGTCGAGATCTTATAAGTTTAAAGGTGTAAAATTGTGTCAGACATGGTCCGATGTCAATCAATTTCAGAACGCCAAATCTATCTCCATTATTTTCTGAAGAAAATAATCCATCCAAGTGATTGGAATGAATAGAGAAGATTACGACTGTACCAAAGTTGAGCAAATTCTCATCGTTAAACACGTAGAAGAAAACTAAGCCCGGAACTAGATTCGGACATCAAATTTACCTCCATCCTTGAACAGCAGCTTCAGGACTTCTCCAGCCGCATCGGACTGCAAAACATAGGTCAAGGAATAAGGAATGTATGAACGTAAGAGTTTATAAGGAAAGCAGAAGGAAACTCACCTTAATGGGCAGCTCATTACCAAACTGATCCAAGTACCCAATGATCTGCCCTTCTTTAATTATATCCCCCTGAAAGTCATTTCCATGACAATGCAGGATTTTCAGGATTATCAGAAGAAGTTATTATTTTACAAGTAAGAAAATGGTGCAACGATGCATTTGTTTGGTGTCTTATGATACCTCTTTACAGCTTGGAGGTTGTTTCTTGCCCTTCAATGTTCTTCCACTTCGGAATGTACCAACCTAGACATTGGTAGAGTAAACCCCTTACAAAATCATTTTGATTAGAAAGAAGGATAAATTGCAAGAAACCTCCCTTGACTTTGCCTGTATAGGAAGACCACACTCACTAATTAAAAATAGAAGTGTACTTTGCCTCTTAAATTAAGTATATTTTTTTACTTCATTGCAGTTTTATTTTTCCTAAAATACCCCGCATTAAAAGTATTAAAAATGAAATATTAGCAAGCAAAGTGGCAAAAACTCAGGGGTATTTTGGGAATAAAAATTGCTAAGTCCATAAAAGTTAACAGATGTTAAAGACGGTCTAAATTTTGAAAGAGACGGCGACATCCTGCTATACTGGCAAGAGTAAAGGATTTCTCCTTGCAAAGAAAATAATTTGACAATAAATACCGTAGGAGAAGAAACTAGAACATATGATTTTGCCCCAGAAGCCTCCAAAGCGGCAAGCTTTGATGCCTTCGCAGACAAGACATTTGCAAATGGACTGCTGGGTTTTGGAGCAGGTTTCGGAGGTGCGACTGGTTGCGAAGCAGGAACTGAGTCAATCATCGGCTCGCCTGGAATTGGTGGTGCTATTGCGGGTGATGCAATAGCAGGTGCAGCAAAACTCTGGGAGTTAGGGTTTCCTATGTCCCTTTTCAGATGCATTTCAAAAGCACCTACCTGAATTAGACATGAATGTATCACTTACTACTGGGTCACCAATAAATTTTTCCTCCTGGCCAATATCCATATTTAAAAAGGTTAACCCCCCCCCCCCCCCCGCACCCGCAGTTACCCCGTATTAGCACTTATACCCTCTCAAATCACTTATTTGGGCAAACACCCCCTCTGATCATCGACCAAAACCCTTAAAAACACTCAAATTCAACTCTAAATAACTCAAATGATTGTCCAATTTAACTCTAGAGCTTGTTTATGTTGCTTAGAGAAGTGCTATACAGAGTATTACAGGGCTGTTCTGTTAAGTTCTAGGTTGATCTGAGATCAGATATTAAAAAAAGGACGAAAATGAAGGTCCACTGAAGCAAAACATATGATATATAAATCAATTATGAGAACTTACATAGAAAATTGCATAGTTTACTTCCGAAACAGTGATAGAAAATTCAAACACTGTTCAATCATTCATAGCCGATTGCAGATTAAATATTAAAATATCTGAAACATAACTGCATATACCACAAGAATGAGAAATTCAAAGAGAGGAAGCTTAAATCATATAGTCTCCTCCGCAACTGGATACATCTTATTGCAGTTTAAGGAATTGTAACATTTAAATTTTTCTCTTTTTGAACATAACATATTCAATGAAAGGGCTATTAACAAGAAGCACTGATGAGATAAGCAAAGATAGCCTAAATCATTTTAGTAGAAAGCACCAGCAACTTCATTTCTCTAAAATCCATGAACTACAACCATATCCACTGCGATTTCAAAAGTAACTATGGAAATGAACATATTAATTGCTAACTTAGATGCCAACTTACCTTTACTTTTAGTTCTGCAATACTGGTTTCATCACAAACATTCAACACCAATGCCTGCAAATAAAATAAAATAAAATACTGTCATGCTTCAAGTCAGAGGTACCTAATTCTGTTATCGATATTAGTAGATATTTAAATGTCTTCAATTTGTAGTTAAGTCTCAAGAGCGTGGCAGATACTTTATTGGAAGCAAATGATTCAACATGTATTCCATTTGTAATAGAGTTCAGTGCTATGTAAGCATAAAATAATTGTATGTGTCAACTATTTTATAAGCATAGGGTAAACCTCAATCCCATTAGGAAAAGTTGATTTCTGGCCAGTTTTGCTCTCCAATGGCCCCTGAGAAGGCTTCTCTGAGGTAACTGCTGCATCAAATAATTCAGCTTTGTAAGCAAAGTTATTGTCACAAAAATATGAATTGAACTCAACAAATTTATAGGCCTAGTTTAGATCATTTACCTATGATGATAAATTTTACCAGCAACAATATACCACTTATGTAAATAATTTTTTGTAAGGATTACGTATCGACGCACAGCGGAAAATCCAAGACCTTTGTTTGAGGGTAGACTGAAAAAAACTATCCGACGGATACCAAATCACACGAAAAAGCACACCAAACAACACACAAGATTTATCCGGGTTCAGTGCAACTATCATCTAATCCTACAAACCGCGACGAAAACTTTCACTATGAGAAAGAATTACACGATATTACACCGACTTCTCACCCTCTTTCATAAAGAAATACTCTCTTACAAAATCTTTTCTATCCGTGACCGCACTTGGCCGTCTCTCCCACTCTAATCAAACTCTAGCTTATTAGAGAATTATGGATACTTAAAAAAACTAGAGAAAGCCTAATATATATAGGATATATAAATGCTAGAAGATAAATCAATATTTAAATTATACATAAATATGAATTTAATCTAGAGATTAGAATTAAATCTAAACTAAATAGATTAGATTTAAATCCTAGTTAATCCAGAATTTAAATCAAACTCAACAATCTCCACCTGGATTCAAATTTGCCATAGTCTCTTCACTTTCTCAATATCTTGGAACCCCGTTCTCGTCGTCTTATGTCCGAAGGCACCTCAACAATATATTAGGCAAAACATGAATTTGGACGGAAACCATCTCAGAAATGCATCCGCCGGATTATTTAGGGCACCAATTTTCGTAAGAGATGCTACATTCTTCTCGGCCTGCAAGAAGAACACTTTCACCACCTCTGGAACACCTAAACTCAACAAAATCCGTAAATAGATGGCCTCCCTAACCGCCTCCAAGACGGCTATCAACCATACCTCCATTATTGAAACCGCGATAACTTGAAGTGTCGATATACCTGGCACTGCATCCATACTCAACATTTTATCCGTTATCTATCTCCATTTGCCCCTATCACCAGCATAATCTATACGATAACATCATCGAAAACCTGAAGTGCGCCTCTAAATGAGAAGACACGGGCCGAGTCTTCATTTTATACCGAGCTAGAACATGCTCGATACATTGCTGCAACCGACGCAACTCCCGATCCATGACACTATCCATGTCACGAATCAAACATGTAGTTTTTCTACCAAACTCCCGATCTTCTTGCTTTAGAGACTCGTCCCTGGCCACTCCTCTGCGTCAAACTGTCATCGACCTCTGCACCACTGGTTCTACTGGACTCTCCACCTGAATCAAATTACCGACCACCTCATCTTTCATAACTTGGACTGAGACTTCGAACACCGCCTCGCTTGGCACCATGCATGTTCTCCGTTCACCATCTGATCGAGTCCGTCTTTTTCGAAATATCGCAGACTCAACAAATGTCACTTGATTGATTACTCGGGTCCAAGAACACCACGACATGTACCCTTTTGCTCCGTCTCTTAAGCCGACAAGAGAACATCTCTCGATCCTCGGCTCCTCGACACATCGAATTCCACGAAACCCTAAGTAATTCCCAACCCATCCAGTCTATAACTTTTCGAAAATTCTCATATCCACCACCGTCGATGGTGACCAATCGATGAGGTATTCGGCAGTAGATAAGGCTCCAGCCCGAAACTCTCTCGGAAATCCAGCCATAAGCCGTAAAGTTCTGTTCTTCCCAACTGTCCGAACCATCCGTCTTGCAATGCCATCTGACCGAGAATCTCCTAATGTGGTGTACTGATGTACGATCATCTCCGGCATGCACAATCCTGCGAACTCCTGCGAAGCGAACCCTCCGTATAATCCGAACCGAAGAATCTTTACGCATTTCCCGAACTGCTTTAGATAGAACCAGTCGGTAAGAGATTTCTTCATGTAAACGGACTCCAACTTGTTCCACAATGCTGTCGCTATCATCTTTTGCGCCACTTCGCAAAGAACTTTATCGGCCATTGAAAGCTGCATCGAACTGTGAGTTTTATCATCCATCTCTAAACTTTCCGCTGTTGTGGTCGTCGCTGGAATCCTGTCGTTCGCAAAAACAATCTTATGCACACCTTATTGTTTCAGTTGCGCCGTCATCTTCAATCACTATAGACTGAATTTATTGCGCCCATCGAACTTTTCAATCTTGTTATTTGTAGACGTCATCTCCCTAATCAACTCTAAAACTCGAACTTGATGCTCTGAAATCATTTAAGGATTACGTATCGACGCGCAGTGGAAAATCCAAGACCTTTGTTTTCGGATGACCGAAAAAGACTATCCGACGGATACCAAATCACACGAAAAAACACAACAAACAACAACGCACAAGATTTATCCAGGTTCGATACAACTAGCACCTAATCCTGCAAACCGCGACGAAAACTTCCACAATGAGAAAGAATTATAAGAGATTGCACCGACTTCTCATCCCTCCTTTACAAAGAAATACTCTCTTACAAAACCTTTTTATATCCGCGACCACGCTTGGCCGCATTTCCCATTCTGATAAAATCCTAGACTATTAGAGAATTATGGATACTTAAAAAAACTTAAGAAAGCCGCATATAGGTATATAAATGCTAGGAGATAAATCTATATTTAAATTATAGATAAATATGAATTTAATTTAGAGATTAGAATTAAATCTAAACTAAATAGATTAGATTTAAATCCTAACTAATCCAGAATTTAAATCAAATTCAACATAATTGTCCATTCAGAGTTTAAATGCATCTTATAAGAGGACTAAAGTGTCTAGACTACTGTCGATGCATCAGTGATGCATTAAATTTCTAAATATTGGGTCATGCAGTTTCGGCTAGTGTAACAACGAACAACCAGGAAAAGACTAAAACGGCTAGAGAAGAGGTAAAGCTATTATGCTTTTCTTTAAGGAGTTACTTTTATCACTGAAGAACCGAAATAGGATTAAAAGGGTGCAGTATAACATCACCATAACAAGTGATAATACAAGGGGAATCTACACGCACAACATTAATATTATTATGAAAGAATACATATGACTTCTTTTATAAAGCAAAGCATGATGAGGTTGAGCAAAATACCATCTGATGTCAATCCTGACGTAGTCTCGGATGCTTTCATAGACGGCACGATGAATCGTCTTCGGCTCGTAGTCGAGGATACAAGACCTTGTCTTAATTTCAAGTCCCAAGAAAATGAAGTTGTTTTTTTAGCGGCACTAGAAATGGGGGCTGCAACTAGCTTCTCAGGAAAGAATTGAGCTTGTTGATTTGGCAAAATAGCACCTAAAATCAGAAGCAATGGTAAAAAGAAAAAAAATTGCAAGTAGCATATAAATCCATTTTGTTATACAAGCAAAGCTGAGTAATCAGCAAGAACAGTTCATTCTACTGCTATGCAAATCATGGAGCACAATGTTTATGCATATATTTTGTTGAAAATTAACAAGCTTTAAAAATTTGAATCTGAAACATATAATGATGAAGTTGTCAAGGTTGAAGTGAATTCAAACAGAATTATGCTAATTTATTATGAATATAGCATTATAAATAAATTTAAGCTAAATTTTAGCATCTGAATTGAGCTGTAGCCATCAAATTTTGATTCAAAAAAAGCATAATCATCAAATTCAAACAAAATTACACCGACTCAGATTAAATCAAGCATTTAAAGACTTGTAATTTCGCTAATTGAGCTAAACTTGAGCTCAATTAAACAATTAATGCGCTAAATTGCAGTGATTCCAACTAAAGAAGACACAAAAAATGATTTTTTTTACCGTGAAACGCGCGGAGAATTGCAGCAGTCTCCATTGAAGATCGAATCCGAAGAAGATCGTTGAAGAAAGATGGAGATCAAAGAGACGAATGAAGAGATTATGATGAAATTTTATATAAAGATTTGGTTTTTTGGTTTGGTTTAGGTTTTGGTTCGAATGACGTCTTCAAAATCTCCGCCTTTGTCATAAATTTCTTCAAACAGCACCAGTTGTCTTTTTTTAATCCAATTTCTTAAAAGTGATAAAAATCTCACACACATTGATCACTTCATGTGTAGAACAATATGGCCGAAGCAGAGCGTCGATTTGACGGTTGGATTGGTTTATATAATAGCCTGGCCGACCGTGTAATATTAACTAGCTAGTGGATAACTCATTTCCTCATTTCAAAAACCATGGAAGTTCTATGATGCTTCATAGAGCTTTGCTTTTTTTATAATTAATATATGAGATTAATGGAAGAAAGAGGCCATACGAACGGATTTCCTCCTATGGCGTGGAAAAAATACAATCTCCATCATTTTTTCCGACGATCGGCACCCATCATCATCATCGTTATCATCTAAGATGTGCGTACACCAAATTTCATGTGATTCCACAACCTTTTCACCGTTGATTTAGTGGGTTCAAAATTAACGGTTTACCGACAATTGAACTTTTTACATTGCTAAATCAACGGTGAAAAAATTGTGGAATCACATAAAATTTGGTGTACGCACATCTTAGATAATGATGATGATGGGTGCCGATCGTCGGAAAAAATGGTGGAGACTGTATTTTTTCCACGCCATAAGAGGAAATCCCCTTCTATGGCCTCTTTCCTCCACACACACACACATATATATATACACACACACGTTCTGCCATAAGTACCTTCATATTCCGCTAAGTAGGATTCGACAATGGGCCTGAGTCAGTGATTCGAAAACTTCCTTTCCTCAATCTTGATTCACATAAAAATTAAGAAATTCTTATAATACCTGTGAAATTGGATAGACCCGACTTCCCACGGACACGGGTATCGTCTAATTGAATTTCTTAGTTTAGATAGCGTATGAGTAGGCCCGGCAAAACCCCTGTACGGCTTCTTCTATTTCTCGATAAAAAGAAACATGATCAACAGTGGTTCGAATGTATATACAACGGATTTCTTTTTTCATACTTCCTACTATTAGATAGTGCCCGTAAATCTCATGATAAGTACCCAAAGATTCATATTGAACTTCGATGGAAACTTCTCTTGAGCCAATGACAAGGCAATCATTAGTTCCCTACTATGGGTCGAGTGAAATCCGATCCATAAATCAGTAACTAAAAGAATCGAAAAAGTTTTTATTGTGTCACTTAAGTTATAGAATAATTTCTGAATCCAAGAATTAAAAATGACAAGTTCTTCATTACCCAGAATAAAATAATCACTTAGAATAGCGAAACATATTATATTTGTCGACAAATGCAAAATGATATGGAGATTATATTCGTTGTGTGTTTTGACCAATTGTATAGTTTCCTTGTGTATTCCTATACGAAACTTTTGTATATGTGTCTCGGGGTATTCCTTTATCATTTCGTCCAACAAGAATAGTTCTTCTAATTCTAAGAATTTTTCTAGAACATTTTTCTCTTGAATAACATTCAAAAAAGTTTCGGATTGCCTAGTATTCCACCAATGAATAATCCAAGGTTCCAAACTTTTTTGAAATGAAAGGGAGACCCACCAGGGCAAAAATACTATATATATATATAGAGAGAGAATAATGGAGAAAAGATGCCATAGGAGGTGATTTCCTCCTATGGCGTCGAGAAAATATAATCTCCATCGTGTTTTCCGACGATCGGCATCCATCATATCCATCATTATCGTCTAAGATATGGGTACACCAAATTTCATGTGATTCTACAACGTTTTCACCATTGAATTAGTGGGTTCAAAATTAACGGTTTACCGACAATAGAACTTTTTACATTGCTAAATCAACGTTGAAAAAGTTGTAGAATCACATGAAATTTGGCGTACCCACATCTTAGATGATAACGATGAAGATGATAGATTCCGATCGTCGGAAAATATGATGGAAGGCGTATTATTTCGACGCCATAGGAGGAAATTCCCTCCTATGACATCTTTCCTCCATTATTCTCATATATATATATATATATATATATATATATATATATGAGATTAATGGAGGAAAGAGGCCATAGGGGAGGAAGGGGATTTCCTCCTATGGCGTGGAAAAAATACAGCCTCCACCATTTTTTCTGACGATCGGCACCCATCATCATCATCATCTAAGATGTGCGTACACCAAATTTCATATGATTTCACAACTTTTATATATATATATATATATATATATATATATATATATATATATATATATATGAGATTAATGGTGGAAAGAGGCCATAGGAGGGGATTTCCTCCTATGACGTGGAAAAATAACAGCCTCCACCATTTTTTCCGACGATCGGCATCCATCATCATCATCATCTAAGATGTGTGTACACCAAATTTCATGTGATTCCACAATCTTTTCACCGTTGATTTAGTGGGTTCAAAATTAACGGTTTACCGACAATAGAACTTTTTACATTGCTAAATCAACTGGTGTAAAAGTTGTAGAATCACAAGAAATTTGGTGTACCCACATCTTAGATGATAACGATGAAGATGATGGGAGCCGATCGTCGAAAAAATTGGTGGGGGTTGTATTTTTTCCACGCCATATGAGGAGTGGTCTCTTTTTTCCATTATTCTCTCTCTCTCTCTCTCTCTCTCTCTCTCTCTATATATATATATAATCAATTTTGAGTGAGAAATAAAGGGGCTTGAAAGATGTAGTATTATGAGAGTGAGGGTTGTTGCCTTCCCCTCACTTAAGAGCAAGCAAGGAGGGATAAGATGTGTGTGTTAGAGAGAGAGAATAAGAGAAAGAGTTGAAATATGTGAGATCTTGTAATTTTCTCATATCAATAAAATCTTGATACCCGTGTTTTATTTAGTGTATGTAGACCGATTTGACCAAACCACGTTAAAATGGTGTTGCTCTTCTTTGGTTTGATTGTGTTATCTTGTAACATCAACATCTTATATGGTAAGTGGAACGGAATTCTCAACATAAGGATGCTTCGGGAGGGAAGGAGGGCACACTTCTTCATTTGTTTGGACTCATTTAGACATTCAATTTAAATTCAAGAAAGAATGGAATGAATTTTTTTTGGGTTCGAGTAAGTTAGAAGCAAAAAAGATGACACTTTTCCCTATGGAAAATTTTGAAAAGACCCAGAGTAGAATAAGTGCTCACAGACGATCAATAAACCTAGATAATTACTATTAATCAAGATAAGTTGACATTTTCCCATATAGAAATATAGTTGAAACCTTGTCTTAGGTTATAAAATCGAGGAACTAAAACCTTCAATGCTTCCTCGGTTTTGATCATTGGTGACGCGACCTGGATCGCGCCAAGATGTTACCTTCCGTTGATCTGCTGATGGCGGCAATGGGTGGCTGAGATTGGATCTGGAGGCCGTCGCTCCTGAAGCGTGTGGATCTCAATGGGTTTGAGGTTGTGGTTGCCGAGCTACCTGCAAGGAAGTTCCGGGATGGTTGTACAACCGAGGACCCTCCGACGGTCAAGTTAGACTAGAGATCCGAGCAGAGTAACAGCTTAGTGGGCTAAAATGGCTTACTTGAACCGTCTGAAGAAGGGGTTTATATAGCGGTGGCAGCAGGCAGGGCATGCGCGAGAATCACGCCGGCAGTTACGCTCCCGACGTCACGCCCACGGAATAAGCGGGATCTCCTATTAATAGCGAGACAGGCTCGTTAATGGGGGATCATGATGGCTTGAACGTGGGATGTGGCCGGCGGATATCTCGCGCATGGCGAGATTCGCGGGATGGCGGTTGCGCCTGTGAGCGGTGCCATTTGGTCGGTTGATGAGACCGAGGAAGATGACCTCGGCGGGAGAGCTTGCGGACGAGAGGAAGAGCCGAGATATCTTGGTTCTGTGGTAGCCCGGAGACGAGCTGGTAGGCCGAGGAGACCAATTGTGCAGGGGCTCGGAGGTGAGCCAGCGTTTGCTTGTACAACGGGCACAGGAGTGGTCTGGTCGGCCACTGTAGGTTCTTTCTTGTGAGCCCTGGGACACGTCATCTGCAACGTGTCATAGGCTGGGAGATCACCGGTATCGAGCATCATCATTATCCCCCCACTCTCGTCCCGACCGGCTGACGGGTCGGGTCGAAAGTGGTCTGCCGGGTCACCCGAGGTGAGCTTCCTTTCGAAGATATCGTCAGGCGTGTCCCCGGGTAATCTGTTGTATTTTCTAGTTTATGTCAGCGAATCAGGGAGAGATCTCTGCATTAAAGAGGGTGCGCCGGATCGCGCGTACTTTTGTTGAAGCGACAGACCACGTGCCGGGCGCTGGTTGGCTGACGCGACGGGCCGCAGACCTCCGGCGTCTGATGGGATCCGACCAATGTGCATGCGACAGGTGGATCGATCGTGGTCGTCGAATACGAAGAGTTGTTTTGGCGGGAGTCGACTGTCGCCGTGGGATGAGCACGCCGGTGGCTATAAATAGAGGTGGGGTCCGCTTCACAGCCCATCTCTCTTCACATTTCTCTCACTGTTGATCTTGTAAGCTCGGCGCTCTCTTCTTAGGTCGGATTTCTGTGTTTCCGAGGACTTCTCTCCATCAGGTTAGATGTCTTCTTTTCCTTTCTCTTGCTACTTCTCATTCTGAGTTGAGCCTGCTTCTCCCTTTGGCAGGACCAATAGATCGATCCGGGACTCTTGGTGCCCTCGGTACTCGGTCCCAGAGGGAGGCCACCGGTGCGGCCGTGCTTTCGGCTGAACCGAGTCCTGCACCAAATGTGTCGCCGATGGTGTTCTCCTCCGAAATGCAGAGACGCGGCCGCGTAGGTCCGTCTTGCCTGAATTTGGGGGCAGATGCTAATTAGTGCTATCCATCTACATCTCCGAAAATGCCAAGTTGATTTTTGACACCACATATCGAAGGTTTAAACGGATGCGGCCGATGTAGCAGACTTCGTCAGATTCCCCCTCATTTGAGGGGTTTTTGATTGTGGGGACGCTCTTCCCTGCAAGCGCAAGCCCCTGCAGTTAATTACGCTACCGCATCGCGGTAACAAATTTCTCCTTCTCCGGATGGTCACTTCGTGTCGTGGGTGTTTGTTTTTTTTTGTTGCCTGTGGATTGTATACGGAGACTAATTTATGTTGTCGCCCGTAGGGCGTATATTAGTCCAAATCCGTATTTTCTTAGATTTGGAGTTGGGTTTAAGAATACGTTAGTCTCATTTGAGACTAAGATCAACTTAAACGTTTGTTAAGAATACGTTAGTCTGATTTTAGACTAAGATCTACTTAACGGGATCGTTTAGATCCAACAAAAGAGCATTTGAGCTCTATTGTTTAGTTTAGGGACATTGCGGTCGATTATTAGTTTAAGAACATTACGGTCCAAGGTTAAGGATATCATAGTCCGTGGGTTTAAAGGGACCCCACAGTTCGAGATTAAGGACATCATAGTCCATGAGTTTAAGGACTTCACAGTCCAGTTTAAAGACGTCATAGTCTGTGAAATGTGTGGTTGTCGGGACCCGTCACCTCTCTGAAGACGTTGAAGGATTACAACGACAAATATCAAAGGAGTGAAGAGATGTACCCTTGAACCAAAGTTGATTGGGAGATCTATAGTCCAATTTGGAACTACGATCAATTAATTAGATTATGAGCACATTGGCTCAGTTAAATCTGAATTGAGGACTTATGGCCAATTTGGGCTAAGTCCATTTAAGTTTGAAATGTTGGCCCTTTGTTGGGCTATTGAACATTTGCCTGGGTTTAGCCCCTCATTATTTAGCAATGCTAAACAAGAATTTGAAGGCTCTGATAATATTTTGTCTTTGAGCATTAAAGATTATAGCTCTTGATTTTAAAGCTCATTTGAAAGGGAGATTTGCCTCTGGAAAACTTAGCCAATTTGGGCTAAGCTGGTTTTAGAATAGTGTTAAACACTAAAGGACATCTGGCGGTCACGCGTCCTCACGTGATGTATTTAAAACGGTGTTAAATACTGGAGACAAAATGCTCAAAATAGTGTTAAATGCTAGAAAGGAAGGGGTCGCGTGGGGTCACGTGAGGCGCCTGATATGGGGCCAGACCTCCTTTATTTCATTCTGAAATCTGCAAATAAGTGTTAAACACTTATGATCTTCTGGCCATCATGTGTTGGCACGTGATGTATGTCCATGTATTGATTATTAAAGTGTTTATTAGGGGTCACGTGAGGACACGTGAGAGCGCCCAAAATCAGTACTGCCTTTGCCTTTGTTCTCTTTGTTTTGAAAGTCACGTGGGAGCACGTGAGGCATTGCCTCTGGGCTAATTCCTTCTTATTTGGGGAGTCTGTTTAAGGGTCACGTGAGAACACGTGACCTGGTCTTGTTCCTTCTTTTCTGATTATTGAGGATGGGGGTCACGTGTCACCACGTGACCCGGTTCTTTATGTGCATGGAGAGCTTTAAGTCTCTTGTTTTAAGAATTAAATTCTCTGTAGAGTTAAACCCTAATTCTGTTGTAGAGGAATTCCTTCCTTTTGCCATATTTCGCTCAAAGCCAAGGGTTGAAGGGAGATAGTGCATCATCATCATCATCATCATTTAGCTATTGCATGGCTCATAACGATCAAATTATATCCGGTCTTGTTTCCACTTTTCCAGTTATTCTAGATACAATTAAATTCCTATGCATGTGGGAGAATTAAATTCTTATGTAGGGTTAAACCCTAATTTCATTTAGAGGAATTAAATTCTCATGAATTTGGGGAGAATTCAATTATCATGCAGGGTTAAACCCTAGTTTTATTTGGAGGAATTAAATTCCTATGAAATTGAGAGAATTAAATTCTCATATAGGGTTAAACCCTAGTTTTATTTGGAGGAATTAAATTCCTATGTATTTGGGGGAATTAAATTCCTTAAACTCAATTCTCCCTCTAAGTTTTGGATCTGCATGGCAGAATCTCCCCGATGAGAATTAAATTCTTAACTTGTGGGGAGATCTGCTTCTGCAGATCTTCAACCAAAGGAAGAACTAAATTCTTAATCAGAAGAGTTAAACTCTTAAATTTGAGAATTAAATTCTCTTTTATTTTATGGAGCTTAGATCTCTTTCCACTTTCTCACTTAGGGTTTCTTTTCTCTGAAAAGAACTTCTTTTCTCTCTTGAGAATTAAATTCTCCTCCCTTTTTTCTCTCTATTGTTGTTTTTCTCTAGAAAATCCAAAATTCCAAGATCCCTTCTCTTCTCTTCTTAGCTCCTATTTATAGGAGAAAAGAAAAGAATCAATTTGTTTAGTGAATTTTTCATTGAAAGATTTTGGTTGTTTTTGTAACTAACGTGATCTTTTAGATCACTCAGTGGATTTTATCCACCATTGGATTTTTAATCCAGAAGATATTTTGTTTGTTATTCTTGGTGAATTTCAGGGAAATCTTTCCTTATATAAAATCTTTCCATAAATTGGTGATTTTTAATCACCATTGGATTTTTAATCACCATTGGATTTTTAATCCAACGGTGCTCTATTTTATATAGCACCATCTTTTTTGTTTGGAAAGATTTAAAGAAATATTTTCCCAGTTAGGGTCTTTGGTTTCCCTTAATTAGAATTTAATTCTATTAATTCATAAGGCTTTTAAAAGTCTATCACGTGTTGGCACGTGATCCCTTTATTTGATTATTAAATAGAATTTAATTCTATAGATTAAAGAGCTTAGGAGCCCATCACGTGTTGACACGTGACCAGAATTTAATTCTGTTTTCAGGGAGCTGAGGAATCATCACGTGTCAGCACGTGACCCTTGGTCACGTGTGAGCACGTGACGCCTCATTGAGGTTTTTCCTTGCTGTTTGTTATATTTTTGTTTGACTAGAATTTAATTCTATAGAGCAGAGATCTCAGCAACCTATCACGTGTCAGCACGTGACCCTTGGTCACGTGTGAGCACGTAATACCCCATTGGGGTATTTCCTGATATTTTATCAGGGAACAAATTCCCCCACAGCGTTGTTCTCACGTGTTTGCACGTAAGAGCAACGCTGTCACCTTTGTGGCCGTTGGTTCTGTCTAGGGAATAGGGGAGATGAACCGTTCCCCATCACATTCTATAAATGCAGGAGTCCCTTCAGAAGCGCCTCCACTTTCCATCTTCTTCCTTTCTTGTTCTTACCTTGAGAATTTAATTCTCTCTCTCAGAGCTTAGTTCTCTGTTTCAAAAATTTCCAGAGTTTTAACTCTGTTAACAAAAGATTCCCTTTTTCAGGTAATGATCTTGAACGGCTGAAGAACTTTTTGTAGAAATCTTCGTTGGATTTTAAATCCATACCAAGGGTTTTTCCCTTTAACAAGAACTCATCTTTCTAAGTTGAAATAATGTCCAATTCTTTAAATAATGAACCTCTTAGGGCTTCTCTGATCTTCAAGGATCGATGGTGGTGCTTGTCTTCTCTCTGGAATTTAATTACATTCCAAAGAGCTTTGGCTCCGAAAATGTTTTCTGGGAATTTAATTCCCCTGTTCAAAAGGAATTTAATTCCTCTAAAGAACTCAGTTCTTTAAAAGAAGATCTCTTGGGATTTTTCTTCCTGAGTTGTTCTTTGCAAAAAAGAGAATTTCAGTAAAGTTTTCTGGGAATTTAATTCCCCTGTTTTGTTTGATTTTTGCAGAGTCCAAGATGGGTTTCTCTTTGGGGGAATGTGTAGAGTCATTTAAACTCATTGAGGATATTCCCTTTATTCTCATGATGATTGCTTGGCCTCATTATTAGTGAGCCGCCATCTTGATTTTGTGGGGCCCATGTGTTTTGTAACCAATGGTCCCATAAAATAAGTCCTATGTCGCTTTCTTCCACTGTCTTTTTATATATATACATTTATAAATATAAATATATACACGTGTTGGCTTCGCTTAACAGTTTCCCCTTCTTTTATTTCAGGCACAATGACTTCTCTTCCGTACTTCCCTTTTACCCGCTCGGAGGCTGCCTTTCCTCAGTCGCCGTCTGACGAAGAGGTGATGGCGATGATCAAGGCTCATGACCCGAATTGCACCAATCTACTTTTATGAGGGACCTGGTATGGCCACATCATCCGCGGTCGCCGCAGTTTTCTTTGCGAGATACCGACAGAGCCTACCTATCCATTTCTGCCGATGGATCATCCACGGACCACCTTTGCTGTGGAGATGTTGAATTGGACTCCTATGGGACGGCTTGAGCCATCAACAACTGGTATTCCGAACCATCCTGTGCCGGCTAAAGACATTTTAGGGCGCCGCATTTGCCAAGGCGAAGCCCAGCCATGGGGACAAATTTACAAGATAGGGCTTACCCCTCGACATCCCACGGGATACCTTCTCTGGGCCCGTTATATCCTGTCCGCCCATCGTACGCGACTGTAGAGGGTCGGACTTTATCAGGCGGTATATGCATCTCTTTTCCACTATCAGTCTCCCCATGTCTGGTGGGTTAAGGCCTTCTTAGACCAATGGAATCTTCCCACCAACACCTTCTTTCTAGGGGACCGCGAAGTTTTAATTTCTCTGGAAGAGTTTCGCGAAATCTCAGGGTTGCCGGTCAGGGGAATACTCTATGAAGAACTACTGCCTCCCGATGAGTATGTCTTCGAAACCGAACCTGCCATGCTTGACGGCCTGTCGACCGAGAATGCCGTCCGCCACAAGCGCTCGAGTTTGATCAAGACCCTGAGTATTTTTGAGAAGCTATTCACAGAGTCAGAGGAGTAGGGCGTCACTTTCAAAAGCTTTATCGCTTGCTTCCTTCGCGAAGACGTTCTGTCAAAGACGGCTCCGAAGTTCGCAAACATCAACAACCCCTTTGGGTTTGGTTTAAATAAGCGGTCTGCTAAAGAAGAGGACTTGCCGCAGTTCTACATTCCCATCATGTCGGCCGTGTCTTTCAAGTCGATCGCAGCTCCTGGTATGGATGAGGAGACTTTCTTCGTAAGCTTCATCAGTGTCTGGCTCAGTTGGTTCGCCATTCCCATGCACCGTCGTTTCATGAGAGCCTCAGTTATTTACCCCTCTCATCGCATTGCTGAGGGGACGCGACTAGCTGTGGGTATTGCGGGGCTGGCGCATCTGTATCACGGGCTAAGCGCTGCGGCTAATACCTCAACCCCAGGCGTAGATGTGGTAAACTTCTCTCTTCATTCCTTTATGTCCTGGATTGAGATGCATATGCTGGGGGCATTTGCTGCGCACCAAAGACCCAGCTTTTATGACGCTTACACTTTTCCGCGACTCATGCGGCTGGTGGACGCTTCTGCCCCCGACCCGACTCACTCCAGAGCTATTCGTGTGCTGATTAATCCCTATGCCAATGCGGGTGGGATGGTATTCAACGATCGAGTCCTCTCTGCTCCCTCAGGACCGGTTCAACAGTTCTGCGACTCGTCGAAAGAGGGGGTACCTTCTCTAAAGCCCAAGGAAGCCATGCACCTATATTCGATCAGACCAGGTTATCTGGTATTTCGTCAGAACGGTGCAGCCCTTTTTATGCGGTACAACCCACACCGCATTGCTTGGCAACTCGGATATGACCAGGGCGTCCCCTTCGAGGCATTTATAGTGGAGCCCAGCCCGTCGTCAGAAGTTGTTCGTGACGCCGCTTATCACTTAATGCGGCTGAACACTGGATCCCGCTTCGTGATTCCTGAAGCTGATCATATTCCTCGATGTGTGGGGTCTTTCACGGGCTGGTACCTCCACCAAGTCAGTCCAATTATTGCCGAGGAGAGGAGAGTGCTCCTCGGATATAGGGCTCCCACTCCGATCCAATCCACAGGAGTTCCGCCGCAACCGCGTGCAGCGATTCGCCCTCCCTTAAGAGATACTAGCGTCGTGCTTATTCCCGAGACGGTGGAAGTGGATTTAACTCCCACAGCTGGTATGCCACTACGTACTAGAGCTCAATCACGGGCCAATAGGGCGCCAGTAGCAGTATCATCAGCTGCGGCGTCAGCAATGGTCGTGTCGTCATCGGTAGCACCGCCGAGCGAGGACATTGAAGGCGAAGTGGGTCAATGCCGTACCAAAGCACCAAGGGGAAGGAAGCGATCATCTTCGGCGGTTAGTTCTGGGCTTAAGAGGCGGAGGAAGACGGTCACCAATCTGCTCGACTCTTTAGTGGAATCCGAGCCTATCCTCTAAGACGAACCACTAGCCATGCAGGAATCAGATGGTGGTCTACTTTTCCTGGGTTCATCTGCTGAGGAAGCCGCACAATTGGCTGAGGCTATCAGACGCTCACAAGACGAATCCGAGAATGTAAGGATCCCGAAGAGGCCTTATCCTGCCGTCTTCTTTTACGAAGACCCTCCATTGATACGGCGGCTATTCACAGGCCCTTTGGAAGAATGGGGCGAGAGGGCTCTTAAGCAGGCTGTCTCAGCCGACGCCGAAGATGCACTTTCATTATGGACCGGTGGCCACGAGTCTACTCTCGAACCTCGGTGAGCATACCTCCTCAGGAAGGAGCGTCAAATCGAAAAAGCCATACTAGAGGCTCCTTTGCGCATCGGTATGTTCATGTATCTCTTTGTAATATTTTGTATTGCTCATATACATACATACATACATACATACATACATACATATATATATATCCTTATCCTCGTACAAACTTTGCAGGGACTTTAGCGATGGCGGAGGATCTGAGTTCGAGTCACGCTTTGACTGTAGACTCCGCTAATATCCCCAATGAAATACTAATCAGTGTGGAGAGGGTCGATGCAACCGTTACTCCTGCGATGGAGCTTCTCTCGGTGATTCCCGCTCCCTAAGTGCTTGCGCCCCCGGGAGAGGCATCTTCGTTGGTCGCCGATTCAATGGATCTTTCTGGGGGGGCCGGAGATTTGGGGACAGGTAGTCGAGGCTACCGTCCTTCCACTGGAGCCTGCAGTGGCGGCCACTGCTCCTCGCTCGGAAGTTGTTACACTGGCCTACGTCACCAATGATATGCCTGGGGGCACGGAGGAGGCCGCCGAAGCTGCTATCCCTCCAGCCCGAAATGAGAGAAGCATCGAAGGTAGCCTTCTATATTTTACATTAATAATCTCTCCATTATCTGAACCCTTCTTTCTTTTCAGAATTGCGCAGATTGGCGGCATCTATTGCTGATCTGTCTCCCAGGAAGTCCTTTCAGCGCCTGTTGGAGATGGCCGCTCCGCAGGCGATATCTCCTCAACGCATCGTCCTCTCTTCCGGGCAAGGTTAGTGTCGTTTGCCCTCTTCTCACAACATTATCTTTATTTCATATAATGACATTGTTGTCTTCTACAGTTCTGGAAGCCGATGACGAGGTTGAGATTCTTGATGGGCCTGGGGAGCTTTCAGACCCTTCTTGCATGACCGTGGGTAAGTAAAGTCTGAACGTTCTACCTGCTCTTTGCTTATAAGCCTCGCTGACTGTTTATAAATCTTAACAGGTTTGCCAGTTCTTACTACGCTGGAATCTCGCATCGTCATGCCACCCGGCCTCTATGCTCTACGTGCCTCGGAACGGATGGCAAAGCTGTGCCTCCACTCCCTGTCAGCCCTAATTGAAGACCTTCGTGCTGGCAGTCTAATCACAGCCGAAGCGTTTGCCGCTGAAGCCAACTGCTCTCTTCCCTTTCTTGCCACCTACCATAGTGAAACATTGGTGCAAGTCTGGGTTGAGTTTTTTTGGCAGGTGAAGGCTTGCTTGCATATTCTTGAATGTACACGCCTTCCTTCGGAGGTTGTGGCCGCGAAGGTGAGCTTATAGGGGTTGATTGAGCGGTGCGCTGTGAACATGATATCATGCGAGAAGAGGCTCAGCCGTAAGTTTTTGGAGAGGGAGCTGGCTTCTAAAGCGCTGAGGGAGTCTTACGGCCAAGACCACTAGGGCAAATGAACTTTGGCGGGTGCTTCAAGAGGCTATCAAGGAGGTGGTATCCATTGATAAGGCCGCCGTTTTTACTCGTGAAATGGTTGAAACCCATAAGGTTACTGAAAAAGAGCTTGAAGGCCGGCTTGCCTCATACCAGGCCCAACTGGCTCAAGCGGAAGCCTGTCTTTTGACAGTAATGAATCATGAAGCCGAGGCCCAGCAGAAAAGGCGTGAACTGGCAAATCTACTGAATCGTCCGCCGGCTTGAAGAATTGTATATATATATTTTTATTCTTCTTTTGTACATACTCCTGAATGAGAGTATATTTTCTTTTATTCTTTCATAAATTGTACTTTGTATTCATTTTGATTCATGAATAAAAGAAATTTTGCTTCACGATGGTGTGTCCCTTTTAGTAAATGCATTTTGTGGATAATTTATTTTGATTTCTCTGTAGGACAGCGATGGCTTAGGATTCAGGGTTAAGATCTGCCTCCTAAGACTTTCAACTTTATGAGCCGTGAGGGTCTCATAAAGAATTTTCTCCCTACAGGTCGAGAGGATCCCGTAGGTGTAATTTCTCCTTAGGAATTGTGAGGATTCCTAAATGCGTTTTCTTCTGAGAGTCGTAAGAATCTCACAAAAGAGTTTTCTCCCTTACAAGTCGTGAGGACCTATAAGTGATGGACGAGGTTGACATTATCCGCATTTCACAGAGTCAGGGGTTGCTCTGGCCATTTCCAACGAGGTCAAGATTGACTTTAGCCCTGTTCTATGGGACCCGGATTTGCTTCGGATGCTTCCCACGGGGTCGGGATTGACATAGCCGTGTTCCGCAAGGACCAGGATCCGCTCTGGACGTTTCCCATGGGGTCAGGATTGATATAGGCCGTGTTTCACGTAACCAGGATTTTGCTCTGGATGCTTCCCAGGTCTGATTGGCATAGCCGTGTCCTGCGAGGACCAGGCTCCGCTCTGGATGCTTCCCATGGGGTCAGGATTGACATAACCGTGTTCTGCGAGGACCAGGATACGCTCTGGACATTTCCCACGGGGTCAGGATTGACATAGGCTGTGTTCTACGTAACCAGGAATTTGCTCTGGATGCTTCCCACGGGGTCTGATTGACATAGCCATGTTCTGCGAGGACCAGGCTCCGCTCTGGATGCTTCCCACGGGGTCAGAATTGACATAACCGTGTTCTGCGAGGACCAGGATCTGCTCTGGATGTTTCCCACGGGGTCAGTATTGACATAGGCCGTGTTCTACGTAACCAGGATTTTGCTCTGGATGCCTCCCACGGGGTCTGATTGACATAGCCGTGTTCTGCGAGGACCAGGCTCCGCTCTGAATGTTTCCCACAGGGTCAGGATTGACATAGGCCGTGTTCCACATGACCAGTAATTTGCTCTGGATGCTTCCCACGGGGTCTGATTGACATAGCCGTGTTCTGCGAGGACCAGGCTCCGCTCTGGACGTTTCCCACGGGGTCAAGATTGACATAGGCCGCGTTCCATGAAACCAGGAATTTGCTCTGGATGCTTCCCACGGGGTCAGTTTGACATAGCCGTGTTTTGCGAGGACCAGGATCCGCTCTGGACGTTTCCCACGGGTCAGGATTGACATAAGCCGTGTTCCACGTGACCAGGAATTTTGCTATGGATGCTTCCCACGGGGTCGGTTTGATATAGCCGTGTTCTGCTAGGACCAGGATCCGCTCTGGACGTTTCCCACGGGGTCAGGATTGACATAGGCCGTGTTCCACGCGACCAGGAATTTTGCTCTGGATGCTTCCCACAGGGTCTGATTGACATAGCCGTGTTCTGCGAGGAACAGGCCCCGCTCTGGACGTTTCCCACGGGGTCAAGATTGACATAGGCCGTATTCCACGTGACCAGGAATTTTGCTCTGGATGCTTCCCACGGGGTCTGATTGATATAGCCGTGTTCTGCGAGGACCGGGATCCGCTCTGGACGTTTCCCACGGGGTCAGGATTGACATAGGCCGCATTCCACGAAACCAGGAATTTGCTTTGGATGCTTCCCACGGGGTCGGTTTGATATAGCCGTGTTCTGCGAGGACCAGGATCCGCTCTGGACGTTTCCCACGAGGTCAGGATTAACATAGGTCGCATTCCACGAAACCGGGAATTTTGCTCTGGATGCTTCCCACGGGGTCGGTTTGACATAGCCGTGTTCTGCGAGGACCAGGATCCTCTCTGGACGTTTCCCACGGGGTCAGGATTGACATATGACGTGTTCCACGTGACCAGAAATTTTGCTCTGGATGCTTCCCACGGGGTCTGATTGACATAGCCGTGTTCTGCGAGGACCAGGCTCCGCTCTGGACGTTTCCTACGGGGTCGGGATTGACATAGGCCGCGTTCCACGAAACTAGGAATTTGCTCTGGATGCTTCCCACGGGATCGGTTTGACATAGCCGTGTTCTGCGAGGACCAGGATCCGCTCTGGACGTTTCTCACGGGTCAGGATTGACATAGGCCGTGTTCCACATGACCAGGAATTTTGCTATGGATGCTTCCTACGAGGTCTGATTGACATAGCTGTGTTCTGCGAGGACCAGGCTCCGCTCTGGACGTTTCCTACGGGGTCGGGATTGACATAGGCCGCATTCCACGAAACTAGGAATTTTGCTCTGGATGCTTCCCACAGGGTCTGATTGACATAGCTGTGTTTTGCGAGGACCAGGCTCCGCTCTGGACGTTTCCCACGGGGTCAGGATTGACATAGTCCATGTTCCACGTGACCAGGAATTTTGCTCTGAATGTTTCCCACGGGGTCGGATTGACATAGCCGTGTTCTGTGAGGACCAGGCTCCGCTCTGGACGTTTCCCACGGGGTCAGGATTGATATAGGCTGCGTTCCACGAAACCAGGAAAGGTTGACGTTATCCGTATTTCACGGAGTCAAGGGTTGACTCTCGGTTGTCTGTGTACCGCTGAGTTATGGAACTGGGAACTGCCGCGGTTCCGCTTTGCTTGATGGTGCGTCTAATGTAATGAGACGAATGTTGAGATGATCTCCAGGCCATCTGTGAACAGTCGATACTTGGCTCTCTTTTGGATGGAGCCTGGGGAGGGAAGGTGTGATTCCCTCTTTGTTTGCGCCCCTAAATTGTATACAGGGATTGATGCGATATCACCTGTAAGGCAAAAGGTTTCATTTTATATATTTTTCTTTTCCGCGATGCTCTATTATTTAAGCTTTTATATCGCGAAAGTCACGATTGCCCAATCATTTCGGCTATTTTTCATGGTGCCCAATCATTTCGGCTATTTGTTTTATTTTTACTCGCTGCTTTTTATTACGAGTTGCCCAATCATTTCGGCTATTTTTGTATGCATACATTTTTACTTGCTGATTTTGTCGCAAGTTGCCCTATCATTTCGGCTATTTTGTATGCATTTGTGGCTCGCTGGCTTTTTACTGCAAGCTTGGAATTAGACACCGATTTCGGCATCAGCGCCGCTACAACTGGGATATTGCCAGGAGCGAATCATCATTTGCCTCTGTCGATGTCGAACAAAGGTGGCTTAGTAAACAGGGTTAAGATCCTGTTAACTAAGGCTTTTGACTTCATGAGCCGTAAGGGTCTCATAAAGGTATTTTTCCCTACAAGTCATGAGGATCTCGTAGGTGTGTTTTCTCCTTAGGAATCGTGGGGATTCCTAAGTGTGTGGTCTCTTATAAGTTGTAAGGATCTTATAAGAGTGCTTTCTCCTTATAAGTCGAGAAGATTTACAAGGGCTGTTCACTGTGCAAACATATCCCTAGTCATGGATGTGACTTTGTTAGGGAAATGTTTATTCGCGCCCGTGGATTGTATACAAGGGTTGAGACGCTTGTAGGGCAGAATTGGAGGTTGTGATGGCTTAAGAACGGGTTCAGATCCTTGTAGCTTAAGACTTTTGAATCTTATGAGCCGTGAGGGTCTCATAGGAGGGTTCTCCTTACGAGTCGTGAGGATCTCGCAAGTGTAATTTCTCCTTAGGAATCGTGGGGATCCTTAAGTGTATTTCTCCCTTGTGAGTCGTAATGATCTCACGCAGGTGGTTTCTCTTTACAGGGTTGAGAGGACCTTGCAAGTGTCTTCTAACGAGATTGCACCCTTTCCGGTTTTCACAAAAACTCGCCGGTAGCCCTGCTGTTTTTACTCACGGAGCCCTTTCGGATTTTCATCCGTGTCCATTTGCTTATGGACATACCGTTTTCTCTTTTTTATTTTTTATTTATTTATTTTTTTTGTGTCAGCCTTGGGATGCTGCAGTCCATAGTGGTTTATCGACGTCTCGGTCAACAGCCAGTTTTAGGACATAGTGGTCCATTGTTAGTTTAAGGACGTTTCGGTCCAACGCCAGTTTTAGGACATAGTGGTCCATCGTTAGTTTAAGTACATTTCGGTCTGAGAAAAAGAAACCGGCTACTACTTACAGAGTTTAGGCTTAGGAAGATAGTGAGCGGACACAGGCATTGTCATCTATCGTTGACCTAGGCCGTGACTTGTCAGGCATAGTATTTTTTTAGGAAGCGACCATTTATTGTCCTGAAAGGTCTTTCACCATGCATGTCCATGAGTAGATATGCTCCACCCTGGTAGACTTTGTCTATGATATACGGGCCTTCATAGTTCGGCTCGAATTTCCCCCGCTTGACACGATTGGGGATCATAGGTCTTTTGACCACTAGCACGAGTTCCCTTACCGGAATGTTCTCGGCCTAGTCAATCTCTCATATGAGCGCGTCATCTTTGCATTATAAGCCTCCAGATTTTGTTGCGCCATGAGCCGAGTTTCATCAAGGGCGTCGAGCTCCTCAAGCCGAAGGTGAGCATTTTCTTCATCTGTGCTCGTAATGAACCGCCACTCGTAGAGAGGGTAACTCTATCTCGAGAGGGAGTATCGCTTCTGTGCCAAATACCAATGCGTACGGCTACGTGTTCGTGGCAGTTTTGAACGTAGTTCGATATGCCCAGAGAGCTTCATGCAGTCTCTCGTGCCAGTCCTTCTTATTTCGAGACACCGTCTTTTTCACGATTTTCGTCAAGGTCTTGTTGAAAGCCTCAGCTAGACCGTTAGCTTGAGGATTATAGACTGAAGAGTATCTCCAGTCTATGTTATGCTGTTGTGCGAAGCGGCTAATCTTATGGCTTCTGTAGGCTGGCCCGTTATCGAAGATGATTCGTCGCGGAGTTCCAAACCACTAAATGACGTGCGTCTTGAAGAAATGGAGGATATTCTATGTCTTCACTTCTCTCAGCGGTACTACTTTTTCCCATTTAGAGAAGTAATCAGTTGTCGCCAAAATGAACCGATGTCCTCTGGACGATGCTGGTTCGATGGGCCCGATTATGTCGGTTCCCTACATTTTAAACGGCCAGCTAGCCACCGTTGGATGCAGTGGATTTGGATGCTGATGGATAAAGTCCCCGTGAATCTGGCATGAGTGGCATTGCTTCGCGTATTCGAGGCAGTCTTGGATCATCGTGGGCCAATAGTAGCCCATCATTTTGATCTTCATGTTCATCTTCGGGCCGGCTTGGTGAGAACCGCAAAGTCCATCGTGAGTTTCTTGGAATACTCTTTTTTCTTCTTCAGGTCCCAGGCATCTTAACCATAGAGAATCAAATGACCTCTTGTACAGAGTATCATTGACGAAGGCGAAAGACAGAGCTCGTTTCGTGAGCTGATGTCTCAAGGATGCATCTTCGGGTGTTCGACGGGATTTGAAGTAGTCTATAAAGACTTCTCTCCAATCCATAGCCTTTTCCTAGTCTTTTATTTGCAGAGCTATTTGCTCGGTCGCTCCCTTTTCTTCGGACGACTCCGGAGATATTTCTGCTGGTGCAAGAACCTGACGGCTATGCACAACGATCCTCACGTCATCGAGGTTTTCGTCAGCCAGTTCATTAGCTAGTTTGGCTAATGCATCCGCTTTGCTATTTTCCGCACGTGGTATTCTTTCCAGAATGTAGGAGGGAACTTGAGTCAGCAACTGTTGCACTCTCTCGCCATATTTCACCAACTCTGGCTTGCATGTTTGATAGTCGCCGTTTACTTGACTAACGACCGGTTGGGAGTCTCCGTATATGAGGAGGTTTCCAATTCCTATATTGATAGAGATCTCAAGACCTGCTATCAAAGCTTCATATTCGGCTTCATTGTTTGTCCTCGGCTCTGTTAAGGAGAAGGCAAAACGCATTATCCCTCCTTGTGGAGTCACGAAGATGAGGCCTACCCCTGATTTGATTATAGGGGTGCTTTATTTGCGCTTCTTCATGGAAGATGCTCCGTCGAAGTAGAGTTCCCATTGGGTATCATTCTCTCTTCTCTCCCCGTCGATCGTGTCAAACGCGTATTCGTCTGGCAATTCGCAGTTCAAGGGAGAGTCGGCAGGTATCGGATGCTCAGCGAGGAAGTCGGCGATGGCCTGGCCTTTCACTGCCTTAAGAGACCGATAAGTTATCGAGAACTCCATCTAGAGCAGGGCCCATTTAGCGAGTCGTCCCATTAATATAGCCTTTGACATTAAATATTTGAGAGGCACCTTCGATATGAGATGGACCTCATGTGCCAACGCATAGTGTCTGAGTTTCGTTATCATGAAGATCAACGCCAGGCAGTGTTTTTCAATGGGAGAGTAATTTCTTTCTGCTCCCAGGAGAACTCGACTCAGATAATAAAGGGCTCTCTCTTTCCCTTGGTCGTTTTCTTGTGCCCACAGCGCGCCTAAAGAACCTTCGAGGGCTGTTGTGTACAGGACGAGAGGTTTTCCTTTAACGGGAGCGGCCAGTACTGGCGGATTCTGCAGGTATTGCTTGATTTCATCTAGTGCGCTTTGGCATTTGTGATTGCAACACCCTAGTTCATTTATACCGATTCCAGTTCCCGTACTTCTTTGTTTGTGGTATTTTCTTGTTTTATCGTGTTCTGGGTGCGAATGGTATTTCACGTTAGTATTGCATTCGACCCGACCCACTTGCTTGAACTTGTTTGATTCATATTTATGAATTATCCTGACTTGTTACATAGCCACGTGTATTTTCATGAATACTGCATACTGGCATTTTATCTGGCATCGCATCTTTTACCATATAACATTTTAAGCCATATAAAATAATTTAAAATTACATAACATGGCCTGCTTGATACCCCTAACCCTGTGGTAGCATCCGCGCATCTCGTTCCTGTCCCGTTCAGTGAAACGGACTTGTTTGGATGGCTACACGCACGTACATACACCCGTTCTTAGGGGTATACATTTTCTTTACTTGGGCATTCATTTTGAATTTTGAACGTCGCATATATTTTTCGTATTTTAAAATTAAAATTTTAGACCCGACCCGGACGTGTTTTGGAATATTTTATATCCCGCCAAAATTCAAATTTATTGATATAATATTTATTTTAAATCAACAGTTAAAATTTATATAACAAACTAAATTTTATAAATATAATCCCAACAATTTTAACAATTTTCTCTTTCTTTGCCACTGGACCCCACCACCTCGAGCTCTCTCTTTCTCATTCTTTCTCTCTCTCTCCTCCACTAAGGACAATTTTATCTCTCCTCACACTTTCTCTCTCCTCTCGATCTCGCACTATCACTCTATCTCTCTCCTCTCGCTACTTTATCTCTCTCCTCTCTCTGTTTCTCTCTCTTCCTATCTTAGAAATCTCTCTCCCCCCCTCTCTCCTCTATTTATTTTTTAAAACCTCCATCGTCTTCTCCTCCTCCTTCTATTTAAACCGAGCCCACGAGAAAACCCTAGAAGCTCCTCTGCCTCTTCAAACCTTGGCCCTAAACCTAGCTCCCTGCCTCTTCGACCTCGCCCTCTCCTAACCCTAGCCTCCTTCATCTCCGACGCAACCACTTTTGCCCTCGTCACGTGAACCCATATCCTAACCTTGCATCGCCGTCGCCCATCATCGGTGACCATCCTCGTCACCTCATCCTCGTTTCTTTTCCATTTCCTTTCTCTTCTCACCCCGAGGCCCTCAATCTACTGCAAACCACCAACCCAAGAACCCCGGCTGCAACCCTCTTCCCTCGCCTGCACGCCTCGCCTCACCGACGGAGACCACGTCGTTGTCGTCTCACCCTCACCCCGTCGCCAATACCTTCCTCCCCTCTCTCTGAAAACCATCACCGCCTCCTCTAACCGGGCAAGAACCCTGCACACCATCACCCGACCACCCAACAACTTGCCCGCAACCTCGCTGCCCTTTGCCGTGAACCTCGCCGTCGATGCCCCACTGTCGATGTCACCCCCTTGCAGCCTCCTCTGACCCAGAACATCTTACTACAGCCCCCTCTTCTTCTTCCCCTGATTCTTCTTCTTCTTTTTGTTCTTCTATTCTTGTTTCTTGTTTTCGCATTTCCCGGCGATCGCCGGAGCCGTGCTGCTGCCGATGATCCGAGCAACCCAGTGGACGTTCCCTACCTACGCGGTTACATTCTTGCATTGCCTGGTTCTATTCTGTACGTGTGCGTGTGCATCGAGACTTTTACCGACATTCGACGTTGCCGTGCGTATCCATATCGCAATCCATCGAGGCAAGTTTATCTTGCTACATGCTACATTACGTTATATACATCTATTTTAATAAATATAATACTAGTATTTCAAAGTATGCACCCCATGTTTACTTTTACAGTTTTTCGACATCCGTCTGCATCCGTACGTGTTACTTTACATCTAACACATTCAAACCTAGCTTGTTACATACTATATTACAATATACTCTACCCAATGGAATATTTACATCATATATTGCTTAGCTGTACATCCCACATTACCATTTTACAGTTTTACTGTTTTCGGATACCCGTTTGTATCCATCTCATTTAAAATATATATAACTGCATCTATAGATCATATTAAATACATAATACTGTGATATTCATACCCCATGTTTAATAAAGTGCATCTTAATTAGTATTGGAACTATAAATGCAACCCTAATCGATAATTGTGCTTCCATATCATTGATTTTATATCTATTTGCATACCATGTCACATTATTTCATTTTATTGTTATATTAGTACTCCATACTTGGTTTTGTGCACCCATACTTATTACAGTTTGATTATGAGCACACGCTTGATACTTGTGCACTACCTGACATGACCCGATACACTACTACCGACATGACTTGATACATATGCACTACTTGACATAACTTGATACATGTACACCACCTGACATGACCTGATGTACCACAGCTTGACATGTTACCTGATCTTGTTACTAATGCCGACAATCTTGACCTGTTGTCCCTACGGACATTTCCTATTGTCTATACAGACAAACATGTTCCTGCTTGATCCTGTGTTGGCATTAGCTCCAGATTTATCAATACCTGACTTACACACATAACTTGGGGGTATGGGGAAATCAAGAATGTATCCGAACGTAACTCAAAGGGCTATTACATCATGTTACCATGGTCCCGTGGGGTTGAACGGGACATAGACTCACGGTCTATTATATCTTGTTACCGTGGTCCCGTGGGGTTGAACGGGGCATAGACCGATGGGTTACGATGAGGATTACATTGATTGATTTCGATAACTTTAGAGTAGATAACCCTATAGCACAGTCTAGATCACTCACTGCACTTCACCTGTTTATATCTCGTTCATTGTTCTATATTCATGTTACGGTTTACTTGCTACTAATGACTTGTTACTGCTCATACTTCATGCCTGCATATTTCATCACATCCTGCTTGCTTAGAATTATTGATATTATGACGCACTGACGTTTGGGTTTTGTATGGCCCAGATCCTCTCTCCCTATCGCAGGCAGTCCAGGAGTATTTTGATCAACAGGCCGAGTAGTGAGGACCTGTTATTAGTTTAGTTTAGTTTCCTTTCAGTATTTTCATTCCTGATGCGAGCCCGCATTATGGGACGTACATTCCACTTTATTATTGTACTTGGATCTTTGCTTCCGCATTATTTTATTTCATGACTCATTTATTCTGGCTTATGGACATGTGTTAGATAGTTCATTACTGTTCTTGATATCTCTACATCCGTAATGTGACTGTGGAGGGATATTTCCTATCCACAGGTAGCATGGTTGGTTCTGTCACGTGCCTATCTTAGCGCACCCTGGGAAGCGGGGCGTGATAGTGATCCTAGATGAACGGAGTTCCCCTCTTCATTAAGTGACTGTAGGGGCAGCACTTGCCGGAGAGATTGGCTATAAATCACCGGATATACGCGAGCTTTCCTAGGAGAGACCGCAGCTGCTTGAGAGTCCTTGGCGGAGGTATTTCCATGATCGCCTTGATTTTAGATGGGTCTATCATGATGCCTCGGTGTCGGACGACGAATCCTAGGAATTTGCCCGAGGAAACTCCGAACGCACATTTGAGAGGGTTCATCTTCAAATTGTATTTCCGAAGGCGCTGAAACACGATCTTCAGATGCTCTAAATGTTCCTAGTACGATTTGCTTTTAACTACGAGGTCGTCGATATAGCATTCGACGATTTCATGTATAAGGTCATCGAAAATCTTTGTCATGGCCCTCTGATAGGTGGCACCGGCGTTCTTTAGACCGAAGGGCATCACCTTGTAGCAGAATATACCCAAAGGGGTCCGGAAAGCGGTATGCTTCTGGTCCCCAGGATGCATCTTTATCTGATTGTATCCTGATGAGCCGTCCATGAAGGAGAAAACTTCGTGAGTGGATATATTATCTATCATCAGCTCAGTGACCGGTACTGGAAAGTCGTCCTTTGGACAAGCTCTGTTAAGATCCCGGAAGTCTACGCATATGCGCACCGTCCCATTTTTCTTCATTACTGGGACAATGTTGGCGATCCGGTCAGGATATTGAACCTCTTGGATAAAGCCGGAGTCAATTAGCTTCTTGACCTCGGCGTTGATGCTCATCTCAAGCTCGAGCCGCATTCTTCTCGGTGCTTGTTTAATCGGCTTGACGTCCGGAGATATCGCCAATTTGTGCACGGCTATTTCTGGATCCAATCCGGGCATCTCCGAATAGTTCCATGCAAAGCAATCTTTATACTGTATTAGCACGTCTTTAAGCGTAGCCACCTTTTCTTCAGATAACAGTTTACTGACGAACGTTGGCCGTGGATCGTTTGCCGTTCCCAAGTCGATTTTTCTGAGATCATCTGCAGTAGTATGTATCCCATCTTCCAGCTCTTTTGGTGCCGGTGGAAACTCGGAGATCACTTCGTCATCATCGTTTGAGAAGCACCAGGGGAGATCAGCCGTATCTTCGCATATTCTTTCTCCTGACATCATTATCATGTGACAGGTGCGAGATCGCTTCCAAGACCGATATTGGTCTGGTTCTACTCTCGCTGCATACGTGGCTTTCGGTTCATGCTTCGGCGGCGGGGTTACCCTCCAACTGCTGGATAAAGCGAACTTGCCTTGCTGATACTGGTCTTCTACCCAGTCTTTGAATGTGAAGTATGTTGGGTCCCGGCAGCGCCCCGGCCGTCGAAACGCGGCCAAAATGCGGAACAAAAATTTATTAAACCGGCGCTACCGCTACCCGATTCCCGGATCGACCTTAAACCCAAAACTAGTAAGCTAAATTAAGAGTTAGAATTGTTATACCGAGTTGATCCAAGTCCTTCGGTCTTCATTCCAAGCTCCTAGCGGTTCTTTGACGAAGTTTGGTTGCCGGTCTTCCTCCATCTCCGATGATCCACCCGAGGGATGTAACTCCAGCTCTAGCTCCACGACATAATGCAGACGGAGCAACTAGGGTCTCTAGGATGCTACCCTAGAAAGCCTAGGATGTAGTGTGAATGTTTCTTAGTGTTAGCTATCTCAATTCATGAAGGTGGAAGCAAAGCATGAAAGCTAATGGAGGCGAAACACAAATGGTGAAGGAGGAGCTCAAGAAGAAAAACAATGAACAGAACCTTCATGCTTGAAAAATGAGCTTACCTTAGAAAGAGAAAATAGCATGCAAGGTTTTGTAAAATGCATTTTTTCAATATTAAAATCCTACCATACTTGAATAGTGAACACAAATGAATTAACAATTCATTTGTGTGCACTATTGCAAGCATGGTTGTCTCCACACCTCATCATGTTAATATCTACCTCATTTACCATTTTAATAAAATGGTCAAATCAAGAAATGAGGTGGCACCTTCTAGAATGTTATCCGGTAAAAAATACGGATTACATTCAACTGTAAATATATCTGCATTCGTACCGAAATACGAATACCCAATGAGATAGAATAGCACAAAGAATATAATACTAGAATATACATATCGAAATACATATACGTAAATTATTAAATCAATACCTGATTTAATAATCCGGCTCAAGTCCGAGTCGGCTAGTACTATCAACTGTCCGATCGAAAGTCCTGGTACAAAGTACACCAATCGATCGGAACCCTGCACGTATCCAATACGGCTACCACATCATTTCGCCAGAACCAGGGAAACCCTCTGTGTGGGAATCTAAAGACTCGTCAATACGCTGGCAGTGGGTTTAACCATAAGCACGTCAGCGGCACTAGCTGTACATAACGGCTACCCAGGTATTGAGCAAAAGGGAGGCCGACGAGCAAACTCATGCAGAACCCCTACTGAGCCTGACAGTGACAATATCCGTACAGTCCGGTCTGTTCGTCTAAGAGTATCACATATCGAGTCTAGGGGGATGGATAAAGTCAAACCTCCAACAACGCGATATTTAGTGTCGGTATGAAACCCATCACCACCTGAGAAACAATCGATCCTAGATCGATAATTCTCGTCCACCGTGGCCATGGATTTTTGGTGATGGCTATCCGTACACAACGCGACATCAACCCCCAATACCTGGAGAGACGAATCCCCGACGATCCGATCACTGCCTCCATGTGGTTTGGGACTGTACCCAACTAAAACCAGTTTGCACGACTCCTTTGAGCCGTGGTAGGGTAGTAATCAAAGCACAGTGGGAACTCACACGAGAAAAATGACGACCTTAGATCAACAGACTAACCTGTACACATGTCACCTGGGAACTGCTATCTGACAACAGGTATAATACCAACTAGCAGGTTCCCGGCGAGTCCGTCCAGTGTGCTCATAACCCAATGAGCACCTGTATACTATCTTAGGTGAACAAACTAACACCAATGGCTTGTGAGACCTGGCCACCGCACCTCGGGTCTCGATCGGTATACACTAGTCTACACTGGAGTATCGATGCCCGGTCTCGATACTCCCATGACTAGGGACATTTAAGAATGTGCTTATAGACCCCCAGCTCCTACGTATGTGATCGCCATCATAATGCTGGCAGTCAAGCAAGAATCCTATGGGCTCAATCAACATGTATATGATGATAAAGACAAACCAGATAGCATATTATCATCTTGAGTAAGACTGTTTCATCGGTATAGGTCCTGCCTCAATCATCATAATCACAAGTCCACGACTATGATAATTGCCTTGAGGACACTATAGCCAACAAAGCAGTCTTCAAGAGGATGTCCTATTGCTCGGTGATAGGAGCAATAATCCGGGTGATAGACCTCGCCTGCTTGCTCGGGGTGCTTGGACTCCGGGTGTGTCATCATCTGATGCTTTACGACGAGATCGAATATCTTCTTTGTCTTGTCTTGGGAAAAGAATATTCCCGACCCATCTTCTTTATAAAGGACGGATCCCGGCTGCTCGACTCTTGTTCGCTTGGCTGCTGTCGAACATTTTTTCCGTTCGGCTAGGTCGAGATATGGTACGGCACCTGAATCCACTCCTGCAGTGTTGCAGTTGGTTGATCATGAAGTAGTCAGATGTTGGTTTATTTTTGCCTCTGCGCCGGGTCTTTTGTATGACTGGCTGGCGACGAGGAGCATTGTCATTCTCCACGGCCTGCTGAAGGAGGCGTTGCGTCCTGGCTTTCTTGTAAATGGTCATTTCACGGTTATGGTCATCCCGGTCCTTTTGACCCACTTCCTTTATTAGCTTGTCCATCAGTTCTTCAAACGATGGATTCGGCATTTTGATGGCAGGATCTCGTTTTGGTTCAGGGTCAGCGCCTTTTAACAGAACCGTTGGGGTCAAAAATTTCACCCCGGTTGACCAAGTCAAAGTCAAGGTCAACCCCAAGCCAAATGGGCCCAAGCCCAGGTCAAGTGGGCCCACGTCCGAGTCGAGCCGGAACATGAAGCGGACGGCCTCCCCATGCAAATCATGTAAAAAAATAATTTTAAAGTAATTTTTATGGGCATAAAGCCAAATTTTTGTAAGCCCATGGTTTAAGTGCAAAAAGAAATGGCGCATGAGCCATGAGATGGGAAAAATACCATTTTGTAAAACCCAAGGGGCTATATGTAAATATGTAAGCCTATATAAGGCAACATAATGAAAATATCTAATAGACTTTTTATTCCCCCCAAAAATCTAGGGTTTGTGCCTCTTTCCCCTTTCTGAAGGTTCTAAACCTTCTTCTTTCTGTTGAATTAAATCAAGAGTTTTACTTTTCCTTTTCCAAAACTAAATAGTTTTTTACCATAAAACCCATAAAGAGGAACTCAGATCTGCCATCAGATCTCAGAAAAGAGAGATTTTTAAAATCTTATGTTTCTCGATCTTCAAGATCCGGCCAACAAAGGAAGAAGAAGGAGACCCATCTCCAGAAACCTCACTTTGGGGAAGAACTAGGGCTCAAGGGGAGAAGCCCCTTCATCAGCTTCAGAACATCCTAGGAGTTTAACTCCTCATATATATATATACATATATATACACCAAATAATAAGTGCTCCTTTCTGGGAGCACAACTCCCATTGCAGGGACCAAGTCCCTTTTGCCTCCCGAGCGCTCACGTGCTGACACGTGGGGTGCTAGCGCTCAAAGCGCTAGCACCTAAAGTGCTAGTGCATGAGCGCCCACGTGCTGACACGTGGGGCGCTAGCACTCAAAGCGCTAGCGCTCTTGCGCTCAAAGCGCTAGCGCCCAAAGCGCTAGCGCCCGAGCGCCCACGTGCTGACACATGGGGAGCTAGCGCTCAAAGCGCTAGCTTTCTTGCGCCCCGAGTGCCCACGTGCTGACACATGGGGCGCTAGCGCCCTTGCGCTCAGAGCGCTAGCGCCCAAAGCGCTAGCGCCCACGTGCTGACACGTGGGGCACTAGCACTTTTGCGCTAGCACTCTAGCCTTTTCCCACGCATCCTTTGGATGCCTTTTCCCTTTTTCATACACACACACACACACATGCTCTACAACGCTGTCCCTCTCCAAAAAATTTAGGCCGGGGCACTGCCCCGCACCCCACAAGGGGGCTGCTAGCCCCCTTGACTCCCAGCCCACTATCTGGGTAGCGGGACCCCCGTAAAAACTCTGCGTGGCTCCCGATATACCCAAGCCCCCTCCAAAACAAAACACATGTACACTGCACATTGAGTTTGCATGACCAGTTTAACCCGTCAATCGGAGGTTCTTTCGCTCCAAAGGCAAGGGGTAATTAACGGCAGCTTAGTCCGCGGCTGCCGGAGATTCGGATCCTCACAATCAATAAACCCTGGCCTACCCTAGGCAGGGAGAATTTATAGTACGCCTGACTAGCGCGCGCGTATTTCCATCTCAACGGGATGACGAAAAACACCTTATAGATTCTGGCACGCCCGGTGGGACCTAATCTCTCCTCCCATATTTCAGGTTAAATATTCATGCGAACTTAATCAATATACATATCGACCGCCTGTACTGAAATCATTCTTCTTTATGCAGGTTAACAAATTTCAAATTGCAATCTCCGGTCCCGGTAAAAATGTCTCTAAGGACAAGCTCAGCTCTCGACACAGCTCCCGTCTCCTACACGATGAAGATCGACTCCAGGACGGTCCTTCCGGCCAGTCTCGGGCGACAATGGGAGGAGGAGCCGCTACCATTTGGCTCTATTATGTTCATGTCAGCTAACGCCGTCCCAGTTCCTCAAGCTTCGGTAACAGACAAACAGGCCTCAAAGGGGAAAAGACCAAATGTCATGGTCACGAGGGCACCCCAACACAAACGCAGGTCGGTGTTTGAACGAATTTCCTTGGCCCCAGCTGGGGGCAAGGCCATCAACACCAACAAAGCAACAAGGCATCTCAAGCAAGCTCTAGCGGCGCCTCTGCCAACTGCTCGATTGGGTGTTTTCTCAAGCCTCCCCATCACTCAGCCTATGGCGGCTTCCCGAAGAGCAGAAGCCTGCCAAGCGCTCAAGGCAGAGAAACTGAGGCAGAAGCGGCTCAGATACAGAGCCAACAAAAGGGCTAGGGCTCTGGCCATGTTAAAATTTATGAATTTCCAAAGCCCGGACCGCTCCGCGAAATCAGCCGCCAAAGATAAATAGATAGCTGGGTATGTGGTTCGCACTGTCTACATGGTCGGACATGAAGAAACGAATCCTCCTCTTCTTCACAGCCATGGTGATGATATGATTGACGCTACCCAGCAGCGGCTAGATCTAAGTGATGAAGAGCCCGCTCAGGCCGATAAGCCAGAGGAGCCCATGGTTCCTGCAGAATTGAGCTCAGGCAATAAAGATGACCCGGTTGTCATAGCCGGAACTACAGAACAAGCATTATTCCGATGGCTTCAGAGGCAGCTTCAGGATAGGGATGAGAAGTTAGCCAAGGTACAGGCTAAGGTCGACGAATTGGAAAATGTCGCGGCAGATCTCGTGACCCAAGTCGCCCGATTGCAATTACAACAAAATCAAATTTTGGTTCATGAGCCAGGGATTGATACCCGAAGGCAGCCAACTGATACCCTCTTCAACCTAAGAGTGGAGCGCCTTTGCGAAAAACGGCCGCGATCAGTCTCCAGTCCCTCCGATACATACACCGGAGGAGAATCGCCTCTGAAAGAGAAGCTGGAAAAAGTCTATTCCTTCAAAAGGGACAAAGACCACAAGATATTCAGGGGCGTCCTAAGAAACTGTCTGCAACTGCCAGAATCAAAAAGACCGCAAGAAGCGAATATGACCGACGACCCAAAATACTGCCCCATTCATAGAGTGATATGTCATACCATTGAGGACTGCTTCGTCTTCAAAGATTGGGTCGAAAGGCAATACAAGACGGGAGAGATAGAACTGTCTAAAGGCGTGCTAGCAAACAGTCAAGCTACGACCGCTGATTTCATACAAATGGAGACCGAAGCCTTTCGGGAACCTAATCCTCCCAGACATGTGCCATTATCTGAAAAGGGCGAACCAAAGACTGATCGGCCTCAAGGATCAGCATCAGTAAGGGTACCTACTCTAATGGAGAGAAAGAAGAAGGTGCTCTCTTTCAGGAGGGATATGGTCCGCAATATATTCGAGGAAGCCTTGAACAACGGTCTGTAATTTCCTATTCCGAAGAGGCCACATGAAATGAATATGACCGGCAATCCCGTATATTGCCCATACCATAGGGTGGTGAGTCATGCCATTGAAGATTGCTATGTTTTTAAAGATTGGGCAGAGGACTAATACAAGCTTGGAAAAACCTCACAATCCTTGGATGTATCGGCAAGCCACAGAGCTACGGTTATCAACACAGCTCCGCCAAGATCAAAATTCAAGGAGCTGGAATAAGAAAAGAGGACCACCACGTCGTTAAACTGGAAACAGAGGACCACCACGTCGTTAAACTGGGAATGATTGACCTCTAAGTCTTTAAACTGGGAATAATTGACCACCACGTCATTAAACTGGGAACAGATGACTTCTACGTCGTTAAACTGGAAACAGATGACCTTTACGTCCGTAAACTGGAAACAGACGACCTCTAAGTCGCTAAACTGGGAATGTAAAAAAATGTGTGTAAAAAAATGTGTAAAGAAAAGAAAAGAAAAGAAAAGCCGAAATGATGGGGCGACTCGCAATAAAAATCAGCGAGTAAAATAAAAATGAAAATAATGCCGAAATGATAGGGCAACCGCGAATAAATAGCCGAAATGATAGGGCAATCGCGACCTACACGATAAGAAAAGCTGAAATGATAGAGCAATCACGGTAAAATAAAAAAAATGCAAAAAAACGGCGAATGATGAGTCGCTCCTGGTACCATATTTCAGTGCAGCGATGCAGACGCCAACCAAAATCCAATTTCCCAAAAATTCTTCCAGCCCTACGGTTGGTCCCCAAGTTGACCACCGTATACAATCCACGGGCTCAAATAATTCTCATCATACTCATGCCCCACCGTAATCACCAGTTACGCGGCTGGTCTCCGCCCTTGGGATTATGCTCCATTGGAAAGACCTACTCATGTGTCCTCACGATGCATGAGGAGAACAAACCTTCGTGGGATCCTTACGACTCACCAAGGAAAAACACACTTGGGGGTCCTCACGACTCCCAAGGAGAAAATACACCTACGGGATCCTTACGACTCGTAGGGAGAAAATGCTTTTGTGGGACCCTTACGGCCCATAAAATTGAAAAGCTTTAGGCGATAAGGATCTAAACCTGTCTCCTATGCCATCGCTCCCCAATCTCCAAGTGGTGAATGATGAGTCGCTCCTGGTACCATATTCTAGTGTAGCGATGCAGACGCCAACCAAATTCCAAATCCCAATCCCTAAATGGAGAATGATGAGTCGCTCCTGGTACCATATTTTAGTGCAGCGATGCAGATGCCAACCAAATTCCAAACCCCATACCCCAAGTGGCGAATGATGAGTCGCTCCTGGTACCATATTTCAGTGCAGCGATGCAGACGCTAACCAAATTCTAAACCCCATACCCCAAGTGGCGAATGATGAGTCGCTCCTGGTAACATATTCCAATGCAGCGATGCAGACGCCAACTAAATTCTAAATCCTATACCCCAACGGCGAATGATGAGTCGCTCCTGGCACCATATTCCAGTGCAGCGATGCAGACGCCGACAAAGTCCCGAAATTTTTCCGGCCCTACGGTCTGGATCATACATCCTGCAAAACCGTATACAATCCATGGGAGTAAAACAATCCCAATCTCTCCCAAGTCCTACCAGTGAGACCACATTCAATGTCCCACCAAAAATAAAAAAATATAAAATATAAAAAAAATGGTATGTCCACAAGCAAAATGGGCACGGATGAAAACCCGAAAGGGTTCCGTTAGTAAAAACAGCAGGACTGCCGCTGAGTTTGTGAAAACCCGAAAGGATGCAAACTCGTAAAAAAAACCTCGAAAGGATGCAAACTCGTAAAAAAAAGGGCAGGGCAGGCTTCCTACAAAGCAGGGAACCAAATCGCTCTGGATCAGAGCGTCGATCGTCCATGCCGCAAAAAGGGCAGTGCAGGCTTCCTACAAAGCAGGGAACCAAATCGCTCCGGATCAGAGCGTCGACCGTCCATGTCGCAAAAAGGGCAGTGCAGGCTTCTCACAAATCGGGAACTAAATCGTTCCGGATCAGAGCGTCGACCGTCCATGTTGCAAAAACGGCAGTGCAGGCTTCCTACAAAGCAGGAATCAGATCACTCCGGGCCAGAGAAAAGTCTACCACGGACACTCCATCTCGGAGACGCGTCAAGCGTCGACCGTCCATGTCGCAAAAATGGCAGTGCAGGCTTCCCACAAATCGGGAACCAAATCGCTCCGGATTAGAGCGTCGACCGTCTATGTCGCAAAAATGGCAGTGCAGGCTTCCCACAAATCGGGAACCAAATCGCTCCGGATCAAAGCGTCGACCGTCCATGTCGCAAAAATGGCAGTGCAGGCTTCCTACAACCAGATCACTCCGGACCAGGGAAAAGTCTACCACGGACACTCTGTCTCGAAGACGCGTCAAGCGTCGACTGTCCATGTCGCAAAAAGGGCTGTGCAGGCTTCCCACAAATCGGGAACCAAATCGCTCCGGATCAAAGCGTCGACCATCCATGTCGTAAAAAGGGCAGTGCAGGCTTCCTACAAAGCGGGAACCAAATCGCTCCGGATCAGAGCATCGACCGTCCATGTCGCAAAAATGGCAGTGCAGGCTTCCTACAAAGCAGGAACCATATCACGCTGGGCCAGAGAAAAGTCTACCACGGACACTCCGTCTCGGAGACGCGTCAAGCGTCAACCATCTATGTCGCAAAAAGGGCAGTGCAGGCTTCCCACAAATCGGGAACCAAATCGCTCCGGATCAGAGCGTCGACTGTCCATGTCGCAAAAAGGGCAGTGAAGGCTTCCCACAAATCGGGAACCAAATCGCTCCGGATCAGAGCGTCGACCATCCATGTCGCAAAAATGGCAGTGCAGGCTTCCTACAAAGCAGGAACCAGATCACTCCAGGCCAGAGAAAAGTCTACCATGGACACTCCGTCTCGGAGACGCGTCAAGCGTCGACCGTCCATGTCGCAAAAAGGGCAGTGCAGGCTTCCCACAAATCGGGAACCAAATCGCTCCGGATCAGAGCGTCGACCGTCCATGTCGTAAAAAGGGCAATGCAGGCTTCCTACAAAACAGGAACCGGATCACTCCCGGCCAAGAAAACGTCTACTACGGACACTCCGCCTCGGAGACGCGTCAAGCGTCGACTGTCCATGTCGTAAAAAGGGCAGTGCATCCCAAAAAGGGGGAACCAAAGCAAGTCGCCTCCACACGAAAGAAGATCCATCAATTTCATGCACACGACCCAAATATGTGGTGTGTATTTATTGATGGGGGGCACTTTGTTGGGGTCGAAAATTGCACCCCGGTTGACCAAGTCAAAGTCAAGGTCAACCACAAGCCAGGTGGGCCCAAGCCCAGGTCAAGTGGGCCCATGCCCGAGTCGAGCCGAAACATGAAGCGGCCGGCCTCCCCATGCAAATCATGTAAAAAAAATAATCTTGATGTAATTTTTATGGGCATAAAGCCAAATTTTTGTAAGCCCATGGCTTATGTGTAAAAAGAAATGGCACATGAGCCATGGGATGGGCAAAATGCCATTTTGTAAAGTCCAAGGGGCTATATGTAAATATGTAAGACTATATAAGGCAACATGATGAAAATATCTAATAGACTTTTCATTCCCCCCAAAAATCTAGGGTTTGTAGCTCTTTCCCCTTTCTGAAAGTTCTAAACCTTCTTCTTTCTTTTGAATTAAATCAAGAGTTTTACTCTTCTTTTTCCAAAACTAAATAGTTTTTCACCATAAAACCTACAAAGGGGAACTCAGATCTGCCATCAGATTTCAGAAAGGAGAGATTTTTAAAATCTCATATTTCTCGATCTTCAAGATCCGGCCAACAAAGGAAGAAAAAGGAGAACCATCTCCAGAAACCCCACTTTGGGGAAGAACTATGGCTCAAGGGGAGAAGCCCCTTCATCAGCTTCAGAACATCCTAGGAGTTTAACTCCTCATATATATATACATATATATACACAAAATAATAAGTGCTCCTTTCTGGGAGTACAACTCCCATTGCAGGGACCAAGTCCCTTTTGCCTCCCGAGCGCCCACGTGCTGACACGTGGGGCGCTAGCGCTCAAAGCGCTAGCGCCCAAAGATCTAGTGCCCGAGCGCCCACGTGCTGACACGTGGGGCACCAGCGCTCAAAGCGCTAGCGCTCTTGCGCTCAGAGCGCTAGTGCCCGAGCGCCCACGTGCTGACATGTGGGGCGCTAGCGCTCTTGCGCTCAGAGCGCTAGCGCCCAAAGCGCTAGCGCCCGAGTGCCCACGTGTTGACACGTGGGGCGCTAGGGCTCAAAGCGCTAGCGCCCGAGCGTCCACATGCTGACACGTGGGGCGCTAGCGCTCTAGCCTTTTCCCACGCATCCTTTGGATGCCTTTTCCCTTATACACACACACACACACACACACACACATGCTCTACAACACTGTCCCTCTCAAAAAAATTTAGGCCGGGGCACTGCCCCGCACCCCGCAAGGGGGCTGCTAGCCCCTTGGACCCCCGGCCCGCTATCCGGGTAGCGGGACCCCCGTAAAAACTTTGCGTGGCTCCCGATATACCCAAGCCCCCTCCAAAACAAAACACACGTACACTGCACATTGAGTTCGCATAACCAGTTTAACCCGTCAATTGGAGGTTCTCTCACTCCAAAGGCGAGGGGTAATTAACGGCAGCTTAGTCCACGTCTGCCGGAGATTCGGATCCCCACAATCAATAAACCCGGCCTACCCAAGGCAGGGGGAATCTGTAGTATGCCTGACTAGTGCGCGCGTATTCCCATCTCAACGGGGTGACGAAAAACACCCTACAAGAACGTCTCCTTCTTCATCGAAGTCATGTATGACGTAGCTGCCATGGACTTGCTCCCGTTTTTTGGATTGAACATATCCAAGCCCGATCATTTCCATTCTCCCGTTGGGCAACTTTTGCTGAGTTCCGGGGACGTTCCAAATCCTGTTATAGAACCGAGCTTGTCGAGCGGTCTGTTTGAAAGGTACACCTTGGCGCCTCAACAGCCTTCTCAAGCCTTCTGTGTAATATCTAGGCGGACGGATAGGCTGGAGCCTGTCAAGTGTAGAATCCGCACCATGCCAAATTTCTTTCCCCACTTTGGTTTCTGTGGATTGATAAAAGAGGATCACCTTTTCATTTTTTCTCCTGGGAGGGACGTAGAATGTTTGCAGTTCCTGCACACTATATGTACCAAGCGCGTCGAGCTCTTTGTAATGTTCTTGAGGAACCATAACGATTTGCAAACTCCGATCATTGCTAGTGAGGGCTTGCATTGATGGCCGAGCGGAAAATACAGTGTTGACCTCATCTTCCGAATCGCTGCCGAAGATCAACATAGGGATGGACGGTCCCGGCTTGTTGCATTGGGGCGGCCCTGAATAAACTATCTCTTCTTTCTCCTCGGTATCACTCCCGAAGACCGAAATAGTAGTGATGGTTTTGTTCTTCGGTTTGTGACATCTTTCCATGTCCTCAAAATCTGGTAAGAAGTATTTTGCATCCTCATATTTGCGAACTTCGTTTACGGAGAATGGGTTTAGCTCCCCTGTTACAGTATACTCGAGACCATCCTTGAAATATTTTATACATTGATGTTGTGCAGAGGGGATGATGTTGTACTCGTGTAACCAAGGTCGTCCGAGCAAAGCGTTATAGCAGGTCTGAGCGTCAATGACGTGAAACTTGATGTCCATGACAAGCAGCCCAAAGCGTAGTGTCAATATTACAGACCCAAGTGTCCGTGATGACTGGGAGTCAAATCCGGAGATGGCGATCTTATCACGAGCGAGGTGCTGAACGCTCATGCAGATTTCCTTCAACACTCTCACATTGAGGAGATTGACGGAGGACCCATTGTCAACCAGGATTTTGCCTATCTTGATATCATGACAGTATTCAGAGACGTAAAGGGGACGGTTGTGCTCGCACGTCCGGAGGAGGAGTTCTTCATCGCCGAAGGTGATATCGGCCGTGTGTACTTCTTCCAGCTCGTCCTTCATCTTTTCTTCGGCAATGAAAGCTTGGAATCGCTCGGGTTCTTACAGTGCCTTGATCAAAGAATCTCTTGCTTCTTTTGATAACAAGAGGGCATCGAGAATGCTGAGCTGCGAGGGTATCTTTCTCAGGTGTGCAAGAACGTTGTAATCCACCTTACTTTTCTTTGGCGGGTCCTTGGATGTCCGCTCTTTGACGGCTTGGTCATCAAGGATGATATCCTCAGGGACCTTTTCTTTCCCCTTATCTCTTCTATTCGACCCACCGTTCGTGGGCCCGAGATTCTTTTCGGGCAACGTACGATTGCGCGGCTGAATGTTTTCACAGCTCTTTGGTTCTTCCTCTTTTCCTGAGATGGATTCTTTAAAGAGAGGGCCAAGAGTCATTTCTTCGTCAGAGTCGCTCCCGAAGGTGAGAATTTGCGATCCCCCAGCGTTGACCATGTGACAGTTGCCGGTAGTACTTTTATGCCCCTCGGTCGTATTTCTTTGCTCCCGACGAGTTTTGCGTTTCATCCGCTTGAAATGTTGCCGGTGAGCAACATATCCCTACCACCATCTTTTAAAAGCATTGCACTCTTCAGTGGGGGTGCGCAATCATTCAATGATATAGACAGTTGTTAGGATTTATATCCGCTTCATCAGGAGTGTTTCCTTCGGAGGGTGGTAGATTTATTCCCATCGATATGGCTTTAGCGAACCTCTTCCTCATCTTGAACCTCCTTTTATTTGTGGCGGATGTATTTTGATCTGCTGGGAATGCTTTAATCCTTTTGTCCAGTCGCCGACGTTTGGCTTTTTCAAGTATGGCCATCTCACGCTCTCGAGCAGCTTTGCTTTTAAGAAGAGCTTTGTCCAGGAATGCATCAATCATTTCGTCCGATGGTCCTAGAAGTTCCGGTTCAGGATCTGCCCCCAGTTTCTCTGCGTAAAGAGCTTCTTCATCGTCTATTAATGAATGAGAGATCATATGGCAGCTTACCACATAATCTTCAGACTTATTCGACGAGTCTTCTCCATCGTCATCATCTCTGTCCTCAAGGACGTGGCTGAGAAATTCTTGGAGTGTGATTGGAGTCCGCGCCTTCTGATTATATTCTTCCAGCGCGTCGATATATTTTTGCAGGTCCGTGCGCTTGTCACCAGGCTTCACGGGCTTCTTGGCTTTCTTCTTCTTCTTCGAAGACTTTGACGGCTGGATGTGAGCGCTTTGGCTATCACCACCAATATTTGGAGTTGTGCGCGGTTTCAGCATTCCCTCGGTGATCTCGGGTTCCTATGGATTTTTCCACCTAATCGCCGGGCATGTTTGGAGATCCTTCAGCATTCTTTTAGTCTTGGCTGAAAGAGCGATCTCCTACGGAGCTTCTTCTGCGAAAGAACATGATGCCCCCGGTATGTCCGTTTTCTTAGGAGCGTGTGGCTGTGGTGGGTTCACTTTCCAATTCTCGGACAACGCAAACTTGCCCTGTTGGTATTGGTCTTCGATCCAGCCTTTAAAGACGAAGCAATTTTCAATTGGATGGCTTACCGTTTGATGGTAGGGGCAATAATTAGGACTATTAGCCTCGCCGGGTTGCAATGGTCGTTTTGGATTCGGCAGATTGATGAGCCTGTTGCGCACCGCTAGCTCGAACAATCTCTTCGTTTTGTCCCGAGGAAACGAATAAGGACGCTTCATCTTCTCATTATAGAATTGCCGCCTCTCGTCTAGGCGATCAGTTAGTTTTGGGCCACTGGACTGCTGTTGAGTATTCACGACGAATGTCGCTTTCCCTTTACCCTTTTCGCTCCGCGGCTCCGGCTTTGAAGGAGACGGTCTATGACCCATTTGGTCCATTTGGGCCAGTTTGTCGATCAAGGCCTGGAACGTGGTCGGCTTGAAGAACATCATGAATTGAGAAATAGTTGCTTGAGGGTCAAGAGTGCCCACGAACATGCCCACTGCCGGCGCTTCCTCGATGCGCTGCTCACATTTTGACCATAAATTTCACCATCGTATTGCGTACTGCACCCACGTTTCACCTGGCTTCACCCTGGCATTGATCGATGCCGTTATTGGGGGTGCGTTCATTAGCACTCGCGAATCTCTGCGTAAACAGCAGTTCCATCTCCGCAAATATCTTGATAGAGTCGTTTGGAAGTTCAGAATACCACTCGAATGCCGTCTCTGACAAGCTACCAACAAACCGGCGGAGCAGAAGTTTATCATCACCCCCGGTGTTGCCGCACAAGGCTCTGAATTGAGCAACATGCCGATGTGGATTCCTCGTCCCTTTATATACATGAAATTTAGGGATCGTATATCCCGGCGGGTATCTTATTTGGTTATACCAGCCTGGATAAGGTCGTCCAGTCTTAACGATCTGTCCAGCCGCTTCGTTTTCCTGGTGAGCTCGTATTTGCTGAGCAATGTAATCATCCAGAGCGGCCTTGGAAATGGTCTCCTCTTTGGTTGCTGAAAGAGCATGAGGAGGGTTCGATGTCTTCCCTCTGTCGTCTTCAACGATGATCGGGGATCTTCAGCTGGAGGTTTCGGCTGTAACATCATCCCAGCCATGTCTTCGAACAAAAGAGCCATTCGTTTTATATTGGCCACCTGCTCCGCAGCCTCTTTTTCTTTCCTCTCGAGCATTCTTCGGAGGAACTCGGTATCAGTTTCTTGTTCCCGACGCTGCTCCGAGGTCTCTGGATTTTCTTTTAGCCCAGTGAGTGCGGCCATTGCAGTCAGCATCTTCTGAAGTTTCTGCTATTGTTGTTCCTGAGCCTTCGTTATTGATCGGGTAAGCGGTCGATGACCCGTAGAAGCACGGCTTTCTTCTTTTCCGGAAGCCATATAAACAGTATGTATTACCATGCCCCCGGACTTGGGGCATTTAGATTCGACGTCCTTGCGGTTTGCTGCATTCACGGGGGGCTTTCTCTGGCCTCCTTCTCTTGTGACCAGTTGAAGTCGAGGGGGCTGTTGCAGCGGGCACCCAGATGGATGACGTCTTCTGTGGTACTACGAGATGGCTCTTTTCTTGCTGAGCTTTGAGCTTCTTTGGCCGGCGAGAGTAGTCCTGGTTAATCACCGATTCCTGGACTTGTCGCCAGACTTTATAAATTTTGGAGGACAGCCGCTGAGGGGGCTGCTCCGTCTTCTTTTCTATAGTAATCTCCATAGGTGGAGGAGATCTCTTCAGCACGGCAGTCGGAGAGTTCTTACGAACCCTCCTAAGCGGTTCAAAGCTGTTCCCAGTTGGAATAGCAGCATTAATTTCCACCACCGGAGCTGGCGGAGTTAGTCCAGAAGGGGAGCTGCCCCAGCCTTCCTTACTCGGTGCCTGTGAAGACGACGAGCATGTCGAGCATTGGGATTGTCTCATATGTAGGGTGACTTCCTCAAGCCCCCTGTGTTGGTCAGAAGTTGTTGTTATCAGCCTATTGAAGACTGACGTCCGTTGAGAGGGAATAGCCAGTCTGTCGAAGGCAGACTTCCGAGCAGATGAAGCAGCCTTGATGATTTCACCTGAAACGGGAGCCGGAACGGCTAGCCTTGTGAAGACTGACTTCTTGGCAGAATATGCCTCTCTAATAATTTTGTCCGCTTGAGCCGGGATGGCTATCCGCTTTGTGATGGCTGCTTCGGGTATCATGGGCTTATTAGCGTTCTGGCCCAGTCTTCCGAAAACTGAGGCAGTGGAGTTGGGCGACCCGTTGAGAGGGGCCGCGGTAGTGGTAAGTCCATCAAAGACCGACTTCTTTGGGGCTTCTTGCGGCAGCATCGGGGCATTGACTCATGGGTGGGATCATAGTCCCAAAGAACAGCCCAATGGTGGCCTGAGTTACTTGGTCCACCGACATTGTGAACAGGGAGGCCGCCTGGGGCCCGTTAGTTACGCCTCCAGATGAGGCGGAACGGGAGTTGCAGTTGCAGCTGGAGCATTTTGTGCAGGTAGAAGCCATTGATGTTATATTTTTAGAATGGAGCAAGACACTAAATCTGAGTACGTCGAATCCAAGAGCAACCATATCAAACCGCGATTCGTTCGCGAACACGATACATGAAGTGTGGAGCGGAAAGAGGAAAAGGTCCCACCGGGCATGCCAGAATATGTTCTCCTCCGAAACGCAGAGACGCGACCGTGTAGGTCCGTCTTGCCTGAATTTGGTGGCAGATGCTAATTGGTGCTATCCGTCCACCTCTCCGAAAATGCCAAGTTGATTTATGACACCACGTATCGAAAGTTTAAACGGATGCGGCCGATGTAGCAGACTTCGTCAGATTCCCCCTCATTTGAGGGGTTTTTGATTGTGGGGACACTCTTCCCTGCAGGCGCAAGCCCCTGCAGTTAATTACGCTACCGCATCGCGGTAACAACTTTCTCCTACTCCAGATGGTCACTTCGTGTAGTAGGTGTTTGTTTTGTTTTTGGTTGCCCGTGGATTGTATACGGAGACTAATTTATGTCATCGCCCGTAGGGCGTGGATTAGTCCAAATCCGTATTTTCTTAGAGTTGGGTTTGGGGGTTGGGTTTAAGGATACGTTAGTCTCATTTGAGACTAAGATCAACTTAAACATTTGTTAAGGATACGTTAGTCTGATTTTAGACTAAGATCTACTTAACGGGATCGTTTAGATCCAACAAAAGAGCATTTGAGCTCTATTGTTTAGTTTAGGGACATTACGGTCGATTGTTAGTTTAAGGAAATTACGGTCCAAGGTTAAGGACATCATAGTCCGTGGGTTTAAAGGGACCCCTAAGTCTGAGATTAAGGACATCATAGTCCATGAGTTTAAGGACTTCACAGTCCAGTTTAAAGACGTCATAGTTTGTGAAATGTGTGGTTGTCGGGACCCGTCACCTCTCTGAAGACGTTGAAGGATTACAACGACAAATATCAAAGGAGTGAAGAGATGTATCCTTGAACCAAAGTTGATTGGGAGATCTATAGTCCAATTTGGAACTAAGATCAATTAATTAGATTATGAGCACATTGGCTCAGTTAAATCTGAATTGAGAACTTATGGCCAATTTGGGCTAAGTCCATTTAAGTTTGAAATGTTGGCCCTTTGTTGGGCTATTGAACATTTGCCTAGGTTCAGCCCCTCATTATTTAGCAGTGCTAAACAAGAGTTTGAAGGCTCTGATAACATTTTGTCTTTGAGCATTAAACATTATAGCTCTGGATTTTAAGGCTCATTTGAAGGGGAGATTTGCCTCTGGAAAACTTAGCCAATTTGGGCTAAGCTGGTTTTAGAATAGTGTTAAACACTAAGGACATCTGGCGGTCACGCGTCCTCACGTGTTATATTTAAAACAGTGTTAAACACTGGAGACAAAATGCTCAAAATAGTGTTAAACACTAGAAAGGAAGGGGTCACGTGGGGTCACGTGAGGCGCCTGAGATGGGGCCAGACCTCCTTTATTTTATTCTGAAATCTGCAAATAAGTGTTAAACACTTATGATCTTCTGGCCATCACGTGTTGGCACGTGATGTATGTCTATGTATTGATTATTAAAGTGTTTATTAGGGGCCACGTGAGAGCGCCCAAAATCAGTACTGCCTTTGCCTTTGTTCTCCTTGTTTTGAAGGTCACGTGGGAGCACGTGAGGCATTGCCTCTGGGCTAATTCCTTCTTATTTGGGGAGTTTGTTTAAGGGTCATATGGAAACACGTGACCTGGTCTTGTTCCTTCTTTTCTGATTATTGAGGATGGGGGTCACGTGTCACTACGTGACCCGGTTCTTTATGTGTAAGGAGAGCTTTAAGTCTCTTGTTTTAAGAATGAAATTCTCTGTAGAGTTAAACCCTAATTCTGTTTTAGAAGAATTAAATTCCTATGCATGTGGGAGAATTAAATTCTTATGTAGGGTTAAACCCTAATTTCATTTAGAGGAATTAAATTCTCATGAGTTTGGGGAGAATTCAATTCTCATGCAGGGTTAAACCCTAGTATTATTTGGAGGAATTAAATTCCTATGAAATTGAGAGAATTAAATTCTCATATAGGGTTAAACCCTAGTTTTATTTGGAGGAATTAGATTCCTATGTATTTGGGAAAATTAAATTCCTTAAACTCAATTCTCCCTCTAAGTTTTGGATCTGCATGGCAGAATCTCCCCGATGAGAATTAAATTCTCAACTTGTGGGGAGATCTGCTTTTGCAGATTTTCAACCAAAGGAAGAACTAAGTTCTTAATCAGAAGAGTTAAACTCTTAAATTTGAGAATTAAATTCTCTTTTATTTTATGGAGCTTAGATCTCTTTATCCTTTCTCACCTAGGGTTTCTTTTCTCTGAAAAGAACTTCTTTTCTCTCTTGAGAATTAAATTCTCCTCTCTTTTTTCTCTCTGTTGTTGTTTTTCTCTAAAAAATCCAAAATTCCAAGATCCCTTCTCTTCTCTTCTTGGCTCCTATTTATAGGAGAAAAGAAAAGAATCAATTTGTTTAGTGAATCTTTCATTGAAAGATTTTGGTTGTTTTTGTAACTAACATGATCTTTTAGATCACTCCGTGAATTTTATTCACCATTGGATTTTTAATCCAGAAGATATTATGTTTGTTATTCTTGGTGAATTTCAGGGAAATCTTTCCTTGTATAAATCTTTCCATAAATTGGTGATTTTTAATCACCGTTGGATTTTTAATCCAACGGTGCTCTATTTTACATAGCACCATCTTTTTTGTTTGGAAAGATTTAAAGAAATATTTTCCCAGTTAGGGTCTTTAATTTCCCTTAATTAAAATTTAATTCTATTAATTCAGAAGGCTTTTAAAAGTCTATCACGTGTTGGCACGTGATCCCTTTATTTGATTATTAAATAGAATTTAATTCTATAGATTAAAGAGCTTAGGAGCACATCACGTGTTGACACGTGACCAGAATTTAATTCTGTTTTCATGGAGCTGAGGAATCATCACGTTTCAGCACGTGACCCTTAGTCACGTATGAGCACGTGACGCCTCATTGAGGTTTTTCCTTGCTGTTTGTTATAATTTTGTTGACTAGAATTTAATTCTATAGAGCAGAGATCACGGGATCCTATCACGTGTCAGCACGTGACCTTTGGTCACGTGTGAGCACGTGATACCCCATTGGGGTATTTCCTGATATTTTATCAGGGAACAGATGGCGGGGCCATCAGCCTCGTCACGAGCTCCCGATGATTGCCCCGGCGGAGGCTAAAGGCATCCACGGGTTCCCGAGCCCCAGATGAGGGATGCAGGAGAGGACGAAGACGGGGTTCCCCTTAAGGGGAAGAGGACAGTCTCCCATGCGCTACCGTCAGAGATTCCTGCGGGGGTTCCCGTGCAGGAGGGGGACGCCCACTTCGTGGTCCCATCGCGGCTTTTTGTCACTGCCAGCCTTCTTACCGGTATGGAGGAGTCAGCCGGGGGCCAGATGCCTCGGGGGACCCTCAGGGCCTAAATGGCGGCTATTGCATAGGAGGCGGTTCAGGTATGTACTCCCTCATGTGTTGTTTTGAGCGCCCTTTTCTTAGTTCGAGTGTCCCTAAGTCTCTCTGCCGTTTTTCGCCAGGCCCTTCAGTACTGCGCCCTCGTTACTCGTATGGAGGCCGATGGGGCCTTCCATGCTGCGAGGTCAGCAGAAGAGTCTTCTTCAGTGGCAGAGGATCTGGGACTCGAGCTGCTTCTGGAGAGGGAGAGGATGGTTGTCCTTGAAGCCCGATCGGCCGCCGTGGAGCTCCCCGTCTCGAAGTGCCGGGAGTCTTATCACCGCTTAAGTGAGTCCCACCGAGTTGTCGAGGCAAAGTTGATGGAACTGGCCGATCGCTTTGCAGCCATGAAGAGGGCGAGGGATGCCAGCAGGCGGGATGCCGAGGCGGCGCTTCAGGCGGCGGAGGTCGCCGAGATTCGGGCTAGAAAGGCCATGACTGATTACAAGGAGTCGGACTAGTTCTACGTCGTACTCGGCGAGACCTCCGCCATCGCATTGAACAAAGCTCTTGACGCCGTCAAGGATCAATTTCCGGAGTTTGCCGACGGTGAGCTCCGTGCTCGGGTCCCACTTTCGGTGGTCATTCCTCTAGCCGATGGTGATGAGGGAGGCGATGTCTAGGCGGGGCCTGTGGCTAAACCCCTTTTTGTTTTTTTGCTTTTCCTCCTCTCTCTTTTGTAAGCCTCCAGGCATTTTGTAAGGCTGGGGAGCCCACAATACCCTTGTAAAGACTTTTTGCTTTGTGAATAAAGATTTTTGTTTTTGCAGTAGTGTTTGTGCTTGTATTTTTCTTTGTCGGTAAACATTCGTATTTGCGCGGTACTGCCTTCGTTTTTTGTCGATTCTTTGTCTAGCGATCACACATCGAGTTGAATCTGTTTGTTTGCCGAGTGTGCAAGGACCGGCGGGGAGACGGTATCTCCATGGCCCCGAAGTCGAAGTGCAGATTGCTCAGATGTTGATAGACCGGATGCCTCTTGGTGAGGTCATGTTCCTTAGCGTGGAAGGCTCGGAGAGGTATGTTGATGATAGACCGAGCAGGGTAGCTGCCCGGGGCCTTTAGGCGAGGGCTTCGATCCCTGGAGTTGTAAGGTAGTGAATTGGCAGCCGGGGATAGCCGAGCAGGGTAGCTGCAAGGCTGCCTCTTGGTGAAGGATTTGATCCCTGGCGTTGTGGGGGTAGGGAAGCTACCAGCCAGGGATAGCCGAGCAGGGTAGCCGCTCGGCTGCCTCTTGATAAGGTCTTCGATCCTTAACACTAGAGGGGGTGTAAGAGGCCTGCTAAGGATGGACCGAGCAGTGAAACCATTAGCCCCCCACTCTCGTTCCGATCTATTCGTGGATCGGGTCGAGAGTGGACTGCTTTGTTTTTCTGTGCGGCTTGGCGCTGGTAATTCCTCGTGGTGGATTGTTCGGGGACGACACGGCGTTCTTGTTGTCGCGCATCGAGTATAAGTCAAACGAAGGACGAGTGTAGGAAGGTCGGTATCTTCCCTTTGCCGGAGTTGAGGCGCTGATCGCGCGTTGAGTATAAGTTTATTCGGCAGGCCTTGGATCCGTGTCTTCATAGGGTAGGAAGCTACCCGCTGCAGATGCGCCAAGCGGGAAGCTACTCAGCGGCTCACGAGGAGGGCTTTGGACCCACCGCGTTGATGGGCAGGAGGATGCCCGCCGGGGATGCGTCGAGCAGGAAGGAACTCGGCGGCCTCACGATGAGGGCTTCAGATCCTCAGCGTCTGATGGGCAGGAGGATGCCTGCCGAGGATGCGTCGAGCAGGAAGAAACTCGGCGGCCTCACGATGAGGGCTTCAGATCCTCAGCGTCTGATGGGCAGGAGGCTGCCCGCTGGGGATGCGCCGAGCAGGAAGGAACTCAGCGGCCTCACGATGAAGGCTTCAGATCCTCAATGTTTGATGGGCAGGAGGATGCCCGCTGGGGATGCGCTGAGCAGGAAGGGACTCGGCGGCCTCACGATGAGGGCTTCAGATCCTCAGTGTCTGGTGGGCAAGAGGATGCCAGCTGGGATGCGCTGAGCAGGAAGGAACTCGGCGGCCTCACGATGAGGGCTTCAGATCCTCAGCGTCTGATAGGTAGGAGGATTCCTGCTGGGGATGTGTTGAGCAGGAAGAAACTCGGCGGCCTCACGATGAGGGCTTCAGATCCTCATCTTCTGATGGGCAGGAGGCTGCCCGCTGGGGATGCGCCGAGCAGGAAGAAACTCGGTGGCCTCACGATGAGGGCTTCAGATCCTCAGCATCTGATGGGTAGGAGGTTGTCCGCTGGGGATGCACCGAGCAGGAAGAAACTCGGCGGCCTCACGATGAGGGCTTCAGATCCTCAGCGTCTGATGGACTGGAGGCTACCCGCCGGGGATGCGCCGAGCAGGAAGGAACTCGGCGGCCTCACGATGAGGGCTTCAGATCCTCAGCGTCTAATGGCCAGGAGGATGCCCGCTGGGGATGCGCCGAGCAGGAAGAAACTCGGCGGCCTCACGATGAGGGTTTCAGATCCTCAGCGTCTGATGGGCAGGAGGATGCCCGCCGGGGATGCGCCGAGCAGGAAGGGACTCGGCGGCCTCGCGATGAAGGCTTCAGATCCTCAGCATCTGATGGACAGGAGGCTGCCCGCTGGGGATGCGTCGAGCAGGGTAGCTTCCCGGTGACTTCTTGGCGAGGGCTTTGATCCTTAGTGCGGGAGAGGCCGTAAGAGGCTTACTAAGGACGGGCCGAGCAGGGTTACTGCTCGGTGCCTCTTGGCGAGGGCTTTTGATCCCCGGTATCGTGGGGTAGGGAACTACCAGCCGGGGATAGCCGAGCTGGGTAGCCGCTCGGCTGCCTCTTGATGAGGGCTTTGATCCTTAGTGTGGGAGGGGCCGTAAGTGGCGTACTAAGGATGGCCGAGCAGGGTTATTGCCCGGTGCCACTTGGCAAGGGCTTTGATCCCTAGTTTGTTGAGGTAGAGAGCTACCAGCCAGGGATAACCGAGCAAGGGCGGGCCCAGTTGCTTCTTGCGAGGGCTTTGATCCTTAAGGACAGGCCGAGCAGGGTTACTGCCCGGTGCCTCTTGGCGAGGGATTTGATCTCTGGTTTGTTGGGGTAGGGAGCTACCAGCCAGGGATAACCGAGCAAGGGAGGTCCCGGTTGCTTCTTGGTGAGGGTTTTGATCCCTGGTTTGTTGGGGGTAGGGAGCTACCAGCCAGGGATAACCGAGCAAGGGCGGGCCCGGTTGCCTCTTTCGAGGGCTTTTCATCCTTAGCGCGGGAGGGGCCATAAGTGGCCTACTAAGGATGGCCGAGAAGCATTACTGCCCGGTGCCTCTTGGCGAGGGATTTTTGTCCTTAAGGATGGCCGAGCAGGGTTGTTTCCCGGTGCCTCTTGGCAAGAGCTTTGATCCCTGGCGTTGTGGGGTAGGGAAGCTACCAGCCGAGGATAGCCGAGCAAGGTAGCTGCAGGGCTGCCTCTTGGTGAGGGCTTCGATCCCTGGCGTTGTGGGATAGGGAAGCTACCAGTCAGGGATAGCCGAGCAGGGTAGCTGCAGGGCTGCCTCTTGGTGAGGGCTTCGATCCCTGGCGTTGTGGGGTAGGAATGCTACCAGCCAGGGATAACCGAGCAGGGTAGCTGCAGGGCTGCCTCTTGGTGAGGGCTTCGATCCTTGGCGCTGGAGGGTCCGTGGGAGGCCTGCCAAGGATGAACCAAGCAGTGAAGCTGCTCGGTTGCCTCTTAGTGAGGGCTTAGATCCCTGGCGTTGTAGGGTAGGCGAGCTACCAGCCAGGGATAGCCGAGCAGGGTAGTTGCAGAGCTGCCTCTTGGTGAGGGCTTAGGTCCTTGGCGCTGGAGAGGCCGTAGGAGGCCTGCCAAGGATGAACCAAGTAGTGACGCTACTCGGTTGCCTATTAGTGAGGGCTTTGATCCCTGACGTTGTGGGGTAGGGAGATACCAGCCTAGGATAGCTGAGCAGGGTAGCTGCAGGGCTGCCTCTTGGTGAGGGCTCCGATCCCTGGCGTTGTGGGGTAGGGAGCTACCAGCCTGGGATAGCCGAGCAGGGCAGCTGCTCGGCTGCCTCTTGGTGAGGGCTTCGATCCTTGGCCTCTGCTGTTAGAGACCTGTGTCTGGCCGCGACCCCGGTTCCTTTCAACGAGGTTCCTTAGGTCCCTTGACGAGGTAGTCTTCGAGCGGTCGTGACGAGTCCCGTCCGTGCGACCCCGTCGAGGGAGGGGGTGTTGGTCATGCCTGGGAGCAGGCGAACCGACCGACATCTCCTCAGGAGGGACAGGAGCATGTAGGGGCTCGGGGCGAGGCACTCGGGCGGCAGACCTCGGCGCTGACGCGGGTTGTAGAATGTATTGGCCCGGGAGATCTGCGGTTGTGGGATGTAACGAGGCGGTGGTCGGCTGTACCGATGCGAGTAGAGTCTTCTCTCCCTTTGCAGGGGTCCTGGTCCTGAGGTGGAGAAGCAGCGACCTGGGGAGCTTGCCCCGCTGTCTGGATACAGACGAGCGCGTCCACAACGGACGCGAGTCGATCTATCCGGGCTGCTAAAGTGTTGTAGATGCTCGTCGGAGGGGGGGATTCATCCGCGTCTCCGTTGAAGGGGAGGCGGCGGCTGGTGCTTGGATCGTCGTGATGATCGCTCGCCATTGGATTGAGATCGGAAAGTGAACTTTTGTTTGTGGAATCAAGGATTTCCCAAAGACGGCGCCAGCTGACGCGACCTGGATCGCGCCAAGATGTTACCTTCCGTTGATCTGCTGATGGCGGCGATGGGTGGCTGAGATTGGATCTGGAGGCTGTCGCTCCTGAAGCGTGTGGATCTCAATGGGTTTGAGGTTGTGGTTGTCGAGCTACCTGCAAGGAAGTCCCAGGGTGGTTGTACCACCGAGGACCCTCCGACGGTCAAATTAGACTAGAGATCCGAGCAGAGTAACGGTTTAGTGGAGTAAAAATGGCTTACTTGAACCGTCTGAAGAAGGGGTTTATATAGCGGTGGTAGCAGACATGGTAGGCGTGAGAATCACGCCGGCAATTACACTCCCGACGTCATGCCCATGTGATGAGCGGGATCTCCCATTAATGGCGAGACATGCTCGTTAATGGGGGATCATGATGGCGTGGAACGTGGGATGTGGCTGTCGGATATCTCGCGCACGGAGAGATTCGCGGGATGGCGGTTGCGCTTGTGAGCGATGCCGTTGGTCGGTCGATGAGACCGAGGAAGATGACCTCGGTGGGAGAGCTCGCGGACGAGCGGGGGAGCCGAGGTATCTTGGTTCTGTGGTAGCCCGGAGACGAGCTGGTAGGCCTAGGAGACCAATTATGCAGGGGCTCGGAGGTGAGCCAGCGTTTGCTTGTAGGACGGGAACAGGAGTGGTCTGGTCGGCCACTGTAGGTCCTTTCTTGTGAGCCCTGGAACACGTCATCTGTTACGTGTCATGATCTGGGAGATCACCGATATCGAGCATCATCAATTGGAGAGAGAGAAATAGGGAGGAGGCAATCGTCTTGGGACCGGAGTAGAAAGGGATAAGATTTTTGGGTTTTGGGTTATAGAGAATATGATTTTGGGTTATATATTGAAATGGCGTAACTTGACGCCTTTACGAGTTTGAATAACTTTTTTCCCACATTCAAAACTTCTCCCGGGCTATTTGTTCACTGTGATTGGGGTCCTAGCGTGTGACTTCCGACATCTTGATAGTCTCCTTACTACTTGTCGACATGTGGAGAGGGGGGTTAATCCCGATGTTCGTTTGCTTCCTTCTTGGTGTTCCTATGGAGTAAATGCTAAACATGAGTATATTAACATTGTTTATATCAAATGCAATAGAAAATTTCTAATTAGGATTTTAAGAGCTATAGTGATGCATATAATCATATCAGATTTTACTATATATATCTTGAACCATATTTTTGCCGAAGGGCTATATGCTTTTGCTTTTAGGGTTAATTGTATGAATCACCCTTATTATTTATCGCATAGCATTCATATCCCCTCTAGCAATTAATTTATTAGTATCTACCGACAAATTAACTCTAAACGCTCAAATCTGCTTAAAAACACAAAATTTGGAGTGAAATTAGACATCCTATTTGTTTAGATATGAATTTGAGTGTGGTTTAAGAGTTTTGATTGATAGACAGAGACTGGTGCTTGTGCTAATAATCACTCTAGGGGTATCAATAGTGGGGCATTCGAATCGGATATGGAGCGATTATGAGCATTTTCGTAATATATTTTTTGCTAGTCAGACACAGATATAGTTTGGAAATAAAAACTCATATTGATATCAGATAAAAACGAATACAAAGATAAAACGAATATAAATCGGACACGTATGCAAGTAGATACAAGAAAAAACATGTGTACAAAACAAGTGCATGTTAATGATGTATACTAATACGAAATCTTAATACCAATAAATTCCAGTACTCAAAATATTTGATACAGAAAAATGTGCATGCAAACAGAATGTTACATGAATAATAAATACATAACATATGCCCTTTCTGAAAAAGAGTTTCATGCACTAAAATTAAGTAAAGTATGCACAAGAACCACAAAATCCACTTGCCAAAAAAGTTTTAAGAAAAGAAAACAAAAGAAAATAATCAAGAAGGAAAATCAAAAGAATTATACTTGGAAATCAAATTTACTACAATTTTAAACTAGTCACTGGGTCTGTCCAAAGTTTGCCTGAAGCAACACGTGCAAACTTCCTATATCCTCATTTCCAAAAGCATGGTCTATTCTTTCAAATTCTTTGTTTGTACCATTGTTATATGAATTTCTTCAAGTTAGTGAGGATCAATCCGAGAGCAATCTAAGTCTCAAATTAAATTCGCAACTTTGTCTAGGTGCTCTTCAACCTATATCATTTACCTCATATTATGTTATATGTTCTACTAGCATATTATTCATATTATAAATGAAACTGATAAAATAATATGTTATATATATTTTTATTACATGCATAATTTTTAGTACATTTAACATAAACAAACTACTATGCTCTAAAAATAATAAATATTAACTATTGAATGAAATCATGTCCATATCCATTCTCTAATATCCGGATATTCGTATCCGTATACGAATAATTTGAATGAAATCATGTCCATGTTTGTATTCGAAGAAATATCTAAACATAGATTCCGTATAAATATCTATATCAGTCTACATATGTAAAACTTTTATCAGTATCTGAATAAATATCCGGATACAGATATTAGATATATGTGTAGCTGAATGGACATTTAGATGTAGCAAGCAACATTCAACGATACATCATCCTTTATAGAAACATTGTTACCAAAAGCACTTGGATGTGGCATCCAGGTGAAAGGATTCTTTCTCTAGAGATTAATAGGCCGCATTAAAATGGATTTTGCTACATGCTACATATTGAAGGGAACCAAACTCCTGAAAATTTAACTGCTTTTATTCTGGCAATTTTCGCTTTTGCGACCAAGAGTGCGTAGTGCTGATGAAGCTTAAAGCTCAATAGAGCGAACTGTTATGATCTCCGAGTCATCATACTTTTCAAATTAATTACCAAGTTCTAATGTACATTTCCTGCTGTTCTTTTCATGGCTAAGTGCGCACCGAGAAGAAGAAAAGGATTTAATGGTAGAGTCGGTAGACGCTATTGAGTTTGCTGGAGTTGGACCTGAAATTGGTCGTCTTTGTTGGATTCAAATGCGGATCACTCACTAGAAAAATAATTGGTTTACTTTATGCCAACTTTGATTATAATCGTTAGGGACATCATTTTGCAGATTCTTCATGCATCTTATAAGAATCTTTATGCATCCGTTGTATATTATGTGGGTCTATATAATTCTCATTCCCACATAATACCCCCTATATTAAACTGCTTTAGCCTACTATATCATAGTGACAAATTTGTCACTTCACATCATGCTCACACATGTATGTGGCCCAAACACAACCCCCTTGTGACGGCTAAATTACACTAAAATACCCTTAACTATCGCTATTTTTAATCAAACTACCTTAATGTTTTTAATTACTTGAGCTTTGGTTTTAAAAGAGTTTTTCACTAAAGTACCCATAAATGCAGCTTTAAGTGAGCGAACTGTAATAAGAATTTTTAAGGTAGTTTAGGGAATAAAGCTTCTAGCTAAGGTTAGTTTTCTGTAATATAGCCCCCTTCATAATGGTAGATTTATGTAAGTTATGTCTCTTTTGACCGCAATGAACTTGGCTATTGATGTCCATCTGTGTGAGATGGACGAGCTCGCATGAAGCCTACCAACATCTTTCTTCCCTAGTGTCAGAGACATTCCACCCTATGATTTAACAACTAAATTTGACTCCATATTTCTTGTTAAGGAACAAATTTAAAGTAGCATGATACAGAGTCCATAGGAAATTATTAGCAAACCTCGCTCTGCATAGTCAAGTAGTTTGGAAAAGATGTCGCTGTCTGGTTAATCTGTTGTATGGAATACAGATGTTTGGTCGACCGTCCTAAGCACAGCTTGCAGTTACTGATTTCGATTTTAAAAATAAGTAATCTATAGATTTTGTAGGTTAAAACTTATTTCAGGGCAAGGTAAACCTCAAAAGTAAGACCGAGCCTCAGAAATAGAAGTTCGCCGACCAATTAACCATCGTATGTCTATAATACTTTTCATAGATTTGTACGTTGAGATAACTTAAAAACTTTATACCAGGGTTGTTTCACTGATGATGGTTTTTTGGCAGGGTGATGCTGACAGTGCTCTCGACAGACTGTGGACTGAGAGGGAAAGTCGAAGTCAAACAGAATTAAGCACGCCCCCTGTTATTGCTGCTTCTATGTTCCTTTTAATTCTATCAGTGGCAAAACCTTTTTTTAGTGGAGGCAAACTGTATTAAACTCAAGGAATGGCTTTATAATAGTTTCTTGAACCATCGATATAATGTTAAGAATTTCAGTTTCCTGGTATCAAAAATATGTTGTCATCTCCCGTGTCTTGTAATTTGATAATCTATCATTGCTGATCAAAGCACAAAGAGTGGTATGTATTGGTTTGGCATCATCCTGATGCTTTCCCATAAATGTGATGTGCTTTTCTTTTCTTTTGTTCTTTTAAGCAAATCGGGTGAAAATATCTGTATTTTGATTTGGTTGGTGTCAGCACCTCAACAAACAGATGTATCTACACGGTACTGAAGCTGACATGAATGAAATCTGGAAAATCTTCCGTCGGATTGAACTCTTCGTCTTTTTTTCCTTCTGAAAAAGTCATCGTTTATATTGTTGATCCTCGATGTATTCCTTTAGATATATGCTTAATGGTGTTAATTCTTATTTGATCTGCTTTGTTTCTTCAATCAGAAGATATTAATGTTTAGGTGAGCTTTGTATTTGTATGCAAAGGCATGTGATTTAGATCTGTTTGTTATGGTTCATATATCATGGTTGCTTGCAGTTTTTTCACCTTAGTTTATAGTGCAGTATCACCAACAAAGAAACAGTAATATATATTTTTTTCATCTTCAAATCTCTCTAAAAGCACAGATCTGTTCCTGAAACAATCTCCTCAGTTTTTAGCCAAGGTTTACACAGACCAATTTAGCTTTAAGTTTTGCTCCAGGCCAGTGTAAAGTGCATCTCAATTCATTTACTTTCAGTGTAAAAACAAGAACAAATTCTAAGTTCCTTCCAGTCAGAAGAATAGTTTGATGTAGATACCAGAATGTCATGATCATATGCAAGGCGAAATTGCTTGCATTAGCTTAAAAGTAGCGCTACTGAGAAAATTAAGATAGCTGAACTGGTACCTGCATCCAAAACAATGCATAATTCTAAAATATTACTAGCTTTTATCAAAGTCAATGCCATCGGCGTATTGATTCCTTTCTTTATAACAACTCAAAAGTCACTAGAATAAAGTGAAAGTATTGCAAGTACAGTCGATTTCTAATATTCCTTGAACCAGTGATGCACATATATCCTTCACTGTATGTGCACTTGTGCACAAGCCTCCGTTTTGTTCATGCTCCTGCAAATGAATTATTGTTAGATTCACACCCTTTAGCTAAGTCAAAACCGGCTAATTTCGTAAGGAAGAACTACACATTGTTGGGGTCAAAATTTACACCCCTTTGTTTAGAAAGTCAAAGTCAACGCCTGTACAAGTGGGTCTAAGCCTGAGTCCGAGTCAAGCGGACCCGAGTCCAGTTCAAGTTCAAGCAAGGGGTCGGCCCCCATGCCAAGAGAAGAAAAAGATTATGCAATAAATAAATTTAATATATTTTTTATGAATAAATGTAAAATAAAAAGCAAAAAGCCAAAATTATAAAGCCCAAGGGGCCCAAATGAAAAATGTAAAGGTTATAAAAAGCCAATCCTATAATGAAACCAATAAGAAGTCTTCTCCTAAAAAATTTGAGGGTTTTGAGACGTCATTACATTTCTGTCTCTCCCAAGTTCTCGTCCTCTCTTTAAAAACTATGGAGAAAAATCTTTTTTTACCTCTATGAGTATTTTGTACTTCAAGACCCACACACAAAAAAAGGAGGAAGGGAACTTCTTGTATTTTTCATCCCCGTTGATCAAAGTCCAAAGAGAAAGAAAAGAGGTAGAGGAGAGGAAAATCAATCTTCCATCGAATCTCAGGAATCAAAAGAGAGAGATTTTTGTTTTTGTCTCCTTCCGTCTCCTTCCTCAAGATCATGGGATCATAACAAAAAAAGAAGTTTTTTTTATTCTATACCCAATTCCAAAGCATTGAAGATTCGAGAAAAAATTGTTTTCTTTTAGGACTCAAATTGGAGATGGTTGAGGATGATCCCATCAAAAGGAAAGCCTTCAGGCTTTTCTCTTGGGAAACCGTCAGGAATGCGGATATCTATCCGTATTTTCCTTTGGCGGCTTGGAAATACGGATTTCGATCCGTATTTCCCTTTAGACGGCTAGGAAATGTGGATTTCAATATGTATTTCCTTTTAGAATGCGGACTTTTGTCCGTATTTCTTTTTTGGTGGGTGCGGAGTTTTCCGTACCTCACACTTCCCATACGATAAATCGACGGGAGTAGCCGTCATGCTGCCGAAATTTCGTCGATACATGCGCGTTTAGCCATGTTTACAAAATTAAACAAAACAAAAAAAATATATAAATAAATATAACAATAAATGAAACACCCGAATCGGACAAATTTCCCAATTATACGTTGCTGCGGATACCCAAAGGGGTCACCTAAGAGACTTTTTCCCCTAACGGGGAAATTCCTTAATTTCGGAGACCCATCCCATAGGGGATATCCCCGCAGCTGCAACGGGGACCTCTCTCCCATGGGAGAGGCTCCCCTGCTGCGGGATTCCCCTCTCCAAGGGAAGGTCCCCACTCAAACTAAAAAAAATAAGAAAAAGGGTAAGCTAATATATGTGAAGGGATTGCCTGTATTGTGATTGAACGCTTTATAATATATGGGATCTTGTTCGTCAACACATCTAAAAAAATATATAATAAAGATGCAACTAAAACATAAATTAATGAATATGAAAATGTCCGCATTTATCTTAAAACACATATTTCCAAATTGAGTTCGAATGATTCGTACGACCCGTTAATCGGAGGTTCCCTCGCCTCGGAGTGAGTGGTAATTAACGGCAGTTTTGTTCGCGACCACAGAAGATTAGGATCATCACAATCAATAAACTCCAGCCTGCCCTAGGCAGGAAAAATCTGTACACTGCCTGATAAGCGAGCAAATTTCTATCTCAATAAGGTGGCGAAAATACTCTACACAGATAAAACATTTCTAGATTTCACATGCTGTAGAATGCCAAACCCCACAAAGTTCGAACAAAACATATGCTCATAATTCCATATATGAAACATTTTAGATCTGGCTATGTTTGGGAAAATAATCATCGATATTAAACACATGTGAGTGTGAGAGAGATAGAAAGAGATGCATTGAACTACATAATTGCCTTCTCCATGTGCCAAAAGTATGCTTCTAAGTTTCAACATGTTGAGTTTGCAACGTATTCTCAACCCTTAGAAGTTTCCCAATTGAATTCGGCGTTTCACGGAAGATTTTAAGTTGAGCCGGCTCAAATTGATGAGTTGTCTCATAGAAATAGAGGATAAATACGATTTTCCAGGCACATTGAGCCGTCTTAAAGAGATACTGAGCCGGCTCAAACGTCTGTCGATGTCTTGACTGAATTCTGGGCTGGTTTAGGAAATCCGATTTTTACCCTATTTGCCTCGTACTATAAATAGCAATTTGTAACCCTAATTGGGTAACCCTATGTTAATCTGAATTAGGGAAGAGGAGGCTAGGGTTTTGAGAGAGATTTGTTTGTGAGAATTCATCCGCTATTGTAATCCTTCTATTTGTTCAATTGGTAAAGTAATTCTCCTTTCGTCTATGGTTTTTTCCATAAGGGTTTTCCACGTAAATCTTGTCTCTTCTGGTTTGTGCTATATTTTTATTGCTTTGTTTATTTGTTACTTCTCTCTATCGTTTGTTTTTTGCTTTATGATCGTATTAGGCGCAACAAATTGGTATCAGAGCCTCATTTTGGTTCTTTGGGAGATTTGGTGCACACAAGGTGTTTGGGGATTTATTTGCTTGAACCGTTGGGTCTTCGATCTTACGATCTAGGTTTATTGTGGATGACGACGCTTGTGTCCTCTCCCCGTTTTCTTTGATTGTGATTTTAAAGTCTTTAGTTTGTAAGTACTCAAAGTGTTTGTGGAAAGTCTTAAGTGAATTTCAACCAGTTCTTTTGATCCTGTATCATATCTCCAACGATTATGAAGTTCGATATTGAGAAGTTTGATGAGAATATGAGCTTTAGTCTATGGAAAGTTTATATGATTGCCGTATTGACACAGAATGGTTTGAAGAAGGCGATTCTTGGGAAGGATTCAAGGCCTTCCATCATGACAGAGGAAGCATGGGAGGAGTTGATGAAAATGCACTCACGGCTATCCAATTGTGTTTGACAAATAAAGTTTTGCAAGAAGTTCTGGTGGAGAAGACGGCGACTAATTTGTGGTTGAAGTTAGAAAAGTTATATTTGAAGAAGGCTCTCACAAATCGACTCCTATTGAAGCAGCGTCTCTACACATCTCGTATGTTAGAAGGCTCTCCTATCAAATCTCCTATCGAAGAGTTGAATTCGATTATTACAGGTCTGGGTAAGATCGATATTAAGATTGATGATGAAGATCAAGCACTTCTATTGTTATGTTTTTTACCACCCTTTTATAAGCATTTTCATAACACCATGGTTTATGGACGAGATACTATCTCGATCAAGTACGTCAAAGAAAATTTGATAAATAAGGAGAAGATCGACAAAGAGTTAACTTTTAGCGAAGACGATGATCAATTTTCAGACTTATTTTTCGAGAGCGAGCGGAGAAGAGAGATCCGGAAGGTAGCAAGAAGAAGTCGAGATCGAAGTCCAAGCATAAGAACTTAACCTGCAACTATTGTAAGAAGAAGAGACACTTCAAAATCGATTGCTACAAATTGCAGAACAAGCAAAAGCAGGAAGATAAACAGAAAAATGAGTTTTCATCTGAAACTCGTATTGCCGAAGGAGAAAGAGATCTACTTGTGGTTCTTGACAACACACATCGATTCAAGAATGAATGGATTATAGATTCGGGTTGCTCCTACCATATGTGTCCCAATAGAATTTGTTCTCCATCTACGAGTCTATTAATGGTGGGTGGTTTTGATGGGCAATAATAGTTTGAGTCAAGTTATTAGTAAGTGAACGATTCAAATCAAGATATTTGATTGCGTTGTGAGAACATTAGCGGAGGTTAGGCATGCTCCTGACTTGAAGAAGAATCACATCTCATTGGTGCACTCGATACTAAGGGTTATAAGTTCTCCACTGAACGTGGAGTTTTGAAAGTCAGTAAAGTTGCTCTCCTCGTCATAAAAGGCTTGAAAACGGGGTCTTCATATGTGCTGTAGGGTTCGACAACTACTGGATCGGCGGTAATTTTATCATCTAAATCCATGTCAAATTCAAATGTGACCATATTATGGCACATGGGGTTCGGATATATGAGTGAGAGGTATGGCCGAATTATTGAAGCAGGGTCTACTATTGATTGGAAGAATTAAAGTTAACCACAATCAAGACGGTGTCGCTATGCAGCTAGCCGGTTGAGCACGAGTCGATCCACAGGGAGATGGTTGTATGTCCTTTCTTGTTTTAGACGAGTCAATAAAGAATTTGTGTATGTTTGTTCGAGACTATCCTATGTGTAATATTTGCAAGTATGAAGTTGTTAAGAAAATATACGAAAGTGTAAGCTAAAGATATCCGTACTCAAAACCTTTGAGCCGAGTCTTGACCGATTGAAGCTAGAGCAATCGGCAACAACGTGGATTAGGGGATTTAAGCGCGGTATTCGTGGAATCCGGCTTATTTACCCTTGTCCTTCCGTTCTTGTCTCTTGCTTTCGCCTCGGGCCAAACCGAATGCAACCGGTCGCGGTTAGGAATCACCGCTACCTTGTCAGGGTAGGGTGCCTAACGGAGCGCTTGCGTATGGTTCGGACGGAGTTCAATGGAAAATAACGGGAAAAGGAAATGAGAAAAGAAAATCTTAACTTACAATACCGTATTTATTCTTAACAACGATAATTACATTCATTCACAAAAGGAACCAAAAAGAGAGCAAAAGAAAAGAACAAAGAAAAGAAAAGATTACAAGTAATTAAGTGCATGAATATAAATTGCAAGAAAGTAAAGCAAGATAATAATAAGCAAGTAATAAAAAGCGATAAAAAGAATAAGAAACTAGAACTCAAGACAAGCATGGAATCAATAGCCAACCCTTAAACTTGCAAGCTCAATCGAGAGGTTGCAAGATCAAGAAAAGGGTAGAGAACGCATGTGAAATGAAGCGCTAATTCCATAAGAAAATACGACCTTTGAGATCAATAACTAACCCTTAACCATTCAAGCTCAATGAAGAGGTTGAATGATCAAGAGAAAGCAAGAATCTCAAGGGGAAGAAGAAACAAAAGAGAATGATACAAAAAGCCCTCATCTTCATTGATCTCCCACTCAAAAAGCTCTCACTACAATTTTCATGGAAAAAGAATGAAGAAGAAGAAGAAAAAGACTAAATCCTAAAAAGAAAGAAGAACAAAGAATGACCCCTTGGTTTAGCTCAATTCTGGAGTATTTATAGGCAGTGATCTGAAACCCTAGGGCCAAATTCTGACCCCATATGAAAGTACCAAACTGCCCCCAAAAGACGACAGAGAAAGGCGCCACAATGGCCGCGGATCCGCGGCCAATACCCCCTATTGGCCGCGGATCCACGGCCCTATGGTGGGATTAGGGTCTCTGTTTTCTTGTACTTCCCTGGTTCTGTGTGCCCTTTATTCTGGTGTATGTATTTTCCAGCTTTTCTTCACGATTTTTCCAGAATTTCTGTTGAGGGAAAGGTGATTTGATGTGGACTTTTTGTCATGATTTCCTCGAGCTCCGCGTAGATTTCTTGGATCTTGTGTTGCCATTGAGCCTTGTGCATGACATGACAATCGATTTGCCATCTTGTCCCTTAACTGGTATGCGGCAACACACGGATAGAGAGCGGAGACCCGTGTTTTATCAGTTGTTGGCAGTAATCCAGAATTTGTCGTACTTTTCATGGATTTCACTGTTCAGAGCCGAGAACCTGTATTCTGCAATTATGTAGCAAACACTGATAAAAAACACCTGCCTATAAACAAACGAGCGTAAGAATGGGCGGTATAAAATGCAATATTCTGGTATGAACAAATACCCCCAAACTTAACTTTTGCTCGTCCCGAGCAAAACCAATTATTCACAAAAATATAATGATAACCACACTTTCGCAGGGAACGCGATTGCACTGAGCGCGTGCAACAAGCCGTTAAACCTCTAGGTGTCCCTAGTAGGAGGAGTGTTGTCTCCTGAGGGTTTTCAACGGATACTACCCACAAAATCCCGTCAAGCTAGTGTCATAAGTTAACATTGATTCTACTCCTACAGTTTAGTATTTACGTTAGAAACTCTATCATCCTAAGTTAGAAATATCCAACCCTTATTTTTCACACCTCCTATCTATTTAACCTTGGTTCATATACGTTCCAAAAAAGTTTAGAAAGATGTTGGTTCTCCTGAGTTTTCCTTCTAAAGTGCGGCCTCAAATCAGGGATTTTTATCAACTTTACAGAAAACACAAGTCTTATTCTTTATTTCTATCTTTTATTCAAACATCAATTGTATACCCCTACGTGTGTGTATATTTGCACCCCTACACTCAAGAATTCAATTCAAGCTATAATACCCTTGCCTTAATACCTAATACTACTTCTTTTCATTTAATGATGGACGGTGTTGCTCACACACCTTTCATGCGACTATTAATGCTTCTTGAGGCACTAACGGCCGATTACTGAATGTGTGAGTTTAAAGCGTAAATAGCAGTTTCCAGGTCTTGACTTTATTCTATTTTTCTTTTTCTTTTTCTTTTTCTTTTTCAAGACCGGATATATTTTTCAACATGCTCTTTTGGTGTTTAGCTTTAAATACCGTTTTTTCTTTCATACTAGGCTTTCAGGCAAGAGTATTTCAAGGTATCCTCTACTATCCCAAGTTTCAAGGTGCGTGTAAGTGCAGTTTGTAGGGTATATACTTTCTAAATTTGAACTCGAGAAAAGAAACTATTTTTCAGACTTATCCTTCAGTAAAGCATCAATACTTTCCCTTCATCTTGACTTAACTCAAGAACTGAACTCAAGATTACCTATTTCTCAAAAAAACTGTAAGGACGTATACTTACCAAAGTTAGACAGAATGAGGGTTATTTTTAGGGTTTTCAAATCCTAAGCCTAGAATTTAGTTATTTCTATCATATCAACTAAACTTTCGGAATAAAGATCTAAGTTACCCTATTAGCTAACTTGACGACAAAGTTTTTATATTTTTGGAAAATTTTCGATTTTTGTGGGTTTTTAATAAGGTATGCAAATGCAAAATATACAAATGAATGCGAAGGAAGAAAGCTTACCGAGCACACCCCCAAACTTAAACTTGACAGTGCCCTCACTGTCAGGCTATACCAAGAGGGTCAAAATTGCCGGCGCTCCCTAAAAACAAATTATATACAAAAAGAAAAACCAAAAATATATACAAAAAGGGTGTTCCCCCCAAACTTAAGTAAAACAGTGTTTCCACTGTTAGGCGTTGAAGTTCAGGTTTAGGGGGGAAAAAACAGTATCAAGCTATACAAGGCCTTACACAGGCCAAAAGTTAACATCAACCATTCAAAGATTTTATCGCTATAATGTACCGGTTGGTGGAAGAAGGCGTAGAGGAAAGAGATGGAGAATACGCGAGACCATATGCGGAGAGAAGCGGGATATGGTCTCGGTATATGAGAGGAAGAAGAATGGCGGAAGGGAAAAAGAAGTGGAATACGAACTTGAGGGTGCAAATGGAGTAAATAGATTAGCACAATTTGTGATGACCGATGTGTGAAAAGCGATTGTGCTAATATATTTATTCGTCGAGAAATGGGGTCAAATCCCTCAAGATTCGTGAGAAACCATGGGTACGCCGAACTCGGTAAACCAGACACAGGAAGTGAAAATGGTACGGGTTCTTGCAAGGTCGGAACAATGGAAATGATGGAGGGAAGTGGTTGAGGAAGGGTATCGGTTAAGGGTTCTGGAGGGTGTACACAGTCAGTGAAAGGAACAGGATGAATTGGAAAATCCGACTCATCATCTAGAACTGTTTCATCCTAAAAAATATCCTCAAAATTCTCCTCCAAGCTAAGCTCATCCATGCATATTTCATCAAAGTCCAGACGCATATGTTGTTCGGGAAAAACATTTAATGACTCGGGATGATGAATTAGAGAGAAAAGCTCAGTCAAATTTACGGGTTCATCATCCAAAATAGTCCCAGCATCAATATCCTTAATCAAGTGAAAGTTAATTCTCTCAGACACCTAATCAAAAGCATGGATTTCAATCAATTCAGGTTCTAAGATGGAGGTGTAGAGGTCAAAAGGATTGGGTGTGGTTTCACTTGGCAAGGTCCCTTCACAATTTGGCAAATCAAATACTACAAAGTCGCACAACTCATTAAACATTCTATCTTCAACTGATAATTCATTTGGGACACTTGATAGACTTTCAACACAGGAGTTGTGGGATTCAATTTGAGACGGGTAGGTTTGATTTGGAAGGGTATACAGCTCACTTTCTCCACTCAAATTCACATCATGTCCTACCGCCTCTTCATACATTGGAAAATTTGGAGCTAGTTGAAAACTAGCTATCGGGTCACTAGGTTGTATGAGGGCGGCCATGGACGTATTCAAATCCATCATCTGTTGGCTTGACGCTACCCTAAAGTCTTCCAAGGACTGTTCTAGACTAGATATTGGTTGTGAAGGGGTTTCAGTAAAAGATTCAAAGTTGTTTGGATACTGAAAACTCCCAAATGGCGGTTCTGATGCAATGTCTAGGGAAGGTGAAAAAGTAGGGTAGGACTGGTAGGAATTGAATGGTTGGACATGGGTAGGATCAACATTTGGATAAGAAGGTGAATAAAATTGTTGATCCCAAGAATTTGAAGTGGTGACAGGAGTGAAAGATCGGCTACGAGATTGTTCAATACGTTCTGCAATAGACATAGGTCTTGGAGTTGCAACATGACTCGAAGAAGGGGTATCAACGTAAGAAGGGGTGAATGTTTGAAATGGTTGATACGAAGTTGATTGCGGAGTCAGATTGTTTGTCCTAGACGCGTCTATCCGATCTCTCAATGAAATTTTTGGCATGGATGGATCGTTCGAAGTTCGGCCAAAGTAAGAACCGTAAGAAGTAATGTCTGGTTGGGGATACCAAAGTTCGGCAAGAGTTTTTCGAGGTGGGGTACCCATGATATGAAGAGAGAGAAAGAAAGGTAGAGAAAAGGAGGGGAAAAAGAATGTGATATTTTTTTAAATTTTTTTTTTATAGTTAGATATTTAACAAAAGAATGAAATATACACACAAAAAAAAAAGAATATGGACAAAAACAATCACGACACAAAAATACCACACATCTAATAGTTCTAGGGTTCACCTAGGTCAACTAGACCTGCTCCAGAACTTGATTGTCGAAGTAAAACTGTGTCGAGAAACGGGCTCAAGATACACTGATCACGAGGCCAGGTAAGTGCAGAGATAAGGGGAGGTTTTCCAACGCTTTCACGAAGTTCCTTAATTAAATAACCCTCTCTCTTTTGGCGGTTGCGCCGTTAACACTTTCCTAAACACCCCGTAAGCAATATACCGTTAAGCGAGGTTCTAAACACAGTTAACTTCTCCTAGTGAGCGCGAAGTCCTTAAGGCTTAAAGTCTAGTTTCTTTTAAATTTTGTGCGGGTAAACGTTATGCTCAAGTTCGTGATTTGTGGGCCACGGAAAAGGTGATGAAATCCTTTACCGTATATTGTGGGGTTCGCTTGCCCTTAAGTCCGTATTAATTGATGCAATGCGCAATTCAATAAAAATTCTATAAAGAATCAAAAAATCGTTTTTTAGTTTAAGCGCGGCACTGCAACAAATACGGGTTAGTCAATTTTTAGCGTTTGCTTGCGAACTTGCAAAGAATCCTGCAAAGAATAGTATATTGGATGCGTCGGATTTGAGAAGAAGGTGTTAGTAAAGTACGTACCGTTAAGTTTTTGGGTTATGAAACCCCCGTTGAATCAAATCCGGTAAGCTTGAAAAGTTCGCTTGCGCGGGTCAAACTACCTGGATCTTTGGCACTGTACTTTGCAATCACCTTAGCCTTGAATGTACACTTTGCTCCCCACAATTGCAGTTTGCAAATCTGCAAAAATCTGCACTCTTGCCCACAAAAATGATCAAAAAAAAAACAAAAAGATATTTTTTTTTATTTATATATATACAAAAAGAATATTAACCCGAATAACAAGAAAGAAAATATGCTACCGTCTCCCCGGCAACGGCGCCATTTGATTGGAAGAATTAAAGTTAACCGCAATCAAGACGGCGTCGCTATGCAGCTAGCCGGTTGAGCACGGGTCGATCCACAGAGAGATGGTTGTATGTCCTTTCTTGTTTTAGACGAGTCAATAAAGAATTTGTGTATGTTTGTTCGATACTATCCTATGTGTAATATTTGCAAGTATGAAGTTGTTAAGAAAATATACGAAAGTGTAAGCTAAAGATATCCGTACTCAAAACCTTTGAGCCGAGTCTTGACCGATTGAAGCTAGAGCAATCGGCAATAACGTGGATTAGGGGATTTAAACGCGGTATTCGTGGAATCCGGCTTATTTACCCTTGTCCTTCCGTTCTTATCTCTTGCTTTCGCCTCCGGCCAAACCGAACGCAACCGGTCGCGGTTAGGAATCACCGCTACCTTGTTAGGATAGGGTGCCTAACGGAGCGCTTGCGTATGGTTCGGGCGGAGTTCAATGGAAAATAATGGGAAAAGGAAATGAGAAAAGAAAATCTTAACTTACAATACCGTATTTATTCTTAACAACGATAATTACATTCATTCACAAAAGGAACCAAAAAGAGAGCAAAAGAAAAGAACAAAGAAAAGAAAAGATTACAAGTAATTAAGTGCATGAATATAAATTGCAAGAAAGTAAAGCAAGATAATAATAAGCAAGTAATAAAAAGCGATAAAAAGAACAAGAAACTAGAACTCAAGACAAGCATGAGATCAATAGCCAACCCTTAAACTTGTAAGCTCAATCAAGAGGTTGCAAGATCAAGAGAAGGGTAGAGAACACATGTGAAATGAAGCGCTAATTCCATAAGAAAATACGACCTTTGAGATCAATAACTAACCCTTAACCATTCAAGCTCAATGAAAAGGTTGAATGATCAAGAGAAAGCAAGAATCTCAAGGGGAAGAAGAAACAAAAGAGAATGATACAAAAAGCCCTCATCTTCATTGATCTCCCACTCAAAAAGCTCTCACTACAATTTTCATGGAAAAAGAATGAAGAAGAAGAAGAAGAAGACTAAATCCTAAAAAGAAAGAAGAACAAAGAATGACCCCTTGGCTTAGCTCAATTCTGGAGTATTTATAGGCAGTGATCTGAAACCCTAGGGCCAAATTCTGACCCCATATGAAAGTACCAAACTGCCCCCAAAAGACGACAGAGAGAGGCGCCACAATGGCCGCGGATCCGCGGCCAATACCCCCTATTGGCCGTGGATCCGCGGCCCTATGGTGGGATTAGGGTATCTGTTTTCTTGTACTTCCCTGGTTCTGTGTGCCCTTTATTCTGGTGTATGTATTTTCTCAGCTTTTCTTCACGATTTTTCCAGAATTTCTGTTGAGGGAAAGGTGATTTGATGTGGACTTTTTGTCATGATTTCCTCGAGCTCCGCGTAGATTTCTTGGATCTTGTGTTGCCATTGAGCCTTGTGCATGACATGACAATCGATTTGCCATCTTGTCCCTTAACTGGTATGCGGCAACACACGGATAGAGAGCGGAGACCCGTGTTTTATCAGTTGTTGGCAGTAATCCAGAATTTGTCGTACTTTTCATGGATTTCACTGTTCAGAGCCGAGAACCTGTATTCTGCAATTATGTAGCAAACACTGATAAAAAACACCTGCCTATAAACAAACGAGCGTAAGAATGGGCGGTATAAAATGCAATATTCTGGTATGAACAACTATGTGGTCAAAATACACCGAAGATGGATGTTCTCCGCCGAAAACACGGGGACGAGACCGCGTAGGTCCGTTTTGCCTGAATTTAGGGGCAGATGCTAATTGGTGCTATTCGTCCACCTCTCCGAAGATGCCAAGTTGATTTATGACACCATATATCGAAGGTTTAGACGGATGCGACCGATGTAGCAGACTTCGTCAGATTCCCCTGTTAAATATATGTATGCCTTATAGGCCATTACTGTGCATACGTTGTATATTGTAGTGGATGCTTGGACATATATAGAGAGGACTTTCGTGCTTGACATGATAGTATGCTATCTGGTTACTCTTTATCTTAACGTATACTCTGATTGTCTTTATGTCACATGTTGATAAAGCCCTTAGGATGAGTACTTGACTACCAGGACTATGATGCAGATCATACTAGTGGGGACAGTGTAGTCGCCAAGTACATCCTTCAAATGTTCCTAGTCGTGGGAGTACCGAGACAGGGCATCGATACTCCAGAGTAGACTAGCGTATACGCTTCTCGACCCATATGATGGGCGATAGATGATCCTATATTCATTGGTGTTTGACATCAGAGAAGGTATACGGGTGCTCAGTGGAGACTGGGTACACTGGACGGACTCGCCGAGAACTCCCAGATGGTATTATACCTCGCATCAGATGGTAGTTCTCTGGTGACACTGGTACAGGTTAGTCTGTAGACCCGAGATCGTCATAGAGTCTTGTGTGATTCCCACTGTGCTTTGATTTCCACCATACCACGTCCAAGAGGGCGTGCAAAAAGGTGGCTTTTGGGTACAGTCCCGAATCACATGGAGGCAATGAGCGATAGGAGGGAGTTTCGTCTCTCCCGGTATAGGGAGTTGATGTTGCGCTGTGTTCGATTGGTTATAACTGGAAATCCCTGGCCAGGGTTGCTGAGATTTACTGGTAAGTGTTATCAGTAGTTTCTCGAACTGTTATGGACCTCATATCGATACGACTTATCAAGCTATTGGGGTCTGACGTTTACCACCCTTAGGAGAGATATGCGACATATCAGACGAAGAGACCGGACTGTACGGTGGTGTTACTGGTTGGATTCACAGGAGAATGTATAGACTTGCTTGTTGATCTTCTGATTGCTCAATACCTGGGTGGCTGTTACGTTTAGCTGACCGCTTGCAGCTTGTGGGTGTTTGATATAATCATCACCTACTGCCGGCGTATTGACGATTCTTTAGAGTCATATACAGAGGTTTCTTGGCTCAGGAGAAACGGAGTAGGAGCATATATGTGATATGTGCGGGACCGGGAATAATACGTGTATGCGATACCGTATTAGATTCTCGTGATATGAGATATCGGCCGGGTATATGCGATATAGCCGGGTCATCGATCAAGTATTGATTCGATGAACTGATACAGATTATATTAGTCGGTTATATGTGATATAGCCGGATTATCGGATAAAGCCTTGATTCTATAATTTAATATATAATTATATATGGGATATATTAAGTTACATTAACTAATATAAGCTCACTAAAAGATTCTTTTTCTCACTTGGATAATACATTGATATATATGTGATATATGTTAATTGTATTATTTTATTTTGTTACAAAAATATATTATATATGTGATATATAATATTGTAACAAGTTAGAGTTATAAATGCAACATGATTTGTGGAGATTAAACATAGTTAGGGTTTGATTTGGGTTAGCTTTTTCTTGAAGTTTCTAGAAGCTTTATTTTGTTTTAAGCTAAGATATTTTGTGTTGATATTTATTAACCCAACCCAAAACTTTTAACCATGGTTTATTCTCTACATGAGTTAAGCCTTTCATTCTTAACTCAAGATTGCAATTGTAACCAAAACAATGATTCATTATTCGTCACAAAAGAATTTGCTTCTTCTTCTTCCTTCTTCTTGCATGAAAAAGCTTACTAGCTTTTTGGTATGTGATGATTTTGAGTGAGAAATTGAAAACAAATGAGAGCTAAATTCTTACTTCATCATCCTCATCTATTCTAACCACTTAGATTAGGGTGTTTGCTTTGCTAATACTTGATTAGTGAAGCAAAAGCTTGGGCTTGAGTTTCTTCAAGGTAGATCATCTTTGTTGTTGAAGATTGGAAGCAACCTTGCATTTTTCTCTTCATGGGGCCTCTCTTGAGTCCGGGTACTCGATGATCGCAGCGAAGGGATCTCAACCCGGAGCTTTTGAAGTGAAGGAACGGACTACAAAGATTGTAATCCCTAACTCTTAGATGTAAAGTTGTTTACATGCTTGTTTATCCTAATACTCTAATTAAGATCTTGGTTAGGGTTTGTTTAGCACCCCAAAAATTTTTAAGTAGCATGATTGATGCTTGCCAAAACCTTGCTAAGGTGCTAAGCTAACCCTACAGTGGTATCAGAGCCAAGCTAGAGCATTAGGCAATGTGTAGACGAAGTTTGAAGTCCGATCGAACTCCGAAACCCCGTAAAAACCTAGTTTCTGGAAATTTTTCAAAAAGTTGAAATTTTTCATATTAAAAATATTCAGAAAATCATGCAGGGAATTCTAAAAATTACTGTGAAGTACGAAGCCATAACTCCATCACGTGACCGCGGAATCGCGGCCAAACCATGCGTTTGGCGGCGGTTCCGCGGCCAACATGAGGAGTTAGGGGCTAATACTTCAGGGCTTTATGCTTGGGTAATTTTTTATGCTTCTGGGAATTTTTAGTTCTACTCAAGTGTTGAGCTTTCTGGGATATATTGGGAACTCGTTGATTCGATCGGAAAGTTTAAACTCGTTTAACTTTTTCCGCGTAATTTAGAATGTGTTAAAAAGTTCGAACGGATATCAATAACTCACTTTTTCCCCTGTCGGAAAACTTTCAAGTGTTGGATTTTTTCCTGAGTTTAAAACTTTCAGAAAATCATGCAAGCGAATTTGTGGACCCTCTAGAAGAACGAAACCTTAACTCAATTATGTGACCGTCAAAACCGCCACTGAACCATATGGTTTGTGGTAGTTTAGCGTTGCCACATGTGAGGCGTTGGTTTGACCCTTCTACGGCTGGTTCGTAGCGGCTGTGACATGTTCTGGGACTTTTTGAACTCCGCTCAAGTGTTGAGCTATTTGGGAAATCTTGGGTGTTTGTTTATTCGTTTGGAAAGTTTAACATTGTCTATTTATCTGGAATGCGATACAATATTTGGAATCCACAAGTAGTTATGAGATAACTAATTTGAATGTTATAAATCTAGCAGTTTAGTCTCATTTGATCGGTTGCCACGGGATTTTGATGTGATCAAAAGTCCATCGCAATCACGTAGCTTACGCGGATACTCGCCGGGTAAACTTAATAGATAGCCACGCCCCATAGCCCCGACCAAGTGACTGTAGGAGAACCCCATCGCCAAAAGCATCCGTTCGGGTGCTCGCGGCAGCGGTGTTCCGTCTTAGTGCACTCCGTCGACGGCATCCGGGGCTGCGGCCGTCTACTAAAGTCTCCGACGAGCATTCGATCAGGATGTCGGGAATCTTGTTGAATTGCCCGACTTGATATTGAAAAGAGTTTTCGATATTGAGACTAAAATGCGGGGTTTATAATTGTTAGGCATGCGATGTCTAAGGAATTCATTTTGTTAGACATGAGATGTCTAAGGAGGTTGCGGATTCCAACTGTTGTAGTTTTATACTTTCTTTTCTGCGACCGTAAGTGTAATATGTAGAGTATCGCCGGTTTCGTTGCTATACATCAACGACAATTGGGATACGCACATTTACTTACGTTGATGACATGTGATGTTATGTGTTGCTGTGATATGTTATATTGGATCGTCGTGTTTTGAATAGCCGGGGGTTTTATGTGAGATGAGAGTTTTTTCATTTTCATTCATATAAAATTCATTGTATGTAATATTCTTTTATTGGGGTACTTCCGGGTTGAGGATGATGTCACCATTGTATATTATTTACTTTTCCGCATTAGGTAGACCCAAGGAGGGGAGCACAAGTAACCGGGTTCTAGGGTCCAGTGGGAGGCCATCTCGAGGAGTCGAGACCAGGTCTCCTAACCCTAGAATTGGCAGTGTTGCGTGCCGCTCTCGTAGTGGTCTAGGGATGTAGGTTTGGCTATTCATCGCGACCGTGGAATCCGCGTTTTATACAGGCTCGCATAAAACACGGAAATCCTAGTATATCAAATATTTCATATGTTATCTTCTGCTGCAATGTTCTGTGATGAGATCATATTACTGCCTGAGACGAATGTTTATATTCTATATATGAGATATATGTTATATTGCTGATTTCGTTTCAAATGTGATGCTTGTGAAGCATAATAAAATGGGACTTCATTAATGAGATTAATGAAACTAAAAGAAACCTAAAAATGTTGTAGAAACTTGTCTCAAAAACAGGTAGCTCTAGTTCTTGCTTTGTATAGCGGTATTCCTTGTAGAATATTCAGCATCTTATTCGATAAGGAAAGAGCCGAGATCCCTTCACCGGGAGTGACCTCTTTAGCGAAACTAGCAGATGCTATAAACTCGGTTTGTCTGTTGATTGTTTTTATAGTTTTTGCTTTGCATGGTGATATTTGTGAAATATCCCGCACCTTATTCGATGAGGAAAGAGCCGAGATCCCTTCACCGGGAGTGACCTCTTTAGCAAAATTAGCAAAGGCCTCAAAAACACTCCATTTAAATCACTCGATTCTACAATGATATCAAGTTCATTAAGCAAAGAGTTTTTTTAAAACCCTGTCGTAGCCCTCCGTCATTTCAGATAAGTACTACTTAGTATTCGTGCTGCGGTAGTTTGGCATTCGTCAAGGCGTAGTGTACGGTAGCTAACTAGTGCTTATCTTCAAGTATACGATGCGAATGGATTAGGGTATTCGTACGGCGTTGTTTGGCATTCGTCAAGGGTCATACGGGTGGGTTTAATTCAATCAGGAAATGTACGGGTTGAACTTGACTAGCAGACTATGGGTTGTTTGGCATTCGTCAAGGTCGTAGCACGTTAGGGGCAGAAGTATTATTAGGAATTTCAAGTGTTGAAATTTGCAATAAGATTGCATACCTTCTATAAGATAGTTGGATCCCGATACCCGCTGCAAGTAAGAGTTACTCCTGGAAGAGTTTTACACATTACAATTAGCCGATCAAGTAGGTGTCTAGAAAGGTGTCAAAGGGGTTATACCTTTGGGAAAACGAGGTTTACTTTAATTAAGTCCGTGCGAAAGCATGGGGAACCTCCCTCAAAGTACCGGCACTGGCCTGGCTGAAAGAATGGCGAACTTGTAGGGTGTAATAAATCCCGGCTAGTCTTTCCTTTTAGGGTTTGAAGGAAGATTTGACTAAAACAGTGGGAGACATCCTGATTAGATATATTAATAACCAATCTAATCTCGCAAGAGCATACGCTGAGTGTTTTCTTCTATCTCTCTCCAGGTAGCGACTATGTCACACCTTAATCAAGATAATAATATGGATGTATTAACCGAACCCGCTTATTATACTGAGCTAGGGAACGTTGGTCCCGCTCCAACTTATAATTGTTATAAGACAGAGCAGGAAATAGGGGATTACCAGAATTCCAGTACCGCCCAAACGAAAAAAGTACATGCTGATGTATCTTCTTCGGATGTGTTCATTACCGAGAACTGTTTCTCAGTATCCTTTACGTCCTGGATATGAGATACCGGATCAGGATCCCGCAAATGTAATTTTTTACATGGGCTACAGAGAGGTAGAGAACTGAGAACGGATGATAAGTTTTAAGAGTTGGAAATGATGCAAGTGTTGCAGCTAAGTCTGTTGGCAGTTATCACCCTGTATTATCAGAATACATTGATTCTGAACGAATATTATTAGATACCGAACCTGATATACAACATCATATCAGTCTCTTTATTAGTAAAGAAGAATATAATTTTGTATTGTTGGATAATGTTTTGAACATTTCCTATATCAAGAGTTGATCGGTTCAGGCACGTTATCTAAAAGCATAGACGTTCTAAATCAAACTCCAGTTCTTAACGTACAGAACACACACAAGAGAAAGAGTTCAGAAAATGAACGAATCCTTCTTGAGGCATTGTAGACTAGGTCATATCAATGCGACCCGACTAGCTGAAGTTACAAAAAGATGCATATTTAAATTAGTTTAGATTTACATCTTGTAAAACTTACCAGTCATGTCATAAAGATAAGATGACCACAGCTCCGTTTATTGGAAACAGAGAAAGAGTTAGTGAACTCTTGGGATTGATACATGATGATGTATGATAGTCCCATGTCTATATATGCCAGGACAGGTTCTTTGTACTTCATTACATTCACTGATGATCTCTTAAGATTCAGACATATGTTCCTGTTGAAACACAAGTCCGAAACTTTTGAGATAATCACAGAATATAAGTTAGAAGTAGAGAACCAAAAACGGGTATAAGTATTATGTCCTTTGATATGATCAAGGAGGAGAATACTTGAGCACGGAATTCCTGGACTATTCTAAAGGAGAATGAGATTCTCTCTCAGCATTATTCCTCCGAATACACCATAGCACGTTGGTGTATCGGGATGGAGCAATCGCACCCTATGTGATATGGTGTGCTCTATGATGAGTACTACCGAGTTGCCTATTTTCTTTTGGGATTATGCACTTAAGAAGTTGCATACCTATTGAATAGGGTTCCAACCAAATCAGATGCCTACCACTCCATATGTGATATGGTATGGGAAGAGCCCATCTCTTAAAGATATTACGATTTAGGGTTGTCCGGCCTATGTCAAAAGCAAAATCCGGACAAGCTCGAGGCAATGTCAGTTCTGTGGAAGTTTGTTGGATATCCCAAGCATTAGCAAGGGAATATTTTCTACCAAACTGAGGAACAAAAGATGTTTTGTTTTCTCAGCATGCCACCTTTGGGAAAGGGAATTTCTTGTGAAGAAATTAGTGGTCATAAGGTAGAACTGGAAGGAGTTTCAACTATATAAACTGCAGCTGATGATTTGGTAAACCCGGAGGATTCAATAGTTTCCAACGAATCTCAGACTCTCCGCCGATCTGGTAGGGTTCCTCATCCACCTGAAAGATACTTCGGTTTTTCTATGACAGTGGGAGAGAGGATTGTATCATGAGATGATGACCTAACTAGTTTCGAGCAGACCATCAGGAGTGGGGACTCTGTAAGGATGGCTGGATGCTTAGCAATCTGAGATGGAATCCTTATACACCAACAAAGTATGGACTTTGGTTGCTTTATCTAAAGGGTTAAATCCCCATCAGGAGCAAGTATATCTTGAGAAGATTACTTGGTGTACATGGAAAAGTTGAGACTTTCAAAGCTATGCTTAAATCCATCCAGATCTTACTTGCCACTGCTACATACCATGACTACGATATCTGGCGATTGGATGTCATGACTGCTTTTCTAAATAGTGATTTGGAAGAGAGCGTCTATAAGTACACAGCCAGAGGGTTTCGTAGACAGTGGGAGCAGCGGAAACGTGTGCAAGATGTTTTATGTGATAAATCAAGCATCGCGGAGTTGGAACGTCTGTTTTGATGTGGTAGTCAAAGAGTTTGACTTTATCAAAATGGTAGATGAACTTAATATATACAAAAAGGTAGTAGGGAGTATGGTGGTGATCCTCGTATAGTACGTGGATGACATACTCATGATAAGGAAGGAGTTTCCTATGCTACGCTCGGTCAATCTCCTCTTATCACAAAGATTCTCTATATAGGATGAAGGTGATACCTCCTAAATCCTGGGTTATGGATCTATGAGATAGATCTAATTGGATGTTAGGATTCTCACTAGTTGTAGTGAGATGGTATCAATCGATTCTGGGAAGAATCACTGGAAAGGTTCCAGGGTGATAAGAAAGACTGAATGTCAGTCGCAGGCATTGTCTTTACCCTCAGCGGAGGGACGGTATGTTGGAAGAGTTCCAAGCTAGATACCGTGACTTACTAGACGATTAAAGGCAAGATACATCGTTACCAAGGATGCTACCGAAGAGGCAGTATGGATATATATGAGTTCATGAGATGAATTTTGTTCCTATCATTGTGTGACAATGGAGTTGTGGCTTAGGCCTAGGAACCCCCGTCCCATTTGTGATCCAGACATATTCTTAGGCAGTATCGCCTGATCATGGAGATGGTTGATCTCCAGGGAGATCGAGGTTAGGAGAGTAGACACAGAGGACAACAGCGCGGATCCACTCACAAAGGCCTATTTCACAGTAGAGACTTTTATGGGATGGTTGAGTATGAGATACTTCAACCACAGCTTATTGTTGGATATGAGATACTACAACAGATGGCCCTAGTGCAAGTGGGAGATTGTTAGTTATATGTATACCCTAGAGGCCATTACTGTACATACGTTGTATATTGTAGTGGATGCTTGGACATATATAGGGAGGACTTTCTTGCTCGACATGGTAGTATACTATCTGGTTACTCTTTATCTTAACATGTACTCTGATTGTCTCTATGTCACATGTTGATAAAGCCCTTAGAATGAGTACTTGACTACCAGGACTATGATGCAGATCATCCTAGTGGGGACAGTGTAGTCGCCAAGTACATCCTTCAAATATTCCTAGTCGTGAGAGTACCGAGACAGGGCATCGATACTCCAGAGTAGACTAGCATATACGCTTCTCGACCCATATGATGGACGATGGATGATCCCATATCCAATGGTGTTTGACATCAGAGAAGGTATACGGGTGCTTAGTGGAGACTGGGTACACTGGACGGACTCGCTGAGAACTCCTAGATGGTATTATACCTCACGTCAGATGGCAGTTCTCTGGTGACACCGGTACAGGTTAGTCTGTAGACCCGAGATCGTCATAGAGTCTTATGTGATTCCTACTGTGCTTTGATTTCTATCATACCACGTCCAAGAGGGCGTGCAAAAATGTGTCTTTTGGGTACAGTCCCGAATCACATGAAGGCAATGAGCGATAGGAGGGGTTTCGTCTCTCCCGGTATAGGGAGTTGATGTTGCGCTGTGTTCGATTGGCTATAACTGGAAATCCCTGGCCAGGGTTGCTGAGATTTACTGGTAAGTGTTATCAGCAGTTTCTCGAATTGTTATGGACCTCATATCGACACGACTTATCAAGCTACTGGGGTCTGACGTTTATCACCCCTAGACGAGATATGCGACATATCAGACTAAGAGACCGGACTGTACAGTAGTGTTACTGGTTGGATTCACAGGAGAATGTACAGGCTTGCTTGTTGATCTTCTGATTGCTTAATATCTGGGTGGCTGTTACGTTTAGCTGACCGCTTGCAGCTTGTGGGTGTTTGATATGATCATCACCTACTGCCGGCGTATTGACGATTCTTTAGAGTCCTACACAGAGGTTTCCTGGCTCAGGCAAAACGGAGTAGGAGCACATATATGATATGTGCGGGACCAGGAATAATACGTGTATGCGATACCGTATTAGATTCTCGCGATATGAGATATCGGCCGGGTATATATGATATAGCCGGGTCATCGGATCAAGTGTTGATTCGATAAACTGATACAGATTATATTAGTCGGTTATATGCGATATAGCTGGATTATCGGATCAAGTGTTGATTCGATAATTTAATGTATAATTATATATGTGATATATTAAGTTACATTAACTAATATAAGCTCACTAGAAGATTCTTTTTCTCACTTGGATAATACATTGATATATATGTGATATATGTTAATTGTATTATTTTATTTTGTTACAAAAATATATTATATATGTGATATATAATATTGTAACAAGTTAGGGTTACAAATGCAACATGATTTGTGGAGATTAAATATAGTTAGGGTTTGATTTGGGTTAGCTTTTTCTTGAAGCTTTATTTTGTTTTAAGCTAAGATATTTTGTGTTGATATTTATTAACCCAACCCAAACCTTTTAACCATGGTTTATTCTCTACATGAGTTAAGCCCTTCATTCTTAACTCATGGTTGCAATTGTAACCACAACAATGATTCATTATTCATCACAAAAAGATTTGCTTCTTCTTCTTCCTTCTTCTTCCATGAAAAAGCTTACTAGCTTTTTGGTATGTGATGATTTTGAGTGAGAAATTGAAAACAAATGAGAGCTAAATTCCTACTTCATCATCCTCATCTATTCTAGCCACTTAGATTAGGGTGTTTGCTTTGCTAATACTTAATTAGTGAAGCAAGAGCTTGGGCTTGAGTTTCTTCAATGTAGCTCATCTTTGTTGTTGAAGATTGGAAGCAAGCTTACATTTTTCTCTTCATGGGTCCTCTATTGAGTCCGGGTACTCGATGAACGCAGCGAAGGGACCTCAACACGGAGCTTTTGAAGTGAAGGAACGGACTACAAAGGTTGTAATCCCTAACTCTTAGATGTAAAGTTGTTTACATGCTTGTTTATCCTAATACTCTAGTTAAGATCTTGGTTAGGATTTCTTTAGCACCCCAAAAAATTTAAAATAGCATGATTGATGCTTACCAAAACCTTGCTAAGATGCTAAGCTAACCCTACATCCCCTCGTCGAGGGGTTTTTGATTGTGGGGACGCTCTTCCCTGCAGGCGCAAACCCCTGCAGTTAATTACGCTACCGCATCGCGGTAACCACTTTCTCCTTCTCCAGATGGTCACTTCGTGTCGTGGATATTTGTTTTGTTTTTGGTTGCCCGTAGATTGTATACGGAGACTAATTTATGTTGTTGCCCGTAAGGCGTGGATTAGTCCAAATCCGTATCTTCTTAGATTTGGGTTTGGGGTTGGGTTTAAGGATACGTTAGTCTCATTTGAGACCAAGATCAACTTAAACGTTAGTTAAGGATATATTAGTCTAATTTTAGACTAAGATCAATTTAACGGGATCGTTTAGATCCAACGAGAGAGCATTTTGGCTCTATTGTTTAGTTTAGGGATATTGCGGTCGATAATTAGTTTAAGAACATTATGGTCCAAGGTTAAGGACATCATAGTCCATGGGTTTAAGGACCCCACAGTCGTAGGTTAAGGACATCATAGTCCATGGATTTAAGGACCCCACAGTCCGAGGTTAAGGACATCATAGTCCATGGGTTTAAGAACCCCACAGTCCGAGGTTAAGGACATCACAGTCCATGGGTTTAAGGACCCCACAGTCCAGTTTAAAGACGTCATAGTCTATGGAATGTATGGTTGTCAGGACCCGTCACCTCTCTGAAGACGTTGAAGGATTACAACGACAAATATCAGAGGAGTGAAGAGATGTACCCTTGAACCAATTTTGGTTGGGATTCGTAGTCTAATTTAGGACTAAGATCTGAGATTTATGAGTATCTGGACTCAATTAATCTGAATTAAGGACTTATGGCCAATCTTGGACTAAGTCCAGTCAAGTTAAAATGTTTAACATTTATTTTGGGCTGTTAAGCATTCATTTAGGCTTGGCCCTTTTAACAATGCCGAGCATTGATTTGGATCCTGACAGTATTTTTGTCTTTTGTTGAATGCTAAGCATTCTTCATAACTCTGGGCTTATTAAAGAACAATTTATATTCTATCAACGCACACGTGAAGGGCACATGGTGCGCTAGACGCTTTGCGCCAGTCAAAGAGCGCAGTGCGCTTCTGCCGAGTAGTGCACACGTGAGTGACACATGGTGCGCTTAGCGCTTTGCGCCAGTCCATGAGCGCGTTGCGCTGATTTATGAGCGCATAGCGCTATTTGTTCAATGGTGCACATGTGAGGAGCACGTGGTGCGCTTGGCGTTGAGCGCCAGTCCATGAGCACAAAGCGCTAGTTCAAGAGCGCAAAGCGCTAACTGTTGAGTGGCGCACACGTGAGTGACACGTGGTGCGCTTGGTGCTGAGCGCCAGTCCAAGAGCGCAGAAGCGCATTTAATCAATTTTATGATCTGGAAAATAAGCTCTCCCTTAGAAGAGACTTTGTCTCAAGATCCTAAGAACAAAAGTTCTTACTTTATAGGAGATACTTCAATCTCTCGCATTGATGAAATGCTTTGCCTTTATGAATTTATGATCCTTAAAAGAATTGAATTATTCTCTCCCCTTTTATTTTATAATGAGATGTTCATGATCTCTTTTTGTAAAAGACAATTTGTCTTATAGATGTATAATCTATGAGAAAAATTATGTTCTTTTTTTTTATTTTATGATGAGATCTCTTGATCTTTTTGTGAAAGACCTTGGTCTTGTAGATCTATGATCTTTAAAGAAGTAAATTCTTCTTTTTAATTATGAGATGATTTCATCTCTCTGTTCTTTTACCTTCAAGAAAAGAAGTTCTTCTATTGAGAGCTTGACTCTTCTTTCTGAGATTCTCTCAAAGCTTATGGGGGAGTTCCTCTCTATGCTTTTGTATTTTTAAGACTTGAAATCTTGGGGCCTTTTTATAGGGAAAGCTGATCAGTTCTATCAATTAAGGAGATCTTTTCTCCAATTGATTTGAGGAATTTCCCATTGTTGGATTTTTGATCTAAGGGCTTCAGATTTACAGAAGGTAATTTTCTTGTTATTAACAAGATTGGGAAATCTTTTCCATACAGAATTTATTCTGCACTCTTGGTGATTTTTTGATCACCATTGGATCATTGATCCAATGGTACTCTGATTTACAGAGCACAATTTTGTTGTTTGGAAAGATTATGAAGAATCTTTCCTTAACAGAATTTAATTCTGATTAATTAATGATTCATCATTATTATTGGATCTTTGATCTGACGGTGGGGAGTTTTTAGTTCCAGCGCTAGCGCACCCGTGCTTTGCACGTGGTGTGCTGCTTGAGCGCAGCGCACCTAGTGCTGCACTAGCGCACCCGTGCTTTCCACGTAGCGCACACGTGCTTTGCACGTGGTGCGCTACTTAGGGCGCAGCGCACTTGGCGCTGCTAAGAAGCATTCGCTTTATTTCAAAATTTGAATTTTAAACAGAGCTTTGCTCTGATTGGGGGAAACAAATACCCTCCCACCGTTGAGCTCATGTGACCCACATGTGAGTGCAGCGGTGGCGACATATGCGCTCTTGGATCAACTCAGAAGTTGAAACGGCATCTCAGTGCCTATAAATAGGATCTTTGGCCCTTGAGATGATTTCTATTCATCTTCTTCCTTCTGAAAATTTTTATTATCTTGCAGAGCATAGATCTTTGGCTTAAGAACTTTCTTAAGGACAGAACTCTGTCAAAATCTTAAGTAAAGATTAAATCTTTTAAAGGATCTTTTAATAATCTAGGGTTTTACCCATTAACAGAGCTTTGCTCTTCATAGATCTTTTATCTAAAGAAAACCCTTTCTAGGGTTTCATTAACAGAGCTTTGCTCTCTATAGATTTTTGATCTAAAGAAAACCCTTTTAGGGTTTCATCAACGGAGTTTTGCTCTCTTGAACCCATAGATCTAAAGAGATCTTTTCTTGGGGTTTCTTATCTCATGAACAGAGCTTTGCTCATAAAGAACTCTTAGAGTTTGTTCATAGATCTTGAAGATCTCAGAATTTTTAATTCATTAAAACTCTTATTTTAAATCGTCTGATGGTTATTCCATCGTTTTTACAGAGCAAGGCTCTTAGGGAATTTTTATTGCTTCATCATTAGAGTTGACAGATGTCAGTCTGTCACAGAGCACTGCTCTCAAGGGGAGATTTACTCCTTAGCCCGAGGAACCTTTTTATTAAATGCGAAATCCTTTTTAGGTTTCCTTTCTTAATTGCACAGAATTAAATTCATTGGGTGATTTAGTTAGCACTTATTTCCTCCTTGAGGATATCAAGAGTTGTTTAAATCTCGTGTCTATTTCAGTAAGCTTTTCCTTAATCAGTCTGTCCACTAGCTCCCACTGATTTTCCTTTTCAGACGTTATGGACGCTCATATGTATGATCTTGACGAGATTATTTCTTATGGAGACATTCGCGCACTCGGCCGTTCCCAAAACCGAGAATTCACAAACGCCCAGTGTGCTAAAATTATTGGTCGCTTTGATGCATACAATGGTCGACTGCTTCCTTATCGTTCCTCTCTCTTGAAGCTTATTGTGGGAGCGATCTGGAGAGCACTTCCTTTATTCTATGCCGGTATGCCACTTAAGGCATTGGACGACGCCGAAGATAAGGTGCACTCGGTGTATCTGATGGGCTTAATTTCAAAGAAAAGGCGAGACAAGCTTGTTGATATCCCGCATCAAGCTTTTCAGCAGGCGGCGATACTCGCTGCCTATCGAAGGGTGGAGGATATCAGTGGGGATCCTGATGCTTGTGATCGTGAAAAGATGCACACGAAGATGGTCCGAGAGGCCTGCAAAATTTTGGATGGCCTCACTTTTGAATTTCTCAATCCATGTCCTGGATTTGATGTCTTGCCATTGTGATCATTTTAATAATGTTTTTTGTTCACTGTTTTCATCAATGTAAGAATTTTCTGAAGTATGAATAGCAAATTCCTCGTCTCCGTGTGTTTATTTTATGCACTAAATCTTTTGCATATGCATGAGTGGGTATGCTTAAACGGATGTGAATCCATTGTTCTTTTACTGTTTTGCATGGTATGTGGTTGTCGTCAGTAGGTTACACCCTTTTCGTTTTGATCTGATGCAAAGCAGCTTACGCACTCTTGAATAGCATCTTCATTTCTCTGGCATGTAATTTTGGCAAATGCAGTCTATAGATGATAGAGAACATTCCACCTTGAACTCTTCGAGAGATAGTGATGGTTTAGGAAGTAGGTTCAGATTTGCTGCCTAAGGCTTTTCAATTTTATGAGCCGTGAGGGTCTCATAAAGACTTTTCTCCCTACGAGTCGAGAGGATCTCGAAGGTGTATTTTCTCCTTAGGAATCGTGAGAATTCCTAAGTGTGTGGTCTCTTATAAGTCGTAAGGATCTTACAAGAGAGTTTTCTTCCTTACGAGTCGAGATGACCCGTAAGTGATTGATAGGGTTGACATTATCCGCATTTCACGGAGTCAGGGGTTGATCTGGACGTTTCCCACGGGGTCAGGATTGACTTTAGCCATGTTCCACGAGACCAGGATTTGCTCTGGACGCTTCCCACGGGGTCAGGATTGACATTACCCGTGTTCCGCAAGGACCAGGATCCGCTCTGGACACTTCCCATGGGGTCAGGATTGATATTAGCCGTGTTCCACTAGACCAGGATTTGCTCTGGACGCTTCGCACGGGGTCAGGATTGACATTAGCCGTGTTCCACTAGACCATGATTTGCTCTGGACGCTTCCCACGAGGTCAGGATTGATATTAGCCGTGTTCCACTAGACCAGAATTTGCTCTGGACGCTTCCCACGGGGCCATGATTGACATTGGCCGTGTTCCGCAAGGACCAGGATCCGCTCTGGACGCTTCCCACGAGGTCAGGATTGACATTAGCCGTGTTCCGCAAGGACCAGGATCCGCTCTGGACGCTTCCCACGGGGTCAAGATTGACATTAGCCGTGTTCCACTAGACCAGGATTTGCTCTGGATGCTTCCCACTGGTCAGGATTGACATTAGCCGTGTTCCACTAGACTAGGATTTGCTCTGGATGCTTCCCACGGGATCAGGATTGACATTAGCCGTGTTTCGCAAGGACCAGGATCCACTCTGGACGCTTCTCACGGGTCAGGATTGACATTAGTCGTGTTCCATTAAACCAGGATTTGCTCTGGATGCTTCCCACGGGGTCAGAATTGACATTAGCCATGTTCCACTAGACCGGGATTTGCTCTGGATGCTTCCCACGGGGTCAGGATTAACATTAGCCGTGTTCCGCAAGAACCAGGATCCGCTCTGGACGCTTCCCACGGGGTCAGGATTGACATTAGCCGTGTTCCACTAGACTAGGATTTTCTCTGGATACTTCCCACAGGGTCAGGATTGACATTAGCCGTGTTCCACTAGACCAGGATTTGCTCTGGACGCTTCCCACGGGGTCAGGATTGACATTAGCCGTGTTCCGCAAGGACCAGGATCCGCTCTGGACGCTTCCCACGGGGTCAGGATTGACATTAGCCGTGTTCCACTAGACCAGGATTTGCTCTGGATACTTCCCACGGGGTCAGGATTGATATAAGCCGTGTTCCGCAAGGACCAGGATCCGCTCTGGACGCTTCCCACGAGGTCAGGATTGACATTAGCCGTGTTCCACCAGACCAGGATTTGCTCTGGATGCTTCCCACGGGGTGAGTATTGACATTAGCCGTGTTCCGCATGGACCAGGAGAGGTTGACTTTATCCGCATTTCACGGAGTCGGGGGTTGACTCTCGGTTGTCTGTGTACTGTCGAGTCATGGAATTGGGAATTGCCGCGGTTCCGCTTTGCTGATGTTGCGTCTATTATAATGAGACGAATGTTGGGATGATCTCCAGGTTGTCTGTGAACCGTCGAGATTTGGCTTCTTTTTCTGATGGAGCCTGGTGGGAAGGTATGGTTCCCTCTTTGATTGTACCCCTGAATTGTATACAGAGATCAATGTGATCTCACCTGTAGGGCAAAAAGTTTCACTTTATATATTTTTCTTTTCGCGATGCTCTATCATTTCAGCTTTTTATTTCGCGAAAGTCGCGATTGTCCAATCATTTCGGCTATTTTTCGCGGTGCCCAATCATTTCGGCTATTTGTTTTTATTTACTCGCTGCTTTTTATTACGAGTTGCCCAATCATTTCGGCTATTTTGCATGCATATATTTTTACTTGCTGATTTTGTTGCAAGTTGCCCCATCATTTCGGTTATCTCATATGCATTTATGGCTAGCCGGTTCTTCGCTGTGAGTGTGGGATTGGACACCGATTTCGGCATCAGCATCGCTACAACTGGGATATTGCCAGGAGCGAATAATCATTTGCCTCTGTCGATGTCGAACAAAGGCGGCTTAGCGAACAGGGTTAGGATCCTGTCGACTAAGGCTTTTAACTTCATGAGCCGTAAGGGTCTCATAAAGGTATTTCTCCCCACGAGTCGTGAGGATCTCGTAGATGCATTTTCTCCTTAGGAATCGTGAGGATTCCCAATTGTATGGCTTCTCGTAAGTCGTAAGGATCTTACAAGAGTGTTTTCTTCTTATAAGTCGAGAGGACTTACAAGGGTTGTTCACCGTGTAAACATATCCCTAGTCGCGGGTAGGACTTTGTTAGGGAAATGTTTATTCGTGCCCGTGGATTGTGTACAAGGGACGATATCGAAAAGCTTGTAGGGCAATATGGGGAGTGTGATGATGGCTTTAGAACAGGTTCAGATCTCTGTAGCTTAAGGCTTTTGAATCCCATGAGCCGTGAGGGTCTCAAAAGGGAATTCTCCTTACGAGTCGTGAGGATCTCGTAAGTGTGATTTCTTCTTAAGAATCGTGAGGATTCCTAAGTGTGCTGCTCCCTTGTGATTCGTAAGGATCCCATGCAGGTATTTTCTCCTTACAGGGTCGAAAGGACCTTGCAAGTGTCTTTTAATGAGATTGTGCCCTTTCGGGTTTTCACAAACTCGCCGGTAGTCCTGCTGTTTTTACTCACGGAGCCCTTTCGGGTTTTCATCCGTGCCCATCTCGCTTATGGACGTACCGTTTTTTTGCATCAATCTTGGGATGCTGCGGTCCGTAGTAGTTTATAGACGTTTCGGTCAGTTGCAAGTTTTATGACATTGCGGTCCATCATTAGTTTAGGGACGTTTCGGTCCGTAGCCAGTTTTAGGACATAGCGGTCCATCGTTAGTTTAAGGACGTTTCGGTCCAAAAACCGGCTACTACTTATAGAGCTTGGGCTTAGGAAGATAGCGAGCAGACATAGGCGTCGTCATCTATCGTTAACCTAGGCCATGACTCATCAAGCGTAGTATTTTTTCAAGAATCGACCGTTTATTGGCCTGAAAGGTCTTTCACCATGCATGTCCATGAGTAGATAGGTTTCACCCTGGTAAACATTGTCTATGATGTACGGGCCTTTGTAGTTCGGCTCGAATTTCCCCCGTTTGGCATGATTGGGGATCATAAGTCTTTTGACCACTAGCACGAGTTCGCCTTGGCGGAATGCCCTCGGCCTAGTCAGTCTCTCATATGAGCGCGTCATTTTTGCTTTATAAGCCTCCAGATTTTGTTGCGCCATGAGCCGGGTTTTATCAAGGGCGTCGAGCTCCTCAAGCCGAAGGTGGGCATCCTCTTCGTCTGTTAGCTCGTAGTGAACTGCCACTCGTAAGGAGGGTAACTCTATCTCAAGGGGGAGTACCGCTTCTGTGTCGAATACCAACGCATAGGGCGTTGTGTTTGTGGCAGTTTTGAACGTAGTTCGATATGCCCAGAGTGCTTCATGCAGTCTTTCGTGTCGGTCCCTCTTATTTTGAGACACCGTCTTTTTCACGATCTTCGTCAAGGTCTTGTTAAAAGCCTCAGCTAGACCGTTAGCTCGGGAATTATAGACTGATGAATATCTCCCGTCTATATTATGCTGTTGTGCGAACCAGCTGATCTTGTGGCTTTTATAGGCTGGCCCGTTATCGGAGATAATCCGTCGCGGAGTGCCGAACCGGTAAATAACGTGTGTTTTGAAGAAATGGAGGATATTCTCCGTCTTCACTTCCCTCGGCGGTACTTGTCACGCCCCGCTTCCCAAAATACGGAATACGAGGGGTAGACAAGGCCAGCCATGCTCCTACGGTCAAGAAAAGTCCTGCCGTAGTCACACTTCGGCTTCTAGTTATCATGGTAAACAGTAAACAATGCGCAGGTAATGAGAAATGCAGTAACTGAAAGATATAATAAAGTAAACTGACCTGAAGTGGAAACGAACGGATGTAACTAGGAACGGCAAGTCAGTAAGTCTGTGATGCACGTCTAGATCTGGTCCAAGCTAAATCTTCTCCTCACACTGAGCATGCATACTCAGGTCGTCAGAGCGACACAAAAGCAATATAATATATATATAATCATGTGACAATTCTAACATTGGTAATAGGTATATATAACAGTAGATCAATGGCAGCATGAATATGAATGAGCAGAGATCAATGCAGCGGAAAATAAAGCAGTATAACAATATGTCACGAATGTCAAGACAATATAGAATGAATGTAAATGACAGTAACCCTATCAGTCTCTAAGTCTCACTGCACAGGTCAATAAGCCTATCGTCAGTCCAAGTGTGAGAGTCAACCACTCGCGAGTGTCCTCCACCCAAGGGTAGAACCCAAGGGCAAGGGACCACGGGCCCAACATGTAACGAATGTATCACGGTGATATAGCACATACCCTGTAAATCTCCATATAACTCCCTAAATATATAAGCCGGCATGGGACTCCCGAGATTCTGTTGAATTCACACTTGAACTACCCCACACCCCGTGGTCTACATCAGACGCTAACCATCACCCTAAATACTAATCGATCCGTGACAAGTCTGCGCGAGAACTGGAGGCAGGACCTCCATCAAGCACGTCCCGACTAATACCTAAGATAAATGGCAGTGTCGAATGCCTTATCTGTGACATCCGTGCAAGCGCTCCCATAAGTGTCCCATACCACTTATAGTCACACGTACACACATCCCACAGACGTCGACAATGCAATAGAATAAAAGGGACTCTGATTGTGCACAAGTACGTATCACTTTCACTTGATCACGAATGCACGAACACTGACGTACTTGCCACAATCATCACTAAAATCTAACACTGGGTTATGCACGATGTCACTAAGTTATCACTACAATGATATGGGTATGATGTGATGCATGAACAGTATAAGAAGCACAATTAAGGTGTCATAAAAACAACAGTCTATCACTTGCACGATTTATCATGAAACATATGTATATAATTTAGCGAAATGATAAACAGGTAGTGTTTAATATGTTCAGCTATCTATCCTTAGAATTTTGTTCCAGGTCAAACGGGTTTCAGGATCATTAGTTATAACTGTTTCATTTTAAGCGCACGCGGCTGGAAATCCAATTTCGGAATCAGGAATCCATTTCGCAACGCATTTTAACCCCAGTTGGGATCATAATTTAGCGACGCTACAGTTTAAAGAATTCTAGGGTTTTCAGTAAAGTTTTCAACGCAACAAACGGATCTTCAATCGCGTCTGTACGTAAGGAGTTATAATCTGTTTAACCCTAATATGTCAATTCTGAATCTGCTGGGACTGTTATGTGTCCCGATCTTCTAAATTACAGATTAAATAACAAACGGTAACGAAACAGGATGAAATCAATTGTGTTGTCTAGATAACAGATTCATCTACAATAAACAGCGGAGTTCCGCAACCTAAGTGTTAAGCAAGTCTTGTGGTACACATTATGGAACAGCAACCAATAACTGGAGTCGCTCTGGACTGCAGTCCAGAGTCGCACTCCTACCCGAATATCATCACAGTTTAGTTACAGAAATGTCCGGGAACTAACATAGGGTTAAGGTTCGTCGTGTTGGCTTCGATTTGAGCCTTCGAACGCACCATTCTAACAAGTATATGATTTATGGTGAATTTAACGGTTTTCAGGTGCAACGTAATTCCAGGTTTGCAATTAAACTTGGGGGTAGTCGTTTTAACCTTAAATGATCAAGTTATCCAGCAAAATTCATACATAAAGTTCACAGCCCTACGGGCCAACCTACACCATCGAGTTCCGTCAAATTTGATAATGTTTTCCTAAGGGAACAAGCATCGAACAGTTGTGTTGCAACATTTTAACACAAGGTAAACATGGGATATATATAAAATGTTGATTTGTAACATATATAAAATAGCATGAAAGCAAGTTAAAACTTGCCTGGAGGCGTCTAGACGATGTACGGTGGCTGTGACGTCACGAACGCGCGACACAAGCACGGCTCGGCACCTGACTTGGCTCGAACACGAGTCTCGGCACGACGGCTCGCAGTTTGGTAGTCGGCTCGGCTGTGACGCTTGGCTTTTGTGCAATGGCTGTGGGGGTGGTCGGTTGAGAGAAGGAGAGAGAGTTAGAGTCACAGTGAGAGAGTGTGATAGATTTAGAGAGAGAGAGAGAAACAGAGAATGAGAGAGATTGAGAGATTGAGAGAGAGGGAAAATAGAGAGAGAAGTCGAGAACAGAGATAGAGAGGGAAGTGAGAGGGAGAGCTCGAGAACAGAGGGAGGCAGAGAACAGAGGGAGTGGGAAAGAGAGAGAAAGAGAAGCACAGGGGGAGAGGGTAGTGAGAGAGAGAATCGGGAGAGAGGGAGAGCAGGAGAGGGGCAGAGAGAGAGATAGTGAGATAGAGAATGAAAGAGATCTGAGATGGGAGTGAGGGTGAAGACGTCGACGATGATGTAGATGTTGACGATGGGCCGATGAGAGCGCAGTGGGGTGACGGCGGCGACAGTGCAGGAAAGTCGAGCTCGGGTGTGGGTGAGTGGGTGCAGACGAAGGCGCTCGGGCAGTGGGGGGAAGAGGAGAGAGGGGCGAGGTCGTGGTCGTTGCCGTCGGGCGAGCGGAGTTGGTGGGAGGAGTCGAGGAGGAGGAGCTCGGTGATGAGTTTTGGGTGATGGTGGCGGGGAAAAGTGAGGGGAGGTAGAAGGAGGAAGTGATGGGAGTGAGAGAGAGAAGTGAAAGAGACGACGAGAGTTAGAGAGGGGGCGCGACGTGGGGGTAACGGTGAGCGAGCGCGTGGGCGCGAGTCGCGGCGGAGAAAGGGGATCGCGAGCGGGAGTTAGGGAAGTAGCCGTTAGAAAATGAAGAAGAGAAACAGGAGTCGGGTCGGGTTCGATACGTGGGCGCGGAGGCGAGCTGGGCTGGGGAGAAGCGTGGGCCGGGCCAGAGAGGAAAAGAAAATCAAAAGGAAAAAGGAGTTGAAGAAAAGGAGGCCGGGCCAAATAATTTATACGAAAAAATAGCTTGGGCTGAAGGTAAACGCGGGCCAGAACTAAACAGAAAAAAGAAAGGGAAGGCCGAATGGGAGTTTTGGAAAATAATTGGAAATAAAAGGAGTGGGCCAAAGGATTTAATTATAAAAGGATTTGTAATCCAAGTGGGCTGGGGAAATAACAGTGGCGACCCAGATGGTTTATAAGGATATTTATTTGAAGGAAAAAAATGGGCGGGGCTTGGAAATTAAAACGGGCTGAGGAAAGAAATTTAAATTCTAAGTTTCTAAATAGGGATTTCCAATTGGGCTAGGGTTAAGGTTAAACAAGGATGAATAACAGAAGGGTCCGGCTTAATGAGAGTAGTTAGGGAAAATAAATAGAAACGGGCCAGAATAAAACATAAAAATGGGTAAGGAGGGAAAGGGCCTGGTCTAACGTTTAAACTAAAAATTAGGTTTATAAAACTAAGGTGATGGGCTGAGTGAATTAATAGTAAAGGAAAATGTTTTGGGTTTCAGAAATGAATAATGGGATTTAGAGAGAGGTAAGAATTATAAATATAATAAATAAAATCTATAGGTAAAATAAATAAAATCATAAAATAATAAAATACGGATTTAGACGTAGAAGAAAAACTGGGTATTACATCATACCACCCTTACAAAAAATTTCGTCCTCGAAATTTAAAATAAAGGATATGTTATATAAATATAAGCGAAAGCTATTAGATTGCACACTAACACGAAAGATTTATTAGCAGTACGTGGACGAAGAAATTTGAAAATTGGTATAAGTAAGAACAACGTACGGAAAGGTAGGACTAAAAAGCTATAATGCAGGTATAACTATAAGGGATACTTCATATACGGAAGTATAAATAACAACAATAACGAACAATATTATTCGAGGCGTACTTGATAAAATCGAAATTTAACTATGTGCACGTATAAACATAATAAGGTAGCATGGCAAACGTAATAAGTATAAGGTATAACAACACAACACTCGAAGATAACGTAACCATACTGAGGTAGCGAAAGCTTATTCGGTAGGTTAAAAATACTTTTAGGACGAAGTATCGATCAAATAGCGTAGAAACTCATATAGTGAAAATAAAGATCATGGAATAAAATATGTGCGGTGTAAGGTTGTGCTACTGAAATGAAAATGACAATAATGTACTTCAAACCAAAAACGAAGTAATCAATAACACGTACTCTTTGATAATTACAAAATACTGAAAACTAAATTTTAAAATAACAGTGCCCCTAAGTCTAGTTGGGGTAACACGGAAGAACATAAGTGTGTCCAGGCTTAGGTAGGGTAGAGATTACAATGGGATGTGGCTGATACAAAAGGTCGAAGGATGACGGCTTTAGGCTGAAGGTCAAGGAAATAGGGGTCGGGTCAGCACAGAAAATAAGGGTGAATAGCAAGTGACTACAAGAGAAGAGGTATGGGTAGGATGACGGTCGGTACAACACATAAATCAAAATTTGAAGAGTTAGTGAACTCGGAAGTTTCACAAGAATTGCTCTCCTCCCAGAATGATCTCAAACGGGACACAGACGCAGAATGGTTGGTGGCTCATTCCAAGGATCAGGGTGCGGTACTTTCTAATTGAAACGAGTGTGAAAACTATACAACGAGTAGGAGTGGACAGTCAGGAAATCTCCGCCGAAAATAAACGGATATAAGCAATAAACAAGCATCAAGCAAACCAATAATCAAAAAGGTTACAAATTCAGAAGATTTATTTCATTCAAGAAAATCTGAAACAAGACATTCTCAAAGATGGGAAGTGGCCCTAAACTATACACAGTTTATCTGGCCCGAAAGACAACATCAAAAGATATTCCATCAGTCGCGGTTGTGGAGATTCAGCAGATTGCGGTAGGCTCGCGCACTCAGGTAGGGGCGTCCATTTCCATAGCGCCTCGCAGGTACCTCTATTGGAAGTCCTTCCACCACAGGGTCTTGATCTTCTGGTTCTTCTTCCTCGGATGGAGCTTCTTCATCGAGGTCCGATTCCATGTGGTTTTCTTCTTCTGCATTCTCTTCCATGGGATTTTCCTCCACTGGGTTTTCTTCCATCGGTTCTTCCTCGGGGTCTTCCTCTATCGGGTCTTCCTCTATAGGGTTCTCTTCGGGATCTCCTTTTTATTTGTCAGAATCAACCATCATGTCGAACTCTAGGGTGGCTGCTCCTTCGTCCTCTGAATCGTTGTTTCCGAAGTTGACCTGAGGACCATTGACCTCATCATCGGAACTCATCAGCGTGCGGTCTCAGGAAACGCAGGATTGCGCATCTTCATCCAAATGCGGCGCTGCTCCCGGTGGTCATGTTATGGAAAGGAAAGTCATGATCAAACAACGGAATATATCAAGGAGAATAGTCACGTGTACGAAGTATAGAAAGATATGCGGTTGCAGGAATTTTTAAAAGAATCAAGATTAGGATGTTGTGCTAATGAATAATATGAACAAGGGAAATGCCAAGAGGAAAATGCATATATTACGATTCAAATTTTTATTTCATTCAACTAAAAGTTCGATGGATACAAAGGTTCAAACGAAAGAAATGTTTACAAGAGGATGACAACATAATACTGAAATATGAAGACAATAAAATTTTTCTTTGATTGCTAGACCGCTGCATCTTCGTCATGCGAGTTGAATCTTGGGTTTGATCCGCCTTATCGTCGAAGTCCGAACTACGCGGCAATCCTCACTTGGCAGGGGTGGGGAGTGTGGACGAGTTTCTTCCTTGCAGTTCTTTCCTTTCTGGGCAGCCGTTGATGAGGTGTTTGTCGGAACCGCATATCAGACATTTCCCTTGGGCACGGCGACAATCCTTCTGAAGATGTCCTGGTCTCTTACAATATCCACAGCAAGGGTTCTTCTGATGTTTCTGTTGACGCTTCATCTTCTTCTTCTTTCCTCGTCCAATAGGAATCCCTTTATGATAGGAGACTCCCGCTGGTGCCTGATTCTCCTGTCTTCTCAGTCCTTCAGCCAACAAGTTGTTTGTTCGCTCCTGGGCTTCCTTTAAACCTTGCAGTTCACTCAGAATCTCGACGGTCTGATTCTGAGGAGTGGAGATAGAGGAAGAGTCATTGGAAGACATGATCCTGAAACAATGATTTTAAGGATTATATAAGTCGCAAGATATACAAGTCAAGACGTAATATGGATAGGACAAAGATTCAAGAATATTAGAGATGATGAATTTTATTGCAAGTGAAGAATCAACGGTATGATTTTAAGTAAACCATAGCGAATAGATAACTGAACACACGATATGAATGTGGATCAAGAGTGACAAGTTTACAATCTAAACCGAGGGACGTCTTAGATTGCCAAACTGTATACGGAAAACTGCAATCCCAATCGATGCAAAACCTGGGCTCTGATACCAACTAAACCATGTCACGCCCCGCTTCCCAAAATACGGAATACGAGGGGTAGACAAGGCCAGCCATGCTCCTACGGTCAAGAAAAGTCCTGCCGTAGTCACACTTCGGCTTCTAGTTATCATGGTAAACAGTAAACAATGCGCAGGTAATGAGAAATGCAGTAACTGAAAGATATAATAAAGTAAACTGACCTGAAGTGGAAACGAACGGATGTAACTAGGAACGGCAAGTCAGTAAGTCTGTGATGCACGTCTAGATCTGGTCCAAGCTAAATCTTCTCCTCACACTGAGCATGCATACTCAGGTCGTCAGAGCGACACAAAAGCAATATAATATATATATAATCATGTGACAATTCTAACATTGGTAATAGGTATATATAACAGTAGATCAATGGCAGCATGAATATGAATGAGCAGAGATCAATGCAGCGGAAAATAAAGCAGTATAACAATATGTCACGAATGTCAAGACAATATAGAATGAATGTAAATGACAGTAACCCTATCAGTCTCTAAGTCTCACTGCACAGGTCAATAAGCCTATCGTCAGTCCAAGTGTGAGAGTCAACCACTCGCGAGTGTCCTCCACCCAAGGGTAGAACCCAAGGGCAAGGGACCACGGGCCCAACATGTAACGAATGTATCACGGTGATATAGCACATACCCTGTAAATCTCCATATAACTCCCTAAATATATAAGCCGGCATGGGACTCCCGAGATTCTGTTGAATTCACACTTGAACTACCCCACACCCCGTGGTCTACATCAGACGCTAACCATCACCCTAAATACTAATCGATCCGTGACAAGTCTGCGCGAGAACTGGAGGCAGGACCTCCATCAAGCACGTCCCGACTAATACCTAAGATAAATGGCAGTGTCGAATGCCTTATCTGTGACATCCGTGCAAGCGCTCCCATAAGTGTCCCATACCACTTATAGTCACACGTACACACATCCCACAGACGTCGACAATGCAATAGAATAAAAGGGACTCTGATTGTGCACAAGTACGTATCACTTTCACTTGATCACGAATGCACGAACACTGACGTACTTGCCACAATCATCACTAAAATCTAACACTGGGTTATGCACGATGTCACTAAGTTATCACTACAATGATATGGGTATGATGTGATGCATGAACAGTATAAGAAGCACAATTAAGGTGTCATAAAAACAACAGTCTATCACTTGCACGATTTATCATGAAACATATGTATATAATTTAGCGAAATGATAAACAGGTAGTGTTTAATATGTTCAGCTATCTATCCTTAGAATTTTGTTCCAGGTCAAACGGGTTTCAGGATCATTAGTTATAACTGTTTCATTTTAAGCGCACGCGGCTGGAAATCCAATTTCGGAATCAGGAATCCATTTCGCAACGCATTTTAACCCCAGTTGGGATCATAATTTAGCGACGCTACAGTTTAAAGAATTCTAGGGTTTTCAGTAAAGTTTTCAACGCAACAAACGGATCTTCAATCGCGTCTGTACGTAAGGAGTTATAATCTGTTTAACCCTAATATGTCAATTCTGAATCTGCTGGGACTGTTATGTGTCCCGATCTTCTAAATTACAGATTAAATAACAAACGGTAACGAAACAGGATGAAATCAATTGTGTTGTCTAGATAACAGATTCATCTACAATAAACAGCGGAGTTCCGCAACCTAAGTGTTAAGCAAGTCTTGTGGTACACATTATGGAACAGCAACCAATAACTGGAGTCGCTCTGGACTGCAGTCCAGAGTCGCACTCCTACCCGAATATCATCACAGTTTAGTTACAGAAATGTCCGGGAACTAACATAGGGTTAAGGTTCGTCGTGTTGGCTTCGATTTGAGCCTTCGAACGCACCATTCTAACAAGTATATGATTTATGGTGAATTTAACGGTTTTCAGGTGCAACGTAATTCCAGGTTTGCAATTAAACTTGGGGGTAGTCGTTTTAACCTTAAATGATCAAGTTATCCAGCAAAATTCATACATAAAGTTCACAGCCCTACGGGCCAACCTACACCATCGAGTTCCGTCAAATTTGATAATGTTTTCCTAAGGGAACAAGCATCGAACAGTTGTGTTGCAACATTTTAACACAAGGTAAACATGGGATATATATAAAATGTTGATTTGTAACATATATAAAATAGCATGAAAGCAAGTTAAAACTTGCCTGGAGGCGTCTAGACGATGTACGGTGGCTGTGACGTCACGAACGCGCGACACAAGCACGGCTCGGCACCTGACTTGGCTCGAACACGAGTCTCGGCACGACGGCTCGCAGTTTGGTAGTCGGCTCGGCTGTGACGCTTGGCTTTTGTGCAATGGCTGTGGGGGTGGTCGGTTGAGAGAAGGAGAGAGAGTTAGAGTCACAGTGAGAGAGTGTGATAGATTTAGAGAGAGAGAGAGAGAAACAGAGAATGAGAGAGATTGAGAGATTGAGAGAGAGGGAAAATAGAGAGAGAAGTCGAGAACAGAGATAGAGAGGGAAGTGAGAGGGAGAGCTCGAGAACAGAGGGAGGCAGAGAACAGAGGGAGTGGGAAAGAGAGAGAAAGAGAAGCACAGGGGGAGAGGGTAGTGAGAGAGAGAATCGGGAGAGAGGGAGAGCAGGAGAGGGGCAGAGAGAGAGATAGTGAGATAGAGAATGAAAGAGATCTGAGATGGGAGTGAGGGTGAAGACGTCGACGATGATGTAGATGTTGACGATGGGCCGATGAGAGCGCAGTGGGGTGACGGCGGCGACAGTGCAGGAAAGTCGAGCTCGGGTGTGGGTGAGTGGGTGCAGACGAAGGCGCTCGGGCAGTGGGGGGAAGAGGAGAGAGGGGCGAGGTCGTGGTCGTTGCCGTCGGGCGAGCGGAGTTGGTGGGAGGAGTCGAGGAGGAGGAGCTCGGTGATGAGTTTTGGGTGATGGTGGCGGGGAAAAGTGAGGGGAGGTAGAAGGAGGAAGTGATGGGAGTGAGAGAGAGAAGTGAAAGAGACGACGAGAGTTAGAGAGGGGGCGCGACGTGGGGGTAACGGTGAGCGAGCGCGTGGGCGCGAGTCGCGGCGGAGAAAGGGGATCGCGAGCGGGAGTTAGGGAAGTAGCCGTTAGAAAATGAAGAAGAGAAACAGGAGTCGGGTCGGGTTCGATACGTGGGCGCGGAGGCGAGCTGGGCTGGGGAGAAGCGTGGGCCGGGCCAGAGAGGAAAAGAAAATCAAAAGGAAAAAGGAGTTGAAGAAAAGGAGGCCGGGCCAAATAATTTATACGAAAAAATAGCTTGGGCTGAAGGTAAACGCGGGCCAGAACTAAACAGAAAAAAGAAAGGGAAGGCCGAATGGGAGTTTTGGAAAATAATTGGAAATAAAAGGAGTGGGCCAAAGGATTTAATTATAAAAGGATTTGTAATCCAAGTGGGCTGGGGAAATAACAGTGGCGACCCAGATGGTTTATAAGGATATTTATTTGAAGGAAAAAAATGGGCGGGGCTTGGAAATTAAAACGGGCTGAGGAAAGAAATTTAAATTCTAAGTTTCTAAATAGGGATTTCCAATTGGGCTAGGGTTAAGGTTAAACAAGGATGAATAACAGAAGGGTCCGGCTTAATGAGAGTAGTTAGGGAAAATAAATAGAAACGGGCCAGAATAAAACATAAAAATGGGTAAGGAGGGAAAGGGCCTGGTCTAACGTTTAAACTAAAAATTAGGTTTATAAAACTAAGGTGATGGGCTGAGTGAATTAATAGTAAAGGAAAATGTTTTGGGTTTCAGAAATGAATAATGGGATTTAGAGAGAGGTAAGAATTATAAATATAATAAATAAAATCTATAGGTAAAATAAATAAAATCATAAAATAATAAAATACGGATTTAGACGTAGAAGAAAAACTGGGTATTACAGTACTGCTTCTGCCCATTTGGAGAAGCAATCAGTTGTCGCCAAAATGAATTGATATCCTCTGGATGATACTGGTTCGATGGGACCGATTATGTCAGTTCCCCACATTTCGAACGGCCAGCTAGCCACCATTGGGTGTAGAGGATTTGGATACTGTGGATAAAGTCCCCGTGAATCTGGCATGAGTGGCACTGTTTCGCGTATTCTGTTAATTATATATATGCCCTAAAGGCCATTACTATACATTGGATGTATATTGTAGTAGATGCTTGGACATATATAGGGAGGACTTTCTTGCTCGACATGATAGTATGCTATCTGGTTACTCTTTACCTTAACGTGTACACTGATTGTCTCTCTTTTACATGTCGGTAAAGCCCTTAGGATGTGTACTTGACTATCTGGACTATGATGTGGATCATACTAGTAGGGACGTGGTAGTCCATAAGTACATCCTTCAAAGTCCCTAGTCGTGGGTGTATCGAGACGGGGCATCGATATACCAGAATAGACTAGCGTATACCTTCTCGACCCATACAGATGGGCGATGGATGATCCCATATCCATTGGTGTTTGACATTAGAAATGATATACGGGTGCTCAGTGGAGACTGGGTACACTGGACGGACTCGCCGAGAACTCCCAGATGGTATTATACCTTACGTCAGATGGCAGTTCTCTGGTGACACTGGTACAGGTTAGTCTGTAGACCCGAGATCGTCATAGAGTCTTGTGTGATTCCTACTGTGCTTTGATTTCCATCATACCACGTCCAAGAGGGCGTGCAAAAAGGTGGTTTTTGGGTACAGTCCCGAATCACATAGAGGCAATGAGCGATAGGAGGGGTTTCGTCTCTCCCGGTATAGGGAGTTGATGTTGCGCAGTGCTCGATTGGCTATAACAGGAAGTCCTTGGCCAAGGCTGCTTTAGGGATTTACTGGTAAGTGTTACCAGTAGTTTCTCGACCCGTTATGAGCCTCATATCGACATGACTTATCGAGTTATTGGGGTCTGACGTTTACCACCCCTAGACGAGATATGCGACATATCAGACGAACAGACCGGACTGTACGGTAGTGTTACTCGTTGGATTCACAGGAGTGTGAGCGGGCTTGCTCGTTGATCTTCTGATCGCTCAATATCCGGGTGGCCGTTACGTTTAGCAGACCGCTTGCGGCTTGTGGGTGTTTGATATGATCATCACCTACTGCCGGCGTATTGACGAGTCTTTAAAGTCCTACACAGGGATTTTCTGGCTCAAGCGAAACGAAATAGGAGCGCATATGAGATATATGCGGGACCGAGAAAAATACGAGTATGTGATACTGTATTCTATTCTTGCGATTTGTGACATTGATCGGTTATATGCGATATAGCCGGGTTATCGGATCAAGTGTTGATTCGATAAGTTGTTACTATTGATATTAGTCGGTTATATGCGATATGACCGGATCGTTAAATCAAGTGTTGATTTAATGATTTAATGTATAATTATATACTTGATATATTACTTTACATTAACTAGTATTGGTTCACTTAAGATTTGTTTTCTCACTAGTTTGTGCATAAGTGTATATATGATATATATTTGTGTACATATGTTTGTATCATGTTTGATGATACATACAAGATGTGTGTATGAGACTCATACCAAGATTAGGGTAAAGATTAGGGTTATTGTTTCATCTTAAGATTTAACAAAGGGTTTAATTTAGTCAAAGTTATCAAGCTTGAAGAAGCGTGGAGAAGCTTTGACAAAGTCCACTCTTTTGTCATTTCTTTTGATATTCTTTAACCTAACTTTTAACCTAAAGTCTTGGTTAATTCTCTACATGAGTTAAGCATGAGGGCTTAACTCAACCATGGTGCTATTATTCATTTGGATAAGTTTCATTTTGGATATTCATTCATATGATTTTTTTTTCTTCTTCATCTTCATCAAGCTCACAAAAGCTTGAGAGCTTCAATGGTGCCATGAGAAAAAGAGTGAGAAATCCAATTCTAAAGTGAACCCACTTCCTATTTCTTCATCCTCTACCACTTGCCAAGTAGTATAGGGTGTTCTCTTCACAAAGTTTTCGACCAAGTGAAGGAATAGCTTGAGTTTGAGTCTCCCCGACGTAGATCATCTTCGGCCTCGAAGTCAATGACCTAGCCAGATCATTTCTCCGATGAAACCATCGCTAGAGTCCAGGATCCGATGATCCCAGCGGAGGGACGTCAACACGGAGCTAAAGAAATGGTGGAGCGGATCTACAAAGGTTGTAATCCCTTTCACTTAGCAATAAAGTTGTTTACTTGCTTGCTTTTCGCCTTTACTTCTAGTTAACGATCTATATTAGGGTTTCTCGGCACCGGAAAATTTTTGTTTGGCATGGTTGATGCCTTGTGGAACCTCCTTAGTGTGCCTAGGATCCCTACAGTGGTATCAGAGCCTAGCTAGAGCTTTAGGTGAAGTGTAGACGAAGTTAGAAACCCGATCGAACCCCGAAACCCTAATTCAAACCCTTCTCTGTACATTTTCTGAAAATGTGGATTTTTCCAAATTAAAAATATCCAAAAATTACAGCAGGGTATTATAAGAGTTACTGTGAAGCACGTGAGCCCAAGTCCACCAAAGCGCCGCAGAACCGCGGCCCCACCCTAGCATGTGCGGCGGTTCCGCGGCCAAAAAGTTGATTCTTGGCACGTGCTTTGCACAGTAATGTCCTATATTGATTGCTGTATTTTCTGGGAATTTTTAAAGTTTGCCCAAGAATTGAGTTTTCTGGGTTGTATTGGGAGTTCGACGATTCGATCGGAATCTTTAACTTTGTCTGTGTTTTTCCGGATAATTTACAATATGTTAAAAAGTTCGACCGGATATAAATACCCAATTTTTCCCCTGCCGGGAAATTTCCAAGTGTTGGATTTTCCCGTAGTTTAAGAACGTCTGAGTAGTGCAAGTAACGCGATGGACCCTCTAGAAGACAACAAACCTTAACTCGATTATGTGACCGTCTTGAACTGCCCTTTGAACCTTAGGGTTTGGGGCAGTACGGCGTGCCACATGTGAGGCGTTGGCTTGACCCTTCTACGGCTGGACCGTTGGTACTGTGGCATGAAATGGATGTTTTTGAACTTATTTCTTGTGTTGAGCTGTTTCGTGAAAACTTGGGTGTTTGATTGTTCGATCGGAAAGTTTAACATTTTCTATTTATCTGGAATGTGATACAATATTTGGAATCCATAAGAAGTTATGAAATAACTAGTATGAATGTTATAAACATAGTAGTTTAGTCTCAATTGATCGGTTGCTACGGAATTTTGATGTGATCAAAAGTCCGTCGCAATCACGTAGCGTATGCGGATACTCGCCGGTAAACTTAATAGACAGCTACACCCCATAGCCCCGACCAAGTGACTGTAGGAGAACCCCGTCGCCAAAAGTATCCGTTCGGGTGCTCGCGGCAGCGGTGTTCCGCCTTAGTGCACTTCGTCGACGGTATCGGGGGTGCGGCCGTCTACTAAAGTTTGCGACGAGCATTCGATCTGTATGTCGGGAATCTTGTTGAATTGCCCGACTTGATATTGAAAAGTGTTTTCGATAATGAGACTAAAATGCGGAGTTTATAATTGTTAGGCATGTGATGTCTAAGAAATTCATTTGATTAGGCATGTGATGTCTAATGAGGTTGTGGATTCCAACTGTTGTAGTTTTACACTTTCTTTTCTGCGACCGTAAGTGTAATATGTGATATCGCCGGTTTCGTTGCTATATGTCAACGACAATTGGGATGCGCACATTTACTTACGTTGATGACATGTAATGTTATGTGTTGCTGGATATGTTATATTGGATCGTCGCGTTATGAATAGCCGGGTTTTTTTATGTGAGATGAGTGTTTTTCATTTTCATTCATGTAAAAACTTGTATGTAATATTCTTTTATTGTGGCACTTCCAGGTAGCGGAAGATGTCACCCATTGTATATTATTTACTTTTCCGCACTAGGATAGACCCAAGGAGGAGAGCACAAGTAACCGGGTTCTGGAGTCCAGTGGGAGACCAACTCGAGGAGTCGAGTCCGGGTCTCCTAACTCTAGAATTGGTAGGGTTGTTTGCCGCTCTCGTAGGGGTCTAGGGGTGTGGGTTTGGCTATTCATCGCGACCGTGGAATCCGTGTTTTATACAGGCTCATATTAAAACCACGGACGTCCTAGTATATCCAATGTTTCATATGTTTCTTCTGCTGCGATATCTGTGATGTGATCATTTGATGTTCTGTGATAAATACTGTATATGATATATATGATATATTATATAGACGTTGCTTATGTTTTACACCTGCGCTAGCCCTGCCCCGTTCTGTCGTTAGTTACCTAACCTAATGGTGCACAAGGGGACATCGAGGCGAATGCGGATGGCATAAGTGTACGTCGTATTTATCTGTGATGTTTAGATGACTTAAATGATGAGACTTCATTAATATGATTAATGAAATAAAAGAAACCTAATGATGTTGTGGAATCAAATTTTCAAAAAACAGGTAGCTACAGTTCTTGCTTTGCATCGCGGTGTTCCTTGTAGAACATCCTGCACCTTATTCGATAAGGAAAGGGCCGAGATCCCTTCACCGGGAGTGACCCCTTTAGCAATAACTGGCAGATGCTACAACCCTCGGTTTGTCTTTTGATTGCTCCTATAGTTCTTGTTTTGCACAGCGGTATATATGATATATCCTGCACCTTATTCGATGAGGAAAGGGCCGACGATCCCTTCACCGGGAGTGACCCCTTTAGCAAAACTAGAAAAGCCTAAAAAACACTCCATTTTAAAATCATTTGATTCTACAACGATATCAAGTTCATTACGCAATAGGTTTTCAGAAAAACCTGTCGTAGCCCTCCGTCATTTCAGATAAGTACTAGTTAGTATTCGTGCTACGTTTGTTGACTATGTTAAGGCGTAGTGTGCGGTAGTTAATTAGTGCTTATCTGTATAAGCATATGATGCGATTGGATTAGGGTAGTCGTGCGACTTTGTTGACTATGTTAAGGGTCGTGCGGGTGAGTTTAATTCAATCGGGAAATGACGGGTTGAACTTGACTAGCACTTATGATTTGTTGACTATGTTAAGGTCATATAGCTGCTAGGGGAAAAATTATCGAGAATTTCAAGTGTTGAAATTTGCAATGAGATTGCATACCTTCTATGAGATAGTTGGATCCCGATACCCGCTGCGAGTAAGAGTTACTCCTGAGAGAGTTTTACACATTACAATTAGCCGATCAAGTAGGTGTCTAGAAAGGTGTCAACGGGGTTACGCCTCTGGGAAAACGAGGTTTACTTTAATTAGGTCCGTGCGAAAACATGGGGAACCTCCCTCAAAATACCGACACTGGCCTGGCTGAAAGGTTGGCGAACTTATAGCGTGTAATTGATCCCGGCTAGTTTTTCCTTTTAGGGTTTGAAGGAAGATTTGATAAAAACAGTGGGAGCCATCCTGATTAGATAAAAAAATAACCAATCTGATCTTGCAAGAGCGCACGCAGAGTGTTTTCTTCTCTCTCTATCCTGGTAGCGACCATGTCACGCCTTAATCAAGATAATAAAACGGATATATTGACCGAACCCGCTTGTTATTCTGAGCTGGGGAACGTTGGTCCCGCTCCAACTTATAATTGTTATAAGACAGAGCAGGAAATTGGGGAATACCAGATTTCCTGTGCCGTCCAAATGAAGAAAGTACATGTTGATGCATCATCTTCGGGTGTGTTCATTACAAAGAACTGTTTCTCTGTATCCTCTACGTCCTGGGTATTTAATACCGGATCAGGATCCCAGATATGTAATCTGTCACATAGGGCTACAGATAGGTAGAGAACTGAGAACGAGTGATAAGTTTCATGAGACAGAAAACGGTGCAAGTGTTGCAGCCAAGTCTGTTGGTCACTGTCACCCTGTATTCCAAATACATTGATTCTGAACGAATGTTATTAGATACCGAACCTGATATACAAAATCATATCAGTCTCTTTATTAGTAAAGAAAGGATATAATTTTGTATTGTTGGATAATATTTTGAACATTTCCTATATCAATAGTTGATCGGTTCAGGCACGTTATCTAAAAGCATTGACGTTCTAAATCAAACTACAGTTCTTAATATATAGAACACACACAAGAGGAAGAGTTCAGAAATGAACGAATCCTTCTTGAGGTATTATAGACTAGGTCATATCAATGCGACCCGACTGGCTGAAGTTACATTTAGATGCATATTTAAATCTGTTTGAATTTACATCTTATGAAACTTGCCAGTCATGTCACAAAGATAAGATGACCATAGCTCCGTTTATTGGAAACGGAGAAAGAGTTAGTAAACTCTTGGGATTGATACATGCTGATGTATGAAGGTCCCCTGTCTACATATGCCAAGACCGGTTCTTTGTACTTCATTACTTCTCTGATAATCTCTCAAGATTCAGACATATGTTCCTGTTGAAACACAAGTCTGAGCCTTTTGAGATATTCATAGAATATAAGTTAGAAGTAGAGAACCAAAATACGGGTAAAAGTTTTATGTCCTTTGATGTGATCAAGGAGCAGAATACTTGAGCACGGAATTCCTGGATTATTCTAAAGGAGAATGAGATTCTCTCTCAGCATTACTCCTTCGTATACACCATAGCACGATGGTATATCGGGGCGGAGCAATAGCACCCTATGTGATATGGTGTGCTCTATGATGAGTACAACCGAGTTTCCTATTTCCTCTTAGGGAGTTATGCACTTATGAAGTTGCATACCTATTGAATAGGGTTCCGATCAAATCTGATGCCTACCATTTCATATGAGATATGGAAAGGGACGAGCCCATATCTTAAGTCAGTTTAGATTTGGGGTTGTCCGGCCTATGTCTAAAAGCAAAATCCGGACAAGCTCGAGGCAAAGTCAGTTCTGTGGAAGTTTGTTGGATATCCCAAGCATTCGCAAGGGAATATCTTCTACTTAACCGAGGAACAAAAATGTTTTGTTACTCAGCATGCCACCTTTGTGAAAGGGAATTTCTTATGAAGAAATTTGTGGACATGAGGTAGAACTGGAAACAGTTCCAGCTATACAAACTGCAGCTGATGATTTGGTAGAACCAAAGGATTCAATAGCAAACAACGAACCTCAGCCTCTCCACCGATCTAGTAGGGTTCCTCACCCACCTGAGAGATACTTCGGTTTCTCTATGACAGTGGGAGCAAGGATTGCATCATGAGATGATGACCCAACTAGTTTCGGGCTGGCCATCAGGAGTAGGACTCTGTAAGAATGGCTGGATGCTTATCGATCTGAGATGGAATCCTTATACACCAACAAAGTATGGACTTTGGTTGCTTTATCTGAAGGGTTAAATTCCCATCAGGAGCAAGTATATCTTGAGAAGATTACTTGGTGTACATGAAAAAGTTGAGATTTTCAAAGCTAGACTCGTTAAAGGTTTGCATCATAGACCAGTTGTGGCTAATGATGAAACCTTTTCTGGGGCCTATGCTTAAGTCCATCCAGATCCTACTTGCTACGGCTACATACCATGACTACGATATCTGGTGGTTGGGTGTCTTGACTGCTTTTCTAAATAAAGATTTAGAAGAGGTAGTCTATAAGTACACAGCCAGAGGGCTTCGTAGACAGTGGGAGCAGCGGAAACGTATGCAAGATGTTTTATGTGATAAAGCAGGCATCGCGGAGTTGGAACATCTGTTTTGATGAGTTAGTCAAAGAGTTTGACATCATCAAAATGGTAGATGAACCTTGTATATATAAAAAGGTAGTAAGGAGTATGCTGGTGATCCTCGTAGAGTACGTGGATGACATACTCTTGATAGGGAAGGAGTTTCCTATGCTACGCTCGATCAATCTCCGCTTATCACAAGGATTCTCCATATAGGATCAAAGTGATACCTACTAAATTCTGGGTTTTGGATCTATGAGATAGATCAAATTGGATGTTAGGATACTCACTAGTTGTAGTGAGATGATATCAATTGATCCTGGGGAGAATCACTGGAAAGGTTCCAGGGTGATAAAGACGACTGAATGTCAGTCGCAGGCATTGTCTTTACCCTCAGTAAAGGAACGGTATGTTGGAAGAGTTCCAAGCTAGATACCGTGGCATACTAGACGATAAAGGCTGGATACATCGCTACTAAAGATGCTACCAAAGAGGAAGTCTGGGTGTATATTAGTTCATGAGATGAACTTCGTTCCTCCCATTGTGTGACAATGGAGTTGTGGCTTATGCCTAGGAACGCCCGTCCCATCAGTGATCCAGACATATTCTTAGGCAGTATCACCTGATCGTGTAGATGGTTGATCTCCAGGGGATCGAGGTTAGGAGAGTAGACTCAGAGGACAACACGACGGATCCACTCACAAATGCCTTTTCCCAGAGAGAGACTTTTATGGGATGGTTGAGTATGAGATACTACAACCACTGCTACTAGATGGCCCTAGTGCAAGTGGGAGATTGTTAGTTATATGTATGCCCTAGAGGCCATTACTGTACATTGGATGTATATTGTAGTGGATGCTTGGACATATATAGGGAAGACTTTCTTGCTCGACATGATAGTATGCTATCTGGTTACTCTTTACCTTAACGTGTACACTGATTGTCTCTCTGTTGCATGTCGGTAAAGCCCTTAGGATGTGTACTTGACTACCTGGACTATGATGTGGATCATACTAGTAGGGACGTGGTAGTCCATAAGTACATCCTTCAAAGTCCCTAGTCGTGGGTGTATCGAGACGGGGCATCGATATACCAGAGTAGACTAGCGTATACCTTCTCGACCCATACAGATGGGCGATGGATGATCCCATATTCATTGGTGTTTGACATCAGAGATGATATACGGGTGCTCAGTGGAGACTGGGTACACTGGACGGACGCGCCGAGAACTTCCAGATGGTATTATACCTTACGTCAGATGGCAGTTCTCTGGTGACACTGGTATAGGTTAGTCTGTAGACCCGAGATCGTCATAGAGTCTTGTGTGATTCCCACTGTGCTTTGATTTCCATCATACTACGTCCAAGAAGGCGTGCAAAAAGGTGGTTTTTAGGTACAGTCCCGAATCACATGGAGGCAATGAGCGATAGGAGGGGTTTCGTCTCTCCCGGTATAGGGAGTTGATGTTGCGCAGTGCTTGATTGGCTATAACAGGAAGTCCTTGGCCAAGGCTGCTTTAGGGATTTACTGGTAAGTGTTACCAGTAGTTTCTCGACCCGTTATGAGCCTCATATCGACACGACTTATCGAGTTATTGGGGTCTGACGTTTACCACCCCTAGACGAGATATGCGACATATCAGACGAACAGACCGGACTGTACGGTAGTGTTACTCGTTGGATTCACAGGAGTGTGAGCGGGCTTGCTCGTTGATCTTTTGATCGCTCAATATCCGGGTGGCCGTTACGTTTAGCAGACCGCTTGCGGCTTGTGGGTGTTTGATATGATCATCACCTACTGCCGGCGTATTGACGAGTCTTTAGAGTCCTACACAGGGGTTTCCTGGCTCAAGCGAAACGAAATAGGAGCGCATATGAGATATGTGTGGGACCGAGAATAATACCAGTATGTGATACTGTATTCTATTCTCACGATTTGTGACATTGATCGGTTATATGCGATATAGCCGGGTTATCGGATCAAGTGTTGATTCGATAAGTTGTTACTATTGATATTAGTCAGTTATATGCGATATGACCGGATCGTTAAATCAAGTGTTGATTTAATGATTTAATGTATAATTATATACTTGATATATTACTTTACATTAACTAGTATTGGTTCACTTAAGATTTGTTTTCTCATTAGTTTGTGCATAAGTGTATATATGATATATATTTGTGTACATATGTTTGTATCATGTTTGATGATACATACAAGATGTGTGTATGAGACTCATACCAAGATTAGGGTTATTGTTTCATCTTAAGATTTAACAAAGGGTTTAACTTAGTCAAAGTTATCAAGCTTGAAGAAGCTTGGAGAAGCTTTGACAAAGTCCACTCTTTTGTCATTTCTTTTGATATTCTTTAACCTAACCTTTAACCTAAAGCCTTGGTTAATTCTCTACATGAGTTAAGCATGAGGGCTTAACTCAACCATGGTGCTATTATTCATTTGGATAAGTTTCATTTTGGATATTCATTCATATGATTCTTTTCTTCTTCTTCATCTTCATCAAGCTCACAAAAGCTTGAGAGCTCCAATGGTGCCATGAGAAAAAGAGTGAGAAATCCAATTCTAAAGTGAACCCACTTCTTATTTCTTCATCCTCTACCACTTGCCAAGTAGTATCGGGTGTTCTCTTCACAAAGTTTTCGACCAAGTGAAGGAATAGCTTGAGTTTGAGTCTCCCTGACGTAGATCATCTTCGGCCTCGAAGTCAATAACCTAGCCCGATCATTTCTCCGACGAAACCATCGCTAGAGTCCAGGATCCAATGATCGCAGCGGAGGGACATCAACACGGAGCTAAAGAAATGGTGGAGCGGATCTACAAAGGTTGTAATCCCTTTCACTTAGCAATAAAGATGTTTACTTGCTTGCTTTTCGCCTTTACTTCTAGTTAACGATCTATATTAGGGTTTCTCGGCACCGGAAAATTTTTGTTTGGCATGGTTGATGCCTTGTGGAACCTCCTTAGTGTGCCTAGGATCCCTACATATTCAAGGTAGTCCTGGATCATCGTGGGCCAATAGTAGCCCATCTTTTTGATCTTTAGCTTCATCTTCGGCCCGGCTTGGTGAGAACCGCAGAGTCCGTCGTGAGTTTCTTGGACGACTCTCCTTGTTTCTTCAGGTCCTAAGCATCTTAACCATAGAGAATCAAATGATCTCTTATACAGAGTATCATTGACGAAGGCAAAGGATAGAGCTCGTTTTATGAGCTGATGTCTTGAGGACGCATCTTCAGGAGGTGACGGGATTTGAAGTAGTCTATAAAGACTTCTCTCCAATCCATAGCCTTTTCCCGGTCTTTTACTTGTAGGGTCGCTTGCTCGGTCGCTCCCTTTTCTTCGGCCGACTCCGGAGATATTTCTGCTGGCGCAAGAACCCGACGGCTTTGCACAACGATCCTTACGTCATCGAGGTTTTCGTCGGCCAGTTCTTTAGCGAGTTTGGCCAATGCGTCCGCTTTGCTATTTTCCGCACGCGGTATGCTTTCCAGGGTGTAGGAAGGAATTTGAGTCAGCAGTTGCCGCACTCTTTCGCCGTATTTTACCAACTCTGGTTTGCACGTTTGATAGTCGCCATTTACTTGACTAACGACCAGCTGGGAGTCTCCGTATATGAGGAGGTATTCAATTCCCATGTCGACAGCGATCTCAAGACCTGCTATCAAAGCTTCATATTCGGCTTCGTTGTTTGTCCTCGGCTCTGTCAAGGAGAAGGCAAAACGTATTATCCCTCCTTGTGGAGTCACGAAGATGAGGCCTACCCCTGATTTGATTATGGGGGTACTTTGTTTGCGCTTTTTCATGGAAGATGCTTCATCAAAGTAAAGTTCCCACTGGGTATCATTCTTTCTTCTCTCCCCTTCGATCATGCCAAACGCGTGCTCGTCGGGCAATTCGCAGTTCAAAGGAGAATCAGCAGCTATCGGATGCTCAGCGAGGAAGTCGGCGATGACCTAGCCTTTTACTGCCTTGAGGGGTCGATAAGTTATCGAGAATTCGATCAAGAGCAGGGCCCATTTAGCGAGCCGTCCTGTTAATATAGCCTTTGACATCAAATATTTGAGAGGATCCACCTTTGATATGAGATGGACCTCATGTGCCAACGCATAGTGTCTGAGCTTCGTTATCCCGAAGATCAACGCCAGGCAATGTTTTTCAATGGGAGAGTAATTGTTTTCTGCCCCCGGGAGAACTCGACTCAAATAGTAGAGGGCTCTCTCCTTCTCTTGGTCGTTCTCTTGTGCCCACAGCGCGCCTAAGGAACCTTCGAGAGCTGTTGTATACAGGACAAGAGGTTTTCCTTTAACGGGAGCAGCCAGTACTAGCGGATTCTGCAGGTATTGCTTGATTTCGTCCAGTGCACTTTGGCATTTGCAATCCCAGACGAACAGGGTTCCCTTCTTCATTAGGTGACTGTAAGGACGACACTTGCCGGAAAGATTGGCTATGAATCGCCGGATATATGCGAGCTTTCCTTGGAGAGACCGCAGCTGCTTGAGTGTTCTTGGCGGAGGCATTTCCATAATCGCCTTGATCTTTGACGGGTCTATCTCGATGCCTCAGTGTCGGATGATGAATCCCAGGAACTTGCCTGAGGACACTCCGAATGCGCATTTGAGAGGGTTCATCTTCAGGTTGTATTTTCGCAGACGCTGGAACACGATCTTCAGATGCTCCCAATGCTACTCGTACGATTTGCTTTTCACCACAAGGTCGTCAATATAGCATTCGACGACTTCATGTATGAGGTCATCGAAGATCTTCATCATGGCCCTCTGATAGGTGGCACCGGTGTTCTTTAGACCGAAAGGCATCACCTTGTAGCAGAATATTCCCAGGGGAGTCCGGAAAGCGGTATGTTTTTGATCTTCGGGATGCATTTTTATTTGATTGTACCCCGATGAGCCGTCCATGAAGGAGAAAACTTCATGAGTGGACGTATTGTCTATCATCAGCTCGGTGACCGGCACTGGAAAGTCATCCTTCGGACAAGCTTTGTTGAGATCCCGAAAGTCCACACATATGCGCACCGTCCCATTTTTCTTCATCACTGGGACGATGTTGGCAATCCAGTCAGGATATTGAACCTCTTGAATAAAGCCGGAGTCGATTAGCTTCTTGACCTCGGCGTTGATGCTCATTTCAAGTTCAAGCCGCATTCTTCTCGGTGCTTGTTTGATCGACTTGACGTCCGGAGATATCGCCAATTTGTGCACAGCAATCTCTGGATCTAGTCCCGGCATCTCGGAATAGTTCCATGCAAAACAATCTTTATACTGCATGAGCACATCTTTTAGCGTAGCCACCCTTTTTTCAGACAAAAGTTCACTGACGAACGTCGGCCGCGGGTCACTTGCCATTCCCAAGTCAATTTTCTTGAGGTTATCTGCAGTAGTATGTATCCCATCTTCCAGCTCTTTTGGCGCCGGTGGAAACTCTGAGATCACCTCGTCATCATCATTTTCGAAGCACCAGGGGAGGTCATCCATATTTTCGGATTCTTCTTCTGACAGCGTTATCACATGACATGTACGAGATCGCTTCCAAGACTGACGTTGATCTGGCTCTACTCTCGTGGCTTTGGGTTCATGCTTCTGTGGCGGGGTTACCCTCCAACTACTGGATAGAGCAAATCTTTCTTGCTGATACTGGTCTTCTACCCAGTCTTTGAATGTGAAATAGTCTTCGAGAGGATGCCCTATTGCTCGGTGATAGGAGCAATAGTCCGGGTGAGAGACCTCACCTACTTGCTCGGGGTGCTTGGACTCCGGGAGGGTAATCATCTGATGTTTTATGACAAGATCAAGTATCTTTCTTGTCTTATCTTGGGAAAAAGAATACGCTCGACCCATCTTCTTTATAAGAGACGAATCCTGGTTGCTCGATTCTCGATCGCGTGGCTTCTTGGTCCCGCTTTGTCGCTGTCGAACGCTTTTTCCGTTCTTGGGTTTATTTCTGCCTTTGCGTCGGGTCTTTTGTATGGCAGGCTGGCGACGAAAGGCATCGTCACTTTCTGGTTCCTGCTGAAGGAGGTGCTGCGTTCTGGCTTTCTCGTAGATGGTCATTTCGCAATTATGGTCGTCTCGAACCTTTTGACCCGCTTCCCTTATAAACTTGTCCATTTGTTCTTCGAACGACGGGCTTGGAATTTTCACGACGGGAGCTCGTTTTGGTTCAAGGTTAGCATCTTCCCACAGAGCATCTCCTTCTTCATCGAAATTATATATGACATAGCAACCGCGAAATCGCTCTCGTTTCTTGGATTGAACATATCCAAGTCGTTTCTATTCTCCCGTTGGTCAACTTTCGTTGAGTTCCGGGTACGTTTCAAATCCTGTTATAGAACTGGGCTTGTCGAGCAGTTTTTTTAAAGGGTATGCCTTGGCGTCTCAACAGCCTTTTTAATCCGTCTGTGCAGTATCTGGGAAAACGGATGGGGTGGAGCCTGTCAAGTGTAGAATCCGCACCATGCCAAATTTCTTTCTGCACTTTGATTTCCCCGGATCGGTAGAATAGGATCGCCTTTTCACCCTTTCGCCTGGGGGGACATAGAATGCCTGCAGTTCTTGCACACTATAAGTTTCAAGTGCATCGAGCTCTTTGTAATGCTCTTGCGGACCATGGCAACTTTCAAGCTTTGATCTTCATCCGCAAAGGCTTGTATCGATGGCCGAGCAGAGAATACGGTATTAACCTCATCTTCCGAGTCACTGCCGAAGACCAGAATAGGGGTGGATGGTCCTGGCTTATTGTATTAGGGCGGCACCGAATAAACTATTTCTTCTTCCTCTTCGGTATCACTCCCGAAGACCGGAATAGTGGTGATAACTTTGTTCTTGTCCTCCGATTTGCGACATCTTTCTGTGTCTTTGAAATCTGGCAGGAAGTACTTGGCATCCTCATATTTGCGGATTTCGCTCACGGAGAATGGGTTTAGTTCCTCTGTAACGGTGTACTCGAGACCATCCTTGAAATATTTCATACACTAATGTTGTGTAGAGGGGATGACGTTGTACTCGTGTAATCAAGGCCGGCCGAGCAAAGCGTTATAGCAGGTCTTAGCGTCAATGACGTGAAACTTGATGTCAGTGACTAACAGCCCAAAGCGCAGCGTCAGTATCGACCCGAGCGTCCGTGATGACTGGGAGTCAAACCCGGAGATAGTGATCTTATCCCGAGTGAGGAGTTGAACGCTCATGCAGATTTCCTTTAACACTCTTACATTGATGAGGTTTACGGAGGACCCATTGTCAACCAGGATTTTGCCTATCTTGATATCATGACAGTATCCGGAGACATGAAGGGGACGGTTATGCTCACACGTCCCAAGGAGGAGATCTTCATCGCCGAAAGTGACATCGGCCGTGTGTACTTCTTCGAGCTCGTCCTTTATCTTTTCTTCGGCGAGGAAAGCTTGAAATTGTCCGGGGTCTTGTAACGCTTTGATTAGGGATTCTCGCGCCTCTTTAGATAGCAAAAGGGCATCGAGAATGCTTAGCTGTGAAGGTAGCTTCCTCAAGTGTGCCAGAATGTTGTAATCCACCTTGTTTTTCTTTGGCGGGTCCTTGGCTGTCAGCTCTTTGACGACTTGATCATCCAGGGCGATGTTCTCAGGGATTTTTTCTTTCCCCTTATCTTTTCTATTCGACCCACTGTTCGCGGCCCCGAGATTCTTTTCGGGCAGCGTACGATTGTGCAGCTGAATGTTCTCGCAGGTCTTCATTTCTTTCGTTTCGGATATGGGTTCTTTGAAGAGAGGGCCAAGGGCTATTTCTTTATCAGAATCGCTCCCAAAGGTGAGAACTTGCGATCCCCCAGCGTCGACCATGTGACACTTGCCGGTAGTTTTTTTACGCTCCTCGGTCGTATTTCTTTGTTCCCGACGGGTTTTGCGTTTTGTCCGCTTGAAATGTTATCGGTGAGCAACATATCCCTGCCACCAGTTTTTAAAAGCGTTGCACTCTTCGGTGGGGTGCGCAATCTTTCGATGATATAAGCAGTAGTTAGGATGTATATCCGCTTCATCAGGAGTGTTTCCTTCGGAGGGTGGCAGCTTCATTCCCATCGATATGGCTTTGGCAAACCTTTTCCTCGTCTTGAACCTGGTTTTATTTGCGGCGGATGTACTTTAATCTGGTGGGAGTATTTCGACCTTTTCATCCAGTCGCCGGCGTTTGGCCTTTTCAAATATGGTCATTTCGCGCTCTCGATCAGCCTTGCTTTTCCGAAGAGCTTCATTCAGGAATGCATCAATCATCTCGTCTGATGGTCCTAGGAGCTCCATTTCGGGATCTGCCCCCAGTTTCTCTGCATCAGGTGCTTCTTCTTCGTCTATCGACGAGTGAGAGATTACATGGCAGCTTGCCACATAATCTTCAGGCTCATCCGACGAGTCTTCTCCATTGTCATCATCTCCGTCCTCAAGGACGTGGTTGAGAAACTCCTGAAGCGTGACCGGGGTTCGCGCTTTCTGGTTATATTCTTCCAGCGCGTCGATATATTTTTGCAGTTCCATGCGCTTGTCACCAGGCTTCACGGGCTTTTTAGTCTTCTTTTTCTTTTTCGAAGACTTTGACGGCTGTGTATGGGCGCTTTGACTTCCACCACCAATTTTTGGAGTTGGGCGCGGCCTCAGCATTCCCTCGATGATTTCGGGTTCCAGCGGACTTCTCCGTTTGATCGCCGGGCATGTTTGGAGATCCTTCAACATTCTTTTGGTTTTGGCTGAAAGAACGGCCTCCCATGGGGCTTCTTCTATAAAAGAGCACGATGCCCCCGATGTGTCTCCCGTTTTAAGAGCGTGCGGCTACGGCGGTCTTACTTTCCAATTCTCGAACAGTGCGAATTTGCCCTGTTGGTATTGGTCTTCAATCCAGCCTTTAAAGACGAAGCAATCTTCAATTGGATGGCCTGTCGTTTGGTGATAGGGGCAATAATTGGGATTATTAGCCTCACCGGGTTGCAATGGGCATTTTGGATCGGCAAATTAATAAGCTTGTTGCGCACCGCCAGCTCGAACAATCTTATTCGTTTTATCCCGAGGAAACGAATAAGGACGCTTCATTTTCTCATTATAAAATCGCCGTCTCTCGTCTAGGCGATCAGTTAATTTTGGACCACTGGGCTGCTGTTGAACATTGGCGACGAAGGTCGCTTTCCCTTTCCCTTTTTCATTTCGCGGCTCCGGCTTCGAAGAGGAAGGCCTGTGGCCCCTCTGGTCCATTTGGGCCAGTTTGTCAATCAAGGCTTGAAAGGTGGTGGGCTTGAAAAACATCATGAACTGGGAGATGGTCGCCTGCGGATCAAGAGTACCCATGAACATGCCCACTGCTGATGCTTCTTCGATGCGCTGCTCACATTTCGACCATAGATTCCGCCATCGTATTGCGTATTGAACCTATGTCTCGCCTGGCTTCACCCTGACGTTAATTAGCGCGGTAATCGGAGTACGCTCGCTAGCACTTGCGAATCTTTGTGTGAACAACAGCTCCATTTCTGCAAATGTCTTGACAGAGTCATTCGGGAGTTCCGAGTACCATTCGAACGCTGTCTCCGACAAACTGCCGACGAATTGGCGAAGTAGCATTTTATCGTCACCTCCAGTGTTGCCATATAGAGCCCTAAACTGGACGACATGCTGGTGGGGATTGCCCATCCCTTTATATACATGGAATTTAGGGATCGTATATCCCGGCAGGTACCTTATTTGGTCATACCAGTCCGGGTAGGGTCGTCCAGTCTTAACGATCTGCCTGGCCGTTTCGCTCGCATGATGAGCTCGTATTTGCTGAGCGATGTAATCGTCCAGAGCGGACTTGGAGATGGTCTCCTCCTTGGCTGCTGAAAGAGCCGGAGGAGGGTTCGATGTCTCCACTCTGTCGTCTTTAATGATAATTGGGGGTCTTCAGCTGGAGGTTCCGGCTGTAACATTATCCCGGCCATGTCTTGGAACAAAAGAGCCATTCGTTTTATGTTGGCCGTCTGTTCTGCGGCTTCTTTTCTTTCCTCTCGAGCATTCTTCGGAGAAATTCAGCATCAGTTTCTTGTTCCTGACGCTGCTCTGAGGTCTCTGGATTTTCTTTCGGCCCAGTGAGTGCGGCCATTGCAGTTAACATCTCCTGAAGTTTTTGTTGTTGTTGCTCCTGAGCCTTTGTTATCGATCGGGTAAGCGGTCGATGACCCTTAGAAGCACGGCTTTCCTATTTTCCGGATGCCATATAAACGGTATGTGTTACCATGCCTCCAGACTTGGGGCGTTTAGATTCAGCATCCTTGCGGTTCGCCGCGGTCACAGGGGCTTTCTCCGGCCTCCTTCTCTTGTGAGCGGTTGAAGTTGAGGGAGCCGTTGCAGCGGGCATCTAGACGGATGACATCTTCTGTGGTACCATGGGCTGGCTCTTTTCTTGCCGAGTTTTAATCTTCTTTGGTCGGCAAGAGTAGTCCTGGTCAATCACCGATTCCTGGACCTGTCGCCAGACTTTGTAAATTTTGGAGGACAGCCGCTGAGGGGGCTGCTCCGGCTTCTTTTCTGTAGCATTCTCCACAGGTGGAAGAGATCTTTTCAGCATGGCAGTTGGAGCGTTCTTGCGAACCCTCCTAAACGGTTCGAAGCTGTTCCCAGTCGGAACACCAGCATCGATTTCCACCATGGGAGCTGGCGGAGTCAGTCCAGAAGGGGAGCTGCCCCCAGCCTTCCTTACTCGGCGCCAGTGACGACGGCGAGCATGTTGTGCGGATGGGATTGTCTCAGCTGTAGGGGTGACTTCATCACGCCCCCTGTTTTGGCGAAGGGTTGTCGCCGGCGTCAGCCTCTTAAAAACTGATGTCCGTTGAGAAGCAATGTCCAATCTGTCAAAAACAGACCTCTGGGCAGGGGAAGCAGCTTTGAGGACTTCGTCTGGAGCAGGAGCCGGAATGGCCAACCTTGTGAAGTCTGACTTCTTGACAGAAGAAGCCTCTCTGATGATTTCGTTCGCTTGAGCCAGAATGGCTATCCGCTTTAGGATGGCTGCTTCAGATATCGCGGGCTTGTTAGCGTTCTGGCCCAGTCTGTTGAAAACTGAGGCATTGGATTTGGGCGACCCGTTGAGAGGGGCCGCGGCAGTGGTAAGTCGATCAAAGACCGACTTCTTTGGGGGTTCTTGCGACAACAGTGGGGCATTGAAGTTCATGGGTAGGAGTATGGTCCCAAAGAATAGTCCAGTGGTGGCCTGAGTCACCTGGTCCACCGGCATTGTAAAAACGGAGGCCGCCTGAGGCCCGTAGGTCACTCCTCCTGCGGGGACGGAGTGAGAGTTATTGCCATTGTTGTAGCTTGTGCAGTTGAAAACCATTTGATCTTCTGTTTTTCTGCACGGAGCAAGACACCAAATCTTAGTACCTTGAATCCAGGGGCAACCATATCAAACCGCGATTCATTCGCGAAAACACGACATAAGAAGTGTAGAGTGGAAAGAGAAAAAGGTCCTACCGGGCATGCCAGAATCTGTTCTCCGCCGAAAACACGGGGAAGAGACCGCGTAGGTCCGTCTTGCCTGAATTTGGGGGCAAATGCTAATTGGTGATATCCGTCCACCTCTCCGAATATACCAAGTTGATTTATGACACCATGTATCGAAGGTTTAGACGGATGCGGCCGATGTAGCAGAATTCGTCAGATTCCCCCTCGTCGAGAGATTTTTGATTGTGGGGACGCTCTTCCCTGCAGACGTAAGCCCCTGCAGTTAATTACGCTACCTCATCGCGGTAACCACTTTCTCCTTCTCCAGATGGTCACTTCGTGTCGCGGGTGTTTGTTTTGTTTTTGGTTGTTCGTGGATTGTATACGGAGACTAATTTATGTTGTCGCCCATAGGGCGTGGTTTAGTCCAAATCCGTATCTTCTTAGATTTGGGTTTGGGGTTGAGTTTAAGAATACGTTAGTCTCATTTGAGACTAAGATCAACTTAAACGTTAGTTAAGGATACGTTAGTCTAATTTTAGACTAAGATCAACTTAACGGGATCGTTTAGATCCAACGAGAGAGCATTTGGGCTCTATTGTTTAGTTTAGGGACATTGCGGTCGATAATTAGTTTAAGGACATTACGGTCCAAGGTTAAGGACATCATAGTCCATGGGTTTAAGGACCCCACAGTCCGAGGTTAAGGACATCGTAGTCCATGGGTTTAAGGACCCCACAGTCCAGTTTAAAGACGTCATAGTCTATGGAATGTATAGTTGTCAGGACCCGTCACCTCTCTGAAGACGTTGAAAGATTACAACGACAAATATCAGATGAGTGAAGAGATGTACCCTTGAACCAATTTTGGTTGGGATTCGTAGTCCAATTTGGGACTAAGATCTGAGATCTATGAGCATATGGGCTCAATTAATCTGAATTAAGGACTTATGGCCAATCTTGGGCTAAGTCCAGTCAAGTTAAAATGTTTAACATTTATTTTGGACTGTTGAGCATTCATTTGGGCTTGGCCCTTTTAACAATGCTGAGCATTGATTTGGATCCTGACAGTATTTCTGTCTTTTGTTGAATGCTGAGCTTTCATCATAGCTCTGGGCTTATTAAAGAACAATTTATGTTCTATCAGCGCATACGTGAAGGGCACGTGGTGCGCTTGGCGCTTTGCGCCAGTCAAAGAGCGCAGTGCGCTTCTGCCGAGTAGCGCACACGTGAGTGACACGTGGTGCGCTTGGCGCCAGTCCATGAGCGCGTTGCACTGATTTATGAGCGCATAACGCTATTTTTTCAATGGCGCACACGTGAGGAGCACATGGTGTGCTTGGCGCTGAGCGCCAGTCCATTAGCGCAAAGCACTAGTTCAAGAGCGCAAAGCGCTAACTGTTGAGTGGCGCACACGTAATGCGCTTGGCGCTGAGCGCCAGTCCAAAAGCGCAGAAGCGTATTTGATCAATTTTATGATCTAGGAAATAAGCTCTCCCTTAGAAGAGACTTTGTCTCAAGATCCTAAGAACAAAAGTTCTTACTTTATAGGAGATGCTTCAATCTCTCGCATTGATGAAAGGCTTTGCCTTTATGGATCTATGATTCTTAAGAGAATTGAATTATTCTCTCCCCCTTTATTTTAGAATGAGATGTTCATGATCTCTTTTTGTAAAAGACAATTTTTCTTACAGATATATGATATGTGAGAAGAATTATGTTCTTTTTTTTTATTTTATGCCGAGATCTCATGATCTTTTTGTGAAAGACCTTGGTATTGTAGATCTATGATCTTTAAAGAAGTAAATTCTTCTTTTTAATTATGAGATGATTTCATCTCTCTGTTCTTTTACCTTGAAGAAAAGAAGTTCTTCTATTGAGAGCTTGGCACTTCTTTCTGAGATTCTCTCAAAACTTATGGGGGAGTTCTGTTTCCCCCAATCAGAGCAAAGCTCTGTTTTGAAATTCAAAATTCAAAAGTTGAAGCAACACTTCAGATCCAGCGCTAGGTGCGCTGCGTGCCACGTATCAAACATAGGTACGCTAGCGCCGGTTGTGCTGCGCTCCGCGTTGCGCACCACGTGCCAAACGTAGGTGCGCTAGCGCAAAATGCGCTGCGCGCCACGTGCCAAACGTAGGTGCGCTAGCGCAAGGTGCGCCAGCGCTGGAATTAAAATTTCCCACCGTTGGGTCAAAAGATCTAATAATAAATTATTAATTGATCAGAATTAAAATTCTGTTATGGAAAGATCTTTCCAATCTTGTTAAAAACAGGAAGATTGCCTTCTGTAAAACAGAAGCTCTAAGATCAAATATCCAATGGTGGGGAGGCATCCCCAAATCAAACAGAGAAAGATCTCTTTAACTGATTCAATAAATCAGCTGGCCCTATATAAATGCCCCAAGACTTCAAGTCTGATATAGAGAAACCCCCGTACAAACTTTGAGAAGACTCTAAGAAAGAAGAGCAAGATTTTAGCAAAAAGATCATTTTCTTCAAGGTAAAGAACATGAACAATGAACATAGAGATGAAATCATCTCATGAAAGGAAGAATCATCTTCCTAAAAGATCATAGATCTATAAAGACCAAGGTCTTTCATAAAAGAGATCAAAAGATCTAATCAAATAATAAAGAAGAAAATATTCTTCATAAAGATCATTGATCTACAAAGGCAACCCCTTTCAATAATAAGAACTATTGTTCTTGAATCTAGAGGCAAAGCCTCCTTTAAAAAGAACATAAATTTGTTCACAGATCATAAATTTGATCAAATGCGCTTTGCGCTATTGAAAAGTGCGTTGCACTCATGAATTGTGCTTTTGTGCTCCTTGGACCGGTGCTCAGCGCCAAAACATGCCACATGTCAATCACAAATACAATTTGCGCTTTGCGCTTCTGAAACAGCGCACTGCGCTCATGGGCTGGCACTTAGCGCCAAGCGCGCCACGTGTCACTCACTGGTGTGCCACTAAACTAGCGCAAAGCGCTCATAAATTGAAAGCGCAAAGCGCTCATAAACCGGCGCTTAGCGCTAAGCGCGACACGTGTCCTTTCGTGTGCGCTACTTGGCAGAAGCGCAATGCGCTCTTTAATTGGCGCAAAGCGCCTGGCACGCCACGTGGCGCACTGTCAGAACACACATTGTTCTGATGAACGCTATGCATTCAATACAAGACAAAAAATGTCAGGATCTAATGTTCAGCATTATTAAAAGGGCCAAGTCCAAATAAAGGCTCAATGGCCAGAACAATAAATGTTAAACATTTATTGGACTTAGCCGAAGTTTAGCCAAAAGTCCTCAACTCATATCAATTGAACCCATATGCTCATAAACGTTTTAACAGACCTTAGTCCCAAATTGGACTATAGATCTCCCGACCAAAATTGTTCAAGGGTACATCTCTGAACTCCTCTGATATATGTCGTTGTAATTCTTCAACGTCTTCAGAGAGGTGATGGGTCCCGACAACCATACATTCCGCAGACTATGACGTCTTTAAACTGGACTGTGGGGTCCTTAAGCCCATGGACTACGATGTCCTTAACCTGGACTGTGGGGTCCTTAAGCCCATGGACTACGATGTCCTTAACCTGGACTGTGGGGTCCTTAAACTCATGGACTATGATGTCCTTAACCTTGGACTGTGGGGTCCTTAAACTCATGAACTATGATGTCCTTAACCTTGGACCACCATGTTCTTAAACTGGTAATCGACCGCAATGTCCCTAAACTAAACAATAGAGTTCAAATGCTCTTTTATTGGATCTAAATGATCCTGTTAAGTTGATCTTAGTCTAAAATTAGACTAACGTATCCTTAACAAACGTTTAAGTTGATCTTAGTCTCAAATGAGACTAATGTATCCTTAAACCCAAACCAAACCCAAATCTAAGAAAATATGGATTTGGACTAATCCACGCCCTACGGGCGACAACATAAATTAGTCTCCGTATACACTCCACGGGCAACCAAAAACAAAACAAACACCCACGACACGAAGTGACCATCTGGAGAAGGAGAAAGTTGTTACCGCGATGCGGTAGCGTAATTAACTGCAGGGGCTTGCGCCTGCAGGGAAGAGCGTCCCTACAATCAAAAACCCCTCATCAACGAGGGGGAATCTGACGAAGTCTGCTACATCGGCCGCATCCGTTTAAACCTTCGATACATGGTTCCATAAATCAACTTAGCATCTTCGGAGAGGTGGACAGATAGCACCAATTAGCATCTGCCCCGAAATTCAGGCAAGACGAACCTGTGCGGTCTCGTCTCCGTGTTTCGGCGGGAAACAGATTATGGCACGTCCGGTAGGACCTTTTCCTCTTTCCACTCTACACTTCGTGTATCGTGTTCGCGAGCGAATCGCGGTTTGTTAATGGTTGCCCTTGGGTTTGAGATACTAAGATTTGGTGTCTTGCTGGGTGTAGAAAACAATGGCGTCTACTTGCATGAAGTGTTCCAGCTGCAATTGCAACTCGCGTTCCGCCTCATCTGGAGGCATAGCTTACGGGCCCCAAGCGGCCTCCCTTTTCACGATGCCGGTGGAACAGGTCACTTAGGCCACCACTGGATTGTTTTTCGGGACCATGCTCCTGCCAACAAGCTTCAACGCTCCTATACCAACACAAGAAGCTCCCAAGAAGTCGGTCTTCGATCGGCTTACAGCCACCGCGGCCCCTCTCAACGGGTCGTCCAGCTCCGGCGCCTCGGTCTTCGCCGGATTGGGCCAAAGTTCATGTGGGCCCATGATGAAGCCTGCAATTCCAGAACAGGTTATTCCGAACAGAATAGCCATCCCTGCTCCCGAAGCCGTCAAGACGGCTTCTCCTGCCAAAAGGTCGGTCTTCACAAGACTGACTGTTCCTGCTCCCGTTCCTGCTCAAAAGTCTGTCTTTGACAGATTGGATACCGCTACTCAATGGACGTCGGTCTTCAAGAGGTTGGTACCGGCGGCGCCTCACCTGAACAGGGGGCAAGACGAAGTCACCCCTCAAGTTGAAACAATCTCAACAGCTCGACACGCTCGACGTCGCCACTAGCGCCGAGTAAAGAAGGCTGAGGACAACTCCCCCTCTGGGCTAACTCCACCAGCCCCAACGGTGGAAGTCAATGCTGCTGTTTTAACTGGGAACAGCTTTGAATTGCTGAACAAGGTGCGCAGGAACTCTCCTACCGCCATACAGAAAAGATCTCCTCCACCTATGGAGAATGCACCAAAGGCGAAGCCGGAGCAGCCCCTCAACGGCTATCCTCCAAAATCTACAAAGTCTGGCGACGGGTCCAGGAGTCGGTGATTGATCAAGACTATCCCCGTCGACAGAAGAAGCTGAAGGTTCAGCAGAAAGAGAACCGTCCTGGCAAGCCACAAAGGACGACAACTACCTGGGTGCTCGCTGCAACGGCCCCCTCAACGTCGACTGCTCAAAAGAAAAGGAGGACAGAGAAAGCCCCTGTGACTATGGCAGATCACAGAGACGCTGAGCCCAAACGCCCCAAGTCTGGGGGCATAACGGTCCATACTGTTTACATGGCTTCCGGAAAAGAGGAAAGCCGCGCTTCGACGGGTCACCGACCGCTCACCCGATCCGTGACAAAAGCCCAGGAGCAGCAACAGAAGCTTCAGGAAATGCTGACGCAAATGGCCGCACTCATCGAGCCAAAAGAAAGCCCGGAGGCATCATCAGAGCAGCGTCACGAACAAGAAACCGATGCTGACTTCCTACGCGGAGTCCTCGAAAAGAAGAACAGAGAAGTTGTAGAACAAGCTGCCAACATAAAACGAATGGCGATTCTCTTCCAAGACATGGAAGGGATGATGTTACAGCTGGATCCTCCAGCTGAAGACCCTCCGATCATTATTGAAGACGACAGAGGGGAGACATCGAACCCTCCTCTGGCTCTTTCAGCAGCCAAAGAGGAAACTATTTCCAAGGCCGCTCTGGATGACTATATTGCTCAGCAAATACGAGCTCACCAGGCAAATGAAGCGGCCGGTCAAGTCGTTAAAACTGGACGACCGTATCCAGGCTGGTATGACCAAATAAAGTACCCACCGGGATACACGATCCCTAAATTCCATGTGTACAAGGGGACAGGCAATCCCCATCAACATGCCGCTCAGTTCAGGGCTCTTTGGGGCAACACCGGGGGTGATGATAAGCTCTTGCTCCGCCAATTCGTCGGCAGCTTGTCGGAGACGGCATTTGAGTGGTACTCCGAACTTCCAAACGACTCCGTCAAGACATTCGCAGAAATGGAGTTGTTATTCACCCAGCGATTCGCGAATGTTAGTGAACGCACCCCAATAACAGCATTGATCAATGCCAGGGTAAAGCCTGGAGAAACATGGGTCCAATATGCAATACGATGGCGAAATTTGTGGTCGAAATACGAGCAGCGCATCGAGGAAGCGCCGGCGGTAGGTATGTTTGTGGGTACCCTCGACCCTCAAGCGACCATCTCGCAATTCATGATATTTTTCAAGCCGACCACGTTTCAGGCCTTGATTGACAAGCTGACCCAAATGGACCAGATGGGTCATAGACCATCTCCTTCAAAGACGGATCCTCGAAATGAAAAAGGGAAAGGAAAAGCAACTTTCGTCGCTAATACTCAACAACAGCCAAGCAACTTAAAGCCGGTTGTTCGCCAAAACAATATGCGTCCACGCCCATCCCTCGAGGAGAGACTAGGACGTCCTTACTCGTTTTCCCAAGATAAAACGAAGAGACTGTTCGAGTTGGCAGTGCGCAACAGGCTCATAAATTTGCCGGACCCAAAACGTCCATTGCAACCAAACGACGTCAACGATCCCAATTACTGCCCCTACCACCGAGTATTGGGCCATCCGATCGAAGACTGCTACATCTTCAAAAACTAGATTGAGGATCAATACCAACAAGGCAAATTCACATTATCCGAAAACTGGAAGGTGAGACCGCCACAACCTCACGCCTCTAAAAAAGTGGACGTGCCGGGGGCATCATGCTCATTCATAAAGGAAGCCCCATGGGAAGTTGTTCTTTCGGCAAAGACGAAAAGAATGCTGAAGGATCTCCAAACATGTCCGGCGATCAGGTGGAAGAATCCACTGGAACCCGAGATCGTCGAGGGAATGCTGAAGCCGCACCCAACTCCAAAAATTGGTGGTGATAGTCAAAGCGCTCACACCCAGCCATCAAAGTTTTCGAAGAAGAAGAAGACCCAAAAGCCCGTGAAGCTTGATAACAAGCGCACAGACCTGCAAAAACAGATTGACGCTCTGAAAGAATATAACCAGAAGGCGCGGACCCCAGTCACACTCTAAGAATTTCTCAACAATATCCTTGAGAACGGAGATAACGACAATAACGACATGGATCATTCGTCAAAAGAATCTGAGGACTATGTGGCAAGTTGCCACATGATCTTTCATTCAGCGTTAATTAACGAAGAAGCTCACTCGGCGATAGAAGACAGCATAAAAGAGCTGGGGGCAGGATCGAAGCCAAAACCCTTGGAGCCGTCTGACGAGATGATCGACTTGCTACTGAACGAAGCCCGTCAGAAAAGCAAAGCCAATCGAGAGCGTGAACTGGCTGTATTCGAAAAAGCTAAACGCCGACGACTAGAGGAAAAGGTCGAAACACTCCAACCGGAGCAAAGCATCCCTATCGCCAGCAAAAGCAAGCTTAAAGTAAGGAAACGATTCGCTAGGGCCCTGGCAATAGAAATGAAGTTGCCCTCTCTCAAAGGAAATTCCTCTGGCAATATACGTCTTGAGGAAGCGGATATACATCTTAACTTCTGCCTATACCATCAGAGGATTGCACACCCTACCGAGAAGTGCATAGCCTTTAAAAACTGGTGGCAGGGATATGTTGTCCATCGACGACACGTTTAACAAGTGAAGCGCAAGGCTCGTCGGGAGCAGAAAAGCACGACATGATGAGCGCGAATGAGCTACTGGCAACCGTCACATTGCCGACACCAAGGGATCGCAAGTTATCACCTTTGGAAGCGACTCTGACGAAAAAATCGCCCTCAGCCCTCTCTTCAAGGAATCCACCTCCGACACAAAACATGCGAAGATTTGCGGCAAAATTTAGCTGCATAATCGTGCGTTGACTCATGACCGAAACGTCGTTAAACTACTACCAACCCGCAGCATCCTCAGGCTGACATGGTAAAAAAAACAAAAAAAAAGGTATGTCCATAAGCAAAAAGGGCACGGATGAAAACCCGAAAGGGCTCCGTGAGTAAAAACAGCAAGGGCTACCGGCGAGTTTTGTGAAAACCCGAAAGGGCGCAATCTCGTTAAAAGACACTTGCAAGGTCCTCTCGACCTTGTGGGGAGAAACTACCCGAATGAGATATTTACGACTCATAAGGGAGCAACACACTTAGGGATCCCCACGATTCCTAAGGAGAAATTACACTTGCGAAATCCTCACGACTCGTAAGGAGAACCCTTTTATGGGACCCTCACAGCTCATAAGATTTGAAAGTCTTAAGCTACAGGGATCTGAACCTGTTCTTAAGCAACCACCACAACCTCCAACACTGCCCTACAAGCGGTTCAATGCTGACCCTTGTATACAATCCACAGGCGCGAATAAACATTTCCCTAACAAAGTCTCATCCGTGACTAGGGATATGTCTACACGGTAAACAGCCCTTATAAGTCCTCTCGACTTATAAGAAGAAAACACTCTTGTAAGATCCTTACGACTTATAAGAAAACATACACTTAGGAGTTCTCACGATTCCTAAGGAGAAAACGCACCTACGAGATCCTCACAACTCGCAGGGAGAAATACCTTTATGAGACCCTTACGGCTCATGAAGTCAAAAGCCTTAGTCGACAGGATCCTAACCCTGTTCGCTAAGCCACCTTTGTTCGACATCGACAGAGGCAAATGATGATTCGCTCCTGGCAATATTCCAGTTGTAGCGGTGCTGATGCCGAAATCGGTGTTTTATTCCAAGCTTGCAGCAAGAAGCTAGCGAGCCACACATGCATACGAAATAGCCGAAATGATTGGGCACTGCGAAAAAATAGCCGAAATGATTGGGCAACTCGCAATAAAAAGCAGCGAGTAAAAATAAAATAAATAGTCGAAATGATTGGGCACCGCGAAAAAATAACCGAAATGATTGGGCAATCGCGACCTTCGCGATATAAAAGCTGAAATGATAGAGCATCACGGAAAGAAATAAAAAAATATATAAATAAAATTTATGCCCTACAGGTGCTATCACATCAATCCCTGTATATAATCCAGAGGCGCAAACAAAGAAGGAATCACACCTTCCCTTCCTAAGCTTCACCAGAAAACGAAGCCAAATCTTGACGGTTCAGGGATGATAGCCTAGAGGTCATCAACAGCGTTCCTCCCCATTCCATCAGGATTCAAACGCTGTAATCAACCCTGGAGGTATAGCAAAGCCCCTACCCTAAATTTCGATGGTTCCCAGACAACCTAGAGACCACCTCGGCATTCGTCTCGTTACAGCAGACGCAACGTCAGCAACGCGGAGTGATGGCAAAATCCCAATTCCACCTCAGCATTCGTTTCATTACACCAGACACAATGTCGACAACGGCGTTCCTTCGCAGTCCAGCAGGATGCAGATGCAACGTCAACGAAAGACCTCACGGTCGAAACAACAGAGCCATGGCAAAGTACCTAGTTCCAAGTCTCGGAGGTGGCTTGGAGACCCACAACAGCGTTCCTCCTCATTCCAGCAGGACTCAGACGCAACATCACCAAACGGAGCCACGGCAAAATCCCTAGTTCCAAGCCTCGACGGTTCACCAACAACCTAGAGACAACCGTGACATTCGTCTCGATACAGCAGACACAATGCCAACAAACGAAGAAAAGGCAAAATTCCTAGCTTCAGGGTCTTGACGGCAACTCATATAAAACCTGAAAGACTATCGAAGATCATCCCACACCAACGTGGAGTGGTCACCATCTCGACGTTCGTCTCGACACAGCAGATGAGATGTCACCACAGCGTTCTTCCTCCAACCGGATGCGGACACACCAAAGAAAACGAAGCGAAGGCCAAATTCCTAGCTTCAGGGTCTTGACGGCAACTCATATAAAACCGGAAAGACTATCGGAGATCATCCCACACCAGCGTGGAGTGGTCACCACCTAGGCGTTCGTCTCGACACAGCAGACGAGATGTCACCACAGCGTTCTTCCTCCAGCAGGATTCATACGCGACAATCAAACAACGGAGACATGGCAAAATCCCTAGTTCCAAACCTCGACGGTTCACCAGTAACCTAGAGACAACTGCGACATTCGTCTCGATACAGCATACGCAATGCCAGCAAACGAAGAAAAGGCAAAATTCCTACCTTCAGGGTCTTGACGGCAACTCACATAAAACCTGAAAGACTATCGGAGATCATCCTACACCAGCATAGAGTGGTCACCACCTCGACGTTCATCTCGACACAGCGGACGAGATGTCACCACAGCGTTCTTCCTCCAATCGGATGCGGACACACCAAAGCAAACGAAGCGAAGGCCAAATTCCTAGCTTCAGGGTCTTAACGGCAACTCATATAAAATCGGAAAGACTATCGGAGATCATCCCACACCAGTGTGGAGTGGTCACCACCTAGACGTTCGTTTCGACACAGCAGACGAGATGTCACCACAGCGTTCTTCCTCCAGCAGGATTCAGATGCGACAATCAAACAACGAAGCCACGGAAAAATCCCTAGTTCCAAATCTCGACGGTTTACCAGCAACCTAGAGACAACCACGACATTCGTCTCGATACAGCAGACGCAATGCCAGCAAACGAAGCGAAGGCCAAATTCCTAGCTTCAGGGTCTTGACGGCAAGTCATATAAAACCTGAAAGACTATCGGAGATCATCTCACACCAGCGCGGAGTGGTATGACTCATCGGGGCTCTCCAAAATGGGCCTAACCTCAAGTAAAAAGCGGCATGGAAAAATTCCTAACGCTTGCTCTTCTGACGGTCAAACTGCCTAGGAGAATTGCTTGAAGACGTCTTGTCCAGCCCCCGAAGGGACCAGAGACACGACAATCGCAAGGCCACTCGAACAGCAAGATTGCCTATCGAGGAATACATCAGCCAACGCGACGGTACGACGGACAAAACCCTAGTACCACAAAACCTAACGGACCTTTGTCGTAAAGAGCAGAGGTTAACTATGACGTTAGGATATCCTTGCGAGAAATGCTCGATTCGTCTCGACTCGCAGGGAAAAGCCTTAGGCAATCGGGATAAGAACCGGTTTCCTAAGCACTGGGGCCCTGTAAGTCGGTCCAAAATGGACTCTCGCATACTATTCACGGGTCACACTCTCCAAAGTCGAATCTCGACAAGGAGGGAAAACAACCGCTTACTGGTCCTCTCGACTTGTAAGAGGGAAAATTCTCTTGTGAGATCCTTACGACTCTCGAGAGAAAACGCACTTGGGAATCCTCACGATTCCTGAGGAGAAAATACACCTACGAGATCCTCTCGACTCGTAGGGAAAAAAGCCTTTATGAAACCCTCACGGCTTATAAAGTTAAAAAGTCTTAGGCAGCAGACCTGAACCTGCTTCCAAAACTATCGCTACTTTTCAAAGAATTCAAGACAGAATGCTCTTTATCATCTACAGGCTACACTTGCCAGGGAGACACACCAACAACACAGAAAAGAGAAGAAAGCAACAGTAGAACAAAAAATGTGTATCTTTTATTCATGGATTCAATTGAGTACAAGGCAAATCATATAAAAGAATAAAAATGGATACATGTTATTCAAAGATTACAAGTGTTCAATCTATACAAAAACAGCTACTGGGAGGGAGGCGTCTTCAATAAATTAGCTAGCTGCTCACGCACTCCTCTCAACTCCTTCTCACGATCAGCCGCCGCGGCCAGCTCTGCTTCAATTTGGGCCCGTTGCTGCAGACAGGATAAAAATTTCTGATCAATTTCCTGCTGAGCAGCTTCTTGACTCCGCGCAACCTGCTCACTAAGATCAAGCTTCTTCCTCAACACCAGCCCGTCAGAGATACATCGTTGAAGGATTTCAAAGATGGAGTTCAGCTGGGAAGCATTTGCTGCAACCTCAGCGCGCAGTTGAACAGATTCAGCGAAAGTCGCCTGACATTCCTTTCGCTTAAGGGTTGCCTCTCGTTCGAAATGGCGAAGGAACGGAACGCTCTGCTCAACCCATACAGCCCGCTGGGAGTTCAAAGCCTGAATCTCAGGGGCATGACGCATAAGCTCAAGCTCGTGCAAGCAGGACTCAATCTTCTGGCAGTGGTTAACCCAAGACTCGACAACGCCTTCGTTATGAAAGTTCATAAGCGTCGCCAGCATTAGATTAACCACCGCAGCAAAGTCCGCAGCAAATGTGGGAGCTTCCATGTCAAGCTCCTCAATGTAGTCGCTTAACACGCGCAGACTATTTGCGGCACCCTTCGAGGATGGACGTCTGGAAAAGGGTCTGACCGGCATTATGACGCGAGACTCGAACGGGGCTGGAGTCGATGTGACCGCTGCAAAACAAACCACAATCAGACGACGGCTCAAGAAATAAAGAAAATACATGAAAAAATAGAGTCTATTGTACCGGCTGCAACAGGAGGAAGAGCTGGGAGTACTGGTGGCGTAACGATAGCCGCGTCCCCGCCTTCGATTTGTAAGGCTACAAGCAATGCAAAGAGGGATTAGCAATAATGTGACTGCCCGTTAAAGAGAGGACGTCGTTTAGAAAAGATACTCACCGACACCGCCAGGCGGACTAATCTCTGACAGGAAGAAGAAGTGTGGGTGCAGCACCTGATACAGGTGGTCAAAAAGGACTCCTGCAAAGATGCAGTAATGCAATGTCAGTACATAAATTATACAGCCTAGAAGTAAGGCTGATGGGTCACAAAACCGTACCTTCCAACATCTGAGACGGTGCGAGAGAAGGTAGAGGAGGAGTCACCGTCAAAACGGTAACTGATGGCGTTGCCTCGGGTAGCGCGACCTCAGCGCTCGCCACACCTGTATTAGAAACAAGATAAATACCGTCAAGAAAGATTGAAAAGGATTGCAGAATAAAAAAAAGGCAATGACCCAAAATCTACCTGATGAGTCGCCAGTCGGAACCGCGACGAGGGCGTCACTTGATACAACGACGGCTTCTCCCTCCTCCATCGGGATGGTCTCACCTCCCGTCGCCCTATCCCCCGACTCTACGAGAGCCGTCGTAACGTTTGCCACGCCAGGAGATGGCAAAGAGCCGCAGGCGGAAAAAGCGATGATTGGGGCGGTGCCCGACTCTTGAGAGGGAGCGGCCACCTCGGGCTTAGTAATTGTGGCTATCTCATCCATCACCACCTCGGGCTCGGCAATGGTGGTCATCCCACCTGCCGCCATCTCAAGCTCGGCGATCGTGACTGTCTCACCCGCCGCTACCTCGAGCTCGGCGATCGCAGCCATCTCGCCTATTGCCGCCTCGAGTTCGGCAATCACGGCTACCTCCTCTACAACTGCCCCGGGCTCAGTAGTCGTCGCCACTTCTTCAGTAAGACTCGGCCCTGCAAGATAAGATATGTGAGAACTGGTAATTCAAAACTTTGATAACGGAACCCCAAGTCACATCACCCTGAGTTGATCTTCCGTTTGCCTCCCGAGCCGCACGTGCTGCCCGTTTGTAGGTTGTGGACAAGGCAGCCGGAGATTCCTATGAGGGAGTAGGGGCAGGGATAGCGGTGCTCGAACCCGCACCCGTGGCTAAGGCAGCACTACGCTCTCTTGCTGCACGCATTCTGCGCTTCCTTTTCGCCCGGGCCGTGAGAGCCGATCTTCTTAAGACCTCCGTCAATGGGACGTCATCATCCACGCCAGGAGCTACCTCTGGAGCCGTTACGGCGTCCGTCATCGGTCGTTTGAGTAAGGCCTCTTTCGGTAGTGCCGAAGGGGCCAGGGCTTCGGTGGCTGGCCCGGGAAGAGTCTCCGCATCACCTTGCGGGATTGGCATTGTGGTCCCTGCGATAAGATAAAGAAAGGGTTAGATTGTCCATAAGAAAGGAGAATGAAGATATAATGAGCCGAAACATACCGATGCCCAACAAAGCACGATTCCTCTCCTCCTCCTCGAAGGTCCTGAGGGAAGCCGCCGGAGCCTCTTCAGTGGTAAAGCCTGTTACAAAAAAAAATGTCAGTCAAGATATGATAATAAAAATAAAGATATAATGCAATAACAAGGTGCGACTGAAGTTTACTTGATTGCATGAGGGTGGCTATTTCCGCTTGGTGGGTTGCGGATCGCAGAGAAGCTGCAGTAGCGGCCTCGAGATCAGTGTCTTCTGGCGCTATGAAGAGACCTCATTGGTCCCATATTCGCTCAGGCCCTCGTTATAAGGAGCCTGAGGCTCCAGGTCGAGTACAGCATCTAGGGACATGACCGACTTCTTCCTCTTCTGCGCGCGAGCTCCAGTCGCAGCAAGTACAAGCTTACGCTTGGCGGGCACTTTGGGGCGATGAGTCCCGATATCCGAGCCCACGTCAGATTCGGGTGAAACTACATTTATCGTCTCCACGGGAGCACGGGGCACTGGTAGCTCAGGCCTGTCCTCGGGGAACGCGGCAGCCACTTCTTTTTCAGACGCGCTGGAAGGGGGCAACCCACGCGTAGGGCTTAGCACACGTGGAGAATCAACTACAGTGACATTTCTTAGCAGAGGGGGGACAGTGGTCCGTCGCTTCAAAGGGACGTTGCAATTACCGGCAGGAGGTGCACTTTTGCGATCAAGCAGCAGCCGCCTTTCTTCCTTAATGACGGCGCCCATCGAATGCTGGTACCACGCCGTGTACACATTAAGGATTCTCGGGACGCAACTCGGCTCGCTAATAAAGAAGTGAGAGCCCGTATTCAAGCGCATGAAATGATGCAGTGCGTTCCGCATCCCCTCTTCAGTGGCAGTGGGTTTTAGCAAGAAAGCCTCCAACGGCACTCCTTGATTATAGCTCAATTGTTGGGCAAAACGATGCGGATTGTATCTCATGAAAAGCGCTGCACCATTTTGCCTAAACACTAGGAAGCCCGGTCTTATAGAATATAAATGGAGGATCTCCCGAGCTTTCAAAACTGAGGCTCCATCTTTAAAGATGTCTTGCAATGGCCGCACCGTTGTGGCGGACTCTTTTCCGATGGTTAAAACCTTGTCGGTAAAGGTCATGCCGTCTCCAACCGTGTGGGGACGATGGAGCAAACCTCTAGCAACCCGCGGTGACGGATTTACAATTGATGCGCCGACTAATTGCATAATACGGGGGAAGCTGCACCGGTCATAAAATGAAGGCCTTTTGTGAATACCAAAAACGCCAAGTGCATGTAGCTCGAGCCATGACATGAAGTAATGTATCGAGAAGTTCACATGCTGCACTCCGGGTTTAGTAGTATCCGCCGCTTGACTAAGGCCGTAATACAAATGGGCTAAACCGGCGACCCCGACAGCCACTTTCACCCCAATAGTCATTCGGTGAGCCGGATAAAAGACAGATGGCCTCATACGGCGAAGGTGCATCGGGAGCGCGAACCAGCTCAATCATAGCCCAAGAAATCCCAAAAAGAATGTTTCCTCATCCATCCCAAGGACTGCAATCTCCGCAAAAGGAACAACTGGAGAGTTGGGAAGGAAGAAACTCTTCTGATCTACCTTCGTCGTTGGCAAGTTGTCTAAACCTAAGCCAAAAGGGTCGTCAAGCGTGGCGAATTTAACAGCCTCCTTCGAGAGGACTTTTGGGTGAAGAAAGCGAGCGATGAAATCCTCGAAATTAACCCCGCGGCTCCCAGATTCGAGGAAAAGACTCTCGTAGATATTCAACACTTTGATCAAACTAGGAAATTGGTGTTGAACGGCATTCGCCGGAGTAAGGCCCGTCATCACTGGCTTGGCACCGAAAACGTATTCGTCCGAGAGAAGCAGCTCCTCATAATGCTCCCCTATGACCGGTAAGCCAGAAACTTCCGCAAATTCCTTTAAGGAGATTGATACTTCTCGGTCCAGTGATAGGAAGGTGTGGGTAGGGATATTCCACTGCTCCAAAAAGGCCTTAACCCACCAGGCGGGAAGCGTAGGATACTGGAAAAGAAAAGCGTAAATGGCGGGATACAACCCAAGCCTTAACAAATGTGACTTCTTCGCTGACAAAATATAGCGAGCCCACTGCAGATAACCAGTCGGATGACGAGGGATCAGACTAATCATATAGGGTTGTCCCCACGGCCGTGCTTCGCCTTGACAGATACGTTGTCCCAAGGTATCTAAAGCCATAGGAGGCTGAACGGGTATCGACGCTATAGCGGACTGAAGAAGACCTTCTGAAGTCCAATTAACCATCTCCACGGCATAGTTCACCGGGGGTGGGTCGGCGTAATGGATCACCATGATGGGCTCCGAGGGTACCGCACACGAAAAGCTTTGTCGACCCTTAATAATCTGATTATACCATGGCCCCCAAAGATGAAGTTTCTTATGTTCCGGATCATGATCTTTGATCAAAGCTAGGACTTCCCGGTCTACAGGTGCTCCATGAAATCCTCCTTCTGAGCGAACAAATGGGAAAGAGAGATCGAAAGACATGTCTCCTGTAAAAAGAGGGACAGAAATCAACTGTCAGTGCTATAACTTAATTTTAAATTCCTGGCACTCGGTACTTTAAATTTGTACCACACTGCAATGCAGTGGAAAAGGGGACCAAAGGGGGACCCACAAAATCCAGATGACAATGCATCAGTTAAAACATCCTCATCATTGGATGAGACTGTTAATTAATGAGGAAATTCTCAAGAAAATTCTTATTAAATGAGAGATCCCTCGGGAAAAGGAGATAATCTCCCTTTGAGAGCAAAGCTCTATGACAGAGTGACACTTGTCAAACTCTGATCATGAAGGAATAAAATTCCTTAAGAGCCCGGCTCTGTAATGATAATGGAAAAATCCATCAAGAAAATTAATATTAATTAATGAATTAAAAATTTTGGGATCTTCAAGATCCATGAAAAACTCTTAAGAGTTCTTCATCAAAGATTAAGAAATCTAAAGAGCAGAGCTCTGATTCATGGGTTAAGAAACCCCAAGAAAAGATCTCTTTAGATCTATAGGCTCATGAGAGCAAAGCTCTGCTAATGAAACCCTAAATGGGTTTTCTTTAGATCAAAGATCTGTAAAGACCAAGGCTCTGTTAATGGGTAAAACCCTAGATTATCTAAAAAAAGTTTTACCTAAAATTTTGGCAGAATTTTAACTCTTAAATTTCTTAAGATGGAGAGCTATGCTCTGTGAGAGAATAAAATTCTCAGAAAATTAAGTAAGAAGATGAACGGAATCATCTAGAGGACCAAAGGTCCTATTTATAGGCATTGAACCGCCTCTTCAACTTCTGAGTTGATCCAAGGGCTCAGATGCTGCCACCGCCGCACTCACGTGTATGCCACGTGAACGCGATGGTGGGGGGGCATTTGTTTCCCCCAATCAGAGCAAAGCTCTGTTTTGAAATTCAAAATTTAAAATTTGAAGCAACGCTTCAGATCCAACGCTAGGTGCGCTGCGCGCCACGTGTCAAACACAGGTGCGCTAGCGCAGGCTGCGCTGTGCCCCGCGTTGCGCGCCACGTGCCAAACGTAGGCGCGCTAGCGCAAAATGCGCTGCGCTCTGCGCTGCGTGCCACGTGTCAAACGTAAGTATGCTAGCGCAAGGTGCGCCAGCACTGGAATTAAAATTTCCCACCGTTAGATCAAAAGATCTAATAATAAATTATTAATTGATCAGAATTAAAATTCTGTTATGGAAAAATCTTTCCAATCTTGTTAAAAACAAGAAAATTGTCTTCTGTAAAACAGAAGCCTTAGGATCAAAGATCCAATGGTGGGGAGGCATCCCTAAATCAATCAGAGAAAGATCTCTTTAACTGATTCAACAAATCAGTTGGCCCTATATAAAGGCCCTAAGACTTCAAGTCTGATATAGAGAAACCCCCGTACAACCTTTGAGAAGACTCAAAGAAAGAAGAGCAAGCTTTTAGCAAAGAGAAGATCATTTTCTTCAAGGTAAAGAACATGAACAATGAACACAGAGATGAAATCATCTCATGAAAGGAAGAATCATCTTCCTAAAAGATCATAGATCTATAAAGACCAAGGTCTTTTATAAAAGAGATCAAAAGATCTCATCAAATAATAAAGAAGAAAATATTCTTCATAAAGATCATTGATCTACAAAGGCAACCCTTTCAATAATAAGAACTATTGTTCTTGAATGTAGAGGCAAAGCCTTCTTTAAAAAGAACATAAATTTGTTCACAGATCATAAATTTGATCAAATGCGCTTTGCGCTATTGAAAAATGCCTTGCACTCATGAACTGCGCTTTTGCGCTCCTTGGACCGGTGCTCAGCGCCAAAATATGCAACGTGTCAATCACAAATACAATTTGCGCTTTGCGCTTCTGAAACAGCGCACTGCGCTCATGGGCTGGCGCTTAGCGCCAAGCGCGCCACGTGTCACTCACTGGTGCGCCACTAAACTAGCGCAAAGCGCTCATAAATTGAAAACGCAATGCGCTCATAAACCGGCACTTAGCGCTAAGCGCGACACGTGTCCTTTTCGTGTGCGCTACTTGGCAGAAGCGCAATGCGCTCTTTAATTGGCGCAAAGCGCCTGGCGCGCCACGTGGCGCACTGTCAGAACACACATTGTTATGATGAATGCTATGCATTCAATACAAGACAAAAAATGTCAGGATCTAATGCTCAGCATTATTAAAAGGGCCAAGCCCAAATAAAGGCTCAATGGCCAGAACAATAAATATTAAACATTTATTGGACTTAGCCCAAGTTTAGCCATAAGTCCTCAACTCATATCAATTGAGCCCATATGCTCATAAACCTTTTAACAGACCTTAGTCCCAAATTGGACTATAGATCTCCCGATCAAAATTGGTTCAAGGGTACATCTCTGAACTCCTCTGATATATGTCGTTGTAATCCTTCAACGTCTTCAGAGAGGTGACGGGTCCCGACAACCATACATTCCGCAGACTATGACGTCTTTAAACTGGACTGTGGGGTCCTTAAGCCCATGGACTACGATGTCCTTAACCTGGACCGTGGGGTCCTTAAGCCCATGGACTACGATGTCCTTAACCTGGACTGTGGGGTCCTTAAGCCCATGGACTACGATGTCCTTAACCTTGGACTGTGGGGTCCTTAAACTCATGGACTGTGGGGTCCTTAACCTTGGACTGTGGGGTCCTTAAACTCACGGACTATGATGTCCTTAACCTTGGACCACCATGTCCTTAAACTGGTAATCGACCGCAATGTCCCTAAACTAAACAATAGAGTTCAAATGCTCTTTTGTTGGATCTAAATGATCCTGTTAAGTTGATCTTAGTCTAAAATTAGACTAACGTATCTTTAACAAACGGTTAAGTTGATCTTAGTCTCAAATGAGACTAACGTATCCTTAAACCCAAACCAAAACCCAAATCTAAGAAAATATGAATTTGGACTAATTCACGCCCTACGGGCAACAACATAAATTAGTCTCCGTATACAATCCACGGGCAACCAAAACAAAACAAACACCCACGACACGAAATGACCATTTGGAGAAGGAGAAAGTTGTTACCGCGATGCGGTAGCGTAATTAACTGCAGGGGTTTGCACCTGCAGGGAAGAGTGTCCCCACAATCAAAAACCCATCATCAACGAGGGGGAATCTGACGAAGTCTGCTACATCGGCCGCATCCGTTTAAACCTTCGATACATGCTGCCATAAATCAACTTGGCATCTTCGGAGAGGTGGACGGATAGCACCAATTAGCATCTGCCCCAAAATTCAGGCAAGATGAACCTGCGCGGTCTCGTCTCCGTGTTTCGGCGGGGAACAAGTTCCTCTCTATCCTTTTGTATCTTTGAGACTTGAAGTCTTGGGGCCTTTTTATAGGGCAAGCTGATCAGTTCAATCAGTTAAGGAGATCTTTTCTCCAATTGATTTTGAGGAATTTCCCATCGTTGGATCTTTGATCCAAGAGTTTCAGATTTACAGAAGATAATCTTCTTGTTATTAAAAAGATTGGGAAATCTTTTCCATACAGAATTTATTCTGCACTCTTGGTGATTTTTTAATCACCATTGGATCATTGATCCAACGATGCTCTGATTTACAAAGCACAATCTTGTTGTTTGGAAAGATTTTGAGAAATCTTTTCTTAACAGAATTTAATTCTGATTAATTAATGATTCATCATTATTATTGGATCTTTAATCTGACGGTAGGGAGCTTTTAGTTCCAGCGCTAGTGCACCCGTGCTTTGCACGTGGTGCGCTGCTTAGGGCGCAGCGCAGCCAGCGCTAGTGCACACGTGCTTTGCACGTGGTGCGCTGCTTAGGGCGCAGCGCACTTGGCGCTGCTAAGAAGTATTTGCTTTATTTCAAAATTTGAATTTTAAACAGAGCTTTGCTCTGATTGGGGGAAACAATAGAATTTTGTGAGCATTGCATTTTGGGGAAGCAAAAATACGACGGTGCACAATACTAAAGGTACTCTTGACTATATCCATTCAGATCTTTGGAGGCCCTCTCAAGTTGCTTCTAAATGAAACAGTGCAAAATATATGCTTACTTTCATCGACGATTATTCGATGAAGGTTTGTGTCTACTTCTTGAAGCTAAAGAGTGATGTGTTTAATACGTTTAAATAATGGAAGACATTGATTGAGAAGCAGACAGAAATGCAGATTAAGAGGATAAGGACGAACAACAGATTAGAATTTTTTGGTGCAGATTTCAATGAATTCTGCAAAAACGAAGGTATCGTTCGGCATCATACAGTTGTCCACATACTACATCAAAAATGGAATCATAGAGCGCATGAATCGAACTCTTTTGGAGAAAACTCGGTGCAAGTTATGCAGGGCTCGACAAGAATTTTTGGGCAGAGGCGGTGAACACGGTATTTTACGCTTTGAATTGATCACCTCATACATCACTTGATAGTAAAACACCGGAGCAGGTATGGTCTGAGAAGTACGCCGATTATTCTACACTTAGAGTATTTGGTTGTCCCACATATGCACATTATCGTGAAGGCAAGTTAAATTCTCAAGCGAAGAAATGCACTTTTCTTGGTTATGCTATCGGGGTCAAAGGCTATAGGTCGTGGTGTCCAGATTCTAAGTCTCCAGATTCTAAGTCGCAAAAGTTTATGATTAGCAAAGATGTCAGTTTTGACGACTCTGCTATGTTGAAGCCGAAGAACGCGGAATCTCCAATTCAAGAAGATACAAGAAAGGACGAGCCAAGCATTGAATTTTAAGTTGGTGAAAAATCGGGTTCTTAGAAGATCTCTCCTTCACAATCTTCTGATGAAGCTCGGTCCTAAGATGAGCAGAATCTACTCACCCGAGACTGACAAGAGATATTAGACCGCCACAGAGATATGGCTATAATGATCTAATGGTGTATGCACTGTCAGTTGCAGAGACAGTTGATAGTAGCGAGCTTACGAGTTACTAAGAAACTATCTCATCTGACAAGTCAGCTTGTTGGCTAGTCGCTATGAATGAAAAAATTGAGTCTCTTCAAAAGAACCAAATATGAAAGCTCGTTAAGACCGAAGGAAAGAAAGTAATTGGCTACAAGCGGGTTTTCAAAAATAAGGAAGGAGATCAAGGGGTTGCGGATACTCGATATAAGGTAGGTTGGTAGCTAAAAGCTATTCACAGGTTAAGGAAGTGGACTTCAATGAAGTATTTTCTCCGGTTGTAAAACACACCTCTACTTGTGTCTTGCTCGGTTTGGTGGCTATGCAGGATTTAGAGCTAGAGCTGCTCGATATTAAGACCGCTTTCCGATTTGGTAGAAAAGATCTACATGCAACCTTGTGGTTTCGAAATTGAAGGTAAGTAAAATCACGTTTGTTTGTTAAAGAAATCTCTCTATAGTTGAAAGCAGTTGCCAAGACGTTGATATAATAAATTTGATTCCTTCATGAGAGATATTGGGTTTATTAGAAGCAAGAGCGACAATTGTGTTTATTGCAAGAACCTTATCGATGGTTCTTTCATATACTTGTTAATTTATGTCGATGATATGTTGATGGCAGTAAGGTATATGGTTGATATTCAGAAACTTAAGCAACAGTTGAAAGGCAAGTTCAAGGCAAAAGATTTGGGAGTGGCCAAGAAAATTCTCGGTATGGAAATTAGGCGTAATCGCAAGGGAGGAAAGTTTTACTTGTCTCAGTAGCGATACACTGAGAAAGTTTTGGAGTGTTTTGGCATGGCGGACGCTAAATATGTAAGTACTCATTTGGCAGCTCATTTAAACTTTCAGCTTATTTATCCCCGCAAACCAAGAAAGAAATTCAGTATTTATCACATGTTCCTTATTCGAGCGTGGTGGATAGAATTATGTATGCCATGATATGTACTCGACCTAACATTTCACATGCAGTTAGTGTTGTTAGTCTTTATATGGCATCTCCTAGTAAAGAACACTGGTAAGCAGTGAAGTGGATTTTACGATACCTACGAGGTATTTCTGATGTGGGGTTGGAGTTTGGAAGGAACACGGGCAGTTTGGTTGGTTTCAACGATTCTGACTATGCAGATGACCTCGACAGGCAAAGGTCGATCATCGACTATGTATTCTCTTTAGAAAGATATATTATTAGTTGGCATGCGTCGTTACAGTCTACGGTAGCGTTATCTACGGCGGAGACAGAGTATATGGCTGTTGTTGAAACCGTTAAGGAAGTAATCTGGTTTAAGGAACTATTTTCGGAGTTTGGTATCTAAGAAGATATCATAATAGTCTATTGTGATACCAAAGTGACCAGATGCATCATGATAGAATGAAGAACATCGACGTTCGGTATTGGTTTGTTTAGGATGTTATTGAAAAGGAAGAGCTAATCGCAAAGAAGATTGGCACAACGGATAATCCGGCTGACACATTAACTAAGTCTTTTTCATTTATTAAGTTTGAACATTGTTTGAACTTAATTGAAATTGAACCCTTTAGGGGTTTTGTGGAGAAGGTGAAGCTATTACTAATATTATGGAGAAGTTTTATAGTGAATGTTTGGTAAGATGGAGATTTGTTAAGTCTGCCTTGTATCCTAGATCCCTAGAAGTTTCTCAATTGAATTCGGCGTTTTACGAAAGATTTTAAGTTGAGCCAGCTCAAATTGATGATGAGCTGTCTCATAGCAACAGAGGAGAAATATGATTTTTCAGGCACAAATTGAGCCGGCTCAAACGTCTGTCGACGTCTTGGACAGAATTCTGGGCTTTTTTGAGATATATGATTTTTACTCTTTTTGACTCATACTATAAATAGCAGTTTGTATCCTTAATTGGGTAACCCTTTGTTAATCTGAATTAAGACAGAGAAAACTAGGGTTTTGAGAGGGATTTGTTTGTGAATTCATCCACCATTGTAATCCTTCTATTTGTTCGATTAGTAAAGTGTTCTTTTATCACCTGTGGTTTTTCCCGCAAGGGTTTTCTAGGTAAATCTTGTGTCTCTTCTGGTTTGTGCTCTATTTCTATTGTTTTGTTTATTTGTTACTTCTTTTTATTATTTGTTTATTGCTTTGTGATCGTATTAGGCGCAAAACACAACCATTACTCATAGCAACAGCTTTTCCCATTTGTCTAAGTATTAATTTGCACCAGTTCTCAAAACCAATTTCATAAAGCATCAATTCTCGCAATATCCACCATTCACATAGTGCTCTCTTGACAATAGTATGCTGTACATTTCAACCATGATTAACCAATGGGCTTGTTAAACAATGGCAGGCACAATCATTTTGATTATAGGTGTAACTCCTAGTCATATGATTCAAAGGTACAAATATTACAGAGAGAAAGGACTCATGCCGACCTTTATGAAGATGTGCATATTGTTCTGTTGGCCAAAAAGATCAAATGGGATGTGGCGCGGTAACCACAGTTCGTGTGAGCGACAAAACTACAACGATGATGATGGCGACGCTAAAGGTTGCAAATTGGGTCGCAGTGAATTATTCCCAATACTTACTTCTCTTGACTTTGAGTGCATAACGCACGGAATCGTAAACTTTGTATCCTGTTAGCTATTCTTTTGGCTTCATTGGTCTCTCTCACTAGAATGTGATGCAATCTTATCTATGGACCACCTTTCTTTGTTGTTGAGTTGTGTCCTTTTGAGTCCTATTATTTGGATTTGGATATGGATAGAAGTCGACCGTGCTTAACACGCAGATTATTTATTATGCATACCACTGTAAAGCCTAAAGCATTATGGGAATAATGGGTTTAGGTTTGTACTCAAATGACCAGCTTTTGCCACGCATTGAATATTATGATTTTTGGTCTGATAGAACTATTCTCCTAAAAACATTGTCTTTTAATAGGTAGAACGGTAGTATCATGTATAGATGGCTAATTAACAACTTAATATCCTGAACTATACCTGTTTTCCCTGTAAACTACCATCAATTTCTAAAATTACGGAAACCTACCGTGAGCTTTCCGGTACCAGTTTGCTCCCTGACATAGTAAACTTTTTTTCATAAAACTGTTTGTTTCACCTATACATCCTTACTTCATCTATCTCTAGTTTCAATGACAAAATTTAAAAAGGGGAATCTCATTATTGATCGGATAATTTACATGCCCAAACCTAGGGTTGTCGGGACATAATCGGGCCGGGTTGGGACATAATCGGGTTGGGTCACGTTTGACCCGGCCAAAGCCGGGTTTGGGTCGACCCGACCCGTTTACTAATCATGTTAGTTTTCTAAAAGCCATACCCGATCCATTCAATATTCAGATTGGGTCGGGTCATAATCAGGTCACCTATCCCGATCTAAGTTGATTCATTACTTTTTTTTTGTTTTATGTATGAACACAAATTAGCAATTACAAATTTGACGCTTATGAATAAATCTGCGGGTATTCAAAACATAGAACCCAAAAATTCCATAGAATAAAGAACAAAGAGAAAATGAACGATTTGGAGATAATGTATTCGGGTCAAATAGGTCGAAGCAGGTCATGATACATGACCCATACCCGACCCGTTTATTAAATGGGTATGGTCGGGTTAGCCTGTTTAAAAACTTAGCGGGTTTTGGTCGAGCTTGGGTCACTATTTTTGGATCGGGTTATCGTGTTGGGGTCTTTTTGACAGCCCTACCCAAACCTCACCTATGATCATTTATAGATCCAGGCTATTTTTTTTCTCATTAATGTCTTGGTAGTTGATACCATTAAAAAATTAGTGCGGGAGGGGTTTTCCACAATGGGTTTGTGGAATTGTGGGTTCCGGAGATCCTATCGGAGAGAGGAGAAAGAGGGAAAGGAAAAAGGAGAGAAAGAGGAGGCAGTCATTAGGAAGAAGATACAGAAAATTTTCATTAATAGTCAGATGCAAGCGTGTGATTAAAAATCTAACGGCAAGGTTATGGAGCGTAGTTTACTGAAGAATCAATGGAACGTTCATGGCAGGTTGCTATAATTTCAGAAGTTGATGGCGGTATCTAGGGAAGTTCATGGTAGTAAGTTGAAATTTAACCCATATAGATATCTACATCCAAGTTAACATTGGCATTTGAAATTGTTAGAAGAAACTAGAGTTTACTTTAGTGACAACAGAACAAGGACCCAACTTGTTAGCGGCCGACATTGGAAACCTTAATTCACTACAGGTTTACGCCATTTCTCTACCACCATCTGATTATGTTCGATTTCGATAATGCTATCGATGTAAAGTTGTTCAATGGATTTTTTTTGTGGTTGCTTTGCCTAAGCTATAAGCCTATAATACTCTCTTTAAAAGATACGATCATGATTCTATACATTGCCTTGGATGAACCTGAGACTTCTATTGAACTTTTTGCAAGAATAGGAAAGTATGGAGAGTTTAATAATGCACCGTAGTTGTCTGTGCTTTGAATCAATGCGCCTGCAGGCTGCAGCACTAACAAGTGGAAGTACACTAGGAATGCAACATGAGCTCAAAATGTCCGCCACCTTTAAATTGTCTCTATTTCTAATAAGAAGAGAATTTCACATCATGATATAGGTTAATTTTGAGGAGAATTATAAGATTAAACAACTCATTACTTCCGTGTGACATTAGTATTCTATTTAAGAGTTTAAGATGCTTCCGAATTTTTTATAAAAAAAAAAGTTAACCCAAAAGTCAAAATTTACACGGTAAGTGCATGTGTAACTATAAAAGGATCAAGATCAAGATTATTCAACCAAACAATCCAAAGATTCATGCATAAACACTTCAACAAAATCTGTTAGAAAGTATTTTTGCAAGTCTCCAAGTGTAAAAGAGCTAAAATAAATTACGACATAGTTTGATGAACATGTTGATGTTTTATCTCTGATCAAGTCTGTTATTCAATTGGATTAATATAAAGTTTCAGTTAATTTTTACTTTAGGAAATATTGCCTATTCATCTGAAGATTGTTTGTCAAAAAATTTCTTACCATTCTTTAGTAAGTTTACTTTAGTATACTTAGTGAACTATGGTTTTATCTTTTATCAAAAAAATTTACACCATTCTTTAGCTTCATCTAGCTTTATGGGAGAAGGGAATTATCCTAAACCTTACCATCAGGAAATAAAGAAAACCAAAGAGAAAAATCCATTATTTCAAATAGCGAAAAAACCAAATACTGTTTCCTTTTTATAGAAACAATGATGATGAGATTTCCAGAAACGAGTAAACATGATGTCTCCTCTAAAAAGATAGGGGGACTTCCTTACGATTCAACTCGAAAAGAAGAAAGATATGGTACTTAAAATATCCATACTTGCTCTATATAAACACCCTTGGGGCTTCAAAACTCCACATCTCATGCCGTTTACTTTCCTTAGTTTCTACTTCTGGTACATTTAATATTTTTTTTAAGCTATGGATGGGAAGAGATTAGAATATAAGGGAGAAGAAGCACTCAAGGAGCTCGAGAAGTTGACTAAAAATGCTAAAGAGGCACAAGAAAGTATTTTAAGACAAATACTCACAAGGAATCGAAGAAGTGAGTACTTAAGCAACTACATGAAGGGGTCTACTGATGCTTTTGAATATAAGAGTAGGGTCCCGGTGATCACTTATGCTGCAATCCGGCCATTCATCCAAAGGATAGCCAATGGCGAGGATTCTTCCATCATATCTGGTCATCCTATCATGGAAATGTTGATCAGGTGTGTTAGAATATAAAATTGACTCTTAATCCTTACCAAAACGTTGTCGTTTTTGTGCAGCGACAGAGATTTAAAGATGGTATCAAAGCCAAACCAGGTTCAAATCCTATCAGGAACGCAAAAATGAATTTATTATACAAAAAAAGACCAGTGTCAAACAGAGGTTTCAGCCCATACATGGGAGCTCAACGATGTGTAGGAATTAAAATTATATCCTTCGACCCTCACCACAACTTCAGAGTTTTGGTGCAGCGGAAGAGACTTTAAAAGGTGCAAATTGAGCAACATTTTCCTTCTGCAACATCCATAATTTTATTTTTCTCTACAAAACTTAACCAACAGCCAAGTTTGTAAAGTTGATTTTGAAAAGAGGACCAACTTCTCCAAAAACCAATCCTACTCCAAAACTTGCCACCTCTTAAGGAGACCCCATGCCACTTTTATGTGGAAACATCCCAGTTTATGTCTTTATTTTGCCTAGACATGACAATCCAAGCAATATATTATTGCGACGAATCAAAAAAGGTTAACTTTGTATTTCCATTAACAGTTCAGGGACTTCAGGTGGGGAGCCAAAGTTGATGCCGTCCACTGCAGAGGATCTGGATCATCGCACATACCTCTATAACCTCATAATGCCTATCATGAACCAGTAAGTTAGCAAAGTCCTTTAATAGTCATTAAAATTGTTACGAATGTTAAAGAGGATATGATCCAATTGTACACTATCGGAGAGCCTATCCTAAGAACAATGTAAGTTATAATAAGATAATATTTGTGTTAGTTCTTTAGAACTCACGGTACATATCCTACATTGAAGACTAGAAACGACCAAAATCACCAGGCTCTTACGTTTATTCCAAAAGTCGAAGGATGATAGGCATTGAAGTGTCAGCATTTTTTATCCATATTATGAGGCACAGAGATATTTAAACATTCAGTCAAGATTCTGCATGGTGCATTACATGGAAGTGGAACTAAGCCACAAACCAAATCTGGTTGAGCCCTTTCTACCACTGTACCACAACAAAGTTTTTCAAGAGAATGCTTTCTAGCATCAAGCCATTTTATGCTTGGGATTCTTCTTTCCAAATTTTATTGATTTTCAGGATATCATGTCCCTTTTTATGTTTCATGCCTTTGTAATATCCGCAAGTAAGAATCTGATGAAGTAAGATCATGTAGTTAGATAAAGGCAAATTAAATTTCCAATTTGACCACAAGCCGCAATATATGGCTTAGAAGAACAAGGACCTACGATTCCGCCTTGTTATATCTACCGATTTATATTGAAAAGGGAGGGGGAAGGGGGTAACATGGAAACTGATTCCAATTTATAAGTCCAGAACATTCCACATGGCAAGCTTCGCCGTTTGAAAAAGAAAAGGTTGTATGGCCAAATAAAATATGATACCCTTTCTATGGTTTACATAAATAAAAAGAAAACCACTTTGCAAAATTAAACAATTTAGATGGGTTTTCAAGGTTGGTCACCTCTCAATTAAGTGTGTGTGTGTGTGTGTGGAGATGGCAACAACCTATTCATTGATCTATGTGTAGGCTTTTTGCAAATTCAAGAATCTTTATGATTAGCATGGGAAAAAGTAAAGATACATAAATGAACGAATAGCGTGTTGCCATGTGTCGCGCCACTATGTACTTCGCATCCTCATATACACACATATGAGGATGCGGAGTACAAACACTGCCACTGTAGGAATTTCCAACATTGGCGGGACACATGGCAATGCACCGTCTTTCCTCTCTCTCTACACACAAATACATACATACATACATACATACATACATATACTGTAAGTAACAAGCACTAACGGAATATTAGGAAAATCCTACGAACTTTTAAGTACACAAAATACTATTTATTCAGGTTCATTCAAGGCCTAGATAAAGGCAAGGCAATGAACCTCCTCTTTGTTAAGTCCGAAATGCCCACACCTTCCGGCCTCGCCGCTCGACCTGTCCTCACTTCCTATTACAAAAGTCCCCACTTCCGTAACCGCTCCCCCGATCCCTTCAATGACCACACGAGCCCCGACGAGGCCATCCTCTGCCCTGACATCCACCAGAGTATGTACTGCCAGCTCCTTTCCGGCCTCCTCCACCGCCACAGTGTCCTCCGTATCAGCGCCGTCTTCGCCTCTGCCCTGCTTCGTGCCATCAGCTTTCTTGAGCGACACTGGGCCAACCTCTGCCATGATATCCGCACTGGCCACCTCAATTTGTCCGTCAGTGATACTGCTTGCAGGTAGGGATGTAACCGATATAAATAATTCGAGCCGTATCTGATCCGGTTAATTTTCTAATAGGAGTAGTAGATAGGATAGATAAGTTGTTTTTGTAACCTAAATCTGAATGCTACTAAGAATTTCTTCTGTAAAAAGATACTAGACTAAAGTAAATGTAGTAAGATTTGAATATTTTTATTTATAGCTATAAGAAATTTTGCGCTACTCAAATCCATAAAAGATCGACTTATTAAATCCAGATCTGACAAATGCATATAATCATGCATAATTATTGCGAATATAGTTTTTTTCAAAATCCGTTTCGCATCGGTATTTGTATCCAATATTTATCAAACATGGATAGTAATTTTCATATATTATAACTATCTATATCTGTATCCATCAACAATTACCGGATTCGAGTATGGTAACACCTATATCCTCACCGTATCTGATCCGTTTACATCCCTACTTGCAGGGCGGCAATGTCAGCATTGCTTCTGTCGCCGAACCCTAAACTAGCCGACCAGATCAACTCTATATGCAATGGATCATGGAAGGGGATCCTTTTCCGACTGTGGCCAAAGGCTAAGTGCATCGAGGCTGTGCTGACAGGGTCGATGGCTCAGTATGTTCCAGCACTTGAGTACTATAGTGATGGGAAGATACCACTAGTTTGTACGATGTACGCATCATCAGAGTGCTATTTAGGGGTGAACTTGAGGCCATTGTGTGATCCAACAGAGGTTGTGTACACGTTATTGCCAAATATGGCGCATTTTGAGTTCATGCCGCTGGAGGATGGGCCAAGGTCAGGGAATCGAGAAGACGAAGCTATGTGGGATGTTGAACTTGTGGATCTCGTGGATGTGAAGGTTGGATGCTACTATGAGCTTGTGGTCACCACCTTTGCTGGTAATCTAGCTCTACTCTATAGTTATATTTCCTATTTCAAACATGCACAATATTTGTTTCCGAGTTCTTCAAGAAAAACTAGAGTAACAAGTGCTCCACTAGAAGTAGCATCTAAGTGCCCAAAATGTTCTTTCTCCTTTCTTTGTGCCCAAATGATCATGGTAGAACAGGAATAATACTCGAAATTTTGATGTGAATCATAGGTGGCATTCTTACTCTCCCAATCTACTTCAGGCCAAAAATTTCTAAAGTTAGCGATGGAAGAATCAAAAGTAACAAAAAAATTATATTTTATTCTTCCCTAATTTTACTAGGAATTACTTCCTGTTCATTTTTTTCCTACCAAAAATACACTACAAGTAAAATATTATTCATTATTCTATTTTTTAGAGTTAAGTGCACAAGACACCCCTCTAGTTTAACCTGTATAGCACATATACCTCCTCAAGCGATTTATAATTAGCCGAAACACCCTCTCCGCCCATTGACAAAAAATCCTTAAAACCACTACAATTCAACTCTAACCAACTCAAAAAGATTGTCTAAACACTCAAATAACCGCTTCCTTCCACTTTCTACTTACAAAAGAATATCTAAACAAACATCAGAAATATTTTTCAAGGTACTTTCATGTATCTTTATTTGAGTTTACTTCCTACATACAATAGAATATTGAAACGAACATTAGAAATATTCTTTTAATGTACTTTGATGTATCTTTATTTGAGGTTTCTTCTACCCCTTCTTCCAGTAACTCCAGTACTTTCAGTGAAACAAACAGGCCCTAAGCCAGTAAGCCACAATCCTATGACTTAAATTTCTATTCTTGGTGTAACAATAGAACTAATTGATGTCAAAACAAAAAGGATAAAAAAAAATCTATATATCATTTGAGGTACAATTTTGGTCAGGTCTCTGTAGATATCGAATTGGTGATGTGCTTCAAGCCACAGGCTTTTACAACCAAGCACCCCAGTTCAGGTTCATTTGCCGAAGAAATGTGGTGCTCAGCATTGACAGCGACAAAACCAACGAAGAAGACCTCCAAAAAAGCATATGCTCATCTAAGAAGCTTCTAGAAGCACACAACCTATTGCTCGTCGAGTACACTAGTTACGCCGACACTTTAACTATCCCTGGGCATTACGTGTTGTATTGGGAAACTGTGTGCATGGATGGAGATAATGCTAAACTTGATACGTTGACTAAAGAGGAGCTCATCCAAGAATGTTGTATTAAGATTGAGGAGTCCCTTGATTATAATTATAGAATGTGTAGAGCGCAGGATCGATCTGTGGGCCCATTGGAGATAAGGGTGGTTGAGGTGGGGACTTTTGAGGCTCTAATGGATTTTCTCGTTAACCAAGGTGGCTCGATTAATCAGTACAAGACTCCGAGGTGCATTGAGTCTGAGGGTGCCATTAAGTTGCTTAATTCAATGGTTAAGGCTTCTTTCTTCAGCCCAAGAGATCCTATCTGGAATCCTAATAGAGCTTGGGGATGTAGAAAATGATCCGATAAAATTCCTACAACAAACGTTGTTTATGGAACAATCACCTTCTAATTGCATTGTTTTTCCACGTCAAATTAAAGAAACAGTAAAAATGTTTTACTATCTCCTCTTGTATGTTTTTACTTCTTTTAATTGTTTATTTGGGCAAGGTCCCAAAGATTTCACCGTTGAAGCTATTGACACAGAGGGATTCAACGGATAAGTAATTAAAATACAAGGAAAATGTGGACGAATGCTTCTACATAAACATGATTTAATGCAAATAAAAATATGTGATGAAACAGAAGCGCACAATATGATGTTTGAGCAATAACAATTTTCTGGATATAACCATTTTTTTTGTTTAATTTGTGATCTCAACCATTGTCCGCTGGCCAACAAAGGATGAGCAATCTAATATATGTGGATAGCACAATGAACAATTGCAGTACTATAACAAAACAAGTTCAATTATGGAAACCTCTACCATTTATGGAAACTAGTATGAAAGCATTTAGTCCTAAACTCAAGTCGGGCTTGATGGTAACGATCAAATAGCTGAGTTAACTTAATTCAGATACAGACAGAGACTTAGAAAAAGGTCATGTTAAGAACAAGACGGCAATTAAAATCTAATGAATCTTATTGTAAACAAGACCAAATACCTTCGTGTGCGCATTTCCTCAAACACCTTGCATGCATTACAAAAGTTCAAATCTTTGAACGCTGAGGATGTTAGGATTCTCAATGGATATCGAGGGTTCTCCATTCATGTCATCTGCATTTGTTAATTTCTCTTCTTTCTCAATTCAAATTCTGAAGTCGTGAGCATCAATGCATGCCTCGGAAATTTTGCATTCAAGGCATCACTCTTTGTTCTTTTACTCTCTCTCGCCATCGCTTTTCGATCGCTTTTCGGCTACGTGAATTGGTCCTATTGCATATAAGCCTCCACAACTTTGGCAATTTGTATAATGCAATAAAATTGTTATTTTTTTTTGGTGGGGGGTCTTAATGTAGAATCTTCGCAATAAAATTATGGCAAGTCCTTCACTTCTCATTGAGTTTTCCGGTAAAAGCTTGTTCTCTGATTATGGGAAAATTCATTTCAAGTTGACCAATGTTTCAGAAAAATACATAAAATGAGAATATACATTACATATTCTCGATGGTTGGAACTTAGATGATCCTGATGGCATAGTGCGCACATTTCTTTTCCTAACACATGCATTCTATCATTTATATTTTCTAAACATATTCAGCTTGGGTAAAGGAGGTGCCAAAATAACCCGCATCATAATGCAATAAACTTAAAAAATTATAATGGTATCCAAAACAAGTAAGTACCAAGTTCATCGAAGTCCTGCAAATTTTTCTTCACATGTGGCTACCAAACCGTTTACACCAAAAAGTGTCATTCGGTTAAGCGGACCGAATGAGACATGATTGGAAAATGTTAGTTCGGCCCAAATCATTTGGGACATAATCGGTTACTTAAGAAACCGAGTCAATATAATCAAGGAATGTATGAAGGATCACAATAAGGTTTTATGAGAGATTTACAATCAATCAGAATCGGCAGTTGCAAAACTTAAGCACTAAGCAAGAGTGTAATTGATGCTCGAATTAAGGAAAATTTAGGGTTTTGAATTATTTCCCAACAAATTGTAGTCTTAAAGACCTGAGTTGAATACGAAGGATGGATCGATTTCAATCAATCAACCAATTATCAAATTTTCTAGTTCTAGGGTTTCTCAGTCACCCTACAGTAGTTCATGTAACCTAGATATTTAGTGATCAACGCATATCCATCAAGGCCTTGTCGAGATTTGAGACATTCAGTCCTACTCGATCATGTATGCTTCCACGTTCCTTTAGATCTACAGAAAGCAAAGCACCAAGATGAAGGAACGTCTCTCGGCCCTCCTTTCGACGCACCAGCACTCATATAGCGCTGATTGGGAAATGGTTGAGGGCGCCGTTTCCCCAATAAAAGAGCAAAACTCTGTTCAAAATTTGAAAGGCAGCGCCAAGAGTTAAAAACTCTGAGGCGACGCCTCACGTGCCTTGTACGAGGGCGCCAGCGCCAAGAGTTAAAAAACTCTGAGGCAGCGTCTCACGTACCTTACACGAGAGCGCCAGTGCCAAGAGCTAAAAACTCTAAGGCGGCGCCTCACGTGCCTCGCACGAGAGCGCCAGTGCCAGAACTAAAAGCTCTTTGATCAGACAGAGCCGTTGGATCAAAGATCCAACGGAGATGATAAATCATCAAAATACAGAATTAAATTCTGTTGAGAAAATATTCCTCAAATCTTTCTAAACAAGAAAGATTACTCTCAGTAAAACAGAGTGCCGTTGGAAAAAAAATCCAATAGTGATTAAAAAATCATCCATATACAAAAAAATTCTGTATGAAAAAATATTTCCCTAATTTTGTTAAAAATAAGAAAAATATTTGCTGTAAAATAGAAATCCTTAGATCAAAAATCCAACGGTGGATAAAATCCTCAAATCAATCAGGATCTCTCAACGAGAGTTTTTCTTAACTAAATCAATAGACTAACCTCTACTATATAAAGGACCCAAGACTTCAAGTCTTGTACAGAGAAACCCCCCATAAGATTTAGAGCAAGCAAGAAGAAAGTTTTAAGAGGGAAGAAAAGAAGAATACCTCTCTTCGAGATAAATAAAAATACTAATAGAGATCGGAGCATCTCATCTGTATATCAAAAGGTTTAACCCTTATAAAAGAACTTAGTTTTTTCCTTAGATCTGAGATCCATGAGACAAGTCTCTGACAAATGAGAATTTAATTCTTATAGGAATGAACTTGTTCTTGGGGATCAAAGATCCAGAAAAGAACAGAGAATTGAACACTTCAGAATAGAATACACGAAGAAAACCTAGCGCCGAGCGCCTCACGGGTCTCTCACGTGGGCGCTGTTCAATAAAGAGTGCTTAGCACTCAGTGGTTGGCGCTCAACGCTCAACGCCTCATGTGTCCCTCACGTGGGCGCTGCTCAATTAAGAGTGCTTAGTACTCAATGGTTGGCGCTCAACGCCAAGCGCCTCATGTGTTTCTTACGTGAGTGCTGCTCAATAAAGAGTTCTTAGCACTCAATGTTTGGCGCCTAGCACTCAATGTTTGGCGCCAGGCGCCAAGCACCTCACGTGCTCCGCACATGGGCGCCATAAAAAGTGTTTAACGCTCCATAAAAAATAAAAAATAGGGGAAAGTAAAGCAAAGTATGAGTGTCAGAACCATATGAATGCTCAACATTGTTTGCACAGAAAAGGGACTGAGCCCAAGCAAGTGTTTAACACTTTATTCAAAAACTGAGTGGGCCGAGTCCAAGTTGACCAAATCCCTAATTCAGATCAACCAAGCCTATATGCTCATCATTTTCCGAACACGACTACTGATCTTCCAAAGGACATTGGTTCAAGGGTACATCTCCTCACACCTCCGATACATGTTGTAATTCTTCAGCGTCTTCAGAGAGGTGGTGGGTCCCGATAACCAACAACTCTTTGGTGCACTCCCAAATTGACGGGCACATCCCAATACGGACCGCAACGTCCTTAAACTAGCTACGGACCGCAACGTCCTTAAACTAATAACGGACCATAACGTCCTTAAACTAAAACAATGGAGCCCAAATGCTTTTTTGTTGGGTCTGAATGATCCCAAAATCCTGTTGAGTAGATCTTAGTCTAAAATTAGACCAACGTATTCTCAACAAACATTTAAGTTGATCTTAATCTCAAACGAGATTAACGATCCTTAAATCAACCCAAACCCAAATCTAAAAATATACGGATTTGGACTAATCCACGCCCTATGGGCGACAACATAAATTAGTCTCCGTATACAATTCACGGGCAACCAAAAATAAAATAAACACACACAACACGAAGTGACATTCTGGAATAGGAGAAAGTGGTTACCGCGATGCGGTAACGTAACTAACTGCAGGGGCTTGCGCCTACAGGGAATAGCGTCCCCACAATCAAAAAACCCTTACAAACGAGGGGGAATCTGACGAAGTCTGCTACAACGGCCGCATCCATCCAAACTCCCGATATACGGTACAATAAATCAACTTGGCATCTTCGGAGAGGTGGACGGATAAACCCAAATAGTATCTGCCCCCAAATTCAGGCAAGACGTTTGTCTCCCCCGTTTTCGGCGGTGAACAGATTCTGGCACACCCGGTGGGACCTTTTTCTCTTTCCACTCCACGCTTCATGTGTCGTGTTCGCAAACAAATCGTGGTTTAATATGGTTGCCCCTGGATTCGAAGTACTAAAATTTGGCGTCTTGCTCCTGTGCAGAAGATAACATCGATGGCTTCCAGCTGGACCAACTGCAACAGCAACTCCCATTCTGTCCCCACCGGAGGGGTGACTTATGGGCCCCAAGCGGCCTCCATCTTTGCAATGCCAGTGGAATAGGTGACTCAAGCCACCACTGGATTGTTCTTCGGGACCATGCTCCCGCCAGCGAGCTTCAGCGCCCTGATGCTACCATAAGAAGCTCCAAAGAAGTCGGTCTTCGATCGACTTGCAGCCACTACGGCCCCTCTCGATGGGTCGTCCAATTCTAACGCCTCAGTCTTCAACAGGTTGAGCCACAGCTCAAGTGGGCCCGCAAAGAGGCTCGCAATACCTGACGGGGTTATCCCGAAGCGGATAGCCATTCCAGTTCCGGCAGGTGAAGTCGTCAAAGAGGATTCTCCTGCTAAAAGATCGGTCTTTGCAAGATTGGCCGTTCCAACTCCTGCTTCCGGCGAAGTCATCAAGACTGCTTCCCCTACCAGAAAGTCGGCCTTTGACAGATTGGCCCTTCTCTCTCAACGGACGTCAGTCTTTGACAGGCTGGCACCAACAACAACCTCTCATCAAAGCAAGGGGCATGACGAAACCACTCCCACGACAGTGTTGGTCCTGTTTACAAGACATGCTCGACATCGCCACTAGCACCGAGTGAGGAAAGATGGGGCAGTTCCCCTCTGGACTTACCCCACCAGCTCCAATGGTGGAAATTGACGCTGCTGTTCCAATTGGGAACGGTTTCGAGCTGCCCAGGAGGGTGCGCAAGAACTCTCTAACCACCGTATTGAAGAAGTATCCTTCGCCTGCTGAAAGCATGACACAGGTGAAGCCGGAGCGGCCCCCTCAGCGGCTGTCCTCCAAAATCCACAGGGTCTGGCGGAAAGTCCAAGACTCTGTAATTGACAAAGACTACTTTCGCCGGCTAAAGAAAACGAATGCTTGGCAAGAGGAGGACCATCCCTTCGTCGTACCACGGAAGGTATCGTCTACATGGGTGCCTGTTACAACGGCCCCTCCGACTTCAACCTCACACAAAAGGAGAAGGCTGGAGAAAACCCCACTGCCTGCGGCGAATTCCAAAGGCACTGGACCTAAACTCCCCAAGTCTGGAGGCATGGTAGTATACACGGTGTACATGGCTTCCAGGAAAAAGGAAAGCCGTACTTCCACGGGTCATCGATCACTCACACGGTCTGTGACAAAAGCTCAGGAGTAACAACAAAAGCTCCAGGAGATGTTGATAAAGATGGCCGCACTCACTGGGCAGAAAGAAAGCCCGGAAGTATCGTCCGAACAGCGCCAAGATCAGGAGACCGACACCGAGTTCCTGAGAAGGGTGCTGGAAAGAAAGGATAAAGAGGCCGTGGAACAAACCGCTAATATAAAGCAGATGGCGCTCCTTTTCTAAGACCTGGTCGGGATGATGATCCAGCCGGATCCTCCAGCCGAAGACCCTCCGATAATTATCGAAGACGACAGAGGGGAAACGTCAAATCCTCCACCGGTTTTCTCAGCAGCCAAAGAAGAAACGATCTCCAAGGCTGCCCTTGATCACTACATAGCTCAACAAATACGAACTCATCAGGAAAGCGAAGCGGCTGGCCAAGTCGTCAGAACTGGGCGACCTTATCCAGGATGGTACGATCAAATCAAGTACTTGCCGGGATATACGATCCCTAAATTCCATGTGTATAAGGGGACAGGCAATCCCCATCGGCACGTCGCTCAGTTCAAAGCTCTATGCGGCAATACTGGAGGCGACGACAAACTGTTGTTTCAGCAGTTCATCGGCAGCTTGGCGGAGACAACATTTGAATGGTACTCAGAGCTTCCGAATGACTCCATAAAAACATTTATAGAAATGGAGCTGCTGTTCACATAGCGTTTCGCAAGCGCAAGCGAGCGCACTCCGATCACCGTATTAATCAATGTCAGGGTGAAGCCGGGAGAAATCTTGGTTCAATACGCAATTCGGTGGAGGAACCTATGGTTAAAATGTGAACAACGCATAGAAGAAGCTCCTGCCGTGGGTATGTTCGTAGGGACCCTTGATTCTCAGGCGACTATATCCCAATTTATGATGTTCTTCAACCGGACCACCTTCCAGGTCTTGATCGACAAGCTGGCCCAAATGGACCAGATGGGCCATAGAGCGTCCTCTTCGAAGACGGATCCCCGAAATGAAAAGGGCAAAGGGAAAAAGAACTTCGTTGCCAATGCTCAACAATAACCGAGTGACCCGAAAATGGTTGCTCGCCAAAGAAACAAACCACGATCCCTCAAAGGGAAGTTGAGACGTCCTTACTCATTTCCCTGGGATAAAACGAGGAGACTGTTCGAACTGGCGGTGCGCAACAGGCTCATCACTCTGCCTGATCCGAGACGCCCACTACAGCCTTGGGAAGTTAATAGTCCCAACTACTGCCCCTACTACAGAGTAATGGGCCACCCAATTGAAGATTGCTACATCTTCAAAAACTGGGTTGAGGAATAGTACCAACAAGGTAAATTCGCGCTATCCGAGAACTGGAAGGTAAAACCGGCACAGCAGCACACTCCTAAAAAGGTAGATACGTTGGGGGCATCATGCTCATTTGTAGAAGAAGCTCCGTGCGAAATTGTCCTTTCGGCTAAAACTAAAAGAATACTGAAGGATCTTCAAGCATACCCGGCGATCAAGTGGAAAAGCCCGCTGGAGCCCGAGATTATTGACGGGGTGCTAAAACTGTGCCCAACATCGAAAGTTGGTAGCGATGGGCAAAACACCTAGGTCAAGCCTTCAAAGTTTTCGAAGAAAAAGAAGAAGACTAAGAAGCCCGTGCAGCTTGACGACGAGCATACGGACCTGCAAAAATACATTGATGCACTGGAGGAATACAACCAGAAGGTGCGGACCCCAGTCACTCTTGAAGAGTTTCTCAATTATATCCTTGAGAATGGAGACAGCGACAATGATGAGGGGAATAACTCGTCAGAAGAATCCAAGGATTATGTAGCGAGTTGCCACATGGTTTCTCACTCGCCGTTAAAAGACGAAGAAACTCCCTCGGCGTCGGAGAACAACGCGAAGAAACTGAGAGCAAGACCGGAGCAAAAATCCTTGGAGCCGTCAGACGACTTGATTGCCATGTTGCTAAACGAAGTCCTTCAAAAGAGCAAAACTAACCAAAAGCGTGAAACGGCCATATACGAAAAGGCCAAGTGTCGGCGTCAGGATGAAGAAGCCGCGGCAAGGAAGAGTCACGAAGTACTTCAACCAAATCGAAGCACACTCGCGGCAGACAAAAGCAGGTATAAGACGGAAAAACGGTTCGCCAAAGCCCTGTCAATGGGAATGAAGCTGCCACCTTTCAAAGGAGATACTCCAGGGAGTACGTGCCTTGACGTAGCGGATGTACATTCAAAATACTGCTTATACCATCAGAGGGTCATACACCCTACCGAAGAGTGAAAAACCTTCAAGAAGTAGTGGCAGGGGTACGTTGCCCACAGATAACACTTCAAGTGAATGAAGCGCAAAACTCGTCGGGAATAGAGAAGCACGACGGATGAGCGTAAAGGAACAACTAGCGACTGTTATATGGTTGATGCCATTTCAACAAAAGGAAAATCTCAAGTTCTTACATTCGGGAGCGATTCTGACGAGGAAATAGCCCTCGGTCCTCTATTCAAGGAATCCACCTATGGAAAAGAAGAAGAGGTGAAAAACTGTGAGAACATTCAGCTGCGTAGCCGTACGTTGCCTGAAAAGAATCCCGGACCCTCAAACAAAGGTTCGGGCAAGAGAGATAAGGGGAAGGAAAAAGTCCCCGAGAAGATTGCCCTTGATGATAGAGTCGTCGAAAAGCTCACAGCCAAGGACCCGCCTAAGAAGAACAATGTGGATTACAATATCTTGGCACATCTGAGAAAGATGCCCTCACAACTGAGCATACTGGATGCTTTCCTCCTGTCCAAAGAGGCACGAGATTCTCTAATCAAGGCACTGCAAGAGCCTGATCAGTTCTAAGCTTTTCTTGCGGAAGAAAAGATGAAGGACAAGCTGGCAGAGATTCATACAGCTGACATCACATTCGGCGATGAAGATCTCCTCCTCGGGACGTGTTAGCACAACCGTCCATTATATGTAACCAGATAATGCCAGGACATCAAGACCGGGAAGATCCTGGTTGACAACGGGTCCTCCGTCAACCTTCTCAATGTGAAGGTGCTGAAGGAAATTTGCATGAACGTTCAACACCTGGCTCGGGACAAAATTACTATCTCTGGGTTCGACTCGCAGTCATCACGAACGCTTGGGTCCGTAATACTGACATTACGCTTCGGGATGCTCGTCACTGACATCAAGTTTCATGTCATCGAGGCCAAGACTTGCTACAATGTTTTTCTCGGCCGGCCTTGGTTACACGAGTACAACATCATCCCTTCTACACAACACCAGTGTATGAAGTATTTCAAAGACGGCCTCGAGTACACAGTTACGGGGGAGCTAAACCCATTCTCCGTAAATGAAGTCCACAAATATGAAGACGCCAAGTACTTCCTTCCAGACTTCAAAGACATGGAAAGATGTTATAAACCGGAGGATAAACAAAAAGCCTTTGCCACCATCCTGATCTTTGGGAGCGATACCGAGGAAGACGAAGAAATAGTTTACTCGGGGCAACTCCAAGGCAACAGGCCAAGACCATCTACTCCTATCTTGGTCTTTGGCAGCGACTCTGAAAACGAGGTCAACACAGAGTTCTCTGTTCGTCCATTAATACAAACCGTCACTGGAGCTGATCAGAGTTTACAAGTCATCATGGTTCCACATCAGTATTACAGAGAACTTGATGCGCTCGATACATACGGCGTGCAAGAGCTGCAGACCTTGTACGTTCCTCCTAGGCGAAAATGTGAAAAGACGATCCTCTTCTACCAATCTACGGAGACTAAAATGGAAAAAGAAGTCTAGCATGGTGCCGATTTTATGCTCGATAGGCTCCAACCAATCCGTTTGCCCAGATATTACGCAGAGGGATTGAAAAGGCTGTTAAGATGCCAAGGCGTACCCTTCAAACAAACCGCTCGACAAGCCCAGTTTTACAATAAGATTTGGGACATTCCCGGGACTTAGCGAAAAATGCCCAATGGAAGGGTAAAGACGATGGGACTTGGATACGTTTGGTCTAAGAAACGGGAGCGATTCCATAGCTGCCATGTCATAAATAACTCCGGTGGAGAAGCGAATGCATTTCCAGATAGCGTTGATGTCGAACCAGAGCGAGATCCCGCCGTGAGAATACCAAGCCCGTCATTTGAAGAACAGATTGACAAGCTAATAAGGGAAGCAGGTCAAAAGGTTCGAGATGACCACAGCCGTGAAATGGCCATTTACGAGAAAGCCAGGACGCAACGTCTTATTCAGCAGTCCACGGAAAGAGAAGACTATGACGCCCTTCATTCTCAACCTGCTGTGTGCTCTCATAGCAAGGAAAAAGTCCGATACACAAGAAACAACAATATCAAGAACGGAAATGGCGTTCAAAGACAGTGAAGCGGATCTAAGAAGACACGCGATCGAGAAAAAGTCGGCTGAAATCCGTCTTTTATGAAAAAGATGGGTCGGGAATACTCTTTCCCTCAAGACAAGACAAAGAAAATATTCAACCTTGTCATGAAGCATCAAATGATGACACTCCCGAAGTCTCGGCACCATGAGCAAATAAATGAGATCCATCATCCGGCTTATTGCTCCTACCACCGAGCAATAGGACATCCTCTTGAAGATTGCTTCACCTTTAAAGACTGGGTCGAAAACCAGTATCAACAAAGCAGGTTTGCTCTATCTGACAATTAGAGGGTAGCCCCGCCACGAAAGCATGAGCCAAAAGCAACCTACACTGCGACGGTAAGTCTAGATCAGCATCAAGCTTGAAAACGAGCTCGTACCTGCCACGTGATAACACTATCAAAAGAAGGAGAGCACGAGAATATGGACGACCTCTCCCGGTGCTTCGCAAATGAAGATGAGGACGAGGTGGTTTTAGAATTTCCACCGGCGCCAAAAGAGCTGGAAGATGGGATACACATCACAGTAGACAACCTGAGAAAAATCAACTTGGGGACGGAAAATGAGCCGAGGCAGACGTTCGTCAGTGAGCTGCTGTTTGAAAAGAAGGTGGCCACGCTAAAGTATGTCCTTACATAATATAAAGACTGCTTCGCATGGAATTATTCCGATATGCCGGGACTAGATCCAGAAATAGCGGTGCATAAACTGGGTATATCGTCGGATGTTAAGCCAGTTAAGCAAGCGCCAAGAAGAATGCGGCTCGAACTCGAGATGATCATCAATTCCGAAGTCAAGAAACTAATCGACTCCGGCTTCATCCAAGAAGTTCAATATCCCGACTGGATCGCCAACATTGTCCCAGTGATGAATAAAAATGGGACAGTATGCATCTGCGTGGACTTTCGGGATCTCAACAAAGCTTGTCCGAAGGATGACTTCCCAGTACCGGTTACCGAGCTGATGATCGATAACACGCCACTCATGAGGTATTCTCCTTCATGGATGGATCTTCAGGCTACAATCAAATAAAGATGCATCCTGAAGACCAAAAGCATACCGCCTTCCGGACTCTGCTAGGCATATTCTGCTATAAGGTGATGCCCTTCGTCTTGAAGAATGCAGGCGCTACCTACCAGAGGGCCATGACGAAGATCTTCGATGACCTCATACACGAGATCGTCGAATGCTATATCGACGACCTCGTGGTGAAAAGCAAATCGTACGAGGAGCACTGGGAGCATTTGAGAATAGTGTTCCAGCGTTTTCGGAAATATAATCTGAAGATGAACCCTCTGAAATGCGAGTTTGGATTCTCCTCAGGCAAATTCCTAGGATTCATCGTAAGACACCGAGGCATCAAAATAGACCCATCAAAGATCAAAGCGATTATAGAAATGCCCTCGCCAAGAACTCTTAAACAACTGCGGTCTCTCCAAGGAAAGCTCGCGTATATCCGACGGTTCATAACTAACCTCTCTGGCAAATGCCGCCCCTACAGCCATCTAATGAAGAAGGGGACCCCGTTCGTTTGGGATTGTAAATGCCAAAGTGCACTAGAAGAAATCAAGCAATATCCGCAGAACCCGCCGGTATTGACCGCTCCGGTCAAGGGAAAGCCTCTCATCCTGTACACAACAGCCCTTGATGGTTCTTTAGGCGTGCTATGGGCACAGGAGAACGACCAGGGAAAGGAGAGAGATTTCTACTATTTGAGTCGAGTTCTTCTGGGTGCAGAAAACAACTACTCCCATATTGAAAAGCATTGCCTGGCACTGATCTTCACGATAACGAAGCTTCGACATTATGCCTTGGCACATGAGGTCCATCTAATATAAAAGGTGGATCCTCTCAAATATTTGATGTCAAGAGCCATACTAACAGGAAGGCTTGCTAAATGGGCCTTCCGCTTGTTGGAGTTCTCGATAATATATCGACCCCTCAAAGCAGTAAAAGGCCAGGCCATCGCTGACTTTCTCGCTGAACATCCAATACCAGCTGACTTTCCCTTAAATTGCGAATTGCTAGATGAACATGCATTCGACGCAATCGACAGGAAGGAGGAAGGAAATAATGCCCGATGGGAACTCTACTTCGATTGGGCATCTTCCATGAAAAAGTGAAAGAAAAACACCCCTATAATTAAAGCTGGGTGGGCCTTATCTTCGTGACTCCACGAGGAGGGATAATGCATTTCTCCCTTTCATTAACAGAGCCGAGAGCAAACAACGAGGCTGAGTACGAAGCTTTGATAGCAGGTCTTGAGATTGCTGTTGACATGGGCATCGAAAACCTCCTTATATATGGAGACTCCCAGCTGGTCATTAGCCAAGTAAATGGTGACTATCAGACGTGCAAGCCAGAACTGATCAGGTATGGTGAAAGAGTGCAGCAACTACTGACGCAAATCCCTTCCTACATCCTGGAAAGCATACCAAGCGCGGAAAATAGCAAGGCGGATGCGTTACCCAAGCTCGCTAAAGAACTGGCCGACGAAAACCTCGATGACGTAAGGATCATTGTGCAAAGCCACCGAATTCTCGCGCCAGCAGACATATTTCCGGAGTTGTCTGAAGAAAAGGAAGCAACCAAACAAGCAGCCTTCCAAATGGAGGATGAAAAAAGACTAAGGATTGGAGAGAAGTCTTCATAGACTACTGCAAATCCCATCGAACACCTGAAGACGCGTTGTCAAGGCATTAGCTCATGCGGCGAGCTCTGTCTTTTGCCTTCGTCAATGATACTCTTTATAAGAGATCATTTGACTGTCTATGGCTAAGATGCCTGGGACCAAAAGAAGCAAGGAGAGTCGTCCAAGAAACTCACGATAGACTCTGCGGTTCTCACTAAGCCGGGCCAAAGATGAAGCTAAAGATCAAGAGAATGGGTTACTATTGGCCCACGATGATTCAGGACTATCTCGAATATGTGAAGCAGTGTCACTCGTGCCAAATTCACGGGGATTTCATCCACCAGCATCTGAATCCACTACATCCAACATTGGCTAGTTGGCTGTTCGAAATGTGGGGAACCGAAATAATTGGGCCTATCGAACCAGCGTCATCTAAAGGACATCGGTTTATATTGGCAACAACCGATTACTTCTCTAAGTGGGCAGAAGTAGTACCGCTAAAGAAAGTGAAGATGGAGAACATCCTCCATTTCTTCAGGACACATGTCATCTACCGATTCGGCACTCTGCGACGAATCATCTTGGATAATGGGCCGGCCTACAAAAACCATAAGATCAGCCGCTTCGCACAACAGCATAATATAGATTGGAGATACTCTTCAGTCTATAATCCCCGAGCTAACGGTCTAGCTGAGGCTTTCAACAAGACCTTGACGAAGATCATAAAGAAAACAGTGTCCAGAAACAAAAAGGACTGGCATGAGAGATTGCTTGAAGCTCTCTGGGCGTATCGAACCACGTTCAAAATGGCCACAAATACAACGCTATTCGCGTTGGTATTTGGCACGGAAGTGGTACTTCCCTTGGAGATAGAGCTACCCTCTCTACGAGTAGCAGTTCGATATAAGCTGATAGATGAAGAAAACCTATCTTCGGCTTGAGGAGCTCGATGCCCTTGATGAAACTCATCTTATGGCACAACAAAACCTGGAAGCATACAAAGTAAGGATGACGCGCTCATACGAAAGACTGACTAGGCCGAGAACATTCGGCCAAGGCGAGCTCCTGTTAGTCGTAAAAAGACCTATGATCCCCAACCGTGCAGAATGGGGGAAATTAGAGCCAAACTATGAAGGTCCGTACATCATAGACAAGGTCTACCAAGGTGGGGCCTACTTGCTCATGAATATGCATGGCGAAAGACCCTTCCGGCCAATAAACGGCCGGTTCCTTAAGAAATACTATGCTTGACAAGTCGCAGCTTAGGTTAATGATAGATGATGACGCTCGTGTCCACTCGCTGTCTTCCTGAGTCTAAACTCTATATGTAGTATCCAGCAAAACTCCGCCTCGAAACTAACAATGGACCGAAATATCCCTAAACTAACAATGGACCGAGATGTCCCTAAACTAATAATGGACCGAGATGTCTTTAAACTAAATACATCGCCTCAAACACGGTGATAGTGGAATTCAAGTCCACAAGTCCCAGTAGTGAAGACTGCAACTCAAATCTCGCTAGCTACATAGCTGCCCCGGTGGCGAAGTCCTCCCTAAGTGCCATTGGCAAACGGAGGGGTAAAAAACGGTACGTCCACAAGCGAAATGGGCATGGATGAAAACCCGAAAGGGTTTCGTGAGTAAAAAAAGCAGGGCTACCGGTGAGTTTGTGAAAACCCGAAAGAGCGTGATCTCGTTAAAATAAAAACACCTGCAAGGTCCTCTCGATCTTGTAAGGAGAAAATACTTGCGTGAGATCCTTACGACTCACAAGGGAGAAACACACTTAGGAATCCCCAAGATTCTTAAGAAGAAATTACACTTACGAGATCTTTACGACTGGTAAGGAGAATTCTCCCTATGAGACCCTCACGGCTCATAGGGTTCAAAAGCCTTAAGATACTGGGACCTGAACCCGTTCTTAAGCCGTCACACTCTCCAAGTTACCCTACAGGCGGTACAATGCCGGCCCTCGTATACAATCCATGGGCACAAATAAACGTTTCCCCCACCAAGATTCCACCAATTACGAGGAATGTCCTCATATGGTGAACGACACTTGTAAGTCCTCTCGACTTATAAGGAGAAAATACTCTTATGAGATCCTTACAACTTATAAGAGAAAACACCACTTAGAAGTCCTTACGACTTCTAAGGAGAAAATACACCTACAAAATCTTCACGACTCATACGGAGAAATAACTTTATGGGACCCTTACGGCTCATAAAGTCGAAAAGTCTTAGTCGACAGGATTCTAACCCTGTCTACTAAGCCACCTTTGTTCAAATCAGCAAAGGCAAATAATGATTCGCTCCTGGCAATATTCCAGTTGTAGCGATGCTGATGTCTAAATTGGTATCAAATTCTAAGTCCTTTCAAGGTAAATGATGATTCGCTCCTGACAATATTCCAGTCACAGCGATGTTGATGCCTGAACAAGTTTCAATTTTTAAGTCCTTTCATGGCAAATGATGATACGCTCTTGGCAATATTCTAGTCGTAGCGATATTGATGCTAAGATTGGTATCAGATCTCGAGTTCCATACTCGCAATAAAAATCAGCGAGCAAAAAATGCATATGAAATAGCCGAAATGATGGGGCAACTCCTAATAAAAAATCAGCGAGCAAAATATATGAATATAAAAACAGCCGAAATGTTTGGGCAACTCGCAATAAAAAGCAGCGAGTAAAAAGAAAAAACAGCTGAAATGATTGGGCACCGTGAAAAATAGCCGAAATGATTGAGCAATCGCAACTTTAGTGATATAAAAAGCTGAAATGATAAAGCATCACGGAAAGAAAGAATAAAAAAGGAAACTTCTGCCCTACAGGTGAGTCCACATCGACCCCTGTATACAATTCATAGGAACAAACGAAAAAGGTAACCATATTTTCCCACCAGGCTCCATTAGAAGGAGAGCCAGGTTTCGACGGCAACATCTATAGCCTAGAAATTAACAACGACGTTTCTTCTCACTATAGTAGGATGCAGACGCTACGTCAACAAAATGGAGCCATGGAAAAATCCCTAGTTCCAAATCTCGATGGTTCACAGACAGCCTAGAGACCAACAACGGCGTTTCTCCTCACTCTAGCAGGATGCAGATGCGACGTCAACAAATGACCCCAGGGTCAAAACAACGTAGTCATGGCAAAGTCCCTAGTTCCAAATCTCGACGGTTCACAGATAGCCTAGAGATCAACAACGGCGTTCCTTCTCACTGTAACAGGATGCAGATGCAACGTCAACAACCGACCCCAGGGCCAAAACAATAGAGCCATGACAAAGTCCCTAGTTCCGAGTCTCAACGGTTCACAGATAACCTAGAGACAACCTCGACATTCGTCACAATATAGCAGACACAATGTCAACAAATGAAGCAAAGGAAGATCCCTAACTTCAGGGTCTTGACGATAACTTAAATAAAACCTAAAAGACTATCGGAGATCATCCCACACCAGCGCGGAGTGGTCATGACTCATCGGGGCTCCCAAATTGAGTCTATCCTCAAGTAAAAAGCGGCATGGAAAATCCCTAACGCTTGATCTTCCGACGGTAATATGACCTGGGAGATTACTTGAAGACATCTTGTCCAGCCCCCGAAGGGATCAGAAACACGACAGTCGTAGGACTACTCGAATAGTAAGATTGCATATCGGGGAATACATCGGCCAACGTGACGGTACGACGGACAAAAACCCTAGTACCACAGACCCTAATGGACTTCTATCAGTAGAGGTTAACTGTGACGTTAGGACATTCTTGCGAGAACTTCTAGATTCGTATCGACTCGTAAGGAAAATAATGTTCCTGCGAGAACTTCTTGACTCGTCTTGACTCATAGGGAAAAAGCCTTAGGCAACGAGGATATCAACCTGTTCCCTAAGCACTGGGGCCCTACAAGTAGGTCCAAGATGGACTATTGTATACTATCCATGGGCCACACTCTTCAAAGTCGAATATCGACAAGGAGGGAAAAACCACTTACGAGTCCTTTTGACTTGTAAAGGGGAAAAGTCTCTTGTGAGATCCTTACGACTCTCAAGGGAAAAAGCACTTAGGAGTCCTCACGACTCTGTTGGGTGTTTTTCGTCACCCCATTGAGATGAGAATACGTGCGCTCTTGTCAGGCGCATTACAGATTCCCCCTGTCTAGGGTAGGCTGGGGTTTATTGATTGTGTGGATCCGAATCTCCGGCAGCCGCGGACTAAGCTGCCGTTAATTACCCGTCGCCTTTGGAGCGAGAGAACCTCTGATTGACGGGTTAAACTGGTCATGCGAACCCAATGTGCAGTGTTGTGTTTTGAAGGGGTTTTGGATATACCGGGGGCCCCGCAGAGCTTTTACGGGGGTCCCGCTACTCGGATAGCGGGCTGAGGGTCAAGGGGGCCAGCAGCCCCCTTGGGGGTACGGGGCAGCAACCCGTTAGAAATTTTTTCTAACGGGGGAGGTATTTCTAGTGTGGAGTGTGTGTAAAATGGGGTAAAAAGACGTCCAAAGGACGCGTGATCGCCAGCGCTAGGCGCTTTGGCGCTGGAGCTAGCGCTTTGGGCGCTAGCGTCTCACGTGCCTGGCACATGGGCGCTCTAGCACTAGCGCCTCACGTGCCCGGCATGTGGGCGCTCTAGCGCTAGCGCTATGGGCGCTAGCGCCTCACATGCCTGGCACGGAGGCGCTCGGGGCGCTAGCGCTTTGGGCGCTCGGGCGCTATCGCTTCAGGCGCTAGCGCCTCACGTGCCCGGCATGTGGGCGCTCGGGCTCTAGCGCTTTGGGCACTCGCGTTTTGGGCGCTAGCGCCTCACGTGCCCGACATGTGGGCGCTCAGGCGCTAGCGCTTCACGTGCCCGGCACGTGGGCGATTGGGCGCTAGCACTTCGGCAAAGGCGCTCTCTGAACATACAAAAGGGAAAGAAGAGTCAGAAGCCATAGGACCTACACAAAGAGAGACGAGGGTTAGTTATCAACGCTATGTTCTGAACTCTGACACTTGGTACTTAAAAAATTGTACCGCACTGCAATGCAGAATAAAGGGACAAAAGAAGGACCCACAATATTAAGATGACGTCCCATCATTGATGGGGCAGTCAATCATTAAGGATGAAATCCTAAGAGGATTCTCATTTAATGAGAAACCTCATTTGGCTAAGGAGTTAAACTCACTCGAGATCTGTCCTCTGCAAACGGATTTCATATCTATCAACTTTAATTAAGAGGGGAATAAAATTCCCCCAAAAATTTCTAAGAGCTATGCTCTGTAAAGAAGATGGGATAATCTACCAGAATGTTAAAAAGCAAAGCTTTTTAACAGGGTAAAACCCCAAGATCTTTAAGATCTGCAAAACAAACGCTAAGGGTTCTTCATGGAAGATGAGCGATGCTCTGATTAATAGGTTAAGCAACCCTAAAATACATTTTAAGATCTACGATCTAAGAAGAGCAAAGCTCTATTAAGGAGTTCGATTATGATCCTTACCAAATCTTTGGGCAGAGTTCTAACTCTAGAAGGGATTTCTTTGGGCAGAGATCTAAGCCGTGAAAGGAGAATTAAATTCTCAGAAAAAAAGAAGAATAAAAGAAGATGAACGACAGTCATCTCAAGGGCTAAAGGCCCTACTTATAGGAACAGGAAGTCGATTTAACTTCAAGAAAATCCAATGGTGGAAAAGCTGGCACCACTGCACTCACATGTGAGCTACGTGAGCGTAATGGTGGAGGGGCATTTGTTTCCTCAATAAAAGAGCAAAGCTCTGTTCAAAATTTGAAAGGCAGCGCCAAGAGTTAAAAACTTTGAGGCAGCGCCTCACGTGCCTTGCACGAAGGCGCTAGCGCCGAGAGTTAAAAACTCCGAGGCAACGCCTCACGTGCCTCGCACGCGGGCGCCAGTGCTAGAACTAAAAGCTCTCTGATCAGATAGAATCGTTGGATCAAAGATCCAACGGAGATGATAAATCATCAAAATACAGAATTAAATTATGTTGAGGAAATATTTCTCAAATCTTTCTAAACAAGAAAGATTACTCTCTGTAAAACAGAGTGTCGTTGGATTAAAAAATCCAATGGTGATTAAAAAATTGCCCATATACAGAAAAATTCTGTATGGGAAAATATTTCCCTAATCTTGTTAAAAACAAGAAAAATATCTTCTGTAAAACAGAAGTCCTTGGATCATAGATCCAACGGTGGATAAAATCCCCAAATCAATCAGGATCCCTCAACGAGAGATTTTCTTAACTAAATCAACAGACTAGCCTCTACTATATAAAGGACCCAAGACTTCAAGTCTTGTATAGAGAAACCCCCCATAAGCTTTAGGGGAAGCAAGAAGAAAGCCCTAAGAGGGAAGAAAAGAAGAATACCTCTCTTCGAGGTAAATAAAAATAATAATAGATATCAGAGCATCTTATCTGCATATCCAAGGGTTTAACCCTTATAAAAGAACTTAGTTCTGTCCCTGGATATGAGATTCATGAGACAAGTCTTCCACAAATGAGAATTTAATTCTCATAGGGATAAACTTGTTCTTAGGGAAGATCCAGAAAAGAACAGAGAATTGAACTCTTCAGAACATAATACACGAAGAAAACCTAGCGCCGAGCGCCTCACGGGTCCCTCACGTGGGCGCTGCTCAATAAAGAGTGCTTAGCACTCAGTGGTTGGCGCTCAGCGCCAAGCGCCTTACGTGTCCCGCACGTGGGCGCTGCTCAATAAAGAGTGCTTAGCACTCAATGGTTTTAGCGCCAAGCGCCTCACGTGTTTCTCACGTGGGCGCTGCTCAATAAAGAGTGCTTAGCACTCAATATTTGGCGCCTAGCGCCAAGCGCTTCACGTGCTCCGCACGTGGGCGCCATAAAAAGTGTTTAACGCTGCATAAAAAATAAAAAAAGGGGGAAAGCAAAGCAAATTATGAGTGTCAGAACCATATGAATGCTCAGCATTGTTTGCACAGAAAAGGGATTGAGCCTAAGCAAGTGTTTAACACTTTATTCAAAGACTGAGTGGGCTGAGTCCAAGTTGACCAAATCCCTAATTCAGATCAACCGATCCTATGTGCTCATCATTTTCCGAACACGACTACTGATCTTCCAACGGACATTGGTTCATGGGTACATCTCTTCACACCTCTGATACATGTCATTGTAATTCTTCAGCGTCTTCAGAGAGGTGGTGGGTCCTGATAACCAATAACTCTTTGGTGCAATCCCAAATTGACGGGCACATCTCAATACGGACCACAACCTCCTTATACTAGCTACGGACCGCAACGTCCTTAAACTAACAACGGACCGTAACGTCCTTAAACTAAAACAATGGAGCACAAATGCTTTTTTGTTGGGTCTGAATGATCCTAAAATCCCGTTGAGTAGATCTTAGTCTAAAATTAGACTAACGTATCATCAACAAACATTTAAGTTGATCTTAATCTCAAACGAGATTAACGATCCTTAAATCAACCCAAACCCAAATCTAAGAATATACGGATTTGGACTAATTCACGCCCTACGGGCGACAACATAAATTAGTCTCCGTATACAATCCACGGGAAACCAAAAATAAAACAAACACACACAACATGAAGTGACCTTCTGGAGTAGGAGAAAGTGGTTACCATAATGCGGTAACGTAATTAACTGTAGGGGCTTGTGCCTTCAGGGAAGAGCGTCCCCACAATAAAAAAAACCCCTCACAAACGAGGGGGAATCTGACGAAGTTTGCTACAACGGCCGCATCCGTCCAAACCTCCGATACACCGTGCCATAAATCAACTTGGCATCTTCGGAGAGGTGGATGGATAAACCCAAATAATATCTGCCCCCAAATTCAGGCAAGACATTTGTCTTCCCCGTTTTCGGCGGTGAACAGGCGCCGATGGCCGGATCAGTGCTGTTATTATCGCTACGAGAGGTTTAGACATCCATCCCTACTCTCGTAACATGATAATAGAATTGATCTCGGCTTCCGACCATATCAATCTTGGTGGTCACAATACAGGGGATTTAGACATCCATTCCAGCCCTTGTGTTGTGATTCTAGGAGTGGTCTCGGTCTAAGCGAGGCGATCGGCCCTCTGCTCAGTCCGGTAATAAACGACCGAGTGATTTAGACGTCCATTACTACTCTCGGGTATTAAGAGTAGACCGAGCGGTGTGGCTGATAAATTATGATTCAGCTAGAAGCTCGTTGTGTATGAGATTTAGATGTCCATCCCTGCTCTTGCACTCGATCTTCAAGACGAGATCATAATCCAAGAGTTTGAGAGTTTGTTTTTATTATCAGATCATATGTATCTGTAACCCAATTTTATCAATAATATAATGGCTGGATGACTGTTATCTTTATTGTGTTGTCTATAACCAAGGGGTCTATTTCTATTTTATTAAGGAAGAATTATTGTTCTTCGCTTCCTCTAAAGACGGCCCATCCATAGAGAGAGACAGTGTCATGCTAATTATTTTTGTCTTTAGTGCAGATCTAATTTTAGAGCGAACACCTTTTTGGCACGACCGATAGAACACCGCTGTTGTATGGTACAAACCCGATCTGATACCAGCAAAGATCCTGATTTCCAGCACTTGTCATTAGTAGAAAGAACAACGCGGTGGAAAACTAAGTGATCAGAGAAGATGAGTGATGGCATTAATAACCAGAATCAAAATGAAGCACCTCCGAACTAGAGCAACTCCGTTGCATCAAAAAAAGGCTTCAAGTTTGGCAAACCCTCCATCGAACAACGATGAACCACCAACGAATCTTACCAACAAAAAACTTCTCGAGGGAATTAATCCGCGGATTGACCAAATGGTGCCCGCTTTTGGTCGCCAGATGATGGAAGCGAACCAGCAAGCCTTCCACGCTTTACCAGCGATGCTGATCTAGACGGAACAACCTTTATAAGAAGCAATGAACACGACTAACAGAAGTTCCAACCAAATGGTCGCAGCTATGGATAGGTTGGCAGCGGTCGCTGGATCTTTGGGGACCAAACCTCAGCACTTCGGTGTCCTAAATTTGGAGGCTCCTACGGTCGGTTCGGCTCCGAATGCACCAAATAACAACCCTGGCAGGCATGCTGTAGAGTTACCTAGCATGGCAACAAGGTTTCGGGAGGATCGACTATGCCATTTTAACCCTAACCATAGAATCTTAACTAGAGAATTAGACAATACATGCATGTAATTATCTTTACATCTAAGTGAACAAGGAATACAACCTTTGTAGACTGGTCTTTCACTTCAATAGCTCCGTATAGTAGTCCCTTCGCTCCAAGTAGTGAATTTTCGGACTCTAGAGAGGCTCCACAAGATAAAATGAACAAACTTGCTTAAAGTCTTCGAGGCCGAAGATGATCTACGTCGAGGAGACACTAACTCAAGCCACCTCTTCATTAATTTGGAATTAGTGAAGAAACAACCTAAACTAAATGGCTAATCTAGTATAGGTCGATGAAGTAGGAATTTTGCTCACTTTAGAAATATTTTTCTCACTAATTTTCTTCACCTCCTCAAAACCTAGAGAGCTCACTTTTGATGAAGAAGAAGACGGAGCCAATAATGTTATGGCAACCATGGGTGAGAAATATCTTATATAACTCATGTAGAGACTTAACCATGGCTTAAGGTAATGGTTGGGTTAATAAATATCTAATGTAAAACTAAACCAGTGGACTAAGTCAATGGTTCTACAAGCTTCCACTAAGCTCAACCATGTGACTAATTTCCAACTAATTAGTGATTTACTTTAAGTAAATAAAACCCCACATTATCATAAGCATGGTGTAGTCTCATACACCCATGTAGCATGTAGCAACAAGCATGACACAATAATATACACTACACACACACACATTAAGTGTACACATGTGAGAAAAAGAAATGCTTAAGTGAGCTAATATTAGTTAATGTAAATTAATATATCAAATATATAATTATATATTAAATCATTAAATCAACACTTGATTTAATAATCCGGCTATATCACATATAACCGACTAATATCATATGTATCACTTATCGAATCAACACTTGATTGATAATCCGGCTATATCACATATAACCGACCGATATCACATATCACGAGAATAGAATACGGTATCATATACACGTATTAATCTCCGTCCCCCACATATCACATATGTGCTCCTACTTCATTTCGCATGAGCTAGGAAACCTCTGTGTAGGACTCTAAAGACTTGTCAATACGCCGGCAGCAGGTGATAATCATATTAGTCACCCACAAGCCGTCAGCAGTACTAGCTAGACATAACGGTTACCTGGGTATTGAGCGATCAGAAGATCAACAAGCAAGCTTGTCTAAACTCCCGCAAAGCCTGTCAGTAACACTATCGTACAGTCCAATCTCTTCGTCTGATATGTCGCATATCTAGTCTAGGGGTGGTAAACGTCAGACCCCAGTATCCGATAAGTCATGCCGATGTGAGGCTCATAATGGTCCAGGAAATAACTGATAACACTTACCAGTAAATATCTGTATCAGCCCTGTCCAGGGACTTCCTGTTATAGCCAATCGAGCACAGCGCAATATCAACCCCCAATATCGAGAGAGGCGGATCCCTTCCTATCGCTCATTGCCTCCATGTGACTCGGGACTGTAACCAAAAGCCACCGTTTTGCACGTTCTCTTGAACGTGGTAAGGTGGAAATCAAAGCACAGTAGGAATCACACAAAACTCTATAACGATCTCGGGTCTACAGACTAACCTGTACCAGTGTCACCAGAGAACTGCTATCTGACGCTATGTATAATACTATCTAGGAGTTCTCGGCGAGTCCTGTTCAGTGTACCCAGTCTCCACTGAGCACCCATATACTATCTTTGTTGTCAAACACCAATGGACGTGGGATCATTCATCGCCCATCATATGGGTCAAGAAGCGTATACGCTAGTTTACTTTGGAATATCGATGCACTGTCTCGATACAACCTCGACTAGGAGTGTTCTCCGCCGAAAGACGGGATACGCGACCACGTAGGTCCGTCTCGCCTTAATTTGGGGGACAGATGCTATTTGGTTTTATCCGTCCACCTCTCCGAAGATGCCAAGTTGATTTATGGCGCCAAGTTGATTTATGGCACCATATATCGAAGGTTTAGACGGATGCGGCCGATATAGCAGACTTCGTCAGATTCCCCCACATTTGAGGGGTTTTTGATTGTGGGGACGCTCTTCCCTGCAGGCGGAAGCCCCTGCAGTTAATTACGCTATCGCATCGTGGTAACCACTTTCTCCTTCTCCAGATGGTCACTTCGTGTCGTGGGTGTTTTTTTATTTTTATTTTGGTTGCCCGTGGATTGTATACGGAGACTAATTTATGTTGTCGCCCATAGGGCGTGGATTAGTCCAAATCCGTATTTTCTTAGATTTGGGTTTGGGGTTGGGTTTAAGAATGCGTTAGTCTCATTTGAGAATAAGATAAACTTAAACGTTTGTTAAGGATATGTTAGTCTAATTTTAGACTGAGATCAACTTAACGGGATCGTTTAGATCCAACAAAAGAGCATTTGGGCTCTATTGTTTTAGTTTAAGGACATCTCGGTCCAATGTTAGTTTAAGAACATCTCGGTCCAATATTAGTTTAAGGACATCTCGGTCCAGTTTAAAGACATCATAGTCTATAAAGGTTAAGGACATCATAGTCCATGAAATTAAGGACCCCACAGTCCGAGGTTAAGAACATCATAGTCCATGGGTTTAAGGGGCCCCACAGTCCATAAAGTTTAAGGACATCATAGTCCAGTTTAAAGACGTCATAGTCTGTAAGATTTGCTAGTTGTCGGGACCCGTCACCTCTTTGAAGACGTTGAGGGATTACAACGACAAATATCAGAGGAGTGAAGAGATGTACGCTTGAACCAATATTGGTTGGGCGATATGTATTTGAATTGATTTAAGAATCGTTAATCTCGTTTGGGATTAAGATCAACTTAAATGTTTGTTAAGCATATGTTAGTCTAATTTTAGACTAAGATCTACTTAACAGGATCATTTAGATCCAACAAAAGAGCATTTGGGCTATGTTGTTTAGTTTAGGGACATTGCGGTCCAAGTTCAGATGCCAATATGGGTTTGGAAATGCACCAGATAGTTATTGGTCATTGGGACCCACCACCTCTCTGAAGACGTTGAAGATTACAACGACATGTATCAGAGGTGTGAAGAGATGTACTCTTGAACCAAAATTGATTGAAAGGCTCTGGGTTTTGCTTTGAATGTCATATGAGATGACCAATTTTGGAAGACAAGAGTGTATTTGACGTTCAGTCAAAAGGGAGGGTCCTGCCACTGGAAGACTTAGCTAATTTGGGTTAAGATCGGTTAGAATATAGTGTTAAACACTAAAGTAGACTCGTCTATCACGTGCTCCCACGTGATGCGCTTAAAATAGTGTTAAACACTAAGGATGCAGCGCACAAAATAGTGTTAAACACTAAAAAAAAGAAGCGCTCACGTGGGGTCACATGAGACGCTTGAGTGTTGGGCCCAAACTTCTTTTATTTTATTCTCAGAATATACACTTTGCCTTTATGACCATCACGTGCGAGCACGTGATGGGTATCCATGATTTGGATATTAACTCAGTTTTTACTCGTTTTCTCTTTTTGTCAGGGGTCACGTGGGGACATGTACGGCGCCCAAAATCTATTTTGACTTGGCTTTGTTCTCTTTATTTTGAGGAATTTATCCAAGGGTCATGTGGGAGCACGTGACCCCATCTCATTCATTCTTTTTTTGACCATTGAGGGGAGGGTCACGTGTTGCCACGTGATCAGGTTGTGTACTGATTTCTTTTACGTGCATGGAGAGTTAGATCCCTTGTTTAAGAATTAAATTCTTTTATAGGGTTAAACTCTAATTTTATTTAGAGGAATTAAATTTCTATGTATTTAGAAGAATTAAATTCTTTAAACTCAATTCTCCTTCTAAGTTTTGGATCTGCATGGCAGAATCTCCCCGATGAGAATTAAATTCTCAACTTATGGGGAGATCTGCTTCTGCAGATCTTCAACCATGAAAAAGAACTAAGTTCTTATATTAAAGGTTAAACCCTATCTTTGTTGGAGGAATTAAATTCCTATTTGGTTTGTGGGAGAATAAAATTCTCTGAACTTAGGTCCTCTCTTAGGCTTTAGATCTGCATGGCAGAATCCCCCCGATGAGAATTAAATTCTCAACTTATGGGGAGATCTGCTTCTGCAGATTTTTGACCAAAGGAAGAACTAAGTTCTTATTCAGAAGAGTTAAACTCTTAGTTTGAGAATTAAATTCTCTTTTTGTTTTGTAGGAGCTTATAGAATAATCTCTTTCCCTCTCTTATCTAGGGTTTCTTTCTTTTCTGAAGAGATCTTTCTTCTTTTTTGGAGAATTAAATTCTTTTCTTTTTTCTCTCTGTTGTTGTATTTCTCTCCTTTTCTCTTCTCTTCGTGGCTCCTATTTATAGGAGAAAGAAAAGAATCAGTTTGTTTAGTCAATCTTTCATTGAAAGATTTTATTGATTTTATAACCAATATAATCTGTTAGATCACTCGGTGAATTTTATTCACCATTGGATTTTTAATCCAAAAGATATTTTGTTTGTTGTTCCTGGCAGATTTTAGGAAAATATTTCCTTGTATAGAATCTTTCTATAAATTGGTGATTTTTAATCACCATTGGATTTTTAATCCAACGGTGCTCCACTTTACAGAGCGCAATCTTTTTGTTTGGAAAGATCTAGGAAAATATTAGGGTTTTTGATTTCCCTTAATTAGAATTTAAATCTATTAGTTCAGAAGGTTTAAGAGCCTATCACGTGTTAGCACGTGACCCTACTGATTGACCATTTAATTAGAATTTAATTCTATTAGTTCAGAGATCTTAGGAACCCATCACGTGTTGGCACGTGACCCCTGTTATGTGTGGGCACGTGATGCCCCATTTAGGGTTTTCTTTCCTTTGACTCAGAGAGTTTTAAGACCCTATCACGTGGTGGCACGTGACCCACTGCTTAAGCATTTAACCGGAATTTAATTCGATTCTTTTAAAGAGCTCGGGAACTCATCACGTGTCGGCACGTGACCCCTGGTCACGTGTGGGCACGTGATGCCCCATTGGGGTTTTTTCTTGCTGTTTTATTATACTTTTTAATTCCTTTCAGTGGGTTTAAAGGCCCATCACGTGTGGGCACGTGGTCCCTTTTGATCAGAATTCAATTCTATTAGTTCAAAGGGTTCAGGAATCCATCACATGCTGGCACGTGACCCCATCTCAAATTGTGTATCTCAGCGCCTATAACTTTGCTCATAGAAGGTCACGTGTCCCCACGTGATGCCCGATCACGTGTGGACACGTGATGCTCCTCTTTTTTATTTTCTTGCTGCTTTATTCAGTTCCCATGAGGGAACAAATGCCCCTACAGCGTTGTTCTCACGTGTTTGTATGTGAGTGCAACGCTGTCATCTTTGTGGTCGTTGGATTTGCCTAGGGAAGGGGGTCGATGAACCGTTTCCCATCACATCCTATAAATGCCAGGGTCTCTTTAGAAGCGCCTCCACTCTTTCATTTTCTTCCTTGTTCATTTTTCTTTGAGAATTTAATTCTCTTCCTTAGAGCTCAGTTCTCTGTTCCAAAAACTTTCAGAGCTCAATTCTCTTCCTTAGAGCTCAGTTCATTGCCTTGAGGGGTCGGTATGTCACCGAGAATTCCATTAAGAGTAGGGCCCACTTAGAGAGCCATCCCGTTAATATGGATTTTGACATCAAATATTTGAGAGGATCCACCTTTGATATGAGATGGACCTCATGTGCCAACGCATAGTGTTTGAGCTTCGTTATCGCGAAGATCAACGCCAGGCAGTGTTTTTCAATGGGGGAGTAATTGCTTTCTGCCCCAGGAGAACTCGACTTAAATAGTAGAGGGCTCTCTCCTTCCCTTGGTCATTCTCTTGTGCCTATAGCGCACCTAAGGAATCTTCAAGGGCAGTTGTATACAGAATGAGGGGCTTTCCTTTGACTGGAGCGGTTAGCACCGGAGAATTCTGTATTTATTGCTTGATTTCGTCCAGTGCGCTTTGGCATTTGCTATCCCAGATGAATGGGGTTCCCTTCTTCATCAAGTGACTGTAGGGGAGGCATTTTTCGGAAAGGTTAGCTATGAACCGCTGGATATACGCGAGCTTCCCTTGGAGAGACCGCAGTTGCTTCAAAGTTCGTGGGGAGGGCATTTCCATAATCGCCTTGATCTTTGACGGGTCGATTTCGATGCCTCGATGTCGTACAATGAACACTAGGAATTTACCTGAAGAGACTCCGAATGCGCATTTGAGAGGGTTCATCTTCAGATTGTATTTCCGAAGGCGCTGGAACACTATTTTTAGATGCTCCCAATGCTCTTCGTGCGATTTTATTTTTACCACGAGGTCGTCGATATAACATTCGACAATCTCGTGTATAAGGTCATCAAAGATCTTCGTCATGGTCCTCTGATAGGTGGCACCGGTGTTCTTTAGACCGAAGGGCATCACTTTGTAGCAGAATATGCCTAGCGGAGTCCGAAAAGCATTATGCTTCTGGTCTTCGGGATGCATTTTTATCTGATTGTATCCTGATGAGCCGTCCATGAAGGAGAAAACTTCATGAGTGGACGTATTATCTATCATCAGTCCGGTGACCGGTACTGGAAAGTCGTCCTTCGGGCAAGCTTTGTTGAGATCCCGGAAGTCCATGCATATGCGCACTGTCCCATTTTTCTTCATCTCTGGGACGATGTTGGCGATCCAGTCAGGATACTGAACCTCTTGGATGAAGCCGGAGTCGATTAGCTTCTTGATCTCGGCGTTGATGCTCATTTTAAGCTCGAGCCGCATTCTTCTCGGTGCTTGTTTGATCAGCTTGACGTCCGGAGATATCGCCAATTTGTGGACGGCTATTTCTGGATCCAATCCGGGCATCTCGGAATAGTTCTATGCGAAACAGTCTTTATATTGCATGGACACGTCTTTTAGCGTAGCCATCTTTTCTTCGGACATCAACTCGTTGACGAATGTAGGTCGCGAGTCGTTTGCCGTCCTCAAGTCAATTTTTCTGAGGTTATCCGCAGTAGTGTGTATCCCATCTTCCAGCTCTTTTGGCACCGGTGGAAACTCTGAGATCACTTCGTCATCATCGTTTTCGAAGCACCAAGAGGGGTCGTCCATATTCTCGAGCACTCCTTCTTTTGTCAGCGTTATTACGTGACAGGTATGAGATTGTTTCTAAGATTGATGTTGATCTGGTTCTACTCTCATCGCATAAGTGGCTTTTGATTCATGCTTCCATGGCGGACTTAACCTCCAACTATCTGATAGAGCGAATCTGCCGAGTTGATACTGGTCTTCAACCCAGTCTTTGAAGGTGAAGCAGTCTTCAATAGGATGTTCTATCGTTCGGTGATAGGAGCAATAGTCTGAGTGATGAACCTCATTTGCTCGGTCGGGGTGCTTGGACTCCGGGAGTGTAATCATCTAATGTTTCATGACGAGGTTGAAGATTTTCTTTGTCTTTCCTTAGGGAAAAGAATATGCTCGACTCATCTTCTTTATAAGAGACGGATCTCGGCTGCTCGATTTTTGATCCCGTGACTTCTTGGATCCACTTCGTTGCTGTCGAACGTTTTTTCCATTCTTCAGTTTGTTTTTGTTTTTGCGTCGGGTCTTCTGTATGACAGACTGGCAATGAAGGGCATCTTCATTCTCTGTAGCCTGCTGAAGGAGGCGTTGCGTCCTGGTTTTCTCGTAGATGGCCATTTCGTGGTTATGATCATCCCGGACCCTTTGACCCGCTTCCCTTATTAGCTTGTCCATCCGTTCTTCAAACGGCGGATTTGGCATTTTCATGGTGGGACCTCGTTTTGGTTCAGGGTTAGCGTCTTTTAACAGAACATCTCCCTCTTCATCGAAGTTATGTACGACGTAACTGCCATGGACTCGCTCCCGTTTCTTGGATTGAATATTTCCGAGCCCGATCATTTCCATTCTCCCGGTGGGCAATTTTCGCTGAGTTCCGGGGACGTTCCAAATCCTATTGTAGAACTGAGCTTGTCGAGCAGTCTGTCCCGATCGTTTCCATTCTCCCGGTGGGCAATTTTCGCTGAGTTCCGGGGACGTTCCAAATCCTATTGTAGAACTGAGCTTGTCGAGCAGTCTGTTTAAAAGATACGCCTTGGTGCCTCAACAACCTCTTCAATCCTTCTGTGTAGTATCTAGGCAGTCGGATGGGCTGAAGTCTGTCAAGTGTCGAATCGGCACCATGCCAGACTTCTTTCTCCACTTTGGTTTCTATGGATTGATAAAAGAGGATCGCCTTTTCATCTTTTCGTCTGGGAGGGACGTAGAATGTTTGCAGTTCTTGCACACTGTAGGTATCAAGTGCGTCGAGCTCTTTGTAGTGCTCTTGTGGAACCATAGCGATTTGCAAACTCCGATCATCGCCAGCGAAGGCTTGTATTGATGGCCGAACAGAAAATACTGCATTGACCTCATCTTCCGAGTCGCTGCCGAAGACTAGCATAGGGGTGGACGGTCTCGTCTTGTTGCATTGGGGCGGCCCTGAATAAATTATTTCTTCTTCCTCCTCGGTATCGCTCCCGAAGACTGGAATAGTGGTGATAGCTTTGTTCTTCGGTTTGTGGCATCTTTCCGGGTCTTTGAAATCTGGTAAGAAGTATTTTGCATCTTCGTATTTTCGGACTTCACTCACGGAGAATGGGTTTAGCTCTTCTGTCATGGTATACTCGAGACCATCCTTGAAATATTTCATACACTGATGTTGTGTAGAATGGATGATGTTGTACTTGTGTAACTAAGGCCTGCCGAGAAAAGCATTGTAACATCTCTTGGCATCAATGACGTGGAATTTGATGTCGGTAACCAGCAACCCAAAGCGTAACGTTAGAATCACAGACCCGAGCGTCCGTGATGACTGAGAGTCGAACCCGGAGATAGCGATCTTATCCCGAGTGAGGTGTTGAACGCTCATGCAGATCTCCTTCAACACTCTTACATTGAGAAGGTTAACGGAAGATCCATTGTCGATTAGGATTTTGCCTATCTTGACGTCATGACAGTACCCGGCGACATATAGCGGACAGTTATGCTCGCACGTCCCGAGGAGGAGGTCCCCATCGCCGAAACTGATGTCAGCAGTGTGCACTTCCTCCAACTCGTCCTTCATCTTTTCTTCGGCGAGGAAAGCTTGAAACTGTCCGGGGTCTTGTAACGCTTTGATTAGGGAGTCTCGCGCCTCTTTAGATAGCAGAAGGGCATCGAGAAAGCTCAACTGTGAAGGAATCTTCCCCAGGTGTGCTAGAACGTTATAATCCACCTTGCTTTTCTTGGGCGGGTCCTTGGCTGCCAGCTCTTCGATGACTCGATCGTCGAGAGAAATATCCTCAGGGACTTTTTCCTTCCCTTTATCTTTTTTATTCGATCCCTTGTTTGCAGGCCCGAGATTCTTTTCGGGTAGCGTGTGATTACACAGCTGAATGTTCTCGCAGGTCTTAATTTCTTCTGCCTTGGAGGTAGATTCCTTGAAGAGAGGGCCAAGGAGTATTTCTTCATCAGAATCGCTCCGGAAGGTAGGAACTTGCGATCCCTTACTATCAACCATGCGACAGTTGCCGGCAGTTCTTTTGCGCTCATCTATCGTGCTTCTTTGTTCTCGACGAGTTTTTCGCTGCATCCGCTTGAACTGCTGTTGATGAGCAACATATCCCTGCCACCAATTTTTAAAGGCGTTGCATTCCTCAGTAGGGTGCATGGTCCTTCGATGGTACAAGCAGTAGTTTGGATGTGCATCCCTTTCGTCAAGGTGTATCCTATCAGGAGTGTTTCCTTCGGAGGGTGGCAGCTTCATCCCCATCGATATGGCTTTGGCGAACCGTTTCTTCGTCTTGAACCTGCTTTTGCTGACGACAGAAGTTCTTTGATCTGGTTGGGGTATTTCATGACCCATAACTTCTTTAAATTGACGCCGACTCCTGGCCTTTTCGAATATAGCCATTTCGCGTTCTCGATCATCCTTGCTCTTCTGACGGGCTTCGTTCAGCAGTAGGTCGATGATCTTGTCAGACAATTCTGAGGGTTTTGATTCCGGTTCTGGATCTGCCCCCAGTTTTTTTGCATCAGGTGCTTCTTCACCATCCATCAACGAGTGAGAGATCATGTGGCAGCTTGTCGCATAATCCTCAGGTTCATCCGACGAGTCTTCTCTTTCATCATTTCCATTGTCACTGTCCTCAAGGATGTGGTCGAGAAAATCTTGGAGCGTGACCAGGGTTTGCACCTTCTGGTTATATTCTTCCAGCGCGTCGATGTGTTTTTGCAGGTCCGTGCGCTTGTCAGCAGGCTTCACGTGCTTTTTGGTTTTCTTCTTCTTCTTCGAAGACTTTGACGGCTGGGCCTGAGCGTTTTAATTATCGCTACCAATTTTTGGCATCGGGCACGACTTCAGCATTCCCTCGATGATCTCGGGTTCTAGCTGATTTTTCCACCTGATCGCTGGGCATGTTTGAAGATTTTTTAGCATCCTTTTCGTCTTGGCTGAAAGAGCGACCTCCCATGGAGCTTCTTCAACAAAAGAGCATGATGCCTCCTACGTGTCCCCCCTTTTAAGATCGTACGGTTGAGGCGGGTTTACTTTCCAGTTCTCGGACAGTGTGAATTTGCCCTGTTGGTATTGGTCCTCAATCCAGCCTTTAAAGAAGAAGCAATCTTCAATTGGATGGCTTACTTCTTGGTGGTAAGGGTAGTAATTGGGATTGTCAGCATCGCCGGGCTGCAGCGGACGTCTTGGATCTGGCAGATTGATGAGCCTGTTGTGCACTGCCAGCTCGAACAGTCTTTTTGTTTTCTCCCGTGGAAATGAGTAGGGACTTCCCAGTCTCTCCTTAAAGGATTGGTGTGGACGCACGTTGCTTTGGCGAACAACCGATTTTAAGTTGCTCGGCTGTTGTTGAGTATTGGCGATAAAGGTCGCTTTCCCTTTGCCCTTTTCATTCCACGGCTCTGTCTTTGAAAAGGAAGGCTTATGACCCATCTGGTCCATTTGGGCCAGCTTATCATTCAAAGTCTGGAAGGTGGTCGGCTTGAAGAATATCATGAATTGGGATATGGTCGCCTGCGGATCGAGGGTTCCCACAAACATTCCCACTGCAGGAGCCTCTTCGATGTGCTGTTCGCACTTCGACCATAGATTCCGCCACCGTATCGCGTACTGGACCCAAGTTTCTCCCGGCTTCACCCTGGCATTGATCAGCGCCGTGATTGGGGTACGTTCGCTAGCGCTCGCAAAACGTTGGGTGAATAGCAGCTCTATCTCTGCAAATATTTTGATAGAGTCATTCGGGAGTTCCGAATACCACTCGAATGCTGTCTCCGACAACCTGCCAACAAACTGGCGGAGCAGTAGTTTATCATCACCTCCAGTATTACCGCACAAGGCTCTAAATTGAGCAATACGTTGGTGTGGGTTCCCCGTCCCCTTATATACATGGAATTTAGGGATCGTATATCCCGGTGGGTATTTTATTTGGTCGTACCAACCCGGATAGGGTCGTCCAGTCTTAACAATCTGACCGGCCGCTTCATTCACCTGGTAAGCTCGTATCTGTTGAGAGATGTAATCATCCAGGGCGGCTTTGGAGATGGTCTCCTCTTTGGCCGCTGAACAAGTCGGAAGAGGGTTCGACGTCTCCTCTCTGTCATCTCCAAGGACAATCGGAGGGTCTTCAGCTGGAGGATCCGGTTGTATCATCATCCCGACCATGTCTTGGAAGAGAAGCGCCATTCGTTTTATATTGGCCGCTTGTTCCGCTGCTTCTCTGTCCTTCTTTTCGAGGATTCTGCGAAAGAAGTCAGCATCAGTTTCCTATTCATGACGCTGCTCTGATGACGCCTCCGGGCTTTCTTTTGGCCCAGTGAGTGTGGCCATTTGCGTTAGCATTTCCTGAAGCTTCTATTGCTGCTCCTGGGCTTTTGTCACAGATCGCGTAAGCGGTCGATGACCCATAGAGATACGACTATCCTCTTTCCCGGATGCCATATAAATAGTGTGGACCACTATGCCCCCAGACTTGGGGTGTTTGGGTTCAGTGGTCTTGCGATTCATCGCAGACTCAGGGATTTTCTCCGGCCTTCTCTTCTTGTGGGCGGTCGAAGTTGAGGGGGCCGTTGCAGTGGGCACCCAAGTAGCTGTCGCCTTCTGTGGCTTGACAGAGTGGTCTTTTTCTTGCCGAGCCTTTATCTTTTTCTGTCGGCGGGAGTAATCTGAATCAATCATCGAGTCTTGGACTTGACGCCAGACCTTGTAAACTTTAGGGGACAGCCGCTGAGGGGGCTGCTCTGGCTTCGCCTTTGTGATCTTTTCAACAGGCGGAGGAGACTTTTTTAGCATGGCAGTTGGCGAATTCCTGCACCCTGTTAAGTAGTTCAAAATTATTCCCAGTTGGAATAGCAGCATCAATTTCCACCGTTGGAGCCGGCGGAGTCAATCCAGAAGGGGAATTGCCCCCAGCCTTCCTTACTCGGCGCCAATAGCGACGTCGAGCTTGTCGAGCCGACGGTACTGGCTCAACTATATGGGTGGCTTGATCATACCTTCTGTTCTGCTCAGGTGCTGTTATTGGCGCTAGCCTATTGAAAACGGACGTCCGCTGAGCGGGGATAGCCAACCTGTCGAAGGCAGACTTTCGAGCAGGGGCAGTCTTGGTGACTTCGTTTGGAGCGAGAGCCGAAACAGTCAGGCTTGCAAAGACTGACTCCTTAGCAGGGGAAGCCTCTTTGGCGGCTTCAGGAGCAGGAATGACTATCCTCTTCGGGATAACCCTTTCCGGTATCGCGGGCTTCTTCACAGGCCTATTGGAGCTTCGGCCCAATCTATTAAAGACTGAGGCACTTGGTTTGGGTGACCCATTAAGAGGGGCCGCAGTAGTGGTAAGCTGATCAAAGACCGACTTCTTCTGAGCTTCTTGCAATGGTATAGGGGCGTTGAAGCTCATCGGTGGGAGCATGGTCCCGAAGAATAGCCCTGTGGTGGCTTGCGTCACCTGGTTTACCGGCATTGTAAAAACGGAGGCCTCCTGAGGCCCGTAGGTTACTCCTCCAGCAGGGACGGAGTGAGAGTTATTGCTGTTGTTGCAGCTTGTGCAGTTGAAAGCCATTTGATCTTCTGTTTTTCTGCACGGAGCAAGATACCAAATCTTAGTACTTCATATCCAAAGGCAACCATGTCAAACCGCGACTTGTTCGCGAAACACGACACACGAATTGTGGAGTGGAAAGAGGAAAAGGTCCCACCGGGCATGCCAGAATCCGTTCTCCACCGAAAGACGGGAGACACGACCGCGTAGGTCCGTCTCGCCTGAATTTGGGGGCAGATGCTATTTGGTTTTATCCGTCCACCGCTCCGAAGATGCCAAGTTGATTTATGGCACCATGTATCGAAGGTTTAGACGGATGCGGCCGATGTAGCAGACTTCGTCAGATTCCCCCTCATTTGAGGGGTTTTTGATTGTGGGGACGCTTTTCCTTGCAGGCGCAAGCCCCTGCAGTTAATTACGCTACCGTATCGCGGTAACCATTTTCTCCTTCTCCAGATGGTCACTTCGTGTCGTGGGTGTTTGTTTAATTTTTTTTGCTTGCCCGTGGATTGTATACGGAGACTAATTTATGCTGTCGCCCGTAGGGCGTGGATTAGTCCAAATCCGTATTTTCTTAGATTTGGGTTTGGGGTTGGGTTTAAGAATGCGTTAGTCTCATTTGAGACTAAGATCAACTTAAACGTTTGTTAAGGATACGTTAGTCTAATTTTAGACTAAGATAAACTTAACGGGATCGTTTAGATCCAACAAAAGAGTATTTGGGCTCTATTGTTTTAGTTTAAGGGCATTACGGTCCAATATTAGTTTAAGGACATCTCGGTCCAATGTTAGTTTAAGGACATCTCAGTCCAGTTTAAAGACATCATAGTCTGTAAAGGTTAAGGACATCATAGTCTATGGGTTTAAGGACCCCACAGTCTGAGGTTAAGGACATCATAGTCCATGGGTTTAAGGACCCCACAGTCCGTAAAGTTTAAGGACATCATAGTCCAGTTTAAAGACGTTATAGTCTGTAAGATTTGCTGGTTGTCGAGACCCGTCACCTCTCTGAAGACGTTGAGGGATTACAACGATAAATATCAAAGGAGTAAAGAGATGTACCCTTGAACCAATATTGGTTGGGGGATCTGTAGTTGGATTGATTTAAAGATCGTTAATCTCGTTTGGGATTAAGATCAATTTAAATGTTTGTTAAGGATACGTTAGTCTAATTTTAGACTAAGATCTACTTAACAGGATCATTTAGATCCAACAAAAGAGCATTTGGGCTCTTTTGTTTAGTTTAGGGACATTGTGGTCCAAGTTCAGATGCCAATATGGGTTTGGAAATGCACCAGATAGTTATTGGTCATTGGGACCCACCACCTCTCTGAAGACATTAAAGAATTATAACGAGATGTATCAGAGGTGTGAATAGATGTACCCTTGAACCAAAGTTGATTGAAAGGCTCTTGATTTTGCTTTGAATGTCATATGAGATGATCAATTTTAGAAGACAAGAGTGTATTTGAGGTTCAGTCAAAAGGGAGGGTCCTGCCTCTGGAAGACTTAGCTAATTTGGGCTAAGATCGGCACGAATATAGTGTTAAACACTAAAGTAGACTCGTCTATCACGTGCTTCCACGTGATTCGCTTAAAATAGTGTTAAATACTAAGGATGCAGCGCAAAAAATAGTGTTAAACAATAAAAAAGAAGCGCTCACGTGGGGTCACGTGAGGCGCTTGAGTGTTGGGTACAAACTTTCTTTATTTTATTCTCAGAATATGCAAGTGTTAAACACTTTGCCTTTATGACCATCACGTGTGGGCACGTGATGGGTATCCATGATTTGGATATTAAATCCTTAGTTTTTCCTCTTTTTCTCTTTTTGTCAGGGGTCACGTGGGGACGTGATGGGTATCCATGATTTGGATATTAAATCTATCCTGACTTGGCTTTGTTCTCTTTATTTTGAGGAATTTATCAAAGGGTCACGTGGGAGCATGTGACCCCATCTCATTCATTCTTTTTTTTGACCATTGAGGGGAGGGTCACGTGTTACCACGTGATCAGGTTGGGTACAGATTTCTTTTACGTGCATGGAGAGTTAGATCCCTTATTTAAGAATTAAATTCTTTTATAAGGTTAAACCCTAATTTTATTTTCAGGAATTGAATTCCTATGTATTTGGAAGAATTAAATTCTTTAAACTCAATTCTCCCTCTAAGTTTTGGATCTGCATGGTAGAATCTCCCCGATGAGAATTAAATTCTCAACTTATGGGGAGATCTGCTTCTGCACATCTTCAACCATGAAGAAGAACTAAGTTCTTATATTAAGGGTTAAACCCTATCTTTGTTGGAGGAATTAAATTCCTATGTGCTTTGTGGGAGAATAAAATTCTCTGAACTTAGGTCCTCTCTTAGGCTTTAGATCTGCATGGCAGAATCCTCCCGATGAGAATTAAATTCTCAACTTATGGGAAGATCTGCTTCTGCAGATCTTTGACCAAAGGACGAACTAAGGTCTTATTTAGAAGAGTTAAACTCTTAGTTTGAGAATTAAATTCTCTTTTTATTTTGTAGGAGCTTATAGAATGATCTCTTTCCCTCTCTTACTTAGGGTTTCTTTCTTTTCTGAAGAGATCTTTCTTCTTTTTTAGAGAATTAAATTCTCTTCTTTTTTCTCTCCCTTTCTCTTCTCTTCTTGGCTCCTATTTATAGGAGAAAGAAAAAAATCAGTTTGTTTAGTCAACCTTTCATTGAAAGATTTTACTGATTTTAAAACCAACATGATCTGTTAGATTACTCGGTGAATTTTATTCACCATTGGATTTTTAATCAAAAAGATATTTTGTTTGTTGTTCCTGGCAGATTTTAGGAAAATCTTTCCTTGTATAGAATCTTTCTATAAATTGGTGATTTTTAATCACCATTGGATTTTTAATCCATTGGTGCTCCACTTTACAGAGCGCAATCTTTTTGTTTGGAAAGATCTAGGAAAATATTAAGGTTATTGATTTCCTTTAATTAGAATTTAAATCTATTAGTTCAGAAGGTTTAAGAGTCTATCACGTGTTAGCACGTGACCCCACTGATTGACCATTTAATTAGAATTTAATTCTATTAGTTCTGAGATCTTAGAAACCCATCACGTGTTGGCACGTGACCCCCTGTTATGTGTGGGCACGTGATGCCCTATTTAAGGTTTTCTTTCCTTTGACTCAGAGAGTTTTAAGACCCTATCACGTGGTGGCACAAGACCCACTGATTAAGTATTTAACCAGAATTTAATTCGATTCTTTTAAAGAGCTCGGGAACTCATCATGTGTCGGCACATGACCCCTGGTCACATGTAGGCACGTGATGCCCCATTGGGGTTTTTTCTTGCTGTTTTATTATACTTTTTAATTCCTTTCAGTGGGTTTAAAGGCCCATCACGTGTGGGCACGTGATCCTTTTTGATCAGAATTCAATTCTATTAGTTCAAAGGGTTCAGGAATCGATCACGTGCTGGCACGTGGCCCCATCTCAAATTGTGTATCTCAGTGCCTATAACTTTGCTCATAGAAGGTCACGTGTCCCCACGTGATGCCCGATCATATGTGGACACATGATGCTCCTCTTGTGTATTTTCTTGCTGTTTTATTCAGTTCTCATGAGGGAACAAGGAGCAATTAAAGGATGAACTCATGAACTACCCTGGCCCCACTAGTATGATCTCCATCATAGTCCTGGTAGTCAAGTACACATCCTAAGGGCTTTATCAACATGTGAGAGCAAGACAGTATCACAATACAAGTCTACATGTTAAGACAAAGAGCAACCAGATAGCATACTATCATGTCGAGAAAGAAAGTCCTCTCTATATATGTTCAAGCATCCACTATAATATACAATTATATACAATAATGGCCTCTGAGGCATACATATAACTAACAATCTCCCACTTGCACTAAGGCCAGTTGTTGTAGTATCTCATACCCAACATCCCGAAGAGTCTCTCAAATTTTTTTCTGGGGTGTGGCCTTGGTGAGTGGATCCGCCGTGTTATTCTTCGTGTTAACTCTCTTGACCTCGATCTCCCGGCGATCAACTATCTCCCGGATCAGGTGATATCGCCTCAGAATATGCCTGGATTGCTGATGGGACCTGGGTTTCTTGGCCAAAGCCATAACTCCATTGTTATCATAATACAAAAATATTGGATGCTCGATGGACGGAACTACACCAAGTTCGTTTATGAACTTCTTCATCCAGACAGCCTCTTTGGCAGCATCGTTGGCAGCTATGTATTCAGCCTCCATCGTCGAGTCTGCCACGGTTTCTTACTTGGAACTCTTCCAATAAACCGTCCCTCCATTGACGGTGAAGACAGAACCCGAGACCGACTTAGAATCTTCCTTATCACTCTGGAAGCTCGAATCGGTAAAGGACTCCACTTGGAGTTCACCATTACCATACACCAAGAACATTTTTAGTCCTTCTCAAGTACTTAAGAATGTTCTTCACAGCTGTCCAGTGATTCTCTCTAGGATCTGCTTGATACCTACTCACTACACTCAGTGAGTATGCTACATTGGGTCTGGTACACAACATCACGTACATGATAGAGCCTACTGCCGAAGTATAGAGCATCCCTTGCATGCGAGCTCTCTCTAAATCAGTCTCGGGAGACATCTTTTTGGAGAGAGTGATTCCTGAGATCATGGGTAAATTCCCATGCTTAGAATCCTCCATACTAAATATCTTTAGTATGGTGTCTATGTACCTGGATTGGGACAATCCCAACATCCGTTTAGATCTATCTCTATAGATCTTAATCCCCAAGATGTAGGAGGCATCACCTAGATCTTTCATTGAGAATCTTTGTGATAAGAAGAGCTTGACCGAGTGCAGCATAGGAACATCATTTTCTATCAAGAGTATGGCATCCACGTACAATATGAGGAAGACGACTTTACTCTCTGCCACCTTCTTGTATATATAAGGTTCATCTATGTTTTTGATAAAGTCAAACTCTTTAACTACCACATCAAAACAGATGTTCCAACTCCGCGATGCCTGCTTTAACCCGTAGATGGATTTAAGCAGCTTGCACACCTTTCCGCTGCTCCCACTGTCTACGAAGCCCTCTGGCCGAGTCATGTACACGCTCTCTTCTAAATCACCATTTAGAAAGGCGGTCTTAACATCCATCTACCAGATTTCGTAGTCATGGTATGCAGCGATGGCAAGTAGAATCCGGATGGACTTAAGCATAGCCACTGGAGAAAAGGTTTCATCATAATCCATACCTGGTCGTTGACGAAAACCTTTTGCAACAAGTCTAGCTTTGAAAGTCTCAACTTTTCCATCTACACCAAATTTTTTCTTGAAGATCCACTTGCTTTCGATGGGTTTTACCCCTTCAGGAGCATCTTCCAAAGTCTATACTTTGTTGGTGTACATGGATTCCATCTCAGATCGCATTACATCCAGCCATTTCACAGAGTCCCCACTCGTGATGGTCTGCTCGAAGCTAGTTGGGTCATCATCTTCCATGATGCAATCCTCGCTCCCACCATCAATGAGAAAACCGTAGTATCTCTCAGGTGGATAAGGAACCCTACTAGATCGGCAGAGAGGCTGAGGTTCATTGAGAACTATCAAATCCTTTGGTTATACTAAATCTTCTGTCTTAGTTTGTATAGCTGGAACTTCTTCCAGTTCTACCTCTTTGCCACAAATTTCTTTCACAAGAAATTCCTTTTCTTAAAAGGTGGCATGCTGAGCAACAAACACCTTTTGTTCCTCAGAGTGGTAGAAGATATGTCCTTGTGAATGCTTGGGATATCCTACAAACTTGCACAGAACAAACCTTGCCTCAAGCTTGTCCGGATTTTGCTTTTTAATATAGGCCGGGTAACCCCATATCTTAAAAAAATTAAGACACGGTCTCTTCCCCTCCCATATCTCATATGGAGTGGTAGGCACTGATTTGGTTGGAACTCTATTCAATAGGTATGCTGCTGTCTCAAGCGCATAATCCCAAAAGGAAATAGGTAACTCAGCGGTGCTCATCATAGAGCACATCAAATCTAATAGGGTGTGATTCCTCCGCTCTGATACACCGTTGTGCTGTGGTGTATACGGAGGAGTAAGTTGAGAGAGAATACCATTCTCTTTTAAATAGTCATGGAATTCCGTGCTCAAGTATTCTCTTTCCCGATCAGATCATAGAATTTTAATACTTCTACCCGTCTGGTTCTCAACTTCATACTTATATTCTTTGAATTTCTCTAAAGCTTCAGACTTGTGTTTCAACAGGAACACATGTCTGAATCTTGAGAGATCGTCAGTGAATATAATGATGTACGAGAAACTATCCCTGGCATGTGTAAACATGGGACCGCATACATCACTATGTATCAGTCCCAAGAGTTCCGTAACTCTTTCCCCGTGTCTAGTAAACGGAGTTTTGGTCATCTTGCCTTTGAGACATGAATGACAAGTTTCATAAGATGAAAATTTGAACGGATTCAAATATCCATCCTTATGTAACTTAGCTAGTCGTGCCACATTGATATGACCTAGTCTACAATGCCACAAGAAGGATTCGTTCATTTCTGAACTCTTCCTCTTGTGTGTGTTTTGTACATTAAGAACTATGGTTTGATTTAGAATGTATATGCCATTATTTAACGAGCTTGATCTAATCAACTTTTGATTCAGGAAGATATTCATAACATTATCCTGTAATACAAAATTATATCCTTCTTTACTTAACAAAGAAACTGATATAATATTGCATATCAGGTTCGGTATGTAATAACATTCGTTCAGAATCAATGTATTACCATCTGGTAATACAATGTGATATTTGCCAACTGTTTTGGCTGCAACATTTACACCATTCCCTACTCTTACAAAATGATCACCTATTCCCAGTTCTCTACCTTTCCTTAGCCCAAGTAACATATTACATATGTGGGAGCTCGATCCGGTATCTAATACCCAGGACGTAGAGTGTACTGAGAACCAGTTCTCGGGAACTAACACACGCGAAGAAGATGCATCAACATGCTTATTCTTCGTTTGGATGGCGTGGGAATCCGGATATTCCCCTATTTCCTGCTCTGACTTATAACAATTATAAGTTGGAGCGGAACCAACATTCCCCAGCTCAGTATAATAAGCAGGTTCGGTCAATACATCCATATTATTATCTTGATTAAGGCCTGACATGGTCGCTACCTAGAGAGAGAGAGAAGAAAACACTTAGCGTATGCTCTTGCAAGATTAGATTGGTTTTTATCTTATCTAATAAGGATGGCTCCCACTGTTTCTATCAAATCTTCCTTCAAACCCTAAAAGGTAAGAATAGCCGGGATTAATTACACCCTACAAGTTCGCCAATCTTTCAGCCAGGCCAGTGTCGGTACTTTAAGGGAGGTTCCTCGTGCTTTTGCACGAACCTAATTAAAATAAACATCGTTTTCCCAGATGCGTAACCTTGTTAATACCTTTCTAGACACCTACTTGATCGGCTAATTGTGATGTGTAAAATTCTCTCAGGAGTAACTTTTACTCACAGTGGGTATCGGAATCCAACCATCTCATAGAAGTTTTGCAATCTCATTACAAATTTCAACACTTGAAATTCCCAATAATATTTTACCCCTAGCGTTCTATGACCTTGACGGAGGTCAACAAACCATAGGGTGCTAGTCAAGTTCAACCCGTACATTTCATGATTGAATTAAACCCACCTGCATGACCTTTGACGGAGGTCAACAAGGTCGTGCGACTACCCTAATCCAATCGCATCATATGCAGCAGATATGCATTAATCAGCTACCGCACACTACGCCTTGACGGAGGTCAACAAACATAGCACGAATACTAAGGAGTACTTATCTGAAATGACGGAGGGCTACGACAAGTTTTTAATAAAACCTTTTGCGTAATAAACTTGATATCGTTTCGGAATCGAGTGATTTTGAAAAGGAGTGTTTTTAAGGCTTTTACTAGTTTCGTTAAAGAGGTCACTCCCGGTGAAGGGATCTCGGTTCTTTCCTCATCGAATGAGATGTTGGATATTCTACAAGGAATACCGCTATGCGAAAAAAAATTAAAAAAGCAATCAAAAACAAAACCGAGTGGGTTGTAGCATTTGCTAGTTTCGGTAAGAGGTCACTCCCGGTGAAGAGATCTCGGCTCTTTCCTCATCGAATGAGGTGCTGAATATTCTACAAGGAATACTGCTATGTGAAGCAAAAACTAGAGCTACCCTTTTAGAAAATTTGATTCCACAACATCTTTTAGGTTTCTTTCTTTTTCATTAATCTCATTAATGAAGTCCCGTCAATTATGCTTCCTAAGCATCAAAGAAAAAATGAAAATACAACGTACGCTTATGCCATCCGCATTCGCCACAGTGTTCCGTTATGCACTATTAGTTTACTTAACTAACGGCATAGCGGGGCGGGACTAGCACGGATGCAAAACATAAGTAACGTTTATTATATATCATATATATAACACTAAAGCATTCGTCTCATGTATATAAAGTGATCACATCACAGAATATCAGCAGCAGAAGTCCACATATGAAATATTGGATATACTAGGATTTCCGTGTTTTATATTAAGCTACTAAAAAACACGGATTCCACGATCGCGATGAATAGACAAACCCACATCCTTAGATCCCTACGAGAGTGGCAAGCAACCCCACTAATTCTAGAGTTAGGAGACCCGGTCTCGACTCCTCAAGATGGTCTCCCACTGGACTCTAAAACCTGGTTACTTGTGCTCCCCGTCTTGGGTCTATCCTAATGCGGAAAAGTAAATAATATACAACAAGGGTGATATCATCCTCAATCCGGAAGTGCCCCAATAAAAGAATATTACATACAAGCTTTTACATGAATGAAAATGAAAAAAAACTCTCATCTCACATAAAATCCCCCGGCTATTCAAACACGACGATCCAATATAACATATCACAGCAACACATAATATCACATGTCATCAACGTAAGTAAATATGCGTATCCCAATTGTCGTTGACATATAGCAACGAAACCGGCGATACACCACATATTATATTTATGGTCGCAGAAAAGAAAATGTCAAACTACAACATTTAGAATCGACGCATCCCTTAGACATCATAAACCCGGAATATATCATATTACGGATTTCATGCCTAACTTTGTAAATCTTACATTTGGGTCTCACTCATGAAAAAACTTTTCAAAAGAAATCGGGTAATTCAACAAGATTCCCGATTCCTTCTGAGACCGAAATGTTAAATTTACAAGCAACTAATCAATTTTCACAAAACTAATTAGTGTAGATTCCAAATATTGTATCATATTCCACAGATAGCTAGACGATATTAAACATTCTGATCGAATCAACAAACACCCAAAATTTCCCAAAGAGCTCGACACTTGAGCACAGTTTAAAAATACTCAGAACATGCCACAGTGCCTATAGACCAACCGTAGAAGGGCCGACCCATGCCTCACTCATAGCGCCATGGAACTGCCGCAAACCCTAGAGTTTGGCCACGGTTTCGTGGTGAAAAATTTGAGTTTGGGTATCGTTCTTTTAGAGGGTCCATATAATTACTTGCATGATTTTTTAATAATTTTAACTTGGAAAAAATCCAAATTTTGGAAAATTTCCATAGAGGGGTGAAAGTTGGGTTTTTGATATTCGTTCGAACTTTTCAACGTTGTCTAAATTACCCGAAACGATGTTAGAATTACGACTACGAAACAATCCGAATTGCATTTACAGAAAAATAATATCACATGCAATCTTAGTAAAAACAAGCAACAGCTGAAAGACCAAAACCCAGAGACTGGAACACCACAAAAAATTCAACCCAGAACAAGCCTCCAGAACCGGCGAGACCGGACATTTGCTTCATGTCGCCGGGTCAAATCCGGCGAAGGGGGTTCAATTTTCTGGGGTGTTCATGCTGCATCATATGTAACATTCTGCAGCTGCTTAAAAAATTTTTAGAGGCTTTTAAAAATTTGACAGAAACTAGGGTTATGTTTCGTTTGTTTCGAAGTTGTTTCGGTTTCGTAATTCTATAAATATCGTCTAATTCTCTAGCATGACTTTGATACCACTGTAGGGTTACATAGCATGGCAGCAAGGTTTCGGGAGGCATCGACCATGCCATTTTAAAAAAATAACGTGCTAAACAACCCTAACCATAGAATCGTAACTAGAGAATTAGACAATACATGCATGTAAATATCTTTACATCTAAGTGAACAAGAAATACAACTTTTGTAGACCAGTCCTTTACTTCAATAGCTCCGTGTAGTAGTCCCTTCGCTCCAAGTAGTGAACTTTCAGACTCTAGAGAGGCTCCACAAGATGAAAGTAACAAGCTTGCTTGAAGTCTTCGAGGCCGAAGATGATTTACGTCGAGGAGACACTAACTTAAGCCACCTCTTCACTAATTTTGAATTAGTGAAGCAAACAACCTAAACTAAATGGCTAATCTAGTGTAGGTTGATGAAGTAGGAATTTTTCTCACTTTAGAAATATTTTTCTCACTAATTTTCTTCACCTCCTCAAAACCTTGAGAGCTTACTCTTGATGAAGAAGAAGATGAAGCCAATAATGTTATGGCAACCATGTTGGAGTTAGTGCCCTCAGAGTCAATTATTGGATCACAGGCACGTGATTGCAATGATTGAGGGAGGACCTATCCCGGTAGGACAGTCTTACTCGAGATGATAGTATGCTATCTGGTTTATCTTTATCATCGTGTACTGCTTTAGGTGACCTGACATGTCGCTATTACACGTTGATGGAGCCCCTAGGATTCTTGCTTGACTGCCAGCAGTATGATGGCGATCATATACGTGGGAGCTGGTGGTCTATAAGCACATCCTTAAAAGGTCCCTAGTCGTAGGAGTTTCGAGACAGGGCATCGATACTCCGTTAGTAGACTAGTGTATACAGTCGAGACCCCGACGAGGGGCGGTGGCCGGTCTCACAAGCCACTGGTGTCAGTTGGTTCACCTAAGATGTATACAGGTGCTCATTGGGTTATGAGTACACCGGACAGGACTCGCCGGGAACCTGCTAGTTGGTCTTATACCAGATGTCAGATAGCAGTTCCCTGGTGACATGTGTACAGGTTAGTTCATCGACCTGAGATCGTCATTTGTCTCGTGTGAGTTCCCACTGTGCTTTGATTACTACCCTACCACGGCTCAAAGGAGTCGTGCAAACAGGTTTTAGTTGGGTACAGTCCCGAGCCACATGGAGGCAGTGAGCGGATCTGCAGGGGTTCGTCTCTCCCGGTATTGGGGGTGAGGTCGCGCTGTGTCTAGGAGAGCCATTACGCAAAGCCCTCGGCCGAGGCAGGAGATTTACTGGTAGGTATTCCAGTAGTATCTCAGGGCGTTCTGGGCTACGCTCCGACACGACTTGTACCGCTTTTGGGGGTCTGACTTTCACCAACCCCCTAGGCCCGCCATGCGATACTCATAGACGAACGGACCGGACTGTACGGATATTGTCACTGACAGGCTCAGTTGGGTGTCGGGGTGAGCTTCCTCATCGACGTCCCATTTGGTCAATAGCTGGTGGCCCGTCACGTATTGGCTTATACCTCTGACGTGCCAGTGGTTAAATCCACAGCCATAGTATTGACGAGTCTTTAGAGTCCACCACAGTTACAGTTACTCAAGTTTCGGGCGAAACGCTGTAGAGGCCGTATGGAGATATGGCAGGGTTCGATCAGATACGTGCGGTATTGCACGGATCGTGATCGGACGGTTTTTACTAGCCGGCTTTGGCTTAAGCCGGATTCTAGTATTTGATAGTGTAGTTTTGTCTCTTTGCATTTGTGTTCAGTGGGAATACAAATGCGGGCATGTATTTGCAGTAGCAGGGTTTTCCTGTAATTTATTATGGGATCGGTTTTCTGGAGTTGCCAGTTTGCATTCCGTCCCGGCCGGTTTTCCTTTGTTCATTCCCGGCCGGACTTTTCCGATGGAGGGGGTTATTTGCAAGTTTGCAAATAACCTTTTGAGGAGGGGTTTCTTGCATCTTGGTGGTATCATGATAGTTATTAATCATGAGATCCTTTCTTAGTCTTTTCCTTTGCTTGATGGAGATTAGAGGTGATGAGATAGGATTTGATCTTTGATTAGTGTTGTGATGATGAGGTTTGGATATGGTGACCTTTCTTTTGCTCCTACACTCACCTCCCTTTGGATTATGTTTCTTTGCTCCACCATTCTCATACTCTCTTGATAATATGATAAGTTTTCATGAGAGAAAAAGAAGAGAGAAAAAAGAAAATGAGAGCTTCATCTTGAGAGCTTCTTCTTGATCTCATTTTCTTGCTAGAAAAATGCAAGCACCATTTTTCTATTCTTTGATTCCTCCATCATGGCAACTTCAAGAACCCTAAAGAGACAAGTTCACTACACTATTCTATAGCAAGCCTTGGACGCGTCGGCTAGCCAACTTCGCGCCCGAGTTGCCTCGGTCAAGAGGCGGGAGCCCGTAAAAGATTCCGGCTACGTGGTGCCCCTTTCCGACGAGCGAGGAGGTGACGGAGATTCCGCAAGAGATCGGAGTGGAGATGAAGACCGAAGGACACGGATCGCTTGGTATAACTTCTCACCCTATCTCTTTTGTTAGATAGTATAGGTTAATGGTTTCGATCCGGGTAATTGTCCGCGGTAGCGCCGGTTTCCGAGCAAGGGAAAATTTTTTATTCCGCATTTTGGCCTCGAGATAGAGGCCGTGGCGCTGCCGTGGCGCAACATGGTATCAGAGACACGCCATTAACCTAGTCTAGCTTCGTTTGATGTGTTTTACTTATCCGATCGACCGAAATCCCGAAAACCCCATATTTGTTCACATCAGTTTCTGTTGAAAATTTTTGGTCTCAGAAAATTTTTCAGGTTGTATAAAACTAATCTACTGGACATTCTAAGACTTCTGCAAAAATTCGACACATTCAGTCGACAACCCTAGCGCGGAAGCGCGGCCAAACCCCCCCTTGGGCCGCGCTTCCGCCGCACACTGTTGTCTTCTCTGTGTCAAATTGTTACAGTGGGCTTGTGGGCTAATTTTAGGGCTTTTGGGATATTAAAATTGGGCCAATTATTTCTGTGAGTGCTACAGTTTTCTTTGGGGCCCACTTGTTAATTGTTTGATCGATCGGATATTTTTAAACACATTATTTCACAGTATTTACATTATATCTGCGACCGTGAATGTCACTCGATCGGTAAATCCGGTCTAACTGCTATAGCCCGGTTAGACGGATTTGCGAACGTGACTTTCACGTTGATGTTCTATGTGTATGCTGTGATGTTGCGGATCGGTCGTGGGGGATAGCCTGGATGCAATGCTAGTACTGTTTTGTTGTATTATGTACATTTGATATTGCGGGGCGAGCGTCCGACATGTGGACTGCCGTCACTGCCTGTTTGTATTATTCTTTTGGGGCACGACCTGGTTGCGGTCGATGTACCCGTTGTATGTATATTTTACTTTCTGTACTAGGATTACCCCAGGAGGGGTGCACGGATAGCCGGGTTCTGGAGGGCAACAAGCTCGCATCTCATGGCATTGAGACGGAGGGGGCTTCACTCTAGGATTGGCGGGCTATTCGCCGCACTCGTAGGGGGTACAGGTTGACCCAGGTGGGGTGCCCAAGTTACTGGATTTCGTGAAGTGCTGGGTGGTCCATTCACGGTGCTGAAGGGGGCTGCCTCGCTTCAGGTTTTGGCGGGTGACTTGCCGCGCCCGTAGGGGTCTAGGTTTTCATTGCACAGGCTATCCACACGACCAGGGGAACGTCGGGTTTCAGCAGCGGCTCTGTGAAACCCGGGGTTTTCAGATATCTGTATTGTTCTGTGTTGCTATACTTTTCTGTGTTGCTGCATTTTTATTCACGCCTTGAGCGAAATACTATATATTGGTATATATATTAGTAGACGTTGTATATGTTTTACATCCGCGCTAGTCCAGTCCCCGCTCTGCCGTTAGTTAGCTAACCTAACGGGTGATGACGGGACCCAGTGGCGATTGCGGATGGCATATACGTACGTCAGTATATTTTCGTTCTTTGTGGTGTGATTAATTGATGGGACTGCGTTGATTCGGATCAATGCAAGATAAACAAACCTAATCTGATGTTGTTGGAACATTTTTCAAAAAGCTGTTATTGCAAGGACGTTCACTTTTGTTTTGCATCGTGATATTCATTTGGAATATCCTGCTCCTCAGTCGACGAGGCAAGGGCCGAGATCCCTTCACCGGGAGTGACCCCTTGGACAGAAGTTTGCGTCAGGGCATTAACTTCACTATAGCCGATTACTTTTGCTTTGCATCGTGGTATTCAGTTGGAATATCCTGCACCTCATTCTACGGGGAAAGAGCCGAGATCCCTTCACCGGGAGTGACCTCTTTAGTAAAGGTTTTCGTCACTATATTTTATAAAAGTTATCCAGTTCCTTCAACGATATCAAGTTCATTACGTTAAAGGTTTTCGCCAGAAACCATTCGTAGCCCTCCGTCATTTCGGATTAGTATTGCATAGTATTCGCGCTACGTTTGTCGTTGCTATTCGCCGAGGCGTAGTGTGCGGTAGCTCTGTAATGCTTTCTGTCGCATGGATATGTGGATTGGTTAGGACAGTCGTGCGACTTTGTTGATTATTCGTCAAGGGTCGTGCGGGTGGGTTTAACGCAATCAAGATAATGACGGGTTGAACTTGACTAGGACCTTTTGATTTGTTGATTATTCGTCAAGGTCACTTGGGTCCTAGGGGTAAAAATCACATCGGGAGTTTCAAAAGAACTGAAACTTGCCAGGCATGCGCATACCTTCTGGAGTGTGGTGACGTGAGTGGATTCCGTCACGTTATCATGCGATGATAGTTGGATCCCGATTCCCACTGATGAGTTGGTTTACTCCTCGGGTGATCCCGACTAATTCTTCTTTCAGGTTTGGAGAAGAATTTGAGGTACAGTGGGAGGTTTCCAGATTAGACAAAGTGATAACCATTCTGATCTAGGCTAGAGTGCACGCTGAGTGTTTCTTTTCTCTCTCTCTGGCAGCGACCATTGACCCGACCCTGGACTATGACTCAGTGACCAAGTTGACCGAACCTTCTTAACACTGGCTTTTGGATTGTCAGAGTTGCAGACCTCATTGCCACTCCTACTTTTACCCTTTTCTCCAGGACACCCCGTATTACTACGAACGTCCACTTCCATTGGACAAAACCATCGTATGGTTAGATACGAACTCGAAGGACTTCGAGGATGGTTTCTGGTTCTGGAGAAAACGAATAGGATTATTCAGTTGTCTTTTCTTTTCACCTTCTCTCAGGTTGCGAGTACTCCTTGGCTTAGGAGTAGTACACCTATTACGCAAATTGGATAGTCTTCTTCCAAACCTTAGGCTGGTGCCGACCGGTAGGGAATGAAGAAAACCAATTAGCCTAAAACGGTATGCAGAAGGTATTAAGATTAAGACAAAGCAAGGGATTAGTAAGAGGGCAAAGTAAATTGCGACTGATATTCACGACCAAACCAAGTATTTCTTCGCCAATCCTAAATCACCTTAGTATTTCTCCAGGACACTCCGTATCACTACGAAGATCCCAGTTTATTGGATAATCCATCGTATGGTTATATACGAACTCGAAAGGAACTTGTTCCAGTTCGGGGATGGATCCTAGTTCAGGAGAAATAGGAATAAAGTACATTCAGGTGTCTTTTATCCTCACCTTCTCTCGCATTGCGAGTGCTCCTAGGATTAGGACAGTACACCCTTTATGCTTTTTGGATAGTCTTCTTCCAAACCATAGGCTGGTGCCGAACGGTAGGGAAGGAAGAAAACCATTTGGCCTAAAGGGGTGTGCAGACGGTATTGACTAAAGACATATAAAGGGATTTGGACAAGTGGCAAAGAATTATACGGTTACAGTTGTGAATCTTGATAATGAAAGAGGCATTACTAGGAATACCAGGATTCCCCACAGAAACATTTCAATGTTTCAGTTTCACTGTGTAATGTTAAAAGAAAACTGATTTCCCGATTAGACACTTGCTCCAGGGTATGTATTTACCAGGCAGGATTCTCACATCTGTATGGTTTTACAGATGCTGAGTGGGAGTAAGTTATTGGGAATTGGGTGATCATCCTCATTATATCGGGATTCGTTGTAATCGGTGATATTTGAGGAAGTCACCTGGGTTGTTTGCCGGTCGGCAAATATTTGGTTATGAATATCCGCTGTTGTGCACCAATTTCAAATTGATATATCTGTACGTCTATTTTTATAGAGTGAGATATACTTTTTGATATTATGTCTACGACATTTACCTATATCAGTGGATGGTTAGGTAAGGAGCATTAAACAGCGGTGTAATTCTTCTTAACCATAAGTACAGTTTTCAACCTACGGTACACAGTGAATGAGTTATCAGACTCAAGGGACTTATACAGAGTATTGTATGTTGTCCAGCGTCCATCAGGACAAAGGGGTTGGTCCTCGTACTATATTCGGTTTACTTATGACTTCTCTAGTTCTTAGACATGTGTTTCGTGGAAACACAGGGTCTAAGTTTTGAGGAGTTATAGGTATTTGAATACAGTAGAGATCCAGGTATAGCAAGTATCGGGATTCTTCAAAGTGATCGAAGATGTGGATACTTGTGTATGGTATTCAGTTGATAGTAATGTTTAAGAGAAATTGCTTCTCTTTCAGGTTACTCATAATTGGAAGCATTCCTAAGTTGAGTAACGCTGATCGGCCTCCTTCCATTTAGTTGACATGCACTGGAGATAGTTGCATGATTTGAATCTGGTTCAATTGAATCAGTGCCTCTGGTTCTATATTGGATATAGAACAGTTCATATCTTAACGTTGTTAAGGTACGGGGAGTTGTCCGGCTTATGCTTAAAACCAGACACTGGACAACTCAAGGCACGTTTCTGTAATGGCTGTTTGTGGGTTGACCCAGGCTATGACGAGGGTTGACTTTCTACCATCTGGCAGATCAATAGAAATATTGTTCTAGACTCGCCACAGTTTTAATAAAAATGGATTTTTCAGAAAAAGTAGTGGGAGTATGGTAGAACTGGAAGTGATTCCAGAACCACAAACGATTACTGAAGATTTGATAAGGAGCCTAAAGATTCAATCTGATTTGACATTCCATTGGCCACTCCGCAGATCAGGTGGGTAACTTCAGGCACCCGAGAGGTACTCCGGTAGCCTCAAGGACGGTGACAGGGAAGTTCTTGTTTACCCACACTTGCCATTGTTGTTGTTCCAGGCTGCGAGACCCGGCAGGAGGATGAGTATAGCGTCGTTCTAAACTAGCTTTAGAAGTGCACGTCTATATGACTCTGGCAGAGGGTTGTCGTAGTCAGTGGGAACAGCGGAAGCATTGGTGGACATCAGGCTTATGTCTATTTATAGACTAAAGCAGATATAGCGGAGATAGATCATCTATTTCTGACATGACAGTCATGGGTTTGACGTCATCAGAATAAGGGATGGATCTGTTGAGGAGATAGTAGGAAGTGATATTCCTATACTACGATCGGTTATACTTTGGTCGTCACACAATGTTTTCTCCACATGGGACTTGGATATTATATCAAACATACTGGTTACTAGACCTATGGTTTTAGATCTAGATTTGGGTGGTTTCCCAATCAGGGTACCTTGACAGCATTCTATGAGTATTTAGAATGGACGACTCCTGGCATGGTAGTGTACCAGCAGGTGATGGAGTCACCCTCTCTAAAGGTGTCTTACAGACTAAAGGGGAGAGGGATACGCATGATTGACAGATCACTTGCTTAGGCAATTGAGTCAATCATGAGATGTCAAGTACCACACCAGATGTTGTTCTTGCAGTAGGTGCAATAAGTTGATATTAATCCAATCCTGGAAAAACAGTCGGAAGCAGTTTTAGAACATAAGTGAATGTTCTAGGGATATGATAACGGCTGCCTCCTTTAGGAGACGGTTATCACTCCGAGCTTCCAAGGTGACATGGACGACAAGAAGGTTGTCAGAGTTATAGTTTTTCCTTCTGACGAGGGGCAGTATTTTGGACAGGTGGTCCAAGGCAATACTGAGGGAGGCATGGCGCAGGATACTGATTAAGTTCAGTTGTTGATACAGTCTAAGAAGTTTGGATTTGGAGTTCATTTATGAGCTAGGTCCCATCAGACATCCAGACATTCTAAGACAGGTATTGCTCATTTCGGGAGATGGTTTTCTCCACGAACTTGAGATATAGAGAGACATAGAAAGAAACATCACAGCGGATCCGCTCACTGAGGCTATTCCTCGAACGCAAAAGTTTCACAAACGAGCTTTGTGAGACTGACTAGTAGAGGAGTTGGGTGTTCGGTATCACACGGGCTGTGAGTATGCGACATCGCAATAATTAGCCTTGAGTGCAAGTGGGAGATTGTTGGAGTTAGTGCCCTCAGAGTCAATTATTGGATCACAGGCACATGATTGCAATGATTGAGGGAGGACCTATCCCGGTAGGACAGTCTTACTCGAGATGATAGTATGCTATCTGGTTTATCTTTATCATCGTGTACTGCTTTAGGTGACCTGACATGTCGCTATTACACGTTGATGGAGCCCCTAGGATTCTTGCTTGACTGCCAGCAGTATGATGGCGATCATATACGTGGGAGCTGGTGGTCTATAAGCACATCCTTAAAAGGTCCCTAGTCGTAGGAGTTTCGAGACAGGGCATCGATACTCCGTTAGTAGACTAGTGTATACAGTCGAGACCCCGACGAGGGGCGGTGGCCGGTCTCACAAGCCACTGGTGTCAGTTGGTTCACCTAAGATGTATACAGGTGCTCATTGGGTTATGAGTACACCGGACAGGACTCGCCGGGAACCTGCTAGTTGGTCTTATACCAGATGTCAGATAGCAGTTCCCTGGTGACATGTGTACAGGTTAGTTCATCGACCTGAGATCGTCATTTGTCTCGTGTGAGTTCCCACTGTGCTTTGATTACTACCCTACCACGGCTCAAAGGAGTCGTGCAAACAGGTTTTAGTTGGGTACAGTCCCGAGCCACATGGAGGCAGTGAGCGGATCTGCAGGGGTTCGTCTCTCCCGGTATTGGGGGTGAGGTCGCGCTGTGTCTAGGAGAGCCATTACGCAAAGCCCTCGGCCGAGGCAGGAGATTTACTGGTAGGTATTCCAGTAGTATCTCAGGGCGTTCTGGGCTACGCTCCGACACGACTTGTACCGCTTTTGGGGGTCTGACTTTCACCAACCCCCTAGGCCCGCCATGCGATACTCATAGACGAACGGACCGGACTGTACGGATATTGTCACTGACAGGCTCAGTTGGGTGTCGGGGTGAGCTTCCTCATCGACGTCCCATTTGGTCAATAGCTGGTGGCCCGTCACGTATTGGCTTATACCTCTGACGTGCCAGTGGTTAAATCCACAGCCATAGTATTGACGAGTCTTTAGAGTCCACCACAGTTACAGTTACTCAAGTTTCGGGCGAAACGCTGTAGAGGCCGTATGGAGATATGGCAGGGTTCGATCAGATACGTGCGGTATTGCACGGATCGTGATCGGACGGTTTTTACTAGCCGGCTTTGGCTTAAGCCGGATTCTAGTATTTGATAGTGTAGTTTTGTCTCTTTGCATTTGTGTTCAGTGGGAATACAAATGCGGGCATGTATTTGCAGTAGCAGGGTTTTCCTGTAATTTATTATGGGATCGGTTTTCTGGAGTTGCCAGTTTGCATTCCGTCCCGGCCGGTTTTCCTTTGTTCATTCCCGGCCGGACTTTTCCGATGGAGGGGGTTATTTGCAAGTTTGCAAATAACCTTTTGAGGAGGGGTTTCTTGCATCTTGGTGGTATCATGATAGTTATTAATCATGAGATCCTTTCTTAGTCTTTTCCTTTGCTTGATGGAGATTAGAGGTGATGAGATAGGATTTGATCTTTGATTAGTGTTGTGATGATGAGGTTTGGATATGGTGACCTTTCTTTTGCTCCTACACTCACCTCCCTTTGGATTATGTTTCTTTGCTCCACCATTCTCATACTCTCTTAATAATATGATAAGTTTTCATGAGAGAAAAAGAAGAGAGAAAAAAGAAAATGAGAGCTTCATCTTGAGAGCTTCTTCTTGATCTCATTTTCTTGCTAGAAAAATGCAAGCACCATTTTTCTATTCTTTGATTCCTCCATCATGGCAACTTCAAGAACCCTAAAGAGACAAGTTCACTACACTATTCTATAGCAAGCCTTGGACGCGTCGGCTAGCCAACTTCGCGCCCGAGTTGCCTCGGTCAAGAGGCGGGAGCCCGTAAAAGATTCCGGCTACGTGGTGCCCCTTTCCGACGAGCGAGGAGGTGACGGAGATTCCGCAAGAGATCGGAGTGGAGATGAAGACCGAAGGACACGGATCGCTTGGTATAACTTCTCACCCTATCTCTTTTGTTAGCTAGTATAGGTTAATGGTTTCGATCCGGGTAATTGTCCGCGGTAGCGCCGGTTTCCGAGCAAGGGAAAATTTTTTATTCCGCATTTTGGCCTCGAGATAGAGGCCGTGGCGCTGCCGTGGCGCAACAAACCATGGGTGAGAAATATCTCATATAACTCATGTAGAGACTTAACCATGGCTTAAGCTAATGGTTGGGTTAATAAATATCTAATGTAAAACAAAACTAGTGGACTAAGTCAATGGTTCTACAAGCTTCCACTAAGCTCAACCATGTGACTAATTTCCAACTAATTAGTGATTTACTTAAAGTAAATAAAACCCCACATTATCATAAGCATGGTGTGAGTCTCATACACCCGTGTAGCATATAGCAACAAGCACGGCACAATAATATATATCACATATATATTAAGTGTACACATGTGAGAAAAAGAAATGCTTAAGTGAGCTAATATTAGTTAATGTAAATTAATATATCAAATATATAATTATACATTAATCAACACTTAATTTAATAATCCGGCTATATCACATATAACCGACTAATATTATCGAATCAACACTTGATTCGATAATTCGGCTATATCACATACAATCGACCGATATCATATATCGCGAGAATAGAATACGGTATCACATACACGTATTAATCTCGGTCCCGCACATATCACATATGTGCTCCTACTTCATTTCGCATGAGCTAGGAAACCTTTGTGTAGGACTTTAAAGACTCGTCAATACGCCGACAGTAGGTGATGATCATATCAGTTACCCACAAGCCGTCAGCGGTATTAGCTGGACATAACGGCTACCCGGGTATTGAGCGATCAGAAAATCAACAAGCAAGCTTGTGTAAACTCCCGCAAAGCCTGTCGATAACACTACCGTACAGTCTGGTCTCTTCGTCTGATATGTCGCATATCTAGTCTATGGGTGGTAAACGTCATACCCCAGTAACCGATAAGTCGTGCCGATGTAAGGCTCATAACGGATCGAGAAACTACTGATAACACTTACCAGTAAATCTCCGTATCAGCCCTGGCCAGGAACTTCCTGTTATGGCCAATCGAGCACAGCGCAACATCAACCCCCAATACCGGGAGAGACGAATCCCCTCCTATCGCTCATTGCCTCCATGTGACTCGGGACTGTAACCAAAAGCCACCGTTTTGCACGTTCTCTTAAACGTGGTAAGGAGGAAATCAAAGCACAGTGGGAATCACACAAGACTCTATGACGATCTCGGGTCTACAGACTAACCTGTACCAGTGTCACCAGAGAACTGCTGTCAGACGCTAGGTATAATACCATCTAGGAGTTCTCGGGGAGTCCTGTTCAGTATACCCAGTCTCCACTGAGCACCCGTATACCATCTTTGATGTCAAACATCAATGGATATGGGATCATCCATCATATGGGTCAAGAAGCGTATACGCTAGTCTACTCTGGAATATCGATGCCCGTCTCGATACACCCTCGACTAGGAACAATTAAAGGATGAACTCATGGACTACCCTGGCCCCACTAGTATGGTCTCCATCATAGTCCTGATAGTCAAGTACACATCCTAAGGGCTTTATCAACATGTGAGAGCAAGAAAGTATCACAATACAAGTCTACATGTTAAGACAAAGAGAAACCAGATAGCATACTATCATATCGAGTAAGAAAGTCCTCTCTATATATGTCCAAGCATCTACTATAATATACAATCATGTACAATAATGGCCTCTAGAGCATACATATAACTAACACATGCGCAGTGCAACATCGCCATACCAGGAATTTCTCTATTCCAGGAGCCAAGCTATGCTTACCTGAACTAAAATCATGGGGGCAATACTGCTTCCCGCCCATGTTCTAACCTATTACTCCAAACCAGACCGGGGCTAGGACGGACGACGGACATGGATTGCCTCCTAAGGGAAGACATGGTACGCTCCAGCCGACGGCCAAAATTTCGGCCTGCAAGATCGCAATACACTGACCCGAGGACCGTTTAATGTGCCAGCTACAGAGTTCGGATGGTTCGGTTATGACTTTGATCCTAACGAAAAACCAGCGTATCGTCCTCAGCTGAACCGGCAGGCTTTTTCCAATGCGCCTCTGTCGCGGGATAGAGAACCAGGGGAGTGCTATAAAATGCCTTATCCGGACTACTATGATCAGACGTATGAGTATTCAAGGGTTTTCAAAGTCCGCGACTTCACGCTATTCTCAGGTGAAAATGGCCAGTCGGCCGACGAGCACATTGCTAGATTTACCATCCAGTGTAAGGAGGCCGGGAGTTTTGGTATGTATAAGCTCCGATTGTTCGGTAGATCCTTCACTGGGGTAGCATTTATGATATCGGACTTTGGCGCCAGCTTCTATCCAAGACTGGTTGACTATAGAATAAAGCTTCATGGCCGAGTTTATCACGGTCATCATCGATATAGAAGTGGCAGATATCGCTAGAATATACCAAAAGAACAATGAGCCAGTAGAGGAATTCGTTGCCCGGATGCTGACGGCTAAGAACAAATGTCGGGCATCCTTACATGATAAAGAATACGGGAAGATGGAACAAAGAAACTTGCTCCACGATAGCAGGAAACATTTCGTGGGCATGAAGCTCGAGAATATGAGAGATTTGGTGAACTATGTAGCACATTACGAACGGATGACTTATGATGAAGAGACAAAAAGGAATTCCTTTAGAAATTCCGAGTTCAAAAACAAGTTCGGCGTGGCCATCGCCGAGATCCAAGAAGGAGAGGAAGCTGATCTTAATGCCGAGATCGAGGCTAATGTTAGTATTGCAGAGTTCCTCCCAGGAAAGACCTACACCTGTACCATGCCCAAAGAATCTTCGGATTCGGCGCCTAAAAAGGGATCTGTTTATTTCGAGGGGAACCGAGATTATGATTATGACATAACAAAGACTGAAATGATTTTTGACATGCTCTTCAAAGAAAAGCAACTCAAGGTATCCCATCGAATCCCAAACGCCGAAGAGATCGCAAAGAAGAAAGACTATTGTAAATGACACAATTCAGAGTCCCATTCGACCATTAATTGCGTAGTTCTTTGCAATACTTTGCAAAAGGCTTTCGAAGAAGGATGAATCAAATTCGCAAGAGCGGCGTTAGAGGTCGAAAAGAACCCTTTTCCTAAAATGGCATTGGTAAACGTTGTTAACACCGATTTAGGCAAGGAGGCTAATGAGGCTGCACTCTTTTCAGAAACTGATGAAGAATCGACTGATTGCGAGAAGAATCCTACAAGGGCTGTTAAAGTCATTAGACAACTAAATCTAGGCAGCACCCAGATGTGGTCGGCAAAACTGGGAGGTTCGGTCACATGGACTCTCATGAAAACAGTACGCGGGAGTAAGATGGGGGATTATGAGGTAAAACGAGATTTTTGCAACTCCTGCATGGTCTGCCGGTGCAAGGAGTGTGCATCCTCTGGCGGTGTAAAGATACCTCTCGGGAAAATCAAAACTGGAGAAGTGAGGAAATTGAAGACAAGCGTGTTTGACACATTTGTAAGTACGCTATTCGGAACTGGAGCTGTCGAAGGGGCCGAGAAGGAGAATAGCTTCAAGCCAAAGAAGGATGGGCCATGTGGTTCTAAAACCCGTGAAGCAGACGTAGACGTACTACATGGGGCTTTCGGAGCATTCAATCAGAATAAGCCTTTCGGCGCTAGATTACAGAAGCATGGGCTTAACCTCACCGAACATTTCCTGGCGCACGGCGTGGCCCAGACAGAGGGGCATCAGTTGTTAGAAATACCGATGAAGAGAAGAAACTGATCAGGAATAATTTCCTCAGGGGCATCGTCACCAAGAGACCATTATGGATGGTGAAGCCTCTATGGGCTATCACGGGAGTATGGATAAGGATCGAATGGCCTGCCAAGCCGGTCCATAATACGCGCTCTCCCGAACCCTATATTATGACCAAGACGCAGAAGCGAAGGTGGCAGCTTTTAATAAAAAGAAGAGCGAGAAGCTGCTCACCGAGCGGCATCGGACCAGGCAAGGAAAACAAAGCCAGTCAGCGACATGATCGACCACCTGAAAAGGCCAATGCAAAGGTTGAGTTTGGTGGCCACAAAAACTAGGGGCACAGCTACAGAGACGTCGACATCAACTAACCAACAACGGGTCCCTAAGACGGACGGTCCCAAATCAGATGTGTCGGCCGATGAGATGGGGGTGAATGCTATTCTCACTGTCCTGAAGTCATTCCGAGCAACTATCGATCAACCCAATTATCTTTCCGGAGATTCAGAGGGAGAAGAAATAGATTCGATGATCTTAGCGGCTAACGAGGCCATCGATGACAAGAATCCCTTTATGAGATTGGAAGGGGAGATGACTAGCCATCTCAAACCGCTGTACTTCACGACGATATTAGAAAGAAAACGAGTCAACCGGATCTTTGTGGATAATGGAGCGGCTATAAATTTGCTACCGACATGGATGCTAAAAAGACTGAACAAAACAGATGATGACATGATACCTACATAGATGTTTATAACTAGGTACAGTGGGCAATCTGCCAAAGCAAAAGAAGTGTTAGCCATAGAGGCCGAGGTCGGAAGACTACGCAGTTTGTCCGCGTTCTACGCCGTTGACACAGACAAAAGCTATAACGCGCTCCTTGGGAGAGACTGGATGTAAGTCGATGTCTCACACTCCACAGGGTTTGTAAAGAGGCGGAATTAACAAACAATAATTTTATAGTAAGAAATATCGACTAAACTTCCAAGATCGACCATAAGCCCCAACTAGCAATACCAACAAAAGGTCTAATCTACTATAAAATGATTTATACCTTTGTGTTCAAGTCCTTCGGGTCTTCTTATCCTCTTCTTAAGCTCCTCGTTTGTACGGATCGAGCTTGGTTATCGGCCTCCTCGTGTCGAAGAAGATCCATTCGAGAGTCTATGGTTTAAGCTCTAACTTCTAGAATGAGGTAACTAAAGTACCTAGTTTGCTAATCTAGGTAGCTTAGGAGATGTAGAGAATGTTTATTAGATTAATTTGTCTCAAAAACCCTAGATTGCTCAACTCATGAGAGTGTTTAGGGTTTGAGGAAGAAGAGAGCAAAGGAGGAAAGAGAGTGTTAAGTAAAGAATGAGTTGAAGAATGGCTAAATGTTGATAATATCAAGCATATCATTTATCATAAAAATAATGTGACATGCTTCAATAGTTATCCAAATGAGTGAGTCATTGTTCGGTCGAAAATATTGCACTTTTGATATAACATTTTCCTTACTTTCCTTAAATATTTAAAGGTGTTTATTATAAATATAGAACATATTTGGGTTTATCTGCAAAATAATCTTTACCATATATTTATATATTATAATTAACACTATGAAGGAAAATATATGCATATAATATTTATATAATATTTTGGTAAGTAAAATATGCATATCATATCAAATATTCTAGTCAAGATTCTTAAAAAATATAATATCATACAAATGATTATAATAATATTTCAAAATATATGCATAATATTTTAGTAATTAATAGATGCATATCTTACCAAATATTCTTAATCAAGTTTCTTAAAGATTTATTACCATATAAAGTAATTAAGATACTCTCTCTAATTTAAGAAATATTACTAATATTATTCATGGAGATATTGTACAACATTTAGCTCAGGTCAGGAGATCAAGATTTTCAAGATGTTAGGATCAAAAATCTGCCAATAAAATCGTAGGATCTGAAAACTTGGAAAGTGGATCTTTATGGCAAGTCTAAATCTATGAGATCTAGGATTTCTGATTTGAGGGCTATATAAAGAACCGAGGGCTAAAGTTAGAATTCACCACCTTTGCACTAAGCAAATCACCGTCAAAGAACAAGAGATCCACGACAGGTCCACGATTCGACGTGATAGGACGCGATGTTCAGTTGATAAAACTGCACTTTTAATATGACAATTTCCTTACTATTTCTATATAATAAAAGGTGTTTATTATAAATATGACACATATGAGGGTTTATCTGTAAAAATACTATTTTCATATGTTTATATATTATAGTTAACATTATAAAGGAAAATGTAAGCATATAATATTCATATAATATTTGGACTATTTTTAATATGCTTACCTTATTAAATACCTTTGACCAATTATCTTAAAACTATAATATCATGACAAACGGTTAAGATAATATCTAAATAAAAACAAATTCTACTAACATTATTTATTGAGTTATTGTGCAGAATTTATATATGAAATCAAGGAAATCAAAGTTGGCGAGATCAAACCTGCCTAAATAGGAAAGTAAATTGAAGAAATCAATTCTGGCAGAAAAGTAGAAAAGATTTTCAGATTGCAGATATCAAAATAGTCTACATGTGTCACCGGAAGAGGCCACAAGAATTTTGAAGCAACGAACTCTCTATTCCACCGCGGATCTGCGGCCAAACCTACCTATTAGCCGCGGTTCCGCCGCACTTCTGAGGAGTTGGGATTCGGGATTTTTTTTGTTGGGATCCTAACAACTAGTTACCATATTAGGAAACTAGGGTTCTGGCTCTGTGACTATAAATAAGGATCGAGAGCCTCTTGGAAATTTATTAAACCGATGCGATCACGAAGTCTAAGACGGCTCACGCATCCAGACTGATCATCAACAGTTCATCTACCTCTTTAGAAGAGATCGAGAAGCAAACTAGGGTTTTGTAATCATTTTCTAAGGAAACAAAGTGTACTTGATTTTGTTGATTAATAAAGGTAGTTTTATTATATTGCATTTTATTTTCTTCACGATTTCTATCTTTTCTTTTCCCAACATGCGCGAGTAATTCTCCGCTTGTTAGGGTTCGTAGGATTAGGGTAGATTAATGGATGATGAAAATCCTTAAACTCTTTTTACGTCCTATAAAGTTTATAAACTTTATCAAAAGAATAGTTAACATCCTAATCGAGCGCGCTATCAATTCATTGATATTCACGACCACGATTAGAGATTAGATTAACAATTGTTTTGGTAAAAGCTAGAAATGAATGGAGATCCATATCAAGGTAGGGGTTAAGAGTGGGAACCCTTTTCCCTCCAGAAATCCTAATCTACATGCATCATTTAGTTTTAAATCTATTAAAGGATAAGAGGAGTAATCTTTAATTAATCATCCATGACTACTAAATCTTAACAGACCCTACAAGCCCCTTCTAATATAAAACCTACATCCGTAGTTAATCTAGGTCTATATTCTACATCCGTGTTTAACGTAGATCTAGAAACTATTTCCACTATTCATTATTCTTCCTCCTTTCTTAATCAACACGCCTAAAGTAAGATTAAAAGATTCGACGTTTCCCATAGGACGACCCGTACTCATCTCGATTTAGCTACACGCGACACCGTTATTGATTGCGGTTACTACAAACACACTTAAAAACATCAACCAATCAAATGGAGTCGTTACCGGGGATACGTGCGTAATTTATTTTTCTTACTATTCGTGTTTAATTCTTATTCGATCTATATCATAAATAAACAAAACTGCAAATTGTATATTTAACGATTATTATGTGAATTTTGCAAAGGGATTTGGAGTCACAGACGTAAGGATACAGAGAAACAGAGACATTCATCAAGATCCAGAGGAGCACAGGAGGCCATGTAGCAAAACTCATCACGAGATACCTCCTTCTCGCGGCGGATCCGCGGCAAATAGGCCAAATCGCGGCGGAAGCGCGACTAAAGAGTGGAATTAGGGTTCCAAACTTCTCTGTTAAATTTCTCAACTTTTTCCTTATCTCTGAAATCCAATAAAATATCTTTCCTGCAGGATTTTTTACAAAATATCGCCGCTCAAAAAAATCTTTTTGCAAAGTTTTGTACTTGGTTTGTTTATTCATATTTTAATACGGATTTTAAGGGGCAAGACCACAATTCAGATCAGGTGGGGATTTTATCACCCTTCCTAAGCCTCGCAAATCACAAAACGAGCATCCACATCAAACCTACATTAATTTAAAAAATATCTAGACAAGGCTCTAAGAACTGTCGTGCTCAATAAGGACAGAGGAAGGTCATAGGTAATCTATTGCTTATCCGCATTACTTTTATGGTGCCTAGGCAAGTGTGTCTAAGGCAAGTGGTTACTTAATTAGGCCCTCTATTTTCGGTGATTCGTATAGCGGATACCTCCCACTTACCTGGCACTTACCTGGCCACAAGAGTAGTAAAGAGATGGTAGAGAATTGATCCAACGGCTTGTCTTTTGGAAGTCTAGGAGCGGTCTAGAGACTTGACCTAGGTGACCTTAGTTCTAAGGTTGTTTGTGCATTTTTGTGTGGTTTGTCCTAGAGTCCTACTTTTTAAAAAACAAACCAATTTTAAATCATACACACGCTGCAACTTGCGCTAAACCCGCTTAGTGCATGCTTGGCTGGACACGGGATTCTAGTGCCCGTCTTGTCCGCGTTCCCGCTATCGACTCCGAAGTCGGTACTTCTTCTTTTTCCCCACCACCCACTACATCGACCGAGATGGACGGTACTCCATCAAATTATAACACCATGCTGCCACCGCCCGTAGGTGAGCCGAATCCATCGCGCATCTCTCTCCAAGAAAGATGCTATCCTGCTATCCTATCCATGGTCCACTTCCTACCTGTCTATCCATTCCACCAGCCAACAGGGAAAATTTTGAAATTAAACCCTACTACATCAACTTGTTGCCCAAATTTCACGGGCTCGAGTTTGAAGACGCATGCATTTTTTGTAAGTCGATGTACAACACCCCAGTACTTGTGGGGAGGCGGAATTTTCAAAAACGAACTTGTTTAGTGAACAAACATCGACTAACCGCTTGAATCGAAGCTAAACGATAACTAACTACAAACATAGAGTTTCTATGCTACTATTTTTTAGGGATTATACCTAATGAATCGTGTCCTTCGTCTTTGCGAACTCCACCTCCTCCTCGGCCTTCTCGAAGTAGTAGACGATCCACCCGAGAGCTTTACTCCAAGCTTAGCCTCTAAACTTGAGGCAACTAACCTTCTTTAAGTGCTAATCAAAGAAGCTAGGTGATATAGAGTGAGGGTTATGGTTTAATTAGTCTAACTAATCCTTTTACTCAACACATGAGAGGGGAGGATTAGGGTTTGAAGAGGGAGAGCTTGAGGAGAGAGAAGGTGAAGATAATAGTGAAGTGAGAAGAATGAGTTATCATAATATATATCAAGCATTTCTTTTTATCAAGAAAAGAAAAGAAATCATTTTACAACCATGCTTGATAAATATCTTGTGGTGATTCATCTCCATGAGTCATTAAGCAATTATGAAGCATTAATGACATGGATGAATCATCCATATGACTCACTAATCTCATTCAATGTATATGCCACCTAAACCTCCTTAGTCACCATCTTCTAGAAGCTTCTCGCGCAATTACGAGAACGCCCCTCCTTTCCGCAAAAATACGGAAAAACTTTAGACTGTATAAATCCAATAACCGGATACCAGTAACTGGCTTAAACCAAAGCCGACTGGTAAAAACTGTCCGAAAGTCGTACGTGCGTAAACACACGTATGCGTCCGAACCCTTGTCGTAAAACCATACGACCTCTATATCGTTTCGCCTGGAGTAGGGAAACTCTCTGTGTGGGACTCTAGAGACTCGACTACTACGCTGGCAGTGGTTTAACCACAGACCGCAAGCGGCACTAGCTGTACGTAACGGTCCCCAGGTAGATGTCGATAAGAAGGCCGATGAGGAAACCCATCCGAACTCCTACTGAGTCTGATGTGACAATCTCCATACAGTCCGGTCCGTTCGTCTAAGACTATCGCATATCGGGCCTAGGGAGGCGGCAAGCGTCAGTCCCCTAATAGCGGTATAAGTCGTGTCGGAGCGAAGCCCATTACACCCTGAGAAACTACTGGAACCTACCAGCAAATCTCGCTTGCCCTGGCCAGGGACTTTGCGTAATGGCTCTCTGACACAGCGCGATATCAACCCCCAATACCGGGAGAGACGAATCCTGTCTAACCGCCACTGCCTCCAAGTGCTCGGGACTGCACCCAACTGCAACCTGTTTGCACGACTCCTTTGAGCCGTGGTAGGGTAGCAATCTAAGAACAGTGGGACACACTCGAGGCGAAGTAGCAGTGTCAAGTCTGCGGACTATGCTGTACTCATGTCACCTGGGAACTGTTCACTGACGACTGGTATAAAACCAACCAACAGTTCCTTGTGAGTCCTGTCCGGTGTACCCGTAACCTAACGAGCACCTGCATACTATCTCCAGTACGACGTACTGACGGCTGTGGGACAGACCATCTCCCCAACTGGGATGAGAAGCGTACACACTAGTCTACTCTGGAGTATCGATGCTCTGTCTCGATAATCCAACGACCAGGGACCTGAATAAAGATGTGCTTGTAGACTACCCAGCCCCCACTAGTATGACTGCCATCACAACGCTGGTAGACAAGCAAGATCCTAAGAGCTCTATCAATACGTATACTCACATATTAAGATAGAAAAACCAAGTAGCATACTACCATGTTTAGCAAGACTGTTATATACATGTGAATATCCCAAGCTTCCATTAAGTAATATACAAACTAGTATGATACAGTAATGGCCTTCTAGGGCATAAACACTAACAATCTCCCACTTGCACTAGGGCCATGTACTGGTGTATCGAAGACCGATGATCTCGAGTAGCCTCTCGAACTGAATCTGAGGTAGGGCCTTCGTGAATGGATCAGCAATGTTCTCTTCAGAAGCAACTCTCCGAACCTCGATCCCCTGACGATCAATGATCTCCCTGATCAGGTGATACCGCCTTAAGATGTGTCTGGACTTCTGATGGGACCTTGGTTCCTTCGCTAAAGCTATAGCTCCATTGTTGTCGCAATACAGAGGTATTGGATCAACTATGGTAGGAACCACCTGAAGTTCTGTTAGGAACTTCTTCATCCAGACTGCTTCTTTTGCGGCATCGCAAGCAGCTATATACTCCGCTTCCATCGTCGAGTCAGCAACGGTGTCCTGCTTGGAGTTCTTCCAGCACACCGCCCCTCCATTGAGGGTAAAGACATATCCCGACATGGACTTGGAATCGTCCTTATCACTCTGGAAGCCGGAATCAGCAAAGGCCTCCAACCTGAGGTCTTTTCCGCCGTAAACCAAGAACATCTCCTTAGTCCTTCTCAGGTACTTGAGAATGTTCTTTACTGCTATCCAGTGCTTCTCCCCTGGGTCTGACTGATACTGGCTTACCACGCTCAGTGCGTAAGCTACATCTGGTCTGGTACACAACATCGCATACATTATAGAGCCTACCGCAGAAGCGTAGGGTATAATAGACATGCGTTCCCTTTCCAAATCAGTCTTGGGAGACATCTCTTTGGAGAGGGTGATTCCGTGACAAGCCGGTAGATTACCGCGCTTAGAATCTTCCATACTGAATCTTTTCAGTACAGTGTCGATATACCTGGACTGCGAAAGTCCCAACATCCTCTTGGATCTATCACGATAGATCCGGATCCCCAGAATGTAAGAGGCATCACCCAGGTCTTTCATGGAGAACCTGTGTGACAAGAATCCTTTGACAGATTGTAGCATAGGAATGTCATTTCCTATCAATAGAATGTCATCCACGTACAAGACGAGGAATACGACACTTCTGACTACAACTTTACTATATATGCACGGTTCATCTGGATTTTTGATAAAGTCATATTCTTTGACTGTTTCATCAAAACAGATGTTCCAACTCCGCGATGCCTGCTTTAGTCCATAAATGGACTTAAGCAGCTTGCATACTTTCCCGCTGCTCCCACTTTGATTGAAACCCTCTGGCTGATCCATATAGACGCTCTCTTCTAAATTTCCATTCAGAAAAGCCGTTTTTACGTCCATCTGCCAGATTTCATAATCATGGAAGGCAGCAATAGCAAGAAGGACCCGAATGGATTTGAGCATAGCCACTGGAGAAAAAGTTTCGTCATAGTCCAAACCAGGTCTTTGAGGAAAACCCTTTGCAACAAGTCTAGCCTTATAGGTTTCCACCTGTCCATCTACACCAATCTTTTTCTTGAAGATCCATTTGCATCCTATGGGTTTTACCCCATCTGGAGCAAAGTCCAAAGTCCATACTTTGTTGGTGTACATGGACTCCATTTCGGTCCGCATTGCATCTAGCCATCGTACCGAGTCGCCGCTCTGGATGGCCTGCTGGAAGTCAGTAGGTTCATCATCATCTATGATGCAATCCTCTCTATCCCCATCTATGAGAAAACCGTAGTATCTCTCAGGCGGATGAGACGGCCTACTACTCCTGCGGAGGGGTGCGGGAATGTCCTGTTCTTCTTGAACTACCGGTTCTACCAAACTTTCAGTATTAGTTTGTGGTTCTGGAATTTCTTCCAGTTCTATTTCGCTCCCACTTGATTCCTTTTCTAAAAACTGATGTTCTAGAAAATGGGCATTACGAGAAACAAATACCTTTTGTTCCTCTGCGTAATAGAATAGATATCCCCTGGAGTTCTTTGGATATCCCACAAACTTACACTTTACTGATCGTGCCTCGAGCTTGTCCACATGCTGCTTTTTAACAAAAGCTGGACATCCCCAAATCTTTATATACTGTAGATGGGGTTTCTTCCCGCTCCACATCTGATATGGAGTGGTAGGCACAATCTTGGTAGGAACCATGTTCAAAAGATATGCCGCTGATTCTAGCGCATAACCCCAGAAAGATCGCGGTAACTCAGCATTACTCATCATGGATCGTACCATATCCAATAGGGTTCGATTCCGTCTCTCCGATACACCGTTATACTGTGGAGTGTATGGAGGAGTAAGCTGAGAGAGAATTCTTTTCTCTTTTAGGTAACCAAGGAACCCGGCACTCAAGTATTCACCACCTCGATCAGATCTAAGTGTCTTGATACTTTTGCCGGTTTGGTTTTCTACTTCATTCTTATACTCTCGGAATTTCTCAAAAGCCTCGGATTTATGTTTCATCAGATAAATGAATCCGTATCTTGAGTAATCATCCGTGAAAGTAATGAAATAGGAAAAACCACCTCTTGCATGTGTAGACATCGGACCGCATACATCGCTGTGTATGAGTCCTAAGAGCTCGCTCGCTTTTACTCCTTGTTCAGTAAATGGAGTCTTTGTCATCTTTCCTTTGAGATAAGATTGACAAGTGTCATAAGTTTGATATTCGAACGAGTCCAAATATCCTTCTCTATGCAACTTAGTCAACCTTCCCTCATTGATGTGACCCAGTCTACAATGCCATAAGAAAGCTTTATTTAAATCTGGAGACTTTCTTTTTAGTGTGTTCTGGACATTGAAAATTTAGAGTTGGTTTAAAACATATATACCGTTATTTAGGGTACCGGACCCAATCAAACCATGATTAAGGTGGATGTTGACAACATCTCTTACAAACGTGAAATCATAACCTTTATTTGATAACAAGGAAACTGATATGATATTACACGTTAAGCTTGGTACAAAATAACAGTTATGTAAAACCAAAATATGTCCACCCGTCAATCCTAGGTGATAATCCCCGACGGACGCAGCTCCCACGCTAGCTCCGTTAGCAACCTTTAGGGTCATATCACCTTCCTTCAGCACTCTACGGTTTCTCAGTGCCTGCAATGAACTGCAAATATGAGATCCTGATCCGGTATCCAATACCCAGGAAGTAGAGTTGATCGACAGACAATTCTCAATTACAAACACACCTGAAGTCGAAGCCACAGCTTCCTTCGGTTCCTGGTTCTTGGCGTTCCACGCCTTGCAATCCTTCTTCCAGTGCCCTTTCCTGTGACAATGGAAGCACTCATCCCGGCCCACTACCGGTACCGCAAACTTTTTCTTTCCCTTCCCTCCCACCTTACTAACACCTCCTCTAGGTCTGGGGACGGCCTTCTTCTTCCTTCCTTTGGCTCTAGCCTTGGACCCGGAAGAAGATGCACCGCCAACAAACATAGCGGGTGTTTCCCTTGCCTTCTGCAAGGTGCCCTCGCACTCCTTAACATGTTCAGGAGTTCCGGAAGTTCAACTTCTTTTCTTTGAAGGTTGAAGTTCAGGATAAACTGGGCGTAGGTAGGAGGAAGGGACTGGAGAATAAGGTCTGTATAGAGCTCATTATCCAAAGTCGTCCCAAGGTCTGCGAGCTCTTCAATATAGCCGATCATCTTTAGGACATGTTCTCCTACCGATGACCCGACAGCCAACCTCGCTCGAAACAAGTTCTTAGAGGTCTCGTATCTTGCTATACGAGATTGCTCTCCATAAAGTTCCTTTGTATGGAGAAATATGCCATCAAGGCCCATATCCTCGTGCCTCCTCTGATGTTCATTGTTCATTGAGGCAAGCACGATGCACTTGGCTTCGCGCAATCTAAATCCCAGGTTTTGCGGATTTCCTTATCCGCATTACTGGATTTGGGACCAGGGACAGCAGGTGCCGTAGCGGTGAGGACGTACCCCAATTTGTCATAGGTCAAAGCCATTTTGACATTCCGCAGCCAATCTTTATAGTTTGGCCCTGTCAGTATATTTTTCTCTAAAAGTAACTTAAGTCCAGTCATTTTCAGGGTCGCTGCAATTAGGAGAGAGAGAAGAAAACTCTTTAGCATGATGCTCTTGCAAGTTTAGAGTGGTTTTTAGTTTATCTAAACTGGATGGCTCCCACTGTTTCTCGAATCCTTCCTCAAACCATAAAAGAAGAATTAGCCAGGACTATTCTCACCGTACAATACTTGCTTAACCGTTCAGCCAGGCCAGTGTCGATACTTTGAGGGAGGTTTTCCAACGCTTTCGCGAAGTTCTTTAATTAAATAACCTCTTTTCTCTGGGGGCGTAACCCCGCTGACACTTTTCTGGACACCTACTTGGTTTATAGCATTGATCGTTAAGTGACGAATATCCTGATAAATAGCATATACTCACAGTAGGACTGGGATCCAAATATCATCGTATGATAATGTTGAAGGAATCCTACCAACATTCATCAAACTCCAAATGGTATGCATCTCTTTGCAAATTTCAGTTTCTTTAGAAATTCCCGATATATATTTCTGCCCCATGCTCTTATGACCTTGGCGTTAGGTCAAAATGTCATAAGTCACATGTCAAGTTCTACCCATCATTATCTTGTCAATTTGAACCCATCCGTATATATCCTTGACGTTCGGCCAAAATGATAATACGACTGTCCCAAACTAACTCATCTATCTATGCAACAAATGAATACCCAGTAGCTACCAAACACTATGCCTTGGCGTTAGGTCAAAATACATAGCTTGAATACTACTGAATACCCAGATGAAATGACGGAGGGCTACGAATGGTTTTGGCGAAACCGTGAACGTAGTGAACTTGATATAACCGAAGGAACCCGATAGCTTTTAAAAGGAGTGGTTAAAGCTCCGCATTTAAAAATATCTGTTTTTAAAATTAACCGAGTGGTTTCTTTTAAATTGTTCCAACGGTTAAACTTTTGGTTTATTTTCTTTGCATTATAAATAATGCGTCCCATCATTAACCTATCATTGCAGAAAACAACGAAAATACAACGTCCTCTTATGCCATCCGCATTCGCCACGGGGTCCCGTCATCACCCGTTAGGTTACTTAACTAACGACAGAGTGGGGGATGGGCTAGCGCGGGTGTAAAACATAAGTGACGTCTAAATAGCTATCATATATAGATATTGTACATTCGTCAGACGCAATAATAGGCATTCCAGATCACAGATGAACTTTATTGGATTTGCAAGTAATCCGTGTTTGTTTTGAGCCTGCAACAAAAGACGGATTACACAGTTGTGATGAATAGCCATTACCCCACCCAAGACCCTAACGGGTACGGCAAACTACCCACCCGGCAGTTTGTGCACCCCATCTTGGGTCTGTCCTAGGAGCAAAAATAGTAAAATGAAATAATACAACGGTGGCTACAACCGCAACCTGGATGTGCCCCGCAAAATAATATTACAACAAATTATATTTACATCAAATGAATTAAATAATAACCCATCACAAAACCCCGGCTATACATCACAACAGTCCAACACAGTTCATATCCACAAACAGTAAAAACCATTACAGAAATGTGCAACCCCCTGCCAACCGACATACTAGCAGTTAGGGGAGGTTTACGAACACATTATACAAACACAGATATAATCCAACAAGCAAATACTGTATAATTTCGATCGATTAAACACTTTTAATTTTGCTCCAATACTTCTCTGTAAACCTGAAACCTGAGCAAAAATAAAATATTCCAGAAAATACCAAATATCACAGAGAAGTAACACAGGAAAATTGGGTTCCTGAATCGTCAACTCGGCGGCGGAAGCGCGGCGGATCGGTGGGATCCGCCGCGGTTCCGCGGCGCTTTAGACGATTCAGGGGCCCAAATTTCTTGTGTGTTCTTCTGGTGTCTTTTTAAGCTTTCTGAACCTCCCTGAAAAATTTTAGGACTTCATTTAAAATTCGACAGAAACTTGTGATTTCGGGGTTTTCCGGTTTCGTTTTTTCCGTTCGAAATTCATACAAATTTGCAAGTAAGTTATTTATTATTTAGCGAGGCTCTGATACCACTGTAAGTCGATGTACAACACCCCAGTACTTGTAGGGAGGCGGAATTTTCAAAAACGAACTTGTTTAGTGAACAAACATCGACTAACCGCTTGAATCGAAGCTAAACGATAACTAACTACAAACATAGAGTTTCTATGCTACTATGTTTTAGGGATTATACCTAATGAATCGTGTCCTTCGTCTTTGCAAACTCCACCTCCTCCTCGGCCTTTTCGAAGTAGTAGACGATCCACCCGAGAGCTTTACTCCAAGCTTAGCCTCTAAACTTGAGGCAACTAACCTTATTTAAGTGCTAATCAAAGAAGCTAGGTGATATAGAGTGAGGGTTATGGTTTAATTAGTCTAACTAATCCTTGTACTCAACACATGAGAGGGGAGGATTAGGGTTTGAAGAGGGAGAGCTTGAGGAGAGAGAAGGTGAAGATAATAGTGAAGTGAGAAGAATGAGTTATCATAATATATATCAAGCATTTCTTTTTATCAAGAAAAGAAAAGAAATCATTTTACAACCATGCTTGATAAATATCTTGTGGTGATTCATCTCCATGAGTCATTAAGCAATTATGAAGCATTAATGACATGGATGAATCATCCATATGACTCACTAATCTCATTCAATGTATATGCCACCTAAACCTCCTTAGTCACCATCTTCTAGAAGCTTCTCACGCAATTACGAGAACGCCCCTCCTTTCCGCAAAAATATGGAAAAACTTTAGACTGTATAAATCCAATAACCGGATACCAGTAACTGGCTTAAACCAAAGCCGACTGGTAAAAACTGTCCGAAAGTCGTACGTGCGTAAACACACGTATGCGTTCGAACCCTTGTCGTAAAACCATACGACCTCTATATCGTTTCGCCTGGAGTAGGGAAACTCTCTGTGTGGGATTCTAGAGACTCGACTACTACGCTGGCAGTGGGTTTAACCACAGACCGCAAGCGGCACTAGCTGTACGTAACGGTCCCCAGGTAGATGTCGATAAGAAGGCCGATGGGGAAACCCATCCGAACTCCTACTGAGTCTGATGTGACAATCTCCATACAGTCCGGTCCGTTCGTCTAAGACTATCGCATATCGGGCCTAGGGGGGCGGCAAGCGTCAGTCCCCTAATAGCGGTATAAGTCGTGTTGGAGCGAAGCTCATTACACCCTGAGAAACTACTGGAACCTACCAGCAAATCTCGCTTGCCCTGGCCAGGGACTTTGCGTAATGGCTCTCTGACACAGCGCGATATCAACCCCCAATACCGGGAGAGACGAATCCTGTCTAACCGCCACTGCCTCCAAGTGCTCGGGACTGCACCCAACTGCTACCTGTTTGCACGACTCCTTTGAGCCGTGGTAGGGTAGCAATCTAAGAACAGTGGGACACACTCGAGGCGAAGTAGCAGTGTCAAGTCTGCGGACTATGCTGTACTCAAGTCACCTGGGAACTGTTCACTGACGACTGGTATAAAACCAACCAAAAGTTCCCTGTGAGTCCTGTCCGGTGTACCCGTAACCTAACGAGCACCTATATACTATCTCCAGTACGACGTACTGACGGCTGTGGGACAGACCATCTCCCCAACTGGGATGAGAAGCGTACACACTAGTCTACTCCGGAGTATCGATGCTCTGTCTCGATAATCCAATGACCAGGAACCTGAATAAGGATGTGCTTTTAGACTACCCAGCCCCCACTAGTGTGACTGCCATCACAACGCTGGTAGACAAGCAAGATCCTAAGAGCTCTATCAATACGTATACTCACATATTAAGATAGAAAAACCAAGTAGCATACTACCATGTTTAGCAAGACTGTTATATACATGTGAATATCCCAAGCTTCCATTAAGTAATATACAAACTAGTATGATACAGTAATGGCCTTCTAGGGCATAAACACTAACATTTTTATCACCAAGTTCGAAAACGTATGCGTAATGATGGGTACTTCATAACTTTCTGTGGATGCTATGCGCTTGCGTCTTCTCCCATTCACTTTGTGTGACTTGGCAGAAAAATGGTTTTATAATACTGCCGCACACTCTATTATCAATTGGGATGAATTCGTGATAGCATTCCTTAAGAAATTTTACCCAAATCATAAGACCGCCCATGTTCGAAGCGAAATCAACCAGTTTACCCAGCTTCCCAATGAACCATTTTGGAAGTGCTTTGAACGTTTCAAGGATCTGCTTGTCCAATGTTCTCATTATGGAATACAAAGATGGGATTTGTGCCGAATTATATATGAAGGTATTAATCCAGCGACAAAGCAGATGCTTGAAACAATGTGTCAATGCAATTTCATGTCCAAAGACGATGGTGAAGTCTGGAAATATCTGGAAGATCTCGCTGAAAACACTTTGCAGTGGGAAAGCGTTAGACCACCTTCATCTAGGGGAGGTATTCATCAGCTCGATATTTCCATCGCAGTAAAAGACGAAATGGCAGCGATACAAAAGAAACTTGACGCTATTGAAAACAAATTCTCACCAATCTCCCTAAATCAGGTAACGCTCCCAAAGACCGTGTGTGGTTGCTATTCAATTCCATCACACTTGACGGAAGAATGTCCTATGAATACACCGTTTCAAGATCACGAGCAAACTAATGCTACTTTTCAGTAGCGACCTAGAAATGATCCTTATTCTTCCACGTACAATCAGGGATAGAGGAATCATCCTAATTTTTCTTGGAACCAAAACCAACCCCAAAATCAAAATCAGTTCCAAAGCAATTACCAAAGACCTCCTCCACAGAAACAACAACCACCACCACAGAGTCAGCACCCCTTTCAATCGCAACCTTTTCAAAATCCGGCCAACACTTCTGCAACACAATTGGCCGGAACCGATAACTCCTCGTCACTCGCACAAACTTTGGATTTGTTTATGAAACATTCGATCCAAATGTCGGCTGATATGAGATCTTCTATTGATTCCATATAGAAAGACTCCACCTCCCACGGTGAGAGTATTAAGTGAATAGAAGCCCAAATTGCACAGTTGAATGTCGCGATGAGTGGGAGAGAAAAAGGGAAACTCCCATCTCAACCTCTACCGAATTTTGACCGCTCACAACATCATAATGTGAGTGCCGTTACTACGTTGAGATCGGGAAGAGTGCTGGATAATTGAGTGGGTGAACAAGTTGATGACGTTAGTGATACTAATGATACCCCGGTTTCTACTTCTTCCCCTAATTCGTCTAGTCTCCCACCTACTTCCGAGTCTATTCTACGCTTCCTACAAGGCTCGAACCCTCAGCCCACTTCCTCGAATCTATCTAAAACGATCCCCACTCCAATTCTGGGATCGAATCTTTCCCCACAATATTCTCCACAAATGTTGGACCCAAAACTTATTGATAAAGCTCCGTTTCCAAACAGATTAAGGGCCAACAGACCTAACCCACAAATGGAGAAGATTGTGGAAATGTTTAAGCAAGTTAACATCAATATTCCTCTCCTAGATGCTATTCAACAAGTCCCATCTTATGCAAGAATTCTTAAAGACTTATGCACTAGGAAGAGAAAAACTCAAGTGCCGAAAAGAGTTTTCATGATGAGTAATGTTAGCACTGCTTTTACCCAGCAAATACCAAAGAAATGTAAGGACCTTGGTTGTCCTACCATCTCTATTTCTATTGAGGGTAAAATATTAATCGTGCTTTACTCGATCTTGGCGCTAGCGTTAACTTGCTTCCATATTCCGTATATGAGCAGTTAGGGATTGGAGAGTTGAAACCCACTTATTGTACTCTCCAGATGGTAGACCGATCAATCACCAAACCTAGGGCTGAACTAGAGGATGTGTTAATTAAAGTTGGGGAATTCATATTCCCTGTGGATTTTATTGTTTTGGATACACAACCTATAGCGAACCCACGCAACCAAATCCCGGTGATACTCGGTCGACCTTTCCTAGCAACTTCCAACGCTGTAATTAATTGTCATAACGGTTCTATGAACTTATCTTTCGGGAAGATGACAATTGAGCTTAATATTTACAAGGTAGGAAGCCAACCATCTGAACCTTCTTCTCATTTGCTTGATGTCTGTTCCATCCACGTGATAGCTCCCGAAAGCTGCATGGATGAGGAACTTTGCTTTGCTGATCTCGACAACACCAGTGAGACATTGTTTGATTTGGAAAATTCTTATAGTGAGGATATCTTTGATGAGTCCATCTCCGATTTTGAATCCGTTGACTCGTCGCAAAAGTCAGTAGCACTTTCCGAGTCAATATCCTATACAAGTTATGAACCTCTTAGGGAGTCCGAGCATCATTCCCTTACCCCACCTTCTATTGTCTCTCCGCCAATACTAGATCTCAAACCGCTACCTTCTCATCTTAAATATGCCTATTTAGGTGAGAATGAGTCTTTACCCATGATCATATCTGCTTCTCTAGCTTTAGAGCAAGAGAACACACTTTTGGCGGTGTTGAGATCAAATCGGCAAGCATTTGGTTGGACAATGGCTGACATCAAAGAGATTAGCCCCTTAATTGTTGAACATTATATACATCTGATGGGTGAAGCCAAACCAACCCGAGACCCATAAAGACGGTTAAATCCCGTTATGAAGGAGGCGGTAAAGAAAGAAATCGTCAAGTCCCTAGATAGTGGTATAATTTACCCTATATCTGATAGCCAATGGGTAAGTCCTATTCACGTGGTACCTAAAGAGTCTGGCATCACGGTCATAACTAATGAGGCTAATGAGTTGATCCAAACACGCACCCAAACTGGGTGGCGCATATGTATTGATTATAGGAAACTCAATACCGCAACGAGGAAAGATCACTTCCCTCTACCTATTATTGACCAGATTTTAGAACGATTAGCTGAACACGAATACTATTGTTTCTTGGATAGATACTCTGGCTATAACCAGGTCCCCATCGCCGAAAATGATCAAGATAAAACCACATTTACTTGTCCTTTCGGTACTTTTGCTTATAGATGCATGCCCCTTGGGTTATGCAACGCTCCCGCTACATTTCAGCGATGTATGATGGGGATATTCTCAGACATGGTTGAGAATTTTCTGGAAATTTTTATGGATGATTTCTCCATATTTAGGGACTGCTTTGAGGACTGTCTTCGTAATCTTGACGCGGTTCTTATCCGCTGTAAGGATAAGAACTTAATTTTGAATTGGGAAAAATGCCATTTTATGGTCCAAGACGGTATTGTCCTTGGACATATAATTTCACGAAAAGGCATTGAGGTTGACAGAGCTAAAATAGATGTCATCCATAACCACTCTCGTCCTAAATGCGTCAAAGATATACGATCTTTCCTTGGCCATGCAGGATTTTATAGGAGATTCATTAAGGACTTTAGCAAAATCGCTAGACCCTTAACTCTTCTCTTGGCCAAAGACACAACATTTCACTTCGATTCGGATTGTAAGGTTGCTTTTGAGTCGCTTAAAAGAACTCTCATGACAGCCCCCGTTCTATCATCTCCGGATTGAAACCACCCATTCGAGCTTATGTGTGATGCATCAGATTTTGCTATTGGTGCGGTCTTAGGACAGCACATTGATAAGACGCCACATGTAATTTACTATGCAAGTAGGACCTTGAATGATGCACAAATTAATTACACAACTACCGAGAAAGAGCTCTTGGCAGTCGTATTTGCATTAGAAAAATTCAGGTCCTACTTGATTGGTTCGCCAATTGTGGTTTACAATGATCACTCCGCCTTACGACACCTTTTATCGAAGAAGGATGCTAAGGCCAGGCTAATACGTTGGATCCTGTTGTTACAAGAATTTGATCTTGTCATCCGAGACAAGAGTGGATGTGAAACCGTAGTAGCTGACCATCTTTCACGCATCTCTTCTTCACCAATATTGACCATGCCGATAAATGACTCATTTCCTGATGAACAGCTCTTGACCTTATCCTACGAACCTTAGTTCGTGGATGTTGTGAATTATCTAGCGACGGGACTTATTCCTAGCAATTGGTCGAAACAAGACAAATTTCGATTCTATCCCAAGTAAAATACTTTTACTGGGATGAACCTTATTTGTTTAAGTATTGTTCCGATCAAATCATTCGCAGGTGTGTCCCTAACGATGAATTCAAGAGTGTGTTATCATTTTGTCATGATCAGGCATGCGGCGGTCACTTTGGACCTCGAAAAACGGCGGAGAAAGTTTTGTAATGTGGCTTTTATTGGCCAACACTATTTAAAGATGCATATGATCATTGCAAAACTTGCCCGTGGTGTCAGCACTTGGGTCGGATTTCACAAAGAAATGAGATGCTGCTCCAACCTATCTTGGTTGTGGAAATATTCAATGTTTGGGGTATTGATTTTATGGGCCCTTTTTCCAACTTTTTTGGGAATTTATATATCTTGTTAGCGGTTGATTACGTCTCGAAATGGGTGGAAGCAATACCGTGTCGCACTAATGACAACAAAGTCGTCATTAAGTTCCTTAATGAAAATATATTTGCGCGATTCGAACACCCTCACGCTATAATTAGCGACAACGGGACGCAGTTCTGTAATCAGTCTTTTAAGGCTTCGATGCGGAAATATGCAATCAATCACAAACTTTCTACGCTCTATCATCCCCAAACAAGCGGGAAAGCTGAGATCTCGAATAGGCAAATCAAACAAATTTTGGAGAAGACAGTTTCTAAAAACCGTAAAGATTGGTCAACCAAATTAACGGATGCTCTTTGGGTATTTCACACCGCTTATAAGACCAATCTTGGTATGTCTCCATACCGCCTTGTGTTTGGGAAGGTATGCCACCTTCCTGTCGAGATCGAACATAAGGCAATGTGGGCTATTAAAGAGCTAAACTTCGATTTTGATCAAGCTAGCAGTTATCGGAAGCTGCAATTGAATGAGCTAAACGAACTCCGCGATGAAGCTTACGATAATGCAGTGATAGTAAAGAACCGGAGTAAAGTGTTCCACGATAAAAACCTTTTTAGAAAAACTTTCACACCAGGATAATAAGTCCTTCTTTACGACTTACGACTCCATCTTCATCAGGGTAAGCTTAAATCTCGTTGGAAAGGACCTTTTGTAGTGCGGTATGTACACCCGCACGGGGCAGTAGAAGTTGAAAATATAAAAAAAGGGTTCAATTTTTAATGTAAATGGGAATAGATTAAAACCGTATTTTTCTGCTGACCCAGCGGAGGAGCTCATGTTTTTACAGGAGCCACTTTATCATAACTAAATTCCTCCGCCTTACCTCCATGTTTTGGTAAATTGTATCATCTTAAAGAATGGAGGTGAGTGAAAAAGGACTTAATTGAATATCTGTGCGTGCCAAAGAACAAGTTTGGGGGAAGTCGTCATTTAACTATTATTTGATCCCTATTATTGTCTCTCCTTAAGTCTACAGGTTTATACTCTTAAAAGACAACATCGGTGAGGACACTGCTGAAAACAGGTTTTGGGGGAGGTTTGTATTCACTGAATTATCTTTGGCACTGGGCATAAAAAATTTTTTTTTATAACAAAAGATTAGAAAGTGAACAATTATATATGAAAGATATGAAAAGTTTGAGAAAAACAAGAAAGTTATAGGTTTTCTTAAACAAAACTAGTAATAAGTAGTTATGAGCTGTTGTCCCAAGGGTTAGTAAGATGAAGGAAATTGCTAATCTGAGGATAAAAATAAGTCTGAAAAATAGTCCCTATTCTTGAAGCCAAACATTTGAACATTGATACCCTACTATACGCACTTACACATATCTTGAAACTTGGGATAGTAGAGGATACCTTGAAGTGCTCTTGTCTAAAAGCCTTAGTATGAAGGAAAATAAAAAAAATATAAGTGGTGAAGCAAAGAAGAAATAAAATGAACACTGGTTTTGTAATTGCTTAAGGCAGCATTAAAAAATATAGCGAGGGTGCTTTATCACCTAGTGCCTTAGACCAACTGGTTTGGGAGCCACTGCTAAGCCTTAGGTGTTGCGAAATGAGGAATTACACCTAAATGCGCGAGCACATTTTGTAATCGGTCGGTTAGTACCTCGAAAAGTATTAACGGTCGCATGAAGAATGTGTGAGCAATTCATCTAAAATATTCACCAACTAAAAAGTATTTTGGAAAATGGACAAGAATATGATAGTTTGAATTGAATTCTCTAAGTGTAGGGATGTTTTTTGCACACACGTAGTGGTATATGATCAATGTTTGGATGAAAAATAGGGAGGAAGACTAAAGGTGATGTTTTATTGAGAGATGATGTGATTTCTAACATTTTTTCATGACCATTAAGATAGGGCTCATAGCAACTGAAAAGCTGGTATAGTTGGAAACTCTTATTTTTAAGTTCTTTCTTTTATACTTCTTATCTTTATATGTAACTTTCACCATCTTTTTTTTATTATAGGATTTTGTGGGTGTAATTCGCTGAAATCCCTCAGGAGACAACACTCCTCCTATTAGGGACACCTAGAGGTTTAATGGCTTGTTGCACGTGCTCAGTGCAATCGTGTTGCCTACGAAAATATGCTACTTAGTTCTTCTTCTTTTTCTTCTTCTCTTGAATAACTAGTTTGCTCGGAACGATCAAAGTTAAGTTTGGTGGTATTTGTTCAGTTGATAAAACTGCACTTTTAATATAACATTTTCCTTACTATTTCTATATAATAAATGATGTTTATTATAAATATGACACATATGAGAGTTTATCTGTAAAAATACTATTTTCATATATTTATATATTATAATTAACATTATTAAGAAAAATGTAAGCATATAATATTCATATAATATTTGGACTATTTTTATATGCTTACCTTATTAAATACTTTTGACCAATTCTCTTAAAACTATAATATCATGACAAATGGTTAAGATAATATCTCAATAAAAAAAAATTCTACTAACATTATTTATTGAGTTATTGTGCAGAATTTATATCTGAAATCAAGGAAATCAAAGTTGGCGAATCAAACATGCCTAAATAGGAAAGTAACTTGAAGAAATCAATTCTGGCAGAAAAGTAGAAAAGATTTTCAGATTCCAGATATCAAAATAGTCTACATGTGTCACCAGAAGAGGCCACAAGAATTTTGAAGCAACGAACTCTCTATTCCACCGCGGATCCGCGGCCAAACCCACCTATTACCCGCGGTTCCGCCGCACTTCTGAGGAGTTGGGATTCAGGATTTTTTTGGTTGGGATCCTAACAACTAGTTACCATATTAGGAAACTAGGATTATGGCTCTGTGACTATAAATAAGGATCGAGAGCCTCTTGGAAAATTTATCAAAATGATGCGATCACGAAGTCTAAGATGGCTCACGCATCCAGGCTGATCATCAACAGTTCATCTACCTCCTTAGAAGAGATCGAGAAGCAAACTAGGGTTTTGTAATCATTTTCTAAGGAAACAAAGTGTACTTGATCTTGTTAATTAATAAAAGTAGTTTTATTTTATTGCCTTTTATTTTCTTCATGATTTCTATCTTTTTTCCCCCAACATGCGCGGGTAATTCTCTGCTTGTTAGAGTTCGTAGGATTAGGGTAGATTAATGGATGATGAAAATCCTTAAACTCTTTTTACGTCCTATAAAGTTTATAAATTTTATCAAAAGAATAGTTAACATCCTAATCGGGCGCGCTATCAATTCATTGATATTCACGACCACGATTAGAGATTAGATTAACAATTGTTTTGGTAAAATCTAGACACGAACGGAGATCCATGTCAAGGTAGGGGTTAAGAGTGGGAACCCTTTTCCCTCCAGAACCCCTAATCTACATGCATCATTGTCTATCTAGTTTTAAATCTATTAAAGAATAAGAGGAGTAATCTTTAATTAATCATCCATGACTACTAAATCTTAACGAACCCTACAAGCCCCTTTTAATATAAAACCTACATCCGTAGTTAATCTAGATCTATATTCTACATCCGTGTTTAACGTAGATCTAGAAACTATTTCCTCTATTCATTATTCTTCCTCCTTTCCTAATCAACACTGCTAAAATAAGATTAAAAGATTCAACGTTTCTCAGAGGACGACCCGTACTCATCTCGGTCTAGCTACACACGACATCGTTATTGATTGCGGTTACTATAAACACACTTAAAAACATCAACCAATCAGGCGACGTGAAAATCGACGGAGCATTTACTTCCTACGAGGCAGAGATCGAGAGTCACTTCTTCCTCTTGTAATCTAAATTCGTAGGATTTGTACTTGTGAAGTTGATTAATAAAGGTAGATCATTTTGTTTAATTATCTATTTTCTGTATTTTTACTTTCTGCATTTTAATTATGATCTCAATTTCTATCCTTTCTTCTTCTCACAACATGCGTGAGTAATTCCTAGCTTGCTATGGTTCGTTGGATTAGGGTAGAATAATGGATGAGAAAGTATTTTAACTATTTTTTAAGTCTTATGAAGTTTATAAACTTTAGCAAAAGAATCATTAACATCCTAATCGGGTGCGGTACCAATTTATTGCTAGTCTCGACCATGATTTAAGATCAGATTAACAATTGTTTTGTTAAGGGCTAGATATGAATAGAGATCAATGAAAGTACAAGGGTCAATAGTATGGAAACCCTAGTTTCTTCCAAGAACCCTAATCCTCATTCATCACTATCAATCTAGTTTTAAATCTATCAATAGATAAAAGGAGTAATCTTTATTAGTCATCCATGACTAATAAATCCTAACGAACCCTGCAAACCTTCTTCTTATATATTCTATATCCTTATTTAAATTAGATCTGAAAATATATATTCTACATCCGTATTTACCATAGATCTAGAATCTGTTCTTCACTATTCTCTATTCTCCTTCATCTTTTCTAATTAACACGTCTAAAGCAAGATTAAAAGTTCTACGAATCTCTGAGTATGACCCGTACTCATCTCGGTTAGCTACACGCGACACCGTTATTGATTGCGGTTATTCTACGAACACTTTTTCACGATCAATCAAATGGCGTCGTTGCCGGGGATACGTGTGTAATTTTTTTTCTTGCTATTCGTGTTGAGTTCTTATTCGATCCATATTATAAAATAAAACAAAACCGCATCTTGCATATTTAACGATTAGTGTGCGATTTTTGCGAGGATATCTGGAGTCACTGTAGCGAGGAGAAAAAGATTCAGAGACTTTTTGAAAGGACCAGAGGAGCAAGGGAGGCCACCGTAGCAAAAATTTTCAAAAGATCTCTCAACTCTGCGGTGGAACCATGGAAACAAGTCCATTTTAGCGGTGGAACCGCGGCATAGTTGGGGACTTAGGGTTTCAAACTTTAGTGACTTTCCTATCTTTCTCTCTCCTCTAAAAATCCAATAATATATTTTTTCTATAGGATTCTTTGCAAAATATCGTCGCTCAAAAATCTTTTTGCGTGTTTTGTTTTGCGGGTTGTTTTTGCATATTTTAATATGGACTTTAAGGGGCAAGACCAAAATTCAGATTAGGTGGGGGTTTCATCATCCTTCATAGGCCCCACAAATTACAAAACGAGCATCCGCACACCCTACATTAATTAAAAAATATCTAGACCAAGACTCTAAGTACTGTCGCGCTCAATTAGGACAGAGGAAGGTCGTGGGTAATCTATCGCTTATCCTCATTATTTGCATGGTGTCTAAGGCAAGTGTGTCTAAGGCAAGTGGTTACTTAATTAGGTCCGCTATTTTCGGTGATTCGTATAGCAGATACCTCCTACTTACTTGACACTTACCTGACCACAAGAGTAATAAAGAGGTGGTAGAGAATTGATCCTGCGGTTTGTACTTTGAAAGTCTAGGAGCGGTCTAGTGCCTGACCTAGGTGACCTTAGTTCTAGGATTGCTTGTGCGTTTTGTGATTTGTTGAGTCAACCCTCAAATCCTTCTTTCAAAGCAAAACAATCCAAATAGAGCTTAATTCCTTACCATCTCACCCTCTCTTTTTTTCACCTTCTTATAATGGGTAACCCAAATAGACGAACTCTTGCCGAGCTTTGCTATCCAGAACCAGATATTTCTTGTTTTCGTAATCGCTTTGGTATACCATTCTACTCTACCATGTCTTTAAGAGACCAGATAGAGCAAGCAGAAAGAAACAGTTGGCCACCTCATTCCAGGTCCTATCAACCGCATCAAAATTCTATATCTTCTTCAGTTGATACTCCATTTAAAGCATGTGAGGGAACTCCTAAACGCATGTCCATCGCTGAGCATATAGTAAAGACTAACGGCCAAAGTTTCAATTCGATCAAACCGTTAGGACAACAAACACCACCACTTTCTAAGGAAGATATTCCTACTCATTTTGCGGCGTATATGGCATTTGTTGACAGTCGCCAACCAACCAACCAATATCAATATTCTTCTTATCACAATATTGATCCTACTTCTGCCCAATTTTCACAACCATTCGATTCCTATCAATTCTACCCAACTTTTACACCTTCTCTAGATATTCCTTCTAATCAGCCATTTGGGAGTTTTACCTATCCACAAGAATTTCAATCTTCTGCTGAAACCCCTACCGACCCATGTCTAATCTTGAACGGACCATGGAAGAATATTGGGTAGCGTCGTGCCACCACATAGAGGAATTGAATGAGTGCATGGCCGTTCTCATACAACAAAACTAATGAGCAACTAGCTTACAACTAGGTCAAAATTTTCCAACATATGATACGGCCATAGGACAAATTGAGAATTTGGGTAGTGAGAGAGAGAGAGAGCGGTACACCCTTCCAAATCAAACCTTCCCATCCCAAATTGAAATCCACAACTCCAGTTTTACAGATCTATCGAGTACACCAAAGGACTCACCAATTGAAGATAGAATGTCTGATGAGTTGTGTGACTTTGTAGTGTTTGATTTACCCGATTGTGAAGGGTCCATTTCAAGTGAAGCCACACCCAATCCTTTTAATCTCTACATCTCCACTCTAGAACCACAATTGATTGAAAATCCTGCTTTTGATGAGGTGTCTGAGAATTTTAACCTTTACATGATTAAGGATATTGACGTTGGGGATATATTTGATGATGAACCCGAAATTTTGGATGAGTTCGTCCCACCAATTCATCATGTCCTTTCACTTCCGTGTGGACATCATCTCGAACCTTTAACTGTTCTTTCCGAACCCCATATGTGTCTTGAAATTGATGATAAATGTATGACCTGTAACGCCCCATGCCCCAGTACAGATGGTATTGTCCGCTCTAGCCAAAACCGTACGGTTTTTCCTTTAGAGCGAACCGAACCCGACCAGGGGCCACTTCCCAGGAGGTCACCCATCTCAAGACTTACCTAGCCCGATCACGCTTAACTACAGAGTTCTCAAACTCCTGTAGTTTCGGTTCACTTAAAAGGCGTCTCTGTAATTGAGGGTGGTATCATTATATTTATAATGCAGTCCGGTTCTCTTTCGGAATGTGTTTCGAAGATTCCCCATTGTTCTACAGTGGGTCCTACGGACTCTAGAGGTGGCCCCCACAGATTCAAGAGGTGGCCCCCGCTCTCTTGGTATGACAATTGGCGTGACACTTTGTTCTTTGTGGCACTTTGCTCCATGAACAAGAACCGGGTCCCGACATTCTCCCCACCTTTGAACAATGGTTTGTCCTCGAACCACAGACCTACTACTGAGGGACCTGCATGGGCCACCATAAATGTAACGCCCCATGCCCCAGTACAGATGGTATTGTCCGCTCTGGCCAAAACCGCACGGTTTTTCCCTTAGAGCGAACCGGACCCGACCAGGGGCCACTTCCCAGAAGGTTACCCATCCCAAGACTTCCCTGGCCTGAGAACGCTTAACTACGGAGTTCTCAAGCTCCTGTAGTTCCAGTTCACATAAAAGGCGCCTCTGTAATTGAGGGTGGTATCATTATATTTATAATACAATCCGGTTCTCTTTCAGAATGTGTTCCGAAAATTCCCCATTGTTCTACAGTGGGTCCTACGAATTCTAGAGGTGGCCCCCACCGATTCAAGAGGTGGCCCCCGCTCTCTTGGTATGACAATTGGTGTGGCACTTTGTTCTGTGTAGCACTTTGATCCGTGAACAAGAACCGGGTCCCGACATGACCGAAAAGCAGAACGAAATTCTGTTGGATATAGTGCCCTCAGAGTCAATTATTGGATCATAGGCACGTGATTGCAATGATTGAGGGAGGACCTATGCCGGTAAGACAGTCTTACTTAAGATGATAGTATGCTATCTGGTTTATCTTTATCATCGTGTATAGCTTTAGGTGACCTTACAGGTCACTATTGCACGTTGATAGAGCCCTTAGGATTCTTGCTTGACGGCCAGCAGTATGATGGCGATCATATACGTGAGAACTGGGTCTATAAGCACATCCTTAAAAGGTCCCTAGTCGTGGGAGTTTTCAAGACAGGGCATCGATACTCCAGAGTAGACTAGTGTATACAGTAGAGACCCCGACGAGAGGCGGTGGCCGGTCTCACAAGCCACTGTTGTCAGTTGGTTCACCTAAGATGTATACAGGTACTCATTGGGTTATGAGTACACCGGACAGGACTCGCGGGGAATATGCTAGTTGGTATTATACCTGACGTCAGATAGCAGTTCCCTGGTGACATGTGTACAGATTAGTTCATCGACCTGAGATCGTCATTTGTCTCGTATGAGTTCCCACTGTGCTTTGATTACTACCCTACCACGGCTCAAAGGAGTCGTGCAAACAGGTTTTAGTTGGGTACAGCCCCGAGCCACATGGAGGCAGTGAGCGGATCGGCAGGGGTTCGTCTCTCCCGGTATTGGGGGTGAGGTCGCGCTGTGTCTAGGAGAGCCATTACACGAAGTTCTTGGCCAAGGCAGGAGATTTACTGGTAGATATTCCAGTAGTATCTCAGGGTGTTCTGGGCTACACTCCGACACAACTTGTACCGCTTTTGGGGGTCTGAATTTTACCAACCCTCTAGGCCCGCCATGCGATACTCATAGACGAACGGACCGGACTGTACGGATATTGTCACTGACAGGCTCAGTAGGGTGTCAGGATGAGTTCGCTCATCGACGTCCCTTTTGGTCAATACCTGGTAGCCCGTTACGTATGGCTAATACCTCTGACGTGCTAGTGGTTAAATCCACAGCCAAAATATTGACGAGTCTTTAGAGTCCCCCACAGACAGTTTCTCAAGTTTCGGGCGAAACGCTGCAGAGGCCGTATGGATATATGGCAGGGTTCGATCATATACGTGCGGTATTGCACGGATCATGATCGGACGGATAATACTAGCGGGCTTTGGTTTAAACCGGATCCTAGTATTATACAGTGTAGATTTTGTCTCATTGCATTTGTATTCGGTCGGAATAAAAATGCGGGTATGTATATACGGTCGCGGGGTTTTCCTGTAATTTATTACGGGATCGTCTTTTTGAAGTTGCCAGTTTGCATTCCGTTTCGGCCATTTTCCTTTCTTTCTTTCCTTGGCTGAATTTTCCATGGAGGGGCTTATTTGCAAATATGCAAATTAGCAAAGTGGAGGGTGTTTTTTGTGGTGGAGGCTTCATGATAATTCTAGCATCTTTTGATTCCTTTTTTGTTCATCATGGTTTGCATTTATTGTGAGTGGATTGATTAGGAAATGGGTGTGACATATATTTCTCATTATCATCACATATTTGGAGATGCTATCTCTCTCTCCTCTTCATTTTTTCTTACAAGGGGCCGGCCACTTCTACTGTGGGGTAAATGGGAGGGGGAAAATTGTTGATCTCATTCTTCTTGCATCAAATTCCATAGCTCCATTTCAAAGTTCATCTCAAAAGCTTATTTTTCCTCCACATCAAAATGGCAACTTTCATTAACCCCTTGAGACAAAGAGTTATACACTATTCTACAGCAATCTTGGACACGTCGACTTGCCAACTTCGTGCCCGAGTTGCCTCGGTCCAGATGTGGGAGCCCGTAAAAAGACTCGGTGATGTGGTGCCCTTCCGACGAGGAGATCAAGACCGGAGATGCCGTGAGGAGATCGGGATGGTGGCCGAAGACCGAAGGACACAGATCGCTCGGTATAGCTCTCTACCCCTTTCTCTAGTTAGCTAGTAGTTGGTTAATGGTCCGATCCGGGTTTTAAGCATACGATAGTGCCGGTTTCAAGTTTTGAAAAAGTTTCGTTTCCGCATTTTGGCCTCGTACAGACGGCCGGGGCGCTACCGTAGTCTTACATGGTATCAGAGCCACACCATTAACCTTTACTAGCTTGCTCTAACGTGTTTAGAACTTTGATCGAACAAAAATTCCGAAAACCCGATTTCAAAAGTGCACTTTCTGTCGATTTTGTTTTGTGCTCGAAAAAATATTTGGTGTATTGCAGAAATATGTGCAGGGTTTTCAAAGAACACTGTAAAAATTTGGTACTCTGATCCTACTGTAGCGCCGCGGAACCGCGGCCATAACCCCATTTTGGCCGCGGTTCCGCCGCCGAACAGTAGCTTCATTGCACCATTTTTCCTACAGTGCTCTTTGACTTGGAAATGGGGTTTTTGGTATATTCTGTTTGGGCCCATATTTATTTTGAGTGCTGCAGTTGTGCTTGGGGCCCACTTCGGGAATTTTTGTCGATCGAAAATTTTAAACATATTAGTTCACAGTATTTACATTATATCTGCGACCGTGAATGTCATTTGATCGGTAAATCCTGTCTAATTGCTATAGCCCTTTTAGACGGATTGGCGAACATGACATTCACGTTGATGTTCTGTGTTGTGCTGTGATGTTGCGGATTTGTCGTGGTGGATAGTCTGGATGCAATGGTAGTACAGTTTGGTTATATTTGTACATTTGATATTGCGGGGCGAGCGTCCGACATGTGGACTGTCGTCACTGCCTGTTTGTATATTATTCTTTTGGGACACGACCGGGCTGAGGTTGATGTACCCGTTGTATATATTTTTACTTTCTGTACTAGGATTACCCCGCGGAGGGGTGCACTGATAACTGGGTTCTAGAGGGCAACGGGCCCGCATCTCATGGCTTTGAGACGGAGGGGGCTTTACTCTAGAATTGGCGGGCTATTCGCCGTACTCGTAGGGGGTACAGGTTGACCCAAGGAGGGGTGCTCAAGTTACCGGATTCCGTGAAGTGCTGGGTGGTCCATTCACGTTGTTGAAGGGGGCTGTCTCGCTACAGGTTTTGGCGGGTAACTTGCCGTGCCCATAGGGGTCTAGGATTTCATTGCACAGGCTATCCACACGACCGGGGAACGTCGGGTTTCAGTAGCGGCTCTATGAAACCCGGGGATCCCAGATATCTGTATTGTTCTGTGATGCTTATTACTCTCTGTGATGTTGCATTTTATCACGCCTTGAGCGATTATTATATATTGATATATATACTAGTAGATATTGTATATGTTTTGCATTCGCGCTATTCCAGTCCCCGCTCTGTCGTTAGTTAAGTAACCTAACGGGTGATGACGGGACCCAGTGGCGAATGCGGATGGCATATACGTACATCATCATTTTCGTTCTTTATTGGTGTGATCAATTGATGGGACTGCATTGATTCGGATCAATGCAAGCTAAACAAACCTATTTTGATATTGTTGGAACATTTTTCAAAAATCTGTTGTTGCAAGAACGTTCTCTTTTATTTTGCATAGTGGTATTCGGTTATGAATATCCAGCACCTCAGTCGACGAGGCAAGGGCCGAGATCCCTTCACCGGGAGTGACCCCTTAGACAGAAGTTTGCGTCAGGGTAATAACTTCACTATAGCTGATTACTTTTGCTTTGCATCGTGGTATTCAGTTGGAATATCCCGCACCTCATTCTACGGGGAAAGAGCCGAGATCCCTTCACCGGGAGTGACCTCTTTAGCAAAGGTTTTCATCACTATATTTTTATAAAAAGCTATCTGGTTCCTTCAACGATATCAAGTTCATTACATTAAAGGTTTTTCGCCAAAATCCAGCCGTAGCCCTCCGTTATTTCCTACGGGTATTATTTAGTATTCGTGCTGCGTTTGTTGACCTAGTCAAGATGTAGTGTTCGGTAGCTAAGTGATACTTGTTTGTTGCATAAATGGGATTGGTTAGGACAGTCGTGCGGCCTTGTTGACCTAGTCAAGGGCACGTACGGGTGGGTTTAATGCAATCCAGAATAATGACGGGTTGAACTTGACTAGCGGTTTATGGTTTGTTGACCTAGTCAAGGTCATAAGCCGCTTGGGGTAAAAATCGCATCGGGAGTTTCTAAAGAAACTGAAACTTGCCAGATATGCGCATACCTTCTGGAGTGTGATAACGTGAGTGGATTCCATCACGTTATCATGCGATGATAGTTGGATCCCGATTCCCACTGATGAGTTGGTTTACTCCTCGGGTGATCTCGACTAATTCTTCTTTCAGGTTTGGAGGAGAATTTGAGTTTACAGTGGGAGGTTTCCTGATTAGATAAAGTGATAACCATTCTGATCTAGGTTAGAGTGCACGCTGAGTGTTTCTTTTCTCTTTCTCTTTGGCAGCGACCATGGCCCGACCCTAGACTATGACTCAGTGACCAAGTTAACCGAGCTTTTTTAAAACACTGGCTTTTGGATTGTCAGAGTTGCATACCTCATTGCCACTCCTACTTTTACCTTTTTCTCAAGGACACCCCGTATTATTATGAACATCCACTTCCATTGGATAAAACCATCTTATGGTTATATACGAACTCGAAGGAACTTATTCGAGGATGGTTTCCGGTTCTGGAGAAAACGAATAGGACTATTCGGTTGTCTTTTCCTTTTACCTTCTCTCAGGTTGCGAGTGCTCCTTGGATTAGGACGGTACACCTATTATGCTAATTGGATAGTCTTCTTCAAAACCATAGGCTGGTGCCGAAAGTTAGGGAATGAAGAAAACCATTTAGCCTAAACGGTGTACAGAAGGTATTAAGTAAAGACAAATAAAGGGATTAGTAAGAGGGCAAAGTAAATTGCGACTGCTATTCATGACCAAACCAAGTATTTCATCGCCACTCCTACTTCACCTTTGTATTTCTCCAGGACACTCTGTATCACTATGAAGATCCACAGTTATTTGGATATTCCATCGTATGGTTATATACGAACTCGAAGGAACTTGTTCCAGTTCGGAGATGGATTCTGGTTCAGGAGAAATAGGAATAAGGTTTTATTCAGGTGTCGTTTATCTTTACCTTCTCTCGGGTTGCGAGTGCTCCTAGGATTAGGACAGTACACCCATTATACTTATTGGATAGTCTTCTTCCAAACCATAGGCTGGTGCCGAACGGTAGGGAAGGAAGAAAACCATTTGGCCTAAGAGGGTGTACAGAAGGTAATGACTAAAGACATATGAAGGGATTTGGAGAGATGGCAAAGAAATATACGGTTACAATTGTGAATCTGGATAATGGAAGAGGCATTACTAGGAATACCCGGATACCCCTACGAAACATTTCAATATTTCAGTTTCACTGTGTACTGTTAAAAGAAAACTGATTTCCCAATTAGCACTTGCTCCAGGGTATGTATTTACCAGGTTTGATTCTCACATCTGTATGGTTTTACAGATGACGAGTGGGAGTAAGTTATTGGGAATTGGGTGATCATCCTCATTATATCGGAATTCGTTGTAATTGGTGATATTTGAGGAAATCGCCTGGGTTGTTTGTCGGACGGCAAATATTTGGTTTTGAATATCCGTTGTTATGCACCAATTTCAAATTGACATATCTGTACGTCTGTTTTTATAGAGTGAGATATAACTTTTTGAAATTATGTCTATGACATTTACCTATATCTGTGGATGGTTAGGTAAGGAGCATTAAATAACGGTGTAATTCTTCTTAACCATAAGTACAGTTTTCAACCTACAACGCACAGGGTTTGAGTAATTCAAGTCAACGGACTTATACAAAGTATTGTATATTGTCCAGTGTCCATTAGGACAGAGGGGTTGGTCCTCGTACTATATTCTGTTTACTTATGACTTCTCTAGTTTTTAGACATGTGTTTCGTAGAAATGCAAGGTTTAAGTTTTGAGAAGTTATAGGTATATGAATAAAGTAGAGAACCAGATATTGCAAGTATCAGGATTCTTCAAGGTAATCGAAGATGTAGATACTTGTGTATGGTATTCAGTTGATAGTAATGATTAAGAGAACTTGCTTCTCTTTCAGGTTACTCATAATTGGAAGCACTCCTAAGTTGAGTATTGCTGATCAGGCTCTTTCCATTTAGTTGACATGCACTGGAGACAGCTGCATGATTTGAATCTGGTTCTAAAAAAATCAGTGCCTCTGTTCCTATATTGGATATAGAATAGTTCATATCTTAACATTGTTAAGGTACGGGGAGTTGTCCGGCTTATGCTTAAAACCAGACTCTGGATAACTCAAGACACGTTTCTGTAATGGCTGTTTGTGGGTTGACCCGGGCTATGACGATGGTTGATTTTCTACCATCTGGAAGATCAATAGTGATATTGTTCTTGACTCGCCACAGTTTTGATAAAAATAGATTTTTTTAGAAAACAGTAGTGGGAGTATGGAAGAACTGGAAGTGATTCCAGAACCGTAAACGATTACTGAAAATTTGATAAGAACCTAAAGATTCAATCTGGTTTGACATTCCATTGGCCACTCCGCAGATATGGTGGGTAACCTCAGGCACCTGAGAGGTACTCCGGTATAGGGAGGTTCTTGTTTACCCAGATTTGACACTACTGTTGTTCCAGGTTATGAGACCCGACAGGAGGATGAGAATAGCATCATTCTAAACTAGCTTTAGAAGTGCACGTGTATATGACTCTGCCAGAGGGTTGTCGTAGTCAGTGGGAGCAGCGGAAGCATAGTGGACAGATAGCTTATGTCTATTTATAGACTAAAGCAGATATAGCGGAGATAGATCATCTATTTCTGATGTGACAGTCATAGGTTTGACTTCATCAGAATAGGGGATGGATCTGTTAAGAAGGTAGTAGGGTTTGATGTCCTGGTATTTGGATGACATACACAGAGTAGGAAGTGAAGTTCCTATACTACGATCGGTTATACTTTGGTTGTCATACAGTGGTTTCTCCACATAGGACATGGATATTATATCAGACATTCTGGTTACTAGATCTATGGTTTTAGATCTAGATTTGGGTAGTTTCCCAATCTGGGTAACTTAGACAGCATTCTAAAGGTGTTTTAGAATGGACGACTCCTGGCACGGTAGTGTACCTGCAGGTGATGGAGTCACCCTCTCTAAAGGTGTTTTACAGACTAAAGGGGAGAGGGATGTGCATGATTGGCAGATCATTTGCTTAGGCAATTGAGTCAATCATGAGATGTCAAATACCACACCAGATGTTTTTTTGCAGTAGATGCAATAAGTTGATATTAATCCAATCCTGGAGAAACGGTCGGAATGAGTTTTAGAACATAAGTGGGTGTTCTAGGGATTTGATAACGGCAGCCTTCTTCGGGAGACGGTTATCATTCCAGGCTTCCAAGGTCACCTGGATGACAGACTGGCTGTCAGAGTTATAGTTTTCCCTCAGACGAGGGGCGGTATTTTGGACAGGTGGTCCAAGCGGATATTGAGGGAAGCATGGTGCAGGATACTGATTGGTTTCAGTTGACGATATAGTCTAAGAAATTTGGATTTGGATTTCATTTATGAACTAGGTCCCATCAGATATCCAGACATATTCTAAGACTGGTATTGCTCATTTCGGGAGATGGCTTTCTCCGCGAACTTGAGAAAAAGAGAGACATAGAAAGAAACATCAGAGCGGATCCACTCACTGAGGCTATTCCTCGAACACAATAGTTTCGTAAATGGGCTTTGTGAGACTGATTAGTAGAGGAGTTGGGTGTTCGGTATCACACGGGCTGTGAGTATGCGACATCGCAATAATTAGCCTTGAGTGCAAGTGGGAGATTGTTGGATATTGTGCCCTCAGAGTCAATTATTGGATCACAGGCACGTGATTGCAATGATTGAGGGAGGACCTATGCCGGTAGGACAGTCTTACTCGAGATGATAGTATGCTATCTGGTTTATCTTTATCATCGTGTAAATCTTTAGGTGACCTTACAGGTCACTATTGCACGTTGATAGAGCCCTTAGGATTCTTACTTGACGGCCAGCAGTATGATGGCGATCATATACGTGAGAGCTGGGGTCTATAAGCACATCCTTAAAAGGTCCCTAGTCGTGGGAGTTTTCGAGACAGGGCATCGATACTCCAGAGTAGACTAGTGTATACAGTCGAGAACCCGACGAGGGGCGGTGGCCGGTCTTACAAGCCACTGGTGTCAGTTGATTCACCTAAGATGTATACAGGTGCTCATTGGGTTATGAGTACACCGGACAGGACTCGCCGGGAACATGCTAGTTGGTATTATACCTGACGTCAGATAGCAGTTCCCTGGTGACATGTGTACAGATTAGTTCATCGACCTGAGATCGTCATTTGTCTCGTGTGAGTTCCCACTGTGCTTTGATTACTACCCTACCACGTCTCATAGGAGTCGTGCAAACAGGTTTTAGTTGGGTACAGTCTCGAGCCACATGGAGGCAGTGAGCGGATCGGCAGGGGTTCGTCTCTCCCGGTATTGGGGGTGAGGTCGCGCTGTGTCTAGGAGAGCCATTACACGAAGTCCTTGGCCAAGGCAGGAGATTTACTGGTAGGTATTCCAGTAGTATCTCAGGGTGTTCTGGGCTACACTCCGACATGACTTGTACCGCTTTTGGGGGTCTGACTTTTACCACCCCTAGGCCCGCTATGCGATGCTCATAGAAGAACGGACCGGACTGTACGGATATTGTCACTAACAGGCTCAGTAGGGTGTCAGGATGAGTTCACTCATCGACGTCCCTTTTGGTCAATACCTGGTGGCCCGTTACATATGGCTAATACCTCTGACGTGGTAGTAGTTAAATCAACAGCCAAAGTATTGACGAGTCTTTAGAGTCCTCCACAGACAGTTTCTCAAGTTTCGAGTGAAACGCTGTAGAGACCGTATGGATATATGGCAGGGTTCGATCATATACGTGCGGTATTGCATGGATCATGATCAGACGGATAATACTAGCGGGCTTTGGTTTAAGCCGGATCTTAGTATTATACAGTGTAGATTTTGTCTCATTGCATTTGTATTCGGTCGAAATACAAATGCGGGTATGTATATACGGTCGCGGGGTTTTCCTGTAATTTATTACGGGATCGTCTTTTTGAAGTTGCCAGTTTGCATTCCGTTTCGGCCATTTTCCTTTCTTTCTTTCCTTGGCTGAATTTTCCATGGAGGGGCTTATTTGCAAATGTGCAAATTAGCAAAGTGGAGGGTGTTTTTTTATGGTAGAGGCTTCATGATAATTCTATCATCTTTTGATTCCTTTTTGGTTCATCATGGTTTGCATTTATTGTGATTGGATTGATTAGGAAATGGGTGTGACATATATTTCTCATTATCATCACATATTTGGAGATGCTATCTCTCTCTCCTCTTCATTTTTTCTCACAAGGGGCCGGCCACTTCTAGTGTGGGGTAAATGGGTGGGGGAAAATTGTTGATCTCATTCTTCTTGCATCAAAGTCCATAGCTCCATTTCAAAGTTCATCTCAAAAGCTTATTTTTCCTCCACATCAAAATGGCAACTTTCATTAACCCCTTGAGACAAAGAGTTATACACTATTTTACAGTAATCTTGGACACATCGACTTGCCAACTTCGTGTCCGAGTTGCCTCGGTCCAGAGGTGGGAGCCCGTAAAAAGACTCGGTGATGTGGTGCCTTTCCGACGAGGAGATCAAGACCGGAGATGCCGCGAGGAGATCGGGATGGTGGCCGAAGACCGAAGGACACGGATCGCTCGGTATAGCTCTCTACCCCTTTCTCTAGTTAGCTAGTAGTTGGTTAATGGTCCGATCCGGGTTTTAAGCATACGATAGCGCCGTTTCAAGTTTTGAAAAAGTTTCGTTTCCGCATTTTGGCCTCGTACAGACGACCGGGGTGCTACCGTAGTCTTACAAATTCAGCCTTCTTTTCCCACATCTGGTTTAGCAATACTTGACACCCAAATCTATTTACCCATTTCATCACCCACTTTCTTTAGTTCTTCTAATCTTTCTTTAATTTTATCGAGTGTTGATGACTCACAATCCGATATTTCGAGTTCTATCATTCTTGAAAAACCACTTGATTTAGACCCCTTTGAGAATGAGGTAGATGAGTTTTACGAGGCCTATACCTCCATAATTTTTGATAAATCAAGTGCGTTGAATTCTGGCGCGGCCCTTATTGACATTGAAACGTTTAATCGGACCATCGATGAAAGTTTCGAAAATATTTTCGCTGACGAACTCGCATTCCTAAATGACACGGATTTTGTGATTAATCAATCTCCACGTGAAGAAGTTGAACCACAACTAGTTCTTCTTATCCCATATGAGAATGTGATTATTTTTCCCATTCCTAATCATTCACATTCTCGTTTCCGTTCACCATCACTGTTTCGTCTCTTTCAGCCGAGACGTAAACCATATCACCTCTTATCTCTTCCTCACTTCTTGTCTACATATAACAGGATCATCTACTAACCAGTGCGTTACATCGATAAAACTTTTGAATGGTTGGTGTTGACTTTTGGTCTTTGTAAAGGTTTATATTGACCACTAATTTTACCCCCCTCTTTATAATTTTAAATGCTTAATACTATTTTACACAAGTTGGGGGGGGGGGAGAAAAATATATTTTGGCTCTTGAAAGAAAATAATTTTTTACATAATTATGAGCCGAAAATAATTTTTTACATAATTATGAGCCAAAAATAAGTTTGGGGGAGAATTTCACTTTCATTATTTCTTGTTCCCTTTGATAACTTTTCCTCCCAAGTCTACAGTTTTTTAAGTTTAATAGATAACATCAGTGAGGACACTGCTGCAAACAGGTTTGGGGGAGGTTTGTGCTTATTCACACATTATTTTGCATTATCATAAATATAAGCACAAAATTTTTTGATAATAAAAGATTAGAAAGTGAAAAATTACATATGAAAGATAGGAATAGTTTGAGAAAAGCAAGAAAGTTATATGTTTTCTTAAAAAAAGCTTGTAATAAGTAGTTATGAGCTGTTGTCCCAAGGGTTAGTAAGATAAAGGAAATTACTAATCTGAGAATAAAAATAAGTCTGAAAAATAGTCCCTATTCTTGAATCTAAATATCTGAATGTTGATACCCTACTATATGCACTTGCACACATCTTGAAACTTGGGATAGTAGAGGATACCTTGAAATGCTCTTGTCTAAAAGCCTTGGTATGAAGAATAATAAAAATAGAAAATAAAATATAAAATGGTGAAGAAAAATGAACACTGTTTTTGTAACTGTTAAGGCAGCTTAAAAAAATATAGCGTGGATGCTTTATCACCTAGTGCATTAGACCAACTGGTTTGGGAGCCACTGCTAAGCCTCAGGTGTTGCAAGACGAGGAAATTGCTAATTACGCCTAAATGAGCGAGTACATTTAGTAATCGGTCGGTTAGTACCTCAAGAACTATTAACGGTCGCATGAAGGATATGTGAGCAATTCCATCTGATAATGTTCATCGACTAAAAAATACTAAGGAAGATGGACAAGAGTATGATAACTTGAATTGAATTCTCTAAGTGTAAGGATCTCTTTTACACACATGTAGGGGTATATGATCGATGTTTGGAAGAAAGGTAGGGAGGAAGACTAAAGGAGATGTTTCATTGAGAGATGATGTGATTGCTAACATCTTTTCACGACCATTAAGATAGGGCTCATGGCAACTGAAAAGCTAGTGTAGTTGGAAATTCTTCTTTTCAAGTTCTTTTTTTTATATGTTCATATCTTTGCATGTAACTTCCACCATCTTTCTTTTATTATGAAATTTTGTGGGTGTAATCCGCTGAAAACCCTCAGGAGACAACACTCCTCCTACTAGAACACCTAGAGGTTTAACGGCTTGTTGAACGTGCTCAGTGCAATCGTGATTGCTTACGAAAGTGTGCTAGGTTTTTCTTTTTCTTTTTTCTCCCTCTCTTGAATAAATAGGTTGCTCGGGACGATCAAAGTTAAGTTTGGGGGTATTTGTTTGGTTGAAAATATTGCACTTTTGATATAACATTTTCCTTACTTTCCTTAAGTATTTAAAGGTATTTATTATAAATATAGAATATATTTGGGTTTATCTGCAAAATACTCTTTACCATATGTTTATATATTATAATTAACATTATGAAGGAAAATATATGCATATAATATTTTGGTAATTAAAATATGTATATCATATCAAATATTCTAATTAAGATTCTTAAAATATATAATATCATACAAATGATTAGAATAATATTTCAAAATATGTGCATAATATTTTAGTAATCAATAGATGCATATCTTACCAAATATTTTTAATCAAGTTTCTTAAAGATTTATTACCATATAAAGTAATTAAGATACTCTCTCTAATTTAATAAATATTACTAACATTATTCATGAAGATATTGTGCAAGATTTAGCTCAGGTCAGGAGATCAAGATTTTCAAGATGTTAGGATCAAAAATCTGCCAATAAAATCGTAGGATCTGAAAACTTGGAAAGTAGATCTTTATGGCAAGTCTAAACCTATGAGATCTAGAATTTCTGATTTGAGGGCTATATAAAGGACTGAGGGCTAAAGTTAGAATTCATCATCTTTACACTAAGAAAATCACCGTAAAGACCAAGAGATCCACTGCAGGTCCACGATTCGACGTGATAGGGCGACGTGAAAATCGACGGAGTATCTACTTCCTACGAGGCAGAGATTGAGAGCAACTTCTTCCTCTTGTAATCTAAATTCATAGGATTTGTACTTGTGAAGTTGATTAATAAAGGTAGATCATTTTGTTTAATTATTTATTTTCTGTATTTTTACTTTCTGCATTTTAATTATGATATCATTCTCTATCATTTCTTCCTCTTCTCACAACATGCGTGAGTAATTTCTAACTTGCTAGGGTTTGTAAGATTAGGGTAGAACAATGGATGAGAAAATATTTTAACTTCTTTTAAGTCTTATGAAGTTTATAAATTTTAGCAAAAGAATCGTTAACATCCTAATCGGGCGCGCTACCAATTTATTGCTAGTCTCGACCGCGATTTAAGATCAGATTAACAATTGTTTTGTTAGGGGTTAGACATGAATAGAGACCAATGAAAGGACAAGGGTCAACAGTGTGGAAACCCTAGTTTTATCCAAGAACCCTAATCCCCATTCATCACTATCAATATAGTTTTAAATTTATAATAGATAAAATGAGTAATCTTTATTAGTCATCCATGACTACTAAATCCTAACGAACCCTACAAGCCTTCTTCTTATATATTCTATATCCTTATTTAAACTAGATCTGAAAAATATATATTCTACATCCGTATTTACCATAGATCTAGAATCCCTTCTGCACTATTCTCTATTCTCCTTTCTCTTTTCTAATCAACACGTCCAAAGAAAAATTAAAAGTTCCACGAATCCATGAGGACGACCCGTACTCATCTCGGCTAGCTACACGCGACACTGTTATTGATTGCGGTTATTCTACAAACACTTTTTCACGATCAATCAGTCATCTAATATAGCTATGCTTCAACCATGCTTAAAAAACACCTCATACGTCCACCTCATTATCCATTTAAACAAAATGGATTTATCACAAATGCTGTCACGCCCCGCTTCCCGGTATACGGCGAAGGGGACGCGACTGGTCCGCTATATATTTACTCAGAAGCAAATACGCTAAGAGTAACTAAGCAATATAAAAGAAAATATACACAAGAGACAAGGTATAAAAACAACAACTTTATTTATTAACATTCTTTTATACAATACATGAAAAGGAAATACAACTGAAATAAAAGCGATGCCTAAACAATGGCATAACAGAAATGAAAAGTACTGAATGGAAAATGTACAATGTCTAGAGCTCAGGGTCTTCGCCGTACTGATCCAAGTTTCTGTAGTTGGCTCGATCTCTGACGGGTCCAAATCACCTGACGACATTCAAAGAAGAAAGAAATAGAATGTCATCAGCGAACAGGTCGCTCGGTAAGTCCCAAAAATAAGAGAAAAGTAGAATAAACAGAATAATAAAGTATCTTTTAAAGTTGTATTATATTGTTGTAATATTGTGTTAACGTTGTTGTTTGTAGCTTGGTACAGAAGGATGCCAGTGTATACGAGAGGGGACTCTGTATGCAAGAGACCGGGGCAAACGGAATGTACAAGGAACCGTTAAGCCACAGTACAACAGCAACGGAATATAGGTTAGGTGTCTTAATCTTAGCGTCTCGTGCCACTTTTAACACCTTCCGTACCAATATACCCCTTAAACCCCGTAGTGTTTTGATTGTATTATTTGTCTTCTAAATTGTATTGATTGTATAATTGATTGACTGACCGAAACCATGATATCAGTAAACGGATATAACCGTAGAATCATGTAAATGGAATAACTGGAGAACCATGTAAATGGAATGTATATCCATGGTTCGGTTCAGTCAAATTGTATAGATTGATAATTGGGTTCATGGATTCATGTTAAATTGTAATATTGAAGATTGTAGATTGTATTTGAATCATAGTCAAGTCAAATTATACTGAGACTCAAACTGAGTCGGACAATCAGCAAAGTAAATTGAAGTCCTGATTGTTTTTATTAATTTGTCTACCTTAGATAGGCAAGCACCCACTTCTACGGCTTCCTGAGACTCAAGAGATTGGTCCCGCTTAAACCTATGTTTACTAAGGTCCTTAGGGTATTTTATAGAACTTGAGAGGGTTTTATGTAAGAATACTTTTATATACTTTTCAAAATACGCCCCAAGTATTGATTATTCGTCTTTAGAGTTGTAATAAATGTAGATTTTATATTGTAATATTTCTAGAGAAAATATCTTATTTCCATAATAAAAAGTGTTTATTTGTAATGTTGGTTTGTGTGGAATTCATGGTATTTTAGTGTAAACTTGATTCTTGTGATATTGTAGAAAAGGTGGAATATTTATAATACTTCAAAAATAGATATGTTTATGTTAAATATACATTTATTTATATGAAAATAATTTTTTTGTATATATTTATAATATTCTAGAAATCTCATTTTCTTAAGATGTCGTATTTTAAATCTTTCGAGACCGAATGCTCCTTGCGGAGGTTTGAATCTCACACTACTAAGCCCGAGGATGTGCGATAATCCGTACCATCCCGAACGGGTTCCCCAAATGGGTTGTAGCGGCGCTTTGCAAAGATTGTATAAATACTAATCATTAAGGAAAACGGTTTTATTAATTATGGTATTTAAATGAAAATGTGTCGTTTTCCGTATTCTATGTTCTAGGGTCTCCTAAGTCAACTAGACTGCTTCTAACTGGTCCAAAGCGATAAGTTGTGAGAAACCTCAAATCACCTCTTCACCGCCAATTGTGGCCAGGTAAGTACAAGTGAAGAAAAGAGGGATCCGCTCACGAATCACCGTGAGACCGGCCTTTTAAAGTTACCTTTCCCACTTGCCTAGCCTAGACACCACAAAGTCAGGTTTAGATAAATGACTGATGTCCACAACCTATCCTATTTTCATAATAAGGGGTATTTATTTATAAAGATGTATCAATACTAAATCTTTTAGAAATGGTTTTATTAAGTAAAGGGTATTTAAATGAAAATGTTTGTTTTCCCGTATTCTAAGTTCTCGAGGGTATCGTGTCAGGTTGCATATGAGTGTGTGAGGAGGCAGGTTGTTACCTCGTGATCTACTTAAAGGTATAGCAAGTTTAATGGGGTTAAATGTAGAATTGAAAAAATATAGTATTTAAGTAAAAAATACGATAAATTGAAACAGCCATCATTTTATGAAATGAAATTTGATCAATTTGGTTGATTAGTGTTTAATGGTCAACATGAATGAGCTTAAGCATAATTGTGTTAACGAGAAGTGGAGTTTTATGAAGAAACCGAATCTGAAATCAGATTTGTTCCGATTCCGTCGGGTTTTGTAAATCCGTATTTTTAGATAGAAGAAATAGATAGAAAATGGGACTTATGGGTTTTAGGTCACACAAGAGAGTGAAATGGAAGTAGAGGAATCGCCGATGTGTTGCGTCGTCGCTGGTAGTTCCTAAAACGATCGCCGGAAGTCCGCCGTAGATTTCGCCGGAGTTTCGCCTTTCGCTCGTTTTCAAAGTACACACGATTCTTGGAATTTTGAGAGAGTGGGCTCAGAATTTTGGGGTGAGAGGGTAGGGGGTAGGGGTGTATTTATAGGGTTAGGCTAGGGTTAGGGTAGGTGTAGGGTTTTTAATTAAAAATTGTAAAAAATATAAGAAATTCATTAAAAATTTGAAGTAATTTGGTGTTAATGGGCTCTCTGGAGGTGGTCTATAGAAATAAAGTATGCAGTGGAGGTGGGGAGATAAAAAGTCACGATTTTGCAGTTGATGACTCGGCCGACCGGCCGAGTCCGGCCGGCAGTGCCGGCCCGAGTCGGCCGGTCCGCCGGCCGACTCGGCCGAGTCAGGCCGAGTCGGGGGCTAGGTAGGTGGGGGGTCGCCTGAGTAAGGCTATGGTATATTCAGTTTTTCAGGTTCAGTTCAAAGTTTGGGAGTTATCTCAGATGGACTGTTGGGCTTCTATAAAATTTAAAACAAATAAATATAAAAAATAATGTGGGGCATGGGATTTGAACTCTGATGGCTTAGTTCAGCAGTGCAAAGAATTACCAATGAGCTAAAAGCCCCTTCTTGTAATTATTGTGTGAAATAAATACTTAAAGTGGTAACAACAACATTAAATACTCCAAGTATATTTTAAATTTAAAGCAAATTTATGTACACTAAAAATGGAGTTGTTACAGTCTACCCTTCTTACAAAAATTTCGTCCTCGAAATTTACAACTTTTATTTGAGGACTAGTTTATAAAGAGATGAGGATATCTTGCACGCATTTCATCTTCCCTTTCCCAAGTGGACTCTCCTGGAGTGTCTTTCCTCCACATCACTCGTACCAAGTTAACTTCCTTGTTCCGAAGTGTCTTCATTTTCTTGTCCAGGATTTCCACAGGTTGTTGCTCACAAGATAAATCAGGCTTGATAGTGAGCTCAGAATGATCGAGAACATGGCTGGGGTCACTTACATACCTTCTGAGTTGGGATATGTGGAACACATTATGCACTTCTTCCAATGAAGGTGGAAGCGCTAATCGGTATGCCACTTCACCGACTCGTTCGAGTATGTCGAACGGTCCAATGTATCTCGGACTTAGCTTACCCCATATTCCAAATCGGATCACTCCGCGGTTCGGATATATATTCAAGAATACGTGATCTCCTGGCTGGAACTCCAAGTGTCGTCTCTTTGCATCAGCCCAGTGCTTCTGTCGATCTTGGGCTATGCGCATCCTTTCCCTGATAGTACGAACCACATCAACAGTCGCTCCTATCATCTCTGGTCTAAGAAGTTCCCTATCTCCGATGTCGTCCCAACTTAATGGCGATCGACACTTCCTTCCATACAATGCTGCAAAAGGTGCCATTCCTATGCTTGCTTGGTAGCTGTTGTTGTACGCGAACTCTACAAGATGTAGGTGACCTTCCCACGATCCTTTGAAGTCTAACATGCACGCTCTGAGCATATCCTCCAAGATCTGAATAGTTCGCTCAGACTGACCATCTATTTGTGGATGATAAGCCGTGCTGAAGTTCAGACTTGTTCCCAAGCTTGCTTGCAAACTCTGCCAAAATTGCGATCGGAACCAGGTGTCACGATCGGAGACAATGCAGACCGGTACTCCATAAGGTCTCATAATTTCCTGTATGAGTTCATGGGTATCAGAGATAGTACATTCTGAAGAGTTTAAATCCTTAAGTAGATTCTTGGCTCCATGTACTTCTTTGCTAGTATCTCAGTTGATTGGCCAACTCTAAATGGGATGAAGTGAGCCGACTTTGTGAGTCGATCCACAATGACCCATATAGCATCGTTACCCTTCGTGCTGCGAGGAAGAGCAGTCATAAATCCATTATGATGTGTTGCCACTTCCATTCTGAGATTGGTAACGGTTGAAGTAGTCCAGCTGTCCTGTGATGTTCAGCCTTTACTTGCTGACACACCAAGCATTTTGCGACGCTTCTGGCTACTTCATACTTTATTCCATGCCACCAATAATTCTGACGTAGATCTTTGTATATTTTGGTACCTCCAGGGTGTACTGAGTAGGGAGAGCTGTGAGCTTCTTTCATTAACTCTTCCCGAACATGACCTTTTGGTACATACAATCTCCTGCTGTATCTCAAAAATCCGTCTTCATGGATGATGAAGTCTGTTCTGAGTCCATTCTCCACTTGTTCTCTGAATTTTTGCAACTTAGCATCACTTGCTTGAGCTGTTTTGATTTGATTGACAATGGTTGATTGAACTTGTAAATTCATCAAACTTGAAGCGTTACCTGGCATGACTATCTCTATCTCCATCTGATGCAAGTTTTGTTGAAGCTTCCACTGAGCGGTGAGATTCATTGCTAATAGTTGGCGATTAAGTGCATCAGGTACTATATTCACCTTCCCTGGATGATATTGCAAGTTGATGTCAAAGTCCGCCATGAGTTCTAACCATCTTCTCTGTTGCATATTCAACTCCTTCTGAGTAAACACGTACTTCAGACTTTTATGATCTGTGTAGATGTTCACTCGTTCACCAAGTAGATAATGGCGCCAAATCTTGAAAGCAAAGATGACGGCTGCCAACTCCAGATCATGCGTCGGATAATTGCGCTCATGAGTCTTCAGTTGTCTTGAAGTATAAGCCACAACCTTATCGTGCTGATGTAGAACAGATCCGAATTCCTTACCGGATGCATCGCAATGCACTTCGAATCCTCCAGATTGATCCGGTATGACGAGAATAGGAGCTAATGCCAATCTTGACTTAAGTTCTACGAAAGCTTGTTCGCATGTTTCTGACCACACAAAATCTTCATCTTTATGTGTGAGCTTGGTCAGGGGTGTTGCTATCTTCGAAAAGCCTTCAATGAACCTTTTGTAATATCCAGCTAAACCCAAGAAACTTCGAATGTCCTTCACTGACTTTGGTGTAGGCCATTCGCTAACTGCTGAAACTTTCGCTGGATCCACAGAGATTCCTTCTCCTGATACGATATGTCCAAGAAAACCAACTTGCTTTAGCCAAAACTCACACTTGCTGTACTTGGCATAGAGATGATGTTGTCGAAGAGTTTTCAGGACAATTCGTAGGTGCTCGGCATATTCTTTCCAACTCTTAGAATACACCAGGATGTCGTCGATGAGGATGACAACAAACTTGTCTAAGTACTCCCGGAAAACTTGATTCATTAGGTTCATGAATATTGCTGGTGCATTGGTCACTCCAAATGGCATCACTAGAAATTCGTAATATCCATAGCGAGTTCTAAAAGCTATTTTGTGAATATCAGCTTCCTTGACCTTCACCTGATGATAACCTGAACGAAGATCCAATTTAGAGAAAACATAAGATCCACTTAGCTGATCGAATAAATCATCGATGCGCGGGAGTGGATACTTGTTCTTTATAGTGACTTCGTTCAAGGCTCTATAATCGATGCACATTCTGTATGAACCTTCCTTCTTCTTCACAAGTAGTACAGGTGCTCCCCAACTTGAAGTGCTGGGACGAATCCATCCTTTCTCCAATAATTCGTCCAACTGTGTTCGGACTTCTTTCAAACCTTCCGGATTTAATCTATAAGGTGCTTTGATCACCGGTTGTGCTCCTGGTACTAAATCAATACTGAATTCAAGAGCTCGATCGGGAGGCAAACCTGATATATCATCAGGAAATACATCGTCGAACTCTCGAACTACCTCTGGTCTTGATTCTTCCTCCGCCTGAGCTGCTGCAACCACTGCTTCTCTTGGCTTCGCTTTGTAGGTACTTGGCTCCAGGGTACGGTCTCCGCTCTTGAAATAGAAGACTGGATGGTCTGGAATCTCGAATACTACTCTCTTTTGACGACAGTCGATGGTAGCATAAAAAGTTCCAAGCCAATCCATACCTAGAACCACATCGAAGTTCGGTATGTCCAGCACTTTGAAGTCAGCATAAAACTCTCTGCTGCAGACGACGACTGGACACAAGCTGTATCCTATGTTTGCCTTTAGAACGCCATTTTTTGAACTGACATTCCATCTGGATACAAGCGGTGAGACTGGAATCGCATGGGTTCAGAAAAACCGTTGCGACATAAAGCAGTGAGATGCTCCAGTATCAAACAGTGCTAGTGCAGGTAGTGAGGCTACTAAGATTGTACCTAAGGTATGTGGGATATGTTTTAGGTATAGGGAAAGTATGTAGATAAACAAGACTGAAAGAAAAGTTTGAGAAGAAAAGTTTACCAGTGATGACTTGGCCAGTGGCCTCAGCTTCTTCCACTTTCATAGTGAAAGCCTGGCGCCTTGGTATATTCCTCTTGGCCTGAGGAGAATTACTCGGAACGTTCCTTTGAGCTTGATGGAACTGATGAGGAGGTGGTGCAGCTTGTGGTCCTCTGGGTGGTGCAGTTAGTGCAAGTCTTGGAGAAGGTGCCTGAAGGGCTGGTCGCTGCGGATAGGTAATTGCTGGCCTGGGTGCAGCAACTGGGTTTTGCCTTTGGGGACAAGACCCAATATCATGAGTAGCTGAGCCGTAGATTAAGAAAAGATGGTTGGCTCGCCGGCAGTCTTTCATCATATGTCCAGTTCTCTTGCAGTAGGTACAAAAGGCTGGGCTGGGACGATGGTTCGGTACTCCGGGTCGCCTTGGCACAAAAGGTGGCCTGGACGAGGCTCCTCCTGCCATCTGGTTGGCAGGGCGTTTAACTCCTGCAGACTGAGATCTGCCCCTTGCTTTTATCACCGCCTCATAACTGCGGGCAGTTTCCAGAGCATCCTCATGAGTTGGAAATTTTCCTGTGGCTAGTGCAGCCTGAATTTCTGTGTCCAAACCTTGTTGAAAGTGACGGGCTCTGATATCATCCGTCGGTATCAAATGTGCCATGAATTTGTTTAAGGATTGTGTTAGCTGTGTAGTATGTGATATTTAAAAATTGGACTATTGTGACATATCTTACCGACTTAGCATGGTGAATTCAGCGTCATACTCATCTATTGACTTGTCCCACATCGAACCTTGTTGTAGATGAATGAACTGCTGTTCCATGGAAAACCTGGCAGTCACAAGGAAGTACTTCATGTTGAACTTATTGCGAAAGGTCTTCCATTCAATAGGCTGTTCAATACGGCTTTCTTCCGCCTTCCACCAGTTGCGAGCATTGTCCGTGAGCTGCAGTTTTGCCAAACGGACCCAAGTTATGTCTGGCACTTGTGCTGCCGCCAGATCATCCTCTATGCTTTGTGCACATTCCTCAGCTTCAAGTGGGCTTCCCTTTCCGGAGAACTGCTTCGGATGTAAAGCCCTGAATTGCTTTACCCCAGGTGCGTCAGTCTCGGGACGGTTCAGGAGTTGTTGCTGTCCCTCAAGGAGACTGCGGATTGCCTCAAGTAGCACTGTTTGCTCGGTGGGTGGCGTAGGAACAGCAGGTGTGAGAAGTAGTAGTAGAGGTGTGTTGTTGACATTGGTGCTGGTGTTGTTCGGGGAATCCATAACCTTGAAGAAAAATTTGGGTTAGGACAGATTCAAGTACATGAAATGATAAGATTCAAGGAATATGAAATTGTAAGATTCAAGGGACATGAATTGTAAAGAATGTTTTAGTTGCTGGTTCTTGTGTTATATTGCCTAGGTTGTTCACGCAGAACAGAACTGCATAGTATGGTTCTATACAGCTCGGACCTGCATGGGCCACCAACAAAATCTGTCACGCCTCGCTTCCCGGTATACGACGAAAGGGACGCGACTGGTTCGCTACGTATATACTCAGAAGCAAATACACTAAGCGTAACTAAGAAATATAAAAGAAAATATACACAAGAGACAAGGTATAAAAACAACAACTTTATTTATTAACATTCTTTTGTACAATGGATGAAAAGGAAATACAACTGAAATAAAAGCGATGCCTAAACAATGGCATAACAGAAATGAAAAGTACTGAATTGAAAATGTACAATGTCTAGAGCTCAGGGTCTTCGCCGTACTGATCCAAGTCTTCTGCAGTTGGCTCGATCTCTGATGGGTCCAAATCACCTGACGACATTCAAAGAAGAAAGAAATAGAATGTCGTCAGCGAACAGCTCGCTCGGTAAGTCCCAAAGATAAGAGGAAAGTAGAATAGACAGAATAAGAAGGTATCTTTTAAAGTTGTATTATATTGTTGTAATGTTGTGTTAACGTTGTTGTTTGTATCTTGGTACAGAAGGATACCAGTGTATACGAGAGGGGTCTCTATATGCTAGAGACCAGGGCAAACGGAATGTACAAGGAACCGTTAAGCTACGGTACAACAACAACGGAATATAGATTAGGTGTCTTAATCTTACCGTCTCGTGCCACTATTAAGACCTTCCATACCAATCTACCCCTTAAACTCCGTAGTGTTTTGATTGTATTGTTTGTCTTGTAAATTGTATTGATTGTATATGTAAGCCCGCGGGGGCGCCCCGGCCGTCGATCCGACGCCGGAAACGCGGAAAACAAAAACTTTGCGAACTTTGCAAAACGGCACCACCGCGGACTTTTTACCCGGATCGGGCCATTAACCTAGCTAGCTAGCAAAATAGAAAAGAGTAGAGAAGTTATACCAAGCGATCCGTGTCCTTCGGTCTTCATCTCCACTCCGATCTCTTGCGGAATCTCCGTCACCTCCTCGCTCGTCGGAAAGGGGCACCACGTAGCCGGAATCTTTTACGGGCTCCCGCCTCTTGACCGAGGCAACTCGGGCGCGAAGTTGGCTACTCGACGCGTCCAAGGCTTGCTATAGAAATAGTGTAGAAGCTTGTCTCTTTTGGGGTTCATGAAGTTGCCATGGAGGATGGAGGTGAAGAATGAGAATGAAGCTTGAAAAAGACTTTGGAATTTTTTTTGACAAGCAAGAGAAAAATAGAATGAGATGAATCAATTTCCTCTAATCAAATGAACTCTCCTTCTCCCCTCTCTATAATGGCCGACCCCTCTTCTCACAAAGAAGATTGGAGAGAGAAAAAAGAAAACTTCTCTCCTTTTTCATAATGAGAAAAAGAAAATGATATCTCAAAATGGTCAAACCAATTTCCATATCAATCCACTCACTAACCATCATGAAAAAGCAAATGAATGGACAAGAAAAGAATATCATCATGATGCAAGTCTCATCATGAAGCCACATATACAAGAAAGCCCCTCACAATGTGTTATTTGCAAACTTGCAAATAACACCCTCCATCGAAAAAAGTCCGGCCGAGAAGGAATGAAGGAAAACCGGCCGGAACGGAATGCAAACTGGCAACTTCAGAAAACTGTTCCCGTAATAAATTACTGGAAAACCCCGCTACTGCAAAATACATGCCCGCATTTGTATTCCCACTGAATACAAATGCAAAGAGACAAAACTACACTATCTAATACTAGTATCCGGCTTAAGCCAAAGCCGGCTAGTAAAAACCGTCCGATCATGATCCGTGCAATACCGGACGTATCTGATCGAACCCTGCCATATCTCCATACGGCCTCTACAGCGTTTCGCCCGAAACTTGAGTAACTGTCTGTGTGGTGGACTCTAAAGACTCGTCAATACTATGGCTGTAGATTTAACCACTAGCACGTCAGAGGTATAAGCCAATACGTAACGGGCCACCAGGTATTGACCAAAAGGGACGTCTGCGAGCGAACTCAGCCTGACACCCTACTGAGCCTGTCAGTGACAATATCCGTACAGTTCGGTCCGTTCGTCTATGAGCATCGCATGGCGGGCCTAGGGGGTTGGTAAAAGTCAGACCCCCAAAAGCGGTACAAGTCGTGTCGGAGTGTAGCCCAGAACACCCTGAGATACTACTGGAATACCTACCAGCAAATCTCCTGCCTTGGCCAAGGACTTTTCATGTTCTGGCTCTCCTAGACACAGCACGACCTTACCCCCAATACCGGGAGAGACGAACCCCTGCAGATCCGCTCACTGCCTCCATGTGGCTCGGGACTGTACCCAACTAAAACCTGTTTGCACGACTCCTTTGAGCCGTGGTAGGGTAGTAATCAAAGTACAGTGGGAACTCACACGAGACAAATGACGATCCCAGGTCGATGAACTAACCTGTACACATGTCACCTGGGAACTGCTATCTGACGTCTGGTATATCCCAACTAGCAGGTTCCCAGCGAGTCCTGTCCGGTGTACTCATAACCCAATGAGCACCTGTATACATCTTAGGTGAACCAACTGACACCAGTGGCTTGTGAGACCGGCCACCGCCCCTCGTCGGGGTCTCGACTGTATACACTAGTCTACTGTGGAGAATCGATGCCCTGTCTCGAAACTCCCTCGACTAGGGACCATTTAAGGATGTGCTTATAGACCCCAGCTCCCACTTATATGATCGCCCTCATACTGCTGGAAGTCAAGCAAGAATCCTAGGGGCTTTATCAACGTGCAATAGCGACTCGAAAGGTCACCTAAAGCAGTACACGATGATAAAGATAAACCAGATAGCATACTATCATCTCGAACAAGACTGTCCTACCGGGATAGGTCCTCCCCTCAATCATTGCAATCACGTGCCTGTGACCCAATAATTGACTCTGAGGGCACTATCTCCAACAATCTCCCACTTGCACTCGAGGCCAATTATTGCGATGTCGCATACTCACAGCCCGTGTGATACCGAACACCCAACTCCTCTACTAGTCAGTCTCACAAAGCTCGTTTGCGAAACTATTGCGTTCGAGGAATAGCCTCAGTGAGTGGATCCGCTTTGATGTTTCTTTCTATGTCTCTCTATATCTCATGTTCGCAGAGAAAACTATCTCCCGAAATGAGCAATACCTGTCTTAGAATGTCTGGATGTCTGATGGGACCTAGCTCATAAGTGAGCTCCAAATCCAAACTTCTTAGACTGTATCGACAACTGAACTTAATCAGTGTCCTGCGCCATGCCTTCCCTCAGTATCCACTTGGACCACCTGTCCAAAATACTGCCCCTCGTTAGAGGAAAAACTATAACTCTGACAGCCACTCTGCCATCCAGGTCACCTTGGAAGCCTGGAATGATAACTGTCTACCGAAGAAGACTGCCGTTATCATATCCCTAGAACATCCACTTATGTTCTAAAACTGCTTCCGACTATTTCTCCAGGATTGGATCAATATCAACTTATTGCACCTACTGCAAGAACAACATCTGGTGTGGTACTTGACATCTCATGATTGACTCAATTGCCTAAGCAAGTGATCTGTCAATCATGCGTATCCCTCTCCCCTTTAGTCTGTAAGACACCTTTAGAGAGGGTGACTCCATTACCTGCAGGTACACTACCGTGCCAGGAGTCGTCCATTCTAAATACTCATAGAATGCTGTCAAAGTACCCAGATTGGGAAACCACCCAAATCTAGATCTAAAACTATAGATCTAGTAACCAGAATGTCTGATATAATATCCAAATCCTATGTGGAGAAACTACCGTGTGACGACCAAAGTATAACCGATCGTAGTATAGGAATATCACTTCCTACTTCGTGTATGTCATCAAATACCAGGACATCACACCCTACTACCTTTTTAACAGATCCATCCCCTATTCTGATGAAGTCAAACCTATGACTGTCACATCAGAAATAGATGATCTATCTCCGCTATATCTGCTCTAGTCTACAAATAGACATAAGCCTGACATCCACCAATGCTTCCGCTGCTCCCACTGACTACGACAACCCTCTGGCAGAGTCATATAGACGTGCACTTCTAAAGCCAGTTTAGAACGACGCTATACTCATCCTCCCGCCGGGTCTCGCAGCCTGGAACAACAGCAATGGCAAGTCTGGGTAAACAAGAACCTCCCTGCCACCGTCCTTGAGCATACCGAAGTACCTCTCGGGTGCCTGAGGTTACCCACCTTATCTGCGGAGTGGCCAATGGAATGTCAAACCTGATTGAATCTTTAGGTTCTTATTAAATCTTCAGTAATCGTTTGTGGTTCTGGAATCACTTCCAGTTCTACCATACTCCCACTACTGTTTTCTGAAAAAATCCATTTTTGATAAAACTGTGGCGAGTCAAGAACAATATCACTATTGCTCTTCCAGATGGTAGAAAATCAACCCTCGTCATAGCCCGGGTCAACCCACAAACAGCCACTACTGAAACGTGCCTTGAGTTGTCTAGAGTCTGGTTTTAAGCATAAGCTGGACAACTCCCCGTATCTTAACAAAGTCAAGATATGAACTGTTCTATATCCAAGAAACAGAGGCACTGATTTAATTGAACCAGATTCAAATCATGCAGCTGTCTCCAGTGCATGTCAACTAAATGGAAAGAGGCCGATCAGCGTTACTCAACCTAGGAATGCTTCCAATTATGAGTAACCTGAAAGAGAAGCTAGTTCTCTTAATCATTACTATCAACTGAATACCACTCACAAGTATCTACATCTTCGATCTCCTTGAAGAATCCCGATACTTGCAACACCTGGTTCTCTACTTTACTCTTATACCTATAACTCCTCAAAACTTAGACCCTGTGTTTCTACGAAACACATGTCTAAGAACTAGAGAAGTTAAAAGTAAACAGAATATAGTACGAGGACCAACCCCTCTGTCCTAATGGACACTGGACAATATACAATACTCTGTATAAGTCCCCTGAGTCTGGTGACTCTTTCACTGTGTGTCGCAGGTTGAAAACTGTACTTTTGGTTAAGAAGAATTGCACCGCTGTTCAATGCTCCTTACCTAACCATCCACTGGTATAGGTAAATGTCATAGACATAATTTCAGAAAGGTACATCTCACTCTATAAAAATAGACGTACAGATATATCAATTTGAAATTGGTGCATAACAACGGATATTCAAAACCAAATATTTGCCGACCGGCAAACAACCCAGGTGACTTCCTCAAATATCACCGATTACAACGAATCCCGATATAATGAGGATGGTCACCTAATTCCCAATAACTTACTCCCACTCATCATCTGTAAAACCATACAGATGTGAGAATCCAACCTGGTAAATACATACCCTGGAGTAAGTGTCTAATCGGGAAATCAGTTTTCTATTAACAATACACAGTGAAACTGAAACATTGAAATGTTTCGATAGGGTATCCTGGTATTCCTAGTAATGCCTCTTCCATTATCCAGATTCACAACTATAACTGTATAATTCTTTGCCACCTCTCCAAATCCCTTTATATGTCTTTAGTCATTACCTTCTGTACACCCCTTTAGGCCAAATGGTTTTCTTCCTTCCCTACCGTTCGGCACCAGCCTATGGTTTGGAAGAAGACTATCCAATAAGCATAATGGGTGTACTGTCCTAGTCCTAGGAGCACTCGCAATGCGAGAGAAGGTAAGGATAAAAGACAACCGAATGTACTTAATTCATAGGTGATTTAGGATTGACAAAGAAGTACATGGTTTAGTCGTGAATAGCAGTCGCAATTTACTTTGCCCTCTTACTAATCCCTTGCTTTGTCTGAACTTAATACCTTCTGTACACCGTTTAGGCTAATTGGCTTTCTTCATTCCCTACCGGTCGGCACCAGCCTAGGGTCTGGAAGAAGACTGTCCAATTTGCGTAATAGGTGTACTACTCCTAAACCAAGGAGTACTCGCAACCTGAGAGAAGGAAAAAGGAAAAGACAACTGAATAGTCCTATTCGTTTTCTCCAGAACCGGAAACCATCCTCGAAGTCCTTCGAGTTCGTATATAACCATACGATGGTTTTGTCCAATGGAAGTGGACGTTCGTAGTAATACGGGGTGTCCCGGAGAAAAGGGTAAAAGTAGGAGTGGCAAAGAGGTCTGCAACTCTGATAATCCAAAAGCCAGTGTTAAGAAGGTTCGGTCAACTTGGTCACTGAGTCATAGTCTAGGGTCGGGTCAATGGTCGCTGCCAGAGAGAGAGAGAAAAGAAACACTCAGCGTGCACTCTAACCTAGATCAGAATGGTTGTCACTTTATCTAATCTGGAAACCTCCCACTGTAACGTCAAATTCTTCCCCAAACCTGAAAGAAGAATTAGCCGGGATAACCCGAGGAGTAAACCAACTCATCAGTGGGAATCGGGATCCAACTCTCATCGCATGATAACGTGACGGAATCCGCTCACGTTATCACACTCCAGAAGGTATGCGCATATCTGGCAAGTTTCAGTACTTTTGAAACTCCCGATGTGGATTTGTGCCCCATGCTCTTATGACCTTGACTAAGGCCAACAAATCATAAGTCACATGTCAAGTTCTACCCGTCATTGTCCAGGTTGATTTGAACCCACCCGTACAAGCCCTTGACTAAGGCCAACAAGGCTATACGACTGTCCCAAACCAACGCATCTATCTATGCAGCATATGAATACCCAATAGCTACCAAACACTGTGCCTTGACTAAGGCCAACAAACACAGCTTGAATACTATTGACTACCCATATGAAACGACGGAGGGCTACGAATGGTTTCTGGCGAAAACCTTTAACGTAGTGAACTTGATATCGTTGAAGGAACGGATAGCTTTTTAGAAAATATAGTGACGAAAACCTTTACTAAAGAGGTCACTCCCGGTGAAGGGATCTCGGCTCTTTCCCCGTAGAATGGGGTGCTGGATATTCATAACCGAATATCACGATGCAAAGCAAAAGTAATCGGCTATAGTGAAGTTACTGCCCTGACGCAAACTTTTGTCCAAGGGGTCACTCCCGGTGAAGGGATCTCGGCCCTTGCCTTGTCGACTGAGGAGCAGGATATTCCAAATGAATACCACGATGCAAAACAAAAGTGAACGTCCTTGCAATAACAGCTTTTTGAAAAAGTGTTCCAACAACATCAGATTAGGTTTGTTTAACTTGCATTGATCCGAATCAATGCAGTCCCATCAATTGATCACACCACAAAGAACGAAAATATACTGATGTACGTATATGCCATCCGCATTCGCCACTGGGTCCTGTCATCACCCGTTAGGTTAGCTAACTAACGACAGAGCGGGGACTGGACTAGCGCGGATGAAAAACATATACAACATCTACTAATATATATACCAATATATAGTATTCGCTCAAGGCGTGATAAAAGCAACACAGAAATGTATAGCAACACAGATCAATACAGATATCTGGGATCCCCGGGTTTCACAGAGCCGCTGAAACCCGACGTTCCCCTGGTCGTGTGGATAGCCTGTGCAATGAAATCCTAGACCCCTACGGACGCGGCAAGTTACCCGCCAAAACCTGAAGCGAGGCAGCCCCCTTCAGCTACGTGAATGGACCACCCAGCACTTCACGGAATCCGGTAACTTGGGCACCCCACCTGGGTCAACCCTATACCCCCTACGAGTGCGGCGAATAGCCCGCCAATCCTAGAGTGAAGCCCCTTCCGTCTCAACGCCATGAGATGCAGGCTTGTTGCCCTCCAGAACCCGGCTACCCGTGCACCCCTCCGCGGGGTAATCCTAGTACAGAAAGTAAAATATACATACAACGGGTACATCGACCGCAACCAGGTCGTGCCCCAAAATAATAATACAAACGGGCAGTGACGGCAGTCCACATGTCGGACGCTCGCCCCGCAATATCAAATGTACATAATACAACAGAACTGTACTACCACTGCAACCAGGCTATCCCCACCGACTGATCCGCAACAACACAGTACAATCACAGAACATCAACGTGAAAGTCACGTTCGCAAATCCGTCTAACCGGGCTATAGCAGTTAGACCGGATTTACCGATCGAGTGACATTCACGGTCGCAGATATAATGTAAAAACTGTGAACTGGCATGTTTAAAATATCCGATCGAACAAATATTATCAAGTGGGCCCCAAGCAGTACTGTAGCACTTACAGAAAATCTGGGCCCAAATAAAATATCCCAAAAGCCCTATTTCCAACTCATAAGCTTACTGGGAAAATATGGTGCCACGATTCCCCTTTTCCGCCGCGCAAGCGCGGCCAAACCAGGGTTTTGGCCGCGCTTCCGCGGTCGAAGTAAGGAATGAGTGGATCGTATTTTCCCAGAATTCTTATAATTTGTTTTACATGCCTCTGCAACAACCTGAAAAATTTTAGGAGCTCAAAAAATTTCAACAGAGAACACATGTGCACAAAAATACGGTTTTTGGGGATTTTGTTCGATCGGGTTCTAAACGCGCTAGAGCAAGCTAGGCGAGGTTAATGGCATGGCTCTGATACCATTGTAAGCCCGCGGGGGCGCCCCGGCCGTCGATCCGACGCCGGAAACGCGGAAAACAAAAACTTTGCGAACTTTGCAAAACGGCACCACCGCGGACTTTTTACCCGGATCGGGCCATTAACCTAGCTAGCTAGCAAAATAGAAAAGAGTAGAGAAGTTATACCAAGCGATCCGTGTCCTTCGGTCTTCATCTCCACTCCGATCTCTTGCGGAATCTCCGTCACCTCCTCGCTCGTCGGAAAGGGGCACCACGTAGCCGGAATCTTTTACGGGCTCCCGTCTCTTGACCGAGGCAACTCGGGCGCGAAGTTGGCTACCCGACGCGTCCAAGGCTTGCTATAGAAATAGTGTAGAAGCTTGTCTCTTTTGGGGTTCATGAAGTTGCCATGGAGGATGGAGGTGAAGAATGAGAATGAAGCTTGAAAAAGACTTTGGAATTTTTTTTGACAAGCAAGAGAAAAATAGAATGAGATGAATCAATTTCCTCTAATCAAATGAACTCTCCTTCTCCCCTCTCTATAATGGCCGGCCCCTCTTCTCACAAAGAAGATTGGAGAGAGAAAAAAGAAAACTTCTCTCCTTTTTCATAATGAGAAAAAGAAAATGATATCTCAAAATGGTCAAACCAATTTCCATATCAATCCACTCACTAACCATCATGAAAAAGCAAATGAATGGACAAGAAAAGAATATCATCATGATGCAAGTCTCATCATGAAGCCACATATACAAGAAAGCCCCTCACAATGTGTTATTTGCAAACTTGCAAATAACACCCTCCATCGAAAAAAGTCCGGCCGAGAAGGAATGAAGGAAAACCGGCCGGAACGGAATGCAAACTGGCAACTTCAGAAAACTGTTCCCGTAATAAATTACTGGAAAACCCCGCTACTGCAAAATACATGCCCGCATTTGTATTCCCACTGAATACAAATGCAAAGAGACAAAACTACACTATCTAATACTAGTATCCGGCTTAAGCCAAAGCCGGCTAGTAAAAACCGTCCGATCATGATCCGTGCAATACCGGACGTATCTGATCGAACCCTGCCATATCTCCATACGGCCTCTACAGCGTTTCGCCCGAAACTTGAGTAACTGTCTGTGTGGTGGACTCTAAAGACTCGTCAATACTATGGCTGTAGATTTAACCACTAGCACGTCAGAGGTATAAGCCAATACGTAACGGGCCACCAGGTATTGACCAAAAGGGACGTCTGCGAGCGAACTCAGCCTGACACCCTACTGAGCCTGTCAGTGACAATATCCGTACAGTCCGGTCCGTTCGTCTATGAGCATCGCATGGCGGGCCTAGGGGGTTGGTAAAAGTCAGACCCCCAAAAGCGGTACAAGTCGTGTCGGAGTGTAGCCCAGAACACCCTGAGATACTACTGGAATACCTACCAGCAAATCTCCTGCCTTGGCCAAGGACTTTTCATGTTCTGGCTCTCCTAGACACAGCACGACCTTACCCCCAATACCGGGAGAGACGAACCCCTGCAGATCCGCTCACTGCCTCCATGTGGCTCGGGACTGTACCCAACTAAAACCTGTTTGCACGACTCCTTTGAGCCGTGGTAGGGTAGTAATCAAAGTACAGTGGGAACTCACACGAGACAAATGACGATCCCAGGTCGATGAACTAACCTGTACACATGTCACCTGGGAACTGCTATCTGACGTCTGGTATATCCCAACTAGCAGGTTCCCAGCGAGTCCTGTCCGGTGTACTCATAACCCAATGAGCACCTGTATACATCTTAGGTGAACCAACTGACACCAGTGGCTTGTGAGACCGGCCACCGCCCCTCGTCGGGGTCTCGACTGTATACACTAGTCTACTGTGGAGAATCGATGCCCTGTCTCGAAACTCCCTCGACTAGGGACCATTTAAGGATGTGCTTATAGACCCCAGCTCCCACTTATATGATCGCCCTCATACTGCTGGAAGTCAAGCAAGAATCCTAGGGGCTTTATCAACGTGCAATAGCGACTCGAAAGGTCACCTAAAGCAGTACACGATGATAAAGATAAACCAGATAGCATACTATCATCTCGAATAAGACTGTCCTACCGGGATAGGTCCTCCCCTCAATCATTGCAATCACGTGCCTGTGACCCAATAATTGACTCTGAGGGCACTATCTCCAACAGTATAATTGATTGACTGACCGAAACCATGATATCAGTAAACGGATGTAACCGTAGAATCATGTAAATTAAATAACTGGAGAACCATGTAAATGGAATGTATATCCATGGTTCGGTTCAGTCAAGTTGTATACATTGATAATTGGGTTTATGGATTCATATTAAATTGTAATATTGAAGATTGTAGATTGTATTTGAATCATACTCAAGTCAAATTATACTGAGACTCAAACTGAGTCAGACAATCAGCAAAGTAAATTGAAGTCCTGATTGTTTTTTTTAATTTGTCTAGCTTAGATAGGCAAGCACCCACTTCTCCGGCTTCCTGAGGCTCAAGAGATTGGTCCCGTTTAAACCTATGTTTACTAAGGTCCTTAGGGTAATTTATAGAACTTGAGGGGGTTTTATGTAAAAATACTTTTATATACTTTTCAAAATGCGCCCCAAGTATTTATTATTCGTCTTTAGAGTTATAATAAATGTAGATTTTATATTGTGATATTTTTAATGAAAATATCCTATTTCCATAATAAAAGGTGTTTATTTGTAATGTTGGTTTGTGTGGAATTCATGGTATTTTAGTGTAAACTTGATTCTTGTGATATTGTAGAAAAGGTGGAATATTTATAATACTTCAAAAATAAATATGTTTATGTTACATATACATTTATTTATATGAAAATAATTTTTTTTATATATTTATAATATTCTAGAAATCTCGTTTTCTTAAGATGTCGTATTTTAAATCTTTCGAGACCGAATGCTCCTTGCGGAGGTCTGAATCTCGCACTACTAAGCCCGAGGATGTGCGATAATCTGCACCATCCCGAACGGGTTCCCCAAATGGATTGTAGCGGCACTTTGCAAAGATTGTATAAATACTAATCATTAAGAAAAACGGTTTTATTAATTATGGTATTTAAATGAAAAAGTGTCGTTTTCCGTATTCTATGTTCTAGGGTCTCCTAAGTCAACTAGACTGCTTCTAACTAGTCCAAAGCGACAAGTTGTGAGAAACCTCAAATCGCCTCTTCACCGCCAATTGTGGCCAGGTAAGTACAAGTGAAGAAAGGAGTGATCCGCTCACGAATCACCGTGAGACGGGCATTTTAAAGTTACCTTTCTCACTTGCCTACCCTAGACACCACAAAGTCAGGTTTAGATAAACGACTGATGTCCACAACCTATCATATTTTCATAATAAGGGGTATTTATTTATAAAGATGTATCAATACTAAATCTTTTAGAAATGGTTTTATTAAGTAAAGGGTATTTAAATGAAAATGTTTATTTTCCCGTATTCTAAGTTCTCGAGGGTATCGTGTCAGGTTGCATATGAGTGTGTGAGGAGGTAAGTCGTTACCTCGTGATCTACTTAAAGGTATAGCAAGTTTAATGGGGTTAAATGTAGAATTGAAAAAATATAGTATTTAAGTAAAAAATACGATAAATTGAAATAGCCATCATTTTATGAAATGAAACTTGATCAATTTGGTTGATTAGTGTTTAATGGTCAACATGAAGGAGCTTAAGCATAATTGTGTTAACGAAAAGTGGAGTTTTATGAAGAAACTGAATCGGAAATCGGATTTGTCCCGATTCCGTCGGGTTTTGTAAATCCGTATTTTTAGATAGAAAAGATAGATAGAAAATGGGACTTACGGGTTTTAGGTCACACAAGAGAGTGAAATGGAAGTAGGGGAATCGCCGTTGTGTTGCGTCGTCATCGGTAGTTCCTAAAACGATCGCCGGAAGTTCGCCGTAGATTTCTCAGGAGCTTCGCCTTTCGCTCGTTTTCAAAGTACACAATATTCTTGGAATTTGGAGAGAGTGGGCTCAGAATTTTGGGGTGAGAGGGTAGGGGGTAGGGGTGTATTTATAGGGTTAGGTTAGGGTTAGGATAGGTGTAGGGTTTTTAATTAAAAATTGTAAATAATATAGGAAATTCATTAAAAATTTGAAGTAATTAGGTGTTAATGGGCTCTCTGGAGGTGGTCTACAGAAATAAAGTATGCAGTGGAGGTGGGGATATAAAAATTCACGATTTTGCAGTTGACGACTCGGCCGACCGGCCGACTCGGCCGAGTTAGGCTGAGTCGAAGGCTAGGTAGGTGGGGGGTCGCCTGAGTAAGGCTCTGGTATATTCAGTTTTTCAGGTTCAATTCAAAGTTTGGGAGTTATCTCTGGTGGACTGTTGGGGTTCTATAAAATTTAAAACAAATAAATATAAAAAATAATATGGGGCATGGGATTTGAACTCTGGTGGCTAGGTTCAGCATTGCAAAGTATTACTAATGAGCTACAAGCTCCTTCTTGTAATTATTGTGTGAAATAAATACTTAAAGTGGTAACAACAATATTAAATACTCCAAGTAAACTTTAAATTTAAAGAAAATTTATGTACACTAAAAATGGAGTTGTTACAAATGAGGTGTCTTTTTCTAGAACCACTCTTGTGAAAATACAAGAATATCCCTCACCGTATGTACATACCCGTATTCGTACTACGAATACCGAGAGATGAAAATAATCCAATATTATAATACTAGAATGCGGTTTAATCTTAAGCCCGTTAGTATTATCCGTTCGATCAAAAATACGTATAGCTAGTACACGTATTTGATCGAAACCCTGCATGTAAAACCATACAGTCTCTACATCGTTTCTCCTGAACTAGGGAAACCCTTTGTGTGGGACTCTAAAGACTCGACAGTACGCTAGCAGTGGGTTTTGGTGCCTACAAACCCTAAACTACAGATCGATAACTAGATGTCTAGGCGAACAATGAACTAGTTAACACTTAACTAATGAGAAAACGGAAATACAACCTTTGTAGATCTGGTGCTCCACCTCCATAGCTCCGCAACGAGGTCCTCTCCGCTGTCCAAGTCAAATCCGGGCTCTAGGATCGGCTTCGTCGGAGAATGGGCAAGCTAGGTCGTCGATGTCCATGCCGAAGATGATCTACGTCGAGGCATCGCTAAATCAAGCTCCGACTTCACCAAGTCAAGAAACTTGTGAAGTAAACACACTCTACTACTTGGAAAGAGGTAGAGGATGAAGAAATAGGAAGTGGGTTAACTTTAGAATTGGATTTCTCACTCATATGCATCAATCACCATTGATGGAGGTGAAGCTTTTCTTCTTGAAGTCAAGGAAGAAGAAGAAGAAGCTTATGTGATAAGTAAAAAGAATAAGAAAAGAAAATGAATTCTTATCATCAAATTAACCATGGTCAAGTGTAGAGACTAAACTAGGGTTAGTGGGAATGGTTAGGGTTAAGGATGAGATAAGAATGGTTGACTTGAACAAAGCTTCATGAAGCTTCAACTAAAGAACAAAATTAGCCACCATTCTTTTCTCTTTTCTTTTATTCATTTATCAAAAATAAAAAGGATAATTAAATAAAATAAATGAATAACAAATAAGAAACCCTAACCATTTCATTAACCAAGGTTTAATACTTTACACTTAACCAAAAAGGATGTATCATCAAACATGATACAAGCAAGTGCACAAAATCATATCGCATATGTAATGCGCACACCCGAGTGAGAAAATCCATTTAAAGTGAACCAATACTAGTTAATGCAAAGTAATATATCAAATATATAATTATACATTAAATCATCAAATCAACACTTGATTCAATGATCCGGTCATGTCGCACACAACCGACTAGTATAGAATGTATCGGCTTATCGAATCAATCCTTGATTCGATAACTAGGTTATATCGCATACAACCATTCGACACATTCATCGCGAGAATGGAATACGGTATCACATACACGCATTATTCTCGGTCCCGCACATATCTCATATGCGCTCCTATTTCGTTTCGCTTGAGCCAGGAAACCTCTGTGTAGGACTCTAAAGACTCGTCAATACGCCGGCAGCGGATGATGATCATATCAAACACCCACAAGCCGCAAGCGGTCTGCTAAACGTAACGGCCACCCGGGTATTGAGCGATATGAAGATCGACGAGCAAGCCCGCTCACACTCCAGTGAATCCAACCAGTAACACTACCGTACAGTCCGGTCTGATCGTCTGATATGTCGCATATCTCGCCTAGGGGTGGTAAACGTCAGACCTCAATAGCTCAATAAGTCGTGTCGATATGAGGTCTATAACTGTTCGAGAAACTACTGGTAACACTTACCAGTAAATCTCAGCAACCCTGGCCAGGGATTTCCTGTTATAGCCAATCGAACACAGCGCAACATCAACTCCCTATACCGGGAGAGACGAATCCCCTCCTATCGCTCATTGCCTCCATGTGACTCGGGACTGTACCCAAAAACCACCGTTTTGCACGCCCTCTTGGACGTGGTAAGATGGAATTCAAAGCACAGTGGGAACCACACAAGACTCTATGACGATCTCGGGTCAACAGACTACTCTGTACCAGTGTCACCAGAGAACTGCCATCTGACGTGAGGTATAATACCATCTGGGAGTTCTCAGCGAGTCCGTCCAGTGTACCCAGTCTCTACTGAGCACCCGTATATCATCTCTGATGCCAAACACCGATGGATATGGGATCATCCATCGCCCATCTGTATGGGTCAAGAAGGTATACGCTAGTCTACTCTGGTATATCGATGCCCCGTCTCGAGACACCCTCGACTAGGGACTTTGAAGGATGTACTCATGGACTACCATGTCCCCACTAGTATGATCCGCATCATAGTCCAGGTAGTCAAGCACACATCCTAAGGGCTTTACCAACATGTAACAGAGAGACAAACAGTATACACGTTAAGGTAAAGTTCAACCAGATAGCATACTATCATGTCGAGCAAGAAAGTCCTCCCTATATATGTCCCAGCATCCACTACAATATACATCCTATGTACAGTAATGGCCTCTAGGGCATACATATAACTAACAATCTCCCACTTGCACTAGGGCCATCTGTAGCAGTGGTTGCAGTATCTCATACTCAACCATCCCATAAAAGTCTCTCTCTGGGAACAGGCCTTTGTGAGTGGATCCGCTGCGTTGTCCTCAGAATCTATCTCCTAACCTCGATCACCCTGGAGATCAACTATCTCCATGATCAGGCGATGCTGCCTTAGAATAAGTCTGGATCACTGATGGGACCGGCGTTCCTTGGCATAAGCCACAACTCCATTGTCACACAATGGTAGGAACGTAGTTCATCTTATGAACCAATATACACCCAAACATCCTCTTTGGTAGCATCTTAAGTAGCGATGTATCCTGCCTTTATCGTCTAGTATGTCACGGTATCTAGCTTGGAACTTTTCCAACATACCGTCCCTTTACTGAGGGTTAAGACAATGCTTGTGACTGACATTCAGTCGTCTTTATCACCCTGGAACACTTCCAGTGATTCTCCAGGATCGGTTGATACCATCTCACTACAACTAGTGAGAATCCTAACATCCAATTAAATCTATCTCATAGATCCAAAACCTAGGATTTAGGAGGTATCACTTTGATCCTATATGGAGAATCATTGTGATAAACGGAGATTGACCGAGCGTAGCATAGGAAACTACTTCCCTATCAAGAGTATGTCATCCACGTACTCTACGAGGATCTTCACCATACTCCCTACTACCTTTTTGTATATACAAGGTTCATCTATCATTTTGATGATGTCAAACTCTTTGACCGCTTCATCAAAACAGATGTTCCAACTCCGCGATGCCTGCTTTATCCTATAAAACATCTTGCACACGTTTCCGCTGCTCCCACTGTCTACGAGGCCCTCTGGCTGTGTACTTATAGACGCTCTCTTCTAAATCATCATTTAGAAAAGCAGTCAAGACACCCAACCACCAGATATCGCAGTCATGGTATGCAGCCGTGACAAGTAGGGTCTGGATAGATTTAAGCATAGTCACTTGAAAAGGTTTCATCATAATCCACGCCTGGTCGATGACGAAAAGCTTTAACAAGTCTAGCTTTGAAAGTCTCAACTTTTCCATCTACACCAAGTAATCTTCTCAAGATATACTTGCTCCTGATGGGAATTTAACCCTTCAGATATAGCAACCAAAGTCCATACTTTGTTGGTGTATAAGGATTCCATCTCAGATCACTAAGCATCCAGCCATTCTTACAGAGTCCCACTCCTGATGGCCAGGTCGAAACTAGTTGGGTCATCATCTCATGATGCAATCCTCGCTCCCACTGTCATAGAGTAACCGAAGTATCTCTCAGGTGGGTGAGGAACCCTACTAGATCGGCGGAGAGGCTGAGGTTCGTTGGAATCTACTGAATCCTTTGGTTCTTATCAAATCATCTGCTGCAGTTTGTATAACTGGAACATTTCCAGTTCTACATAACAGACCTTGCCTCGAGCTTGTCCGGATTTTGCTTTTAGACATAGGCCGGACAACCCCCAAATCTTAACTAACTTAAGACATGGGTTCTTCCCATTCCATATCACATATGAAGCGGTAGGAAACTGATTTGATTCGAACCTATTCAATAGGTATGCAGCTTCTCAAGCGCATAACTCCCAAAAAGGAAACGGGTAACTCAGTATTACTCATCATAGAGCACACCATATCAAATAGGGTGCGATTACTCCGCCCTGATATACCATCGTGCTATGGTGTATACGGAGGAGTAATTCTGAGAGAGAATCTCATTCTCCTTTAGAATAGTCCAGGATTTCTGTGCTCAAGTATTCTCTTCCTTGATCACATCAAAGGACATAATACTTATACCCTTATTGGTTCTCTACTTCTAACTTATATTCTGTGAATATCTCAAAAGGTTCGGACTTATGTTTCAACAGGAACATATGTCTGAATCTCGAGAGATTATCAGAGAATGTAATGAAGTACAAAGAACCTGTCTTGGCAAGTGTAGACAGGGGACCTACATACATCAACATGTATCATCCCAAGAGTTCACTAACTCTTTCTCTGTTTCCAATAAACAGAGCTGGTGTCATTATATCTTTGTGACATGACTAGCGAGTTTCACAAGATGTAAATTCAAACTGATTTAAATATGCATCTACATGTAACTACAGCCAGTCGGGTCGCATAGATATGACCTAGTCTACAATGCCTCAAGAAGAATTCGTTCATTTCTGAACTCTTCCTCTTGTGTGTGTTCCATATACTAAGAACTGTGATTTGATTTAGAACATTAATGCTTTTAGATAACGTGCCTGAACCGATCAACTTTTGATATAGGAAATGTTCAAAATATTATCCAACAATACAAAATTTTATCATTTCTTTACTGATAAAGAGACTGATATGATTTTGTATATCAGGTTCGGTATCTAATAACATTCGTTCAGAATCAATGTATCGGTAATACAGGGTGACAGTGACCGACAGACTTGGCAGCAACTCTTGCCCCGTTTTCTGCCTCATGAAACTTATCACCCGTTCTCAGTTCTCTACCTTTCTGTAGCCCTATGTAACAGATTACATATCTGGGATCCTGATCTGGTATCATATACCTAGGATGCGGAGGATACTGAGAAACGGTTCTGTATAATGAACACACCCGAAGATGATGCATCGGCATGCACTCTCTTCGTTTGGGCGGCACGGGAAATCTGGTATTCCCCAATTTCCTGCTCTGTCTTATAACAATTATAAGTTGGAGCGGGACCAACGTTCCCCAGCTCAGTATAACAAGCGGGTTCGGTCAATATTCCGTATTATTATCTTGATTAAGGCGTGATATGGTCGCTACCTGGAGAGAGAGAGAAGAAAACACTCAGCGTGCGCTCTGTCAAGAATAGATTGGTTATTTTTTTTATCTAATCAGGATGGCTCCCACTGCTTTTTATCAAATCTTCCTTCAAACCCTAAAAGGAAAGATTAGCCGGGATTAATTACACACTACAAGTTCGCCAATCTTTCAGCCAGGCCAGTGTCGGTACTTTGAGGGAGGTCCCCCGTGCTTTCGCACTAACCTAATTAATGTAAACCTCGTTTTCCCAGAGACGTAACCTCGTTAACACCTTTCTAGACACCTACTTGATCGACTAATTGTAATGTATAAAACTCTCCTAGGAGTAACTCTTACTCGCAGCGGGTATCGGGATCCAACTATCTCATAGAAGGTATGCAATCTCATTGCAAATTTCAACACTTGAAATTCCCGATAATATTTTGCCCCTAGCTCGCTATGACCTTGACGGAGGCCAAACAACCCATAGTCCGCTAGTCAAGTTCAACCCGTCATTTCCTGATTGAATTAAACCCACCCGCACGACCCTTGACGGAGGCCAAACAACGCCGTACGAATATCCTAATCCAATCGTATCATATGCTAGCAGATAAGCACTGTTAGCTACCGTACACTACGCCTTGACGGAGGCCAAACAACCGCAGCACGAATACTAACTAGTACGTATCTGAAATGACGGAGAGCTACGACAGGTTTTTCTGAAAACCTATTGCGTAATGAACTTGATATCGTTATAGGATCGAATGAATTTTGAAATGGAGTGTTTTTGAGGCTTTTCTAGTTTTGCTAAAGGAGTCACTCCCGGTGAAGGGATCGTCGGTCCTTTCCTCGTCGAATGAGGTGCGGGATATATCATATATATCTCTGTGCAAAGCAAAACACTTAAAAGCAATCAAAAGACAAACCGAGTGTGTAGCATCTTCCAGTTATTGCTAAAGGAGTCACTCCCGGTGAAGGGATCTCGGTCCTTTCCTCATCGAATAAGGTGCAGGATATATCACATATACCTCTGTGCAAAGCAAGAACTGTAGCTACCTGTTTTATTTTGAAATTCGATTCTACAACATCTTAGGTTTCTTTTAATTCATTAATCTCATTAATGAAGTCCCATCAATTATGTACCTAAACATCACAGATAGATATGACGTACACTTATGCCATCCGCATTCGCCTCGATGTCCCCTCGTGCACCGTTAGGTTAGGTAACTAACGGCAGAGCGGGGTAGGGCTATCGCGGGTGTAAAACATAAGTAACGTCTATATAATATATCATATATACTATATACTGTATCTATCACAGAATATCTCATGATCACATCACAGATATCGCAGCAGAAGAAACATATGAAATATTGGATATACTAGGACGTCCGTGTTTTCAATACGAGCCAGTATAAAACACGGATTCCACGGTCGTGATGAATAGCCAAACCCACACCCCTAGACCCCTACGAGAGCGGCAAGCAACCCTACCAATTCTAGAGTTAGGAGACCCGGACTCGACTCCTCGAGTTGGTCTCCCACTGGACTCCAGAACCCGGTTACTTGTGCCCTCCTCCTTGGGTCTATCCTAGTGCGGAAAAGTAAATAATATACAAACGGTGACTACTTCCGCAACCTGGAAGCGCCCCTAATAAAAGAATATTACATACAAGTTTTTACATGAATGAAAATGAAAAACACTCATCTCACATAAAAACCCCCGGCTATTCAAACACGACGATCCAATATAACATATCCAGCAACACATAACATCACATGTCATCAACGTAAGTAAATATGCGCATCCCAATTGTCGTTGACATATAGCAACGAAACCGGCGATATCACATATTACACTTACGGTCACAGAAAAGAAAGTGTAAAACTACAACAGTTGGAATCCGCAACCACCTCAGACATCGCATGCCTGACCAAATGAATTCTTTGGACATCGCATGCCTAACAATTATAAACCCCGCATTTTAGTCTCAAAATCGAAAACACTTTTCAATATCGAGTCGGGCAATTCAACAAGATTCCCGACATCCTGATCGAATGCTCGTCGCAAACTTCAGTAGACGGCCGCACCCCTGATACCGTCGACGAAGTGCACCAAGGCGGAACACCGCTACCGCGAGCACCCGGAGGGATGCTTTCGGCGACGGGGTTCTCCTACAGTCACTTGGTCGGGGCTATGGAGTGAGTCTGTCTATTAAGTTTACCCGGCGAGTATCTGCGTACGCTACGTGATTGCGACGGACTTTTGATCACATCAAAATTCTGTGGCAACCGATCAAGTGAGACTAAACTGCTATGTTTATAACATTCATTTAGTTATCACATAACTACTTGTGAATTCCAATTATTGTATCCCATTCCAGATAAACAGAAAATGTTAAACTTTTCGATCGAACAATCGAACACCCAAGTTTTCCCGATACAGATCAACACATGAAACAAGTCTAACAATATTCAGTTCGTGCCTCAGTACCAACGGTCCAGCCGTAGAAGGGTCAAGCCAACGCCTCACATGTGGCACGCCGTACTGCCCCAAACCCGAAGGTTCAAAGGGAAGTTCAAGACGGTCACATAATCGAGTTAATTTTTGTTGTCTTCTAGAGGGACCATCGCGTTACTTGCACTACTTAGAACGTCGTTAAACTTCGGAAAAATCCAACACTTGGAAATTTCCCGACAGGGGAAAAATTGGGTATTTATATCCGGTCGAACTTTTTAACATATTCTAAGATTTATCCGGAAAGCCAAACAGACAAAATTTGATACCCCGATCGAAACACCGAATCCCCAAAACAACTGCAGAAAAATTCAACTCTTGAAAATATATTAAAAATACCCAGGAATACCAGCACTTTTAAATAGGAGTTACTGTGTAATCAATACCTCACAACATGACAAACTGGCCGTGTTTCCGCCGTACGAGCCACGCTCGTACCGCGGAAGCGCGGCGCTTCAATTGAATTAGGGCATACGACTTCACAGTAACTCTTAGATATTCCTGCTGATATTTCTACATATTTTTAATACTGAAAAATCCCTGTTTTTAGAAAAAGTACAGAGAGCTCGTTTGATTCGGGGTTTCGGGTTCGTTCGGACTTCAAATTCCGTCTAGACTTCGCCTAAGGCTCTAGCTAGGCTCTGATACCACTGTAGGGTTCCTGGGCACGCTAGTGAGGTCTCCCAAGCCATCAACCATGGCAATTTCAAAAAATATGGTGCCTACAAACCCTAAACTACGGATCGATAACTAGATGTCTAGGCGAACAATGAACTAGTTAACACTTAACTAATGAGAAAACGGAAATACAACCTTTGTAGATCCGGTGCTCCACCTCCATAGCTCCGCAACGAGGTCCTCTCCGCTGTCCAAGTCAAATCCGGGCTCTAGGATCGGCTTCGTCGGAGAATGGGCAAGCTAGGTCGTCGATGTCCATGCCGAAGATGATCTATGTCGAGGCATCGCTAAATCAAGCTCCGACTTCACCAAGTCAAGAAACTTGTAAAGTAAACACACTCTACTACTTGGCAAGAGGTAGAGGATGAAGAAATAGGAAGTGGGTTAACTTTAGAATTGGATTTCTCACTCATATGCATCAATCACCATTGATGGAGGTGAAGCTTTTCTTCTTGAAGTCAAGGAAGAAGAAGAAGAAGCTTATGTGATAAGTAAAAAGAATAAGAAAAGAAAATGAATTCTTATCATCAAATTAACCATGGTCAAGTGTAGAGACTAAACTAGGGTTAGTGGGAATGGTTAGGGTTAAGGATGAGATAAGAATGGTTGACTTGAACAAAGCTTCATGAAGCTTCAACTAAAGAACAAAATTAGCCACTATTCTTTTCTCTTTTCTTTTATTCATTTATCAAAAATAAAAAGGATAATTAAATAAAATAAATGAATAACAAATAAGAAACCCTAACCATTTCATTAACCAAGGTTTAATACTTTACACTTAATCAAAAAGGATGTATCATCAAACATGATACAAGCAAGTGCACAAAATCATATCGCATATGTAATGCGCACACCCGAGTGAGAAAATCCATTTAAAGTGAACCAATACTAGTTAATGCAAAGTAATATATCAAATATATAATTATACATTAAATCATTAAATCAACACTTGATTCAATGATCCGGTCATGTCGCACACAACCGACTAGTATAGAATGTATCGGCTTATCGAATCAATCCTTGATTCGATAACTAGGTTATATCGCATACAACCATTCGACACATTCATCGCGAGAATGGAATACGGTATCACATACACGCATTATTCTCGGTCCCGCACATATCTCATATGCGCTCCTATTTCGTTTCGCTTGAGCCAGGAAACCTCTGTGTAGGACTCTAAAGACTCGTCAATACGCCGGCAGCAGGTGATGATCATATCAAACACCCACAAGCCGCAAGCGGTCTGCTAAACGTAACGGCCACCCGGGTATTGAGCGATCTGAAGATCGATGAGCAAGCCCGCTCACACTCCAGTGAATCCAACCAGTAACACTACCGTACAGTCCGGTCTGATCGTCTGATATGTCGCATATCTCGCCTAGGGGTGGTAAACGTCAGACCCCAATAGCTCAATAAGTCTTGTCGATATGAGGTCTATAACTGTTCGAGAAACTACTGGTAACACTTACCAGTAAATCTCAGCAACCCTGGCCAGGGATTTCCTGTTATAGCCAATCGAACACAGCGCAACATCAACTCCCTATACCGGGAGAGACGAATCCCCTCCTATCGCTCATTGCCTCCATGTGACTCGGGACTGTACCCAAAAACCACCGTTTTGCACGCCCTCTTGGACGTGGTAAGATGGAAATCAAAGCACAGTGGGAACCACACAAGACTCTATGACGATCTCGGGTCAACAGACTACTCTGTACCAGTGTCACCAGAGAACTGCCATCTGACGTGAGGTATAATACCATCTGGGAGTTCTCAGCGAGTCCATCCAGTGTACCCAGTCTCTACTGAGCACCCGTATATCATCTCTGATGTCAAACACCGATGGATATGGGATCATCCATCGCCCATCTGTATGGGTCAAGAAGGTATACGCTAGTCTACTCTGGTATATCGATGCCCCGTCTCGATACACCCTCGACTAGGGACTTTGAAGGATGTACTCATGGACTACCATGTCCCCACTAGTATGATCCGCATCATAGTCCAGGTATTCAAGCACACATCCTAAGGGCTTTACCAACATGTAACAGAGAGACAAACAGTATACACGTTAAGGTAAAGTTCAACCAGATAGCATACTATCATGTCGAGCAAGAAAGTCCTCCCTATATATGTCCCAGCATCCACTACAATATACATCCTATGTATAGTAATGGCCTCTAGGGCATACATATAACTAACAGGTTTAACCATAAGCACGTCAGTGGCACTAGCTGTACGTAAGGGCTACCCAGGTATCTATCGAAAAGAAGGCCGAAGAGTAAACTTGTCCGAACTCCTACTGAGTCTGTCCGTGATAATCTCCGTACAGTCTGGTCTGTTCATCTGAGAGTATTGCATGTCGGGTCTAGGGGTGGAAAACGTCAGACCCCTGATAACCTGACAAGTCGTGCCGATGTGGCTCAAGACATTTAAGAATCTACTGATCTGACTATCACTAATTCTCAATCCGCCCTAGCCAGAGACTTATGGTGTTGGCCAACCGAATATAGCGCGACATCGACTCCCTATACCGGGAAAGACGAATCCCTAACAATCACTCACTGCCTCCATATGGCTCGGGACTGTACCCAACTAAAACCTGTTTGCACGACTCAGTAGAGCTGTGGTAGGGTAGTAATCATAGCACAGTGGGAACTCATATGAGACAAATGACGACCTCAGGTCGACAGACTATCTGTACTCATGTCACCTGAGAACTGCTATCTGCTGACAGGTATAATACCATTTATCCGGTTCTCTGCGAGTCTGTCCAGTGTACTCACCCCTAGTAAGCACCTATATACAATCTTAGGTGCATCACACCAATGGATGCGGGACCAACCATCGCCCCTCATCAGGGTTTAGAAATGTATAAACTAGTCTACTCTGAAGTATCGATGCCTAGTCTCAATACTCCCACGACTAAGGACATTTAAGGATGTGCTTATCAACTACTCAGCTCCCACAAGTATGATTGCCATCATAACGCTGGTAGTCAAGTAAGGATCCTAATGGCTTTATCAACATGTATAAGCGATATGAAACAACAAGTAAAACATGTCACATGTTAAGATAAAGGCAAACCAAATAGTATACTATCATATTGAGCAAGATTGTCTTATACATACATATCTCTAGCATCCTATACATTGAAATCCTCTAGATCCAACAACTGGATCTACTAAAATGAATGTGTCCCTTCGAGCTTACACTAATCCATCACGTACTGAGATGACGAAGGAATGGGTGTGATAAACACAGATTATCGGCCTTTCCCAATAACAGAGGATGTGGCTGTCGCTCATTTATATCAAGACGGAGTCAACCCAATTCATTTTGTAGAAAACAACACTGGACGTTTGCAAATGACAACAGCCAAAGATTTCATTCATAAAGAGGGGGTAAAATTCCTTCGACTATTGATTCGCCCAGAAGCACATGTTTCTTCAAGGCCGTCAGAAAATGAAGATCCATGAAGTACAATGCTGAGAGCACCGTGTTTACGGTTAACAGCGAAGAGAACGATGAAGAATCAGTCAAGGAAATTTGTTTGCAGAATGAGATGATCAGCAATTTAAAGGCCAAAGCACAAGATGACTTAGAAGAAATTGATGTAGGGAATGATGGTTGTGTTCGGCCACTTTTCATTAGTAAGAATTTATGTAATCCTTTTCATGATCAATTAATAAAACTATTACTAGACTGCACCTATTGTTTTGCATGGAATTATGATGAGCTTATCGGTTTAGACCGAGGGCTCGTTGAGCATAAGCTTCCTTTAAAGGAAAATTGTAAACCTCGGAAGCAACTGCCAAGAAGAATGGCAGTTGACACCCTTCCTAAAGTGAAAGAAGAGGTAGAAGGGTTGTTGCTAGCTGGCTTCATCCGGCAGGCTTGGTACCCTGATTGGGTTGCTAATATCGTGCCGGTACGAAAGAAGAATGGAAAGCTCAGGGTCCATATTGACTTCAGAGACCTGAATGAGGCAAATCCTAAAGTCGAATACCTGATGCCTATGGCTGAATCGTTGTTAGACGTCTCGGCGGGGCATGTAATGATGTCATTAATGGATGGGCATTTGGGATACAACCAGATCTACATTTAGAAGCAAGACATGAGCAAGACGACCTTTCAGTGTCCCAATCCACTGGGGCTTTATGAATGGGTCATTATGCTATTCGGATTGAATAACGCTGGTGCCACTTACCAGTGTGATATGAATCATATATTCCATGATACGATCGATAAATTTTTTGAAGTGTATATAAATGATATTATTGTGAAATCAAAAGGTGAAGCCGATCATCTGGTGGATTTGAGGCAGGATTTTCAAAGGATATGTCGACACAATTTGCGACTCAATCCCCTAAAGTATGCTTTTAGGGTCTTGGTGGGAAATTTTTTGGGCTTCCCTGTCCACCAGAGAAGGATAACAAGACCAAGGCAATAATTGAAGCAAAACCTCCATGCAATAAGAAGGAGCTACAAAGGTTGTTGGGCAGGTTAACTATTTACGGAGGTTCATAACCAATTTATCCGACAAGGTGAAATATTTTTCCCTATTCCACCACCTAAGGCACGGTGAGGAATTCGTGTGGGGAGAGGATAAACAGAGGGCTTTCGATAGTGTTAAAGGGTACCTGACTAAACCACCGGTCATAGTACCACCAATGACCGGTAAACCAATCAAGGTGTACATATCGGCCACACAAGATTCTATTGGCAGTCTACTCGTCCAAAAGAATGAAGAAAGGCTGGAGAAAGTAATTTATTATCTCAGCAAAATACTATCCGAGGTCGAAAAACGATACTAGCAGATAGAAAAGATGTGCTTATTCTTGTACAACACTTGTATAAAGTTGAGGCAACCTTTTGCGTTCCGAGATTCAACTCATCAGCAAAGTCAATATTTTGAAATACATGTTAACGAAACCTATATTGAAAGGATGAGTTGGGAAATGGACATTGGTCATGTCTGAGTTCTCTATAAAATATGTACCAATGAGGGCAGTGAAAGGGCAGGCGATAGCATATTTTCTAGCCGATCACCCATGCCTAACTATAGGGTTGGAGGATGAAGAAGAAGTGATCGGTTACGTAGGAATCAATTCTTGGATCTTATACTTTGACGGTTCTAGCACAAGGTAGCATGCCGAGGTAGGCGTCATCCTTATATCACCATATGACATTTGTTTCCATTATTCAGTGGCAATTGATGACAATTGCACAAAAAATCAGGCCGAGTACGAGGCTCTGAAACTCTGCCTAGAAATCCTCATTGATATGGGAATGCTTAGCATAAGAATTTTCGGCGACTCCGAGTTAGTGATTGAACAAACATTCGGAAAGTTTCAATGCTTAAGATCGAACATAGTTAAATACATGGAGAGGGTCAAAAGATTACTCGTGTGTTTCATTAAAATTTGTGCACAGCATGTGGACAGAGAGCATAATGGTAAAGCAAACGACCTTGCTCAGTTAGCATCTTGCTTGGGGAGAATCTTAATGGAATCGATACTATCGTTAGAATCGGCCGGAAGGATGTCAAGGGCAGCGATACGACTTGGTTAGTAGTGTAGGGTGTTTTCATCACCCCATTGAGATGAGAATATGCATCGCTTGTCAGGCGTACTACAGATTCCCCCTGTCTAAGGTAGGCCGGGGTTTATTGATTGTGGGGATCCGAATCTCCGGTAGCCACGGACTAAGCTGCCGTTAAATACCCCTCGCCTTTGGAGCAAGAGAACCTCCGATTGATGGGTCAAACTGGTCATGCGAACTTAATGTGTAGTGTACGTATATTTTGAAAGGGTTTTGGATATATCGGGGGCCCCACGGAGTTTTACGGGGGTTCCGCTACCCAGAGAGTGGGCGGGTCAAGGGGGCTAGCAGCCCCTCTTGCGGGGTGGGGGGCAGCGTCCCGTTAGAATTTTTTTTCTTAACAGGGACATTGTTGCAGAGTGTGTGTGTGTAAAAAAAGAGAAGAATGGCGTCCAAAGGAAGCGTGGATGCCAGCGCCCCACGTGCCTGGCACGCGGGCATTGGGTGTTAGGTGCCATCGCCCTATGTGCTTGGCACGCGGGCTCTGAGTGCCAGCGCCCCACATGCTTGGCACGAGGGCACTGGGCGTCAGCATGAAAAGGGACTTGGTCCCTGCACTGGGCTGTGCTCCCGATTTGACTTCTGGAGTTGAACTCTTAAAAAGAAATTAATTTATGGAGTTAAACTCCAACATATCTTGAATGGAGTTAAACTCCTAGAAATCTTTGGAAATGATCAAAGGAGGCCCCTTTCTTCTCCACTTTGGCCCTGGATCTTCCCAATGTGGGATTTTTGGAGATGGGTCTCCTAATTCTTCCTCTTGGTTGGCCGGATCTTGGAGAAAAGGGGGGTGAGATTTAAAATTCTCCCCTTTTTGAGATCTGATGGAAGATCTGAGTTCCCCTTTAAGGGTTTGATGGTGAAAAACTGTTTATTTTTGGAGAAGAGTTAAACCCTTGATTTAATTCAAAAAAGGGAAAGAAGGTTTTAGAACCTTCAGGAAGGGGAAAAGGGTACACAAACCCAAATTTTTTTGAGGGGGAATGAATTATTCTCTTTATTTCATTATCATGTTGCCTTATATAGGCTTACAAAATTACACATAGCCTCTTGGGCGTTACAAAATGGCATTCTGCCCATCCCATGCCTCATGTGCTCTTTTCTTTTGCACATGAGCCATGAGTTTTACAAAAATTTGGCTTTATGCCCATTTTTCTTACATTTGTCCATAAAAAATATATCAAAAATTATTTATTACACGATTTCATTTTGGCATGAAGCAGGCTGACCGCTTAGCTCGACTTGGGCACGGGCCCACTTGCTTGGGCTTGGGCCCACTTATTTAGGGTTGACCTTGACTTTGACTTGGTCAACTGGGGTGTAAATTTTGACCCCAACAAAGTGCCCCCATCAATGAATGCACACCGCGTACATGAGTTGTGTGCATGAAATTGATGGATCTTGAAGTTGGACTTCGAGGTGGAACATCATTCCGGGGGCGGAGCATCCTTCTGGGTGCATGATTCTCGGGGATCGGAGCATCATTCCGATTTGCAGAGCATAATTTCAGGGTTCGGAGCATAATTCCGGAAATCAGGATAGGTGTATCCTGAGATGAAGCTTAGTTCCGGCGTAGGGCAGATATTCTGACCGGAGCATAATTTTGATGCAGAGGTTGGTGGTTGACTTGATTCCGAGGCGGAGCATAATTCCGACAGGGAGGGCAGATACTCTGAGAAGAAGCATGATTTTAACACGGGGTACACTCTGAGATGAAGCATGATTCTGACGCAGAAGTCAATTCCCAAGCGAAGCATCATTCCAACGGGGAAAGCAGGTACTCCGAGGCGAAGCATGATTTCGACACGGGGTACACTCTGAGGTGAAGCATGATTCCGCAGTAAAGGTCATTGGTTGACTTGATTCCGAGATGGAGCATAATTTCTACGTGGAGGTCACTGGTTGACTTGATTCCGAGACAGAGCATAATTCCAACGGGGAGGACACTGGTTGACTTGATTCCGAGGCGGAGCATAATTCCGACGAGGAGGTCACTGGTTGACTTGATTCCAGGACGGAGCATAATTCCGACAGGGAGGGCAGATACTCCGAGGAGAAGCATGATCTCAATACAGGGTAAACTCTGAGACGAAGCATGATTCCGACACAGAGGTCAATTCCCAGGCGAAGCATCATTTCGACGGGGAAATCAGGTACTCCAAGGCGAAGCATGATTTCGACATAGGGTACACTCTGAGGCGAAGCATGATTCCGCCACAGAGGTCATTGGTTGATTTGATTCCGAGACGAAGCATAATTCCGACGGGGAGGTCACTGGTTGACTTGATTCTGAGACGGAGCATAATTTCGATGGGGAGGCCACTGGTTGACTTGATTCCGAGTCGAAGCATAATTCCGACGGGAAGGTCGTTGGTTGACTTGATTCCAGGGCGGAGCATAATTCCGACGAGGAGGTCGCTTGTTGACTTGATTCCAGAGTGGAGCATAATTCCGACGAGGAGGTCGCTTTTTGACTTGTCCCCGGCACAGAGTGTCTGTAGTCGACGTTTCCCCGGCACGGAGTGTCACTGGTTTTGATGTAGAGGCTGATTCCCAGGCGAAGCATAATTCCGACAGGGAAGGTGGATACTCCGAGGCGAAGATTGATTTCGACACGGGGTACACTCTAAGACGAAGCATGATTTGCCGCAGAGGTTGTTGGTTTGATTTGATTTGGGTTGACATCAGCATCACTACACTGGAATATGGTACCAGGAGCGAATCATCATTTGCCATGAGGAGATTTGGGGATTTTAGTTTTAGTCTGGCATCAGCATCGCTACACTGGAATATGGTACCAGGAGCGAATCATCATTTGCCATGAGGGGGTTTCCCTTGTTCCCAGTTTAACGACTTAGGGGTCATCTGTTCCCAGTTTAACGACTTAGGGGTCATCTGTTCCCAGTTCAACGACGTGGTGGTCGATTGAATTAGAAGTTTGGAATTTTGGGGTTGGGATCGGCATCAGCGTTGCTAACAATGAAGCACGGGTGCCAGGAGCATTTCATTATTTGCCTTTGCCTGTTTGGGGAGCGATGTCTTAGGAGATAGGTTTAGGTCCCTATCACTAAAGACTCTTCAATTTTATGAGCTGTAAGGGTCCCATAAAAGCATTTTCTCCCTATGAATCGAATGGATCTCGTAGGTGTACTTTCTCCTTAGGAGTCGTGGGGACTCCCAAGTGTGTTTTTCCTTTGTGAGCCGTAAGGATCCCACGAAGGTGTTTCCTTACGAGTCGTGAGGATCCCATAAGTTTGTTCTCCTCCTGTATCATGAGGACACATGAGTAGGTCTTTACAAATAGAGCATAATTACAAGGGCGGAGACCGGCCGCGTGACTGGTGATGTGATGAGAATTATTTGTGCCCGTGGATTGTATACAGTAGGAAACTTGGGGACCAACCGTAGGGCTAGGAGAATTCTGGAAAATTGGATTTTGGTTGGCGTCTGCATTGCTACACTGGAACATGGTACCAGGAGCGACTCTTCATCCGTCGTTTGGGGATTTGGATTTTGGTTGGCGTCTGCATCGCTGCACTAGAATATGGTACCAGGAGCGACTCATCATTCTCCATTTGGGGACTTAGAATTTGGTTGGCGTCTACATCGTTGCACTGGAATATGGTACCAGGAGCGACTCATCAGTCGCCTTTTTTTTTACTGTGATTGCTCTATCATTTCAACTTTTCTTACCACGAAGGTCGCGATTGCCCTATCATTTCGGCTATTTATCCGCGGTTGCCTTATCATTTCAGATTTATTTTCATCTTTATTTTACTCGCTGATTTTTATTGCGAGTTGTCCCATCATTTCGGCTTTTTTTATTTTATTTTTATTTTTTACATCTTTTTGTTTACACAATTTTTTTACATTCCCAGTTTAATGACTTAGGGGTTGTTTATTCCCAGTTTAATGACATGGTCGTCCGATTGTTCCCAGTTTAACGGCGTGGTGGTCAACTGTTCCCAGTTTAACGACGTGGTGGTCCGACCGTTCCCAGTTTAACGACGTGGTGGTCGACTGTTCCCAGTTTAACGACATGGTGGTCCGCTCTTTTTAGAGAAAGAAAGATGTCTGAGAGAATCAGGTTTCCGAAAGATTTCGGTCTCCGTTTGTATGAAATTGGCGGTCGCAGCTTGACTGTTTGTTAACACGCCTTTAGACAGTTCTATCTTTCCTGCCTTGTATTGCTTTTCAACCCAATTTTTGAAGACGAAGCAGTCCTCAATGGCATGAATTATCACTCTGTGATAGGGGCAATATTTAGGGTCTTCCGTCATATTCGCTTCTTGCGGTCTCTTTGATTCTGGCAATCGTAGACCGTTTCTCAGGGCGTCCTTGAATATCTTGTGGACTTTGTTTCTTCTGAAGGAATAGACCTTTTCCAGCTTCTCTTTCAGTGGAGATTCTCCTCCCTCTCCGAACACTGGCTTCCGAGGCTGGTTGGCATTAGGCCCGCTCATCTCTCGCTTATTTCGATTAGCCGAAGTATGAAAAGATTCAGCATCATCAGAATTTCCGCCTTTGCGATTATCTTCCTTTCGGTTTCTTCAAAACCTATTGTTATTTTGGGAATTATAGGAGGACTCCTGCTTTGAGCGCTCCAACATCTGGACTTTCCTGGTCAGCTCTTGGAATGTTTTGAGACTCGTGGTGTATAGAAACAGGGCCATCCAATTGTTGAGATTTCCGACGAGGAGGCTGACAGATTGGTCCTGCTCTACTGGCGGTTCACTTTTGATGGAGAGATTAAGCCATCGGGTTATAAAATCCATACTGCTTTCATTGTTCTTTGGCTTGGACCTTACGAGGTCAGCAATGGTGATCTTATCGCTGACACTCATGAACCTTTGCCGAAACAGAGATTCTATTTGGGAAAAAGTAGTAACAAAGCCATCCGGTATGCTTGCATACCAGTCGAAATAGACATCGGTTAAGTTATTAACGAACTGGTGGAGGAGAAGCGCATCATTGCCCCCAGTATTCCTACATGAGGCTTTATGTTAGTTATATGTATGCCCTAGAGGCCATTACTGTACATATGATGTATATTGTAGTGGATGCTAGGACGTATATAGGGAGGACTTTCTTGCTCGACATGATAGTATGCTATCTGGTTGCACTTTACCTTAATGTGTACACTGATTGTCTCTCTGTTACATGTTGGTAAAGCCCTTAGGATGTGTACTTGACTAACTGGACTATGATGCAGATCATACTAGTGGGGACATGGTAGTCCATAAGTACATCCTTCAAAGTCCCTAGTCGTGGGTATATCAAGACGGGGCATCGATATACCAGAGTAGACTAGCGTGTACCTTCTCGACCCATACAGATGGGTGATGGATGATCCCATATCCATTGGTGTTTGACATCAGAGATGATATACGGGTGCTCAGTGGAGACTGGGTACACTGGACGGACTCGCCGAGAACTCCCAGATGGTATTATACCTTACGTTAGATGGCAGTTCTCTGGTGACACTGGTACAGAGTAGTCTGTTGACCCGAGATCGTCATAGAGTCTTGTGTGGTTCCCACTGTGCTTTGATTTCCATCTTACCACGTCCAAGAGGGCGTGCAAAACGGTGGTTTTTGGGTACAGTCCCGAATCACATGAAGGCAATGAGCGATAGGAGGGGATTCGTCTCTCCCGGTATAGGGAGTTGATGTTGCGCTGTGTTCGATTGGCTATAACAGGAAATCCCTGGCCAGGGTTGCTGAGATTTACTGGTAAGTGTTACCAGTAGTTTCTCGAATTGTTATAGACCTCATATCGACACGACTTATCGAGCTATTGGGGTCTGACGTTTACCACCCCTAGGCGAGATATGCGACATATCAGACGATCAGACCGGACTGTACGGTAAGTGTTACTGGTTGGATTCACAGGAGTGTGAGCGGGCTTGCTCGTCGATCTTCTGATCGCTCAATACCCGGGTGGCCGTTACGTTTAGCAGACCGCTTGCGGCTTGTGGGTGTTTGATATGATCATCACCTGCTGCCGGCGTATTGACGAGTCTTTAGAGTCCTACACAGAGGTTTCTTGGCTCAAGCGAAACGAAATAGGAGCGCATATGAGATATGTGCGGGACCGAGAATCATGCATGTATGTGATACCGTATTTCATTCTCGCGATAAATGTATCGATTGGTTATATGCGATATAACCTAGTTATCGAATCAAGTATTGATTCGATAAGCCGATGCATAGGATACTAGTCGGTTATATGCGATATGACCGGATCGTTAAATCAAGTGTTGATTTAATGATTTAATATATAATTATATATTTGATATATTACTTTGCATTAACTAGTATTGGTTCACTTTAAATGGATTTTCTAACTTGAAGTTCACAAGTTGTATATGTGATATACTTTTGTGCACTTGATTGTATCATGTTTGATGATACATGCTTACTTGAGTTTGTGTAAAGATTAAACCATGGTTATTTAAATGATTAGGGTTTTGTTTTTCATTTTCTTAATCATTTATTTATTTGTTTATTCATTTTGGAAATGATAAGAAAAGAATGGTGGCTTTATTTGTACTTTAGTTGAAGCTTCATGAAGCTTTGACCTAGTCCACCATTCTTATCTCATCCTTAACCCTAACCATTCCAACTAACCCTAGTTTATTCTCTACACATGACCATGGTTAATTTTATGATAAGAATCATTTTATTATTCTTTTTAAAAAGAACTTATCATAGGATTATCATCTTCTTCTTCTTCTTCACTTGAAGAAGAAACCTTTCTCCATCAATGGCAACTCTTGAAAATGAGCGAGAAATCCAATTCTAAAGTGAACCCACTTTCTATTTCTTCATCCTCTATCTCTTGCCAAGTAGTAGAGTGTGTTTTCTTCACAAGTTTCATGACTTGGTGAAGTGGGAGCTTGATCTTGTGATGCTTCGACGTAGATCATCTTCGGCACGTCGTCGATGACCTAGCCCGCTTTTTCTCCGATGAAGCCGACGCTAGAGCCCGGGATTTGATATGGACAGCGAGGAGACTTCATTGCGGAGCTATGGAGGTGGAAAAATGGATCTACAAAGGTTGTATGTTCGTTTACTTTTAGTTAAGATGTTAACTAGCTCGTTTTGTCGCCTAAAAATCTAGCCAACGATCTTGTCAGGGTTTCTCGGCACCGTTAAAATTTGAAATTGGCATGGTTGATACCTTGTGAGACCTCTTTAGTGTGCCTAGGAACCCTACAGTGGTATCAGAGCCTAGCTAGAGCCTTAGGCGAAGTGTAGACGGAGTTTGAAGTCCGATCGAACCAAAACCCTAACCCGAAACATGCTCTCTGGACTTTTTCTAAAAACTGGGATTTTTCCACATTAAAAATGCTTAAAAAATTCAGCAGGGAATTATAAGAATTACGGTGCAAAATTTGACTCATGAACAGTACAAACCGCGGCGGAACCGCGGCAGAAGCCTGGCTTATGCGGCGGTTCCGCGGCTAGTTGATGACGTCATCCTTCCCTGTTTGCACAGTAACTCCTATTTTATTATGCTGGATTTTCTGGGAATTTTTAATATTTATTCAAGAGTTGAATTTTCTGGGGTTGTTTTGGGGATTCGGTGTTTCGATCGGGGTATCAGATTTTGTCTATGTGCTTTCCGGATAAATTTTAGAATATGTTAAAAAGTTCGACCGGATATAAATACCCAATTTTTCCCCTGTCGGGAAATTTCCCAGTGTTGGATTTTTCCGTGGTTTAAAGACGTTCTAAGTAGTGCAAGTAACGCGATGGACCCTCTAGAAGACAACAAATCTTAACTCGATTATGTGACCGTCTTGAACTGCCCTTTGAACCTTCGGGTTTGGGGCAGTACGGCGTGCCACATGTGAGGCGTTGGCTTGACCCTTCTACGGCTGGACCGTTGGTACTGAGGCACGAACTGAATGTTTTTAAACTTGTTTCATGTGTTGATCTGTATCGGGAAAACTTGGGTGTTCGGCTGTTCGATCGAAAAGTTTAACATTTTCTATTTATCTGGAATGGGATACAATAATTGGAATTCACAATTAGTTATGAGATAACTGAATGAATGTTATAAACATAGCAGTTTAGTCTCACTTGATCGGTTGCCACGGAATTTTGATGTGATCAAAAGTCCGTCGCAATCACGTAGTGTACGCGGATACTTGCCGGGTAAACTTAATAGACAGCCTCGCCCCATAGCCCCGACCAAGTGACTATAGGAGAACCCCGTCACCGAAAGCATCCGTTCGGGTGCTCGCGGCAGCGGTGTTCCGCCTTGGTGCACTTCGTCGACGGTATCGGGGGTGCAGCCGTCTATTGAAGTTTGCGACGAGCATTCGATCAGGATGTCGGGAATCTTGCTGAATTGCCCGACTTGATATTGAAAAGAGTTTTCGATAATGAGACTAAAATGCGGGGTTTATAATTGTTAGGCATGCGATGTCTAAGGAATTCATTTGATTAGGCATGCGATGTCTAAAGAGATTGCGGATTCCAACTGTTGTAGGTTTACACTTTCTTTTCTGTGACCGTAAGTGTAATATGTGATATCGCCGGTTTCGTTGCTATATGTCAACAACAATTGGGATGCGCATATTTACTTATGTTGATGACATGTGATGTTATGTGTTGCTGGATATGTTATATTGGATCGTCGTGTTTGAATAGCCGGGGTTTTTTATGTGAGATGAGTGTTTTTCATTTTCATTCATGTAAAAACTTGTATGTAATATTCTTTTATTGGGGCACTTCCTGGTTGCGGAAGATGTCACCCGTTTGTATATTATTTACATTTCCGCACTAGGATGACCCAAGGAGGGGAGCATAAGTAACCGGGTTCTGGAGTCCAGTGGGAGACCAACTCGAGGAGTCGAGTCCGGTTCTCCTAACTCTAGAATTGGTAGGGTTGCTTTCCGCTCTCGTAGGGGTCTAGGGGTGTAGGTTTGGCTATTCATTGCGACCGTGGAATCCGTGTTTTATACTGGCTCGTATTGAAAACACGGACGTCCTAGTATATCCAATATTTCATATGTTTCTTCTGCTGCGATATCTGTGATGTGATCATGTGATGTTCTGTGATAGATACAGTATATAGTATATATGATATATTATATAGGCGTTACTTATGTTTTACACCCGCGCTAGCCCTGCCCCGCTCTGCCGTTAGTTACCTAACCTAACGGTGCACGAGGGGACATCGAGGCGAATGCGGATGGCATAAGTGTACGTCGTATTTATCTGTGATGTTTGGGTACTTATATGACGGGACTTCATTAATATGATTAATGAAATAAAAGAAACCTAAGATGTTGTAGAATCGAATTTCAAAATTAAAACAGGTAGCTACAGTTCTTGCTTTGCACAGCGGAATATGTGATATATCCTGCACCTTATTCGATGAGGAAAGGACCGAGATCCCTTCACCGGGAGTGACTCCTTTAGCAATAACTGGCAGATGCTACACACTCGGTTTGTTTTCTGATTGCTTTTAACAGTTCTGCTTTGCATAGTGATATATATGATATATCCCGCACCTCATTCGACGAGAAAAGGACCGACGATCCCTTCACCGGGAGTGACTCCTTTAGCAAAACTAGAAAAGCCTCAAAAGCACTCCATTTTAAAAATCATTCGATCCTACAACGATATCAAGTTCATTACGCAATAGGTTTTCAGAAAAACCTGTCGTAGCCCTCCGTCATTTCAGATAAGTCCTATTTAGTATTCGTGCTACGTTTGTTGACCTCCGTCAAGGCGTAGTGTGTGGTAGCTAACTAGTATTTATCTGCTTATGCATATGATGCAGATTGGATTAGGGTAGTCGTGCGGCCTTGTTGACCTCCGTCAAGGGTCGTACGGGTGGGTTTAATTCGATCAAGAAATGACGGGTTGAACTTGACTAGTAGCCTATGGTTTGTTGACCTCCGTCAAGGTCATAGGGTGCTAGGGGCAAAATATTATCGGGAATTTCAAGTGTTGAAATTTGCAATGAGATTGCATACCTTCTATGAGATAGTTGGATCCCGATACCCGCTGCGAGTAAGAGTTACTCCTGGGAGAGTTTTACACATTACAATTAGCCGATCAAGTAGGTGTCTAGAAAGGTGTTAACGGGGTTACGCCTCTGGGAAAACGAGGTTTACATTAATTAGGTTCGTGCGAAAGCACGGGGGACCTCCCTCAAAGTACCGACACTGGCCTGGCTGAAAGATTGGCGAACTTGTAGTGTGTAATTAATCCCGGCTAGTCTTTCCTTTTAGGGTTTGAAGGAAGATTTGATAAAAAGTAGTGGGAGCCATCCTGATTAGATAAAATAAAAACCAATCTATTCTTGCAAGAGCGCACGCTGAGTGTTTTCTTCTCTCTCTCTCCAGGTAGCGACCATATCACGCCTTAATCAAGATAATAATACGGAATATTGACCAAACCCGCTTGTTATACTGAGCTGGGGAACGTTGGTCCCGCTCCAACTTATAATTGTTATAAGACAGAGCAGGAAATTGTGGATTAGCAGAATTCCCGTACCGCTCAAACGAAGAGAGTGCATGCTGATGCATCATCTTCGGGTGTGTTCATTACAAAGAACTGTTTCTCAGTATGCTTTACGTCCTGAGTATGTGATACCAGATCAGGATCCCAGATATGTAATCTGTTACATAGGGCTACAGAAAGGTAGAGAACTGAGAACGGGTGATAAGTTTCATGAGACAGAGAACGGCGCAAGTGTTGCAGCCAAGTCTGTTGGTCACTGTCACCCTGTATTACAAATACATTGATTCTGAACGAATGTTATTAGATACCGAACCTGATATGCAAAATCATATCAGTCTCTTTATTAGTAAAGAAATGATAAAATTTTGTATTGTTGGATAATGTTTTGAACATTTCCTATATCAAAAGTTGATCGGTTCAGGCACGTTATCTAAAAGTATTGATGTTCTAAATCAAACTACAGTTCTTTAGTATACCGAACACACGAAAGAGGAAGAGTTCAGAAATGAACGAATTCTTCTTAAGGCATCGTAGACTAGGTCATATCAATGCGACCCGACTGGCTGAAGTTACATTTTAGATGCATATTTAAATCAGTTTGAATTTACATCTTGTGAAACTTGCCAGTCATGTCACAGAGATAAGATGACCATAGCTCCGTTTACTATTAACAGAGAAAGAGTTTGTGAACTCTTGGGATGATACATGTTGATGTATGTAAGGTCCCCTGTCTATACATGCCAAGACCGGTTCTTTGTACTTCATTACGTTCTCTGATGATCTCTCGAGATTCAGACATATGTTCCTGTTGAAACACAAGTCCGAACCTTTTGAGATATTCACAGAATATAAGTTAGAAGTAGAGAACCAAAATACGGATATAAGTATTATGTCCTATGATGTGATCAGGGAAGAGAATACTTGAGCACGAAATTCTTGGACTTTTCTAAAGGAGAATGAGATTCTCTCTCAGCATTACTCCTCTGTATACACCATAGCACGATGGTATATCGGGGCGGAGCAGATACACCCTATTTGATATGGTGTGCTCTATGATGAGTACTACTGAGTTACCTTTTTCCTTTTGGGAGTTATGCACTTATGAAGTTGCATACCTATTGAATAGGGTTCGAATCAAATCAGTTGCCTACCACTTCATATGTGATATGGAAAGGGAAGAGCCCATATCTTAAGTTAGTTAAGATTTGGGGTTGTCTGGCCTATGTCTAAAAGCATAATCCAGACAAGCTCGAGGCAAGGTCTGTAATGTAGAACTGGAAAAGTTCCAGCTATACAAACTACAGTAGATGATTTGGTACAACCAAAGGATTCAATAGTTACCAACGAACCTCAGCCTCTCCGCCGATCTAGTAGGGTTCCTCACCCACCTGAGAGCTACTTCGGTTTCTCTATGACAGTGGGAGCGAGGAATGCATCATAAGATGATGACCCAACTAGTTTCGAGCTGGCCATCAGGAGTAAGACTTTGTAAGAATGGCTGGATGCTTAGCGATCTGAGATGGAATCCATGTACACCAACAAAGTATGGACTTTGGTTGCTATTTCTGAAGGGTTAAATCCCCATCAGGAGCAAGTATATCTTGAGAAGATTACTTGGTGTAGATGGAAAAGTTGAGACTTTCAAAGCTAGACTTGTTAAAGCTTTTCGTCATTGACCAAGCATGGATAATGATGAAACCTTTTCAAGTGGCTATGCTTAAGTCCATCCAGATCCTACTTGCTACGGCTACATACCATAACTATGATATCTGGCGGTTGGGTGCCATGACTGCTTTTCTAAATGATATTTTGGAAGAGAACGTCTATAAGTACACAGCCAGAGGGCTTCGTAGACAGTGGGAGCAGCGGAAACGTGTACAAGATGCTTTATAGGATAAAGCAGGTATCGCGGAGTTGGAACATTTGTTTTGATGTGTTAGTCAAAGAGTTTGATATCATCAAAATGGTAGATGAACCTTGTATAAACAAAAAGGTAGTAGGGAGTATGGTGATGATCCTCGTAGAGTACGTGGATGACATACTCTTGATAAAAAAGGAGTTTCCTATGCTACGCTCGGTCAATCTCCGCTTATCACAATGATTCTCCATATAGGATCAAATTAATACCTCCTAAATCCTGGATTTTGGATCTATGAGATAGATCTAATTGGATGTTAGGATACTCACTAGTTGTAGTGAGAAGGTATCAATCGATCCTGGGGAGAATCACTGGAAGGGTTCCAGGGTGATAAAGACGACTGAATGTCAGTCGCAGGCATTGTCTTTACCCTTAGTAAAGGGACGGTATGTTGGAAGAGTTCCAAGCTAGATACCGTGGCATACTAGACGATAAAGGCTCGGTACATCGCTATTTAAGATACTACCAAAGAGGCAGTCTGGATGTATATTTGTTCATGAGATGAACATAGTTCCTACCATTGTGAGACAATGGAGTTGTGGCTTATGCCAAGGAACACCCGTCCCATCAGTGATCCAGACATATTCTAAGGCAGTATCACCTGATCATGGAGATGGTTGATCTCCAGGGTGATCGAGGTTAGGAGAGTAGACTCAGAGGACAACACGGCGGATCCACTCACGAAGGCCTATTCCCAGAGAGAGATTTTTATGGGTATAGTCCCGAATCACATGAAGGCAATGAGCGATAGGAGGGGATTCGTCTCTCCCGGTATAGGGAGCTGATGTTGCGCTGTGTTCGATTGGCTATAACAGGAAATCCCTGGCCAGGATTGCTGAGATTTACTGGTAAGTGTTACCAGTAGTTTCTCGAATTGTTATAGACCTCATATCGACACGACTTATCGAGCTATTGGGGTCTGACGTTTACCACCCCTAGGCGAGATATGCGACATATCAGACGATCAGACCGGACTGTACGGTAACTGTTACTGGTTGGATTCACAGGAGTGTGAGCGGGCTTGCTCGTCGATCTTCTGATCGCTCAATACCCGGGTGGCCGTTACGTTTAGCAGACCGCTTGCGGCTTGTGGGTGTTTGATATGATCATCACCTGCTGCCGGCGTATTGACGAGTCTTTAGAGTCCTACACAGAGGTTTCCTGGCTCAAGCGAAACGAAATAGGAGCGCATATGAAATATGTGCGGGACTGAGAATCATGCGTGTATGTGATACCGTATTTCATTCTCGCGATAAATGTATCGATTGGTTATATGCGATATAACCTAGTTATCGAATCAAGTATTGATTCGATAAGCCGATGCATAGGATACTAGTCGGTTATATGCGATATGACCGGATCGTTAAATCAAGTGTTGATTTAATGATTTAATGTATAATTATATATTTGATATATTACTTTGCATTAACTAGTATTGGTTCACTTTAAATGGATTTTCTTACTTGAAGTTCACAAGTTGTATATGTGATATACTTTTGTGCACTTGATTGTATCATGTTTGATGATACATGCTTACTTGAGTTTGTGTAAAGATTAAACCATGGTTATTTAAATGATTAGGGTTTTGTTTTTCATTTTCTTAATCATTTATTTATTTGTTTATTCATTTTGGAAATGATAAGAAAAGAATGGTGGCTTTATTTGTAGTTTAGTTGAAGCTTCATGAAGCTTTGACCTAGTCCACCATTCTTATCTCATCCTTAACCCTAACCATTCCAACTAACCCTAGTTTATTTTCTACACATGACCATGGTTAATTTTATAATAAGAATCATTTTATTATTCTTTTTAAAAAGAACTTATCATAGGATTATCATCTTCTTCTTCTTCTTCACTTGAAGAAGAAACCTTTCTCCATCAATGGCAACTCTTGAAAATGAGTGAGAAATCCAATTCTAAAGTGAACCCACTTCCTATTTCTTCATCCTCTACCTCTTGCCAAGTAGTAGAGTGTGTTTTCTTCACAAGTTTCATGACTTGGTGAAGTGGGAGCTTGATCTTGTGATGCTTCGACGTAGATCATCTTCGGCACGTCGTCGATGACCTAGCCCGCTTTTTCTCTGATGAAGCCGACGCTAGAGCCCGGGATTTGATATGGACAGCGAGGAGACTTCATTGCGGAGCTATGGAGGTGGAAAAATGGATCTACAAAGGTTGTATGTTCGTTTACTTTTAGTTAAGATGTTAACTAGCTCGTTTTGTCGCCTAAAAATCTAGCCAACGATCTTGTTAGGGTTTTTCGGCACCGTTAAAATTTGAAATTGGCATGGTTGATGCCTTGTGAGACCTCTTTAGTGTGCCTAGGAACCCTACACTTTAAAGTGGGCGATGTGCTGATTCGCATTTCCCGTCCCATCAAACCTTCCAAATTTGGGGATGACATAGCCGCTAGGAAATTCTACCAGATCATACTGAGCAGGATACGGTCTCCCACTACAGCTGATATGTTTTTGCGCTTCGGTTTCTGCTACCAATGTTTTGACTTTATTGGCAACCAAATCCATGATTTGATCCTGAGTTAGCGGGTCGCTATTATCGGTAGCCATGACATTTCCTGAGATAGGATGCGGCCGACTTTCATGCAGCTCGCCCGCCTTTGAATTTGAGGGAATAGGCATTGGTTGCCTCGGGACACCGTTTCCTGGTTCATGAGCAGAGCCCTGCACTTGATTGGGCGGCTGAGAGGCAAGTCGGGCCGTAAGCTGTGAGACGACATTTGTCAAATCATCAATCTTTGAGTAGAGCTTGGCCATCTCCTTTTCTTTACTTCTGAGCTATTTTCGGAGCTCTTGGAGATGTTGCTTCTCTGCGTTCTTAGGATGGAAGATTGTCTCCTCTTTGCTTTCCGAGCCCGACTCTTCATGAATCGAAGGATCTATCTGCTTATCAGCCTCACTGGAAGGGTTTTCATTACCTCCTAGAGGTTGTTGGTCGTGGAAAGTGGCAACCACATTCATACCAGATTGGATTTGAGATGTGGTGGCCCCATCCTTGCTCTTGCTGCGCGTACCCACCATGTAGACAGTATGGACCACATATCTAGCCATCTCTTTATCTTCGGCAGGATAACCCTGTTCTTGGAATCTTATGAAGATCAACCTAGCATGAGCCCTAGCCCTTTTGTTGGCTCTGTATCTGAGCCTTTTCTGTCTTAGCTTCTTGATTTTGAAGGCTTGGCGGGCATCCGTCATCCAGGAAGCTATCGTGAGCCAATTAACGAGGAGCTTAGAGAAGATACCAAATTGACCAATTGTCAGGGGTGTCGCTGGAGCTTGCCCAAGATGCCTTGTTGCTTTGTTGGTGTTGATGGCCTTGCCCCCAATTGGGGCCAAGGAAAGCCGTTCAAACACTGACTTGCGTTTGGGTAGTGGTGCGCTCGAGATCACCACATTTGGCCTCCTACCTTTCGAGGCCGGTCTGTCCGTTACTGGAGCTTGAGAAGCTGGGATGACACTAGCTGGCATGAACAGAATAGAGCCAAATGGTAGCAGCGGCTCCTCCTACTATCTCTCGAGACTGGCCGGGAGGACCGTCCTGGCATCCATCTTCATCGTGTAGAAGATGGGAGCTGTGTCGAGAGCTGAGCTTGTCCTTGGAGACATTTTTGTTGCGTTCGAAGATTGCAATTGAAAACTGTTAACCTGCACAAAGAAGCAAGATTTTAGTACAGGCAATCGATATATAAATTGATTGAGTTCGCATGAACGTTTAACCCGAAATATGAGAGGAGAGAAAGATCCCATCGGACGTGCCAGAGTCTGTAGGGTGCTTTTTGTCACCCCATTGAGATGGTAATACACATCGCTTCTCAGGCGTACTATAGATTTCCCCTACCTAAGGTAGGCTAGAGTTTATTGATTGTAGGGATCCGAATCTCCGGTAGCCGGGGACTAATCTGCCGTTAATTACCCCTCGCCTTTGGAGCAAGAGAACCTCCGATTGACGGGTCAAACTGGTCATGCGAACTTAATGTGTAGTGTACGTATTTTTTGAAAGGGTTTTGGATATATCAGGGGGCCCCGCGGACTTTTACGGGGGTCTTGCTACCCGGATAGCGGGCTGGCATCAAGGGGCTAGTAGCCCCTTTGTAGGGTGCGGGGCAGTGCCCTTTTAGAAATTTTTTTCTAACAGGGACAGTGTTGCGGAGTGTGTGTGTAAAAAAAAGGAAGAATGGCATCCAATAGAAGCGTAGGTGCCAGCGCCTCACATGCCTAGCACGTGGGCACTGGGCGCCAGCGCTCCACATGCTTGGCACTCGGGCGCTGGGTGCCTGCACCCCACGTGCTTGGCACGCGGGCGCTCGGCGCCAGCGCCCCACGTGCTTGGCAGCGGGCTCAGGGCGCTTGCGCCCCACGTGCTTGGCACACGGGCTCAGGGCGCCAGCGCCCCACGTGCTTGGCATGAGGGCACTGGGCGTCAGCATGAAAAGGGACTTGGTCCCTGCACTAGGAGCTGTGCTCCCGATTTGACTTCTTGAGTTGAACTCCTAAAATGAAATTAATTTATGGAGTTAAACTCCAACAGATCTTGAATGGAGTTAAACTCCTAGAAATCTTTGGAAATGATCAAAGGGGCCCTTTTTCTTCTCCCCTTTAGCCCTGGATCTTCCCAAGGTAGGATTTTTGGAGATGGGTCTCCTTCTTCTTCCTCTCGGTTGGCCGGATCTTGGAGAAAAGGGGGGTGAGATTTAAAAATCTTTCCCTTTTGAGATCTGATGGAAGATCTGAGTTCCCCTTCAAGGGTTTGATGGCGAAAAACTGTTTATTTTTGGAGAAGGAAGAGTTAAACTCTTGATTTAATTCAAAAAAGGGGAAGAAGGTTTTATAACCTTGAGGAAAGGGAATGAGGCACACAAACCCTAATTTTTTTAGGGAGAATGAATTATTCTCTTTATTTCATTATCATGTTTCCTTATACAGGCTTACAAAATTACACATATCCCCTTGGGCTTTACAAAATGGCATTCTGTCCATCCCATGCCTCATGTGCTCTTTTCTTTTACACATAATGTTGGAGATAGTGCCCTCAGAGTCAATTATTAGGTCACAGGTACGTGATTGTAATCATTGAGGGAGGACCTATCCCGGTAGGACAGTCTTACTCGAGATGATAGTATGCTATCTGGTTTACCTTTATCATCGTGTACTGCTTTAGGTGACCTGACACGTCGCTATTACACGTTGATAGAGCCCCTAGGATTCTTGCTTGACCACCAGCAGTATGAGGGCGATCATATAAGTGGGAGCTGGGGTCTATAAGCTTATCCTTAAAAGGTCCCTAGTCGTGGGAGTTTCGAGACCGGGCATCGATACTCCATTAGTAGACTAGTGTATACAGTCGAGACCCCGACGAGGGGCGGTGGCCGGTCTCACAAGCCACTGGTGTCAGTTGGATCACCTAAGATGTATACAGGTGCTCATTGGGTTATGAGTACACCGGACAGGACTCGCCGGGAACATGCTAGTTGGTCATATACCAGACGTCAGATGGCAGTTCCCTGGTGACATGTGTGCAGGTTAGTTCATCGACCTGGGGATCGTCATTTGTCTCGTGTGAGTTCCCACTGTACTTTGATTACTACCCTACCACGGCTCAAAGGAGTCGTGCAAACAGGTTTTAGTTGGGTGCAGTCCCGAGCCACATGGAGGCAGTGAGCGTATCTTCAGGGGTTCGTCTCTCCCGGTATTGGGGGTGAGGTCGTGCTGTGTCTAGGAGAGCCATTACACGAAGCCCTCGGCCGAGGCAAGGAGATTTACTGGTAGGTATTCCAGTAGTATCTCAGGGTGTTCTGGGCTACACTCCGACACGACTTGTACCGCTTTTGGGGGTCTGACTTTTACCAACCCCCTAGGGCCGCCATGCGATGCTCATAGACGAACGGACCGGACTGCACGGATATTGTCACTGACAGGCTCAGTTGGGTATCGGGATGAGCTTCCTCATCGACGTCCCTTTTGGTCAATAGCTGGTGGCCCGTCACGTATTGGCATATACCTCTGACGTGCTAGTGGTTAAATCCACAGCCATAGTATTGACGAGTCTTTAGAGTCCACCACACTTACAGTTACTCAGCTTTCGGGCGAAAGGTTGTAGAGGCCGTATGGAGATATGGCAAGGTCCGATCAGATACGTGCGGTATTGCACGGATCAGGATCGGACAGTTTGTACTATAGGCCGTATGGTAATATGGCAGGGTTCGATCAGATACGTGCAGTATTGCACGGATCAGGATCGAACAGATTTTACTAGCCGGCTTTGGTATAAGCCGGATCCTAGTATAGTACAGTGTAGACTTTGTCTCATTGCATTTGTATTTCGGTCGAAATACAGATGCGGGTGTGTATGCACAGTATCGGGGTTTTCCTGTAATTTATTACAGGACCAGTTTTCTGGAGTTGCCTGTTTGCTTTCCGTTTCGGCCAATTTCCATTGTTCCGTTCATTGGCCGAAGATTGGTGGAGGAGGGCTTATTTGCATTGTTGCAAATAAGCATTTGTGGAGGGGGTCTTTGCATATTATCATGTCATGATACTTGTCCCATCATTAGACTTCATATCTTCATGATGGCTTGACTTTATGTAACCATCATGGTTGTTGATTTCTTGTTTTGGAGTGAGGGTTATAGTTGTGATCATTTGTTTCTCCATCATTACTCTTTTTCCACCCACCCCCTTGTTTGTTCTCTCTCTCTCTCCAATCACACATGAAAGGGGGGGGGCGGCCATTCCTTGGAGGGAATGGGATTCATTTTTCATTTGATGTGTGGAGAAAAATATGATACATTCCTTCTTGAGTATGCTCCATTTTTCTCACCTCTCTCCAAGCTCTCTTTTCCTTCACCAATGGCAATTCCACAAACCCCAAAAATGAGACTTGCTCACTACATATTCTACAATGAACCTTGGGCACGTCGAGTAGCCGGCTTCGTGCCCGAGTTGCCTCGCCATTGAGGTGGGAGCCCGTAAATGATGTAGGCAACGTGGTGCACTTCCGGCGACGGGGAGGAGACGGACGGAGATCCCGCGAGGAGATCGGAGTGGAGATGAAGACCGGAGGACTTGGATCGTCGGTATATCTCTTTCCCATCTTCTAGTTAGCTTAGACTTGTTAATGGTAACGATCCGGGTGTTTAGTGCGCGGTGGTGCCGGTTTGCTAAGTCCGCAAAATTAAAGTTATTCACCGTTTCCGCATTCCGGCGTCGGATTGATGGCCGGGGCGCCGCCGTGCACTTACACATAAGCCATGGGTTTTACAAAAATTTGGCTTTATGCCCATTTTTCTTATATTTGTCCATAAAAATTACATCAAAAATTATTTATTGCATGATTTCATTTTGTCATAGGGCAGGCCGACCGCTTGGCTCGACTTGGGTACGAGCCTACCTGCTTGGGCTTGGGCCCACTTACTTGGGGTTGACCTTGACTTTGACTTGGTCAACTTGGGTGTAAATTTTGACCCTAACAAGTAGGAGTGGTGGATGCCAATGATGATTGGCAAAAAACTATAGTGGAATACCTGGTGAATCCCGATGCGATGATCGACTGGAGGCTACGGAGGACAGCCTTAAGATATGCCGCGATCGAGGGGGTCTTGTATGGGAAGAGCTATGACGGTTTGATGTTCCGCTGTCTCGACAAAAGTGAGTCAATGATAGTAATGGGGGAAGCACACAAAGGAATACGCGGGGCTTGATTGTCGTGAAATTTTGTGTCTTTTATCGTTTTAAATACCGCAATCAACACGGTGTCGCAATAGCTAGCTGCGGTGAGTACGGGTCGTCCACAGGGAGACTGTAACCTTATTTTTAGTGTTGTAAATGAGTTGATTCAGAAAAAGTGGATTTGTTTTCTTTTTATTCTAAGCGTGAGATAACAATGAGAAAAAAGGCTTATTAGGGTTTTAGGATTATGTAGTTAAGGGATGGTGATTAAAACAATAAATCTTTTTTTATCTTTTAATTATTTATTGCTAAAGGAATAGGGGAAAATATGGAGTAGGGTATTTAGAGGGGTACCAGGGATTCCCCCTATTGACCCTTTTCCTTCCATTGATCCCTATTAAACTCAAGCCTCCAATAAAATAAGTATTAACTCACTCTCAAATCGAGATCGCAACTATCATGAATCGATAGTGTGCCCTAATATAGGGGGTTAATACTTACTTGGTTGGAGTTTATAATAATCAAAATATAAAAAGAATATGAGGGATTACCATCTTTTATACTCCCCTTTCCTACAACCCTAACAAATGAGAATTTACTCGCTCATTATTACAATAAGAGGATAAAAAAGAAAGATTGAAAAATGATCAATAGATGCTAACTACTAGGACCCTCACTATAGCGAGGGACAACCTTTGAGTATCATCGCATACAAATAATTAAATTGGAAAGAAAGAGAAAATAGTTTTTTTAATCAAAGAAACTAGCTACTAAATCACTCACGATAGCGAGGAGATTCTTTGAGTATTATGGTTTCAAAAATCGTTGAGAAAGAGAAAACATTTTAAATATCATTAACCTAATAATAATAGTAACAAGCAAGATAAAAAATGCAAGTAAATAAAATGCAGAAATTAAAAGAGACAAGAATTAAATAGAACCCTACCTTTTATTGATCAAACTCGAGCTTCATTGCAATTTCTTAATGGCTAATGAAAAGAAGCTAAAAATAAAAATAAAAACCCTAGAACATGAAACCCTAGATGCCTCTCTGTTGGGTACTCTCGCTGCTATTTATAGGCCTTTAAATGTGAAACCCTAGCATCGAAATCGCTGTACACGAGAAGACGAAACTGCCCCCAAAACCTTAACTTGTGCGGTGCTAAAAGGGCGGCGGATCTGCGGTCATTGGATGGGTTTGGCGGCGGTTCCGCGGTCTGGAGATGGGTTTGGGCTTCCAATGTTCTCGCTATTTTAGATGGTCTCTAAGCACATAATATCTCGTTTTTGCTGACATTGAAATTTGCAGAGTTGACTAAGTTGACTTTGACTTTAATTGGATCGGTTTGGTTTTACATCTAAAGTCTGTCACTCGCTTCAAACCTATTTTCTGCATTTATATAGCAAACTCGGATTAAAAGCACCAATTTTATAGGCAATATTATAAAGAATGGATAGTACTAAAATGCAATTTTATGATGTAAATAAATACCCCCAAACTTATCTTTTGCTTTTCCCAAGCAAACTGTTTTATTTTAAAGAAAAAGAAAATCTTAGCTCACTTTCATAGGGATCATAATTGCACTTATCTCGTGCAACAAGTTGTTCAACCTCTACGTGTCACTAGTAGGAGGAGTGTTGTCTCTTGAGAGTTTTCAGCGGATTACACCCACAAAATTCCGTCAAGCTAGTTTATTGGTTAAGCTAAACTCTAATCCTAAAGTTTAGTATCCTACTTAGAAACTCTATCATCTTAAGTTAGAACCCTTCAACCCTTATTTTACACGCCTCACATTTCATTTAATTGAAGCTCATATATGTCTTTACGTGCTTGTGCAGATAGTCCGTTTTATTTCAAAATCTTCGATTAAAAGTTTTCATGCCTTCAATAAAAACTAGGAATCAGTTTCAAAAGTATCTCACGAGCTTATAAAGTTCTAAGTTTTCTTGAGTTTTCATTCGATGACTTGGTGTCAAATCTGGGATTTTTATCTTTTTTTAATAAAGACTTGGTCTTATTCTTCACTCTACCTCTCACCTGTTTTCATTCATACACACCTTTGTGAACGTGCAATAGTTTTTTGTTTTATAGGTTAAATTTAAAGTTTTAAATCCCTGTTAAATTCTCTTTTAAAGTTTTATATCTTGTATTTGAAATTCGTCCTTAACCAAGATTATTCTCCCTCAAACAACCGCGAGGACTTTTAATTTGGAAAGAACACTTGCTTGGCTTGTTTTATTAGGCTTTCGAGATTTCTTAACGAAGTTTTGGTCAATAACTCCCAAACCAGATGGTTTTAGGGCATTAGGTATAAAGACACCCTAAGAACTTAATTGCCCAAGTCATCAAGGCCACAAAACAAGAACTTCTTTTATGCATGAGAATTCTTAGAAAGAAAACCAACGGAGATACTTTAAGTTATGCATTTCATCCCAAATTTAAAGACGTGTAAGTGTGGAAAAAGCGTATAATCACTCTAATCAAGCTCAAGATATTTTATTTTTCAGACTTAGTTCTCATTAAAGATTCAATACTTTCTCTTCATATTAACTTCGCTCATGAATCATGCTCAAAATTGCTTATTTTCAAACAAGCTTATTTGATCTTAAGAAAATTCACAAAGTTTTAACTTAGACATATCAAACTTGTCATCTAGTTCTCAAACCATCACGGCACGTGTAGTGTGGTCTAATGACATATATTTGCTACAGTGAAACTCAAGGAGGGTTATTTTTCGGATTTTCAACTTCTAATTCTAGGATTTAGTTACTTCTAACCTATCAATGTGAACTGTCAGATTTTAAGTCTATGTTTCCCACGAGCTAACTTGACGACAAAGTTTTTTTATGTAGTATAAAATGATACACGGATAAATACAAATCTCCCCCAAACCTGTTTGCAGTAGTGTCCCCACTGATGCTGTCATTCGAGCACAAAAATCTGGAAACTTGGGTGGAAAAGGATAGGCACATTGGGGCAAAAGGTAGTCAATAGGAAAGCCTCCCCCAAACTTGTTCGTAGCACACAATGTTTTTGAAAATAACTACTATTGTACACACCTCATACTTATTTGAAATAATGTTGCCACTATTTATGGCTGGAAAACTGAGGTATGGAGAAGAAGCGGAGGAAGTTAGTTATGATAAAGCGGTTCCTGTAATAATAGGAGCTCCTCCGATGGGTCAGCGGAAAAGTACGATTTTAATCTATTTTTTTTTGTGTCAGTCCCCACTTCCCAGTGTACGGGAAGAGGACGCGATGGGTCACGCGACGTATTTACTCAGAAGTAAACACGCTAAGCGTATCTAAGCAATATAAAATAAAATGTACACAAGATATAAGATGTAAATGAACAACAACTTTATTTATTAAACATTCTTTTTACAATACAACTGAAATGAAAATACATGGAATGAAAGCAATGCCTAAACAATGACATAATAGAAATGAAAATGAAATGTACAAGTAAACTAGATCTCCGGGTCAAAAGCCAGCTGATCCAAGTGAATGTCGACCTTAGCACCACCATGAGTTTCTAGAGGCATCAAGCATGCCAAATTCAAATTTTTATTAGGTGCTAAGTTAGACTAACAAGATCTTTACTCGATTATTAAGGGTTTGTCTTTGTGATGTGATTAACTCAAGAGAAGAAAAGAGTATACAAGCTTTGTAGTTTGAGTCCTTCTCTTCAATAGCTCCGGGTTGAAGTCCATGCGACTCTACTAGGCTCCTCTTCGAGTTGAACGAACCTCTTTCATGATCTTCGCGCCAAAGACGATCCACCCGAAGTTCTTCTAGCCCAAGCTAACTCTACGCTAAACTTCTTTAGTGTAGCAAACACACCATACCAAATTGCAAGTTTGGTGTGGGATGGTGAAGTAGGGGATGTTAAAAGCTCACAAGATTGTGTTCAAGCTTCATGATTCACATCTCATATGAGGGTTGAAATTTGAACCATGTCAATTTGAGGAAGAAGATGAAGCTAGAGAGCAACCATGGGAGCAACTTAAGAAAAATGGCTAAGTGTTGAGAATGGGACTAGAATGAATGGAAACTCTTGACTCCCACTCATTCAAGCATTGAATTTTGCAATATAAAATTGCAACCATGCTTGAATATTGAGTCAAGATGAATAAACTATGGATAAAGCCCATGCTTACAACCATGCTCTCATTTTCCGCCTCTTTTCTATTTTTCTCAAAAATAGAAATCATACCATGCTTCATTATTACACACACACACACACACATAATGAAGAATAATTAGTAAGCTAATGATATTAGTTAAGATATAATCATATCACATATAATGTATATCACATTATTAAATCAACACTTGATTTAATAATCTGGTTATACCACATATGACCGACTAATATCATATATCTGTATATAACATTATCAAATCAACACTTGATTCGACAATCTGCTTATATCACATATAACCGAACCGATAACAGATAACTGCCAGATTACAATATGGTATCACATCCACGTATTTAATCAGGCCCACACACATATCACATATGTGTCCTACTTCATTTTGCTTGAACCAGGAAATTTCTGTGTGGGACTCTAAAGACTCGTTAATACGCCAGCAGTAGGTGATGATCACATCAGTCACCCACAAGCCGTCAGCGGTACTAGCTGGACGTAACGGCTACCCGGGTATTGAACGATATGAAGATCAACAAGCAAGCTCGTCCATACTCTCCATGAAGCCTATCAGTAACACTACCGTACAGTTCGGTCTCTTCGTTTGATATGTTGCATATCATGTCTAGGGGTGGTAAACGTGAGGTCCCAGTAATGTGATAAGTCATGCCGATGTCTGGCCTATAACGGTTTGAGAAACTACTGATAACTCTAATCAGTAAATCTCAGCAGCAACCCTGGCCAGGGACTTCCAGTTATAGCCAATCGAGCATAGCGCAACATCAACCCCCAATACCGGGAGAGACGAAACCCCTCCTATCGCTTATTGCCTCCATGCGACTCAGGACTGTACCCAAAATCCACCTGTTTACACGTCTCCTTTGAGTGTGGTAGGGAGGAAATCAAAGCACAATGGGAGCCACAAAAGACTCTATGATGATCTCGGGTCTACAGACTAACCTGTACCAGTGTCACCAGAGGACTGCTATCTGACGATAGATATACTACCACATAGGAGTCCTCGGTGAGTCCTTTTCGGTGTACCCATTCTCCAATGAGCACCTATGTACAATCTTTGATGTCACACACCAATGGTTGTGGGATTAACCATCGCCCTCTAAGGGACAAGAAATGTACACACTAGTCTACACTAGAATATTGATGCCCTGGTCTCGATATTCCCACGACTAGGAACCGATTAAAGGATGTACTTGTGGACCACCCTGGCCCCACTAGTATGATCTCATCATAATCCTGGTAGTCAAGTACATATCCTAAGGGCTTTATCAACATGTGAGAGCAAGACAGTAAAGAATACCAGTCAACATGTTAAGATAAAGAGTAACCAGATAGCATACTATCATGTCGAGCAAGAAAGTCCTCTATATATATGTCCAAACATCCACTATAATATACATCACATGTACAATAATGACCTTTAGGGAATACATATTCCTAACACCAAGTCCTCGCTGGTGGGCTCTGTCTCCAGAAGGTCCGATCCACCAGACAACATTCCAGAGAAGAAGAAAAGGAATGTCGTCGGCGAACAATCGCTCGGTAAGTCCCAAATGTAAGTATAGACAGAATAGACAGAAGAAGAATGTAACTTTTAAAGTTGTATTATATTGTTAATGCTATTGTTTGTAGCTTGGTACAGAAAATTCCAGTGTATACGAGAGGAGTCCCACTATTCTGGAGACTAAGGTATACGGAGCATAAGGAACCGTTCAGCCACGGTACAACGGCAACGGAGATTCAGGTTAGGTGTATTATGGTTACAGTCTCGTGCCACTTTTAACACCTTCCGTACCAATCTACCCCTTATAAACCCCGTGATGTCTTGATTGTATTGTTTTGTCTTGTATTGTAAATTGTATATGGATGACTTGCCGAAACCATGATATCAGTAATGGAACGGATATAATGGATGGACATGTAAATGGAGTTATCCATGGTTCGGTTCAGTCAAGATAGATTGAATAGATTGAATAGATGGATTCATATTGAATTGTGGTTTTATACTTGAATCACATTCAAGTCAGATTAATTATATTTAGACTCAGTCTGAGTCAGACAATTAGAAAAGAAATTGAAATCCTGAATTAGGTTTTGATGTTATCGGTAACTGCTGCACATGGACGGCAGAATTTGTGTCTTTTTCCAAGACAATTACCGTATTGATAACACAATTTGTTAGGTTGTCTACCTTAGATATGCAAGCACCGATATCTCCGGCTCCCTGAGGCTCAAGAGACTGGTCCCGCTTAAACCTATGTTTACTAGGGTCCTTATTGTAATTTAGTATAACTTGAGGGCGTTTTATGTAAAAATAATTTTGGCATAATTTAAAAATACACCTCAAGTATTTAATTATCGTCTTTAGAGTTTTCATAGATATATATTTTATAAATGTGAAATTTCTAGTGAATCTAACCTAGTTTCATAATATATGGTATTTTCTTAAAATATTGTACTTGTGTTGTATTTGGATGGTATTTTCAAATAATAGTGATTCTTTTGATTTAGAAAACTTGGAATATTTATATAATCAAAATAGATATTTTGATAATATATATATATATTTAATGAAAATAATTTATTTATTTATTTTCTTGTAGAAATCTCTTTTTCTAAAGAAAAATATATAAAAATTCCATCGAGATCGAATGCTCCTTGCGGAGGTCTGCATCTCGCTCTACTAAACCCGAGGACGTGCGATAATCCACACCATCCCGAACGGGGTCCCCAAAATGGGTTGTAGAGGCGTAATTGCATGGAAATGTTTAATACACCTTTTTATAGAAAACGGTTTTGTAAGTTTAGGGAATTTATTTGTAAAGTCGTATTTTCCCGTATTCTATTGTTCCAAATTTCATCGTGCTATGATAGAGATGCATGTTGTGATGAGGTAGGTCATTACCTCATGAACTATCTAAATGTATAGTAAAGAAATAAGTTATTATATCAAAATGTAAGTATATGATATTTTTTTGAAAAGTACGATAAAAGTTACAAAAAATGATTCTTTTAAGGTGAAACTTGTTTTAATAGATTTATTAATGTTTGTTAAACAATATGTGAGAATATGGTATTGTCTTGTTAAAGAAAATTATAGTTTTTAAAGAAAACCGAATCGGAAGTCGGACTAACTCCGCTTCCGTCGGGTTTTGGAAATGTAGATTTTTATAAAAAAAGAAGAGAGGGGATGTAACATTTTGAAAAATTATAAATATTAATTTATAAATTTTAGTATGAATTTAATAAGTCTACAAAATGATATCGCTTATGAAATTGGGTATCGGAATTATATCCGAAAATGTAATTATTTCGATAAATATGAATAAAAGTGTGTGATGTCATAAAAATGATATTTTAATTATTTTAATATGACATTGTATTTTACATTAAGCTAAAGACATTTAAGTGATAGGTTAATCATTTCATATCTTTTATTTTACATGGATTTAAATTGTAACATAAAAGGTTTTGATATTTTGATAATTCTTTTAATGATTGATATATCTTAACCTAGGCTAGAACCCCATCCTCAACACACCCTCACCATGCTTACATCCCTCCACCTCCTTCTTCTCAACTTTACACCGCCGCCTTCTTCCATAACACATCCACTTTACAACCCTCCACCTCACGCTCTCTCTACACACAACATAACTCCTTATCTCATCAACACTTAGAAATTCTTAAGCCTTCCTCAAACTGAACCATATGTTTATTCAAACTCCAAACAAAAATAATTCTAAGTGTTCATCACATCCAAAGAGTAAACCTTGACCCTCTCCTCAAAGTTATGCACATCATCAAGCTAGATCCTGTACAAAACCTAGATGCTTCCACACACACTTCTTGAGCAGGATTTCCTTGTACTACCACTCTATAGGTATATCTCCTTTCTTCTTTGCATATTCAATTCTGTTTGATAGCTGGTTTTAGTGTGCAGTATAGGAAAACAGTTTGTTTTGTGATATTTAGCCTACTGAACTTGAATATGGAACCACTAGGTATAACCACTAGAAAAACTAACAATACCATAAGTATCATGAGACCACTAGAAGACTCCACCTAAAGCCCGAGACCCCATCTCCAATTTTGGACCGGCGAGAACCCCACATTGTCCGATGTCCCCGGGTCATTGGGGGTATTTGGTGCTGGTTTTTCTTATGTAGCTTTAGTTTGGTATTTTATGAGTTACTGTATTGTTTGATTTGTCCAAGTATTCATACAGTGAAATCTGGGAATATTTTAGTAAAGGTTTTATCAAGTTTTCGATATTCCGATATGGGTTTTTCGTATTTTGTACTACGACTGAAATATCGACGTTTGTACGTTGATTTTAGTGGCATTTGTTCGTTTTTGGAGTATGTAAACTATAGGTTCTAACCCATAGATACTTAGCTCATTGTTTTGATTTCGATATGATATTTACGCCACTATTTTATAACTACAATTATAGGTACGATCACGAAGGTTTCCGAGATGGAGTTGGCAGATATAAAAATCGTGGACTCGACGTGCTCGACAAGTTGGTGAGTAGATTTACATATACGGGGGAAGTCGGGTGGATGGCGTATAGCACCCCCGCAACCTTATAAATAGTAGTATGATATTTAGTTAGTTTTAGTATTTATTCAAGATATTGATATTGGAGTTAATTTGCATCTAGCATGTTATTCATTTGCATATAGTTTATTTATGGTTTGGTAAATTGGTACGAAAGATCATGCCGTACAAGAGATGATTTAGATATAGTGATAATGTGATGTATTATACGAGGAATTATACTGTATTGTTGATGATGAGATTCATATGTCGAATAACGGCCAAGTTTCCTTTACGCTCATAAAATAATGTTTTATATCATTTTAGAACAAAATACTTTAGTGAGTTATACTCTTTTAAAAACTAACGATTCGTTTCCCTTTTTGATGATAAAAGATAAGGATGCGATACCAATTTCCAAAACAAATATCCATTTTCAACCTAAGGCAGCTTCCTAATTTCAAAACCAACGTTTCGTTTCCTTTTCAAACATAATGGTATAGCTCATAGCAAGTAGTTACATTTATTAGTTATACTTAGATTTACTTTACATGTTCGCGTTATAATTATTGATATTATACGTTTTCGTAATACGAACACTCTGATAGAACACTGCCCAACTATCTATGAGTACTATGCTGCACAAGCACGTACACATATACTAATGATTGCCATGCTGCACGAGTACAGACGCGTATGTTACACTACACATCATTAGTAGTGCCATGACACAGTAGAATTGATATCTTTGTGCCTGTATGATTTATTTACGCAGTCTTCCTTTATTACCTGTTGCGTATTACGAATACCAGTACTATGGATGTTCATATTTGATTCTTATAGGTTTTCTGGATGTTTTACTTTTAATGATATATATTAGTGGTATGGGACATTGTTATATATGTATATATATAATATATCATCAGAATGATCTATGCAAGTATTCTTATACTTTAATTGGCATTTCTGGATATGATGAGTTGACGTCCACCATGAGCTTGATGTTTTTTGATTGTCTTTATTCCGAACCGAGTGGGGGAGATATACGGCTATGGACTTGCTACTTATCTGGACCGAGTGAGGGAGTATACAGTCGAATACATGGTGGACCCGGTCGAGACCGAGGGGCAGGATAGCCGCATTAGAGACGGGGAGCCTAGCGAGGATACTCGATACCGGAGATAGAGATGAGCATGGCAGATATCCAGGGGATACTGACCGGGGTTCGATTGGGCACGGCGGATATCCACGGGATACCGACCGGGGCCAGGGATATCGAGTGGCGATCATCTGTTGAGATGGTGTCGACGGTATCTACATTTGCATGTCGATGATGGACACGAGAGATTTGAGGATTTGCGTGTCGGTGATGGACACGAGGGAATTCTGATTTCGGGTGTCGATGCTGGACATTCATATATATGGATATGCTGCTATCATGAGGTACACAGTTATATTATAGGTATTGTAGCCGACCAGGACTGATCCGGGAGGGGGATAGTACCTGCATATCTTTTTACAGGTTATTATATATAAAAAGGATTTCAAAATCGAGCTATAGCCTCACTATTTTGACGTGTCTGATATGACACTGGGCTCTTTTAAATTGTAAATCTCTTAACACTTTTCACTAAAATAGCAGGACGTATATCTTAAATAAGATACCTATTTTATTTCATACTATCACGTCTGCTTTTATGCCATCACATATCTATCCCACGATTATTTTAAAGAAGAGGTTTATATATATATTTTCGGCTACCTTTGGGCTTATACATAGATACCGGTCATTTGCATTTGATATGTTCTACTTCGGGATAGCATGATAGATAGTGTTGCATTTACGATACATATGTATATCATATATTATATTAGTGCAGGATATGATTGTATTATATTTATGACCTAGGTATTGTTGTGCATTTCGATTTCTACCTTGTGATGTACTTTTATTCACTGAGTTGGCAACTCACCCCCGTTGTGCCATAGTTTCTTGCAGCTGTTACCGCTTGGATTATCAATGGCTTGGGGCACACACCCCTTTCGGTGATTGCTTTGGCAGGTGGGTTACTGTTGTATCATACTCACACTTGTATATTCATGTCTTCTTGTATCTAGTAAAACTCCATCGACTTAGAACTGGTATATTGTGTACTTAGAAGCGAGACTGGGGGTCGTACTCTTTAGAGTCAGCTTTTTTATATTTTTGTTTTTGTTTCGCTTTTCTTTTCTTCGCCGTTGTACGTCGTATATTGTTTGCTTGGTTGCTCCGCCGTTTGGGCGTGGATGTTAGCTCCCGTTGGGACGCTATATGTATTTTTATGTTGTAGCGGGTTTTATTCAAATTACAAAGGAGGTGATGTCGAATTTCAAAACGTCATAGATGCTTTTCAAACATACTTAGTTAAACTTAAATGTTTTCTTTAAATTGATTCTATCTGATGATTATTTTAAACCTCACTTCAAATATTTTCAAAGAGTTTAGATTCCGGATTTCGGCTTACTTGAACCGCGTCAACATCTTTAGATGTCACGCGATTTAAGCGCCGGTCACGTGCCACATTCGGGTCATGACAAAGTTGGTATCAGATAATTTGGTTTAACCTTTGTTCGAGTCTAAGTTTGGCTATATGGGGTCTAGGCATACGCTTGTGTTACCAATGCTTTACCTTATAGAACTTAGACTTGACTTTGAGGGTCTTATACCCGAACTTTCATGATATAGGATGACCTTGGTTGAAGGAGTAGGTACTAAGTAGAGTGACGTACCGTATATATTTTCCGTGGCATATTTACGATATGATACTCCGCCTAAGTTACCTTAGGATTTATTTCTTGAGATCTTCCTTCTATTCGTTCAGTTGATCTATCCTTGTCAATGCATGTTGATTGTTTCGGTCGCTATGTTTATATGAGCCGAGAGAGCTGCGGTTAGAGATATGGTCAGGGCAGACTTGTATGGTATAAGGACTGACAAGGGTGACATTCCGGTGATATAGAGACATGTTATTTATTCATATTCGATCGGGTTCTAATGTTGAAGCGAGTTTCTTCGGGATCCGTACTAGACGGTCGAGTCATTGCAGGAAATCAGCCGGACTTGAGGCGTGATGCTTTCCCCTCTCCGAAGATCGTGGTGTTGTGTACTGTTTAGACAGCGGTACCAAACATTTCCGAGGTTATCGAGGTGTTGCTTCCAGAGTGTAGGAAGTTGACAGTCGCCGATATTTACAAGTGTAGCTGGATCAGAGGATTAGTAGTCATTAAAATGAGGGATGACTAGGACTTTTAATCCATTGTGGTGCTCCGATGCGAGGTTAGTGAAGTTGATTATCTTCTTCCGATGGGTCTTGCTCAGACCTGGTGCAAGTCGCTCGAGAAAGAGATCGTGTAGTAAGTTTTCCTCCGACGGATTAAGACGAGTTCTCGAAGGTGAGCTTGGCCAGATTCTTCTGCAGAGTATCAGAGGTGACGGATTTGTGTTTTTGAGGTTTGTAAGATTCCGAGTTTGGTCATAACCGAGTATAACTTGCAATTTGCATGGTTATCACGATATGCTCTTTAATTGATTGATATTGGAGAGTAATGGAATAGGAGATTGGTGCGAAGTTTCAGTGGAAAGTTGTTCTTCACCGTCGATATTAAAGATTTGATGCATATGCAGAGTCGCGTACGACCAACATTTCATAGGAAAATTTTAAGGAAATGGCAGTTGATTCGAAAAAGAGAGTGGATTCAGAAATGAGTGCTAGTTCCGGGCAGGCTAGATAGCTGAGATCAGCAGGAGACTTGATGGGTTCTTTCCAGAAATTTATGATAAGTAAGATTGGACCCAGGATCAGTTGTTTGGCGCACACGCAGAGGTTAGAGATTGTCGTCGTCTACATGTTGTGTTGAGAGAGACCGAACTAATTGTCAAGAAGATGTTGTGAGAGATATCAGCAGTAGGACTGATTGCGTCGTTGCTCCTCACCGGACGATTGTATAAAGATGCCGTGGCGTTAGGAATCCGCAGGGAGGACAAGAATTCAGAGACAGAGAACGCTAGACCGGGGCAGAAGGCAAGTAGAAATCCTTGCTATGCCAGTTCCGGATGTATAGACACCTTTCGACATTGAGGAAGATATACTTCGATGTCAATTGTTTTCGATTTACGTTTTTGTGATCCGAATATTTTGTTTTCAAATGTTGAAAAAGGGGATAACTCAAAGCCCGTTATTTTGACATATGTATTTTGAGGATTTGAGGGTCACACGATATTTTGTGCACACCAGGTGCACTAGATGAGATTTCCGTGCACGGTGATTGCACTTTGATTTATGTTTTATGCACACCAGATGCACTTGTTTGAGATTTTCGTGCGAGGTAACTGCACTCGATTGGAGTGTTGTGTACACCAGATGCACTAAACTGATATTTTCTGTGCACATCAGTTTCACATGATTAAGAGATTTTATAAATATATACTCTAGGAATACTCGGTATGATTTGTGCACACCAGTTGTACGTTTTGATGTTTTGTGCACCCTGATGCACTTGAATTTGTTTTGTGCACCCCGATGCACTTGAGATTTGTTTTGTGCACCCCAATACACTTGAGACTTGTTTTTTTTTGCACTCCGATGCACTGGATATTGATCTCGTGCATTCTAGATGCACTCAGTAATTGCTCCCTGCACATTTGATGCAGTGGATATTGTTTTTGTGCACACTTGTTGCATTTGACGCTGTTTTTGTTTTCATGCACACCGTGACGTGTGGTTTGATATTTGCATGCAAAACCGTTAAGGTTGATTTTGTTTTCGTGTTTTGCACTTGAGAGAATATCTTATAGATTTGATTTATATATTTTCGCTTGGTCGTGTGCTACCGATATTGCACTACGACTATGGCATTGATTATGTACTTGGTATACACAGCGGTTTCATATTTGGAATTTTGAATCATAACTGGCGCAAATCTCATAGCAACCGCTAGAGTTACAGCTATGTGAGTTTTATATTTTCATGCACACTATTGTGTTATATTACGTCTTAGCACGTGTGAGACTTTGGAATTCCGTTATATTGAGCGGACTATATGTTTTAAAATTTGGACCTCGGCAAAATTGTTTGAATTGAGTTAATTTGATTAAGAAAAATGTTTAAGAAGGGGTTTTATTTTAAATTCGGGGACCGAATTTCTTTAAAGGGGAGTAATTGTAACATTTTGGAAAATTATAAATATTAATTTATAAATTTTAATATGAATTTAATAAGTCTACAAAATGATATCGCTTATGAAATTGGGTATCGGAATTATATCCGGAAAATGTAATTATTTCGATAAATATGAATAAAAGTGTGCGATATCATAAAAATGATATTTTAATTATTTTAATATGACATTGTATTTTACATTAAGCTAATGACATTTAAGTGATAGGTTAATCATTTCATATCTTTTATTTTACATGGATTTAAATTGTATCATGAAAGGTTTTGATATTTTGATAATTCTTTTAATGATTGATATATCTTAACCTAGGCTAGACCCTCACCCTCAACACACCCTCACTATGCTCACATCCCTCCACCTCCTTCTTCTCAACTTTACACCTCCTCCTTCCTCCATGAAACATCCACCTTACAACCCTCCACCTCACGCTCTCTCTACATACAACATAACTTCTTGTCTCATCAACACTTAGAAATTCTTAAGCCTTCCTCAAACTGAACCATATGTTTATGCAAACTCGAAACAAAAATAATTCTAAGTCTTCATCACATCCAAAGAGTAAAACCTTGACCCTTTCCTCAAAGTTGTGCACATCATCAAGCTAGAGCCTCTACAAAACCTAGATGCTTCTACACACACTTCTTGAGCAGAATTTCTTTGTACTACCACTCTATAGGTATATCAACTTCCTTCTTTGCATATTCAATTCTGTTTGATAGCTGGTTTTAGTGTGCAGTATAGAAAAACAGTTTGTTTTGTGATATTTAGCCTACTGAACTTGAATATAAAACGACTAGGTATAAACACTAGAAAAACTAACATTACCATAAGTATCATGAGACCACTAGGAGACTTCACCTAAAGCTCGAGACCCCATCTCCAATTTTGGACCGGCGAGAACCGCATACTGTCCGATGTCGCTGGGTCATTGGGGGTATTTGGTGTTGGTTTTTCTTCTGTAGCTTTAGTTTGGTATTTTATGAGTTACTGTATTGTTTGATTTGTCCCAGTATTCATACAGTGAAATCTGGGAATGTTTTAGTAAAGGTTTTATCAAGTTTCTGATATTCCGATACGGGTTTTTCGTATTTTGTACTGCGAATGAAATATCGACGTTTGTACATTGATTTCAATGGCATTTGTTCGTTTCTGGAGTAAGTAAGGTATAGGTTCTAACCTATAGATACTTAGCTCATTGTTTTGATTTCGATATGATATTTATGCCACTATTTCATAACTACGATTATATGTACGATCGTGAAGGTTTCCGAGATGGAGTTGGCAGACATAAAAATCGTGGATTCGACGAGCTCGACAAGTTGGTAAGTAGATTTATATTTACGGGGGAAGTTGGGTGGATGGCGTATAGCACCCCCGCAACCTTATAAATAGTAGTATGATATTTAGTTAGTTTTAGTATTTATTCAAGATATTGATATTGGATTTAATTTGCATCTAGCATGATATTCATTTCCATGTAGTTTATTTATGGTTTGGTAAATCGGTATGAAGGATCATGCCGTACTATAGATGATTTAGATATAGTGATAATGTGAGGTATTATACGAGAAATTATACCATATTGGTGATGATGAGATTCGTATGCCGAATAACGGCCAAGTTTCCTTTAGACTTGTAAAATAATGTTTTATTTCATTTTAGAACATAATACTTGAGTGAGCTATACTCTTTTAAAACTAACGATTCGTTTCCCTTTTTGATGATAAAAGACAAGAATGCGATGCCAATTTCCAAAACAAATATCCATTTTCAACTTAAGGCAGCTTCCTAATTTCAAAACCAACGTTTCGTTTCCTTTTCAAAGATAATAGTATTGCTCATAGCAAGTGGTTACATTTATTAGTTATGCTTAGATTTACTTTACATGTTCGCGTTATAATTATTGATATTATATGTTTCCGTAATACGAACACTCTGATAGAACACTGCACAACTGCCAATGAATACTATATGTTGGATATAGTGCCCTTAGAGTTAATTATTAGATTACAGGCACGTGATTGCAATGATTGAAGGAGGACCTATACCGGCAGGACAGTCTTACTCAAGATGATAGTATGCTATCTGGTTTATCTTTATTATCGTGTACAGCTTTAGGTGACTTTACATGTCACTATTACAGGTTGATAGAGCCCTTAGGATTCTTCCTTGATGGCCAGCAGTATGACGGCGATCATATACGTGGGAGCTGGGGTCTATAAGTACATCCTTAAAGTGGTCCCTAGTCGTGGGAGTTTTTGAGACTGGGCATCGATACTCTATTACTAGACTAGTGTATACAGTCGAGACCCCGACGAGGGGCGGTGGCCGGTCTCACAAGCCATTGGTGTCAGTTGGTTCACCTAAGATGTATACAGTTGCTCATTGGGTTATGAGTACACCGGACAGGACTCGCCTGGAACATGCAAGTTGGTATTATACCTGACGTCAGATAGCAGTTCCCTGGTGACATGTGTACATGTTAGTTCATCGACATGAGATCGTCATTTGTTTCGTGTGAATTCCAACTGTGCTTTGATTACTACCCTACCACGGCTCAAAGGAGTCGTGCAAACAGGTTTTAGTTGGGTACAGTCCCGAGCCATATGGAGGCAGTGAGCGGATCGACAGGGGTTTCGTCTCTCTCGGTATTGGGGGTGAGATCGCGCTGTGTCTAGGAGAGCCATTACACGAAGTCCTTAGCCAAGGCAGTAGATTTACTGGTAGGTATTCCAGTAGTATCTCAGGGTGTTCTGGGCTACACTCCGACACGATTTGTGTAGGGTTCCTAGGCACTCTCAAGAGGTCTCACAAGGCATCAACCATGGCAATTTTAAATTTTACAAGTGCCGAGAAACTCTAATACGGATCGTTAACTAGAATTTTAGGCGAAATACGAAACTAGTTAACATCTTAACTAAAGGAGAGAGGCTACAACCTTTGTAGATCCGTTTCTCCACTTCCTTAGCTCCACGTAGGCATCCTCTCGCTGTCCATCTTGAATCCCAGACTCAATCGTCGGCTTCATCGGAGAAATGGACGGGCTAGGTCGTCGGCTTCGTGCCGAAGATGATCTACGTCGAGGCATCACAAGTTCAAGCTCCAACTTCACCAAGTTGTGAAACTTGTGAAGAAAACACCCTATACTACTTGGCAAGAGGTAGAGGGTGAAGAAATAGGAGGTGGGTTCACTTTAGAATTGGATTTCTCACACTTTTGCTCAAGTTGCCATTGTTGGTAGCAAGCTTTTCTTCATGAAGATGAAGAAGAAGATGAAGCTAGAATATGATAATTGTTTTCATAATAGAAAATAAATCAATACTTATCACAATGTAAACCATGGTTAGGTGTAGAGAATTGACTAAGGTTAGATGAATGGTTAGGGTTAAGCATGAAGACAAAATGGTCACTTTGGTCAAACCTTCATGAAGCTTCAACAAGCTTCAAGAATGAAAGCAACCCTTTTGTTTTCTTTTGCCATTTCTTTTTAATTCAAATTAAAAAGAAAGATAAAAGAATGAATAAATAAAAACCCTAACCATTTATTTAACCAAGGTTTAATTCTTTACACTTAACCAAATGATCAAGTATCATCAAACATGATACAAACATGTGCATAAAAGTATATCACATATACAACTTGCACATCAAGTGAGAAAATCCATTTAAAGTGAACCAATACTAGTTAATGCAAAGCAATATATCAAATATATAATTATACATTAAATCATTAAATCAACACTTGATTTAACGATCCGGTCATATCGCATATAACCGACTAGTATCTTATGTATCGGCTTATCGAATCAATCCTTGATTCGATATCTAGGTTATATCGCATATAACCAATCGATACATTCATCCCGAGAATGAAATACGGTATCACATACACGCATTATTCTCGGTCCTGCACATATCTCATATGCGCTCCTATCTCGTTTCGCTTGAGCCAGGAAACCTCTGTGTAGGACTCTAAAGACTCGTCAATACGCCGGTAGCAGATGATGATCATATCAATCACCCACAAGCCGCAAGCGGTCTGCTAAACGTAACGGCCATCCGGGTATTGAGCGATCAGAAGATCGACGAGCTAGCCCGCTCACACTCCTGTGAATCCAATCAGTAACACTTACCGTACAGTCCGGTCTGTTCGTCTGATATGTCGCATATCAAGTCTAGGGGTGGTAAACGTCAGACCCCAATAACCGATAAGTCGTGCCGATGTGAGGCTCATAACGGGTCGAGAAACTACTGGTAACACTTACCAGCAAATCTCTGATCAGCCCTGGCCAGGGACTTCCCTGTTACGGCCAATCGAGCACTGCGCAACATCAACCTTCAATACCGGGAGAGACGAAACCCCTCTTATCGCTCATTGCCTCCATGTGACTCGGGACTGTACCCAAAGACCACCGTTTTGCACGCCCTCATGGACGTGGTAAGGTGGAGATCAAAGCACAGTGGGAATTACACAAGACTCTATAACAATCTCGGGTCTACAGACTAACCTGTACAAGTGTCACCTGAGAACTGCCATCTGACGTGAGGTATAATACCATCTGGGAGTTCTCGGCGAGTCCGTCCAGTGTACACAGTCTCCACTGAGCACCCGTACACCATCTCTGATGTCAAACACCAATGGATATGGGATCATCCATTGCCCATCTCATGGGTCGAGAAGCGTATACGCTAGTCTACACTGGTATATCGATGCCCTGTCTCGATACACCCACGACTAGGGACCTTGAAGGATGTACTTATGGACTACCATGTCCCCACTAGTATGATCTGCATCATAGTCCAGGCAGTCAAGTACACATCCTAAGGGCTTTATCAACATGTAACTATAAGACAGTTTAAAGAGACAAGTGTACATGTTAAGATAAAGAGCAACCAGATAGCATACTATCATATCGAGCAAGAAAGTCATCTCTATATATGTCCAAGCATCCAATATAATATACATCATCTGTACAATACTGGCCTCTAGGGCATACATACAACTAACAATCTCCCACTGGCACTAGGGCCAGCTGCTGTAGTATCGAATACCGAGCATCCCGAAGAGTCTCTCAAACTGTATCTGGGGAATGGCCTTCGTGAGTGGATCCGCCGTGTTGTTCTTCGTGTCAACCCTCCTGACCTCGATCTCCCGGCGATCAACTATCTCCCGGATCAGGTGATACCGCCTCAGAATATGCCTGGATCGCTGATGGGACCTAGGTTCCTTGGCCAAAGCCACTGCTCCATTGTTATCGCAATACAAAGGTATTGGATGCCCAATGGATGGAACCACTCCAAGTTCAGTAATGAACTTCTTGATCCAGACAGCCTCTTTAGCAGCATCGTTGGCAGCGATGTATTCAGCCTCCATCGTCGAGTCTGCCACGGTTTCCTGCTTGGAACTCTTCCAGCTAACCGCCCCTCCGTAAAGGGTAAAGACAAATCCCGACTGCGACTTAGAGTCGTCCTTATCACTCTGGAAGCTCGAATCGGTAAAGGACTCCACTTGGAGTTCTCCGTTACCATACACCAAGAGCATCTCTTTAGTCCTTCGTAAGTACTTGAGAATGCTCTTCACAGCTGTCCAGTGACTCTCTCCAGGATCAGCTTGATACCTGCTCACTACACTTAGTGAGTATGCTACATCGGGTCTGGTACATAGCATCGTATACATGATAGAGCCTACAGCCGAAGCATAGGGTATCCCTTGCATGCGAGCTCTCTCCAAATCAGTCTTGGGAGATATCTCATTGGAGAGAGTGACTCCAGAGATCGTGGGCAAGTTCCCATGCTTGGATTCTTCCATACTAAACCTCTTTAGTATGGTGTCAATGTACCTGGATTGGGACAATCCCAATATCCTTTTGGATCTATCTCTATAGATCCTAATTCCCAATATGCAGGAGGCATCACCAAGATCTTTCATTGAGAATCTTTGTGATAAGAAGAGCTTAACCGATTGCAGCATAAGAATATCATTTCCTATCAAGAGTATGTCGTCCACGTACAATACGAGGAAGACAATCTTACTCTCTGCCACCTTCTTGTAGATACAAGGTTCATCTGGATTTTTGATGAAATCAAACTCTTTGATAAAGACATAAAAGCAGATGTTCCAACTCCGCGATACTTTCTTTAATCCATAAATGGATTTAAGCAGCTTGCACACCTTTCCGCTGCTCCCACTGTCTACGAAGCCCTCTGGCTGAGTCATGTACACGCACTCTTCTAAATCACCATTTAGAAAGGCGGTCTTAACATCCATTTGCCAGATTTCGTAATCATGATATGCAGCGATGGCAAGCATGATCCGGATGGATTTAAGCATAGCCAATGGAGAAAACGTTTCGTCATAGTCCACACCTGGTCTTTGACGAAAACCTTTTGCAACAAGTCTAGCTTTGAAAGTCTCCACTTTCCCATCTACACCAAGTTTCTTCTTGAAGATCCATTTGCTCCCAATGGGTTTTACCCCTTCAGGAGCAACATCCAAAGTCCATACTTTATTGGTGTACATGGATTCCATCTCGGACCGCATAGCATCCAGCCATTTCACTGAGTCCCTACTCGTGATGGCCTGCTCGAAGCTAGTTGGGTCATCATCCTCCATGATGCAATCCTCGCTCCCACCATCCATGAGAAAACCGTAGTATCTCTCAGGTTGGCGAGGAACCCTACTAGATCGGCGGAGAGGCTGGGGTTCGTTGGGTACTACTGAATCCTCTGTTTCTACCAAGTCTTCTGTTATAGTTTGTGTTGCTGGAACCTCTTCCAGTTCTACCTCCTTGCCACTAATCTCTTTATCAAGAAATTCCTTTTCTAAAAAGGTGGCATGTCGAGAAACAAACACCTTTTGTTCCTCGGTGTGGTAGAAGATATACCCGCGCGAATGTTTGGGATATCCAATAAACTTACACAGAATGGACCTTGCCGCGAGTTTGTCCGGATTTTGCGTTTTTACATATGCCGGACAACCCCATATCTTAACATAATTAAGACATGGTCTCTTTCCTTTCCATATCTCATATGGAGTGGTTGGCACGGTTTTGGTGGGAACCATATTCAATAGGTCTGCAGCTGTTTCCAGTGCATATCCCCAGAAAGAAATAGGTAACTCAGCCGTGCTCATCATGGAGCGCACCATATCTAATAGGGTGCGGTTCCTCCGTTTTGATACACCGTTGTGCTGTGGTGTATATGGAGGAGTCAGCTGAGAGAGAATCCCATTCTTTTTTAGGAAGTCCAGGAATTCATTGCTCAAGTATTCACCTCCTCGATCAGATCGAAGGATTTTAATACTTTTTCCGGTTTGGTTCTCAACTTCTTGTTTATATTCTCTAAATTTCTCAAAAGCTTCTGATTTGTGTTTCATCAGGAACACATACCCGAACCTAGAGAGATCGTCAGTGAATGTAATGAAGTATGAAGAACCATTCCTGGCATGTGTAGACATGGGACCGCATACATCACTATGTATTAGTCCCAAGAGTTCCGTAACTTTTTCTCCGTGTCCCGTAAACGGAGTTTTGGTCATCTTGCCTTTGAGACATGACTGGCAAGTGTCATAAGATGAAAATTGAAACGGATTCAAATATCCATCTTTATGCAACTTAGCCAGTCGTGTCGCATTGATGTGACCCAGTCTACAATGCCACAAGAAGGATTCGTTCAGTTCTGAACTCTTCCTCTTGTGTATGTTTGTTATGCTCAGAACTGTTGATTGATTTAGAACATAAATGCCATTGCACAACGTGCCTGATCCAACCAACTTTTGGTTACGGAAAATGTTCATAACATTGTCCTGTAATACAAAATTATATCCCTCTTTACTCAACAAAGAAACCGATATAATGTTGCATATCAGGTTCGGCATGTAATAGCATTCGTTCAGAACCAATGTATTGCCAGTTGGTAATACAAGGTGATATTCCCCGACAGTCTTAGCTGCAACAATTGCACCATTTCCAACTCTAATGTCTTTATCACCTTCTCCAAGTTCTCTAACTTTTCTAAGCCCATGTAACTGATTACATATAGGGATCCTGACCCGGTATCTAATACCCAGGACGTAGAGCAAATGGAGAAACAGTTCTCTGTAACGAACACACCCGAAGAAAATGCATCATCATGTACTTTCTTCATTCGGGCGGCATGGGAATCCTGGTATTCCCCTATATCCTGGTCAGTCCTATAACTCTTATAGGAAAGAACGGAACCAACGTTCCCCAGCACAGTATAACATGCGGGTTCGGTCAATACATCCATATTATTATCTTTATTAGGGCATGAAATGGTCGCTACCTGGAGAGAGAGAGAAGAAAACACTTTAGCGTATGCTCGTGCAAGATCAGATTGGTTATTATCTTATCTAATCAGGATGGCTCCCACTGTTTTTATCAAATCTTCCTTCAAACCCTAAAAGGAAAGACTAGCCGGGATTAATTACACCCTACAACTTCGCCAATCTTTCAGCCAGGCCAGTGTCGGTACTTTGAGGGAGGTTCCCCATGCTTTCGCACGGACCTAATTAAAGTAAACCTCGTTTTTCCAGAGACGTAACCCCGTTGACACCTTTCTAGACACCTACTTGATCGGCTAATTGTAATGTGTAAAACTCTCCCAGGAGTAACTCTTACTCGCAGTGGGTATCGGGATCCAACTATCTCATAGAAGGTATGCAATCTCATTGCAAATTTCAACACTTGAAATTCCCGATAATATTTTGCCCCTAGCGTCCTATGACCTTGACGCAGGCCAACAAATCACAGCGCGCTAGTCAAGTTCAACCCGTCATTTCCTGATTGAATTAAACCCACCCGCACGACCCTTGACGCAGGCCAACAAAGTCGTACGACTACCCTAATCCAATCTGCATCATATGCATAAGCAGATAAATACTAGTTAGCTACCGCACACTACGCCTTGACGCAGGCCAACAAACGTAGCACGAATACTAACTACTACTTATCTGAAATGACGGAGGGCTACGACAGGTTTTTCTGAAAACCTATTGCGTAATGAACTTGATATCGTTGTAGAATCAAATGAAGTTTTGAAATGGAGTGATTTCAAAGCTTTTCTAGTTTTGCTAAAGGGGTCACTCCCGGTGAAGGGATCGTCGGCCCTTTCCTCGTCGAATGAGGTGCGGGATATATCATATATATCGCTGTGCAAAGCAGAACTCCAAAAGCAATCAAAAGCAAACCGAGTGTGTAGCATCTGCCAGTTATTGCTAAAGGAGTTACTCCCGGTGAAGGGATCTCGGTCCTTTCCTCATCGAATAAGGTGCAGGGTATATCATATATACTGCTATGCAAAGCAAGAACTGTAGCTACCCTTTTTGTTTAAAATTTGATTCTACAACATCTTAGGTTTCTTTTCTTTCATTAATCACATTAATGAAGTCCCATCATTTAAGTCACCTAAACATCACAGATAAATACGACGTACACTTATGCCATCCGCATTCGCCTGGATGTCCCCTCGTGCACCGTTAGGTTAGGTAACTAACGACAGAGCAGGGCAGGGCTAGTGCGGGTGCAAAACATAAGTAACGTCTATATAATATATCATATATACTATATACTGTATCTATCACAGAACATCACATGATCACATCACAGATATCGCAGCAGAAGAAACATATGAAACATTGGATATACTAGGACGTCCGTGTTTTCAATACGAGCCAGTATAAAACACGGATTCCACGGTCGTGATGAATAGCCAATCCCACACCCCTAGACCCCTACGAGAGCGGCAAGCAACCCTACCAATTCTAGGGTTAGGAGACCCGGACTCGACTCCTCGAGATGGTCTCCCACTGGACCCTAGAACCCGGTTACTTGTGCTCCCCTCCTTGGGTCTATCCTAATGCGGAAAAGTAAATAATATACAAACGGTGACAACTTCCGCAACCTGGAAGTGCCCCAATAAAAGAATATTACATACAAGTTTTTACATGAATGAAAATGAAAAACACTCATCTCACATAAAAACCCCCGGCTATTCAATCACGACAATCCAATATAACATATCGAGCAACACATAACATCACATGTCATCAACGTAAGTAAATATGCGCATCCCAATTGTCGTTGACATATAGCAACGAAACCGGCGATATCACATATTACACTTACGGTCACAGAAAAGAAAGTGTAAAACTACAGCAGTTGGAATCCGCAACCTCTTTAGACATCGCATGCCTAACACTTATAAACCCCGCATTTTAGTCCCATTATCGAAAACTCTTTTCAATATCAAGTGAGACTAAACTGCTAGATTTATAACATTCATTCAGCTATCTCATAACTGCTTGCGAATTCCAATTATTGTATCCCATTCCGGATAAATAGAAAATATTAAACTTTCCGATCGAACATTCGAACACCCAAGTTTTCCCGAGACCGTTCAACACATGAAATAAGTTCAAAGACATTCACTTCATGCCTCAGTACCAACGGTCCAGCTGTAGAAGGGTCAAGCCAACGCCTCACATGTGGCAAGCCGTACTGCCCCAAACCCGAAGGTTCAAAGGGCAGTTCAAGACGGTCACATAATCGAGTTAAGGTTTGTTGTCTTCTAAAGGGATCATCGCGTTACTTGCACTACTTAGAACGTCCTTAAACCACAGAAAAATCCAACACCTGGATATTTTCCGGCAGGGGAAAAGTTGGGTATTTATATCTGGTCGAACTTTTGAACATATTCAAAAAAATTATCCGGAAACCACATAGACAAAATCTGATAATCCGATCGAATCATCTAAGCCCCAAAACACCCCAGAAAACTCAACTCTTGAGTTCAGATTAAAAAATCCCAGAAAACTCAGCACCCCAATTAAAAAATTACTGTGCAAAATTGGATGGATGATGTTATCTTTTGGCCGCGGAACCGCCGCAGGAGCCAGGCTTCTGCCGCGGTTCCGCCGCTCTTTTAACAGATCATGGGATAAATTTTGCACCGTAATTCTTACAATTCCCTGCTGAATTTTTTAAGCATTTTTAATCTGGAAAAAAACCAGTTTTTCAAAAAAGTCCAGAGAGCATCTCGGGAATTAGGGTTTCGGTTCGATCAGGTTTCAAACGTCGTCTAGACTTCGCCTAAGGCTCTAGTTAGGCTCTGATACCACTGTAGGGTTCCTAGGCACTCTCAAGAGGTCTCACAAGGCATCAACCATGCCAATTTTAAATTTTACAAGTGCCGAGAAACTCTAATACGGATCGTTAACTAGAATTTTAGGCGAAATACGAAACTAGTTAACATCTTAACTAAAGGAGAGAGGCTACAACCTTTGTAGATCCGTTTCTCCACTTCCTTAGCTCCACGTAGGCATCCTCTCGCTGTCCATCTCGTATCCCAGACTCAATCGTCGGCTTCATCGGAGAAATGGACGGGCTAGGCCGTCGGCTTCGTGCCGAAGATGATCTACGTCGAGGCATCACAAGTTCAAGCTCTAACTTCACCAAGTTGTGAAACTTGTGAAGAAAACACCCTATACTACTTGGCAAGAGGTAGAGGGTGAAGAAATAGGAGGTGGGTTCACTTTAGAATTGGATTTCTCACACTTTTGCTCAAGTTGCCATTTTTGGTAGCAAGCTTTTCTTCATGAAGATGAAGAAGAAGATGAAGCTAGAATATGATAATTATTTTCATAATAGAAAATAAATCAATACTTATCATAATGTAAACCATGGTTAGGTGTAGAGAATTGACTAAGGTTAGATGAATGGTTAGGGTTAAGCATGAAGACAAAATGGTCATTTTGGTCAAAGCTTCATGAAGCTTCAACAAGCTTCAAGAATGAAAGCAACCCTTTTGTTTTCTTTTGCCATTTCTTTTTAATTCAAATTAAAAAGAAAGATAAAAGAATGAATAAATAAAAACTCTAACCATTTATTTAACCAAGGTTTAATTCTTTACACTTAACCAAATGAGCAAGTATCATCAAACATGATACAAACATGTGCATAAAAGTATATCACATATACAACTTGCACATCAAGTGAGAAAATCCATTTAAAGTTAACCAATACTAGTTAATGCAAAGTAATATATCAAATATATAATTATACATTAAATCATTAAATCAACACTTGATTTAACGATCCGGTCATATCGCATATAACCGACTAGTATCTTATGTATCGGCTTATCGAATCAATCCTTGATTCGATATCTAGGTTATATCGCATATAACCAATCGATACATTCATCCCGAGAATGAAATACGGTATCACATACACCCATTATTCTCGGTCCTGCACATATCTCATATGCGCTCCTATCTCGTTTCGCTTGAGCCAGGAAACCTCTGTGTAGGACTCTAAAGACTCGTCAATACGCCGGTAGCAGATGATGATCATATCAATCACCCACAAGCCGCAAGCGGTCTGCTAAAAGTAACGGCCACCCGGGTATTGAGCGATCAGAAGATCGACGAGCTAGCCCGCTCACACTCTTGTGAATCCAATCAGTAACACTTACCGTACAGTCCGGTCTGTTCGTCTGATATGTCGCATATCAAGTCTAGGGGTGGTAAACGTCAGACCCCAATAACCGATAAGTCGTGCCGATGTCAGGCTCATAACGGGTCGAGAAACTACTGGTAACACTTACCAGCAAATCTCTGATCAGCCCTTTCCAGGGACTTCCCTGTTACGGCCAATCGAGCACTGCGCAACATCAACCCTCAGTACCGGGAGAGACGAAACCCCTCCTATCGCTCATTGCCTCCATGTGACTCGGGACTGTACCCAAAGACCACCGTTTTGCACGCCCTCATGGACGTGGTAAGGTGGAGATCAAAGCACAGTGGGGATTACATAAGACTCTATGACGATCTCGGGTCTACAGACTAACCTGTACAAGTGTCACCTGAGAACTGCCATCTGACGTGAGGTATAATACCATCTGGGAGTTCTCGGCGAGTCCATCCAGTGTACCCAGTCTTCACTGAGCACCCGTACACCATCTCTGATGTCAAACACCAATGGATATGGGATCATCCATCGCCCATCTCATGGGTCGAGAAGCGTATACGCTAGTCTACACTGGTATATCGATTCCCTGTCTCGATACACCCACGACAAGGGACCTTGAAGGATGTACTTATGGACTACCATGTCCCCACTAGTATGATCTGCATCATAGTCCAGGCAGTCAAGTACACATCCTAAGGGCTTTATCAACATGTAACTATAAGACAGTTTAAAGAGACAAGTGTACATGTTAAGATAAAGAGCAACCAGATAGCATACTATCATATTGAGCAAGAAAGTCATCTCTATATATGTCCAAGCATCCAATATAATATACATCATCTGTACAATACTGGCCTCTAGGGCATACATACAACTAACAATTTGTACCGCTTTTGGGGGTCTGACTTTTACCAACCCCCTAGGCCCGACATGCGATGCTCATAGACGAATGGACCGGACTGTACGGATATTGTCACTGACAGGCTAAGTAGGGTGTCAGGATGAGTTCGCTTATCGACCTCCCTTTTGGTCAATACCTGGTGGCCCGTTACGTATGGCTAGTACCTCTGACGTGCTAGTGGTTAAATCCACAGCCAATATATTGACGAGTCTTTAGAGTCCCCCACAGACAGTTTTCAAGTTTCGGGCGAAACATTGTAGAGGCCGTATGGTATTATGGCAGGGTTCGATCATATACGTGCAGTAGTGCACGGATCATGATCGGGCGGATCATACTAGTGGGTTTTGGTTTAAGCCGGATCCTAGTATTAGATTTGTTGGATTACTTTAGTCTCATCGCATTCGCATTCAGTCGGAATGCGGATGCAGGTATGTATATACAGGTGAGGGGTATCCTTGTGATCCGTCACGAGTTTACTTTAGATGTTGCCGCATCTTTTTATTGTTGTAAACATTTGGATTAATGTTTGCAAATGGAAATTGTGAGCTCAAGGTTATGATGGAGTGCATTTAATGTGGCATGTGCAAGGGTAGTGACTCATGGTCTCTTTTTATGTGCATCTGTCACATTATTGTTTAATTTGTGTGTTGATATGATAAGAGGAGAGAGGGAGGGCAGCCATGAGAAGGGGTTAGCTCTTGTATTTTTCATTCTAACACTCTCACTCTCTCATTTTATCATACAACAAAAGAAAAAGAAAGCTTCTTTTTCTTCTTCTTCCTCTAGCTCACAACCTCCATTGATGGCTTCATCTTCAACCTCCATCCATGCAATGGATGCAAGAGACAAAGTTGTCACACCCATTCTCTACTTCTCCTTGGACACGTCGGCTAGCGAACTTCGTGCCCGAGTTGGTTTGGATGAAGCGGGAGCCCGTAAAAAGAATCGAAGATGTGGTGCCTTTTCCTACGAGGAGATCGAGACTGGAGATGCCGCGAGGAGCTTGGGATGGTGGCCAAAGACCGAAGGACACGGATCGATCGGTACAGCTTTCCAAACCTTTCTCTAGTTGCTAGTTGTAAGTTAATGGTTCGATCCGGGTTTAAAGTCTGCGATAGCGCCGGTTTCTAGTTTAAGAAAAGTTTTCGTTTCCGCATTTTGGCCTCGGACAGACGGCCGGGGCACTACCGTAGACTTACATGGTATCAGAGCCACGCCATTAACCTTTACTAGCTTGCTCTAACGTGTTTAGAACTTCGATCGAACGGAATTTCCAAAACCGCGATTTCAATTTGTGCAGTTTCTGTCGAAATTTTTTTTGTCGTCGATAAATTATTTTGTGTGTTGCAGAAATACGTGCAGGCTTTTCTAAGATATCTGTGAAAATTTGGTAGCCTGTTGCTACTGTTGTGCCGTGGAACCGCGGCTTTACCCTGTAAGCCCGCGGGGGCGCCCCGGCCGTCGATCCGACGCCGGAAACGCGGAAAACAAAAACTTTGCGAACTTTGCAAAACGGCACCGCCGCGGACTTTTCACCCGGATCGGGCCATTAACCTAGCTAGCTAGCAAAAAGAAAAGAGTAGAGATGCTATACCAAACGATCCGTGTCCTTCGATCTTCGTCTCCACTCCGATCTCCGTCACCTCCTCGCTCGTCGGAAAGGGCACCACGTAGCCGGAATCTTTTACGGGCTCCCGCCTCTTGACCGAGGCAACTCGGGCGCGAAGTTGGCTAACCGACGCATCCAAGGCTTGCTATAGAATAGTGTAGTGAGTTGTCTCTTTAGGGTTTATGGAAGTTGCCTTGATGGAGGGATTTGAGGAGGAGAAAATGAATGAATGAAGCTTGGGATTATTGCAAGCATAAAAGCATGAAATGAGATGAAGAATATACATATCACCAATCAACCTCTCTCTCTTCTTCTAAAGTGGCCGGCCCCTTAAGGATGAGAATAGATTGGAGAGAGAAAAAACAATATATCAAAAAGATAATACAAACCTCACATCCTTTCTCTTCTCATCTCACAAATCAATCCCTTTTCTAAACCATCAAATGAAAAGCCATCAAAAAGACAAGAAAGGAATCTCATGATTATGAAGCCACACTTATGCAAAGAAACCCCTCACAAAATGTTAATTGCGAACTTGCAATTAACACTCTCCATCACAAAGCCCGGCCGAGAAGGAATGAAAGAAAACCGGCCGGAACGGAATGCAAACTGGCAACTTCATAAAACCGATCCCGTAATAAATTACAGAAAAACCCCGCTACTGCAAATACATGCCCGCATTTGTATTCGCACTGAACACAAACGCAAAGAGACAAAACTACACTATCTAATACTAGTATCCGGCTTAAGCCAAAGCCGGCTAGTAAAAACCGTCCGATCACGATCCGTGCAATACCGCACGTATCTGATCGAACCCTGCCATATCTCCATACGGCCTCTACAGCGTTTCGCCCGAAACTTGAGTAACTGTCTGTGTGGTGGACTCTAAAGACTCGTCAATACTATGGCTGTGGATTTAACCACTAGCACATCAGAGGTATTAGCCATACGTGACGGGCCACCAGCTATCGACCAAAAGGGACGTCGATGAGCGAACTCATCCTGACACCCTACTGAGCCTGTCAGTGACAATATCCGTACAGTCCGGTCCGTTCGTCTATGAGTATCGCATGGCGGGCCTAGGGGGTTGGTAAAAGTCAGACCCCCAAAAGCGGTACAAGTCGTGTCGGAGTGTAGCCCAGAACACCCTGAGATACTACTGGAATACCTACCAGCAAATCTCCTGCCTTGGCCAAGGACTTTTCATGTTCTGGCTCTCCTAGACACAGCACGACCTCACCCCCAATACCGGGAGAGACGAACCCCTGCAGATCCGCTCACTGCCTCCATGTGGCTCGGGACTGTACCCAACTAAAACCTGTTTGCACGACTCCTTTGAGCCGTGGTAGGGTAGTAATCAAAGTACAGTGGGAACTCACACGAGACAAATGACGATCCCAGGTCGATGAACTAACCTGTACACATGTCACCTGGGAACTGCTATCTGACGTCTGGTATATCCCAACTAGCAGGTTCCCGGCGAGTCCTGTCCGGTGTACTCATAACCCAATGAGCATCTGTATACATCTTAGGTGAACCAACTGACACCAGTGGCTTGTGAGACCGGCCACCGCCCCTCGTCGGGGTCTCGACTGTATACACTAGTCTACTCTGGAGAATCGATGCCCTGTCTCGAAACTCCCTCGACTAGGGACCATTTAAGGATGTGCTTATAGACCCCAGCTCCCACTTATATGATCGCCCTCATACTGCTGGAAGTCAAGCAAGAATCCTAGGGGCTTTATCAACGTGTAATAGCGACTCGTAAGGTCACCTAAAGCAGTACACGATGATAAAGATAAACCAGATAGCATACTATCATCTCGAGTAAGACTGTCCTACCGGGATAGGTCCTCCCCTCAATCATTGCAATCACGTGCCTGTGATCCAATAATTGACTCTGAGGGCACTATCACCAACAATCTCCCACTTGCACTCGAGGCTAATTATTGCGATGTCGCATACTCACAGCCCGTGTGATACCGAACACCCAACTCCTCTACTAGTCAGTCTCACAAAGCTCGTTTGCGAAACTATTGCGTTCGAGGAATAGCCTCAGTGAGTGGATCCGCCTTGATGTTTCTTTCTATGTCTCTCTTTATCCCATGTTCGCGGAGAAAGCCATCTCCCGAAATGAGCAATACCTGTCTTAGAATGTCTGGATGTCTGATGGGACCCAGCTCATAAATGAACTCCAAATCCAAACTTCTTAGACTGTATCGTCAACTGAACTTAATCAGTATCCTGCGCCTTACCTTCCCTCAGTTTCCACCTGGACCACCTGTCCAAAATACTGCCCCTCGTTAGAGGAAAAACTATAACTCTGACAGCCACTCTGCCATCCAGGTCACCTTGGAAGCCTGGAATGATAACCGTCTCGTAAAGGAGGCTGTCGTTATCAATTCCCTAGAACATCAACTTATGTTCTAAAACTGCTTCCGACTGTTTCCCCAGGATTGGATCAATATCAACTTATTGCACCTACTGTAAGAACAACATCTGGTGTGGTACTTGACATCTCACGATTGACTCAATTGCCTAAGCAAGTGATCTGTCAATCATGCGTATCCCTCTCCCCTTTAGTCTGTAAGACACCTTTAGAGAGGGTGACTCCATTATCTGCAGGTATACTACCGTGCCAGGAGTCGTCCATTCTAAAAACTCATAGAATGCGGTCAAAGTACCCAGATTGGGAAACCACCCAAATCTAGATCTAAAACCATAGATCTAGTAACCAGAATGTCTGATATAATATCCAAATCCTATGTGGAGAAACTACCGTGTGACGACCAAAGTATAACCGATCGTAGTATAGGAATATCACTTCCTACTCTGTGTATGTCATCAAACACCAGGACATCACACCCTACTACCTTTTTAACAGATCCATCCCCTATTCTGATGAAGTCAAACCTATGACTGTCACATCAGAAATAGATGATCTATCTCCGCTATATCTGCTCTAGTCTATAAATAGACATAAGCCTGATGTCCACCAATGCTTCCGCTGCTCCCACTGACTACGACAACCCTCTGGCAGAGTCATATAGGCGTACACTTCTAAAGAAAGTTTAGAACGACGCTATACTCATCTTCCCGCCGGGTCTCGCAGTCTGGAACAACAGCAATGGCAAGCGTGGGTAAACAAGAACCTCCCTGCCACCGTCCTTGAGCATACCGATGTACCTCTCGAGTGCCTGAGGTTACCCACCTTATCTGCGGAGTGGCCAATGGAATGTCAAACCAGATTGAATCTTTAGGTTCTTATGAAATCTTCAGTAATCGTTTGTGGTTCTGGAATCACTTCCAGTTCTACCATACTCCCACTACTGTTTTCTGAAAAAATCCATTTTTGATAAAACTGTGGCGAGTCAAGAACAATATCACTATTGATCTTCCAGATGGTAGAAAATCAACCCTCGTCATAGCCCGGGTCAACCCACAAACAACCATTACTGAAACGTGCCTTGAGTTGTCCAGAGTCTGGTTTTAAGCATAAGCCGGACAACTCCCCGTATCTTAACAATGTCAAGATATGAACTGTTCTATATCCAAGAAACAGAGGCACTGATTTAATTGAACCAGATTCAAATCATGCAGCTGTCTCCAGTGCATGTCAAGTAAATGGAAGAGAGGCCGATCAGCGTTACTCAACTGAGGAATGCTTCCAATTACGAGTAACCTGAAAAAGAAGCTAGTTCTCTTGATCATTACTATCAACTGAATACCATTCACAAGTATCTACATCTTCGATCACCTTGAAGAATCCCGATACTTGCAATACCTGGTTCTCTACTGTATTCTTATACCTATAACTCCTCAAAACTTAGACCCTGTGTTTCTACGAACACATGTCTAAGAACTAGAGAAGTTAAAAGTAAACAGAATATAGTACGAGGACCAACCCCTCTGTCCTAATGGACACTGGACAATATACAATACTCTGTATAAGTCCCCTGAGTCTGGTGACTCATTCACTGTGTGTCGTAGGTTGAAAACTGTACTTTTGGTTAAGAAGAATTACACCGCTGTTCAATGCTCCTTACCTAACCATCCACTGGTATAGGTAAATTTCATAGACATAATTTCAGAAAGACATATCTCACTCTATAAAAATAGACGTACAGATATATCAATTTGAAATTGGTGCATAACAACGGATATTCAAAACCAAATATTTGCCGACCAGCAAACAACCCAGGTGACTTCCTCAAATATCACCGATTACAACGAATCCCGATATAATGAGGATGGTCATCTAATTCCCAATAACTTACTCCCACTCATCACCTGTAAAACCATACAGATGTGAGAATCCAACCTGGTAAATACATACCCTGGAGTAAGTGTCTAATCGGGAAATCAGTTTTCTATTAACAATACACAGTGAAACTGAAACATTGAGATGTTTCGATGGGGTATCCTGGTATTCTTAGTAATGCCTCTTCCATTATCCAGATTCACAACTATAACTGTATAATTCTTTGCCACCTCTCAAAATCCCTTTACATGTCTTTAGTCATTACCTTCTGTACACCCCTTTAGGCCAAATGGTTTTCTTCCTTCCCTACCGTTCGGCACCAGCCTATGGTTTGGAAGAAGACTATCCAAAAAGCATAATGGGTGTACTGTCCTAATCTGAGGAGCACTCGCAATGCGAGAGAAGGTGAGGATAAAAGACAACCGAATGTACTTAATTCATAGGTGATTTAGGATTGACAAAGAAGTACATGGTTTGGTCATGAATAGCAGTCGCAATTTACTTTGCCCTCTTACTAATCCCTTGCTTTGTCTGAACTTAATACCTTCTGTACACCGTTTAGGCTAATTGGCTTTCTTCATTCCCCACCTGTCGGCACCAGCCTAAGGTTTGGAAGAAGACTATCCAATTTGCGTAATGGGTGTACTATCTCCTAAACCAAGGAGTACTCGCAACCTGAGAGAAGGTAAAAGGTAAAGACAACTGAATAGTCCTATTCGTTTTCTCCAGAACCGGAAACCATCCTCGAAGTCCTTCGAGTTCGTATATAACCATACGATGGTTTTGTCCAATGGAAGTGGACGTTCGTAGTAATACGGGGTGTCCCGGAGAAAAGAGTAAAAGTAGGAGTGGCAAAGAGGTCTGCAACTCTGACAATCCAAAAGCCAGTGTTAAGAAGGTTCGGTCAACTTGGTCACTGAGTCATAGTCTAGGGTCGGGTCAATGGTCGCTGCCAGAGAGAGAGAGAAAAGAAACACTCAGCGTGCACTCTAACCTAGATCAGAATGGTTGTCACTTTATCTAATCTGGAAACCTCCCACTGTAACGTCAAATTCTTCCCCAAACCTGAAAGAAGAATTAGCCGGGAATGCCCGAGGAGTAAACCAACTCATCAGTGGGAATCGGGATCCAACTCTCATCGCATGATAACGTGACGGAATCCGCTCACGTTATCACACTCCAGAAGGTATGCGCATATCTGGCAAGTTTCAGTACTTTTGAAACTCCCGATGTGGATTTCTGCCCCATGCTCTTATGACCTTGACTTTGGCCAACATATCATAAGTCACATGACAAGTTCTACCCGTCATTTTCCTGGTTAATTTGAACCCACCCATACATACCCTTGACTTTGGCCAAAATGGCAGTACGACTGTCCCAAACCAACGCATCTATCTATGCTGCATATGAATACCCAACAGCTACCAAACACTGTGCCTTGACTTTGGCCAACATACACAGCTTGAATACTATTGACCATCCATATGAAATGACGGAGGGCTACGAATGGTTTCTGGCGAAAACCTTTAACGTAATGAACTTGATATCGTTGAAGGAACTGATAGCTTTATAAAAATATAGTGACGACAACCTTTGCTAAAGAGGTCACTCCCGGTGAAGGGATCTCGGCTCTTTCCCCGTAGAATGAGGTGCAGGATATTCCAACTGAATACCACGATGCAAAGCAAAAGTAATCGGCTATAGTGAAGTTACTGCCCTGACGCAAACTTTTGTCCAAGGGGTCACTCCCGGTGAAGGGATCTCGGCCCTTGCCTCGTCGACTGAGGAGCAGGATATTCCAACTGAATACCACTGTGCAAAACAAAAGAGAACGCCCTTGCAATAACAGCTTTTTGAAAAAGTGTTCCAACAACATCAGAATAGGTTTGTTTATCTTGTATTGATCCGAATCAATGCAGTCCCATCAATTGATCACACCATAAAGAACGAAAATATACTGATGTACGTATATGCCATCCGCATTCGCCACTGGGTCCCGTCATCATCCGTTAGGTTAGCTAACTAACGACAGAGCGGGGACTGGACTAGCGCGGATGAAAAACATATACAACATCTACTAATATATATATACCAATATATAGCATTCGCTCAAGGCGTGATAAAAAAGCAGCAACACAGAAATGTATAGCAACACAGATCAATACAGATATCTGGGATCCCCGGGTTTCACAGAGCCGCTGAAAACCCGACGTTCCCCTGGTCGTGTGGATGGCCTGTGCAATGAAATCCTAGACCCCTACGGGCGCGGCAAGTTACCCGCCAAAACCTGAAGCGAGGCAGCCCCCTTCAGCTACGTGAATGGACCACCCAGCACTTCACGGAATCCGGTAACTTGGGCACCCCTCCTGGGTCAACCCTATACCCCCTACGAGTGCGGCGAATAGCCCGCCAATTCTAGAGTGAAGCCCCCTCCGTCTCAATGCCATGAGATGCGGGCTTGTTGCCTTCTAGAACCCGGCTATCCGTGCACCCCTCCGCGGGGTAATCCTAGTATAGAAAGTAAAATATACATACAACGGGTACATCGACCGCAACCAGGTCGTGCCCCAAAAGAATAATACAAACTGGCAGTGACGGCAGTCTACATGTCGGACGCTCGCCCCGCAATATCAAATGTACATATAAAACAGAACTGTACTACCACTGCAACCAGGCTATCCGCACCGACCGATCCGCAACAACACAGTACAATCACAGAACATCAACGTGAAAATCACGTTCGCAAATCCGTCTAACCGGGCTATAGCAGTTAGACGGGATTTACCGATCAAGTGACATTCACGGTCGCAGATATAATGTAAAAACTATGAACTGGCATGTTTAAAATATCCGATCGAACAAATTTATCAAAGTGGGCCCCCAAAAAGAACTGTAGCAATTACAGAAAACCTGGGCCCAAATAAAATATCCCAAAAACCCTATTTCTTACTCATAAGATTACTGGGAAAATATGGTGCCACAATTCCCTATTTCCGCCGCGCAAGCGCGGCCAAACCAGGGATTTAGCCGCGCTTCCGCGGTCGAAGTATGGAATTAGTGGATCGTATTTTCCCAGATTTCTTATATTTTGTTGTACATGCCTCTGCAACAACCTGAAAAATTTTAGGAGCTCAAAAAATTTCAACAGAGAACACATGTGCACAAAAATACGGTTTTTGGGGATTTTGTTCGATCGGGTTCTAAACGCACTAGAGCAAGCTAGGCGAGGTTAATGGCGAGGCTCTGATACCATTGTAAGCCCGCGGGGGCGCCCCGGCCGTCGATCCGACGCCGGAAACGCGGAAAACAAAAACTTTGCGAACTTTGCAAAACGGCACCGCCGCGGACTTTTCACCCGGATCGGGCCATTAACCTAGCTAGCTAGCAAAAAGAAAAGAGTAGAGATGCTATACCAAACGATCCGTGTCCTTCGGTCTTCGTCTCCACTCCGATCTCCGTCACCTCCTCGCTCGTCGGAAAGGGCACCACGTAGCCGGAATCTTTTACGGGCTCCCGCCTCTTGACCGAGGCAACTCGGGCGCGAAGTTGGCTAGCCGACGCGTCCAAGGCTTGCTATAGAATAGTGTAGTGAGTTGTCTCTTTAGGGTTTATGGAAGTTGCCTTGATGGAGGGATTTGAGGAGGAGAAAATGAATGAATGAAGCTTGGGATTATTGCAAGCATAAAAGCATGAAATGAGATGAAGAATATACATATCACCAATCAACCTCTCTCTCTTCTTCTAAAGTGGCCGGCCCCTTAAGGATGAGAATAGATTGGAGAGAGAAAAAACAATATATCAAAAAGATAATACAAACCTCACATCCTTTCTCTTCTCATCTCACAAATCAATCCCTTTTCTAAACCATCAAATGAAAAGCCATCAAAAAGACAAGAAAGGAATCTCATGATTATGAAGCCACACTTATGCAAAGAAACCCCTCACAAAATGTTAATTGCGAACTTGCAATTAACACTCTCCATCACAAAGCCCGGCCGAGAAGGAATGAAAGAAAACCGGCCGGAACGGAATGCAAACTGGCAACTTCATAAAACCGATCCCGTAATAAATTACAGAAAAACCCCGCTACTGCAAATACATGCCCGCATTTGTATTCGCACTGAACACAAACGCAAAGAGACAAAACTACACTATCTAATACTAGTATCCGGCTTAAGCCAAAGCCGGCTAGTAAAAACCGTCCGATCACGATCCGTGCAATACCGCACGTATCTGATCGAACCCTGCCATATCTCCATACGGCCTCTACAGCGTTTCGCCCGAAACTTGAGTAACTGTCTGTGTGGTGGACTCTAAAGACTCGTCAATACTATGGCTGTGGATTTAACCACTAGCACGTCAGAGGTATTAGCCATACGTGACGGGCCACCAGCTATCGACCAAAAGGGACGTCGATGAGCGAACTCATCCTGACACCCTACTGAGCCTGTCAGTGACAATATCCGTACAGTCCGGTCCGTTCGTCTATGAGTATCGCATGGCGGGCCTAGGGGGTTGGTAAAAGTCAGACCCCCAAAAGCGGTACAAGTCGTGTCGGAGTGTAGCCCAGAACACCCTGAGATACTACTGGAATACCTACCAGCAAATCTCCTGCCTTGGCCAAGGACTTTTCATGTTCTGGCTCTCCTAGACACAGCACGACCTCACCCCCAATACCGGGAGAGACGAACCCCTGCAGATCCGCTCACTGCCTCCATGTGGCTCGGGACTGTACCCAACTAAAACCTGTTTGCACGACTCCTTTGAGCCGTGGTAGGGTAGTAATCAAAGTACAGTGGGAACTCACACGAGACAAATGACGATCCCAGGTCGATGAACTAACCTGTACACATGTCACCTGGGAACTGCTATCTGACGTCTGGTATATCCCAACTAGCAGGTTCCCGGCGAGTCCTGTCCGGTGTACTCATAACCCAATGAGCACCTGTATACATCTTAGGTGAACCAACTGACACCAGTGGCTTGTGAGACCGGCCACCGCCCCTCGTCGGGGTCTCGACTGTATACACTAGTCTACTCTGGAGAATCGATGCCCTGTCTCGAAACTCCCTCGACTAGGGACCATTTAAGGATGTGCTTATAGACCCCAGCTCCCACTTATATGATCGCCCTCATACTGCTGGAAGTCAAGCAAGAATCCTAGGGGCTTTATCAACGTGTAATAGCGACTCGTAAGGTCACCTAAAGCAGTACACGATGATAAAGATAAACCAGATAGCATACTATCATCTCGAGTAAGACTGTCCTACCGGGATAGGTCCTCCCCTCAATCATTGCAATCACGTGCCTGTGATCCAATAATTGACTCTGAGGGCACTATCACCAACATACCCATGTTTTGGCCGCGGTTCCGCCACCATTCTATGTCATCACTGCACAAAATTTTCTACAGTAGTCTCTGAGTTGGAATTGGGGTTTCTGGTAATTTTTGTTTTGGCCCAGATTATTTTGAGTACTGAGAATTGTACTTGGGGCCCACTTCGGGAAATTTTGTCGATCAAAAATTTTAAACATATTAGTTCACAGTATTTACGTTATATCTGCGACCGTGAATGTCATTTGATCGGTAAATCTTGTATAATTGCTATAGCTCTTTTAGAAGGATTTGCGAACATGACATTCACGTTGATGTTCTGTGTTGTGCTGTGATATTGCGAATTTGTCATGGTGGATAGCCTGAATGCAATGGTAGTACAGTTTGGTTGTATTTGTACATTTGATATTGCGGGGCGAGCGTCCGACATGTGGGCTGCCATCACTGCCTGTTTGTATATTATTCTTTTGGGGCACAACCGGGCTGAGGTCGATGTACCCGTTGTATATATTTTACTTTCTGTACTAGGATTACCCCGCAGTGGGGTGCACGGGTAGCCGGGTTCTAGAGGGCAATGAGCTCGCATCTCATGGCTTTGAGACGGAGGGGCTTCACTCTAGAATTGGCGGGCTATTCGCCGCACTCGTAGGGGGTACAGGTTGACCCAAGGAGGGGTGCTTAAGTTACCGGATTCCATGAAGTACTGGGTGGTCCATTCACTTTGTTGAAGGGGGCTGCCTCACTTCAGGTTTTGGCGGGTAACTTGCCGCACCCGTAGGGGTCTAGGATTTCATTGCACAGGCTATCCACATGACCAGGGGAACGTCGGGTTTCAGTAGCGGCTCTATGAAACCCGGGGATCCTAGATTATCTGTATTGTTCTGTGATGCTTATTAGATTTTTGTGATGTTGCATTTTATCACGCCTTGAGCGATTATTATATATTGATATATATACTAGTAGATGTTGTATATGTTTTACACCCGCGCTAGTCCAGTCCCCACTCTGTCATTAGTTAAGTAACCTAACGGGTGATGACGGGACCCAGTGGCGAATGCGGATGGCATATACGTACATCATATTTTCGTTCTTTTGTGGTGTGATTAATTGATGGGACTGCATTGATTCGAATCAATGCAAGCTAAACAAACCTGTTTGATGTTGTTGGAACATTTTTCAAAAAAAAAAGCTGTTATTGCAAGGACATTCTCTTTTGTTTTGCACAGTGGTATTCGGTTATGAATATCCAGCACCTTAGTCGACGAGGCAAGGGCCGAGATCCTTTCACCGGGAGTGACCCAAGTTTGTGTCAGGGTAATAACTTCACTATAGCCGATTACTTTTTGCTTTGCATCGTGGTATTCAGTTGGAATATCCTGCACCTCATTCTATGGGGAAAGAGCCGAGATCTCTTCACCGGGAGTGACCTCTTTAGCAAAGGTTTTCGCCACTATATTTTCATAAAAAGCTATCCGGTACCTTCAACGATATCAAGTTCATTACGTTTAAGGTTTTTCGCCAAAAACCATTCGTAGCCCTCCGTCATTTCAGAAAGGTAGCACTTAGTATTCATGCTATATATGTTGGCCTTCATCAAGGCAAAGTGTATGGTAGCTATTTGTTACTTTTCTGCTGCATAGATAGATGCATTGGTTTGGGACAGTCGTACTACTATTTTTGCCTTCGTCAAGGGTATGTACGGGTGGGTTCAAATTAACCTGGATAATGACGGGTAGAACTTGACATGTGACTTATGATATGTTGGCCTTCGTCAAGGTCATAAGAGAATGGGGTAAAAAATCACATCGGGAGTTTCTAAAGAAATTGAAACTTGCCAGATATGTGCATACCTTCTGGAGTGTGATAACGTGAGTGGATTCCATCATGTTATCATGCGATGATAGTTGGATCCCGATTCCTACTGATGAGTTGGTTTACTCCTTGGGTGATCCCGACTAATTCTTCTTTCAGATTTGGAGGAGAATTTGAGAATACAGTGGGAGGTTTCCTGATTGGATAAAGTGATAACTATTCTGATCTAGGTTAGAGTGCACGCATAGTGTTTCTTTTCTCTCTCTCTTTGGCAGCGACCATGACCCGACCCTTGACTATGACTCAGTGACCAAGTTAACCGAACCTTCTTAAAACACTGGATTTTGGATTGTCAGAGTTGCAAACCTCATTGCCACTCTTACTTTTACCCTTTTCTCCATAACACCCCGTATTACTACGAACATCCACTTCCATTGGATAAAACCATCGTATGGTTATATACGAACTCGAAGGAACTTGTTCCAGATTAGAGGATGGTTTCCGATTCTGGAGAAAATGAATAGGACTATTCAGTTGTCTTTTCCTTTTACCTTCTCTCAGGTTGCGAGTGCTCCTTGGATTAGGACAGTACACCTATTAAGCTAATTGGATAGTCTTCTTCCAAACCATAGGCAGGTGTCGAACGGTAGGGAATGAAGAAAACCATTTAGCTTAAAAGGTGTACAGAATGTATTAAATAAAGTCAAATAAAGGGATTAGTAAGAGGGCAAAGTAAATTGCAACTGCTATTCACGACCAAACCAAGTATTTCTTCGCCAATCCTACAGCACCTTTGTCTTTCTCCAGAACACTCCGTATCACTACGAAGATCCACAGTTTTTTGGATACTCCACCGTATGGTTATATACGAACTCGAAGGAACTTGTTCCAGTTCGGGGATGGATTCTGGTTCAGGAGAAATAGGAATAAGGTTTATTCAGTTGACTTTTATCTTTACCTTCTCTCGGGTTACGAGTACTCCTAGGATTAGGAGAGTACACCAATTATGCTTATTGGATAGTCTTGTTCCAAACCATAGGCTGGTGCCGAACGGTAGGGAAGGAAGAAAACCATTTAGCCTAAAGGGGTATACAGAAGGTAATGACTAAACACATATAAAGGGATTTGGAGAGATGGCAAAGAAATATACGGTTATAGTTGTGAATCTGATAATGGAAGAGGCATTACTAGGAATACCCAGATACCCCTTCGAAATATTTATATGTTTCAGTTTCATTGTATATTGTTAAAAGAAAACTGATTTCCCAATTAGTCCTTACTCCAGGGTATGTATTTACCAGGTTTGATTCTCACATCTGTATGGTTTTACAGATGATGAGTGGGAGTAAGTTATTGGGAATTGGGTGATCATTCTCATTATATCGGGATTCGTTGTAATTGGTGATATTTAAGGAAATCGCCTGGGTTGTTTGCCGGATGGCAAATATTTGGTTTTGAATATCCGTTGTTATGCACCAATTTCAAATTGATATATCTGTACGTTTATTTTTATAAAATGAGATATAACTTTTTGAAATTATGTCTATAACATTTACCTATATCAGTGGATGGTTAGGTAAGAAGCATTAAACAGCGGTGTAATTATTCTTAACCATAAGTACAGTTTTCAACCTATGACACACAGGGAATGAGTTATTAGACTCAAGGGACTTATACAGAGTATTGTATGTTGTCCAGTGTCCATGAGGACAGAGGGGTTGGTACTCGTACTATATTCTGTTTACTTGTGACTTCTCTAGTTCTTAGACATGTGTTTCGTAGAAATGGAAGGTCTAAATTTTGAGAAGTTATAGGTATAAGAGTAAAGTAGAGAACCGGGCGTCGCAAGTATCAGGATTCTTCAAGGTGATCGAAGATGTAGATACTTGTGTATGGTATTCAGTTGATAGTAATGATTATAAGAACTTGCTTCTCTTTCAGGTTACTCATATCTGGATGTATTCCTAAGTTGAGTAATGCTGATCGGCCTCTCTCCATTAAGTTGACATGCACTGGAGACAGCTGCATGATTTGAATCTGGTTCCAATTAAATCAGTGCCTCTGTTTCTATATTGGATATAGAATAGTTCATATCTTAACAATGTTAAGGTACGGGGAGTTGTCCGGCTTATGCTTAAAACCAGACTCTGGATAACTCAAGGCACGTTTCTGTAATGGCTGTTTGTGGGTTGACCCAGGCTATGACGAGGGTTGATTTTCTACTATCTGGAAGATCAATAGTGATATTGTTCTTGACTCGCCACAGTTTTAATAAAAATGGATTTTTTCAGAAAATAGTAGTGGGAGTATGGTAGAACTGGAAGTGATTCCAGAACCGCAAACGATTACTGAAAATTTAATAGTACCTAAAAATTCAATCTGTTTTGACATTCCATTCTCCACTCTACAGATATGGTGGGTAACCTCAGGCACCCAAGAGGTACTCCGGTAGCCTCAAGGACGGTGACAGGGAGGTTCTTGTTTACCCAGACTTACCATTACTGTTGTTCCAGACTGTGAGACCCGGCAGGAGGATGAGTATAGCGTCGTTCTAAACTAGCTTTAGAAGCGTACGTGTATATGACTCTGCCAGAGGGTTGTCGTAGTCAGTGGGAGCAGCGGAAGCATAGTGGACAGGTAGCTTATGTCTATTTATGGACTAAAGCAGATATAGCGGAGATAGATCATCTATTTCTGATGTGACAGTCATAGGTTTGACTTCATCAGAATAGGGTGTGATGTCCTGGTATTTGGATGACATTCACAGAGTAGGAAGTGAAATTCCTATGCTACGATCGGTTATACTTTGGTTGTCCCGCAGTGCTTTCTCCACATAGGACTTGGATATTATATCAGACATTCTGGTTACTAGATCTATGGTTTTAGATCTAGATTTGGGTAGTTTCCCAATCTGGGTACTTGGACAACATTCTAAAAGTATTTTAGAATGGACGACTCCTGGCATGGTAGTGTACCTGCAGCTGATGGAGTCACCCTCTCTAAAGGTGTTTTACATACTAAAGGGGAGAGGGATGCGCATGATTGGCAGATCACTTGCTTAGGCAATTAAGTCAATCATAAGATGTCAAGTACCACACCAGATATTGTTTTTGCACGAGATGCAGTAAGTTGATATTAATCTTATCCTGGAGAGACATTCGGAAGCAGTTTTAGAACATAAGTGGATGTTCTAGGAATATGATAACAACCGCCTCTTTTAAGAGACGGTTATCATTCCAGGCTTCCAAGGTGACCTGAATGACAGAGTGACTGCCAGAGTTGTAGTTTTCCCTCTGACGAGGGGCAGTGTTTTGGACAGGTGATCCAAGCGGACACTGAGGGAGGCATGAAGCAGGATACTGATTAAGTTCAGTTGACGATACAGTCTAAGAAGTTTGTATTTGGAGTTTATTTATGAACTAGGTCCCATCAGATCTCCAGACATATTCTAAGATAGGTATTGCTCATTTCGGGAGATGGCTTTCTCCGTGAACTTGAGATAAAGAAAGACATAGAAAGAAACATCAGAGTGGATCCACTCACTGAGGCTATTCCTCGAACGCAATAGTTTCGCAAACGGGCTTTGTGAGACTGATTAGTAGAGGAGTTGGGTGTTCGGTATCACACGGGCTGTGAGTATGCGGCATTGCAATAATTAGCCTTGAGTGCAAGTGGGAGATTATTGGATATAGTGCCCTCAGAGTCAATTATTGGATCACAGGTACGTGATTGCAATGATTGAGGGAGGACCTATACCGGTAGGACAATCTTACTCAAGATGATAGTATGCTATCTGGTTTATCTTTATCATCGTGTACAGATTTAGGTGACCTTACAGGTTACTATTACACGTTGATAGAGCCCTTAGGATTCTTGCTTGACGGCCAGCAGTATGATGGCGATCATATACGTGGGAGCTGGGGTCTATAAGCACATCCTTAAAGTGGTCCCTAGTCGTTGGAGTTTTCGAGACTGGGCATCGATACTCTATTAGTAGACTAGTGTATATAGTCGAGACCCCGACGAGGGGCGATAGCCGGTCTCACAAGCCATTGGTGTCAGTTGGTTCACCTAAGATGTATACAGGTGCTTATTGGGTTATGAGTACACCGGACATGACTCGCCGGGAACATGCTAGTTGGTATTATACCTGACGTCAGATAGCAGTTCCCTGGTGACATGTGTACAGGTTAGTTCATTGACCTAAGATCGTCATTTGTCTCATGTGAGCTCCCACTGTGCTTTGATTACTACCCTACCACGGCTTAAAGGAGTCGTGCAAACAGATTTTAGTTAGGTACAGTCTCGAGCCACATGGAGGCAGTGAGCGGATCGGCAGGGGTTTCGTCTCTCCCGGTTTTGGGGGTGAGATCGCGCTGTGTCTAGGAGAGCCATTACACGAAGTCCTTGGCCAAGTCAGGAGATTTACTGGTAGGTATTCCAGTAGTATCTCAGGGTGTTCTGGGCTACACTCCGACACGACTTGTACCGCTTTTGGGGGTCTGACTTTTACCAACCCCCTAGGCCCGACATACGATGCTCATAGACGAACGGACCGGACTGTACGGATATTGTCACTGACAGGCTCAGTAAGGTGTCAAGATGGGTTCGCTCATCGACCTCCCTTTTGGTCAATACCTGGTGGCCCGTTACGTATGGCTAGTACCTCTGACGTGCTAGTGGTTAAATCCACAGCCAATGTATTGACGAGTCTTTAGAGTCCCCCACAGACAGTTTTCAAGTTTCGGGCGAAACATTGTAGAGGCCGTATGGTATTATGGCAGGGTTCGATCATATACGTGCAGTAGTGCACGGATCATGATCGGACGGATCATACTAGTGGGCTTTGGTTTAAGCCGGATCCTAGTATTAGATTTGTTGGATTACTTTAGTCTCATCGCATTTGCATTCAGTCGGAATGCGGATGCAGGTATGTATATACAGGTGAGGGGTATCCTTGTGATCCGTCACGAGTTTACTTTAGATGTTGCCGTATTATTTTATTGTTGTAAACATTTTGATTAATGTTTGCAAATGGAAATTATGAGCTCAAGGTTATGATGGAGTGTATTTAATGTGGCATGTGCAAGGGTAGTGACTCATGGTCTCATTTTATGGGCATATGTCACATTATTTATTGATTTGTGTGTTGATATGATAAGAGGAGAGAGGGAGGGCAGCCATGAGAAGGGGTTAGCTCTAGTATTTTTCATTCTAACACTCTCACTCTCTCATTTTATCATACAACAAAAGAAAAAGAAAGCTTCTTTTTCTTCTTCTTCCTCTAGCTCACAACCTTCATTGATGGCTTCATCTTCAACCTCCATCCATACAATGGATACAAGAGACAAAGTTGTCACACACATTCTCTACTTCGCCTTGGATACGTCGGCTAGCGAACTTCGTGCCCGAGTTGCTTCGGATGTGTTAGTTATATGTATGCCCTAGAGGCCATTACTGTACATTGGATGTATATTATAGTGGATGCTGGGACATATATAGGTAGGACTTTCTTGCTCGACATGATAGTACGCTATCTGGTTGCTCTTTATCTCAACATGTATACACTCTGTCTCTCGGATTACATGTTGATAAAGCCCTTAGGATGTGTACTCGACTTCCAGGACTATGATGCAGATCATACTAGTAGGGCCTGGGTAGTCCATGAGTACATCCTTCAATGTTCCTAGTCGTGGGAATATCGAGACGGGGCATCGATATTCCAGAGTAGACTAGCGTATATCTTCTCGACCCATGTGATGGGCGATGGATGATCCCATATCCATTGGTGTTTGACATCAGAGATGGTATGCGGGTGCTCAGTGGAGACTGGGTACACTGAACGGACTCGCCGAGAACTCCCAGATGGTATTATACCTCACGTCAGATGGCAGTTCTCTGGTGACACTGGTACAGCTTAGTCTGTTGACCCGAGATCGTCATAGAGTCTTGTGTGTCTCCCACTGTGCTTTGATTTCCACCCTACCACGGCTCTACTGAGTCATGCAAACAGGTGGTTTTTGGGTACAGTCCCGATTCACATGGAGGCAATGAGCGATAGGAGGGGATTCGTCTCTCCCGGTATTGGGGGTTGATGTTGCGCTATGCTCGACTGGCCATAACAGGAAATCCCTGGCCAGGGTTGCAGTGATATACTGGTAAGAGTTATCAGTAGTTTCACGATTGTTATGGACCTTACGTCGGCATGACTTATCGAGCTATTGGGGTCTGACGTTTACCACCCCTAGGCGAGATATGCGACATATCAGACGAAGAGACCGGACTGTACGGTAAGTGTCACTGGTTGGATTCACAGGAGTATGAGCGGGCTTGCTCATCGATCTTCTGATCGCTCAATACCCGGGTGGCCGTTACGTTTAGCAGACCGCTTGCGGCTTGTGAGTGTTTGATATGATCATCACCTGCTGCCGGCGTATTGACGAGTCTTTAGAGTCCTACACAGAGGTTTCCTGGCTCAAGCGAAACGAAATAGGAGCACATATGAGATATGTGCGGGACCGAGAATAATACCAGTATGTGATACTGTATTCAATTCTCGCGATTTGTGACATTGATCGGTTATATGCGATATAGCCGGGTTATCGGATCAAGTGTTGATTCGATAAGTTGTTACTATTGATATTAGTCGGTTATATATGATATGACTGGATCGTTAAATCAAGTATTGATTTAATGATTTAATGTATAATTATATATTAGATATATTACTTTACATTGACTAATATTGTTCACTTAAAAGGATTTTCTCACTTGGTGTGCACAGTGTATATATGATATATTTTTGTGCACTTGATTGTATCATGTTTGATGATACATGAAAGTTTATGTGTATGATTAAACCATGGTTATGTTAATGATTAGGGTTTTGTTTATTTACTTATTCATTTATTTATTTATTTATTCCATTTTGGCAAGAAATGAAATGGTTGCTACTTTTGTTTTACATTGAAGCTTCATGAAGCTTTGAAAAAGTCTACCATTTTTGTTTCATGCCTAACCTAACCATTCACCTAACCTTAGTTTACTCTCTACACATAACCATGGTTGCTAATATGATAAGGATCACTCATTTTCTATTATTGAATATTCTTATCATATTATGATATTCTTTTCTTCTTCTTCTTTTTCTTCAACAAAGAAGAAAGCTTGCAACCTTTAATGGCAACTTGAGAAAAAGAGTAAGAAATCCAATTCTAAAGTGAACCCACTTCCTATTTCTTCATCCTCTACCACTTACCAAGTAGTATAGGGTGTTTTCTTCACAAGTTTCATGACTTGGTGAAGTTGGAGCTTGATCTTGTGTTGCCTCGACGTAGATCATCTTCGGCATCGAAGTCGACGACCTAGCCCGCCCATTTCTCTGATGAAACTGACGCTAGAGCCCGGGATTCGATTTGGACAGCGAGGGGACTTCATCACGGAGCCATGGAGATGGAGGACCGGATCTACAAAGGTTGTAGCCCCTTCCCTTTAGCTATAAATTCGTTTATTTGCATCGCATCACCTATACATCTAGTTATCGATCCGTATTTGGGTTTGTAGGCACATGGAAATTTTTGAATTGAGCATGTTTGATCACTTGTGAGACTTCATTAGTGTGCCTAGGAACCCTACAGTGGTATCAGAGCCTAACCAGAGCCTTAGGCGATGCGTAGACGATGTTAGAAACCCGATCGAACCCCGAAACCCTAATTTCAATCCTCTGTGGACATTTTTTCAAAACTGGGTTTTTTCCAGATTAAAAATTCTTAAAAAATTCAGCAGGAAATTCTAAGAATTTCGGTGCAAAAATGACCAAGTGATACGGCTAAAGCGCGGCGGAACCACGGCAGAAGCTTGGCTTCTGCGGCGGTTCCGCGGCCAAATAATGAGATTAGACTTCCATTTTTGCACAGTAATTTGTCTCTTCAGGTGCTGAGTTTTCTACGAATTTTTAATTTGCACTCAAGTGTTGAGTTTTCTGGGGTGTTTTGGAGTGTCGTGGATTCGATCGGATTGTCTAATCTTGTCTATGTGTTTTCCGGATAATTTTTGAATATGTTAAAATGTTCGACAGGATTTAAATTCCCACTTTTTCCCCTATCGGGAAATTTCCATGTGTTGGATTTTTCCGTGGTTTAATAACGTTCTAAGTAGTGCAAGTAACGCGATGGACCCTCTAGAAGACAACAAACCTTAAATCGATTATGTGACCGTCTTGAACTGCCCTTTGAACCTTAGGGTTTGGGGCAGTACGGCGTGCTACATGTGAGGCGTTGGCTTGACCCTTCTACGGCTGGACCGTTGGTACTGTGGCATGAAATGGATGTTTTTGAACATATTTCAAGAGTTGAGCTGTTATCGGAAAACTTGGATGTTTGGATGTTCGATCGGAAAGTTTAACATTTTCTATTTATCAGGAATGGGATACAATACTTGGAATCCACAGGTAGTTATGAGATAACTGATATGAATGTTATAAACATAGCACTTTAGTCTCACTTGATCGGTTGCCACGGAATTTTGATGCGATCAAAAGTCCGTCGCAATCACGTAGCGTACGCGGATACTCGCCGGGTAAACTTAATGGACAGCTTCATCCCATAGCCCCGACCAAGTGACTGTAGGAGAACCCCGTCGCCGAAAGCATCCGTTCGGGTGCTCGCGGCAGCGGTGTTCTGCCTTGGTGCACTTCATCAACGGTATCGGGGGTGCGGCCGCCTACTAAAGTTTGCGACGAGCATTCGATCAGGATGTCGGGAATCTTGTTGAATTACCCGACTTGATATTGAAAAGTGTTTTCGATAATGAGACTAAAATGCGGGGTTTATAATTGTTAGGCATGCGATGTCTAAGGAATTCATTTGATTAGGCATGCGATGTCTATGGAGGTTGCGGATTCCAACTGTTGTAGTTTTACACTTTCTTTTCTGTGACCGTAAGTGTAATATGTGATATCGCCGGTTTCGTTGCTATATGTTAACGACAATTGGGATGGGCATATTTACTTACGTTGATGACATGTGATGTTATGTGTTGCTGGAAATGTTATATTGGATTGTCGTGTTTGAATAGCCGGGTTTTTTTATGTGAGATGAGTGTTTTTCATTTTCATTCATGTAAAAACTTGTATGTAATATTCTTTTATTGGGGCACTTCCAGGTTGCGGAAGATGTCACCCTTTGTGTATTATTTACTTTTCCGCACTAGGATAAACCCAAGGAGGAGGGCACAAGTAACCGGGTTCTGGAGTCCAGTGGGAGACCAACTCGAGAAGTCGAGTCCGGGTCTCCTAACTCTAGAATTGGTAGGGTTACTTGCCGCTCTCGTAGGGGTCTAGGGGTGTGGGTTTGGCTATTCATCGCGACCGTGGAATTCGTGTTTTATACTGGCTCGTATTGAAAACACGGACGTCCTAGTATATCCAATGTTTCATATGATTCTTCTACTGCGATATCTGTGATGTGATCATGTGATATGTTCTTTGATGGATACTGTATATAGTATATATGATATATTATATAGACGTTACTTATGTTTTACACCCGCGCTAGCCCTGCCCCGCTCTGCCGTTAGTTACCTAACTTAACGGTGCACGAGGGGACATCGAAGCGAATGCGGATGGCATAAGTGTACGTCGTATTTATCTGTGATGTTTAGGTACTTTAAATGATGGGACTTCATTAATATGATTAATGAAAGAAAAATAAACCTAAGATGTTGTGGAATCGAATTTCAAAAATAAAATCAGGTAGCTACAGTTCTTGCTTTGCACAGCGGTATATATGATATATCCTGCACCTTATTCGATAAGGAAAGGACCGAGATCCCTTCACCGGGAGTGACTCCTTTAGCAATAACTGGCAGATGCTACACACTCGGTTTTTCTTTTGATTGCTTTTAAGAGTTTTTTCTTTGCACAGTGATATATATGATATATCCCGCACCTTATTCGATGAGGAAAGGGCCGACGATCCCTTCACCGGGAGTGACCCCTTTAGTAAAACTAGAAAAGCCTCGAAAACACTCCATTTCAAAATCATTTGATTCTACAACGATATCAAGTTCATTACGCAATAGGTTTTCAGAAAAACCTGTCGTAGCCCTCCGTCATTTCAGATAAGTACTAGTTAGTATTCGTGCTACGTTTGTTGACTATGTTAAGGCGTAGTGTGCGGTAGCTAATTAGTGCTTATCTGCATAAGCATATGATGCGATTGGATTAGGGTAGTCGTGCGACTTTGTTGACTATGTTAAGGGTCGTGCGGGTGGGTTTAATTCAATCGGGAAATGACGGGTTGAACTTGACTAGCACTTATGATTTGTTGACTATGTTAAGGTCATATAGCTGCTAGGGGCAAAATATTATCGGGAATTTCAAGTGTTGAAATTTGCAATGAGATTGCATACCTTCTATGAGATAGTTGGATCCCGATACCCGCCGCGAGCAAGAGTTACTCCTGGGAGAGTTTTACACATTACAATTAGCCGATCAAGTAGGTGTCTAGAAAGGTGTTAACGAGGTTACGCCTCTGGGAAAACGAGGTTTACTGTAATTAGGTTCGTGCGAAAGCACGGGGGACCTCCCTCAAAGTACCGACACTGGCCTGGCTGAAAGATTGGCGAACTTGTAGTGTGTAATTAATCCCGGCTAGTCTTTCCTTTTAGGGTTTGAAGGAAGATTTGATAAAAACAGTGGGAGCCATCCTTATTAGATAAAATAATAACCAATCTGATCTTGCAAGAGCGCACGCTGAGTGTTTTCTTCTCTCTCTCTCGGTAGCGACCATATCACGCCTTAATCAAGATAATAATACGGATTATTGACCGAACCCGCTTGTTATACTGAGCTGGGGAACGTTGGTCCCGCTCCAACTTATAATTGTTATAAGACAGAGCAGGAAATTGGGGAATACCAGATTTCCCGTGCCGCCCAAACGAAGAAAGTGCATTTGATGCATCATCTTCGGGTGTGTTCGTTACAAAGAACTGTTTCTCAGTATCCTCTGCGTCCTGGGAATTTTATACCGGATTAGGATCCCAGATTTGTAATCTGTTACATAGGGCTACAGATAGGTAGAGAACTGAGAACGGGTGATAAGTTTCATGAGGCAGAAAACGGGGCAAGTGTTGCAGCCAAGTCTGTTGGTCACTGTCATCCTGTATTACCAATACATTAATTCTGAACGAATGTTATTAGATACCGAACCTGATGTACAAAATCATATCATTCTCTTTATTAGTAAAGAAAGGATATAATTTTGTATTGTTGGATAATGTTTTGAACATTTCCTATATCAAAAGTTGATCGGTTCAGGCACGTTATCTAAAAGCATTAATGTTCTAAATCAAACTACAGTTCTTAGAATACAGAACACACACAAGAGGAAGAGTTCAGAAATGAACGAATTCTTCTTGGGCCATTGTAGACTAGGTCATGTCAATGCGACCCGACTGGCTGAAGTTACATTTAGATGCATATTTAAATTAGTTTGAATTTACATCTTGTGAAACTTGCCGGTCATGTCACAAAGATACGATGACCATAGCTCTGTTTATTGGAAACAGAGAAAGAGTTAGTGAACTCTTGGGACTGATACATGATGATGTATGTAAGGTCCCCTGTCTACACATGCCAGGACTGGTTCTTTATACTTCATTACATTCTCTGATGATCTTTCGAGATTCAGACCTATGTTCCTATTGAAACACAAGTCCGAACCTTTTGAGATATTCACAGAATATAAGTTAGAAGTAGAGAACCAAAATACGGGTATAAGTATTATGTTCTATGATGAGATCAGGGAGGAGAATACTTGTGCATGAAATTCTGGACTATTCTAAAGGAGAATGAGATTCTCTTTCAGCATTACTCCTCCGAATACACCACAGCACAACGTTGTATCGGGGCGGAGCAATTGCACCCTATTTGATATGGTGCGCTCTATGATGAGTACTACTGAGTTACCTGTTTCCTTTTGGGGGTTATGCACTTGAGAAGCTGCATACCTATTGAATAGGGTTCCAATCAAATCAGTTGCCTACCACTTCATATGTGATATGGAAAGGGAAGAGCCCATATCTTAAGTTAGTTAAGATTTGGGGTTGTCCGGCCTATGTCTAAAAGCAAAATCCGGACAAGCTCGAGGCAAGGTCTGTTATGTAGAACTGGAAATGTTCCAGCTATACAAACTGCAGCTGATGATTAGATAGAACCAAAGGATTCAGTAGATTCCAACGAACCTCAGCCTCTCCGCCGATCTAGTAGGGTTCCTCACCCACCTGAGAGATACTTCGGTTTCTCTATGACAGTGGGAGCGAGGATGGCATCATGAGATGATGACCCAACTAGTTTCGAGCTGGCCATCAGGAGTGGGACTCTGTAAGAATGGCTGGATGCTTAGCGATCTGAGATGGAATCCATGAACATCAACAAAGTATGGACTTTGGCTGCTATATCTGAAGGGTTAAATCCCCATCAGGAGCAAGTATATCTTGAGAAGATTACTTGGTGTAGATGGAAAAGTTGAGACTTTCAAAGCTAGACTTATTAAAGGTTTTCTTCATCGACCAGGCGTGGATAATGATGAAACCTTTTCCAGTGGCTATGCTTAAGTCCATCCGGATCCTACTTGCCATGGCTACATACCATGACTACGATATCTGATGGTTGAGTGTCATGACTGCTTTTCTAAAATGATGTTTTAGAAGAGAGCGTCTGTAAGTACACAGCCAGAGGGCTTCGTAGACAGTGGGAGCAGCGGAAACGTGTACAAGATGCTTTATAGGATAAAACAGGCATCGCGGAGTTGGAACATCTATTTTGATATAGTAGTCAAACAGTTTGACTTCATCAAAATGGTAGATGAACCTTGTATATACAAAAAAATAGTAGGGAGTATGGTGGCGATCCTCGTAGAGTACGTGGATGACATACTCTTGATAAGAAAGAAGTTTCCTATGCTGCGCTCGGTCAATCTCCGCTTATCACAATGATTCTCCATATAGGATCAAAGTGATACCTACTAAATCTTGAGTTTTGGATCTATGAGATATATCTAAATGGATGTTAGGATTCTCACTAGTTGAAGTGAGATGGTATCAATTGATCCTGGGGAGAATCACTGGAAGGGTTCCAGGGTGATAAGGACGACTGAATGTCAGTCACAGGCATTGTCTTTACCCTCAGTAAAGGGACGGTATATTGGAAGAGTTCCAAGCTAGATACCGTGGCAAACTAGATGATAAAGGCAGGTAACATCGCTATTAAAGATACTACCAAAGAGAAAGTTTGGGTGTATATTGGTTCATAAGATGAACTAGGTTCCTACCATTGTGTGACAATGGAAGTGTGGCTTTGGCCCGTGAACCCTGGTCCCATCAGTGACCCAGACATATTCTGAGGCAGCATCACCTGATCATGGAGATAGATGATCTCTAGGGTGATCAAGGTTAGGAGAGTAAACTTAGAGGATAACACGGCGGATCCACTCACAAAGGCCTTTTCCCAAAGAGAGACTTTTTAGGGGATGGTTGAGTATGTGATACTGCAACCACTGCTACAGATGGCCCTAGTGCAAGTGGGAGATTGTTAGTTATATGTATGCCCTAGAGGCCATTACTGTACATTGGACGTATATTATAGTGGATGCTGGGACATATATAGGTAGGAATTTCTTGCTCGACATGATAGTACGCTATCTGGTTGCTCTTTATCTCAACATGTATACACTCTGTCTTTCTGATTACATGTTGATAATGCCCTTAGGATGTGTACTCGACTTCCAGGACTATGATGCAGATCATACTAGTAGGGCCTGGGTAGTCCATGAGTACATCCTTCAATGTTCCTAGTCGTGGGAATATCGAGACGGGGCATCGATATTCCAGAGTAGACTAGCGTATATCTTCTCGACCCATGTGATGGGCGATGGATGATCCCATATCCATTGGTGTTTGACATCAGAGATGGTATGCGGGTGCTCAGTGGAGACTGGGTACACTGAACGGACTCGCCGAGAACTCCCAGATGGTATTATACCTCACGTTAGATGGCAGTTCTCTGGTGACACTGGTACAGCTTAGTCTGTTGACCCGAGATCGTCATAGAGTCTTGTGTGTCTCCCACTGTGCTTTGATTTCCACCCTACCACAGCTCTACTGAGTCGTGCAAACAGGTGGTTTTTGGGTACAGTCCCGATTCACATGGAGGCAATGAGCGATAGGAGGGGATTCGTCTCTTCCGGTATTGGGGGTTGATGTTGCGCTATGCTCGACTGGCCATAACAGGAAATCCCTGGCCAGGGTTGCAGTGATATACTGGTAAGAGTTATCAGTAGTTTCACGATTGTTATGGACCTTACGTCGGCATGACTTATCGAGCTATTGGGGTCTGACGTTTACCACCCCCAGGCGAGATATGCGACATATCAGACGAACAGACCGGACTGTACGGTAAGTGTTACTGGTTGGATTCACAGGAGTATGAGCAGGCTTGCTCGTCGATCTTCTGATCACTCAATACCCGGGTGGCCGTTATGTTAGTTATATGTATGCCCTAGAGGCCATTACTGTACATTGGATGCATATTGTAGTGGATGCTGGGACATATATAGGAAGGACTTTCTTGCTCGACATGATAGTACGCTATCTGGTTGCTCTTTATCTTAACGTGTATACTTTTCGTCTCTCTGTTACATGTTGATAAAGCCCTTAGGATGTGTACTCGACTTCCAGGACTATGATGCAGATCATACTAGCGGGGCCTGGATAGTCCATGAGTACATCCTTGAAATGTTCCTAGTCGAGGGAATATCGAGACGGGGCATCGATATTCCAGAGTAGACTAGCGTATATCTTCTCGACCCATGTGATGGGCGATGGATGATCCCATATCCATTGGTGTTTGACATCGGAGATGGTATGCGGGTGCTCAGTAGAGACTGGGTACACTGAACGGACTCGCCGAGAACTCCCAGATGGTATTATACCTCACGTCAGATGGCAGTTCTCTGGTGACACTGGTACAGCTTAGTCTGTTGACCCGAGATCGTCATAGAGTCTTGTGTGTCTCCCACTGTGCTTTGATTTCCACCCTACCACGGCTCTACTGAGTCGTGCAAACAGGTGGTTTTTGGGTACAGTCCCGATTCACATGGAGGCAATGAGCGATAGGAGGGGATTCGTCTCTCCCGGTATTGGGGGTTGATGTTGCGCAATGCACGGCTGGCCATAACAGGAAATCCCTGGCCAGGGTTGCAGTGATATACTGGTAAGAGTTATCAGTAGTTTCACGAATGTTATGGACCTCAAGTCGGCATGACTTATCGAGCTACTGGGGTCTGACGTTTACCACCCCTAGGCGAGATATGCGACATATCAGACGAACAGACCGGACTGTACGGTAAGTGTTACTGGTTGGATTCACAGGAGTGTGAGCGGGCTTGCTCGTCGATCTTCTGATCGCTCAATACCCGGGTGGCCGTTACGTTTAGCAGACCGCTTGCGGCTTGTGGGTGCTTGATATGATCATCATCCGCTACCGGCGTATTGACGAGTCTTTAGAGTCCTACACAGAGGTTTCCTGGCTCAAGCGAAACGAAATAGGAGCGCATATGAGATATATGCGGGACCGAGAATAATGCGTGTATGTGATACCGTATTTCATTCTCGCGATGAATGTGTCGAATGGTTGTATGCGCTATAACCTAGTTATCGAATCAAGGATTGATTCGATAAGCCGATACATTGGATACTAGCCGGTTATATGCGACATGACCGGATCATTGAATCAAGTGTTGATTTAATGATTTAATGTATAATTATATATTTGATATATTACTTTGCATTAACTAGTATTGGTTCACTTTAAATGGATTTACTCACTTGTTTTGTGCACATTGTATATGTGGTATATTTTGTGCACATGTTTGTATCATGTTTTATGATACATGCAAGCTAGGGTTAGTGTAAAGAATTAGACCATGGTTAAGATTATGATTAGGGTTTTCTTTTTTCTTATTTATTTATTTATTTATTTTGGAAAAAGATGAGAAAAGAATGGTTGCTATTTTTGTTTGCTAGTTGAAGATTCTTGAAGCTTTGAATTAGTCCACCATTCTTGTCTCATCCTTAACCCTAACCATTCAAGTTAACCATGGTCCATTCTCTACAACTAACCAAGGGTTAGTAAATGATAAGTATTGATTTATTTATCATTTACTTAATACTTATCATATTCTTTTTCTTCATCTTCTTCTTCTTCAACATGAGAAAAAAGCTTGCTACATCAATGGTGATGAAAAAGTGTGGGAAATCCAAAACTAAAGTCTACCCAATTCCTATTTCTTCATCCTCTACCTCTTGACAAGTTGTATAGGGTATTTTCTTCACAAGTTTTCAAGGCTTGGTGAAGTTGGAGCTTGTTCTTGTGATGCCTCGACGTAGATCATCTTCGGCATCGAACCGACGATCAAGCCCGCCCATTCTTCAATGATGCCAATGCTAGAGTCAAGGGTTCGATTTAGACAGCGAAGGGAGATCATCGTGGAGCTTAGGAAGTGGTGGACCGGATCTACAAAGGTTGTAGCCCTTTTCCTTTAGCTATATTTCCGTTTACTTGCTTGCTTCGCCTATTTATCCAGTTAACGATCCGTATTAGGGTTTATAGGCACTTGTAAAATTTGATTTGTGCATGTTTGATCACTTGTGAGACTCCATTAGAGTGCCTAGGAACCCTACATGTTACGTTTAGCAGACCGCTTGCGGCTTGTGGGTGTTTGATATGATCATCACCTGTTGCCGGCGTATTGACGAGTTTTTAGAGTCCTACAAAGAGGTTTCCTGGCTCAAGCGAAACGAAATAGGAGCACATATGAGATATGTGCGGGACCGAGAATAATACCAGTATGTGATACTGTATTCAATTCTCGCGATTTGTGACATTGATCGGTTATATGCGATATAGCCGGGTTATCGGATCAAGTGTTGATTCGATAAGTTGTTACTATTGATATTAGTCGGTTATATGTGATATGACCGGATCGTTAAATCAAGTATTGATTTAATGATTTAATGTATAATTATATATTAGATATATTACTTTACATTGACTAATATTGTTCACTTAAAAGGATTTTCTCACTTGGTGTGCACATTGTATATTTGATATATTTTTGTGCACTTGATTGTATCATGTTTGATGATACATGAAAGTTTGTGTATATGATTAAACCATGGTTATGTTAATGGTTAGGGTTTTGTTTATTTACTTATTCATTCATTTATTTATTTATTCCATTTTGGCAAGAAATGAAATGGTTGCTACTTTTGTTTTACATTGAAGCTTCATGAAGTTTTGAAAAAGTCTACCATTTTTGTTTCATGCCTAACCTAACCATTCACTTAACCTTAGTTTACTCTCTACACATAACCATGGTTGCTAATATGATAAGGATCACTCATTTTCTATTATTGAATATTCTTATCATATTATGATATTCTTTTCTTCTTCTTCTTCTTCTTCAACAAAGAAGAAAGCTTGCAACCTTTAATGGCAACTTGAGAAAAAGAGTGAGAAATCCAATTCTAAACTGAACCCACTTCCTATTTCTTCATCCTCTACTACTTGCCAAGTAGTATAGGGTGTTTTCTTCACAAGTTTCATGACTTGGTGAAGTTGGAGCTTGATCTTGTGTTGCCTCGACGTAGATCATCTTCGGCATCGAAGTCGACGACCTAGTCTGCCCATTTCTCCGATGAAACCGACGCTAGAGCCCGGGATCCGATGATCGCAGCGAGGGGACTTCATCATGGAGCTATGGAGGTGGAGGACTGGATCTACAAAGGTTGTATTTTCGTTCACTTTTAGAGTAAAGTTGTTTGCTCGCATTTGTTATCGCCTAAACTCTAGTTAACGATCCGTATTAGGGTTTCTCGGCACTTGTAAAATTTGAAATTGGCTTGGTTGATGCCATGTGAGACCTCATTAGTTTGCCTAGGAACCCTACAGGATGAAGCGGGAGCCCGTAAAAAGACTCGAAGATGTGCTGCCCTTTCTGACGAGGAGATCGAGACCGGAAATGCCGCGAGGAGCTTGGGATGGTGGCCAAAGACCGAAGGACACGGATCGATCGGTATAGCTTTCCAACCCTTTCTCTAGTTGCTAGTTGTAGGTTAATGGTTCGATCCGGGTTTAAAGTCTGCGATAGCGCCAGTTTCTAGTTTAAGAAAAGTTTTCGTTTCCGCATTTTAGCCTCGGACAAACGGCCGGGGCGCTACCGTAGACTTACACTATGCTGCACAAGCATGTACACATATGTTACACTATACCTCATTCGTACTGCCATGTCACTGTAAGACCGTTATGTTATGTAATGCGTATGTAGATGTTGATATGAGTGGGCTATCACACTTCTAGAACACTTGAACAAATACTAATGATTGCCATGCTGCACGAGTACAGACGCGTATGTTACACTCCACATCATTAGTAGTGCCATGACACAGTAGAATTGATATCTTTGTGACTGTATGATTTATTTACGCAGCCTTCCTTTATTACCTGTTGCGTATTGCGAATACCAGTACTATGGATGTTCATATTTGATTCTTACGGGTTTTCTGGATGTTTTACTTTTGATGATATATCAGTGGTATGGGACACTGTTATATATGTATATATATAATATATCATCAGAATGATCTATGCAAGTATTCTTATGCTTTAATTTACATTTCTGGATATGATGAGTTGACGTCCACCATGAGCTTGATATTTTCTGATTGTCTTTATTCCGAACCGAGTGGGGGAGATATACGGGTACAGACTTGCTACTTATCCGGACTAAGTGGGGGGGGAATATACAGTCGGATACATGGTGGACCCGGTCGAGATCGAGGGGCAGGATAGCCGCATTAGTGGCAGGGAGCCTAGCGAGAATACTCGATACCGGAGATAGAGATGAGCACGGAAGATATCCAGGGGATACTGACCGGGGTTCGATTGTGCACGGCGGATACCCAGGGGATACCGACCGAGGCCAGGGATATCGAGTGGTGATCATCTGTTGAGATGGTGTCGACGGTATATGCATTTGCGTGTCGATGATGGACACAAGAGATTTGAGGATTTGCATGTCGGTGATGGACACGAGGGAATTCTGATTTCGGGTGTCGATACTTGACATCCATATATATTGATATACTGCTATCATGAGATACACAGTTATATTATAGGTATTGTAGCCGACCAGGACTGATCCGGGGGGGATAGTACCTGCATATCTTTTTACGGGTTATTACATATAAAAATGATTTCAAAATCGAGCTATAGCCTCACTATTTTGACATGTCTGATATGACACTGGTCTCTTTTAAATTGTAAATCTCTTAACACTCTTCACTAAAATAGCAGGACGTATATCTTAAATAAGATACTTATTTTATTTCATACTATCACGTCTGCTTTGATGCCGTGACATATCTTTCCCACGGCTAATTTAAAGAAGAGGTTTATATATATTTTTTCGGCTACCTTTGGGCTTATACCTAGATACCGGTCATTTGCATTTGATATATTCTAATTTGGGATCGCATGATAGATAGTGTTGCATTTATGATACATATGCATATCATATATTATATTAGTACAGGATATGATTGTATTATATTTATGACCTAGGTATCGTTGTGCATTTCAATTTCTTCCTTGTGATGTACTTTTATTCACTCAGTTGGCAGCTCACCTCCGTTGTGCCACAGTTTCTTACATGTGTTACTGCTTGGATTATCAGCGGTTTGGGGGACACATCCCTTTCGGTGATTGCTTTGGCAGGTGGGTTACTGTTGTATCGTACTCACACTTGTATATTCATGTCTTCTTGTATCTAGTAAAACTCCATCGACTTAGAACTGGTATATTGTGGACTTAGAAGCGAGACTTAGAATTGTGTGTTGTGGGCGCCGTACTATTTGGAGTCGACCTTTTTATATTGTTGATTTTGTTTCGCTTTTCTTTTCTTCGCCATTATGCGTCGTATATTGTTTTCTTGGTTGCTCCGCCGTTTGGGCGTGGAAGCTAGCTCCCGTTAGAATGCTATATGTATTTTTATGTTGTAGCGGGTTTTATTCAAATTACAAAGGAGGTGCTGTCGAATTTTAAAACGTCACAGATGCTTTTCAAACATACTTAGTTAAACTTAAATATTTGTTTTAAATTGATTCCATCTGATGATTATTTTAAACCTCACTTCCAATATTTTCAAAAAGGGTTTAGTTTCCGGGTTTCGGCTTACGTGAACCGCGTCGACGTCTTTAGATGTCACGTGATTTAACTGCCGGTCATGTGCCACATTCGGGTCATGACAGGGGAGAGGGGACTTACAGGCTTAAAATAGAGGGGAGAGGTAGGAAAAGGATCGGGGAAGCGTCGGAACGTCGTTTCGTCGCTGGAATCTCCTCGGAAGTTCGTCGGAGTTTCGCCCTTTGCTAACTCCACTTGTACACTAAGGACTTGAGAATTTTGTATAGTTTTTGTACTAGAATTCTGGTTGATAGGGGTGTAAAATGGAGTGGTATTTATAGGGAAACATTAGGGTTTGGTGTGTGAAAGAAATGCATTTAAAATTTGCATTAAAATGGAATTTAAAGGGGTTTTATTATTCTCTGTAAAAGTGCAGAGTAAATAAACAATACTGGAGTTAAGGGGGTAGTCCAAGGGTCTAAGGTTTACAAAAAAAATTAGATTTGGTCATACAAAAACCGACGGCACCGGCCTCAGCTTCAATCTCACCGGTCCGATCTTTGGGTTGGGGGCTCGAATTCTCGCTACATGTCTTGGTCGGTCTGAATACTAATTTGCTTCTGTTTGTTTTAAGTGTGACTCTTCATTTTACGTGCAGTGCACGTGCAAACTCTTGGGCTTCTAAATATATTAAAAGAAATTTAACTAAAAATAATGTGGCTGATGGGATTTGAATTCGGGTGCTTTGTCTCAGCAGTACAAGGTTTTACCAGTGAGCTACAAGCTTCTTCTTGCTGTTCTAAAGCAAAACAAATTCTTATAGCATACACAGGATCGCAAGTACCCCAATTGTACATTAACTTTTAAAATTTTTTACGTACACTGAAATTGGAGTTGTTACAGTCTACCCTCCTTACAAAAATTTCGTCCTCGAAATTTACAATTTATTTTAAGGAGTAGTTTACAAATAAGTGAGGATATTTCGCACGCATATCATCTTCCCTTTTCCATGTTGATTCTCCTGGTGTGTCTTTTCTCCACATCACTCGAACCAAGTTGTCTTCCTTGTTCCGAAGTGACTTCAATTTTTTATCAAGGATCTCAACAGGTTGCTGCTCACAAGATAAATATGGCCGTATAGTGAGTTCAGAGTGATCAAGTACATGGTTATGATCACTCACATACCTTTTGAGTTGGGATATATGGAACACATTGTGCACTCCTTCCAATGAAGGTGGAAGTGCCAAGCGATAAACTACTTCAGCGACTCGTTCGAGTATGTTGAACGGTCCAATGTACCTTGGATTTAGCTTACCCCGTCTTCCAAAACGAATCACTCCATGGTTCAGAGATATCTTCAGATATACGTGATCTCCCGGCTGGAACTCCAAATGACGGCGTTTTGCATCAGCCCAGTGCTTCTGCCGATCTTGCGCTATGCACATTCTTTCCCTGATAGTACGAACTACGTCAACAGTTGCTACTATTATCTCAGGTCCAAGGAGTTCCCTATCTCCGATGTCGTCCCAACTTAATGGAGATCGACACTTTCTTCCATAAAGTGTTGCAAAAGGTTCTATTCCTATACTTGCTTGGTAGCTGTTGTTGTATGAAAACTCCACAAGATGTAGGTGATCTTCCCATGATCCTCCGAAGTCTAGCATACATGCTATGAGCATATTCTCTAAGATCTGAATAGTTCATTCAGATTGACCATCTGTTTGTGGATGATAAGCTGTGCTGAAGTTCAGACTTGTTTCCAAGCTTGCTTGCAGACTCTGCCAAAATTGCGATCGGAACCTGGTGTTACGATCGGAGACAATGCAAACCGGTACTCCATGAAGTCTCACAATTTCCTCCATGTACTTCTTTGCCAGAGTCTCGGTAGATTGACCAACTCGAAAGGGAATAAAGTGAGCCGACTTTGTGAGTCGATCCACAATAACCTATACCGCATCGTTACTCTTTGTGCTGTGAGGAAGTGCTGTCACAAAATCCATCGTGATGTGTTTCCACTTCCATTCTGGAATAAGTAACGGTTGAAGTAATCCAGAAGTCCCGTGATGTTCAGCCTTTACTTGCTGATACACCAAGCATTTAGCGACGCTTCTGGCTACTTCACGCTTCATTCCATGCCACCAGTAATTTTGATGTAGATCTTCGTACATCTTTGTACCTCCAGGGTGTACTGAGTAGGGAGAGCTATGAGCTTCTTTCATTAACTCGTCCCGCACAGAACCTTTTGGTACACACAACCTGCTGCCGTACCTCAAAGATCCATCTTCATGGATAATGAAGTCTGTTCTAAGTCCATTTTCCACCTGTTCTCTGATCTTTTGCAACTTAGCATCACTTGCTTGAGCTGCTTTGATCTGATTGACAATAGTAGATTGAACTTGTAAGTTCAATAAATTTGAAGCGTTACCTGGCATGACCACTTCAATCTGTAAGTCCACGTTGCTCACCCCGGTTCTTACGGGGAGGCAGAAACGACGAAAAACAATGATTTTGGCGCAAGGCAACATGGACTAAAAGTCGGGATCTTTGCTAAACTAGAAACTAGTAAACACTAAGAGGTTTTAACTACTATGCTTGTAGAAAGTATACCTCACGGAACCGGTCCTTTGGGTCTTAATTCCGCTGTCCCGCTCGTCCATCCAAGCTCCAAGCGTCGATCCGGACCTTGGGCACCTCCACGGCCTTCTTGAGTCGAAGACGATCCACCCGAGAGTTGTACACTAAGCTCCGCCTCAAGCCAAGGCAACTAGGGCAAAGTGATTGCTAGTCAAGAAGCCCTAGAATGTGTAGAGGAGATGTATGGATGTATTTGTCTTTGTGGGATCTTTTTCTCTCAACATATGAGATCAAAAGATAAGATCAAGAGGAGGAAGAAGAAGGAGAAAGGTTAGCAACCATCGAGCTTTTCTTTTCTTCTCATTTCAAGAGAGAGAATGAGAAGAGAATAATGAAAAGATCAAGCCAAATGAAATGAACCATGGTTGCAATAATACACAAGAATCATCATTACTAATCCTATCATGAAAGAGTTGATGGCACATTGAATTGACCATTATCATAACTCAAGAATTAAAAAGAAAATAAAAGAAGAGTGTAGATCCCTCTTGAAGGTCAATGGTCAACACGGTCAACGGGTCAACAAAATCAAGAGGGGTCTAAGTGGTCAAATGGTCAATGCAATTAGCCATCACTAATCTATCACTAAAAAGGATTAATAAACAATGTCTCCGACTCATAACGGTTTTGACCAAACGAATTGTCAAAACCCTAATGAGTGTGCCACATTATGGTTTTGGCCGAACCATCTGCCAAAACCCTAATGGGGCACCTCCTCCTTTATGGCTCCTCAAAACTGTGCATACACACCTGCATCCGCATTCCGCATTCCGTAGAATGCGAATGCACAGAAGACAAAACAAATCCATCTGTGCAATACTAGGATCTGGCTTAAACCAAAGCCCACTAGTATTGCCTGCCCGAACAGCATACGCACACAAGTGCACGTAAGTGATCGTAGCCCTGCCGTAAAACCATACAGCCTCTACACGTTTCGCTCAGTGCAGGAAAACTCTCTGTGTGGGACTCTAAAGACTCGACACTACGCTGGCAGTGGGTTTAACCACAGACCGCAAGCGGCACTAGCTGTATGTAACGGTCCCCAGGTAGATGTCGATAAGAAGGCCGATGAGGTAAACCCATCCGAACTCCTACTGAGCCTGTATGTGACAATCTCCGTACAGTCCGGTCTGTTCGTCTGATACATCGCATGGCGGGCCTAGGGGGCGGTGAACGTCAGTCCCCTAATAGCGGTACAAGTCATGTCGGAGTGTAGCCCAGAACACCCTGAGATAACACTGGAAACCTACCAGTATATCTCGCTTGCCCTGGCCAGGGACTACTTGTGTAATGGCTCTCCTAGACACAGCGCGATGTCAACCCCCAATACCGGGAGAGACGAATCCTGTCTAACCGTCATTGCCTCCAAGTGCTTCGGGACTGCACCCAACTACTACCTGTTTGCACGACTCCTTTGAGCCGTGGTAGGGTAGTAATCTAAGTACAGTGGGAACACACTCGAGGCGAAGTGACAGTGTCAAGTCGGCGGACTAAGCTGTACTCATGTCACCTGGGAACTGATAACTGACGATAGGTATAATACCAACCAACAGTTCCCGACGAGTCCTGTCCAGTGTACTCGTAACCTAACGAGCACCCGCATACTATCTCAAGTACGATGTGCTGACGGTTGTGGGACAGACCATCTCCCCCGCTGGGATGAGAAGCGCATACGCTAGTCTACTCCGGAGTATCGATGCCCTGTCTCGATAGTCCTACGACTAGGGACCTGTATAAGGATGTGCTTATGGATTACCCAGCCCCCACGAGTGTGAGCGCCATCACAACGCTGGTAATCAAGCAAAGATCCTAAGGGCTCTACTAATATGTATATAAGCGATATGCTAAAAGAAACACATGCACATATTAAAGCAGAGACAAACCAAGTAGCATACTACCATTTCGAGCAAGATTGTATATACAACTGTGAATATCCCAAGCTTCCATTAAGTAATATACAAGCTAGTATGATACAGTAATGGCCTCTAGGGCATATACACTAACAATCTCCCACTTGCACTAGGGCCATGTACTGGCGTATCGAAGACCTATCATCTCGATCAGCCGCTCGAACTGAGTCTGGGGTAGGGCCTTCGTGAGTGGATCTGCAGTGTTATTCTCCGTATTTACTCTCTTCACCTCGATCTTCCGGAGATCTACGATCTCCCTGATCAGGTGGAACCGCCTCAAAATGTGCCTGGACTTCTGATGGGACCTGGGTTCCTTCGCTAAAGCTATAGCTCCGTTATTGTCGCAATACAGCGGTATTGGATCAACAATGGTAGGAACCACCTGAAGCTCCGTGAGGAACTTCTTCATCCAGACAGCTTCCTTTGCGGCATCGCAAGCAGCTATGTACTCCGCTTCCATAGTTGAGTCTGCAACGGTCTCCTGCTTGGAACTCTTCCAGCAAACCGCCCCTCCATTGAGGGTAAAGACATAACCCGACATGGACTTGGAGTCATCCTTGTCACTCTGGAAGCTGGAGTCAGCAAAGGCCTCAAGCTGGAGGTCTTTTCCGCCATACACCAAGAACATCTCCTTAGTCCTTCTCAGGTACTTGAGAATGTTATTTACCGCTATCCAGTGTTTCTCCTCTGGGTTCGACTGATACCGGCTTACAACGCTCAATGCGTATGCTACATCTGGTCTGGTACACAACATCGCATACATTATAGAGCCTACCGCAGAAGCGTAGGGTATAATAGACATGCGATCCCTTTCCAAATCAGTCTTGGGAGACATCTCTTTGGAGAGGGTGATCCCATGACAAGCCGGTAGATTACCGCGCTTGGAATCTTCCATACTGAACCTTTTCAGTATGGTGTCGATGTACCTTGACTGTGAAAGTCCCAACATCCTCTTAGATCTATCACGATAGATCTGGATCCCCAGAATGTAGTTGGCATCGCCAAGGTCCTTCATGGAGAACCTCTGCGACAAGAATCCTTTGAATGACTGTAGCATAGGAATATCATTTCCTATTAGGAGAATGTCATCCACGTACAAGACGAGGAATACCACAGTTCTCCCTACAATCTTACTGTAAATGCATGGTTCATCTAGGTTTTTGATAACGTCGAATTCTTTGACAGTATCATCAAAGCAGATGTTCCAACTCCGCGATACCTGCTTGAGTCCATAAATGGACTTGAGCAACTTGCACACTCTACCGCTGCTCCCACTCTGAATGAATCCTTCCGGCTGATCCATATAGACGCACTCTTCCAAATTTCCATTTAGGAAAGCCGTCTTTACGTCCATCTGCCAGATTTCATAATCGTGGAAGGCAGCAATGGCAAGAAGGATCCGAATGGATTTCAGCATAGCCACTGGAGAAAAGGTCTCGTCATAGTCCAAACCAGGTCTTTGACGAAAACCCTTTGCAACAAGTCTAGCTTTATAGGTCTCAACCTGCCCATCTACACCAATCTTCTTTCTGAAGATCCATTTGCAGCCTACGGGTTTTACCCCTTCTGGTGCAAAGTCCAAAGTCCAAACTTTGTTGGTATACATGGACTCCATCTCTGCCCGCATTGCATCCAGCCATTTTACTGAGTCGCCGCTCTGAATGGCTTGCTGGAAGCTAGTAGGCTCACCATAATCTATGGTGCAATCCTCTCTATCCCCGTCAATGAGAAAACCGTAGTATCTCTCGGGCGGATGAGACTGCCTACTACTCCTGCGGAGTGGCGCAGGGATGTCCGGTTCTCTTGAAACTTTTGGTTCTTCCAAGCTTTCAGTAACAGCTTGTGGTTCTGGAATTTCTTCAAGTTCTATTGCGCTCCCACTTATCTGATTTTCTAAAAATTTAGTTTCCAAGAAGTGGGCATGCTGAGAAACAAAAACCTTTTGTTCCTCTGCGGAATAGAAAAGATACCCCCTAGAGTTCTATGGGTATCCCACAAACTTACACAGTACTGAGCGTGCCTCGAGCTTGTCCGCATGCTGCTTTTTTTACAAAAGCTGGACATCCCCATGTCTTAAGGTACTTGAGACAGGGTTTCTTCCCACTCCACATCTGATATGGGGTGGTAGGCACAGTCTTGGTTGGAGCCTTGTTCAAGAGATATGCAGCTATTTCTAGCGCATAACCCCAGAAGGATCGCGGCAACTCAGCCTTACTCATCATGGAACGAATCATTTCCAATAGGGTTCGATTCCGCCTTTCCGATACACCGTTGTGTTGTGGTGTGTATGGAGGAGTAAGCTGAGAGAGAATTCCATTCTCTTTTAAGTAGCCCAGAAACTCGGCACTCAAGTATTCACCACCTCGATCAGATCTCAGTGTCTTGATACTTTTGCCTGTTTGTTTTTCAACTTCATTCTTGTATTCTTGAAATTTCTCAAAGGCCTCGGATTTGTGCTTCATCAAGAAGACATGCCCATACCTAGAGAAATCATCTGTGAAAGTAATGAAGTATGAATAACCACTTCGCGCATGTGTAGACATTGGACCACACACATCACTGTGTATGAGTCCCAAGAGCTCGCTTGCTCTTTCTCCGTGTCCAGTGAACGGAGTCTTTGTCATCTTTCCCATGAGACAAGATTCACAAGTGGCATAAGACTGATACTCGAACGGATTCAAGTATCCCTCTCTATGTAACTTTGTTAACCGTGTCTCATTAATGTGACCCAGTCTACAATGCCATAAGAAAGCCTGATTTGTTTCCGGAGACTTTCTTTTAAGTGTGTTCTGGACACAGAAGATCTGAGCTTGATTTAATACGTATATCCCGTTTTGTAATGTACCTGACCCAATCAGAACTTGATTTAGGTGGATGTTAACTACATCGCTTACAAAAGTAAAATCATATCCTTCCTTAGAAATCAAGGATACAGATATGATATTACAAGTCGCACCTGGTAAATAAAAACAGTTACGCAGAATCAATATCTGCCCAGTTGTCAGTCCCAGATGATATTCCCCTACGGATTCAGCATACATGCTCATTCCGTTAGCAACCCTGAGAGTCATATCACCTTTCCTGATAACCCTACGGTTTCTCAGAGCCTGTAATGAATTACAGATATGAGATCCTGATCCGGTATCCAATACCCAGGAAGTAGGGTTAACTGACATACAGTTCTCAATTAAAAACACACCCGAAGCCGAAGCCACAACATGCTTCGAATTCTGGCTACTGGCTTTGCAAGCCCTGCAATCCTTCTGCCCATGTTCATTCCCGTAACAATAGGAACATCCCTCTTTTACTGCATCCATTCCCGAAACTTCTGCCTTTCCCTTTCTTTCTACTTCCCTGGTTTCCTTCAGGGTAGTAGGTAGAGACTGTTGAACTAAGTCAGCATCTGACCCGTTCTTCAACGTGGTCTTCAGGTCCGAGAGCTCAAAAGAGCTGGTCTCTGTAAGGACGTTGCCCCTACAGATGACCCGATAGCCAACCTCGCTGGAAGCAATTCGTTCGAGGTCTCATATCTTGCGATACGAGATTGCTCTCCATATAAAACTTTGTTATGGAGGAAGATAGAAGCTGAGTCCATCTTCTCGTGCTGCCTCAGGTATATATCATCAACTGAGGCTAACACGAGGCACTTGGCTTTCGCACAGTCTTCTTCCGATGTCCTACGGATATCAATATCCATGACAGGGGAAACTGGACCTGAGACGGCAGGGGTTGGATCAGTCAAGAGGTGTCCCAGCTTGTCCTGGGCAATGGACATCTGGACAGACCTTTGCCAGTCATAACAGTCAGATTCAGTCATTTTATTATCTAGATGTAACCTAGGTGCGGTCATTGGGTCGCTGCAATTAAGAGAGAGAGAAGAAAACACTTAGCATGATGCTCTTGCAACTTTAGATTGGTTTTTAATTTATCTAAACAGGATGGCTCCCACTGTCTCTCGAATCCCTCCCCAAACCATAAAAGAAGGATTAGTCAGGATCAATCTCACCGTACAATACTTGCTTAACCGTTCAGCCAGGCCAGTGTCGGTACTTCGAGGGAGGTTTTCCAACGCTTTCGCGAAGTTCCTTAATTAAGTAACCTCTTTTCCCTGTGGGCGTAGCCCCGCTAACACCTTTCTAGACACCTACTTGGTTTATAGCATTGATCGTTAAGTGAAAAAGTTCCCGAGGAGTAGCATATACTCACAGTAGGATCGGGATCTAAATATCATCGCGTGATAAAACCGAAGGAATCCTACCAGAATCATCACACTCCAAATGGTATGCAGCGCTAGCAAGTTTCAGTACTTATGAAACTCCCGATGTGGATTTTTGCCCCATACTCTTATGACCTTGACGAAGGTCAACAAATCATAAGTCACATGTCAAGTTCTACCCGTCATTATTCAGGTTAATTTGAACCCACCCGTACATACCCTTGACGAAGGTCAACAAGGTAGTACGACTGTCCCAAACCAACGCATCTATCTATGCTACATATGAACACCCAACAGCTACCAATCACTATGCCTTGACGAAGGTCAACAAACATAGCTTGAATACTATTGAATATCCATACGAAATGACGGAGGGCTACGAATGGTTTTGGCGAAACCGTGAACGTAGTGAACTTGATATAATCGATGGAACGAGATAGCTTTTAAAAGGAGTGGTTCAAGCTCCGCGTTTAAAAGTTTAGTTTTGAAAAGAACCGAGTGGTTTTCAAAGTGTTCCAATCGACTTTTACTTGGTTTATTTTCTTGCATTAGTTCTTTTAATGCGTCCCATCATTTAATCCTACCATTGCAGAAAACAACCAAAATATGATGTACGCTTATGCCATTCGCATTCGCCACGGGGCCCCGTCATCACCCGTTAGGTTACTTAACTAACGACAGAGCGGGGGCTGGGCTAGCGCGGCTGAAAAACATAAGCAACGCCTAAATAGTTATCATATATAAATATATAGCAATGATAGACATTACAGATCACAGATGAACACTTTGGATATACTAGGAATCCGCGATTCGTTCGAGCCTGCAACGAAAAAAGGATTACACAGTCGCGATGAATAGCTAAACCCCACCCTAGACCCCTACGGGTTCGGCAAACTACCCGCCAAGTACCCGAAGCGAAGCAACCTCCCTCAACCCGTGAGTAGGCCACTCGGCACTTCGAGATACCCGGTAGTTTGTGCACCCCACCTTGGGTCTATCCTAGGAGCAAAAACAGTAAAAAGAAATTATACAATGACGGCTACAACCCCGACCCGGTTGTGCGGCCATACAAATAATATTACATCAATTTACAACTTTTACAATGAATGAAAGGAAAAGAAACACTCATCTCACACCCATTCCCGGCTATTCATCCGCGACAATCCACCGAGTTCATATACACAAACCATCAACATTACAGATCACAGATATGTATAACCCCCACTAATCGACGTATAGCGATTAGCGGACGTTCAATACATATATCACAACACAGATAATATCCATTAGCCAAAGTCTACGGAATATCGATCAAAATACGGATTTTTAACCACCCCAAAAGTCAATTTGCTCTCTGGAAAATCTGGGTGGAAAAAACATGCATTAAAAATCCCAAAACATGCAAACTAAAACACTGCAAAAAACCCGATCCAGTGACGAGTCAAAACGGCGGCGGAACCGCGGCAATGAGCATGTCATTGCCGCGGAACCGCGGTCATTTGATCGAATCACTGGATCGTTTTTCTGCAGTGTTTTCAAAAAGCCCTGAGACGATTTTTGAAGTATGATTTTTTATTTTTAGAGCAGAAAAAAAAAATCAACAGAAAGTTGTGGTTTTGCGGATGTGTTTTGCGACTTTTTTTTCGATCGATGTTCTAAACACTTTGCTAACTTACTAGTTTATGTTTAGCTAGGCTCTGATACCACTGTAAGTCCATGTTGCTCACCCCGGTTCTTACGGGGAGGCGGAAACGACGAAAAACAATGATTTTGGCGCAAGGCAACATGGACTAAAAGTCGGGATCTTTTCTAAACTAGAAACTAGTAAACACTAAGAGGTTTTAACTACTATGCTTGTAGAAAGTATACCTCACGGAACCGTCCTTCGGGTCTTCATTCCGCTGTCCCACTCGTCCATCCAAGCTCCAAGCGTCGATCCGGACCTTAGGCACCTCCACGGCCTTCTTGAGTCGAAGATGATCCACCCGAGAGTTGTACACTAAGCTCCGCCTCAAGCCAAGGCAACTAGGGCAAAGTGATTGCTAGTCAAGAAGCCCTAGAATGTGTAGAGGAGATGTATAGATGTATTTGAATTTGTGGGATCTTTTTCTCTCAACACATGAGATCAAAAGATAAGATCAAGAGGAGGAAGAAGAAGGAGAAAGGTTAGCAACCATGGAGCTTTTCTTTTCTTCTCATTTCAAGAGAGAGAATGAGAAAAGAATAATGAAAAGATCAAGCCAAATGAAATAAACCATGGTTGCAATAATACACAAGAATCATCATTACTAATCCTATCATGAAAGAGTTGATGGCACATTGAATTGACCATTATCATAACTCAAGAATTAAAAAGAAAATAAAAGAAGAGTGTAGATCCCTCTTGAAGGTCAATGGTCAACACGGTCAACGGGTCAACAAAATCAAGAGGGGTCTAAGTGGTCAAATGGTCAATGCAATTAGCCATCACTAGTCTATCACTAAAAAGGATTAATAAACAATGTCTCCGACTCATAACGGTTTTGACCAAACGAATTGTTAAAACCCTAATGAGTGTGCCACATTATGGTTTTAGCCGAACCATCTGCCAAAACCCTAATGGGGCACCTCCTCCTTCATGGCTCCTCAAAACTGTGCATACACACCTGCATCCGCATTCCGCATTCCGTAGAATGCGAATGCACAGAAGACAAAACAAATCCATCTGTGCAATACTAGGATCTGGCTTAAACCAAAGCCCACTAGTATTGCCTGCCCGAACAGCATACGCACACAAGTGCACGTAAGTGATCGTAGCCCTGCCGTAAAACCATACGGCCTCTACACGTTTCGCTCAGTGCAGGGAAACTCTTTATGTGGCACTCTAAAGACTCGACACTACGCTGGCAGTGGGTTTAACCACAGACCGCAAGCGGCACTAGCTGTACGTAACGGTCCCCAGGTAGATGTTGATAAGAAGGCCGATGAGGTAAACCCATCCGAACTCCTACTGAGCCTGTATGTGACAATCTCCTTACAGTCCGGTCTGTTCTTCTGATACATCGCATGGCGGGCCTAGGGGGTGGTGAACGTCAGTCCCCTAATAGCGGTACAAGTCGTGTCGGAGTGTAGCTCAGAACACCCTGAGATAATACTGGAAACCTACCAGCATATCTCGCTTACCCTGGCCAGGGACTACTTGTGTAATGGCTCTCCTAGACACAGCGCGATGTCAACCCCCAATACCGGGAGAGACGAATCCTGTCTAACCGTCACTGCCTCCAAGTGCTTCGGGACTGCACCCAACTACTACCTGTTTGCATGACTCCTTTGAGCCGTGGTAGGGTAGTAATCTAAGTACAGTGGGAACACACTCGAGGCGAAGTGACAGTGTCAAGTCGGCGGACTAAGCTGTACTCATGTCACCTGGGAACTGATAACTGACGATAGGTATAATACCAACCAACAGTTCCCGACGAGTCTTGTCCAGTGTACTCGTAACCTAACGAGCACCCGCATACTATCTCCAGTACGACGTACTGACGGCTGTGCGACAGACCGTCTCCCCCGCTGGGATGAGAAGCGCATACGCTAGTCTACTCCGGAGTATCGATGCCCTGTCTCGATAGTCCTACGACTAGGGACCTGTATAAGGATGTGCTTATGGATTACCCAGCCCCCACGAGTGTGAGCGCCATCACAACGCTGGTAATTAAGCAAAGATCCTAAGGGCTTTACTAATATGTATATAAGCGATATGCTAAAAGAAACACATGCACATATTAAAGCAGAGACAAACCAAGTAGCATACTACCATTTCGAGCAAGATTGTATATACAACTGTGAATATCCCAAGCTTCCATTAAGTAATATACAAGCTAGTATGATACAGTAATGGCCTCTAGGGCATATACACTAACACAATCTCCATCTGATGCAAATCTTGTTGAAGCTTCCACTGAGCGGTGAAATGCATTGTTAATAGTTGGCGACTAAGGGCATCAGGTATCACATTCACCTTTCCTAAGTGATATTGCAGGTTGATGTCGAAGTCCGCCATGAGTTCTAACCATCTTCTCTGCCACATATTCAACTCTTTCTGAGTAAACACATATTTTAGACTCTTGTGATCTGTGTATATGTTCACTCGTTCACCAAGAAGATAATGGCGCCAAATTTTTAGAACAAAGATAACGGCTGCCAATTCTAAGTCATGCGTCGGATAATTGCACTTATGAATCTTCAGCTGTCTTGATGCATAAGCTACAACCTTATCGTGTTGATATAGAACACATCCTAATCCCTTATCGGATGCATCGCAATGCACTTCAAAACCTCCAGATTAGTCCGGTATAACGAGAATGGGTGCTGATGTCAATCTTAACTTGAATTCTACGAAAGCTCGTTCGCATGCTTCTGACCACACAAATTCTTCATCTTTACGTGCGAGCTTGGTCAGGGGTGTTGTAATATTGGAAAATCCTTTGTTGAACCTTCTGTAATATCCAGCTAGACCCAAGAAACTTCGAATGTCCTTCACTGACTTTGGTGTCGGCCATTTGCTTACTGCTGAAACTTTCGCTGGATCCACAGAGATTCCTTCGCCTGATACAATGTGTCCGAGAAAACCAACTTGATCTAGCCAAAACTCGCATTTGCTGTACTTGGTATAGAGTTGATGTTGTCGTAGGGTTTCCAGGACAATTCTCAAGTGTTCGGTGTGTTCTTTCCGACTCTTTGAATACACCAGGATGTCGTCGATGAAGATGACAACAAACCTGTCTAGGTACTCCTGGAAAACTTGATTCATTAGGTTCATGAATATTGCCGGTGCGTTGGTCACTCCAAATGGCATCACAAGAAATTCGTAATGACCATAGCGAGTTCTGAATGCCGTTTTATGGATATCAGATTCTTTGACCTTCACCTGATGATAACCCGAACGAAGATCTAACTTGGAGAAAACACAAGATCCACTTAGCTGATCGAACAGATCGTCGATGCGCGGGAGTGGATACTTGTTCTTTATCGTTACTTCATTCAAGGCTCTATAATCGATGCACATTCTGTATAAACCTTCCTTCTTCATCACAAGTAGAAATGGAGATCCCCAACTTGAAGTGCCGGGACGAATCCATCCTTTCGCCAATAATTCGTCCAACCGGGTTCGGACTTCCTTCAAACTATCCGGACTTAGCCGATACGGTGCTTTAATCACCGGTTGTGCTCCTGGTACTAAATCAATGTTGAATTCAAGAGCTCGATCGGGAGGCAAACCTGATATATCGTCAGGAAACACATCGTCGAACTCTCGAACCACTTCTGGCTTTGATCTTTCATTCGCTTGAATTGCCGCAATCACCACCTTCTTTGGTTTCACCTTGTAAGTATTTGGCTCCAGGGTACTGTCTCCACTTTTGAAATAGAAGACTGGATGTTCTGGAATCTCGAACACTACCCTTCTTTGACGACAGTCGATGGTAGCGTAGAAGGTTCCTACACAATCCATACCTAGAACCACATCGAAGTTTGGTATGTCCAGCACCTTGAAGTCAGCATAGAATTCTCTGCTGCAAACGACCACTGGACACAGGTTGTATCCCATTGTTGCCTTAAGAACGCCGTTCCGTGAACTGACATTCCAGTTGGATACAAGCGGTGTAACTGGAATCGCATGAGTTCGGACGAACCGTTGCAACATAAAGCAATGAGATGCTCCAGTATCAAAGAGTGGGAGTGCAGGAAGTGAAGCTACTAAGATTGTACCTAAGTTATATGTGGGATATGTTTTAGGTATAAGAAAAGGATATATAGGTATGTCCATGAACTGAAAAAGAATTTGAAAGGGAAATGTTACCAGTGATGACTTGGCCGGTGGCTTCAGCTTCTTCCATGGTCATTGTGAAAGCCTGTCGCCTTGGCACATTCCTCCTTACTGGAGGAGCATTTCTCTATCCGTTCCTTGGTCCTTGAGGTGGATTCTATTTATCACAGAAAACTATATTTCAATACCACTCATTCATTATATGTTTTGTTATATATCGGTACTATTAACCAATGTCTACTCAGTAAATACAGATTATAGGTATCCGTGACACAATAATGGAAACACACTCAAAACCACGGATATAACGTTTGTGAGCCGACACTGCAACCGTATCTGCAAACCGATCGATATCCAAAGAGTTTTTGCAAATAAACTAGTGTACACACATTTGGTCCAACACATAGCAAGTGTGCACTAGCTCTTTGATGGCTTGGACATAGGTGGGGCTGCCATGATGTTTTTGAGGACAAGTAGTTGACACAAGTGGGTGTGTGAGTTAATGCTTAAAAAGTTGTGATGTGATTTAAGGGTGTGATTTCCCTCCAATACTACTGAGTCCAATCCAGGCTTCTACAAAAATATCAAACATCATCAGTGGTATTATGGAGAGCACACATGATCACAGACCCAACACGAGACCCAAAGGCCAACATTCAACCGGCGAAATGTTCAAAATGCCCGATCTCGCCGGTCCCATCAAGCCCAATGAGCCCTAATTTTCTTCTGTCCATCCCTTGCTGCCACGTCATCTTATTTTTATTACTTGTTTAATCTTAGTTTGTGCCTATAAAAGCCAGATCAGTGAGCAAGGAAAATGGGACTACTTTGGATATACTTTGAGAAAAAGTTTTCTTTTTGTTTCTTTTTCATTTTAGTTCTTGTACATAGCTAGTTTGCCTTGAGCTCTTTGCCTTCTCTTGATCTTGCAACCTCTTCATTGAGCTTGCAAGTTTAAGTTTCGGTTATTAAACTCAAGGTTTGTATCATCACTTGGACATAATTAAGCTTTCATTTTTGGGTTCTTAGTATTCTCTCTCTTTACTTACTTGCTATTTAATTTCTTGCCATTTACTTTCTTGCATTTAATTCCTTGCCATTTACTTACTTGCAATGTTGTTTTATTCTTTTCTTTTTATCATTTCATTTGCTCTTTTCTTTTTGTGGTTTGGATGGTTTGTAAATATTAGTATTGTTAGGAAAAAGAATGGTTATGTAAGTTATAGTTTTCCTCTCTCATTTCCTTTGCCCGATATTTTCCAATTGAACTCCATCCAAACCTTACGCAAGCGCTCCGTTAGGCACTCTACCCTACCAAGGTATTGGTGATCTCTAACCGTGACCGGTTACGTTCGGTTTGGCCGGAGGCGAAAGTCATGATATAAGAACGGACGGACAAGGGTCAATAAGCCGGATTTCACTAATACTGTGCTTAAGTACCCTAATCCATGTTGTTGCCAATTGCTCTAGCTTCAATGGTTAAGTTTGGCACAAAGGAATGAGTACGGACTTCACTAACTTACATTAACCTATCTAATCCTAACAACTTACACTTTGTATATCTACACTTAAGGTTAGAATCGAACCATTCCGAATCTCGCATTAACTCGTGATAACAAGAACTTAAAACGCACCGTCTCCCTATGGACGACCCGTACTCATCACGGCTAGCTACACGCGACGCCGTCCTGATTGCAGTTAACTTTAGAATTTAAAAATACGGCACGCGGAAACACACGCCAATCAAATAGCGCCGTTGCCGAGGAGACGGTAACGTTTTTATTCTTGTTATTTCGGGTTAATCTTGTTTATATCACTAACACCATTTTAAAAACAAAACAAACTAAAAAATTCAAAAATTTCAAAACCAAAACAAAAATTAACAACGTAACGTTTTGCTCTATGGATTTTGACCTGCTAGCACTCTGGGACTAAACATAAAAGCTAAATAATAACATTGAGATATTAGTAGAACACTTAGATCACTGAAGAAATTTAGAGCCCAAAATTCAAAAGAAAACTGGCGACTTACCCCAAATATCCCGCTCCGCCGGTCTAAACATCTCTGTTTGCTCCAAAAATTTTCCCTGTGCTCTAGTGTTCTAATTTTGTCCCAATTGTATTGTTTGATTTTTATTATTTTGGGTGTGCAGGAGTTTGGGCATTCATATCTTTTTTTTCGCACTAATAATCCGTTTTCCCGACATTTTCAGATTTTTACGGATTTGCGAACTGCGAGCGTGTGGAGCAAAATGTACATTCAAGGCTAAGGTGATGCAAAGTACAGTGCCAATGATCCGGGTAGTTTGACCCGTGCAAGAGAACTTTTCAAGCTAGCCGGATTCAATTCAACGAGGGTTTCTTAACCCGAAAACTTATCGGTACGTATTTCCTAACACCTTCTTCTCAAATCCGACGCATCCAATATATTATTTTTGCAGGATTCTTTGCAAGTTCGCTGTCAAATGCCAAAAGTGACTAACCCGTATTTGTTGTAGTGCCGTGCTTAAACATAAAAACGGTTGTTTGATTCTTTGAATAACTTTTTCATTGATTTGTGCATTGCATCCATTGATACGTACTTAAGGGCAAGCGAACCTTACAACATACAGTAAAGGATTTCATCAACTTTTCCATGGCTCACAAATCACAAAATTGAGAATAACGTTTACCCGCACAAATTTTAAAAAGAAACTAGACTTTAAGCCTTTAAGGACTTCGCGCTCATTAGGAGAAGTTAACTGTGTTTAGAACACCGCTTAATGGTATATCGTTCCCAGGGTGTCTAGAAAAGTGTTCACGGCGAAACCGCCAAAAGAGAAAGGGTTATCTAATTAAGGACCTTCGCAAAAGTGTTGGAAAACCTTCCCTTATCTCTGCACTTACCTGGCCTCATGATCAGTATATCTTGAGCCCGTTTCTCGACACAGTTTTACTTCAACAATCAAGTTCTTAAGTAGGTCTAGTTGAGCTAGGTGAACCCTAGACCGATTAGGTGTGTGGTATTGTTTCGTGATTACTTTTTTTGTGTATATTTCATACTTTTGTTGATAACTAACATATAATAATAATAAAAAAACTCACATTCTTTTTCCTCTCCTCCTCCTCTTCTTCTTCTCTTCATATCGTGGGTACCCCACATAGACCAACTCTTGCCGAAATATGGTACCCACAACCAGACATTACTTCTTACAGTTCTTGCTTTGGTCGAACTTCGAACGATCCCACCATGCCAAAAATTTCTTTGAAAGATCGGATAGACGCGTCTAGGACAAACAATTGGACTCCGCAATCCATGTTCTATCAACCATTTCAACCTCCCCCACATTCCTACGTTGATACTCCTTTTGAGAGTCATGTTGCAACTCCGAAACCCATTTTCATCACTGACTGAATTGAACAATCCCATAGCCCATCTTTTACTCCTTTCACCACTTCAAATTCTTTTGATCAACAATTCCAATCACCTTCTTATCCGAATGTTGATCCTACTCCTGTCCAACTATTCGATTCCTATTAATCCTACCCAACTTGTACACCTTTCCTAGACATTGCTTCTGAACAGCCTTTTGGGAGTTTCCAGTATCCAAACGAGTTTGAATCTTTTACTGAAACCCCTTCACAACCCATGTATAGTCTGAACTGTCACGCCCCGCTTCCCAGAGTGCGCTAAGATTGACACATGACAGAGCCAACTATGCTACCTGTGGATAGGAAACATCCCTCCACAGTCACATTACGGCTGTCTAGAGATATCAAGAACAGTAGAAATAAAATAAACTATCTAGTACATGTCCATGAGCCAGAATGAACGAGTCAAGAAATAATATGCGGAAGCAATAGATCCAATAAACAATAACAATCTGGAAAGTAAACAAAACTAAAACCGGATATTAACAGGATCCTCATTGCTCGGCCTGACGGCAGAAATACTCCTGATCAGCCTGCGATAAGGGTAGAGGATCTGGGCCATGCAAAACCCTGACGTCAGTGCGTCATAATATCAATAATTCTTAAGCAAGCAGGATGTGATAAAATATGCAGGCATGAAGTATGAACAGTAACAAGTCATCAGTAGCAAGTAAACCGTAATCATGAATATAGATCAGTGAACAGAATATAAACGGATGTAGTGCAGTGAGTAGTCTAAATTGTGCTATAAGGTTATCTACTCTAAAGTTATTCGAAATCAATTAATGTAATCCTCATCGTAACCCATCGGTCTATGCCCCGTTCAACCCTACGGGACCACGGTAACACGATATAATAGAAGGTGAGTCTATGTCCCGTTCAACCCCACGGGACCATGGTAACACGATGTAATAGACCGTGAGTCTATGTCCTGTTCAACCCTACGGGACCACGGTAACAAGATGTAATAGCCCTTTGAGTTACGTTCGGATACATTCTTGATTTCCCCATAACCCCAAGGTTATGTGTGTAAGTCAGGTATTGATAAGTCTGAGACTAATGCCAACACAGGATCAAGCAGGTACAGGTTTGTCTGTATAGACAACAGGAAATATCCATAGGGACAACAGGTCAAGATTGTCGGCATTAGTAACAAGATCAGGTAACATGTCAAGCTGTGGTACATCAGGTCATGTCAGGTGGTGTACATGTATCAAGTCATGTCAAGTAGTGCACAAGTATCAAGTCATGTCAAGTAGTGGTGTATTAGGTCATGTCAGGTAGTGCACAAGTATCAAGTGGGTGCTCATAATCAAACTGTAATAATTATGGGTACACAAAATCAAGTATGGAGTACTAATATAACAATAAAATGGAATAATGTGATATGGTATGCAAATAGATATAAATTCAAAGATATGGATGCACAATTATCGATTAGGGTTACATTTATAGTTCCAATACTAATTAGGATGTACTTTACTAAACATGGGGTGCCAATATTACAGTGTTATGTATTAATGTGATCTATGGATGCAATTATATATATTTTAAATGAGATGGATGCAAACGGGTATCCGAAATCAGTAAAACTGTAAAATGGTATTGTGGGATGTACAACTAAGCAATATGTGATGTAAATATCGATATGGATGCAGTATATTGTAATCTAGTATGTAACAAGATAGGTTTTCATGACCTAGATCTGAAATGATATGAATGGATACAAACGGAACATCGAAAAGTTATAAAACTAAACATGGGGTGCATGATTTTAAATACAGGTATGATATTTATTTAAATAGGTATATCATGAGTTATATAGCATGTAGCAAGATTAACTTACCTCGATGGATCGCGATACGGATATGCACGACACGTCCGACGTCGGTAAATCGTCGCAACACACACGCTGAACACGGGACGGGTCCAAGCCACGCAAGAGGGTGATCACGCAGGTAAGGTACGTCCTCCGAGTCGTTTGGAACGGCAACGACCGTCACGGCTCCGGCGGTCTTGGGGTTTGTGCACTGTGGTCAGGGGAGGTGGCATGGGAGCGACGACGGCGATGGGTCGGAGCTCCGGCAAAGTGTTGCGAGGGTGCTCGGCAAAGGGCAGCGAGGTGTTAGGGTTCTTCAAGTCAAGGTGATTGGGTTCTTGGTGTCATGTTTCTGCAGTGAAGAGAGGAAAGAGGAGAGATGATGATGGTGACGCGGGGAGGCTGACAAAGTGGTCGGCGATGAGGGATGACGGCGACAGAGGGGGGTGGCCACAGTGGGTACATGGGTGTGCAGGGTTGGATCGGGTTGGGTTTGCAGGGAGCTTGGTGGGTGTTTTCAGAGAGGAGAGGAGATGAACGGAGGGAGGCGAAGTCGAAGGTGAGGCCGACGAGGGTGCCAGCGAGGCTGGCGACGAGGAGTTGGGTTTCTTGGGCCGGGTTTGTCGGGGTTAAAGAGATGGGACGAGGGCTATGAGGAAAGGTGAGGAGATGGATGAGGGTGGAGGCGAGGGTTTCGTGATGGGTTCGAGCGGGGAAAAGACGGCGGGTTCATGCAAGCGAGGTCGATGGGTTTGCAGGCGGGGTTCGGTGAGGGGTTGCAAGTGGAGGTGGTGGTTGTAGTGAAGGAGAGGAGGCGAGGTCGAGGATGATGGGCGAGGAGTGGACGAGGTCGAGGTTCAGCGGCGGTGGCGACGGCGAGGCGAGGCAGGGGCGATGGGTTCGTAACGAGAGGGCCAGAGACAGGAAAATGAAATGAAGTGAGGGAGAGAGAGAACCTACCGGATCAAAAGCACTTTCCAAGAAATTGGTACCGCGCAACGGCTTTCGCGCTAGGTGCTCACTCCGTTGCTTGGTCTACAGCGTAACGGCTTTCACGCTAGGCGCTCACTCCATTGCTTGGTCTAACGCGCCATTCAAACCAATATCGCCTGCTATATTCAGTCGCGCTCATCCCTCTTGTTGTAGGTCGAGCATGTATTCATTACCTCGAATTCCCACGTTCCAGCGTGCATTATGCTAGCAGGTCCCACCCCTAATTGATTGAGTTAACGTGTGCTGGTAAATAGGGTTTATTAAACAAAGAAATATAAGAATATAAATAGGAAAGAGAGAGAGAGAGAAAATGTTAAAGAGGAGAGAGAGAGAGAGGCATGTGAGAAAGAGAGAGAGAGAAAGAGGCAGAGAGAGGGGAAGAGAGAGCTCGAGAGGGAGGAGAGATAAATTTGTTGGGTAGTGAAGAGAGAGAGAGGGAGGAGAGATAGATTTGTTGGGTAGTGAAGAGAGAGAGAGAGAGACGGGAGGAGATAAATTTGTTGGGTAGTGAGAAGAGAGAGAGAGAGAGAGAGAGGGGTGTGAACTGTTAAGAATATATAAAAAAATATATTTTAGTTATAATAAAATATAAATAGTAAATTTATATTTTATAGTAATAGTTATAATTTATTAGAATATAATATTAGTACGTTTTGAGATTTTGCCAAATGCAAACTTACTCCAAAATACGCCCGGGTCGGGTCTAAAAATCCGGTTTTAAAATATGAAAAATATATGCAATGACCAAAATGAAAAAAGAATGCTCGGGTAACGAAAATGTATACCCCCAAGAACGGATGCACGTACGTGCACATAGCCATCCAAACACGTCCGTTTCATTGAACGGGACGAGAACAAGATGCGCGGATGCTACCACGGGATTAGGGGTATCATGCAGGCCATGTTATGTATTTTTAAATTATTTTACATGATTTAAAATGTTATATGGTAAAGATACAATGCCAGATAAATGCCAGTATGCACTAAACATGAAAATGCACCAGTCTACGTAACAAGTCAGAATCAAACAGGTTCAAGCAAGCTGGTTGGGTCGAATGCAATGTAAAATGTAAAATACCATTCGCACCCAAAATACGATAAATCAAGAAAATGCCATAATTAAAGAAATATGGAAACTAGAATTGGTATAAATGAACTAGGGTATTACATTATACCCAACTACAAAAAGAATTTCGTCCCCGAAATTCCAAGAACAAGAAAAGATAAACAATCAAGAGACTACAAGAATAGATATGGAAATTTCTGTCGGATTTCATCTTCACGTTCCCAAGTTGATTCTCCATGTGAGCGATTTCCTCAAGAAACAAGTACGAGAGGGATAACCTTGTTCTTAAGAACCTTTTCCCTTCGATCCACAATTGACATCGGTCGTTCCTCAAAGGTTAAATCTTCTCGTACAGTCAGCTCCGAATGATCCAGCACGCATGTTTCATCTCGAACATACCTACGGAGTTGAGATAGATGAAACTGTAAGGTTGCTAGGCACGCGCACAAGGGTCTACGAGGCATCAACCATGCCCGAATAAAAATTTAGCCGTGCCGAACAACCCGAATACGGAACTTTAAACTAGAGATTAGGCGAAAACAAGCATGTTAACAACTTTAACACTAAGTGAGAGGGATTACAACCTTTGTAGATCCGGTCTTACACTTCATATGCTCCATGTTGTGGTCCCTTCGCTGCGATCATCGGGATCCGGACTCTCGAGAGGTTCCACGAAGAGAAAGGTGCAACCTTTGCTTCCGATCTTCGATACTAAGATGATCTACCTCGAAGTTTCTTTAACACAAGCTAACACTCATGAAATGATGTGAACACCCTCATCTAAATGGCAAGGGAAGATGAGGATGATGAAGAAGGATTTTTGCTCTATTTATTTATCTTTTTCTCACAATTATTCATCACCTTTTGAAAAACAAGTAAGCTTTTTCATGAAAGAATTGAAGGAAGAAGATGAACAATATTAGTTCTCCTTTTGTGATGAATAGGAAATGAAATAATATGATAGATTATGCAACCATGGTTCACTTAACCATTGTAGAGAATTAACTAGGGTTAGGGTTTGGGTTTGGTTAAAGCATGAGTCACTTGCAAATATCTTCATCATGACAAAATAAAAACCTTCTAGAAGCAACTAGAAGTTTTAACCCTAATCCAAACCCTAATCAAGTTTAAACTCCACTAAAAAAGTTGCATAAGTTATCATATCATGTTACAATATTATATATCACATATATAATATTTATCGTAACAAAATAAAATAATACAATTAACATATATCGCATATATATCAATGTATTACCCGAGTGAGAAAAAGAATCTTTTAGTGAGCAAATATTAGTTAATGTAATTTAATATATCAAATATATTATTAAACATTAAATTATCGAATCAACACTTGATCCGACAATCCGGCTATATCGCATATAACCGGCTAATATTTATCCGTACCGATTCATCGAATCAACACTTAATCCGACGAACCGGCTGATATCAAATATCACGAGAATATAATACGGTATCATATATCGCATTATCCTCGGTCCCGCACATATCACATATGTGCTCCTACTCCGTTTTGCCTGAGTCAAGAAACCTCTGTGTAGGACTCTAAAGAATCGTCAATACGCCGGCAGTAGGTGATGATCATATCAATCACCCACAAGCTGCAAGCGGTCAGCTAAACGTAACAGCTACCCAGGTATTGAGCGCTCAGAAGATCAACAAGCAAGCCTGTACATTCTCCTGCGAATCCAAACAGTAACACTCCCGTACAGTCCGGTCTCGTCGTCTGATATGTTGCATATCTCGCCTAGGGGTGGTAAACGTCAGACCCCAGTAGCTCGATAAGTCGTGTCGATTTGAGGTCTATAACAGTTCGAGAAACTACTGATAACACTTACCAGTAAATCTCAGCAACCCTGGCCAGGGATTTCCGGTTATAGCCAATCGAACACAGCACAACATCAACTCCCTATACCGGGAGAGACGAATCCCCTCCTATCGCTCATTGCCTCCATGTGATTCGGGACTGTACCCAAAAGCCACCTTTTTGCACGCCCTCTTGGACGTGGTATGATGGAAATCAAAGCACAGTGGGAATCACACAAGACTCTATGACGATCTCGGGTCGACAGACTACTCTGTACCAGTGTCACTGGAGAACTGCCATCTGACGTATGGTATAATACCATCTGGGAGTTCTCGGCGAGTCCGTCCAGTGTACCCAGTCTCCACTGAGCACCCGTACACCATCCTTGATGTCAAACACCGATGGATATGGGATCATCCATCGCCCATCTTATGGGTCAAGATGCGTATACGCTAGTCTACTCTGGTGTATCGATGCCCTGTCTCGATACACCCTCGACTAGGAACAGTTATAGGATGTACTCACCGACTACCATGGCCCCACTAGTATGATCTCATCATAGTCCCAGTAGTCGAGTACATATCCTAAGGGCTTTATCAACATGTAACATAGAGACAATCAGAGTACATGTTAAGATAAAGTACAACCAGATAGCATACTATCATGTCGAGCAAGAAAGTCCTCCCTATATATGTCCTAGCATCCACTACAATATACATCGTATGTACAGTAATGGCCTCTAGGGCATACATATAACTAACAGAAACACGTCATGAACATTCGCCGAAGATTGCGGTAAAGCCAATTGATACGCCACTTCTCCAATACGCTCCAAAATCTCGAAAGGACCAACGAATCGAGGACTAAGCTTGCCTCGACTCCCAAAACGAATCACTCCTCTAGTCGGTGATATCTTTAAGAATATAAGATCACCAATAGCAAACTCTAGAGGTCTTCTCGATGTGTCGGCCCAACTCTTCTGCCGATCTTGTGCTGCCTTCATGTGATTCCGGATAGTATTAACTTTGTCAACTGTTTGCACGATCAAATCCAGTTCCAACAATCTTCGTTCTCCAACATCGTCCCAACAAACAGGTGAACGACACTTGCGACCATATAATGCTTCTAATGGAGCCATCTGAATAGTCGCCTGAAAACTGTTATTGTAAGAAAACTCCACCAAGTGTAGATGATCCTCCCATGAACCCTTGAAGTCTAACATGCAAGCTCTCAATATGTCTTCAAGAGTTTGGATCGTTCTTCCCGACTGTCCATCTGTCTGAGGATGATAAGCTGTTCTAAACTTCAATCGAGTCCCTAAACTTTCCTGTAAGCTCCTCCAGAAGTGTGATAAGAAACGGGTATCACGATCGGACACGATGCTCACAGGTACTCTATGCAATCTCACAATCTCTTGCATGTACCATTCTGCTAACGCTTCCGTTGATTGACCAACTCGAAACGGTATGAAGTGAGCTGCCTTGGTCAATCAATCAACAATCACCCAAACTGCATTGTTGCCCTTTGGACTTCATGGTAAAGCTGTCATGAAATCCATGGTTATATGTTCCTATTTCCATTGAGGAATCAGAAGTGGTTGCAATAAACCAGCAACCCTTTGATGTTCAGCCTTAACTTGCTGACACACCAAGCACTTTGCTACAAAGCGAGCAATCTCCCTTTTCATGCCTTCCCACCAGAAATGCTGTCTTAGATCGCGGTACATCTTCGTGCCTCCTTGATGTACAGAATACGCGGAACTGTGTGCCTCCTTCATAACTTCTTCGCGAATATCTCCTTTTGGCACACACAAACGGCTACCATATCGCAACGAACTATCTTCATGAATTAACAAGTCCGTTCGAAGTCCAGCTTCAACCTGTTCTCGAAACTTCTGCAATCTTGGGTCTTGTGACTGCGCCACTTTAATATTATCGATCAACGACGACTGTACTTGCAGCTGCATCAACTGTCCCAAAGAATGTGGTAGCACGATCTCCAACTCGAATCTCCGAAAGTCTTCGATAAGCTCCTTCTGTGCAGTCAGCATCCGAATTGCGGGCAACCGACTAAGCGCATCCGGCACTACATTAACTTTCCCCGGATGGTACTTGAGATCAAGATCATAGTTAGCCATCAGCTCCAACCATCTATGCTGCCTCATGTTAAGCTCTTTCTGTGTGAACACGTACTTCAAGCTTTTGTGATCGGTGAATACTTCAACCCTTTCGCCCAATAAGTAGTGTCCCCAAATCTTCAAAACGAAAATCACAGCTGCTAGCTCCAAATCATGAGTTGGGTAATTCTTATCATGGATCTTCAACTGTCTCGATGCGTAAGTTATAACCTTCCCATGCTACATCAAAACACATCCTAAAGCTTTCCCAGATGCGTCGCTGTGAATCACCAATCTTCCGGAACTATCTGGAACAGTCGAAATAAGAGCGGTTATCAACCTTTGAATCAACGCCTCAAAAGATGACGCACATTTATCCGTCCATACAAACGGTACTTCCTTGCGCGTAAGCTTGGTCAAAGGCTCAGCCAAACGAGCAAAATTCTCCATGAATCTTCTGTAATAGCCGGCAAGTCCAAGAAAACTTCTGATCTCTGCTACGTTCTTCGGAATCGGCCTATCTCGAACTGCTGCAATCTTCTCAGTGTCAACGGCGATTCCATCTCCGGATACAACGTGTCCCCCAAAACTTCACTTCTTCAAGCCAAAACTCGCACTTGCTCATCCTTTTTTTTTTTGCATACAATCTTTCTTGCCTCAATGTCTGCAGTGCGAACTTCAAGTGTTCAGCTCTTCTATGCTCCTCGAGTAGACCAAAATATCATCCATAAACACCATAATAAACTGGTCCAAGAACGGTGAAAAGATTCAGTTCATCAAGTCCATAAATATCGCTGGTGCATTCGTGACTCCGAATGGCATCACTAAATACTCGTAATGTCCATACCGAGTTCGGAACGCAGTCTTGCAAATATCCTTTGATTTAACTCGTACCTGATGATATCCGGATCGCAAATCCAGTTTCGAGAATACCTTCGCGCCACTAAGCTGCTAGAACAATTCTCCAATGCGAGGGATCGGGTAGTTGTTCTTAATAGTCTCCCGGTTAATTCTCGATAATCGATGCACATCCCCCTTGTGCCATCTTTCTTCTTGACTAGAAGAACTGGATCTCCCCAAGGTGAATTGCTACTGCGAATCCAACCCTTCTCAAGTAATTCGGTAACCTGCTTCTTGACTTCTTCCAACTCCACTGGTGCCATCGGATGGTACACCTTTGAGATTGGCGCTGCAACAGGAACAAGATCGATTGCGAACTCTACATCTCGTTTTGGCGGTAAACCTGAGATGTCCTCGAATGCGTCCATGAACTTTCGAACTACAGCTGGCGCTTCCTCCTTATCAACTTCCATCGATGAAAGAACATTGTTTGTCGGCTTAGCCCTAAACTCGACTGGCCCGACAGAACTGCTTTCTCAAGCAAAAACAAACTTCGGATGTCCGGGAATCTGGAAAATCACTTTCTTTTCCCTAAAATCAATGTGAGCGTAGAAAGTGCAGAGAAAATCCATTCCCATAACAACTTCATAACTGCCGGTATCGGTTACCAAGAAATCTGCAAAACATGAACTGGTAAGTAATTGAACTGAGAGAACCAAGGTAATAAAACGACCATGAAACAAGGAAATGAAACAAGACCAGGACTCCAAGTTACTTAAATAGAGTACCGCATTGTAACCATGCTGCAGTTCATAGTTACAATCACATAACTCTGTTCAAGTCGCCCAAATCTTAGTATCAGAATCAAAGGAATAGGACGGAAGAAACAATAGGGAACCAAAAGAATTTCAACTCGAGATGCAAAGTTGTTTGCATATCGTCAGAACAGGGGTCAAGAGAAAGATAAGATTCAAGAATCAGGAGAACAAGGTGGCCGGACATGTTCCTAATTACGAGTTTCCTGATTCGTGTATTGGGTCTAATACCCAACCACAAAAGAATAAAACCCGATAAATCTAAATCCTATGGCTCTGATACCAAACAAACCCTGTCACGCCCCGCTTCCCAGAGTGCGCTAAGATCGACACGTGACAGAGCCAACCATGCTACCTATGGATAGGAAACATCTCTCCACAGTCACATTACGGCTGTCTAGAGATATCAAGAACAGTAGAAATAAAATAAACTATCTAGTACATGTCCATGAGCCAGAATGAACGAGTCAAGAAATAATATGCGGAAGCAATAGATCCAATAAACAATAATAATCTGGAAAGTAAACATAACTAAAACTGGATACTAACAGGATCCTCACTGCTCGGCCTGACGGCGGAAATACTCCTGATCAGCCTGCGACAAGGGTAGAGGATCTGGGCCATGCAAAACCCAGACGTCAGTGCGTCATAATATCAATAATTCTTAAGCAAGCAGGATGTGATAAAATATGCAGGCATGAAGTATGAACAGTAACAAGTCATCAGTAGCAAGTAAACCGTAATCATGAATATAGATCAGTGAACAGAATATAAACGGATGTAGTGCAGTGAGTAGTCTAAATTGTGCTATAAGGTTATCTATTCTAAAGTTATTCGAAATCAATTAATGTAATCCTCATCGTAACCCATCGGTCTATGCCCCGTTCAACCCTACGGGACCACGGTAACACGATATAATAGAAGGTGAGTCTATGTCCCGTTCAACCCCACGGGACCATGGTAACACGATGTAATAGACCGTGAGTCTATGTCCTGTTCAACCCCACGGGACCACGGTAACAAGATGTAATAGCCCTTTGAGTTACATTCGGATACATTCTTGATTTCCCCATACCCCCAAGGTTATGTGTGTAAGTCAGGTATTGATAAATCTGAGACTAATGCCAACACAGGATCAAGCAGGTACATGTTTGTCTGTATAGACAACAGGAAATGTCCGTATGGACAACAGGATTGACGGCATTAGTAACAAGATCAGGTAACATGTCAAGCTGTGGTACATCAGGTCATGTCAGGTGGTGTACATGTATCAAGTCATGTCAAGTAGTGCACAAGTATCAAGTCATGTCAACTAGTGGTGTATTAGGTCATGTCAGGTAGTGCACAAGTATCAAGTGGGTGCTCATAATCAAACTGTAATAATTATGGGCACACAAAATCAAGTATGGAGTACTAATATAACAATAAAATGGAATAATGTGATATGGTATGCAAATAGATATAAATTCAAAGATATGGATACACAATTATCGATTAGGGTTACATTTATAGTTCCAAAACTAATTAGGATGTATTTTACTAAACATGGGGTATCAATATTACAGTGTTATGTATTAATGTGATCTATGGATGCAATTATATATATTTTAAATGAGATGGATGCAAACGGGCATCCGAAATCAGTAAAACTGTAAAATGGTATTGTGGGATGTACAACTAAGAAATATGTGATGTAAATATCGATATGGATGCAGTATATTGTAATCTAGTATGTAACAAGATAGGTTATCATGACCTAGATCTGAAATGATATGAATGGATGCAAACGGAACATAGAAAAGTTATAAAACTAAACATGGGGTGCATGATTTTAAATACAGGTATGATATTTATTTAAATAGTTATATCAAGAGTTATATACCATGTAGCAAGATTAACTTGCCTCGATGGGTCGTGATACGAATACGCACGGCACATCCGACGTCTGTAAATCGTCGCAATGCACATGCTGCATACGGGACGGGTCCAAGCCATGCAAGAAGGTGATCACGCAGGTAAGGTACGTCCTCCGGGTCCTCTGGAACGGCAACGACGGTCACGGCTCCTGCGGTTTTGGGGTTTGTACACTGTGGTAAGGGGAAGTGGCACGGGAGCGACGACGGCGATGGGTCGGAGCTCCGGCAAGGTGTTGCGAGGGTGCTCGGCAAAGGGCAGTGAGGTGTTAGGGTTCTTGAAGTCGAGGTGATTGGGTTCTTGGTGTCAAGTTTCTGCAGTGAAGAGAGGAAAGAGGAGAGATGAGGATGGTGACGCGGGGAGGCTGACAAAGTGGTCGGTGATGAGGGATGACGGCGACAGAGGGGGGTGGCCGCAGTGGGTATATAGGTGTGCAAGGTTGGATCGGGTTGGGTTTGCAGGGAGCTTGGTGGGTGTTTTCAGAGAGGAGAGGAGATGAACGGAGGGAGGCGAAGTCGAAGGTGAGGCCGACGAGGGTGCCGGCGAGGCTGGCGACGAGGAGTTGGGTTTCTTGGGTCAGGTTTGTCGGGGTTGGAGAGAGGGGACGAGGGCGATGAGGAGAGGTGAGGAGATGGATGAGGGTGAAGGAGTGGGTTTCGTGATGGGTTCGAGCGGGGAAAAGACGGCGGGTTCATGCAGGCGAGGTCGATGGGTTTGCAGGCGGGGTTCGGTGAGGGGTTGCAAGTGGAGGTGGTGGTTGTGGTGACGGAGAGGAGGCAAGGTCGAGGTTCGGCGGTGCTGGCGACGGCGAGGCGAGGCAGGGGCGATGGGTTCGTGACGAGAGGGCCAGAGGCGGGAAAATGAAATGAGGTGAGGGAGAGAGAGAACGTGTGTTGGGAATTAAGGTTTATTAAAAAAGGAAATATAAGAATATAAATAGGAAAGAGAGAGAGAGAGAGAGAAAATGTCAAAGAGGAGAGAGAGAGAGATAGAGAGGAGAGAGAGAGAGGGGAGGAGAGATAAATTTGTTGGGTAGTGAAGAGAGAGGGGGGAGGAGAGATAAATTTGTTGGGTAGTGAAGAGAGAGAGAGAGGTGTGTAAACTGTTAAGAATATATAAAAAAATATATTTTAGTTATAATAAAATATAAATAGTAAATTTATATTTTATAGTAATAGTTATAATTTATTAGAATATAATATTAGTACGTTTTGAGATTTTGCCAAATACAAACTTACTCTAAAATACGCCCGGGTCGGGTCTAAAAATCCGGTTTTAAAATATGAAAAATATATGCAATGACCAAAATGAAAAAAGAATGCTCGGGTAACGAAAATGCATACCCCCAAGAACGGATGCACGTACGTGCGCATAGCCATCCAAACACGTCCGTTTCACTGAACGGGACGAGAACAAGATGCGCGGATGCTACCACGGGGTTAGGGGTATCATGCAGGCCATGTTATGTATTTGTAAATTATTTTACATGACTTAAAATGTTATATGGTAAAGATGCAATGCCAGATAAATGCCAGTATGCACTAAACATGAAAATGCACCAGTCTACGTAACAAGTCAGAATCAAACAGGTTCAAGCAAGCGGGTCGGGTCGAATGCAATGTAAAATGTAAAATACCATTCGCACCCAAAACATGATAAATCAAGAAAATGCCATAATTAAAGAAATACGGAAACTGGAATTGGTATAAATGAACTAGGGTGTTGCAGGAATAGTCATTGGAAGACTTTCGGGTAGCATCGTACTAACAGATGATGGATTTAAATGCTTCCATGACAGCCCTCATACAACCTAACGAACCGGTAGCTAGTTTCCAACTAGCTCCACATTTTCCAATGTATGATGAGGCGATAGGACCGAATGAGAATTTAAGTAGTGAAAGTGAGCAGTACACCCTTCCAAATCAAACCTACCCGTTGCAAATTGAATTGCACAACTTCGGTTTTGAATGTCTATCAAGTGTCCCAAATGAATCACAAATTGCAGATAGAATGTTTGATGAGTTGTGCGATTTTGTAGTGTTTGATTTACCCGATTGTGAAGGGACCTTGTCAAGTGAAACCACACCCAATCCCTTTGACCTCTACACCTCCATCCTAGAACCACAATTGATTGAAATCCATGCTTTTGATAAGGTGTTTGAGAAATTTGAGTTTCACTTGATTGAGAATATCGACGCTGGGAATATTTTGGATGATGAATCCACAGTTTCGGATGAGTTTGTCTCTCCAATTCATCATGTCATTTCACGACATCATCCCGAGTCATTAGCTGTTTTTCCCGAACTTCATATGCGTCTAGATATTGATGATAAATGCATGGTTGAGCTAATTTTTGAGGAGAATTTTGAGTATATTTTTTAGGATGAACCAGTTTTACTTGATGAGTCGGATTTTCCAATTCATCCTATCCCTTCCACCGACTGTGCACACCCTCCAGAACCTTTAACTGATACCATTCCCCAATCACTTCCCTCCATCCTTTCGATCGTTCTGACCTTGCAAGACACCATATCACTTTCACTTCCTGTGTCTGGTTTACCAAGTTCGGTCTACCTATATTTTCTCACGAATCTTGAGAGGGTTGGCCCCATTTCTCAACGGATTGATAGATTAGTACAATCGCTTTTTACACATTGGTCATTACAAAGTGTATTAATTTATTCACTCCATTTCCTCCCTCAATTTCGTATTCCACTTCTTTCTCCCTTCCTCCATTCTTATCCTCCACCGAGACTGTATCCCGCTTCCATCCCCATACGGTCCCACGTATTCTCCATTTCTTTCCTCTCTTAGCGATATAATTTTTGAATGGTTGGTGCGAACTTTTGGTTTGTGTAAGGCCTTATATAGATTGATACTATTCCCTCCCCTTAACTCCGAACATTAAACGCTTAACAGTGGCAACACTGTTTCACTTAACTTTGGGGGGATCTTTTTGTGTATATATTTTTGGTTTGCCTTTTGTTTTGTGTAAAAATTTTGTAAGGAGCGTCGACAATTTTGACCCTCTTGGTATAGCCTGACAGTGATGGCACTGTTAAGTTTAAGTTTGGAGGTGTCCTCGGTAAACTTTCTACCATCGCATTCATGTGTATATTTTGCATTTTCATACTTATTTAAAAACCCATAAAAATCGAAATTTTTTACAAAAATATAAAAACTTTGTCGTCAAGCTAGCTAATAGGGTAACCTAGATTTTTATTCCGAAAGATTATTTGATACGTTAGAAATAACTAAATCCTAGGCTTAGGAATTGAAAACCCTAAAAATAACCCTCATTCTATTTAAGCTTAGTAATTATACATCCTTACAGTTTTTTTTATAGAAGTAGGTAATCTTGAGTTCAGTTCTTGAGTTCAGTTCTTGAGTTAAGTCGAGATTAAGGGAAAGTATTGAAGGCTTTACTAAAGGATAAGTCTGAAAAATAGTTTCTATTCTTGAGTCCAAATTTAGAAAGTATATACCCTACAAATTGCACAGACACGCACCTTGAAACTTGGGATAGTAGAGGATACCTCGAAATACTCTTGCCTGAAAACCTAGTATGAAAGTAAAAACGGTATTTAAAGCTAACTATCAAAAGAGCATCATTGAAAAATATATCCGGTCATGAAAAAGAAAAATAAAGAAAAAAAATAAAGTCAAGACATGGAAACTGCTATTTACACTTTAAGCTCACACATTTAGTAATCGGTCGTTAGTACCTCAAGAAGCATTAATAGCCGCATGAAAGGTGTGTGAGCAAATCCGTCCATCATTAATGAAAAGAAGTAGTATTAAATATTAGAGGAAGGGTACTATAGCTTGAATTGAATTCTTAAGTGTAAAGGTGAAATTTTACACACACGTAGGGGTATACAATCGATATTTAGAGAAAAGATAGGAATAAAGAATAAGACTTATGTTTTCCGTAAAGATGATAAAAATCCCTGATTGGAGACCGCACTTTAGAAGGAAAATTCAAGAGAAACCGAGATCTTTCTAAACTGTTAAAACGTATAGGATCTGAGGTTGAATAAATAGGAGGCGTGAAACATAAGGGTTGAATGTTTCTAAGTTAGGATGATAGAATTTTTAACCTAGATACTAAACTGTAGGAGTAGAATCGACGTTAACTTGTGAAACTAGATTGACGGGATTTTGTGGGTAGTATCCGCTGAAAACCCTCAGGAGACAACACTCCTCCTACTAGGGACACCTAGAAGTTTAACGGCTTGTTGCACGAGCTCAGTGCAATCGCGTTCCCTGCGAAAGTGAGGTTAGGATTTTGTTTTGCTCGGGACGAGCAAAAGATAAGTTTGGGGGTATTTGTTTATCACAAAAAACCGCATTTTAATACCACTCATTCATTATCTGTTTTGTTATATATCGGTACTATTAATCAGTGTCTGCTCAGTAAATACAGATTACAGGTATCCGTGACACAATACTGGAAACACACTCAAAATCACGGATATAACGTTTGTGAGCCGACACTGCAACCGGAACTGCAAACCGATCGATATCCAAAGAGTTTTTTCAAATAAACTAGTGTACACACATTTGGTCCAACACATAGCAAGTGTGCACTAGCTCTTTGATGGCTTGGACATAGGTGGGGCTGCCATGATGTTTTTGGGGACAAGTAGCTGACACAAGTGGGTGTGTGAGTTAATGCTTAAAAAGTTGTGATGTGATTTAAGGGTGTGATTTCCCTCAAATACTACCGAGTCCAATCCAGGATTCTACAAAAATATCAAACATCACCAGTGGTATTGTGGAGAGCACACATGATCACAGACCCAACACAAGACCCAAAGGCCAACATTCAACTGGCGAAATGATCAAAATGCCCGATCTCGCCGGTCCCATCAAGCCCAATGAGCCCTAATTTTCTTCTGTCCATCCCTTGCTACCATACCATCTTATTTTTATTACTTGTTTAATTTTATTTTGTGCCTATAAAAGCCAGATCAGTGAGCAAGGAAAAGGGGACTACTTTGGATATATCTTTACCTTCCCTTGATCTTGCAAGCTCTTCATCGAGCTTGCAAGTTTAAGTTTTGGTTATTGAACTCAAGGTTTGTATCATCACTTGGATATAATAAACCTTTCAATTTTGGGTTCTTAGTATTCTCTCTCTTTACTTGCTTGCTATTTAATTTCTTGCCATTTACTTTCTTGCATTTAATTCCTTGCCATTTACTTTCTTGCAATGTTGTTTTATTCTTTTCTTTTTATCATTTCATTTGCTCTTTTCTTTTTATAGTTTTGATAGTTTGTAAATATTGGTGTTGTTAGGAAAAAGAATGGTTATGTAAGTTAAGGTTTTCCTCTCTCATTTCCTTTGCCCAATATTTTCTAATTGAACTCCGTCCAATCCTTACACAAGCACTCTATTAGGCATCCTACCTTACCAAGGTATCGATGATCCCTAACCGTGACCGGTTGCATTTGGTTTGGCCGTAGGCGAAAGTCAAGAGACAAGAACGGACGGAGAGGGGTCAATAAGCCGGATTTCACTAATACCGTGTTTAAGTACCCTAATCCACGTTTTTGCCATGTGCTCTAGCTTCAATGGTTAAGTTCGGCACAAAGGAATGAGTACGGACTTCACTAACTTACACTAACTTATCTAATCCTAACAACTTACACTTTGTATATATACACTTAGGTTAGAATCGAACCATTCCGAACCTCGCATTAGCTCATGATAACAAGAACTTAAAACGCACCGTCTCCCTGCGGACGACCCGTACTCATCGCGGCTAGCTACACGCGATGCCGTCCTGATTGCGGTTAACTTTAGAACTTAAAAACACGTCACGTTAAAGCGCGCCAATCAGGTTCCTTTGAGCTTGATGGAACTGACGAGGAGTAGGTGCATTCGGTCCATGAGGAGGTGGAGCAGGTAGTGCAAGTCTTGGAGCAGGTGCCTGGATGCCTGGGCGCTGTGGGTAAGTGATTGCTGGTCTGGGTGCAGCATATGGGTTGTGTCTACGAGGACAAGACCCAATATCATGAGTAGCTGAGCCGCAGACTAAGCAAAGGCGATTTGCTCGCCGGCAATCCTTTTCCAGATGTCCATCTCTCCTGCAGTATGTGCAAAAGGCTGGGTTGGTCCTGTTGTTTGGTACTCCCTGTCTCCTTGGCACAAATGGTGGCCTTGAAAAGGCTTCTCCTGCCATCTGATTGGTAGAGCGCTTAACTCCGACATATTGGGGTCTTTCCCTCATCTTTACCATCGCCTTATATCGACGGGCTGCTTTCAGAGCCAATTCATGGGTCGGGAAATCCCCTGTGGCTAACACAGCTTGGATCTCCGGATCTAACCCTTGTTGGAATCACCGGGCTCTGATCTCATCCGTCGGTATTAGGTGCGCCGTGAATCTATTAAGGTATTGTGTTAGCTGTGTAGTATATGATATGTTGAAAATTGAACTATTGAGACATATCTAACTGACTGAGCATGGTAAACTCAGTATCGTACTCATCCACTGATTTAGTCCACATTGAACCCTGTTGTAGGTGGATGAACTGCTATAACATGTCGAATCTGGCAGTCTTGGGGAAGTACTTTGCGTCGAACATATCGCGGAAAGTCCTCCATTCGATCGGCTAGGTGAGGCGGCTTTCTTTCGCCTTCCACCAGACCCGTGCATTATCAGTGAGCGGCAGCTTTGCAACTCGTACCGAAGCGACCTATGGCACTTATGCTGCTACCAGGTCATCTTCAATCCTCCGAGCCCATTCCTCAGCTTCTAGAGGGCTCTCTTTCCCTAAAAATTTCTTGGGAAGCAAGGCCCTGAATTGCTTCACCCCAGGTGCTTCTGCCTCGGGACGGTTCATTAACATTGCAGTCTGCTACTGCTGTTCTTCCAGGAGGCTGCGGATCGCCTCGAGCAGTACCGTCTTCTCATTGATCGGAGCAGCTACGGCCGGTGTAATTGGTAAAGGTGGTGGAGTGTTGTTGAAGTTGGTGCTGGTGTTATTTGGGGAATCCATAACCTTGAAAAAAAAATTTGGGTTAGGACAGATTCAAAATATATGAAATTGGAAGATTCAAGGAATATGAATTGTAAAGAATGTTTTCAGTTGCTGGTTCTAGTGTTATATTGCTTAGGTTGTCCACGCAGAGCTGACCTGCATGGGCCACCAATAAAACCTGTCATGCCCCTCTTCCTAGTGTACGGGCAGAGGACGCGATGGGTCACGCGACGTATTTACTTAGAGGTAAACACGCTAAACGTATCTAAGCAATATAAAATAAAATGTACACAAGAGACAAGATGTAAATGAACATCAACTTTATTTATTAAACATTCTTTTTACAATAAACTGAAATGAAAATACATGGAATGAAAGCAATGCTTAAACAATGACATAACAGAAATGAAAATGAATTGTACAAGTAAACTAGAGCTCCAGGTCAAAAACTAGCTGATCCAAGTTCTCGTTGGTGGGCTCTGTCTCCAGATGGTCCGATCTACCTGACAACATTCCAAAGAAGAAGAAAAGGAATGTCGTCAGTGAACAATCGCTCGGTAAGTCCTAAAGGTAAGTATAGATAGAATAGACAGAAGAAGAATGTAACTTTTAAAGTTGTATTATATTGTTAACGTTGTTGTTTGTAGCTTGGTACAGAAAATGCCAGTGTATACGAGAGGAGTCCAACTATTCCGGAGACTAAGGTATACGGAGCACAAGGAACCGTTCAGCCACGGTACAACGGCAATGGAGATTCAGGTTAGGTGTATTATGGTTACAGTCTCGTGCCACTTTTAACACTTTCCGTACCAATCTACCCCTTATAAACCCCGCGATGTCTTGATTGTATTGTTTGTATTGTTTTGTCTTATATTGTAAATTGTATATGGATGACTTGCCGAAACCATGATATCAGTAATGGAACGGATATAATGGATGGACATGTAAATGGAGTATATCCATGGTTCGGTTCGGTCAAGATAGATTGAATAGATTGAATAGATGGATTCATATTGAATTGTGGTTTTATACTTGAATCATATTCAAGTCAGATTGATTATATTTAGACTCAGTCTGAGTTAGACAATTAGAAAAGAAATTGAAGTCCTGAATTAGGTTTTGATGTTATCGGTAATTGCTGCACATGGACAACAGGATTTGTGTCTTTTTCCAAGACAATTACCGTATTGATAACACTATTTATTAGGTTGTCTAACTTAGATAGGCAAGCACTCATATCTCCATCTCCCTAAGGCTCAAGAGACTGGTCCCGCTTAAACCTATGTTTACTAGGGTCATTATTGTAATTTAGTATAACTTGAGGGGTTTTTATGTAAAAATAATTTTGGTATAATTTCAAAATACACCTCAAGTATTTATTTATCGTCTTTAGAGTTTTCATAGATTCATATTTTATAAATGTGCAATTTCTAGTGAATATAAGCTAGTTTCATAATATATGGTATTTTTTTGAAATATTGTACTTGTGTTGTATTTGGATGGTATTTTCATGTAATAGTGATTCCTTTGATTTAGAAAACTTAGAATATTTATATAATCAAAATAAATATTTTGATAATATATATATATATATATATATTTAATGAAAATAATTTATTTATTTTCTTGTAGAAATCTCATTTTCTAAAGAAAAATGTATAAAAATTCCATCGAGATCGAATACTCCTTGCGGAGGTCTGCATCTCGCTCTTCTAAGCCCGAGGACGTGCGATAATCCGCACCATCCCGAACGGGGTCCCCAAAATGGGTTGTAGAGGCGTAATTGCATGGAAATGTTTAATACATCTTTTTATAGAAAACGGTTTTGTAAGTTTAGGGTATTTATTTGTGAAGTCGTATTTTCCCGTATTCTATTATTCCAAACTTCATCGTGCTATGATAGAGATGTGTGTTGTGATGAGATAGGTCATTACCTCATGAACTATCTAAAGGTATAGTAAGAAAATAAGTTATTATGTCAAAATGTAAGTATATGGTATTTTTCTGAAAAAGTGCGATAAAAGTTACAAAAAATGATTCTTTTAAGGTGAAACTTGTTTTTATAGATTTATTAATGTTTGTTAAACAATATGTGAGAATATGGTATTGTCTTGTTAAAGAAAAGTATAGTTTTTAAAGAAAACCGAATCGGAAGTCGGACTAACTCCGCTTCCGTCGGCTTTTGGAAATGTGGATTTTTATAAAAGAAGAAGAGAGGGGAGAGGGGAATTACAGGCTTAAAAGAGAGGGGAGAGGCAGGAGAAGGATTAGGAAAGCATCGGAACGTCATTTCGTTGCCGGAATCTCCTCGGAAGTTTGTCGGAGCTTCGCCCTTTACTAACTCCACTTGTGCACTAAGGACTTGAGAATTTTGTATAGTTTTTGTACTAGAATTCTGAGTGAGAGGGGTGTAAAATGGAGTGGTATTTATAGGGAAATATTAGGGTTTGGTGTGTGAATGAAATGCATTTTAAATTTTCATTAAAATTTTATTTAAAGGGGTTTTATTATTCTCCATAAATGTGCCGAGTAAATAAACAATACTGGAGTTAAGGGGGTAGTCCAAGGGTCTAGGGTTTACAAAAAAAATTGGGTTAGGCCATACAAAAACCGGCGGCGTCGGCCCTAGCTTCAATCTCGCCGGTCCGATCTTTGGGTTGGGGGCTCGGATTCTCGTTACGTGTCTTAGTCAGTCTGAATACTAATTTGCACCTGTTTGTTTTAAGTGTGACTCTTCATTTTAAGAGCCGTGCACGTGAAAACTCTTGAGCTTCTAAAAATATTAAAAGAAATTTAACTAAAAATAATGTGGCTGATGGGATTTGGACTCGGGTGCTTTGTCTCAGCAGTGCAAGACTTTACCAGTGAGCTACAAGCTCCTTCTTGCTGTTTTAAAGTAAAACAAATTCTTATAGCATACACAGGATCGAAAGTATCCCAATTGTACATTAACTTTTAAAAAAAATTTATGTACACTGAAATTGGGGTTGTTACAATTTACTTTGAACAGTGAACCATCTTTAGAATTTTTTATATCCACTGCACCGTGCGGGTATACGTACCGCACCACAAAAGGTACCATCCAATAAGGTCTTAGCTTACCCAGATGAAGATGAAGACGGGTACGTAAAGAAGTACTTGTTGTTCCGGTGTGAATGTCTTTCGCAAAAGATATTTGTCATGAAATACCTTCGTCCAGTTCTTTACTATAACCGCGTTATCATAGGCTTCATCTCGAAGCTCGTTCAGCTCGTTTAATTGCAGCTTCCGATAGCTGCCCGCTTGGTCAAGATCCAAGTTAAGTTTTTTAATTGCCCACATTATCCTATGTTCAATCTCGACAGGCAGGTGGCAAGCCTTCCCAAACACAAGCCGATAAGGAGACATGCCAAGATCGGTTTTATATGCAGTACGAAATACCGAAAGAGCATCTGTCAGTTTAGAAGACTAATTTTTACGATTCTTAGAAACCGTTTTCTCCAAAATTTGCTTGATTTGTTGATTAGAGGCCTCCGCTTGCCTGCTTGTTTGGGGATGATAGGGTGTAGAAAGTTTGTAGTTGATTGAATATTTTCGCATCAAAGTTTTGAAAGACCGATTTCAGAAATGCGTCCCATTGTCGCTAATGATAGTGCGATGGTGCTCGAACCGAGAAAAGATATTTTCTTTAAGGAACGTAACGACAACCTTGTTGTCATTTGTTCGGCTCGGTATTGCCTCAACCCATTTAGAGACATAATCGACCGCTAAGAGAATGTATAAGTTCCTAAAAGAGTTGAGAAACGGGCCCATGAAATCAATCCCCCACACATCAAATATCTCTGTAGGGTGTTTTTCATCACCCCATTGAGATGGGAAATACGCGTTGCTTGTCTGGCGTATACAGATTTCCCCTGCCTAGGGTAGGCTGGGGTTTATTGATTATGGGGATCCGAATCTCCGGCAGTCGCGGACTAAACTGCCGTTAATTACCCCTTAGTTTTGGAGCGAGAGAACCTCCGATTGATGGGTAAAACTGGTCATGCGAACTCAATGTGCAGTGTGTGTTGTGTTTTGAAGGGGGTCTTGGATGTCTTGGGGGTCTCATAGAGTTTACGGGATTCCCCCTGGAAAAGAGGGAAAAAGAGGGGTGAGGAGCGTCCTAAGGACGCATGAGTGGAACGTTGATGCTGGGTGCCTACGGGTCACGTAAGTGACGCGTGGGCGCTGGGCGCCGGCGGGTCACGTTCCCTGCGCGTAGGCGCTGGGCATCCACGGGTCATGTGAATGGTGCATGGGCACTGGGCGCCCGCGGGTCACGTGCCCTGTGCGTGGGCGTTGGGCACCCGCGGATCACGTGCCCTACGCTTGGACGCTGGGCGCTAGCGGGTCACGTGCGTAGCACGCAGCCGCTGGAAACACCAATGGAGAAAGGGGCTTAGCCCCTTGGCTGGGAGTTGAATTCCTGAGGGGTTTTGGAGTTGAACTCCTAAACAGGAATTAGGTATAGATTTGGAATTAAACTCCCAAAAGATTTGGATTTGGAGTTAAACTCCTAAAAGATCTGAATTTAGAGTTAAACTCCTTTGAGAATTTGGATCTTGGAGTTGAGCTTCTCAAAAATTGGTTTGGAATTAAATTCCTAAAAAAGAGATTCTTGTTTGGAGTTAAACTCCCAAGAGATTTTCGGAGATGATGAAAGGGGACCCTTTTCTTCTCCCTTGAGCCCTGGATCTGTTCTTGAGCCTTAAATCTTCCCAAAATGGAATTTTTGGAGATGTGTCTCCTTCTTCCTTCTCTCTCTTGGCTGGATCTTGGAGAAAAGGAGACGAGACTTAAAAATCTCCTCTTTTAGATATTTGATGGGAGATCCGAGCTCCCCTTCAAGAGTTTTATGGTGAAAAACTATTTCTTTTTGGAAAAGAAAGAGTTAAGCTCTAGATTTAATTCAAAAAAAGAAGTAGGTTTAAAACTTTGAGGAAGGAGAAGAAGCCACATAACCCCAATTTTCGAAGGGAATGAATTATTGTTTTATTTTATCATGATGTTGCCTTATATAGGCTTACAAGTTTACATATAGCCTCTTGGGCTTTACAAAGAGGCATTTTGCCCATCCCATGCTTCATGTCCTTATTTCTTTTTGCACATGAGCCATGGGCTTTACAAAAATTTGGCCTTTTGCCCATTTATTTTACATTCATGCATGAAAATTACATCAAACTTATTTATTACATAATTTTCTTTTTGGTATGGGGGTGGCCGGCCGCTTCATGTTTGGGCTCGACTTGGGCATAGGCCCACTTGGATTTGACTTGGTCAATCGGGGTGTAGATTTTGACCCCAATAATCTCAACAACCAAGCTTCGTTGGAGCGGCATCTCATTCTTCCGTGAAATTCGTCCTATGAGTTGATACCATAAACAAGTTTTGCAATAATCATGTGCATTTTTTAATAGCGTTGGCCAATAAAAACAGCATTGCAAAACTTTTTCCACAGTTTTTCTTGGGCTAAAGTGGCCGCCGCATGCTTGATCATGGTAGAAGGACAACACACTTTTGAACTCATTATTAGGGATACACCGCTAATGATTTGATCGGGACAATATTTGAACAAATAAGGTTCGTCCCAGTAAAAATGTTTTACTTAGGATAAAAATCTGTGATTGTCTTGATTGGACCATTCGCTGTGTAGGATTCTTATTGCTAAATAGTTCACGATATCAGCAAACTAAAGTTCATAAGATATGGTCAAGAGGTGTTCGTCCGGAAAAGAGTCGTTTATTAGTAATGTCAATGTCTGCGAAGAAGGAAGTCGTGAAAGATGGTCGGCTACGACGTTTTCACATCCACTTTTGTCTTTTATGACAAGGTCAAATTCTTGCAACAAGAGGATCCAACGTATTAGCCTGGATCTAGCATCCTTCTTTGCGAAAATATGCCTTAAGGCGGAATTATCGGTGAAGATTATGACTGATGAGCCAATTAGGTAAGGCCTGAATTTTTCTAATGCAAAGACAACTGCCAAGAGTTCCTTCTCGGTGGTTGTGTAGTTCATTTGGGCATCATTTAAGATCTCACTCGCATAATAAATTACATGTGGCATCTTATCGATGTGCAGTCCTAAGACTGCACCGATAGCAAAGTCGGATGCATCACACATAAGCTCAAAGGGGTGATTCCAGTCGGGAGATGATAAAATAGGGGCGGTAGTGAGGGAACGTTTGAGAGATTCAAAAACAGCCAAGCAATCCGAGTTGAAGTGAAAAGTTGTATTCTCGGCTAAGAAAGAAGTCAAGGGTCTAGCAATCTTACTAATGTTCTTAATGAACCATCTATAAAAACCGGCATGGCCAAGAAAGGATTGTATATTTTTGACGCATTTGGGAAGAGGAAGGTTGGAAATGACATCTATTTTAGTTTTGTTAACCTCAATGCCATTTCGTGAGATGAAATGCCCTAAGACAATACCTTCTTGAACCATGAATGGCATTTCTCGCAATTTAAAGTTAGATTCTTGTCCTTATAGCGGGTAAGAACAGCGTTAAGATGACCTAAGCATTCTTCGAAGGAGTCTCCAAAGATGGAGAAATCATCCATGAATTTATCCAGAAAATTCTTGACCATGTCAGAGAATATACCCATCATACACCGCTGAAATGTAGCGGGAGTAATGCATAACCCAAAAGGCATGCATTTATAAGCAAAAGTGCCGAAAGGACAAGTAAAAGTTGTCTTATCTTGATCCTTATCGCTGATGGGAATCTGGTTGTAGCTTGAGTAACCGTCTAAGCAACAGTAGTACTCATGCCCAGCTAAGCATTCTATCATCCGGTCCATCTGGTTAATGAAGGATAGAGGGAAGTGATCTTTCCTCGTCACGGCATTGAGTTTTCTATAATCAATACACACCCGTCATCCGGTTTAGATGCGAGTTGGAATCAACTCATTTGCCTCATTAGTTATGACCGTGATTCCAGACTTCTTAGGGACAACATGAATAGGACTCACCCACTGGCTATCAGATATTGGGTAAATGATACCACTATCTAAGTATTTGACGATTTCCTTCTTCACCACCTCTTTCATGACGGGATTCAACCATCTTTATAGGTCACGGGCAGGTTTTTCATCATCCATCATATGTATATGATTTTCAACAATTAAGGGACTAATCTTTTTGATGTCCACCGTTGTCCAACCGAAATCTTGCTGATTTGATTTCAAGACAGATATAAGGGCTTTCTCTTGCTCTAAAACTAGAGAAACCGAGATGATGACGGGCAAAGTCTCATTCTCCCCTAAATATGCATACTTAAGATGAGACGGCAACGGCTTGAGTTCAAGTGTCGGCGGAGAGATGATAGAAGGTAGGGTAAGGGGTCGATGCTCGAACTCGATGAACTCCATGAGGGGTTCATATCTAGTGTAAGAGCCCGACGCGGACGGCTCAACTAACTCATCGGAAAGGTTAAAGGATTCAAACTCGGGGGTTGACTCATTGACAAAAGGGTCCCATGAATCAAGATCATCAAGGAAGGTGAACCCTTCGTATTCCCTATTCGTGTAAGAAGCGGCGGGATCGAACAATAACGCACTAGTAGCGTCAAGATCATTGTCGCTGAACAAAAACTCCTCGTATTCACAAGCTTAGGAGCTATCTCATGGATGTAACAAATATCTATCATATGAGCATAATGTTCGGAGGGTTGACTTCCTAACCTGAAAATGTTAAATTCAATTATCATTTTCCCAAAGGATAGGTTCATGGAACCATTTCGACAATTGATCACCGCATTTGTGGTTGTAAGAAATGGTCGACCAAGAATCACCGGAATTTGGTTCCATGGATTCGCCACAAGCCGTGCATCTAAAACTATGAAGTCCACAGGGAATATAAATACTCCGACTTTAATCAACACGTTCTTTAGCTCACTCTTAGGGTGGGTGATAGATCGATCGGCCATTTGGAGAGTATAGTGTATGGGTTTCAACTCTCCGATATCTAATTGCTCATACACAGAATATGGGAGCAAGTTAACACTAGCACCAAGATCGAGAAGAGCGGGATTGATGTTTTTACTCCCAATAGTTATAGAAATTGTAGGATAACCGGAGTCCTTACGTTTCTTTGGCAAATTTTGGAAAAGAGCATCACTCACATTACTCGCTAAGAAAACTTTTTTAGGTACTTGAGTTTTCCTTTTCTTATTGCACAAGTCCTTAAGAATTTTTGCACAGGACAGGACTTGTTGGATAGTATCCAAGAGAGGAATATTAATGTTAACTTATTTGAACATTTCCACAACTTTCTCCATTTGTGGACTTGGTTTGTCGGGCCTTAACCGGTTTGGAAAATGAGTTTTATTAAAAGTGGTTGGGTCCAACACTTGGGGAGAAGTTTGTGGAGATGGAATGGATCCCGAAACTAGAGTTGGGGTAGCATGAGAGGGGAATCCATTCAAGGAAGTGGATGGAGAGTTCGAGCCCGATAAAAAGTTTGAGCCCAGTGGAGAACGGAGAATGGGCTTGGAAGAAGATGATTGATTAGAAGAAGAAGAAGAAGAAGTAACCGGGGTGTCATCGTTGTCATCAACTTGTTCTCCAACATGGTTGTTCAGCATTCTTCATGATCTCAATGTAGTTATGACACTCATATTATGATTTTGTTGGTTAAGAATAGCGTTAGCGTTATTTTGGGTGGCTGGGATTAGGTAGAGGTTGAGAAGAAAGTTTTACTTTCTCTCTTTCACTCATTACTGCGTTCAACCGTGCAATTTGTGCTTCGATTGATTTGATATTTTCACTATGAAACGCAGTGTGTTATACTAACGATTGGATAGACGAAGTTAGACCAGCCGACGTTTGAGCGGATTGTTTAATTAAGGCTTCTAAGCTTCTCTCGAGTGCAGAGACTTTGTCGGTGCCGGCAGGAGGAACATTGTTTTGTGATTGGAAAGAATTGTTATAAGGAGCAAAGTTATTGGCTGGATTTTGAAATTGTTGTGGTTGAAAGGGCTGCTGAATTTATTGTTGTGGTGGTTGGTGTTGCTGTGGAGAAAGTCTTTGATAGTTGTTTTGATTTTGGAACTAATTTTGATTTTGGTTTTGATTTTGGTTTTGGCTCCAAGCAAAATTAGGATTCTTCATCCATCCCGGTTTATATATGGAAGAATAGGGATCGTTTCTAGGTCATTGCTGAAAAGCAGTATTAGTTTGTTCTTAACCTTGAGACGGAGGATTCAAAGGATATTCTTCAGTCAAATATGATGGGTCAAAACAATAACCACACATGGTTTTGGGGAGAGAAACTTGGTTTAGGGAGGCTGGAGAGAATTTTCTCTCAATAGCTTCGAGTTTCTTTTGCATCGCAGCCATTTCGGCTTTCATTGCGATGGAAGTATCGAGCTGATGGACACCTGTCCTAGATGAAGTTGAAGATGTTGTCGTCGGTATTGTGCTCTTCCACTGTAGTGTTTGCTCGATGAGATCTTTATGAAATTGCCACGCATTCTCGTCAGATTTTGACATGAAATGACATTGACAAATAGTTTCTAGTATTTGTTTTGTAGCTAGATTAACGCCCTCATACATAATTTGGCAAAGTTACCATTTTTTGAATCCGTGATGAGAGCATTGGACAAGAAGATCTTTGAACTTTCAAAGCATTTTCAAAAGGGTTTGGTGGGAAGTTGAGCAAACTGGTTGATCTCGCTTCTAATGCGGGCGGTCTTATGATTATGATAGAATATTTTAAGGAACGCCTTAACAAATTCATCGCAACTGGTGATGGAATGTGAGGAGGTGCTATAAAGCCATTTCTCCGTGAGATCACACAAGGTAAATGGGAGAATACGTAATCTCATAGCATTCCCAGACAGTTGGGTGGTGCTCATCATTGCACATACGTTTTGAAATTTAGTGATAAAAACGTAGGCATCCTCATATTCAAGCCCGTGAAATTTGGGCAACAAGTTGATGAAGTGGAGTTTAATTTCGAAGTTATCCTCATTGGCTGGTGGAAGAGACAGACATGTAGGAAGGGGTCCGCGTGTGGGGTAGTATCAGTCTTGGAGAGCGATGCGTGGTGGAGTTTGTGTGGGAGGTAGAATTTGCGCACCAAGAGGTGGCGGCATCGTGGGGCTGTTTATGCTAAAACCCGATAGAGGCCCGTCCATCTCGAGAGACGTGGTAGGTGAAGGAGAAGAAGACGGTGAAGAAAGTGGGGAGAAAGATTTTAAGAAGGCTTTTCTTTAGCAAAATGACGGACGTAAGATTTGACTCAACCAATCACAAAAATGTACAAACAGTCCCTAGAGGTAGGGCCACCTAGGTCAAATCACTAGACCGCTCTTAGACTTCCAAAGGACAAGACGTAGGATAAATTCTCTATCACCTCCTTATCTTTCTTATAGCCAGGTAAGTAGGAGGTATCTGCTATACGAATCACCGAAATAACTGGCCTAATTAAATAAACCATTTGCCTTAAACACACTTGCCTTAGACACTACAAGAAAGATACGGATAAGCAACAGATTACTCATGACCCTACTCTGTTCTAATTGAGTGCGATTGTCCTTAGAAATTTCGTCTAGATATTTTTTTATTAATTTAAGGTGATTCGTATGCTCGTTTGTGATTTTTGGGGCTTAAGAAGGGTAATGAAATCCCCACCTAATCTGAATATGGGTTTCTTACCCCTTAATATCAGTTTAAATCATGCAAAGCAAAAACACACAAAAATCTAAAACATGCAAAAAGATATTTTTTTTATTTTTGGCGCTGTTTGCAAAGAATCCTGCAAGGAGAAACAGTGTATTGGAGCTTTAGAGGGGGTGAAAGGAAAAAAGAAGGTTACCAGAAAAATTTGGAGAGGAGATGCAACCAAAGCGCCGTGTTTCCGCCGTCAACTGCACACTTTGGCCACGGTTTCGCTGCTTCTTTTGGGCCAAATTGTCCAATTCTCTGGCACTGAACTCCTAATTCTTTTCTCTCCTGGCTCAAGCAATTGTATTCATCGTAAACTCAACTAGATGCTCAAGATTTCCTGCACAACTCGAACAAATATCATATATCATATCAAGATGCGGTTTAACATTTTTTTAAATATTTTTTGTTTTTATTTTTATTTATGTTAGATCATCCTGAATAATAAGAAGAATAAAATTATTGTCTCTCCGGCAACAGCGTCATTTGATTGTCGTGAAATTATGTGTCTTTTGTCGTTTTAAATACTGCAATCAACACGGTATCGCAATAGTTAGCCGCGGTGAGTACGGATCGTCTACAGGGAGACTGTAACCATATTTTTAGTGTTTTAGATGAGTTGATTCAGAAAAGGTGAATTTGTTTTATTTTCATTCTAAGCATGAGATAACAATGAGAAAAAAGAGGCTTATTAGGGTTTTAGGATTAGGTAGTTAAGGGATGGTGATTAAAACAATAAATCTTTTTTTTATCTTTTAATTATTTATTGCTAAAGGAATAGAAATGAATGTGAATTAGGGTATTTAGAGGGGTACTAGGGATTCCCCTTATTGACCCCTGTCCTTCCATTAATCTCTATTAAACTCAAGCCTCCAATAAAATAAGTATTAACCCACTCTCAAATCGGGGTCGCAACTATCATGAATTGATAGTGTGCCATAATAGGGGGGTTAATATTTACTTGGTTGGAGTTTATAATAATCAAAATATAAAAAGAATATGAGGGACTTATCATCTTTTATACTCCCTTTTCCTATAACCTTAACAAGCGAGAATTTGCTCTCTCATTATTACAATAAAAGGATAAAAAAGAAAGATTGAAGAATGATCAATATATGCTAACTAGCCCTCACTATAACGAGATACAACCTTTGAGTATTATCGCATACAAATAATTAAATTGGAAAGAAGGAGAAAAGAGTTTTATTTTAATCAACGAAACTAGCTATTAGATCTTTCACGATAGCAGCATCATGGTTTCAAAAATCGTTGAGAGAGAGATCGTAGAGAAAGAGAAAACATTTTAAATATCATTAACCTAATAATAACAGTAACAAGAAAGATAAAAAAGTGTAAGTAAATAAAATGCAGAAATTAAAAGAGACAAGAATTAAATAGAACCCTACCTTTTATTGATCAAACTCGAGCTTCATTACAATTTCTTAATGGCTAATGAAAAGAAGCTAAAAATAAAAAGAAAAACCCTAGAATCTGAAACCCTAGATGCCTCTTTGTTGGGTGCTCTCGCTGCTATTTATAGGCCTTGAAATCTGAAACTCTAGCGTCGAAGTCGTTGTACACGAGAAGACGAAACTGCCCCCTAAACCCTAACTTGTGCGGCACTAAAGGGGCGGAGGATCTGCAGTCATTGGATGGGTTTGGCGGCGGTTTCGCGGTCTGGAGATGGGTTTGGGCTTCCAAACTTTTTGTGTTGCGTTCTCGCTATTTTAGATGGTTTCTGAGCACATAATATCTTGTTTTTACTGACACTGAAATTTGCAGGGTTGACTAAGTTGACTTTGACTTTAATTGCATCGGTCTGGTTTTACCTCTAAAGTTCGTCACTCGCTCCAAACCTGTTTCCTGCACTTATGTAGCAAACTCGGATTAAAAGCACCAATTTTATAGGCAATATTATAAAGAATGGATAGTATTAAAATGCAATTTTATGATGTAAACAGGGCTCATCAGGCCGGTGTAAAAATGCTTTGGTTGACTCATAGATACTGTCACGTCTCGCTTCCCAAAAGACGGTAACAGGCACGTGACGATGTCCGCGACGTATTTATACCGAGAAGTGGTCCTTCCCCAAAAAAATATGTTAAGCATATATTAAGCGACGTGTATAATCTAACAAGAATTATATGAGAGTATAAATCCAACTCCCCACTATATTTCCAAGTCACAAAGTTAAAAACAAAAGCCAACAAGTCTAAAATAAATACAACGAAAGTAAAACTGGCAAAGCATGAACAATAGGCATACTGAAATAAACAAAGACTGGCGGATGATAGTAATTCGCCTGAAATGACAGCTGAGTGTAATCCCTCTCTGTTGGCTCGATCTCCCCTGTCACTAACCTACCTGACAAATATTCCCAAAGTAAAAAGAAAAAGAAGGAATGTCCGTCAGTGAACTTGCGCTCGATAAGTCCCCAATAAGGTATGATAATAAAATAAGGTGATATAATGACAAGTATATGAACAAGTGTATGAAAGTAGCATACTGAGATGAACAAGTATGATATGTTAAGTAAGCAGGGCAAACTATATAAGCATGGAAGTTTTACATAAGCATGGCAGTTTAGTATAAGCATGGTGTCGGTGAATCATAAGTATAACCAACGAACATGAAGTGACTGATAATATGGTCTAAAGATGTCACTATAAAGTACGCTAATCTAATGCCAGTTCGAGTGTAGGCGTTAACCACCGCAGGAGAATTCTCAGACTTAAGGCTATAATCCAGGAGCAAGAAAACACGGGCTCGAGTTAGTGTACCGCTTTGATAAGGCAACTCAGAGACACGGATTCAAGAGATTCAGGTGTTAGTATTGGACTCCTGAGATTCCCTAGATTGAACTCACAACTTAAACAATGACAATAGAGGTCAAGGAATTCATATACAAGCATGGAGAGAACATGTCAGGAAAAATATGGTAGTGTAATTAAAGTGTAGGTTTCATATTCTAATGCAAGTTAAGGCAGGGCGTCCAACTGCTTCATGAGATTTTATACAGAATGACAGAATACAGGAATACGAGGGACTCCGAAGCAACTGAATGATGCATCCTCAACTACCCAACACCCTCCAATAAATATCGGTCATGACCAATTCTAACGTAAGTTAAGGTGTGTTGTTCAACCACTTTATGAGATTTTATACAGGATTACAGGAATATATGAGTACATGAATAAATGTAGGGGACTCCAAAGCAGATGAACTACTTATCCTTAACTACTCAACACCTCTTAAGTTATAAAGAAATACACAAGCTTTATAAGAATCCATGAATACGTTAGAGTGTTACAAGTTCCAGTCATATTTCATGTCAAGTTCAAGTAGAGTTCATATCAGGTTCATGTCGAGTTCAGGTCAAGATAATATCTTACATATTCATGACTCGAATCAAGTCATGTCAAGCATGCAGTACGTTATTCACATGATTCATATTGGTACAAAAAATGAGAAGTCACAATGATGAAGTGAAGCAAGTTCAATATCCAACAATAACCAGAAAACAGTACTGTAAAGAGGTATTGTGAACTACTAATTATTCAGGTCAATTGAAATATGAAAATAAATAAGAAACATAGCCTTAGGTGTTATGCAAATGTGGGTTTAAGTCTTGCCTAATTACGACTACTAGTTTGGGAGATATGTGCGTTTTCGTATCGCTGCATAGATCAGATCAGAATCTGTCCAGCCCCATCGCACATTTTAAAGATGTAGTTTGCGTTATTTTCCAGGTTTTCAAGTCTCAAAAATTATTAGCGACTTGTAGGTATTTCGGTATACCTATCCAAACAACTAAGTTCCATGCGATTTGGATTCCTGAAGCTCTAGTTATGGTTAGGTTAACATCAGGGTTTAAAACAACAATTATAATTTTTGAACAGCAACTATAGAGTGTCTTTCATGGCATATATCGGGTCGTTCTATACATTTCTGAGTCACCAAATATATAAAAAATTTATAGGTCTGTCAGTTAGGCATCCATACATCTAAGGTTTGTCAAAAACCAATGTCAGAAGCTTGAGTTATGTCGTTTATAAAAACAATGCGCCATTCATGACAGAAACTGTCCAGATTGGTTACCTAAATTAAAAAGACAGAACACTATAATTTTCGTCGGTTTTCAGAAAACCATTAAAACTAAGAAAATCTTGACTTTTCGTTCTAGTTATCCAATGCACTTGAGTTTGCTCAAAACAGATCTTGGAAGACGGAGCAATCGGTCTGCGATGGTGGCCGATAAAAACGGTTTTTCTGATTTTAAAACAGTGGCAAAAAGTCATGTCAAGCCCAAACTAAATCCCGTTTCGATTTCTGAAAATTTGTTTAAAATGAATATAAAATTCTATGTAATTGTTAGACCTAGTTCTCTTAAATTCTTCAGTTATTAAACTTATATTTTGATCTTTTTCCGTAAAGGTTTAGTATTGAAAAGTTGATTTTCACGACATAAGATTCCATTCAAAATATACCTACGATTGAAATGCTAAAAGACAAGAAATGCATTGGGCTTTGTATGAGTCTCGTTTATACAGCGAACCATCCATGTGAAACATGTAAACGAAACAAGTACGTGGATCGGGTCATCTCACACGTATATAAAAAAAAGACAACATATACTAGAACTTTATTCTAAAAAGGAATTTTATAAATGACCTATTCTACGAGATGGCAAGAAAAATTCGTTTGGTATTTGATTCAAGTGTTCTCATGACAAATTAGTACTAAACGATTATTTTGCAATTATCCAACAAGGAACCACAATTACTAATATTCAATTATCTCTAAATACAAAACATGAAGACCACTACTAAAATTAATCTATGAATTCCACTCAAGCATTTTATTTTAAAAGTTCATTTTAATGGGAAAAAAACTGACGTAGGATATAAGCAAGGAGTGGCTACATGATAAGAGACGAGATTTAACAAGGGGTAAGAAATAGGGACTTGATCGTGACGCGATACGGTATAATAACCGTATCGCCGATTTAAGAGAAAAGTTTCAATCGGGAGACTTTTGGCAACCTGAGGTATCGGGGATCTTCGAATTTCCTATAGGTGGAAAGGGATAGGCGCAGTAGAGTTTTGGTAGAGATGATTTCAGAATTTTTGTTGTAATGGAGGGGGACGAAGCAATTAAAGAGAGATAGGAGTAAAAATGATATTATAAAGAATTAAATATGAAGGATTAATCAATTCCCGTTACAGAATTGATTTGAGCGTTTTGGAATATAAAAACCAAATGCCCACGCTTTAAAGGACTCATGCTCAAATCTGAGCACGAGTAAGTCCCACACAGCCGCTTGGAGCGGTCGTTTGGCCGCCCGGGTCGATCTTAGCTTGAGCGTTGGGCTCGAGCCTCGATTCCCTAGCTCGTGCCATCCCATGTGATCCAAAAACATATATTATTTTTCCTATGTGGTCTCAGGGCCTCGTATGCATTGCCCATGAATTTTCGGGGCACGAAAACGTTAAAAAGAAATCAAAAGAAAAGAAAAAGGGCTACTAAGTTTCGAACATGCGCAATATAGGATAGCAGTGTAAAGACTTAACCACTGAGCTACAAGGTTGTTCTTGTACTTAGTTATCAAAAAATAAATATAACTCAGTACTCGAAAGGAAAACGGTATTTTATTAATGAGGAACAGTACAATGGTACACGTATTTTAGGGTCGTCACAGATATGGCTACTGTTGGCCAACTATATTCGCTGACTACCTTCGCTATGCGAAGGGGTGTCAAGCTTGTCAGAAACATGGGCCTATCCAGAGTGCACCGGTTGCTGACTTCAATCCAATGGTTAAGCCGTGGCCGTTTAGAGGCTGGGCTATGGGTTTGATCAGTATGATCCATCCACGTCCTCTAAGGGGCATACGTTCATAATTGTGGCCATAGACTACTTCACAAAATGGGTAGAAGCTAAGCCTTTGAAAACCATGAATCAGAAATTAGTCATCGAGTTCGTAAATGAGAATATAATTCATAGGTTTGGCTTACCAGAAAGCATAACAGCCGATAATGGAACCGTGTTCACAGGCCAAGAGGTGTTGGAATTGCAGAAACCTACAAGTTCTAGGTTCATCATTCGACACCATACTACGCTCGGCCAAACCGAATCTACTAATAGGCCGCTTAAAGAGAATATTCAAAAAATGATCGAAAACACAGGGAAACTGCGTGAATGGAATAAGAAGTTATCGGAAATCCTTTGGGCCTACAGGACCTCCCAAAAGACAAGTACCGGGGTAACCCCTTTTTCTCTTACCAGTGGCCATGATGCGGTCCTGCCCATGGAAGTACAGGTGGCCTTTGACAGACTTAGTAAGCAGCACAATCTAGACTTCAATTTTGCCATGAATACATAATTAGAAGACTTGGACGAATTGCGCTACACGGCTCTAGACCGATTTCAGCTTCAGAAGATCAAAGGACCAAATAACTACAATAAAAATGTGAAGTTGAAATCTTTTTAGATCGACGATAAAGTTTGAAAAACTATATTACCGATCGGTCACAAAAATGAGTTCAGTAAATGGTCTCCTAAGTGGGAGGGCACCTACTTAGTCTATGAGGTGTTGGGTAAAGGGACATACCGGTTGCGAGATATTGATGGTCAGATCCATAGCCGGCTTATAAATGGAAATTTTTTAAAGAAATATTATCCAGAATTATGGGAGTCACACGATACAGGACCGGTGTAACGACCCTAAAATTACTATACACTTTTATTGATCCAATATTAATAAAAGAGTGTATTTCTATTCTGGTTTCGAGTTATAAGTTATTTTTGATAACTTATATTCAAGAAACTCCTTATAGCACACTGGTTAAGCCTTTCCTCTGCTGTCGCATAGCCTGCAAGTTTGAATCTCATCAGCTCCAATTATTTTTAATATTTTTTTTTAAATTTTTTTGGAAGCCCAAGAGTTGCACATGCATTATATGGAAAAACGAAGAGTTGCAAATAAATCAAGCAATAAAAACGAGACATAAATACCCAGATGAGTGCACTGCACGAACCCCGAGACCAAACTCCACTTTTGGACCGCTGGTTTCTTTATTTTGACAGCCACCGGCGGTTGATATGGCCCTAAATCCCCCCTTTTTTTTGCCTTGCATCCCTCAGCTTCCCACTCCAACTTTTTCCTATTTAATTTTCCTGCAATTAATCAGAGAACCTCAGACCCTTCATCTACCCCTTTTACTCTCACTTTTAATACATTTTTATTATCTCTTTAATTTTTTTACACATATATTTAACCCTATAAATACTTAGCCTTTCTCCTTAATTCTTCTCCTAGATTATTCTGAAAATACCACTTAAAATTCTCTCTCTCAAGTCTCTAGCAAAGGAAGTTAAGCGCACAAGTCTAAGCCAACTCCATCGCTCAAGTTCATTCCTCCGCACGTTAGCTACCTAGAGTCCATTCTTGTGCGCGTAATCGGAGCCAAGCTCAAGTCTCCACGCACCGTAGGTCTCGGTTCCTCAACCGAGACTTCTTCTCTTCTTTTCCTTACTTGTTCGAGTACAAGCAGAAACTGTAAGTCTCCATCCATATCTCCCTTTTTTCTTTCTATCCTATATTCAAATTTATAAGTCTCAACCCTCTTGACTTCTCTTTTTTCCCCTTCTTACGCCACCATCAAAATACGACTTTTAGTTGCTAACATCACTTTTAATATAATTGTTGTAAAGTTTTGACATATCCATTATAGTTTTATATTAGTATTAATAAGAAATTATCATTTACCATCATACCACCAATTACATGTCATGTTTCACCTACATATCATATGAATTTAAAATGAAAGTTTGTTATTGTCAAAACTACCCTAGAATGCATGTAACACCAAACTACCATGAACTTATAGAGTACCCCTTATTCAATAATTAGCATGTATACCTTTAGGAAAATTAACGGGGTAATGACCTACCCCACATGCACACTTTTAGATTCATAGCACGATATTTTGATTAGAATTTTCTAATTAAATGAACCAGTTTGCATTAAAATACAACATTATTATAAAACAAGCTTTTAATTGATATTTTTGAATTCTTGGGATTGCGCCTCTACAACCCTCATTTGGGGACCTGCTAATGGATGGTACGGATCATTGCATATCTTTTGGGATAATAGAGCGAGATGCAGAACTCCTCACGGGGTATTTGGTCTCGAAAGGAAAAAAATTACGTTTTTTAAGAAATACGACTTTTCTAAACAAAACTAAACTTTGAAAAATTATATAAACTATGAATCCATATTTTAAATAAAAACAAATTATGAAAACTATATTTTTAAAATAAAAGATTAAAAGTTTAATAAAATACCAACTAGTTTCCAAAAGTAGTAGTTTTCATAAAAATACCGTAAACTTTAAAAATTAGGTTTTTATCACTAAAATACCACAAAAATTAAAATACATCTTCATAAAAACTCTAAATATTATAAATCACTCTTGAGCTTTATTTTTAAACAATATTAAAGTATTTTCATAAAAACCCCTCGAGAGATGTAAATAATGTCAATACAATGTCAACACTCTAAGGACTCTAGATTAATATATGTTTAAACGGTATCATTTCTCTTGAGCCTCAGGGAGCCGGAGAAAGTGAGTGCTTTCCTATTCAGGTTAGAAAACTTAACAGAGTTATCAATGACAATTGTCTTGGAAAAAGACACAAATCCTGCTGTCCATATGCAGCAGTTGCCCTATTACTCCCGAACTTAAGAAATTCAATAGCTAAATCCTTTCATAAGATATTTACTCTAAGCTGAATACAAACTCAACCAGGATCCAAACTTTAACACAAACTTGAACCCTTAATCATGAACCAGAACACTTGAATTTGAATATCGTAAAACTTGAATACGAGAATACTATGACTTGACATGAACATAACATGAATACCAGAAAATAATGGCTGCTATTGAGACTGACTTGACTCGAACCATGAATGCAACTTGACATGAATACATAACATTTGACACGAATACATGGACACTTGACACAAATACTTGACATTGACATGAACTCAATCTTGCACTTGATGTATTCATGGATTCAAGCAAGGCTGGTATTTTTAACTATAACCTAGAATACACGGGGTATTGGGGTAGTTCAAGTGCGAATCCAACAAAATCTCAGGAGTCCCCCTAGATCATGAATCTATGTCTACTAACACAAGCAATCTATTATGAAGGCCCGTATTTCCTTGCTCCTGGATTATAGCCTGTTGAATTTAGAATACTTCAACACTAGGTTGAATTCCCGTTACCAACACTTGATTCGGGACTGTGGTTCCTTACCCCTGAATTACAGCCTATTGGGTTCGAGAACACTCTTGATATTGGTTGATAGCCACCCTTGAACTTACGTTAAATTAGTTTACCCATGTAGAAACCTTTTAGGACATGTACATGCACTTCATGTTCACTATACCTACATTACACGACCATGATATACTGTGCTCATGTTACTTTGCCATGATATATATAGAACTGCATGTTAAATAGAATTTCCATGCTAACATTAAATGACATATTTAGAAACCATATCTCATAGTCCATTGCTTCATGATATCTATTTTTCTTTGTCATTATACTTTTATACTTTACACCCTTTTTCTGGGGTTTTACCGAGCGAAAGTTCGTTGACGGGCATTCCACCCATCTTTGTTTCTTAGAATGTTCATTAGATACTGTGAAGACTGAGGAGGTGGACACCACATAGGAGGAGAACGATCGGATCATGAGTTAGGCCTTAACTAGTTATTCTTTTCTTTCAGTTTATGTATGCCACCTGTTTATACATTTCTGTTCTTGTAGTTTCCTTTTCAATTGAACTCATGTATTATAATTGTATCAAGTTTGAATGTAAATAAAAGTGTTGAAATTTAAATCTCATGTTATGTAATTTTATATTGCTTATTTTATACTTAGCGTATTTACTCCGGGAAGTGACATTTTCGAAATAAATACGTCGCGGGCTTGTCACATGCCGTCACCATCTACTGGAAAGCGAGGCGTGACAACCAGCAAGAAAAAAGATGTTCCATTGATAAGTGAAAAGGTCCAAGGTCGATCATAAAAGATCGATCGGCTTAAAGAGAGTACATTGCAGAGCTAACAGTGAAGAAAAAGTGTGGTCAGCCGGTCTAGTTCAGCGGAAGAGGTGTCGAAACCAAGACCGAGTGCTTCATCAAGGGATGTAGTTTCGCGACTGAGATCACCTAGGCATTCTCGATTTTCCTGGGTATCAGGGATCACCGCGAGTTCTTCCATTAGTCTGTTCCTTCGGGCGTGGGCCGCAAACAGTTCCTTCCTGACCGGTGTGAGCTCATGATGGTCGTCTCACTGTTCAGCGCCAACCAACTCTGCCTCATAGAAGGCTAGATCGGCATCCACATGTTCATCACAGAATACTGCATTTTATACCGCCCATTCTTACGCTCGGTTGTTTATAGGTAGGTGCTTTTAATCCGTGTTTGTTATATATTTGCAGGATACAGGTTCTCGGTTCTAAAACGGTGAAATTCATGGAAAACACGACAAAATCCGGGTTCCTGCCAACCACTGAGAAAACACGGTCTCCGCTCGTCATCCGTATGTTGCCAGATACCAGTTTAGGAAGACAAAATGTCAAATCAATGTCACCTTCATGCACAAGGCTCAATGGCAACAACAAGTTCCAAGAAATCTACGCGGAGCTCGAGGCAATCATGACAAAAGACATCCACAAAAAGTCCACCTTTCCTTAACAGAAATTCTGGAAGAATTGTGAATGTATTTTCAGAAAATACATATACCAGACAACAAAGGACAAGAAACCAGGGAAGCACAGAAAATCAGATCCCCTAATCCCACTATAGGGCCGCGGATCCGCGGCCAATAGGGGGTATTGGCGGCGGATCCGCGGCCGTACGGCCTCGACAGAGTATCATCTTTTGGGGGCTGTCTGGTAATTTTATCTATGGTCAGATGGTTGCCCTAGGGTTTCATTTCCCTGCCTATAAATACAGCAGAACTTGCCAAGCCTTAGGGTTCATTCTTGTAGCCTCTTTTGTAGTTTTTTTTGTATAGTTCTTCTTCTTCTTCTTCATTCTTTTTCCATGAAATTGTAGTGAGAGCTTTTGAGTGGGAGATTAATGAAGATGAGGGTTTTGTATCATTCTCTTGTGTTTCTTCTTTCCCTTGAGATTTTTGCTTTCTCTTGCTCATCCAACCTCTTCATTGAGCTTGAATGGTTAAGGGTTAGTTATTGATCTCAAGGGTCGTATTTTCTCACGGTACTAGCACTTCATTTCACATGCGTTCTCTACCCTTCCCTTGATCTTGCAACCTCTTCATTGAGCTTGCAAGTTTAAGGGTTGGCTATTGATCACATGTTTGTCTTGAGTCCTAGTTTCGTATTCTTTTTATCGCTTTTTATTATTCGCAATTTATTACCTTGTCTTTTATTACTTGCAATTTACTTACTTGCAATTTTATTCCTTGTACTTTAATTACTTGTATCTTTTCTTTTCTTTGTTCTTTTCTTTTTGTCCTCTCTTTTTGGTTCTCTTTTGTGAATGTATGTAATTATTGTTGTTAAGATAAAATACGGTATTATAAGTTAACATTTCTTTGCCAATTCCTTTTCCCGTTATTTTCCATTTGAACTTCGCCCAAACCATACGCAAGCGCTCCGTTAGGCACCGTACCCTGACAAGGTAACGGTGATTCCTAACCGCGACCGGTTGCGTTCGGTTTGGCCGGAGGCGAAAGCAAGAGACAAGAACGGAAGGACAAGGGTAAATAAGCCGGATTCCACGAATACCGCGCTTAAATCCCCTAATCCACGTTGTTGCCAATTGCTTAGATTCAATTGGTCAAGACTCGGCTCAAAGGTTTTGAGTACGGATTTCTTTAGCTTATAATCTCATATCTTTTCTTAACAACTTTATACTTGCAAATAATACACATAGGTTAGTCTGAACAAACATACAAATTCTTTATTGACTCGTCTAAGACAAGAAAGGACATACAACCATCTCCCTGTGGACCGACCCGTGCTCAACCGGCTAGCTGCAAAGCGACACCGTCCTGATCGCGGTTACACTTTAATTCTTTGAACATCCGACACGCCAAAAGCGTGCGATCAAATGGCGCCGTTGCCGGGGAGACGGTAGCGTAATTTCTTTCTTGTTATTCGGGTTAATATTCTTTTTGTATATATTTATAAAAAAAAATTCTTTTTTTTTTTTGATCATTTTTGTGGGCAAGTGTGCAGATTTTTGCGTATTTGCAAACGGCAATTGTGGGAGCAAAGTATACGTTCAAAGTTAAGGTGATTAGGAAGTATAGTGCCAAAGATCCGGGTAGTTTGACCCGCGCAAGCGAACTTTTCAAGCTTACCGGATTTGATTCAACGGGGGTTTCCTAACCCAAAACTTAACAGTACGTATTTTACTAACACCTTCTTCTCAAATCCGACGCATCCAATATACTATTCTTTGCAGGATTCTTTGCAAGTTCGCTAGCAAACGCTAAAAATTGACTAACCCGTATTTGTTGCAGCGCCGCGCTTAAACTAAACAAAACGATTGTTTGATTCTTTATAGAATTTTTTGAATTGCGCATTGCATACATTAATACGGACTTAAGGGCAAGCGAACCCCACAATATACGGTAAAGGATTTCATCACCTTTTCCGTGGCCCACAAATCACGAACTTGAGCATAACGTTTACCCGCACAAAATTTAAAAGAAACTAGACTTTAAGCCTTAAGGACTTCGCGCTCACTAGGAGAAGTTAACTGTATTTAGAACTTTGCTTAACGGTATATTGTTTACGGGGTGTCTAGGAAAGTGTTAACGGCGAAACCGCCAAAAGAGAAAGGGTTATTTAATTAAGGAACTTCGCGAAAGCGTTGGAAAACCTCCCCTTATCTCTGCACTTACCTGGCCTCGTGATCAGTGTATCTTGAGCCTGTTTCTCGACACAGTTTTACTTCGACAATCAAGTTCTGGAGCAGGTCTAGTTGACCTAGGTGAACCCTAGAACGATTAGGTGTGTGGTATTTTTGTGTCGTGATTGTTTTTGTCAATATTCTTTTTTGTGTATATTTCATTCTTTTGTTAATATTCAAAAAAAAAAACACATTCTTTTTCCCCTCCTTTTCTCTACCTTTCTCTCTCTCTCTTCATATCATGGGTACCCCACCTCGCAAAACTCTTGCCGAACTTTGGTACCCACAACCAGAAATAACTTCCTACGGTTCTTGTTTTGGCCGAACTTCGAACGATCCATCCATGCCAAAAATTTCATTGAGAGATCGGATAGACGCGTCTAGGACGAACAACTGGACCCCGCAATCCACTTCGTATCAACCGTTTCAAACATTCACCCCTTCTTGCGTTGATACCCCTTTTGAAAGTCCGGTTGTAACCCCGAGACCAATGTCTCTTGCTGAACGAATTGAACAATCCCGTTGCCGAACTTTCACTCCTTTCACCACTACAAATTCTTGGGATCAACAATTCCATTCACCTTCTTATCCCAATGTTGATCCCACTCCTGTCCAGCCATCCATTTCCTACCAATCCTACCCTACTTTTGCACCTTCCGTAGACATTACTTCAGAACAGCCGTTTGGGAGTTTTCAGTATCCAAATAACTTTGAATCTTTTACTGAAACCCCATCACAACCCATGTCTAGTCTGGAACAGTCGTTGGAAGACTTTAGGGTAGCGTCAAGCCAACAGATGATGGATTTGAATGCGTCCATGGCCGCCCTCATACAACCTACTGACCCGGTAGCTAGTTTCCAGCTAGCTCCAAATTTTCCAATGTATGATGAGGCGGTAGGACAGGCTGTGAATTTGAGTGGAGAGAGTGAGCTGTACCCCCTTCCAAATCAAACCTACCCATCCCAAATTGAATCCCACAACTCCTGTTTTGAAAGTCTATCGAGTATCCCACATGATTTATCAATTGAAGATAGAATGATGAATGAGTTGTGTGACTTCGTAGTGTTTGATTTGCCCGATTGTGAAGGGTCCCTTCCAAGTGAAACCATACCTAATCCTTTTGACCTCCACACCTATATCTTAGAACCAGAATCGATTAATATCCATGCTTTTGATGAGGTGTCAGAGAATTTTGATTTTCACTTGATCGAGGATATTGACGCTGGGAACATTTTGGATGATGAACCCGTAGATTTGGCTGAGTTCGTCTCTTCAAATCATCATCCCGGGTCTTTAACTGTTTTTCCCGAACTTCATATGCGTCTTGATATTGATGATAAAGGCATGGATGAGATAAATTTTGAGGAGAATATTGAGGATAGTTTTGAGGATGAAACAGTTTTAATTGATGAGTCGGATTTTCCAATTCATCCTGTTCCTTTCATTGACTGTGTGCACTCTCCCGAAACCCTAACCGATACCCCTCCTCAACCACTTCCCTCCACCCTTTCCATCGTTCCGACCTTGCAAGAACCCGTCTCACTTTCATTTACTATGTTTGGTTTACCAAGTTCGGCGTACCCATGGTTTCTCACGAACCTTGAGGGATTTGAACCCATTTCTCGACGGGTAAATATATTAGCACAATCGCTTTTCACACATCGGTCATCACAAATTGTGCTAATCTATTTACTCCATTTGCACCCTCAAGTTCGTATTCCACTTCTTTTTCCCTTCCGCCATTCTTCTTCCTTTCATATACCGAGACCGTATCCCGCTTCTCTTCGCATACGGTCTCGCGTATTGTCCTTCTCTTTTCTCTACGCCTTCTTCCACCAACCTGTACATTATAGCGATAAAATCTTTGAATGGTTGGTGCTCACTTTTGGCCTGTGTAAGGCCTTGTATAGCTTGATACTGTTCTTTCCCCCCTAAATCCTGAATTTCAACGCGTAACAGTGGAAACACTGTTTTACTTAAGTTTGGGGGGGACACTTTTTTGTATATATTTTTGTTTTCCTTTTTGTTTTGTATATAATTTGTTTCTAGGGCGCGCCGGCAATTTTTTACCCTCTTGGTATGGCCTGACAGTGAGGGCACTGTCAAGTTTAAGTTTGGGGGTGTGCTCGGTAAGCTTTCTTCCTTCGCATTCATATGTATATTTTGCATCTACATATTAAATCCATAAAATCCATAAAAATCTGAAAATTTTCTAAAAATATAAAAACTTTTTGTCAAGTTAGCTTGTGGAAGAACTCTGATTCAACATTCGACGGTTTTTGTTTGAAAAAATAGGAATAACTAAATCTTATGTTTAGATTTTGAAAACCTGAAAGATAACTCTCCTTTGAAGTTAACTATAGCTGATATACGTCTTTACATCACACTACACGTGTTGTGAGTCTTGGAAATTAGATGACAAGTCTTTTATGTTTAAAAACTTTTAAATAAGATAAATGATTTTCTGAGGATCAAATAGATTTGTTCTGAAATAAGTAATATATCAAGAATAGTTTATGAAGTGAGTGAATATGAAGGAATGTTATTGATGCCTTAATTGGAACTAAGTCTGAAAAATAACCCATCTGAAACTTGATTGGAATGATTACACACCGAACCCACTAAACACGTCTTTTATCCAAAAAAATAATTGAACTACCGGTTATATCTCCGTTCGTATTGAATTATCATGATTTTCACGCCAAACTGTCTTTTGTTTTTGGACCTAGGTAACTTGAGTAATTAAGTCCGCTGGGGTGTTTCTACACCTAATGCCCTAAAACCAACTGTTTTGGGTGCATTGGCCCAAAGCTCGCTAAGAAGCCTAGAAAGTCCAGATTAAAACAAAATCAAGCAAGTGTTCTCTCCGAGTTAAAATTCCTAACGGTTCTTTGTGTGAGAATAATCTTGATAAAAGACAGGCTTTTATAAAAAAAAATTTAACGGAGATATGAAGGTTTTATTCTATGATAAAGACTATTGCACGTTCACAGAGGTGTGTATGAAATGAAAAGAAGAAAAAGGTGGAGTGAAGAATAAGACCTAGTTTCCTGTTAGGGAAGATAGAAATTCTGAAGTTGAAACCTTACTGGAAAACGAAACTTGAAAAATGCTTAACTCTTTATAAAACTTATGTGATCCTTTTAAAATTGTTATCTGGGCTTTATTGTGCGACATGATGACTTTAATCGACCTTTCTGGAACTTAACGGCACTATTTGCACTACACGTAAAGACATATAAAACCTGTAGTTAAATAAGAAGCGAGGTGTGAAAACTAAAGGTTCGATAGTCTAGACTTAGGATTATAAAATTATTATTTTCTGAAACAAAACTTTAGGGTTTGAATCTTAGTTATTTTATGATACTAGCTTGACAGGATTTTGTGGGTGTAATCCGCTGAAAACCCTCAGGAGACAACACTCCTCCTACTAGGGACACCTAGAGGTTTAACGGCTTGTTGCACGCGCTCAGTGCAATCGCGTTCCCTGCGAAAGTGCGGTTATCATTTTATTTTTGTGAATAATTGGTTTTGCTCGGGACGAGCAAAAGTTAAGTTTGGGGGTATTTGTTCATCACAGAATACTGCATTTTATACCGCCCATTCTTACGCTCGGTTGTTTATAGGTAGGTGCTTTTAATCCGTGTTTGTTATATATTTGCAGGATACAGGTTCTCGGTTCTAAAACGGTGAAATTCATGGAAAACACGAAAAAATCCGGGTTCCTGCCAACCACTGAGAAAACACGGTCTCCGCTCGTCATCCGTATGTTGCCAGATACCAGTTTAGGAAGACAAAATGTCAAATCAATGTCACCTTCATGCACAAGGCTCAATGGCAACAACAAGTTCCAAGAAATCTACGCGGAGCTCGAGGCAATCATGACAAAAGACATCCACAAAAAGTCCACCTTTCCTCAACAGAAATTCTGGAAGAATTGTGAATGTATTTTCAGAAAATACATATACCAGACAACAAAGGACAAGAAACCAGGGATGCACAGAAAATCAGAGCCCCTAATCCCACTATAGGGCCGCGGATCCGCGGCCAATAGGGGGTATTGGCGGCGGATCCGCGGCCGTACGGCCTCGACAGAGTATCATCTTTTGGGGGCTGTCTGGTAATTTTGTCTATGGTCAGATGGTTGCCCTAGGGCTTCATTTCCCTGCCTATAAATACAGCAGAACTTGCCAAGCCTTAGGGTTCATTCTTGTAGCCTCTTTTGTAGTTTTTTTTGTATAGTTCTTCTTCTTCTTCTTCATTCTTTTTCCATGAAATTGTAGTGAGAGCTTTTGAGTGGGAGATTAATGAAGATGAGGGTTTTGTATCATTCTCTTGTGTTTTTTCTTCCCCTTGAGATTTTTGCTTTCTCTTGCTCATCCAACCTCTTCATTGAGCTTGAATGGTTAAAGGTTAGTTATTGATCTCAAGGGTCGTATTTTCTCACGGGACTAGCACTTCATTTCACATGCGTTCTCTACCCTTCCCTTGATCTTGCAACCTCTTCATTGAGCTTGCAAGTTTAAGGGTTGGCTATTGATCACATGCTTGTCTTGAGTCCTAGTTTCGTATTCTTTTTATCGCTTTTTATTATTCGCAATTTATTACCTTGTCTTTTATTACTTGCAATTTACTTACTTGCAATTTTATTCCTTGTACTTTAATTACTTGTATCTTTTCTTTTCTTTGTTCTTTTCTTTTTGTCCTCTCTTTTTGGTTCTCTTTTGTGAATGTATGTAATTATTGTTGTTAAGATAAAATACAGTATTATAAGTTAACATTTCTTTGCCAATTCCTTTTCCCGTTATTTTCCATTTGAACTTCGCCCAAACCATACGCAAGCGCTCCGTTAGGCACCGTACCCTGACAAGGTAACGGTGATTCCTAACCGCGACCGGTTGCGTTGGGTTTGGCCGGAGGCGAAAGCAAGAGACAAGAACGGAAGGACAAGGGTAAATAAGCCGGATTCCACGAATACCGCGCTTAAATCCCCTAATCCACGTTGTTGCCAATTGCTTAGCTTCAATTGGTCAAGACTCAGCTCAAAGGTTTTGAGTACGGATTTCTTTAGCTTATAATCTCGTATCTTTTCTTAACAACTTTATACTTGCAAATAATACACATAGGTTAGTCTGAACAAACATACAGATTCTTTATTGACTCGTCTAAGACAAGAAAGGACATACAACCATCTCCCTGTGGACCGACCCGTGCTCAACCTAGCTGCAAAGCGACACCGTCCTGATCGCGGTTACACTTTAATTCTTTGAACATCCGACACGCCAAAAGCGTGCGATCACCACATCTTTGATCATTTCGGCTAGTTAAGAACGTCCATGCTCTAAATCGTTTACATCGGAGGTGAGCAGGTCAAATGTCTGATAAAGAGGGTTCTCTTCATTTCGAGAAAGCGAGGCGTAGAATAATGTCCTCTACTGAAGGAATACTCAATGCAGCAGGGGGAAGAAATGGATAAGGTCTGGTCGTTGATCGTTCCCAGCGAATGGAAGAACCGGAGACGATGAGAAACTCCTTCGCAATCGGAGAGTAACGGCTTGTCAGGGAATGCCAGCATCACGACCAAGACAGAGCGCATCATTATCCGACGAAGGGATAACTCACTACCCCTTAAGGGATTCTCCTTCGTAATGGAGAGACGATGAAGGAGAAAGCGTAAATGTGATAATCAGAGCCCGAAAGTTCCTCTTGAACGACTTTTTACCGCCAAAAACTGGACTGAGACATGGAGACGTTTAGCCTGAATTTAGGGGCAGATTTTATATGAACATATCCATCCACGTCTCCAAATATACCAAGTTGATTTATGGCACCGTCTATCAGAGGTTTAGATAGATGCGACCGATATAGCAGACCTTATCAGATACCCTCTCATTTGTGAGGGGTTTTTTGATTATGGGGACACTCTTCCCCGCAGGCATAAACCCCTGCAGTTAATTACGTTATCGCGTTGCGATAACAACTTTCACCTGCTCCAGTATGTCACTTCGTGTCATGTTATATATTGTTTATTATAGGGTTGCCCTTGGATTGTATACGGAGCCTAATCTTGTCATGACCGTAGGGCGTGGATTAGTCCAAATCCGTACATTAGATTTGGGGTTTTGAACTTAGAACATAGATCTCATATAAATGAGGTCCATAAGTTCATGGGTTTAAGGATCATTAATCTTGTTTTAGATTAAGATCGATGTAAACATGTTTAAGGACCATTCATCTAGTTTTAGATTAAGATCAACTTTAAACAAGTGATTAAGAATCGTTAATTTAATTTGAGATTAATATTAACTCAATCAAGTGAGAATATGGGCTCAAAAAAGTTTAAAGCTTCACAAACTTAGCCAATTTTGGCTAAAGATTGGGGTTCTGCGGTGCTAAGCACTCAATGTGCAGCGCTCACGTGTGTTTTACGTGAGAAGCTGAGCGTCTCAAGTGCTAACATGGACATCATGTGAAGTACTGCCTTCATGTGGGCGTGACATGGTTTTGTTGGTATCAGAGCGCCGGGTTTAAAATGAGATTGCAGTTCCAATTAGGGATCTCTTGATTAATATCTTGTTTCTTTGCCTTTCACTTCCCTATAATTCTTGTTGCATCATCACATCCTGCTGCTTTATCTTATCTTCAATTATCGATTATATATCCTATCTTGATCCTTGTCTCTTACGCCATCTGAAAATTGTTGTTTCAGGACTATGCCTTCCAACGACTTTTCTTCCACCTCCACTTCCCATAGTCAAACCACCGAGATTTTGGGACTGCAAGGCTTGATGGAAGCCCTGGAGCGAACAGACGATCTCTTTGCTGAAGAATTAAGAAGGCAAATGGCTCAGGCACCAGGAGGAGTCCCAAATCGTGGGAGATTCCATGTTTAACAAAGAGGAGGTGTGCAGATAAAGCTCCCATTAGTTCCTCAGCAGCAGAAGCAGCGGAGAACCTAAATTTGTGGTTATTGCAAGAGGCCATGACACCTTCAGAGTGACCGTCGCCTGGCTAAGGGGTAGTGCCTAATTTGTGGATCCGGCGAACATCTTGTCAATGGTTGCCCTCGAAGTAAAGAGCTGCATAGAGGAAATTCGTCAACGCCTTTCACATCTATTTAAGTAACTTGGTTGTTTTCGTACTTTTAATTTTGAGGATGATACAGACCCAACACAGGATTCAGACTTTCCTTACGAGGTCACAAAGATTTAGATATCGACGTGGAGTTATCACCTTTTCTGCTTTCAATAAAGACATTACTATTTATTTAGAAGTTGTTTCTTTTCGTTTAAATCTTGTATCTGTTGAACTCATTGGTTTAACTGCAAAAAAATTGTAAATTGTGATTAAGTACTTTATTTTTATTCATTTACTCTAAGTACTCTTCTATTTTCAGATTTTTCAATAGTTCTAATTTACACTGCATATTTTATTTTCTAATGAATCTTTCATATTATCGTTCTTTTATTATGTAGTTCTATTTTTTTCATGCCTTTTATTTTGATTTTATCTGCTTTAATTACAAGATGACAGCTCGAGTTATTTGCTATTCTATATTTTCTTTAACGTTTTATTGTTTAATATAGTATTATCATTCATATTCATTTATTTTGTTGGTGTTCTTTTGTTTAACTCTCAAAATTTATATTATTAGCGGTTTTGGTTTTTCTTTAAAATGGGTTTCATCTTGATTTTCTACATAGTATTCTCTTTTCTTTTATTCTTATTTATGCTAATTTTCTCCTGAGTTTATTTATATCTTTCACTATATGTTTTCTTATTACTCTGTGTTAAACTTACTTGTTCCTACAAAGTCTTTCCTCTTCTTTCTGAAATGTTTGATTTTCATACCACTTCATCGATTTTCTTCTCTAACTTATTTGTGACCACTACATTTTAGAATTTTTTATTACTATGTTCCAGTACATGTAATATGATTATTGTATTAGTATATTTACGACTGCTTATTTACTTAACTACTCTGCATTGCGGGTTAATATTTTTTTCTTCTCTTTAATACTCTGTATGCTTAAGATCTTCTATTACTTATTGTTTTTCTAAATCTTTTGCTGGTTGCTTTCAATACCTCCTTTATACGAATATATTATGTTACATATTGTTTTATCTAATTGTTTTTTTCATATTACTAATGTTTTCGTCAGATTTGAGGCACTTTCCTTTTCTGTTTTAATCTAGTGATATAGCTATATATCGAATATATTTTGTTTTGTAAATTACTATCAATTTAGATTATTTTCTTTTGTTTCATGTCATCGCTTTTAGTTTGCGTTTCATTTTTGTTGCTTCCACGACAAACTCATTTATTTTTATTTTTATTTTATTTTGTGTTTTTTTATCTTGTTCTTTACACACACACACACACACACACACAACTCTAATGAGTACTCTCAAGTTATTTTTGTAGTTACCTTGGTTCCTATTAAACATTCTTTCATTATTTTTTATTATTGTCATTCTATTTTTTTAAATTGTATTTGTATATATATAGTTTATTACTATTAATTGTTATGTCCGTATTCTTACATATGACTATTCCTTTTTAACTGCTCTATTCCTTATATACAAATATTTGGTTTTTTTTCTAGTTGCTTTTTGCATGACCTTTATAACATATTGTTTATTTTAATTTCGAGAACGAAATTTTCTTTAAGAGGGTATGAAGTAATACCCAGTTTGTTTTGTACTCTATCTCCCGTATTAATAATAATAAATTCTTTTAAATTATTTTCCCCAAACGATTTTTCCTATACTTTTCCTCTGACTCTAATTCCTTAATTACTTCTGATGAGAATCCTATTTAACCTTCTATGTTACCTATTTTTCTTTATCATATATTTTTCTTTATATCATTTCTATTTTATTTTTCCTAATTTTCTAACTCTATTTACTTAAAATATCCAAAACCCTACCCCAAACCCAAACCCGGCCCAGCCCACTTAACCTGACCCGACCCGGTTCCACTCCCCTCTCCCTCTCCCTCTCCTTTCTCTCTCCCCCTTCCTTCTTCCTCGTAACCTCCTCCCTCGACCCCGTGCCCCGCTCACCCCACGACCTTTTCCTTGCCATCCCAACTACCCCGAGATCCCCTCAACAACCTCCCCTCATCTCCCTCAACCGCTCTCTCTCCTTCTTAATTCCTTTATCTCTCTCGCATAACTCTCTCTCTCTCTCAAAAAACTCAATCACTTTCTCCCTCAATACCATCACAAGCCTTCTCTCCCCCTCTCGCCGGCCTCATCCATTATTGCCCCCTCTGAACCTCACCACCGACCTCGTCGCCAACACCTCCCCGATTGCCACCTCCTCTCACCTACGTCCCTACGAGCACCACCCCTGCAACCGAGCCCATCCTACTCCTTCCCTCACTGTACCATGAGACCTGAACCACCGCCGCTTCTAACACACCACCGGCCACCGTCATTTGCAACCACCTCCTTCATCCTAAGTCACCTCAACAGCACCACCACCCTCTCCTTCTTCCTCTTCGCCAAACCCATCTTTGCAAACCCATTGCAAGCCAGCTCTGATTGGCACCGACGACTCCAGCCTACCCCCGACCTCCTCCAAGAGCTCCCTGACCTCGCCGCAAGTGAACCCACCGCAACACCATCCCAGCTTCCTCTCATTCCTCAAGCTCTGTTGCACCAAACCAGTGCTCCGCACATACGCCGTCTCAGCTGCCATCGACAACGTCATCTCCTCCCTACATCGCCACAGCCAAGCCCTTCATCTCTTTAAACAGTACTCTTGAGCTCCTTACCCTGCTGCAACCCAACGCTGGTAGTATCCTCCCTGCCGCTGCCACCGTGCGCCAGCCGCACCAGCCCTATGCCATCACAACACTTGCACCGTGCCATGATCGTACCTCCAATGTGCCAGGTCCTCATGCCCGCTTCCCTGAACCACCGTGCCCACTTCGAGTCGCCCTCGTGCCTACCTCTGTGCCACATCGTGCCCTGCACCAGTATCACATCATGCCCACTTCATGCCCGACCCATGCCCATCATTGTGCCCTTTTCGTGCCACGACAACACTCATTCCGTACCTAGTACCGTGTCACGCCCGCATCGTCACCATGCCAGTACCGTATCACGTCCGTGTCGCCATCGCGTTCAGTACCGGGTCGCCACACATTGCGCACGTGCCATGCACCGTGTCCAGTATCATGCCGTCTCGTATGTCGAGATGAATTCTGCACATTGTATCGCTTCTATATCAGTGACCGAATGCAAATGAACCTCTTACTTGTTTTTATATGCTACATTTATAGAAATTAGACCTATTAATGTTAATTAAACTATATATATATATATATATATATAATTGTAGTGATTCATCGTTTGGGTTACAACGACGCCTCATGGTTATTTGGGTTTTATGTTGATTGAGTGTAACTGAATTTAGAACCAACTCTAAACATATAAGGACTATAGTGATCAAAATCGCATTCGATCCGGTTAAATAAATAAGAATCTCAATAGTTGAGAACATTTGTGCTAAGTATCCGTTGTGTTTTAATTGAATCGAACCCGATTATAAGTCCATGTTTTATTTACAATAGATTCGTGATTGTTAATGTGAACCGCGTAAAAGGTTGGGATCAAATAGTTAAGGCATCGAACGTGAAATGACACCCCAATAGGCGTCATCAAATCTGGAAAATTACTGTACTTGTCGCATTATTAAATTCATTGTAAATTAAATAAAAATCAAAACATTCTGTTCTTGGGCTCATATTGAAGCCAACTCGATAACCTTTAACCCTATCTAAATAATTATTCAAATTGGTTAGTTTATGATATGGAAAATGCGAGAGAAATACGGCTCTGGACTGTAGTCCATAGTAGTATTTTATGTTAATTCCTGTTTTGAAACACCTATCCACCCCTGTATAAATCTGAAAATATATAAAGGCCCATACCATCGCGTAGATAATTAAGTTATCTAACTTATGGTTCTAGTCTTATTCAATTTTACTGTCGTTTGATATTTTAATTATATTTTAGTTTGACGACATGTCCTGCAGTTTTCTGCAGTGACAGTTTATATACCTTGACACTAAACTAAACGTACCTCCTAGTGAACAGAAGCTATTACTGATCCGCTTGATGCGATAGAAACCTAACAGATAGAGATAGGTTTTGTTAAACTAGAGGAACACTTGAATCTAAACACAATCTGTAGTAAATAGCGCGTGAAGTTGGACTTCCAATTATGAAACTGGAATTCCAGCAACTAATCACTGATTTAAAATGATGATAAATCCTTAACCCAAATTCCTTGATATGAAACTAATTTTAGGGCTTGTTTAATCAAATATACTTCATATGCCTTTTATATTATTTTGCTAAATTCTGCACGTGTGATTTATAGTGAATTTTGAAAGTTATATGACACTGGCTACCCATATTTTATTCGATCGTATTTGATTGCATTCTTATCATATCATGTAACTATTATACCCTCATTACTAGTGACCGCATACATTGATGTCCTAATGACTGTTTTACATACCGAGTGATAAGTGTTAGTGATTGGATTATGACAAGTGCGTTAGTGTAAAAGCGTGACTGAATAGTGGAAGTGACGTATACTTATACACAATCAGCAGAACCATTTAGTTATTGCATTGTTGACGCTTGTGGGGCATATATAAATGTAATATAACTGGTATGGGATGAGTATGGAAGCACTTATGTTAGTTTCATAGGTAAGATATCGAGGACCGTCCACTTATCTTGGATACCAGTCGAGACATACTTGATGGAGACCCTGTCTCCAATTCTCGCGTAGATTTGTCATGGAGCGACTAGTATTTAAATTCATGGTTGGTGTTTGATATAGACCACGGGGTGTGGGGTAGTTTGAGTGTAAGTTCGATCAACGGAATCTCAGAAGTCTCATTGCCGGCATATTTCATGATTTCGTGATATTGTTACGATCGTGTTACTGATTCTTACTGATCATGATTCGGGCCCGTGTTTCCCTGCCCCTGGGGATTACCCTTAGGTTAGGAATACTTCTACGATGGTTAACGCTCATACTCGGATTGAAGATAGGTTCAGTGACTTGGACCTTGAGACCTAGAGGCTGATAAGGCATTGCTTTGATTATTGATCTGATACACTTACTTTACTGTTACATGTACCAGTTACTTCATGCTCATGTCATTACTCTATACTTACTGCTTCATGTTTATCATCATTGCACATATTATATATATATATATATATATATATTGCTATATTGCTATATTGTGTCGCCCTGACGATCTGAGTATGCATGCTCATAGTGGGAAGTGAACTTAGCGCAGATCATGAACTACCCTCTTCGAGGATATTGCGGAGATCTAGATCAGCGGCATCAGAAATATCTTTTTGTTATCATGATTTGGTTAGTTATATCTTTTGCTTGTATCCGTTGCACTCTCATTCATTTATATATGATAGACTTAGTGACTGTATATCTCGTTATCTGTGTTAGATTACTGCTTATCATATACTGCTAGAAGCTGAAGTGTGACTATGGCATGATCTTTCCTTGACCGTAGGAGTATAGCTGGTTTAGTCATCCTTCGTATTCTATATTTTGGGAAGTGGGGCGTGACATTAACGATCACCAAAATCATTATTTTGAGGATCTAGGATCAGGTTTCTTCAAGAACTAAGTTATCATGTTTGGGAAATAAGTTCCTGAAGTATGAACTCCCTCTTCTTCATGTTCTCGCGTCTATGTTCTTTCCAAACTTGTTCTTCCCTGAATTTTTGATTCTCAAGAATAAGATCTTCCCTACGAGAATTAAATTCTATTTATGGAAGATCTATATTGTAGATCTCAGATCCACAGAAAGAACTAAGTTCTTATGAAAGGGTTAAAACCCTTGTATGATATGATGGGTAAATGGAGAGATAGTTTTATCTCTATTTTTACCTAGGTATTTTTCTGGAAGGAGGAAGATGATCTTCTTCAAAGAGAATTAAATTTTCCGTTGCCGAAGCTTGTGGATAGCCTTCTGTGTTTTTACAAAAACTTATGGAGGGTCTCCTTTTCTTTTGCAGAAAGTTTATAGGGGGTTCTGCTTTCTCCTCGAGATTCAATCTCTTGGGTCCTCTTTATAGGAGAAGGAAAAGATCAATCTGTTGGAGGAAATCTCTTATTGAAAGATCATGATTGATTTCATAATCAATTGAATTGATCCTTAAGATCAACCAGTGAATTTTATTCACCGTTGGATTTTTAATCTAAAGACTCTCTCTTTAACAGATAAGATCATTCTTGTTTGTTTAACAAGATTAAGAAAATATTTTTCTAGGATAGAATTTAATTCTATTAGATGATCGATTGGTGATTTTGTAATCACCGTTGGATCTTTGATCCAAGGGTCCTCTGTTTAACAGAGAAGATCTTTCTACTTTAAGAAAGATCAGGGAAATATTTTCTACATGGAATTTGATTCTATAAAAAAGAACACTCACGTGTATTGTACGTGGGGCGTTGGCCTTTAGCGCTCACGTGGATATCACGTGAGAGCTACCAAGAAGCTTCCAAGTGCGCTCACGTAGATATCACGTGAGGCGATGCCAAAAGCCTGGCATGTGTACTCACGTGGATATCACGTGAGGCGCTGCCAAGATGCTGGCAAGTGAGCTCACGTGGATATCATGTGAGGCGCTCACATGTTTAACACGTGGGAACCAATATAGGATTTGATCCTATCTAAAGCGGCACTCACATGCTTTGCATGTGGGTGCGCACATGTTTAATACGTGGGGGCTTCCTTTTATTTTTATAAAGGAAAAACAAGCTCTGGACGACCTTCAGAGGAACGTTATCAGCAATAGTGTCGAGGAATTTGCAGCTAAGGCCACCGGGGTTTGAAAAGGAACTAGCCATGAAGTCGGTGGTGAAACCTAACTGGTAGAAGATGGTCCTTTTCATAGACATTTTGGTCAAAATAAGCATTAAATACGGTGATCAAAGCGTCGTATTCCAGATTTGACAACACACAAACGCTAATCGAGAAGGATGATTTATTATGCTCAGAAATATGGAATTCAAGGAGAGGCCTAATTAATGTTATTGTTGATGAAAATAAAAAAGATGGTTGATCATAAAAACTGATCAGCTCGAGCAGGAAGGGACGGCCGATCACAGAAGAGATCGATTGGCTTGACCAATAAAAGCAAAACAAAATAAAAAAAATTATAAACATACGGACCCCCCGGGGGAGAGCGCTTAGATAATTTCTCGAACTCAATCATAGCCTTGTTAACATGGCGGGTGTGAAGGGCCACCACCTGCTCGATAACCGGCTCCATCCTTTCCAAATAGGCGATATTCCGAGCATCGGCCTCATGAGTAATGAGCGCTTGATCAAGGCGACAATGCATGGTGTTGCGCTATGCCTTTTGGCGCCCCAGAGCCACCTCAGTATTAGCAACCCGGTGATTCCACTCGGCGAGTTCCTCCTCGGATGTACGGCGTGAGATAGCAAGGTCGTCTCTCACGTTCTTCAGCCTGTGAAGCTCGTCCACAGGCTCTTGTGGGTCTTTAAGTCCTCCTCCAGTTGAAAGAGGACATGTCGATGGGAGAGCATCAGCACTAAGGTACCACCTACCTCCATGGATACCGACATAGACAGGAGCCCAAGTTCTTGAAAGGCATCCAAAGTATGCTGGGTCTCTTCCCGAGCTCATTTCCTGGGGAAGGGTGGGTATAATGGCCAGGACTGAGCGAAGTAGAAGGAGAACCCCCAATGAGCCAATAGGAAAAGAGGTGCAGACCTGCTCGCAAAGTGGTGAAAAACATGTCGTATTGGTCCAGAGAAACGTTATCGAAGCCACGGCACACCGGGTCCAGGGGCAGCAGGTCCCATATCCTATTGAAGACGTCATCCCCGTTTGGAACCGGACAAAGGGGTGTCATGAAGAGGGCAAAGTTGCGTAACACCCAGCTACGGTCAAGGAGATCAGTGCCAGGGTAGAATATAGGTGGATCCTCAAGGCGGCGGCGTTGAGAGTTCATCGTAGCCGGAGGAGAGGCATGATGTTTTGACATAGAGAAATTAAGAAGTTAAGAAGAGAAAGATATTGGTTGTGAGAAATTCGAAGGAGATGAACCGCATATTTATATGATTTTGCGCAAACTGATTCAGATTCATATAAAAACTGTTCGACATCTAAAAGACGCCCAAATTTATAGAGAAAATGGTTCATTTTAAAGCAAATCTTTCCAAATCCCAAAATAATGATTACATAGAATCTTCATAAAAGATTGGTAAAAGGTTTCGACAAATGATTTAAAGCAGGTATGCTATCAAAATGAAAGTTCTAGGCCGATTCAACCAATTACGAAATTACAAAGATCAATCCGAAACATGAAGGTCGACCACAAAACATCTCGGTCAACTCAACCCAGTCAACAAAAGAGGTCAAACAATGCATCTACAAGCTAAGATTGTCCTTCACTTCTGCAACCAGTGTCGGCGTCTCCGCGTCGGAAATTTCAAGATGTCGACGACATGAACGGAGAGATTGTTTTTGCCCAGAGTGACCCTGGGCCAGAACGGCGTGGTGGGCTCGCAGGTCCTCCCTTATTTAGGGTTCGTTCCGAATCCGATCTTCTACCTCGATAAGCCTCTGCTTAGTCGCCTCAAGCTGGATATAAAGACCTTCGATCTCACTGGATGCACGATCCCGATCATCTTGGAGAATGGGAAACAGGTTCTTCAAGTCTGCCGACAATTGTTTATACTCGTAGAGCAGATTTTGGTATTGTACCATGACTCTAACATTGTGATCTTAAAAGGCTTGTTCCCCCATGAGCTGCTCCACTAGGTCCTTTACTTCGCCGACCATGTTTGAGAGGGGTTTAGGTAGCGTTAGGTGGAGAACCCTGTTTAGTACCTTTTCTAAGAAAGAACGGGATAAATCCCTGATCGGCCCGGCTAGAGCGTCTAGGATCTCTCGTAGATTGGTGCGTATTTCTTCCAGGACCGATATGGTTGGAGTGACGCTAGAACTAGAAGCCTCACATGGGGATGAAAAAGAAGCAATTTCGGTCAAGGGGTAGGAGCTGGCTGGGGAATGATAAGATTCGGCCTGGTTGTCGTTTGAACATTAGTTTCCTAAAAATATAGAACACATAAGTCTCAGGAAGGGTAAAATATAAAAGAAGCGGCATAAACAATTTCATATTTTACCTGACGATCGAGGGGAAGCGATACCTGATCGTCAACTATGTTAATGATAGCCGACAAGGATGAGTTAAGAGCAGGAGCGATAACCTCCGCATTGAGCCTGGGCAAACAAGGGACAAATTGTTAATACGGCATCAAATGCAAATATAAAGAAATGGCAACGAGATCAGAATTTATATACCTGTTGTTCTGCGCTGTAGCTAACAGGAGCGGATGAACTCACGGGTGGGGGAGCGCCAACGCCTTGATTAGCAACTTCTTGCTCATCTTTAGGAAAGGGGGCTGCAGGAACCATACCTTCGATACCAGTGACATCAGTCGAGGGGGTGATGAGTTATCATTAGCCGAGGGCTCTTCTATACTGACACACCTTGGTCTGCGATGTAGTGGCTCCTCCTTGGAAGTGACTTCTTCTACTTCTCCTTCATTGATTTCTCTTTCGGTGCCCACATCGTAATCCTCTGGCAAGGGTGGTAGACAAGCCACCTGTTACCGGGATAAGGAAGAGGGGACAACCTGAATGGTAAGAACGACTAGGCCACGTGGGCATTTTCTTAAGGCCTGCCTTGGATTTGAGGGCCCGGCAGCCTTTTCCTTGCCATTTCAGCTAGAGGAAGTCGAGGAAGTTGTGCCCGAAGTACCAGGGGTGGCTAAAGAATGAGTGGTTTGTGCCGCAGTAGAAGATCGGGGTTGGTCAGTTGGCCTTGAAACCTCCTATTCGATGGAGTTTCGGAAGAGAGAGAATGGGAAGCTGAGGTACGTGAGATAGGACCTGGTCATAGAACAGAGGAAAGAAACGAACCCAGAATGATGACCACCAGAAGGTAAAGGATGGGAGTTGAACAACGTATGAGGCCGAAGAAGGTTTGCAATTAATACAGTGATTGGCAGTTCTCAGTTGGGTGTATAAGAACTCGGAGATTCCCTTTACAAGATCAAAGTCAGGAAAGATAGGGTCTCGACGGCCAAAGGTAACCGAGGAAATGATGGGAACATGGATTCCCTATACCAAATTGCCGAGCGGCCATTGTTCATATCAAATTTTTGCACTTTTATACCACTCATTCTTGATCGCATTGCATATAGGTTGGTGCTTTTGATCCGTGTTTGCTAAATAATTGCAGGTTACAGGTTCTTAGTCCAAAACAATGCAAATCACGAACAATCACGACAAATTCTGGAAAAATGCCAACAAACGGATAAAAATACGGGTTCCGCTCACCATCCGTCAGGTGCCGCTTACCAGTACAGGAGACATGCACAAAGCAAGAGGGTAACCGCACAAGGATCAAGAAGGTAACGTGGTGCTCGAGGAAGATCAAGGCAAAAAAAGTCCATTCATTTTCATTTTTGGGACTGTTGTAAATCTGGGTGTAATTTGGAATGATTCTGCAAATACAAGTGTACCAAGAAGAAGAATAAAGCAACACAATAAAGCCTAAGAAAAATGATGCACCAATTCACACATTCGACCGCGGATGTGTGAAAATTAGATGGTTTGGGCGGCGGAACCGCGGCCTCATCATGTTGTCACACGACAAAATTTCTGGGGTGTTTTGGTCATTGTATTTAGGGTTAGAAATAGACCCTAGGGCATCACTTCATTGCCTATAAATACTCCAGTTTAAGGGCAAGTAAAGGATACATATTTTTACCTAGTTCTAGTTAGAATTAAGTGTATCTTCTTCTTCTACTTCATCTTTCCTCCATTAAAAATTGTGTGAACTTTTGGAGTGGATGATTAATGAAGTTGAGAGTTTGTATGTTCATGTCTTACTCAATTGTTAACTAGTTTTACTTACTCGCTCTTATATTCTTAGTAGTATAAATTGTTATTTATCGGTTTTCATTTCATCTTTTTCTTTTTTGGTTTATCATTGCAACCATGATACTCAAGTGCGATTCTTGTTTAGGTGAGATCCCAAGCAGTTAGTTTCCATCTTCTTCCTCGTTTCTATCTTCTCTACTTGTTTTTTATTCTCCTTTTTATATAATGAGTGAGTAGTTTTCTCACTTGTTAGGGTAAGATAAGGAAAGTTTGAGAGAAGGAAATCTGTCATGCCTCGCTTCCCAAGATACGTAACTATGGCACGTGACAAAGCCAACCATGCTATCTATGGCTAGGAATCATCCCTCCACAGCCATATTATGGCTGTCTATAGGATATCAAGAACAGTAAAATATATAATCTAGCTAACACATGTCCATCTGCCATAATAAATAAAAATCAAGAAAATGCATAAAGTGGAAACGAATCAAGATCCAATAAACAATATCCGAATCACGTCCCAACATGAGCTCACATCAAAGGAAATAAAACCGCGGAAATAAATAAACTAAATATCTCTAACAATACACGTTCAACTCCTCATTGCTCGGCTTGATTGCTAAATTACTCTTGATTTGCCTGCGATAAAGGTAGAGGAACTGGGCCATACAAAACCAAGACGTCAGTGTGTCATAATATTAAAATAATAGCGATAACCTGGATATGATGCTATGATTAAATATAAATGTAAATAATAAATACATGTATAAAAAAAAGAGGTATCTGTATGTGATGTGTATTCTAAAAACTGTGCTTCTAGGTTACTTATTCTAAAAGTCTTTGAAATCAATTTAATGGAATCGTCGATGTAACTCAATAGTATCTCGTGCGTGCCCGGGATCACGGTCAAGATTCTCGGGCTGAATCTGAGACGTGCCGCTAAGAAGTAAACAAGTAACGTGTACAGATGAATAATGTCAGCAGCATCATTCCGGGGCTAATCGAGCCCGTAAAGACTGATCAGTATAAGTATCGAACTGTTAAGTTATAAGTCAAGTTTCATTATTGATTTCCCCTTACTCCCTAGGTTTTGTGTTCAAGTCAGGTATTGATGATGTAAATCTAATGTCAACACAGGATCAAGCAGGTACAAGTTTCGTCTATGCAGACAACAAGTCACATCCATCAGGACAACAATCAGGATTATTGGCAAAAGTAATAATATCCAAGTAACAAGTCCGGTAATGTGTCGTGAATATATCATGTAATGTATATTACCCAAAATAGATGCCAAATGTGAAACTGTAATCAATATTGGAGCACGGTAAACACAACTGATGCCAGGATGCATATGTATCTTTCTGTAATAACCATTATATGTCCATTACCATGTATGATGCAATCTAGATAGCATATTGTACCGGTATAGTAGTATAATGATATCATGATGTTCCGGCATGCAACTAGATATACTATTATCAATACGGATACAAACGAATACCATAAAACTATAAATCAGTAATATTTGCTGAATAATAAAACACATGCACTATTCTTATTCATATAATTATTTATGTAATAATATAGCATGTTGTAAGTTTGAAACTTTCCTGATCGGATCTCATGTCGAGATACGGATGTCACGTTCCGACGTTGAAATACGTCCCAATGCAACTTACACGCACAAGACTGGACTTGGTTGAGCAGTGACATGATGCGGTGACTGGGCTGGACAACGACGGAGACTGGGTCGTTCGGATCGTCGGCGACGTGTGCGACTCCTGCGAGATGATCGGAGTCGAGAAAAGAAAAGAAAGAAAGAAAATAAATGAAGAAGAAGAGTAGGGTGACTGCTGATGTTGGGTTCTGGGGTGGCGAGGTGATGGCGACAATGGCCGACGGTGAGGTGGCTATGAGTTTTGAGGGTAGGTGATCAGGGGTCGGGAAGGTGTAGGGTTGGTGGGGTGTCGGGGAGAGGATAGGGAGGTGAGGAGGAGAGAGTCGATGATGGTGATGGGCAGCAATGACGAGGGCTTCGACGATGGGGTGTAGTTTCTTGTATTGGCATCAGAGAGGTGCAGGGGGTGCTCGGGAAGAGGAGAAAGAGAGGAGGTGGAGGCCAAGGTGCTGAGGGCGAGGAGACGATGATGGTGAGGACGAGGTCGATGGGTGAACGGCGACGAGGGAGCGGGCATGGATAGGGTTCTTGGGTTCTTTCTCGTGGGGAAAAAGAAGAGAAACGAGGAAAAGAGAGAGAGAGAGTTGTGTGGTTTGTTAAATTATTATTATAACATATATATATATATATATATATATATATATATATATATATATATATATATAAAGAGAGAGAGAGAGAGAGAGAGAGAGAGAGAAGTTAAAGAGAGAGAGAGAAACAGAGAACGAGAGTGTGAGAGAGAGAGATTGAGAGAGAGGGAAATATAATAACAGTTTATATTATATAATTAGTTTAATTAATATATTTATATTATATTTGTTTACAATTTTAGTTATATAGAAATATTATAATATATATTATAGGATTTTACAGCTAATACTAGATTATTCAGAATATTAGCCGGGTCCCTTCTAAAAATCTAGTTTTTAACTATGGAGAAAATACGTAAAAGTTAAAACCATAATGGGATATCCTGTTAATAAAAATGTATACCCCCAAGTACGGATTTACGTAAATATACGTAGCGATCAATAACGAGTTTGTTTTAACAATTAGGGTAAGAACATGATGCATAGATGCAACCATATGATATGGGGTACGATGACATGCAAGGCTAGATATTAAAAATATGTTATTTGGTTTTTATTTTGTATTATAAACGATATGCGAATACTAAAATATATCATATATGTGTATAGAATCTAGATTTGCACGGATACTCTGTACAAGCAAATATTTGATGTAATCTTGAACTATGGTGGGTTTCATATATGCGGGTCGGGTCGGATACTAACCACAGTTGCTAAATGCACTATCCGCAACCCAAAAGCAATAATAATCAAGAATTTTATCGCAAGATTTGAAAATACCCCAAAATAAATAGTATAACAGTGCTAGGGTGTTACATTATACCCAACTACAAAAGAATTTCGTCCTCAAAATTCCTGGAACAAGAAAAGACAAGAAAACACGAATCTAAGAAAAGAGGTATGGAAACTTCTGTCGGATCTCGTCTTCACGTTCCCAAGTAGATTCTCCGTGCGAACGATTCTCCCATGAAACGAGTACAAGTGGGATAAATTTATTCTTGAGGATCTTTTCTCGTCGATCCACAATTACCATTGGTCGCTCTTCATATATTAAATCTTCCCTTACTCTCAGTTCCGAGTGATTTAAGACTTGCGTCTCATCTCAAACATACTTGCGGAGTTGAGATACATGAAACACGTCATGAACACCCGCCAAGGATGGTGGTAAAGCCAATCGATAGGCTATCTCTCCAACACGCTCGATAATATCGAAAAGCCCCACGAATCGAAGACTAAGCATTCTTCGACTACCAAATCGGATCACTCCTCTGGTTGGTGATATCTTCAAGAATACAAGATCACCAACTGCAAACTCCAGAGGTCTTCGTGCTGTATCAGCCCAACTTTTCTGTCGATCTTGTGCCGCCTTCATATGATTTCGGATCACGCTAACTTTCTCCACCGTTTATACAATAAGTTCCGGTTCCAATAATCTTTTTTCTCCAACATCATCCCAACAGACGGACGAGCGACACTTGTGACCATATAATGCTTCGAACGGAGCCATCTGTATAGTCGCCTGAAAACTGTTATTATAAGAAAACTCCACTAGGTACAAATGATCCTCCCATGAACCCTTAAAGTCTAATATGCATTCTCTCAACATATTTTCAAGAGTTTGGATCGTTTTTTCAGACCGACCATCTGTTTGAGGATGATAGGCGGTGCTAAACTTCAAGCGAGTTCCCAAACTTTCCTGTAGGCTCCTTCAAAAGTGGGATAGAAATCGAGTATCACGATCGGAAACAATGCTCATGGATAATCCATGCAATCTCATAATCACCTGCATGTACCACTCTGCTAAAGCCTCCGTTGATTGACCAACTCGAAACGGTATAAAATGAGCTGCCTTGGTCAATTGATCGACAATGACCTAAACTGCATTATTGCCCTTTGGACTCTGTGGTAAGGCTGTCGCGAAATCCATGGTTATATGTTTCCATTTATATTGAGGAATCGGAAGTGGTTGCAACAAACCAGCTACCCTTTGATATTCAGCCTTGACTTGTTGACACACCAAGCACTTCGATACGTAGCGATCAATCTTCCTTTCATGCCTTCCCACCAGAAATGTTGTCGTAGATCTCTGTATATCTTCGTGCCTCCCGAGTGTACTGAATACGCGGAACTATGAGACTCTTTAATGACTTCTTCACGAACATCTCCTTTAGGCACACATAAATGACTCCCATATCGTAACGAACCATCTTCATGAATTAACAGATCCATTCGGAGTCCCGCTTCTACTTGTTCTTGAAACTTCTGCAACCTTGGATCGTGCGACTGCGCTGCTTTACTTTTATCGATCAAGGATGACTGTACTTGCAACTGCATCAACTATCCCGAAGAATTCGGCAGTACAATCTCCAATCCAAAACTCTGAAGATCAGCTATAATCTTCTTTGTGCAGTCAACATCCGTATTGCTGGCAACCGACTTAGAGCATCCGGTACTACATTAACATTTCCTAGATGGTATTTTAGATCAAGATAATAGTCTGCCATCAGCTCTAACCATCTACGCTGCCTCATATTGAGCTTTTTCTGTATGAACACATACTTTAGGCTTTTGTAATCGGTAAATACTTCTACCCTTTCGCCCAATAAGTAGCGTCTCAAAATCTTCAGAGCGAAAATCACTGCTGCTAACTCCAGATCATGAGTTGGGTTGTTCTTCTCATGAGTCTTCAATTATCATAACGCATAAGCTATGACCTTCCCATGCTGCATTAGAACGCATAAGCTAGATGTGTCGCTGTGAATAACTAACCTTCTGGAACCATCTGGCACTGTTAAAATAGAAGTAGTGGTTAATCTTTGCTTCAACTTTTCAAAAGCTGATGCACATTTCTCCGTCCATACAAAAGGTATCTCCATTCGTGTTAGCTTGGTCAATGGTTCTGCTATTCAAGCGAAGTTTTCCACGAACATTCTATAGTATCCGGCAAGCCCAAGAAAACATCTGATCTCCCCTGCGTTCTTTGGAATTGGCCAATCATGAACAGCTGTAATCTTTTCAGGGTCAACGGCAATTCCATCTCCTGATACGACATGACCCAAGAACTTCACTTCTTCGAGCCAAAACTCTCACTTTCTCATTTTAGCATATAACGTTTCTTACTTCAATGTTTGCAGTGTGATTCTCAAGTATTCTGCATGCTCTTCTTGTTGGATATATATGCCCTAGAGGCCAGTATTGTATATGTATACATATGGATGCTAGGGATATGCATGTACAGGACAATCTTGCTCAGTTTTATAGTATATTATTTGACTTGTCTTTGTCAGGATAAGTGTATTTATTTCTATTGTTGTTATATCTAGTTTGCACATATTGATGAAGACTCGATACGGTAGTATACTATTATGATTTGTCTTTATCTTAACATGGCATATGTCATACTAGTTATTACATATTGTGGTTACATATTGATAAAGCCCGTAGGATCTAGCTTGACTATCTATATTGTGATGGCGATCATACTTATGGGAGCAGGGTAGTCCATAGTACATCCTTAAATGGTCCCTAGTCGCATGAGTATCAAGACTGGGCATTGATACTCCAGAGTAGACTAGTGTATACGTTTCTAGCCCCGTCGGGGGATGGTTGTTCTGCAGCCATTGGTCTGATGCACCTAAGATCGTATACAGGTGCTCACTGGGTGTGAGTACACTGGACGGACTCGCCGAGAACTTCCATATGGTACTATACCTATTTTCAGATGGTAATTCTCAGGTGATATGTGTACAGGTTAGTCTTTGGACCTGAGATCGGCATTTTTCTCGTGTGAGTTCCCACTGAGCTTTGATCACTACCCTACCACGACTCTACTGAGTCGTGCAAACAGGTTTTGGTTGGGTACAGTCCCGAGCCACATGGAGGCAGTGAGCGATTGTTGGGGATTCGTCTTTCTCGGTATTGGGAGTTGATATCGCACAGTGATCGATTGGTCAGGACTATAAGACCTTGGCCGAGGCAGTTGGGATTTACTGATAGGTTGATCAGTAGTTTCCCGGATTGGTCCTGAGCCACATCAGCATGACTTATCAGGGTATTAGGGTCTGAAGCTCACCACTCCCTAGACTCGGTATGTGATACTCTTTGATGAAGAGATCGGACTGTACAGATATTGTCACGGATAGGCTCGGTAGGAGTTCGGACGGGGTTTCTCGTCGTTCTTCCTTTTCGACAGGTACCTGGGTAGCCATTACATACAGCTAGTGTCGCTAACGTGCTTGTGGTTAAACCCACTGCTAGAGTACTGTCGAATCTTTAGAGTCCCATACAGAGGGTTTCCCAGCTTCGGGCGAAACGAGTAGAGGTCGTATGGTTTTAGGAAAGGGTTCGATCATATACGTGTACTTGTGTGCGTGTGGTGTTCGAGCGAACAATACTAGTGGGATTTGGTTTAAGCCGGATGCTAGTATTTGATTATTGGATTAGCTTCGTCTCATAATATTCGTGTTTCTCGAAACACGGATGCGGGTATGTATATACGGATTAGAGGAGGTATAGAAGGAGACACGTCATTAGGGTTTTGACCATTGACTTGGTCAAAACAAAAATGAGGTGGAGAAAAGAACTTGTTATTTTTAGTAAATGATAATTTTATATGGCATGGCTACTTGGGTTGACCTTTTGACTTGGCTTGACTTGTTGACCTTAGATATTTTGATGAGATATTTTTGACCTAGATATTTTGGTGAGATATTTTCCATGCCATGCTTGAGGTCATATATAAGTTAGCCATTCTATTTTTATTATCATTATCACTAATACTTTCTCTTTCCTCAAGCTTGCTCTCTCCTTCTTCCTCTCAAAACCCTAAGTGTATCATGTGTTGATAATCAAGGGTTAATGAGACTTAGCCACTCTAAATCACACTCTACTCACTCTAGTCTATTTAGATTAGCAAGCTTAGTATTCTAGTTATCTCAACTTGGAGGTTTAGCTCAAGGTTGGAACTCTCGGGTGGATCATCTTTGACACAAGGAGGCCGAAGTTCAAGCACGATCCATACTTCCATCGAGGAGCTTAAGGAGAGGATCGAAGACCCGAAGGACTTAGTTTCTTTAGGTATACTTTCTATCATAGTAGATAGAAACCCTAACATGCTAATTAGGTTTATGGTTAAGGATCCGGTTTAGGTTTATTCTAGCGCCAAGTTTCTAATCGTAGTAAAATTTTTGTTCCGTATTTGGCCACGGATGATGGCCGGGGCGCTAGCGTAACCCTTCATGGTATCAGAGCCAGCCCATAAACCCTACACTAGCAAGTTTAAACAATGTTAAAACAACACGACTCGGTAACATCAAAACCCAAACTGCAGTTTCTGTTGATTTTTTAAAGGCTTCAAAATTTTTTTTAAACAAGTGCAGAGTGATCCTTAGACTGTAAGATGTACCCAGAACAAAAACGATGCATTTCTACCATGATATGGCCGGCCAAAACCCCCTAAAATCTGGCCTCCTCGGTTTAATGGTGGAGAAATGGGTCAAGTTTTGTTCTGGGCTCTTATCTCGAGGAGTTTGGGTTTCAGTTGTTGCAAGTTTTTTGTCCAATTTTGATTCTCTGTTGTTTTCAGTATGGGGCAATTTGGAGTGTTTCGAAGTCGTTATTTGACACTGTTTAATAGTTTACATTACATTCACTTTTATCTGCGACCGTGAATGTCATTCGATCGGTAAACCCGTCTATCTGCTATATGTCCTTTTAGACGAGTTTGCGAACATGACATTTGCGTTGAAATTTTGTGCTTGTGCTGTGATTGTAGTTGGATAGTCATGTTGGATAGCATGTGATGCAATGTTAGCAGTGCAGTTTATATTCATTTGTACATTTGTTATTGCGGGGCGAGCATCCGACATGTGGACTGCCGTCTTTGCCGGGTTGTATATTATTTGATTGGGACACGACTGGTTTGAGGTCGATGTCACCATTTGTACATATTATTTTCTTTTTCTGTACTAGGATTACCCCGCGGTGGGGTGCACGAATAGCCGGGTTCTAGAAGGCAACAAGCCCGCATCTCATGGCGTTGAGACGGAGGGGGATTCATTCTAGAATTGGCGGGCTATTGGCCGCACTGATAGAGGGTATATGATAACCCACGGAGGGACGCCCAAGTTACCGGATTCCGTGAAGGGCTGGGTGGCCCATTCACTTTGTTGAAGAGGGCTGCCTCACTACTGGGATTGGCAGGTAAGTTGCCGCGCTCGTAGGGTTCTAGGTTTTCATTCCACAGGTTATCCACACGACCAAGAACATCGGGTTTTATTTGCGGCTCAAATGAAACCCGGGGCTCCAAGATTATCCACCATTCTGTATTGTTGGTTGTGATTCTGTGATATTGCTTATTATCATGCCTGAGATAAATGTTATATATATATTTATATTTATATTTATATTTATAGATATACTAGTAAATGTTGTATATGTTTTGCACCCGCGCTAGTCCAGCCCCTACTCTGTCGTTAGTTAAGTAACCTAACGGGTGATGACGGGGCCCAGTGGCGAATGTGGATGGCATATACGTACATCGTATTTTCGTTCTTTTCTGGTGTGATAGGATTAAAATGATGGGACCGCATTAATTTTGATTAATGCAAGAAAACAAACCTATATGATGTTGTTGGAACCATGATTTTAAAAAATTGACATTACAGACTTTCTCTTTTGCTTTGCACAGTGGTATTCGGTTATGAATATCCAGCACCTCATTCGACGAGGTAAGGGCCGAGATACCTTCATCGGGAGTGACCCCTTGAGTAAAAGTTTGCGTCAACGTAATAACTTCACTATAGTCGATTATTTTTGCTTTGCATCGTGGTATTCAGTTTGGAATATCCTGCACCTCATTCGATGAGGAAAGAGCCGAGATCCCTTCATAGGGAGTGACCTCTTTAGCAAAAGTTTTTCGCCACTATATATTTGTAAAACTGCTCAGGTTCCTTCAATGATATCAAGTTCATTACGTTAACGGGTTCTTCGCCAAAAACCCAGCCATAGCCCTCCATCATTTCAGAATAGTAATATTTAGTATTCGTGCTGCGTTTGTTGACCTAGTCAAGGCGTAGTGTACGGTAGCTAAGTGGTATTTTTCTGTGCATTGTAAATGCGATTGGTTAGGACAGTCGTGCGGCCTTGTTGACCTAGTCAAGGGTTCGTACGGGTGGGTTTACTGCAATCAAGAAAATGACGGGTAGAACTTGACTAGCGGTTTATGGTATGTTGACCTAGTCAAGGTCATAAATCGTTAGGGGCAAAAACCACATCGGGAGTTTCAAACATATAGGAAACTTGCAGATACTGCATACCTTCTGGAGTGTGGTGACTAGAGTGGATTCTATCTAGTGCATCACAAAATGATAGCTGGATCCCGATCCCACTGATGAGTAGGATTACTCTCGGGAGATTATCATACTTAACAATCAATGCTATAAACCAAGTAGGTGTCTAAAAAGGTGTTAGTGGGGCTACGCCTCCAGGGAAAAGAGGTTATATAATTAAGGAACTTCGCGAAAGCGTTGGAAAACCTCCTTCGAAGTACCAACACTAGCCTGGCTGAAAAGTTAAGCAAGTATTGTGACGTGCGATTAATCCTAACTAGTTCTTCTTTTAGGATTTGAAGAAGAATTCGAGGAATCAGTGGGAGCTATCCTGATTAGATAAACTAATAACTAATCTAATCTTGCAAGAGCGCAAGCTGAGTGTTTCTTTTCTCTTTCTCCAGGTAGCAACCATTTCACGCCCTAATCAAGATAATAAAATGTATCGTTTGACCGATCCGAATTCTTATTCGGGGCTGGGGAACGTCGGTTCGGCTCTAACTTATGATTACGGTTATAAGTATGAGTAAGGGAAAGAGGATTGTTTGAATTCCTTGATGACCCCATCGAAGAAGAGACATACTATTGTGTCTTTTTCAAGTGTTCTTGTTATTGAGAACTGTTTTTCGGTCAGTCCTACCTCCTGGGTACTCGATACCGGATCGGGATCTCATATCTGTAATTTATTACGGGGATTGAGAAAAAGTAGGATGGTTGGATCTGCTGATATGTCTCTCAGAGTAGGGAATGAAGCACAGGTTGATGCTTCTGCCGTCAGTAAATATCACCTAGTATTGCCAAATGGCAAAACTATGATTTTGAACAATTTCTACTATGTACCTTCTATGGTTTGCATCATCATATCAGTTTCTTTACTTGATAAATATGGATATAAGTTTGTTCTTGATAGAAATATCATGAACATTTACCTTAATCAAGTATTGGTTGCAGAAGGTACACTGTGTAATAGTATTTATGTTCTTAATCAAAACACAGTTCTCAGTATACAAAACACACGCAAGAGGAAGAGTTCAGATGTGAACGAATCCTACTTATGGCATTGTAGACTTGGTCATATCAGAGAGAAAAGACTGGGTAAGTTGCATAAAGATGGACTTTAGGATACGTTCAAATTTTCATCTTATGAAACTTATCAATCCTGTCTCAAAAGAAAGATGACCAAATCTCCGTTCACCGGACACGGAGAAAGAGCAGCAGAGCTCTTGGGACTCATACACAGTGATGTGTGTGGTCCGATGTCTATACATGCAAGGGGTGGGTTCTCATACATCATCACATTCACTAATGATCTCTCTAGATTCGGATATGTGTATCTTATGAAACATAAATCTGAAGCTTTTGAGAAATTCAAAGAATTCAGGAACGAAGTAGAGAACTAGATTGGCAAAAATATCAAGATCCTCCGGTCTGATAGGGGAGGGGAGTACTTGAGCACGGAATTTGTAGATTACTTAAAAGAGAATGGAATTCTCTCTCAGCTTACTCCTTCTTACACACCATAGCACAACGGTGTATCGGAGCGGAGGAATCGTATCCTATTGGACATGGTTCGTTCCATGATGAGTAATGCTGGGTTTCTTCTTTCATTTTGGGGTATCTATTGAATGATGTTTCGTCCAAATCAGTGCCTAAGACACCGTTCGAGATATGGAATGGAAAAAGGCCATATCTTAAAAGATTTAAGATATGGGGTTGTCCGGCTTATGTTAAAAAGCATAAATCAGATAAACTAGAGGCATGGTCAGTTTTATGTAAGTTTGTGGGATATCCAAAGAATGGTTATGGATATCTGTTCTACCACGCCAAGGAACAGAAGGTGTTTATTGTTCAACATGTTGTTTTCTTGGAAACAGAGTTTCTTGCAAAAGGAATTAGTAGGAGCACGGTAGAACTGGAAGAAATTCAGCGACCATAAACTGAAACTGAAGATTTAACAGAACCTCAAGATTTACTAACCCCAGATGAACCTCAGCCACTCCGCAGATCTAGTAGGATTTCTCATCCGCCTGAGAGATACTGCGGTTTTCTTATAGACGGGGATCGAGAGGATTTGAAAGGTTTTAGGCAGGCCATTATCAGTAGGGACTCTGATAAGTGGCTGGATGCTATGCGATCCAAAATAGAGTCCATGTACACCAATAAAGTGTGGACCTTGGATATTGCTCCACCTGGGGTAAAACCCGTTGAATGCAAATGGATCTACAAAAGGAAACTTGGTGTAGATGGGAAGGTGGAAACCTATAAGGCTAGACTCGTTGCAAAAGGTTTTCGTCAAAGACCAGGTGTAGACTATGACAAAACCTTTTCTCCAGTGGCTATGCTCAAATCCATTCGGATCCTACTTCCCATTGCTGCCTTCCATGACTATGAAATCTGGCAGATGGACGTAAAAACGGCTTTTCTAAACAGAAGTTTGGAAGAGTGCGTTTATATGGATCAGCCGGAAAGTTTCGTAGACAGTGGGAGCAACGGGAAGGTGTGCAAGTTACTTAAATCCATTTATGGATTAAAGCAGGCATCACGGAGCTGGAACATCTGTTTTGATGAAACAATCAAAGATTTTGACTTCATCAAGAACGAGGATGAGCCTTGTATTTATAAGAAGATTGTAGGACGAACTGTCGTGTTCCTAGTACATGGACGATATTCTTTTGATAGGAAATGACATTCCTATGCTACAATCGGTCAAGCTATTCTTATCACAAAGGTTCTCCATGAAGGACCTGGGTGATGCCTCGTACATTCTGGTGATCAAGTTCTACAGAGATAATCTAAGAGATTATTGGGACTTTCGCAGTTCAGGTACATAGAGACCGTACTAAAGAGATTTAGTATGGAAGATTCCAAGCGCGGTAACATATCCGCATTGCACGAAATAACCCTCTCCAAGGAGATGTCTCCCAAGACTGACGAGGAGAGGGTTCACATGAGCACTATACCCTACGCTTTGGCAGTAGGATCTATAATATATGTGATGCTATGTACAAGACCATATGTAGCTTATGCGCTAAGCGTGGTGAGCCGGTATCAGTCAGACCCAGGTGAGAACCACTGGACAGCAGTGAAGAACATTCTCAAGTACCTGAGAAGGACTAAGGAGATGTTCCTGGTTTACGGTAATGGAGACCTCAGGGTCGAGTCCTTTACCGATTCAAGCTTCCAGAGGGACAAGGATGACAGCAAGTCTGTCTCGGGTTTTGTGTTTACCCTCAATGGAGGGGCGGTGTGTTGGAAGAGTTCCAAACAGGACACCATCACAGACTCGATGATGGAGGCTGAATACATTGCTGCAAGCGATGCCGCAAAAGAAGCGGTCTGGATGAAGAAGTTTATAGCTGAACTTCAGGTAGTTCCGTCCATTGTTGATCCGATACCTGTGTATTGTGATAACAATGGGGCTATAGCTTTGGCGAAGGAGCCATGGTCTCATAAAAAATCCAGGCACATCTTAAAGCGGTATCACCTGATCAGGGAGATCGTAGATCGTCAGGAGATCGAGGTCCGGAGAGTGGATACAAAAGAGAACACGGAGGATCCATTTACAAAGGCACTCCCTCAAGCGCAGTTCGAGCGACTTTTTGAGATATTGGATATGCGGTACGCTAGCAGCTGGCCTTAGTGCAGAAGTTGGGTATTCGGTAATCCAATTACTGGCATTTAGTGCAAGTGGGAGATTGTTGGATATATATGCCCTAGAGGCCAGTATTGTATATGTCTACATATGGATATTAGGGATATGTATGTACAGGACAATTTTGCTCAGTTTTATATTATATTATTTGACTTGTCTTTATCAGGATATGTGTATTTATTTCTATTGTTGTTATATCTAGTTTGCACATATTGATAAAGACTCAATACGGTAGTATACTATTATGGTTTGTCTTTATCTTAACATGAAATATGTCATACTAGTTATTACATATTGCGGTTACATGTTGATAAATCCCGTAGGATCTAGCTTGACTACCTACGTTGTGATGGCGATCATACTTGTGGGAGCAGGGTAGTCCATAAGCACATCCTTAAATGGTCCCTAGTCGCGTGAGTATCAAGACTGGGCATTGATACTCCAGAGTAGACTAGTGTATACGTTTCTAGCCCCGTCGGGGGATGGTTGGTCCCGCAGACATTGGTCTGATGCACCTAAGATCGTATACAGGTGCTCACTGGGTGTGAGTATACCGGACGGACTCGCCAAGAACTTCCAGATAGTACTATACCTATCGTCAGATGGAAGTTCTCAGGTGACATGTGTACATGTTAGTCTTTGGACCTGAGATCAACATTTGTCTTGTGTGAGTTCCTATTGAGCTTTGATTACTACCCTACGATGACTCTACTGAGTCGTGCAAATAGGTTTTGGTTGGGTACAGTCCCGAGCCACATGTGTTAGTTATGTATATGCCCTATAGGCCATTGTTGTACATATAATGTATATTATAGTGGATTCTTAGATATATATAGAGAGGACTTTCTTGCTCGATATGATAGTATGCTATCTGGTTGCTCTTTGTCTTAACATGTTGACTTGTATTGTGTTACTGTCTTGCTCTCACATGTTGATAAAGCCCTTAGGATGTGTACTTGACTACTAGGACTATGATGCAGATCATACTAGTGGGGCCAGGGTAGTCCACAAGTACATCCTATAACTGTTCCTAGTCGAGGGTGTATCGAGACAAGGCATTGATACTCCAGAGTAAACTAGCGTATACGCATCTTGACCCATATGATGGGCGATGGATGATCCCACATCCATTGGTGTTTGACATCAAAGAAGGTATACGGGTGCTCAGTGGAGACTGGGTATACTGAACGGACTTGCCGAGAACTCCTAGATGGTATTATACCTATCGTCAGATAGCAGTTCTCTGGTGACACTAGTACAGGTTAGTCTGTAGACCCGAGATCATCATAGAGTCTTGTGTGATTCCCACTATGCTTTGATTTCCACCTTACCACGTTCATGAGAACGTGCATAACGGTGGCTTTTGGGTACAGTCCCGAATCACATGGAGGCAATGAGCGATAGGAGGGGTTTCGTCTCTCCCGGTATTGGGGGTTGATGTTGCGCTGTGTTCGATTGGCTATAACTGGAAGTCCCTGGCCATAGCTGATATGGAGATCTACTGGTAAGTGTTATCAGTAGTTTCTCGATCTGTTATGAGTCTCACATCGACACGACTTATCGGTTACTGGGGTCCGACGTTTACCACCTCTAGACTGGATATGCGACATATCAGACGAAGAGAGCGAACTGTACGGTAGTGTTACTGATTGGATTCACGGGAGTGTGTGCAGACTTGCTTGTTGATCTTCTGATCGCTCAATACCCTGGTGGCTGTTACGTTTAGCAGACCGCTTTCAGCTTGTGGGTGTTTGATATAATCATCACCTATTGCCGGCGTATTGACGAGTTTTTAGAGTCCTACACAGAGGTTTCCTGGCTCAGGAGAAATGGATTAGGTGCACATATGTGATATGTGTGGGACCGAGATTAATACGATATGTGATACCGTATTCTATTCTCGCAAAATATGATATCGGCCGGTTATATATGATATAGCTGGGTTATCGGATCAAGTGTTCATTCGATAAAATGATACATATTATATTAGTCGGTTATATATGATATAGCCGGATTATCGGATCAAGTATTGATTCGATAATTTAATGTATAATTATATATGTGATATATTACATTACATTAACTAATATTAGCTCACTTAAGCATTACTTTTTCTCACTTGATGATACATTAATATATATGTAATATATGTTAATTGTATTGTTTTCTTTTGTTACAATATTATATATATGTGATATGTATAATTGTAACATGCTAGGGTTATACATGCAACTAGGGTTTATGAGATTCACCCCATGGCTAGAAATTAGGGTTAGATTTATTTTTATTTTAGAAAAATCAAAATTGTGTGGATTATTCTAAGATATTTTTCATAGTTGACTTTGTCCACCTTTCTTGATATTTCTAAAATATTTATTAACCTAACTCTAACCCTATCCTATGGTTTATTCTCTACATGAGTTAGCCATGATATTTACTAACTCACCATGGTTGCATTTCGAACCTAAGCTCATTATTCATTTCTTTCATCACTTCATCTTCTTCATCCTCACAAAAGCTTGCTAGATTTTTCATGTGATGAAATTAAGTGAGTAAAAGAAAACTAAAGAGAGCAAAATTCCTACTTCATCATTCTCTTCTATACTAGCCATATAGATTAGTGTGTTAGCTTCACTAATCCCTAATTAGTGAAGGAATAGCTTGGGTTTGTGTCTCCTCAAAGTAGATCATCTTGGATTGTGAAGACTTCAAGTAAGCATGGATCATTCACCTCATGGAGCGTCTCTAAAGTCCAGGAGCTTGATGATCGCAGCGAAGGGACCACAACTTGGAGCTTATGAAGTGAAGGAACGGACTACAAAGGTTATAATCCCTATCACTTAGAAGTAAAGTTGTTTACTTTATCGATTCTGTATGATTCTTTAGTTAAGAACCTAGGGTTAGGGTTATTTAGAACGGTAAAATTTTAATTTGGCATGGATGATACCACCCAAAACCTTGCTGCCGTGCTAGACAACCCTACAGTGGTATCAGAGCTTAGCTAGAGAATTAGACGGATTGTGTAGGATTACGAAACCGAAACGAATCCGAAACTTGAAACCTAACAACCTAGTTTCTGTCGAATTTAAAAGGTGCTTTAAAAAATTTTTAAACAACTGCAGTGTGTTATATGTGATATTACACGAACACCACCAAAAATTGAAGCAATTTAGCCTAATTCTGGCCGGCCACAACCATGAAATTTCCGAGCTCCTCGGGTAAATTTTGGATTCCTGGCTTCAAATTTTGGTAGTGTTCCAGTCTTTGGGTTTTAGGGTTTTAGGTGTGGTTTATTTTTTCTAAATTTGCATGTGATACTAATTTTCTGCATAGGCAATTCGGACTATTTCGTATTCGTAATTCTAGTTTGTTTTCGGTTTAATTTAGAAGGTGTTAAAAAGTTCGATCGGATATTAAATACCCACTTTAACCCTTGCCAGAAAATTTTCCAAGAATTGGATTTTTCCGTAGTTAAAGAAAATTCAAATATCGTGTAAGTAATGCAGTAGATCCTCTAGAAGAATGAAACCCTAACTTGATTCTGTGCACGTAAGAACCGCTGCTAAACCCTAGGGTTTGCGGTGGTTCCGTGGCGCCACAGGTGAAGCATTGGTTGACCCTTCTACGACTGGTTCATTACCACTGTGGCATGTACTGAGTATTTTTAAACTACGCTCAAGTGTTGAGTTTTTAAGGAAATTTTGGGTACTTGTTGATTCGATCGGAATGTTTAACGTCGTCTAGCTTTTTCTGGAATGTGATAGAATATGTGGAATTCATATAGTTAGGCATGAAATCCGTAATATGTGACATTTCTGGTTTATGATGTCTAAGGTGATTGTGGAATCCAAATGTTGTAGTTTTTCACTTTTTTTCTGCGACTGTAAGTGTAATATGTGGTGTATCGCCGGTTTCGTTGCTATACATCAACGACAATTGGGATACGCATATTTACTTACGTTGATGACATGTGATATTATGTGTTGCTGTGATATGTTATATTGGATCGTCATGATTTGAATAGCCAACACTAGGGTTTATGTGAGATGAGGGTTTTTATTTTCATTCATGTAAAATTCATTGTATGTAATATTCTTTTATTGGGACACTTCCGGGTTGAGGATGATGTCACCATTGTATATTATTTACTTTTCCGTATTAGGATAGACCCAAGGAGGGGAGCACAAGTAACCGGGTTCTAGGGTCCAGTAGGAGGCCATCTCTAGGAGTCTAGACCGAGTCACCCAACCCTAAAATTTGTAGGGTTGCTTGCCTCTCTCGTAGGGGTCAAGAGATGTGGGTTTTTGTCTATTCATCGCGACCATGGAATCCGTGTTTTATACAGGCTCAAAATAAAACACGGACCTCCTAGTATATCCAATATTTCATATGTTATCTTCTGCTGCTGATATTCTGTGATGTAATCATTTTATATGCGTGAGACGAATGCTTTATTATTGTATATATGATATATAATAAACGTTGCTTATGTTTTGCACCCGCGCTAGTCCCACCCCGGTATGCCGTTAGTTAAGTAACCTAACAGGACACTGTGGCGAATGCGGATGGCATAAGCGTACGTTGTATTTTCGTTTCTTCTGCGATGCTTAAGAAACATAAATGATGGGACTTCATTAATGAGATTAAAGAAAGAAAAAGAAACCTAAAAGATGTTGTAGAATCAAATTTTCAAAAAGGGTGGCTCTAGTTTTTGCTTTGTATAGAGGTATTCCTTATAGAATATCCAGCACCTTATTCGATAAGGAAAGAGCCGAGATCCCTTCACCGGGAGTGACCTCTTTAGCGATACTAGCAGATGCTACAACTCACTCGGTTTTTTTTATTGTTTCTATAGTTCTTGCTTTGCATAGCGGTATTTGTGAAATATCCTGCATCTTATTCGATAAGGAAAGAGCTGAGATCCCTTCACCGGGAGTAACATCTTTAGCGAAACTAGTAAAAGCCTCAAAAACACACCTTTTCAAAAATCACTTATTTCTACAACGATATCAAGTTCATTACGTGAAAGGTTTTCTGAAAAACCTGCGTATCCCTTCATCATTTCAGATAAATACTACTTAATATTCGTGCTACGTTTGTTGGCCTCCGTCAATGCGTAGTGTGCGGTAGCTAACTAGTGCTTATTTGCAACATAAGATGAGATTGGATTAGGGTAGTCGTGCTACTTTATTGGCCTGCATCAAGGTCATACGGGTGGGTTTAATTCAATCAGGAAATGACGGGTTGAACTTGACTAGCGGACTATAGTTTGTTGGCCTGAGTCAAGGTCATAGCACGCTAGGAACAAAAGCATTATCGGGAATTTCAAGTGTTGAAATTTGCAATGAGATTGCATACCTTCTATGAAATAGTTGGATCCCGATGTCCACTGTGAGTAAGAGTTACTCTTGGGAGAGTTTTACACATGATAATTAGCCGATCAAGTAGGTGTCTAGAAAGGTGTTGACGGGGTTATGCCTCTAGAAAAACGAGATTTATTTTAATTAGGTCCGTGCGAAGGCACGGGGAACCTCCTTCAAAGTACCAACTCTAGCCTGGCTGAAAGATTGGCGAACTTGTAAAGTGTAATTAATCCCGGCTAGTCTTACCTTTTAGGGCTTGAAGGAAGATTTGATGAAAACAGTGGGAGCCTAGATAAGATAATAACCAATCTAATCTAGCAAGAGTATACGATAAAGTGTTTTCTTCTCTCTCTCTCCAGGTAGCAACCATGTCACGCCTTAATCAAGATAATAATATGGATGTATTGATTGAATCCGCTTATTATACTGAGCAGGGGAACGTTGGTTCTACAGGGTTTCTATGAACGACAGCAAGGTTTCAGGAGGCATCGTCCATACCATTTCAAAATTTTGTCATTTTAAACTAGAGAATCAAACGAAACATATTGTAAACTACTTTACAACTAAGTGATTAGGGATTACAACCTTTGTAGTCCGGTCCTTCACTTCTTTAGCTCCTTGTAGTAGTCCCTTCGCTCCAAATTGCGATCTTGTGGACTCTCGAACGGCTCCACAAGAAGAAAGATGCATGCTTGAAGTTGTCCAAGCCGAAGATGATCTACGTCGAGGGGTCACAAACCCAAGCTACCATCTTCACTAATGTAGGATTAGCGAAGCTAACACCCTATACTAAAGTGCTAATCTAGTAGAGGATGATGAAGTAGGATTTTTGCTCATTTTAGAATTACTTTTCTCACTTATTTTTAAGCTTCTCTCAAAACCTAGAGAGCTCTCTTGAGCTTTGAGGAAGAAGAAGCAAATAATAGATGTGAAAGAGAATAGCAACCATGGGTGAGAAAATATCTAATATATCTCATGTAGAGACTTAACCATGAGTTTAGATAATGGTTGGGTTAACAAATATCTAGTATAAGACAAAACTAGTGGACTAAGTCAATGGGTCTCCAAGCATCATGAAACTTCATGCCATGTGACAAATTTCCAACTAATAATTGTTTTATTCTAAATAAAAAAACCCTACATTATCATTATCATGGTGTAGGTCTCATACACCCATGTTGCATGTATCATCAACCATGATACATAAATAAAGCACAATTAATATATATCAAATGTGGACATGTGACAAAAAGAAATGCTTAAGTGAGCTAATATTAGTTAATGTAAATTAATATATCATATATATAATTATACATTAAATCATTAAATCAATACGTGATTTAATAATCCGGTTATATTTCATATGACCGACAAATATAATTTGTATCAATATATCAAACCAACACTTGATTCGATAACCCAGCTATCTCTCATATAACCGTCCGATACTGTATCGACTTATCGAATCAACACTTGATTTGATAACCCGGCTATATCTCATATAACCGATCGATACTTTATATCGCGAGAATAGAATACGGTATCATATACTTGAATTAATCTCGGTCCCGTACATATCATATATATGCTCCTACTTCGTTTTGCCTGAGCTAGTGAAACCTCTGTGTAGGACTCTAAAGACTCGTCAATACGCCGGCAGTAAGTGATGATCACATCAAGCACCCACAAGTCGTCAGCGGTACTAGCTAGACGTAACAGCTACCCGGGTATTGAACGATCAGAAGATCAACAAACTAGCCCGCTCTAACTCTTGCAAAAGCCTATCAGTAACATTACCGTACAGTCCGGTCTTTTCGTCTGATGTGTCGTATATCTAGTCTAGGGGTAGTAAACATCAGACCCCAATAACCGATAAGTCATGTCGATATGAGGCTCATAACGGGTCGAGAAACTACTGATAACACTTATCAGTAAATCTTTGTATCAGCCCTGGCCAGGGACTTGTCGTTATGGCCAATCGAGCACATCGCAACATCAACCCCCTATACCTGGAGAGACGAATCCTCTCCTATCGCTCATTGCCTCCATGCGATTCGGGACTGTACCCAAAAGCCACCGTTTTGCATGTTCTTTTGAACGTGGTAAGATGGAAATCAAAGCACAGTGGAAATCACACAAGACTCTATGACGATCTTGGGTCTATAGACTAACCTGTACCAGTGTCCCCAGAGAACTGCTATTTGATGATAGGTATATTACTAATTAGGAGTTCTCGGCGAGTCCGTTCAGTGTACCCAGTCTCCACTGAGCACCCGTATACCATCTTTGATGTCAATCACCAATGGATGTGGGATCATCCATCGCCCATCATATAGGTCAAGATGCGTATACGCTAGTCTACTCTGGAATATCGATACCCTGTCTCGATACACCCTCGACTAGGAACAATTTTAGGGTGTACTTGTGGACTACCCTTAGCCCCACTAGTATGATCTCCATCATAGTCCTGGTAGTCAAGTACACAACCTAAGGGCTTTATCAACATGTGAGAGCAAGACAACATCACATATACAAGTCAACATGTTAAGATAAAGAGCAACCAGATAGCATAGTATCATGTCGAGCAAGAAAGTCCTCTCTATATATATCCAAGCATCCACTATAATATACATCACATGTACAATAATGGCCTCTAGGGCGTACATATAACTAACAATCTCCCACTTGTACTAAGGTCTGTTGTTGTAGTATCTCATACTCAACATCTCGAAGAGTCTCTCAAATTGTATCTAGGGAATGGCCTTGGTGAGTGGATCCGCCGTGTTGTCCTTCGTGTCAACTCTCCTGACCTCGATCTCCCGACGATCAACTATCTCCCGGATCAGGTGATACCGCCTTAGAATATACCTGGATCGCTGATGGGACCTGGGTTCCTTGGCCAAGGCTGTTAGTTGTATGTATGCCCTAGAGGCCAGTATTGTACAGATGATGTATATTATATTGGATGCTTGAACATATATAGAGATGACTTTCTTGCTCGATATGATAGTATGCTATCTGGTTACTCTTTATCTTAACATGTACACTTGTCTCTTTAAACTGTCTTATAGTTACATGTTGATAAAGCCCTTAGGATGTGTACTTGACTACCTGGACTATGATGCAGATCATACTAGTGGGGACATGGTAGTCCATAAGTACATCCTTCAAGGTCCCTAGTCGTGGGTGTATCGAGACAGGGTATCGATATACCAGTGTAGACTAGCGTATACGCTTCTCGACCCATGAGATGGGCGATGGATGATCCCATATCCATTGGTGTTTGACATCAGAGATGGTATGCGGGTGCTCAGTGGAGACTGGGTACACTGGACGGACTCGCCGAGAACTCCCAGATGGTATTATACCTCACGTCAGATGGCAGTTCTCAGGTGACACTTGTACAGGTTAGTCTGTAGACCCGAGATCGTCATAGAGTCTTGTGTGATTCCCACTGTGCTTTGATCTCCACCTTACCACGTCCATGAGGGCGTGCAAAACGGTGGTCTTTGGGTACAGTCTCGAGTCACATGGAGGCAATGAGCGATAGGAGGGGTTTCGTCTCTCCCGGTATTGGGGGTTGATGTTGCGCTGTGCTCGATTGGCTGTAACAGGAAAGTCCCTGGCCAGGGCTGATCAGAGATTTGCTGGTAAGTGTTACTAGTAGTTTCTCGACCCGTTATGAGCCTCATATCGGCACGACTTATCGGTTATTGGGGTCTGACGTTTACCACCCCTAGACTTGATATGCGACATATCAGACGAACAGACCGGAATGTACGGTAAGTGTTACTGGTTGGATTCACAGGAGTGTGAGCGGGCTAGCTCGTCGATCTTCTGATCGCTCAATACCCGGATGGCCGTTACGTTTAGCAGACTGCTTGCGGCTTGTGCGTGCTTGATATGATCATCATCTGCTACCGGCGTATTGACGAGTCTTTAGAGTCCTACACAGAGGTTTCCTGGCTCAAGCGAAACGAAATAGGAGCGCATATGAGATATGTGCAGGACCGAGAATAATGCGTGTATGTGATACCGTATTCCATTCTCGCGATGAATATATCGATTGGTTATATTCGATATAACCTAGTTATCGAATCATTGATTCGATAAATCGATACATTATATACTAGTCGGTTATGTGCGACATGACCGGATCATTGAATCAAGTGTTGATTTAATGATTTAATGTATAATTATATATTTAATATATTATTTTGCATTAACTAGTATTGGTTCACTTTAAATGGATTTTCTCACTTGATGTGCAAGTTGTATATGTGATATACTTTTGTGCACATCTTTGTATCATGTTTGATGATGCTTGCTCCTTTGGTTAAGTGTAAAGAATTAAACCTAGGTTAAGAAAGTGATTAGGGTTTTTATTATCCATTCTTTTATTTATTGATTTTGGAAAAAGAATGGGATAAGAATACAAAATGGTTGCTTTCATTCTTGAACCTTTGTGAAGCTTCATGAAGCTTTGACCAAAGTGACCAATTTGTCTTCATGCTTAACCTTAACCACTCTTCTAACCTTGGTCAATTCTCTACACCTAACCATGGTTCCTATTATGATAAGTATTCATTTCTTTTTCATTTTTGATGGACTTATCATAATATTTCCTTCTTCTTGATCTTCTTCTTCAAGAAAGAAAGCTTGATGCCATCAATGGCAACTTGAGTTCTAAAGTGAGAAATCGAATTCTAAAGTGAACCCACCTCCTATTTCTTCACCCTCTACCTCTTTCCAAGTTGTTTTGGGTGTTTTCTTCACAAGTTTCACAAATTTGTGAAGTCGAAGCTTGAACTTGTGATGCCTCGACGTAGATCATCTTCGGCACGAAGCCGACGACCTAGTCCGCCCATTTCTCCGATCAAGCCGACGATTGAGTCCGGGATTCGAGATGGACAGCGAGAGGACGCCTACGTCGAGCCAAGGAAGTGGATATCCGGATCTACAAAGGTTGTAGCTTCTTATCTTTAGTTAAGTTGTTAACTAGATTCGTATTTCGCCTAAACTTCTAGTCAACGATCCGTATTAGGGTTTCTCGGCACCCGTAAAATTTGAAATTGGTATGGTTGATGCCTTGTGAGACCTCTTGAGAGTGCCTAAGAACCCTACAGTGGTATCAGAGCCTAGCTAGTGCCTTAGGCGAAGTCCAGACGGAGTTTGAAGTCCGATCGAACCGAAACCCTAATATCAAAGTTGCTCTCTGTACATTTTTTTAAAAACTGGGGTTTTTCCAAATTAAAAATATGAAGAAAATTCAGCAGGACTTTCTAAGAATTACTGTGAAACACGATCACCCAATTTCTCCAAAGTGCGGCGGAACCGCGGCAGAAGCCTGGCTTCTGCTGCGGTTCCGCGGCCGTATGATGACGTCACCCACCCAATTTTGCACAGTAACTTCTTTTATTCAGTGCCGAGTTCTCTGGGAATTTTTAATATTTATTCAAGAGTTGAGTATTCTGGGTTGTATTGGGGACTCGGTATTTCGATCGGATTATCGAACTTTGTCTAAGTGCTTTCCGGATAATTTTTTGAATATGTTATAAAGTCCGACCGGATATAAATACCCAACTTTTCCCCTGCCGGAAAATATCCAAGTGTTGGATTTTTGTGTGGTTTAAGGACGTTCTGAGTAGTGCAAGTAACGCGATGGTCCCTCTAGAAGACAACAAACCTTAACTCGATTATGTGACCGTCTTGAGCTGCCCTTTGAACCTTCGGGTTTGGGGCAGTACGGCGTGCCACATGTGAGGCGTTGGCTTGACCCTTCTACGGCTGGACCGTTGGTACTGAGGCATGAAGTGAATGTCTTTGAACCTATTTCATGTGTTGGACGGTTTCGGGAAAACTTGGGTGTTCGAATGTTCGATCGGAAAGTTTAATATTTTCTATTTATCCGGAATGGGATACAATAATTGGAATTCACAAACAGTTATGAGATAACTGAATGAATGATATAAATCTAGCGGTTTAGTTTCATTTGATATTGAAAAGAGTTTTCGATAATGAGACTAAAATGCGGGGTTTATAACTGTTAGGCATGTGATGTCTAAGTATTTCATTTTGATTAGGCATGCGATGTCTAAAGTGGTTGCGGATTCCAATTGTTGTAGTTTTACACTTTCTTTTCTGTGACCGTAAGTGTAATATGTGATATCGCCGGTTTCGTTGCTATATGTCAACGACAATTGGGATGCGCATATTTACTTACGTTGATGACATGTGATGTTATGTATTGCTGGATATGTTATATTGGATTGTCGTGTTTGAATAGCCGGGGGTTTTTATGTGAAATGAGTGTTTTTCATTTTCATTCATGTAAAAACTTGTATGTAATATTCTTTTATTGGGGCACTTCCAGGTTACGGAAGTCGTCACCTTTTGTATATTATTTACTTTTCCGCATTAGGATAGACCCAAGGAGGGGAGCACAAGTAACCGGGTTCTGGGGTCCAGTGGGAGACCAACTCGAGGAGTCGAGTTCGGGTCTCCTAACCCTAGAATTGGTAGGGTTGCTTGCCGCTCTCGTAGGGGTCTAGGGGTGTGGGATTGGCTATTCATCACGACCGTGGAATCCGTATTTTATACTGGCTCGTATTGAAAACACGGACGTCCTAGTATATCCAATATTTCATATGTTTCTTCTGCTGCGATATCTGTGATGTTCTGTGATAGATACTATATATAGTATATATGATATATTATATAGACGTTACTTATGTTTTGCACCCGCACTAACCCTGCCCTGCTCTGTCGTTAGTTACCTAACCTAACGGTGCACGAGGGGACATCGAGGCGAATGCGGATGGCATAAGTGTACGTCATATCTATCTGTGATGTTTAGGTATTTAAATGATGGGACTTCATTAATGTGATTAATGAAAGAAAAGAAACCTAAGATGTTGTAGAATCAAATTTTAAATAAAACAGGTAGCTATAGTTCTTGCTTTGCATAGCGGTATATATGATATACCCTGCACCTTATTCGATGAGGAAAGGACCGAGATCCCTTCACCGGGAGTGACTCCTTTAGCAATAACTGGCAGATGCTACACACTCGGTTTGTTTTTGATTGCTTCTATAGTTTCTGCTTTGTACAGTGGTATATATGATATATCCTGCACCTCATTCGACGAGGAAAGGGCCGACGATCCCTTCACCGGGAGTGACCCTTTAGCAAAACTGGAAAAGCCTCAAAATCACTCCATTTCATAACTTCATTTGATTCTACAACGATATCAAGTTCATTACGCAATAGGTTTTCAGAAAAACCTGTCGTAGCCCTCCGTCATTTCAGATAAGTAGTAGTTAGTATTCGTGCTGTGTTTGTTGGCCTGCGTCAAGGCATAGTGTGCGGTAGCTAACTAGTATTTATCTGCTTATGCATATGATGCAGATTGGATTAGGGTAGTCGTGAGACTTTGTTGGCCTGCGTCAAGGGTCGTACGGGTGGGTTTAATTCAATCAGGAAATGACGGGTTGAACTTGACAAGCGCACTATGGTTTGTTGGCCTGCGTCAAGGTCATAGGACGCTAGGGGCAAAATATTATCAGGAATTTCAAGTGTTGAAATTTGCAATGAGATTGCATACCTTCTATGAGATAGTTGGATCCCGATACCCACTGCGAGTAAGAGTTACTCCTGGGAGAGTTTTACACATTACAATTAGCCGATCAAGTAGGTGTCTAGAAAGGTGTTAACGAGGTTACGCCTCTGGGAAAACGAGGTTTACATTAATTAGGTTCGTGCGAAAGCACAGGGGACCTCCCTCAAAATACCGACACTGGCCTGGCTGAAAGATTGGCGAACTTGTAGTGTGTAATTAATCCCGGCTAATCTTTCCTTTTAGGGTTTGAAGGAAGATTTGATAAAAACAGTGGGAGCCATCCTGATTAGATAAGATAAAAACCAATCTGATCTTGCAAGAGCATACGCTAAAGTGTTTTCTTCTCTCTCTCCAGGTAGAGACCATGTCATGCCCTAATAAAGATAATAATATGGATGTATTGACCGTACCCGCATGTTATTCTGTGCTGGGGAACGATGGTTCCGTTCTTTCTTATAAGATTTATAGGAATGAACAGGATATAGGGGAATACCAGGATTCCCATGCCACCCGATTGAAGAAAGTACATGATGATGCATTTTCTTCAGGTGTGTTCGTTACAGAGAACTGTTTCTCCATTTGCCCTACGTCCTGGGTATTAGATACCGGGTCAGGATCCCATATATGTAATCAGTTACATGGGCTTAGAAAAGGTGGAGAACTTGGAGAAGGTGATAAAGACATTAGAGTTGGAAATGGTGCAATTGTTGCAGCTAAGACTGTCGGGGAATATCACCTTGCATTACCAACTGGTAATACATTGGTTCTGAACGAATGCTATTACATGCCGAACCTGATATGCAGCATTATATCGGTTTCTTTATTGAGTAAAGAGGGATATAATTTTGTATTACAGGATAATGTTATGAACATTTTCCGTAACCAAAAGTTGGTTGGATCAGGCACGTTGTGCAATGGCATTTATGTTCTAAATCAATCAACAGTTTTGAGCATAACAAACACACACAAGAGGAAGAATTCAGAACTGAACGAATCCTTCTTGTGGTATTGTAGACTGGGTCACATCAATGCGACACGATTAGCTAAGTTGCATAAGGATGGATATTTAAATCCGTTTGAATTTTCATCTTATGAAACTTGCCAATCATGTCTCAAAGGCAAGATGACCAAAGCTCCGTTTACGGGACACGGAGAAAGAGTTACCGAACTCTTGGGACTGATACATAGTGATGTATGCGGTCCCATGTCTACAAATGCCAGGAATGGTTCTTCGTACTTCATTACATTCACTGACGATCTCTCTAGATTCGGATATGTGTTCCTGATGAAACACAAATCAGAAGCTTTTGAGAAATTTAGAGAATATAAACAAGAAGTCGAGAACCAAACCGGAAAAAGTATTAAAATCCTTCGATCTGATCGAGGAGGAGAATACTTAAGCAATGAATTCCTGGACTTCCTAAAAGAGAATGGGATTCTCTCTCAGCTGACTCCTCCATATACACCACAGCACAACGGTGTATCAGAACGGAGGAACCGCACCCTATTGGATATGGTGCGCTCTATGATGAGCACAGCTGAGTTACCTATTTTCTTCTGGGGATATGCACTGGAAACAGCTGCAGATCTATTGAATATGGTTCCCACCAAAACCGTGCCAACCACTCCATATGAGATATGGAAAGGAAAGAGACCATGTCTTAATTATGTTAAGATATGGGGTTGTCCGGCATATGTAAAAACGCAAAATCCGGACAAACTCGCGGCAAGGTCCATTCTGTGTAAGTTTATTGGATATCCCAAACATTCGCGCGGGTATATCTTCTACCACACCGAGGAACAAAAGGTGTTTGTTTCTCGACATGCCACCTTTTTAGAAAAGGAATTTCTTGAAAAAGATATTAGTGGCAAGGATGTAGAACTGGAAGAGGTTCCAGCAATACAGACTACGACAGAAGACTTGGTTGAACCAGAGGATTCAGTAGTTCCTGATGAACCTCAGCCTCTCCGCCGATCTAGTAGGGTTCCTCGCCAACCTGAGAGATACTACGCTTTTCTCATGGATGGTGGGAGCGAGGATTGCATCATGGAGGATGATGACCCAACTAGTTTCGAGCAGGCCATCACGAGTGGGGACTCAGTGAAATGGCTGGATGCTATGCGGTCCGAGATGGAATCCATGTACACCAACAAAGTATGGACTTTGGAAGTTGCTCCAGAAGGGGTAAAACCCATCGGGAGCAAGTGGATCTTCAAGAAGAAACTTGGTGTAGATGGGAAAGTGGAGACTTTCAAAGCTAGACTTGTAGCAAAGGGTTTTCGTCAAAGACCAGGTGTGGACTATGACGAAACTTTTTCTCCAGTGGCTATGCTTAAATCCATCCGGATCATGCTTGCCATCGCTGCATACCATGATTACGAAATCTGGCAAATGGATGTTAAGACCGCCTTTCTAAATGGTGATTTAGAATAGTGCGTGTACATGACTCAGCCAGAGGGCTTCGTAGACAGTGGGAGCAGCGGCAAGGTGTGCAAGCTGCTTAAATCCATTTATGGATTAAAGCAAGTATCGCGGAGTTGGAACATCTGCTTTGACGTCGTTATCAAAGAGTTTGATTTCGTCAAAAATCCAGATGAACCTTGTATCTACAAGAAGGTGGCAGGGAGTAAGGCTGTCTTCCTCGTATTGTACGTGGACGACATAATCTTGATAGGAAATGATATTCCTATGCTGCAATCGGTCAAGCTCTTCTTATCACAAAGATTCCCAATGAAAGATCTTGGTGATGCCTCCTGCATATTAAGAATCAGGATCTATAGAGATAGATCCAAACGGATATTGGGATTGTCCCAATCCAGGTACATTGACACCATACTAAAGAGGTTTAGAATGGAAGAATCCAAGCGTGGGAACTTGCCCACGATCTCTGGAGTCACTCTCTCCAAAGAGATGTCTCCCAAGACTGATTTGGAGAGAGCTCGCATGCAAGGGATACCCTATGCTTCGGCTGTAGGATCTATCATGTATGCGATGCTATGTACCAGACCCGATGTAGCATACTCACTAAGTGTAGTGACCAGGTATCAAGCTGATCCTGGAGAGAGTCACTGGACAGCTGTGAAGAGCATTCTCAAGTACTTACGAAGGACTAAAGAGATGCTCTTGGTGTATGGTGACGGAGAACTCCAAGTGGAGTCCTTTACCGATTCGAGCTTCCAGAGTGATAAGGACGACTCTAAGTCGCAGTCGGGATTTGTCTTTACCCTTTACGGAGGGGCGGTTAGCTGGAAGAGTTCCAAGCAAGAAATCGTGGCAGACTCGACGATGGAGGCTGAATACATCGCTGCCAACGATGCTGCCAAAGAGGCTGTCTGGATCAAGAAGTTCATTACTGAATTTGGTGTGGTTCCATCCATTGAGCATCCAATACCTTTATATTGCGATAACAATGGAGCGGTGGCTTTGGCTAAGGAACCCAGGTCCCATCAGCGATCCAGGCATATTCTGAGGCGGTATCACCTGATCCGGGAGATAGTTGATCGCCGGGAGATCGAGGTCAGGAGAGTTGACACGAAGAACAACACGACGGATCCACTCACGAAGGCCATTCCCCAGATACAGTTTGAGAGACTCTTCGGGATGCTCGGTATGCGATACTACAGCAGCTGGCCCTAGTGCAAGTGGGAGATTGTTAGTTGTATGTATGCCCTAGAGGCCAGTATTGTACAGATGATGTATATTATATTGGATGCTTGGACATATATAGAGATGACTTTCTTGCTCGATATGATAGTATGCTATCTGGTTACTCTTTATCTTAACATGTACACTTGTCTCTTTAAACTGTCTTATAGTTACATGTTGATAAAGCCCTTAGGATGTGTACTTGACTACCTTGACTATGATGCAGATCATACTAGTGGGGACATGGTAGTCCATAAGTACATCCTTCAAGGTCCCTAGTCGTGGGTGTATCAAGACAGGGCATCGATATACCAGTGTAGACTAGCGTATACGCTTCTCGACCCATGAGATGGGCGATGGATGATCCCATATCCATTGGTGTTTGACATCAGAGATGGTATGCGGGTGCTCAGTGGAGACTGGGTACACTGGACGGACTCGCCGAGAACTCCCAGATGGTATTATACCTCACGTCAGATGGCAGTTCTCAGGTAACACTTGTACAGGTTAGTCTGTAGACCCGAGATCGTCATAGAGTCTTGTGTGATTCCCACTGTGCTTTGATCTCCACCTTACCACGTCCATGAGGGCGTGCAAAACGGTGGTCTTTGGGTACAGTCCCGAGTCACATGGAGGCAATGAGCGATAGGAGGGGTTTCGTCTCTCCCGGTATTGGGGGTTGATGTTGCGCTGTGCTCGATTGGCTGTAACAGGAAAGTCCCTGGCCAGGGCTGATCAGAGATTTGCTGGTAAGTGTTACCAGTAGTTTCTCGACCCGTTATGAGCCTCATATCGGCACGACTTATCGGTTATTGGGGTCTGACGTTTACCACCCCTAGACTTGATATGCGACATTTCAGACGAACAGACCGGACTGTACGGTAAGTGTTACTGGTTGGATTCACAGGAGTGTGAGCGGGCTAGCTCGTCGATCTTCTGATCGCTCAATACCCGGATGGCCGTTACGTTTAGCAGACCGCTTGCGGCTTGTGGGTGCTTGATATGATCATCATCTGCTACCGGCGTATTGACGAGTCTTTAGAGTCCTACACAAAGGTTTCCTGGCTCAAGCGAAACGAAATAGGAGCGCATATGAGATATGTGCAGGACCGAGAATAATGCGTGTATGTGATACCGTATTCCATTCTCGCGATGAATATATCGATTGGTTATATTCGATATAACCTAGTTATCGAATCATTGATTCGATAAATCGATACATTATATACTAGTCGGTTATGTGCGACATGACCGGATCATTGAATCAAGTGTTGATTTAATGATTTAATGTATAATTATATATTTGATATATTATTTTGCATTAACTAGTATTGGTTCACTTTAAATGGATTTTCTCACTTGATGTGCAAGTTGTATATGTGATATACTTTTGTGCACATCTTTGTATCATGTTTGATGATGCTTGCTCCTTTGGTTAAGTGTAAAGAATTAAACCTAGGTTAAGAAAGTGATTAGGGTCTTTATTATCCATTCTTTTATTTATTGATTTTGGAAAAAGAATGGGATAAGAATACAAAATGGTTGCTTTCATTCTTGAACCTTTGTGAAGCTTCATGAAGGTTTGACTAAAGTGACCAATTTGTCTTCATGCTTAACCCTAACCACTCTTCTAACCTTGGTCAATTCTCTATACCTAACCATGGTTCCTATTATGATAAGTATTCATTTCTTTTTCATTTTTGATGGACTTGTCATAATATTTCTTTCTTCTTGATCTTCTTCTTCAAGAAAGAAAGCTTGATGCCATCAATGGCAACTTGAGTTCTAAAGTGAGAAATCGAATTCTAAAGTGAACCCACCTCCTATTTCTTCACCCTCTACCTCTTGCCAAGTTGTTTTGGGTGTTTTCTTCACAAGTTTCACAAATTTGTGAAGTCGGAGCTTGAACTTGTGATGCCTCGACGTAGATCATCTTCGGCACGAAGCCGACGACCTAGTCCGCCCATTTCTCCGATCAAGCCGACGATTGAGTCCGGGATTCGAGATGGACAGCGAGAGGACGCCTACGTGGAGCCAAGGAAGTAGATATCCAGATCTACAAAGGTTGTAGTTTCTTATCTTTAGTTAAGTTGTTAACTAGATTCGTATTTCGCCTAAACTTCTAGTCAACGATCCGTATTAGGGTTTCTCGGCACCCGTAAAATTTGAAATTGGCATGGTTGATGCCTTGTGAGACCTCTTGAGAGTGCCTAGGAACCCTACAGCCACTGCTCCATTGTTATCGCAATACAAAGGTATTGGATGCACAATGGACGGAACCACTCCAAGTTCAGTTATGAACTTCTTTATCCAGACAGCTTCTTTGGCAGCATCGTTGGCAGCGATGTATTCAGCCTCCATCGTCGAGTCTGCCACGGTTTCCTGTTTGGAACTCTTCCAACAAACTGCCCCTCTATTGAGGGTAAAGACAAATCCCGAGACCGACTTAGAGTCGTCCTAATCACTTTAGAAGATTGAATCGGTAAAGGACTCCACTTAGAGTTCTCCATTACCATACACCAAGAACATCTCTTTAGTCCTTCTCAAGTACTTGAGAATGTTCTTCACAGCTGTCCAGTGACTCTCTCCTGGATCTGCTTGATACCTACTCACTACACTTAGTGAGTATGCTACATCGGGTCTGGTACATAGTATCGCGTACATAATAGAGCTTACTGCCGAAGCATAGGGTATCCCTTGCATGCGAACTCTCTCCAAATCAGTCTTGGGAGACATCTTTTTAGAGAGAATAGGTCCTGAGATCGTAGGTAAAAACCCATGCTTGGATTCTTCCATACTAAACCTCTTTAGTATTGTTCAATGTACCTGGATTGGGATAATCACAGTATCCGTTTAGATCTATCTCTATAGATCTTAATCCCGAAGATATAGGAGGCATCACCTAGATCTTTCATTGAGAATCTTTGCGATAAGATGAGCTTGACCGATTGCAGCATATGAACATCATTTCCTATCAAGAGTATGTCATCCACGTACAATACTAGGAACACAACCTTACTCTCTGCCACCTTCTTGTATATACAAGTCTCATCTATATTTTTAATGAAGTCAAACTCTTTGACTACCACATCAAAACAGATGTTCCAACACCGTGATGCTTGCTTTAACCTGTAGATGGATTTAAACAGCTTGCACACCTTCCCGCTGCTCCCACTGTCCATGAAGCTCTCTGGCCGAGTCATGTACATGCACTCTTCTAAATCACCATTTAGAATGGCGGTCTTAACATCCATTTGCCAGATTTCGTAGTCGTGGTATGCAGCGATGGCAAGCAGGATCCGGATGGACTTAAGCATAGCCACTGGAGAAAAGGTTTCATCATAGTCCACACCTGGTCTTTGATGAAAACCTTTTGCAACAAGTCTAGCTTTGAAAGTCTCAACTTTTCCATCTACACCAAGTTTCTTGTTAAAGATCCATTTGCTCCCGATGGGTTGTACCCTTTCAGGAGCAACTTCCAAAGTCCATACTTTGTTGGTGTATATGGATTCCATCTCATACCGCATTGCATCCAGCTATTTCACGGAGTCCCCACTCGTGATGGCCTGCTCGAAGCTAGTTGGGTCATCATCTACCATGATGCAATCCTCGCTCCCTGATTATGTCAAAAATATGAGTTTACCGCAATCAGAAACGGCGTCGATTCGCAGCTAGCCGGTGAGTGCGGGTCGATCCACAGAGACGGGTAAATTCCTTTTATGTGTTTTAACGAGTTGATTATATTTGTAGTTTTTGGTTTTATAAAAATCTAGATCTAAAACTTAATTAACCTAATTTAAATTCTTGCTAGGGTTAGGCTTAGAGGAAGTTTTGGAGATTGATATTTCCTCACCGCTTTCAATGTCGTAGATCCATTAGGTGTTATAGTAATTATCGATAAAGTGGATACGACTCTTTTGGGAAGATGTTTTCTTCCTCTAGATTCATATCCTTACTTTATCGTTAATTACTCTAACCCCCATGGAAAACGCGCGGAACCGGCCCTTTATACTGCGGTTCACCATTACCTCGAGGGGTAGGGTGCCGCAGGGAGCGGTTGTGCGCGCATGCATGGAGTTCTTAATGGTTACGCATTGAAAGGGGTGAGAGATCTCATCTCTCAACTCTTTCCCTAAGGCTAACCCTAACAAGCGAGGAGACTACTCGCTCATTAGGGGATGAAATAACATTATAATTAAAAGAAATAAAAAGCAATGAAATAAATTACCTAAGATTTGATGGCTCCCTCCAAGCGATAAAGAACAGATCTGAATGTCACCTCCAGAATTTTCTGAATTTTATTTATTGAAAAGAGGCATACAATTTTTAGATCTAAAATTACAATTTATAGGAAAATAGAAACCTAGGGTTACAGACTCTCGCACATGTTAATTTACAGATTTGACCCCTTAGAATCCCAACATCTGCACCGACGCACCGACGCAACAAAATCCCACCGACATGCTCTCTGTACGGCCGCGGAAGCGCGGCACTAGGCTAGGTTTGGCCGCGCTTCCGCGGCCAAAGTGTGGACTCGGGATTTGTGATTTTTGGGCTTGGTTCAGTGGCTCTTTGGACTTCTTATTCCATATATAGTTTCTCTGTTGGGCTTTTGGGTCTTCTCCAGATTTTTAGTGAAGACTTGTATTGGGCTTTTTAACCGTTTCACATGACTTTTTGGACCTTGCACTGTTCTTCGACTAGGCTCGACTGAGATCCGTCTAATTGCTGGTCAAAAGTCCCTTTTCTGTTGTTTTGTGTCTTTTTCACTGTATTTGCTCCAGAAACCTGTATCCTGTAATATGCAACAAACGTGCGTCAAGAGTACCTGTTTATTTATAAAAAGGATAAGAATAGGGGAATGATAAATGCAATATTATGGTCTGAACAAATACCCCCAAACTTACCTTTTGCTCGTCCTCGAGCAAACTTATTATTTTATTCTTTACAAAAAACCTAACCGCACTTTCGCAGGGAAACGCGATTGCACTGAGCTCGTGCAACAAGCCGTTAAACCTCTAGGTGTCCCTAGTAGGAGGAGTGTTGTCTCCTGAGGGTTTTCAGCGGATTACACCCACAAAATCCTATCAACTCAGCCCATTGACTTTTGTTCTCCAATTAGGTTTTCTAACAAGGAATTCTATTATCTTCTACCTGTAAATTATCCACCCATATTTTTCACGCTTCCTTATTGTGTAACTTAAGATCATATATGTTGTGTAGACCTACTTAGCTTTCGGCATCTCTTAAGTCTTCCTTCTAAGGTTTCATCTCTACTTAGGAATTTTCTATCAACTCTATTAAAGATACAAATTTTATCTTTCATTCCTCTCTCTTATCTAAATTCCAATCACGTACCCCTACGTGTGTGTATAGATCACCCCTACACTTGGAAATTCAATTCAAGCAATCATGCCCTTGTCCATTGTCCAAAGTACTAATTAGTTGGTGAATGAAATTTGCTTACACATCCTTCATGCGACCGTTAATACTTCTTGAGGTACCAACGACCGATTACAAAATGCGTTTGCACTTTAAAGCGTACTTCCTAGTCCTTGCAACACCCAAGGCTTTAGCAGTGACTCCCAAACCAGTTGGTCTAAGGCACTAGGTGATGAAGCACCCTCGCTAAATATTTTTCTATTTTTACAGCCTTAAGTAATCACAAAAACCAGTGTCCATTTTTTTCTTTTTATTTTCATTGTACTAAGGACTTTAGACAAGAGCATTTCAAGGTCTCTTCTACTATTCCAAGTTTCAAGGTGCGTGAATGTGCAAATTGTAGGGTATACATTTTCAGAATTTAGACTTAAGCTAGGAACTATCTTTCAAATTTATACTCTAATAAGAATATCAATATTCTTCCCTTGTTTCGACTTAGCCCAAGAAGTGAACCCAAAATTTGCCTATTTCTAAATAAACTACAAGGCATATACTTTCTACCGTTAAACTGTAAGGAATGTTATTTTTAGGGTTTTTAATTTACTAAGTCTAAGATCTAGTTGTTCCTAACTAGTTAACCTATTTGTCAAACTCAATCAATTAGCCAAAATTGAATACAATAATTTTTATAATTTTTGAAATTTTTTGAAATTTTTATGGGTTTTCAAATAGGTATGCAAATGCAAAGAATATGTACATATGAATGCGAAGGAAGAAGACGTACCGAGCGTACCCCCAAACTTGAACTTGACAGTGTCCTCACTGTCATGCTAAACCCAGAGGGTCAAAATACCGGCACTCCCCTGTTTATTTAAAAAAATTTTTTTATATTTTTTATGTTTTGAATTTTTTTTTTATTTTATTTTATAGAAAAAGAAAACAAAAGGATATATACATATATACAAAGGTTCCCCCCAAACTTAAGCTTGGCCTTACACAAGCCAAAGGTTAGCACCAACCATTCAAAGATCTTATCGTGGTAATGGTACAGTTGGTGCAAGAATTGGGTGCGGAGGAAAGAAATGAGAGACACGCGAGACCGTGTGGGAAGAGGGGTAGAATACGGTCTCGGTGGGGGAGAAGAAAGATGGAAAGAAGAAAGAAGTGAAGTGCGATCTTGAGGGTGTGAATTGAGTGAATAAATTAGCGCAATATGTGATGACCGATGTGTTAAAAGCGATTGCGCTAACCTATCAACTCGTCGTGCAATGGGGTCAAATCCCTCAAGATTCGCAAGAAAACATGGGTACGCCGAACTTGGTATAGGAGATGAAAGCGTAACGGTCATTTGTTCGGTCGGAACAATAGGAAGGAGGGAGGGTGATATAACAGTCAAAGGTTCAGGAGGCTGAACTGGAAAATCCGACACATCAACTAAAAATGGTTCAACCTCGATATTATCCTCAAGACTCTCCTCAATATTTAATCCATCCATGCCATTATCATCAAAATCTAGACGCATATGAGATTCGGGGGAAACATTTAATAACTCAGGATGATGATTTGAACATAAAATTTCTATTAAATCGACAGGTTCATCATCCGAAATATTCCCGGCGTCTATATTCTCAATCAAGTGAAAATCAATTTCTTTAGACACTTCATCCACAGCATGGATATTTATCAATGTAGGTTCTAGAGTGGAGATGTTAAGATCGAAAGGATTAGGTGCAGTTTCACTCGAAAGGGGTTCCTCACAATTTGGCAAATCAAACACTACAAAATCACACAACTCATTTTTATTTTCAACTGGTGAATCATTTGGAACAATCGATGGAAAACCGGAGTTGTGGGTTTCAATTTGGTAAGGGTAGGTTTGATTTGAAAATCCTCTCTCATTCTCACTCTGTCCAACTGCCGCCTTACACATTGAAAAATTCGGAGCTAGCGGGACACTAGCTACCGGTTCACTAGGTTGCGTAAGGGCGGCCATGGATGCTTCCATTGTCCTCATCATTTTATTTGTTGCAGCAATATATGCTTCCAACGACTCTTCCAAACTAGACTTAGGTGGTGAGGGGGTTTCAGTAAAAGATTCAAAATTGGTTGGATATGTGAAACTCCCTAATGGCTGTGAAGAAACATTGTCTAGTGAAGATGGAAAAGTCGGGTAGGACTGATAGGAAGTGGGTGGTAGGACAGAGGTAGGGTCAACATATGGATAAGAAGGTGAATAATCGTGTGGATCCCTAAAACTAAATGAGTGGAGAGGGGTGAAAGATCGACTGCGAGCTTGAGCAATATGCTCAGCAATGGACATCGGCCTAGGAGTGACAGAAGGACTCGAAGAAGTGGTGTCAACATATGTAGGTTGTAAAGGTTGACTCGGTTGACACAAAGTGGGTTGAAAAGTCAAACTGTTTTTCCTAGACTCCTCTATGTGATCTTTCAAAGATTTCTTTGGCAAGGAGGGATCATTTTTAAATTGACCGAAACAATTGACGAACGACGCAAAGTTAGGTTCGGGATACCAAGATTCGGCAAGAGATTTGTGATATGGGGTACCCATGATAGAAGAATGCAATGATTTCTTAGCGACAAAATTTTTGCAAGTTTTTAAAAGATTTTTCTTTAATTAATTTTTTTTATTGAAGAGTTTTGCAAGATGGTTTTAGAAAACGGACTCGTGACACAACTGACTCAACCACACATGCACAATCAGACCTAGATCTAGGGTTGCCTAGGTCTACTAGACAGCTCCTAACTAGGGCTAGAAATAGACCTCGAACCGCCTCTTCGCGGACAAATACGGCCAGGTAAGTGGGAAGGAACCACCACTACAGTGGGCCTAATTAAAAACCACTAGCCTAGACACCGCAATGTCGGTTAGGATAAACGGCCGATGCCTACCCTGGTCCTTTTCCTATTGAGCTCGCTGTCCTTAGGTCTGAGTCTAATCTTTTTTAATTAAGGGTGGTTGATGCAAAATGCTTAGGTGTTTTCTGGGGTCCTGGGAAGGGTGATGAAATCCCCACCCAATCTGGATTTGGTCAAATAGCCCCTTAGAGTCCGGTTAAAGTATGCAAAACAAATAAAAATTCACTTGCAATCAGAATTTTTTTAGCGCGGCGCAAAGAAACCTGCAGAAATCTGTTATTTAGAAGGGGGAGAAAGATTTTTTACGCAAAGAACCCTGCAGAAAATTTTTACAGATAGAGATATGAAGGTTGTAGAGGGGAGGAAAATAAACAAACACAGAAAATTTGGTGTGCTGACGTGGCTAAGTTGCGGCGCTTCCGCGGTGAGGGACCCTCTTATGCGGCGGATTAGCGGCAAGATTAGGGTTTCAGCCTCTGAAAATTTTTGTACTTCTCTGTACTTTCATCTTCTCTCTGTTTTTATGTAACAAATTTTTATGTGCCCTCTGTAAAATTCCAGATCCACGATTTGACGCTGTTCCTGCAAGATTCAAAAATATACCCTTCAAACAGATCAAAGTTGATTATTTTTTATATTTTTTTTATATTTTCAGATTTTTATAATTTTTAAAATTTATATCAACCCGAAAATTCACAAAAAAGAAAGATTACGCCATCCCCGGCAACGGCGCCATTTGATTATGTCAAAAATATGAGTTTACCGCAATCAGAAACGGCGTCGCTTCGCAGCTAGCCGGTGAGTGCGGGTCGATCCACAGAGACGGGTAAATTCCTTTTATGTGTTTTAACGAGTTGATTATATTTGTAGTTTTTGGTTTTATAAAAATCTAGATCTAAAACTTAATTAACCTAATTTAAATTCTTGCTAGGGTTAGGCTTAGAGGAAGTTTTGGAGATTGATATTTCCTCACCGCTTTCAATGTCGTAGATCCATTAGGTGTTATAGTAATTATCGATAAAGTGGATACGACTCTTTTGGGAAGATGTTTTCTTCCTCTAGATTCATATCCTTACTTTATCGTTAATTACTCTAACCCCCATGGAAAACGCGCGCAACCGGCCCTTTATACTGCGGTTCACCGTTACCTCGAGGGGTAGGATGCCGCAGGGAGCGGTTGTGCGCGCATGCATGGAGTTCTTAATGGTTACGCATTGAAAGGGGTGAGAGATCTCATCTCTCAACTCTTTCCCTAAGGCTAACCCTAACAAGCGAGGAGACTACTCGCTCATTAGGGGATGAAATAACATTATAATTAAAAGAAATAAAAAGCAATGAAATAAATTACCTAAGATTTGATGGCTCCCTCCAAGCGATAAAGAACAGATCTGAATGTCACCTCCAGAATTTTCTGAATTTTATTTATTGAAAAGAGGCATACAATTTTTAGATCTAAAATTACAATTTATAGGAAAATAGAAACCTAGGGTTACAGACTCTCGCACATGTTAATTTACAGATTTGACCCCTTAGAATCCCAACATCTGCACCGACGCACCGACGCAACAAAATCCCACCGACATGCTCTCTGTACGGCCGCGGAAGCGCGGCACTAGGCTAGGTTTGGCCGCGCTTCCGCGGCCAAAGTGTGGACTCGGGATTTGTGATTTTTGGGCTTGGTTCAGTGGCTCTTTGGACTTCTTATTCCATATATAGTTTCTCTGTTGGGCTTTTGGGTCTTCTCCAGATTTTTAGTGAAGACTTGTATTGGGCTTTTTAACCGTTTCACTTGACTTTTTGGACCTTGCACTGTTCTTCGACTAGGCTCGACTGAGATCCGTCTAATTGCTGGTCAAAAGTCCCTTTTCTGTTGTTTTGTGTCTTTTTCACTGTATTTGCTCCAGAAACCTGTATCCTGTAATATGCAACAAACGTGCGTCAAGAGTACCTGTTTATTTATAAAAAGGATAAGAATAGGGGAATGATAAATGCAATATTATGGTCTGAACACTCCCACCGTCTACGAGAAAACCGTAGTATCTCTCAGGTGGATGAGAAACCCTACTAGATCGGCGGAGAGGCAGAGGTTCGTTGGGAGCTATCGAATCCTTTGATTCTACCAAATCTTCTATTGTAGTTTGTATTGCTGGAACTTCTTCCAGTTCTACCTCCTCTCCACTAATTTCCTTTGCAAGAAATTCTTTTTCTAAAAAGGTGGCATGTCGAGAAACAAACACCTTTTGTTCCTCGATGTGGTAGAAGATATACCCTTGTGAGTTTTTGGGATATCCTACAAACTTGCACAGAATAGACCTTGCCTCGAGTTTGTCCGGATTATGCCTTTTGACATAGGCTGGACAACCCCATATCTTAACATAATTAAGACACAGTCTCTTCCCCTTCCATATCTCATATGGAGTGGTAGGCACAGATTTGGTAAGGACCATATTCAATAGGTGTATGGCTGTCTCAAGCGCATACCCCCAAAAGGAAATAGGCAACTCAGCTACACTCATCATAGAGCGCACCATATCCAATAGAGTGCGGTTCCTCCGTTCCGATACGCCATTGTGCTGTGGTGTATACGGAAGAGTAAGCTGAGAGAGAATCCCATTCTCTTTTAGAAAGTCCAGGAACTTTGTGCTTAAGTATTTACCTCTTCGATCGGATCGTAGGATTTTAATACTTTTACCCATTTGGTTCTCGACTTCGGATTTATATTCCTTGAATTTCTCAAAAGTTTCAGACTTGTGTTTCATCAGGAACACATGTCCGTATCTTGAGAGATCGTCAGTGAATGTAATGAAGTACGAAGAACCATTCCTGTCATGTGTATACATATGACCACATACATCACTATGTATTAGTCCCAAGAGTTCTGTAACTCTTTCTCCGTGTCCACTAAACGGAGTTTTGGTCATCTTGCCTTTGAGACATGACTGGCAAGTGTCATAAGATGAAAATTCGAATGAATTCAAATATCCATCCTTATGTAACTTAGCTAGTCGTGTCGCATTGATATGACCTAGTCTACAATGCCACAAGAAGGATTCGTTCATTTCTGAACTCTTCGTCTTGTGTGTGTTTTGTACATTAAGAACTGTGGTTTGATCTAGAACGTATATGCCATTATTTAACGATCCTGATCCAATCAACTTTTGATTCAGGAAGATGTTCATAACATTATCCTGTACTATAAAATTATATCCTTCTTTACTCAATAAAGAAACTGATATAAGATTGCATATCAGGGTCGGAATGTAATAGCATTCGTTCAGAATCAATGTATTACCATTTGGTAGTACAATGTGATATTCACCAACAGCTTTGGCTGCAACATTTGCACCATTCCCTACTCTTACGGAATGATCACCTATTCCCAGTTCTCCACATTTCCTTAGCCCATGTAACATATTACATATGTGGGATCCCGATCCGGTATCTAATACCTAGGACGTAGAGTGAACCGAGAAACGGTTCTCGATAACTAACACACCCAAAGAAGATGCATAAACATGCTTATTCTTCGTTTGGGCGGCGTAGGAATCCAGATATTCCCCTATTTCCTGTTCAGTCTTATAACAATTATAAGAAAGAACGGAACCAACGTTCCCCTGCTCAACATAAAAAGCGGATTCGGTCAATACATCCATATTATTATCTTGATTAAGGCCTGACATGGTCGCTACCTGAAGAGAAAGAGAAGGAAAAACTTAGCGTATGCTCTTGCAAAGATTAGATTGGTTATTTATCTTATCTAATCGATATCTCCCACTGCAATTCTCAAATTTTCCTTCAAACCTTTAAAAAGAAAATTCAGCCAGGATTAATTGTATTGTACAACTTCGCTAACCGTTCAGCCAGGCCAGTGTCGGTACATCTGAGGGAGGTTCCCTGTGCTTTCGTACGGACCTAATTAAAATAAACCTCATTTTCCCAGAGGCGTAGCCCCGTTGACACCTTTCTAGACACCTAATGAGTTAGCTAATTGTAAAGTGAAAAACTCTCCCGGGAGCAACTTTTGCTCACAGTGGGTATCGGGATCCAACAATCTGATAGAAGGTATGCAATCTCATTGCAAATTTCAACACTTGAAATTCCCGATAATGCTTTTACCCCTAACGTCCTATGACTTTGATGAAAGCCAACAAATCATAGTTCGCTAGTCAAGTTCAACCCGTACATTTCATGATTGAATTAAACACACCCGCACGACTCTTGGCGAAAACCAACAAAGCCGTACGACTACGCTAATCCAATCACATATCATGCTTTAGCAGATAAGCACTAATTAGCTACCGCACACTACGCCTTGATGAAAGCCAACAAACATAGCACTATTACTAAATATTACTTATCTGAAATGTCGGAGGGCTACGCAGGTTTTTAAGAAAACCATGAGCGTAATGAACATGATATAGTTGTAGAAACAAGTGAATTTTTGAAAAGGAATGTTTTTGAGGCTTTTTACTAGTTTTACTAAAGAGGTCACTGTTAGTTATATGTATGCCCTAGAGGCCATTACTATACATAGGATGTATATTGTAGTAGATGCTTGGACATATATAGGGAGGACTTTCTTGCTCGACATGATAGTATGCTATCTGGTTGATCTTTACCTTAACGTGTACACTGATTGTCTCTCTGTTACATGTTGGTAAAGCCCTTAGGATGTGTACTTGACTACCTGGACTATGATGCAGATCATACTAGTGGGGACAGATAGTCTATAAGTACATCCTTCAAAGTCCCTAGTCGAGAGTATATCGAGACGGGGCATCGATATACCAGAGTAGACTAGCGTATACCTTCTCGACCCATACAGATGGGCGATGGATGATCCCATATCCATTGGTGTTTGACATCAGAGATGATATACGGGTGCTCAGTGGAGACTGGGTACACTGGACGGACTCGCCGAGAACTCCCAGATGGTATTATACCTCACGTCAGATGGCAGTTCTCTGGTGACACTGGTACAGAGTAGTCTGTTGACCCGAGATCGTCATAGAGTCTTGTGTGGTTCCCACTGTGCTTTGATTTCCATCTTACCACGTCCAAGAGGGCGTGCAAAACGATGGTTTTTGGGTACAGTCCCGAGTCACATGGAGGCAATGAGCGATAGGAGGGGTTTCGTCTCTCCCGGTATTGGGGGTTGATGTTGCGCTGTGCTCGATTGGCTGTAACAGGAAAGTCCCTGGCCAGGGCTGATCAGAGATTTGCTGGTAAGTGTTACCAGTAGTTTCTCGAATTATTATAGACCTCATATCGACACGACTTATCGAGCTATTGGGGTCTGACGTTTACCACCGCTAGGCGAGATATGCGACATATCAGACGATCAGACCGGACTGTACGGTAAGTGTTACTGGTTGGATTCACAGGAGTATGAGCGGGCTTGCTCGTCGATCTTCTGATCGCTCAATACCCGGGTGGCCGTTACGTTTAGCAGACCGCTTGCGGCTTGTGGGTGTTTGATATGATCATCACCTGCTGCCGGCGTATTGACGAGTCTTTAGAGTCCTACACAGAGGTTTCCTGGCTCAAGCGAAACGAAATAGGAGCGCATATAAGATATGTGCGGGACCGAGAATAATGCGTGTATGTGATACCGTATTCCATTCTCGCGATGAATGTATCGATTGGTTGTATGCGATATAACCTAGTTATCGAATCAAAGATTGATTCGGTAAGCCGATACATAGGATACTAGTCGGTTATATGCGATATGACCGGATCGTTAAATCAAGTGTTGATTTAATGATTTAATGTATAATTATATATTTGATATATTACTTTGCATTAACTAGTATTGGTTCACTTTAAATGGTTTTTCTCACTTGTTTGTGCACATTGTATATGTGATATATTTTTGTGCACAAGATTGTATCATGTTTGATGATGCATGATAACTTGGGTTTGTGTAAAGATTAAACCATGGTTATATGGATGGTTAGGGTTTTCATTTTCTTATTCATTTATTTTATTTTGGAAATGATAAAGAGAAAATGGTGGCTTTCTTTGTTCTTTGCTTGAAACTTCTTGAAGCTTCAAAGCATCTTTGACTAAGTGACCATTTTGTCTTCATGCTTAACCCTAACCCCTTAACTAACCTTAGTTTATTCTCTACACTTGACCATGGTTGTATTATGATAAGTATTGATTTTCTTTTCTATTTTAAAAATAACTTATCATAATATTCATCTTCTTCTTCTTCTTCTTCACATGAAGAAGCTTGCTACCAACAATGGCAAAGTGAGAAAAAGAGTGAGAAATCCAATTCTAAAGTGAACCCACCTCCTATTTCTTCATCCTCTACCTCTTGCCAAGTAGTATAGGGTGTTTTCTTCACAAGTTTCATGACTTGGTGAAGTGGGAGCTTGATCTAGTGATGCCTCGACGTAGATTATCTTCGGCACGAAGCCGACGACCTTGCCCGCCCATTTCTCCGATGAAGCCGACGCTAGAGCCCGGGTTTCCATTTGAACAGCGAGGAGACTTCATTGCGGAGCTATGGAGGTGGAGGACCGGATCTACAAAGGTTGTATTTCCGTTCTTTTAGTTAAATTGTTAACTAGCTTCATTTGTCACCTAAAATTCTAGTTAACGATCCGTATTAGGGTTTCTCGGCACCCGTAAAATTTGAAATTGGCATGGTTGATGCCTTGTGAGACCTCTAGTGTGTGCCTAGGAACCCTACAGTGGTATCAGAGCCTAGCTAGAGCCTTAGGCGATGTCTAGACGATGTTTGAAACCCGATCGAACCCGAAACCCTAAGTTTTACATGCTCTCTGGACTTTTTCTAAAATCTGGGATTTTTCCACATTAAAAATGCTTAAAAAATTCAGCAGTGAAATCTAAGAATTACGGTGCAAAATTTTGTCCATGAACTGTTCATAGTGCGGCGGAACCGCGGCAGAAGCCTGGCTTCTGCGGCGGTTCCGCTGCCAAAGGATGACATCATCATCCCCTGTTTGCACAGTAACTCCTATTTTATTATGCTGGATTTTCTGGGAATTTTTAATATTTATTCAAGAGTTGAATTTTTTGGGGTTGTTTTTGGGATTCGGTGTTTCGATCGGAGTATCAGATTTTGTCTATGTGGCTTTCCGGATAATTTTTGAATATGTTAAAAAGTTCGACCGGATATAAATACCCAATTTTTCCCCTGTCGGGAAATTTCCAAGTGTTGGATTTTTCCGTGGTTTAAAGACGTTCTAAGTAGTGCAAGTAACGCGATGGTCCCTCTAGAAGACAACAAACCTTAACTCGAGTATGTGACCGTCTTGAACTGCCCTTTGAATCTTCGGGTTTGGGGCAGTACGGCGTGCCACATGTGAGGCGTTGGCTTGACCCTTCTACGGCTGGACCGTTGGTACTGAGGCACGAACTGAATGTTTTTAGACTTATTTCATGTGTTGATCTGTAACGGGAAAACTTGGGTGTTTGTTTATTCGATCGAAAAGTTTAACATTTTCTATTTATCTGGAATGGGATACAATAATTGGAATTCACAAAACTTTATGAGATAACTGAATGAATGTTATAAACATAGCAGTTTAGTCTCACTTGATCGGTTGCCACGGAATTTTGATGTGATCAAAAGTCCGTCGCAATCACGTAGCGTACGCGAATACTCGCCGGGTAAACTTAATAGACAGCCTCGCTCCATAGCCCCGACCAAGTGACTGTAGGAGAACCCCGTCGCCGAAAGCAACCGTTCGGGTGCTCGCGGCAGCGGTGTTCCGCCTTGGTGCACTTCGTCGACGGCGTCGGGGGTGCGGCCGTCTACTGAAGTTTGCGACGAGCATTCGATCAGGATGTCGGGAATCTTGTTGAATTGCCCGACTTGATATTGAAAAGAGTTTTCGATAATGAGACTAAAATGTGGGGTTTATAATTGTTTGGCATGCGATGTCTAAGGAATTCATTTGATTAGGCATGCGATGTCTATGCAGGTTGCGGATTCCAACTGTTGTAGTTTTACACTTTCTTTTCTGTGACCGTAAGTGTAATATGTGATATCGCCGGTTTCGTTGCTATATGTCAACGACAATTGGGATGCGCACATTTACTTATGTTGATGACATGTGATGTTATATGTTGCTGGATATGTTATATTGGATCGCCGTGTTTGAATAGCCGGGGTTTTTTATGTGAGATGAGTGTTTTTCATTTTCATTCATGTAAAAACTTTTATGTAATATTCTTTTATTAGGGCGCTTCCAGGTTGCGGAAGATGTCACCCTTTGTATATTATTTACTTTTCCGCACTAGGATAGACCCAAGGAGGGGAGCACAAGTAACCGGGTTCTGGAGTCCAGTGGGAGACCAACTCGAGGAGTCGAGTCCGGGTCTCCTAACTCTAGAATTGGTAGGGTTGCTTGCCGCTCTCGTAGGGGTCTAGGGGTGTGGGTTTGGCTATTCATCGCGACCGTGGAATCCGTGTTTTATACTGGCTCGTATTGAAAACACGGACGTCCTAGTATATCCAATATTTCATATGTTTCTTCTGCTGCGATATCTGTGATGTGATCATGTGATGTTCTGTGATAGATACAGTATATAGTATATATGATATATTTTATAGGCGTTACTTATGTTTTACACCCGCACTACCCCTGCCCCGCTCTGTCGTTAGTTACCTAACCTAACGGTGCATGAGGGGACATCGAGGCGAATGCGGATGGCATAAGTGTACGTCGTATTTATCTGTGATGTTTAGGTACTTAAATGATGGGACTTCATTAATGTGATTAATGAAAATAAAAGAAACCTAAGATGTTGTAGAATCGAATTTCAAAATAAAAAGGTAGCTACAGTTCTTGCTTTGCACAGCGGTATATATGATATACCCTGCACCTTATTCGATGAGGAAAGGACCGAGATCCCTTCACCGGGAGTGACTCCTTTAGCAATAACTGGCAGATGCTACACACTCGGTTTGACTTTTGATTGCTTTTAACTATTTTTGCTTTGCACAGTGATATATATAATATATCCCGCACCTCATTCGACGAGGAAAGGACCGACGATCCCTTCACCGGGAGTGACTCCTTTAGCAAAACTAGAAAAGCCTAAAAAGCACTCCATTTCAAAATCATTTGATTCTACAACGATATCAAGTTCATTACGCAATAGGTTTTCAGAAAAACCTGTCGTAGCCCTCCGTCATTTCAGATACGTACTAGTTAGTATTCGTGCTGCGGTTGTTTGGCCTCCGTCAAGGCGTAGTGTACGGTAGCTAACTAGTGCTTATCTGCTAGCATATGATGCGATTGGATTAGGGTATTCGTACGGCGTTGTTTGGCCTCCGTCAAGGGTCGTGCGGGTGGGTTTAATTCAATCAGGAAATGACGGGTTGAACTTGATTAGCGGACTATGGGTTGTTTGGCCTCCGTCAAGGTCATAGGACGCTAGGGGCAAAATATTATCGGGAATTTCAAGTGTTGAAATTTGCAATGAGATTGCATACCTTCTATGAGATAGTTGGATCCCGATACCCGCTGCGAGTAAGAGTTACTCCTGGGAGAGTTTTATACATTACAATTAGCCGATCAAGTAGGTGTCTAGAAAAGTGTTAACGAGGTTACGCCTCTGGGAAAACGAGGTTTACTATAATTAGGTTCGTGCGAAAGCACGGGGGACCTCCCTCAAAGTACCGACACTGGCCTGGCTGAAAGATTGGCGAACTTGTAGTGTGTAATTAATCCCGGCTAGTCTTTCCTTTTAGGGTTTGAAGGAAGATTTGATAAAAACAGTGGGAGCCATCCTGATTAGATAAAATAATAACCAATCTGATCTTGCAAGAGCGCACGCTGAGTGTTTTCTTCTCTCTCTCTCCAGGTAGCGACCATATCACGCCTTAATCAAGATAATAATACGGAATATTGACCGAACCCGCTTGTTATACTGAGCTGGGGAACGTTGGTCCCGCTCCAACTTATAATTGTTATAAGACAGAGCAGGAAATTGGGGAATACCAGATTTCCCGTGCCGCCGAAATGAAGAGAGTGCATGCTGATGCATCATCTTCGGGTGTGTTCGTTACAAAGAACTGTTTCTCTGTATCCTCTACCTCCTGGGTATGTGATACCAGATCAGGATCCCAGATATGTAATCTGTTACATAGGGCTATAGAAAGGTAGAGAACTGAGAACGGGTGATAAGTTTCATGAGACAGAAAACGGGGCAAGTGTTGCAGCCAAGTCTGTTGGTCACTGTCCCCTGTATTCCAAATACATTGATTCTGAACGAATGTTATTAGATACCGAACCTGATATACAAAATCATATCTATCTCTTTATTAGTAAAGAAATGATAAAATTTTGTATAGATGGATAATGTTTTGAACATTTCCTATATCAAAAGTTGATCGGTTCAGGCACGTTATCTAAAAGCATTGATGTTCTAAATCAAACTACAGTTCTTAGTATACGGAACACACACAAGAGGAAGAGTTCAGAAATGAACGAATCCTTCTTGAGGCATTGTAGACTAGGTCATATCAATGCGACCCGACTAGCTGAAGTTACATGTAGATGCATATTTAAATCAGTTTGAATTTACATCTTGTGAAACTTGCCAGTCATGTCACAAAGATACGATGACCATAGCTCTGTTTACTGAAAACAGAGAAAGAGTTAGTGAACTCTTGGGATGATACATGTTGATGTATGTAGGTCCCCTGTCTACACTTGCCAAGACCGGTTCTTTATACTTCATTACATTCTCTGATGATCTTTCGAGATTCAGACCTATATTCCTGTTGAAACACAAGTCCGAACCTTTTGAGATATTCACAGAATATAAGTTAGAAGTAGAGAACCAAATACGGGTCAAAGTATTATGTCCTATGATGAGATCAAGGAGGAGAATACTTGAGCACGAAATTCTTGGACTTTTCTAAAGGAGAATAAGATTCTCTCTCAGCATTACTCCTCCGTATACACCATAGCACGATGGTATGTCGGGGCGGAGCAGATACACCCTATATGATAAGGTGTGCTCTATGATGAGTACTACTGAGTTACCTGTTTCCTTTTTGGGAGTTATGCACTTGAGAAGCTGCATACCTATTGAATAGGGTTCAAATCAAATCAGTTGCCTACCACTTCATATTTGATATGATAAGGGAAGAGCCCATCTCTTAAGTTAGTTAAGATTTGGGGTTGTCCAGCCTATGTCTGAAAAACAAAATCCGGACAAACTCGAGGCAAGATCTGTTATGTACAACTGGAAAGGTTCCAGCTATGCAAACTACAGTAGATGATTTGGTAGAACCGAAGGATTCAATAGAAACCAACGAACCTCAGCCTCTCCACCGATCTAGTAGGGTTCCTCACCCACCTAAGAGATACTTCTGTTTCTCTATGACAGTGGGAGCGAAGATTGCATCATGAGATGATGACCCAACTAGTTTCGAGCTGGCCATCAGGAGTGGGACTCTGTAAGAATGGCTGGATGCTTAGCGATCTGAGATGGAATCCTTATACACCAATAAAGTATGGACTTTGGTTGCTATATCTGAAGGGTTAAATTCCCATCAGAAGCAAGTATATCTTGAGAAGATTACTTGGTGTACATGGAAAAGTTGAGACTTTCAAAGCTGGACTTGTTAAAGGTTTTCTTCATCGACCAGGCGTGGATAATGATGAAACCTTATCCAGTACCTATGCTTAAGTCCATCCAGATACTACTTGCCACGGCTACATACCATGACTACGATATCTGGCGGTTGGGTGTCATGACTGCTTTTCTAAATGATGTTTTAGAAGAGTGCGTCTATAAGTACACAGCCAGATGGCCTCGTAGACAGTGGGAGCAGCGGAAACGTGTGCAAGATGCTTTATAGGATAAAGCAGGGATCGCGGAGTTGGAACATCTATTTTGATGGATTAGTCAAAGAAGTTGACATCATCAAAATGGTAGATGAACCTTGTATAAACAAAAAGGTAGTAGGGAGTATGGTGGTGATCCTCGTAGAGTACGTGGATAACATACTCTTGATAGGGAAGGAGTTTCCTATGCTACGCTCGGTCAATCTCCGCTCATCACAATGATTCTCCATATAGGATCAAAGTGATACCTCCTAAATCCTGGGTTTTGGATCTATGAGATAGATCTAATTGGATGTTAGGATTCTCACTAGTTGTAGTGAGATGGTATCAACCGATCCTGGGGAGAATCACTGGAAGGGTTCCAGAGTGATAAGAACGACTGAAAGTCAGTCACAGGCATTGTCTTTACCCTCAGTAAGGGGACGGTATGTTGGAAGAGTTCCAAGCTAGATACCGTGGCAAACTAGACGATAAAGGCTGGATACATCACTACTTAAGATGCTACCAAAGAGGCTGTTTGGGTGTATAATGGTTCATGAGATGAACTACGTTCCTACCATTGTGGGACAATGGAGTTGTGGCTTATGCCGAGGAACGCAGGTCCCATCAGTGATCCAGACATATTCTAAGGCAGTGTCACCTGATCATGGAGATGGTTGATCTCCAGGGTGATCGAGGTTTGGAGAGAAGACTCAGAGGACAACACAGCGGATCCACTCACAAAGGCCTGTTCCCAGAGAGAGATTTTTATGGGATGGTTGAGTATGAGATACTACAACCACTGCTATCAGATGGCCCTAGTGCAAGTGGGAGATTGTTAGTTATATGTATGCCCTAGAGGCCATTACTATACATAGGATGTATATTGTAGTGGATGCTTGGACATATATAGGGAGGAATTTCTTGCTCGACATGATAGTATGCTATCTGGTTGATCTTTACCTTAACGTGTACACTGATTGTCTCTCTGTTACATGTTGGTAAAGCCCTTAGGATGTGTACTTGACAACCTGGACTATTATGCAGATCATACTAGTGGGGACAAATAGTCTATAAGTACATCCTTCAAAGTCCCTAGTCGAGGGTATATCGAGACGGGGCATCGATATACCAGAGTAGACTAGCGTATACCTTCTCGACCCATACAGATAGGCGATGGATGATCCCATATCCATTGGTGTTTGACATCAGAGATGATATACGGGTGCTCAGTGGAGACTGGGTACACTGGACGGACTCGCCGAGAACTCCCAGATGGTATTATACCTCACGTCAGATGGCAGTTCTCTGGTGACACTGGTACAGAGTAGTCTGTTGACCCGAGATCGTCATAGAGTCTTGTGTGGTTCCCACTGTGCTTTGATTTCCATCTTACCACGTCCAAGAGGGCGTGCAAAACGATGGTTTTTGGGTACAGTCCCGAGTCACATGGAGGCAATGAGCGATAGGAGGGGATTCGTCTCTCCCGGTATAGGGGGTTGATGTTGCGCTGTGTTCGATTGGCTATAACCGGAAATCCCTGGCCAGGGTTACTGAGATTTACTGGTAAGTGTTACCAGTAGTTTCTCGAATTGTTATAGACCTCATATCGACACGACTTATCGAGCTATTAGGGTCTGACGTTTACCACCCCTAGACGAGATATGCGACATATCAGACGATCAGACCGGACTGTACGGTAAGTGTTACTGGTTGGATTCACAGGAGTATGAGCGGGCTTGCTCGTCGATCTTCTGATCGCTCAATACCCGGGTGGCCGTTACGTTTAGCAGACCGCTTGCGGCTTGTGGGTGTTTGATATGATCATCACCTGCTGCCGGCGTATTGACGAGTCTTTAGAGTCCTACACAGAGGTTTCCTGGCTCAAGCAAAACGAAATAGGAGCGCATATGAGATATGTGCGGGACCGAGAATAATGCGTGTATGTGATACCGTATTCCATTCTCGCGATGAATATATCGAATGGTTGTATACGATATAACCTAGTTATCGAATCAAGGATTGATTCGGTAACCCGATACATAGGATACTAGTCGGTTATATGCGATATGACCGGATCGTTAAATCAAGTGTTGATTTAATGATTTAATGTATAATTATATATTTGATATATTACTTTGCATTAACTAGTATTGGTTCACTTTAAATGGTTTTTCTCACTTGTTTGTGCACATTGTATATGTGATATATTTTTGTGCACAAGATTGTATCATGTTTGATGATGCATGATAACTTGGGTTTGTGTAAAGATTAAACCATGGTTATATGGATGGTTAGGGTTTTCATTTTCTTATTCATTTATTTTATTTTGGAAATGATAAAGAGAAAATGGTGGCTTTCTTTGTTCTTTGCTTGAAGCTTCTTGAAGCTTCAAAGCATCTTTGACTAAGTGACCATTTTGTCTTCATGCTTAACCCTAACCCCTTAACTAACCTTAGTTTATTCTCTACACTTGACCATGGTTGTATTATGATAAGTATTGATTTTCTTTTCTATTTTAAAAATAACTTATCATAATATTCATCTTCTTCTTCTTCTTCTTCACATGAAGAAGCTTGCTACCAACAATGGCAAAGTGAGAAAAAGAGTGAGAAATCCAATTCTAAAGTGAACCCACCTCCTATTTCTTCATCCTCTACCTCTTGCCAAGTAGTATAGGGTGTTTTCTTCACAAGTTTCATTACTTGGTGAAGTGGGAGCTTGATCTAGTGATGCCTCGACGTAGATCATCTTCGGCACGAAGCCGACGACCTTGCCCGCCCATTTCTCCGATGAAGCCGACGCTAGAGCCCGGGTTTCCATTTGAACAGCAAGGAGACTTCATTGCGGAGCTATGGAGGTGGAGGACCGGATCTACAAAGGTTGTATTTCCGTTCTTTTAGTTAAATTGTTAACTAGCTTCATTTGTCACCTAAAATTCTAGTTAACGATCCGTATTAGGGTTTCTCGGCACCCGTAAAATTTGAAATTGGCATGGTTGATGCCTTGTGAGACCTCTAGTGTGAGCCTAGGAACCCTACAGTCACTCCCGGTGAAAGGATTTCGGCTCTTTCCTTATCGAATAAGGTGCAGGATATTTTATAAATACCGCTATGCAAAGCAAAAACTAAAAGAAGCAAACAAAAGACAAAACCGAGTTGGTTGTAGCATCTGCTAGGTTTTGCTAAAGAGCTCACTCCCTGTGAAGAGATCTCGGCTCTTTCCTCATAGAATGAGGTGCTGGATATTCTACAAGGAATACCGTTATGCAAAGCAAAAACTAGAGCTACCCTTTTTGAAAATATGATTCTACAACATCTTTTAGGTTTCTTTCTTTTCATTAATCTCATTAATGAAGTCCCATCATTTAAAGCTTCCTAAGTATCACAGAAAATGAAACGAAAATATAAGTACGCTTATGCCATCCGCATTCGCCGCAATGTCCCGTTATGCACCGTTAGGTTACTTAACTAACGGCATACCGGGATGGGTCTAGCACGGGTGCAAAACATAAGCAACGTCTATTATATATCTTATATATAATATATAGCCATTCGTCTCAGAATCCATAGTGATCACATCACAGAATATCAGAAGCAGAAGATAACATATGAAATATTGGATATACTAGGAGATCCGTATTTTATTTTGAGCTTATATAAAACACGGATTCCACGGTCGCGATGAATAGTCAAACCCACATCCCTAGACCCCTACGAGAGCGGCAAGCAACATTACCAATTCTAGAGTTAGGAGACCCGGACTCGACTCCTCGAGTTGGTCTCCCACTGGACTCTAGAACCCGGTTCCTTGTGCTCCCCTCCTTGGGTCTATCCTAATGCGGAAAAGTAAATAATATACAACAATGGCGACATCAACCTCAACCCGGAAGTGCCCCAATAAAAGAATATTACATATATTGAATTTTACATGAATGAAAATAATAACTTTCATCTCACATAAAACCCCTGGATATTCAAAACACGACGATCCAATATAACATATCACAGTAACACATAACATCTCATATCATCAACGTAAGTAAATATACGTATCCCAATTGTCGTTGACATATAGCAACGAAACCGGCGATACACCACATATTACACTTACGGTCGCAGAAAAGAAAATGTCAAACTACAACATTTGGAATCCATAATAACCTTAGACATCAAAAACCCAAAATATCATATATTTTGGATTTCATGCCTAACTATATGAATTCCACATATTGTATCAAATTCCACAAATAGCTAGACGATGTCAAATATTCTGATCGAATCAACAAACACCCAAAATTTCCCAAAAAGATTAACACTTGAGTGTAGTTTAAAAATACTCAGTACATGCCACAGCTCCTATGAACCAGCCGTAAAAGGGTCAACTAATGCCTCACATGTGGCACCGCTGAACTACCACAAACCTTAGGGTTTAGTGGCGGTTTTGACGGTCACATAATTGAGTTAAGGTTTCGTTCTTCTAGAGGGTCCACAGTATCGCTTGCATGATTTTCTGAAAGTTTTAAACAAAGGAATAATCCAACATTTGGAAAATTTTCCGGCAAGGGTTAAAATGGGTATTTGATATCCGATCGAATTTTTTAACACCATCTAAAATAACCCGAAAAACTATTAGAATTATGACTACGAAACACTTCGAGTTGCCTTTGCAGAAAGTTAACAACACATGCAAATTTAGCAAAAACAAACAACACCTGAAATCCCAAAACCCAGAGACCAGAATATGGTAAAAATTTCAACCAAAAAATCCCAACATTGGCTGAGGTCGCCGGATTTCATAGGCATGTCGCCGGCCAATTTTCGAGGGTTAGGGCTGAAATTTGTACCGTGTTCATGTTGCATCTCATACAACATTCTGTAGTTGTTTAAAAAAATTTCAGAGCACGTTTTAAAATCGAAAGAAACTTTCTCTTGGATTCGGGTGTTTCGGAGTTGTTTCGGTTTCGTAATCTAACACAATCCATCTAATTCTCTAGCTAGTCTCTGATACCACTGCAGGGTTCCTATGAACGACAGCAAGGTTTCGGGAGGTATCGTCCATGCCATTTTCAAAATTTTGTCGTTTTAAAGAACCCTAAAATAGAATTTTTAGCTAGAGAATCATACGAAACATATTGTAAACTACTTTAAAACTAAGTGATTAGGGATTACAACCTTTGTAGTCCGGTCCTTCACTTCTTTAGCTCCTTGTAGTAGTCCCTTTGCTCCAAGTTGCGATCTTGCGGACTCTCGAACGGCTCCACAAGAAGAAAGATGCATGCTTGCTTAAAGTCTTCCAAGCCGAAGATGATCTACGTCGAGGAGTCACAAACCCAAGCTACCATCTTGACTAATGTGGGATTAGTAAAGCTAACACCCTATACTAAAGTGATAATCTAGTAGAGGATGATGAAGTAGGATTTTTGCTCACTTTAGAATTACTTTTCTCACTTGTTTTTAAGCTTCTCTCAAAACCTAGAGAGCTCTCTTGAGCTTTGAGAAAGAAGAAGCAAATGATAGAAGTGAGAGAGAATGGCAACCATGGGTGAGAAAATATCTAATATATCTCATGTAGAGACTTAACCATGAGTTTAGATAATGGTTGGGTTAATAAATAACTAGTATAAGACAAAACTAGTGGACTAAGTCAATGGGTCTCTAAGCTTCATGCCATGTGACAAATTTCCAACTAATAATTGTTTTATTCTAAATAAATAAACCCTACATTATCATTATCATGGTATAGGTCTCATACACCCATGTTGCATTTATCATCAACAATGACACATAAATAAAACACAATTAATATATATCATATATATATCAAGTGTGCACATGTAAGAAAAAGAAATGCTAAAGTGAGCTAATAGTAGTTAATGTAAATTAATATATCATATATACAATTATACATTAAATTATTAAATCAACACTTGATTTAATAATCCGGTTATATCTCATATGACCGACTAATATAATTTGTATCAACTTATCGAACCAACACTTGATTCGATAACCCGGCTATCTCTCATATAACTGTCCGATACTGTGTCGACTTATCGAATCAACACTTGATTCGATAACCTGGCTATATCTCATATAACCGATCGATACTTTATATCGCGAGAATAGAATACGGTATCATATACTCGTATTAGTCTCGGTCCCGCACATATCACATATGTGCTCATATTTCGTTTTGCCTGAGCCAGTGAAACCTCTGTGTAGGACTCTAAAGACTCGTCAATACGCTGGCAGTAGGTGATGATCACATCAAGCACCCACAATCCGTCAGCGGTACTAGCTAGACGTAACGGCTACCCGGGTATTGAACGATCAGAAGATCAGCAAGCTAGCCCGCTCTAACTCCTGCAAAAGCCCGTCAGTAACACTACTGTACAGTCCTTTCTTTTCGTCTGATATGTCGCATATCTAGTCTAGAGGTGTTAAACGTCAGATCCCAATAACCGATAAGTCATACCGATGTGAGGCTCAAAACGGGTAGAGAAACTACTGATAACACTTATCAGTAAATCTGTCATGCCGCGCTTCCCATAGTGCGCTAAGATCGGTACGTGATAGAGCCAACCATGCTACAGGTAGCTAGGAAACATCCCTCCACAGTCACATTACAGCTGTTGGGAATCCTCCCGCGTGCGCAAACGCATACGTTTTGAAATATGAGATATGGTTTTATGAAACGGAATGCGCGCACGAGATCGTTCTCGTTTTAAATATTTATAACCGCAAGTGCACGGAGCGTTGTAGCGAGCCAGCAAGCACGGGTCGATCCGCAGGGAATTGAGTATTAGGTATTCTTGTTTAAGGTTAACAAATTAACGAATTGGTTGGTTTGTCACAAAATTATAAAAGAATACGAAAGCAAGAAAAGCAAGAAAACAAGTGTAAGGAAAGAATGGTTGTGACTTAGTTCGGAAGCTTGAATGGCGATGTTTACCTCTACGCTCCCTTGGTTATGAGTTGTTCGGCCTTACCTTGATTCCGGCATGAAGCACGACTTGTCAACGCGGTTGCGGAGCACAAACCGTCAAAGTCCGATATTCGCCGCAAAGCACGAAACGAGTCCGTTTTGGTCACTTACCGTTTGTATGTCCGCGCTTGGGGTATCAACACTAAACACAAGGTTTAGCAAGCATACCACAACAATGAAAACACAAAGAGGTTAGTGAGAGCAAATGTTATTGGTGTTGAGTTTGCTAAGGGTTTGTTTAGGTATATAGTATATGAAACAAAAAGTTTGTCAAGCTCTTGATCACAACATACCACATCCTAGCTTAGCAACCTTAACACAAAATGGATTTTAAGCACATTAAACATAATCAAGAGGTGGAGGAGGCAAAATCCTTTCATCTCACTTCCTCACACACACCATAACCAAAATGAAGATTGGTTAAGCATAATGAAAAGAAAGCAAGAAAAGAAAGCAAGTAAATAAAAGAAACAACAATGTATTAATCACTTGAGAACAAGATACAAACTTTGGTGACTTGTTCAACCTCCTTAATGAAGCTCTCCAAAGAGAGCTTCAAGAGGGAAGAAGAAGAAGAAACTAACTGGAGTTCACTCCCCTCAAGCTAAACCAAAAGCAAAACAAACTAACAAAAACTATGATATGGTATATGCATGGTCCCTTTCTCCCTTGCCACTGATCTGCTATATATAGCCCAAAATAAGATTAAGCAAACAATAAAAATAATCTGATGTGGCATCTAGGGAGGCACTGTGAAAATATGGGGCCTACTGAAGGTAGTACGGCCGATGTCGCCGGAATTTTGTGGAATCTCGCCGGCCTAAAACCGAGGAGGGAGGCCCGGGTTGCAGTGGAGTGCTAGTGTGTTCTCAAATAAAACATTGGCTCTGTTTGCTTTAACAGTTGTAATTTGGTTTGTATGCAGAGGTTTGGAGGGAAACTTGGTCATTACATCACATCTAAACTTTATGCAATAAATGCTTTCACACCCACTTTGTTCATGATACCAAGGCAACCTACATGGTCTATGGCAGCCCCCTACCTGGTCCATGGCATGTATTCTCATGTGTGTTGGACCAATATTACACAAAAGATGTGTACACTTGTATTATTTCCTAAAGAGCTCCTGGGGCATCTGTCGGTTCTCTGGTCTGTTTGCAATGTCGGCTTCTAATTGTTATATCCGTGATTTTGAGTATGTTTTCTATGTTATATCACGAATATCTGTAAACTGTAATAACCGAGCAAACACTGATTAATAATACCGATATATAGAAAAACAGATAATGATTGAGTGGTATTAAATTGTAGTTTTATGTGGTGATCAAAATACCCCCAAACTTATCTATTGCTCGTCCCGAGCAATACAAAAATTCCTAGCCTCACTTTCGCTGGGAACACGATTGCACTGAGCACGTGCAACAAGCCGTTAAACCTCTAGGTGTCCCTAGTAGGAGGAGTGTTGTCTCCTGAGGGTTTTCAGCGGATTACACCCACAAAATCCTGTTAAGTTAGCTAAGGAGAAACTGTGGATTCAGATCCGAAATTTAAGAATCAAAGGTAGAAGTTCTATCACTCAAACAAGAAATATTAAACCCAATATTTCACTCCTCACAATCTGTTAAACAAGCTAATACGCGTCTTTTCGTGATTGTGCGGTTTTGTCGTCACTTTTTAAAGAAATTTGATTAGGGTCAACATGTCAAAGTTATGGACCAAGATAGACTTCAAAAGGATCGCACGAGTTTGAAAGGAGCTAAGATTTTCTCAAGTTTTATTCGTCGGTTGGGTAATATGTCAGAAATTTATAGCAACTTTAACAGAGAACCCAAATCCTAATTTTCACTCCTACCTTTCACCTGTTTTTGTTTATACACACCTTTCATTATCGTGCAAAACGTCTTAATAAATACAAAACCTTCATATCTCTGGAAAAAAACTGTTTTAACATAAGAAACTTGTCATCGCCAAGATTATTCTCCCACACAGAACCGTTAGGACTTTTAACTTGGAGGGAACACTTGCTTAGCATGTTTTATCTGACGATTGAAAACTTAGCGAGCTTTGGGTCAATGACTCCCAAACCAGATGTTTTTAGGGCATTAGGTGTGGAGACACTCCAAGGACTTACTTACCCAAGTTACCAAGGCCACAAAACAAAAGACTCATTTTACTTAGAATTTTTGCATTCAGTGAAAACGGAGATATAACCAGCTTTTTCTTTTTAAATCTGAAGACGTTACATGTGATAAAGTGTGTACCTACCCCAACAAGGTTCTAGATGGGTTATTTTTCGGACTTATAGCTTCTGCATAAGTTTCTATAAAGTTTCCTCATTTCTACTTCACCGTATGAACAATTCTTGATACTCTGCTTAACTCGGCCAAACCTGTTTGATCCTATAGATATTTATCAATTAAAAAGTTATAGACATGTCAGACATTTATCATTTCCTTAAAAACATACAACACGTAAAGTGTTATAAAAGATGCATATCGGCAATAGTTGAGCAAACCGGAGGGTTATCTTTTAGGTTGTCAATCTCACATTTAGAATTTAGTTGTTTCTATCTTATCAACTGAACCATCAGATTTTGAATCACAGTTCCCCACATAACCAACATAACAAAGTTTTTTATAATTTTTCAAGAATTTTTCAATTTTTATAGATTTTTTAGTTTTTCTATACAATGCAGTACAAAAGCAAATATGACATGCAACTACATGCAAAAGAAAAGAAAAATAAAATGTAAATGCTGAAATGCAATAAATATGCAAATGCAAGGTACATGCAGATACAAAGTACCACCACCACCAAGCTTCAGCTCCACCCCCAAACTTGAATCAGACGATGTCCTCATCGTCGCTTTGCTTTTCCCTTCCTTTTGCTGCTGCTGCATGCGTCATCTTGGTTGGCCAATATCTGGCTGAGTTGATCCTTAATTTCCTTGTTCTGCTCCTTAATTTCCTTGTTCTGTCGGATTAATGTTTTGATGTCGCGGACTTCCATTCTGTGAAGTTCATAGGGATCCGTTAGAACATCATCTCCCAAGTATATCTCGGATGAACTCTGCAGGGCCGCATGCTCGCTGGGGTCAGTAGGGGTCCAAATCTGCTGCTCACTCCCAAGATCTGAGTATCCTGGCGAGATTATCTCCAGCTCCACTGGTATGGCAGGATACAATGATAGATAAGCAGTGAACTCATCCTCATCCATGTAATGTCAGCAAATCTGCGTGATGAGGACGGGAAGCAATGATTTGTGGGCAGCCGCACAGTCCATGATCGTGGCAAAGAGCATGGTCGCCATGCAGAATTGATAGTCCCTGGTCATCAGACAATGGACTATGTGCCCCACAATCGCTGGAAACGAAGAAACTCGCGCAATCCCTTTGATATTTCGGTACACCCACCGGCATGCTGTATAGGTGTTCCTATAGATCTGCTGGCCATTCAACCCAGCATCACGAAGCTCATAATGGTTTCCCAGAATCGTCCTATACTGAGCCAATTCTAGGGGCTTCTGATTCCCAGATCGCAATGGGATACCCGTGACGTGGGAAATGGTTTCAATCGAGTATACCCTACGTTATCCCAAAAAATGCAATCTGACTCTATTTTGTAACACCTCCCCCTCACGAATCGCATCATAGAATTCGTCCACCAAACGTTCGCAAGCGCATAACCCTTCCGCCCCATACAGCAAGAAAACCCAACTCGGCTGTTGGATTGCGTCGCAAAAGTAATGTCCGAAGACATCGTGTGAGAAGAGTGAGACAAAATTCCTTTCCAACACAAGAGGTGCCATCTGTGGGATTTTTGCAAGAACAAACAGTGTAAACAGAGGGGGAAGAAGATGTCTTACAGCGAAGAGGAAGTTGATCGGAGTTTGGAGGGGGGACGGCCGATCTCGCCGGAAATGGTGGAAGAGTCACCGGCCGGATCCGAGGGAGGAACGAGGGTTTTTAGGTGGTGGCTGCGGGAAAAGATGAGGAGGCTTTTAGATCTGTTTAAAGAGATGTGAAATAAAGGCTCGGGCTGTGGGCAGTGGGATTAGAAAGGACTATTTACACAAAACCCCTTCCCAATTGTAAATATAGCAAATGTGTACATCTCTTTAAATAAACACATTAAAAAAAAGGTCTCGTCCCGCCCAAAAATATCAGCACTCACCCCTAGTAGGTGAGATTATATATAAAAACTAAGAAAGCAAAAATTACTATATTTACAATATATCGACATGGTTAGAGAAGAAATTAATACCAGCCATAAGAAGATTATGTCTATATAATGTAGGGGATGATATAAGAATGTGTATAAAAAGAAGAAAAAGAAAAAGAATATGTATAAGTTAGATGTTAGTGAAATGCATGGGCATGTAAAAATAGGGATGAGAAGACGTTGAAGATGAAGATGGAATTTTGAGGAGGTCAAAGAATTGTTTTCTGAATGAATTGAAATAAGCACGTGTTGAGTTTTAAATTCAGGTTCGTTTAAGAACAGGAGTTCATCCTCAAAAAATTCTGAAAAAGAAAGGTCCAAAGGATGATCCCAAAATGATCTTGACCCAAAATCACCAAGAATATCAAGTTCATCAGCAAAAATCCTCAAAACTCTGTATAAAAGAATAGTTTTCAATACCGTCTTCCTCCCTATTATTTTTCACAATCTTACTCTCATTATTTACACTCTCTCCCTCCTCACTATATTCACATATGGGTAGGTTCATATCATCTAAAAAAGTAGGTTCCCACCCTAATGTTTCTTCCGAAACAATATCACTAGGTGATACAAAAATTGTGGGTTCCTTATCATTGATCTCTTCTAATCTATCCCAACCATACCCGACGAATTCACAAGGTTCTTCCTCTAAAATTGGAAAGCAGAAATCAGTCGGTTCAAGAATTTCCTCATCAAGTATTATTTCAGTTAAATCAATCTCTAAAGTGACAAGAGGTTTAGTGGATACTTGAAGGCTAGGGGTGGATTAGCTTGGAGGGTTTTCTTGTGTGTCCTGGTAGCATTCAGTCAATTCAATCGTATCATCATCTAAGAAATCATCAAAATTTGATTTATCATTTACCTTACTTGGGTGACTCTCTAGATGACAGACATTAACATTATCGGGTTCTGATTGACTGTGCTCACTCCCTAGAATCCTCTTAGCTAAATGTTTCACTTGTTCCTCTATGTTAGCCGAAGATTGTGTCTGAGCAAGATATAATTGCTCAGACTGCTGTATGAACAGGGCTAACGTAGAAGCTGTTTGATTCTTGACCATAGTCATTACTTCAATACCCTTTTCTAGAGCTGTCAACCTAGCATCCATCTCACTATCATACCCTACAGGCTGTTCAACGTTTTCGGGTTGGAGGGGTTGTGATAGTGGTGATGCTAAAGCAGTCATTCTGTCGACCTCTTTCTGTAAATTTTCAATCAGTTGGTCAATGGTTGAAGTGGGACTGGGTTCAGGAGTGCTAGGGGGTGACCGCTAAGAATTTGGAACGGTTGGTCACCCCCTAGAAAAGGACAATCATCATGAATGTGGGAAGAATTTTGACAATTTGTACAAATAGTTCGGGATTGAGTATAAACAAAAGAATAGGAATCGTGAAAAATTGAATTGAACTGTGTGTCACCCATTTTAACAAGATTTCACAAAAATCATAAAAACGAAGAATATCACACCCTCAGCAGTCTACGGTTTTCTAAGTCAACTAGACCTGCTCAAGAACCTGATTGATGAAGTAAAACTGTGTTAAGAAATAGGCTCAAAATATACAAATCACGAAGCCAGGTAAGTGCAAGAGAAAAGGGGAGGTTTTCCGACGCTTTCGCGAAGGTCCTTAATTAAATAACCCTTTCTCTTTTGGCGGTTGCGCCGTTTAACACTTGCCTAGACACCCCGTGAATGATATACAGTTAAGCAAATTTCTAAACACAATTAACCTCTATTAATGAGCGTGAAGTCCTTAGAGTGAAAGTCTAATTGATTTTAATTTACTGAGGGTATGCAAGAATACAGTTTTATGATTTGTGGGCTACGGAGAAAAGGTGATGAAATCCTTTACCGTATCTTGTTTGGTCATTTAGCCCTTAAAATCCGTATTAATATGCAATGCGCAATCCAAGAAGTCATGAAATTCAAATATTTCTTTTTTCGGTTAAGTATTATGCGCTGCAACAAATACGGTTAGTTCTCTTTGCAATTGGCGACAAAATTGTGCAAAGAATCCTGCAAATGATAGAGAATTGGATTGCGTCGGATTCGAGAGGAGGTGTTAGGAAATACGTACCAAATGGATTTGGTTTAAGAAAACCTTTTGAAAGTGATCCGAGTCGTTGAATGTTCGCTTGCGCGGGTCAAACTACCCGGATCTTTGGCACTAATCTTCCCCAAAGTCTTGTATTTGTATTTGAAGCTCGCTCCTCACGATCGCTGGTCGTAATTTCGTAAAAAAAACCTAAATATCGAAAAATACGATATTTAGTGTTAAAAAGCGATACGGGTGCCCCAATTCCTGCACACTTAAAATTACAAAAATCAAACAAGACCAAAAGAACCAAAACACAGAACTAGAGATCACCAAAAAGAAAAAACCACAAAACCTCACCAGACGGCCGGCGACGCCGGAATTCTGCTCACTGTCGCCGGATGGGTGTTCTAATGGTCTTACTGGATTTTTTTAATTTAAGCACAGAGTGATAGCAGGTGGCAAAAACAGAGAACAAAATGAAAGAATTTGTTAGTTTATATTAGTTTTGAAAAAAATTGAGTTAGTAGTTAATTAGTTAGTAAGAACCAGAAATAACAACACCCAATACTACAAACTCCCCGGCAACGGCGCCAAAAACTTGTTAGGAATCCTCCCGCACGCGCAAATGCGTACGTTTTGAAATATGAGATATGGTTATATGAAACGGAATACGCACACGAGATCGTTCTCACTTTAAATATTTATAACCGCAAGTGCACGGCGTGTTGTAGCGAGCCGGCAAGCACGGGTCGATCCGCAGGGAATTGAGTATTAGGTATTCTTGTTTAAGGTTAACAAATTAACGAATTGGTTGGTTTGTCACAAAATTATAAAAGAATACGAAAGCAAGAAAAGCAGAAAATAAGTGTAAGGAAAGAATGGTTGTGACTTGGTTCAGAAGCTTGAATCGCGATGTTTACCTCTACGCTCCTTTGGTTATGAGTTGTCCGGCCTTACCTTGATTCCGGCATGAAGCGCGACTTGTCAACACGGTTGCGGAGCACAAACCGTCAAAGTCCGACATTCACCGCAAAGCACGAAACGAGTCCGTTTTGGTCACTTACCGTTTGTATGTCCGCGCTTGGGGTATCAACACTAAACATGAGGTTTTGCAAGCATACCACAACAATGAAAACACAAAGAGATTAGTGAGAGCAAATGATATTGGTGTTGAGTTTGCTAAGGGTTTGTTTAGGTATATAGTATATGAAACAAAAAGTTTGTCAAGCTCTTTATCATAACATACCACATCCTAGCTTAGCAACCTTAACACAAAATGGATTTTAAGCACATTAAACATAATCAAGAGGTAGAGGAGGCAAAATCCTTTCTTCTCACTTCCTCACACACACCATAACCAAAATGAAGATTAGTTAAGCATAATGAAAAGAAAGCAAGAAAAGAAAGCAAGTAAATAAAAGAAACAACAATGTATTAATCACTTGAGAACAAGATACAAACTTTGGTGACTTGTTCAACCTCTTTAATGAAGCTCTCCAAAGAGAGCTTCAAGAGGGAAGAAGAAGAAGAAACTAACTGGAGTTCACTCCCCTCAAGCTAAACCAAAAGCAAAACAAATTAACAAAAACTATGGTATGGTATATGCATGGTCCCTTTCTCCCTTGCCACTGATCTGCTATATATAGCCCAAAATAAGATTAAGAAAACAATAAAAATAATCTGATGTGGCATCAAGGGAGGCACTGTGAAAATATGGGGCCCACTGAGGTAGTACGGTCGATGTCGCCGGAATTTTGTGGAATCTCGCCGGCCTGAAACCGAGGAGGGAGGCCCGGGTTGCAGTGGAGTGCTAGTGTGTTCTCAAATAACACATTGGCTCTGTTTGCTTTAACAGTTGTAATCTGGTTTTTTTGCAGAGATTTGGAGGGAAACTTGGTCATTACATCACATCCAAACTTTATGCAATAAATGCTTTCACACCCACTTTGTTCATGATACCAAGGCAGCCTACATGGTCTATGGCAGCCCCCTACCTGGTCCATGGCATGTATCCTCATGTGTGTTGGACCAATATTACACAAAAGATGTGTACACTTGTATTATTTCCAAAAGAGCTCCTGGGGCATCTGTCGGTTCTCTGGTCTGTTTGCAATGTCGGCTTCTAATTGTTATAACCGTGATTTTGAGTATGTTTTCTATGTTATATCACGAATATCTGTAAACTGTAATAACTGAGCAAACGCTGATTAATAATACCGATATATAGCAAAACAGATAATGATTGAGTGGTATTAAAATGCAGTTTTATGTGGTGATCAACAGCCGTCTATAAGATATCAAGAACAGCAAAATAAAAATAAACTATCTAGTACATGTCCATATGCCAGGATAAACGAGTCAAGAAATAATATAAATATACGGAAGCAATAAATCCAAAAGCAATAACATCTGGAAAGTACGTCCCAAATACGGGCTCACATCAGGAAATGATAGTACGGAAATAAACTAAACTAACTGGATACTAACAGGATCCTCACTGCTCGGCCTGTCGGCTAAAATACCCCTGATCGGCCTGTGAAAGAGATAAAGGATGTGGGCCATGCAAAACCCAGACGTCAGTGCGTCATAATATCAACAATAATATAATCAGGAGATAACAGGATATGCAGGCATGAGTATGAACAGTAATAAAAGTATAACAATAACACGAATGAGGAACAGTGAAGGGTATAAGCACATGCGACGTGCGGTGAGTAACCTGAACTAAACTACTGGGTTAACTACTCTCAAGTCTGTGAAATCAATTTAATGAATCGTCGATGTAACTCAATAGTATCCCGTGCATGCCCGGGACCACGGACATGACTCTCGGGCTAAATCCGAGATTTGCCGCTAGGCAGTAAACAGGTAACATGTACAGACGAATGATGTCAGCAGCATCACCCCGGGGCTGGCCTAGCCCGTAAAACTGATCAGTATAAGAAACGAACTGTCGAGTTACAAGTCAGATTTCATCATTGATTTCCCCATACCCCCAAGTTATGTGTTCAAGTCAGGTATTGATAAATCTGGAGCTAATGCCAACAAAGGATCAAGCAGGTATAGGTTTGTCTATACAGACAACAGGATATGTCCATCGGGACAACATGTAAGGATTGTCGGCATTAGAAACCGAATCAGGTAACATGTCAGGTAGTGATATATTAGGTTATGTCAGGTAGTGTACATGTATCAAGTGGGTGCACAACAGTAAAATGTAACAAGTATCGAATCATGGTGAAGGTACGGATGTACGGTGAAAGCATGGATGCACAATATCTATCAGGGGTTACATCATGACTATGTAGGGTGCACATTATCAAGCATGGGGTGTTAATGTAATAATAATATGAATTAATATAATATGGCATGCAACTGGATTTGCAAAATTAATGGTATGGATACACAATAAAACATGGATACTCAAATATCTATCAGAGGTTACAATTACAGCTTCATGACTATGTAGAATGCACATTATCAAACATGGGGTGTTAATATAACAGTACTATGAAATAATGTGACATGGCATGCAACTAATTATAATTAATGGTATGGGTGCACAAATATCGATCAGGGGTCACATTTACAGCTCCAAGATTATGTAGGATGCACACTATCAAGTATGGGGTACTAATGTAGCTGTAATATGAATTAATGTGATATGTAGATGCAGCTACACATATAATAAATGATATGGATGCATACGGGTATCCGAAAATAGTAAAACATGAGTATGGATGTACAATGCAATCAACATGTGATATTTTTATTCATACAGATGCAAGATAAGTATTATAGCATGTAGCAAGATAAACTTGCCTGAGCGGAACATACGACGGTTGTGTACGGTACGTCCAACGCCGGGTAATCGTCGCAACGCACACGCGGCACACGGGACGGGTCCAGGCAAGGCAAGATGGTAACCATGCAAGTAGGGGACGTTCAATGGATTACTCGGATCGTCGGCGACAAGCACGGCTCCAGCGGGTGATCACCGGAAAAGAAACAAGATCAATAAAAGAAAGAAGAAAGAAAAAGAAGAAGAAGAAGAAGAAGAGAGGAGGGTGCTATGGGGTTGGTGCTCAGGGCCAGAGATGACAAGAACAGAGGGGTGATGACGACGAGGTCGCGGATTCGTCGACGGTGAGGTTTCACTGCGGGGCAAGGTGTATGCAGTGGGGGTTCTAGGGTAAGGGTTTGTAATATGCAGGGGAGGCTTCGGGACCTAGGGAAGGAAGAGAGGGGAGAAATGTGAGGTGATGGAGGTGGTGTCGATGACGATGTGGAGATGAAGGCGACGGAGGAGGTGAGGCTAGGTCGGGTTGGGTTCTGTGTGTGTTCTCGTGGCAAAGGCGAGAATAAATAAAGAAGGAGGAAGAAAGAGGGAGGTGACGTTAGTGGAGAAAGGAGGTGACGGGATCACGCGGAGGAACAGTATTCACGAGGTGTGAGAGAGAGAGAGGAAGAGAGAGAGAGGGAGTCTGTTACTGAAAGAAGATTTAAAAAATCTAAAAAGATTTTAGTTCGTAGGTAAACTGTTAAAATATAATATAATATTAATAAAATTTGATATTTTGGCTAATACAAAAATAGTCCAAAATACGCCCGGGTCGGGTCTAAAAATCCAGTTTTAAAATACGGAAAATATACGTGTCGACCAACACTAAAACAGGATATCCGGGTAACGAAAAAGTATACCCCCAAGAACGGATGCACGTAGCATGCACGTAGCAATCCAAACTGGTCCGTTTCACCAAACGGGACGAGAACATGATGCACGGATGCTACGACAGGGTTAGGGGTACTATGCAGGCCATGCTAGATATTTTTTAAAAATATTTTATTAGACTTTATATGTTATATTAAAAAATGCAGATATCAGATATAATGCAAGTATGCAGAATATACAATATGAAAATACACGGATCTTCATAACTAGTCAGGATAAATCATAAATAGGAATCAAGACTGGTTTCCAGCATGCGGGCCGGGTCGGATGCAAATACAGATGCTAATTATACTATTCGCACCCAAAACACAATAAATTAAGAAATAACCATAAATAAAGAAATACTCAAAATGGAACTGGTATAAATGAACTAGGGTGTTACATTATACCCAACTACAAAAAGAATTTCGTCCTCGAAATTCCCGGAGCAAGAAAAGATAAACAAACATGAATCTACAAGAAGAGATCTGGAAACTTCTGTCGAATCTCGTCTTCTCGTTCCCAAGTCAATTCTCCTTGCGAGCGATTTCCCTAAGAAACAAGTATGAGAGGGATAACCTTGTTCTTAAGAATCTTTTCTCTTCGATCAGCAATCGACATCGGTCGTTCTTCATAGGTCAAATCCTCCCTTACTGTCAGCTCTGAATGATCCAGCACGTGTGTTTCATCTCGAACATACTTACGGAGTTGAGATACATGAAACACGTCATGAACACTCGCCAAAGATGGTGGTAACACCAATCGATAAGCTACTTCTCCAACACGCTCCATAATCTCGAAAGGCCCCACGAATCGAGGGCTAAGCTTGTCTCGACTCCCAAAACGAATCACTCTCCTAGTCGGTGATATCTTCAGGAATACCAGATCACCAACAGCGAACTCTAGAGGTCTTCTCGACGTATCGGCCCAACTCTTCTGTCGATCCTGCGCCACCTTCATGTGATTCCGGATAGTATTAACCTTCTCTACTGTTTGCACGATCAAATCCGGTTCCAACAATTTTCGTTCTCCAACATCGTCCTAACAAACAGGTGAGCGACACTTGCGACCATACAATGCATCGAATGGAGCTATCTGAATAGTCGCCTGGAAGCTGTTATTGTACGAAAACTCCTCCAAGTGTAGATGATCCTGCCATGAACCCTTAAAGTCCAACATGCAAGCTCTCAACATGTCTTCAAGTGTTTGGATCGTTCTCTCTGACAGGCCATCTTTCTGAGGATGATAAGCGGTGCTAAACTTCAATCGTGTCCCTAAACTTTCCTGTAAACTCCTCTAGAAGTGCGATAAGAATCGGGTGTCACGGTCGGAAACGATGCTCACAGGTACTCCATGCAATCTCACAATCTCCTGCATGTACCGTTCTGCCAACGCTTCCGTTGACTGACCAACTCGAAATTGTATGAAATGAGCTGCCTTGGTCAATCGATCAACAATCATCCAAACTGCATTGTTGCCCTTTGGACTCCGCGGTAAAGCTGTCACGAAATCCATGGTTATATGTAACTTCCACTGAGGAATCGGAAGTGGTTGCAATAAACCAGCTACCCTTTGATGTTCAGCCTTAACTTGCTGACACACCAAGCACTTCGCTACAAAGCGGGCAATCTCCCTTTTCATACCTTCCCACCAGAAATGCTGTCTTAGATTACGGTACATCTTCGTGCCTCCTGGATGTACGGAATATGCGGAACTGTGTGCCTCCTTTATAACTTCTTCGCGAATATCTCCTTTCAGCACACACAAATAGTTACCATAACGCAACGAACCATCTTCATGAATCAACAAGTCTGTTCGAAGTCTTGCTTCTACCTGTTCTCAAAACTTCTGCAATCTTGGGTCCTGTGACTGCGCTGCTTTAATACTCTCGATCAACGACGACTGTACTTGCAGCAGCATCAAATGTCCTGAAGAATGCAGTGGCACGAACTCCGACTCAAATCTCCGAAAATCCTCGATAAGCTCTTTCTATGCAGTCAACATCCGAATTGCTGGAAACTGACTAAGCGCATCCGGCGCTACATTAACTTTCCCCGGATGGTACTTAAGATCAAGATCGTAGTCAGCCATCAACTCCAACCATCTATGCTGCCCATATTAAGCTCTTTCTGCGTGAACACATACTTTAGGCTTTTGTGATCAGTGAGTACTTCAACCCTTTTGCCCAATAAGTAGTGTCTCTAAATCTTCAAAGCGAAAAATCACTGCTGCAAGCTCCAAACCATGAGTTGGGTAATTCTTCTCATGGGTCTTCAATTGTCTCGATGCGTTAGCTATGACCTTCCCATGCTGCATCAAAACACACCCCAAACCTTTCCGAGATGCATCGCTGTGATCACCAATCCTCCGGAACCGTCTGGTACGGTCAAAATAGGAGCGGTTATCAACCTTTGCTTGAACGCCTCAAAAGCCGACGCACAACTATCCGTCCACACGAACGGTACTTCCTTTCACGTAAGCTTGGTCAAAGGCTCAGCTAAGCGAGCAAAATTCTCCACGAACCTTCTGTAATATCCGGCAAGTCCAAGAAAACTTCTGATCTCTACTACGTTCTTCGGAATTGGCCAATCTTGAACTGCTGCAATCTTCTCGGGATCAACAGCGATTCCATCTCTGGATACGACGTGTCCCAAAAACTTCACTTTCTCAATCCAAAACGCGCACTTGCTCATATTTGAATATAATCTTTCTTGCCTCAACGTTTACGGTGCGATCTTCAAGTGTTATGCATGCTCTTCTAGGCTCCTTGAGTAGACCAGAATATCATCGATGAACAACACTATAAACTGGTCTAAGAATGGTGAAAAGATTCGGTTCATCAAGTCCATAAATATCGCTGGTGCGTTCGTGACTCCGAATGGCATCACTAAATACTCGTAATGTCCATATCGAGTTCGGAACGCAGTCTTGCAAATATCCTCTGATTTAACTCGAACTTGATGATATCCGGATCGTAAATCCAGCTTCGAGAATATCCTCACGCCACTGAGCTGCTCGAACAATTCGCCAATACGAGGGATCGGGTACTTGTTCTTAATAGTCACCCGGTTTAATTCTCGATAATCGATGCACATCCTCCTTGTGCCATCTTTCTTCTTGACTAGAAGAACTGGAGCTCCCCAAGGTGAATTGCTGCTGTGAATCCAACCCTTCTCTAGCAATTCGGTAACCTGCTTCTTGACTTCTTCCAACTCCACTGGTGCCATTAGATAGTACGCCTTTGAGATTGGCGCTGCACCAGGAACAAGATTGATCGCGAACTCCACATCTCGTTTTGGCAGTAAACCCGAGATGTCCTCGAACACGTCCATGAACTCTCGAACTACAGCTGGCACTTCCTCCTTATCAATTTCCATCGACGAAAGAACGGCGCTTGTCGGCCTGGCCCTAAACTCGACTGGCCCGACAGAACTGCTACCTCCAGCAAAAACAAACTCCAGATTTCCGGGAATCTAGAAAATCACTTCCTTTGCCCTACAATCAATGTGAGCATGGAAAGTGCCGAGAAAGTCCATTCGCAAGACTACATCATAACTGCCGGTATCAATCACCAAGAAATCTGTAAATAACTCTCGTCTGCAAATAACAACCGAACAATCCTTGCACTCACTACTAGATATGATCTTCGCATTCTCAGTGTGTATGTCCTAACAACTAGACAGGGTCATGCAAGAAATCGAGTATGCAGCAATAAACTTAGACAACATAAAACAATTGGATGCACCAGAATCGAATAATGCTAGTGCAGGAAAAACATGAACAAGTAGGATACCCTAAATGAGTTCACCAGAAGCCAAACACTGAAGAAGATAAGCACGGTAAACAGGATTCAAGCTTGCGATAAAACATGAACTGGCAAGCAATGAAACTGAGAGAAGCAAGGTAATATAATGACCATAAAATAAGGATATGAATCAAGACTAGAACTCCAAGTTACTTAAATAGAGTACCGCATTGTAACCATGCTGCAGTTCATAGTTACAATTACATAACTCCGTTAAAGTTTCCCAAATCCTAGTATCAGAATAGAAAGAAATAATAGGGAACCAGAAGGTTTCAAGTCGAGATGCAAAGTTGTTTTCATATCATCAAGCCAGGGGTCAGGAGAAAGATATGATTCAAGAATCACGATAACCAAGTGGCGGGACATGTTCCTAATTACGGATCTTCCGATTCGTGTATTGGGTCCAATACCCAACTATAAAAGAATCTAACCCGATTAACCTAAATCCTATGGCTCCGATACCAAACAAACCCTGTCACGCCCTACTTCCCAAAGTGCGCTAAGATCGGCACGTGACAGAGCCAACCATGCTACCTGTGGCTAGGAAACATCCCTCCACGGTCACATTACGACTGTCTATAAGATATCAAGAACAATAAAATAAAAATAAACTATCTAGTACATGTCCATATGCTAGGATAAATGAGTCAAGAAACAATATAAATAAGCAGAAGCAATAAATCCAAAAGCAATAACATCTGGAAAGTACGACCCAAAAACGGGCTCACATCAGGAAATGAAAGTACGGAAATAAACTAAACTAACTGGATACTAACAGGATCCTCACTGCTCGGCCTGTCGGCTAAAATACTCCTGATCGGCCTGCGAGAGAGATAAAGCATCTGGGCCATGCAAAACCCAGACGTCAGTGCGTCATAATATCAACAATAATATAATCAGGAGATAACAAGATATCCAGACATGAGTATGAATAGTAATAAAAGTATAATAGTAACACGAATGAGGAACAATGAAGGGTATAAGCACATGTGACGTGCGGTGAGTAACCTGAACTAAACTACTGGGTTAACTACTCTTAAGTCTGTGAATCAATTTAATGAATCGTCAATGTAACTCAATAGTATCCCGTGCATGCACGGGACCACGGTCAAGACTCCCGGGCTGAATCCGAGACGTGCCGCAAGGCAGTAAACAGGTAACATGTACAAACGAATGATGTCAGCTGCATTATCCCGGGATTGGCCTAGTCCGTAAAACTGATCAGTATAAGCATCGAAATGTCAAGTTACAAGTCAGGTTTCATCATTGATTTCCCCATACCCCCAAGTTATGTGTTCAAGTCAGGTATTGATAAATCTGGAGCTAATGCCAACACAGGATCAAGTAGGTACAGGTTTGTCTATACAGACAACAGGATATGTCCATTGGGACAACATGTCAGGATTGTTGGCATTAGAAACAGAATCAGTTAACATGTCAAGTAGTGATATCAGGTCATGTCAGGTAGTGTACGTGTATCAAGTGGGTGCCCAACAGTAAAATATACCAAGTATCGAATCACGGTAAAGGTACGGATGTACGATGAAAGCATGGATGCACAATATCTATCAGGGGTTACATCATGACTATGTAGAGTGCACATTATCAAGCATGGGGTGGTAATGTAACAATAATATGAATTAATATAATATGGCATGTAACTGGATATGCAGAATTAATGGTATGGATACACAATAAAACATGGATGCTCAAATATCTATCATAGGTTACAATTACAGCTTCATGACTATTTAGGATGCACATTATCAAACATGGGGTGTTAATATAACAGTAATATGAAATAATGTGACATGGCATGCAACTAATTATAATTAATGGTATGGGTGCACAAATATCGATCAGGGGTCACATTTACAGCTCCAAGATTATGTAGGATGCACACTATCAAGTATGGGGTACTAATGTAGCAGTAATATAAATTAATGTGATATGTAGATGCAGCTACACATATAATAAATTATATGGATGCATACGGGTATCCAAAAACAGTAAAACAAGAGTATAGATGTACAATGCAATCAACATGTGATATTTTTATTCATACGGATGCAAGATAAGTATTATAGCATGTAGCAAGATAAACTTTCCTGAGCAGAACACACGACGGGTGCGTACGGTACGTCCGATGTCGGGTTATCGTCGCAACGCACACGCGGCACACGGGATGGGTCCAGGCAAGGCAAGAAGGTAACCACGCAAGCAGGGGACGTTCACTGGATTACTCAGATCGTTGGCGACGAGCACGACTCCGGCGGGTGATCACCGGAAAAGAAACAAGATCAAGAAAAGAAAGAAGAAAGAAGAAGAAGAAGAAGAAGAGAGGAGGGTACTCTGGGGTTAGTGGTCTGGGCCAGAGACGGCAAGAACAGAGGGGTGATGACGGAGAGGTTGCGGGTTCGTCGACGGTGAGGTTTCACGACGAGGCAAGGTGTGTGCAGTGGGGGTTCTAGGGTAAGGGTTTGTAGTGTGCAGGGGAGGCTTCGGGATCTGGAGAAAGAAGAGAGGGGAGAAATGTGAGGTGATGGAGGTGGTGTCGATGAAGATGTGGAGATGAAGGCGACGGAGGAGGTGAGGCTAGGTCAGGTTGGGTTCTGTGTGTTCTCATGGCGAAGGCAAGAATAAATAAGGAAGGAGGAAGAAAGAGGGAGGTGACGTTAGTGGAGAAAGGAGGTGACGAGATCATGCGGAGGAACAAAATTCACGAGATGTGAGAGAGAGAAGAAGAGAGAGAGAGAGAGAGTCTGTTACAAAAAAAGATTTAAAAAATCTAAAGAGATTTTAGTTCGTAGGTAAACTGTTAAAATATAATATAATATTAATAAAATTTGATATTTTGGGTAATACAAAAATAGTCCAAAATACGCCCGGGTCGGGTCTAAAAATCCAGTTTTAAAATACGGAAAATATACGTGTCGACCAAAACTAAAACAGGATATCCCGGTAACGAAAAAGTATACCCCCAAGAACGGATGCACGTAGCGTGCACGTAGCAATCCAAACGGGTCCATTTCACCAAACGGGACGAGAACATGATGTAAGGATGCTACGACAGGGTTAGGGGTACTATGCAGGCCATGCTAGATATTTTTTTAAAATATTTTATTAGACTTTATATGTTATATTAAAAAATACAGATGCCAGATATAATGCAAGTATGCAGAATATACCACATGAAAATGCATGGATCCTCATAACTAGTTAGGATAAATCATAAACAGGAATCAAGAATGGTTTCCAGCATGCGGGTCGGGTCGGATGCAAATACAGATGCCAATTATACTATTCGCACCAAAAACCAAATAAATCAAGAAATAACCATAAATAAAGAAATACTCAAAATGCAACTGGTATAAATGAACTAGGGTGTTACAAAATTTCTGTATCAGCCCTAGCCAGGGACTTGTCGTTATGGCCAATCGAATACAGCGCAATATCAACCCCCAATACCGGGAGAGACGAATCCCCTCCTATCGCTCATTGCTTCCATGTGATTCGAGACTGTACCCAAAAGCCACCGTTTTGCACGTTCTTTTGAACATGGTAAGGTGGAAATCAAAGCACAGTGGGAATCACACAAGACTCTATGATGATCTCAGGTCTACAGACTAACCTATACCAGTGTCACCAGAGAACTGCTATCTGACGATAGGTATAATACCAACTAGGAGTTCTCGGAGAGTCCGTTCAGTATACCCAGTCTCCACTGAGCACCCATATACCATCTTTGATTTCAAACACCAATGGATGTGGGACCATCCATCGCCTATCATATGGGTCAAGATGCGTATACACTAGTCTACTCCGGAATATCGATGCCCTGTCTCGATACACCCTCGACTAGGAACAATTTTAGGGTGTACTTGTGGACTGCCCTTGGCCCCACTAGTATGTGCTGGGTTACGGCAGCACCCCGGCCATTAAACCATGGCCTAATACGGAACAAAAATATACTAAAATAGCGCTACCATTACCCGATGCCCGGATCTACCTTAAACCCTAAACTAGCAAGCTAAGAAAGAAGTTAGAATGGTTATACCGAGTTGATCCGTGTCTTTCGGTCTTCATTCCAAGCTCCTTGTGGTTCCTTGATCAAGTTTGGTTGCCGGTCTTTCTCCATCTACGATGATCCACCTGAGGGGAACGGTGCAAGCTTCGGCCTCGACAAACGAGGCAACCAACACTCCAAGGTTGCTAGCAATGGAGAGTGGAGGTGTAGGAATGCGTCACTATAATTTTCTCTTATCTCATATGCTCAATGAGAAACCATAGAAGATGAAGGAGGTGAGGATACATGTGGAATGAGCAATTCAAGAATGGCTAAGTGTTGAGGTGAGAATGAGAGTGAGAGTGTAAGCAAGCAAGCGAAGAAAATGACCAAGTCTCCACAATAGTTATGGATACCCTCTCTCTCTCATTCCCACAAAATATTTCTTTTCCTTTTCCAAATAAACAATTCCAAGCCATGCCTTGACCCATGCTTATGCCAACTCATTCTCCATCTCATTTCCTAATTGATTTTCTAAAAAGAAAATTAATTAATGAGGTGGACATCTTCTAGAAACCATTCCGTATAAATACGGAATACATCCCGGTACATGTATCGAAATACATATACGCGTATTCGTACAAAAATACGAATAGCCAAGAGAGAAAATGAATAGTGAACAATAATACTAAAATACATATATAAAAATTATTAAATCAAAACCTGATTTAATAATTCGGCTTAATCCTAAGCCGCTAGTATAATCAACCGTTCGATTAAAGTCTGCGCAGCATGTGCACATATTTAATCGGACACCTTTATGTACCAACATACCTCATGTACACCATATCGTCTGAACCGTGAAAACCCTCTGTGTGGGACTCTAAAGACTCGTCAATACGCTGGCAGTGGGTTTAACTACAAGCATGTCAGCGGCACTAGCTGTACGTAACGGCTACCCAAGTAATGAGCAAAAGGGAGGCCGACGAGCAAACTCATCCTTAACCCCTACTGAGCTTGACAGTGACAATATCCGTACAGTTCGGTCAGTTCGTCTAAGAGTATCGCATATCGAATCTAGGGGGTGGATAAAGTCAGTCCCTTGACAACACGGCATTTAGTGTCGGCATAAAACCCATCACCACCTGAGAAACTATCGATCCTGGATCGGTAATTCTCGTCCACCGTGGCCACGGATTTCTGATGATGGCTACCCATGCACAACGCGATATCAACCCCTAATACCGGGAGAGACAAATCCCCGACGATTCGATCACTGCTTCCATGTGGCTCGGGACTGTACCCAACTAAAACCTGTTTGCACGACTCCTTTGAGCCGTGGTAGGGTAGTAATCAAAGCACAGTGGGAACTCACATGAGACAAATGACGATCTTAGGTCGACAGACTAACCTGTATACATGTCACCTGGGAACTGCTATCTGACAATAGGTATAATACCAACTAGCACATTCCCGGTGAGTCTGTCTAGTGTACTAATAATCCAATGAGCACCTGTATACTATCTTAGGTGAACAAACTAACACCAATGGATTGTGAGACCTGTCCACCGCCCCTCGTCGGGGTCTCGATCAGTATACACTAGTCTACACTGGAGTATCGATGCCCAGTCTCGATACTCCCACGACTAGGGACATTTAAGGATGTGCTTATAGACCCCCAGCTCCCACGTATATGATCGCCCACAATGCTGGTAGTCAAGCAAGAATCCAATGGGCTCTATCAACATGTAATTGTGATGATAAAGACAAAGCAGATAGCATACTATCATCTCGAATAAGACTGTTCTACCGGTGAAGGTCCTCCCTCAATCATCATAATCACCTACCTGCGATTACGATAATTGCCTTGAGGGCACTATAGCCAACAATCTCCCACTTGCACTTAAGGCCAATTATTGCGATGTCGCATACTCATAGCCCGTGTGATATCGAACACCCAACTACTCTACTAATCAGTCTCGCAAAGCCCGTTTGCGAAACTATTGCGTTCGAGAAATAGCCTCAGTGAGTGGATCCGCTCCAATGTTTCTTTCTGTATCTCTCTATATCTCAACTTCGCAGATAAAGCTATCTCCCGAAATGAGCAATACCTATCTTAGAATTTGTCTGGATATCTGATGGGACCCAGGTCACAAATGAACTCCAAATCCAGCAAACTTCTTAGACTGTATTATCCACTGAATTTAATCAGCATCATGCGCCATGCGTTTCCTCAATATCCGCTTGGACCAGCTGTCCAACATACTGTCCCTTAAAAGAGGGAAAACTATAACTCTGACAGTCACTCTGTCATCCAGGTCACCTTGGAAGCCTGAAATGATAACTGTCTCCTGAAAGAGGCTTCTGTTACCATATCCGAAGAACATTCACTTATTTTCATAAACTGCTTCCCAACGTTTCTCCAAGATTGGATTAATATATCTGCTTATTGCAGCTAGTCCAAAAACAACATCTGTGTGGTACTTGACATTTCATGATTAACTCAATTGCCTAAGCAAGTGATATGCTAATCATGCAGATCCCTCTCCCTTTTAGTCTGTAAGACACCTTTAGAGAGGGTGACTCCATCACCTGCAGGTACACCACCATGCCAGGAGTCGTTCTCTCTAAAATCCCTTTAGAATAATGTCAAAGTACCCAGATTGGGATACTTCCCAAATCTAGATCTAAAACCATAGATCTAGTAACCAGAAAACCTGATATTATATCTATATCCTATATGGAGAAACAACTTTGTGACAACCACAGTATAACCGATCGTAGTATAGGAATATCTCTTCCTATCAAGTGCATGTCATCCCAAATACCTGGACATCACTCTTTACTATCTTCTTAGCAGATCTATCTCCTATTCTGATGAAGTCAAAGCTTATGACTGTCACATCAAAAATAGATGATCTATTTCCGCTATACCTGCTTTAGCCTATAAATAGATATAAGCTACTTGCCCACTATTCTTCCGCTGCTCCCACTGACTACAACAACCTTCTGGCAGAGTCATATACACATACACTTCTAAAGCTAGTTTAGAACGACGCTATACTCATCCTCCAGCCGGGTCTTATATTCTAGAACAACAGCAATGGCAAGTCTGGGTAAACAAGAATCTCCCTGTCACCGTCTCTGAGAAGACCGAAGTACCTCTCGGGTGCTTGAGGTTACCCACCAAATCTGCAGAGTGGCTAATGGAATGTCGAAACTAATTGAATCTTTAGGTTTTATTAAATCTTTAATGATCGTTTGTGAATCTGGAATCATTTCCAGTTCTACCATACTCCCACTTCTGTTTTTTTGAAAAAAAATCCATTTTACTAAAACTATGGCGAGTCAAGAACAATATAAATATTGATCTTCCTGATGGTAGAGAGTAAACCCTCGTCAAAGCCCAGAATAACCCACAAACTGCCATTACTGAAACGTGCCTCGAGTTTATCCGGATTCTGGTTTTAAGCATCAGCCAGACAACTCCCTATACCTTAATATCGTTAAGATATAAATTGATTCTATACATCCAATATAGAAATAAAAGCACTAATTTAATTGGAACCAGATTCAAAATCATGCAGCTGTCTCCAGTGCACATCAAACAAATGGAATAAGGCCAATCAGTATTACTCAACTAAGAGTGCATCCATATATGAGTAACCCAAAAGAGAATCAAGTTCTCAAAACCATTACTATCAACGGAATACCAAACACAAGTATCTACATCTTCGACTTCCTTGAAGAATCCTGATACTTCCAACAAAAGGTTCTCTACTTTATTCTTATACCTATAACTTCTCAAAATCTGAACCTTGCATTTCAACGAAATTCCTGTCTAAAATTAGAGAAGTCATGAGTAAACAGAATATAGTACGAGTACCAACCCCAATTGTTCTAATGGACATTGGAAAACATACAATTCTTTGTATAAGTCCCCTGCGTTCAATAATTCAAACCCTGTCCGTCGTAGGTTGAAAAACTGTACTATGGTTAAGAAGAATTATACCGCAGTTGAATGCACATTACCTAATCAGCAACTGATATGGGTAAATGTCACAAACATAATATCAAAAAGTTATATCTCATTTTATAAAATAAATGTACATATATATCAGTTTGAAATAGGTGCATAATAATGGATATTCAAAACCAAATATTTGCCGTCCAGCAAAACCCCAGATGATTTCCTCAAATATCACCAATTACGACGAATTTCGATATAATGAGGATCTAATCACCCAATTCCCAATATCTTACTCCTACTCATCATCCGTAATAGCATACGGATGTGAGAAACCAATCTGGTAAACACATACCCTGGAGTTAGATTCGAATTGGGAAAAAAGTTTTCAATTAACTTTGCACAGTGAAACTGAAACACGAAAATTTTTCGAAGGGATAACCAGGTATTCCTACTAACGCCTCTTCCACTATCCTGATTCATGACAGTAACCATATACCTGCCCTCACTCCAATCCCTTTATTTATGTCTTTACTTATTACCTTCTGTACATCACCTTTAGGCTAATTGGTTTTCTTCCTTCTCTACCCTTCGGCACCAGCCTAAGGTTTGGAAGAAAACTATCCAATAAGCGTAATAGGTGTACTCTCCTAATCCTAGGAGCCCTCGCAACCTGAAAGAAGGTAAGGGGAAAAGACATCTGAATAATCCTATTCTATTTCTCTTGAACTGGAAACTATCCTCTAATCTGGAACAAGTTCCTTGGAGTTCGTTTGTAACTATACGATGGCATATCCAATATGAGTGGATATCCGTAATGATACGGAGTGTTCTAGAGAAATCTAAAGTGGATGTAGGAGTGGCAGGGGTATATACGGTTTTGTCGTGAATAATGGTGGTCGCAATTTTCTTTGCCTTTAATCTAATCCCTTTATATGTCTTTACTTATTACCTTCTGTACACCACACTTAGGCTTAATTGGTTTTCTTCCTTCTCTACCTATCGGCACCTACCTATGGTTTAGAAGAAGACTATCCAATAAGCTCAATAGGTGTACCCTCTCCTAATCCTAGGAGCCCTCACAATCTGAGAGAAGGTAAAGGGAAAAGACAACCGAATAATCCTATTCAATCCCTCCAGAACCAGAATCCATCCTCGAATCTGGAACAAGTTCCTTCAAGTTCGTATGTAACTATACGATGGATTTATCCAATGGAAGTGGAAGTTCGTAGTGATACGGTGTGTTCTGGAGAAATGCAAAGGTGATATAGAAGTGGCAATGATATATGCGACACCGTGACATTCCAAAAGCCAAAGTGTTTTAAGAAGGTTCGGTTAACTTGGTTCATGAGTTTTAGTCAAGGGTTGGGCCATGGTCGCTGCCAAAGAGAGAGAAAAAAGAAACACTCAGCATGCACTCTAACCTAGATCAGAATGGTTATTTATTTATCAAATCAGTATGGCTTCCACCGTTTCCTCGAATTCTCCTCCAAACCCTAAACGAGAATTAGTCGGGATCATCTAAAATCACCGAGGAGTAATCCTACTCATCAGTGGGAATCGGGATCCAACTATCATCGCATGATAACTTGATGGAAGCCACTCAAGCCACCGCACTCCAGATGGTATGCGCATGACTGGCAAGTTTCCTGTATGTTTGAAACTCCCGATGTGATTTTTACCCCAAGCGGTTTATGACTTTGACTTTGGCCAACAAATCATAACTCGCAAGTCAAGTTCTACCCTTCATTGTCCTGATTGATTTAGACCCACCTGCACACACCCTTGACTTTGGCCAACAAAGTGGCACGACTGTCCTAAACCAATGTATATCCATGCAACGGACAAGAAACACACAGCTACCGTACACGATACCTTGACTTTGGCCAACAAACACCGCACGAATACTATGTGCTACTTATCCGAAATGACGGAGGGCTACGGCTGGTTTTTGGCGAAGGACCTTTAGCGTAATGAACTTGATATCGTTGAAGGAATACAAGTGGTTTTTACAAATGTTTAGTGGCAAAAACTTTTGCTAAAGAGGTCACTCCCGGTGAAGGGATCTCAGCTCTTTACTCGTCGAATGAGGTGCAAGATATTCCAAACTAAATACCACGATTCAAAGAAAAGGAATTGACTATAGTAAAGTTATTATGTTGACGCAAACTTCTGCCCAAGGGGTCACTCCCGATGAAGAGACCTCGGCCCTTGCCTTGTCGAATGAGGTGCTGGATATTCAAAACCGAATACCACTGTGCAAAGCAAAAGAGAGCGTCTGTAATGTCATTTTTTAAAACTTGGTTCCAACAACATCATATAGGTTTGTTTTATCCTTCCATTGATAAGAATCAATGCAGTCCCATCAATTAATCACACAAGAAAAGAACGAAAATAAAATGTACGTATATGCCATCCGCATTCGCCATCGGGTCCCGTCATCACCGGTTAGGTTACTTAACTAACGACAGAGTGGGGACTGGACTAGCGCGGGTGCAAAACATATACAACATATACTAGTATATATATATAAATATATATAACAATCGTCCCAGGCATGATATAAAGCAACATCACAGAAGCATCACAGAAGCAACACAGAATGGTGGATAATCTGGAGCCCCGGGTTTCACTTGAGCCGCAAATGAGACCCGACGTTCCCCTGTCATATGGATAGCCTGTGAAATGAAACTTAAACCCCTACGAGCGCGGCATGTTACCCGTCAAAACCAGAAGTGAGGCAGCCCCCTTCAGCAAAGTGAATGGGCCACCCTACACTTCACGGAATCCGGTAACTTGTGCACCCCTCCGTTGGTCAACCTATACCCCCTACGAGTGCGATGAATAGCCCGCAAATTCTAGAGTAAGGTCCACTCCGTCTCAATGCCATGAGATGCGGACCTGTTGTACTTTAGAACCCGGCTATTCGTGCACTCCGTCTTAGGGTAATCCTAGTACAGAAAAGAAAATAATATACAAGGGTGACATCGACCTCAACCCAGTCGTGCCCCAAACGAATAATATACAAACTGGCAGTGACGACAGTCCACATGTAGGACGCTCGCCCCGCAATATCAAATGTACAAATAAAATTAAACTGTACTACCATTGCACCCAAGCTATCCACCACGACGATCCAACCAACATCACAGCACAACACATAATATCAACGTGAATGTCACGTTCGCAAACCCATCTAAAAGAACATATAGCAATTAGATGAGTTGTACCGATCTAATGACATTCACGGTCGCAGATAGTAATGTACGTACTGATAAACATTTAAACAGTGTTAAATTATCGACTTTGAAACACCCCGAATTACCCCCGAACAAAAGACAACACTATATCTAAATTGGGAAAAACAAACAATACCACTGCACCAATATTCCAGAGACTAAACCACACCAAAAATTTCAAGCCAAAATTCCAAGTTTGGACCGTCCTGCTCGGATTTTAGAGCAATGTGCTCGGCCAAATTTTGGTGGAATTGGTTCGTATTTGGGGTATGGTCTAGTGGTCACTTAAGGAGTCTTATACAGTTGTTTGAAAATTTTTTTTGAAGACTTTGAAAATCGACAGAGACTGAAATCTGCAGTGCATCGTTTACGGGTTGTTTCAATTTCGATACTTCAACATTGTCTAAACAAGCTAGCTAAGGGTTTAAAGTCTGGCTCTGATACCATGCTGGGTTACGGCAGCACCCCGGCCATTAAACCGTAGCAAAATGCGGAACAAAAATTTACTAAAATGGCGCTACCATTACCCGATACCCGGATCTACCTTAAACCCTAAACTAGCAAGCTAAGAAAGAAGTTAGAATAGTTATACCGAGTTGATCCGTGTCCTTCGGTCTTCATTCCAAGCCCCTAGTGGTTCCTTGATCAAGTTTGGTTGCCGGTCTTCCTCCATCTACGATGATCCACCTGAGGGGAATGGCGCAAGCTTCAGCCTCGACAAACGAGACAACCGACGCTCCAAGGTTGCTAGCAATGGAATGTGGAGGTGTAGGAATGTGTCACTATAATTTTCTCTCTTCTCATATGCTCAATGAGAAACCATAGAAGATGAAGGAGGTGAGGATACATGTGGCATGAGTAACTCAAGAATGGCTAAGTGTTGAGGAGAGAATGAGAGTGAGAGTGTAAGCAAGCAAGTGAAGAAAATGACCAAGTCTCCACAATAGTTGTGGCTGCCCTCTCTCTCTCATTCCCACAAAATATCTCATTTCCTTTTCCAAATAAACAATTCCAAGCCATGCCTTAACCCATGCTTATGCCAACTCACCCTCCACCTCATTTCCTAATTGATTTTCTAAAAAGAAAATCAATTAATGAGGTGGACATCTTCTAGAAACCATTCCGTATAAATACGGAATACAACCCAGTACATGTATCGAAATACATATATGCGTATTCGTATAAAAATACGAATAGCCAAGAGAGAAAATGAATAGTGAACAATAATACTAGAATACATATATATAAATACATATATAAATTATTAAATCAAAACATGATTTAATAATTCGTCTTAATCCTAAGCCGCTAGTATAATCAACCATCCAAAGAGTTCTTTTGCAAATAAATGTGTGCACACAATTTTGGTCCAACACAATACAAATGTATACACAACTCTTTGGCTTGGACCATGGTGGGGCTGCCTTGGCACACAGAAATGATGAATTGTGCAACTAGTGGGCACATGTGGGGGGACATGGGTAATAAATGCTAAAAGTTTTGATGTGATGTAGGGCATCATGTTCCCTCCAAATGTTTGAATGCAAACTAGGCTTAAACAGAGAAAACAAACAGAACCAGGATGATATTGGAGTTGACAAGAGACCACCACATCAATACGAGCCTCATAGCTCGGATTTTGGCCGGCCACACCCTCAAGAAATCCGAGCTCGCCGGCCCCCTTGCCCCGTTTGTCCCCATCTTTTCTCTGTCCCTCCCTTACAGTCATGTCACCTTATTTTTATGCTTGTTTAATCTTTTTTGGTGCCTATAAAAGCCAGATCAGTGAGCAAGGGAAGGGCTCTCTCATACTCTCTCTCATATTCACATATATGCATACATTTTGATAGTTTAGTTTGTTTTTGGTTTAGGCTTGAGAGTGAGCGGGCTTTAACTTGATCTCTTCTTCTTCTTCCCTTTTGAAGCTTTCTCTTGAGAGCTTCATTATGGAGGTTGAACAAGTTACCAATATCTTGTAACTCAACTTCAAGTGTTAATATATTGCTTTGTTTATTTGCTTTCCTTTCTTTACTCGCTTTGCTTTTCTTTTTATTATGTTGCTTAACTAATATCTTTGGTTGTGGTAATAGTGAGGAAATAAGATGAAAGGCTTGGCCTCCTCCTCCTCTTGTGATTGTTTAAAGTGCTTAATTTTGATTGTAAGCTTAAGATTACTAAATGGAAGTGTTCGATATGATATGATAATTTTGATGGTTATTTGTAACCTTTATCTCATATCCTATTCCTTCATATCACCATTTTCAAGGTTATGTTTAGAATCAATTGTGTGTTAAACTTACTAGGTAGTTGAGATATGATATGTTGCTTATGTTTCTTGACACCTTTCATTCAAGCATATACCATATACTCTCACCAACCTACTTGGCAAGTGTAATACCTACTTTTACTTCTTATTTGCAAATTGATGTGTGTTGATGTTGTATGCTTGCTAACCCGTGTGCTTAGTATTGATACATCATGCCCGTACATAAAAGATGGTAAGTAAAAACGTAATGGAATCGTTTCGTATTTGCATCGAATATTGGAATTTGATAATTTGTGCTTCACAACTGCATTTGCAAGTCATGCTTCATGCCGGGATCGACGTAAGGACGGACAACTCATGATCAAGGGAGCGTCGAAAGAATCATCGCGATTCAACCTTCCGAGCTAAAGCCACAACCACTTCTTTCTTAGCTTCTTTCTTAGCTTCTTTCTTTGTTATCTTGTTTTCGTATTCTTCCTATTCTTTGTGCCAAATAACCATTCGTTATTTGTTGAACCTTAAATCACAAGACCTAATATACAATTCCCTGTGGATCGACCCGTACTTGCCGGCTTACTATAACGTGCCGTGCACTTATGGTTTATAAATTTGAAAACCAGAACGATCTCGCGTGCGCATTTGATTTGAATGATTTAACGTGCTTGCGCTTTCTAAAAGATAGATCAAAAAATATTTGTAACCGCAATCAAGAACAGCGTCGCATGAAGCTAGCTGGTGAGTACGGGTCGGTCCACAGGGATTTTGTGAATTTCCGATTCGTTCTTACGAGTTAATTCCGAAGGGTGTTCGGTTGATTATTAAATCTAAAAATCTAATTAACCTAGGGCAATTATCTAGATCTATTCTTGCTAGGGTTAGGTTTAGGGATGGTTTGGAAATGCAATTAAATCTCAACGCTTTCTATACCCGAATGAAGATCTGTGAGGAGTTATGGTAATTATCAATAAAGGGGATTAGATCCATTCGGGAAGGTGTTCCTTCCTCTAGGTTCTTGTCCTTCCTTTAGAGATCCTTACCCTAACCTCTATGGAAAACGCGCGCAACCGGTCCTTTACACTACGGTGTCATCGTTACCTCGAGGGGTAGGATGCCGTAGGGCACGGTGTGTGCGCGTATGCATGGAGTCCTATTGTAAATATTTGGTGGGTAAGAAAGAGATGAGAGATCTCATCTCTCAAAATCCTTCCTCAAAGCTAAACCCTAAATAAGTTCCTAGGGCATGAAATTAAATCTACCTAGGGCAAGGAATTGAAATCTACACTAGGACAAGAAATTAAATTACTTACAGATGGATCCCTCCAATCATCCATGCAGGTTTGTCAGATCTGAATTTCTGAATGGAAAAGAAGCACCGATGCTCTCCAAAAGATTTCTAAATTTTATTCATTAAAGGGAGGCATAAAGAGTTACAATTTTTAGAGTTCCTATTTATAAAGAATAGGAAACCCTAGGGTTACATTTGTTTCGCATGTCCACAATCACAAAAATACCCCCTAAGAAAAGACCTAATCAACTCCAGAGCACCGCCATCATTTTCCGCGCCAACACGGGCTTTAGACGGCCGCGGTTCCGCGGCCAAAGGCATGACTTGGCCGCGGAACCGCGGCCAAGTAGGGAGATCAATTCTTCATTTTTTCTTCATAGCTTCAGGATGTTTTTGTCTCCCTATTTTTTTGGTTCTTTTCTCAGTTTAGCTTCTAGGTTTGTTCCAGATCCTACAGTGAATAATTGTAGTGAACTTTAACTCTTCGCTTTGAGTCGACGTCTTGAATCTTGCTTTGTGAACTATTCCTTATGTAGGCTTGATCAAAAGTCTTCTGTTTGTTGATCAAAATCCACCTTTGCATTGTCTTTTCATTATTTTCACTGTTTTCTGTCCAAGAACCTGTAACCTGTAACACGTAGCAGATATGCGTCAAAAGCACCCGTTTATTTGTAAAATATATAAGAATAGGGAATATGATAATGCAATATTATGGTGTGAACAAATACCCCCAAACTTATCTTTTGCTCGTCCTCGAGCAAACTTATTTTTATTCACTAAAATCCTAACCACACTTTCGCAGGGAAACGCGATTGCACTGAGCTCATGCAACAAGCCGTTAAACCTCTAGGTGTCCCTAGTAGGAGGAGTGTTGTCTCCTGAGGGTTTTCAGCGGATTACACCCACAAAATCCTATCAATTCGGCCCATTGACTTTTGTTCTTCAATTAGGCTTTCTAACAAGGAATTCTATTATCTTCGACCCGTAAATTATCCACCCATATTCTTCACACTTCCTCATCATTTAACTTATGATTATATATGTTCTATAGATTTACTTAGCTTTCGGCATTTCTTAAGTTTTTTCCTTCTAGGGTTACATCTCCACTCAGGAATTTCTATCAACCCTACTAAAGATACAAGTTTTATTCTTCATTCCTTTCTCATATCTAAATTCCAATCACATACCCCTACGTGTGTGTATAAATCACCCCTACACTTGGAAATTCAAATCAAGCAATCATACCCTTATCCGTTGTCCAAAGTACTTATTACTAAGTGAATTTTTAATTGAATTTTGCTTACACATCCTTCATGCGACCGTTAATACTTCTTGAGTACCAACAACCGATTACAAGATGCGTTAGCACTTTAAAGCGTACTTCCTAGTTTTGCAACACCCAAGACTTTAGCAGTGACTCCCAAACCAGTTGGTCTAAGGCACTAGGTGATGAAGCACCCTCGCTAAATATTTTTTCTATTCTTTACAGCCTTAAGTAATCACAAAAACCAGTGTCCATTTTTTTTTCTTTATTCACTTTTTTTTTTCTTTTATTTTCTTCGTACTAGGGACTTTAGACAAGAGCATTTCAAGGTCTTTTCTACTATTCTAAGTTTCAAGGTTCGTGATTGTGCAAATTGTAGGGTATACATTTTCAGAATCTAGACTTAAGCTAGGAACTATTTTTCAAACTTATACTCTAATAAAAGCTTCAATATCTTTCCTTCGTTTCGACTTAACCCAAGAAGTGAACCCAAAATTTGCCTATTTCTAAATAAACTACAAGGCATATACTTTCTACCATTAAACTTTAAAGAAGGTTATCTTTAGGGTTTTTAATTCACTAAGTCTAAGATCTAGTTGTTCCTAACCAGTTAACCTATTTGTCAAACTCAAGTCAATTAGCCAATATTGAATACAATAATTTTTATAATTTTTGAAATTTTTCAAATTTTTATGGGTTTTCAAATAAATATGCAAATGCAAAAATATATACAAATGAATGCGAAGGAAGAAGACGTACCGAGCATACCCTCAAACTTGAACTTGACAATGTCCTCACTGTCATACTAAACCAAGAGGGTCAAAATGTCAGCATTCCCCTGTTTATTTATTTATAAATTTTTTTTTATTTTATTGTTTTGAAATTTTTTTGTTATTTTTTATATAGAAAAAAAAACAAAAAATATATATACATATATACAACAACTTTCCCCCCAAACTTAAGCTTGGCCTTGCACAAGCCAAAGGTTAGCACCAACTATTCAAAAATCTTATCGTAGTACTGATCTAGTTGGTGAAAGAATGGGGTGGAAAGAAAAGAGATGAGAAACACACGGGACCGTGTGGGAAGAAGAGAATATGGTCTCGGTGGGGGAGAAGAATGGCGGAAAGAAGAAAGAAGGATCGCGCGAACTTGAGGGTGTAAATCGAGTGAATAAATTAGCACAATATGTGATGATCGATATGTTATAAGCGATTGTGCTAACCTATCAACCCGTCGGGAAATGGGGTCAAATCCCTCAAGATTCGCAAGAAAACATGGGTACGCCGAACTTGGTATAGGAGATGAAAGCGTAACGGTCATTTGTACGGTCGGAACAATAGGAATGACGAAAGGAAGTGAATTAGGAATAGTATCATTCTCACCGTAGTAAACTGTCTCGAACTTGAAAGATTCCATTAATGGTTCGAAACTACTGTAATCAACCGAGTCTGATGGTTCAACTAACTCATCTGAAAATGTAAAGAACTCAAACTCGGGCGGTGAGTCATCAACATCGTCCGAAAAAGTGAAACACTCGTAAGTGTTATCATCTGTGAGAACTGTGTCAGATTCAAAGGAAAAGTTTTCGAGCTCACAGTCGTTAAGCGTAGTCGGAATGATGGAAAGGAGGGAGGGTGATATAACAGTCAAAGGTTCAGGAGGATGAATTGGGAAATTAGACATATCAAACAAAAATGGTTCAACCTCAATATGATCCTCAAAACTCTCCTCAATACTATCATTATAATTTTCCTCAAAATTCAACTCATCCATGCCATTATCATCAAAATCAAGACGCATATGAAGTTCGGGAGAAACAATTAATTACTCGGGATGATAATTTGGACGTAAAATTTCAATCAAATCGACAGGTTCATCATCCGAAATATTCCCGGTGTCTATATCCTCAATCAAGTGAAAATCGATTTTCTTAGACACCTCATCAAAAGCATGGATATCTATCGATTTAGGTTCTAGATGGGAGGTGTAAAGATCGAAAGGATTAGGTGCGGTTTCACTCGAAAGGGGTTCCTCACAATTTGGCAAATCAAACACTACAAAATCACACTACTCATTTTTATTTTGAACTTGTGAATCATTTATGACATTCGATGGAAAACTGGAGTTGTGGGCTTCAATTGGGTAAGGGTAGCTTTGATTTGGAAATCCTTTCTCATTCTCACTCTGTCCAACCGCCTCCTTATACATTAAAAAATTTGAAGCTAGCAGGAAACTAGCTACCGTTTCACTAGGTTGCATAAGGGCGGCTAAAGACGCTTCTACATTCCTAGTCATTTTATTCGTTGCTCCAATGTACGCTTCCAACGACTCTTCCAAACTAGACTTAGGTGGTGAGGGGGTTTCGGTAAAAGATTCAAAATGGCGTGGATATGCAAAACTCCCAACAGGCTATGTAGAAACGGTGTCTAGTGAAGGTGGGAAGGTTAGGTATGACTGGTAAGAAGTGGGTGGTTGGGCAGGGGTAGGGTCAACATATGGATAAAAAGATGAATAGTCGTGCGGATCCCTAGAACTAGATGAGTGGAGAAGGGTGAAAGATCGACTGCGAGATTGAGCAATATGCTCAGCAATGGACATCGGCCTAGGAGTGACAGAAGGACTTGAAAAAGTGGTGTCAACATATGTAGGTGGTAAAGATGGACTTGGTCGACACAAAGTGGGTTGAAAAGTCAAACTGTTTCTCCTAGACGCCTCTATTTGATCTTTCAAAGATTTGAGCAAAGGACTTCGGGTGGATCGTCGTGGACTCGGAAGTGTTCAAGCGAGCCTTTACAAACTTTAGGATATCCAAGGAGTCACCCTAGGAGGTCTACAAAGGTTGTAGTTTCTCCACTTAGTGATAGATTAACTTTTACATGTGATACTATTAGTTGTTACTCAATATTTCTAGTTCGATTCCTAATTAAGTTTCCTTAGCACCTCTTAAAATCAAAGTTGTGGCATGCGTGATGCTTCCAAACCCTATATGAGGTGATGAGGAAACCCTACAGTGGTATCAGAGCCAAGGTAGAGCTTTAGAGTAACCTAGACGACGTTAAAAATCTCTAACGAACGAAATACAACGCCCGGGGGTGCTCTTTGGACATTTTTCAAAAACATGGATTTTTTCACATTAAAAATACTCATAAAATCATGCAGGGTGTTTTATGGGCCCACAAGATGTACAAAGCCCTAACTCTACTATACGACCGCGGAACCGCGGCCAGAATGGTCATTCTGCGGCGGCTCCGCGGCGCCGTTGGTGAAGCTTGGGTTGTGCCTTGTTGCGCTGGCCCATATGTACTTGTTGCAGTTTCTAGTAAATTTTAAAGCTGCTCAAGAGTTGAGCTTTCTGAGAAGTCTTTGGGTGTTCAATCGTTCGATCGAATGTTTTAGCTGCGCCTAATTTATTAGTATGTGATACAATAATTGGAATCTACAAATTTGTTTGTTGCGTGTAAGTCTTGCATTTTGGTCTCGGGAATAATCGGAAATCTTGTTGAATTATCCGACTTGTTATGAAAAGGTGTTTTCATGGGTTAGACCTAAATGTGAGCTTTACATTGTTAGGCATGAAATCTTGGATATGTGATATTCTGGGTTTGTGTTGTCTAAAGGCAGTTACGATTCCAATTGTTGTAGTTTTTCATTTTATTTCTTTGTGACCGTAAGTGTAGTATGGGGTGTATCGCCGGTTTCGTTGCTATATATCAACGACAATCGGGGTATGCATACTTACTTACGCTGATGATATGTGATATTATGTGTTGCTGAGATATGATATGCATGATTGTCGTGATTGAATAGCCGGGGGTTTTATGTGAGATGAGAGTTTTCTTTTCATTCATGTAAAATTCAATTGTATATAATATTCTTTTATTTGGGGCACTTCCGGGTTGAGGATGATGTCACCAGTGTTGTATATTATTTACTTTTCCGCATTAGGATAGACCCAAGAAGGAGGGCACAAGTGACCGGGTTCTAGGGTTCAGTGGGAGGCCATCTCGAAGAGTTGAGACCGGGTCTCCTAAACTCCAGAATTGGTAGGGTCACTTGCCACTCTCGTAGGGGTCTAGAGGTGTGGGCTTGGCTATTCATCGCGACCGTGGAATCCGTATTTTCTATTGCTGGCTAAATACAAAATACGGACCTCCTAGATATCCTATATTAAATGTGCTTCTGCTGTTTATATTATGTGATGTGATCATTTAATATATATCTGAGACGAATGCAATATTATATATTGGATATATAATAGATGTTGCTTATGTTTTGCACTCGCGCTAGCCTCGTCCCAGTATGCCGTTAGTTAAGTAACCTAACGGTGCATAACGGGACACTGTGACGAATGCGAGTGGTATAAGCGTACGTTATATTTTCGTTTCTTTCTGTGATGGCTTTAGGAATTAAATGATGGGACTATATTAATGAGATTAATGTAAAGAAAAATGAACCTAAAAGGATGTTGTAGAATCGGATTTGAAACACACTCGGCCTTTTATGAAAAAGCAAGTTTCAAAATGCGGAGCTTAAGCCACTCCTTTTAAACCCATTAGATTCTACAACGATATCAAGTTCAAAGCGTTAAAAGTTTTCTTAAAAACTATCCGCAACCCTCTGTCATTTTAGGAAGTAGAGTACTTAGTATTCGTGCTGTGTATTTTGACTTTAGTTAAGGCGCAGTGTACGGTATCTAAGTGATGTCTTCCTACACCGCATATGATGCAGATTAGTTAGGACATTCATATGATTATGTTGACTTTAGTTATGGGTCATATAGGTGGGTCTAGTTAATCACGAAATAACGGGAAGAACTTGACTAGTACTTATGATATGTTGACCATAGTTAAGGTCATGAGTACTAGGGGTAAAAAATAATATCGGGAATTTCAAAAGTTGAAATTTGCAATGAGATTGCATACCTTCTATATGATAGTAGGATCCCGATCCCACTGTGAGCAAAAGTTGCTCCCGGGAGAGTTTTGCACTTTACAATTAGCTAACCCATTAGGTGTCAAGAAAGGTGTTAAACGGGGCTACGCCTTTGGGAAGACGAGGTTTATTTTAATTAGGTCCGTGCGAAAGCACGGGGAAACTCCCTCAAGTACTGGCACCGGCCTGGCTGAATGGTTAGCGAAGTTGTAGAATGTAATTAATCCCGGCTAGTTTTCTTTTTAAAGGTTTTAAAGAAAATTTGATAAAAACAGTGGGAGACATCGATTAAACAAGATAATAACCAATCTGATCTTTGCAAGAGCTTTCGCTAAGTGTATTATTTTCTCTCTCTTAATTGGCATATACCAATGTCAGGACTCAAGCTTCTACTAGATAAAAATAAACTGAATGGGACCAATTATAAAGATTGGCTGATGAATTTCAACATTGCCTTGACTTATGATAAGGTATCATATGTCCTCACGGCTCCAACCCTGCCCATACCAGGTCCTAAATCTTCAGTTGCGGATAAGGAAATCCGGAAGACATGGGACGCTGACTGTTCCACGGCCAAATGCCTCGCGCTTGCATCGATGGATAACACACATCAGAAGCAGCACGAGAATATGGACGTACAATCCATATTCCTCCATACAAAAGAGTTGTATGGAGAGCAATCTCGCGTATTACGATACGAAGCATCCAGAAAGCTGTTTCAGATGCGAATGGCCCCTGGCACACCAGTAGGAGACCATGTTCTGAAGATGATAGCTCTCATAGAAGTGCTTGAGGACCTTGGGTGGACAATGGATAATGAGCAATATACGGATATTATTCTGCAGTCTCTCCCCTCCACCTTTGTTCAATTTATAGTTAACTTCAACATGCACAACATGGAGAATGAACTACCTGAACTCCTTAATATGTTAAGGAGTGCAGAGAGCACGCTGAAGTCAGTGAAGACTCCCATTTTGAGTGTTGGGACATATTCCTCCTCTCGTCCGAAGGTTAAGGCCAAGGGAAAGATGAAAAAGAAACCTACCTAACCTAAGGGTGGAGTCAAAAAAGTTAAGGGGAAAGACAAGTCCAAGGTTGGGGAATCAGGGAAAGGAGAATGTTTCCACTGCAAGAAGACGGGACACTAGAAGCGGAACTGTATGAGTACCTTGAACTCAAGAAGAAGCATGGTAATGCTTCAGCTTCAGGTGTGTTCGTGATTGAAAACTGTTTTTCTATTAACTCTGCTTCCTGGGTATTAGATACCTGTTCGGGTTCTCATATTTGCAATTCTGTGCAGGCGTTGAGAAATAGCTGAGTTTTGAAGATAGGTGATCATACTCTCCAGGTTGGAAATGGTTCCAATGTAAATGCAGTTTCAGTGGGAGAGTATCACCTAAGGTTGCCGTCGGGTTGTATATTGGTTTTGAACCCATGTTATTTTGTGTCAAGTATGCTTTGTAATATTATATCCGTTTCTTTGTTAGACAATGAAGGATATCATTTTGCTGTGCAACACAATGTTATGAACATTAGACTTAATCAAGAGTTGATTGGTTGTGGTACACTAAATAACGGGATATACGTCCTTAATCAACACACAGTTTTCAACATTCAACACACAAATAAAAGAAAATTTTCAGATATAAATGAAGCTTTTCTTTGGCATTGTAGGCTTGGTCATATTAATGAAACAAGACTAAACAAGATACATAAAGATGGATATTTAAATTCTTTTGAGTATAAATCTTATGCAACTTGCTAGTCTTGTATCAAAGGTAGAATGACCAAAACTCCGTTTACTGGACATGGAGAAAGAGCTACTGAGCTCCGAGGCCTCATACATAGTGATGTATGTGGGCCAATGTCTACACATTCAAGAGGCGGTTTTTCTTACTTCATAACTTTTACTGATGAATTCTCAAGATTCGGTCATGTGTTTTTGATAAAGTATAAGTCTGAAGCTTTCGAGAAATTCAAGGAGTATAAACTTGAAGTAGAAAACCAAACAGGAATGAGAATCAAGATACTTTGATCAGATCGAGGTGGAGAGTACTTAAGTACCGAGTTCTTGGACTTCCTAAAAGAGAATGAGATTCTCTCTCAGCTCACTCCCCCTTACACACCACAGCACAACGGTGTGTCAGAGCGACGGAATCGTACCCTATTAGATATGGTACGATCCATGATGAGTGATTCTGAGTTACCCCTCTCCTTTTGGGGGCATGCATTGGAAACTGCAGCTTTTCTGTTAAACAAAGTTCCAACCAAGACCGTGTCTACCACTCCATATGAGATAGGCATGGGAAGAGACCATCTCTTAAACGAGTTAAGATTTAAGGATGTCCGGCTTTTGTCAAAAAGCAGAATCCAGACAAACTAGAGACACGATCGGTCAAATGTATATTTATGGGATATCCAAAACATTCGTTTGGGTATCTTTTCTACCACAAGTAGGAACAAAAGGTGTTTGTTTCTCAGTATGCCATATTTTTAGAAAATGAGATTTTTCCAGATGATGCTGATGGCAATGTGGCAGATCTAGAAGAGGTTCTAGAAACACAAGTTACAAATGACGACTTGGCTGAACCTGATATTGTAACAGAATCTAATAAACCTCAGCCACTCCGTAGATCTGGTAGGACTTCTCGCCCACCGGAGAGATACTACGGTTTTCTCATTGATGGTGATAGAGAAGATTGCATCATGGATGATGATGATCCTGCCAGTTTTCATCAAGTTATCACGAGTGGTGACTCTGTGAAATGGCTGGATGCCATGAGATCTGAAATGGAGTCCATGTACACCAACAAAGTATGGACTTTGGAGGATATACCTTCCGGGATAAAACCTGTAGGCTGCAAATGGATCTTTAAAAGAAAGATCGGTGTAGATGTACAGGTGGAGACCTATAAGGCAAGGTTGGTAGCGAAAGGTTTTCGTCAAAGACCAGGTTTGGACTATGACGAGACTTTCTCTCCGGTAGCCATGCTTAAAACCATTCGGATCCTACTTGCTATTGCTGCTCACTACGACTATGAAATCTGGCAGATGGACGTTAAAACTGCATTTCTAAATGGTGATTTAGATGAATGCGTTTATATGGATCAGCCAGAGGGCTTCATTGATAGTGGGAGCAGCGGAAAAGCATGTAAGTTGCTTAAATCCATTTATGGATTAAAGCAGGCATCACGGAGTTGGAACATCTATTTTGATGATGTTATCAAAGAGTTTGATTTCATCAAAAATCCAGATGAACCTTGTGTTTATAAGAAGACTGTAGGAAGATCTGTCGCATTCCTCGTATTGTACGTGGATGACATACTTTTGATAGGAAATGATATTCCTATGCTACAGTCGGTCAAATCATTCTTATCACAAAGGTTCTCCATGAAGGACCTGGGTGATGCCACGTACATATTGGGCATACGGATCTATAGGGATAGATCCAAACGGTTATTGGGATTGTCCCAAACCAAGTATATCAACACCATCCTAAAGAGGTTTAGTATGGAAGACTCCAAGCAGGGTGCCTTACCCGCTTGCCACGGAGTCACTCTCTCCAAGGATGATTGCCTAAAGTCTGACAAAGAGAGAGCTCGCATGAGCATTATTCCCTATGCTTCGGCAGTAGGATCGATAAAGTATGCGATGTTGTGTACATGTCCTGATATAGCTTATGCACTTAGTGTAGTAAGCAGGTATCAGTCAAACCCAGGGGAGAATCACTGGACTGCTGTGAAGAACATTCTTAAGTACTTACGAAGGACTAAAGAATTGTTCTTGGTGTATGGTAACGGGGATCTCCAAATGGAGGCCTTTACCGATTCGAGCTTCCAGAGTGACAAGGATGACTGCAAGTCTATCTCAGGGTTTGCATTTACCCTAAATGGAGGGACGGTAAGTTTGAAGAGTTCCAAACAGGATACCGTTGCAGATTCAACGATGGAAGCTGAGTACATTGCTGCAAATGATGCTGCCAAGGAAGCTGTCTGGATGAGGAAGTTCATATCGGAGCTAGGAGTAGTTCCAACAATTATTGATCTAATACCTTTGTATTGTAACAATAATGGGGGTATGGCGTTGGCCAAAGAGCCCAGGTCCCATCAGAAGTCCAGACACATCCTGAGGCGATATCATCTGATCCGGGAGATAGTTGATCGCTACGAGATCGAGATCAAGAGAGTAGATACAAAGGATAACACTGCGGATCCATTCACCAAAGCCCTCCTTCAGCCTCAGCATGAGCGACTTTTTGAGATGTTGGGTATGAGATACGTCAATAATTGGCCTTAGTGCAAGTGGGAGATTGTTGGATATATGTATGCCCTAGAGGCCATTATATGATAGTGTATGTACTGATGTGTGTGTGTGTGTGTGTGTATTCAAAGGACAGTCTTTCTCGACATTATAGTATGCTATCTGGTTTCTCTTTATCATGTTTTTACTCATTTGGTACATGTTGATAAAGCCCTAAGAATATTGGCTTGACTACTGGGATTACGATGTGGATCATACTAGTGGGACACCTATAGTTTATAAGCATATCCTTGAAACGTTCCTAGTCATGGGTATATCGAGACAGGGCATCGATATTCCAGTGTAGACTAGCGTATACCATTCTTGTTCCATATGATGGGCAAAGGATGATCCCATATCCGTCTGGTGTGGTGACACCAAAGATTATATACGGGTGCTCAGTAAGACTGGGTACACTGAACGGACTCACCGAGAACTCCTATGTGGTATTATATCATACGTCGGATAGCAGTTCTCAGGTGACACTGGTACAGGTTAGTCTGTAGACCCGAAATTGCCATAGAGTCTTGTGTGTCCTCCCACTGTATCTTGATCTCCACCCTACTACGGCTCTACTGAGTCATTCAAATAGGTGGATTTTGGGTACAGTCCCGAGGCATATGGAGGCAATGAGCGATAGGAGGGGTTTCGTCTCTCCCGATATTGGGGGTTGATGCTGTGCTGTGCACGATTGGCTATAACAGGAAGTCCCTGGCCAGGGCTGCTGAGATATTACTGATAAGTGTTATCAGTAGTTTCTCGATCTGTTGTAGACCATATACCGGCATGACTTATTGAGTTATTGGGGTCGACGATTCCATCCCTAGACTCGATATGCAGCATATCTGACGAAGAGACCGGACTGTACGGTAAGTGTTGCCAGTTGGATTGACGGGAGTTTTGACAGGTTCGCTTGTTCTTCTTCTGATCGCTCAATACCCGGATGGCCGTTACGTTTAGCCGACCGCTTGCGGCTTGTAGGTGTTTGATGTGATCATCACCTACTGCCGGCGTATTGACGAGTCTTAGAGTCCCACACAGAAGTTTCCTAGCTCAGGCAAAACGATGTGGTGTGCATATGAGATATGCGCAGGAACTCGATTAAATACGTGTATGAGATACCGTATGTTAATCGGGTGTTTACTATTAGTCGGGTCGTATGTGATATGACCGGTTTATTAAATCAAATGTTGATTTAATAATGACTTTTAGCTCACTTTTATTAAACCCTATTCTTTTGATGGATGCATGCATGTATATGTACATGTTGATGTACATACATGCATATATGTCATGGTTGTTGATATACTAAAGATGGCAATGCAAGACTCACATAGTTCATATTAATATATAGTTTTTGTTTTAAGTTAAAAGATAAAGGAAATTAACTAATGACTCATTTCTTTACAAATGACTCATAGTTTCTACACACTTCTTTGTTTGACCATTGACTTAACCTTGGTTAATTTCCTTTGTTCTTTAACTCATCACAAAATATCTAGATATTTATATTAACCATGGTTTGTTGTGAGAGGGTCTCACATATATATATCCTTTTGTTTTATTTTTAAAACATAAGAATTATCATTATCTTCAAAAAGCTTTGCCATCTTCATCTTCCTCCTTCTTCAAGCTCTTTTGAGATTTGTTTAGAGTGAGGAAAAGAAAAAGAGAGGGTTTTTAAGTGAGAACATAAACCACTTCATCATCCTACACATCTCTAGCTCTCTTGTGTAGGGTGTTTGCTCCACCGATTTGAAAGATCAAGTGAAGCAACAAGCTTTGAGCAAAGGACTTCGGGTGCATCGTCATGGACTCGGAAGTGTTCAAGCGAGCCTTTCCAAACTCTAGGATATCCAAGGAGTCACCTTAGGAGGTCTACAAAGGTTGTAGTTTCTCCACTTAGTGATAGATTAACTTTTACATGTGATACTATTAGTTGTTACTCAATATTTCTAGTTCGATTCCTAGTTAAGTTTGCTTAGCACCTCTTAAAATCAAAGTTGTGGCATGCGTGATGCTTCCAAACCCTATATGAGGTGATGAGGAAACCCTACAGCTCCATTCCATACTTTGAGGACATATCACCAGGTCCAACCATCTTACTTTTTCTCAGTCCCCGTAATAAATTACAGATATGAGATCCCAATCCGGTATCGGGTACTCAGGTGGTAGGACTGACCGAAAAACAGTTCTCAATAACAAGAACACTTGAAGAAGACACAATAGTATGTTTCTTCTTCGATGGGGTCATCAAGGAATTCAAACAATCCTCCTTCCTTTGCTCACATTTATGACTGTTGTCATAAGTTAGAGCCGAACCGACGTTAGACGTGAAATAGTTGCTACCTGGAGAGAGAGAAAAGAAACACCCAGCGTGCACTCTTGCAAGATTAGATTAGTTATTAGTTTATCTAATCAGGATGGCTCCCACTATTTCCTCGAATTCTTCTTCAAAGATTAAAAGAAGAATTAGTTGGGATTAATCGCACGTCACAATACTTGCTTAACCTTTCGACCAGGCTGGTGTCGGTACTTTGAGGGAGGTTTTCCAATACTTTCGTGAAGTTCCTTAATTACATAACCTCTTTTCCCAGGAGGCATAGCCCCGCTAACACCGTTTTAGACACCTACTTGGTTTATAGCATTGATTGTTAAGCGAGAAAATCTCCCAAGAGTAATCATACTCATCAGTAGGATGGGGATCCAACTATCATTGCGTGATAACCTAGATGGAAGGCACTCTAGTCACCATACTTCAGAAGGTATGCAACACTAGCAAGTTTCCGGTATATTTGAAACTCCCGATGTGGTTTTTTCCCCAAACGTCTTATGACCTTGACGGATGACAACAAATCATAAAGCGCAAGTCAAGTTCTACCCGTCATTGTCCAGATTAATTTAGACCCACCCGTACTCGCCCTTGACGGATGCCAACAAGGCCGTATGTCTGTCCTAAATTAATGCATCTCAAATGCTACAAATAAGTATTATTCAGCTACCATACACTATGCCTTGACGGATGCCAACAAACACAACATGAATACCAAATATTACTTATAAGAAACGACGGAGGGCAACGGCTGGGTTTTTTGGCAAAAAACCCGTTAACGTAATGAACTTGATATCGTCGAAGGAACCTGAGTAGTTTTGAAAAGGAGTGGTTTAGGATCCCTTTTGAAAACTTGTGGTTTTGAAAAAACCGAGTAATTTACAGTATAGACTTTTGCTCAAGAGGTCGCTCCCCATGAAGGGATCTCGGCTCTTGCCTCTTGGAATGAGGTGCTGGGTATTCATGACCGAATACCACTGTGCAAAGCGAAAGAATATAACTACAGTTTTTCAAAATTTGTTCCAACAACATCTTTTAGGTTTTCTTATCTTGTATTAATCAAAATTAATGCGGTCCCATCATTTAACCTATCACACCAGAAAAGAACAAAAATATGATGTACGTATATGCCGTCCGCATTTGCCACTGGGCCCCGTCATCACCCGTTAGGTTACTTAACTAACAACAGAGCGGGGGCTGGACTAGCGCAGGTGCAAAACATATACAACATCTACTAGTATACATATAAGTATATATAATATTCATCCCAGGCATGATAATAAGCAACATCAAAGAATCACAGCCAACAATACAGAAAGGTGGATAATTTTGGAGCCCCGGGTTTCATTTGAGCCGCAAATAAAACCCGACTGTCACGACCCGAAATATTAGCTCGTGACCAGCACTTAAATCACGCAACGTCTAAAGGCGTAACGTAATTCAAGTAAGCTGAAACCCAGAAATCTAAACCTTTTTAAGAAAATAAAGTAGGAGAAGTTTTGAAATAAAGGTATAATGAAATCAAGTTTTCTTAATGCATAGAAAAGGAACATGAAAATGCAAGTGAAATTGCTAGTTTGAAAACGTGTTTCGTCTTTTAAAAATTTTGGCAGCACCTCCTTTGTATATTTTGATCCAAAACCACAAATACATAGAAATAGTATAAAAGGAATCCCCAAGCGGAAGCTAGCTCTTCGCCAACCGGCGGATCACAACCATGCAAGATAGTATAAGTATAAGTATACGACTCCCAACGGCGAAGTTCACCACAAAAGATAAAGAAATAAGCAAGATATCAAAACCACAAGTAGCGGAATACCCCTCGCTCTAAGTCTCGCAATCACAATCTTAATAAGTCTCATTACTTATACAATTTACTAATTTTGATTGATGGAGTTGACTAGATACAATATGAAATATAAATACAAGAGTGGGTACGATACAAATGCCCCACCTACCAATGCAAAACAACCAAATGAAGCTATGTGCCAGCGATGCCGCTACGGATCCATGCGGTCAACCTGCAAGAACTGTGGCACAACGGGGGTGAATTGCTAACTCGTGAGTAGAAAAACATCTACAAGTAGAAATCGAATAAACAACGACTCCTAGGTCAACTATATCATAAAGATAATACTATGATATCTAGAGTGTCCGGATCACCATATATGCCAACAATGTAATCAATACCTATACGTATGCGGGTATAATCCAACAATATAACCAATGTCTGTATGCATGTGGATCTCGTCTAACCATATAATCAATGTATGTATACATGTTGATCTCATCCAACCATATAATCAATGTATGTATGCATGTAAGTATGAGGATATAAATCAACGGTGTTCCTCGTGACACATCAAAATCATAGAACCTGAGTGTCTAGCATCGACAGTCGAAAACATCATGAAACCCGTGTCCAGCATCGACACGTAAATCCTCATATCTCGGGCTCCGTCAGTCCGGATCGGCCCTCGGGCTCCGTCATTTCGGATTGGCCCATATCATCTCTCGACTCCGGTCGGTATCCTCCGGATATCCATCGAGCCCAACCAATCATCGGTAGGTAGTAGTCCCTCTGCCAGGCTCACCGTCTACTGCACAGCAGATCCGTTCTCGCCCCCGGGTACCATACCGGGTCCACCATGTACCTGCAATCGGCCTCATCCAACTCTTCGAATCGAGTTTCACATGTCACACATCTCAGAACCGAGAAAACGCATGGTGGAGGCACTGAAATATCATATCAAGAGAAACCGGGTTTTTAAAACAACACATAATCTCTTTTAAAATGTCCACGGTTCTCAAATCCAGAAATCTCATGAAAACAGCATATCTCAATGCGTAAAATCATAGAGCATGATCTATGCGACATATAATAGAAATGTAAGCATATCTGTATATCATGCAACATGGAACAGTGATATGACATATTAAGGGAAAACTGCTATTTTAAATGATTCCAGTTTTTAAAATATAACATGCGGTTCCCAATTTCTAAATAAAACCAGTTATCTATGTAGGTACAATATGTATATGCGCAAATATAGAGGTACCAATGTGTATATGCGCCAATATGGGTATGCAATGTGTATATGCGCAAGTATGGATGTACCAATGTATGTGTGTACCAATATGGATATACAAATACGTATGTGCGTAAGTATGGATGTACCAATATATGTGTGCACCAATATGGATATACAAATGTGTATATGGGTGTACACGCAAGCATGAGTGTACAATATGTATGTGCGCCAATATAGGTGTACAAGTGGTATACACGCAAGCATGTTATGCGAAGAGTCATATCATGATGCAGCAATCCTACTGTGTAGTGATATGGCAATTATCGATGATGAAGTGTGTGAGCCTACAATCTGTGTACGTGTAATATACGCATCATCGATAATGTTTCAGGTGTACTATCACAGGTATAAGTAATGCAATGCGAATAACATGAAGGCAGCATAAGGTAAATCATGTGCAAATACTGATGGGTATACGTATCTAACATGACCGAGTCGGTGAATCTAACAATCGGCATCTAGCCACACCACATCGCGTACTGTAAAATCCATCGTACGGCATCCACTAGTCAAGGGTATAGATCAAACCTCAAGTCAAACTCATCACGTACGGAAAATCATCGTACGACGGCATTAAGCTATCAGGGATCCTATCAACCTATAAGACGAGGAGGGTACGTACCTAACGTCACGTACGGCTAACACTCACGATTCACAACACATATAAATATCTCTATATATCTAAGTCCCAGGTCACATCCGCAACAATCTCATATCAGGGTACCGGCAGGGTATCAATCATCTCAATTGACTCGCATCCGTATACCAACATATCACCAAATCATTATATCACGTCATATATTCTTTTCATCGCATTTATATCCCTCATCAAGTCAATTTTACAAATACACTCTACCTTTACTATAGGCATAAGTATCCAATCTAACATACACACCTGAACCACACAATCAGATTTTAAAAGAAGCGAATCGTAGTTTTGAAAGTAGGGGCCACGGTGCTTTTAAGGAAAAAATATCATTTGAAAATTCGTAGCATCTCTCACGGTACAAGTTTAAAAGATGTATACGATCCTTAGTTTGGAAATAGGTATGGTTCGGATGACACCTACGTCGGCTATCTAGTCCTATAGTACCTTAAACGACAATATCGTCAAACGTCATCCTCAAATCCCATCATCATGTATTAGTCGTATTGAACACTTCTAACTATCCTTTAGTTTATAATATGGTTTCTATAGCCATCTTTTAATTCTAACCCTAGTTGCTACTCTAGGTTTTCTTAACCATATGCTACAAATCGGTTTCCACCAAAACCTTGCGGGGGTGCCATACGCTATCCACCCGACTTCCCCCGTAGATATAGATCTACTCATCTTGCTTCTTGCTTTCCGAAGTCGATGACGCTACGCTCTGTCGTCTCGGAATCCACGCGAAGGTACCTAAATAACAACACATATCACCACGCTATTAAAATCAAGTTCTGAAATCCAATACGGCACGCGCATTGCTCATAGGTTAGAACCTATAGGTTATGCGTACAAAATCAACCAAACAACCCTTGTTGTTGATGTACAAACATCCAACAACCAATTACAAAACCAAATAGAAAAACTTAACATTCAAAATACGGAAAATATAACCAAAAACCACACTAAAGTGCTCCCAGATTTTGACTCAGGTCAAATAAAGCTAAGCAAACAAGTCTAAGGTGATGTACAGGGAGTGTATGAGCTACTGGAACAAGCCTGGCACCAACCTACCCAAACTGGCCGGCCACTAAGTTAGGAAATCCGGCCTCCTCGACCCCCTAGGCTCTATTGGGCTTTGTCTTCATAGGGTGGTCTCCTGGTGGTGTATCTAGGTCCCTGGTATTGTTTGCTACTCTAAAAAATTCCCCGGATCATCCCAGATTTCCTGTAGGCACGCTAAATCTCGCAAAACCGACATGGATCAATTCCTAAATCCATGTTTTGGTTTTTATACTAAATCCTAGCTCTAGAATCACCTCAAGAGTCTTATTGACAGCCACTAACATCACTAATTCCACTCAATCACCCCAAACCCTTATCTAGAAATTCTCAAGTTCACAAACCCATCATCAAACCAATTCTAAACTAAAACTAGAATAGAAAGAAGCTTAAAACTAAATAAATGGAAGAAGCGATACCTCATTTAGGCCACTCTAGACAGCCCTAGCTTTCTAAAGTCGTCAAAATCCCACTTTGCTTGGTCCAATGTGTAGAGGAAGAGATGGGGATTAATTTTTGTGAAGGGAGTATAAGGTTTTGGGGATTATTTGGAGATGGATCTAGGGTTAGAAGTGGAGGGAGATGAGGGTGCGGAAGATGAAGAAGGAGAAGAAAATGATGGTGTAAAACACTTATGGCAGCAAGCCCCCCTCTCTCACTTATTCTCACACACTCTCTCTCTCCAATCATTCACCTTTTTAACCCTTTTTCATTCCTTTATCTTTTCTCCTTTAAATTTCAAAACCAAATCGCATAATACCCATAAAACAACACAAATGCAACAACATATAACCAAATGTAACATGACATGGTGCACTAACCATGAAAAACTGTAGAAACACGGATTTGGCTTAATTGCGATTAGCAATGCACTAATCGGGTTTTTATCCAAATTGCATACAAATAAATTTTAAAAATGCCAAATCGTTTAAATATATTTTTAAATGAACAAATCATTTTAATTTCTATTTATTTCACAATTATTGGTATATCTTTATACCCTTTTTCGAAAACCCCAATTTCGCAAATCGGGCAGTTTTCGGGAAATATATTATTTTAATATTAAATTCTAAAACTAATATTTTATATTTTCTGAAATGTTACAATCTTCCCCCTTAAATAAATTTGGTCCCCAAATTTAAATTTAAACCCCCAAATACTAAAACATTTCATTACTCAACTCAAATCAACGGGGCTCCGAAATCACGGAAGATATAGAAACAACACAGCGCGTCAAGTGCGGATGAAAACGAGTACAAAACTCAAAAACCGAACTCCGTCAAGCGTCACGCAAATCATTGGATTTGCACGCATATCCTCGGAGTTACAATAGAGATACATGTCTCGAAATCCACTACTGAAATCCAATATACACTAGTCAAATACTATAATATGTGTATAGTACGCATTCTTGAAAACTCCAAAATCTGAACAAAATACATGCAAAATCCTTTCTGAATCGCCGTGTGAGGCGTAACTCACGGCATAAGTGACGGACGCTCATTTTAAAATAATAATATATGTCCATATATGTTTTCCTAAATACACGTTCCGTCATTTTCAAAATATCCCAAAAGGTTTTCCTTTATAAACGTTCGTTTCGCTCACGGACACGTAGGAAATAGTGAGACTATAGCTCTTTTTCAAAACCTCTTGGTAAAATTTTAATGCATGCAAAGTACTCAGGTACAGTCCTTAGATCAGTCATGTTTGGCTACTACACAACATAGTGCCCAACATGGATACAAAGTGCTCAAAAGCAAAATCAGCCTCAAAAGGCGTATCCAACGATCACGTGCGTCTGGTGCTCATGGAAATCAAATCCAAATACAAATGCCACAGTATGCACAACAGCAAAACTCAGTGCAATGGGTGTGCACGAAAGCATCTGTCCAGTGCAACGGGTGTGCACGATAATAATATCAAGTGCATCTAGAGTGCATCCGGTGCAACTAACATGCATGAATGAAAATCCCAACTGAGTGCATCCGGTGTGCACAAAACCATATCTCATATCATGCGTCTAATATGCTCAAAAATCCAATCAAAGCGCGTCGGGTCCGTAAAAACATATAGCGCAGTAGCATGCACTAAAACGAACGGCCAGTGCCAACGCGCATGAAAACACAAATCTGGCAACACAAATGCTCAAAGACATAAATCGGGTGCAACCAAGATACGGAATATAAATCCAGTGCGACAAATGTAAAAATACCCGTCCGGTGCAACAAATGCAGGAAATGCAAATCTAGTGCAACTACTGTACGAAATACGAATCTGGTGCAGCAATCGCACAAAAATATAAATCTAGTGCGACAATCGCAAGAAATGAAAATCTAGTGCCACAAATGGCCGAAGCACAAATCTGGTGCATCCAGTGCATGAAATACAAATACATAACTCAAATGCGTATAAAAGCAAAACCGAGTGTACCATGGTGTATAAAATCATAAACGTGTGCAACTGTGTGCACAAGACACATATCAATGCACTGCAAGCACATATAAGCTATACCAAGTGCAAAAAAAAATCATATCGTCCGTATGAAATCCACGAAATCATAAACACATGCTACGAAGGTACAAAATCGACATCAATTACAATGGATATGCACAAATCGCAAATCAACACAACGGTGTATAAAATATATACCAGGTGCGATAACTATGCGCAAAAATGTAAATACCCAGCCGGTGCAGCCATGGTGCACGAAAACCATATCATGAAACTCAATCATCAAAACTCAAATCCAAGCGATATAAGTGTGATACTCGGATCACAAACGCAAATCGCAACAAATGACATTGAGGTACACCTCCTGCAATGTCGAAAAATAAATCGGTGCGCCTAAAACCGACAGAACAAGAATATCCGCTTGACTCCTGCTCACGGTCTGGCGTCCTTGGTCTCTAGGTCCTTATCTTCTCTGTGGATTTACAAATCTCGCAATCCATCGGCTCATAGGCCCAGTCAGGTGTGCTAATGGGGACGATTCCGTTCTGGCACTTCTCTGGTCATTTTTCTGTCAATCATCACGACCACTCGTAAGGCAGCACGTCACTGGCGTCGGCCCCTGGTCCTCTGAATACTCGTGACACAACTGATCCTTGGTGCAAATCTCATTGCAGCAGTGTCCTGGAAGGAATCCTGCTCAAGGTCTCTTCCGATCTCTCCTATGCCGAACTGTACGGAGGCTGGTACTCTCACATAATCTTTTCTTGCTTTCTGGACATCTGCGTTCTAATTACAACATTCCCTCGGGAACTGGCCGTATCCCAATGCCTCTGTATGCATATCAGATCTCTAATCTCGACGGGGAGTAACAACAGCTCGTCAGCGTCTAGCACGAACCTCTGGCTCCACTCGTCTTTATCATCGTCCGCTTTGACGTCATGTCTTGCTGTCTGCATACTGCTGTGGTTCTCGGCCACGGTCAATCCGAAGTCTCTCACACGGACTCGAAATCGCATACTCTGTATCTTCATCACTCTGTAAAGATATCTGGCCGAACACGTCCTCGGGAACTCGTTCCAACCATCGGAGGAATACTCAATGCTCGTCTGTTCTCGATCAACTCACAAAGCATCTGGGTGAAGTCCTCTATCCGAAGCTGGTCAGCTTGTGGATCTCTTATCACATGATATCCGGACGATGTTAAACCTTTCGATCGAGTCATCAAAGTCCTAAAATTTTCCGAAGGCTCAACACCTGAGCACAGTCTAAAAATATCTGGTACATACCACAGCACCTCTGGACCAGCCGTAGAAGGGCAAACCCAAGCCTCACTGATGGCACCGCTAAACTGCTACAAACCCTAAGGTTCAAAAGTGGTCTCATGGTCATCATGTCGAGTTAGGGTTTCATTCTTCTAGAGGGTCCACAGAATTATCTGCATGTTCTTCCGAATACTTAAACTGGGAAAAATGGGTTCTTGACATTCGTTCGAACTTTTTTAACTTCGCCTAGGCGACATGTGAATACCCTCCGTCTGCATGCTAAACAATGCCTCAATCCTCCAGGAAAGACAATACATCAACGGTCATCTCGGGATCGGTCTGCTCTAGATCTGAGTAAGACTCTCCACACTGAAAACCTTTAACTCAACTAGGCCTGCGTCAGCGCATCAATCTGACGAATCACCTTCGTCTCTCAACTCGGGATAGACTAGCTATCATCTGTTGCATCTCTGCTTGGAAGCTCCAGCGATCTCATCTTGTATGCTCTAGAGGCGATATCCTATCAATCTCAGCAACAGCAGGGTCGTCTGTCTGCATGGTAGACGGCATCACAATCTCTGAGGTAGGCTGTACGTCGACAGTCCTCTCACAACAGGCAGCTTCTAACAGTGGCCCGATCATCCGGTGCAAAACCAAACACTCGCCTCAACAAGAGGTCACAACACAAAAATACATCGAGACATTCCCATGTCACCAAAAAACACAATGGTCAGCCCTCGTACCAGACGAGCTCGTCCTGACTGCAACACTAGCAGCAGCTCAAACTGTGCTCAAACCATCATGACAGGAACCTCAATCGAGTATCGATAAAAACAGATCAAAGGCATGAAAGGAAACGACAGATCCAGAATGGATACATGATCATAACAAGGAACAACATCAATGAGAGTATGATCATGGAATCGAATAGAATCAAGGATCTCAAATGGATGTATAATTATGGGTATGAAAAGAATCATAGATCTCAAAATTTGTACATCCTAAGGTTTCTTATGTAGAGTATCATATCGTAAATATGCCGCGGAATATACGTACGGTACGTCACTCTACTCAAGCTACCTACTCCATCAATCAAGGTCAACCTATGAAACGAAAGTTCGGGTCTAATACTCCCTCGTTCAAGCTTAAGTTCCGTAAAGTCAAGCCCAGGTTCTGAAATACATACCCGCCCTAGACTCCGCATAGTCAAACATAGACTCGAACCAAGGTTAAACCTAGCGCCCTGATACCAATTTTGTCACGACCCGAAATATTAACCAACACTTAAATCACGCAACGTCTAAAGACGTAACGTAATTCAAGTAAGTTGAAACCCAGAAATCTAAACTTTTTTAAGAAAATAAAGGAGGTGAAGTTTTGAAATAAAGGTATAATGAAATCAAGTTTTGTTAATGCATAGAAATGGAACATGAAAATGCAAGTGAAATTGCTAGTTTGAAAACGTGTTTCATCTTTTAAAAATTTGGGCAGCACCTCCTTTGTATATTTTTATCCAAAACCACAAATACATAGAGATAGAATAAAAGGCATCCCCAAGCGGAAGCTAGCTCTTCGCCAACCGGCGGATTACAACCACGCAAGACAGTATAAGTATAAGTATACGACGCCCAACAGCGAAGTTCACCACAAAAGATAAAGAAATAAGCAAGACATCAAAACCACAAGTAGCGGAATACCCCTCTCTCTAAGTCTCGCAATCACAATCTCACTAAGCCTCATTACTTATACAATTTACTTATTTTGATTGATGGAGTTGACTAGATACAATATGAAATATAAATACAAGAGTGCGTACGATACAAATGCCCCACCTACCAATGCAAAACACCCAAATGGAGCTATGTGCCAGTGATGCCGCTACGGATCCATGCGGTCAACCTGCAAGAACTATGGCACAACGGGGGTGAGTTTCCAACTCGTGAGCAGAAAACATCTACAAGTAGAAATCGAATAAACAACGACTCCTAGCTTAACTATATCATAAAGGTAATACTATGATATCTAGGGTGACCGAGTCACCATATGTGCCAATAATGTAATCAATACCTATATGTATGCGGATATAATCCAACAATATAACCAATGTCTGTATGCATGTGGATCTCGTCCAACCATATAATCAATGTATGTATACATGTGGATCTCGTCCAACCATATAATCAATATATGTATGCATGTAAGTATGAGGATATAAATCAACGGTGTCCCTCGCGACACATCAAAATCATGGAACCTGAGTGTCCGGTATCGACACTCGAAAACATCATGAAACCCGTGTCCAGCATCGGCACGTAAATCCTCATATCTCGGGCTCCGTCAGTCCGGATCGGCCCTCGGGCTCCGTCAGTCCGGATCGGCCCGTATCATCTCTCGACTCTGGTCGGTATCCTCCGGATATCCGCCGAGCCCAACCAATCACCGGTAGGTAGTAGTCTCTCTGCCAGGCTCACCGTCTACTGCACAACAGATCCGTTCTCACCCTGGGGTACCATACCGAGTCCACCATGTACCCGCAATCAGCCTCATCCAACTCCTCGAATCGGGTTTCACATGTCACACGTCTCAGAACCGAGAAAACGTATGGTTGAGGCACTGAAATATCATATCAAGAGAAACCGGGTTTTTAAAACAACACATAATCTCTTTTAAAATGTCCACGGTTCTCAAATCCAGAAATCTCATGAAAACAGCATATCTCAATGCGTAAAATTATAGAGCATGATGTATGCGACATATAATAGAAATGTAAGCATATCCGTATATCATGCAACATGGAACAGTGATATGACATATTAAGGGAAAACTGCTCTTTTAAATGATCCCAGTTTTTAAAATATAACATGCGGTTTCAATTTCCCAATAAAACCAGTTATCTATGTAGGTACAATATGTAAATGCGCAAGTATAGAGGTACCAATGTGTATATGCGCCAATATGGTTATGCAATGTGTATATGCGCAAGTATAGATGTACCAATCTATGTGTGCACCAATATGGATATACAAATGCGTATGTGCGCAAGTATGGATGTTCCAATGTATGTGTGCACCAATATGGATATCCAAATGTGTATATGGGTGTACAAGCAAGCATGAGTGTACAATATGTATGTGCGCTAATATAGGTGTACAAGTGGTATACACGCAAGCATGTTATGCGAAGAGTCATATCATGATGCAGCAATCCTACTGTGTAATGACATGGCAATTATCGATGATGAAGTGTGTGAGCCTACAATCAGTGTAGTGTAACATACGCATCATCGATAATGGTGCAGGTGTACTATCACAGGTATAAGTAATGCAATGCGAATAACATGAAGGCAGTATAAGGTAAATCATGTGCAAATGCTGACGGATATACGTATCTAACATGACCGAGTCGGTGAATCTAACAATCGGCATCTAGCCACACCACATCGCGTACTGTATAATCCATCGTACGGCATCCTCTAGTCAAGGGTATAGATCAAATCTCAAGTCAAACTCATCACGTACGGAAAATTATCGTACGGCGGCATTAAGCTATCAGGGATCCTATCAACCTATAAGACGAGGAGGGTATGGACCTAACGTCACGTAAGGCTAACACTCACGATTCACAACACATATAAATATCTCTATATACTTATGTCCTAGGTCACATCCGCAACAATCTCATATCAGGGGACCGGCAGGGTATCAATCATCTCAATCGACTCGCATCCGTATACCAACATATCACCAAATCATCATGTCACGTCATATATTTTTTTCATCGCATTTATATCCCTCACCAAGTCAACTTTACAAATACACTCTACCTTTACTATAAGCATAAGTATCCAATCTAACATACACACCCGAACCACAAAATCAGTTTTTAAAAGAAGCGAATCGTAGTTTTGAAAGTAGGGGCTACGGTGCTTTTAAGGAAAAGATATCATTTGAAAATCCATAACATCCCTCACGGTACATGTTAAAAGATGCATACGATTCTTTAGTTTGGAAATAGGTATGGTTCGGATGACACATCTACGTCGGCTATCTAGTCCTATAGTACCCTAAACGGCAATATCGTCAAACGTCATCCTCAAATCTCATCATCATGTATTAGTCGTATCGAACACTTCTAACTATCGTTTAGTTTATAATATGGTTTCTATGGCTATCTTTTAATTCTAACCCTAGTTGCTACTCTAGGTTTTCTTAACCATATGCTACAAATCGGTTTCCACCAAAACTTTGCGGGGGTGCCATATGCCATCCACCCGACTTCCCCCGTAGATATAGATCTACTCACCTTACTTCTTGCTTTCCGAAGTCGATGACGCCACTTACTGTCGCCTCGGAATCCACGCGAAGGTACCTAAAATAACAGCACATATCGCCACGCTATTAAAATCAAGTTCTGAAATCCAATACGGCACGCGCATTGCTCATTGGTTAGAACCTATAGGTTATGCGTACAAAATTAACCAACCAACCCTTGTTGTTGATGTACAAACATCCAACAACCAATTACAAAACCAAATAGCAAAACTTAACATTCAAAATACGGAAAACATAACCAAAAACCACACCAAAGTGCTCCCAGATTTTGACTCAAGAAAAATAAAGCAAAGCAAACAAGTATAGGGTGATGTACAGGGAGTGTATGAGCTACTGGAACAAGCCTGGCACCAACCCACCCAAACTGGCCAGCCACTAAGCTAGGAAATCCGGCCTCCTTGGCCCCCTAGGCTCTATTAGGCTTCATCTTCGTAGGGTGGTCTCCTGGTGGTGTATCTAGGTCCCTGGTATTGTTTGCTACTCTAAAAAATTCCCCGGATCATCCTAGATTTCCTGTAGGCACGCTAAATCTCGCAAGACCGACATGGATCAATTCCTAAATCCGTGTTTTGGTTTCTATACTAAATCCCAGCTCTAGAATCACCTCAAGAGTCTTATTGACAGCCACTAACATCACTAATTCCACTCAATCACCCCAAACCCTTATCTAGAAATTCTCAAGTTCACAAACCCATCATCAAACCAATTCTAAACTAAAACTAGAATAGAAAGAAGCTTAAAACTAACTAAATGGAAGAAGCTATACCTTATTTAGGCCACTCTAGACTGTCCTAGCTTCCCAAAGTCGTCAAAATCCTACTTTGCTTGGTCCAATGTGTAGAGAAAGAGATGGGGATTAATTTTTGTGAAGGGAGTATAAGGTTTTCGGGATTATTTGGAGATGGATCTAGGGTTAGAAGTGGAGAGAGATGTGGGTGAGGAAGATGAAGAAGGAGAAGAAAATGATGGGGTAAAACACTTATGGCAGCCCCCCTCTCTCTTTCACTTTTTCTCACACACTCTCTTTCTAATCATTCACCTTTTAAACCCTTTTTCATTCCTTTATCTTTTCTCTTTTAAATTTCAAAATCAAATCACATAATACCCATAAAACAACACAAAATGCAACATGTAACCAAATGTAACATGACATGGTGCACTAGCCATGGAAAACTGTAGAAATACGGATTTGGTTTAATTGCGATTAGCAGTGCACTAATCGGGTTTTTATCCAAATTGCATACAATAAATTTTAAAAATGCCAAATCCTTTAAATATATTTTTAAATGAACAAATCATTTTAATTTCCATTTATTTCACAATTATTGGTATATATTTATACCCTTTTTCGAAAACCCCAATTTCGTAAATCGGGAAGTTTTCGGGAAATATATTATTTTAATATTAAATTCCAAAAACAATATTTTATATTTTCTGAAATGTTACACCGACGTTCCCGGTTGTGTGGATAGCCCGTGCAATGAAAACCTGGACCCCTACAAGCGTGGCAAGTTACCCGCCAATCCTAGAAGTAAGACAACCCCTTTCAACAAAGTGAATGGGCCACCCACCACTTCACAGAATCCGGTAACTTGGGCGCACCTCCGTGGGTCATCCTATACCCCCTATGAGTGTAGCCAATAGACTGCCAATTCTAGAATGAATCCCCCTCCGTCCCAACGCCATGAGATGCGGGCTTGTTGCTTTCTAGAACCCGGCTATTCGTACACTCCACCGCGGGGTAATCCTAGTACAAAAATGAAAATAATATGTATAAAAGGTGACATCGACCTCAACCCGGTTGTTCCCCAAACAAATAATATATAACCCGGCAAAGACGGCAGTCCACATGTCAGACGCTCTCCCCGCAATATGAATATACAAATGAATTTTAGCTGTACCACTAACTTTGCACCACATGCTATCCACCACGACTATCCAACCACAATATCAGCACAATCACAGAACATCAACGTGAATGTCATGTTCGCAAATCCATCTAAAAGAACATATAGCAATTATACGGGTTTACCGATCAAATAACATTCACGGTCGCAGATGCTAAACTAAGTACTGATAACAAAATACATGTTTTAAAATTTCGATCGACTAAACTTTTCCAAGTAGGCCCCAAGTTCTAATCCAGTACTCAAACAAATTTGGGCCCAAAAACTAAACATCTCAAAAATCACAAGTCATCACAGAGAAACACCAGAAGAAAAATGATATAGAGATACGTCAATACGGCTGCGGAACCGCCGCGAAAAGGCATGTTCTGCGGCAGTTCCGCGGTCGTATATAAAGATCGTGACTTCAAATTTCATCAGTTGTTCTAAAAAAGCTTGCATGAATATTTAATATACAGAAAATGATTTTTAGACCACTTTAAAAATTCAACAGAAAGTGTGATTTTGGATTCGCGTTTTCGAAAATTTCGGTCGATTGATATTTTAAACATGCTAGAACTAGCTAGTATGGGTTTTATGGGGTGGCTCTGATACCATGTTGGGTTACCTTAACGCCCAAGCCATCGAACGTGGCGGTTTGCCGAACAAAAATTTTCTAGGGTTTCAAAAACGGCGTTAAGATAACCTAATAAACCCGAATCTTACCATGAACCTATCTAGCTAAACTAATAGCGCTATCTATTATGAAAGAAGTCTCACCAAACGATCCAAGTCTTTCGGTCTTCTTTCCTCATCATATGCTCCTAGTGGCCATCTTGAACATGCTTGATCTTCTTTTCCCGCTCCATCGATTCTCCGGGATCGAGCTTGTTCTCCGGTCCTCTTTTGTCGTAGATGATCCACATGAAGGATGTGATCCATGGATCCAGCTCTTAACTAAGTGTCAATAGGAGCAACTAGAGAACTTGGGTAGCTAATCCAAGTTGTCTAGGATGTAGTGTGGAGTTCTATGTGTTCTACTATCTCCATCTTGCCTCTTCACTTGTTGCTCAACTCATGAGAGGGTGAGGAAGAGGAAGATGATGAAGGTGGAGGAAAACCAAGAGGAGGGAGGAGGGTGAAGCAAAAATGGGAGCTCATGAATTTTGAAGCAAGCATGTGAGATAAAATAAAAAATAAATGATTTTGTGCATCAATTTTCATAATAAAAAACTAGCAACCATACTTCAATAGTTGACCCAAATGAATAAATAATTCATTTGTCAACTATTGAAGTCATGGCTCTCACCATTCCTCCCTCTCCTCCAATTTCCACCTCATTATTTATCAATAAATGGAAAATTCCATGATGAGGTGTCCACCTTCTAGAAGGTAATCTGTAATGAAATATGGATTACAGTCTGTTGTATATACATACCTGCATTCGGATAAAAACACGAATGCCCAAAGAGATAGAATAATACGAAGAACGTAATACTAGAATATATATATTGAAATACATATATGTAAATTATCAAATCAATACTTGATTTGATAATCCGGGTCAAACCCGAGCCGGCTAGTATTACCAACTGTCTGATCGAAAGTCCGGGTACAAAGTACATTAATCGATCGGAACCCTGCACGTATCCAATACGACTACTACATCATTTCACCTGAACCATGAAAACCCTCTGTGTGAGACTCTAAAGACTCGACAGTACGCCGGCAGTGAGTTACTGGATAAATCTATAACCACAAGCATGTTAGCGGCACTAGCTGTACGTAACGGCTACCCAGGTACCTGTCGAGAAGGAAGGCCGACGAGCAAACTCATCCAGATCCCTACAGAGCCTAGCTGTGACAATCTCCGTACAGTCCGGTCTCTTCGTCTGAGAGTATTGCATACCGGGTCCTGGGGGATGGTAAACATTAGACCGTAATAACCCGGTAATTCGTGCTGACGTGGCTCAGGACGAATCTGAGAAACTACTGATCAGCCTATCAGTAAATCCCAACCGCCTTGGCCAAGGTCTTATGGTCCTGACCAATCGAACACAGTACGATATCGACGTCCTATACCGAGAGAGACGAATCCCCGACAATCGCTCACTGCCTCTATATGGCTCGGGACTGTACCCAACCAAAACCTGTTTGCACGCCTCAGTAGAGCCGTGGTAGGGTAGTGATCAAAGTACAGTGGGAACTCACACGAGACAAATGCCGATCTCAGGTCTAAAGACTAACCTGTACTCATGTCACCAGAGAACTTCCACCTGACGATAGGTATAGTACTATCTGGAAGTTCTCGGCGAGTCCATCCGGTGTACTCACCTTCAATGAGCACCTGTATATGATCTTAGGTGCGAAAGACCAATGGTTGCGGGAACATACCATCATCCCTCGTTGGGGTCTAGAAACGTATACACTAGACTACTCCGGAATATCAATGCCCAGTCTCGATACTCCCACGACTAGGGACCGTTTAAGGATGTGCGTATTGACTACCCAGCTCCCATAAGTATGATCACCATCATAACGCGGGTAGTCTAGCAATGATCCTACGGCCTTTATCAACATGTACAAAAGATATGTAATAGCAAGTAAAACATACACATGTTAAGATAAAGACAAACCAGATAGCATACTATCATATCGAGCAAGACTGTCCTGTACATTTATATATGTCCAAGTATCCAAATGTATACATATACAATAATGGCCTCTAGGGCATACATATCTAACATTAGGAGCTCCGTGGTGGATCATCGTAGACAACGAAGGCCTCAAGCAAAGGTGTTCCAACTTCAAGTGAAGCCAAAAAGGAGCTCAAGGACTTCTGCACGGAGCCATTGAAGAGAAGGAGTGGTCTACAACGGTTGTAGTTCTTTTCACTTAGATATATACATCCTTTTCTTTTGCTAGTAACCTTAATCTCTAGTTTGATTCATGGTTTAGTTAACTTAGCACCCAATAGAATTAAAATTACTCACCTCTTAAGGTTGAAACCCTTGATTGTGGTGCTAAGATAGACTTACATGGTATCAGAGCCAAGCTAGTTCATCAGGGTAGTCTAAACGATGCTAAAATATTCGATCGAAGTTCAAAACCCGGGCTTTTTCAAGTTTCTATCCATTTTTCCAAAAGTTGGTATTTTACAGATTAAAAATATTCAGAAAATTATGCAGGCAAATATATGGAGCCCCAAGAATTTCGAGACCCTCTCTCTTCCAAGTCGCCGCGGAACAGCGGCCTAACCCATGGTTTGGCCGCGGTTCCATGGCTAACTTAGAGAGTTACGGGATCGTCTTTCTTTCGCTGCTCCATTATGACATTTCTAGGCTTTTGGGTATTTTTATTGAGGCTCAACTTGTTGAGGTATTTGTGTTTTGCTGAAATTTGAAATATCGATCGAAGTGTTTAGCATTGTCTAGATCATTTGTGTATATGATACAATGGTTAGAATCCACATTGATTGGTTTGGAGAAAACTAGTTATTACGTTACAAATCTCACATTTTAGCCTTGCCTTAATGATTGCCATGGAATTTAGATTTGGATCTAAACTACATCGTAATCTAGTTTTATACATGAATGCTCGCCGAAAACAATGGTAGATAGCCATGCTCCTTCGTCTCGACTAAGTAACTATAGGAGAACCCTATGGCTAAGAGCATCCACTAGGGTCCTCAAGGCGATGGTGTTCCGCCCAAGTCCACTTAGTTGATGCCTTTGGGGGTATGGCCATCAACTAATGTTCCCAATGAGCCTTCTGCAATTCTGGGTTTTTTGTTTAATTTCCCAACTTCAATTTTCGAAAAGATTTTTCAATTCGAGGATTAAATGTAAGGTTAAAAACTTGAGACATGAAATTTGGAATATGCGATAATCCGGGTTTATGATGTCCATTGATGAGGATTCTAATCATTGTAGTTTATCATTTCTTTTCTGCGATCGTAAGTGTAATATGTATCCCTAATCTAGTTGCTATACATCAACGACATTAGGAATATACATATTTACTTACGTTGATGATATGTAATGATATTCTGTTGCTATATAGATATGATATATAGGATCTTGGTGATTGAATAACCGGGGGTTTTATGTGAGATGAGAGCTTTTTTTTTTTATTCATGTAAAATAAATGTATGTAATATTCTTTTATTGGGACACTTCCGGGTTGAGCTTGCTGTCTCTATTTGATATATATTATTTACTTTTCCGCATTAGGATAGACCCAAGGCGGTGAGCACAAGTAACCGGGTTCTAGAGTCCAATGGGAGGCCATCTCGAGAAGTCGAGACCGGTCTCCTAACTCTAGAATTAGTAGAGTTGTTTGCCGCTCTCGTAGGGGTCTAGGGGTGTGGGCTTGGCTATTCATCATTGTTTCCCGCCGAATGTCGGGAAAGACAAACGTCTTTCCTGCATTTGGGGGCAGATGCTATTTGGTTTTATCCGTCCACCTCTCTGAAGATGCCAAGTTAATTTATGGCACCGTGTATCGGAGGTCTGGACGGATGCGGCCATTGTAGCAGACTTCGTCAGATTCCCCCTTGTTTGCGAGGATTTTTTTGATTGTGGGGATGCTTTTCCCTGTAGGCGCAAGCCCCTGCAGTTAATTACGTTACTGCGTAGCGTAACCAGTTTCTCCTGCTCCAGAAGGTCACTTCATGTCGTGTGTGTTTGTTTTATTTTTGGTTGCCCGTGGATTGTATACGAAGACTAATTTGCGTTGTCGCCCTTAGGGCGTGGATTAGTCTAAATCGGTATTTTCTTAGATTTGGGTTTGGTTTGATTTAAGGATAGTTAACCTTGTTTGAGATTAAGATCAACTTAAATATTTATTAAGGATACGTTAATCCGAGATTGGACTCAAATCTACTTAACGGGGGTTCAGGATCATTTTTGATCCAACGAAAGAGCATTTGGGCTTTATCGTTTTAGTTTAAGGACATTACAGTCCGTTATTAGTTTAAGGATGTTGCGGTCCAAGGAATTGTTGGTTGTCGGGACCCGCCACCTCTCTGAAGACATTGAAGAATTACAACAACATATATCAGAGGTGTGGGGAGATGTACCCTTGAACCAATGTCAGTTAGGAGATCTGTAGTTGGGTTTGGGACTGAGAACAATTTGGAAAATAGTGAGCACATGGGCTCAGTTGATTGGGAGTTTGACTAAACTTGGGCTCAGCCCAGTCATTTCATTTTTGAATAAAGTGTCAAACACTTGCTTGGGCTTGGTCCCCTTTCTGTGTCCACAATGCTGAGCATTTATGTGAGTTATGATATTCACACTTTCCTTTACTTTTCCCCTTTATCTTTGTTTTTTACGAGGTGCTGAACACTCTTTATGGCGCTGGGCTCTATTTGCAGAGTGCTTTATGTTAAACAGTGCCCACGTGAGGCGCTTGGCGCTGAGCGCCAACCAATGAGTGCAGAGCACTCTTTATTTTAGCAGCGCCCATATGAGGGGCACGTGAGGCGCTTGGCGCTGAGCGCCACCCATTGAGTGCAGAGCACTCTATATTTGGGCAGCGCCCACATGAGGGGTATGTGGGGCGCTTGGTGCTGGGCGCCAACCACTGAGTGCTAAGCACTCTTTATTGAGCAGCACTCATGTGAGGGGCACGTGAGGCGCTTGGCGCTGTCTCTTTCTTTGTGTATTTATCTGAAGAGTTCAATTCTTTGTTCTCCCCTGGATCTTCGATCCCCAAGAACAAATTCTTCCCTACGAGAATTAAATTCTCATTTGTGGGAGACTTGTCTCATGGATCTTGGATCCAGGGGAAAGAACTATGTTCTTTATGAGGGTTAAACCCTTGGATATGCAGATGAGATACTATGATCTGTATTATCTTTATTTACCTTGAAGAAAGTTCTTCTTCCTTCTTCTCTCTTAAAACTTTCTTTTTGCTTGCTCTTCTTTTTGAAGTTTAGGGGGGGTTCCTCTGTACAAGACTTGAAGTCTTGGGGCCTTTATAGTGGAAGCAAGTTTGTTGATTTAGTTAAAGAAATCTCTTATTGAGAGATCCTTAATTGATTTGGGGATTTTATCCACCGTAGGATCTTTGATCCAAGGACTTCTGTTTTAAAGAAGATATTTTTCTTGTTTTTAACAAGATTGGGAAAATATTTTCCATACAGAGCTTATTCTATAGCTTGGTGATTTTTAATCACCATTGGATCTTTAATCCAACGGTGCTCTGTTTTACAGAGCGTAATCTTTCTTGTTTAGAAAGATTGGGGAAAATATATTCCCCTACAGAGTTTATTCTGTAGCTTGGTGATTTTTAATCACCTTTGGATTTTTAATCCAACGGTGCTCTATTTTACAGAGAGCAACCTTTCTTATTCAGAAAGATTTGAGGAATATTTCCTCAATAGAATTTAATTATGTATTTTGATGATTTATCATCTCCATTGGATCTTTGATCCAATGGCAGAGAACTTTTAGTTTTGGTGCTGGTGCCCTCGTGCAAGGCACGTGAGGCGCTGCCTCAAAGTTTTTTTAACTCTCGGCGCTGGCACCCTCGTGCAAGGCACGTGAGGTACTGTCTCAGAGTTTTTAACTCTCGGCGCTGGTGCCTTCGCGCAAGGCACGTGAGGTGCTGCCTCAGAGTTTTTAACTCTCGGCGTTGGCGTCCTCATGCAAAGCACGTGAGGCGCTGTCTTGATACTGAAGGTGTCTTTTCACCTTCTTTCTCTGCTTTTCCTGAGTCAAACTTCTCTTTCCCAATGCTTAGAAATAGTACCATCATGCACAACATTTTCTGTGCCTAGACTTAAATGTCTCCCTTCATAATCTGAAGCAAGGCTTCTCTTCTCTTTCACTTTCAGAGAATTATTTTAACAGAGAAGAGATATGGCTTGTAATCGTCCATATGCTCGCTGGCAGCCATGGGAGGTGCCTATTGAGAAATTGTTCCTCGTTTTGTTGCCCGTCTAGGGAACCCTGCTCTTACAGATGACCAATGCGATACGGTGCTTCACGAGCTCTTGACTCGTAGAGGATCTCCTCTCCCCATCGGCTCCATTTGGCTCCAGATGGTCTTCTTGTCCGTGCTCGATGATATTCCCCCTCATCCAGCAGAGATGACTTCGACGATACTCGACGCAGCGGAGGAAAAGATCGAGTGCTTTTATGAGGCACTTTTGATCACCACGGCTCTGAGGGATCACTTTGTTTAGCTGCTAAGCTAGATACGGGCTCAGTGGGCCATCATGTCTGCCTTCGCTGATGGGCACAGTGCTGACCGATGGGGAGCGACTTTTCATGAAGATCGCCGCTTTGCTATGGTGGAGAAGGCAGAGAGGGGGTTAGAGAATTTTATCCATAGTTTTGTGAATCCCTGTACTTTTGATCCCATGTATGGTGATCTATTTCCTGTAGAATAAAATGTTCAATTAAATGCTTTCTTTTTGTCGTTGAACACCCGTTCTTCCTCTGATGTGTGTGTATATGAATGAGCTCGATTTCACACATATCTGTAAACGAAACATAAACCGGTGTAAGCAGAAAAAAATAGCTCTTGGCCGAAGATTTTGGTGAGAACAAATGCCCCCTACTAGTTTGCCCACGTATGAATGTATGTGGGTGAAATAGTGTAGAGCTATGCATGGCCATTGAATTGAGAGCTTAAGAGACAAGTTTAGGGTCTTTGTAGCTTAAGACATTTTTCGTCTTCAAGAGCCGTAAGTGTCTCAAGAAGGTTATTTCTCCTTATGAGTCGAGAGGATCCCGTAGGTGTATTTTTTCCCTAGGAATCGTGAGGACTCCTAAGTGCGTTCCCTCTTGAAAGTCATAAGGATCCCACAAGAGAATTTTCCCCCTTACAAGTCGAGAGGACTCGTAAGTGGTCTTTTCCCTCCTTGTCGATATTCAACTTTGAAGAATGTGGCCCGTGGATAGTTCATCTTAATCTCCTTATAGGGCAGCGATGGATTAGGAAACTGGTTCAGATCTGCCGCCTAAGACTTTTCAACTTTATGAGCCGTGAGGGTCTCATAAAGACTTTTCTCCCTATGAGTCGAGACGAATCGAGAAGTTCTCGCAAGGACACTAATTTCCTTACGAGTTGAGACGAATCGAGAAGATCTTGCAAGGGTGTCATAACGTCACAGTTAACTCCTGCTAATAGAAGTCCGTTAGGGTCTGTGGTACTAGGGTTTTTTACCCGTCGCACCGTCGCGTTGGCCGATATATTCCCCGATATGCAATCTTGCTGTTCGGGTAGCCCCGCGACTGCCGTGTCTCTGATCCCTTCGGGGGATGGACAAGACGTCTTCAAGTAATCTTCCAGGTAATATTACCGTCGAAAGAGCAAGCATTAGGGATATTCCATGTCACTTTTTACCTGAGGTTAGGCTCAGTTTGGGAGCCCCGATGAGTCATGACCACTCCGTGCTGGAGTGGGATGGTCTCCGATAGTCTTTCAGGTCTCATTTGAGTTGCCGTCAAGACCCTGAAGGTAGGGATCTTCCTTTGCTTCGTTGGTTAACATCGTGTCCGCAATATTGCGACGAATGTCGAGGTTGTCTCTGGGTTTTCTGTGAACCGTCGAGATTTGAAACTAGGGGAGTTTGCCATGGCTCCATTTGTTGATGTCGCGCCTGTATCCTGCTGGAGGGAGGAAGAACGCTGTTGGTTGATCTTTAGGCTGTGGATCCCGCCGTCGAGACTTAGAACTAGGGACTTTGCCATGGTTCCGAGGTAGTCTCTAGGTTTTCTGTAAACCGTCGAGATTTGGAACTAGGGGACTTTGCCGTGGCTCCGAGGTAGTCTCTAGGTTGTCTGTGAACCGTTGAGATTTGGTACAATGGGACTTTGCCGTGGCTCCATTTTGCTGACGTCATATCTACTTCTGGTTGGAACGAGAAGGAACGTCGTTATTGATTTCTAGGCTGTAGGTGTAGCCATCGAGATCTGTCTTCCGCTTTGACGAAGCCCGGTAGGACAATGTGGTTCCCATTTCATTTGTGCCCATGGATTGTATACATGGGTCAATGTGATCTCACCTGCAGGGCAAAATTTTTATTTTATCTTATTTCTTTCCGCAATGCTCTATCTTTTCAGCCTTTTATATCACAAAAGTCGCGATTGCCTAATCATTTCGGCTATTTTTCGCGGTGCCCAATCATTTCGGCTGTTTTTTTTGTTTTTACTCGAGTTGCTCAAACATTTTGGCTATTTTTATATGTATATATTTTGCTCGCTGATTTTTATTGCGAGTTGCCCAAACATTTCGACTATTTCATATGCATTTTTTCTTACTGACTTTTATTGTTAGTATGGAACCCGAGGTCTGATACCAATCTTAGCATCAGCATAGCTGCGACTGGAATATTGCCAAGAGCGAATCATCATTTACCGTGAAAGGACTTGGAATTTGATACCGATTTAGGCATCGGCATCTCTACAATTGGGATATTGCTAGGAGTGAATCATCATTTTCCTTTGTTGATCCGAACAAAGGTGGCTTTGCAAATAGGGTTAGGATCCTGTCGACTACGGCTTTTGACTTCATGAGTCGTAAGGGTCTCATAAAGGTGTTTCTCCCTATGAGCCGTGAGGAACTCGTAGGTGAATTTTCTCCTTAGGAACCATGAGGATTCTTAAGTGTGTGTTCTCTTATAAGTCGTAAGGATCTTACAAGAGTGTTTTCTCCTTATAAGTCGAGAGGACTTATAAGTGTCATTCACCAAATGGGAAAATTTCGCGCCATTGGTGGAACTTGGTGGGGGAGACGTTTATTTGTGTCTGTAGATTGTATACAAGGGTCAATATTGAACCGCTTGTAGGGCAAACTGGGGGATGTGATGGCTTAAGAACAGGTTCCGATCCCTGTATCTTAAGGCTTTTGAATCCTATGAGCCGTGAGGGTCTCATAAAGGGGATTTTCCTTATGAGTCATGTGGAATTCATAAGTGTAATTTCTCCTTAGGGGTTGTAGAGATCTCATGTAAGTCTATGTTACGCACCCCGGTAGTTTACGGGGAGGCGGAATAGGTAAAAATCGAATTTTTCTTTGCAAGATAACATAGACTAGCTACTAGGATCTTTTCTAAACATTAACTAATAAACTAACTAGGAGTTCTAACTACTATATTAGATGGTTATACCCCAAGCTTGAACTCCTTCTTCTACTTGTTGCGGTCCTTCTTGTTGTGAGCTCCTTGGAGTGGTTGTGGATGGTTCCTCCTCACCGACTTCTCCACGTCAAAGAAGATCCACCCGAAGGCCTCTACTTTGAGCTCCAACCTCTATAATGAAGTGACTAGGGTGCTTGGTGTGCTAAACTAAGAACCCTAGAGTGAGTAGAGAATGGTTTTGGTGGTTTGGTCTCAATGGCCCTTGATTTTCAACTCATGAAAGACTTAGGGCTTTGAGAGAAGAAGAGGAGAGAGCAACCATGAGAGAGAGAGTTCTACTTGATAAATGAAGAGTGAGCTCTTATATTAAGAAAAAGAAAAATAAATTTTTATTAAGATAATTGTGATGGTTAATATTGATTTGACCATTATCATGTCACAATTAATGCTAAGAAAAATATCTTTTGCTCAACAAAATATCTAAGTCAACAATGGTCAATATAGACAAATGGTCAAAACAAATTAGCCATAACACAATTATCTCTAATAAAAATTAGTAATCAATTTTCTCCACCTCATAATGGTTTTAATCAAGTCAATGGTCAAAACCCTAATAAGGTGTCTCCTTCTCTGCTTCTGTCAACTGTATATACATGCCTGCATCCGTGTTTCGAAGAACATGAATACAATTAGACTGAACTAACCCAAAATCAAATACTAGGATCTGGCTTAAACCAAAGTCCACTTGTATCAACTTCCCGAACACCAAACGCGCACAAGTACGCGTATGTGAACGAACCCCATCGTAAAACCATACGACCTCTACTGCGTTTCGCCCAAAGGTGAACAACCCTCTGTGTGGGACTCTAAAGACTCGACACTACGCTGGCAGTGGGTTTAACCACAGACCGCAAGCGGTACTAGCTGTACATAACGGTCCCCAGGTAGATGTCGATAAGAAGGCCGATGAGGAAAACCCATCCGAACTCCTACTAAGCCTGAATATGACAATCTCCGTACAGCCAAGTCTGTTCGTCTAAGAGTATCGCATATCGGACCTAGGGGGCGGTAAACGTCAGTCCCCTAATAGCTGTATAAGTCGTGTCGGAGTGTAGTCCAAAACACCCTGAGAAACTATTGGAGTACCTACCAGTAAATCTCGCTTGCCCTGGCCAGGGACTTTGTGTAATGGCTCTCCAAACACAGCGCGATATCAACCCTCAATACCGGGAGAGACGAATCCTATCTAACTGCCACTGTCTCCAAGTGTTTCGGGCCTGCACCCAACTACTACCTGTTTGCACGACTCAATTGAGCCGTGGTAGGGTAGTAATCTAAGAACAGTAGGAACACACTTGAGGCGAAGCAGCAGTGTCAAGTCAACGGACTAAGCTGTACTCATGTCAACTAGAAACCGCTAACTGACGATAGGTATAGTACCAACCAACAGTTCCCAGCGAGTCATGTCCAGTGTACTCATAACCTAACGAACACCTGCATACTATCTCCAGTACAACGTACTGATGGCTGTGGGACAGACCATCTCCCCTCCTGGGATGAGAAGCGTATACACTAGTCTACTCTAGAGTATCGATGCCCTATCTCGATAATCCTATGACTAGGGACCTGTATAATGATGTTCTTGTAGACTACCCAACCACCACAAGTGTGACTGCCATCACAATGTTGGTAGTCAAGCAAGGATCCTAAGGGCTCTATCAATATGTATTAGCGATACGTTAAAAGAAACATATACACATATTAAGATAGATACAAACCAAGTAGCATACTACCACCTTGAGCAAGACTGTTATAAATCCGTGTATATATCCCAAGCTTCCAAAATGTAATATACAAACTAGTACTATACAATAATGGCCTCTAGGGCATATCATACTAACAATCTCTCACTTGCACTAAGGCCATGTGCTGGCATATCGCAGACCTATCATCTCGAATAGCCTCTCGAACTGCGTCTGGGGGACGACCTTTGTGAATAGATCTGCAGTGTTATCCTCTGTAGCAACCCTTCAAACCTCGATCTTCCGGCGATCTACGATCTCCCTGATCAGGTGATACCGCCTTAAGATGTGTCAGGACTTCTGATGGGACCTGGGTTCCTTCGCTAAAGCTATAGCCCCGTTGTTGTCACAATACAGATGTATTGGATTAACAATGGATGGAACTACTTGAAGTTCTGTTAAGAACTTCAAGTATAGACTGCTTCTTTTGCGGCATCAGATGCTGCGATATACTCCGCTTCCATTGTCGAGTCAGCAACGGTTTTCTGTTTGGAACTCTTTCAACAGACCGCCCTTCCATTAAGGGTAAAGACATAGCCTGACATGGATTTAGAGTCATCCTTGTCACTCTGAAAGCTGGAGTCAGCAAAGGCCTTGATCTGGAGGTCTTTTCCGCCGTAAACCAAGAACATTTTCTTAGTCCTTCTCAGGTACTTAAGAATGTTCTTTACTTCTATCCAGTGCTTCTCCCCAGGGTTTGACTGATACCGGCTTACCATGCTCAGTGCATAAGCTATATCTGGTATGGTACACAATATCGCATACATTATAGAGCCTACCGCAGAAGCATAGGGTATAATAGACATGCGATCCCTTTCCAAATCAGTCTTGGGAGACATCTTTTTGGAGAGGGTGATTCCGTGAAAAGCCGGTAATTTACCGTGCTTAGAATCTTCCATACTGAATCTTTTCAGTATGGTGTCGATGTACCTGGACTGCGAAAGTCCCAACATCCTTTTAGATCTATCACGATAGATCTGGATCCACAGAATGTAAGAGGCATCACCCAGGTCTTTCATAGAGAACCTGTGTGATAAGAACCCTTTGACAGATTGTAGCATAGGAATGTCATTTCCTATCAAGAGAATGTCATCCACGTACAAGATGAGGAATACAACAGTTCGTGCTACAATCTTACTATAAATGCACGGCTCATCTGGATTTTTGATAAAGTCAAATTCTTTGACCGTCTCATCAAAACAGATGTTCCAACTCCGCGATGCCTGCTTCAGTCCTTAAATGGACTTAAGCAACTTGCACACTTTCTCGCTGCTCCCACTCTGAATGAAACTCTCTGGCTGGTCCATATAGACACACTCCTCTAAATTTCTATTTAGAAAAGCGGTTTTTACGCCCATTTGCCAAATCTTATAATCATGGAAGGCAGCAATGGAAAGAAGGATCCAAATGGATTTGAGCATAGCCACTGGAGAAAAGGTTTCGTCATAGTCCAAACCAGGTCTTTGACGAAATTCTTTTGCAACAAGTCTAGCCTTATAGGTTTCAACCTGTCCATCTACACCAATCTTCTTTCTGAAGATCCATTTGCATCCTACGGGTTTTACCCCTTCTGGAGCAATGTCCAAAGTCCATACTTTGTTGGTCTACATGGACTCCATCTCGGTCCGCATTGCATCTAGCCATTTTACCGAGTCAGTGCTCTGAATGGCCTGCTGGAAGTTAGTCGGCTCATCATTATCAATGATGCAGTCCTCTCTATCCCCGTCTATGTGAAAACCGTAGTATCTCTCAGGCGGATGAGACAGCCTACTACTCATGCGGAGTGGTGCGTGAATGTTTTGTTCTTTTGAAACTTCTGGTTCCACCAAGCTTTCAGTAATAACTTGTGGTTCTGGAATTTCTTCCAGTTCTATTGCGCTCCCATTTGTTTCTTTTTCTAAAAACTAATGTTCCAGAAAATGGGCATGAAAAGAAACAAAAACCTTTTGTTCCTCTACGTAGTAGAAAAGATACCCCGTGGAGTTCTTTCGATATCCCACAAACTTACACAGTACTGAGCGTGCCTCGAGTTTGTCCGCATGCTGCTTTTTGACAAAAGATGGACATCCCCATATCTTCAGATATTGAAGATAGGGTTTCTTCCCACTCCACATCTGATATGGTGTGGTAGGCACAGTCTTGGTAGGAACCTTGTTCAAAAGATATGCAGCTGATTCTAGCGCATAGTCCCAGAATGATCGCGGTAACTCAGCGTTAATCATCATGGAACGTACCATATCCAATAGGGTTCGGTTCCGTCTCTCCGATAAACCGTTGTGCTGTGGTGTGTATGGAGGAGTAAGCTGAGAGAGAATTCCATTCTCTTTTAGGTAATCCAGGAACTCGGTACTTATGTATTCACCACCTTGATCAGATCTTAGTGTCTTGATACTTTTACCGATTTGTTTTTCTACTTCATTCTTATATTCTCGGAATTTCTCAAACGCCTCCGATTTATGCTTCATCAAGAAGACATGTCCATACCTGGAGAAATCATCCGTAAAAGTAATGAAATAGGAAAAACCACTTCTTGCATGTGTAGACATTGGACCACACACGTCGCTGTGTATGAGTCCCAAGAGCTCGTTCGCTCTTACCCCGTGTCCAGTGAACGGAGTCTTCGTCATCTTTCCTTTGAGACATGATTGACAAGTTGCATAAGATTGATATTCGAACGGATCCAAATATCTCTCTTTATGTAACTTAGTCAACCTTGTCTCATTGATGTGACCCAGTCTATAATGCCATAAGAAAGCATGATTTAATTCTGGAGACTTTCTTTTGTGTGTATTCTGGATGTTGAAAATCCGCGGACATATATATCATTGCTTAATGTACCCGACCCAATCAAACCATGATTAAGATGGATGTTTACAACATCGCTTACAAATTGTCACGCCCCATCCCCAATACAGAGAGTATTGTCCGCTCTAGCCGAAACCGTACGGTTTTGTCCTTCAGGATGAACCGGACCCGACCAGGGGCCACTTCCTAGGAGGTCACCCATCCCAAGACTTCCCTGGCCCGAGCACGCTTAACTACGGAGTTCTTAAGCTCCTATAGTTCCGATTCACTTAAAAGGCGCCTCTGTATTGAAAAGTGGTATCATTCCATTTATAGTACAGATCTGTCCTCTTTCGGAATATATTCCGAAGATTCCCCATTGTTCTACAGTGGGTCCCACGGCCTCAAGAGGTGGCCCCCACGGATTCAAGAGGTGGCCCCCGCCCACTTAACATGACACTTGGCGTGGCACTTTGTTCCGTGTGGCACTTTGCTCCGTGAGCAAGAACCGGGTCCCGACATTCTTCCCACCTTTGAACAATGGTTCGTCCTCGAACCACAGACCTACTATTGAGGAACCATCTTTGATACCATTCTGTCATGCCCCACCCCCAATACAGAGAGTATTGTCCGCTCTGGCCGAAATCGCACGGTTTTGTCCGTCCGGATGAACCGGACCCAACCAGGGGCCACTTCCCAAGAGGTCACCCATCCCAAGACTTCCCTGGCCCGAGCACGCTTAACTACGGAGTTCTTAAGCTTCTATAGTTCCGATTCACTTAAAAGGCGCCTCTGTATTGAAAAGTGGTATCATTCCATTTATAGTACAGATCTGTCCTCTTTCGGAATATATTCCGAAGATTCCCCATTGTTCTACAGTGGGTCACACGGCCTCAAGAGGTGGCCCCCACGGATTCAAGAGGTTGCCCCCGCCCACTTAACATGACACTTGGCATGGCACTTTGTTCCGTGTGGCACTTTGCTCCGTGAGCAAGAACCGGGTCCCGACACAAATGCAAAATCTTAACCTTCCTTAGACATTAAAGATACAGATATGATATTATAAGTCGAACTAGGTACAAAATAACAGTTGCGCAAAACCAAAATATGTTCACTAGTCAATCCTAAGTGATATTCCCCGACGGATACAGCATCCATGCTTGCTCCGTTTGCAACTCTGAGGGTCATATTACCTGCCTTCAAAACTCTACGGCTTCTCAGTGTCTGCAAAGAATTACAGATATGAGATCCTGATCCGGTATCCAATACCCAGGAAGTAGAGTTGATTAACAGACAGTTTTTAATTACATACACACCAGACGATGAAGCCATAACTTGCTTCGGGTCCTGGTTCTCGGCCTTCCAAGCCCTGCAATCTTTCTCCAGTGTCCCTTCTTATGACAATAGAAGCACTCTTCCTTTCCCACTGTAGGTCCCACCACTTTTCCTTTACCATGGATTCCACCTTACTAACACCGCCTCTCGGTTTGGTGGGCGCCTTCTTCTTTTTTCCTTTGGTTTTCGCCTTGGACCTGGAAGAGGAAGCTCCACCAACAGACAGAGCGGGTGTTTCCCTTAGTTTCTGCAGGGTGCCCTCTGCACTCCTCAACATGTTAAGGAGTTCCGGAAGTTCAACTTCTTTACCTTGCATATTAAAATTCAAGATAAACTGGGCGTGGAAGGAAGGGACTGGAGAATCAAGTATGTATACAGCCCGTTCTCTAACGTGGTCCCGAGGTCCGCAAGCTCTTCAATGTAGCCAATCATCTTAAGGACGTGTTTCCCTACAGATGATCCGAAGGCCAACCTCGCTTGAAATAGCTTCTTCGAGGTCTCGTATCTTGCGATACGAGATTGCTCTCCATATAATTCCTTGGTATGGAGAAATATGGATTCAAGGTCTATATTCTCGTGCTTCCTTTGATGTTCATTGTCCATAGAGGCAAGCACGAGGCACTTGGCCTTCGCGCAATCAATCTCCCAGGTCTTACAGATTTCCCTATCCGCGACGCTGGATTCTGGACCTGGGACGGCGGGGGCCTTAGTGGTAAGGAGATACCCCAACTTGTAATAAGTGATTGCCATTTTGATATTCTTGAACCAATCTTTATAGTTTTTCCCTGTCAATATATTTTTATCTAATAATAACTTAAGTCCCGTCATGTTGTTAGTTGCTGCAATTAGGAGAGAGAGAAGAAACACTTTAGCATGATGCTCTTGCAAATTTAGAGTGGTTTTTAGTTTATCTAAACAGGATGGCTCCCACTGTTTCTCGAATCCTTCCTCAAACCATAAAAGAAGAATTAGTCAGGATTAATCTCACCATACAATACTTGCTTAACTATTCAGCCAGGCCAGTGTCGGTATTTCGAGGGAGGTTTTACGACGCTTTTGCGAAGTTCCTTAATTAAATAACATTTTTTCTCTGTGGGCGTAGCCCCGCTAACGCCTTTCTAGACACCTACTTGGTTTATAGCATTGATCGTTAAGTGAAAAAATCTTCCGAGGAGTAGCATACACTCACCGTAGGATCGGGATCCAAATATCATTGTGTGATAAAGTTGAAGGAATCCTACCAAAATTATCACACTCCAAATGTTATGCAACACTAGCAAGTTTCAGTTTCTTTAGAAACTCCCGATGTGGATTTTTGGCCCATACTCTTATGATCTTGATGAAGGCCAACATATCATAAGTCACATGTCAAGTTCTACCCGTCATTACCAGGTTAATTTGGACCCACCCGTACATACCCTTGACGAAGGCCAAAATAGCAGTATGACTGTCCCAAACCAACGCATCTATCTATACTGCAGATGAATATCTAGCAGCTACCAATCACTATGCCTTGGTGAAGGTTAAAATACACAGCTTGAATACTACTGAACATTTAACTGAAATAACGGAAGGCTACGAATGGTTTTGGCGAAACCGTGAACGTAGTGAACTTGATATAATCGAAGGAACCTGATAGGTTTTAAAAGGAGTGGTTTAAGCTCCACATTTTAAAAGTTTGCTGTTTTGAAAAAACCGAGTGGTTTTGAAATTGTTCCAACGATTTAACTTTGGTTTGTTTGCTTAGCATTAATTTAATGTTGTCCTATCAATTAATCCTACCATTGCAGAAAACAACGAAAATATAACGTACACTTATACCATCCGCATTCGTCACGGGGCCCCGTCATCACCTGTTAGGTTACTTAACTAATGACAAAGCGGGGGCTGGACTAGCGCGGATGTAAAACATAAGCAACGTCTACTAGATATCATGTATAGATATATACATTCATCAGATGAAATGATAGCCATTCCAGATCACCGACGAACACATTGGATATGCTAGGAATCCGCGTTTCGTTTGAGTCTGCAACGAAAGACGGATTACACGGTCGTGATGAGTAGCCAAACCCTACTCCAGACCCCTACGGGTGTGGCAAACTACCCGCCAAATACCCGAAGTGAAGCAACCTTCCTCAACAAAGTGAGTAGGCCAATCGACACTTCAGAGTACCCGGTAGTTTGTGCACCCCACATTGGGTCTATCCTAGGAGCAAAAAACAGTAAAAGAAATAATATACAATGGTGGCTACAATCTCAACCTGGATGTGCAACCATAAAATAATATTATATCAATTTACAATTTATATCAAATGAAAGATAAAACACTCATCTCACATCCCCGGCTATTCATCCACGACAATCCAACAAGTTCATATACACAAACCAATATCACAGATCACAGATATGTGCAACCCCCACTAATCGACGTATAGCGATTAGCAGACGTTCAGCACATATAACACAGATATAATCCGATTAGCCAAAGTTTATAGAATTCCGATCAATAACCATATTTGAATCTACTCCAAGCACAACACTGTACATAATAATTCCTGAGCAGAAACAAAATATGCCAGAAAACACAAAACCAACACAGAGAGCACCAGAAAAAATTTGGACCAACTCGGAGTCGACTCGGCCACCGATCCACGGCGGAACGCTTGGTTCGGCCGCAGTTCCGCGGTGGTCTGACCGAGTTAGGCGCCCAAATTTCTTCAGTGTTCTAGAAAAAGCCTGCACGTATTTTTCAGGTCTCTGAAAATATTTTTAGACCTGTTTTAAAAATCGACAGAAAAGGCAATTTTGTATCGTGTTTTCGGGATTTTTCCGTGATCGATGTTCTAAAAGCTTTGCTAACATGTTAGTTATGGTTTAGCCTGGCTCTGATACCACTGTAAATCTATGTTACCTACCCCGGTAGTTTACGGGGAGGCGGAATAGGTAAAAATCGAATTTTTCTTTGCAAGATAACATAGACTAGCCACTGGGATCTTTGCTAAATATTAACTAACAAACTAACTAACTACTATGTTACATGGTTATACCTCAAGCTTGAACTCCTTCTTCTCCTTATTGTGGTCCTCCTTGTTGTGAGCTCCTTGGAATGGTTGTGGATGGTTCCTCCTCACTGGGTTCTCTACGTCAAAGAAGATCCACCCGAAGGCCTCTACCTTGAGCTCCAACCTCTATAATGTAGGGTTCCTAGGCACACAATAGAGATCTCAAAAGGCATCAACCATGCCAATTTCAAATTTTACAAGTGCCGAGAAACCCTAATACGGATCGTCGACTAGAAATTTAGGCAAAAAGATAAGCTAGTTAACATCTTAACTAAAAGAAGGAAGCTACAACCTTTGTAGATCCGGTTATCCACTTCCTTAGCTCCACGTAGTCTCTCCCTCGCTGTCCATCTCGAATCCCGGACTCTCGCATCGGCTTCATCGGAGAAATGAGCGGAATAGTCGTCGGCTGCGATGCCGAAGATGATCTACGTCGAGGCTTCACAAGATCAAGCTCCGACTTCACCAAGTTGTGAAACTTGTGAAGAAAACACCCAAAACCACTTGGCAAGAGGTAGAGGATGAAGAAATAGGAGGTGGGTTCACTTTAGAATTGGATTTCTCACTTTAGAACTCAAGATGCCATTAATGGAGTCTAGTTTTCTTTCTTGAAGAAGAAGGAGAAGATGAAGATAGAATATGATAAAAGTATTTTCATAATAGAAAAGAAATCAATACTTATCATATCCTAACTAAGGTCAAGTGTAGAGAATAGACCATGGTAAGTGGGAATGGTTAGGGTTAAGCATGAAGACAAAATGGTCTCTTTAGTCAAAGCTTCATGAAGCTTCAACAAGCTTCATGAAAGAAAAAACCATTTTGTTTTCTTTTATCCATTTAAATAAATAAAGAATGGTTAAATAAATGAGTGAATAAATCAAAACCCTAACCATTATCATAACCATGGTACAATTCTTTACACAAAGCCAATATTCATGCATCATCAAACATGATACAATCAAGTGCACAAAAGTATATCACATATACAACTTGTGAACATCAAGTGAGAAAATCCATTTAAAGTGAACCAATACTAGTTAATGCAAAGTAATATATCAAATATATAATTCTACATTTAATCATTAAATCAACATTTGATTCAATGATCCGGTCATGTCGCACATAACCGACTAGTATCCAATGTATCGATTTATCGAATCAATGATTCGATAACTAGGTCATATTGTATACAACCAATCGAAACAATCATCGCGAGAATGAAATGCGGTATCACATACACGCATTATTCTCGGTCCCGCACATATCTCATATGCGCTCCTATTTCGTTTCGCTTGAGCCAGGAAACCTCTGTGTAGGACTCTAAAGACTCGTCAATACGCCGGTAGCAGATGATGATCATATCAAGCACCTACAAGCCGCAAGCGGTCTGCTAAACATAATGGCCACCCTGGTATTGAGCGATCAGAAGATCGACGAGCTAGCCCGCTCACACTCCTGTGAATCCAACCAGTAACACTTGACGTACAGTCCGGTCTGTTCGTCTGATATGTCGCATATCAAGTCTAGGGGTGGTAAACGTCAGACACCAATAACCGATAAGTCGTACCGATGTGAGGCTCATAACGGGTCGAGAAACTACTGGTAACACTTACCAGCAAATCTCTGATTAGCCCTGGACAGGGACTTCCCTGTTACGGCCAATCGAGCACAGCGCAACATCAACCCCCAATACCGGGAGAGACAAAACCCCTCCTATCGCTCATTGCCTCCATGTGACTCGGGACTGTACCCAAAGACCACCGTTTTGCACGCCCTCATGGACGTGGTAAGGTGGAGATCAAAGCACAGTGGGAATCACACAAGACTCTATGACGATCTCGGGTCTACAGACTAACCTGTACAAGTGTCACCTGAGAACTGCCATCTGACGTGAGGTATAATACCATCTGGGAGTTCTCGGCGAGTCCGTCCAGTGTACCCAGTCTCCACTGAGCACCCGTACACCATCTCTGATGTCAAACACCAATGGATATGGGATCATCCATAGCCCATCTCATGGGTCGAGAAGCATATACGCTAGTCTACACTGGTATATCGATGCCCCATCTCGATACACCCACGACTAGGGATCTTGAAGGATGTACTTATGGACTACCATGTCCCCACTAGTATGATCTGCATCATAGTCCAGGTAGTCAAGTACACATCCTAAGGGCTTTATCAACATGTAACTATAAGACAGTTTAAAGAGACTAGTAAACATGTTAAGATAAAGAGCAGCCAGATAGCATACTATCATATCGAGCAAGAAAGTCATCTCTATATATGTCCAAGCATCCAATATAACATACATCATTTGTACAATACTGGCCTCTAGGGCATACATACAACTAACAATCTCCCACTTGTACTAGGGCCAGCTGCTGTAGTATCGCATACCGAGCATCCCGAAGTGTCTCTCAAACTGTATCTGGGGAATGGCCTTCATGAGTGGATCCGCCGTGTTGTTCTTCGTGTCAACCCTCCTGACCTCGATCTCTCGGCGATCAACTATCTCCCGGATCAGGTGATACCGCCTCAGAATATGCCTGGATCGCTGATGGGACCTGGGTTCCTTGGCCAAAGCCACCGCTCCATTGTTATCGCAATACAAAGGTATTGGATGCTCAATGGATGGAACCACTCCAAGTTTAGTAATGAACTTCTTGATCCAGACAGCCTCTTCGGCAGCATCGTTGGCAGCGATGTATTCAGCCTCCATCGTCGAGTCTGCCACGGTTTCCTGCTTGGAACTCTTCCAGCTAACCGCCCCTCCGTAAAGGGTAAAGACAAATCCCGACTGCGACTTAGAGTCTTCTTTATCACTCTGGAAGCTCGAATCGGTAAAGGACTCCATTTGGAGTTCTCCGTTACCATACACCAAGAGCATCTCTTTAGTCCTTCGCAAGTACTTGAGAATGCTCTTCACAGCTGTCCAGTGACTCTCTCCAGGATCAGCTTGATACCTGCTCACTACACTTAGTGAGTATGCTACATCGGGTCTGGTACATAGCATCGCATACATGATAGAGCCTACAGCCGAAGCATAGGGTATCCCTTGCATGCGAGCTCTCTCCAAATCAGTCTTGGGAGACATCTCTTTGGAGAGAGTGACTCCAGAGATCGTGGGCAAGTTCCCACGCTTGGATTCTTCCATACTAAACCTCTTTAGTATGGTGTCAATGTACCTGGATTGGGACAATCCCAATATCCATTTGGATCTATCTCTATAGATCCTAATTCCCAATATGCAGGAGGCATCACCAAGATCTTTCATTGAGAATCTTTGTGATAAGAAGAGCTTGACCGATTGCAGCATAGGAATATCATTTCCTATCAAGAGTATGTCGTCCACGTACAATACGAGGAAGACAACCTTACTCTCTGCTACCTTCTTGTAGATACAAGGTTCATCTGGATTTTTGACGAAATCAAACTCTTTGATAACGACGTCAAAGCAGATGTTCCAACTCCGCGATGCTTGCTTTAATCCATAAATGGATTTAAGCAGCTTGCACACCTTCCCGCTGCTCCCACTGTCTACGAAGCCCTCTGGCTGAGTCATGTACACGCACTCTTCTAAATCACCATTTAGAAAGGTGGTCTTAACATCCATTTGCCAGATTTCGTAGTCATGATATGCAGCGATGGCAAGCATGATCCGGATGGATTTAAGCATAGCCACTGGAGAAAAGGTTTCGTCATAGTCCACACCTGGTCTTTGACGAAAACCCTTTGCAACAAGTCTAGCTTTGAAAGTCTCCACTTTCCCATCTACACCAAGTTTCTTCTTGAAGATCCATTTGCTCCCAATGGGTTTTACCCCTTCAGGAGCAACTTCCAAAGTCCATACTTTGTTGGTGTACATGGATTCCATCTCGGACAGCATTGCATCCAGCCATTTCACTGAGTCCCTACTCGTGATGGCCTGCTCGAAGCTAGTTGGGTCAGCATCCTCCATGATGCAATCCTCGCTCCCACCATCCATGAGAAAACCGTAGTATCTCTCAGGTTGGCGAGGACCCTACTCGATCGGCGGAGTGGCTGAGGTTCATTGGGAGCTACTAAATCCTCTGGTTCCACTAAATTTTCTGTTGTGTTTTGTTCAGCAGGAACCTCTTCCAGTTCTACCTCAGAGCCACTAATCTCTTTTGCAAGAAATTTCTTTTCTAAAAAGGTGGCATGTTGAGCAACAAATACTCTTTGTTCCTCACTGTGGTAGAAGATATACCCTCGCGAATGTTTGGGATATCCAACAAATTTACACAAAACAGACCTTGCCTCGAGTTTGTCCTGTTTTTGTCTTTTGACATAGGCCGGGCAACCCCATATCTTAATAAAATTAAGATATGGTCTCTTCCCTTCCCATATCTCATATGGTGTGGTAGGCACAGATTTGGTGGGAACCCTATTCAGTAGGTATGCTGCTGTTTCCAGTGCATATCCCCAGAAGGAAACAGGTAACTCAGCTATACTCATCATAGAGCGCACCATATCCAATAGGGTGCGGTTCCTCCGTTCTGATACACCGTTGTGCTGTGGTGTATATGGAGGAGTTAGCTGAGAGAGAATCCCATTCTCTTTTAGGAAGTCCAGGAATTCAATGCTTAAGTATTCACCTCCTCGATCAGATCGTAGGATTTTAATACTTTTTCCGGTTTGGTTCTCGACTTCTTGTTTATATTCTCTAAATTTCTCAAAAGCTTCTGATTTGTGTTTCATCAGGAACACATATCCGAATCTAGAGAGATCGTCAGTGAATGTAATGAAGTACGAAGAACCATCCCTGGCATGTGTAGACATGGGACCGCATACATCACTATGTATCAGTCCTAAGAGTTCGGTAACTCTTTCTCCGTGTCCCGTAAACGGAGTTTTGGTCATCTTGCCTTTGAGACATGACTGGCAAGTGTCATAAGATGAAAATTCAAACGGATTTAAATATCCATCCTTATGCAACTTTGCTAGTCGTGTCGCATTGATGTGACCCAGTCTACAATGCCATAAGAAGGATTCGTTCAGTTCTGAACTCTTCCTCTTGTGTGTGTTTGTTATGCTCAGAACTGTTGATTGATTTAGAACATAAATGCCATTGCACAACGTGCCTGATCCAACCAACTTTTGGTTACGGAAAATGTTCATAACATTATCCTGTAATACAAAATTATATCCCTCTTTACTCAACAAAGAAACCGATATAATGTTGCATATCAGGTTCGGCATGTAATAGCATTCGTTCAGAACCAATGTATTACCAGTTGGTAATACAAGGTGATATTCCCCGACAGTCTTAGCTGCAACAATTGCACCATTTCCAGCTCTAATGTATTTATCACCTTCTCCAAGTTCTCTACCTTTCCTAAGCCCATGTAACTGATTACATATATGGGATCCTGACCCGGTATCTAATACCCAGGACGTAGAGCAAATGGAGAAACAGTTCTCTGTAACGAACACACTCGAAGAAAATGCATCATCATGTACTTTCTTCATTCGGGTGGCATGGGAATCCTGGTATTCCCCTATATCCTGTTCAGTCCTATAACTCTTATAGGTAAGAACGGAACCAACGTTCCCCAGCACAGTATAACATGCGGGTTCGGTCAATACATCCATATTATTATCTTTATTAGGGCATGAAATGGTCGCTACCTGGAGAGAGAGAGAAGAAAACACTTTAGCGTAAGCTCGTGCAAGATCAGATTGGTTATTATCTTATCTAATCAGGATGGCTCCCACTGGTTTTTATCAAATCTTCCTTCAAACCCTAAAAGGAAAGACTAGCCGGGATTAATTACACACTACAAGTTCGCCAATCTTTCAGCCAGGCCAGTGTCGGTACTTTGAGGGAGGTCCCCCGTGCTTTCGCACGAACCTAATTAATGTAAACCTCATTTTCCCAGAGGCGTAACCCTGTTGACACCTTTCTAGACACCTACTTGATCGGCTAATTGTAATGTGCAAAACTCTCCCAGGAGTAACTCTTACTCGCAGTGGGTATCGGGATCCAACTATCTCATAGAAGGTATGCAATCTCATTGCAAATTTCAACACTTGAAATTCCCGATAATATTTTGCCCCAAGCATCCTATGACCTTGACGGAGGTCAACAAACCACAGGGTGCAAGTCAAGTTCAACCCGTCATTTCTTGATTGAATCAAACCCACCTGCACGACCCTTGATGGAGGTCAACAAGGTCGTACGACTACCCTAATCCAATCTGCATCACATGCATAAGCAGATAAATACTAGTTAGCTACCGCACACTACGCCTTGACGGAGGTCAACAAACGCAGCACGAATACTAAGTAGGACTTATCTGAAATGACGGAGGGCTACGACAGGTTTTTCTGAAAACCTATTGCGTAATGAACTTGATATCGTTGTAGAATCAAATGAAGTTTTGAAATGGAGCGATTTTGAGGCTTTTCTAGTTTTGCTAAAGGGGTCACTCCCGGTGAAGGGATCGTCGGCCCTTTCCTCGTCGAATGAGGTGCGGGATATATCATATATATCACAGTGCAAAGCAGAAACTATAGAAGCAATCAAAAACAAACCGAGTGTGTAGCATCTGCCAGTTATCGCTAAAGGAGTCACTCCCGGTGAAGGGATCTCGGTCCTTTCCTCATCGAATAAGGTGCAGGATATATCACATATACCGCTGTGCAAAGCAAGAACTGTAGCTACCTGTTTTATTTTGAAATTCGATTCTACAACATCTTTAGGTTTCTTTTATTTCATTAATCACATTAATGAAGTCCCATCATTTAAATACCTAAACATCACAGATAAATACGACGTACACTTATGCCATCCGCATTCGCCTCGATGTCCCCTCGTGCACCGTTAGGTTAGGTAACTAACGGCAGAGCGGGACAGGGCTAGCGCGGGTGTAAAACATAAGTAACGCCTATATAATATATCATATATACTATATACTGTATCTATCATAGAACATCTCACATGATCACATCACAGATATCGTAGCAGAAGAAACATATGAAACATTGGATATTCTAGGACGTCCGTGTTTTCAATACGAGCCAGTATAAAACACGGATTCCACGGTCGTGATGAATAGCCAATCCCACACCCCTAGACCCCTACGAGAGCGGTAAGCAACCCTACCAATCCTAGGGTTAGGAGACCCGGACTCGACTCCTCGAGATGGTCTCCCACTGGACCCTAGAACCCGGTTACTTGTGCTCCCCTCCTTGGGTCTATCCTAGTGCAGAAACGTAAATAATATACAAAGGGTGACAGCTTCCGCAACCTGGAAGTGCCCCAAATAAAAGAATATTATATACAAGTTTTTACATGAATGAAAAATGAAAAACACTCATCTCACATAAAAACCCCCGGCTATTCAAACACGACAATCCAATATAACATATACAGCAACACATAACATCACATGTCATCCGCGTAAGTAAATATGCGCATCCCAATCGTCGTTGACATATAGCAACGAAACCGGCGATATCACATATTACACTTACGGTCACAGAAAAGAAAGTGTAAAACTACAACATTTGGAATCCGCAACCTCTTTAGACATCACATGCCTAATCAAATGAAATACTTAGACATCACATGCCTAACAGTTATAAACCCCGCATTTTAGTCTCATTATCGAAAACTCTTTTCAATATCAAGTGAGACTAAACCGCTAGATTTATAACATTCATTCAGTTATCTCATAACTGTTTGTGAATTCCAATTATTGTATCCCATTCCGGATAAATAGAATATATTAAACTTTTCGATCGAACATTCGAACACCCAAGTTTTCCCGAAACCGTTCAACACATGAAATAGGTTCAAAGACATTCACTTCATGCCTCAGTACCAACGGTCCAGCTGTAGAAGAGTCAAGCCAACGCCTCACATGTGGCACGCCGTACTGCCCCAAACCCGAAGGTTCAAAGGGCAGTTCAAGACGGTCACATAATCGAGTTAAGGTTTGTTGTCTTCTAGAGGGACCATCGCGTTACTTGCACTACTCAGAACGTCCTTAAACCACAGAAAAATCCAACACTTGGATATTTTCCGGCAGGGGAAAAGTTGGGTATTTATATCCGGTCGAACTTTTTAACATATTCTAAAATTATCCGGAAACCACATAGACAAAATCTGATAATCCGATCGAATCAACGAACTCCCAAAACACCCCAGAAAATTCAACTCTTGAATAAATATTAAAAATTCCCATAAAACTCAGCACTGTAAAATAGGAGTTACTGTGTAAATTTGGAGGGCTTACGTCATCATGTAGCCGCGGAACCGCCGCAGAAGCTAGGCTTCTGCCGCGGTTCCGCCGCATGTTGGAGGCATCATTTCTCCAATTTTGCACCGTAATTCTTATATTTTCCTGCTGAATTTTTTAAGCATTTTTAATCTAGAAAAAACCCAGTTTTTAGAAAAAGTCCAGAGAGCGTGGAAAATTTAGGGTTTCGGTTTGATCGAGTTTCAAATATCGTCTAGACTTCGCCTAAGGCTCTAGCTAGGCTCTGATACCACTGTCGGGTTCCTAGGCACACAATAGAGGTCTCACAAGGCATCAACCATGCCAATTTCAAATTTTACAAGTGCCGAGAAACCCTAATATGGATCGTCGAGTAGAAATTTAGGCGAAAATATAAGCTAGTTAACATTTTAACTAAAAGAAGGAAGCTACAACCTTTGTAGATCCGGTTATCAACTTCCTTAGCTCCACGTAGTCTCTCCCTCGCTGTCCATCTCGAATCCCGGACTCTCGCATCGGCTTCATCGGAGAAATGAGCGGAATAGTCGTCGGCTACGATACCGAAGATGATCTACGTCGAGGCTTCACAAGATCAAGCTCCAACTTCACCAAGTTGTGAAACTTGTGAAGAAAACACCCAAAACCACTTGGCAAGAGGTAGAGGATGAAGAAATAGGAGGTGGGTTCACTTTAGAATTGGATTTCTCACTTTAGAACTCAAGATGCCATTAATGGAGTCTAGTTTTCTTTCTTGAAGAAGAAGGAGAAGATGAAGATAGAATATGATAAAAGTATTTTCATAATAGAAAAGAAATCAATACTTATCATATCCTAACTAAGGTCAAGTGTAGAGAATAGACCATGGTAAGTGGGAATGGTTAGGGTTAAGCATGAAGACAAAATGGTCTCTTTAGTCAAAGCTTCATGAAGCTTCAACAAGCTTCATGAAAGAAAAAACCATTTTGTTTTCTTTTATCCATTTAAATAAATAAAGAATGGTTAAATAAATGAGTGAATAAATCAAAACCCTAACCATTATCATAACCATGGTACAATTCTTTACACAAAGCCAATATTCATGCATCATCAAACATGATACAATCAAGTGCACAAAAGTATATCACATATACAACTTGTGAACATCAAGTGAGAAAATCCATTTAAAGTGAACCAATACTAGTTAATGCAAAGTAATATATCAAATATATAATTATACATTTAATCATTAAATCAACATTTGATTCAATGATCCGGTCATGTCGCACATAACCGACTAGTATCCAATGTATCGATTTATCGAATCAATGATTCGATAACTAGGTCATATCGTATACAACCAATCGAAACATTCATCGTGAGAATGAAATGCGGTATCACATACACGCATTATTCTCGGTCCCGTACATATCTCATATGCGCTCTTATTTCGTTTCGCTTGAGCCAGGAAAGCTCTGTGTAGGACTCTAAAGACTCGTCAATACGCCGGTAGCAGATGATGATCATATCAAGCATCCACAAGCCGCAAGCGGTCTGCTAAACGTAACGGCCACCCGGGTATTGAGCGATCAGAAGATCGACGAGCTAGCCCGCTCACACTCCTGTGAATCCAACCAGTAACACTTGCCGTACAGTCCGGTCTGTTCGTCTGATATGTCGCATATCAAGCCTAGGGGTGGTAAACGTCAGACCCCAATAACCGATAAGTTGTGCCGATGTGAGGCTCATAACGGGTCGAGAAACTACTGGTAACACGTACCAGCAAATCTCCGATCATCCCTGGCCAGGGACTTTCCTGTTACGGCCAATCGAGCACAGCGCAACATCAACCCCCAATACCGGGAGAGACGAAACCCCTCCTATCGCTCATTGCCTCCATGTGACTCGGGACTGTACCTAAAGACCACCGTTTTGCATGCCCTCATGGATGTGGTAAGGTGGAGATCAAAACACAGTGGGAATCACACAAGACTCTATGACGATCTCGGGTCTACAGACTAACCTGTACAAGTGTCACCTGAGAACTGCCATCTGACGTGAGGTATAATACCATCTGGGAGTTCTCGGCGAGTCCGTCCAGTGTACCCAGTCTCCACTGAGCACCCGTACACCATCTCTGATGTCAAACACCAATGGATATGGGATCATCCACTCGAGAAGCGTATACGCTAGTCTACACTGGTATATCGATGCCCCGTCTCGATACACCCACGACTAGGGACCTTGAAGGATGTACTTATGGACTACCATGTCCCCGCTAGTATGATCTGCATCATAGTCCAGGTAGTCAAGTACACATCCTAAGGGCTTTATCAACATGTAACTATAAGACAGTTTAAAGAGACTAGTAAACATGTTAAGATAAAGAGCAACCAGATAGCATACTATCATATCGAGCAAGAAAGTCATCTCTATATATGTCCAAGCATCCAATATAATATACATCATCTGTACAATACTGGCCTCTAGGGCATACATACAACTAATATATAATGAAGTGACTAGGGTGCTTGGTGTGCTCAATTAAGAACCCTAGATTGAGTAGAGAAGGATTTTGGTGGTTTGGTCTCAATGGCCCTTGATTTTCAACTCATGAAAGACTTAGGGCTTTGAGAGAGGAAGAGGAGAGAGCAACCATGAGAGAGAGTGTCTACTTGATAAATGAAGAGTGAGCTCTCATATTAGGAAAAAAGAATAATAAATTTTTATTAAGATAATTGTGATGGTTGATATTGATTTGACCATTATCATGTCATAATTAATGTTAAGCAAAATATCTTTTGCTCAACAAAATATCTAAGTCAACAATGGTCAACATGGTCAAATGGTCAAACCAAATTAGCCATAACACAATTATCTCTAATAAAAATTAGTAATCAATTTTCTCCACCTCATAATGGTTTTAATCAAGTCAATGGTCAAAACCCTAATGAAGTGTCTCCTTCTCTGCCTCTGTCAACTGTATATACATACCCGCATCCGTATTCCGAAGAACACGAATACAATGAGACTGAACCAACCCAAAATCAAATACTAAGATCTGGCTTAAACCAAAGCCCACTAGTATCAACTACCCGAGCACCAAATGCGCACAAGTACGCGTATGTGAACGAACCCCGTCATAAAACCATACGACCTCTACTACGTTTCGCCCAAAGGTTAAAAACCCTCTGTGTAGGACTATAAAGACTCGACACTACGCTGGCAGTGGGCTTAACCATAGGCTGCAAACGGTATTAGCTGTACGTAACGGTCTCCAGGTAGATGTCGATAAAAAGGCCGATGAGGAAAACCCATCCGAACTCTTACTAATCCTGAATGTGACGATCTCCGTACAGTCCGGTCTGTTCGTCTAAGAGTATCGCATATCAGGCCTAGGGGGAGGTAAACGTTAGTCCCCTAATAGCGGTATAAGTCATGTCGGAGTGTAGTCCAAAACACCCTGAGAAACTACTGGAGTACCTACCAGTAAATCTCGCTTGCCCTGGCCAGGGACTTTGTGTAATGGCTCTCCAAACACAGCGCGATATCAACCCCCAATACCCGGAGAGACGAATCCTATCTAACCGCCACTACCTCCAAGTGCTTCGGGATTGCACCCAACTACTACCTATTTGCACGACTCAATAGAGCCGTGGTAGGGTAGTAATCTAAGAACAGTGGGAACACACTTGAGGCGAAGCAGCAGTGTCAAGTCAACGGACTAAGCTGTACTTATGTTACTTGGGAACCGCTAACTGATGATAGGTATAGTACCAACCAACAGTTTCCAGCGAGTCCTGTCCAGTGTACTCGTAACCTAACGAGCACCTGTATACTATCTCCAGTACGACGTACTGATGGCTGTGGGACAGACCATCTCCCCTCCTGGGATGAGAAGCATATACACTAGTCTACTATGGAGTATCGATGCCCTATCTTGATAATCCTACGACTAGGGACTTGTATAAGGATGTGCTTGTAGACTACGCAACCCCCATAAGTATGACTGCCATCACAACGCTGGTAGTCAAGTAAATATCCTAAGGGCTCTATCAATATGTATTAGCGATACGTTAAAAGAAACATATACACATATTAAGATTGATACAAACCAAGTAGCATACTAGCATCTTGAGCAAGACTGTTATAAATCTATGTATATATCCCAAGCTTCCAAAATGTAATATACAAACTATTACTATACAATAATAGCCTCTAGGGCATATCACACTAACATCTCTAAGTGTGTTGCTCCCTTGTGAGTTGTAAGGATCTCACGCACGTATTTTCTCATTACAAGGTCGAGAGGACCTTGCAAGTGTGCATGAATTTTTTTTACGAGTCTGCGCCCTTTCGGGTTTTCACTAACTTGCCGGCAGTCCTGCTGTTTTTACTCACGGAGCCCTTTCGGGTTTTCATCCGTGCCCATTTTTCTTGTAGTCATACTGTTTTTTTGCACGATGAAACTCTCGAGAATAGTTTCGCCACATGTGACCCATCTGTTTGCCGGTGGGATTTGAGTTGCAATCCTCACCGCTGGGACTTATGGACTTGCATTCCACTATCGCCGTGTGAGAGGCGATGTTGTTAGTTTAAAGACATCTCGGTCCAATATTAGTTTAAGAACATCTCGGTCCATTGTTAGTTTAAAGACATCTCGGTCCATAGCTAGTTTAATGATGTTGCGGTCCATTGTTAGTTTAGGGACATTTCGGTCCGTGGCTAGTTTAAGGACGTTGTGTTCCATTGTTAGTTTAGGGTCATTTCGGTACGCGGCTAGTTTAAGGACGTTGTGGTCCATTGGGATTTTGAGGCGAGGTTTCACCGGATACTACTTATAGAGTTTGGACTCAGGAAGACAGCTAGCAGACACGAGCGTTGTCATCCATCATTAACCTGAGCCGTGACTTGTCAAGCGTAGTATTTCTTAAGGAATCAGCTGTTTATTGGTCGGAAAGGTCTTTCTCCATGCATATCCATGAGTAAGTAGGCCCCGCCTTGGTAGACCTTGTCTATGATGTATGTGCCCTCATAGTTCGGGTCGAATTTCCCCCATTTAGCACGATTGGGGATCATAGATCTTTTGATGACTAGCACAAGTTCGCCTTGGCGAAATGCTCTTGGCCTAGTTAGTCTTTCGTATGAGCGCGTCATCCTTGCTTTGTAAGCTTCTAGGTTTTGCTGCGCCATGAGACGAGTTTCATCAAGGGCGTCGAGCTCCTCAAGCCGAAGATGGGCATTTTCTTCATCTGTCAGTTCATACCGAACCGCCACTCGTAGAGAGGGTAGCTCTATCTCTAAAGGAAGTACCGCCTCTGTGCTGAATACTAACGCAAATGGCGTTGTGTTCATGTCCGTCTTGAACGTGGTTCGATAGGCCCAGAGAGCTTCATACAATCTCTCATGCCAGTCCGTTTTATTTCTGGACACCGTTTTCTTTATGATCTTTGTAAAGGTCTTGTTGAAAGCCTCAGCTAGACCGTTAGCTCGGGCATTATAAACTGAGGAATATCTCCAATCTATATTATGCTGTTGTGCAAAGCGATTGATCTTATGGATTCTGTAGCCCGGCCCATTATCCGAGATGATCCGTCGCGGAGTGCCGAACTGCTAGATGACATGTGTCTTGAAGAAATGGAGGATGTTCTCCATCTTCACCTCTCTTAGCGGTATTGCTTCTGCCCACTTGGAGAAGTAATCGGTTGTTGCTAGTATGAACCAATGTCCCTTGGATAAGGCTGGTTCAATGGGCCTAATTATATCGGTTCCACACATTTCGAATGGCCAGCCAGCTAGTGTTGGGTGTAGTGGATTCGGATGCTGGTGGATGAAGTCCTCATGAATTTGGCACGAGTGACACTGCTTCGCATATTCGAGATAGTCCTGAGTTATTGTGGGCCAATAGTAACCCATTCTTTTGATCTTCAGCTTCATTTTTGGCCCGACTTGGTGGGAACTGCAGAGTCCGTCATGAGTTTCTTGGACGACTTTCCTTGCTTCTTCTGGTCCCAGACACGTTAACCACAAACAATCTAATAATCTTTTATATAGAGTATCATTGAAGAAGGCGAAAGACAGAGCTTGCTTCATGAGTTGATGTCTCGACGATGCATTATTGGGCGTTCGATGGGATTTGAAGTTGTCTATGAAGACTTCTCTCCAATCCTCAGCCTTTTCTTCATCCTCTACTTGGAAAGCCGCTTGTTTGGTCACTTCCCCTCTTTTAGACGTCTTCGGAGATATCTCTGCTGGCGCGAGAATCCGGCGGCTTTGCACAATGATCCTTGCGTCATCGAGGATTTCGTTGGCCAGTTCTTTAGCGAGCTTGGCTAACGCATCCGCCTTGCTATTTTCCGCACATGGTATGCTTTCTAGGGTGTGGGAGGGGATTTGCATCAGCAGTTGCTGCACTCTTTCACCATACCTGATCAGTTCTGGTTTGCACGTCTGGTAATCGCCGTTTACTTGGCTAACGACCAGCCGGGAGTTTCCATATATGAGGAGGCTTTCGATGCCCATGTCGACAACAATCTCAAGACCTGCTATCAAAGCTTCATACTCAGCCTCATTATTTGTTTTCGGCTCTGTTAAAGAAAGGGCAAAACACATTATCCCTCCTTGTAGAGTCACAAAGATAAAGCCCACCTTGGCTTTAATCATGAGGGTGTTTTGCTTTCGCTTCTTCAAGGAGGATGCTCCATCGAAGTAGAGTTCCCATCGGGTATCATTCCCTTCTTTCTCTCCGTCAATTGCATCAAACGCATGTTCGTCCGGTAACTCACAGTTCAAGGGAGAGTCGGCAGGTATCGGATGTTCAGTGAGAAAGTCGGCGATGGCCTGGCCTTTTATTGCCTTGAGGGGTCGATATACTATCGAGAACTCCATCAAGAGGAGGGCCTATTTGGCAAGCCTTCCTGTTAACATGGCTCTTAACATAAAATACTTGAGAGGATCCACCTTTGATATGAGATGAACCTCATTTTCCAAGGCGTAATGTCGGAGCTTAGTTACCGCGAAGATCAATGCCAGGAAATACTTTTCGATGGGGGAGTAGTTATTTTCTGCCCCCAGGAGAACCCGACTCAAATAGTAGAGAGCTCTCTCCTTCCCCTGGTCGTTCTCTTATACCCATAGCGCGCATAAAGAACCTTCAAGGGCTGTTGTATACATGATGATGGGCTTTCCCTTGACCAGAGTGGTCAGTATCGGCGGGTTTTGCAGATATTGCTTGATTTCGTCCAGTGTGTTTTGGCATTTACGATCGTAAGCGAACGGGGTCCCCTTCCTCATTAGATGACTGTAAGGGCGGCATTTGCCGGAGAGGTTAGCTATGAACCGTTGGATATACGCGAGCTTTCCTTGGAGAGACCGCAATTGTTTGAGAGTTCTTGGCGAGGGCATTTCCATGATCGCCTTGATTTTTGATGGGTATATTTCGATGCCTCGGTGTCGTATGATGAAGCCTAGGAATTTGCCTGAGGAGACTCCAAATGCACACATCAGGTTGTTCATTTTCAGATTATATTTCCGAAGACGCTGGAACACTATTTTCAAATGCTCCCAGTGTTCCTCGTATGATTTTATCTTCACCACGAGGTCGTCGATATAGCATTCAACAATCTCATGTATAAGGTCATCGAAGATCTTTGTCATGGCCCTCTGGTAGGTGGCGCTAGCGTTCTTCAGACCAAAGGGCATCACTTTGTAGCAGAATATGCCCAGCGGAGTCCGGAAAGCAGTGTGCTTTTGGTCTTCAGGATGCATCTTGATTTGGTCGTACCCCGAGGATCCATCCATGAAGGAGAAAACTTCATGGGTGTTTTATCGATCATCAGCTTAGTAACAGGCACTGGGAAGTCATCTTTTGGACAAGCTTTGTTGAGATCCCGAGAATCTACGCAGATGCGTACTGTCCCATTTTTCTTCATTACCGGAACGATATTGGCGATCCAGTCAGGGTATTGAAACTCTTGGATGAAACCGGAGTCGATTAGCTTCCTGAATTCGGCATTAATACTCAACTCAAGCTCGAGCCGCATTCTTCTTGGTGCCTGTTTGACTGGCTTGACGTCCAGTGATATTGCCAGTTTATGCACAGCTATCTCTGGATCTAATCCTGGGATCTCGGAATAGTTCCATGTGAAACAGTCTTTATATTGCATAAGCACGTCTTTTAATGTGGCTACCTGTTTCTTAGACAGCAGCTCACTGACGAACGCTGGCCTTGGATCGTTTGCCGTCCCCAAGTCGATTTTTCTCAAGTTGTCTGTTGTGGTGTGTATCCCATCTTCCAGCTCTTTTGGCGCTGGTGGAAATTCTAAGATCACCTCGTTCTCATCTTCATTTGCGAAGCACTGGGAGAGGCCGTTCGTATTCTTGTGATCTCCTTCCTTTGAGAATGTTATCATATGGCAGGTACGAGCTCGTTTCCAAGCTCGATGCTGATCTAGACTTTCCCTTGCAGTGTAGGTTTCTCTCGGCTCATGCTTTCATGGCTAGGCTACCTTCCAACTGTCTTATAGAGCAAACCTGCCTTGCTAATATTGATCTTCAACCCAGTCTTTGAAGGTGAAGTGGTCTTCAAGAGGATGTCCCACTATTCGGCGGTAGGAGCAATAATCCGGGTGATGGACCTCGTTCATCTGTTTGGGGTATCGAGACTCCGGGAGCGCCATCATTTGATACTTCATGACAAGGTTGAATATTTTCCTTGTCTTGTCTTGAGGGAAAGAGTACTCCCGACCCATCTTCTTCATAAAAGATGGGTTCCGGCTGACTTTTTCTTTCTTGCGCGGTTTCTCGGATCCACTTTGCTATTTTTGAACGCCATCCCTATTCTTCACCTTGCTTTTACTTCTACGTCGGGCTTTTTCCTTACCACGAGAGCGCACAGCGGGCTGGGGGTGAAGGGAATCGTCGTCTTCTCCTTCCGTAACCTGCTGAATGATACGTTACATCCTGGCTTTCTCGTAAATGACCATTTCGCGACTATGGTCAGCCCGAACCTTTTGACCCGCTTCTCTTATCAGCTTGTCAATCTGTTTTTCGAATAACGAGCTTGGTATTCTCACGGCGGGATCTCGCTCTGGTTCGACATCAACGCCATCCGGAAACGCATTCGTTTCTCTACCGGAATTATTTATGACATAGCAGCCATGGAATCACTCCCTTTTCTTGGACCGAAAGTATCCAAGGCCAGACGTCTCCATTCTTCCGTTGGGCATCTTCCGCTGAGTCCCGGGAACGTCCTAAATGTTGTTATAAAACTGGGCTTGTCGAGCAGTCTGTTTGAAGGGTATGCCTTGGCGCCTTAATAGCCTTTTCAGTCCCTCTGCGTAGTATCTGGGTAGACGGATTGGTTGAAGTCTATCGAGCGTAGGTTCAGCACCGCGCCATACTTCTTTCTCCACCCTGGTCTCTGTGGATTGATAGAAAAGGATTAGTTTCTCACCCTTTTGCTTAGGAGGGACGTAAAAGGTTTGCATCTCTTGCACGCTGTATGCATCAAGTTCTTTGTAATGCCGCTGCGGAACCATGGTAATTTGTAAGCTCTGGTCAGCTCCAGCAAAGGTCTGCATTGGCGGGCGGACGGAGAATACTGTGTTGGCCTCGTCCTCAGAGTCACTGGCAAAAACCAGAATAAGAGCAGATGGTCCTGGCCTGTTGCCTTGGGGTTGTCCCGAGTAGACCATCTCTTCATCATCCTCGGTATCGCTCCTAAATATCGGGATAGTGGCGATGGCTTTTTGTTTATTCTCCCATTTGCGACATCTTTCCATATCTTCGAAGTCTGGTAAGAAGTACTTGGCGTCTTCATATTTGCGGACTTCATTTATGGAGAATGGGTTCAGCTCCCCTGTAACTGTGTACTCGAGGCCGTCCTTGAAGTACTTCATACACTGATGTTGTGTAGAAAGGATGATGTCGTACTCATGTAACTAAGGCCTGCCGAGCAAAGCGTTGTAGCAAGTCTTGGCGTCAATAACATGGAACTTGATGTCAATGACGAGCAGCCCGAAGTATAATATCAGTATTACAGAACCGAGCGTCTGTGATGATTGGGAGTCAAAACCGGAGATGGTAATTTTATCCCGAGGCAAGTGCTGATCATTCATGCAAATCTACTTCAGTACCCTTACATTGAGAAGGTTGACGGAGGACCCATTGTCGACCAGGATCTTCCCTATCTTGATATCATGACAATATCCGGTTACATACAGCGGACGGTTGTGCTCACACGTTCCGAGAAGGAGGTCTTCATTGCTGAAAGTGATATCAGCCGTGTGGACTTCTTTCAGGTCGTCCTTCATCTTTTCTTCCGCCAGGAAGGCTTGAAACTGGTCGGGCTCTTGTAACGCCTTGATCAGGGAATCTCGTGCCTCTTTAGACAGAAGAAGGGCATCCAAGATACTCAATTGTGAGGGTATCTTTCTCAGATGTGCCAGGACATTGTAATCCACCTTGTTCTTCTTGATCGGGTCCTTAGCTGTGAGCTCTTCGACAACTCTATCATCGAGAGCAATCTCCTTAAGGACTTTTTCCTTTCCTTTGTCCCTTTTGCCCGAACCTTTGTTTGAAGGTCTGAGATTCTTTTTAAGCAACGTACGGTTACGCAGCTGAATGTTCTCACAGTTCTTCATCTCCTCTTCTTTTTCAGAGGTGGATTCCTTGAAGAGAGGGCCGAGGGCTATTTCTTCGTCAGAATCGCTCCCAAAGGTAAGAACTTGAGGTTTTACTCTTGTCGAATTGGTATCAACCATATGACAGGTGCCGGCCGTTTCTTCACACTTGTCTGCCGCGCTTCTCTGTTCCCGAAGGGCTTTGCGCTTCATTCGCTTGAAGTGTTGTTGATAGGAAACATATCCCTGCCACCACTTCTTAAAGGCATTGCATTCTTCGGTGGGGTGTGTGACCTTCCGATGGTACAAGCAGTAGTTCGGATGTACATTCGCTTCGTTACGGCATGTACTCCCGGGAGTATTTCCTTCGAAAGGTGGCAGCTTCATTCCCATTGACAGAACTTTGGCGAACTTCTTCCTTATCTTGATTCTGCTCTTGCTGGCGACAAGGGCACTTTGATCTGGTTGATGTACTTTATGGCTTCTCATCACCGGAGCTTCTTCAGCTTGACGCTGACATTTGACCTTTTCGTAAATGGCCGTTTCACGTTCTCGATCAGCTTTGCTCTTTTGAAGAGCTTCGTTCAGCTGCTTGTCGTTGAGGTCATCTGAAGGTTCTGTGGATTTTGGTTCTGGATCTGCCCCCAGCCTCTCTACGTCAGGGGCCTCTTTGCCATTTATCGATGAGTGAGAGATTATGTAGCAACTCACTACATTACCTTTGGGCTCTTCTGAAGAATCGTCTCTTTCATCAATGTCACTGTTTCCATTCTCAAGAACGCGCTTGAAGAACTCTTCCAATGTGACTGGGGTCTGCGCTTTTTGGTTGTATTCCTCTGTACGTCGATGTACTTTTGCAGACTCGTATGATTGCCGTCAAGATGGACAGGCTTCTTGGCCTTCTTCTTTTTCTTTGAAGACTTCGGAGGCTTGGCCTGGAGGCTTTGCCCATCGTTACCAACTTTCAGCGTTGGGCGTGGTTTCAGCACTTCGTCAATAATCTCAGGCTCCAGCGGGCCCTTCCACCTAATCGCCGGACATGTTCGAAGATCCTTCAGCATTCTTTTAGTTTTAGCTGAGAGGACCACTTCCCATGGAGCTTCTTCTACAAATGAGCATGATGCCCCCGGCATATCCACCTTTTTCGGAGCGTGCTGCTGCGGCGGGTTTACCTTCTAGTTTTCGGACAACGCGAACTTGCCCTGTTGGTACTGGTCTTCGACCCAGTTTTTAAAGACGTAGCAATTTTCGATTGGGTGGTCCACTATTCAGTGGTAGGGGCAGTGATTGGGATTGTTGACGTCGCCCAGTTGCAGTGGGCGTCTTGGATCTGCCAGAGTGATGAGCCTATTGCGCACCGCTAGTTCAAATAGTCTCCTCATCTTATCCTGGGGGAACGAGTAAGTACGTCTCAACTTTTCTCCAAAGGATCTTGGTTTATTGTTTTGGTGAGCAACCGGTTTCGGGTTACTCGGTTGTTGTTGAGCGTTGGCGATGAAGATCGCTTTCTCTTTGCCCTTTTCATTCCGAAGATCTGTCCTTGAAAGGAACGGCCTATAGCCCATCTGGTCCATTTGGGCCAGTTTGTCAATCAAGGCCTGGAAGGTGGTCGGCTTGAAGAATATCATAAACTGGGATATAGTTGCCTGAGGATTAAGGGTTCCCATGAACATGCCCACTGCAGGAGCTTCTTCTATGCGCTGTTCACACTTTGACCATAGGTTACGCCACCGAATTGCGTATTGAACCCAGGTCTCTCCCGGTTTCACTCTGGCATTGATTAATGCCGTGATTGAGGTGCACTCGCTTGCGCTTGCGAACCGCTGTGTGAGCAGTAGTTCCATCTCCGTAAATGTCTTGACAGTCATTTGGGAGCTCGAAGTACCATTCAAATGCCATCTCCGACAAGCTGCCAACAAACTGGCAAAGCAACAGTTTGTGATTGCCCCCAGTATTACCGCATAAAGCTCTGAATTGAGCAACATGCTGATGCGGTTTGCCCGTCCCCTTATACACATGGAATTTGGGGATCGTATATCCTGGCGGGTACTTAATTTGGTCGAACCAGCCTGGATAAGGTCGCCCAGTTCTGACGACTTGTCCTGCCGATTCATTCGCTTGATGAGCTCGTATTTATTGAGCTATGTGGTCATCAAGGGTAGATTTGGAGATCGTCTCCTCCCCGGCTGCTGATAAAGCCGGAAGAGGGTTTGATGTCTCTCCTCTGTTGTCTTCAATGATTATTAGAGGGTCTTCGGCCGGAGGATCCGGTTGGATCATCATCCCCACCATGTCTTGGAAGAGAAGCGCCATTTATTTTATATTAGCCGCTTGTTCCGCGAACTCTTTGTCTTTCTTTTCAAGAATCCTCCGTAGGAATTCGGTGTCGGTCTCCTGCTCCTGGCGTTGTTTCGACGATGCTTCCGGGCTTTCTTTCTGCCAAGTAAGTGTGGCCATCCTTGTCAACATCTCCTGGAGCTTTTGTTGTTGCTCCTGAGATTTTATCACAGACCGTGTGAGTGGTCGATGACTCACGGAAGCACAACTATCCTCTTTTCCAGATACCATGTAGATGGTATGCACAACCATGCTCCTAGACTCGGGGCGTTTGGGTCTACTGCCTTTGAAATTTGCCATGGGCAGGGGAATATTCTCTGGCCTTCTCCTCTTATGGGAGGTCGAAGTTGAGGGGGCTATTGCGGCAGGCACCCATGTAGATTCTACCTTTCGTGGTATGGCAGAGGGATGGTCCTCCTCTTGCCGAACTTTCATCTTCTTCATCCGGCGAGAATAATCTTTGTCAATTACAGAGTCTTGGGCTTTCTGCCGAACTCTGTGGATCTTGGAGGACAACCACTGAGGAGGCTGTTCCGGCTTCACTCGTGTTTTGTTTTTGACAGGCGGAGGAGACTTCTTCAAGATGGATGTTGGAGAGTTCTTGCGCACCCTTCTGAGCAGCTCGAAGCTGTTCCTGGTTGGAACAGCAGTGTTAATTTCCACCATTGGAACTGGTGGGGTAAGTCCAGAGGGGGAACTGCCCCCAGCCTTTCTCACTCGGTGCTAGTGGCGACGTCGAGCGTGTCTTGTGGATGGGATCACCTCAGTTGTAGAAGCGACCTTGTCATGCCCCTTGCTTTGATGAGAGGCTGCTTTTGGTGCCAACCTGTCGAAGACCGACGTCTGTTGAGAGGGAGCGTCTAACCTTTCGAAAGCAGACTTTCTGGCAGGGGAAGTAGCCTTGGTGACTTCGCCCGAAGTAGGAGTTGGAACGGGCAGTCTTGCGAAGACCGATCCCTTAGCGGGAGAAGCCCATTTGATGACTTCGTTTACCGGAGCTGGAATGGCTATTCGCTTCGGGATAACCCCTTCAGGTATTGCGGGTCTTTTCACAGGCCTACTAAAGCTTTGGCCCAGTCTGTTAAAGTCTGAGGCGTTGGAATTGGACGACCCGTTGAGAAGTGCCGTGGTAGTTGCAAGCCGATCGAAGACCGACTTCTTCAGAGCTTCTTGTGACGGCACCGGGGCGCTGAAGTTTGTTGGCGGGATCATGGTCCCAAAGAACAATCCAGTGGTGGCCCGAGTCACCTGTTCCACCGGCATCGCAAAGATGGAGGCCGCTTGGGGCCCATAAGTTACTCCTCCAGCAGGGACGGAGTAGGAGTTGTTGCAATTAGTGCAGTTGGAAGCCATCGATGTCATCTTGTCTTCTGCACGGAGTAAGACACCAAATCTTAGTACCTCGAATCCAGGGGAAACCATATTAAACTGCGATTCGTTCGCGAACACGATACACGAAGTGTGGAGTGGAAAGAGGAAAAGGTCCCACCGGGCGTGCCAGAATCTGTTTACCGCCGAAAGCCGGGAAAGACAGACGTCTTTCCTGCATTTTCCGGTAGATGCTATTTGATTTTATCCATCCACCTCTCCGAAGATACCAAGTTGATTTATGGCACCGTGTATCAGAGGTCTGGATGGATGCGGCCGTTGTAGCAGACTTCGTCAGATCCCCCTCGTTTGCGAAGGGTTTTTTGATTGTGGGGATGCTCTTCCCTGCAGACGCAAGCCCCTGCAGTTAATTACGTTACCGCGTAGCGATAACCACTTTCTCTTGCTCCAGGTCACTTTATGTCGCGTGTATTTGTTTTATTTTTGGTTTCCCGTGGATTGTATACGGACTAATTTGCGTTGTCGCCCGTAGGGCATAAATTAGTCCAAATCCGTATTTTCTTAGATTTGGGTTTGGTTTGATTTAAGGATCGTTAAGCTTGTTTGAGATTAAGATCAACTTAAATATTTGTTAAGGATACGTTAATCCGAGATTTGACTAAGATTTACTTAACGGGGGTTCAGGATCATTTTTGATCCAACGAAAGAGTATTTGAGCTCTATCGTTTTAGTTTAAGCACATTACGGTCCGTTGTTAGTTTAAGGACGTTGCGGTCCAAGGAATTGTTGGTTGTCGGTGTTAGTTATATGTATGCCCTAGAGGCCATTACTATACATAGAATTATATTGTAGTGGATGCTTGGACATATATAGGGAGGACTTTCTTGCTCGACATGATAGTATGCTATCTGGTTACTCTTTACCTTAAGGTGTAACTACTGTTTGTCTCTCTGTTACATGTTGGTAAAGCCCTTAGGATGTGTACTTGACTATCTGGACTATGATGCGGATCATACTAGTGGGGACATGGTAGTCCATAAGTACATCCTTCAAAGTCCCTAGTCTTGGGTATATCGAGACGGGGCATCGATATACCAGAGTAGACTAGCGTATACCTTCTCGACCCATACAGATGGGCGATGGATGATCCCATATCCATTGGTGTTTGACATCAGAGATGATATACGGGTGCTCAGTAGAGACTGGGTACACTGGACGGACTCGCCGAGAACTCCCAGATGGTATTATACCTTACGTCAGATGGCAGTTCTCTGGTGACACTGGTACAGAGTAGTCTGTTGACCCGAGATCGTCATAGAGTCTTGTGTGGTTCCCACTGTGCTTTGATTTCCATCTTACCATGTCCAAGAGGGCGTGAAAAACGGTGGTTTTTGGGTACAGTCCCGAATCACATGGAGGCAATGAGCGATAGGAGGGGATTCGTCTCTCCCGGTATAGGGGGTTGATGTTGCGCTGTGTTCGATTGGCTATAACCGGAAATCCCTGGCCAGGGTTGCTGAGATTTACTGGTAAGAGTTACCAGTAGTTTCTCGAATTGTTATAGACCTCATATCGACACGACTTATCAAGCTATTGGGGTCTGAAGTTTACCACCCCTAGGCGAGATATGCGACATATCAGACGATCAGACCGGACTGTACGGTAAGTGTTACTGGTTGGATTCACAGGAGTGTGAGCGGGCTCGCTCGCCGATCTTCTGATCGCTCAATACCCGGGTGGCCGTTACGTTTAGCAGACCGCTTGCGGCTTGTGGGTGTTTGATATGATCATCATCTGCTGCCGGCGTATTGACGAGTCTTTAGAGTCCTACACAGAGGTTTCCTGGCTTAAGCGAAACGAAATAGGAGCGCATATGAGATATGTGCGGGACCGAGAATAATACGTGTATGTGATACCGTATTCTATTCTCGCGATGAATGTGTCGAATGGTTGTATGCGATATAACCTAGTTATCGAATCAAGGATTGATTCGATAAATCGATACATTGGATATTAGTCGGTTATATGCGATATGACCGGATCGTTAAATCAAGTGTTGATTTAATGATTTAATGCATAATTATATATTTGATATATTACTTTGCATTAACTAGTATTGGTTCACTTTAAATGGATTTTCTCACTTGAATTGTGCACATTGTATATGTGATATACTTTTGTACATAAGTTTGTATCATGTTTGATGATACATGCTCACCAGGGTTTGTGTAAAGATTAAACCATGGTTGTGGAATGGTTAAGGTTTTCCTTTTGTTTTCTTATTCATTTATTTATTTCATTTATTCTTTTTGGAAAATAAAATGCATAAAGAGAAAATGGTGGCTTTTATTTGTTTCTTTCATGAAGATTCATGAAGGTTTGACTAAGTCACCATTTTGTCTCATGCTTAACCCTAACCACTCCATTTAACCATAGTCCACTCTCTACACCTAACTATGGTTTTGTTTATGATAAGTTTTGATTTTCTATTCTATTTTGAATAACTTATCATAACTTTATCTTCTTCTTCTTCTTCACTTCATGAAGAAAAAGCTTGACTTCATCAATGGTGATTGATGAAAAAGAGTGAGAAATCCAATTCTAAAGTGAACCCACTTCCTATTTCTTCATCCTCTACCTCTTGCCAAGTGGTAGAGTGTGTTTTCTTCACAAGTTTCATGACTTGGTGGAGTTGGAGCTTGATCAAGCGATGCCTCGACGTAGATCATCTTCGGCATCCTCGTCGATGACCTAGCCCGCTTTTTCTCCGATGAAGCCGACGCTAGAGCCCGGGATTCCATTTGGACAGCGAGGAGACTTCATTGCGGAGCTATGGAGGTGGAGGACCGGATCTACAAAGGTTGTATTTCCGTTCTCTTAGTAAAGTAGTTTACTAGTTGCATCATTCACCTAGACATCTAGCCAACGATCCGTATTAGGGTTTCTCGGCACTGTATTTTTTGAAATTGGCATGGTTGATGCCTTGTGAGACCTCTTGAGAGTGCCCAGGAACCCTACAGTGGTATCAAAGCCTAGCTAGAGCCTTAGGCGAAGTCTAGACGGAGTTTGAAGTCCGATCGAACCCGAAGCCCCATTTTTCCACGCTCTCTGGACTTTTTCTGAAAACGTGGATTTTTCCAAATTAAAAATTGCTAAAAAATTCAGCAGGGAAATCTAAGAATTACGGTGTAAAATTTTTTCCATGAACTGTTCATAGTGCGGCGGAACCGCGGCAGAAGCCTGGCTTCTGCGGCGGTTCCGCGGCCAAAGGATGACATCATCATCCCCTGTTTGCACAGTAACTCCTATTTTATTATGCTGGATTTTCTGAGAATTTTTAATATTTATTCAAGAGTTGAATTTTCTAGGGTTGTTTTGGGGATTCGGTGTTTCGATCGGAGTATCAGATTTTGTCTATGTGTTTTTCCGGATAATTTTTGAATATGTTAAAAGGTTCAACCGGATACAAATACCCAATTTTTCCCCTGTCGGGAAATTTCCAAGTGTTGGATTTTTCCGTAGTTTAACGACGTTCTAAGTAGTGCAAGTAACGCGATGGTCCCTCTAGAAGACAACAAATCTTAACTCGATTATGTGACCGTCTTGAACTGCCCTATGAACCTTCGGGTTTGGGGCAGTACAGCGTGCCACATGTGAGGCGTTGGCTTGACCCTTCTACGGCTGGACCGTTGGTACTGAGGCACGAACTGAATGTTTTTAGACTTATTTCATGTGTTGATCTGTATCGGGAAAACTTGGGTGTTTGACTGTTCGATCGAAAAGTTTGACATTTTCTATTTATCTGGAATGGGATACAATAATTGGAATTCACAAAAGTTATGAGATAACTGAATGAATGTTGTAAATCTAGCAATTTAGTCTCACTTGATCGGTTGCCACGGAATTTTGATGTGAGCAAAAGTCCGTCGCAATCACATAGCGTACGCGGATACTCGCCGGGTAAACTTAATAGACAGCCTCACTCCATAGCCCCGACCAAGTGACTGTAGGAGAACCCCGTCGCCGAAAGCATCCGTTCGGGTGCTCGCGGCAGCGGTGTTCCGCCTTGGTGCACTTCGTCGACGGTGTCGGGGGTGCAGCCGTCTACTAAAGTTTGCGACGAGCATTCGATCAGGATGTCGGGAATCTTGTTGAATTGCCCGACTTGATATTGAAAAGTGTTTTCGATAATGAGACTAAAATGCGGGGTTTATAATTGTTAGGCATGCGATGTCTAAGTAATTCATTTGATTAGGCATGCGATGTCTAAAGAGGTTGCGGATTCCAACTGTTGTAGTTTTACACTTTCTTTTCTGTGACCGTAAGTGTAATGTGTGATATCGCCGGTTTCGTTGCTATATGTCAACGACAATTGGGATGCGCATATTTACTTACGTTGATTACATGTGATGTTATGTGTTGCTGGATATGTTATATTGGATCGTCGTGTTTGAATAGCCGGGGTTTTTTTTATGTGAGATGAGTGTTTTTCTTTTTCATTCATGTAAAAACTTGTATGTAATATTCTTTTATTGGGGCACTTCCAGGTTGCGGAAGATGTCACCGTTTGTATATTATTTACTTTTCCGCACTAGGATAGACCCAAGGAGGAGGGCACAAGTAACCGGGTTCTGGAGTCCTATAGGAGACCAACTCGAGGAGTCGAGTCCGGGTCTCCTAACTCCAGAATTGGTAGGGTTGCTTGCCGCTCTTGTAGGGGTCTAGGGGTGTGGGTTTGGCTATTCATCACGACCGTGGAATCCGTGTTTTATACTGGCTCGTATTGAAAACACGGACGTCCTAGTATATCCAATATTTCATATGTTTCTTCTGCTGCGATATCTGTGATGTGATCATGTGATGTTCTGTGATAGATACTGTATATAGTATATATGATATATTATATAGGCGTTACTTATGTTTTACACCCGCGCTAGCCCTGTCCTTCTCTGCCGTTAGTTACCTAACCTAACGGTGCACGAGGGGACATCGAGGCGAATGCGGATGGCATAAGTGTACGTCGTATTTATCTGTGATGTTTAGGTACTTAAATGATGGGACTTCATTAATGTGATTAATGAAAGTAAATGAAACCTAAGATGTTGTAGAATCGAATTTCAAAATAAAACAGGTAGCTACAGTTCTTGCTTTGCACAGAGGTATATGTGATATATCCTGCACCTTATTCGATGAGGAAAGGACCGAGATCCCTTCACCGGGAGTGACTCCTTTAGCAATAACTGGCAGATGCTACACACTCGGTTTGTCTTTTGATTGCTTTTAAGAGTTTTTGCTTTGCACAGTGATATATATGATATATCCCGCACCTCATTCGACGAGGAAAGGACCGACGATCCCTTCACCGGGAATGACTCCTTTAGCAAAACTAGAAAAGCCTCAAAAACACTCCATTTTAAAATCATTTGATTCTACAACGATATCAAGTTCATTACGCAATAGGTTTTCAGAAAAACCTGTCGTAGCCCTCCGTCATTTCAGATAAGTAGTAGTTAGTATTCGTGCAGCGTTTGTTGGCCTTTGTCAAGGCGCAGTGTGCGGTAGCTAACTGGTGCTTATCTGCTTATGCATATGATGTAGATTGGATTAGGGTAGTCGTGCGACCTTGTTGGCCTTTGTCAAGGGCCGTGCGGGCGGGTTTAATTCAATCAGGAAATGACGGGTTGAACTTGACTAGCATCCTATGGTTTGTTGGCCTTTGTCAAGGTCATAGGAGGTTAGGGGCAAAATATTATCGGGAATTTCAAGTGTTGAAATTTGCAATGAGATTGCATACCTTCTATGAGATAGTTGGATCCCGATACCCGCTGCGAGTAAGAGTTACTCCTGGGAGAGTTTTATACATTACAATTAGTCGATCAAGTAGGTGTCTAGAAAGGTGTCAACGAGGTTACGACTCTGGGAAAACGAGGTTTACATTAATTAGGTCCGTGCGAAAGCACGGGGGACCTCCCTCAAAGTACCGACACTGGCCTGGCTGAAAGATCGACGAACTTGTAGTGTGTAATTAATCCCGGCTAGTCTTTCCTTTTAGGGTTTGAAGGAAGATTTGATAAAAAGCAGTGGGAGCCATCCTGATTAGATAAAATAATAACCAATCTATTCTTGCAAGAGCACACGCTGAGTGTTTTCTTCTCTCTCTCTCCAGGTAGCGACCATATCACGCCTTAATCAAGATAATAATACGGATTATTGACCTAACCCGCTTATTATACTGAGCTGGGGAACGTTGGTCCCGCTCCAACTTATAATTGTTATAAGACAGAGCAGGAAATTGGGGAATACCAGATTTCCCGTGCCGCCCAAACGAAGAGAGTGCATGCTGATGCATCATCTTCGGGTGTGTTCGTTACAAAGAACTGTTTCTCTGTATCCTCTACGTCCTGGGTATGTGATACCAGATCAGGATCCCAGATATGTAATCTGTTACATAGGGCTACAGAAAGGTAGAGAACTGAGAACGGGTGATAAGTTTCATGAGGCAGAAAACGGTGCAAGTGTTGCAGCCAGGTCTGTTGGTCACTGTCACCCTGTATTCCCAATACATTGATTCTGAACGAATGTTATTAGATACCGAACCTGATATACAAAATCATATCGGTCTCTTTATTAGTAAAGAAATGATAAAATTTTGTATTGTTGGATAATGTTTTGAACATTTCCCATATCAAAAGTTGATCGGTTCAGGCACGTTATCTAAAAGCATTGATGCTCTAAATCAAACTACAGTTCTATTGTATACAGAACACACACAAGAGGAAGAGTTCAGATATGAACGAATCCTTCTTGAGGCATTGTAGACTAGGTCATATCAATGCGACCCGACTGGCTGAAGTTACATTTTAGATGCATATTTAAATCAGTTTGAATTTACATCTTATGAAACTTGCCAGTCATGTCATAGAGATAAGATGACCATAGCTCTGTTTATTGGTAACAAAGAAAGAGTTAGTAAACTCTTGGGATGATACATGTTGATGTATGTAGGTCCCCTGTCTACATTTGCTAAGACCGGTTCTTTATACTTCATTAAATTCTCTGATGATCTCTTTTGATTCAGACATGTGTTCCTGTTGAAACACAAGTCAGAACCTTTTGAGATATTCACAGAATATAAGTTAGAAGTAGAGAACCAATAAGGGTATAAGTATTATGTCCTTTGATGTGATCAGGGAGGAGAATACTTGAGCAAGGAATTCCTGGACTATTCTAAAGGAGAATGAGATTCTCTCTCAGCATTACTCCTCCGTATACACCATAGCACGATGGTATATCGGGGCGGAGCAATTTCACCCTATATGATAAGGTGTGCTCTATGATGAGTACTACTGAGTTACCTATTTCCTTTTTGGGAGTTATGCACTTGAGAAGCTGCATACCTATTGAATAGGGTTCAAATCAAATCAGTTGCCTACCATTTCATATGAGATATGATAAGAGAAGAGCCCATATCTTAAGTTGGTTAAGATTTGGGGTTGTCCGGGCTATGTCTAAAAGCATAATCCGGACAAGCTCGAGGCAAGGTCTGTTATGTACAACTGGAAAGGTTCCAGCTATACAAACTGCAGCTGATGATTTCACAGAACCAAAGGATTCAATAGTTACCAACGAACCTCAGCCTCTCCGCCGATCTAGTAAGGTTCCTCACCCGCCTGAGAGATACTTCGGTTTCTCTATGACAGTGGGAGCGAGGATTGCATCATGAGATGATGACCCAACTAGTTTCGAGCTGGCCATCAGGAGTAGGACTCTGTAAGAATGGCTGGATGCTTAGTGATCTGAGATGGAATCCATGTACACCAACAAAGTATGGACTTTGGTTGCTATATCTGAAGGGTTAAATCCCCATCAGGAGCAAGTATATCTTGAGAAGATTACTTGGTGTAGATGGAAAAGTTGAGACTTTCAAAACTAGACTTGTTAAAGGTTTTCGTCATCGACCAGGTGTGGATCATGAGGAAACCTTTTTCTAAGGAGCCATGCTTAAGTCCATCCAGATCCTACTTACCACGGCTACATACCATGACTACGATATCTGGTGGTTGGGTGTCATGGCTGCTTTTCTAAATAATGTTTTAGAAGAGAACGTTTATAAGTACACAGCCAGAGGGCTTCGTAGACAGTGGGAGCAGCGGAAACGTGTGCAAGATGCTATATAGGATAAAGCAGGCATCGCGGAGTTGGAACATCTGTTTTGATAGATTAGTCAAAGAAGTTGACATCATCAAAATGGTAGATGAACCTTGTATAAACAAAAAGGTAGTAGGGAGTATGGTGATGATCCTCGTAGAGTACGTGGATGACATACTCTTGATAGGGAAGGAGTTTCCTATGCTGTGCTCGGTCAATCTCCGCTTATCACAATGATTCTCCATATAGGATCAAAACGATACCTCCTAAATCCTGGGTTTTGGATCTATGAGATGGATCTAAATGGATGTTAGGATTCTCACTAGTTGTAGTGAGATGGTATCAACCGATCCTCGGGAGAATCACTGGAAGGGTTCCAGGGTGATAAGGACGACTGAAAGTCAGTCGCAGGCATTGTCTTTACCCTCAGTAAAGGGACGGTATGTTGGAAGAGTTCCAAGCTAGATACCGTGGCATACTAGACGATAAAGGCTGGATACATCGCTACTTAAGATGCTGCCAAAGAGGCAGTCTGGGTGTATATTAGTTCATGAGATGAACTTCGTTCCTCCCATTGTGTGACAATGGAGTTGTGGCTTATGCCAAGGAACACCCGTCCCATCAGTGATCCAGACATACTCTAAGGCAGTGTCACCTGATCATGGAGATAGTTGATCTCCAGGGTGATCGAGGTTTGGAGAGTAGACTCTGAGGACAACACAGCGGATCCACTAACAAAGGCCTGTTCCCAGAGAGAGATTTTTATGGGATGGTTGAGTATGAGATACTACAACCACTGCTATCAGATGGCCCTAGTGCAAGTGGGAGATTGTTACTTATATGTATGCCCTAGAGGCCATTACTATACATAGAATGTATATTGTAGTGGATGCTTGGACATATATAGGGAGGACTTTCTTGCTCGACATGATAGTATTCTATCTGGTTACTCTTTACCCTAACGTGTAACTACTGTTTGTCTCTCTGTTACATGTTGGTAAAGCCCTTAGGATGTGTACTTGACTATCTGGACTATGATGCGGATCATACTAGTGGGGACATAGTAGTCCATAAGTACATCCTTCAAAGTCCCTAGTCGTGGGTATATCGAGACGTGGCATCGATATACCAGAGTAGACTAGCGTATACCTTCTCGACCCATACAGATGGGCGATGGATGATCCCATATCCATTGGTGTTTGACATCAGAGATGATATACGGGTGCTCAGTAGAGACTGGGTACACTGGACGGACTCGCCGAGAACTCCAAGATGGTATTATACCTTACGTCAGATGGCAGTTCTTTGGTGACACTGGTACAGAGTAGTCTGTTGACCCGAGATCGTCATAGAGTCTTGTGTGGTTCCCACTGTGCTTTGATTTCCATCTTACCACGTCCAAGAGGGCGTGCAAAACGGTGGTTTTTGGGTACAGTCCCGAATCACATGGAGGCAATGAGCGATAGGAGGGGATTCGTCTCTCCCGGTATAGGGGGTTGCTGTTGCGCTGTGTTCGATTGGCTATAACCGGAAATCCCTGGCCAGGGTTGCTGAGATTTACTGGTAAGAGTTACCAGTAGTTTCTCGAATTGTTATAGACCTCATATCGACACGACTTATCAAGCTATTGGGGTCTGACGTTTACCACCCCTAGGCGAGATATGCGACATATCAGACGATCAGACCGGACTGTACGGTAAGTGTTACTGGTTGGATTCACAGGAGTGTGAGAGGGCTTGCTCGTCGATCTTCTGATCGCTCAATACCCGGGTGGCCGTTACGTTTAGCTGACCGCTTGCGGTTTGTGGGTGTTTGATATGATCATCATCTGCTGCCGGCGTATTGACGAGTCTTTAGAGTCCTACACAGAGGTTTCCTGGCTCAAGCGAAACGAAATAGGAGCGCATATGAGATATGTGCGGGACCGAGAATAATACGTGTATGTGATACCGTATTCTATTCTCGCGATGAATGTGTCGAATGGTTGTATGCGATATAACCTAGTTATCGAATCAAGGATTGATTCGATAAATCGATACATTGGATATTAGTCGGTTATATGCGATATGACCGGATCATTAAATCAAGTGTTGATTTAATAATTTAATGCATAATTATATATTTGATATATTACTTTGCATTAACTAGTATTGGTTCACTTTAAATGGATTTTCTCACTTGAATTGTGCACATTGTATATGTGATATACTTTTGTACACAAGTTTGTATCATGTTTGATGATACATGCTCACCAGGGTTTGTGTAAAGATTAAACCATGGTTGTGGAATGGTTAGGGTTTTCCTTTTGTTTTCTTATTCATTTATTTATTTCATTTATTCTTTTTGGAAAATAAAATGCATAAAGAGAAAATGGTGGCTTTTATTTGTTTCTTTCATGAAGATTCATGAAGGTTTGACTAAGTCACCATTTTGTCTCATGCTTAACCCTAACCACTCCATTTAACCATAGTCCACTCTCTACACCTAACTATGGTTTTGTTTATGATAAGTTTTGATTTTCTATTCTATTTTGAATAATTTATCATAACTTTATCTTCTTCTTCTTCTTCACTTCATGAAGAAAAAGCTTGACTTCATCAATAGTGATTGATGAAAAAGAGTGAGAAATCCAATTCTAAAGTGAACCCACTTCCTATTTCTTCATCCTCTACCTCTTGCCAAGTGGTAGAGTGTGTTTTCTTCACAAGTTTCATGACTTGGTGGAGTTGGAGCTTGATCTAACGATGCCTCGACATAGATCATCTTCGGCATCGTCGTCGATGACCTAGCCCGCTTTTTCTCCGATGAAGCCGACGCTAGAGCCCGGGATTCCATTTGGACAGCGAGGAGACTTCATTGCGGAGCTATGGAGGTGGAGGACCGGATCTACAAAGGTTGTATTTCCGTTCTCTTAGTAAAGTAGTTTACTAGTTGCATCATTCGCCTAGACATCTAGCCAACGATCCGTATTAGGGTTTCTCGGCACCGTATTTTTTGAAATTGGCATGGTTGATACCTTGTGAGACCTCTTGAGAGTGCCCAGGAACCCTACAGTCCGGACCTGCCACCTCTCTGAAGACGTTGAAGAATTACAACGACATATATCAGAGGTGTGGGGAGATGTACCCTTGAACCAATGTCAGTTGGGAGATCTGTAGTTGGGTTTGGGACTGAGACCAATTTGGAAAATAGTGAGCATATCGGCTTGGTTGATTAGGAGTTTGACCAAACTTGGGCTTGACCCAGTCATTTCATTTTTGAATAAAGTGTCAAATACTTGCTTGGGCTTGGTCCCCTTTCTGTGTCCGCAATGCTGAGCATTTATGTGAGTTCTGATATTCACACTTTCCTTTACTTTTCCCCTTTATCTTTGTTTTTATGAGGTGCTAAACACTCTTTATGGTGCTGGGCTCTATTTGCAGAGTGTTTTATGTTAAACAGTGCCCACGTGAGGGGCACATAAGGCGCACGTAAGACGCTTGGCGCTGAGCGCCAACCATTGAGTGCAGAGCACTCTTTATTTTAGCAGCGCCCACATGAGGGATACGTGAGGCGCTTGGCGCTGAGCGCCACCCATTGAGTGCAGAGCACACTTTATTTGGGCAGCGCCTACGTGAGGGGCATGTGGGGCGCTTGGCGCTGGGCGCCAACCACTGAGTGCTAAGCACTCTGTATTGAGCAGCGCCCATGTGAGGGGCACGTGAGGCGCTTGGCGCTGTCTCTTTTTTTGTGTATTTTTTTGAAGAGTTCATTTTTTTGTTCTCCCCTGGATCTTCGATCCTCAAGAAAAAATTCGTCCCTACGAGAATTAAATTCTCTTTTATGGGAGACTTCTCTCATGGATCTCGGATCCAGGGGAAAGAACTATGTTCTTTATGAGGGTTAAACTCTTGGATATGTAGATGAGATACTATGATCTCTATTATCTTTATTTAGCTTGAAGAAAGTTCTTCTTCCTTCTTCTCTCTTAAAGCTTTCTTTTTTGCTTGCTCTTCTTTTTGAACTTAAAGTTTAGGGGGGGTTCCTCTGTACAAGACTTGAAGTCTTGGGGTCTTTATATAGTGGAGGCAAGTTTGTTGATTTATTTAAAGAGATCTCTCATTAAGAGATCCTTAATTGATTTGGGGATTTTATCCACCGTTGGATCTTTGATCTAAGGACTTCTGTTTTACAGAAGGTATTTTTCTTGTTTTTAACAAGATTGGGAAAATAATTTCCATACAGAGCTTATTCTGTAGCTTGTTGATTTTTATTCACATTTGGATCTTTAATACAACGGTGCTCTGTTTTACAGAGCGTAATCTTTCTTGTTTAGAAAGATTGGGAAAAATATTTTTCCCTACAGAGCATATTCTGTAGCTTCGTGATTTTTAATCACCTTTGGATTTTTAATCCAACGGTGATCTGTTTTACAGAGAGTAATCTTTCTCGTTCAGAAAGATTTGAGAATTATTTTCTCAACAGAATTTAATTCTATATTTTGATGATTTATCATCTCCGTTGGATCTTTGATCTCACGGCAGAGAACTTTTAGTTCTGGCGCTAAGGTGTCTTTTCACCTTCTTTCTCTGCTTTTCCTGAGTCAAACTCTCTTTCCCAATGCTTGAAAATAGTTCCATCATGCACAACATTTTCTTTGTCTATACTTAAATGTCTCCCTTCATAATCTGAAGTAAGTCTTCTCTTCTGTTTAACTTTCAGAGAATTATTTTAACATAGAAGAGCTATGGTTTGTAATCGTCCACATGCTCGCTGGCAGCCATGGGAGGTGCCTATTGAGGAAATTGTTTCTCATTTTGCTGCCCTTCTGGTGAACCCTGCTCTTACGGATGACCAATGCGATACGGTGCTGCATGAGCTCTTGACTCGTCGAGGATCTCCTCTCCCCATCGGCTCCATTTGACTTCAGACGGTCTTCTTGTCCGTGCTCGATGATATTCCCCCTCATCCAGCAGAGATGACTCCAGCGATACTTGACGTAGCGGAGGACAAAATAGAGTGCTTTCATGAGGCACTTTTGATCACCACGGCTTAGAGGGATCGCTCTGTTCAGCTGCTAAGCCAGATACGGGCTCAGCGGGCCACCATGTCTGCCTTCACTGATGGGCACGGTGCTGATCGATGGGGAGAGACTCTTCGTGAAGATTGCCGCTTTGCCATGGTGGAGAAGGCAGAAAAGGAGTTAGAGAATTTTATCCATAGTTTTGTGAATCCCTGTAGTTTTGATCCCATGTATGGTGATCTATTTCTTGTAGAATAAAATGTTCAATTAAATGCTTTCTTTTTGTCGTTGAACACCTGTTCTTCCTCTGATGTGTGCGTATACGAATGAGCCCAATTTCACACATATCTGTAAATGAAAATTAAACCGGAGTAAAAAGAAACAAATAGCTTTTGGCCGAAGATTTTGGCTAGAACAATCACGACCGTGGAATCTGTGTTTTTTCATTACTGGCTTAATCTCAAAATACGGATCTCCTAGTATATCCTATATTTTCATTTATTTGCTTCTGCTATTTCTTTAATGTGATGTGGATATATAACTGCCTGAGACGAATGCTACTTATATATATGATATACTAGTAGACACTATATATGTTTTGCATCCGCGCTAATCCTGACTCCGCCCTGCCGTAAGTTAAGTAACCTTATGGTGAAGACTCGGGTCCCTGTGGCGAATGCGGATGGCATATATGTGTGTTTTATTTTTATTTCTTCTGTGATGATTAGGACTTTAAGTGATGGGACTACATTAATAAGATTAATGTTAAGAAAAAAAACCTAAAGATGTAGAATCAAATTTGAAGCATACTCGGCTTTTTCACGAAAAAGAAAATATTTCAAATACGGAGCTTAAGCCATTCCTTTTCAAAATTATTTGGTTCTACAACGATATCAAGTTCAAAACGTTAAAGGTTTTTATCAAAACCATTCGTGGCCCTACGCCATTTTAAGAAGTAGAGTACTTAGTATTCGTGCTACATTTGTTGACTATAGTTAAGGCGTAGTGTACGGTAGCTAAGTGATATCTTCCTATAAAGCATATGATACGATCGATTAGGACATTCGTACGACTTTGTTGACCATAGTTAAGGGTCATACGAATGGGTCTAAATCAATCAAGAAATGACGGATAGAACTTGACTAGCGCTTATGATTTGTTGACCATAGTTAAGGTCATAAGACGCTAGGGGTAAAAACTATATCGAGAATTTCAAGTGTTGAAATTTGCAATGAGATTGCATACCTTCTATTTTGATAGTTGGATTCCGATCCCACTGTGAGTAATAGTTACTCCTGAGAGAATTTTACACTTTACAATTAGCTAACCCGGTAGGTGTCTAGAAAGGTGTCAACGGGGTTAAGCCTCTAGGGAAACGAGGTTTATTTTAATTAGGTCTGTACGACAGCATGGGGAACCTCCCTCGAAGTACCGACACTGGCCTGACTGACCGGTTAACGAACTTGTAGAATGTAATTAATCTTGGTTAATTTTTCTTTTTAGGGTTTGAAGGAAAATTTGATAAAAGCAACGGAAGACATCGATTAGATAAGATAAAATAACCAATCTAATCTTGCAAGAGCTTTCGCTGAGTATTTTCTGTTCTCTCTCCTAATGGCAGATACCAGTGACAGGACTTAAGCTTTTATTAGAGAAAAATAAAATGACAGGTCCTAATTATAAAGACTGGCCGAGGAACGTGAACATTGCCCTTAATTATGATAAGGTTGCATACGCCCTAACTACTCCAGCCCCTCCCCTCCCATGCTTTGATTCCTCTGTTGCAGATCAGGAGATCCGCAAGACTTGGGATATCGGCTTCTTGACAGCCAAATGCCTCAAGTTAGCTTCGATGGATAACGAACATCAAAAGCAACATGAGAAGATGGATGTGCAATTCATCTTTTTCTAAACAAAGGAGTTGTATGGGGAGCAATCTCATGCTCTTCGTTATGAGGCCTTAAGAAAGCTGTTTCAAATGAGGATGGCTGCTGGCACATTTGTAGGAGATCATGTCCTGAAGATGATAGGGCTTATTGAAGAATTTGAGGACCTGGGATGGATGATGGAAAATTAACAATATATTGATATAGTTCTACAGTCTCCCCCTTGCCTATACTCAATTTATATTGAACTTCAACATGCATAATTTGGTGAAATCACTTTCTGAACTTCTTAATATGTTGAGAAGCGTAGAGAGCACGCTAAAGATGGTGAAAACTCCCACTCTACTTGCTGGGCAATCTTCATCTTCCGTCCTAAAAACTAAAGCCAAGGGAAAGAGGAAGAAGAAACCCACCAAACCGAGAGGTGGAGTCAAAAAGTCAAAGAGGAAAGAAAACTCGGAGGCCGCGGTATCAGGAAAGGGAGAATGTTTCTACTGCCACAAATCGGGGCCGTGGAAGCGAAACTGCACCGAGTATTTTGCCGATCTTAAGAAAAAGAAGCATGCCGATGCTTCCGCTTCAGGCATGTTTGTTACCGAAAACTATTTTTCAATAAACTCTGCATCCTGGGTATTAGATACTGGTTCGGGATCTCACATTTGCAATTGTGTGCAGGAATTGCGAAATAGAAAGGTTTTGAGAAAAGGTAACCATACTCTCCGTGTTGGAAATGGATCAAATGTTCATGCTGTATCCATGGGAGAGTATCATCTGGGGTTGCCTTCAGGGTGTGTATTGGTTTTGAACCCATGTTATTTTGTGACATCTATGTTATATAAAATAATATCTGTATCTTTGTTGGTAAATGAAGGATATAATTTTGTGTTACAAAGTGATGTTATGAATATTAACCTAAATCAACAGTTGATTGGATATGGTACATTAAATAACGGAATCTACGTTCTGAATCAACACACAGTTTTTAACATACAACACACAGACAAAAGGAAGATTTCAAAAATAAATGAAGCTTTTGTTTGCCATTATAGACTTGGTCATATTAACAAAACAAGACTAACCAAGCTACATAGAGATGGATATTTAATTCCGTTTGAATATAAATCTTATGCGACTTGTCAGCCTTGCATCAAATGTAAAATGACCAAAACTCTGTTTACTGGACATGGAGAGAGAGCTACTGAACTCTTAGGCCTCATACATAGTGATGTATGTGGACCAATGTCTACACATGCAAGAAGCGGTTATTCATACTTCATAACTTTTACTGATAATTTCTCAAAATTTGGACACGTGTTGTTGTTGAAACATAAGTCTGAAACTTTCGAAAAATTCAAGGAGTATAAAATTGAAGTAGAAAAACAAACTGGATTGATGTTCATATCAGAATTTTGCATTATTATATTCCCCATTCTTAATCATATTGTAAATAAATAGGTGCTTTTGATCCATGTCTGCTAAATAGTTGTAGGTTATAGGTTCTCAGAACAAATACAGTGAAAATGCTGAAAAGACGCTATAAATGTGAGACTACGACCAATAAATAGATGAATCTGTATGATGCCGCCTGCCAGTTCAAGGAACAAATGAAGATCAATGAACAGTTCGATTGCACAACGTATGAGGGCAGCACAAGATTCAAGATTTCAAGACGAAACTAACGGTAAAAGTCCACAACATTCTGCACTGTGGAAATCCGGAAGAAAATAGAAGATATTCTGAGAAACCAAGTGAAGAAACCAGAAGTAAAATGCAACATGAAGCAGCCCTAAAGAAATGAGCCCAATAGCTCATCAAACGGCCGCGGAACCGAGTCCAAACAAGGCTTTTGGCCGCGGATCCGCGGCCGTGCAATGCACATGTCGGTGGATAAGACGGTGCGTTGACCGGGTCTTCTTACGGTAGATTTGTAAATTTATGAATGGATCAGAATGTAACCTAGGGTTTCCTGTATCTATAAATAGGAGAGTAAAAGGCCAATAATTCTGATGCCTCTTTTTGGGTGCCTCTTTTGAGATACCTCTTTTTATCTAGTTTAAAATTTTCAATTCCTGTAATTGTCAAAGAGTGCATCAATAAAGAAGTAAGTTTTTTTTATCTTGCCGTAGTTATTTTAATTTCGTTTCTGCCCTAGTTAATTTCTTTTCTGCCCTAGTTATTAATTCCCTAATGAGTGAGTAGTTCCTCACTTGTTAGGGTTAGGTTTGGGGAAGGTTTGAGAGATGAAAATCTCTCACCCCTTTCTTGCCCGTTATATATTTTAAAGTAGGACTCTATGCATACATACACACACCGCTCACTACGGCACCCTATCCCAAGAGGTAGTGGTGATACCATAGTTAAAGACCGGTTGTGTATGATTTCCATGGAGGTTAGGGTAAAAGTTAAGAAAGGACGGATAAGGACAAAAGGGAAGAGACCTAGTTTCTTCCCGATCGTGCTAATCCCCTTTGTTAATTATTACATTAACACCTAAAAGTTCTTAATTAGGGCAAAGAAAGCGGTGAGAATAATTGATTTTCCAAACCAACATAATCTTAACCCTAGCAAGCATTTTATAAACTTTTATCTCATTCTTAGATCTTAAAATAAAACCCAAAATCTTTTGGATTTAACTCGTTAAAACATAAAGAAAAGGAATCCATCTCCCTGTAGACCGACCCGTACTCAACCGGCTAGCTGCCAAGCGACACCGTTCTTGATTGCGGTTAATTCTTTGATCACAAATAGCATAAGCACTAAATATCTCACATGACAATCAAATGGCGCCGTTGTCGGGGATGGCGTAGTTATTTTCTTTTTGCAATTTCAGGTTAATTAAAACCTAAAAAAATCATAAAAACTGAAAAATATAAAAATATAAAAATTATCATCTTATTATTTTTTGAAGGGTTTTCGTGTGAATTGTGCAGGATCGAAAAGACGAACAGATTCAGATCTGGAAAAATCCAGTGAGCAAAACAGCAAACAGCATATCTGAACAAACCGAGGAGAACCACAACAGAGAAACAGAAGAATTTTGGAGATCTGAACTGACTAGTCAACCGCAGAACCGCCGCTAATACTTACTTTTGACCGCGGATCCGCCGCGTCTTGCTGACGTCAGTAAGACAAAACTTCTCTGTAAGCACTCTTTTCCTCGCTTCTACCCCCTGATCTCCTCTGAAAAATTTTCCTGCAGGATTCTTTGTGCAAAAACTTCTCCCCCTTCTTCAATAACTTGATCTTGTGCAAGATTCTTTGCGCTGCAATAAAAGAAATTTTTTTTTGGCAAGTGTTTTGTGTGTTTACTGCTTTACATTTTTAAAACTGACTTTTAAGAGGCTTTAACACCAATCCAGATTGGGTGGGGATTTCATTACCCATCCTAGGACCCCAAAAATCACAAAAAGCATTTTACATTAACCTTCGAGTTAATTAAAAAAGATTAGACTCAGCCTATAAGGACTGTCGTGCTCACTAGAACAAAGGAATAGTTGTAGGCATCGGTCGTTTATCTAAACCAGACTTTGTGGTGCCTAGGCTAGACAATTGGGAAAGGTAATTTTAAAAGGCCCGTCTCATGGTGATTCATGAGCGGATCCCTCCTTTCTTTACTTGTGCTTACCTGGCTACAATTGGCGGTGAAGAGCCGATTTGAGGATCTCACAACTTGCCCTTTGGAACAGTTAGGAACAGTCTAGTTGACCTAGGAGACCCTATATCTAGGCTTGATTGTGCATATTGTGATTGCTTGAACATGTGTCTAAACTTCTTATAAAAATCTTTTGCAAAAACTCCTTATAAAATAAAAACACAAAACAGAAAATTTTTACAAAAAAAAAACTTGCTAATTTGTCGCTAGAAATCCATCGCACCCCACTTTCTTCCATTGACGTTTTCTTACCCCCACCTTCTCTTTTTACTTTTTGACTATACTACACCTCTTTAGTGTATGTCCAGTTGGACTAGGGACACTAGCGTCCGTTTAGTCCGTGTCTCGTTAGTGACGACTGACGACACTTTCGACTCCGAAGTCGAAATTCCATCCACTTCTTTACCTTCATCTTCAAATTCGTCGTCTTCTAAGGAGATGTCGGGATTCAATCCTAACAACCCCTTACCTGCGGGACTGATTCCACCTCCACTAGGTGCGAATAACCCACCACACCCTCCTGTTGAAGCGCCCCAACGAATTGCTCTCCAGAATCTTTTCTATCCTATCCGCACCACACTTCCCACTTGTCTTTCACTTCCACTGGCTAATGGGGATAACTTTGAAATTAAACCCCACTTCATCAATATGTTGCCTAAATTTCACGGGCTGGAATCCGAAGATGCCTATATCTTCATTAACAAATTCCAGAATGTTTGCGCAATGATGAAGACCACACAACTTTCCGATGATGCTATAAGGCTACGTGTCATTCCATTCACTTTATGTGACCTAGCTGAAAAATGGTTATATAGCACAGCATCACACTCGATAAAAAATTGGGAAGAGTTTATTAAGGCTTTTCTAAAAGAGTTTTACCCACACCACAAGACCGCGAGAATTCGCAACGAAATTATTCAATTTTCCCAGCTTCCTTCCGAACCTTTTTAGAAGTGTTTTGAAAGATTTAAGGACCTCCTTATTCAGTGCCCTCACCACGGTATCGAGAATTGGCAACTTTGCCAAATTTAATACGAAGGACTGAACCCAGCAACTAAGCAGTTATTGGAAACCATTTGTCAAGGTCACTTTCTTACAAAATCTTGCGAGGAAGCTTGGCAATTTCTTGACGATCTTGCTGAACAAACACTTCAGTGGGAAAGCACTAAGACCACCTCATCTACTTCATCAGGTCAGTCTAGGGCAGGCATACATCAACTTGATATGTCGATTGCAATGAAGGCCGAAATGGCTGCACTCACGAAAAAACTTGAAGCAATTGAGAGCAAATTCTCATCGCCTTCTCCTGCCCCAGCTTTACCCCCACGCACTGTTTGCGCTTGTTGTTCGGATCCGTCTCATCTTACTGAAGAGTGTCCTTACAACCCACATGTTCAAGGACAAGATCAAGTCAATGCTGCCTTTCAGCAAAGACAAAAAAATGATCCATACTCTTTAACTTATAATCCTGGTTGGAGGAGCCACCCAAATTTTGCTTGGAATCAAAGTCAACAACAATTCCAAGGCAACAACAACTTTCAAAGGCCTCCTCCACAACAACAAGCCCCTCAACAAACTCAATATCAGCAACCTTTCCAACCCCAACCTTACCCAAACCAAATGAACAATTTTGTACCCAACAACTCTTATCCTCAAAACAATTTTGTTCAGCCGAATAACGATAAGGTTTCCTCGCTAGAACGAAGTTTGGATGCATTTTAAAAACAATCTACACAATCCTCAGCAAGGTTAGAGTCTACCATTCAGTCTTTGGTGCAAAACAGTGCTTCACATGATCAGAGCATCAAATCAATTGAGGCCTAAATTGCACAGCTGAATGCTGCGTTAAGCGAGCGAGAAAAGGGAAAGCTTCCGTCTCAACCATTGCCAAATCCCGGTCACACACACAACACACATGTTGCTTATGAACAACAAAATGATAATGTAAATGCTGTGACCATGTTGAGATCTGGAAGAGTGTTGCACAATAATGTGGGTATTAGTGATTAAAACCCCGGCCGCCGCTTCTTCTTCTTCTTCATCTTCTTCCTCTTCATCTTCTTCATCATCTTTTTCTTCAGAGCCAGTTCCTCATCCTTTACAAGGCTCTACTTCTTCTAATTCGAACGGAACCACATCTCACTTCACGAAAACACTAACACTGGGAGCCGTTCAAACTCCGCAATCTACTCCACAAACATTGGACTCAACAAATTTTCAAAATGTTCCATTTCCAAACAGGTTGAGATCCAATAAACCTACTCACCAAATGGAGAAGATTGTGGAGTTATTCAAACAGGTTAGCATTAACATAGCTCTCTTGGATGCAATCCAATAAGTCTCTTCTTACGCTAAAATCTTAAAGGACTTATGCACCAAGAAGAAGAAGTCACAGGTACCCAAGAAAGTTTTTGTGGCTAGTGCTGTAAGTGATGCTCTTACCCAACCTTTACCCCAAAAACAAACAATTTAAAATAATAATAATAATAATAATAAAAATAATTTTTTTTTAAAAAAATAAAAATAAAAATAAAATAAAAATCATCATATTCTTTTTCTTCTCCTTTCTTACATCATGGGTACCCCACCTCACAAAACTCTTGCCGAACTTTGGTAGCCTCATCCAAACATTGCTTCCTACACGTATTGTTTTGGTCGAATTACGGACGATCTCTCCATACCTAAAATTTCTTTGAAAGATCGAATAGAAGCGTCTAAGAGAAACAGTTGGACTCCGCAATCCACTTTGTATCAACCATTTCAACCTTCACCACTTTCTTACGTTGATACTCCTTTTTCGAGTCCTGTTGTAACTCCGAAACCCATGTCTATTGCTGAACATATTGAACAATCTCGTAGCCGAGCTTTCACTCCTTTCAACACTTCTCGTTCTTGGGATCAACAATTCCATTCACCTTTTTATCCAAATGTTGATCCTACTCCTGTCCAACCATTCAATTCCTACCAGTCCTACCCGACTTTCGCACCTTCCCTAGACATTGCTTCTACACAGCCATTTGGGAGTTTCCAGAATCTAAACAATTTTGAATCTTTTACTGAAACCCCTTCACAACCCATGTCTAGTCTGGAACAGTCGTTGGAAGCTTATATTGTAGCGACAAACCAACAGATGAAGGATTTGGATGCGTCCATTGCCACCCTATTACAACCTAGTGACCTGGTAGCCAGTTTCCAACCAGCTCCAAATTTTCCAATGTATGATGAGGCGGTTGGACAGATTGAGAATTTGAGTGAAGAGAGTGAGCTGTGCACCCTTCCAAATCAAACCTACCCATCTCCAATTGAATCCCACAACTCCGGTTTTGAATGTCTATCAAGTGTCCTAAATGATTCACCAGTTGAAAATAAAACATTTAATGAGTTGTGGGACTTTGTAGTGCTTGATTTTCCCGATTGTGAAGGGTCTCTTTTGAATGAAACCATCACCAATCCTTTTGACCTCTACACCTCCAATCTAGAACCTGAATTGATAAATATCCATGCTTTTGATGAGGTGTCCGAAAAAATTGATTTTCACTTGATTGAGGATATTGACGAAGGGAATAATTTAGATGATGAACCCGCAGATTTGGCCGAGTTTTTCTCTCCAATTCATCATCCCGAATCATTAAATATTTTTCCTGAACTTCATATGCGTCTTGATTTTGATGAGAATGGCATGGATAAGCTAAATTTTGAGGAGAATATTGAGAAAATTATTGAGGATAAACCAGTTTTTTTTATGAGTCGGATTTTCCAATTCATCCTGCTCTTTCCACTGACTGTGTACACCCTACTGAACCTTTAACTGTGACCCTTCCTAAATCACTCCCCTTCGTCCTTTCCATCGTTCCGACCGCGCACGAGACCGTATCCCTTTCATTTTCAATGTCTGGTTTACCAAGTTCGACGTACCCATGTTTTCTCACGAACCTTAAGGGATTTGACCTCATTTCTCAGTGGGTTGATAGATTAGCACAATCGCTTTTTACACATCGGTCATTACAAAATGTGCTAATTTATACACTCCATCCCCACCCTCAAGTTCGTATTCAACTTCTTTCTCCCACTTTCTCTGGTTCTTCTTCTAATATTTCTTTAATGATACCGAGTGTTAATAAATCACAATCCGATATTTTGAGTTCGATAATTCTAGAAAAACAACTTGATGTAGAATCTTTTGAAAATAAGGTAAATGAGCCTTACGAATATCCTACCTTCATAATTTTTGAAAAATCAAATGTGTTGAGTTCTGGCGCGACACTTATTGACATTGAAACGTTCAATCGAACCTTCGATGAAAGTTTCGAAGATATTTTCGCCGACGAACTCGCATTCTTAAATGACACGGATTTTGTGATTAATCAACCTCCACCTGAAGAAGTCGAGCCACCACCATTTCTTTTTCCCTTCCGCCATTCTTCTCCTCCACTGAGACCGTATATTGCTTCTATCTCCACAAGGTCTCGTGTGTTTCTCATTTCTTTTCTCTACACTCCATTCTTTCACCAACCACACCATTATAACGATAAATTTTTTGAATGGTTGGAGCTAACCTTTGGGCTGTGTAAGGCCTTGTATAGCTTGATACTGTATTTTCTCCTCCCTAACTCTGAACTTTAATTCTTCAATAGTGGAAACACTGTTTCATTTAAGTTTGGGGGGAACCTTTTTGTATATATATTTTGTTTTCTTTTTCTGTTAATAATAATAATAATAATAAAACAAACAGGGGAGTGCCGAAAATTTTGACCCTCTTGGTGTAGCCTGACAGTGAGGATACTGTCAAGTTTAAGTTTGGGGGTGTGCTCGGTAAGCTTTCTTCCTTCGCATTCATGTGTATATTTTTGCATTTGTATACTTATTTTAAAACACATAAAAATTGAAATTTTTTAAAAATTATAAAAATTGAAAAGTTCAATTTTGGCCATAATTGACTTAAGTTTGACAAGACGGTTAACTTGCTAGGAAAAACTAGATCGCAAAACTTAGTAAATTAAAACCCCTAAAAATAACCTTTCTAAAAATTTAACGGTAGAAAATATATGTCTTTGTAGTTTACTTAGAAACAGGAAAATTTTGAGTTCACTTCTTGGGCTAAGTCAAAATAAGAGAAGAGTATTGAAATTCTGAAAATATATACCCTACAACTTGCACAAACATGAACCTTGAAACTTGGAATAGTAGAAGATACATTGAAATGCTCCTGTCTAAAATCTTTAGTATAAAGGAAAATAAAATTATAAGTGTGAATAAAGAGATATAAAAAAAATGAACACTGGTTTTGTAATTACTTAAGACTGCATAAAATAAAAAATATATAGCGAGGGTGCTTTATCACCTAGTGCCTTAGACCAACTGGTTTGGGAGTCACTACTAAAGTCTTAGGTATTACAAGACGAGGAATTACGTCTTAATGCACAAACACATTTTGTAATCGGTCGTTAGTACCTCAAGAAGTATTAACGGTCGCATGAAGGATGTGTGAGCTATTTCATCTAAAAATTCACCAATTAAAAGTACTTTGGACGATGGAGAAGAGTATAATAGCTTGATTTGAATTTCCAAGTGTAAGGGTGATACATACACACACGTAGGGGTATATGGTTGGGGTTTGGATAGGAATGAAAGATAGGGCTTATACCTTTAGTAGAGATGATAAAAATTCCTAAGTTGAGATGGAACCTTAGAAGGAAAATTCAAAAGATACTGAAAACTTAATAAATTTGCAGAACATATATGATCTTAAGTTAAATGATAAGTGAGCGTGAAAAATATGGGTTGATGATTTCTAAGTTGAAGATAATAGAATTTCTTGCTAGAACGCCGAATTGAAGAATGAAAGTCAACATGCCAAATTGATCGGATTTTGTGGGTAGTATCCGCTAAAAACCCTTAGAAGACAACACTCCTCCTACTAGGGACACCTAGAGGTTTAACGGCTTATTGCACGAGCTCAGTGCAATCGTGATTCCCTGCGAAAGTGAGATTAGGATTTTGTTGAGAATAAAAATGGTTTTGCTCGGGACGAGCAAAAGATAAGTTTGGGGATATTTGTTCATATAAGAATTTTGCATTATTATATTCCCCATTCTTAATCATATTGTAAATAAATAGGTGCTTTTGATCCATGTCTGCTAAATAGTTGCAGGTTACAGGTTCTCAGAACAAATACAGCGAAAATGGTGAAAAGACGCTATAAATGTGAGACTACGACCAATAAATAGATGAATCTGTATGATGTCGCCTGCCAGTTCAAGGAACAAATGAAGATCAATCAACAGTTCGATTGCACAACGTATGAGGGCAGCACAAGATTCAAGAATTCAACACGAAGCTAACGGTAAAAGTCCACAACATTCTGCACTGTGGAAATCCGGAAGAAAATAGAAGATATTCTGAGAAACCAAGTGAAGAAACCAGAAGTAAAATGCAACATGAAGCAGCCCTAAAGAAATGAGCCCAATAGCCCATCAAATGGCCGTGGAACCACGTCCAAACAAGGCTTTTGGACGCGGATCCGCGGCCGTGCAATGCACGTGTCGGTGGATAAGACGGTGCGTTGACCGGGTCTTCTTAGGGTAGATTTGTAAATTTATGAATGGATCAGAATGTAACCTAGGGTTTCCTGTATCTATAAATAGGAGAGCAAAAGGCCAATAATTCTGGTGCTTCTTTTTAGGAGCCTCTTTTGAGATGCCTCTTTTTATCTAGTTTAAAATTTTTAATTCCTGTAATTGTCAAAGAGTGCATCAATAAAGAAGTAAGTTTTTTTATCTTGCCGTAGTTATTTTAATTTCTTTTCTGCCCTAGTTATTTTTCTACCCTAATTAATTTCTTTTCTGCCCTAGTTATTAATTCCCTAATGAGTGAGTAGTTCCTCACTTGTTAGGGTTAGGTTTGGGGAAGGTTTGAGAGATGAAAATCTCTCACCCCTTTCTTGCCCGTTATACATTTTAAAGTAGGACTCTATGCATACATACACACACCGCTCACTACGGCACCCTATCCCAAGAGATAGCGGTGATACCATAGTTAAAGACCGGTTGTGTATGACTTTCATGAAGGTTAGGGTAAGAGTTAAGAAAGGACGGACAAGGACAAAAGGGAAGAGACCTAGTTTCTTCCCGATTGTGCTAATCCCCTTTGTTAATTATTACATTAACACCTAAAAGTTCTTAATTAGGGCAAAGAAAGCGGAGAGAATAATTAATTTTCCAAACCAACCTAATCTTAACCCTAGCAAGCTTTTTATAAACTTTTATCTCATTCTTAGATCTTAAAATAAAACCCAAAATCTTTTGGATTTAACTCGTTAAAACATAAAAAAAAAAAGGAATTCATCTCCCTGTGGACCGACCCGTACTCAACCGGCTAGCTACCAAGCGACACAGTTCTTGATTGCGGTTAATTCTTTGATCACAAATAGCATAAGCACTAAATATCTCACATAACAATCAATTGAGTATCAAGAAACTTCGATCAGATCGAGGAGGAGAGTACTTAAATACAGAGTTTCTAGATTTCCTAAAAGAGAATGGGATTCTCTTTCAGCTCACTCCTCCGTACCATAGTCATATAATTCGCGAATTATTCGGCTAATTCACGAATTTTTGATCAGCCGATTAAATCTCCGCCATTACCGAACGGGTCAAATAATTCCCGAATTAATCAAAAAAACAGCGAATAATTCGAAAAACAACGAATAATTCACAAAATCAAAATCTAGCATCTCATATATTAATTTCTTGCTCGAAATCCTTCCCGAACATTTCCCAAACACTTGTCGAATTTTTCTCGAATACCTACCGATTTTTCAGAATAGTTTTCCGAATCCGATTTTTTGACCTCACCGAATTATACCCAAATCACGAATTTGTGACTATGCTCCATACACACCGAAACACAATGTTGTCTCAGAACGGAAAAATCGTACCCTATTAGATATGGTATGCTCAATGATGAGTGATGCTGAGTTGCCACTTTCCTTTTGGGGGTATGCATTGGAGACTGCAATATATCTACTAAACAGGGTTCCAACCAAATCCGTGCCTACCACTCCATATGAGATATGGTATGAGAAGAGATCATCTCTTAAACGAGTTAAGATATGGGGTTGTCCTGCTTTTGTTAAAAAGCATAAATCAGACAAACTCGAGACACGATCGGTTTTGTGTAATTTTTTGGGATATCCTAAACATTCATATGGATATCTTTTTTATCATAAGGAGGAAAAAAGAGTATTTGTTTCTCAATATGCCACATTTTTAGAAAATGAATTTTTTACAACTGATACTATTGACAATACGGTAGAACTGGAAGAAATTCCAGAGCTATAAACAACTACTGATCATTTGGTTGAACCCGAAGTTGCGATAGAACCCAACGAGCCTCAGTCACTCCGTAGATCTCGTCCACCAGAGAGATACTATGATTTCCTCATTGATGGTGATAGAGAAGATTGCATCATGGATGATAATGACCCTACTAGTTTTCAGCAAGTTATCACAAGTAGTGACTCGGTGAAATGGCTGGATGCCATGCGATCCGAAATGGAATCCATGCACACCAACAAAGTATGGACTTTGAAAGTTGTACCTTCTGGAGTAAAAACCGTAGGATGCAAATGGATCTTTAAGAAAAAGATCGGTGTGGATGGACAGGTAGAGACCTATAAAGCTAGATTTGTGGCGAAGGGACTTCGTCAAAGACCAGGACTGGACTATGATGAGACCTTTTCTCCAGTTGCAATGCTTAAATCCATTCAGATCCTACTTATTATTGCTGCTTATTACGACTATGAAATCTGGAAGATGGACGTTAAAACTGCATTTCTAAATGGTGATTTAGAAGAATGCGGTTTTATGGATCACCCGGAAGGCTTCATTGACAGTAGGAGCAGCGAAAATGCATGCGTGTTGTTTAAATCCATCTATGGATTAAAGCAACCATCACGGAGTTGGAACATTTGCTTTGATGATACAATCAAAGAGTTTGATTTTATCAAAAACGTAGATGAACCCTGCATTTATAAAAAGATTGTAGGGAGTACAGTCACATTCCTCGTATTGTACGTGGATGACATTCTCTTGATAGGAAATGACGTTCTTATGCTACAATCGGTCAAACTATTCCTATCATAAAGGTTCTCTATGAAGGACTTGGGTGATGCCTTATGCATTCTAGGTATAAAGATCCATAGAGATAGATTTAAAAGATTGTTAGGATTGTCCCAATCTAGGTACATTAACACCATACTAAAGAGGTTTAGTATAGAAGATTCCAAGCGAGCTAATTTACCCGCTTGTCAAGGAATCACCCTCTTTAAAGACTTTTGTCCAAAGTCTGATGAAGAGAGGGCTCGCATGAATGTTATACCCTACGCTTCCGCTGTAGGGTCTATCATGTATGCGATATTGTCTACTCGCCCAGATGTAGCTTATACACTAAGTGTAGTAAGCAGGTATCAATCCAATCCTGGGAAGAAACACTGGACAGCTGTGAAGAATATTCTTAAGTACTTACGAAGGACTAAAGAAATGTTCTTGGTGTATAGAAACGGGAATATCCAAATGGAGGCCTTTACCGATTCCAGCTTCCAAAGTGATAAGGATGACAGCAAATCTATTTCGTGTTTTCTATTTACCCTCAAAAGAGGGGGCGTGTGTTGGAAAAGTTCCAAACAGGACACCGTTGCAGACTCAACGATGGAAGCTGAGTACATTACTGCAAATGATGCTACCAAGGAAGCTGTCTAGATGCGGAAGTTCATCTCAGAGCTTGGAGTAGTTTCAACCATTATTGATCCAATACTATTGTATTGTGATAATAATGGAGCTATGGCGTTGGCTAAGATACCCAGGTCCTATCAGCGTTCCAGACATATCCTGAGGCGATATCATCTGATCTGGGAGATAGTTGATCGTCGCGAGATCGAAGTTCGGAGAGTAGACACAAAGAACAATACCGCGGATCCACTCACCAAGGCCCTTCCATAGGTGCAACATAAGTGACTTTTTGAGATGTTGGGTATGAGATACGCCAATAATTGGCCTTAGTGCAAGTGGTAGATTGTTGGATATATGTATACCCTAGAAGCCATTATTGTATATTATATTGGATGCTTGGACATGTATATATATATATATATATATATATATAGGACTTTCTTGCTCGACATGATAGTATGCTATCTGGTTGCTCTTTATCCTGTCATGTTCACTTGATTAAGTTTGCTTTCTATTTGATACATATTGATAAAGCGCTTAGGATATTTGCTTGACCACCAAGACTATGATGCAGATCATACTAATGGGGCATGTGTAGTCCACAAGCACATCTTTAAAAGTTCCCAGTCGATGGAGTGTCAAGATAGGGCATCAATATTCCAGAGTAGACTAGTGTATACATTTCTTGACCCGGTATAGGAGAAACGGATAATCCCACATCCATTGATGTTTGACATCAAAGATTGTATACAGGTGCTCATTGGAGACTGAGTACACTGAACGCACTCGTCGAGAACTCCTAAATGGTATTATACCTATCATCAATTAGCAGTTCTCTGGTGACACTTGTACAGGTTAGTCTGTAGACCCTAGATCGTTATAGTATCTTGTGTGCTTCCTACTGTGCTTTGATTTCGACCCTACCACGGCTCTATTGAGTCGTGCAAACAGGTGGATTTTTGGTACAGTCCCGAGACACATAGAGACAGTGAGCAATAGGAGGGGTTTCGTCTCTCCCGGTATTAGGAGTTGATGTTGTACCATGCGCGATTGGCTATAACCGCTAGTCCCTGGCCATGGCTGATGAGAGTTACTAATAAGTGTTATCAGTAGTTTCTCGATTGGTTATAGGCCACGCATCGACATGACTTATTGAGTTATTGGGGCTTGACGATTCTAATCCCAGACTCAATATGCGACATATCAGATGAAGAGACCGAACTGTACGGTAAGTGTTGCTTATTGGCTCTACGCGAGTTTGAACAAGTTTGCTTATTGATCTTCTGTTCGTACAAAACCTGGGTAGCCGTTACGTCCAGCTAGTACTGCTGATGGCTTGTGAGTATCTGATATGATCGTTACCTACTACTAGCGTATTGATGAGTCTTAAGAGTCCTACATATGGGCTTTCCGAGCTCAAGCGAAATGAAGTGGGCACATATGGAGATATGTGCGGGAGCTTGATTAACTACGAGTACATGATACCGTATTTAATCTAGCGATTTTTCTTTTCATATTAGTCAGGTTATATATGATATGACCAGATTATTAAATCAAGTGTTGATTTAATAATTGACTAATTACTTATTATAAATCCTTTCTTTATAAATGATTACACACACACACAAATATATATATATATATATATATATCATGGTAGATGATACATAGAACATGGCAATGTAAGAATCACATGGAAAAGGATATTTGAGATATTTGATAAATATAAACAAATAAATACAAAATCAAAGAATGAGTCATGGCTTCTAAAAGTTTCTACAAGACTCTAGTGACCATGACTCACTCTTTCTTTTTGTTTTATTCATTTATTATTGTCAAATCTATCCATATATCTTATCTCCAAGGTTCACTTCACCTTGCCAAGAGTTCATTCTCCTTCTCTTATCTTTTTAGATATTTTTCTAGGCTAGAAAAATAGAAGAAAAAGAAAGGTTTTTATTGAAAAAAAATTCCACTTCATCAACCTATATTAGCTTAGCAAACTAGTGTAGGTAATTAGCTTTACTTCTTCTTTCTTTAGTGAAGTAAGAGTTTGAGTGTTTGGAGCTCCGTGGTGGATTATCGTAGACAACGAAGGTCTCAAGCAAAGTTGTTCCAACTTCATGTGAAGCCAAAAAGGAGCTCAAGGACTTCTTCACGGAGCCATTGAAGAGAAGGAGTGGTCTACAAAGGTTGTAGTTCTTTTCACTTAGATATATACATCCTTTTCTTTTGCTAGTAACCCTAATCTCTAGTTTAATTCATGATTTAGTTAACTTAGCACCCAATAAAATTAAAATTACTCACCTCTTTAGGTTGAAACCCTTGATTGTGGTGCTAAGATAGACTTACACATGACGAGGCCCCGTGGCGAATGCGAATGGCATAAGCGTACGTTCTATTTTCGTTTCTTTCTGCAATGATAGGGTTAAATGATGGGACCATATTAATATTGATTAATGCAAATAAAACAAGCCAAAGTTAAATCTTTGGAACAATTTCAAAACCACTCGGTTTTCTTAAAAAACAACTTTTAAATGCGGAGCCTAAACCACTCCTTTTTAAAGCTATCATGGTTCCTTCGACTATATCAAGTTCATTATGTTCATGGTTTCGCCAAAACCAGCCGTAGCCCTCCGTCATTTCAGATGGGTATTCAGTAGTATTCAAGCTATGTATTTTGACCTTCGTCAAGGCATAGTGATTGGTAGCTGCTGGGTATTCATCTGTAGCATAGATAGATGCGTTGATTTGGGACAGTCGTACAGCTATTTTGGACTTCGTCAAGGGTTTGTATGAATGGGTTCAAATTAACCTGGACAATGACGGGTAGAACTTGACTTACGTCTTATGATATGTTGGCCTTCGTCAAGGTCATAAGAGCCTGGGGCAAAAATCCATATCGGGAGTTTCAAAGGAAAAGGAAACTTGCTAATTTTGCATACCATCTGGAGTGTGATGATTTTGGTAGAATTCCTTCAAAGTTGTCACACAATGATATTTGGATCCTAATCCCACCGTGAGTTATGTTACTCCTCAGGAGAGTTTTCACTAAAACAATCAATGCTATAAACCTAGTAGGTTCCTAGAACGGTATTAGTGGGGCTACTCTTCCAGGGAAAAGAGCTTATGTAATTAAGAAACTTCGCGAAGCATTGAAAAAACCTCCCTCAAGTACCAACACTATCCTGGACGAAAGGTTAAGAAAGAATTGTAGGATAAGATTAATCCTGACTAATTCTTCTTTTATGGTTTGAAAGAGAATTTAATAAACAGTGGGAGCCATCCTGTTTAGATAAACTAATACCAGTCTAAACTTGCAAGAGTATCATGCTGAGTGTTTTCTTCTCCCTCTCTTTGACTGTAGCGACCAAAATGACTGAGCTTAAGTTACTGCTAGATAAAAATAAATTGACGGAGCCAAACTATAAAGATTGGCTAAGGAATGTCTAGATGGCCATTACCTATGACAAGCTAGGCTACCTCTTTACTACCAAAACCCCTGCTGTCTCAGGTCCAGATTCCACTGTCACGGATGTTGAGATCCGTAAGACATGGGAAATAGATTGTGCGAGAGCCAAGTGCCTCGTGCTGGCCTCAATGGATAATGAACACCATAGGCGGCATGAGAAGATAGAATTAGTTTCTATCTTCCTCCATACCAAAGATTTATATGGAGAGCAATCTCGTATCGAAAGATATGAGACCTCAAAAAAATTGTTTGGCTGTCGGGTCATCTGTAGGAGACCACGTCCTTAAGATGATTAGCTACATTGAAGAGCTCACGTACCTTAGGACCACGTTGGAGAACGAGTTATATATAAACTTGATTCTACAGTCCCTCCCCTCTACCTACATCCAGTTTATCTTGAATTTCAATATTCAGGATAAGAAAGTTTCACTTCCAGAACTTCTCAACATGTTGAGGAGTGTAGTGGGCATTCTACAGAAAATCAGGGAGACACCCGCTCTGCTTATTGGGTAATCTTCCTCTTCTAGATCCAAGACGAAAGCCAAGGGAAAGAAGAAGAAGACCCCCACCAAGCCGAAAAGTGGTGTTAGTAAGGTAGAGGGAAAGGGCAAGGCAAATGTTTTGGGGCCGACAGTAGGGAAGGATGAATGTTTCTATTGTCACAGGAAAGGCTATTGGAAGAAGAATTGCAGGGCTTGGAAAGCCAGAAACCAGGATTCGAAGCATGTTGTAGCTTCGGCTTCAGTTGTGTTTATGATTGAAAACTGTCTCTCAATTAACTCTACTTCCTGGGTAATAGATACCGGATCAGAATCTTATATCTGTAATTCATTGCAGGCTCTGAGAAACCGTAGAGTTATCAAGACAGGTGATATGAATCTCAGGGTTGCTAACGGAACGAGCGTGGATGCTGTATCCGTAGGTGAATATCACCTAGGATTGACAAGTGGGCAGATTTTGGTTTTGCGTAACTGTTTTTATGTACCTAGTTTGACATGTAATATCATCTCTGTATCTTTACTATCTAAATAAGGTTATGATTTTACATTTGTAAGCAATGTCGTCCACATCCACCTTAATCATGGTTTGATTGGGTCAGGTATACTAGACAACGGTATATACGTATTAAACCAACAGCAGGTTTTCAATGTCCAGAACACACTTAAAAGAAAGTCTCCAGAATTAAATAAGGCTTTCTTATGGTATTGTAGACTGGGTCACATCAATGAAACACGGTTGACAAAGTTATATAAAGAGAGATATTTGGATCCGTTTGAATATATGTCTTATGCAACTTGTCAATCATGTCTTAAAGGAATGATGAAAAAGACTCCGTTCACTGGACACGAGATAAAAGCAAGTGAGCTCTTGGGACTCATACATAGCGACGTGTGTGGTCCAATGTCTACACATTCAAGAAGTGGTTTTTCCTACTTCATTACTTTTATGGATGATTTCTCAAGGTATGAACATATATTCTTGATGAAACATAAAACCGAGGCCTTTGAGAAATTCCAGGAATATAAGAATGAATTGGAAAAACAAATAGGCAAAAGTATCAAGACACTTAGATCAGATAAAGGTGGTGAATACTTAAGTGCCGAGTTCCTGGATTACTTAAAAGGGAATGGAATTCTCTATCTGCTTACTTCTCCATATACACCTCGACACAACGGTATATTGGAAGGGCAGAAGCATGCCTTATTGGATATGGTACGTTCCATGATGAGTAACGCTGAGTTACCGCGATCCTTCTGGAGTTATGCACTGGAATCTGCTGCACATCTTTTGAACAAGGTTACTACTAAGTCTGTGCCTACCACACCATATGAAATGTGGAGTGGGAAGAAACCCTATCTTAAGTATCTAAAGATATGGAGATGTCTAACTTTTGTCAAAAAGCAGCATGTGGACAAGCTCGAGGCACGCTCTGTACTGTGTATGTTTGTGGGATACCCAAAGAACTCCAGAAGGTATCTTTTCTATTACGCGGAGGAACAAAAGGTCTTTGTTTCTCGGCATGCTCACCTTTTGGAAACTCAATTTCTTAAAAAAGAAATTAGTGGAAGCACAATAGAACTGGAAGAAATTCCAGAACCACAAACTATTACTGAAAGTATGGTGAAACCAGAAGTTTCAAAGGAACCGGACATTCCTGTGCCACTCCGCAGATCTAGTAGGTAGTCTCATCCGTCCAAGAGATACTACGATTTTCTCATAGATGGGGATCGAGAGTATTACATCATCAACGATGATGAGCCAACTAGTTTCCAGCAAGCCATTAAGAGCAGAGACTCGGTAAAATAGTTGGATGCAATGCGGACTGATTAGTCTGAAATATTACACATTTGAATGATTATTTTCCCTACTATTGTTATGTTCTAAAAAGTGTTTATTGTAATTATAGAACATATGAGGGTTTATGTGTGAAAAGTTTATTATCATATGTTTCTACATTATAATTAACATAATGAGGGAAAATACATGCGTATAATATTTATATAAAATATTAGTAATTAAAATATGCATATCATATCAAATATTTCTAATTAATATTCTTAAAGATTTAAATCATATAAAATGGTTAGAATAATATCTCAAAATAATACCAAATACTACTAATAATATTACTTGAGATATTGTGCAGATATTAGCTCAGGTCTGGAATCCAAGTGACCCGAGATGTCGGAATCAAATCTGTCGAAATATTGAAGCAAATCATAAGATCTAGAAATGGTAAAGACTCAGAGTAAGATTTGCAGAATATAGACATCTAAGAGTTCTCCACATGTCAACATGAGAGAGACAAAAAAATCCTAAGTCCTGATGCTACTATGTAGCCGCGGTTGGGCTGCCAAATAGGCATATACGCAGTGGATCCGCGGTGGCTTTGTGGCCGTTAGATGAGATATTTAGTGGCTTGGATCGTGACTGCATATCTTAACCTATGGAATCTAGGGTTTCTAGTTTCTGTGGCTATAAATAGGACCGAGAGCTTCATATCAAAAAAGGATCAAAACCGAAGAGATCAAGAGGTCCAAAGCGATCCACGCATTCAGGTGATCATCAGTTAGTCATCTACCTCCAACAAGAGAGAGAGAGAGAGAGCGCGCAAGAGCAAAAACTAGGGTTCTTTGTAATCTACTTTCAAAAAGGAGAGTTGTATAAAATATTTGATTAATGAAGGTAGTGTTTTTATTATTCTTTTTTCAATTACTTTCCGCACTTAATTTCTGCACTTAATTTCTGCATCTTAATCATGTTTTCATTCTTCGATCTTTCTTTCAAATCTCAAACCGTGAGCGAGTAATTCCTAGCTTGCTAGGGTTTGTAGGCTAGGGTAGATCAATAGATGATAAAATCATTTAACTTCTTTTATACATTTTAAAGTCTATAAACTTTAGCAAAATAAATGTTAGCATCCTTATCGGGTGCACTACCAATTTATTGCTAGTCACGACCACGATTCGAGATCTGTTTAACACTTGTTTTGATAAAGGCTAGACATGAATAGAGATCAATGCAAAGACAAAGGTTAAGAGTGGGGAAACCCTATTTTCTTCCAAAAGAACCCTAATCTACATTCATCACTATCAATCTATTTTTAAACTATTAAAAGATAAAAAGAGTCATTTTTAATTATTCATCCATTACTACTAAGTCCTATGAACCCTATAAGCCTTCTCTTCTTAAATTCTATATCTGTAATGACAAACAATTACTCTTCTTCAATCAACTCATCTAAAGCAAGAAAAAGTTTCACGGTTCCCTGAGGACGACCCGTACTCATCGCGGCTAGCTACTAGCGACACCGTCTTGATTGCGGTTACTTTATTTACAACACTTCTCTTAAAACAGATCAATCACGGACCGAAATGGAATCCATGTACACCAACAAAGTATGGATTTTGGACATTGCACCAGAAAGGGTAAAACCCGCAGGCTGCAAATGGATCTTCAGAAAGAAGATTGGTGCAGATGGACAGGTTGAAACCTATAAGGCTAGACTTGTTGCAAAAGGTTTTTGTCAAAAACCTGATTTGGACTATGATGAAACCTTTTCTCCAGTGGCTGTGCTTAAATCCATTCGGATCCTTCTTGCTATTGCTGCCTTGCATGATTATGAAATTTGGAAGATGGACGTAAAGACCGCTTTTCTGAATGGAAATTTGGAAGAGTGTGTTTATATAGATCAACCAGAGGGTTTCATAGATAGTAGGAGTAGCGGAAGAGTGTGCAAGCTGCTTAAGTCTATTTATGGATTAAAGCAGGCATCACAGAGTTGGAACATCTATTTTGATGAGACGGTCAAAAAATTCAACTTTATCAAAAATTCAGATGAACCATGTATTTATAGTAAGATTGTAGCGAGAATTGTGGTATTTCTCATCTTATACGTGGATAACATTCTCTTGATAGGAAATGACATTCTTATACTACAATCAGTCAAAGGATTCTTATCACAAAGGTTCTCCATGAAAGACCTGGGTGATACCTCCTACATTCTGGGGATCCAGATCTATCGTGATAGATCTAAGAGAACGTTGAGACTTTCACAGTCCAGGTATATCGACACCATACTGAAAAGATTTAGTATGGAAGTTTCTAAGCACGGTAATCTACCGGCTTTTCATGGGATCACCCTCTCCAAAGAGATGTCTCCCAAGACTGATTTAAAAAGGGATTGCATGAGTATTATAACCTACGCTTCTACGGTAGGCTGTATAATGTATGCGATGTGTACTAGACCAGATGTTGCATACACAATGAGCATAGTAAGTAGGTATCAGTCAAACCTAGAGAAGAAGCACTGAATAGCAGTTAAGAACATTCTCAAGTACCTGAGAAGGACTAAGGAGAAGTTCTTGGTGTACGACAGTAAAGGCCTCCAGATCGAGGCCTTTGCCGACTCCAGCTTTCTAAGTGATATGGATGACTCCAAGTCTATGTCGGGTTATGTATTTACCCTCAATGGAGGGGTGGTCTGTTGGAAGAGCTCCAAGCAAAACACCGTTGCTGACTCGACGATGAAAGCAGAGTATATCGGTGCATATGACGCCGTGAAAGAAGCAGTCTTGATGAGGAAGTTCATAACAGAACTTTAGGTGGTTCTATCCATTGTTGATCCGATACCTTTGTATTGTGACAACAACGGGGCTATAGCTTTAGCGAAGGAACCCAGGTCCTATCAGAAGTCCAGACATATCTTGAGGCGGTATCACCTGATCAGGAAGATTGTGGATCGTCGGGAGATTGAGGTGTGGAGAGTAGATACGGAGAACAGCACGGCAAATCCACTCAAAAATGCCATCCCTCAGACCCAGTTCGAGAAGCTATTCGAGATGATAGGTTTGCGATATGCCAATACATGGCCTTAGTGCAAGTGGGAGATTGTTAGTGATATATGCCGTAGAGGCCATTATTATACAGTACTGGATTGTATATTACATTTTGGAAGCTCGGAATATACACGGATATAATACCAGTCTTGCTCAAAATGATAGTATGCTATCTGGTTTGATTCTATCTTAATATGTGTATATGTTTCATTTAACATATCTCTAATACATATTGACAGAGCCCTTAGGATCTTTACTTGACTACTAGCGTTGTGATGGCAGTCATACTAGTGGGGGCTGGGTAGTCTATAAGCACATCCTTATACCTGTCCGTAGTCGTAGGATTATCGAGACAGGGCATCGATACTCCAGAGTAGACTGGTGTATATGCTTCTCATCCCAGTTCGGGAGATGGCCTGTCCCACTGCCATTGGTTATCGGAGATAGTATACAGGTGCTCATTGGGTTATGAGTTACACTGAACGGACTCGCGGGGGAACTGCTGGTTGGTATTATACCTATCGTCAGTTAGCAATTCCCGGGTCACATGATTACAGGTTAGCCCGTTGGCTTGACATCACTATTCGTCTCGAGTGTGTTCCCACTGTACTTAGATCACTACCCTACTACAGCTTAAATGAGTCATGCAAACAGGTAGTGGTTGGGTGCAGTCCCGAAGCACTTAGAGGCAGTAGTGGTTAGATAGGATTTGTCTCTCCCGGTATTGGGGGTTGATATCGCGCTGTTTTCGGATAGCTATTACACAAAGTACCTGGCCAGGGCAAGCGAGATTTACTGGTAGGTACACCAGTAGTTTCTTAGGATGTATTGGGCTCTACTCTGACATGACTTATTGCGCTATTAGGGGTCTAACGGTTACCACCCTCTAGGCCCGATATGCGATACTCTTAGATGAGCAGTTCGGATTGTACGGAGATTGTCACAGATAGGCTCAGTAAGAGTTCGGATGAGTTTGCTCATATGCTAAGAGCTTGTATGTTAGACTTCGGAGGTTCGTGGGAAGATCACCTACACCTTATGGAGTTTTCATACAACAACAGCTATCAGGCAAGTATTGGAATAGTACCATTCGCAGCACTCTACAGACGAAAGTGTCGTTCACCACTAAGTTGGGATGACATCGGAGATCACGAACTCCTTGGACCCGAGATGATCGTGGCAACAGTGGACGTAGTTCGCACGATCAGGGAAGAATGCGTATTGCCCAAGACCGACAGAAGCATTGGGCAGATGAAAAGCACCGACATTTGGTGTTCCAACCTAGAGACCTTGTTTTTCTGAGGATCTCTCCAAACAGAGGAGTGATCCGCTTTGGCAAGAAGGGTAACCTAAGTCCAAGATACATAGGACCGTTCGACATACTCGAACGAGTTGGAGAAGTGGCATACCGTTTAGCACTACCACCCTCATTGGAAGGAGTGCACAACGTGTTCCACATATCCTAGCTACGACAATATGTGAGAGACCCCAACCACATACTTGATCACTCCGAGGTCACAGTACAGACGGACCTAACTTGTAAGCACCCGTTGAGATCCTGGACCGAAATATGAAGACACTACGGAACAAAGAAGTAAACTTGGTCCGAGTGATGTAGAGAAAGGATTTTCTAGGAGAATCAACATGGGAATGAGAAGAAGACATGCGTGCAAGATATCTTTACCTCTTTGAAAATTAGTCCATATGTAATTGTAAATTTCGAGGAAGAAATTTTTATAAGGAAGGTAGAATGTAACGACTCTGAATTTACTATACTGAATTTTCCATTTTAATGTACAAAAATGAGTTTTACAGACTGAGCTTAAGTTATAAGTTAATTTTGTTAAATAACAATAAGAAATAACTTGTAGCTCACTGGTAAAGCCTTTGCACTGCTGTGACATAGCCCCTGTGTTCGATTCCCATCAGACACATTATTTTTTATGAATTTTTCTTTTTAATTTTTGGAAGCCTAAAAGACTGCACATGCAATATACAGGGAAATGAAAAGTTCAGAAAAATCAAACATGTGCAAAATAGTTTAAATACAGACAAATACACGTGGCACGAATCTGGAGACTCAATGCCCTAGATCGACCGGTGGAATGCCCAATATGGCCGGCACCGATGGCTGGGATAAGCCCATTTGGCTCCGTGTTTTTCACACAAACCCCTTCAGCTACCCCTAACTCCTATGTACTGTTTGATTTCTCTGCAATCAAACAGAGACCCTTCATTTCATAATTAAACCACATTTTAATGCCTTTTAATCGACCATTTTATTTCCAAAATCCTACTTCTCCACTATAAATATCATCCCATACTTTGGCTCAGCACCATTCTGAAAATTATAGCAAAATTCTCTCAAAAAGTTCCTAAGTACAAGTGGAGTAAAGAGGAGTTAGCAAGCAAGCAACTTTCGGAGAAGATCGAAGCAAATTCCGGCACTCCCGAGACAATACGAAGCTCACCCCTATTCTTCAACCCTTCTTTAAACTCCCTAAACCATAAGTGCCTCACAATCTCGCTTCTTCTTGATTGAAATTCTATTTTTAAAACTTATATCGGTAAGTGGAGTTAATACCGATATCTTTTTCTAAACCCTAGAAAACTCCTTCTCCTTAATATTTTGTTCAATCTAACTTTTACACATCACCTGTAACCGTAAACCATAATATTTAGAATCAAATTTCATCAAAATTTCTCATGTGAAATAACAATAGCAGCACTTTTTCATTAAAATACCATGAACTTATTAAACACCTCTTTTCGTATTTGTTGAAACAATACCTTAGGAAAACTTCACGGGGTAACAACTATCCCACATGCACACTTGGTTTCATAGCACGATACTCATTGAATGTATTTTTGTTGCGAAGTATAATATTACGATAAAATACCACATAACTTTAAAAAAACCGGATTTCTTTTAAATCGATATTTCATATCCTTTGCGAATACGCATCTGCAACCCTCTTTAGAGGGCCCGCTAATGGATGGTGTAGATTATCGCACATCCTTGGGCTAGTAGAACGAGATGCAGACATCCTCACGGAGCATTCGATCTCGAAAGGATTGAAATACGGTTTTTAAGAAATACGAATTTTCTAAATAAAATAAAATTATTTTTTAAAATTAAAATTATATAAAATTAAAAATCCATATTTTCAAAATATAATAAATTTATATTTTTTCTAAAATGAAAAGATTAACAAATGTCAATAAAATACTTTCAAGATACCAAAAAGACAAGTTTTACAGTAAAATACCATGAACTTTCTAAGCTAAGTACTTATCACTAAAATACCCCAAATACGTAAAATCCATGATCATGACAACCTCAAATAATACTAATCACCCTCGAGGATTATTTTTTACTATATTAAAATATTTTTCATAAAACCCCCTCGAGTTATATAAAAACAATATTTAAGGACTTTAGTAAATATAGGTTTAAGCGGAATCAATTCTCTTGAGCCTCAGGGAGTCGGAGAAAGTGAGTGCTTGTCTATTTAAGGTAGACAACTTAACGGAGTTATCAATGGTAATTGTCTTAGACAAAGACACAAATCCTGTCGTCCATGTGCAGCAGTTACCGATAACTCCCGAACCTAATTCAAGATCTAAATCAGTTTACAAGTGTCTGACTCAGTCTGAGTCTAACTCAAACCTGAATCCAATTCAAACCCGAATCCAATATCAAACTTGAATACTTGAACATGAACATGAATACTTGAACTCAAACATCAATATCAAACATGTATACTTGACTTGACTTGACCGAACCATGGTTATGACTTGAATACTTGACTACTTGAATACTTGACTACAACCTGAATATGAATACTTGAAAATTTTGTATCCATGGTTTTGGAAAGTCTGATAATTATAATCTATGCAATACACTACGTGGGGATAAAGGGGTGGATTGGTACGGAATGTATATCGTGGCACGAGAGGTCACTTAAAAGACATCTACATGAATTCTCGTGTCGTTGTCCCGCGGGTTATGAAGGGGCCTTGTACTACATGTTACCATAGTCCATAGGGTAAGATGGACTCCTCTCGTATACATGAATACCTTCTGTATCAAGTTACAAACAACCACGTTATAATAACCACCATATACCTGTATAACTTACCTGCTCATTTACATTACTTGTTATATTCTCTTTCTTCTGTTGGGACTTACCGAGCGCTAGTTCGCAGACGACATTCATTTCTATTTTCTTTTTGGAATGTTCCGTAGGAGGACATGACTCTCAGGAGATCGAGCTGAGCCAGGAGGACTTAGATCAGCTTGCGACACTGCCTGACTTCTAGTTCCTTGTACTTACTTTCATTTTGTATGCCATTGTTTAGGCACTGCTTATATCATTATATCTTTTCATTTTCAAACAGTTGTATATAAAGGTGAATGTAAATAAAGTTGCTGTTATTTTATATCACTTGTCATTCTTGTTCATTTTATATATTGCTTAATTATGCTTAACATATTTATTTCTTAGTAAATATATTGCGGCTTGCCACGTCACCATATCCGTCTACTGGGAAGCGGGGCGTGACAGGTTTTGTTGGTGGCCCATGCAGGTCAGTTCTGCATGAAGTCTTAAGCAATATATCATAAGAATTATAAGAATCAGCAACCATACATTCCTTACATTTCGAATTTCTTGAATTTATCCTAACCATTCCTTTTCTATCAAGGTCATGGATTCTCCCAACAACACCAGCACGAACGTCAATGGCAACACCCCACCGCCTACTCTACCATCACCACCTACCGTTGCAGCTCCCATCAATGAGCAAACGGTACTTCTTGAGGCGATCAAGAGTCTCTTGGAGGGTCAGCAGCAGCAGACTGCTATCCTCATGCACCGTCCAGAAGCCGAGGTACCCAGAGTCAAGCAATTCCGGGAACTGCACCTGAAGCATTTCTCAGGAAAAGAGAGCCCATTGGAGGTAGAAGAATGGACTTAGTCTATCGAAGATGATCTGGTAACCGCTCAAGTGCCAGATATTACCTGGGTGAGAGTTACTAAGTTGCAACTCACCGACAATGCACGAGTTTGGTGGAAGGCTGAGGAGAGCCGTCTCGCACAACCGATAGAATGGAAAATATTCCGAGACCTCTTCGATGATAAGTAATTCCCTAAGACTGCTCGTTTCAATATGGAGCAGCAGTTCATTCATCAACAACAGGGCTCGATGTCGGTCAAGTCAGTGGATGAATGCGATACTGAGTTTACCATGCTTAGCAGGTAAGATATTGTCTCAAATTTAAATTCCTGATTTCATTCTTTACACTGCTAACATAAGATCGTAACAGGTTCGCTGCACATCTGATTCCTACTGCTGAGATCTGGGCACGACGATTTCAGCATGGGTTAGACCCGGAAATCCAAGATGCACTCGCTACAAGGGATTTCCCAACCCATGAACTTTCACTGAAGGCTGCCCGACGCTATGAGGCAGTTGTGAAGAAGAAGGGCAGACCGCAGACTGCCGGTATGAAACGCCATGCCACCCAGATGATAGGTGGAGCCTCTTCTAGGCTAACATTTGCACCTAGGAGACCGGGAAGTTCGTTTAACCGGCCTGGTCCAGACTTTTGTTTTTACTGCAAGAGAATTGGACACTTGGCGAAGGACTGCAGGCGTGCAAATGGCCTGTGTTTGGTTTGTGGCACATCCACTCACTCCATATGAGCATGTCCATACCGTTTCAACACAGCTCCAGCACCCCGACTAGTAATCACAGTCTAGCAGCGGCCAGCCATTCAGGCTCCTGCACCTCGCTTATCTCTCCCTGCACCCGCTCCACGTAGACTTCCTGCACAGCCTCAACGTCAGTTCCATCAGGAACAGAGAAACATGCCTGAAGGGCAGAGAAACATGCCCCAAGGACAGAAGAACGTGCCTCCAGCAAGGAGGAATGTACCCCGACGTCAGGCTTTTCTAATGACTGTCGAGGAGGCCGAAGCCACAGGCTAAGTCATCACTAGTATTTCCCAATCTTTTCAAATCTTTTCAATCCTTGTATATCTCTATAACTTTTCCTATATCTAAACCTAACCTCACACAACTTAGGTACTATACTAGTAACCTCCCTACATGCGCTAGCACTCTTCGACACTGGAGCATCACATTGCTTTATATCGCAACAGTTCGTCCGAACTCATGTGATTCCAGTTAAACCACTCGTATCCAGCTAGAATGTCAGTTCACGGAATGGCGTGTTGGATATAGTGCCCTCAAGTCAATTATTGTAATCGCAGGCATGCATTTATGATGATTGAGGGAGGACCTATACGGATAGAATAATCTTACTCAAAATGATAGTATGCTATCTGGTTTGTCTCTATCATCATGTACATGCATTATGTGATATTACAGATCAATATTACATGTTGATAGAGTCCATAGGATTCTTGCTTGACTACCAGCATTATGATGGCGATCACATACGTGGGAGCTGGGTGGTCTATAAGCACATCCTTAAATGTCCCTAGCCGAGAGAGTATCGAGACCGAGCATCGATACTCCAGAGTAGACTAGTATATACTTTTTGAGACCCCGATGTGGTGCGGTGGCCGGTCTCACAAGCCATTGGTGTCAGTTAGTCACCTAAGATAGTATACAGATACTCATTGGGTTATGAGTTACACTGGACGGACTTGCCGGGAACATGCTAGATGGTATTATACCTATTGTTAGATAGCAGTTCTTAGGTGACATGAGTACAGATTAGTCTGTCGACCCGAGGTCATCATTTGTCTCGTGTGAGTTCCCACTATGCTTTGATTACTACCCTACCACGGCTCAAAAGAGTCGTGCAAATAGGTTTTAGTTGGGTACAGTCCCGAGCCATATGGAGGCAATGAGCGGATTGTCGGGGATTCGTCTCTTCCGGTATTGGGGGTTGATGTCGTGCTGTGCACGGGTGTCCATCATCAGAAATCCTTGGCCAAGGTAGACGAGAATTACTGATTTGGATCAGTAATTTCTCAGTGGGTGATGGGCTTCACACCGACACGAAATATCGCGTTATTAGGGGTCTGATTTTATCCACCCCCTAGACCCGATATGCGATACTCTTAGACGAACAGACTGGACAGTACGGAGATTGTCACAGACAGGCTCAGTAGGGGTTCGGATGAGTTTGCTCGTCGGCCTTCCTTTCGCTCAATACCTGGGCAGCCATTACGTACAACTAGTGCCGCTGACGTGCTTTTGGTTAAACCCACTGCCAGCGTATTGACGAGTCTTTAGAGTCCCACATAGAGGGTTTTTCCGGTTCATGCGACATGATGTTGATGACGTATGTTGGTACATACAGATGTCCGATTAAATATGTGTACAGGTTACACACACTTTAATTGGATGGTTGATAGTACTAGCGGTTTAGGATTAAGCCGGATTATTAAATCAAGTTGTGATTTAATAATATATATATATATATATATATATATATATATATATTTAATATATGTATTCTACTATTATTGTTCACTATTCATTTTCTCTCATAGCTACTCGTATTTTTATACGAATACGCGTATATGTATTTCAATACGTATACCGGGTTGTATTCTGTATTGATACGGAATATCTTCTAGAAGATGGACACCTTATTATATGATTTTCTTTTTAGAAAATCATTTGGAAATGGGGTGGAGGGTGAGGTGGCATGATCATGGTCTGAAGTATGCAGAGAGGTATGGCCTTTGATTGTTTATTTGTAAAAATGTGTGAGATATTTTTTGCATGGTTGAAAAATGAGGAGCCATTCTTTTTACATGCCATTCATTCATACTCTCTTGACTCTTCATGCTTGAGAGCTCTTCTACACATAGTTCATTTTTTTTCTTGAGTTGCTCATGCCTTGGTTTTCCTTACCTCCTCCTCCTTCTTCTTTGGTTGCTCACTTGAGCATAAGAAATGAGAGAAAAAGATAGTGAAAAATTGCTACATCCCCACTCTCCATTGCTAGCGATATTAGAGCATCGGTTGCTTCACTAGGCAAAGATGGAGTCTGCATTGTTTCCCTCAGGTGGAACATCTTCGGTAAAGGAGGACCGACTTGCAACCGCGATCCGGAGCACTTGAAGAAAGCTTGAGAATGTGAGTATTCTACACATAGTAGATTAGTTTAGCTCACTAGGTTTTGTTTGCAAGTTCTAGCTATTAGTTCGATTCTTGGTTTGGGAATTTTGGCAAACTAGAAATTTTTTAAAATCCATGTTTCCATTGCCGAAAATTAGATTGCTAGTGTGCCTAGATTCTCAGCAGTGGTATCAGAGCCATGCTAAAAGCTAGACTTGTTTGCACTAGTTTAAAGTTTCGATCGACGGAATTTTCCGAATTGTATTTCCAAAAATACCGCTTGCTGTTCGAATTTTAAAGATGTTCAACAAATTTTCTGGATGCATTATAATTATGTGCAGGCAAAATTAAAGCTGAGAAAAAAATTTGGGCCCCTAATCCAAAATTCGGCCGCGGAACAGACGTAAAATGGCACATTTGGCGGCTGAACCGTGGCCCTTTTTGGGCTACAGTGCCCCAAATTTTTTCTAGGACTCTAGTTCATGGAAATATGATTTTTGGGATATTTGGTTTTGGTCTAGATTTTTTTTTGTACTGGTTTGTATTTTGGGGGCCAATGCGGAAAGTTTTAATCTATCAAAATTTTAAATTTGTGTTTCACTGAGAATTTGTTTCTGCGACCCTGAATATCATAGCACGGTATAACCCGACTGGTTGCTATATGCACAATCAAACGGGTTTATGAACATGATATTCGCGTTGATATTCTGTGTTGCTCTTTGATTATGCTTATGTTGGATTTGTCGTGATTGATAGTCCGGTGTACGTAGTATTAAATATAATTCTCTGTGATGTAATAATGTATATTCATATTACTTTGCGAGCGTCCGACATGTGGACTGCCGTCATCGCAGCTTGTATTATTCTTTGGGGCGCGTCCAGGTTGCGGACGTAGTCACCTTTGTATATTCTGTTTTTCATTACATGCACTAGGATTACCTTGTGGCGAGGAGCTTGAGTAGCCGGATTCTAGAGGGCAACGGGTCTCCATCTCTGTTCATCATAGAAAACTGCATTTTAATACCCTCATTCATGATCTATTTTGTTATTTATCGGTACTTTTAACCAGGTCTGCTCAGTAATTATAGATTAAAGGTGTTCGTGATAAAATACTGTAAACACATTCAAAATCACGGATATAATGTTTGGGAGCCGACACTGCAAGCAAACCAGGAAACCGACCGATGTCCGATTAAAGTCTGCACAGCATATGCATATATTTAATTGGACACCTATATATACTAACATACCTCATGTACACCATATCACCTGAACTGTGAAAACCCTCTGTGTGGGACTTTAAGAACTCATCAATACGCTGGCTGTGGGTTTAACCACAAGCACGTCGGCGGCACTAGCTGTACGTAACGGCTACCCAGGTATTGAGCTAAAGGGAGGCTGATGAGCAAACTCATCCTGAACCCCTACTGAGCCTGACAGTGACAATATCCGTACAGTTCGGTCTGTCCATCTAAGAGTATCGCATATCGAGTCTAGGGAGTGGATAAAGTCGGAACCCTAACAACATGACATTTAGTGTCGGCATGAAACCCATCACCACCTGAGAAACTATCGATCCTGGATCGGTAATTCTCGTTCACCGTGGCCACGGATTTCTGGTGATGGCCACCCGTGCACAACGCGACATCAACCCCTAATACCGGGAGAGACGAATCCCCGACGATCCGATCACTGCCTCCATGCGGCTCGGGACTGTACCCAACTAAAATCTGTTTGCACGACTCCTTTGAGCCGTGGTGGGGTAGTAATCAAAGCAAAGTGGGAACTTACACGAGACAAATGACGATCTTAGGTCGACATACTAACCTGTACACATGTCACCTGGGAACTGCTATCTGACAATAGGTATAATACCAACTAGTATGTTCCCGGCGAGTCCGTCCAGTTTAATCATAACCCAATGAGCACCTGTATACTATCTTAGGTGAACAAACTAACACCAATGTCTTGTGAGACCTGGCCACCGCCCCTCGTCGAGGTCTCGATCAGTATACACTAGTCTACACTGGAGTATTGATGCCCAGTCTCGATACTCCAACGACTAGGGACATTTAAAGATGTGCTTATAGACCCCTAGCTCCAACGTATATGATCGCCATCATAATACTGGTAGTCAAGCAAGAATCCTATAGGCTTTATCAACATGTAATAGTGATGATAAAGACAAACCAGAGAGCATACTATCATCTCGAATAAGACTGTTCTACCGGTATAGGTCCTCCCTCAATCATCATAATCACCTACCTGCGATTACGATAGTTGCCTTGAGGGCACTATAGCCAACAATATGATCTCCATCATAGTCCTAGTAGTCAAGTACACAACCTAAGGGTTTTATCAACATGTGAGAGTAAGACAACATCACATATATAAGTCAACATGTTAAGATAAAAAGCAACAAGATAGCATATTATCAAGTCGTGCAAGAAAGTCCTCTCTCTAAATATCCAAGCATCCACTATAATATACATCACATATATAATAATGGCCTCTAGGGCATACATATAACTAACATGTTCCGTTCTTTATTATAATTTTTATAAGACTGAACAGGAAATAAGGGAATATCCGGATTCGCACGCCATCCAAACGAAGAATAACCATGTTGATGCATCTTCTTCAGGTGTGTTTGTTATCAAAAACCGTTTCTCAGTTCACTTTACATCTGTAACGTTTTGAAAATCGTTTCGGTGAAATTTCGAAAAATCGGTAAAATGAGGAGGTTTTCTGTATAAAATCAAAATACAAATATCTTATTATAAAAATTAAATATACATATTCTAGCTATGTAATTGCTATTATTTGGTGTTTATTGAGCCGCTGGTGAAATTTCAAATTTTCTGAAAAAATATTATTTTATTATTATTTTAAGTCGTCACTAATACATTTAATTAGGGAAAATTACAAATTGGAATGAGTTGAAACAAATTTTGTGCATCATAAAACATTAAATAAAATTTTATCATGTGGTTTTTGGAACGAAATCATTTGCCAAATTGGTTTAGAAATTATTGAAGAAAAAAGGCTTTTTTTAGCGTAAATGGATGTTTGGGGTATTGTATTTATCATTTTTCATCACCCCACAGCCTTACCCACACCCACACATCCCCATTCACTTCTCCCCTTGGCTGAATTCAGCAGCCCCCTCTCTTGTCCCCACTTGGTTTGCAAAAGAAAGAAAAGAAAAGAAAATTGTAGAAAAATGGAGAAATAAGGTGGACCTTTGACCTTGAATTGACTTTGACTTCTTCCCCCACTTTCTCTACCTCCCTCTCTCTCCTCTCCCACTCCTAATCAGCCGACCCCCCCATCCTCCTACAGCAGCAACAGCCCCCCCATTTCCCTTCTCTTTTCTCTTCAAACTTCATTAAAAATTGCCTCAAATCCATCAAAAAAAATCCCAAAACCCAAATCCGACTCCTACCCATTTTAGCTTAGCTCGTATAGCATGGATCTTTGTGAAAAGAGAGCATTTTGGGAGGCCATGGATACTTGTGGATCTTCAAATATTTTTGGGTATAATTCTAAAACATTTTGCTTAATTTGTTACTAACTTCTTAAAGCTAATTTAATTAAGTGTTAATTTGGTTTATGTGAGTTTAATTGCATGATTAAAGATTTCAAGTTAGGGTTTATTGTGGAAATGAGTTGTGTTTGATTGTGTATGGTTTAGTGAGGTGGATTAACATATTTAGTTTTGTAGAAAACTAATCTAGTTGTTAATTACAAGTTGTTATTTGAAAAATGTCCAAATTAAGCTTTTTATTGCAAACTAGTTTTTTTGATTTAATTCGAAATATGAGATTAAAAATATGGTTAGGGTTTTTATCATATTATTAACTTTATTATGTGTAGTTTAACACTTTAGTTCATGGAAATCCAACCTAAATTGTAGTTTGTGCATTTTTTCTATGAAATTGTTAAAAAGGGTATTTTGTAAACTAGAATATTAGGGTTTTTGGAATTTAATGAGATTAAATTCCGGAAATTGTTTCTATGACTTATTTAAGATATTTAATAAGTATATTGGCCGCTACATTCATTTAAACATCATGTTTTGTACAAAAACGGCGAATTGTGCTTGCTAGATTTTCGGAAAAATGACTTTTTAAGTGAAATTGGGGTTTTTGTGAGTTTTAACCTAGTTTATATTAAAATTAGTGTTCGTGAATGTGCAAATGAGTATGATTGGATTTTTTTTGATGGTTTGACGTTTGTACATCGACATCGAGGGTTGGTTTGACTATTCTTGCATGCGTAGGCGATAGGTTTGGACATATGCGTGATACGCGTGCCGATTTGATTTTCGTATGCCGTTTCGATTTGGAATTTAGTTTTAATGCGATACGGTGCGTTATGATATGTAGGTACCCCATGCGGACTTCGAGACGACAAGCAAGCGCGTGGCGACGTCGGCACCGGCGAGCGAGGACCAGGTGAGTAGATTTATATCTACGGGGTGAAGTCGGGTGGATGGCGTATAGCACCCCCGCAGTCCGTGGTGGTGTATACGGATGCGTATACACACCAACAATTATTATATGTTATTTGGAATTAATAACGATGTTTAGGATGGATATTGGTGTGTTGGATTATTTTAATGTTGCGAACCCTAGGGTAGTGTTGCACTACACATACATACTTGCATACATTCCTATTTATATGTGCTCATGGGATTCTTTATAATTATGTGTTCATATGGGTATGGGACTATGTGTTCACATACGGATTTGAGGATGATACTTGGGATTGAGATGAGTCGATGAGATTGAGTCGAGGCCGTGAGATCGGTGATATGGCAGGGTTCGTATTTGATATACGACCTGATGTTTTAGCGGGTCCTTTGACGTAGTTTTCACACACGTGCATGCATACTTAGGTGGTATCAGTATTGTACTAGACAGAGATCAGTACCTGGATTAGGATATTTGATAAAGAAGATACCAGATGGATAATGTGATGAACATGATATTGACCCGTACCCAGATTTGGGGATGCCGTACGGCGGATTTACGTACGAGCTATATATTGATGATTGATCCACACTCTTGACTTGGGATGTCTGATTATAGATATGGTGTCGGATATAATATTAGTGAGGTGGGATCACCGACTATATATATACAGGTATGTATACGTATCGACTCAGATGTTAGGCGGTTTCCTTACCTGTAGTCCAGCTGGTTAGCTTAGCCCTTTAGTTTAGTTTAGTTGTTAGATTAGATTCGATTCTTACCTATTTCAAAAACTAACGAATCGTGGGTACTTTAAAAGACAGCCCAAGGGATCCTACGGAGATTTCAAAAGACGTATCTTTTCATAAAAACACCGTAGCCCCTATTTTCAAAACCCCATGATTCGTGTTATTTCAAAAGGCACCATTTGTAGGACTTATATTAGATTAATGCAGATTAGTTATAATTGCGTCTAGTTTTCAGCGTCCGCTCATTATTGCTGTTCGCTCTGCCTCGCATACTTATTTTGCTGCATATTCCATTATTGATATCATGCTGTTAGGACACCAGCACCATTACCGATGATGCGTATGTACCACGTACACCTACTTGCCGGCTCACTCACATCTTCATCGGTAATTGCCATGTCACGTACACTTTAGATGATATATTTGCTTGACTTAGCTTGTTAGCTAGTAGTTTTGACATGATATTAGTGTACTTCCCTTATATGCCATATTAGACATTGTAGTTATTACTTGTCGCTTCATGCATACTGTTATTCATTGTTATGCCGTATTCATGGATTCTCATGTTTATATTCATGGTTTTACATCCTATTGATGATTTCGGATTTCCATGATATTTTCTGGATTTGGAGGAAAACCGCAATATATATATATATAAACTGTTTTCTCTCTTTTAAAATAAAAAGTGCGGTTTTCCCATGATGTATGAGTCGTCTACCATGAGTTTGCTGATGGATTTCGAGACCCGATTCGAGGAGGCGGATGAACCGTTTCGGGTACATGGTGGACCCGGTAAGGTACCCCGGGGCAAGAAGCGCGTGATGATGACGATGTGAGCCTGGCAGGGGAGCACTACCTACCGGTGATTTTACCCGACGCGTCGGATATCCGGAGGATACCGTCGTGGTCTTGAGATGGATGGTAGGGGCCGGTCTGGACTGACGGCACTCTAGATATTGTGATTGAGACATTGAGATTTCGAGATATTGAGGTACAGAGACTGTGATACAGAGATATCGAGATATTGGGATTACGTTTTGTGCCGATGCTAGGCACTGTTTTATGCTGATTTCATTATGATACCTCATTTTAAAAATACAAAGGAAATCTCACTAAATTATGGAAACAGTTCTTCATTTACATGTATTCTGTTTTCATGCATTCATACCTCATTCATATGATATATTGCTACCCTTGGGCACTGACACGGGTACATGAGATTACATTCGGGTTAGATATTTTCCCTAGCCTTGTTATAGGCTGCTGGTTATATATATTTGAGGATGTATATTGATCGTATGACCTAGAATTGCGTCATACATGCGATTTCTATTCGTAGATGTTTTTCTATTCACGAGTTGGCAACTCACCCCCGTTGTGCCCCAGTTTCTTGCAGGTTTTGCCGTACAGGTTTAATTACGGCTTTGCGGGCTCAGTTTCATTCGGGTGACTTGCTAGTAGGTGGGTTTATTTGTATCGCACCCATCATTATATCTTGTATATCATTATTCTGTTGTATCTAGAAGTTCCATCAACCAAACATGTATTTATTTTTGAGATAGAGACCCGTGATGTTATTCTTTCGACCTTAGAGTCGTGTGTTTTATTTCTGTGGATTTCTGGTGGTTTTGAGTTTCCTTTTGAGTTTTGATCCTCGCCGTTGGCGTTGTATATTATATTGCTTGTGTGGTTGTGACCGTCGTTTGACGAAGAGCTAGCTCCCGCTTGGGGATGCCTTTTTCTTGATTTCGTATACTATTCATGTTGTATCCCGTTTGGGGGCCAGTATTTACAAAGGAGACTCTGCCGAAATTTTCAGTAAAATTTTGATGTTTTTAAAAAACCGCATAATTCGGCTTATGCTATTGAAACTACTTGCTTTAAGTTGGTTTTTCTTGCACTCTACTATTTTCTTGGTTTGGATTTCTGGGTTTTCGGTTTACTTAGATTACGTACGCCTCGAGACGTTCGTAGTTTAAGTGCCGGTCATGTTCCGTACTTTCGGGTCATGACAAAGTTGGTATCAGAGCGTTAGGTTTTACCTTCGGAGCGTAGGATGACCCTTGGTTGATGGAATAGGTGACTAAAGTAGAGTGACGTACCGTAGGTATGTTCCGCGGCATATTTACGATACGCTACTCCACTTAAGAAGCCTTAGGATGTACATTTTTTTGCTCAATATTATATTCATTCCGATCTAGCATCATCAGTACCAGTTATGGTTTTGCTGCCACGATTACGGGCAGGGAGAGCTACGGCTAGAGTTGAGGTCAGCATGAGCTCGTCAAGAACGAGGACTGACTAGGGCATGATTCCGGCGACACACAATTGCAGAGATGTGTCTTTTCATTGTGTCTTCGCGCCACGAGCGTTGGGTGGATTGCTGTATGAGATTACTCGGACGTGCCGATTTGCACTAGAGGATTGAGCCACTGATAGAGGCCAGCCAGATTTTGATGACCATTGAAGTATTGCTTACTCTTGATGATTGAGGCACCGTTCAGCGTGCAGACGAGCGAGCCAGTTATTGCTGCGATCGACGAGATATTGCCCCAGATGTTGGAGCTATTGCAGTACAGGTTGTACTAAGAGATGATAGAAGGTCGCTAGTCACCCGAGGATGAATGACTAGGACATATGGTTCGTTCGCCTACCCGATGAGAGGTCATCAGATAGATTGATTCCAGCTAGAGACGACTTCACGTGGAGACGTTGGGAGTCGACAGAGACGATCGAATGTCAGAAACCTATTATTCCAAGTTTAAAGTATTCGGAAGGGCATGCAGGCAATTCTATGGACCCTCTAGAAGAATGAAACCCTAACTCGACATAATGACCGTGTGAAAGCCTTTGAACCTTCGGGTTTGCGGCAGTTCCACGGCGCCATTAGTGAGGCTTGGGTTTGCCTTTCTACGGCTGGACCACCGATGCTGTGGTATGTACTCGATACTATTAAACTGTGCCCAAGATGTTGAGCTCTTGGGGGATTATGAGGTTTTGACGACTCGATCGGATGGCTCGACTTGATTCGGATGCTAGGTGGTGAGATGCATTTCTTGGGAGACTCCTGATACGAGGAGAGCCGTTAGAGCTCAGTCCATGCAGCCACGACGAGACGAGTCCGAAGCGGTCGACATTAGAGAAAAATGGAGTAAGAAGTTCGTACAAGATCTGGATATGATGACGTTCCCCTCCGCCGACATCAGAGATGCGATGCGCATGCCGAGGCAGAGTACTGGATATACCTTCCAGGAGGAGTCGCGATGGGTATGCGGCCGTTCCAGAGCAAGATGCAGATATAGGAAAGGACGATGACTTCCGGACAGTTGGCAGAGACGAGACATGGAAGAGACCGTGAGCAGGATTCCTTTTAGGACACTGCTGCAATGATACTTGCACCCAGGATCAGATGTGTCACGTACATTCAGAGAGCCAGAGGCCGACGCCAGTGATATGCTGTCTTACGAGTGGTCGCGATGATGGACCGAGAGATTGGTAATTCACAGTGAAGACCTTGACCCAGGAGTGGTCATTGTTACGCACACCAGCAGGCCAGAGTTCATGATCATCGACGAGACGTCCCACTAGGGACCGTGACAGTTGGCCGAGATTCTTAGAGGATGAGCTTGAGCGGTACTGTTCCGCCATTATTGATTTCGATGTTTTGGGTGATTTATTCTTATGATTTGATTTTGATGAATGAGGATTTACGATCTTTGCACAGTGTTGCACTTGATATCGTTTTCGTGCTTTAGTTTCACATGTTTGGATTTTACGGTTTTAAACAGTTGAGTTGATTTTGTGCGTATGCACGCACGCGATTCGGTTCCTGCACTCTGTATAGTTTATATATGCTGGCAGTGCAGTGACATGTATTTTGTGCACTTGGATACACTAGATTTCGATTTCGAGGGTGATGCTCGACATTTGTTTTGTGCATTTTATGCACCGGATTGGATTTTTAGCGCCTGTTGGGCGCCTGTTACGAGATGCGATTTGGTGCACACCAGATGCACTAATTCGAGATTTTTCGTGCATGTCAGATGCACCTGATTTTGCTGTCAGGCACACACGTTGCCTACGACAGATGTTTCGTGCACACCCGATGCACTTAGATGTTTCTGTGCGCATGTATGGCACATTCATGGATTTTGATTTCCGTGCGCACCAGACGCACGTAGCATTCATGTGCATATTTTGGGATTTATTTCGTATAGAGCAGTACGTTTTTATGATATTGCTATGTGTTTTCGTACTGAACAGGACTAGTCAGAGGACAGTACCTGAATATATTTTGCATGCATTGATAGTTATTGAAGAGATTTCCAAAAAGCGAGCTATAGCCTCAGTATTTACCTACGTGTCTGATATGACACGAAATGTTTAAAACAAGGAGACCCTTCTAAATTGTTTCCAAAATGGCGGAACGTACATTTCAAACAAAGGTATATATGTATATAGTTATTTCCTTATGATAGACGTCCGCCACTGTGCAGTGTTATACGCGTGTACAGCGACTTAAAGAGATTTGGCATCCATTTCCTTCAGATACTTACATATATAGATTCGATATTTACATGTATAGTTCCGAGTTATGTCATATTGGTTTTGATTTGGATTTGGCATTGATGTCTTCTCCATGACTCCGATGATTGCGGGATGCTTGACGGAGTTTTGATTTGAGTTATATGCTCATTTTTCAAGCGCATGCGCTGCGCTACGATTTGTTTTATGTAGTTACAATTTCGGAGCCCCGACGACTTGATGGTTTTTCATAGATGTTTTAGTATTTGGGGGAGTTTGAATTTAAATTCGGGGACCGAATTTCTTTAAGGGGGAAGATTGTAACGTTTTGAAAATCGTTTCGGTGAAATTTCGAAAAATCGGTAAAATAAGGGGGTTTTCTGTAAAAAGTCAAAATACAAATATCTTATTATAAAAATTAAATATACATATTCTAGCTATGTAATTGCTATTATTTGGTGTTTATTGAGCCGCTGGTGAAATTTCAAATTTTCTGAAAAAATATTATTTTATTATTATTTTAAGCCGTCACTAATACATTTAATTAGGGAAAATTACAAATTGGAATGAGTTGAAACAAATTTTGTGCATCATAAAACATTAAATAAAATTTTATCATGTGGTTTTTGGAACGAAATCATTTGCCAAAATGGTTTAGAAATTATTGAAGAAAAAAGGCTTTTTTTAGCGTAAATGGATGTTTGGGGTATTGTATTTATCATTTTTCATCACCCCACAGCCGTACCCACACCCACACATCCCCATTCACTTCTCCCCTTGGCTGAATTCAGCAGCCCCCTCTCTTGTCCCCACTTGGTTTGCAAAAGAAAGAAAAGAAAAGAAAAGTGTAGAAAATGGAGAAATGAGGTGGACCTTTGACCTTGAATTGACTTTGACTTCTTCCCCCAGTTTCTCTACCTCCCTCTCTCTCCTCTCCCACTCCCAATCAGCCGACCCCCCCACCCTCCTACAGCAGCAACAGCCCCCCCATTTCCCTTCTCTTTTCTCTTCAAACTTCATCAAAAATTGCCTCAAATCCATCAAAAAAAATCCCAAAACCCAAATCCGACTCCTACCCATTTTAGCTTAGCTCGTATAGCATGGATCTTTGTGAAAAGAGAGCATTTTGGGAGGCCATGGATGCTTGTGGATCTTCAAATATTTTTGGGTATAATTCTAAAACATTTTGCTTAATTTGTTACTAACTTCTTAAAGCTAATTTAATTAAGTGTTAATTTGGTTTATGTGAGTTTAATTGCATGATTAAAGATTTCAAGTTAGGGTTTGTTGTGGAAATGAGTTGTGTTTGATTGTGTACGGTTTAGTGAGGTGGATTAACATATTTAGTTTTGTAGAAAACTAATCTAGTTGTTAATTACAAGTTGTTACTTGAAAAATGTCCAAATTAAGCTTTTTGTTGCAAACTAGTTTTTTTGATTTAATTCGAAATATGAGATTAAAAATATGGTTAGGGTTTTATCATATTATTAACTTTATTATGTGTAGTTTAACACTTTAGTTCATGGAAATCCAACCTAAATTGTAGTTTGTGCATTTTTGCTATGAAATTGTTAAAAAGGGTATTTTGTAAACTAGAATATTAGGGTTTTTGGAATTTAATGAGATTAAATTCCGGAAATTGTTTCTATGACTTATTTAAGATATTTAATAAGTATATTGGCCGCTACATTCATTTAAACATCATGTTTTGTACAAAAACGGCGAATTGTGCTTGCTAGATTTTCGGAAAAATGACTTTTTAAGTGAAATTGGGGTTTTTGTGAGTTTTAACCTAGTTTATATTAAAATTAGTGTTCGTGAATGTGCAAATGAGTATGATTGGATTTTTCTCAATGGTTTGACGTTTGTACATCGACATCGAGGGTTGGTTTGACTATTCTTGCATGCGTAGGCGATAGGTTTGGACCTATGCGTGATACGCGTGCCGATTTGATTTTCGTATGCCATTTCGATTTCGAATTTAGTTTTAATGCGATACGGTGCGTTATGATATGTAGGTACCCCATGCGGACTTCGAGACGACAAGAAAGCGCGTGGCGACGTCGGCACCGGCGAGCGAGGACCAGGTGAGTAGATTTATATCTACGGGGAGAAGTCGGGTGGATGGCGTATAGCACCTCCGCAGTCCGTGGTGGTGTATACGGATGCGTATACACACCAACAATTATTATATGTTATTTGGAATTAATAACGATGTTTAGGATGGATATTAGTGTGTTGGATTATTTTAATATTGCGAACCCTAGGGTAGTGTTGCACTACACATACATACTTGCATACATTCCTATTTATATGTGCTCATGGGATTCTTTATAATTATGTGTTCACATGGGTATGGGACGATGTGTTCACATACGGATTTGAGGATGATACATGGGATTGAGATGAGTCGATGAGATTGAGTCAAGGCCGTGAGATCGGTGTTATGGCAGGGTTCGTATTTGATATACGACCTGATGTTTTAGCGGGTCCTTTGACGTAGTTTTCACACACGTGCATGCATACTTAGGTGGTATCAGTATTGTACTAGACAGAGATCAGTACCTGGATTAGGATCTTTGATAAAGAAGATACCAGATGAATAATGTGATGAACATGATATTGACCCGTACACAGATTTGGGGATGCCGTACGACGGATTTACGTACGAGCTATATATTGATGATTGATCCACACTCTTGACTTGGGATGTCTGATTATAGATATGGTATCGGATATGATATTAGTGAGGCGGGATCACCGACTATATATATACAGGTATGTATACGTATCGACTCAGATGTTAGGCGGTTTCCTTACCTGTAGTCCAGCTGGTTAGCTTAGCCCTTTAGTTTAGTTTAGTTGTTAGATTAGATTCGATTCTTACCTATTTCAAAAACTAATGAATCGTGGGTACTTTAAAAGACAGCCCAAGGGATCCTACGGAGATTTCAAAAGACGTATCTTTTCATAAAAACACCGTAGCCCCTATTTTCAAAACCCCATGATTCGTGTTATTTCAAAGGGCACCATTTGTAGGACTTATATTAGATTAATGCAGATTAGTTATAGTTGCGTCTAGTTTTCAGCTTCCGCTCATTATTGCTGTTCGCTCTGCCTCGCATACTTATTTTGCTGCATATTCCATTATTGATATCATGCTGTTAGAACACCAGCACCATTACCGATGATGCGTATGTACCACGTACACCTACTTGCCGGCTCACACACATCTTCATCGGTAATTGCCATGTCACGTACACTTTAGATGATATATTTGCTTGACTTAGCTTGTTAGCTAGTAGTTTTGACATGATATTAGTGTACTTCCCTTATATGCCATATTAGACATTGTAGTTATTACTTGTCGCTTCATGCATACTGTTATTCATTATTATGCTGTATTCAAGGATTCTCATGTTTATATTCATGGTTTTACATCCTATTGATGATTTCGGATTTCCATGATATTTTCTGGATTTGGAGGAAAACCGCAAAATATATATAAACTGTTTTCTCTCTTTTAAAATAAAAAGTGCGGTTTTCCCATGATGTATGAGTCGTCCACCATGAGTTTGCTGATGGATTTCGAGACCCGATTCGAGGAGGCGGATGAACCGTTTCGGGTACATGGTGGACCCGGTAAGGTACCCCGGGGCAAGAAGCGCGTGATGATGACGATGTGAGCCTGGCAGGGGAGCACTACCTACCGGTGATTTAACCCGACGCGTCGGATATCCGGAGGATACCGTCGTAGTCTTGAGATGGATGGTAGGGGCCGGTCTGGACTGACGGCACCCTAAATATTGTGATTGAGACATTGAGATTTCGAGATATTGAGGTACAGAGACTGTGATACAGAGATATCGAGATATTGGGATTACGTTTTGTGCCGATGCTAGGCACTGCTTTATGCTGATTTCATTATGATACCTCATTTTAAAAATACAAAGGAAATCTCACTAAATTATGGAAACAGTTCTTCATTTACATGTATTCTGTTTTCATGCATTCGTACCTCATTCATATGATATATTGCTACCCTTGGGCACTGACACGGGTACATGAGATTACACTCGGGTTAGATATTTACCCTAGCCTTGTTATAGGCTGCTGGTTATATATATTTGAGGATGTATATTGATTGTATGACCTAGAATTGCGTCATACATGCGATTTCTATTCGTAGATGTTTTTCTATTCATGAGTTGGCAACTCACCCCCGTTGTGCCCCAGTTTCTTGCAGGTTTTGCCGTACAGGTTTAATTACGGCTTTGCGGGCTCAGTTTCATTCGAGTGACTTGCTAGTAGGTGGGTTTATTTGTATCGCACCCATCATTATATCTTGTATATCATTATTCTGTTGTATCTAGAAGTTCCATCAACCAAACATGTATTTATTTTTGAGATAGAGACCCGTGATGTTATTCTTTCGACCTTAGAGTCGCGCGTTTTATTTCTGTGGATTTCTGGTGGTTTTGAGTTTCCTTTTGAGTTTTGATCCTCGCCGTTGGCGTTGTATATTATATTGCTTGTATGGTTGTGACCGTCGTTTGACGAAGAGCTAGCTCCCGCTTGGGGATGCCTTTTTCTTGATTTCGTATACTATTCATGTTGTATCCCGTTTGGGGGCCAGTATTTACAAAGGAGACTCTGCCGAAATTTTCAGTAAAATTTTGATATTTTTAAAAAACCGCATAATTCGGCTTATGCTATTGAAACTATTTGCTTTAAGTTGGTTTTTCCTGCACTCTACTATTTTCTTGGTTTGGATTTCTGGGTTTTCGGTTTACTTAGATTACGTACGCCTCGAGACGTTCGTAGTTTAAGTGCCGGTCATGTTCCGTACTTTCGGGTCGTGACAACATCCTGGGTATTAGATACCAGATCAGGATCCCACATATGTAATATGTTATATGGGCTAAGGAAAGGTAGAGAACTGAGAGAGGGTGATCATTCCATAAGAGTAGGGAATGGTGCAAATGTTGCAGCCAAAACAGTTGGCGAATATCACCTTGTATTACCAAATGGTATTACATTGATTCTGAACGAATGCTATTACATTCTGACCTTGATATTCAATCTTATATCAGTTTCTTTATTGAGTAAAGAAGGATATAATTTTGTAGTACAGGATAATGTTATGAACATCTTCCTGAATCAAAAGTTGATTGGATCAGACTCGTTAAATAATGGAATATATGTTCTAAATTAAATCACAGTTCTTAATGTACAAAACACACACAAGAGGAAGAGTTCAGAAATGAACGAATCCTTCTTGTGGCATTTTAGACTAGGTCATATCAATGCGACACGACTAGCTAAGTTACAAAAGGATGGATATTTGAATCCGTTCGAATTTTCATTTTATAACACTTTTCAGTCATGTCTCAAAGGAAAGATGACCAAAACTCCGTTTAGTGGACTCGGAGAAAGAGTTACGGGACTCTTAGGACTGATACATAGTGATGTATAAGGTTCTATATCTACAAATGCCAGGAATGGTTCTTCGTACTTCATTACATTCACTGACGATCTCTCAAGATATAGACATGTATTCCTGTTGAAGCACAAATCTGAAACTTTTGAGAAATTCAAAGAATATAAGCACGAAATCGAGAACCAAACGGGTAAAAGTATTAAGATCCTTCGATCTAATCGAGGATGAGAATACTTGAGCAATGAATTCCGGGACTATCTAAAAGAGAATGGGATTCTCTCTCAGCTTACTCCTCCCTATACACCACAGCACAACGGTGTATTAGAACGGAGGAATCACACCCTATTAGATATAGTGCGCTCTATGATAAGCACCGTTGAGTTACCTATTTCCTTTTGGAGATATGCACTGGAGACAGCAGCAGACCTGTTGAATATGGTTCCCACCAAATCTGTGCCAACCACTCCATATGAGATATGGAAAGGAAAGAGATTATGTTAAGATATGGGGTTGTCCGGCATATGTGAAAACATAGAATCTGGACAAGCTCGGGGAAAGGTCTTTTCTGTGTAAGTTTATTGGATATCCCAAACATTTGCGCGGGTATATCTTCTACCAAACCGAGGAACAAAAGGTGTTTGTTTCTCGACATGCCACCTTTTTAGAAAAGGAATTTCTTGAAAAAGAAATTAGTGGCGATGAGGTAGAACTGGAAGAAGTTCCAGCTATACAAACTGCAACAGAAAATTTGGTGGAATCAGAGCATTCAGTAGTTCCCAATGAACCCCAGCCTCTCTGCCGATTTAGTAGGGTTCCTCATCCACCTGAGAGATACTACGGTTTTCTCATTGATGGTGGGAGCGAGGATTGCATCATGGAAGTTGATGACCCGACTAGCTTCGAGCAGGCCATCACGAGTAGTGACTCTGTGAAATGGCTGGATGCAATGCGATATGAGATAGAATCCATGTATATCAACAAAGTGTGGACTTTGGAAGTTTCTCCTTGTAGGGTTACTAGGCACTCTAACAAGGGTTAAGAAAGCATCAACCATGCCCGATTAAAAGTTTATTCGTGCCTAACAACCCTAAACAAGATCTTTGCTAGAAAATTAGGGTAACACATTCTAGTAAAACTTTTTAACTCTAAGTGAATATGAAATACAACCTTTGTAGATTGGTCCTTCACTTCTAAAGCTCCTTGTTGTAGTCCCTTCGCTACGATCATCGAACTCCCAGACTCTCGGACGGCTCCATGAGAAAATTGCAACGGTATTGCTTGAAGTCTTCGAGGCCGAAGATGATCTACGTCGAGGGAATACGAACTCAAGCTTCTACTTCACTAACTAGAGAATTAGTGAAGCAAACACCCTAAACTAAAGTGCTAGTCTAGTAGAGAATGATGAAATAGGAAATGAGTACACTTTAGAATTTCTTTTCTCACTTTCATTCTCTCTCTTTTTCAAACCCTAGAAAGAAATTGAAGGAGGAAGAAGATGAGCTCAAAATGAGAATGAAGACTAATCAAGAGAGAGACCTTTAACCATGGGTGAGTTTATATCATATATAAACTCATGTAGAGACATAACCATGGCTAAATATATTGGTTGGGTTAATAAATATCCAAAGCAAAACAAAAAGGGTTTAATTTATCAAAGCACTCACAAGCTTCATGCATTTAACAAATATCCAATAATTTTGTATTTACTTTGAATATTAAAACCATACCAATATAATTATAATGGTATAAGTCTTATACATCCATGATATTTGCATCAACAACCATGATACAAAAAAGAACAAAAATAAATATATATCATTAACTTGTGCACAAGTGAGAAAAACAAATGCTTAAGTGAACCAATGTTAGTTAATGTAAATTAGTATATCTACATATACAATTATACACTAAATTATTAAATCAATAATTGACTTAATAATCCGGTTATATCACATATAACCGACTAACATTCAATGTATCGACTTATCGAATCAACCCTTGATTTGATAACTTGGTTATATCGCATATAACCGATCGACACAAACATTGCGAGAATAGAATACGGTATCACATACTCGCATTATTCTCGGTCCCGCACATATCACATATGCGCTCCTATTTCGTTTTTCCTGAGCCAGTAAAACCTCTATGTAGGACTCTAAAGACTCGTGAATACGCCGGCAGTAGGTGATGATCATATCAAGCACCCACAAGCCGTCAGCGGTACTAGCTGGACGTAACGGCTACCCGGGTATTGAGCGATCAGAAGATCGGCAAGCAAGCCTACTCCAACTCCTGCAAAAAGCTTGACTGTGACACTACCGTACAGTCCGGTCTCCTCGTCTGATATATTGCATATCAAGTCTAGGGGTGGTAAACATCAGACCCCAATAACCGATAAGTCATGCCGATATGAGGCTCATAACTGGTCGAGAAACTACTGGTAACACTTACCAGTATATCTCTAAACCAGCCCGGGCCAGGGACTTCCCTGTTACGGCCAATCGAGCATAGCGCAATATCAACCCCCAATACCGGGAGAGACGAAACCCCTCCTATCGCTTATTGCCTCCATGTGACTCGGGACTGTATCCAAAAACCACCATTTTGCACGCCCTCTTGGATGTGGTAAGGTGGAAATCAAAGCACGGTGGGAATCACACAAGACTCTATGACGATCTCGGGTCTACAGACTAACCTGTACCAGTGTCACCAGAGAACTGCCATCTGACGTAAGGTATAATACCATCTGGGAGTTCTCGGCGAGTCCGTCCAGTGTACCCAGTCTCCACTGAGCACCCGTATATCATCTCTGATGTCAAACACTAATGGATATGGGATCATCCATCGCCCATCTATATGGGTCGAGAAGGTATACGCTAGTCTACTCTGGTATATCGATGCCCCGTCTCGATACACCCGACTAGGGACCTTGAAGGATGTACTTATGGACTACCATGTCCCCACTAGTATGATCCGCGCCATAGTCCAGGTAGTCAAGTACACATCCTAAGGGCTTTACCAACATGTAACAGAGAGACAATCAGTGCACATGTTAAGCTAAAGAGTAATCAGATAGCATACTATCATGTCGAGCAAGAAAGTCCTCCCTATATATGTCCAAGCATCCACTACAATATACATCTCATGTATAGTAATGGCCTCTAGGGCATACATATAACTAACAATCTCCCACTTGCACTAGGGCCATCTGATAACAGTGGTTGTAGTATTTCATACTCAACCATCCCATAAAAGTCTCTCTCTAGGAAAAGTCCTTTGTAAGTGGATCCGCCGTGTTGTCCTCTGAGTCTACTCTCCTGACCTCGATCCCCTGGAGATCAACCATCTCCATGATCAGGAGATACTGCCTTAGAATATGTCTGGATCACTGATGGGACGGATGTTCCTTGGCATAAGCCACAATTCCATTGTCACACAATGGTAGGAACGAAGTTCATCTCATGAACTAATATACACCCAGACTTCCTCTTTGGTAGCATCTTTGGTAGCGATGTATCTAGCCTTTATCGTCTAGTATGCCACGGTATCTGTCTTAGAACTCTTCCAACATACCGTCCCTTTACTGAGGGTAAAGACAATGCCTGTGACTGACATTCAGTCGTCCTTATCACCCTGGAACCCTTCCAGCGATTCTCCCCAGGATCAATTGATACCATCTCACTACAGCCAGTGAGTATCCTAACATCCAATTAGATCTATCTCATAGATCCAAAACCCAGGATTTAGTAGGTATCACTTTGATCCTATGTGGAGAATCATTGTGATAAGCGGAGATTGACCGAGCGTAGCATAGGAAACTCCTTCCCCATCAAGAGTATGTCATCCATGTACTCTACGAGGATCACCACCATACTCTATACTACCATTTTATATATACAAGGTTCATCTACCATTTTGATTTAGTCAAACTCTTTGACTACCACATCAAAACAGACGTTCCATCTCCGCGATGCCTGCTTTATCACATAAAACATCATGCACACGTTTCCGCTGCTCCCACTGTCTATGAAGCCCTCTGATTATGTACTTATAGACTCTCTATTCTAAAACATTATTTAGAAAAGCAGTCATGACACCCAACCGCCAGATATCGTAGTCATGGTATGTAGCCGTGGCAAGTAGGATCTAGATGGACTTAAGCATAGGCCCCAGAAAAGGCTTCATCGTTAGCCACAACTGGTCTATTATGCAAACCTTTAATAAGTCTAGTTTTGAAAGTCTCAACTTTTCCATATACACCAAGTAATCTTCTCAAGATATACTTGCTCCTAATGGGAATTTAACCCTTCAGATAAAGCAACCAAAGTCCATACTTTGTTGGTGTATAAGGATTCCATCTCAGATCGCTAAGCATCCAGCCATTCTTACAGAGTCCCACTCCTGATGTCCAGCTCGAATATAGTTGGGTCATCATCTCATGATGCAATCCTCGCTCCCACTGTCATAGAGAAACCGAAGTATCTCTCAGGTGGATGAGGAACCCTACTAGATCGGCGGAGAGGCTGAGGTTCGTTGGTTACTATTGAATCCTTCGGTTCTACCAAATCATCTGCTGTAGTTTGTATAGTGAGAACTCCTTCCAGTTCTACCTCATGACCATAAATTTGTTTCCAAAATAAATTCCTTTTTCCTAAAAAGGTGGCATGCCGAGAAATAAAACATCTTTTGTTCCTTGGTGCGGTAGAAGATATTCCTTTGCGAATGCTTGGGATATCCAACAAGCTTCCACAGAACTGACTTTGCCTCGAGTTTGTCCGGATTTTGCTTTTAGACATAGGCCGGACAACCCCAAATCTTAACTGACTTAAGAGATGGGCTCTTCCCTTACCATATCTCATATGGAGTGGTAGGCACCTGATTTGGTTGGAACGCCATTCAATAGGTATGCAGCTTCACAAGTGCATAACCCCTAAAAGGAAATAGGTAACTCAGTAGTACTCATCATAGAGCATACCTTATCACATAGGGTGTGATTTCTCCACCCCGATACACCGACGTGCTGTGATGTATACGGAGGAGTAATGCTGAGAGAGAATCTCATTCTCCTTTAGAATAGTCCAGGAATTCCGTGCTCAAGTATTCTCCTCTTTGATCATATCAAAGGACATAATACCTGTACCCGTTTTGGTTCTCTACTTCTAACTTATATCCTATGAATATCTCAAAAGGTTCGGACTTGTGTTTCAACAGGAACATTTGTCTGAATCTTGAGAGATCATCAGAGAATGTAATGAAGTACAAAGAACCGATCTTGGCATGTGTAGACAGGGGACCTTCATTCATCAACTGTAAGTGCACGGCGGCGCCCCGGCCGTCAATCCGACGGCCAAATGCGGAAACGGTGATAAACTTTTCTTTTGCGGACTTAGCAAACCGGCACCACCGCGCACTAAACCCCAGATCGTAACCATTAACAAGTCTAAGCTACTAACAAGAAGGGAAAGAGATATACCGAATGATCCGAGTCCTTCGGTCTTCGTCTCCACTCCGATCTCTCGCGGATGCTTCGTCCGTCATCTCCTCGTTGTCGCTTCTTCGCCGGAAGGGCACCACATCGCCTGCATCTTTTACGGGCTCCCACCTCAATACCGAGGCAACTCGGGCGCGAAGCTGGCAAGTCGACGCGTCCAAGATTTGCTGTAGGAAGTGTAGTGTAGAGGCTATGTCTCATTTGGGTTCGTTGCCATTAGAAGATGATGGAGGAAACAAGATAAGAAAAATGGTGCTTGCATTTTTCTTAACATGTAAAATGAGATCAAGAATGCTACTCTCTCAAAGATGAAGCTCTCATCTTCTTCTCTCTCAACCATGGAAAAAACTTATGAACTTAGAAATGGTGGAGGAAAGAATATGAAGCATGAAGGGAGGTGATGGTAGGAGCACAAGTGGTGACCACATCCAAAACATCATCATAACAAAATCACATCATCTTTCAACTCATTTCTAATCTTAATAAAGCATGAAAAGATGAAGGAAAAGAATGGTATCTAAAGATGCTTTCATAATAAATACATTTGCAAGAAAAACCTCCACAATGTGTTATTTGCAAACTTGCAAATAACCCCCTCCATCGGAAAAGTCCGGCCGGGAAAGAACAAAGGAAAATCGGCCGGAACGGAATGCAAACTGGCAACTCCAGAAAACTGGTCCCGTAATAGATTACAGGAAAACCCCTATACTGTGCATACACACCCGCATCTGTATTCCGTCCGGATACAAATGTAATGAGACAAAATCTACACTGTACTAAACCAGGATCCGGCTTAAGCCAAAGCCGGCTAGTAATATCCGTTCGATCCTGATCCGTGCAATACCGCACGTATCAGATCGAACCCTGCCATATAACTATACGGCCACTAGTACAAAACTGTCCGATCCTGATCCGTGCAATACCGCACGTATCTGATCGGACCCTGCCATATCTCCATACGGCCTCTACAGCGTTTCGCCCGAAAGCTGAGTAACTGAATGTGTGGTGGACTCTAAAGACTCGTCAATACTATAGCTGTGGATTTAACCACTAGCACGTCAGAGGTATAAGCCAAAACGTAACGGGCCACCAGCTATTGACCAAAAGGGACGTCGATGAGCGAACTCATCTTGACACCCTACTGAGCCTGTCAGTGACAATATCCGTACAGTCCGGTCCGTTCGTCTATGAGCATCGCATGTCGGGCCTAGGGGGTGGGTAAAAGTCAGACCCCTAAAAGCGGTACAAGTCGTGTCGGAGTGTAGCCCAGAACACCCTGAGATACTACTGGAATACCTACCAGTAAATCTCCTGCCTTGGCCAAGGACTTCGTGTAATGGCTCTCCTAGACACAGCGCGACCTCACCCCCAATACCGGGAGAGACGAACCCCCGAAGATCCGCTCACTACCTCCATGTGGCTCGGGACTGTACCCAACTAAAACCTGTTTGCACGACTCCTTTGAGCCGTGGTAGGGTAGTAATCAAAGCACAGTGGGAACTCACACGAGACAAATGACGATCTCAGGTCGATGAACTAACCTGTACACATATCACTTGGGAACTGCTATCTGACGTCAGGTATAAGACCAACTAGCATGTTCCCGGCGAGTCCTGTCCGGTGTACTCATAACCCAATGAGCACCTGTATACATCTTAGGTGAACCAACTGACACCAGTGGCTTGTGAGACCGGCCACCGCCCCTCGTCGGGGTCTCGACTGTATACACTAGTCTACTCTGGAGTATCGATGCCCTGTCTCGAAACTCCCACGACTAGGGACCTTTTAAGGATGCGCTTATAGACTCCAGCTCTCACTTATATGATCGCCCTCATACTGCTGGCAGTCAAGCAAGAATCCTAGGGGCTCTATCAACGTGCAATAGTGACCTGTCAGGTCACCTAAAGCAGTACACGATGATAAAGGTAAACCAGATAGCAAACTATCATCTCGAGTAAGACTGTCGTACCGGGATAGGTCCTCCCTCAATCATTGCAATCACGTGCCTGTGATCCAATAATTGACTCTGAGGGCACTATCTCCAACAATCTCCCACTTTCACTCAAGGCTAATTATTGCGATGTCGCATACTCACAGCCCGTGTGATACCGAACACCCAACTCCTCTACTAGTCAGTCTCACAAAGCTCGTTTGCGAGACTATTGCGTTCGAGGAATAGCCTCAGCGAGTGGATCCGCTCTGATGTTTCTTTCTATGTCTCTCTATATCTCAAGTTCGCGGAGAAAACCATCTCCCGAAATGAGCAATACCTGTCTTAGAGTGTCTGGATGTCTGATGGGACCGAGCTCATAAATGAACTCCAAATCCAAACTTCTTAGACTGTATCGTCAACTGAACTTAATCAGTATCCTGCGCCATGCCACCCTCAGTATTTCCTTGGACCACCTGTCCAAAATACTGCCCCTCGTCAGAAGGAAAAACTGTAACTCTGACAACCTCCTTGTCGTCCATGTCACCTTGGAAGCCTGGAGTGATAACCGTCTCCTAAAGGAGGCAGCCGTTATCATATCCCTAGAACATTCACTTGTGTTCTAAAACTGCTTCCGACTGTTCCTCCAGGATTGGATCAATATTAACTTATTGCATCTAGTGCAAGAACAACATCTGGTGTGGTACTTGACATCTCATGATTGACTCAATTGCCTAAGCAAGTGATCTGCCAATCATGCACATCCCTCTCTACTTTAGTCTATAAGACACCTTTAGAGAGGGTGACTCCATCACCTGCAGGTACACTACCGTGCCAGGAGTCGTCCATTCTAAATACTCTTAGAATGCTGTCAAAGTACCCTGATTGGGAAACCACCCAAATCCAGATCTAAAACCATAGATCTAGTAACCAGTATGTCTGATATAATGTCCAAATCCCATGTGGAGAAACCACCGTGTGACGACCAAAGTATAACCGATCGTAGTATAGGAATATCACTTCCTATTACCTTCTCAACAGATCCATCCCCTATTCTGATGACGTCAAACCTATGACTGTCACATCAGAAACAGATGATCTAACTCCGCTATATCTGCTTTAGTCTATAAATAGACATAAGCCTGACGTCCACCAATGCTTCCGCTGCTCCCACTGACTACGAAAACCCTCTGGCAGAGTCATATAGATGTGCACTTCTAAAGCTAGTTTAGAACGACGCTATACTCATCCTCCTGCCGGGTCTCGCAGTCTGGAACAACAACAATGGCATGTGTGGGTAAACAAGAACTTCCCTGTCACCGTCCTTGAGGCTACCGGAGTACCTCTCGGGTGCCTGAAGTTACCCACCTTATCTGCGGAGTGGCCAATGGAATGTCAAATCAGATTGAATCTTTAGGTTCCTTATCAAATCTTCAGTAATCGTTTGCGGTTCTGGAATCACTTCCAGTTCTACCATACTCCTACTACTGTTTTTGAAAAAAATCCATTTTTATTAAAACTGTGGCGAGTCAAGAACAATATCACTATTGATCTTTCTTATGGTAGAAAATCAACCCTCGTCATAGCCTGGGTCAACCCACAAACAGCCATTACAGAAACGTGCCTTGAGTTATCCAGAGTCTGGTTTTAATCATAAGCCGGACAACTCCCCGTACCTTAACAATGTTAAGATATGAACTGTACTATATCCAATATAGAACCAGAGGCACTAATTTAATTGAACCAGATTCAAATCATGCAGCTGTCTCCAGTGCATGTCAACTAAATGGAGAGAGGCCGATCAGTGTTACTCAACTTAGGAATGCTTCCAATTATGAGTAACCTGAAAGAGAAGCAATTTCTCTTTATCATTACTATCAACTGGATACCATACACAAGTATCTACATCTTCGATCACTTGAAGAATCCCGATACTTTCTACACCTGGTTCTCTACTCTATTCAAATACCTATAACTCCTCAAAACTTAGACCCTGTGTTTCTACGAAACACATGTCTAAGAACTAGAGAAGTTAAAAGTAAACAGAATATAGTACGAAACACATGTCTAAGAACTAGAGAAGTTAAAAGTAAACAGAATATAGTATGAGGACCAACCCCTCTGTCCTAATGGACACTGGACAACATACAATACTCTGTATAAGTCCGCTGAGTCTAACAACTCTTTCACTGTGCGTCGTAGGTTGAAAACTGTACTTATGGTTAAGAAGAATTACACCGCTATTTGATGCTCCTTACCTAACCATCCACTGATATAGGTAAATGTCATCGACATAATATCAAAAGGTATATCTCACTCTATGAAAATAGACATACAGATATATCAATTTGAAATTGGTGCACAACAGCGGATATTCAAAACCAAATATTTGCCGACCGGCAAACAACCCAGGTGGCTTCCTCAAATATCACCAATTACAACGAATCCCGATATAATGAGGATGATTACCCTATTCCCAATAACTTACTCCCACTCATCATCTGTAAAACCATACAGATGTGAGAATCAAAACTGGTAAATACATACCCTGGAGCAAGTGTCTAATCGGGAAATCAGTTTTCTTTTAACAGTACACAGTTGAACTGAAACATTGAAATGTTTCGATGGGGTATCCTGGTATTCCTAGTAATGCCTCTACCATTATCCAGATTCACAACTATAACCGTATAATTCTTTGCCACCTCTCCAAATCCCTTTATATGTCTTTAGTCATTACCTTCTGCACACCCCTTTAGGCCAATTGGTTTTCTTCCTTCCCTACCGTTCGGCACCAGCCTATGGTTTGGAAGAAGACTATCCAATAAGCATAATGGGTGTACTGTCCTAATCCTAGGAACACTCGCAATGCGAGAGAAGGTGAAGATAAAAGACAACTGAATAAACCTTATTCCTATTTCTTCTGGACCAGAATCCATCCCCGAACTGGAACAAGTTCCTTTCGAGTTCGTATATAACCATACGATGGAGTATCCAAATAAACTGTGGATCTTCGTAGTGATACGGAGTGTCCTGGAGAAATACAAAGGTGATTTAGGATTGGCGAAGAAATACTTGGTTTGGTCGTGAATATCAGTCGCAATTTACTTTGCCCTCTTACTAATCCCTTTCTTTATCTTAACTTAATACCTTCTGCACACCGTTTAGGCTAATTGGTTTTCTTCATTCCCTACCGGTCGGCACCAGCCTAAGGTTTGGAAGAAGACTATCCAATTTGCATAATAGGTGTACTATCTCCTAAACCAAGGAGTACTCGTAACTTGAGAGGAGGCAAAAAGGAAAAGACAACTGAATAATCCTATCCGTTTTCTCCAAAACCGGAAACCATCCTCGAATTCCTTCGAGTTCGTATCTAACCATACGATGGTTTTGTCCAATGGAAGTGGACGTTCGTAGTAATACGGGGTGTCCTGGAGAAAAGGGTAAAAGTAGGAGTGGCAATGAGGTCTGCAACTCTGACAATCCAAAAGCCAGTGTTAAGAAGGTTCGGTCAACTTGGTCACTGAGTCATAGTCTTAGGGTCGGGTCAATGGTCGCTGCCAAGAGAGAGAGAAAAGAAACACTCAGCGTGCACTCAAACCAAGATCAGAATGGTTACCAATTTATCTAATCTGGAAACCTCCCACTGTACCTCAAATTCTCCTCCAAACCTGAAAGAAGAATTAGTCGGGGTCACCCGAGGAGTAAACTAACTCATCAGTGGGAATCGGGATCCAACTCTCATCGCATGATAACGTGACGGAATCCGCTCACGTCATCACACTCCAGAAGGTATGCGCATATCTGGCAAGTTTCAGTACTTTTGAAACTCCCGATGTGATTTTTACCCCATGCTCTTATGACCTTGACTTTGGCCAACAAATCATAAGTCACATGTCAAGTTCTGCCCGTCATTCTCCAGGTTAATTTGAGCCCACCCGTACAAGCCCTTGACTTTGGCCAACAAGGCTATACGACTGCCCCAAACCAACGCATCTATCTATGCTGCATATGAATAACCAACAGCTACCAAACACTGTGCCTTGACTTTGGCCAACAAACACAGCTTGAATACTATTGACTACCCATATGTAACGACGGAGGGCTACGAATGGTTTCTGGCGAAAACCTTTAACGTAATGAACTTGATATCGTTGAAGGAACGGATAGCTTTTTAGAAAATATAGTGACGAAAACCTTTACTAAAGAGGTCACTCCCGGTGAAGGGATCTCGGCTCTTTCCCCGTAGAATGGGGTGCTGGATATTCATAACCGAATATCACTGTGCAAAGAAAAAGTAATCGGCTATAGTGAAGTTAATGCCCTGACGCAAACTTCTGTCCAAGGGGTCACTCCCGGTGAAGGGATCTCGGCCCTTGCCTCGTCGACTGAGGAGCAGGATATTCCAAATGAATACCACGATGCAAAACAAAAGTGAACGTCCTTGCAATAACAGCTTTTTGAAAAAGTGTTCCAACAACATCAGATTAGGTTTGTTTAACTTGCATTGATCCGAATCAACGCAGTCCCATCAATTGATCACACCACAAAGAACGAAAATATACTGACGTACGTATATGCCATCTGCATTCGCCTCTGGGTCCCGTCATCACCCGTTAGGTTGGCTAACTAACGGCAGAGCGGGGATTGGACTAGCGCGGATGAAAAACATATACAACATCTACTAATATATATACCAATATATAGTATTTCGCTCAAGGCGTGAATAAAATGCAACATCACAGAAATGTACAGCATCACAGAACAATACAGATACCTGGGATCCCCGGGTTTCACAGAGCCACTACTGAAACCCGACGTTCCCCTGGTCGTGTGGATAGCCTGTGCAATGAAAACCTAGACCCCTACAGGCGCGGCAAGTCACCCGACAAAACCTGAAGCGAGGCAGCCCTCTTCAGCACCGTGAATGGACCACCCAGCACTTCACGGAATCCGGTAACTTGGGCACCCCTCCTGGGTCAAACTGTACCCCCTACGAGTGCGGCGAATAGCCCGCCAATTCCAGACTGAAGCCCCCTCCGTCCCAATGCCATGAGATGCGGGCTTGTTGCCCTCCAGAACCCGGCTATCCGTGCACCCCTCCGCGGGGTAACCCTAGTACAGAAAGTAAAATATACATACAATGGGTACATCGACCGCAACCAGGTCGTGCTCCAAAAGAATAATACAATCAGGCAGTGACGGCAGTCCACATGTCGGACGCTCGCCCCGCAAAATCAAATGTACATAATACCACAACACAGTACTAGCATTGCATCCAGGCTATCCCCCACGACCGATCCGCAACATCACAGCAAAAACACAGAACATCAACGTGAAAATCACGTTCGCAAACCGTCTAACTGGGCTATAGCAGTTAGACCGGATTTACCGATCGAGTGACATTCACGGTCGCAGATATAATGTAAATACTGTGAAAAATGTGTTTAAAATATCCGATCGATCAAAAATTAACAAGTGGGCCCCCAAGCAATAGTGTAGCACTCACAGAAAATCTGGGCCCAATTTTAATATTCCAAAACCCATAAAATAAGCCCAGAAGCCCACTGGGAAAAATTGAAGCAATGATCCCACCAACCTGCGGCAGAACCGCGGCAACAAGGGGGGTTTTGCCGCGGTTCCGCGCTCTACCTGAGGGATCACTGTCTCGAATTTTCCCAGAGTTCTTAGAACTCCCTGCACATCATTCTGAGACTACCTGAAAAATTTTTAGACTTCAAAAAATTTCAACAGAAACTGATGTGAAGGAAAAATACGGTTTTTCGAAATTTTGGTCGATCGGAAATGCAAACACATCAAACGAAGCTAGACGAAGTTAATGGCGAGGCTTTGATACCACTGTAAGTGCACGACGGCACCCCGGCCGTCAATCCGACGGCCAAATGCGGAAACGGTGATAAACTTTTCTTTTGCGGACTTAGCAAACCGGCACCACCGCGCACTAAACTCCGGATCGTAACCATTAACAAGTCTAAGCTACTAACAAGAAGGGAAAGAGATATACCGAATGATCCGAGTCCTTCGGTCTTCGTCTCCACTCCGATCTCTCGCGGATGCTTCGTCCATCATCTCCTCGTTGTCGCCTCTTCGCCGGAAGGGCACCACATCGCCTGCATCTTTTACGGGCTCCCACCTCAATACCGAGGCAACTCGGGCGCGAAGCTGGCGAGTCGACGTGTCCAAGATTTGCTGTAGGAAGTGTAGTGTAGAGGCTATGTCTCATTTGGGTTCGTTTCCATTAGAAGATGATGGAGGAAACAAGATAAGAAAAATGGTGCTTGCATTTTTCTTAACATGTAAAATGAGATCAAGAATGCTACTCTCTCAAAGATGAAGCTCTCATCTTCTTCTCTCTCAACCATGGAAAAAACTTATGAACTTAGAAATGGTGGAGGAAAGAATATGAAGCATGAAGGGAGGTGATGGTAGGAGCACAAGTGGTGACCACTTCCAAAACATCATCATAACAAAATCACATCATCTTTCAACTCATTTCTAATCTTAATAAAGCATGAAAAGATGAAGGAAAAGAATGGTATCTAAAGATGCTTTCATAATAAATACATTTGCAAGAAAAACCTCCACAATGTGTTATTTGCAAACTTGCAAATAACCCCCTCCATCGGAAAAGTCCGGCCGGGAAAGAACAAAGGAAAACCGGCCGGAACGGAATGCAAACTGGCAACTCCAGAAAACTGGTCCCGTAATAGATTACAGGAAAACCCCTAAACTGTGCATACACACCCGCATCTGTATTCCGTCCGGATACAAATGCAATGAGACAAAATCTACAATGTACTAAACTAGGATCCGGCTTAAGCCAAAGCCGGCTAGTAATATCCGTTCGATCCTGATCCGTGCAATACCGCACGTATCAGATCGAACCCTGCCATATAACTATACGGCCACTAGTACAAAACTGTCCGATCCTGATCCGTGCAATACCGCACGTATCTGATCGGACCCTGCCATATCTCCATACGGCCTCTACAGCGTTTCGCCCGAAAGCTGAGTAACTGAATATGTGGTGGACTCTAAAGACTCGTCAATACTATGGCTGTGGATTTAACCACTAGAACGTCAGAGGTATAAGCCAATACGTAACGGGCCACCAGCTATTGACCAAAAGGGACGTCGATGAGCGAACTCATCCTGACACCCTACTGAGCCTGTCAGTGACAATATCCGTACAGTCCGGTCCGTTCGTCTATGAGCATCGCATGTCGGGCCTAGGGGGTGGGTAAAAGTCAGACCCCCAAAAGCGGTACAAGTCGTGTCGGAGTGTAGCCCAGAACACCCTGAGATACTACTGGAATACCTACCAGTAAATCTCCTGCCTTGGCCAAGGACTTCGTGTAATGGCTCTCCTAGACACAGCGCGACCTCACCCCCAATACCGGGAGAGACGAACCCCCGAAGATCCGCTCACTACCTCCATGTGGCTCGGGACTGTACCCAACTAAAACCTGTTTGCACGACTCCTTTGAGCCGTGGTAGGGTAGTAATCAAAGAACAGTGGGAACTCACACGAGACAAATGACGATCTCAGGTCGATGAACTAACCTGTACACATATCACTTGGGAACTGCTATCTGACGTCAGGTATAAGACCAACTAGCATGTTCCCGGCGAGTCCTGTCCGGTGTACTCATAACCCAATGAGCACCTGTATACATCTTAGGTGAACCAACTGACACCAGTGGCTTGTGAGACCGGCCACCGCCCCTCGTCGGGGTCTCGACTGTATACACTAGTCTACTCTGGAGTATCGATGCCCTGTCTCGAAACTCCCATGACTAGGGACCTTTTAAGGATGCGCTTATAGACTTCAGCTCTCACTTATATGATCGCCCTCATACTGCTGGCAGTCAAGCAAGAATCCTAGGGGCTCTATCAACGTGCAATAGTGACCTGTCAGGTCACCTAAAGCAGTACACGATGATAAAGGTAAACCAGATAGCAAACTATCATCTCGAGTAAGACTGTCGTACCGGGATAGGTCCTCCCTCAATCATTGCAATCACGTGCCTGTGATCTAATAATTGACTCTGAGGGCACTATCTCCAACATCAACATGTATCATCCCAAGTGTTCGCTAACTCTTTCTCTGTTTCCTATAAACAGAGCTATGGTCATCTTATCTCTGTGATATGACCGGCAAGTTTCACAAGATGTAAATTCAAACTAATTTAAATATGCATCTATATGTAACTTCAGCTAGTCGGGTCGTATTGATATGACCTAGTCTACAAAACCTCAGGTAGGATTCGTTCATTTCTGAACTCTTCCTCTTGTGCGTGTTCTGTACGTTAAGATTTGTAGTTTGATTTAGAACGTCAATGCTTTTAGATAACGTGCCTGAAGCGATCAACTCTTGATATAGGAAATGTTCAAAACATTATCCAACAATACAAAATTATATCCTTCTTTTCTAATAAAGAGACTGATATGATATTGTTTATCAGGTTCGGTATCTAATAACATTCGTTCAGAATCAATGTATTCTAGTAATACAGGGTGATAGTGACCAACAGACTTGGCTGCAACACTTGCATCGTTTTCTATCTCATGAAACTTATCACCCGTTCTAAGTTCTCTACCTATCTGTAGCCCATGTAACAAATTACATATGTGGGATCCTGATCTGGTATCACATACCCAGGACGTAAAGGATACTGAGAAACGGTTCTCTGTAATGAACACACCCGAAGAAGATGCATCATCATGCACTTTCTTCGTTTGGGCGGCACGGGAATTCTGGTAATCCCCTATTTCCTGCTTTGTCTTATAACATTTATAAGTTGGAGCGGGACCAACGTTCCCCAGCTCAGTATAACAAGCGGGTTCGGTCAATATATCCGAATTATTATCTTGATTAAGACGTGATATGGTCGCTACCTGGAGAGAGAGAGAAGAAAACACTCTGCGTGCGCTCTTGCAAGATCGGATTGGTTATTATTTTATCTAATCAGGATGGCTCCCACCGATTTTATCAAATCTTCCTTCAAACCCTAAAAGGAAAGACTAGCCGGGATTAATTACACTCTACAACTTCGCCAATCTTTCAGCCAGGCCAGTGTCGATACTTTGAGGGAGGTTCCCCGTGCTTTCGCACGGACCTAATTAAAATAAATCTCGTTTTCCCAGAGGCGTAACCCCATTGACATCTTTCTAGACACCTACTTGATCGGCTAATTGTAATGTGTAAAACTCTCCAAGGGGTAACAATTACTCGCAGCGGGTATCGGGATCCAACTATCTCATAGAAAGTATGTAATCTCATTGCAAATTTCAACACTTGAAATTCCCGATAATTTTTCCCCTAACCTCCTATGACCTTGACAAAGGCCAACAAACTATAGGATGCTAGTCAAGTTCAACCCGTCATTTCTTGATTGAATTAAACCCACCCGCACGACCCTTGATAAAGACCAACAAGGTCGTACGACTACCCTAACCCAATCTGCATCATATGCATAAACAGATAAGCACTAGTCAGCTACCGCACACTACGCCTTGACAAAGGCCAACAAACGCAGCACGAATACTAACTACTACTTATCTGAAATGACGGAGGGCTACGACAGGTTTTTCTGAAAACCTATTGCGTATCGAACTTGATATCATTGTAGAATCGAGTGAATTTTGAAATGGAGTGATTTTGTGGCTTTTATTAGTTTTGCTAAAGAGGTCACTCCCGGTGAAGGGGTCACGGCTATTTCCTTTTGGAATAAGGTGCAGGACATATCATATATATCACTATGCAAAGCAAAACTCCAAAAGCAATTAAAAACAAACCGAGTGTTATAGCATCTGCCAGTTTTGCTAAAGAGGCCACTCCCGGTGAAGGGATCTCGGCTCTTTCCTCATCGAATAAGGTGCAGGATATATCATATATATCACTATGCAAAACAAAAACTGTAGCTACCTTTTTTTTTGAAAATTTGATTCTACAACATCTTTTAGGTTTCTTTTCTTTCATTAATCACATTAATGAAGTCCCATCATTTAAGTCACCTAAACATCACAGATAAATACGACGTACACTTATGCCATCCGCATTCGCCTCGATGTCCCCTCGTACACCGTTAGGTTAGGTAACTAACGGCAGAGCGGGGCAGGGCTAGCGTGGGTGTAAAACATAAGTAACGTCTATATAATATATCATATATACTATATACAGTATTTATCACAACACATCAAATGATCACATCACAGATATCGCAGCAGAAGAAACATATGAAACATTGGATATACTAGGACGTCCGTGTTTTATTTTGAGCCTCTATAAAACACGGATTCCACGGTCGCGATGAATAGCCAAACCCACACCCCTAGACCCCTACGAGAGCGACAAGCAACCCTACCAATTCTAGAGTTAGGAGACCCGGAATCGACTCCTCGAGTTGGTCTCCCACTGGACTCTAGAACCCGGTTACTTGAGCTCTCCTCCTTAGGTCTATCCTAGTGCGGAAAAGTAAATAATATACAAATTGTGACATCAACCTCATCCCGGAAGTGCCCCAATAAAAGAATATTACATACATTTAATTTTACATGAATGAAAATAAAAACTCTCATCTCACATAAAAACCTCCCGTCTATTCAGAACGCGACGATCCAATATAACATATCCAGCAACACATAACATCACATGTCATCAACGTAAGTAAATATACGTATCCCAATTGTCGTTGACATATAGCAACGAAACCGGCGATATCACATATTACACTTACGGTCGCAGAAAAGAAAATGTAAAACTACAACATTTGGAATCCACAATCTCTTTAGATATCGTAAATCCGAAATATCACATACTTCGCATTTCATGCCTAACTATATGAATTCCACATATTTTATCACATTCCAGATAAATAGACAATATTAAACTTTCCGATCGAATAATCAAATACCCAAGATTTCCTAAATAGCTCAACACTTGAGCGGAGTTCAAAAATTTCAGAATACGTCACAGTAGCAATGGTCCAGCCGTAGAAGGGTCAAGCCAACGCCTCACATGTGGCACGCCGTACTGCCCCAAACCCTAAGGTTCAAAAGGCAGTTCAATACGGTCACATAATCGAGTTAAGGTTTGTTGTCTTCTAGAGGGTCCATCGCGTTACATGCACATTTTTCCGAAAGATTTAAACTCAAGAAAAAATTCAACACTTGAAAGTTTTTCGTGCCGGGAAATAATGAGTTAATGATATCCGTTCGAACATTTTAATAGTTTCTAAATATCCGGAAAATATAACGAAATTAAATATTCTGATCGAATCAACGAATACAAAATAAACCCCAGAACACTCAACACTTGAGTCGGTTTAAAAATACCCAGAAAATATAAGGAATAGCTACGGATGTTACTGCATAAAGAACCGTCCCCAAAACTATTTTCCTGCCGCGGAACCGCCGCTACATGTGGCTTAGTGCCGCGCTTCCGCGGCCACGTGGAGGATTTGGGGGCTCGTTTTTCATGGTAACCCTTATAATTCCCTGCTGATTTTTTTGAGCATTTTTAATTCAGAAAAAACACAGTTTTTAAAAAATGTACAGAGAAGGGTTCATTTTGACATTTCCGAGTTCGATCGGGGTTTTAACTTCGTATACACGTCGCCTAATGCTCTAGCTAGGCTCTGATACCACTGTAGGGTTACTAGGCACTCTAACAAGGGTTAAGAAAGCATCAACCATGCCCGATTAAAATTTTAGTCGTGCCTAACAACCCTAAACAAGATCTTTGCTAGAAAATTAGGGTAACGCATGCTAGTAAAACTCTTTAACTCTAAGTGAATATGAAATACAACCTTTGTAGATCGGTCCTTCACTTCTAAAGCTCCTTGTTGTAGTCCCTTCGCTGCGATCATCGAACTCCCGGACTCTCGGACGGCTCCATGAGAAAATTGCAACGGTATTGCTTGAAGTCTTCGAGGCCGAAGATGATCTACGTCGAGGGAATACGAACTCAAGCTTCTACTTCACTAACAAGAGAATTAGTGAAGCAAACACCCTAAACTAAAGTGCTGGTCTAGTAGAGAATGATTAAATAGGAAATGGGTACACTTTAGAATTTCTTTTATCACTTTCATTCTCTCTCTTTTTCAATTCCTAGAAAGAAATTGAAGGAGGAAGAAGATGAGCTCAAAATGAGAATGAAAAATAATCAAGAGAGAGACCTTTAACCATGGGTGAGTTTATATCATATATAAACTCATGTAGAGACATAACCATGGCTAAATATATTGGTTGGGTTAATAAATATCCAAAGCAAAACAAAAAGGGTTGAATTTGTCAAAGCACTCACAAGCTTCATGCATTTAACAAATATCCACTAATTTTGTATTTACTTTGAATATTAAAACCATACCAATATAATTATAATGGTATAAGTCTTGTACATCCATGATATTTGTATCAACAACCATGATACAAAAAAGAACACAAATAAATATATATCACATATATATTAACTTGTGCACAAGTGAGAAAAACAAATGCTTAAGTGAACCGATGTTAGTTAATGTAAATTAGTATATCTACATATACAATTATACACTAAATTATTAAATCAATACTTGACTTAATAATCCGGTTATATCACATATAACTGACTAACATTCAATGTATCGACTTATCGAATCAAACCTTGATTTGATAACTTGGTTATATCGCATATAACCGATCGACACAAATATCGCGAGAATAGAATACGGTATCACATACTCGCATTATTCTCGGTCCCGCACATATCACATATGACCTCCTATTTCGTTTTGCCTGAGCCAGTAAAACCTCTATGTAGGACTCTAAAGACTCATCAATACGCCGGCAGTAGGTGATGATCATAACAAGCACCCACAAGCCGTCAGCGGTACTAGCTGGACGTAACGGCTACCCGGGTATTGAGCGACCAGAAGATCAGCAAGCAAGCCCGCTCCAACTCCTGCAAAAAGCCTGACAGTGACACTACCGTACAGTCCGGTCTCCTCGTCTGGTATGTCGCATATCAAGTCTAGGGGTGGTAAACGTCAGACCCTAATAACCGATAAGTCATGCCGATATGAGCCTCATAACGGGTCGAGAAACTACTGGTAACACTTACCAGTATATCTCTAAACCAGCCTTGGCCAGGGACTTCCCTGTTACGGCCAATCAAGCATAGCGCAACATCAACCCCCAATACCGGGAGAGACGAAACCCCTCCTATCACTCATTGCCTCCATGTGACTCGGGACTGTACCCAAAAACCACCGTTTTGCACGCCCTCTTGGACGTGGTAAGGTGGAAATCAAAGCACGGTGGGAATCACACAAGACTCTATGACGATCTCGGGTCTACAGACTAACCTGTACCAGTGTCACCAGAGAACTGCCATCTGACGTAAGGTATAATACCATCTGGGAGTTCTCGGCGAGTCCGTCCAGTGTACCCAGTCTCCACTGAGCACCCGTATATCATCTCTGATGTCAAATACCAATGGATATGGGATCATCCATCGCCCATCTATATGGGTCGAGAAGGTATACGCTAGTCTACTCTGGTATATCGATGCCCCATCTCGATACACCCACGACTAGGGACCTTGAAGGATGTACTTATGGACTACCATGTCCCCACTTGTATGATCCGCATCATAGTCCAGGTAGTCAAGTACACATCCTAAGGGCTTTACCAACATGTAACAGAGAGACAATCATGCACACATTAAGGTAAAGAGTAACCAGATAGCATACTATCATGTCGAGCAAGAAAGTCCTCCCTATATATGTCCAAGCATCTACTACAATATACATCTCATGTATAGTAATGGCCTCTAGGGAATACATATATCTAACACTCCTGAAGGGGTAAAACCCATTGGGAGCAAATGGATCTTTAAGAAGAAACTTGGTGTAGATAGAAAAGTTGAGACTTTCAAAACTAGACTTGTTGCAAAAGGTTTTCGTCAACGACCAGGTGTGGATTATAATGAAACCTTTTCTCCAGTGGCTATGCTTAAGTCCATCCGAATCTTACTTGCCATTGCTACATACCATGACTATGAAATCTAGTAAATGGATGTTAAGACCGCCTTTCTAAATGGTTATTTAGAAGAGTGCGTGTACATGACTCAGCCAGAGGGCTTCATAGACATTGGAAGCAGCAGAAAGGTGTGCAAGCTGCTTAAATCCATCTACGGGTTAAAGCGGGCATCGCGGAGTTGGAACATCTGTTTTGATGTTGTAGTCAAAGAGTTTGACTTCATCAAAAATGTAGATGAACCTTGTATATACAAGAAGGTGGCAGAGAGTAAGGTTGTCTTCCTCGTATTGTACGTGGATAACATACTCTTGATAGGAAATGATGTTCCTATGCTGCACTCGGTCAAGCTCTTCTTATTACAAAGATTCTCAATGAAAGATCTAGGTGATGCCTCCTGCATTTTGGGGATTAAGATCTATAGAGTTAGATCTAAACGGATATTGGGATTGTCCCAATCCAGGTACATTGACACCATACTAAAGAGGTTTAGTATAGAAGAATCCAAGCGTGGAAATTTACCCACGATCTCTGGACCCACTCTCTCCAAAGAGATATCTTCTAAGACTGATTGGAGAGAGCTCGCATTCAACGGATACCCTATGCTTCGGCAGTAGGCTCTATCATGTACGCGATACTATGTACCAGACCCGATGTAGCATACTCACTAAGTGTAGTGAGAAGGTATCAAGTAGATACCGGAGAGAGTCATTGGACAGCTGTGAAGAACATTCTCAAGTACTTGAGAAGGACTAAGGAGATATTTTTGGTGTATGGTAACGGAGAACTCCAAGTGGAGTCCTTTACCGATTCAAGCTTCCAGAGTGGTAAGGACGACTCTAAGTCGCATTCCGGATTTGTCTTTACCCTCAATGGAAGGCCGGTATGTTGGAAGAGTTCCAAACAGGAAACCATGGCAGACTCGACGATGGAGGCCGAATACATCGCTGCCAACGATGCTGCCAAAGAGGCTGTCTGGATGAAGAAGTTCATCACTGAACTTGGTATGGTTCCGTCCATTGAGCATCTAATACCTTTGTATTATGATAACAATAGAGCCGCGGCTTTGGCAAAGGAACCCAAATCCCATCAGAGATCCAGGCATATTCTAAGGCGGTATCACCTGATCCGGGAGATAGTTGATCGCCGGGAGATCGAGGTCAGGAGAGTTGACACGAAGGACAACACTGCGGATCCACTCACGAAGGACATACCCTAAATACAATTTGAGAGACTCTTCGAGATGTTGGGTATGAGATACTACAACAGCCGGCCTTAGTGCAAGTGGGAGATTGTTAGTTATGTATATGTCCTAAAGGCCATTGTTTTACATATGATGTATATTATAGTGGATGCTTGGATATATATAGAGAGGACTTTCTTGCTCGATATGATAGTATGCTATCTGGTTGCTCTTTATCTTAACATGTTGACTTGTATTGTGTTACTGTCTTACTCTCACATGTTGATAAAGCCCTTAGGATGTGTACTTGACTACTAGGACTATGATGCAGATCATACTAGTGAGGCCAGGGTAGTCCACAAGTACATCCTATAACTGTTTCTAGTCGAGGGTGTATCGAGACAGGGCATCGATACTCCAGAATAGACTAGCGTATACGCATCTTGACCCATATGATGGGCGATGGATGATCCCACATCTATTGGTGTTTGACATCAAAGATGGTATGCGGGTGCTCAGTGGAGATTGGGTACACTGAACGGACTCGCTGAGAACTCCTAGATGGTATTATACCTATCGTCAGATAGCAGTTCTCTGGTGACACTGGTACAGGTTAGTCTGTAGACCCGAGATTGTCATAGAGTCTTGTATGATTCCCACTGTGCTTTGATTTCCACCTTACCACGTTCATGAGAATATGCAAAACGGTGGCTTTTGGGTACAGTCCCGAATCACATGGAGGCAATGAGCGATAGGAGGGGTTTCATCTTACCCGGTATTGGAGGTTGATGTTGCGCTGAGTTCAATTGGCTATAACTGGAAGTCCCTGGCCAGGGCTGATATGGAGATCTACTGGTAAGTGTTATCAGTAGTTTCTCGACCTGTTATAAGCCTCACATCGACACGACTTATCGGTTACTGGGGTCTGACATTTACCACTCCTAGACTGGATATGCGACATATCAGATGAAGAGACTGGACTATACGGTAGTGTTACTGATTGGATTCACAGGAGTGTGTGCAGACTTGCTTGTTGATCTTCTGATCGCTCAATACCCGGGTGGCTGCTACGTTTAGCTGACCGCTTGCAGTTTATAGGTGTTTGATATGATCATCACCTACTCCCGGCGTATTGACGAGTCTTTAGAGTCCTACACAGAGGTTTCCTGGCTCAGGCGAAACGGAGTAGGAGCACATATGTGATATGTACGGGACCGAGATTAATACGATATGTGTTACCGTATTCTATTCTCGCGATATGTGATATCGGCCGGTTATATGTGATATAGCCGGGTTATCGCATCAAGTGTTGATTCGATAAAATGATACATATTATATTAGTCGGTTATATGTGATATAGCCGGAATATCGGATCAAGTATTGATTCGATAATTTAATTTATAATTATATATGTGAGATATTACATTACATTAACTAATATTAGCTCACTTAAGCATTACTTTTTCACACTTGATGATACATTAATATATATGTGATATATGTTAATTGTATTGTTTTCTTTTGTTACAATATTATATATATATATATGTGATATGTATAATTGTAACATGCTAGGCTTATACATGCAACTAGGGTTTATGAGATTCACACCATGGCTAGAAATTAGGGTTAGATTTATTTTTATTTTGGAAAAATCAAAATTATGTGGATTATGCTAATATATTTTTCATAGTTGACTTTGTCCACCCTTCTTGATATTTCTAAGATATTTATTAACCTAACCCTAATCCTAGCGTATGGTTTATTCTCTACATGAGTTAGCTATGATATTTACTAACTCACCATGGTTGCATTTCTAACCTAAGCTCATTATTCATTTCTTTCATCATTTCATCTTCTTCAAACTCACAAAAGCTTGCTAGATTTTTCATGTGATGAAATTAAGTGAGAAAAAGAAAACTAAAGAGAGCAAAATTCCTACTTCATCATCCTCTTCTATACTAGCCATATAGATTAGTGTGTTAGTTTCACTAATCCCTAATTAGTGAAGGAATAGCTTAGGTCTGTGTCTCCTCAAAATAGATCATCTTGGATTGTGAACACTTCAAGCAAGCATGGATCATTCACCTCATGGAGCCTCTCTAGAGTCCAGGAGCTTGATGATCGTAGCGAAGGGACCACAACTTGGAGCTTATGAAGCGAAGGAACGGACTATAAAGGTTGTAATCCCTATCACTTAGAAGTAAAGTTGTTTACTTTATCGATTCCGTGTGATTCTTTAGTTAAGAATTTAGGGTTAGGGTTATTTAGAACGGCAAAATTTTAATTTGGCATGGACGATGCCACCCGAAACCTTACTGCCGTGCTGGACAACCCTACAACATGGAGGCAGTGGACGATTGTTGGGGATTCATCTCTCCCGGTATTGGGAGTTGATATCGCACAGTGATCGATTGGTCAGGACCATAAGACCTTGGCCGAGGCAGTTGGGATTTACTGATCGGTTGATCAGTAGTTTCCCGAATTGGTCCTGAGCCACATCAGCATGACTTATCAGGTTATTAGGGTCTGACGTTCACCACCCCCTAGACCTGCTATGCGATACTCTTTGACGAAGAGACCGGACTGTACGGATATTGTCACGGATAGGCTTAGTAGGAGTTCGGACGAGTTTGCTCGTCGGCCTTCCTTTTCGACAGGTACCTGGGTAGCCGTTACGTACAGCTAGTGCCGCTGACGTGCTTATGGTTAAACCCATTGCCAGAGTACCATTGAGTCTTTAAATTCCCACACAGAGGGTTTCCCAGCTTTGGGCGAAACGAGTAGAGGTCGTATGGTTTTACGACAGGGTTCGATCACATACGTGTACTTGTGCGCGTGTGGTGTACGAGCGGACAATACTAGTGGGCTTTGGTTTAAGCCGGATCCTAGTATTTCATTATTGGATTAGCTTCGTCTCATAGTATTTGTGTTTCTCGGAACACGGATGCGGGTATGTATATACGGATAAGAGGATGTATAGAAGGAGACACCTCATTAGGGTTTTGACCATTGACTTGGTCAAAACAAAAATGAGGTGGAGAAAAGAATTTGTTATTTTTGGTAAATGATAATTTTATATGGCATGGCTACTTGGGTTGACCTTTTGACTTGGCTTGACTTGTTGGCCTTAGATATTTTGATGAGATATTTTTGACCTAGATATTTTGGTGAGATATTTTCCATGCCATGCTTGAGGTCATATATAAGTTAGCCATTCTATTTTATTATCATTATCACAAATACTTTCTCTTTCCTCAAGCTTGCTCTCTTTTTCTTCCTTTCAAAACCCTAAGTGTATCATGTATTGATAATCAAGGGTTAATGAGACTCAGCCATTCTAAATCACACTCTACTCACTCTAGCCTACTTAGATTAGCAAGCTAAGTATTCTAGTTACCTCAACTTGGAGGTTTAGCTCAAGGTTGGAACTCTCGGGTGGATCATCGTTGACACAAGGAGGCCGAAGTTCAAGCACGATCCATACTTCCATCGAGGAGCTTAAGGAGAGGATCGAAGACCCGAAGGACTTGGTTTCTTTAGGTATACTTTCTATCATAGTAAATAGAACCCTAACATGCTAATTAGGTTTATGGTTAAAGATCCAGTTTAGGATTATTCTAGCACCAAGTTTCTAATCGTAGTAAAAATTTTGTTCCGCATTTGGCTACGGATGATGGCCGGGGAGCTAGCGTAACCCTTCACTTCTTTGCTCCTCAAATAGACCAGAGTATCATCAATAAACACTGCTATGAACTGGTCCAGATATGGTGAAAAGATTCGGTTCATCAAGTCCATAAATATTGCCGGTGCGTTGGTAACTCCAAACGGTATCACTAAGTACTCGTAATGCCCATATCGAGTTCAGAACGCTGTCTTGCAAATATCTTCTGATTTCATCCAAACTTGATGATATCCGGATCGCAAATCCAACTTTGAGAATACCTTCACGCCACTGAGTTGATCAAATAATTCGTCGATGCGAGAGATTGGGTACTTGTTCTTTATAGTCACCAGGTTTAATTCTCGATAATCAATGCACATCCTCCTCATGCCATCCTTCTTCTTGACTAGAAGAAATAGATCTACTCATGGTGAACCGTTGCTATGGATCTAACCCTTCTCTTGTAATTCGGAAACTTGGTTTTTTACTTCTTCCAATTCCACTGGTGCCATTGGATAATATGCCTTTGAAATCGGCGTTGCTCCTGGAACAAGATCAATCACAAATTCCACATCTCGTTTTGGCGGTAAACCCAAGATGTCCTCAAACACATCCATAAAATACAGAACTAATACCAGCGCTTCTTCCTTATTTACTTCCATCGAAGAAAGAATGGCGGTAGTCGGCCTTGCCCTAAATTCGACTGGCCCGACAGATCTACTACCTCCCAAAAATATGAACCCCAGATGTCTGGGAATCTGGAAAATCACTTTTTTTCCCTACAATCGATGTGAGAATGGAAAGTTCCAAGAAATTCTATTCCCAAGACAACATCATAGCTGCCAATATCAATCACCAAGAAATCCGCGAATAACTCCCGTATGCAAATAACAATCGAGCAACCCTTGCACTCATTACTAGATTTAATTTTCCCATTCCCAGTGTGTATGTCCCAGCAACTAGACAGGGTCGTGTGTGGAATAGAGTGTGCACTAATAAACTTGGATGACATGAAGTAATTGGATGCACCTGAATCGAATAATGCCAATGCGGGAAAATTATAAATGAGTAGGATACCTGAAAAAACGTCATCCGAAGCCTTGGCCTCCTCGGCCGTCAAGGTGAAGGCCCGAGCTTGATTAGGTTTCTGAGTGATTAGCTTCTACCCATGAATATGCTTCTGCGGTGGCTTCTGAATATCGTCCCTCGATCGTAGCTTCGAAAGGCAAGCACTGATGGTATGGTCAGCTGATCCACAAACTAGACAGAGTCCAAGCCTCCTTCGACAGTCCTTCTGTAGGTGTCCAGGCAGATGGCAAAAGTCACAAATCACGCTTCTTTTCTGATTGGATACAACGGGCTTCTTCATGGGTACAATGCCTTGCTTGTTTACCGGAATGCTTCTGCGTGCAGGAGCTTGGTTTGGCACTACGACGACTTGTTGTTGAGTACCCTTCGCTTTCAACAATAAACTCTGCTGCTCCATGATTGCTTTGAGAACTTGGGAGAAGGTGGTCATTCCAGAGATATGATGTGTCTCTGAATCTCCACATCCAAGCTACGCATAAACCTCCATGCCCTATCTGCCTCATTGGCAACCAAAGGCCCCGCAAATAGACTGAGCCGAGTCTACTCAACCGCATGTGCATCAATGGATCCGCCATTCTGCTTCATACTAATAAACTCTCTCTTCCATTTCCTCTCGAGCAAATTGTGTAAAGAACTTCTGCAAGAAACTTTATGAAAACGTTGCCCAACTGATCGGTTTGGGTAGACGGGTCTCCTTTACGAGCCACCATTCACGAGCATAGTCTACTAACTGGATGCATACTACATCCACCCTTTTCTCATCTGGAATCTGCGCGGCAACGAGCAGATTCTTTTTATCAACTAGCCATTGCTCTACTGGAAATGGCTCTTCCAATCCTGTAAAAGTGGACGGACCGAGCTTTCTGAAGTCCGCCACGGTGCCCTCACGCTGTGTTGGTCTGGGTGCTACTACAACTACGGACTGCTGGACTATTTGCAGACCCTCCTGGAAAGTCTCGGCCTCCCGCTGATTCAGCTCAGTTTGCCGCTTCTAGTTTTCTAGCAGACCACGTCTAACTCCAAGCATTGCGGCATTATCAACACACCTCTGGTAAGAACGCAAATTACTATCTGCCATCATTCTAAAATCAAGACACTGAAGAGGATTAGCAATAGTAAACATAATTCAATAAACAAAATAGCTATAAATTCAAGACTGGCAAGATAGTAATGTGGCAGGACATGTTCCAAATTCCGGATTTCCTGGTTAGTGTATTGGGTTCAATACTAAACTATAAAAGAACCAAACCTGACTAACCCTAAATCCTATGACTTTGATACCAAACAAACCATGTCACGCCACACTTCCCAAGATACGCAACTACGGCATGTGACCGAGCTAGCCATGCTATCTGTGGCTAGGAATCATCTCTCCACAGTCACATTACGTCTGTTTATAGGATATCAAGAACAGTAAAATATATAATCTAGCTAACACATGTCCATATGCCATAATAAATAAAAATCAAGAAAATGCATAATGCAGGAAACAAATCAAGATCCAATAAATAATATCTGAATCACATCCCAATATGGGCTCACATCAAAGAAAATAAAACTGCGGAAATAAATAAACTAAACATCTCTAACAATATACGTTCAACTCCTCATTGCTCGGCTTAATTGCTAAAGTACTCTTGATTTGCTTGCGATAAAGATGGAGGAACTGGGTCATGCAAAATCAAGACGTCAGCGCGTCATAATATCAAAATAATAGCGAGAACCAGGATAGGATGCTATGATTAAACATAAATGTAAATAATAAATACATATATAAAACAAAGAGGTATCTGTATATGATGTGTATTCTAAAAACTGTGCTTCTAGGTTATCTATTTTAAAAGTCTTTGAAATAAATTTAATGGAATCGTCGATATAACTCAACAGTATCCCATGCGTGCCCGGGACCACGGTCAAGATTCTCCGGCTGAATCCGAGACGTTCCATTAAGTAGTAAACAGGTAACATGTACAGATGAATGATGTCAGCAATATCATTCTGGGGCCGACCGAGCCTATAAAGACTGATCAGTATAAGCATCGAACTGTTAGTTACAAGTCAGGTTTCATTATTGATTTCCCATTACTCCCCAGGTTTTGTGTTCAAGTCAGGTATTGATGATGAAAATCTAATGCCAACACAGGATCAAGCAGGTACAAGTTTTGTCTATGCAAACAACAAGTCACGTCCATCAGGAAAACAATCAGGATTGTTGGCATTAGTAATAATATCCAAGTAACAAGTCTGGTAATGTGTCGTAAACATGTCATGTAATGTATATTACCCAAAATAGATGCCAAATGTAAAACTGTAATCAATATCGGAGCACGATAAATACAACTGATGCCAGGATGCATATGTATCTATCTGTAATAACCATTATACGTCTATTACCATGTATGATGCAATCTACATAACAAATTGTACTGGTATAGTAGTATAATGATATCATGATGTTCCGGAATGCAACTAGATATGCTATTATCAATACGGATACAGACGAATACCGTAAAACTGTAAATCTGCAATATTTGTTGAATAATAAAATACATGCACTATTCTTATTCATATAATTATCGATGTAATAACATAGCATGTGGCAAGTTTGAAACTGCCTGATCAGATCTTGTTTACCGCCGAAAACAGAGACGAACCGGGATGGATCGTCTTGTCTGAATTTGGGGGCAGATACTATTTAGATTTATCCATCCACCTCTCCGAAGATGCCAACTTGATTTATGGCACCGTATCTCGGAGGTTTGGACGGATGCGGCCGTTGTAGTAGACTTCGTCAGATTCCCCCTCTTTTGCGAGGGGTTTTTTGGTTGTGGGGACGCTCTTCCCTGCAGACACAAGCCCCTGCAGTTAATTAAGTTACCGTATCGCGATAACCACTTTCTCTTGCTCCGGAAGTTCACTTCGTGTCGTGTGTATTTTTTTTTATTTTGGTTGCCCGTGGATTGTATACGGAGACTAATTTATGTTGTCGCCCATAGGACGTGGATTAGTCCAATTTCGTATATCTTAGATTTGGGTTTGTTTTATTTGAGGATCGTTAATCTGATTTGAGATTAAGATCGACTTAAAAATATGTGAGCAGTTGGGGTTCGGTTAGTCTTTTGTTAAGAATACGTTAGTCCAATTTGAGACTAAGATCTACTTAGCAAGGTTTTAGGATCATTTTTGTTTCAGATCCAACAAGAGACCATTTGGGCTTTGTTGTCTTAGTTAAGGGATATTTCGGTCTATTATCGTCATTTTGGGGGCGAAGTTCTAGTTTAAGGACATCTCGGTCCGTTGATCACCATTTTGGAGGTGAGATTTTATTTTAAGGATGTCTCAGTCCGTTGATCACCATTTTGGAGGTGAGGTTTTAGTTTAAGGATGCCTCGGTCAAGGATGCCTCGGACCGTTGATTACCATTTTGGAGGTGAGGTTTTAGTTTAAGGACGTCTTGGTCCGTTGATCACCATTTTGGAGGTGAGGTTTTAGTTTAAGGACGCCTTGGTCCGTTGATCACCATTTTAGAGGTGAGATTTTAGTTTAAGGACATCTCGGTCCGTTGTCCATCTTACACGCACGTGTATTTGTTACGTAACCGAATGAACAACGGTGATATGGGGTGTACCCAGTTTAGGGTGTGGTTTGATTTAGGGTGTGCATGTCAGTTTAGGAAGAGCACCAAAAGAGTTGTTGGTTGTCGGGACTCGCCACCTCTCTGAAGACGTTGAGTAATTACAATGACGTTGATCAGAGGTATGGAGAGATGTACCCTTGAACCAATTCCCGTATTTGAAGGAAAAAGGAATTAGTGGTAAACCTGGAAATCATTAGTTAAATTTTGAGACTTAGATTTCCTCGGGAGGATGTAGGATGAGTATCGTTTTTGATATCATCAGTTGGAAGATGAGTAGTCGTACTTGGGACTAAGATCAGTTTGGAAAATCATGAGCACATAGGCACGGATTGTCCGAATCAAGGAGGTTCTATTGATTGGTAGAGTTTTTGCGTGCTTAAGTTAATTACCGCAATCAAGACGGTTTCGCTTGTAGCTAGCTGGTTGAGTACGGGTCGTCCGCAGGGAGATGGGAATCTTTATCTATGTGCTTTAACGAGTTAAGTCCAAATGTCCAGATTTGTTTGTGATTAACTATGTGCTAAAATGATATGTAAAGAGAGCTTGTTAGGGTTAGGATTAGGTTAGTTTAAGTTAGGAGTCACTCACTTCTTTCATTGCCACTCTTAATATCGGTGCTATGGTAATCGGCAACAACGGGGATTAGCATGACTAGGAAGGAACTTGCGAGTATAAGCTAGGCTTTCCAACGCTTAAGTTCTTCCTTTTGGTGCTTGTCCGTCCATTCTTGGCTCTTAGCCTTAACCTCCGGTTAATTCAACCACAACCGGTCTCACTAAGGAATCACCGCTATCATGTAGGATAGGGTGCCGTAGGGAGCGGATTGTGGTTCAATTAACGGGAGTCCGAATTAAGATGTTGGGCAAGGAAAGAGTGAGAGAGATTTCCTTCTCTCAAACTTTCTTTATCCTACCCTAACAAGTATGAAAACTACTCACCCATTACAAGAAAAACGGAAAATAAAACAAAGGAGGAAGATAGAAAGAAAGAGGTTAGAACATTACAACTAGCTATTTGCGACCTCACCTTGGCAAGGATCAAGCTTAAGCATCATTGTTGTTAAGGATAAAGAAAAAGAGAACAAGAAAGAAACAAATAACAAATAACAACAACTAGATTAGCAAAGGAAAATTACAAGCAATTACAATTTAACAAAAGAACAAGGCAAGCATGATAAGTAAAAAGAACTCCTTTATTCATCCTTCACTCACAAAAGCTCACTACAAGTTTTTAATGGAGAAGAGATGAGAAGAGGAAGAAGAACAATAACATGTATTCTAAAATCTAAATACAAGATTAAGCACCCTTGGCTTTGGCAAGTTCTGGACTATTTATAGGTAGGGAAATGGAAACCTAGGGCAACAATCTGGATAATCATAAAAAGACCAAAAAGCCCCTGAAAATTCATCAGCCGACAAGCCTATACGGCTGCGGATCCGCGGCCTAAGCATGCTTATGCCGCGGTTCCGCGGCCCTTATGTGGGTTTAAGTCTTCAGTTTTGGTGGCTTTCCCTGGTTTGTAGTACCCTTCAGTCTGGTATATGTTGTTTCTCAGAATTTCTTCACGATTTTTCCAGAATTTCAGCAGATCAAAAAGGTGATTTGATGTGGATCTTTTGCCATGATTTCTTTGAGCTCCACGTAGATTTCTTGGACTTTGTGTTGCCATTGTGCTTTGTACATGAAGATGACAATCGATTTGCCCTTTTGTCTTCTTAAACTGGTATGTGGCAACATACGGATAGAGAGCGGAGACCCGTGTTTTATCTGTGATTGGCAGTAATCCGGAATTTGTCGTGCTTTTCCATGAATTTCACCGTTTAGAGCCGAGAACCTGTATCCTGCAATTGACTAGCAAACACGGCTCAAGAGTACCTACCGATAAGCAATATGATAAAAATTGGGCGGTATAAAAATGCAAAAATCTGATATGAATAAATACCCCCAAACTTATCATTTGCTCGTCCCGAGCAAAGCCAATTTATTTACAAAAATTCCTAAGCTCACTTTCGCAGGGAACGCGATTGCACTGAGCATGTGCAACAAGACGTTAAACCTCTAGGTGTCCCTAGTAGGAGGAGTGTTGTCTCCTGAGGGTTTTCAGCAGATACTACCCACAAAATCCGGTCAAGCTAGTTTTGCAAAATAACTATGATTCAAACCCTTAAAGTTTTGTTTCAGAAAATAACAATTCTATGATCCTAAGTCTAGACTATCGAACCCTTATTTTTCACACCTCGATTCTTATTTACCTTAAGATTTTATATGTCTTTACATGCAGTGCAAATAGTGTCGTTAAGTTCCAGAAGGATCGATTAAAGTCATCATGTCACACAATAAAGCCCGGATAAAATTTTTAAAAGGATCACATAAGTTTTATAAAGATTTAAGCATTTTTCAAGTTTCGTTTTCTAGTAAAGTTTCAACTTCAGAATTTCTATCTTCCTTAACAGGAAACTAGGTCTTATTTTTCACTCCACCTTTTTCTTGTTTTCATTTCATACACACCTCTGTGAACGTGCAATAGTCTTTATCAAAGAATAAAACCTTCATATCTCCGCTAGAAATATTTTTTTATAAAAACTTGTCTTTTGTCAAGATTATTCTCACACAAAGAACCGTTAGCAATTTTAACTCGGAGAGAACACTTGCTTGACTTTGTTTTAATCTGGACTTTCTAGGCTTCTTAACGAGCTTTGGGCTAATGCACCCATACCAGTTGGCTTTAGGACATTAGGTGTAGAGACACCCCAGCGGACTTAATTACTCAAGTTACCTAGGCCCAAAAACAAAAGACAATTTAGCGTGAAAATCATGATGATTTAATGCGAACGGAGATATAACCGCCAGTTCAGTTATTTTTTTGGATAAAAGACGTGTTTAGTGGGTTAGGTGTGTAATCATTCCAATCAAGTTTCAGATGGGTTATTTTTCAGAATTAGTTCCAATTAAGGCATCAATAATATCCCTTCATATTCACTTTACTTCATAAACTATTCTTGATATTACTTATTTCAGAACAAACCTATTTGATCCTCAGAAAATCATTTATCCATTTAAAAGATTTTAGACATAAAAGACTTGTCATCTAATTTCCAAAACTCACGACACGTGTAATGTGATGTAAAGACGTATATCGGCTATAGTTAACTTCAAAGGAGAGTTATCTTTCAGGTTTTCAAAATCTAAAAATAAGATTTAGTTATTCTTATCTTATCAAACAAAACCGTCGAAATGTTGAATCAGAGTTCTCCCACTAGCTAACTTGACAGAAAAGTTTTTATGATTTTAGAAATTTTTCTGATTTTTATGGGTTTTATGGATTTTAATATGCAGATGCAAAATATACATATGAATGCGAAGGTTAGAAATGCGTACCGAGCGTACCCCCAAACTTAAACTGGACAGTGTCCTCACTGTCATTGCATGAAGAGATCATTGAAGGGTCAAAATCGTCGGTTAGATATACACACATTTTTTTTTGTTTTTGTTTTTAAAGAAAAGAAGAATAGCAAAAATGGAAAAGAATATCCACAAATATATACAAAATGGTATATACATACCCCCAAACTTATTTGGAACAGTGTCTACTATTCTTGGCTGGATAACCGAAGTTTGGTGGTAGGCAGAGGAAGATTATGTAAGGTAAACCAGCTCCTATAAAACCAGGAGCTCCTCTGTTGGTTCGGCGCTAAGGTACGGTTTAAGTCGGTGTCCGTTTACTTTGAAAAATGAACCGTCCTTAGGATTCTCCAAATTCACAGCGCCATGCGGATACACATTCTGCACAAAATACGGCCCTTTCCAGCGAGATCTGAGCTTTCCTGGATAGAAGTGTAGCCGGGTGTCGTAAAGCAGTACCTGTTGACCAGGTACGAATGTCTTGCGCAAAAGGTGTTTATCGTGAAACACTTTCGTTCGGTTCTTAACGACAATCGCGTTATCGTAAGCCTCATCCCTAAGCTTGCTTAATTCGTTCAACTGCAGCTTTCGATGGCTGCCCGCATCTTCGAGAGACAGATTCAGTTCTTTTATCGCCCAAAATGCGCGATGCTCTATTTCGACAGGGAGGTGGCAAGCCTTTCCATACACAAGCCGATAGGGAGACATGCCAAGATCGGTCTTATAAGCCGTTCGAAATGCCCAAAGGGCATCAGTGAGTTTCAACGACCAATCCTTACGGTTCTTGGAAACCGTCTTCTCCAGTATCTGCTTGATTTGCAGATTTGAAACTTCGGCCTGCCCACAGGTTTGGGGGTGGTAGGGCGTAGATAGCTTATGATTAATGGAATATTTCCGCATCAAGGCCTCGAAAGTCTTATTGCAGAAATGAGTTCCATTGTCGCTAATGATCGCTCGGGGGTGCCCAAACCGGGAGAAAATGTTTTCTTTAAGAAACCTAACGACAACCTTGTTGTCGTTAGTCCGGCTGGGCACAGCCTCAATCCACTTAGAGACGTAGTCAACAGCGAGAAGGATGTACAAGTTCCCGAAAGAGCTAGGAAACGGCCCCATGAAATATATCCCCCAAACGTCGAAAATCTCCACAACCAAGATTGGTTGGAGGGCATCTCGTTCCTCCGGGATATCCGGCCTAAGTGTTGGCACCGGGAGCAAGTCTTGCAGTAGCCATAAGCGTCTTTGAAGAGTTGTGGCCAGTAGAAACCACACTGCAAGATCTTCTCAGCTGTCTTTCTGGGGCCAAAATGCCCGCCACATGCTTGATCGTGGCAAAATGACAGCACACTCTTGAATTCATCGTCAGGGACACACCGACGAATAATCTGGTCGGGACAGTACTTGAACAGATAGGGTTCGTCCCAGTAAAAGTGTTTTACTTTGGATAAGAATCGAAGTCTGTCCTGACTTGACCATTCATTCGGTAGTAACCCTGTGGCCAAATAGTTCACAATATCTGCGAACCAGGGTTCGCAAGATACTGTCAAGAGCTGTTCATCCGGAAAAACGTCGTTGATCGGAATATGAAACGAAGGCGAACAAGGAAGTCGTGAGAGATGGTCGGCGACTACGTTTTCACATCCTCTTTTTTCTTTGATGACAAGGTCAAACTCTTAAAGCAAGAGGATCCAACGTATCAGCCGAGATTTTGCATCTTTTTTCGCAAAAAGATGGCGCAGAGCAGAATGGTCTGTATAGACAATGACTGGAGAGCCGATGAGGTAGGGCCTGAACTTTTCTAAAGCAAATACAACAGCCAAGAATTCCTTCTCAGTTGTTGTATAATTAAGTTGGGCGTCGTTCAGGGTTTGGCTAGCATAATAGATTACGTGCGGCATCTTGTTGATGTGTTGTCCAAGGACAGCACCGATGGCAAAGTCGGATGCATCGCACATAATCTTAAATGGGTGCGTCCAGTCAGGTGAACAAAGAACGGGAGTAGAAGTGAGTGAGCTTTTTAATGACTCGAACGCAGTCACACAGCTCGAGTTGAAGTCGAATGGTGTGTCCTTGGCCAGCAAAAGAGTTAAGGGCCTGGCAATCTTGCTAAAGTACTTGATGAACCGTCTATAGAAATCGGCATGGCCAAGGAAGGCTCGGATGTCTCGGACGCATGTGGGAGGAGGGAGATTGGAAATGACCTCAATCTTCGCTTTGTCAACCTCTATGCCATTTTGCGAAATGATATGTCCTAAGACAATACCTTCGCGCACCATGAAGTGGCACTTCTCCCAATTCAAAGTGAGGTTCTTGTCCTTACATCGGGTAAGGACAGTGTCGAGATGCAGCAAACACTCGTTGAAGGAATCGCCGAAGATAGAGAAATCGTCCATGAAGATCTCCAGGAATTTCTCCACCATGTCTGAGAAGATTCCCATCATACACCGCTGGAAGGTAGCGGGCACATTGCATAACCCAAAGGGCATGCGACGATATGCAAACGTGCCAAAAGGACAAGTGAATGTGGTCTTGTCCTGGTCTTTTTCGGCGATGGGAATCTGATTATAGCCGGAGTAGCCATCAAGAAAGCAGTAGTACTCGTGTCCGGCCAATCGTTCAAGCATTTGGTCAATGAAAGGTAGCGGAAAGTGGTCCTTCCGCGTTGCGGCGTTGAGTTTTCTGTAATCGATGCATACTCGCCACCCAGTTTGGGTGCGAGTAGGGATTAACTCGTTCGCCTCGTTAGTGATGACTGTTATGCCTGATTTCTTGGGGACAACGTGAATGGGGCTAACCCACTGGCTATCAGAGATAGGGTAAATGATACCACTATCTAGACATTTAACAATCTCCTTTTTCACAGCCTCCTTCATGACTGGGTTGAGTCGCCTTTGTGGATCCCTGGCTGGTTTGGCATCATCCATCAGATAAATGTGATGTTCAACGATCAGGGGACTAATCCCCTTGATGTCCGCCATAGACCAGCCAAAAGCTTGCCTATTACTGTGCAAGACCGCAAGAAGGGCTTTCTCTTGCTCTGGAGCTAGAGAAGCCGAGATGATAACAGGGAGGGTCTCATTCTCACCCAAGTAAGCGTACTTAAGGTGAGACGGCAAAGGCTTGAGTTCGAGTGTTTGAGGTGAAACGATTGAAGGAAAGATTGGTGAAAAGGTCTCGAACTCAAAGGATTCCAGCAAAGGTTCAAAACGAGTGTATGCGACCGAGTTGGATGGTTCAGGTAACTCATTCGGAAATTCGAAGGATTCAAACTCGGGTGGTGAATGTCTAAGATCGTTCGAGAAAGTGAAGCACTCGTAGTCATTGTCGGGCGCAGAAACAGCAGCAGGTTCGAAGAGGAATGCACTAGTGGCGTTAAGGTTATCATGATCGAACAAAAACTCCTCGAATTCACATTCTTCTGGGTTGATCTCCTGGATTGAGCAAACGTCTAGTATATGAGCATTAGGTTCGGTGGGCTGATTCCCCAACCTAAAAATGTTGAGTTCAATTGTCATGTTTCCAAAAGATAGGTTCATCGAACCATTTCGACAATTGATCACAGCATTTGAGGTTGCAAGGAATGGGCGACCGAGAATCACCGGAATTTGATTCCGGGGGTTAGCTACAGGCTGTGTGTCTAATACAATGAAGTCAACGGGGAATATGAAGTCCCTAACTTGATTAACACATCCGCTAGCTCACCCCTAGGATGGGTGATCGATCGGTCGGCCATTTGGAGAGTACAGTGTGTGGGTTTCAGCTCTCCTACATCTAATTGCTCATATACTGAGTACGGAAGCAGGTTAACACTGGCACCAAGATCTAATAGTGCGCGGTTGATGTTCTTATCCCCAATGGTAATAGAAATCGTAAGACAGCCAGGGTCCTTCCGTTTTTGAGGTAAAGATTGGGTAAGAGCATCACTCACAGCACTAGCCAAGAAAACTTTCTTGGGTACCTGAGATTTCCTCTTTTTCATCCACAAGTCCTTTAAGATTTTCGCGTAGGACGGGACTTGTTGGACAGCATCTAAAAGGGGAATGTTGATGTTAACCTGCTTAAACAACTCCAGAATCTTCTCCATTTGTAGATTTTGTTTATTGGACCTCAACCGGTTTGGAAATGGAACGTTTTTAAAATTGGTTGAGTCCAATGCTAGTGGAGGAGATTGTGGAGTTGGAACGGATCCCAGAGCTGGTGTTTTCGTGGAGTGAGAAATGGGTCCGTTTAGAGCAGAAGAAGAGGAAGAGCCTTTTGAAGAATGGAGAATAGGCTCAGAAGACGAAGAAGAAGAAGAAGAAGCGGCCGGGGTGTCATCGTCGATCCGTGTGCCAATGTTGTTTTGCAGCATCCTTCCCGATCTCAATGAAGTCACGGCACTCACATTATGATTCTGTTGTTCAAGAGCAACATGTACATTATGTGGGTGACCGGGATTTCGGAGTGGCTGGGACGGGAGCTTCTCCTTCTCTCGCTCGCTTAAGGCCGCATTCAGTTGTGCTATCTGGGCTTCGATGGTTTTGATGCTTTGCCCATGAGCGGCAGTGTGTTGCACGAAGGACTGAATGGAAGACTGGATGTTAGCGGTGGATTGTGTCGATTGTTTAACGAACGCCTCCAGACTTCGTTCGAGCGAGGAAACCTTATCGTTGTTTGGCGGAACAAAGTTGTTTTGCGGAAAAGAATTGTTGGGTGCAAAGTTGTTCGTCTAATTTTGAAAAGGTTGGGGTTGGAAGGGCTGCTGAAATTGATGTTGAGTTTGTTGTTGTGCTTGTTGTTGCGGAGGAGGGGGCCTTTGGAAATTGTTGCCTTGGAATTGATGCCGGTTCTGATTCCATGCGAAATTGGGGTGGTTCCTCCAACCGGGATTGTAAGTGGAAGAGTATGGATCATTTCTCGGTCTTTGCTGAAATGCAGCATTAACTTGATCCTGTCCTTGAGATGGTGGATTGTAAGGACACTCTTCGGTTAAGTGAGAAGGATCGGAACAACAAGCATAAATGGTACGAAGGGGAAGAACAGGAGCAGGAGATGAAAATTTGCTCTCTATCGCTTCAAGTTTTCTCGTTATTGCAGCCATTTCAGCTTTCATCGCAATAGAGACATCAAGTTGGTGAGTTCCTACCCTAGACTGACCAGTAGAAGTGGAGGAAGAAGAAGAAGAAGTTGGTCTGGTGCTCTCCCATTGAAGCGTTTGTTCTGCAAGGTCGTCGAAGAATTGCCACGCTTCCTCGTCAGATTTTGATAGGAAGTGGCCCTGACAAATCGTTTCCAACAACTGCTTGGTTGCTGGGTTCAGGCCCTCGTATAAAGTTTGGCAAAGTTGCCATTTCTCAATACCATGGTGAGGGCACTGAACAAGAAGGTCTTTATACCGGTCAAAGCACTTCCAGGAGGGTTCAGTAGGAAGCTGGGAGAATTGGTTAATTTCGTTACGAATCCTCGCGGTTTTATGATCAAGATAGAATTTCTTGAGAAACGCTTTCACAAACTCGTCCCAACTGGTTATGGAGTGGGAAGCGGTGCTATACAACCATTTTTCAGCAAGATCGCATAAAGTGAACGGAATGACCCGTAGCCGTATAGCATCATCTGACAGCTGGGTCGTTTTCATCATGGCACAAACATTTTGAAACTTGTTGATGAAGATATAGGCATCTTCAAATTCAAGCCCATGAAATTTTGGAAGCATGTTAATGAAGTGGGGCTTAATTTCAAAATTATCCCCATCGGCCGGTGGAAGGGAGAGACAGGTGGGAAGTGCAGAACGGGTGGGATAGAAACGATCCTGGAGCGCGATTCGCTGTGGCGCTACAACAGGCGGTGGTGGTGGGTTATTCGCATCCATAGGAGGTCGAATCAATCCCGGTGGAGTTGTAGGGATGTTTGGATTAAATCCTGACATCGTGGAAGAAGAGGTTGGTGATGGTGAAGGTGAGGATGTATGAACAGAATTCCGGTCAACGTCGGAGTTGGCCGACAAAGGTAAGGGTGAATGAGGCGTGGACGGAGTTTCGACGTCTGAGTCGATCGCGTAGTCGGTAGCGACTAACGTAATGCAGACTAGGCGGGCGCTAGTGTCCCGAGTCTAAGCGGACATACACTAAACGAGTTTAGTATAGTCAAAGCGGAGAAGGTGAGGGTAAGAAAATGTCAATGGAGAAATACGATAGGTGGTGGGTGAAAAATGGATTCTGGCGACAAAGGGCAAGTTTTTATAAAAGTTTTTGGTTTTGTGTTTTTTTTATTTTTAGAAAGAGCTTTACAGAAATATGTACGGACTTACGGCTTCAAACAGTCACAGACAAAATATGCGCAATCACACCTAGATCTAGGGTCACCTAGGTCAGCTAGACAGCTCCTAACTGTTCCAAAGGGCTAGAAATAGGACCTCAAACCGCCTCTTCTCCGCCAATTGCGGCCAGGTAAGTGGGAGGCTCCCCACTATGTAAGTAGTGGTCCTAATTAAGTAACCACTTGCCTTGGACACACTTGCCTAGACATCGCAAAGTCAGGATAGGATAAACGGCCGATGCCTATAACTAGTCCTCTGTCCTATTGAGCGCAAAGTCCTTAGGGCTGAGTCTAGTTTTTAATTAACAAAGGTCAATACATATGCTTTTGTGATTTCTGGGGTCCTGAGAAGGGTGATGAAATCCCCACCCAATCTGGATTGGTTTCAAGCCCCTTAAAGTCTGTATTAATATATGCAAAGCAGTAACAATCAACTGCAATCAATTTTTATTTTTTAGCGCGGCGCAAAGAATCCTGCACAGAAACAATTTATTGGAAGGGGGAAGAGAGTTTGCGCAAAGAATGCTGCAGAAAACACAGTTCAGTGGAGTTCAGAGGAGTGGGGGAGAGGAGAGAGAGACTTATAGACAATTTGGCACCCTGAAGGCACCAAATAGTCACGGTTCCTCAGCCTAAGCTTGCTGATTGGAGTTATTTTTCGATTGTGTAAAATGAAATGGTAAAGAAATCACAACCAAAAATTATTTGACCGCAATCAACTACGGTGTCGGATGTAGATTGTAAGTGAGTGCGGATCGTCCACAGGGAAAGTGAGTTCCGTTCAATTCTTGAATTAGATGAGTTAAAAATTTAAGCAAAAGAAAAGAAAACAATTCATGATTTGTAATTGTAGATCAAAAAGTAAGAAAAATCTAGATCTAAAAGAAACATTAAAGAGCAAGAATAGGGATGAGAGATAATTTCCAACCAACAATCAAGACTAGAAGTATGGCTCGTAGGAGTAGATCGGATCTATAGATGTGATGAGATCTAAAGATTACTAATTCTTATCCATTAATGAATTGATACTAGATCGATGCAAAATTCATTGAGGTTTAAGGATCTTTGCTAGAAAATTAGGGATTCCGCAACTCATCCTTTGTTCTTTCGATGGATCGCATTCAAATTCTAGCTTCTAGTTAATTAAATGTTTAATAGTTGTTCCCTAGTTTCAAGTGAACACGATCAAGAAAGCATCATCTCGAAACTAGGTTATTAATCATTTGATTAACTAGAATTTCCAAACATTATAGGATTTAAGAATTGTAGAAATATTTAAATCATCATCATCTAAAGATCGTCACAACTCCTACACGAGCGGAGATTACTCAAACATCATGATCACAAACACAATCACAAATTGAATTCTAATCATTATGCTTGAATTAAAAGATAAGCAAGATATAGAAAATTCACCTTTATTTATCGACAAATTTCGTTACAACTCTCTTGAATTTACAAAAGGAAGGAACTAGATCGTCGATTTCGGCTTCGCTCGGCTCCTTGAGTCGCGGATCGGCGTGGATCTCTTGCTCCGTTAGAAATCCGGCGTCGCTTCTAAAGGTTGAAGGCTCTCTTGCTCAAATTGCTCTCGGGATCAATCTTGATTTTTGAATTGGAGTAAATTTGAAGCACAAGCTTTTGTCACTAAACTTGTGGGTTGAAGATGATAATTCTTGAACAATTTGCACCCTAGATCTAGGCTCCTTTTTATAGACTTTCCAAATCTTAGATCTAGAATTGAAATTTGAATTCCCCACAAGTTGTTATCAAATAATTTAAATTTCCCTCCAAAAAGTTAGTTAAGCTTTAAATTTTGAATTTCCCTCCAAGAGTTAGTTATCCGAGCCTTCTAGATGTGTCACGTGGAGCTTCTGGGGTCTTCTGGAAGCTTTGGCCGTTAGAATTAGGCATGTGACAAAATTTGATGGCTTGATCTCTTCGATTGGCCGCGGATCCGCCGCGTCAAGGGGGCTTGGGCCGCGGATCCGCGGCCCTTTGATGGCCTTACTGCTTGTATTTTCTTCTGTGGGCTTGGGATATCATATGGGCCTTATCCTGATGTGTTGAATTTTATTTGGCCTTCTGAATTACTACCAGATCTTCAGGCTTTGAGTTGGCGTTTCTTTTATCAGATCTTTTCCCAATTTTGGGCTCTGCTTCCATGATTTCCTGCATTAGACCCCAGACAAGAGTTGCGCTATACAAGAATGATGCGATGCCATGATAAACACACAATTTCCCTAAAAAGTGCCGGTTTTAGTCTACAGTACGAGTAATCCTGTATTTTAGAGATGATTTGGTAATATGTGCAATTATGAATACCGAACACTTCTATATGAGTTCAAATGGTAGGGAAATTACCGTGTTAAAAGTGCATCATTTTCGACTGATCAAATTCCCCCAAACTTATTTTCGATCGTCTCGATCGAACAGTTTTATTAAAAAGAGAAGGAGAAAACAAAGAAAGAGAAAAGCACACTTTCGTAGGCAACACGATTGCACTGAGCACGTGCAACAAGCCTTTAAACCTCTAGGTGTCCCTAGTAGGAGGAGTGTTGTCTCCTGAGGATTTTCAGCGGATTGCACCCACAAAATCCAATAATAAAAGGAAGATCATGAAAATTACATTTAAAGAAAAGAATTGTAAAAGAAAAGCCTTGAAAATTAGGGTTTCCAACTAAGCTAGCTTTTCGGTTGTCATGAGCCCTATCTTAATGGTCATGAAAAGATGTCAGAAATCATGTCCTCCCTCAATAAAACATCGTCTTATTCTTCATTCCTATCTTTATTCCAAACATCGATCATATCACCCTGCGTGTGTGTAAAGAACATCCCTACACCCGGAGAATTCAATTCAAGCTATCATACTCTTGCCCATCAGCCTCAGTACTTTTTGATTAATGAATATCTAGATGTGCTCACACACTTTCATGCGACCGTTAATACTTCTTGAGGTACTAACCGACCGATTACTCATGTGCTTGCTTATTTGGTGTATTTTCCTCGTCTTGCACCACCTTAGGCATAGCAGTGACTCCCAGACCAGTTGGCCTTAGGGCACTAGGTGAAAAAGCACCCTCGCTATAAATTTTTTATTGCCCTCGGCGATAACAAAACCAGTGTCCATTTTTGTCACCACTTTATATTTTCTTTATTTTTTTTTATTTCCTTCATACATCAGCTTTAAGACAAGAGCATTTCAAGGTATCCTCTACTATCCCGGGCTTCAAGACGTGTGTTAGTGCGAATAGCAGGGTATCAACGTTCAAAATGTTTGGCTTCCAGAATAGAAATTATTTTTCAGACTTATTTTTATCCTCAGATTAGTGACGTCTTTCATCTTACTAACCCTTGGGACAACGGCTCATAACTACTTATTACTAGTTCGTATAAGAAAACTCCTAATTTTCTTGGTTTTCTTAAATTTTTCTAATCTCATGGATGTAATTGTTCACTATCTAATCTTTCATTATTATAAATATTAAATATTTTTATATTTTGGAAATTTTAAGTTTTTATATTTTTGATTTTTTTTTTTTTTGAATTTTTATGGATTTTGAAAAATTTTTAAAATTTTTATAGGTTTTTATGGGTTTTGAAAAACTATTTACAAAAATTATTTACACAAATTTTTTTTATGGGTTTTGAAATTTTTTAAAATTTTATGATTTTTTTAAAGAAATGTTTTGTGCTTATGCAAATGATATGCTCATGATGCAAAACTAAGCATAAACCTCCCCCAAACTTGTTTTCAACAGTGCCCTCACTGTTGCCATCCGCTATATCTACAAAAATCTGTAAGCCTGGGAGGAATTTATTAGTGGGGGCAGAATATATAAGTGAATATCCTCCCCCAAACTTATTTTTGGATTAAAATTTTTGTAAAAATTTTCTTTCCAAGAGCCAGAAAAATTGTCCCCCCCCCCAAACTTGAGTTATGCAATGTTAAACTTTGAAAATCACATGAGGGGGTCAAGAATCATTGGTCGATGCCAAGCTTTGCAAAGACCGAAGATCAACACCAACCATTCGAAGATTTTATCAACGCAGTGCTCGGGTTGGTGGAAGAAGAAGTAGGGAAAGGGTAAAGGGTGGAAGAGAGTGTGTATGCGTCTCATTTTGGAGAGACGAAGCAGTGAATGTGATGGATAACTTGCATTCTTTTTACAGTTCAGAAGAGGGGGTGGAGGTTCAATTTCAATGATTGGGACATGATTCATCTCAACACCCGTGTTATTCAGAAATGCGAGTTCATCAGCGAATATCTCCTCAAAAGTTTCATCAATACCCCGAAGAATAATGTCATCACAAAGTGCGGGGTGATCTTCAGACTCTAAAAGCAATTCATAATCGGTGTTAGTTATTGACCCGGACATCTCGGTGGAAGAGTCCGTATGTGTATGGTACATAGTTGGGTCAAACAACAACGTATGAAAAGAGTCAAGATCAGTATCAGGAGGATCATCAAATTCGCTGCTGTCGACATCCATTAAGTCGACAGAACAAACATGAGCAGTAGGTTCGGAGGGTACACTTCCAATCTTGTAAATGTTCAGCTTTATTGACATATTCCCAAAGGATAAGGTCATAGAGCCATTACGACAGTTGATGATAGCGTTGGAAGTGGCCAAAAAGGGGCAACCTAAAATCACCGGAATTTGATTCCGGGGGTTCGCTACAGGCTGTGTATCAAGTACAATAAAATCCACAGGGAATACAAATTCCCCGATTTTTATTAACACATCCTCCAGTTCACCCCTAGGTTTGGTGATTGATCGGTCAGCCATCTGGAGAGTGCAATGGGCTGGTTTCAACTCTCCGATCCCTAGTTGCTCATAGACTGAGAAAGGAAGCAGGTTAACACTGGCGCCAAGGTCTAAAAGAGCACGATTGATGTGTTTATCCCCAATAGAAATCGATATCGTAGGACATCCTGGGTCCTTACGTTTCTTTGGTAGTGGAGGGATAAAAGCAGTGCTAATGCTATTGGACATGAAGACCTTCTTTGGCACTTGAGTCTTCCTCTTCCTAGTGCACAAGTCCTTAAGAATTTTCGCATAAGCGGGGACTTGTTGAATGGCATCTAGGAGAGGGATGTTGATGTTAACCTGTTTGAACATTTCCATGATCTTCTCTATATGTGGACTCGATGTGTTAGCCCTTAACCGGTTCGGGTAAGGTGCTTTAGCAATGAGCGCTGGGTCCATCATAGGAGAAGGAAGTGTGTGTGGCCCCGATCCCAAAATAGAAGTGGGGATCGTCTGTAGAGGAGTAAAAGAGGTGGGCTGAGGTGTTGAGCCTAGAGGGAAATGGAGAATAGACTCGTGAGAAGGCGGTGGGGTAGAAGAACAAGAATCAGAATCAGAAGCGTGTGTGTGAGGAAGGGTCTCAGCCGGGGTGTTGATAGGATCATCAATATCATCAACTTCTTCCCCAACATGGTTATCCAGCACTCTCCCAGATCTCAACGTGGTGATTGCATTCACATGATGTGAATAGCCAGGATTGGGTACAGGTTGAGCTGGGAGTTTCCCTTTCTCTCTTGCACTCATTTCAGCCTTAAGTCGTGCAATCTCAGCTTCCATCGTTTTGATACTCTCAGCTTGGGACGCTGAGTTTTTCTTTATCTCACCAACGGAAGACTTAACCTCGGCCGACACTTCCATGAAATTTGACATGAGTGATTTCATGGTTTGAGCGAATTGAGAGAACTCGTCAGAACAGGTCGACTGCATAGGATTAGAAGGTGCAGGAGTGTTGACCTGGTTTTGGAAATTTTGTGACTGGTAGGGGTGCTGGATGAGCTGAAGTGGTTGCTGTTGTGGTGGAGGGACCCGTTGGAATTGATTCGGGTTTGGAACCGTGTTTTGGGATTGGTTCCAGGCAAAATTCGGGTGATTCCTCCAACCCTGATTGTATGTGGAAGAAAAAGGGTCGTTTCCAGGTCTTTGAAATGCGGCATTGGTATGCTCGAGACCTCGAAACTGGGAGTTTAATGGACATTCTTCCGTCAAGTGAGAAGGATCAGAACAGCACCCACAAACGGTTTTGGGGAGCGACATTGGATTTAGGGAGGCTGCTAGGAATTTGTGTTCCATGGCGTCGAGCTTCTTTTGCATTGCTGCCATCTCAGCTCGAACACCTATGGACACGTCTATTTGGTGTACGCCACCCCTACTCGAAGGCTGGGTTCCAGTCTCCCACTGAAGTGACTTTTCAGCGAACTCTTCTAAAAATTTCCACGCTTCCCCATCATCCTTGGTCATAAAGGTGCTTTGACACATGTTTTCAAGGTTTTGTTTAGTGGTAGGGTTACTGCCCTCATATATGATTCGGCAAAGTTCCCATTTCGGGATGCCGTGATGTGGGCATTGAACCAAAAGATCCTTGAATCGGTCAAAGTATTTTGAAAATGGTTCAGCCGGAAGCTGGGAGAATTGATAGAGTTCGTTACGGATTCGAGCTGTCTTTTGCATAGGGTAAAATTTCTTAAGGAATGCTGCAACGAATTCTTCCCAATTCGTGATGGAATGTGCGGTGGTGTTATATAGCCACTTCTCGGCTATATTGCACAAGGTAAATGGAAGAAGTCGTAGACGCATGGCATCCACAGAAAGTTATGATGTACCCATCATTGCGCATACGTTTTCAAATTTGGTAATAAAAACGTACGCGTCTTCAGTCTCGAGACCGTGGAATTTGGGTAGAAGGTTGATGTACTGGGGCTTGATCTCAAAGTTATCCCCGTTGGCTGGTGGAATGGATAAGCAGGTCGAGAGAGGACCTCGCAAAGGGTAACACCTCTCTTGGAGAGAGATGCGGGGTGGAATCTGCGCACCAACGAATGGCGGCAGAGTAGCGGTAAAGAGGTTTGATGGAGACTCATCCATCGGTGTGGGTGTGGTGGGGGGTAAAAGAAAGGTAAATGGAGAAATACCGACTTCGGAGTCGATCGAGGGGACGCGGACAAGACGGGCACTAGAATCCCGTGTCCAGCCTATCTTGCACTAAAAGGGGTTAGTACAAGTGGCAGCGTGATTTATAATTAGGGGAAATGAAGTGAGTGTGGTGTTTGTTTTGAAAAATGATACGGATTTTGAAAATATGATGCAACAAGCAATACCCTAAAAATCTATGGTCACCTAGGTCCAATCTCTAGACCGCTCCTAACTGCCAGAAGACAAGACGCAGGATAGAATCCTCCACTGCCTCTTTGTCCCTCCTGTGGCCAGGTAAGTGCCAGGTAAGTGGGAGGTTCTCCACTACGTAAGTAGTGGGCCTAATTAAGTAACCACTAGCCTTCGACACACTTTCCTAGGCACCACAAGAGAAATGCGGATAAGCAATGAATTACCCACGGCCTTCTTCTGTCCTAAGTGAGCGCGACGGTCCTTAGAGTCATCTCTAGATATTTTTTAATTAATAAGGGTAATGCGGATGTAGGTTTGTGATTTTTGGGGCCTAGTAAGGGTAATGAACTCCCCACCTAATCTGGATTTGGCCGTGCCCCTTAATTTCCGTATTAATTATGCAAACAACCATAAAATCAAAAACAAGCACAAATTTTATTTTTCTTTTTGCGGTGCAGCGATTATTTGCAAAGAAATCTGCAACAAATTGTTAGTTGGAGCAGATTTTAGAGAGGAGATAAGAAAGTTAGAGATTACCAGATAAAAATTTTCCAGAGAACCCCTTGACCCGCCGCGGTTCCGCCGCAATTAGCTCCTAAGGCCGCGGTTCCGCCGCATCTTCAGCTCTTCTCTGCACTGAAAAATTTGGTAATTCTCCTGTTCATCTCCTGAGCTCTCTGGAATTCTCCAAATAATTTTCCGATTTCACAGTAAGCTCCAGATCTCCTTGCAATTAACCACAACAACAAGTATTAGTAGGTTGCGCGAGTTTTGATCTTTAAAATTTTTAGATGGAATAAACTTTTCAACTCAAATTTCAAAAAATGAACAAATAGCACACGATCCGCGGCAACGGCGCCATTTTGATTGATGAGATTCGGATTGTGTGAATTGGAAAATTGTAAAGAAATCACAACCAAAAATTATTTGACCGCAATCAACTACGGTGTCGGATATAGCGTGTTAGCGAGTGCGGATTGTCCACAGGGAAAGTGAGTTCCGTTCAATTCTTGAATTAGATAAGTTGAAAATTTAAGCAAAAGAAAAGAAAACAATTCATGATTTGTAATTGTAGATCAAAAAGTAAGAAAAATCTAGATCTAAAAGAAACATTAAAGAGCAAGAATAGGGATGAGAGATAATTTCCAATCAACAATCAAGACTAGAAGTATGGCTCGTAGGAGTAGATCGGATCTATAGATGTGATGAGATCTAAAGATTACTAATTCTTATCCATTAATGAATTGATACTAGATCGATGCAAAATTCATCGAGGTTTAAGGATCTTTGCTAGAAAATTAGGGATTCCGCAACTCATCCTTTGTCCTTTCGATGGATCGCATTCAAATTCTAGCTTCTAGTTAATCAAATATTTAATAGTTGTTCCCTAGTTTCGAGTGAACACGATCAAGAAAGCATCATCTCGAAACTAGGTTATTAATCATTTGATTCACTAGAATTTCCAAACATTATAGGATTTAAGAATTGTAGAAATATCTAAATCATCATCATCTAAAGATCGTCACAACTCCTACACGAGCGGAGATTACTCAAACATCATGATCACAAACACAATCACAAATTGAATTCTAATCATTATGCTTGAATTAAAAGATAAGCAAGATATAGAAAATTCACCTTTATTTATCGACAAATTTCGTTACAACTCTCTTGAATTTACAAAAGGAAGGAACTAGATCGTCGATTTCGGCTTCGCTCGGCTCCTTGAGTCGCGGATCGGCGTGGATCTCTTGCTCCGTTGGAAATCCGGCGTCGCTTCTAAAGGTTGAAGGCTCTCTTGCTCAAATTGCTCTCGGGATCAATCTTGATTTTTGAATTGGAGTAAATTTGAAGCACAAGCTTTTGTCACTAAACTTGTGGGTTGAAGATGATGATAATTCTTGAACAATTTGCACCCTAGATCTAGGCTCCTTTTTATAGACTTTCCAAATCTTAGATCTAGAATTGAAATTTGAATTCCCCCCACAAGTTAGTTATCAAATAATTTAAATTTCCCTCCAAAAAGTTAGTTAAGCTTTAAATTTTGAATTTCCCTCCAAGAGTTAGTTATCCGAGCCTTCTAGATGTGTCACGTAGAGCTTCTGGGGTCTTCTGGAAGCTTTGGCCGTTAGAATTAGGCATGTGACAAAATTTGATGGCTTGATCTCTTCGATTGGCCGCGGATCCGCCGCGCCAACGGGGCTTGGGCCGTGGATCCGCGGCCCTTTGATGGCCTTGCTGCTTGTATTTTCTTCTGTGGGCTTGGGATATCATATGGGCCTTATCCTGATGTGTTGAATTTTATTTGGCCTTCTGAATTACTACCAGATCTTCAGGCTTTGAGTTGGCGTTTCTTTTATCAGATCTTTTCCCAATTTTGGGCTCTGCTTTCGTGATTTCCTGCATTAGACCCCAGACAAGAGTTGCGCTATACAAGAATGATGCGATGCCATAATAAACACACAATTTCCCTAAAAAGTGCCGGTTTTAGTCTACAGTACGAGTAATCCTGTATTTTAGAGATGATTTGGTAATATGTGCAATTATGAATACCGAACACTTCTATATGAGTTCAAATGGTAGGGAAATTACCGTGTTAAAAGTGCAGCATTTTCGACTGATCACTTGCTTATGCCGCAGTTCCGCGGCAGTAAGGGGGCATTGGGGCTTCAAAAATTTTGTAGATCCTTCTTTGGCTATCCATATTTTTACAGTAGACCGTTTGCTTCGTCTTGATCCGTCGCGGTGTAGCCGCGAGATATGGGTTTAACTTCCCACGTCTTTGGCACTGAACTCGACCGATTTTTTATCCTGCACACTTGCAGAAAAACTAATCAAAAATAACAAGATGGTTTTTTACAATGTATATTTTTTTTTGTTTTTTCGGTTATATTTATATTCATAAATTAACCTGAAATTACACAAAGAAATAAACTACCGTCTCCCTGGCAACGGCGCCATTTGATTGGTAGAGTTTTTGCGTGCTTAAGTTAATTACCGCAATCAAGACGGTTTCGCTTGTAGCTAGCCGGTTGAGTACGGGTCGTCCGCAGGAAGATGGGAATCTTTTTCTATGTGCTTTAACGAGTTAAGTCCAAATGTCCAGATTTGTTTGTAATTAACTATATGCTAAAATGATATGTAAAAAGAGCTTGTTAGGGTTAGAATTATGTTAGTTTGAGTTAGGAGTCGCTCACTTCTTTCATTGTCACTCTTAATATCGGTGGTATGGTAATCAGCAACAACGGGGATTAGCACGACTAGGAAGGAACTTGCGAGTATAAGCTAGGCTTTCCAACGCTTAAGTTCTTCCTTTTGGTGCTTGTCCGTCCGTTCTTGGCTCTTAGCCTTAACCTCCGGTTAATTCAACCACAACCGGTCTCACTAAGGAATCACCGCTATCATGTAGGATAGGGTGCCGTAGGGAGCGGATTGTGGTTCAAATAACGGGAGTCCGAATTAAGATGTTGGGCAAGGAAAGAGTGAGAGAGATTTCCTTCTCTCAAACTTTCCTTATCCTACCCTAACAAGTATGAAAACTACTCACCCATTACAAGAAAAACGGAAAATAAAACAAAGGAGGAAGATAGAAAGAAAGAGGTTAGAAGATTACAATTAGCTATTTGCGACCTCACCTTGGCAAGGATCAAACTTAAGCATCATTGTTGTTAAGGATAAAGAAAAAGAGAACAAGAAAGAAACAAATAACAAATAACAACAACTAGATTAGCAAAGGAAAATTACAAGCAATTACAATTTAACAAAAGAATAAGGCAAGCATGATAAGTAAAAAGAACTCCTTTATTCATCCTTCACTCACAAAAGCTCACTACAAGTTTTTAATGGAGAAGAGATAAGAAGAGGAAGAAAAACAACAACATGTATTCTAAAACCTAAATACAAGATTAAGCACCCTTGGCTTTGGCAAGTTCTGGACTATTTATAGGCAGGGAAATGGAAACCTTGGGCAACAATCTGGATAATCATGAAAAGACCAAAAATCCCCTGAAAATTCATCAGCCGACAAGCCTATACGGCCGCGGATCCGCGGCCTAAGCATGCTTATGCCGCAGTTCCGCGGCCCTTATGTGGGTTTAAGTCTTCAGTTTTGGTGTCTTTCCCTGGTTTGTAGTACCATTCAGTCTGGTATATGTTGTTTCTCAGAATTTCTTCACGATTTTTCTAGAATTTCAGCAGATCAAAAAGGTGATTTGATGTGGATCTTTTGCCATGATTTCTTTGAGCTTCGCATAGATTTCTTGGACTTTGTGTTGCCATTGTGCTTTGTGCATGAAGATGACAATCGATTTGCCCTTTTGTCTTCTTAAACTGGTGTGTGGCAACATACGGATAGAGGGCGGAGACCCGTGTTTTATCTGTGGTTGGCAGTAATCCGGAATTTATCGTGCTTTTCCATGAATTTCACCGTTTAGAGTCGAGAACCTGTATCCTGCAATTGACTAGCAAACACGGCTCAAGAGTACCTACCGATAAGCAATATGATAAAAATTGGGCGGTATAAAAGTGCAAAAATCTGATATGAATATCTATCCTCAAGAGGACCTAGCCAATTTGGGCTTCGTCCATTTACTTTTTGTTGAAAAGTGCCAAGCACTTGTTTGGGCTATGTATAATCAGTCCCCTTTTTGTACAAAGAGTGTTAAGCACTTATGTAAGTTCTGACGCTCACATATAATTATGTGGGCTTTTAATCATGGGGATTGCCCAATAAGTGTTAAACTATTTACCCTTTTTTGTCTTTGTATGGAGTGCTAGAAACTCTTTATGGCGCCCATGTGAGAAGCATGTAAAGCGTTGGGCGCTGGGTACTCTCCTTTTATTAAGGCGCCCACGTGAGGGACACGTAAGGCGTTGGACGCTGCCCAATGACTGCTAAGCACTCTTCTCTTCTGTGGCGCCCACGTGAGGAACACGTGGGACGCTGGGCGCCGCTTGCTCGGTAAGCCTTCTTCCTTCGTATTCATATGTATATTTTTGTATACTTATTTTAAAACCCATAAAAATTGAAAAATTTGAAAAATTATAAAAATTAAAACATTCAATTTTGGCCATAATTGACTTAAGTTTAACAAGAAGGTTAACTAGTTAGGAAAAACTAGATCCTAGACTTAGTAAATTAAAACCCCTAAAAATAACCTTTCTTAAAATTTAACGGTAGAAAGTATATGTCTTTGTAGTTTATTTAGAAATAGGCAAATTTCGAGTTGACTTCTTAGGCTAAGTTAAAACAAGGGAAAAGTATTGATATCTTTATTAAAGTATAAGTTTGAAAAATAATTCCTAAGCTTATGTCTAAATTCTGAAAATATATAACCTACAAATTGCACAAACACGAACCTTGAAACCTGGAATAGTAGAAGAGACCTTGAAATGCTCTTGTCTAAAGTCTTTAGTACGAAGAAAAATACAATAAAAATACAAGTGTGAATAAAGAGATAAAAAAATTGAACACTGGTTTTCGTAATTACTTAAGGCTGCATTAATAGAAAAAAATATTTAGCGAGGGTGCTTCATCACCTAGTACCTTAGACCAACTGGTTTGGGAGTCATTGCTAAAAGCCTTAGGGATTACAAGACTAGGAATTATGCTTTAATGTGCGAACATATTTTGTAATCGGTCATTGGTACCTCAAGAAGTATTAATGGTCGCATGAAGAATGTGTGAGCAATTTTCATCTAAAAATTCACCAATTAAAAGTACTTTGGACAATGGACAAGAGTATAATAGCTTGATTTGAATTTCCAAGTGTAGGGGTGATATATACACACATGTAGGGGTATACGATTAGGGTTTAGATAAGAGATAGGAATGAAAAATAGGACTTATATCGTTAATAGAGATGATAAAAATTCCTAAGTTGAGATAGAACCCTAGAAGGAAAACTTAAAAGATGATAAAAGCTATGTAAGTCTACATAACATATATAATCTTAAGTTAAATGATAAGGAAGCGTGAAAAATATGGGTTGATAATTTCTGAGTCAAAGATAATAGAGTTTCTTCTTAGAAAACCTAATTGGAGAATAAAAGTCAATGGGCCGAATTAATGGGATTTTGTGGGTAGTATCCGCTGAAAACCCTCAGGAGACAACACTCCTCCTACTAGGGACACTTAGAGGTTTAACGGCTTGTTGCACCAGCTCAGTGCAATCGCGTTTCCCTGCAAAAGTGAGGCTAGGCCTTTTTCAAAAATAAAACTAGGTTTGCTCGAGGACGAGCAAAAGATAAGTTTGGGGGTGTTTGTTCATGTCATAATTTTGCATTATTATATTCCCCGTTCTTATTCATTTTACAAATAAACGGTGCTTTTGATCCATGTCTGCTACATAGTTGCAGGTTACAGGTTCTCGGAACAAAAACGGTGAAAAAGATGAAAAGACAATACAAAAGTGAGACTACGACCAACAAATGGAAGAATCTTGATCAAGCCTACAGTTTGGAGAATAAACGAAGATCAATGAACAAGTTCACAAAGTACAAAGGCAGCGCAAGGTTCAAGACTTCGACACGAAGTAAGCGGTAAAAGTCCACGACTTTATTCACTGTGGAAATCTAGAAGAAATCTAGAAGACAAACTGAGAAACCAAATAAAGAAACAAGAAGCAGAATGTAACCAGAAGCAACCAGGAAAAACAGAGCCAACAAGCCCCATATATGGCCACGGATCCGCGGCCAAACATGGGTTTTGGCCGCGGTTCCACGGCCATAAAGAGCCTGTGTCGGTGGAAATTTGTGTCGGTGCGTTGATTAGTCTTCTTAGGGTAAAATTGTAAATGCAGATGTGACATAATTGTAACCCTAGGGTTTCTATGCTCTATAAATAGAAATCCTAAAGGTCTTTTTGAGGTATGCCTCTTCTTGTGCCTCATTGTATCTATCTAAATTCAGAATTTCAATTCTTGTAAAGTATGAAGAGTGCATCAAATTAGAGTAAGTTTTCTACTCTTTCCCTAATTAATTTTATTATCTGCCCTAGAATAATTTTCCTTTCTGCCCTAGTTTAGATTTTATTCTCTGCCCTAGTTAATTAGTTTAGAACATGTTAATCAATTCCCTAATGAGTCAGTAGTCTCCTCACTTGTTTGGGTTAGATTTGGGGAAGGCTTGAGAGATGAAGATCTCTCATCCCTTTCTTGTCCATCATACATTTTTATAGGACTCCATGCATACATGCACACACCGCTCCCTACAGCACCCTATCCCATGAGGTAGCAGTGATACCGTAGTATAAACGACCAGTTGCATATGTTTTCCATGGAGGTTAGGGTAAGAATTAAGAAAGGAAGGACAAGAACCTAGAGGAAGAAACATCGTTTCTTCCCGATGGTACTAATCCACTTTATTAATTATTATCATAACACCTCATAGATCTTAATTAGGGCATAGAAAGCGGTGAGGAATATTGACTTTCCAAACTTAACCTAAATCTAACCCTAGCAAGATTTTAATTCTAGTCTAGATCAACCTTAGTTTTTAGATTTAATCAATCCGACAACAATCGGAATTAACTCGTTAGAACAAATCGAGAATACGCAAAATCCCTGTGGACCGACCCATACTCATCGGCTAGCTATCAAGCGACGCTGTTCTTGATTGCGGTTAACAAATTCTTTGACAAATTATTCAATGAACACCGCTCATTGAGTGCGAAGTACTCTTTCTTCTGTGGCGCCCACGTGAGGGGCACGTGAGGCGCTGGGCGCTGACCACCGCTCATTGAGTTCTAAGCACTCTATTTTTTGTGGCGCCCATGTGAGGGGCACGTGAGGCACTGGGTACTAGCTTTTTCATTATATGCTTTGTTTTGAGGAATTCGATTTCCTAATTCTTTTCTGAATCTTTGATCCTCAAGAACAAGTTCATCCCGATGAGAATTAAATTTTCAACTTGTGAGAGATTTGTTTTGTGGATCTCAGATCCGGAGAAAGAACTAAGTTCTTTTAAAAGGGTTAAACACTTCAATAGGTAAATGAGATGCTTTGATCTCTCTTCTTTTTATTTACCTAGGGTTTTTTTATGAGAGGGGAGATTTTCTTCTTTCTTCTTTTTTGAAGCTTTCTGCTTTTGTTTTTTTTAGAAGCTTATGGGGGGTTCCTCTTCTTTAGACTTCAAGTCTTGGGTCCTTTATATAGGAGAGGAAAGTTTGTTGATTAGTTGAACAAATCTCTCATTAAGAGATCCTAATTGATTTGGGGATTTTTACCCACCATTGGATCTTTGATCCAAGGGCTTCTGTTTTACAGAACAAGATTGGGAAAATATTTTCCCTTGCACAGAATTTATTCTGTAAAACGGTGATTTTTTTCAATCACCGTTGGATTTTTAATCCAGCGGCTCTCTGTTTTATAGAAGGCAATCCTTCTTGTTTAGAAAGATTGAGGGAATATATCCCGAAAATAGAATTTTATTCTATAATTTAATTTGGGGAATGTTTTCTCCTGACAGAATTTAATTCTGTATTTCTGATTATTTATCATCTCCGTTGGATCCTTAATCCAACGGCTCTGTTTAACAGAGAGTAGAATTTAATTCTATCCGGGCACCGGTGCTCACGTGTTGTGCACGTGGGTGCTAATTAAGGTTTTAATTACTTTATGTGCTTTGCACATTGGCGCCCACGTGAGAAGCACGTGCGGCGCCAATATAAGAGTTCTAACTCCGGCGCTCTTGTAGAAGGCACGTGAGGCGCTGCCTCTTAAATTTTGAACGGAGCTTTGCTCTTTTATTGGGGGAAACAAATGCCCCCACCGTTGCGCTCATGTGGCTCGCACGTGAGTGCAGAGGTGACATCGTTTCCACCATTCGTGAAGTGCTGGAATCGATTCATCTTGTTGCTCTGATTCCTATGGGTCAACTATCTTCTTTTTCCATGCCCCTTTTACGGCCTTGGAAATAGTCCCACCATGCACGTAATTTTCTGTGCTTCGGCTTGAATACTTATTTTTATAACCTGAGGCCATGTCTTCCTCCTCGTCTCACAGAAAGAACCATTTCTCTTAACAAATCTTAAGGTGACCATTTTAATAGTTATGGCTTGCAATCGTCCTCACGCTCGTCGGCAACCATAGGAGGTACCTATCGAGGAGATTATTCCTCATTTTGTTGCGCGGCTAGCGAATCCCCTTCTCACCGATGATCAATGTGATACGGTTATGCATGAGCTTCTGACTTATAGGGGCTCTCCTCTTCCTATAGGCTCCGTTTGGCTCCGGATGATTTTCCTATCCATGCTTGCCGACATCCCCCCTCATCCGGCAGAGATGACTCCGACGATTCTCGATGCGGCGGAGGACAAGATCGAGTGCTTCCATGAGGCACGTTTGATTACCCAGCCTCTGAGAGACCGTTCAGTTCAGTTGCTAAGCCAGATACAGGCTCAGCGAGCTATCATGTCTGCCTTTGCTGATGAGCACGGTGCTGACCGATGGGGAGCGACTCCTCGTGAAGATCGCCATTTCGATATGGTGGAGAAAGAAGAGAGGGAGTTGGAGAATTTTGTTTATTGTTTTGTTAACCCTTGTATCTCTGATCCCATTTTTGGTGATCTCTTTCTTGTAGAGTAAGATGGTTATTTAAATGTATCTCTTTATCGTTGACCGTTGCATGTTTCATCTTCATCATATATTTGTATGTGCATCTTGCATCTGCGCATGTGCTTTATACTTTACCCTTAGGAATTTTTGCTAAGTGTAATACGCCATTGTTGTGTCATGCGCTAATCCTTCTCACACATACATAAATCAGCACGCTTTGAACACTATTTCCATTTAAGTACGTATGCAGTTGTGAATGAACGCTTAGTCGGGTGTGAATCAAATACTCTCCTTACTGCCTTGCATAGCACACGGTTGGTGCTCATGGGTTGCGCCTTTCTTTCTTGACTTGATGTGAAGTAGTTTATGTACTCATTTCGGAGTTTGTAGTTTATTCACTCATTTCGGAGTTTGTAGTTTATTCACTCATTCCGGAGTCTCTAGTTTATGGACTTATTTCAGAGTTTGTAGTTTATTCACTCATTCCGGAGTCTCTAGTTTATGGACTCATTTTGGAGTTTATTTAGTTTACCTCCCTTGGGCTTATATGCAAACTCGTCTTAACGTTATAGATAACCCCTTCTCTTTGCGACAGAGGTCCGTTAGGTTTTGTGGTACTAGGGTTTTTAGTCCGTGGTACCGTTGCGTTGGCCGATGCATTCCCCGATATGCAGTCTTTATGCTGCTGTTCGAGTAACCCCATGACTGTCGTATCTCTGATCCCTTTGGGGGCTGGACAAGTCGTCTTCAAGTAATCTTCTTAGGCATTTTGACCGTTGGAAGAGCAAGCGTTAGGAATTTTGTTATGCCGCTTTTTACTTGAGGTTAGGCTCAGTTTGGGAGCCCAGATGAGTCATAACCACTCCGCATTGGTGTGGGATGATCTCCGACAGTCTTTCAGGTTTTATTTGAGTTACCGTGAAGACCCTGAAGTTAGGAATTTTGCCCTCGCTTCCTTTTGTTTTGGCTATTTTGGAGCTTTTGTTGACATTGCGTCTGCTGTAATGAGAAGAATGTCGGGATAGTTTTTAGGTTGTTTTGTGAACCGTTAAGATTTGGAGCTAGGAATTTTTCTATGGCTCTGTTTTGTTTCGACCTTGGAGTCTTTGTTGACATCGCGTCTGCATCCTGCTGGAGTGAGAGGGAACGCTGTTGTTGAAATTGCATCTACTGTAACAAGACGAATGTTGGGCTAGTCTTTAGGTTGTTTTGTGAACCGTTAAGACTTAAAGCTAGGAGTTTTGCCACGGCTCCGTTTTGTTTTGACCTTAGAGTCTTTGTGGACATCGCGTTTGCATCCTGCTGGAGTGAGAGGGAACGCCGTTGTTGACATTGCATCTGCTGTAAAGTGATGAATGTTGAAGTGGTCTTTAGGTTGTTTTGTGAACCGTTAAGACTTGGAGCTAGGAATTTTGCCATGGCTCCGTTTGTTTCGACCCTGGAGTCTTTACTGACGTCGCGTTTGCATCCTGCTGGAGTGAGAGGGAGCGTCGTTATTGATATTGCGTCTGCTGTAACGAGACGAATGTTGGGATAGTCTTGAGGTTTTTTTTTGAACCCTTAAGACTTGGAGCTAGGAGTTTTGCTATGGCTCCGTTTTGTTTTGACCCTAGAGTCTTTTTGGACGTCGCGTCTGCATCTTGCTGGAGTGAGAGGGAATGCCGTTGTTGACATTGCGTCTGCTGTAATGAGACGAATGTTGAAATAGTCTTTAGGTTGTTTTGTGAACCGTCAAGACTTGGCTCTCCCTTTGACGAAGCGTGATTGGAAACATGGTACCCTTTTTCATTTGTGCCCATAGATTGTATACAGGGGTCAGTGTAGACTCACCTATAGGGAAAAAGTTTCATTGTTTTTCTTTCCGCGATGCTCCGTCATTTCAGCTTTTTATATCGCGAAAGTCGCGATTTCCTAATCATTTTGGCTATTTATCACAGTGCCCAATCATTTCGGCTATTTTTATATTTTTACTCGCTGCTTTTTATTGCGAGTTGCCCAAACATTTAGATTATTTCATATGCATATATTTTTTGCTCGCAGATTTTTATTGTGAGTTTCCCCATCATTTCGGCTATTTTTATATGCATTGTTTTGCTCGCTGATTTTTATTGCGAGTATGGAACTTAAGCTCTGATACCAATCTTGGTATCAGCATCGCTGCAACTGGAATATTGGCAGGAGTGAATTATCATTTTTCATGAAAGGACTTGGAGTTTGACACCGATTTGGGCATCAGTATCGCTGCAACTAGGATATTGCCAGGAGAAATCATCATTTGTCGGTGCTGATTTGAACAAAGGTGGCTTAGTAGACAGGGTTAGGATCCTGTCGACTAAGGCTTTTGACTTTATGAGCCGTAAGGGTCTCATAAAGTTATTTCTCCCTACGGGTCATGAGGATCTCGTAGGCATATTTTCTCCTTAGGAATCATGGGGATTCCTAAGTGTGTGTTCTCTTATATGTCGTAAGGATCTTACAAGAGTGTTTTCTCCTTATAAGTCGAGAGAACTTACAAGTGTCGTTCACCATATGAGGACATTCTTTATCATTGGTGGAACTTGGTGGGGAAAATTGTTTATTTGTGCCCATGGATTATATATAAGAGCCAATATTGGACCGCCTGTAAAGCAACTTGGGGAATACAACGGCTTAAGAACAGGTTTGGATCCCTGTAACTTAAGACTTTCAAATTCTATGAGCCGTGAGGGTCTCATAGGGGGAGTTCTCCTTACGAGTCGAGAGGATCTCGTAAGTGAAAATTTTACGAGATTGCGACCTTTCAGGTTTTCACAAGCTCGTCGGTAGCCCTGTTGTTATTACTTACGACGCCCTTTCGGGTTTTCATCCGTGCCCATTTTGCTTGTGGACATATTGTTTTTTAAACCCGAGATTGTGCCATTTCGGGTTTTCATGAGCTCGCCGGTAGCCCTGCTGTTTTTAATCACGGCGCCCTTTCGGGTTTTCATCTGTGCCCATTTTTCTTGTGGACATACCTTTTTTTTGCGATGATGTTTAGGGGTGGCTTTGTCGCTGAAGTAGCTACACAGTCGGTAGAACTTGAGTTGAGATCTCTGCTATCAAGACTTTGATTGCAATATGGATCTCAAGAGACTGTATCGTCATATCTGGGGCGACCCACTAGTTTAGGGACGTTTCCATCCGTTGTTAGTTTAGAGACATCTCGGTCCATTGTTAGTTTAGGAACATTTCGGTCCATTATCACCATTTTTGATGTGAAGTTTTAGTTTAAGGACATTACGGTCCGTTGTTACCATGTTTGAGGCGAAGTTTTTCCGAATACCATTCAGAGTTTTGACTCAAGAAGATAGCGAGCGGATACGAGCGTTGTCATCTATCATTTATAGGGTTCCGTTGGGCGGCGGCAAGGTTTCGGAAGGTATCGTCCATGCCAATTTCAAAAATTTTCCGTTCTAAAGAACCATAACCTAGAATCTTAACAGGAATTTAGACAATCATACATTTAAACAAATTTACATCTAAATAAATGAGGAATACAACATTTGTAGACCAGTCCTTCACTTCTAAAGCTCCGAGTAGTAGTCCTTTCGCTCCAAGTAGTGACACTCAAACTCTAGTAATGGTTCACATGAAAAAATGAACAAGCTTGCTCGAAGTCTTCAAGGCCGAAGATGATCTACGTCGAGGAGACTCAAGCTCATGCTACCTCTTCACTAATGGTAGATTAGTGAAGCAAACACCCTAAACTAAATGGCTAATATAGTAGAGGATGATGGAGTAGGATTTGAACTCACTGTAGATTAATTTTCATCACATTATTTCTTCACCATTTGAAAAGCTAGTAAGCTTTCTCATGAGGAAGAAGATGATGAAGTGGAGATGAGAATGAAATTCATGAGGTGAGAATAGCAACCATGGGTGAGTTAGTGTCATAAACTAAGTCATGTAGAGAATAAACCATGGTTATCAATAATGGTTAGATTAATAAATATCTACAAGTAAAATATAACTAGTGGACTAAGTCAAAGATGTTTTAAGCTTCTCCAAGCATGACAATTTCCAACTAATATTGAATTACTTTAAATAAATAAAACCTCACATTATTATAAGCATGGTGTGAGTCTCATATACCCATATAACATGCGGTATCAAGCATGACACAAAATAATGTACATTAATATATATCACATATATACTAAGTGTACACAAGTGAGAAAAAGAAATGTTTAAGTGAGCAAATATTAGTTAATGTAAATTAATATATCACATATATAATTATACATTAAATTATTAAATCAACACTTGATTTAATAATCCGGCTATATCACATACAACCGACTAATATCAAATGTAACATCATATTGAATCAACACTTGATCCTATAACTCGGCTATATCTCATATAACCGACCGATATCACATATCGTGAGAATAGAATACGGTATCACATATGCTTATTAATCTCGGTCCCGCACATATCATATATGTGCTCCTACTTCGTTTCGCATGAACCAGGAAATCTCTGTGCAGGACTCTAAAGACTCGTCAATACGCCGGCAGTAGGTGATGATCATATCAAACACCCACAAACCACAAGCGGTCTGCAAAACGTAACGGCTACCCGGGTATTGAGCGATCAGAAGATCAACAAGCAAGCCTGATCATACTCCTGCGAGTCCAATCAGTAACACTATCGTAGAGTCCGGTCTCTTCGTCAGATATGTCGCATATCACAACCTGGGGGTGGTATAACGTCAGACCCCAATAGCCTGATAAGTCATGCGGATGCAAGGTCCATAACGGTTTGAGAAACTACTGATAACACTTACCAGTAGATCTCAACAATCCTGGCCAGGGATTTCCTGTTATGGCCAATCGAGCATAGCGTAACATCAACCCCCAATACCCGGAGAGACAAAATCCCATCCTATCACATATTGCCTCCATGTGACTCGGGACTGTACCCAAAAACCACCTTTTTGCACAATCTCTTGAACGCGGTATGGTAGAAATTAAAGCACAGTAGGAATCACATAAGACTCTATGAAGATCTTGGGTCGACACACTAACCTGTACCAGTGTCACTAGAGAACTGCTATCTAACGATAGGTATAATACCATCTAGAAGTTTTCGGCGAGTCCGTTCAGTGTACCCAGTCTCCACTGAGCATCCGTATACCATCTCTGATGTCAAATACCAATGGATATGAGATCATCCATCACCCATCATATAGGTTGAGAAGCGTATACGCTAGTCTACTCCGGAGTATCGATGCCCTGTCTCGATACTCCCACGACTAGGAACATTTGAAGGATGTACTTACCGACTACCTCCACTCCATTAGTATGATCTGCATCATAGTCCTGGTAGTCAAGTACTCATCCTAAGGGCTTTATCAACATGTAATAGAGAGACAATAAGTGTACATGTTAAGATAAAGAGCAACCAGATAGCATACTATCATGTCGAGCAAGAAATTCCTTCCTATATATGTCCAAGCATCCACTACAATATACATCGCATGTACAGTAATAGCCTTTAGGGCATACATATAACTAACAATCTCCCACTTGCACTAAGGCCATTTGTTGTAGTATCTCATACACAACGTCCTTTAGAAGTCTCTCTGGAAAAAGGCCTTTATGAGTGGATCCGCTGTGTTATCCTTCGCGTCATCTCTCCAGACCTCGATCCCCTGGAGATCAACCATCTCCTTAATCAGGTGATACTGTCCTCAGAATATGTCTGGAATGCTGATGGGACCGGCGTTCCTAGGCCAAAGCCACAACTCCATTGTTGTCACAATAAAAGTTATTGGATGCTCAATGGTAGGAACCATGTTCATCTCATGAACAAGAAATGTCCAGACATCTACTTCGGTAGCATCGTTGGTAGCGATATATCTAGCCTTTATCGTCTAGTATGTCATGGTATCTAGCTTGGAACTCTTCCAACATACCGTCCCTCTACCGAGGGTAATGACAATGCCTGTGACTGATTTTCAGTCGACCTTATCACTTTGGAAGCTCGAACCAAGAACATTCATTTAGTGCTTCTCAAGTACTTAAGAATGTCCTCCACAGCTATCCAGTGATTCTCCCAAGATCCGATTGATTCCTGATCACTATACCTAGTGAGTCATCTACATCTGGTCTGGTATATAATATCGCATACATGATAGAGCCTACTGCAGAAGCATAGGGTATCCCTTGCTCGCGAGCTCTCTCCAAATCAGTAGAAGACATCTTTTTGGAGAGAGTGATTCCTGAGTAAGTGGACGAACCACCACGCTTAGAATCTTCCATACTAAACCCCTTTAGTATGGTGTTAATGTACTTGGATTTGGGACAATCCCAACATCCACTTAGATCTATCACCATAGATCATAATCCACAACATGTAGTAGGTATCATCTAGATCTTCCATGGAGAATCCTCATGATAAGAAGAGCTTGACCGAGTTTAGCATAGGAAACTCTTTCCTATCAAGAGTATGTCATCTACGTATTGATACGTGGAAGAAAACCTTACTCTCTACAACATACTTGTATATAATAGGTTCATCTACCTTTTTGATGAAGTCAAATCAAAACACATGTTCCAACTCCGCGATGCCTGCTTTAATCCTGATGGACTTAAGCATAGCTTTGAAAGTCTCAACTTTTCCATCTACACCAAGAATCTTCACAAGATCCACTTTCTCCCGATGGGTTTTACCCCTTCAGCTGCAACGTACAAAGTTATACTTCGTTGGTGTACATGGATTCCATCTTTGATTGCATAGCATCCAGCCATTTCACGAAGTCTCCACTTGTGATGGCCTGCCTGAACCCAGTTGGGCCATCATCTACCATGATGCAATCCTCGCTCCCACTGTCACCGAGAAGACCGTAGTATCTCTTAAGTGGATGAGGAACCCTCCTAGATTCGCGGAGAGGCTGAGGTTCGTTGGAGACTATCAAATCCTTTGGTTTCATTAAATCATCAGCTGTTAGTTTGTCCAGCTGGAACTGCTTCCAGTTCTACCTCATGACCACTAATTTCTTCATAAGAAATTCCATTTCTAAAAAGTTGGTATGCTGAGAAACAAAACACCTTTTGCTCCTCAGGGTGGTAGAAGATATTCCCTCGCGAATATTCGGGATATCCAACAAACTTATACAGAACCGACCTTACCTCGAGCTTGTCCTAATTCTGCCTTTCAACATAGGCCAGACAACCCCATATCTTAACTAGTTTAAGACATGGCCTCTTCCCATTCTATATCTCATATGGAGTGGTAGACACTGATTTGGATCGAACCCCATTCAATAGGTATGCAGCTTCTCAAGTGCATAACTCCAAAAGGAAACAGGTAACTCAACAGTACTCATCATAGAGCATACCATATCTCATAGGGTACGATACCTCCGCCCCAATACACCATTGTGCTGTGGTGTACTCGAAGGAGTAAGCTGAGAGAAAATCCCATTCTCTGTTTAGAAAATCCAGAACTCCATGCGCAAGTATTCTCCTCCCCGATCTTATCGTAGGACTTTAATACTTCTACCCGTCTGGTTCCTAACTTCAAGCTTATATTCCTTGAATTTCTTAAAAGTTTCAGACTTGTGTTTCAACAGGAACATATGTCTGAATCTTGAGAGATGATCAGTGAATATAATGAAGTACGAAGAACCAAGCCTGGCATTTGTAGACATAGGACCGTATACATCATCATGTATCCGTCCCAAGAGTTCAGTAACTCTTTCTATGTTTCCAGTAAACGGAGTATTGGTCATTTTACTTTTGAGACAAGACCAACAAGTATCATAAGATGAAAATTCGAACAGATTCTTATATTCATCCTTATATAACTTAGCTGGTCGTGTCGTATTGATATGACCTAGTCTACAATGCCACAAGAAGGATTTGTTCATTTCTGAACTACTCCTCTTGTGTGTGTTCTATATACTTTGAACCATGGTTTAATTTAGAACGTATATGCCATTACATAACGTGCCTGATCCAATCAACTCTTGATTCAGGAAAATGTTCACAACATTATCCTCCAATACAGAATTATATCTTTCTTTAACTTATTAAAGAAACTGATGTAATGTTGTATATTAGGTTCGGTATCTAATAATATTCGTTCAGAATCAATGTATTAATACAAGGTGATATTTGCCAACTGATTTGACTGCAACACTTGCACCATTCTCTACAATTAGAGACATATCACCCATTCCCAGTTCCCTATCTTTCTGTAGCCCATGTAACATATTGCATATACGGGATCCTGATCCGGTATCGCATACCCAGGACGTAGAGGATACTGAGAAACAGTTCTTGGTAATGAACACACCCGAAGAAGATGCATCAACATGTACTTTCTGTGATTGTGTGGCATAGGAATCCGGATATTCCCCTATTTCCTGCTCGGACTTATAACAATTATAAGATAGAGCGGAACCAACATTCCCTTACTCAGTATAATAAGCAGGTTCGGTCAATACATCCATATTATTATCTTGATTAAGGTGTGACATGGTCGCTACCAGGAGAGAGAGAGAAGAAAACACTCTGCGTGTGCTCTTGCAGGATTAGATTGGTTATTATTTTATCTAATCAGGATGGCTCCCACTGTTTTTATCAAATTTTCCTTCAAACCCTAAAAGGTAAGACTAGCCAGGATTAATTACACCCTACAAGTTTGCCAATCTTGCGGCCAGGCCAGTGTCGGTACTTTGAGGGAGGTTCCCCGTGCTTTTGCATGGAACTAATTAAAATAAATCTTGTTTTTCCAGGGACGTAACCCCGTTAACACTTTTCTAGACACCTACTTGATTGGCTAATTGTAATGTGTAAAACTCTCCCAGGAGTAACTCTTACTCGCAGTGGGTTTCAGGATCCAACTATCTCATAGAAGGTATGCAATCTCATTGCAAATTTCAACACTTGAAATTCCAGATAATATTTTGCCCCTAGCGTCCTATGACCTTGACAGAGGCCAACAAATCATAGGCTGCTAGTCAAGTTCAACCCGTCATTTTCTGATTGAATTAAACCCACCCGCACGACCCTTGACAAAGGCCAATAAGGTCGTACGACTACCCTAATCCAATCGTATCATATGCTTTGCAGATAAGCACTAATCAGCTACCGCACACTACATCTTGATAGAGGCCAACAAATGCAGCACGAATACTAAATAGTCCTTATCTGAAATGATGGAGGGCAATGACGGGTTTTTAAGAAAACCTTTTACGCAATGAACTTGATCTCGTTGTAGAATCGAGTGATTTGAAAAGGGAGTGTTTTTTAAGCTTTTGCTAGTTTTGCTAAAGAAGTCACTCCCAGTGAAGGGATCTCGGCTCTTTCCTTATCAAATAAAATGCTGGATATTTCATAAATACCACTATGCAAAGCAAGAACCATAAAAGAAATCAAAAGACAAAACCGAGTGGGTTGTAGCATCTGCTAGTTTCTCTAAAGAGGTCACTCCCGGTGAAGGGATCTCGGCACTTTCTTTATCGAATAAGGTGCTGGATATTCTACAAGGAATACCGCTATGCAAAGTAAGAACTAGAGCTACCAGTTTTTTTAAAACAAGTTTCTACAATATCTTTAGGTTTCTTTTTCTTTCATTAATCTCATTAATGAAGTCCCATCATATTATGCTTCCTAAGCATCACAGAAGAAACAAAAGCAGCAATATTTATCATATATCATATATATAATATAAGCATTCGTCTCAACATATAAAGTGATCACATCACAGAATATCAGCAGCAGAAGAACACATATGAAATATTGGATATACTAGGAATTCCGTATTTTAATTAAGCCAATAAAAAACGCGGATTCCACGGTCGTGATGAATTTCCAAACCCACATCCCTAGACCCCTACGACAGTGGCAAGCAACCCTACCAATTCTAGAGTTAGGAGACCCGTTCTCGACTCCTCGAGATTGTCTCCCACTGGACTCTAGAACCCGGTTACTTGTGCTCCCCTCCTTGGGTCTATCCTAATGCGGAAAAGTAAATAATACACATCAATAGTGACATCATCCTCAACCCGGAAGTGCCCCAATAAAAGAATATTACATACAAGTTTTTACATGAATGAAAATGAAAAACTTTTATCTCACATAAAAAAAACCCGGCTTTTCAAAACACGATGATCCAATATAATATATCACAGCAACACAAAACATCACATGTCATCAACGTAAGTAAATATGCGTATCCCAATTGTCGTTTATATATAGCAACGAAACCGGCGATACACCACATATTACACTTACAGTCGCAGAAAAGAAAGTGAAAAACTACAACAATTGGAATCCGCAACCACCTTAGACATCATAAACCCAATGTATCTGATACTTTGGATTCCATGCCTAAACAAATGAGTTCCTTAGACATAACATGCCTAACAATTATAAACCTCGCATTTTAGTCTCGATATTGAAAACACTTTCCAATAACTTGTCGGGTAATTCAACAAGATTCCTGATAACCTGATCGAATGCTTTTCATAAACTTTAGTACACGGCCGCACCCCCGATGTCGTCGATGAAGTGCACTAAGGCGGAACACCGCGGCCGTGAGCACCCGAACGGATGCTTTTGGCGACGGGGTTCTCCTACAGTCACTTGGTCGAGCTATGGGGTATGGCTATCTAGTAAGGTTACCCGGCGAGTATCCGTGTACACTACGTAATTGTGACGGACTTTTGATCCATATCAAAATCCCGTGGCAACTGATCAAATGAGACTAAATTGCTAGACTTATAAAATTCAAACTAGTTATCTCATAACTAAATAATGTGGATTCCAAATATTGTATCACAATCACAGATAGCTAAACGATGTTAAACTTTTTGATCGAATAAACAAACACCCAAAATTTTCCAAAGAGCTCAATACTTGAGCGGAGTTTAAAAAGTACCCAGAACATGCCACAGCACCTATGAACCATCCATAGAAGTGCCGACCCATGCCTCACTCATGTCGGCGCGGAACTGCCACAAACCCTAGGGTATGACCACGGTTCCGCGATCCAAAAAGTCGAGTTTGGGTATCGTTCTTCTAGAGAGTCCATAGAATCGCTTGCATAATTTTCTGAAGATTTTAAACTTGGAAAAAATCCAACTTTTGGAAAATTTCCAACGAGGGAAAATATGGGTTATTGATATCCGTTCAAACTTTTTAACGTCATCTAAATAACTCGAATAGATGTAAGAATTACGACTACGAAACACTCCGAATTGCCTTTGCACAAAAATAACATCACATGCAAATTTAGCAAAAAGAAGCAACACCTGAAATACCAAAACAACAAAACTGGAACACCATAAAAACCTGAGGCCAAAAAACCGTAACTAAACCGATCTGGCCGGTTTTTGAAGGCATGTGGCCGGCCATTTTCCGGCGAGGAAGGCTCAGGTTTCTGTGGTGTTCATGTTACATCTCATGTGGCATTCTGTAGTTGCTTAAAAAAATTTTAGAGACCATTTAAAATTCGACAGAAACTAGGATTGTATATCGGGTGTTTCAGAGTTGTTCCGATTTCATAATTCTATAAACATTGTCTAATTCTCTAGCATGGCTCTGATACCACTGTAGGGTTCCGTAGGGTGGCAGTAAGGTTTCAGGAGGTATCGTCCATGCCATTTTAAAGAACCCTAACCTAGAATCTTAACTAGAGATTTTGACAATCATACATGTAAACAACTTTACATCTAAGTGAATGAGAAATACAACCTTTGTACACCGGTCCTTCACTTCTAAATCCCCGTGTAGTAGTCCCTTCGCTCCAAGTAGTGAACACCCAAACTTTAGTAAGGGTTCACACGAAGAAATGAACAAACTTGCTCGAAGTATTAGAGGCCGAAGATGATCTACGTCGAGAAGACTCAAGCTCATGCTACCTCTTCACTAATGGTAGATTACTGAAGCAAACATCCAAAACTAAATGGCTAATATAGTAAAGGATGATGAAGTAGGAATTGGGCTCAGTTTAGATTAATTTTTCACACATTATTTCTTCACCATTAGAAAAGCTAGTAAGCTTTCTCATGAGGAAGAAGAAGATGAAGTGGAGATGAGAATGAAACTCATGAGGTGAGAATAGCAACCATGGGTGAGTTAGTGTCATACACTAACCCATGTAGAGAATAAACCATGGCTAACAATAATGGTTAGGTTAATAAATATCTACAAGTAAAACAAAACTAGTGGACTAAGTCAAAGATGCTTCAAGCTTTTCCAAGCTTCCAAGCATGACAATTTCCAACTAATATTGAATTATTTTAAATAAAAAAAACCTCACATTATTATAAGCATGATGTGAGTCTCATACACCCATGTAGCATGTGGCATCAAGCATGACACAAAATAATGTAAATTAATATATATCACATATATACTATGTGTACACAAGTGAGAAAAAGAAATGTTTAAGTGAGCAAATATTAGTTAATATAAATTAATATATCACATATATAATTATACATTAAATTATTAAATCAACACTTGATTTAATAATCCGGCTATATCACATACAACCGACTAATATCCAATGTAACATCTTATTGAATCAACACTTGATCCGATAACTCGGCTATATCTCATATAACCGACCTATATCACATATCGCGAGAATAGAATACGGTATCATATATGCTTATTAATCTTGGTCCCGCACATATCACATATGTGCTCCTACTTCGTTTCGCATGAACCAGAAAAGCTCTGTGTAGGACTCTAAAGACTCGTCAATACGCCGGCAGTAGGTGATGATCATATCAAACACCCACAAGCCACAAGCGTTCTGCTAAACGTAATGGCCACCCGGTTATTGAGCGATCAGAAGAACAACAAGCAAACCTGCTCATACTCCTGCGAATCTAATCAGTAACACTATCGTACAGTCCGGTCTATTCGTCAGATATGTCGCATATCACAGCCTGGGAGTGGTATAACGTCAGACCCTAATAGCCTGATAAGGCATGCCGATGCAAGGTCCATAACGGTTCGAGAAACTACTGATAACACTTACCAGTAGATCTATACAACCTTGGCTAGGGATTTCCTGTTATAGCCAATCGAGTATAGCGCAACATCAACCCCCAATACCGGGAGAGACGAAATCCCCTCCTATCGCTCATTGCCTCCATGTGACTGGGGACTGTACCTAATAACCACCTTTTTGCACGATCTCTTAAATGTAGTATGGTAGAAATCAAAGCACAGTGGGAATCACACAAGACTCTATGACGATCTCGGGTCGACAGACAAACCTGTACCAGTGTCACCAGAGAACTGCTATCTGACGATAGGTATAATACCATCTAGGAGTTCTCGGTGAGTCCGTTCAGTGTACCCAGTCTCTACTGAGCACCCGTATACTATCTTTGATGTCAAACACCAATGGATATGGGATCATCCATCGTCCATCATATGGGTCGATAAGCGTATACGCTAGTCTACTCTGGAGTATCGATGCCATGTCTCGATACTCTCACGACTAGGAACATTTGAAGGATGTACTTACCGACTACCTCTGCCCCAGTAGTATGATCTGCATCATAGTCCTGGTAGTCAAGTACTCATCCTAAAGGCTTTATCAATATGTAATAGAGAGATAATAAGTGTACATATTAAAATAAAGAGTAACCAGATAGCATACAATCATGCCGAGCAAGAAAGTCCTCCCTATATATGTCCAAGCATCCACTACAATATACATCGCATGTACAGAAATGGCATCTAGAGCATACATATAACTAACATCATTGACCTAAGTCGTGACTCATCAGCATGGTATTTCTTGAGGATTCGGCCGTTTATTGGCCAGAAAGGTCTTTCGCCATGCATATCCATAAGCAAACAGGCCCCACCTTGATAGACCTTGTCTATGATGTATGGGCCTTCACAGTTTGGCTCAAATTTCCCCCGTTTTGCACGATTGGGGATCATCGTTGTTTTGACGACTAGCACGAGTTCGCATTGGTGGAATGTTCTCGACCTAGTCAGTTTCTCGTATGAGCGCGTCATCCTTGCCTTGTAAGCTTCTAGGTTTTGTTGCGCCATGAGGCGAGTTTCATCGAGGGTGTTGAGCTCCTCAAGCCAAAGATGGGTATTTTCATCATCTGTTAGCTCGTATCGAACCGCTACTCGGAGAGTAAGGAGTTCTATTTCCAAAGGGAGTACCGCTTCAATGCCGAATACCAACGCGTATGGTGTTGTATTCGTAGCTGTCTTGAATGTCGTCCGGTACACCCAGAGAGCTACGTGCGGTCTCTCATGCCTGTCCTTTTTGTTTCCGGACACCGTTTTCTTTATAATCTTAGTCAAGGTCTTGTTGAAACCTTCAGCTTGACCGTTAGCTCGGGGATTATAGACGGAAGAGTATCTCCAGTCTATTTTGTGTTGTTCTGAGAAGCAGCTAATCTTATGGCTCCTGTAGGCTGGCTCATTATCCGAGATTATCCTTCGTGGAGTACCGAACCGGTAGATGACATGTGTCATGAAGAAATGGAGAATATTCTCTGTCTTCACCTCCCTTAGTGGTACTGCTTCCGCTCACTTAGAAAAGTAGTCAGTCGTGGCCAGTATGAACCGGTGTCCCTTGGATGATGCTGGTTCGATGGGGCCAATTATGTCGGTTCTCAATATTTCGAATGGCCAGCTAGATGCCGTTGGGTGTAGCGGATTTGGACGTTGGTGGATGAAGTCCCCGTGAATCTGGCATGAGTGACACTGCTTCACATATTCGAGACAGTCCCGAATTATTGTGGGCCACTAGTAACCCATTCTTTTGATCTTCAGTTTCATCTTTGGCCTGGCTTGATGAGAACCGCAGAGTCCGTCATGAGTTTCTTAGATGCTCTCATTGCTTCTTCTGGCCCCAAGCAGCTTAGCCACAAACCGTCAAGCGATCTCTTGTATAGAGTATCATTGACGAAAGCGAAAGACAGAGCCCGTTTCATGATCTGATGTCTTGACGACGCGTTTTCGGACGTTCTGTTAGTTATATGTATGCCCTAAAGGCCATTACTGTACATTGGATGTATATTGTAGTGGATGCTGGGACATATATAGGTAGGACTTTCTTGCTCGACATGATAGTACGCTATCTGGTTACTCTTTATCTTAACATGGATACTTTCTGTCTCTCTGATTACATGTTGATAAAGCCCTTAGGATGTGTACTCGACTTCCAGGAATATGATGCAGATCATACTAGTGGGGCCTGGGTAGTCAATGAGTACATCCTTCATTGTTCCTAGTCGTGGGAATGTCGAGACGGGGCATCGATATTCCAGAGTAGACTAGCGCATATCTTCTCGACCCATACGATGGGCGATGGATGATCCCATATCCATTGGTGTTTGACATCGAAGATGGTATGCGGGTGCTCAGTGGAGACTGGGTACACTGAACGGACTCGCCGAGAACTCCCAGATGGTATTATACCTCACGTCAGATGGCAGTTCTCTGGTGACACTGGTACAGCTTAGTCTATTGACCCGAGATCGTCATAGAGTCTTGTGTGTCTCCCACTGTGCTTTGATTTCCACCCTACCACGGCTCTATTGAGTCGTGCAAACAGGTGGTTTTTGGGTACAGTCCCGATTCACATGGAGGCAATGAGCGATAGGAGGGGATTCGTCTCTCCCGGTATTGGGGGTTGATGTTGTGCTATGCTCGACTGGCCATAACAGGAAATCCCTGGACAGGGTTGCTGTGATATACTGGTAAGAGTTATCGGTAGTTTCACGAATGTTATGGACCTCAAGTCGGCATGACTTATCGAGCTATTGGGGTCTGACGTTTACCACCCCTAGGCGAGATATGCGGCATATCAGACGAACAGACCGGACTGTACGGTAAGTGTTACTGGTTGGATTCGCATGAGTGTGAGCGGGCTTGCTCGTCGATCTTTTGATCGCTCAATACCCGGGTGGCCGTTACGTTTAGCAGACCGCTTGCGGCTTGTGGATGCTTGATATGATCATCATCTGCTGCCGGCGTATTGACGAGTCTTTAGAGTCCTACACAGAGGTTTCCTGGCTCAAGCGAAACGAAATAGGAGCGCATATGAGATATGTGCGGGACCAAGAATAATTCGAGTATGTGATACCGTATTCCATTCTCGCGATCAATGTATCGATTGGTTATATGCGATATAACCTAGTTATCGAATCAAGGGTTGATTCGATAAGCCGATACATATGATACTAGTCGGTTATATCCGATATGACCGGATCGTTAAATCAAGTGTTGATTTAATGATTTAGTGCATATTTATATATTTGATATATTACTTTGCGTTAACTAGTATTGGTTCACTTTAAAAGGATTTTCTCACTTGAATTGTGCACATTGTATATATGATATAGTTTTGTGCACTAGTTTGTATCATGTTTGATGATGCATGCAAACTTGGGTGTATGTTTGATTTGAACCATGTTTAGGTTAATGGTTATGGTTTTAAAGTATTCACTTATTCATTTCATTTATATTCTTTATTTCTTTTGGCTAAAATAAAATGGTTGCTAATTTTGTCTTTTTTGGAAACTTCATGATGCTTTGAATTTGTAACCATTTTGTTTTATGTTTAAACCTAACCATTAGCTAAACTAGAGTTTGCTCTCTACAAGAGTTAAATCTAACCTAAGGTTGCATTATGATAAGATCAATTTTGATTTTATTATTGTTTTTATCATTCTCATCATATCTTTCTTCTTCTTCTTCAAGAGCTAGAAAAAGAAAAGCTTTCTAGTTCAATGGCAACTAGCCAAATCAAGTGAGAAATCCAAATCTAAAGTCTACCCACTTCCTATTTCTTCATCCTCTACTACTTGCCATCTAGTAGAGTGTGTTGTCTTCACAAGTTTCTTGACTTGGCGAAGGCGGAGCTCGTTCTTGTGATGCCTCGACGTAGATCATCTTCGGCATCGAACCGACGATCAAGCCCGCCCATTTCTTCGATGAAGCCGATACTTGAGTCCAGGATTCAGTTTGGAAAGCAAGGGGACTTCATCACGGAGCCTGGGAGGTGGTGGACCGGATCTACAAAGGTTGTTGTCACTTTCCCTTAGCATTTAATTCGATTACATGCTTGTTTCGCCTAGATATCTAGTAAACGATCCGTATTAGGGTTTGTAGGCACCCGTAAAATTTGATTTGTGCATGTTTGATCACTTGTGAGACCTCACTAGGGTGCCTAGGAACCCTACAGTGGTATCAGAGCCTAGCTAGAGCCTTAGGCGAAGTCCAGACGGAATTTGAAGTCCGATCGATCCAATACCCTAACTCCAAACTTGTTCTATGTACTTTTTTCAAAACTGTGCATTTTTCAACATTAAAAATATGCAGAAAATCCAGCTGGCAGTTTTAAGAGTTACTGTGAAATTCGATGAACCAATTCGATCAAACCGCCGCGGTTCCGCGGCACGAGCATGGCTCGTGCGGCGGTTCCACGGCGGAATTGTCTCTTTGCCGAATTTTCTTTGCACAGTATCTCTTATTTTGTTATTCTGGTTTTCCTGGGAATTTTTAATCTGAACTCAAGAGTTGAGTTTTCTGGGTTGTATTGTGGACTCGGTGTATCGATCGGATTGTATAATTTTGTCTGTGTGTGTTTTCCGGGTAATTTTTAGAATATGTTAAAAAGTTCGACCGGATATAAATACCCAATTTTTCCCCTATCGGGAAATTTCCAAGTGTTGGATTTTTCCGTAGTTTAACGACGTTCTAAGTGTAAGTGCACGGCGGCGCCCCGGCCGTCAATCGGACGGCCAAAAGCGGAAGCGGTGATAAACTTAAATTTTACTTGAACTGGCAAACCGCCGCGCACTAATACCCGGATCGAACCACTAACTAGTCCTAGCTATCTACAAGAAAGGGAAGAGATATACCGACGATCCAAGTCCTCCGGTCTTCTCGTCGTCGTCCCAATCTCCTGCGGAATGTCCCGTCTCCTCCTCGTCGCCGGGAGTGCACCACATCGCCTACTTCTTTTACGGGCTCCCACCTCAATGCCGAGGCAACTCGGACACGAAGCCGGCTACTCGACGTGCCCAAGATTCGCTGTAGAATATGTAGTCCTCAAGTCTCACTTTGGGGTTGTAGGAATTGCCTTTTGGTGGAGGAAATGATATGAGAACAATGTGGAGGGACTTGTGGGATTTTACAAAAGCAAAAGAGCAAAAATCCCACATGCAAAAATTTGGACAGCCCCTAATGCTTTGGCCGGCCATCTCAAGTGAGTGATGGAGAGAATGAGATAGGAAAAAATGAGAGAGTGAGTGGCTTGAACAATAATGCAAAGAAAATGATGGCTTGGAAAGTCCAACACTCAACAACCATCTCCTCTCCCATCATCACAACCAAAGTCAAGAAATCATGAAAACAAAGTCAAGAAGTCAAGGTAAGGTGCAACCATGATGAAGTCAAAAAGTCAAGTGATCATGACACAAGAATATGCAAAGACCCCCTCCACAAATGCCTATTTGCAACAATGCAAATAAGCCCTCCTCCACCAAACTTCGGCCAATGAACGGAACAATGGAAATCAGCCGAAACGGAAAGCAAACTGGCAACTCCAGAAAACTGGTCCCGTAATAAATTACAGGAAAACCCCGATACTGTGCATACACACCCGCATTTGTATTCCGACCGAAATACAAATGCAATGAGACAAAATCTACACTGCACTATACTAGGATCCGGTTTAAACCAAAGCCGGCTAGTAATATCTGTTCGATCCTGATCCGTGCAATACCGCACGTATCTGATCGAACCCTGCCATATATCCATACGGCCTATAGTACAAACTGTCCGATCCTGATCCGTGCAATACCGCACGTATCTGATCGGACCCTGCCATATCTCCATACGGCCTCTACAACCTTTCGCCCGAAAGCTGAGTAACTGAAATGTGGGGGACTCTAAAGACTCATCAACACCTTGGTTGTGGATTTAACCACTAGCACGTCAGAGGTATAAGCCAATACGTAACGGGCTACCAGGTACTGACTAAAAGGGATGTCTGTGAGCGAACTCAGCCTGACAACCCTACTGAGCCTGTCAGTGACAATATCTGTACAGTCCGGTCCGTTCGTCTATGAGCATCGCATGGCGGGCCTAGGGGGTTGGTAAAAGTCAGACCCCCAAAAGCGGTACAAGTCGTGTCGGAGTGTAGCCCAGAACACCCTGAGATACTACTGGAATACCTACCAGTAAATCTCCTTGCCTCGGCCTAGGGCTTCGTGTAATGGCTCTCCTAGACACAGCACGACCTCACCCCCAATACCGGGAGAGACGAACCCCTGAAGATACGCTCACTGCCTCCATGTGGCTCGGGACTGTACCCAACTAAAACCTGTTTGCACGACTCCTTTGAGCCGTGGTAGGCTAGTAATCAAAGTACAGTGGGAACTCACACGAGACAAATGACGATCCCCAGGTCGATGAACTAACCTGCACACATGTCACCAGGGAACTGCCATCTGACGTCTGGTATATGACCAACTAGCATGTTCCCGGCGAGTCCTGTCCGGTGTACTCATAACCCAATGAGCACCTGTATACATCTTAGGTGATCCAACTGACACCAGTGGCTTGTGAGACCGGCCACCGCCCCTCGTCGGGGTCTCGACTGTATACACTAGTCTACTTTGGAGTATCGATGCCCTGTCTCGAAACTCTCACGACTAGGGACCATTTAAGGATATGCTTATAGACCCACAGCTCCCACTTATATGATCGCCCTCATACTGCTGGTGGTCAAGCAAGAATCCTAGGGGCTCTATCAACGTGTAATAGCGACGTGTCAGGTCACTTAAAACAGTACACGATGATAAAGGTAAACCAGATAGCATACTATCATCTCGAGTAAGACTGTCCTACCGGGATAGGTCCTCCATCAATCATTGCAATCACGTACCTGTGACCTAATAATTGACTCTGAGGGCACTATCTCCAACAATCTCCCACTTGCACTCAAGGCTAATTATTGCGATGTCGCATACTCACAGCCCGTGTGATACCGAACACCCAACTCCTCTACTAGTCAGTCTCACAAAGCTCGTTTACGAAACTATTGCGTTCGAGGAATAGCCTCAGTGAGTGGATCCGCTTTGTTGTCTCTTTCCATGTCTCTCTATATCTCAAGTTTGCGGAGAAACCCATCTCCCGAAATGAGCAATACCTGTCTTAGAATGTGTCTGGATGTCTGATGGGACATAGCTCATAAATGAACTCCAAATCCAAACTTCTTAGACTGTATCGTCAACTGAACTTAATAAGTATCCTGCGCCATGCCTCCCTTAGTATTGCCTTGGACCAACTGTCCAAAATACTGCCCCTCGTCAGAAGGAAAAACTATAGCTCTGACAACCTCCTTGTCGTCCATGTCACCTTGGAAGCCTGGAATGATAACTGTTTCCCGAATGAGGCTGTCGTTATCATATCCCTAGAACATCCACTTATGTTCTAAAACTGCTTCCGACCGTTTCTCCAGGATTGGATCAATGTCAGCTTATTGCATCTAGTGCAAGAACAACATCTGGTGTGGTACTTGACATCTCATGATTGACTCAATTGCCTAAGCAAGTGATCTGCCAATCATGCACATCCCTCTCCCCTTTAGTCTGTAAGACAGCTTCAGAGAGGGTGACAACATCACCTGCAGGTACACTACCGTGCCAGGAGTCGTCCATCCTAAATACTCTTAGAATGCTGTCAAGTACCCTGATTGGGAAACCACCCAAATCTAGATCTAATACCATAGATCCAGTAACCGGTATGTCTGATATAAAATCCATTTCCTTTGTGGAGAAACCACTGTGTGACGACCAAAGTATAACCGATTGTAGTATAGGAGTTTCCTTTCCTATTCTGAGTATGTCATCCAAATACCAGGATATCACACCCTACTACCTTCTCAACAGATCCATCCCCTATTCTGATGAAGTCAAACCCATGACTGTCACGTCAGAAATAGATGATCTATCTCCGCTATATCTGCTTTAGTCTATAAATAGACATAAGCTACCTGTCCACCAATGCTTCCGCTGCTCCCACTGACTACGACAACCCTCTGGCAGAGTCATATACATGTACACTTCTGAAACCAGTTCAGAACGACGCTATACTCATCCTCCTGCCGGGTCTCACAGTCTGGAACAACAGCAATGGCAAATGTGGGTAAACAAGAACTTCCCTATCACGGTCCTTGAGGCCACCGTAGTACCTCTCGGGTGTCTGAAGTTACCCACCTTATCTGCGGAGTGGCCAATGGAATGTCAATCCAGATTGAATCTTTAGGTTCCTTATCAAATCTTCAGTAATCGTTTGTGGTTCTGGAATCACTTCCAGCTCTACCATACTCCCACTACTGTTTTCTGAAAAAATCCATTTTTTATTAAAACTGTGGCGAGTCTAGAACAATATTGCTATTGTTCATCCAGATGGTAGAAAGTCAACCCTCGTCATAGCCTGGGTCAACCCACAAACAGCTATTACAGAAACGTGGCTTGAGTTGTCTAGTGTCTGGTTTTAATCATAAACCGGACAACTCCCCGTACCTTAACATCGTTAAGATATGAACTGTTCTATATCCAATATAAAAACAGAGGCACTGATTTAATTGAACCAGATCCAAATCATGCAGCTGTCTCCAGTGCATGTCAACTAAATGGAAGGAGGCCGATCAGCGTTACTCAACTTAGGAATGCTTCCAATTATGAGTAACCTGAAAGAGAAGCAAGTTCTCTTAATCATTACTATCAATTGAATACCATTGACAAGTATCTACATCTTCGATCACTTTGAAGAATCCCGATATTTGCTCCACCTGGTTCTCTACTCTATTCGAATACCTATAACTTCTCCAAATTCGGACCCTGTGTTTCCACGAAACACCTGTCTAAAAAGTAGAGAAGTCATAAGTAAACCGAATATAGTACGATGACCAACCCCTCTGTCCTGATGGACCCTGGACAACATACAATACTCTGTATAAGTCCCTTGAGTCTGATAACTCATTCACTGTGTATCGTTGGTTGAAAACTGTACTTATGGTTAAGAAGAATTACACCGCTGTTTAATGCTCCTTACCTAACCATCCACTGATATAGGTAAATGTCGTGGACATAATTTCAGAAAGGTATATCTCACTCTATGAAAATAGACGTACAGATATATCAATTTGAAATTGGTGCATAACTGCGGATATTCAAAACCAAATATTTGCCAACCGGCAAACAGCCCAGGTGATTTCCTCAAATATCACCGATTACAACGAATCCCGATATAATGAGGATAATCACCCAATTCCCAATAACTTACTCCCACTCACCATCTGAAAAACCATACAGATGTGAGAATCGTACCTGGTAAATACATACCCTGGAGTAAGTATCTAATCGGGAAATCCGTTTTCTTTTAACATTACACAGTGAAACTGAAACATTGAAATGTTTCGATGGGGTTTCCCGGTATTCCTAGTAATGCCTCTTCCAGATTCACGACTGTAACCGTATAATTCTTTGCCACCTCTCCAAATCCCTTCATATGTCTTTAGTCATTATCTTCTGCACACCCCTTTAGGCCAAATGGTTTTCTTCCTTCCCTACCGTTCGGCACCAGCCTATGGTTTGGAAGAAGACTATCCAATAAGCATAATGGGTGTACTGTCCTAATCCTAGGAACACTCGCAATGCGAGAGAAGGTGAAGATAAAAGACAACCTGAATAAACCTTATTCCTATTTCTCCTGAACCAGAATCCATCCCCGAACTGGAACAAGTTCCTTTCGAGTTCGTATATAACCATACGATGGAATATCCAATAAACTGTGGATCTTCGTAGTGATACGGAGTGTCCTGGAGAAATACAAAGGTGATTTAGGATTGGCGAAGGAATACTTGGTTTGGTCGTGAATATCTGTTGCAATTTACTTTGCCCTCTTACTAATCCCTTGCTTTGTCTGAACTTAATACCTTCTGTACACCATCGTTAGGCTAATTGGTTTTCTTCATTCCCTACCGGTCGGCACCAGCCTAAGGTTTGGAAGAAGACTATCCAATTTGCGTAATAGGTGTACTATCTCCTAAACCAAGGAGTACTCGGAACCTGAGAGAAGGTAAAAGGAAAAGACAACTGAATAATCCTATCCGTTTTCTCCAGAACCTGAAACCATCCTCGAATAAATTCCTTCGAGTTCGTATCTAACCATACGATTGTTTTGTCCAATGGAAGTGGACGTTCGTAGTAATAAGGGGTGTCCTGGAGAAAAGGGTAAAAGTAGGAGTGGCAATGAGGTTTGCAATTCTGACAATCCAAAAGCCAGTGTTTAGAAGGTTCGGTCAACTTGGTCTCTGAGTCAAAGTCTTAGGGTCGGGTCAATGGTCGCTGCCGAAGAGAGAGAGAGAAAAGAAACACTCAGCGTGCACTCTAACCTAGATCAGAATGGTTACCAATTTATCTAATCTGGAAACCTCCCACTGTACCTCAAATTCTCCTCCAAACCTGAAAGAAGAATTAGTCGAGGTCACCCGAGGAGTAAACTAACTCATCAGTGGGAATCGGGATCCAACTCTCATCGCATGATAACGTGACGGAATCCGCTCACGGTATCACACTCCATAAGGTATGCGCATATCTGGCAAGTTTCAGTTCTTTTGAAACTCCCGATGAGATTTCTGCCCCATGCTCTTATGACCTTGGCGTGAGGTCAAAATATCATAAGTCACATGTCAAGTTCTACCCGTCATTATCCAAGTTAATTTGAATCCACCCGTACATACCCTTGACGTAGGCCAAAATAGTAGTACGACTGTTCCAAACCAACGCATCTATCTATGCAACAGATAAATACCCGGCAGCTACCAAACACTATGCCTTGCCGTGAGGTCAAAATACATAGCTTGAATACTACCGAATATTTAACTGAAATGACGGAGGGCTACGAATGGTTTCTGGCGAAAACCTTTAACGTAATGAACTTGATATCGTTGAAGGAACGGATAGCTTTTTGAAAATATAGTGACGAAAACCGTTGCTAAAGAGGTCACTCCCGGTGAAGGGATCTCGGCTCTTTCCCCGTAGAATGGGGTGCAGGATATTCCAAATGAATACCGCGATGCAAAGCAAAGGTAATCGGCTATAGTGAAGTCATTGCCCTGACGCAAACTTTTTGTCCAAGGGGTCACTCCCGGTGAAGGGATCTCGGCCCTTGCCTCGTCGACTGAGGAGCAGGATATTCTAAATGAATACCACGAAGCAAAACAAAAGAGAACGTCCTTGCAATAACAGCTTTTTGAAAACGTGTTCCAACAACATCAGATTAGGTTTGTTTTAACTTGCATTGATCCGAATCAACGCAGTCCCATCAATTGATCACACCACAAAGAACGAAAATATACTGATGTACGTATATGCCATCCGCATTCGCCACTGGGTCCCGTCATTACCCGTTAGGTTAGATAACTAACGACAGAGCGGGGACTGGACTAGCGCGGATGCAAAACATATACAACATCTACTAATATATATACCAATATATTATATTCGCTCAAGGCGTGAATAAAATGCAACATCACAGAAATGTACAGCATCACAGAAACAATACAAATATCTGGGATCCCCGGGTTTCACAGAGCCGCTGAAACCCGACGTTCCCCTGGTCGTGTGGATAGCCTGTGCAATGAGATCCTAGACCCCTACGGGCGCGGCAAGTTACCCGCCAAAACCTGAAGCGAGGCAGCCCCCTTCAGCGCCGTGAATGGACCACCCAGCACTTCACGGAATCCGGTAACTTGGGCACCCCTCCTGGGTCAACCTGTCCCCCCTACGAGTGCGGCGAATAGCCCGCCAATTCTAGAGTGAAGCCCCCTCCGTCTCAATGCCATGAGATGCGGTCTTGTTGCCCTCTAGAACCCGGCTATCCGTGCACCCCTCCGCGGGGCAATCCTAGTACAGAAAGTAAAATATACATACAACGGGTACATCGACCGCAACCAGGTCGTGCCCCAAAATAATAATACAAACAGGCAGTGACGGCAGTCCACATGTCGGACGCTCGCCCCGCAATATCAAATGTACATAATACAACCACAACTGTACTAGCATTGCATCCAGGCTATCCCCCACGACCGATCCGCAACATCACAGCAAAAACAGAACATCAACGTGAAAGTCACGTTCGTAAATCCGTCTAACCGGGCTATAGCAGTTAGACCGGATTTACCGATCAAGTGACATTCACGGTCGCAGATATAATGTAAATACTGTGAAATAATGTGTTTAAAATATCCGATCGATCAAACTTTAACAAGTGGGCCCCCAAACAATACTGTAGCACTCACAGAAATACTGGGCCCAATATTAATATTCCAAAACCCATATTTTAAGCCCACAAGCCCTCTGGAAAAAGCTGGTGAGCTGAACCCAACTAACTGCGGCGGAACCGCGGCCAACAAGGGGTTATGGCCGCGGTTCCGCGGTCGTACGGAGGATTCACGCAACCAAAATTTTCCAGTGGTCTTAGGGTACTCTGTACATCATTCTGCAATCACCTGAAAAATTTTTCGAGACCAAAAATTTTCAACAGAAACTGATGCGAACTAAAATGCAGTTTTGGAACATTCAATCGATCGAAACAGAAAAACACATTACACCAAGATAGACTATGTTAATGGCGAGGCTTTGATACCACTGTAAGTGCACGGCGGCGCCCCGGCCGTCAATCCGACGGCCAAAAGCGGAAGCGGTGATAAACTTAAATTTTACTTGAACTGGCAAACCGCCGCGCACTAATACCCGGATCGAATCACTAACTAGTCCTAGCTATCTACAAGAAAGGGAAGAGATATACCGACGAACCAAGTCCTCCGGTCTTCTCGTCGTCGTCCCAATCTCCTGCGGAATGTCCCGTCTCCTCCTCGTCGCCGGGAGTGCACCACATCGCCTACTTCTTTTACGGGCTCCCACCTCAATGCCGAGGCAACTCGGGCACGAAGCCGGCTACTCGACGTGCCCAAGATTCGCTGTAGAATATGTAGTCCTCAAGTCTCACTTTGGGGTTGTACGAATTGCCTTTTGGTGGAGGAAATGATATGAGAACAATGTGGAGGGACTTGTGGGATTTTACAAAAGCAAAAGAGCAAAAATCCCACATGCAAAAATTTGGACAGCCCCTAATGCTTTGGCCGGCCATCTCAAGTGAGTGATGGAGAGAATGAGATAGGAAAAAATGAGAGAGTGAGTGGCTTGAACAATAATGCAAAGAAAATGATGGCTTGGAAAGTCCAACACTCAACAACCATCTCCTCTCTTATCATCACAACCAAAGTCAAGAAATCATGAAAACAAAGTCAAGAAGTCAAGGTAAGGTGCAACCATGATGAAGTCAAAAAGTCAAGTGATCATGACACAAGAATATGCAAAGACCCCCTCCACAAATGCCTATTTGCAACAATGCAAATAAGCCCTCCTCCACCAAACTTCGGCCAATGAACGGAACAATGGAAATCAGCCGAAACGGAAAGCAAACTGGCAACTACAGAAAACTGGTCCCGTAATAAATTACAGGAAAACCCCGATACTGTGCATACACACCCGCATTTGTATTCCGACCGAAATACAAATGCAATGAGACAAAATCTACACTGCACTATACTAGGATCCGGCTTAAACCAAAGCCGGCTAGTAATATCTGTTCGATCCTGATCCGTGCAATACCGCACGTATCTGATCGAACCCTGCCATATATCCATACGGCCTATAGTACAAACTGTCCGATCCTGATCCGTGCAATACCGCACGTATCTGATCGGACCCTGCCATATCTCCATACGGCCTCTACAACCTTTCGCCCGAAAGCTGAGTAACTGAAATGTGGGGGACTCTAAAGACTCATCAACACCTTGGTTGTGGATTTAACCACTAGCACGTCAGAGGTATAAGCCAATACGTAACGGGCTACCAGGTACTGACTAAAAGGGATGTCTGTGAGCGAACTCAGCCTGACAACCCTACTGAGCCTGTCAGTGACAATATCCGTACAGTCCGGTCCGTTCGTCTATGAGCATCGCATGGCGGGCCTAGGGGGTTGGTAAAAGTCAGACCCCCAAAAGCGGTACAAGTCGTGTCGGAGTGTAGCCCAGAACACCCTGAGATACTACTGGAATACCTACCAGTAAATCTCCTTGCCTCGGCCGAGGGCTTCGTGTAATGGCTCTCCTAGACACAGCACGACCTCACCCCCAATACCGGGAGAGACGAACCCCTGAAGATATGCTCACTGCCTCCATGTGGCTCGGGACTGTACCCAACTAAAACCTGTTTGCACGACTCCTTTGAGCCGTGGTAGGCTAGTAATCAAAGTACAGTGGGAACTCACACGAGACAAATGACGATCCCCAGGTCGATGAACTAACCTGCACACATGTCACCAGGGAACTGCCATCTGACGTCTGGTATATGACCAACTAGCATGTTCCCGGCGAGTCCTGTCCGGTGTACTCATAACCCAATGAGCACCTGTATACATCTTAGGTGATCCAACTGACACCAGTGGCTTGTGAGACCGGCCACCGCCCCTCGTCGGGGTCTCGACTGTATACACTAGTCTACTTTGGAGTATCGATGCCCTGTCTCGAAACTCTCACGACTAGGGACCATTTAAGGATATGCTTATAGACCCACAGCTCCCACTTATATGATCGCCCTCATACTGCTGGTGGTCAAGCAAGAATCCTAGGGGCTCTATCAACGTGTAATAGCGACGTGTCAGGTCACTTAAAACAGTACACGATGATAAAGGTAAACCAGATAGCATACTATCATCTCGAGTAAGACTGTCCTACCGGGATAGGTCCTCCATCAATCATTGCAATCACGTACCTGTGACCTAATAATTGACTCTGAGGGCACTATCTCCAACAATCTCCCACTTGCACTCAAGGCTAATTATTGCGATGTCGCATACTCACAGCCCGTGTGATACCGAACACCCAACTCCTCTACTAGTCAGTCTCACAAAGCTCGTTTACGAAACTATTGCGTTCGAGGAATAGCCTCAGTGAGTGGATCCGCTTTGTTGTCTCTTTCCATGTCTCTCTATATCTCAAGTTTGCGGAGAAACCCATCTCCCGAAATGAGCAATACCTGTCTTAGAATGTGTCTGGATGTCTGATGGGACATAGCTCATAAATGAACTCCAAATCCAAACTTCTTAGACTGTATCGTCAACTGAACTTAATAAGTATCCTGCACCATGCCTCCCTTAGTATTGCCTTGGACCAACTGTCCAAAATACTGCCCCTCGTCAGAAGGAAAAACTATAGCTCTGACAACCTCCTTGTCGTCCATGTCACCTTGGAAGCCTGGAATGATAACTGTTTCCCGAATGAGGCTGTCGTTATCATATCCCTAGAACATCCACTTATGTTCTAAAACTGCTTCCGACCGTTTCTCCAGGATTGGATCAATGTCAGCTTATTGCATCTAGTGCAAGAACAACATCTGGTGTGGTACTTGACATCTCATGATTGACTCAATTGCCTAAGCAAGTGATCTGCCAATCATGCACATCCCTCTCCCCTTTAGTCTGTAAGACAGCTTCAGAGAGGGTGACTCCATCACCTGCAGGTACACTACCGTGCCAGGAGTCGTCCATCCTAAATACTCTTAGAATGCTGTCAAGTACCCTGATTGGGAAACCACCCAAATCTAGATCTAATACCATAGATCCAGTAACCGGTATGTCTGATATAAAATCCATTTCCTTTGTGGAGAAACCACTGTGTGACGACCAAAGTATAACCGATTGTAGTATAGGAGTTTCCTTTCCTATTCTGAGTATGTCATCCAAATACCAGGATATCACACCCTACTACCTTCTCAACAGATCCATCCCCTATTCTGATGAAGTCAAACCCATGACTGTCACGTCAGAAATAGATGATCTATCTCCGCTATATCTGCTTTAGTCTATAAATAGACATAAGCTACCTGTCCACCAATGCTTCCGCTGCTCCCACTGACTACGACAACCCTCTGGCAGAGTCATATACATGTACACTTCTGAAACCAGTTCAGAACGACGCTATACTCATCCTCCTGCCGGGTCTCACAGTCTGGAACAACAGCAATGGCAAATGTGGGTAAACAAGAACTTCCCTATCACGGTCCTTGAGGCTACCGTAGTACCTCTCGGGTGTCTGAAGTTACCCACCTTATCTGCGGAGTGGCCAATGGAATGTCAATCCAGATTGAATCTTTAGGTTCCTTATCAAATCTTCAGTAATCGTTTGTGGTTCTGGAATCACTTCCAGTTCTACCATACTCCCACTACTGTTTTCTGAAAAAATCCATTTTTTATTAAAACTGTGGCGAGTCTAGAACAATATTGCTATTGTTCATCCAGATGGTAGAAAGTCAACCCTCGTCATAGCCTGGGTCAACCCACAAACAGCTATTACAGAAACGTGGCTTGAGTTGTCTAGTGTCTGGTTTTAATCATAAACTGGACAACTCCCCGTACCTTAACATCGTTAAGATATGAACTGTTCTATATCCAATATAAAAACAGAGGCACTGATTTAATTGAACCAGATCCAAATCATGCAGCTGTCTCCAGTGCATGTCAACTAAATGGAAGGAGGCCGATCAGCGTTACTCAACTTAGGAATGCTTCCAATTATGAGTAACCTGAAAGAGAAGCAAGTTCTCTTAATCATTACTATCAATTGAATACCATTGACAAGTATCTACATCTTCGATCACTTTGAAGAATCCCGATATTTGCTCCACCTGGTTCTCTACTCTATTCGAATACCTATAACTTCTCCAAATTCGGACCCTGTGTTTCCACGAAACACCTGTCTAAAAAGTAGAGAAGTCATAAGTAAACCGAATATAGTACGATGACCAACCCCTCTGTCCTGATGGACCCTGGACAACATACAATACTCTGTATAAGTCCCTTGAGTCTGATAACTCATTCACTGTGTATCGTTGGTTGAAAACTGTACTTATGGTTAAGAAGAATTACACCGCTGTTTAATGCTCCTTACCTAACCATCCACTGATATAGGTAAATGTCGTGGACATAATTTCAGAAAGGTATATCTCACTCTATGAAAATAGACGTACAGATATATCAATTTGAAATTGGTGCATAACTGCGGATATTCAAAACCAAATATTTGCCAACCGGCAAACAGCCCAGGTGATTTCCTCAAATATCACCGATTACAACGAATCCCGATATAATGAGGATAATCACCCAATTCCCAATAACTTACTCCCACTCACCATCTGAAAAACCATACAGATGTGAGAATCGTACCTGGTAAATACATACCCTGGAGTAAGTATCTAATCGGGAAATCCGTTTTCTTTTAACATTACACAGTGAAACTGAAACATTGAAATGTTTCGATGGGGTTTCCCGGTATTCCTAGTAATGCCTCTTCCAGATTCACGACTGTAACCGTATAATTCTTTGCCACCTCTCCAAATCCCTTCATATGTCTTTAGTCATTATCTTCTGCACACCCCTTTAGGCCAAATGGTTTTCTTCCTTCCCTACCGTTCGGCACCAGCCTATGGTTTGGAAGAAGACTATCCAATAAGCATAATGGGTGTACTGTCCTAATCCTAGGAACACTCGCAATGCGAGAGAAGGTGAAGATAAAAGACAACCTGAATAAACCTTATTCCTATTTCTCCTGAACCAGAATCCATCCCCGAACTGGAACAAGTTCCTTTCGAGTTCGTATATAACCATACGATGGAATATCCAATAAACTGTGGATCTTCGTAGTGATACGGAGTGTCCTGGAGAAATACAAAGGTGATTTAGGATTGGCGAAGGAATACTTGGTTTGGTCGTGAATATCTGTTGCAATTTACTTTGCCCTCTTACTAATCCCTTGCTTTGTCTGAACTTAATACCTTCTGTACACCATCGTTAGGCTAATTGGTTTTCTTCATTCCCTACCGGTCGGCACCAGCCTAAGGTTTGGAAGAAGACTATCCAATTTGCGTAATAGGTGTACTATCTCCTAAACCAAGGAGTACTCGGAACCTGAGAGAAGGTAAAAGGAAAAGACAACTGAATAATCCTATCCGTTTTCTCCAGAACCTGAAACCATCCTCGAATAAATTCCTTCGAGTTCGTATCTAACCATACGATGGTTTTGTCCAATGGAAGTGGACGTTCGTAGTAATACGGGGTGTCCTGGAGAAAAGGGTAAAAGTAGGAGTGGCAATGAGGTTTGCAATTCTGACAATCCAAAAGCCAGTGTTTAGAAGGTTCGGTCAACTTGGTCTCTGAGTCAAAGTCTTAGGGTCGGGTCAATGATCGCTGCCGAAGAGAGAGAGAAAAGAAACACTCAGCGTGCACTCTAACCTAGATCAGAATGGTTACCAATTTATCTAATCTGGAAACCTCCCACTGTACCTCAAATTCTCCTCCAAACCTGAAAGAAGAATTAGTCGGGGTCACCCGAGGAGTAAACTAACTCATCAGTGGGAATCGGGATCCAACTCTCATCGCATGATAACGTGACGGAATCCGCTCACGGTATCACACTCCAGAAGGTATGCGCATATCTGGCAAGTTTCAGTTCTTTTGAAACTCCCGATGAGATTTCTGCCCCATGCTCTTATGACCTTGGCGTGAGGTCAAAATATCATAAGTCACATGTCAAGTTCTACCCGTCATTATCCAAGTTAATTTGAATCCACCCGTACATACCCTTGACGTAGGCCAAAATAGTAGTACGACTGTTCCAAACCAACGCATCTATCTATGCAACAGATAAATACCCGGCAGCTACCAAACACTATGCCTTGGCGTGAGGTCAAAATACATAGCTTGAATACTACCGAATATTTAACTGAAATGACGGAGGGCTACGAATGGTTTCTGGCGAAAACCTTTAACGTAATGAACTTGATATCGTTGAAGGAACGGATAGCTTTTTGAAAATATAGTGACGAAAACCGTTGCTAAAGAGGTCACTCCCGGTGAAGGGATCTTGGCTCTTTTCCCGTAGAATGGGGTGCAGGATATTCCAAATGAATACCGCGATGCAAAGCAAAGGTAATCGGCTATAGTGAAGTCATTGCCCTGACGCAAACTTTTTGTCCAAGGGGTCACTCCCGGTGAAGGGATCTCGGCTCTTGCCTCGTCGACTGAGGAGCAGGATATTCTAAATGAATACCACGAAGCAAAACAAAAGAGAACGTCCTTGCAATAACAGCTTTTTGAAAAAGTGTTCCAACAACATCAGATTAGGTTTGTTTTAACTTGCATTGATCCGAATCAACGCAGTCCCATCAATTGATCACACCACAAAGAACGAAAATATACTGATGTACGTATATGCCATCCGCATTCGCCACTGGGTCCCGTCATTACCCGTTAGGTTAGATAACTAACGACAGAGCGGGGACTGGACTAGCGCGGATGCAAAACATATACAACATCTACTAATATATATACCAATATATTATATTCGCTCAAGGCGTGAATAAAATGCAACATCACAGAAATGTACAGCATCACAGAAACAATACAAATATCAGGAAAACTTGGGTGTTCGATTGTTCGACCGAAAAGTTTAACATTTTCTATTTATCCGGAATGTGATACAATACTTAGAATTCGCAAATAGTTATAAGATAACGGAATGAATATTATAAACATAGCAGTTTAGTCTCACTTGATTGGTTGCCACGGAATTTTGATGTGATCAAAAGTCCGTTGCAATCACGTTGTGTACGCGGATACTCGCCGGGTAAACTCAATAGACAGCCTCACTCCATAGCCCCGACCAAGTGACTGTAGGAGAACCCCGTCGCCGAAAGCATCCGTCCGGGTGCTCGCGGCAGCGGTGTTCTGCCTTGGTGCACTTTGTCGACGGCGTCGGGGTTGCGGCCGCCTACTGAAGTTTGCGACGAGCATTCGATCAGAATGTCGGGAATCCTGTTGAATTGCCCGACTTGATATTGAAAAGAGTTTTCGATAATGAGACTAAAATGCGGGGTTTATAATTGTTAGGCATGCGATGTCTAAAGAATTCATTTGATCAGGCATGCGATGTCTGAGGTGGTTGTGGATTCCAACTGTTATAGTTTTACACTTTCTTTTCTGTGGCCGTAAGTGTAATATGTGATATCGCCGGTTTCGTTGCTATATGTCAACGACAATTGGGATGCGCATATTTACTTACGCTGATGACATATGATGTTATGTGTTGCTGGATATGTTATATTGGATCGTCGTGTTTGAATAGCCGGGGGGTTTTTATGTGAGATGAGTGTTTTTTATTTTCATTCATGTAAAAACTTGTATGTAATATTCTTTTATTGGGGCACTTCCAGATTGCGGAAGTTGTCACCGTTGTTGTATATTATTTACTTTTCTGCACTAGGATAGACCCAAGGAGGGGAGCACAAGTAACCGGGTTCTGGGGTCCAGTGGGAGACCAACTCGAGGAGTCGAGTTCGGGTCTCCTAACCCTAGAATTGGTAGGGTTGCTTGCCGCTCTCGTAGGGGTCTACGGGTGTGGGATTGGCTATTCATCACGACCGTGGAATCCGTGTTTTATACTGGCTAGTATTGAAAACACGGACGTCCTAGTATATCCAATATTTCATATGTTTCTTCTGCTGTGATTTATCTGTGATGTGATCATGTGATGTTCTGTGACAGGTATTATATATAGTATATATGATATATTATATAGACGTTGTTTATGTTTTACACCCGCGCTAGCCCTGCCTCGCTCTGGCGTTAGTTACCTAACCTAACGGTGCAGACGGGACATCGAGGCGAATGCGGATAGCATAAGCGTACGTTATATTTATCTGTGATAGTTAGGTGGACTTAAATGATGGGATATTCATTAATGAGATTAATGAAAGAAAATAAACCTAATTGATGTTGTGGAATCGAATTTCAAAATAAAACAGGTAGCTACAGTTCTTGCTTTGCATCGCGGTGTTCATTATAGAACATCCTGCACCTTATTCGATGAGGAAAGGACCGAGATCCCTTCACCGGGAGTGACTCCTTTAGCAATAACTGGCAGATGCTACAACCCTCGGTTTGTCTTTGATCGCTTCTATAGTTTCCGCTTTGCACAGTGATATATATGATATATCCCGCACCTCATTCGACGAGGAAAGGGCCGATGATCCCTTCACCGGGAGTGACCCCTTTAGCAAAACTAGAAAAGCCTCGAAAACATTCCATTTAAAAACCATTTGATTCCGCAACGAGATCAAGTTCAAAGCGTTAAAGGTTTTCACAAAAACCAGTCGCAACCCTCCGTCATTTTAGGAAGTAGAGTACTTAGTATTCGTGCTGTGTTTGTTGACCATAGTCAAGGCACAGTGTACGGTAGCTAAGTGATGTCTTCATACACCGCATATGATGCGATTAGTTAGGACAGTCGCGTGACTTTGTTGACCTTAGTTAAGGGTCATGTGGGTGGGTCTAATTAATCACGAAATGACGGGTAGAACTTGACTAGTACTTATGATTTGTTGACCATAGTTAAGGTCATAGGTGCTAGGGGTAAAAACCATTATCGGGAGTTTCAAGTGTTGAAACTTGCAATGAGATTGCATACCTTCTATGTGATAGTTGGATCCCGATACCCACTGCGAGTAATTGTTACTCCTGGGAGAGTTTTGCACTTTGCAATTAGCCGATCAAGTAGGTGTCTAGAAAGGTGTCAACGGGGTTATGCCTCTGGGAAAACGAGATTTACTGTAATTAGGTCCGTGCGAAAGCACGGGGAACCTCCCTCAAAGTACCGACACTGGCCTGGCTGAAAGATTGGCGAACTTGTAGAGTGTAATTAATCCCGGCTAGTCTTTCCTTTTAGGGTTTGAAGGAAGATTTGATAAAAACAGTGGGAGCCATCCTGATTAGATAAAATATATAACCAATCTAATCTTGCAAGAGCGCACGCTGAGTGTTTTCTTCTCTCTCTCTCCTGGTAGCGACCATATCACGCCTTAATCAAGATAATAATACGGATGTATTGACCGAACCCGCTTGTTATACTGAGCTGGGGAACGTTGATCCCGCTCCAACTTATAATTGTTATAAGACAGAGCAGGAAATTGGGGAATACCAGAATTCCTATGCCCCCCAAACGAAGAAAGTGCATATGATGCATCTCCTTCGGGTGTGTTCATTACAAAGAACTGTTTCTCAGTATCCTCTACATCCTGGGTATATGATACCGGATCAGGATCCCAGATATGTAATCTGTTACATAGGGCTACAAAAAGGTAGAAAAAACTGAGAACGGGTGATAAGTTTCATGAGGCAGAAAACGGGGCAAGTGTTGCAGCCAAGTCTGTTGGTCACTGTCACCCTGTATTACGAATACATTGATTCTGAACAAATGCTGTTAGATACCGAACCTGATATACAAAATCATATCAGTCTCTTTATTAGTAAAGAAAGGATATAATTTTGTATTGATGGATAATGTTTTGAACATTTCCTATATCAAAAGTTGATCGGTTCAGGCACGTTATCTAAAAGCATTGACGTTCTAAATCAAACTACAGTTCCTTGTATACTGAACACACACAAGAGGAAGAGTTCAGAAATGAACAAATTCTTCTTGAGGTATTGTAGACTAGGTCATATCAATGCGACCCGACTAGCTGAAGTTACATTTAGATGCATATTTAAATCAGTTTGAATTTACATCTTGTGAAACTTGCCAGTCATGTCACAAAGATAAGATGACCATAGCTCTGTTCATTGGAAACAGAGGAAGAGTTAGTAAACTCTTGGGACTGATACATGATAATGTATGTAAGGTCTCCTGTCTACACATGCCAGGACTGGTTCTTTATACTTCATTATATTCTCTGATAATCTCTCAAGATTCAGTCGTATGTTCCTGTTGAAACATAAGTCCGAAGCTTTTGAGGTATTCACAGAATATAAGTTGGAAGTAGAGAACCAAAATACGGGTATAAGTATTATGTCCTATGATGAGATCAGGGAGGAGAATACTTATGCATGGCATTCCTGGACCATTCTAAAGGAGAATGAGATTCTCTCTCCGTATTACTCCTCTGAATACACCACAGCACAATGGTGTATCAGGGCGGGGCAATCACACAATATTAGATATGGTGTGCTCTGTGATGAGTATTACTGAGTTACCTATTTCCTTTTTGGGTGTTATGCGCTTGAGAAGCTGCATACCTATTGAATTAGGTTTGAATCAAATCACTACCTACCACTCCATATAAGATATGGTGTGGGAAGATCCTATCTCTTAAGCGAGTTAAGATTTGGGGTTTTCCGGCCTATGTTTAAAGCAAAATCCGGACAAGATCGAGGCAGGATCAGTTCTGCAGAACTGGAAAGGTTCCAGCTATACAAAACCGCAGTTGATGATTTGACAGAACCAAAGGATTCTATAGTTCCCGACAAACCTCAGCCTCTCCGCCGATCTAGTACGATTCCTCATCCGCCTGAGAGATACCTCGGTTTCTCGATGACAGTGGGAGCAAGGATTGCATCATGAGATGATGACCCAACCAGTTTCGAGCAGGCCATCAAGAGTAGGGACTCTGTAAGAATGGCTGGATGCTTAGCGATCTGAGATGGAATCCATGTACACCAGCAAAGTATGGACTTTAGCTGCTATATCTGAAGGGTTAAATCCCCATCAGGAGCAAGTATATCTTGAGAAGATTACTTGGTGTAGATGGAAAAGTTGAGACTTTCAAAGCTAGACTTGTTAAAGGTTTTCGTCATCGACCAGGCGTGGATAATGATGAAACCTTTTTCCAGTAGCTATGCTTAAGTCTATCCAGATCCTACTTACTACGGCTATATACCATGACTACGATATCTGGCGGTTGGGTGCCATGACTGCTTTTTTAAATACTGATTTAGAAGAGAACGTCTATAAGAACACAGCCAGAGGTCTTCGTAAAACAGTGGGAGCAGCGGAAACGTGTGCAAGTTGCTTTACATAATGAAGCAGGCATCGCGGAGTTGGAACGTCTGTTTTGATGTGATAGTCAAAGTGTTTGACTTCATCAAAATGGTAGACGAACCTTGTATATACAAAAGGGTAGTAGAGAGTAAGGTGGTCATCTTCGTATTGTACGTAGACAACATACTCTTGATAGGAAAAGAGTTTCCTATACTACGATCGGTCAATCTCCTATTATCACAAGGATTCTCCAAATAGGATAAAGATGATACCTCTTAAATCCTGAGATTTGGACCTATGAGATAGATCTAAAGGGATATTAGGGTTCTCACTAGGTATAGTGAGATTGTATCAATCGATCCTGGGGAGAATCACTGGAAGAGTTCCAGGGTGATAAAGACGACTGAATGTCAGTCACAGGCACTGTCTTTACCCTCAGTAAAGGGACGGTGTGTTGGAAGAGTTCCAAGCTAGATACCGTGGCAAACTAGACGATAAAGGCTGGTAACATCGCTATTGAAGATACTACCAAAGAGGAAGTTTGGGTGTATATTGGTTCATAAGATGAACTAGGTTCCTGCCATTGTATGACAATGGAAGTGTGGCTTCGGCCCTGGAACCCTGGTCCCATCAGTGACCCAGACAAATTCTGAGGCAGCGTCACCTGATCATGGAGATAGTTGATCTCCAGGGTGATCGAGGAAGGAGAGAAGACTCAGAGGACAACACGGCGGATCCACTCACAAAGGCCCTTTCCCAGAGAGAGACTAATATGGGATGGTTGAGTATTAGATACTGCGACCACTGCTACAGATGGCCCTAGTGCAAGTGGGAGATTGTTAGTTATATGTATGCCCTAGAGGCCATTACTGTACATTGGATGTATATTGTAGTGGATACTGGGACATATATAGGTAGGACTTTCTTGCTCGACATGATAGTACGCTATCTGGTTACTCTTTATCTTAACATGTATGCTTTCTATCTCTCTGATTACATGTTGATAAAGCCCTTAGGATGTGTATTCGACTTCCAGGACTATGATGCAGATCATACTAGTGGGGCCTGGGTAGTCAATGAGTACATCCTTCATTGTTCCTAGTCGTGGGAATGTCGAGACGGGGCATCGATATTCCAGAGTAGACTAGCGCATATCTTCTCGACCTATGTGATGGGCGATGGATGATCCCATATCCATTGGTGTTTGACATCGAAGATGGTATGCGGGTGCTCAGTGGAGACTGGGTACACTGAACGGACTCGCCGAGAACTCCCAGATGGTATTATACCTCACGTCAGATGGCAGTTCTCTGGTGACACTGGTACAGCTTAGTCTGTTGACCCGAGATCGTCATAGAGTCTTGTGTGTCTCCTACTGTGCTTTGATTTCCACCCTACCACGGCTCTACTGAGTCGTGCAAACAGGTGGTTTTTGGGTACAGTCCCGATTCACATGGAGGCAATGAGCAATAGGAGGGGATTCGTCTCTCCCTGTATTGGGGATTGATGTTGTGCTATGCTCGACTGGCCATAACAGGAAATCCCTGGCCAGGGTTGCTGTGATATACTGGTAAGAGTTATCAGTAGTTTCACGAATGTTATGGACCTCAAGTCGGCATGACTTATCGAGCTATTGGGGGTCTGACGTTTACCACCCCTAGGCGAGATATGCGGCATATCAGACGAACAGACCGGACTGTACGGTAAGTGTTACTGGTTGGATTCGCAGGAGTGTGAGCGGGCTTGCTCGTCGATCTTCTGATCGCTCAATACCCGGGTGGCCGTTACGTTTAGCAGACCGCTTGCGGCTTGTGGATGCTTGATATGATCATCATCTGCTGCCGGCGTATTGACGAGTCTTTAGAGTCCTACACAGAGGTTTCCTGACTCAAGCGAAACGAAATAGGAGCGCATATGAGATATGTGCGGGACCGAGAATAATTCGAGTATGTGATACCGTATTCCATTCTCGCGATCAATGTATCGATTGGTTATATGCGATATAACCTAGTTATCGAATCAAGGATTGATTCGATAAGCCGATACATTTGATACTAGTCGGTTATATCCGATATGACCGGATCGTTAAATCAAGTGTTGATTTAATGATTTAGTGCATATTTATATATTTGATATATTACTTTGCGTTAACTAGTATTGGTTCACTTTAAAAGGATTTTCTCACTTGAATTGTGCACATTGTATATATGATATAGTTTTGTGCACTAGTTTGTATCATGTTTGATGATGCATGCAAACTTGGGTGTATGTTTGATTTGAACAATGTTTAGGTTAATGGTTATGGTTTTAAAGTATTCACTTATTCATTTCATTTATATTCTTTATTTCTTTTGGCTAAAATAAAATGGTTGCTAATTTTTTCTTTTGTGGAAACTTCATGATGCTTTGAATTTGTAACCATTTTGTTTTATGTTTAAACCTAACCATTAGCTAAACTAGAGTTTGCTCTCTACAAGAGTTAAATCTAACCCAAGGTTGCATTATGATAAGATCAATTTTGATTTTATTATTGTTTTTATCATTCTCATCATATCTTTCTTCTTCTTCTTCAAGAGCTAGAAAAAGAAAAGCTTTCTAGTTCAATGGCAACTAGCCAAATCAAGTGAGAAATCCAAATCTAAAGTCTACCCACTTCCTATTTCTTCATCCTCTACTACTTGCCATGTATTAGAGTGTGTTGTCTTCATAAGTTTCTTGACTTGGCGAAGGCGGAGCTCGTTCTTGTGATGCCTCGACGTAGATCATCTTCGGCATTGAACCGACGATCAAGCCCGCCCATTTCTTCGACGAAGCCGATACTTGAGTCCAGGATTCAGTTTGGACAGCAAGGGTACTTCATCACGGAGCCTGGGAGGTGGTGGACCGGATCTACAAAGGTTGTTGTCACTTTCCCTTAGCATTTAATTCGATTACATGCTTGTTTCGCCTAGATATCTAGTAAACGATCCGCATTAGGGTTTGTAGGCACCCGTAAAATTTGATTTGTGCATGTTTGATCACTTATGAGACCTCACTAGGGTGCCTAGGAACCCTACACGTTCGATGGGATTTGAAGTAGTCTATGAAAACTTCCCTCCAATCCTTGACCTTTTCTTCGTCTTCTATTTGGAGGACCGCTTGTTTGGTCGTTTCTTTTCCTTCAGATAGCCCCATTGAATCCTCTGAAGATATTTCTGCTGGCGCGAGAACCCGGTGCTTTGCACAACGATCCTTACGTCATCGAGGTTTTCGTCAGCCAGCTCCTTAGCAAGCTTGGCCAATGCACCCGCCTAGCTATTTTCCGCATGCGGTATGCTTTTCAGGATGTAGAAGGGGATTTATGTTAGCAGTTGCTACACTCACCTACCATATTTTATCAACTCTGGTTTGCACGTTTGATAATCGCAATTTACTTGGCTAACGACCAGCTGGGAGTCTCCATATATGAGAAGGTTTTTTATTCCCATATCGATGGCGATCTCAAGACCCGCTATCAAAGCTTCATTTTCAGCCTCGTTTTTTGTTCTTGGTTCCGTTAAGGAAAGGGCGAAACGCATTATCCTTCCTTGCAGAGTCACGAAGATGAGGTCCACCCCGGTTTTGATTATAGGGGTGTTATGCTTCCGTTTCTTCATGGAAGATACTCCATCGAAGTAGAGTTTCCATTAGACATTATTTCCTTCCCCCTCCTCTTCGATTGTGTCGAACGCGTGTTTGTCTGGCAATTCGCAATTTAAGGGAGAATCGGCTGGTATCGGATGCTCAGCGAGAAAGTCGGCGATGGCTTGATTTTTCACTGCCTTGAGGGGTCGATACGTTATCGAGAAATCCATCAAGAGGAGGGCCTATTTGTCAAGACTTCCTGTTAGTATGGCCCTTGACATCAGATATTTGAGAGGATCCACCTTTGCTATGAGATGGACCTTATGTGCCAAGATATAATGCCTGATCTTCGTTATCGCGAAGATCAGTGCCAGACAATGCTTTTTGATGGGGGAGTAGTTGTTTTCTGCCCCCAGGAGAACTTGACTCAAATAGTAGAGAGCTCTCTCCTTTCTCTGATCGTTCTCCTGTGCCCATAGCGTGCCTAGAGAACCTTCAAGGGCAGTTGTGTACAGGATAAGAGGCATTCCCTTAACCGGAGAGGTCAATATCGGCGGGTTCTGCAGGTATTACTTGATTTCGTCCCGTGCACTTTGGCATTTACGATCCCAAACAAACGGGGTCCCCTTCTTCATTAGATGGCTGTAAGGGCGGCATTTGCCGGAGAGGTTGTCTATGAACCGCCGGATATATGCGAGCTTTCCTTGGAGAGACCGCAGTTGTTTAAGAGTTCTTGGCGTGGGCATTTTCATAATCGCCTTGATCTTTGATGGGTCTATTTCGATACCTCGATGTCGTATGATGAATCATAGAAATTTATTGAGGAGACTCCAAACGTGCATTTCAGAGAATTCATCTTTAAATTGTATTTCCGAAGACGCTGGAACACTATGTTCAGATGTTCCCAGTGCTCCTCATATGATTTGCTTTTCACCAAAAGGTTTTCAATATAGCATTCGACAATCTCATGTATGAGGTCATCGAATATCTTCGTCATGGCCCTCTGGTAGGTAGCGCCTGCGTTCTTCAAACCGAAGGGCATCACCTTATAGCAGAATATGCCTAGCGGAGTCCGGAAGGTGATGTGCTTTTGGTCTTCAGGATGCATTTTTATTTGATTATTGCCTGAAGATCCATCCATGAAGGAGAAGACCTCATGAGTGGACGTGTTATCGATCATCAGCTCAGTAACAGGTACTGGAAAGTCATCCTTCGGACAAGCTTTGTTAAGGTCCCAAAAGTCCACGCAGATGCGCAATGTCCCATTTTTCTTCATCATTGGAACAATGTTGGCAATCCAATCAGGATACTGAACTTCTTCGATGAAGCCATAGTCAATTAGTTTCTTGACTTTGGCATTGATACTCATCTCGAGTTCGAACCGCATTCTTCTTGGCGCTTATTTGACTGGATTAATGTCTGGCGATATAGCCAGTTTATATACCGCTATCTCTGGATCTAGTCCTGGCATCTCAGAGTAGTTCCATGCATAGCAGTCTTTATATTTCATGAGTACGTCCTTTAGTGTGGCCATCTGTTTTTTAGACAACATCTCACTGACGAACGTGGGTTTCGCTCATTTTTCGTGCCCAAGTCGATTTTCCTCAAGTTGTCTGCCGTAGTGTGTATCCCATCTTTCAGCTCTTTTGGTGCTGATGGAAACTCTGAGATCACCTCCTCCCCGTCCTCATTTACGAAGCACTTGAAGAAGTCATCCATATTCTCATGCTTTCCCTCCTTTGAGAGTGTTATCATGTGGCAAGTACGAGTTTGCTTCCATTCTTGGTGTTGAGCCGGTCCTACCTTCACGCTATAGGTTCTCTTTGGCTCATGCTTTTGCGGTAGGGTCACCTTTCAGCTGTCGGATAAAGCGAACCTGCCTTGTTGATACTGATCTTCAACCCAATCTTTAAAGGTGAAGCAGTCCTTCAGGGGATGTCCTATTGCTCGATGGTAAGAGTAATAATCCGGATGATGGATCTCATTTATATGTTTAGGGTACCGAGGCTCCGGGAGCGTCATCATTTGATACTTGATGACAAGGTTGAATATTTTTCTTAATCTTGTCTTGGGGGAAAGAGTATTCTCATCCCATTTTCTTTATAAAAGACGGATTCCAGTTGACTTTTACTCGATCGCGTGACTTCTTGGGTCTGCTTCGCTGTTTTCGAATGTCATTCTCGTTCTCCACCATGTTTTTGCATCTGTGTCGGGCCTTTTTCCTTATCGCAAGAACATACAGCGGGATGAGGGCGAAGGGCATCACAATTTTCCTTTTTCGCAGACTGCTGGATGAGACGCTGAGCCTTGGCTTTTTCGTAAATGGACATTTTGCGGCTGTGGTCATCTCGAACCTTTTGACTGGGTTCATTTATTAGCTTGGCAACCTGCTCCTCGAACGACGGACTTGACGCTCTTACGGTGGGATCTCGCTCTGGTTCAATGTTATAACCATTTGGGAAAACGTTCCCTTCTTTACCAAAGCCATTTATGACGCGGCAATTATGGAATCGCTCCTGTTTATTTGTCCGAATGTATCCGAGCCCAGCCGTCTCCATTCTCCCGTTGGGCATCTTTCGCTGAGTCCTGGAGACGTTCCAAATTTTGTTATAGAACTGGGTTTGTCGAGTGGTTTGTTTGAAGGGTACGCCTTGGCATCTTAACAGCCTTTTCAATCGCTCTGCGTAATATCTAGGCAAACGGATTGGTTGAAGCCTGTCAAGCGCAAAATCAGCGCCATACCAGACTTCTTTCTCTACTTTAGTTTCCGTAGATTGGTAGAAGAGGATCGCCTTTTCACCTCTTCGCTTGGGAGGGATGTAGTAAGTCCACAGCTCCTGTACGCGGTATGTATCAAGCGCATCAAGTTTTTTGCAATGTCATGGTGGAACTATGGTGATTTGTAAACTCTAATCAGCTCCAGTAACTGTTTGTGTTAACGGGCGAGTGGAGAACACGGCATTGGCCTCGTCCTCAGAGTCACTACCAAAGACCAAAACATGATTAAATGGTCCGTGCCTGCTGCACTGGGATTGTCCCAAGTAGACTATTTACTCATCTTCCACGCTGTTACTCCCAAAGACCGGGATGGTGGAGACGGCATTTTGTTTATTCTCCGGCTTATGACATCTTTCCGTGTCTTTGAAGTCCGGTAGGAAGTACTTTGCGTATTCATATTTTCGGACTCCATTTACGGAAAATGGATTTAGCTCCCCCGTAACGGTGTACTCGAGGCCATCTTTGAAATACTTCATACACCGGTGTTGTGTAGAAGGGATGCCGTTGTACTCGTGTAACCAAGGCTGGCCGAGCAGGGCGTTGTAGCAAGTCTTGGCGTCAATGACATGAAATTTGATGTCTGTGAAGAGAACCCCAAAGAGTAATATCAATATTACTAACCCAAGCATCCATGATGACTATGAGTCGAACCCAGAGATGGTAATTTTGTCCCGAGCCAGGTGCTGAACGTTCATGCAGATCTCCTTCAGCACCTTCACATTGAGAAGGTTGACGGAGAACCCGTTGTCGACCAGGATCTTCCCTATCTTGATGTCGTTGCAGTACCCGGTGACATATAGAGGATGGTTGTGCTCGCACGTTCCGAGGAGGAGATCTTCATTGCTGAATGTAATGTCAGCTGTATGAACCTCTGCCAGCTCGTCCTTCATCTTTTCCTCTGCAAGGAAAGATTGGAACTGATCGTGCTCTTGTAATGCCTTGATCAGAGAATCTCTTGCTTCTTTGGACAGGAGGAGAGCATCCATTATGCTCAGTTGTGAGGGTATCTTCCTCAAATGTGCCAAGACATTGTAATCCACCTTGTTTTCTTAGGCAGGTCCTTGGCTTCAAGCTCTTTGATGACTTTGACATCGAGGGCAATGTCCTCAGGAACTTTTTCCTTCCCCTTGTCTCTTTTACTCGAACCTTTGTTTGTAGGCCCGAGATTCTTTTCAGGCAGCGTGAGGTTACGCAGCTAAATATTCTCGCAGTTCTTCTCCTCTTCTTCTTTTCCGAAGATGGATTCTTTGAAGATAGGGCCGAGGGTTATTTCTTCCGCAGAATCGCCCCAAATGTAAGAACTTGGGATTTTCCTTTTGTCGAATTGGTATCAATCATATGACAGTTGCCGGCCGTTCCTTCACACTCATCTGTCACGCTTCTTTGCTGCCAACGAGCTTTGCGCTTCATCCGCTTGAAGTGTTGTCGGTGAGCAACGTATCCTTGCCACACTTCTTGAAGGCATTGTACTCTTCGGTAGGGTGGGTAACCCTCTGATGATATAGGCAGTAGTTCGGATGTGAAACCTCTCCATTGAGGCATGTGGCCCCGGGAGTATTTCCCTTGAGAGGTGGCAGCTTCATTCCCATTGACAGGGCTTTGGTGAACTGCTTTTCTGTCTTGGTCCTGCTTTTGTTTGCCGCAGGTATGCGTCAGTTTGGTTGGAGTACTTTACGACTCCTCCTTGTCGCGGCTTGTTCATCCTAACGCTGACGCTTGGCCTTTTCATATATGGCCGTTTCACGTTCTCGATCAACTTTGCTCTTTTGAAAGGCTTCGTTTAGCAGCCTGTCAATTGGGTCTTCTGACAGTTCCAGGGATTTTGGCACCGGTCCTGCCCCCAGTTCCTCTGTGTTGTTTTCTAACACTGAGGGAGCTTCTTCTCCATTTGACGATGAATAAGAAACCATGTGGCAACTTGCTACATAATCTTCGGTTTCTCCCGACGAGCCATTTCCCTCATCATCGTCACTATCTCCGTTCTCAAGAATATGGTTAAGAAACTCTTTGAAGGTGATTGGGGTCCGCGCCTTCTGGTTGTACTCCTCCAGTGCATCGATGTACTTTTGCAAGTCCGTGCGCTTGTCGTCAGGCTACACGGGCTTCTTAGTCATCGTCTTTCCCTTCGAAGACTTTGAAGGCTTGACCTGGGTGTTTTGCTCATCGTTAGCAGTTTTCGGTGGGGGACGCGGTTTCAGCATCCCCTCAATAATCTCGACCTCCAGAGGGCTTTTCCACCTGATCGCCGGACATGCTTGAAGATCCTTCAACATTCTTTTGGTTTTAGCTGAAAGGACAACTTCCCATGGAGCTTCTTCCACAAACTAACATGATGCCCCCGGCGTATCCTCCCGGCGTATCCTCCTTTTTAGGAGCGTGCCTCTGTGGCGGGTTCACCCTCCAATTCTCTGATAGCATGAATTTCCCTTGGCTGTACTAGTCCTCGACCCAGTTCTTGAAGATGTAGAAATCCTCAATGTGATGGCTTACCATTCGGTGATAGGAGCAGTAGTTTGGATTGTTGACGTCACCGGGCCGCGGTGGACGTTTTGGGTCCGGCAGAGTGATGAGTTTGTTACGTACTGCTAGTTCGAACAGTCTCCTCGTTTTATCATGGAGAAACAAGTAAGCACGCCCTAGCTTCTCTTCTAAGGATTGGCGCGGGCGTGCATTGTTTTGGCGAGCAACCGGTTTTGAGTCACTCGGTTGCTGTTGAATGTTGGCAACGAAGGCCACTTTCCCTTTACCCTTGGCATTCCGAGGGCCCGTTTTTGAAGGTCTGTGGACCATCTGGTCCATTTGGGCCAACTTGTCGATCAGAGCCTGGAAGGTGGTCGGCTTAAAGAACGTCATGAACTGGAACACAGTCGCTTGAGGATCAAGAGTCCCTATGAATATGCCTACGGCAGGAGCTTCTTCTATGCGTTGTTCGCATTTTGACCATAAGTTCCGCCATCGGATTGCGTATTGAACCCAGGTCTCTCCTGGCATCACCCTGGCATTGATTAATGACGTGATCAGGGTGCGCTCGCTTGTGCTGGCGAACCGCTGCGTGAACATCAATTCCATTTCCGTGAATGTTTTGATGGAGTCATTTAGGAGCTCCGAGTACCATTCAAACGCTGTTTCTGATAGGCTGCCAACGAACTGGCGAAGCAGCAATTTATCGTCGCCTCCAGTATTACCGCATAGAGCCCTTAACTGAGCGATGTATTGATGAGGATTGCTTGTCCCCTTATACACGTGGAACTTGGGGATCGTATATCCTAGCGGGTATTTGATTTGATCATACCAACCCGGATACGGTCGTCTAGTTCTGACAACTTGGCCAGCCGTTTCACTTTTCTGATGAGCTCATATTTGTTGAGCTATGTAATCATCAATGGCAGCTTTGGAGATCGTTTCCTCCCTGGCTGTTGATAAAGCTGGAAGAGGGTTTGATGTTTCCCCTCTGTCGTCCTCGATTATTATCGGCGGGTCTTCAGCTGGAGGTTCTGGCTGGATCATCATTCCAACCATGTCTTGGAACAGGAGCGCCATCTGTTTTATATTAGCAGCCTATTCCACAGCCTCCTTATCCTTTCTTGCCAGCACCCTTTGCAGGAACTCTGTATCGGTCTCCTGCTCCTGGCACTATTCAGACGCCGATTCCGGGCTTTCTTTCTGCCCAGTGAGTGCTGCCATTTTCGTCAGCATCTCCTGGAGTTTTTGTTGATGTTCCTAAGCTTTTGTCAACGACCGAGTTTGCGGTCGATGACCCACGGAAGCACGGCTTTCCTCTTTCCTGGAAGCCATATAAACCGTGTGCACGATCATACCCCCATACTTAGGGCGTTTGGATCCATCAACTTTGGGATTTGCCGTCGGTGGTGGGAGATTCTCCGACCTTCTCTTTTTGTGGGAGGTCGAAGTTGAAGGAGCCATTGTAGCAGGCGCTTGTATGAGAGAAGTCCCTCGCTGTATGCTGGAGGGATGATTTTCCTCTTTTCAAACCTTCATTTTCTCCAGTTGACGAGAGTAGTTCTTGTTGATCACAGAATCTTGGACTTTCCGCCAGAAACTGTGGATTTGGGAGGACAGCCGCTGAGGGGGCTGCTCCGACTTTGCCTGCGTCGTGTTTTTCAGCAGGTAGTGGAGATTTCTTCAGTATCGCGGTTGGAGAGTTCCTTCGCACCCTCCTAAGTGGTTAAAAACTGTTCCCGGTTGGAACAGCAGCGTCAACTTCCACCATTGGAGCTGGTGGAGTAAGTCCGGAGGGGGAGTTGCCTCCAGCTTTTCTTACTCGGCGCCAGTGGCGACATCGAGCGTGCCGTGCAGACGGGACCACCTTAGTTATGGAAGCGGCTCTGTCATGTCCCTGGCTTTGATGAGGGGCTACTGTTAGTGTCAGCCTGTCGAAGACTGACGTCCGTTGAGAAGGAACGACCAATCTTTCGAAGGCCAATTTTCTGGTAGGGGAAGCACCTTTGACGACTTCACCCGCAACAGGAGCTGGGAGGACTATCCGTTTCGGGATTGCCCCTTCAGGTATCGCGAGCCTCTTTGCGGGCCCACTTGAGCTTTGACTCGGCCTTTTGAAGACTGAGGTGGCGGGCTTGGACGAGCCATTGAGAGGGGCCGTAGTGGTTGCAAGTCGATCGAAGACTGGCTTCTTTGGAGCTTCCTGTGGTGGCATTGGGGCACTGAAACTTGCTGGCGGGAGCATGGTCCCGAAGAACAATCCAGTGGTGGCCTGAGTCACCTGCCCCACCGGTATTGAAAATATGGAGGCCGCATTGGGCCCATATGTCACTCCTCCAGTTGGGGTGGAGCGGGATTTGATGTTGCAGTTTGTGCAGCTAGAAGTCATTGATGTTCACTTCTTCTTTCTGCACAGGAACAAGACACCAAATCTTAGTACCTCGAATTCAAGGGCAACCATAAAGAACCGCGATTTTGTTCGTGAAATACGACACACGAAGTGTGGAGTGGAAAAAGTAAAAGGTCCCACCGGGCATGCCAGAATCTATTTACCGCCGAAAACAGAGACGAACCGGGTTGGATCGTCTTGCCTGAATTTGGGGGCAGATGCTATTTGGATTTATCTGTCCACCTCTCCGAAGATTCCAAGTGGATTTATGGCACCGTATCTTGGAGGTTTGGATGGATGCGGCCGTTGTAGCAGATTTCGTCAGATTCCCCCTCTTTTGCGAGGGGTTTTTGATTGTGGGGACGCTATTCCCTGCAGGCGCAAGTTCCTACAGTTAATTACATTACCGCATCGCGATAACCACTTTCTCCTGCTCCGGAAGTTTACTTCATATCGTGTGTGTTTTTGTTTGTTTTGGTTGCCCTTGGATTGTATACGGAGACTAATTTATGTTGTCTCCTGTAGGGCGTGAATTAGTCTAAATCCGTATATCTTAGATTTGGCCTTATTTTATTTAAGGATCGTTAATCTGGTTTGAGATTAAGATCGACTTAAATGTATGTGAGCGGTTGTGGCTCGGTTAGTCTTTTGTTAAGGATACGTTAGTCCAATTTGAGATTAAGATCTACTTAACAAGGTTTTAGGATCATTTTTTTAGATCCAACAAGAGAGCATTTGGGCTCTGTTTTCTTAGTTTAGGGACATTTCGGTCCATTATCGCGATTTTGGGGGCGAAGTTCTAGTTTGAGGACATCTCGGTCCGTTGATCATCATTTTGGAGGTGAGATTTTAGTTTAAGGGCATCTCGGTCCGTTGATCACCATTTTGGAGGTGAGGATTTAGTTTAAGGACATCTCGGTCCGTTGTCCATCTTGCGCGCACGTGTGTTTTTTACGTGAAGGGATGAACAATGATGATTTAGGGTGCACCCAGTTTGGGGTATGGTTTGATTTGGGGTGTGCACGTCAGTTTGGGAAGTGCACCAAAAGAGCTGTTGGTTTTCGGGACCCGTCACCTCTCTGAAGACGTTGAGAAATTACAACGACATGGATCAGAGGTATGGAGAGATGTACCCTTGAACCAATTCCCGTATTTGAGGGAAAAAGGATTTAGTCGTAAACCTGGAAATCATTAGTCATATTTTGAGACTAAGATTTCCTCGGGAGGATATAGGATGAGTATCGTTTTGGATATCATCAGGTGGAAGATCAATAGTCGTATTTGGGACTAAGATCAGTTTGGGAAATCATTAGCACATGGGTTCGGATTGTCCGAATCAAGGAAGTTCTATTCTCGAGGGGACCTAGCCAATTTGTCCTTGGTCCATTCAGTTTTTGTTGAAAAGTGCCAAGCACCTGTTTGGGCTCTTATAATCAGTCCCCTTTTTGTACAAAGAGTGCTGAGCACTTATATAAGTTCTAACACTCACATATAATCATGTGGGCTTTTAATCATGGGGATTGCCCAATAAGTGTTAAACACTTTACCTCTTTTTGTCTTTGTATGGAGTGCTAGGCACTCTTTATGGCGCTCACGTGAGAAACACGTGAAGCGCTGGGTGTTGGGTACTCTTCTTTTTTATGGCGCCTACGTGAGGGACACATGAGGCGCCGGGCGCTGCCCAATGAGTGCTAAGTACTCTTCTCTTCTGTGGCACCCACGTGACGAATACGTGGGGCGCTGGGCTCCGCTCATTGAGTGCGAAGTACTCTTTTTTCTGTGGCGCCCATGTAAGGGGCATATGAGGTGCTGGGCGCCGACCGCCGCTCGTTGAGTGCTAAGCACTCCCTTTTTTTGTGGCGACCACGTGATGGGCGCATGAGGCGCTGGGCACTATCTTTTTCCTTATATGCTTTGTTTTGAGTAATTCGATTTCTTAATTCTTTTCTCAATGTTTGATCCTAAAGAAAAAGTTCTTTCCGATGAGAATTAAATTCTCAACTTATAAGAGACTTGTCTTGTGGATCTAAGATCCAGAGAAAGAACTAAGTTTTTTCTAATAGGGTTAAACCCTTCAATAGGTAAATGAGATTCTTTGATCTCTCTTCTTTTTATTTACCTAGAGTTTTCTTTCTGAGAGGAGAGATCTTCTTTTTTCTTTTTGAAGCATTCACTTTGTTTTTTTTTTAGAAGTTTATGGGGGGGTTCATCTTCTTTAGACTTGAAGTCTTGGGTCTTTTTTATAGTAAAGGTAAGTTTGTTGATTAGTTGAAGAAATCTCTCATTAAGAGATTCTAATTGATTTGGGGATTTTTACCCACCATTGGAATTTTGATCCAACGGCTTTTGTTTTACAGAACAAGATTGGGGAAATATTTTCCCTTGCACAGAATTTATTCTGTAAAACGGTGATTTTTATTAATCACCGTTGGATTTTTAATCCAGCGGCTCTCTTTTTTACAGAGGGCAATCCTTCTTGTTTAGAAAGATTGTGGGAATATATCCCGAAAATAGAATTTTATTCTATAATTTAATTTGGGGAATGTTTTCTCCTGACAGAATTTAATTCTGTATTTCTGATGATTTATCATCTCCGTTGGATTCTTGATCCAACAAATCTGTTTAACAGAGAGTAGAATTTAATTCTACCTGAGAGCCGGCGCTTACGTGTTGTGCACGTGGGTGCTAATTAAGGTTTTAATTCCTTTATGTGCTTTGCACATCGGCGCCCACATGAGGAGCACGTATGGCGCCGGTATAAGAGTTCTTAACTCTGGCGCTGGTGTCCTCGTGGAAGGCACGTGAAGCACCGCCTCTTAAATTTTGAATAGTGCTTTGCTCTTTTATCGGGGAAACAGATCTCATGTCGAGGTACGGATATCATGTTCCAACGTCGAAATACCTCACGATGCAACTTACGCACGCAGGACTGGACCTGGCTGAGCAGTGACGTGACGTGGTGACTTGGCTAGACAATGACGGTGATTGGGTCATCCGGATCGTTGGCGATGTGCGTGCCTCCGGCAAGATGATCGGAGTCAAGAAAAGAAAAGAAAGAAAGAAAAGAAATGAAGAAGAAGAGTAGGGTAACTGCTGCTGTTGGGTTCTAGGGTAGTGAGGACAAAGGAAAGGTAGCGAGGTGACGGCGATGATGGCCGACGGCGAGATGGCTGTGAGTTTTGAGGGTAGGTGATCGGGGGTCGGGAAGTGTAGGGTTGGTGGCGGCGGCGGTCTGGGGTGTCGGGGAGAGAAGAAGGAGGTGAAGATGAAGGAGCCGATGATGGTGATGGGCGGTGGCGACGAGGGCTTCGGCAATGGGGTGTGGTTTCTTGGGTTGGCGTTGGAGAGGTGCAGGGGGTGCTCGGGAAGAGGAGAAAGAGAGGAGGTAGAGGCGGAGATGATGAGGGCGAGGAGACGATGATGGTGAGGACAAGGTCAAGGGGTGAATGGCGACGAAGGAGCGAGCGTGGGTAGGGTTCTTGGGTTCTTTCTCGCGGGGAAAGAGAAGAGAACCGAAGAAGAGAGAGAGAGAGAGAGAAAAGTTAGAGAGAGAGAAACAAAGAATGAGAGAGAGAGAGACTAAGAGAGAGGGAAATATAATAACAGTTTATATTATATAATTAGTTTAATTAATATATTTATATTATATTTGTTTACGGTTTTAGTTATATAGAAATATTATAATATATATTATAGGATTTTACAGCTAATACCGGATTACTTCGAATATTACACTCCTAAGTACGGATCTACACAAATATACGTAGCGATCAATAACGAGCCTGTTTTAACAATTAGGGTATGAACATGATGTATGGATGCAACCATATGATATGGGGCTAGATATTAAAAAACATTATTTGGTTTTTATTTTGTATTATAAAAGATACGAGGATACTAAAATATATCATATATGTATATAAAATCTAGATTTGTACAGATACTCTGTACTAGCAAATATTTGATATAATTTTAAACCATGGTGAGTTTCAAACATGCGGGTCGGGTCGGATCGGATACTAATCACAGTTTCTAAATGCACTATCCGTAACCCAAAAGCAACAATAATCAAGAATTTTATTGCAAGATTTGAAAATACCTAAAAATAAATAGTATTACAGTGCTAGGGTGTTACAAAATCTCCCTCATTCTTTTTTTTACCCAACAGCTTGAATTGAACTCCCGTCAAGGCATCCTCAATCTGCTCCCTACGGCATCCTATTCTCTATGATAGTGGTGACACCCTAGTAAGACCAATTGTGGTTGGATTGACCGGAGGTTATGGGTAAAAGCCAAGAACGGATGGACAAGTACCAAAAGGAAGGAACTAATCATTGGAAAGCGTAGTTTATACTCGCAAGTATCCTTCCTAGTCATGCTAATCCCTGTTGTTGCTGATTACCGTAACAACAATATCAAGAGTGGAAAATGAACGATGTGAGAGAACTCCTAACTCAACAAACCTAATCCTAATCCTATTAAACTTCCATTAACATACATATCAATACACATAGTTAATATCGAACAAACTTGGACAAATTTGACTTAGCTCATTAAAACATTAAGAAAAAGATTCCCATCACTCCGTGGATCGACTCATACTCAACCGGCTAGCTATCAAGCAAAACCGACTTGATTGCGATAAGTAGAACAAGTAGAACGCATATCATATCACGAAGCCTCTACCAATCAGCCATATAAGGATGATAAGTCTGGACCCCATTTGTTTTCTCGTCCAAGGTCACACTAAGTAAGAGATCTCTCGAAATGAGGATACTCCTATAAGAACCCCAAAGGCTAAGGGGCAGTTCTCAACCATGTCAGTGTAGATGGGGAGGTCGTGCTCCTCATCTCTGTAGAATTTGTGGAAATATTGAGAAAAGCATAGCGGTTCGTGCTGAATGACCAGTTTCCAGAAGGGGAATTCCAAGATTATGGCCTCCGGTACATTGTAGAACTCTGGGAAATACATCAGCAACCATAATTGAAGGATCCAAAGAGAGCCGGGTTAGTTATGGATTTGGTGTAGGCCTCCCTCGACCTAAAGGTTGAAACAACGATAGAGGTTCGAAAGAAGAATCTGGCCAAAGGGAAGAGTGTTCCCCTTGGCCAACGCGATAGCTATAGGAAGGTACTGGAGGGCCGATTTTTTGGCGGTAGTCATGAAGATGTTCCAATTCAGCCAGAACAACAAGAAGGCTTTGTGTTCTTCTTTAGAGACGTCGCCACTCGGCTATTTATACTTGTTAATAAAACCCCCGAAAGAGATTTTCGTTGATGCTACTACCAAGATCCGGTTCTCATAGTTTTGTTGAGGGAGTGGGTGTCACGCCCAGCTTCCCAGTAGACGGAAATGATGATGTGGCAAGCCCGCGACATATTTATTCAGAGAAGGTCATTTCCTAAATAAATATACTAAGCGTATTGAAACAATAATACACAATGCAAAAATAAATGGAGACTGTACAATTTTCAACAAATATCTTTATTTACATTAAAACTTGAAATATATACAGGTATATGAGTTCAACTGGAAAAGTAAATACAATAAAAGGAAATGCTTAAATAGGTGGCATATATAAACTGAAAGAAAATGGAGTTAAGCTATTCCAGAGTAGCTATCTGGTCGTAATCCTCCTCGGTAGCGTCCACTTCCTCCATTTCGACCGTATCTAACGAACATTCCAAGAAAAACAAAGGTGGGTAGAATACCCGTCAACAAACTAATGCTCGGTAAGTTCCAAGATAAAGTAAGAGTGAAAAGTGACAAGTATATTACAACCATGAAATAATGTTTGTGACAAGTAAAACTATATGTAAAAATGCACATGGTTATGTATACTACAGGTCTCTATATGGTCATTATATTAACGTTAAGTTCCAAGTGTGAATATCAACGCAACCGTAGAAGTATTCACGATTTCAAGAGTGGGGCCCCAGAAATAAGAAAACACGGGCTCATTTCATGTGTTAGTATCGGAACTCTAAATTGTGGAGAAATTGACCCTATTGATATTCGAGTAAATAAAAAAATAAGCTTAATATGGAACTCCTGAAGCTCTATTGAATTCATATAAGAAACTATCCCAAACACCCCAAGTATAATATATATTATAACTGTAAGATATACTTAGTTAATTTAATTGGTTGATTATAACATGTCTTGATCAAAACCATAGATTGCAAAATTCGTAGAATGAAGTCGAGTAAATCGAGTAGTTAGTGAGTCATGTCAATTCCAATCTTGGGTCGAGTCAAGTTAGTTGGTTAGATTGAGTTCGAGTTCGAGTTCAAGTTTAGGTTCGAGTTTGGATTTGAGTTGAGTTTAAAGTCCAGTTTAGATTCGAGTTTGTGTTCAAGTTATAGACATTTCTTGTGAATGGATTTGGCTATTGAAAATCTTAAGTTTGGGAGAAATCGGACAACTGCTGCACATGCACGGCATGATTTGTATCTTTTTCCAAGACAATTGACATTTGATAACTCCATTAATTTGTCTAATCTGAATAGGGAAGCACTCACTTTCTCCGGCTCTCTAAGGCTCAAGAGAAACGATACCGCTTAAACCTATATTAATCTAGAATGCTTAAATATTAATTATTGTTGTTTACATTGTATTTATATTGTTTACATTCCTCGAGCGGGTTTTATGAAAAATACTTTAATATTGTTTAAAAATAAATCTCGAGGGTAATTTTAGAAAGTTAAGTGTTTTTATGAACATGTATTTTAATTTAGATGGTGTTTTAGTAATGAAACCTAGCCTTTAAAAGTTTATGCTATTTTAATAAAAACTATTTCTTTTGTAAACTTGGTGGTATTTTATTAAAATTTCAACCTTTCATTTTAAAATATAGTTTTACATTTTTTTTTATTGAAAATACGACTTCATAATTTTTATATAATTTTCCAAAGTTTAATTGTTTTTTTTTAAAGTCGTATTTCTTTTAAATTATATTTTCATTTCTTTTGAGACCGAATTCTCCATGAGAAGCTCTGCATCTCACTCTACTATCTCAAGGACGTGCGATAATCCGCACCATCCACAAGCGGGTCCCCTAAAGAGGATTGTAGAGGCGTAATTGCAAAAGGTTTTTAAATATTGATTAGAACGTCTTTTTTATAAAGTGGAGGTATTTTATTGCAAATTGTTTCATTTAGATGAAAAATTCCAACCAAATATCATGCTATGAATCAGAAGTGTGCGTGTGGGGTATGTCGTTACCCCGTGAAGGTTCTAGAGATATGTATGCTAATTATTGGCTAAAAGGTTGTATTTAAAATTCATGGTATTTATATTAAAAAAAATCAGTATGTGTTTATTGCGCATGAAATTCTAATTACATAAAAAGATCAATGAGGTGATTAATATTTCAAGGCGAGATTTGGGGGATAAAGTGAAATATTAACATATCAAATGTGACAAAAATTGTTTAAAAGGAAAAGATTACAATTTAACTCTACTTTTCAATTATTGTTTTAAGAAGGTGGTTTGAATCGAATTGATAGAAAGAGAAAGGGACTTACTGTTTTAGAGCATTAATAAGAGAGGAAAAGAAGGAGGGGAAACCTTCGGGGATCGTGATATCGTCGGGAAAGCTCCTGTCGTCGAGATTGGATCGCTACTCCTCTTAACTTGCTTAACTCCACTTTTTACTCAGAGAATTTTGAGAGAATTTTGATAGAGATTTTCAGAATCGGGAGAGCTTGGAGATGGGATGGTATTTATAGTGAAATTTGAGATTATGGGAATTAAAAAGTGAATTAAAAAGAATTAAAATGATGTTAATGGGGGATTTGAAGAGTCTCTGGCCAATTGCAAAGAAATCAAACAATACAGGAGAGTAGAGGGAGCCGAAAGGGTGCATGGGTAAAGAATGGAAAGGTTTGGGGCTAGGTGGACCACTGGTAGCGGCTTGATGGAAAAACAGGCGGTTGGACTGAGGTCATCTGTCTCAAGATCTGCGCCATGTGTTTAACTCGTAATTAAAACCTCATTTATCCTGTTTGATTTTTCTTAAACTTTCGATTCTCCGTGTATTACACATGCAACTCTTAGGCTTACGAAAAGTTAAAAAATATATTAAAAATAATTGTGACTGATGGGATTCAAACACACAGGGTATGTCACAACAGTGGAAAGTCTTAACCAGTGAGCTACAAGTTGTTTCTTACTTTTATTGAACAAAAATAACTTATAACTCCTAATCAGGCTGAAATACCCGTTCTATATATTAAACAAGTTAATATTGTACAGAGGTTTTCAGAGTCGTTACATTCTACCCTCCTTATAAAAATTTTGTCCTCGAAATTTATACAAAGGACCAATCTTCGAATAGATGAGGGTATCGTACACGCATATCGTCTTTTCTCACCCAAGTCAATTCTTCTTGCGAGTCTTTTCTCCACATTACCTAGACCAAGTTCACCTTCTTGTTCTGTAAGGTCTTTACCTTTCGATCCAAGATCTCGACTGGCTGTTGCTTGCAAGTCAGATCTGTTTGTATGTGAGCTCTGAGTGATCAAGTGTATAGCTAGGGTTGCTCACATATCGTCGTAGCTGGAATATGTGGGACACATTGTGCACTCATTCCAATGAGGATGGTAGTACCAAACGGTATGCCACTTCTCCAACTCGTTCGAGTATCTCGAACGGTCCGATGCACGATTGATGGAGAAAAAGTGTTTGTATGTGTGTTGTAAATAACCGCAATCAAGACGGTATCGCAAATAGTTAGCCGCGATGAGTACAGGTCGTCCACAGGGAAACGGTGAACTGCTTTTCTTGTTTTAGACGAGTTGATAGAAGAAAGGTGGGATTGTTGTCATTTTATACTAGAAAGGTTTTAAAAATTTATAATAGAAGGGCTTATAGGGTTTATAAGATTTAGTAGTTAATGGATGGAATTTTAAAAATAATTCTTTTTATCTTTTAATTATTTAATATTAGAGAAATAGCGTTGAATGTGGATTAGGATTCTTGTAGGGAATTAGAGTTTCTCTCTACTGACCCTTGTCCTTCCATTGATCCCTATTTGTCTCAAGCCCTTAACAAAATAATTATTAACGATCAAATCGTGGTCGTGACTATCATAAATTGATAGCACACCCGATAAGAGGGTTAATATTCATTTTGTTAAAATTTATAAAAATTAAAACTTTAAAAAGAATTTAAGAGATATTTTTATCCATTCTCTACCCTATCCTATAAACCCTAGCAAGCAAGAATTTATTCGCATATGGAGATCAATGAAGTAGAAGAAAGGTGGAAGAAAACGGAACCCATAATTAAAATTAAAAAGACAGAAAGTAAATGCGGCAGAATTAAAAGAAAGAACTACCTTTATTGATTTATTAGTGCATTACAAAAGTTGCTCGCTGAAAAGGTAAATTACAAAAACCCTAGTTACTCGCTAGATCTCTCTTGATCGATGGATAGATAGTTTGATGATTTTTTTGATGATAGATGCTCTCGGTCCTTTTATAGGCTCTGGAATTTGAAACCATAGATGCCATATTGAAGTGTGTGAAATTACGATCATGACCCTGAAGTTTTAGATCCTACGGCCATCAAATGACCGCTGAACCGCCGCCCCAAGGCCTATTTGACCGCGCTTCCGCCGCCGTATGGTGGGATTGAGCTTCCAAATTTCGTATAGCTTTTTCTCTCGATATTTGGAGGTCCTTCTGGAAAAAAAGAGTCCAAAAATATATCTTTTAGTTTCTACAGTTGCGAGATTCTTCGATTTGCTCCCAATATTCGGCAGATTTGTTTGGTGAATCGATTTGCATTGGATCTCCTACTTGTATTTCAGACTTGAGCTAATCTTTTATAATACCTGCACAGCATCTCAAATCATCTTGTTAGTAGCATTTTTTTTATTTGAGATATTATTCCAACCAATTATATGATATGATATTTTAAGAATATTATGTAGAAATATTTGATATGATATGCCTATTTTAATATGAATATTTTATTTAAATATTATATGCATATATTTTTCCTAATTATACTAATTATAAATGAAAAAACATATGATAATAATATTTTTACAAATAAACACACATATGCTCTTTATTTACAATTAACACACTTTAGTAATTAATAATTGTCATGCTCTGGTTCCCAGTAGACGGAAACGGTGACGTGGTAAGCCCGCAACATATTTACTATGAAATAAATATGTTAAGCGTAATTAAACAATATAATAATGAATAAGAATGACAAGAGTAATTAAATGAAACAACAACTTTATTTACATTTAACTTTATATACAACTATTTGAAAATAAAAGATATAATAAACAAAGCAATGCCTAAATAATGGCATAAAGAAAGTAAATGCAGACTGGAAGGAGCTAGTAATCTGCCTGTGCAGCAAGCTGGTTTAAGTCCTCCTGGCTTGGCTCTATCTCCTCAGAGTCCGGTCCTCTTGACGAACATTCCAAAGAAAGAAACAGAAAGGAATGTCGTCAGCGAACTAGCGCTCGGTAAGTCCCAATAGAAGAAATAAAAAATAGTATGTAATGTGAAATAAATAGGTAAAGTTGTATATGATCGTTCACACATATAGGATAGTTATTCTAACGTGGTTATTTGTAGTTTGATAAGGAAGGTATTCATGTATACGAGAGGAGTTCATCTTACCCCGTGGACTATGGTAACATGTAGTATAAGGCCCCGTCATAACCTACGGGACACCGGCATATGAATTCATGTAAGTGTCTCTTAAGTGACCTCTCGTGCCACGATATACGTTCCATACCAATCTACTCCTTTATCCCCGTGTATTGTAATGTATAGATTAAGATTATAGATCTTGACAGAAACCATGGATATAAAACGTTCAGGTTCAAGTTCAGGATGTAATCATGTGTTCAAATAGTCATGTCAAGTTCATGTCACGTTATAATCATGGTTCGGTCAAGTCGAGTCAAGTATACAAGTTTGAATTTGATGTTTGAGTTCGAGTATTCAGGTTCATGATCAAGTTTTCAAGTTCGTGTTTGATTTCGGATTCAGGTTTGAATTTGGATTTAGATTGAATCAGACACTTGTGAACATATTTAACTCTTGAATTCTTAGGTTCGGGAGTAATCGACAACTGCTGCACATGGACGGTAGGATTTATGTCTTTTTCCAAGACAATTGACGTTGATAACTCCGTTAAGTTGTCTAACCTGAATAGGTAAGCACTCACTTTCTCCAGCTCTCTGAGTCTCAAGAGATATGATCTCGCTTAAACCTATATTTACTAAAGTCCTTAAAATATTGTTTTGTATATCTCGAGGGGGTTTTATGAAAAATATTTTAAGACAAATTAAAAATATAGCTCGAGGGTGAGTTATAACATTTAAGGTTTTCATGAACATGTGTTTTAATTACTGGGGTATTTTAATGATAAATACTTAGCTTGTAAAAATTTATGGTATTTTATTGAAAATTAGCCCTTTTTGGTAACTTGATGGTATTTTATTAACATTTTTATTTTTAGAAAAATATAGTTTCATAATATATTGGAAATATGGATTTTTAATTTTTATATAATTTTCAAAAATTAATTTTGTTTAGAAAAATCGCGTTTTCTTAAAAACCGTTTTTTATTTCCTTTCGAGATCGAATACTCGGTGAGGAGTTCTGCATCTCGCTCTACTATCCCAAGAATATGCGATAATCCATACCATCTGTTAGTGGGTCCCCTAACGAGGGTTGTAGAGGCATATTTGCCAAGAATTACAAAATACAGCTTTAAAAGAAACCGGATTTTTAAAAGATATGGTATTTTATTGTAAAAGTTATTTTTTTGAATCAACTATATATATATGTAGACATTGTGCTATGAAACCAAGGTGTGTGTGGGGGGGGGGGTAGGTCTTTACCTCGTGAGGTTTCCCTAAAAGTATTATTTTTAACAATATATAAAAGAGATGATAATAAAGTTCGTGGTATTTTAATGAAAAAGTTCGATTATGTTCATTTCACATGAAATTTTTTGTTAAACTTGTATCTAAACATTTATAATTAAAGTCAAAAATAGTGTGGTAAAATTATATTGATCAAGATATAAAGGAAAAGAGTGTTTTAGGTTTTAAAAGAAAAGGTATCGGAAATAACTCCACTTTACCGATATATGATTAGTGGATGAATTTCAATGAAAAGAAGGAGAGTTGGAAAGGACTTACTGTTTGAAAATCTCAAAAAAAGGTAAGGAAGAAGTTAGGGGCTTCGTGGCGTTGTGGGAGCTCCGAAAATGGCTTCTATCTTCGACGGAACAAGCTTGGTCGCTAACTCCACTTGATTCCACTTGCACTTAGGAACTTTTTGAGAGAATTTTTGCTAGAATTTCAGAATGGTGAAGAGCTAAAGCATGGGGTGGTATTTATAGTGAAGAATTAGGCTTTGGGAATTAAAATTTTGGATTAAAAAGCATTAAAAAGATATTAAATGGTGAAATGAAGGGTCTTTATTTGATTGTAGGGAAATCAAACAATGCAAAGAAGTTAAGGGGAGTCGAAGGGGAAAGTGTGCAAAGCACGGAGCCATTTGGGATCATCTCAACCGTCGGCGCCGGTCCCATGGGCATTTTGGTCAGTCGGGTTTGGGGCAATTGCCTCGAGGTTCGTACTACGTGGGTTTTTGTGTGTGTACAACTCATTGCGCCTGTTTGATTTTTCTGAATTGTTTCATTTTCCCATGTATTGCACGTGCAACTCTTGGGCTTCCAAAAATTATTGTGTTTGATGGAATCGAACACACAGGCTATGTCACAGTAGTGCAGAGGCTTTACCAGTGAGCTGCAAGGTGTTTCTTGCTTTTATTTAACAAAAGTAACTTTTAACTCTTGCACAGGCTGTAATACTCTTTTCTGTATATTAAAAAGAAAATTTCTGTACAGTGATTTCAGAGTCGTTACATTTTACCCTCCTTATAAAAATTTCGTCCTCGAAATTTACAATTACATAGGGACTAATTTTCAAAGAAGTAAAGGTATCGTGCACGCATATCTTCTTCTCGTTCCCATGTTGATTCTCCTAGCGAATCCTTTCTCCACATCACTCGGACCAAGTTTACTTTCTTGTTCCGCAATGTCTTCACCTTTCGGTCCAGGATCTGAATTGGTTGTTGCTCGCAGGTTAAGTCAATTTGTACTGTGAGTTTTGAGTGATCAAGTATGTGGATGGGGTCGCTCACATATCGTCATAGCTGGGATATATGGAACACATTGTGCACTCCTTCCAATGAGGGTGGTAGTGCTAAACGGTATGCCATTTCTCCAACTCGTTCGAGTATATTGAATGGTCCTATGTATCTTGGACTGAGTTTACCCCTCTTGCCAAATCGGATCACTCCTCTATTTGGAGAGATCTTCAGGATTACATGGTCTCCATGTTGGAACTCCAGATGTCGGCGATTTGAATCTGCCCAATACTTCTGTCGGTCTTAGGCTATTCGCATCATTTCCCTAATCGTGCGAACCACGTCCATAGTTGCCACGATCATCTCTAGTCCATGGAGTTCACGGTCTCCAACGTCGTCCCAACTTAGCAGTGAACGACACTTCCGTCCGTAGAGTGCTGCGAATAGTGCCATTCCAATACTTGTCTGATAGCTGTTGTTGTATGAAAACTCCACAAGGTATAGGTGATCTTTCCACGAACCTCCAAAGTCTAACATTCAGGCTCTTAGCATGTCTTCAAGAATCTAAATCGTTCGCTCGGACTTTCCGTCTGTTTGTGGATGTTACGCCGTGCTAAAATTCAGACTCGTTTCCAGGCTAGATTGTAGACTCTGCCAAAACTGTGATCAGAATCTTGTATCATGATCGGAGACAATGTAAACAGATACTCCATATAATCTCACGATCTCCTGCATGTGTTTATGGGCATCAAATATGGTACATCTTGAAGGTTTAAATCTTACTTTAGATTTATGCTCACCTCCATGTACTTCTTTGCTAACGTCTCGGTTGACTGGCCAACTCGAAATGGAATAAAGTGAGCCGACTTGGTGAGTCAATCCATAATAACCCAAATTGTATCGTTACCCTTCATGCTGCGAAGGAGGGCAGTCACAAAGTTCATGGTAATGTGCTGTCATTTCCATTCTGGGATTTGGTAATGGCTGAAATAGACCAGCAGTTCTGTGATATTCATCTTTCACTTGCTGACACACCAAACACTTGGCTACGCTCCTTGATACCTCGCGCTTCATTCTATGCCACCAGTAGTATTGCCGTAGATCGTTGTACATCTTCGTACCACCGGAGTGTACCGAATACGGAGAGCTGTGAGCTTCTTTCATCAACTCGTCTCGAATAGGTCCGACTGGAACGCATAAAAGACTTTCATATTGTAAGGATCCATCTTTGTGGATGATGAAGTCAGTTCAAAGTCCACTTTCTACTTGTTCTTGGATCTTTTGTAGCTTGGCATCATTTGCTTGAGCTGCCTTGATCTGATTGACAAGAGTGGACTAGACTTGTAAATTCATCAAATATGAAGCGTTACTTGGCACAACTAGTTCAATCTCTAATCCGTGCAATTATTGTTGTAGTCTCCACTGAGCGATGAGGTTCATTACTAATGGATAGCGACTAACTACATCAGGAACTATATTCACCTTCCCAGGAAGATATTGTAGGTTGATGTCGAAATCCGCCATGAGTTCTACCCATCTTCTCTACCGCATGTTTAGTTTCTTTTGAGTAAATACATACTTCAGACTCTTGTGGTCAGTGTATATATCCACTCGTTCTCCCAAGAGATAGTGGAGCCAAATATTGAGTGCGAAGATGATGGCTGCCAACTCCAGATCATGTGTTGGATAGTTTCTCTCATGAACCTTTAGTTGTCTTGATGCAAAAGCCACAACTTTTCTATACTGGTGTAGAACACATCCTAATCCTTTACCGGACACATCATAATGTACAACGAATCCTCCAGATTGATCCGGTATTACAAGGATATGTGCAGAGGTTAATCTCGACTTGAGTTCTACAAAAGTTTTTTCACATGCTTCTAACCACAAGAATGCTTCGTCTTTGCGTGTGAGCTTGGTCAGGGGTGCTGCGATCATTGAGAAGCCTTCAATGAATCATCGGTAGTATCCTGCTAAACCCAAGAAGCTTCCTATATCTTTCACCGTCTTTGGTGTCGACCACTCACTGATAGCTGACACCTTAGCTGGATTTATAGAGATTACTTCTCCTGAAACGATATGTCGAGAAATCCGACATGATCTAGCCAAAATTCACACTTCCTGTACTAGGCATCGAGCTGGTGTTGTTATAATGTCTCCAGGACAATCCGTAAGTGCTCGGCATGTTCTTTCTGATTCTTTGAATACACCAGGATGTCATCGATGAAGATAACAACAAACCTGTCTAAGTACTCTCGGAAAACTTGGTTCATCAGGTTCATAAAGATGGCAGGTGCATTAGTCACTCCAAATGGCATTACGAGATATTCATAATAGCCTTAACGGGTCCTAAACGCCGTCTTCGGAATGTCGGACTCTTTGATCTCCACCTGATGATAACCCGAACAATGATCTAGATTTGAAAAGATACAAGATCCACTTAACTGATCGAAAAGGTCATCGATACGTGGTAGTGGATACTTGTTCTTAATCGTCACTTCGTTCAAAGCTCGATAATCTACACACATCCTGTAGAAACCATCTTTCTTCTTCACCAGTAGTACCGGAGATCCCCGGCTCGAAGTACTGGGTTGAATCCAACCTTTCTTCAGCAGTTCGTCCAACTGAATGCGGAGCTCCTTCAATCCTTCCGGACTTAATCAGTACGAAGCTTTAATTACAGGTTGCACACCAGGTTGTAAATCAATATTAAACTCAATAGCTCGATCGGGAGGAAAACCTGATATGTCTTCAGGGAACACATGCTCGAACTCTCGAACTACATAAGGCTTTTCTTCTTCTGCCGGTAGAGAGAATAATTCTTCTATCTTCAGTTTAGCATGGTAGCTTCCTGGCTCCAAAGTTCTATCTCCATTTTTGAAATAGAAGACCGGGTGATCTAATATCTCAAATACTACCCTCCTTTGACGGTAGTCAATTGTAGCATAGAATACTCCCAGCTAATCCATTCCCAATACAACATCAAAATTTGGGATGTCCAGTACTTTGAAATTTGCATAGAATTCTCGACCGCAAAGTACAACTGGGCACTGATCATACCCCAAAGTTTCTTTCAAGACTCCATTCCCGGAACCGACATTACAGCTTGAAATGAGTGGCTTCACGGGAATCGCATGCGTTCTCATGAATCGTTGTGACGTAAAGCAGTATGAAGCTCTAGCGTCGAAAAGTGCAAGTGCAGGAAGGATGGCTACTAGTATAGTACCTAAGTTGTGTGAGGTAGGGTTTAGATATAGGAAAATTATAACGATATACAAGGATTGAAGGGTTGAAAGGATGGGGGAATTACCAGTGATGACCTGTCATGTGGCTTCGGCCTCCTCTGCCGTCATTGTAAAAGCCCGTCGTCTTGGTACATTCCTCTTTGCCGAAGGCACATTGCTCTGTCCTTGGGGCACGTTTCTCTACCCTTGAGGTATGTTCCTCTGTGCCTGATGGAATTGACGATGAGGTTGTGCAGGTGTCCATATGGAGCTAGTGCAGGGAGAGCTAGACGGAGTGCAGGTGCCTGAATGGCTTGCATCTGCGGGGATGTGATTGCGGGTCTGGGTGCTGTATTAAAACGATATAGGAATGCTCTTATCGCGTGAGTAGTTGCGCCACAAATCAAACACAGGCCATTTGCATGCCTGCAGTCTTTTGCCAGGTATCCAGTTCTCTTGCATTAGAAACAGAAATCTGGACTGGACCGGTTAAATGATCCTCCTGGCCTCCTGGATGCAAAGGTCAGCCTAGAAGTGGCTCCTCCTGTCATCTGGGTAGCAGGGCGTTTGATTCCGGCTATTTAAGACTTACCCTTCTTCTTGACCACAGCTTCATAAAGACGTGCTGCCTTCAGGATGAGTTCATGAGTTGGGTAGTCGCCTGTGGCTAATGCCGCCTGAATCTCTAGGTCTAAGCCCTGTTGGAATCGTCTAACATAAATCTCATCGGTCGGGATCAAATGTGCTGCGAACCTGATAAGATGTTGATGTCAGGATAGTGATGTGTTTTACGAAACAGAATTTGATACGAATTCTTTACCTACTACGCATGATGAATTCGGCATCATATTCATCTACCGATTTTACCTACATGAAACCTTGTTGCAGGTGGATGAACTGTTGCTCCATCTCAAAACGGACAGTCTCGTGGAAGAACTTCACATCGAACAAATCGTGAAACGTCTTCCATTCTATGTCTTGTGTGAGACGGCTTTCCTCGTCTTTCCACCATACTCTTGCGTTGTCGGTGAGCTGGAGCTTGACCACACGAACCCAAGCTACGTCTAGTACCTGTGCTGCGGTAAGGTCGTCCTTTATACTTTGGGCCCATTCTTCAGCCTCAAGAGGACTCTCCTTCCCTGAAAAGTTCCTGGGATGCAATGCACGGAATTGCTTGACTCCAAGAGCTTTGGCTTCCGGACGGTTCAAGAGAATAGCAGTCTGCTGCTGCTGGCCCTCCAGAAGGCTTTTGATAGCTTCTTGAAGCACTGCCTGATCGTTGATTGGAGCAGCAACGGTAGGGAGAGGTGGTAAAGTAGAAGGTAGTGTGTTGCCATTGACATTAGTCCTGGTGTTGTTGGGAGAATCCATTATTTTGATAGAAAAAGGAAGGTTAGAATAGATTCAAGGAATTTGAAATGCAAGCAATGTATAGTTGCTAATTCATATAATTCTTGTGATATATTGCTTAAGATTTCATGCAGAACTGACCTCCATAGGCCACCAACAAAACCTGTCACGCCCCACTTCCTAGTAGACGGAAACGGTGATGTGGCAAGCCCGCAACGTATTTACTATGAAATAAATATGTTAAGCGTAATTAAGGAATATAACAATGAATGACAAGAGTAATTAAATGTAACAGCAATTTTATTTACATTCAACTTTACATACAACGGTTTAAAAATAAAAGATACAATAAACAAAGCAATGCTTAAACAATGGCATACAGAAAGTAAATGCAGGCTAGAAAGAGCTAGTAATCTGGCTGTACAGCAAGCTGGTCCAAGTTCTCCTGGCTCAGCTCTATCTCCTTAGAGCCCGGTCCTCCTGACGTACATTCCAAAGAAAGAAACAGAAAGGAATGTCATCAGCGAACTAGCGCTCGGTAAGTCCCAATAGAAGAAATAGAAAATAGTATGTGATGTGACATGAACAGGTAAAATTGTATATGATCGTTCACAGGTATAGGATAGTTATTCTAACGTAGTTATTTGTAGTTTGATAATAAGGTATTCATGTATTGTATTGTATAGATTAAGATTACATAACTTGACAGAAACAATGGATATAAAATGTTCAGGTTCAAGTTCGGGAGGTAATTATGTGTTCAAGTAGTCATGTCAAGTTCATGTCACGTTATATCCATGGTTCGGTCAAGTCGAGTCAAGTATACAAGTTTGAATTTGATGTTTGAGTTTGAGTATTTAGGTTCATGATCAAGTTTTCAAGTTCGTGTTTGATTTTGGATTCAGGTTTGAGTTTGGATTCAGATTGATTTAGACACTTGTGAATGGATTTAACTCTTGAATTCTTAGGTTCGGGAGTAATCGGCAACTGCTGCACATGGACGGTAGGATTTATGTTTTTTTCCAAGACAATTGCTATTGATAACTCCATTAAATTGTCTAACCTGAATAGACAAGCACTCACTTTCTACGGCTCCCTAGGGCTTAAAAGAATTAATCATGCTTAAACCTATATTTACTAAAGTCCTTAAAATATTGTTTTGTATATCTCTAAAAGGTTTTATGAACAATATTTTAAGATAGATTAAAAATAAATCTCGAGGGTGATTTATAAACTTTCGGGTTTTCATGAGCATGTGTTTTAATTATTGGGGTATTTTAATGATAAATACTTAGCTTTTAAAAATTTATGGTATTTTATTGAAAATTAGTCCTTTCTGGTAATTTGATGGTATTTTATTAGCATTTTCATTTTTAGAAAAATATAGTTCCATAATTTATTAGAAATATGGATTTATAATTTTTATATAATTTTCAAAAATTAGTTTTGTTTAGAAAATTCACGTTTTCTTAAAAACCGTATTTTATTTCCTTTCGAGATCGAATACTCCGTGAGGAGTTCTACATCACGCTCTACTATCCCAAACATATGCGATAATCCACACCATCCATTAGCGGGTCCCCTAACGAGGGTTGTAAATATGTATTTGCCAAGGATTACAAAATATCGCTTTAAAAGAAACCCGGTTTTTAAAAGATGTGGTATTTTATTGTAAAGTTATTCTTGAACCAACTATATATATATATATAGATATCCTGCTATGAAACTAAGGTGTGCATGTAGGGTAGGTCGTTACCCCGTAAGGTTTTTCTAAATGTATTATTTTTAACAATATATAAAATAGATGATAATAAAGTTCAAGGTATTTTAATGAAAAAGTTCGATTATGTTCCTTTCACATGAAAATTTTGGTTAAACTTGAATCTAAACATTTATAATTAAAGTTACAAATAGTGTGGTAAAATTATATTGATCAAGATATAAAGGAAAAAGGGAGTTCTAGGTTTTAAAAGAAAAGATATCAGGAATAACTCCACTTTACCTATATATGATTAGTGGATGAATTTCGATGAAAAGAAGGAGAGTTGGGAGGGACTTACTGTTAGAAAATCTCAAGAAAAAGGTAAGGAAGAAGTGAGGGGCTTCGTAGCGTCGTGGGAACTCCGGAAATGGCTTTTATCTTTGACGGAACAAGCTTGGTCACTAACTCCACTTGACTCCACTTGCACTTAGCAATTTTTTGAGAGAATTTTTGTTAGAATTTCATAATGGTGAAGAGCTAAAATATGGGGTGGTATTTATAGTGAAGAATTAGGGTTTGGAAATTAAAATTTTGGATTAAAATGCATTAAGAAGATGTTAAATGGTGAAATGAAGGGTCTATGTTTGATTGCATGGAAATCAAACAGTGCAGAGGAGTTAAGGGGAGTCAAAGGGGCAAGTGTGCGAAGCAAGGAGCTATTTGGGCTCATATTGACCGTCGGCGCCGGCCCCATGGGTATTTTGCCGGGTCGGATTTAGGGCAATTGCCTCGAGATTTGTGCCACGTGGGTTTTTGTGTGTGTACACCTCATTGCGCCTGTTTGATTTTTCTGAAACTTTTCATTTCCCTGTGTATTGCACGTGCAATTCTCAGGCTTCCAAAAATTAAAAAGAAAAATTAGAAAAAATAATTGTGTCTAATGGGAATCGAACACACAAGCTACATCATAGCAGTGCAGAGGCTTTACCAGTGAGCTACAAGGTGTTTCTTGCTTTAATTTAACAAAAGTAACTTTTAACTTTTACACAGGCTGTAATACACTTTTCTGTATATTAACAAGAAAATTTCTGTACAGTGATTTCAAAGTCGTTACAATAATAGTAGGGAAAATGTCCATACAAATGTGCAATAAATTTGACTAATTAAATACCCCCAAACTTATCTTTGATCGACTTGAGCAAACTATTTATTAAAAAGAGAAAAGAAAAACTAGCACACTTTCGTAGACAACACGATTGCACTTAGCTTATGCAACAAGCCTTTAAACCTCTTGATGTCCCTGATAGGAGGAGTGTTGTCTCCTAAGGGTTTTCAGCGGAATATACTCACAAAATCCCAAAATAAAAGAAAGACGAAAAAAATTACATGCAAAGATAAGGAATATATAAAAGAAAAACTTTGAAAATAAGATTTTCAAACTACATTAGCTTTTTAGTTGTCATGAGCCCTATCTTAATGGTCTTAAAAAGATTTCGGAAATCACATCATCCCTCATTAAAACATCGTCTTTAGTCTTCCTCCCTACCTTTCATCCAAATATCGATCATATACCCCTACGCGTGTAAAAGTCATCCTTCTGCTTGGAGAATTCAATTCAAGCTATCATACCCTTTTTCCATATTCCTTAGTACTTTTTAGTCGGTGATATTTTAGATGTACTTGCTCACATATTCATCATATGGCCGTTAATACTTCTTGAGATACTAACCAACCGATTACCGAATGTGCTCACTTATTAAGACGTAATTAACAATATCCTAATCTTGCAACACTTAAGGCTTAGCAGTGACTCCCAAACCAGTTGGTCTAAAAAACTAGGTGATAAGGTACCCTCGCTATATTTTTTTATGCTGCCTTAAGTAATTACAAAACCAATGTTCGTTTTTTTTAAAAAAAAATTATGCATTACTTATATTTTGTTTTTTCTTCATACTAAGACTTCTAGGCAAGAGTATTTCAAGGTATCCTCTACTATCTCAAGTTTCAAGATGTGTGAAAGTGTGTATAGTAGGGTATCAACGTTCAAAACTTTGGACTCAAGAATAGGGACTATTTTTCAGACTTATTTCTATCCGCAGATTAGTAATTTCTTCATCTTACTAACCCTTGGGATAACAGCTCATGACTATGTATTACTAGTTTCGCTTTAAAATATCTAATTTTCTTGTATTTCTTAAATCTCTTCCTTTCTTTCATATGTATTTTTCACTTTCTAACTTTTATTTTCAAAATTTATGCAATGCAATATTTACATATGATGCGTGGATATATACAAACCATCCATACAAACCATCTCCCCAAACTTGTTTGCAGCAGTGTCTTCACTGATGTTTTCCTGTATGCTCAAAACCTGAAGACTAGGAGAACAATTCAATAAGATAGTATAATGAAGGGGTCAAGAGTGAATGACAGTGAAATTTTCCCTCAAACTTATCGTTAGCTCACAATCATGCAAAAATTTCCTTTCTTTCAAGAGCCAATATTTTTCTTCTCTCCCCCCAAACTTGAGTAAAACTATGCTTTCATTACTAAACATTGAAATTCAACATGAGAGAGGGGGTAAATATTATCGGTCTAATCAAAACTTTACAATGACCAAAAGTTAAAACCAACCATTCAAATATTTTATCAAAATAACATCATGGTTGGTAGAAGAATGCGAAACAGATGTACGTGAAGAAGACTCGAGACTATATAAGAATGGAGGTTGTATCATATCTCGAGTAGAAGAAACAGAAATGAGAGTAACAATAAGAGATGAAGTGGGGGTAAGATAAGAGGTGTAATCGAAAGGTTTTACGTCTCGGTTGGTAGAGACGAAAAAGTGATGGTGAATGAAAACGAGAATTTGAAAGCGAAGAAATGGACGGAATAGTCGCATTCTCATATGTGATAAGAAGAAGGGGTGGCGGTTCAACTTCTTTGGCCTCAAAGGGAGGCGCATGAATTTCCGGCAGAGGTTGATACATCACAGCATCCAAGACTTCAAGGAATGCGAGTTTTTCGGCGAAAATACTTTCAAAACTTTCATCGATGTTCTGAATGATGGTCTCATCGGAAAGAAAAGAATAAGTGGAATAGGCAGATTCACTGGGAATGATGAAAGTTTCAAAGTCAATGTGTTGCGCACCAGGATTCAAAACATTCGATTTGTCAGAAATTATGAAGGTAGAAGACTCGAAAAGCCCATCTACCTTATTTTCAAAAGAGTCTAACTTGAATAGTCTTTCAAGAATCAAAGAACTCGAAATATCAGAGTGTGGTTCATCAAAGTTCGGTGGAATTGAAAGAAGATGAGAAGAACCAAAGAAAGGATGTTATGAAATGGGTAAACGAACTTGGGTGTCGAGCATTGTTGAACCAGATTTAGGAGATGAAGGCTGAATATCGTTTTGCATATCAGATAGGTTGGTGGTAAGAATAGGATCGCTTAAATGTACAAAAAGATATTCACATTCAATGGAAGGGACATGATGGGTCGGAGAATCCAACTCATCCAATATCGTGAGTTCATCTTCAATGATGTTCTCATCACTGATCTTACTAACACCTTCGGTCAAATCAAACGAATAGTTCTTTAAAAATTCATCAATTATATTATCCTCAATCGATGGATCACTAGGTTCACTTGATAGAATTGGAAGGTTTAAAATGTCAAGTGTAGTCGGATAAGGATCGGTTTGATTTGGAATGGTGTAAGGCTCTCTTTCGCACTCATGATTGGAAAAATCAAACGTGTTATTCTCGGGTACCGCATCAATTAGATTATTAAGTGGTTGATCATTAAATACATTCGGTTGGGGTTCAGGATAGAAGGTGCCGAGATCAAAAGAATTGGTTCTGGTTTGACTTGGAGTGATCCCTTGTTCTTTTCCACTACTCAATTCCAACTCTATTTCAAGACTAGACATAGTTTGTGAAGAAGTTTCAATGAAAGATTCTCTTTGAATCGTGTAACTTCCTAATTGATTTTCAGAAGCACTGTCTAGATAAGGTGCAAAAGTTGAGTATGGTTGGAATGTGTTTAATTGTTAGCTATGGGCGAGTTCAATGTGTTCCGCAATAGAAATGGATTTACGAATTGCCGCAGTAGCCTCAAAAGAAGTATCAGCATGAGAGGGTGTGAAAGTTTGGTGCTGTTGATAAGAGTTAGAAGGGTGTATCCAAGTTTCATAAATAGGATTAGGATCAAAATTGTGATATGAAGAGGATTGAGATTGGGTGGTTAGTTGGCGACTGGATTTTTCAATTTGCTCAGCAATGGTCATGGGTGTAAAAGTTGCCTTATTCGCCACAAAAAGAGTATCAACATTTTCATATGGAAATGAATGTAATTGTTGTCCTAAGGGTTTTGGAGCAGTGAAAGGTATGAAACTTTGGTTACAGGCCTTCACAATATGCTCAGCGATGGACATAGGTTTAGAAATTTCCTCACTAGCCTTAAACGAATTATCAATATAAGAAAATGTTGAATTATGACACGGTTGATAGGAGTTTGAGTGAGGCGTCCAACTATTATTTCTAGAGCATTCTATCATATCCCTTAAAAATATGGTAGGGTCGGAATTTGTACCAAAGCAATAACGATAATAAGAAATATCTGGTTGTGTATAGCAAATCTCGCCAAGAGTTGGTCGGCTTAGGTTACCTATTATAAGCGAATGAAAAGAAAAGAGGGTGAAATAGTAATTTTTTACAAAAATTTTGAATTTGTTTTGCTTTGAAAGAGGGACTCGACCCAATTAATCACAAACGTGCACTAGCAATCTCTAGAACTAGGGTCGCCTAAGTCAGCTAGGTAAGTGCCCGGTAAGTGGGAGGTATTAGCTATACGAATCACCGAAATAGCGGGCCTAAATAAGTAACCACTTTCCTTAGTCACACTTACCTTAGACACCATAAAAGAAATGCGAATAAGCAATAGATTACCTACAACGCTCCTTTGTCCTAATTGAGCGTGATTGATCTTAGAGGCTTGATCTAGATATTTTTTTATTAATGTAAGGTTATGCGTATACTCGTTTGTGATTTGTAGGGCCTAAAAAGGGTGATGAAATCCCCACCTAATCTGAATTTGGGTTTCGTGCCCCTTAATGTCCGTTTTAAACATGCAAAACAAACCAAAATCTAAAACATGCAAAAATGTTTTAGCAGCGTTGATTGCAAAGAATTCTACAGGTAAAAACAGTTTATTGGAGTTTTAGAGAAGAGAGGAAGATTATAGGACAATACCAGAAGAATTTTGGGGGATTAAATCCCTACTATGGCCGCGCTTCCATCGTCAATAGCTTGTTTGGGCTGCGGTTCGGCCGTCGTTTGATGGAATCTCCATTTAAAATTTTGGCACCACACTCTAATGCTTCTCTGCTCCTATTTGACAATCTTTGAATCTCTGTTGGTCTGCTCCAAGTGCTTCAGATTTCTCGCAAAACTCGCACAAAACTTGTTAAAAATAAAAAATGCGATTTTTTTATTTCTATTTTTATATTCTATTGTTTTATATTAGAAATCAACCTGAATAACAAGAAAAATAATTACGACCGTTTTCCCGGCAACGACGTGTGGAAAGTGTTTGTAGGTGTGTTGTAAATAACCGCAATGAAGACGATGTCGCAAATAACTAGCCGCGATGACTACGGATCGTCCGCAGGAAAACGGTGAACTGCTTTTCTTGTTTTAGACGAGTTGATAGAAGAAAGGTGGGATTGTTGTCGTTTTATACTAGAAAGCTTTTAAAAGTTTATATTAGAAGGGCTTGTAAGGTTTATAAGATTTAGTAGTTAATGGATGGAATTTTAAAATTAATTCTTTTTATCCTTTAATTATTTAATACTAGAGAAATAGCGATGAATGTGGATTAAGGTTCTTATAGGGAATTAGTGTTTCCCTCTACTGACCCTTGTCCTTCCATTGATCTCTATTTGTCTCAAGCCCATAACAAAATAATTATTAACGATTCTCAAATCATGGTCGTGACTATCATAAATTGATAGCACACCTGATAAGAGGGTTAATATTTATTTTGCTAAAATTTATAAAACTTAAAACATTAAAAAGAATTTAAGTGATATTTTTCATCCATTATTCTACCATATCCTACAGACCCTAGCAAGCAAGAATTTACTCGCTCATGGAGATCAATAAAGTAGAAGAAAGGTGGAAAAAAACGGAACCCATAATTAAAATTAAAATGGCAGAAAGTAAATGCAGAATGTAATTGCGGAAAGTAAATGCAAAAAGTAAATGCGAAAAGTAAATGCGACAGAATTAAAAGAAAGAACTACCTTTATTGATTTACTAGTGCATTACAATAGTTGCTCGCTGAAAAAGTAAATTACAAAAACCATAGTTGCTCGCTAGATCTCTATTGATCGATGGATAGATAGTTCGATGATATTTTTGATGATAGATGCTCTCGGTCCTTTTATAGGCTCTGAAACTAGAAATCCTAGATTCCATATTGAAGTGTGTGAAATTACGATCATGACCCTGAAGTTTCAGAACCTACGGCCATCAAATGACCGTTGAACTGCCATGTTTACCGCCGAAAACGGAGACGGACCGGGATGGTTCCTCTTGCCTGAATTTGGGGGCAGATGCTATTTGGATTTATCCATCCATCTCTCCGAAGATGCCAAGTTGATTTATGGCACCGTGTATCGGAGGTTTGGACGGATGCGGCAGTTGTAGCAGATTTCGTCAGATTCTCCATTATTTGCGAGGGGTTTTTGATTGTGGGGACGTGTTCATACCAGAATATTGCATGTTAATTCCACTCATTCATTATCCACTTTTTGTATATATCGGTACTATTAACCAGTGTCTGCTCAGTATTACAGATTACAGGTATCCGTGACAAAATACTGAAAATACACTTAAAATCACAGATATATCATTTGTGAGCCGACACTGCAACCAGAGCCACAAACCGACCAATACTTCATGAGTTTCTTTTTTGCAACATACATGTGTACACACTTTTTAGCTAAATGGTCCAACACATACAAGTGTGAACATTAGCTTGTTGGTTCATGAACCTAATGAAGAGGGCTGCCCATGGCATGATGACTTAGTGCAAGTGGCATAAGTATGATGTGTATTTAATGAAAAAAGAGTTGATGTGATTTGAAGCTACAAGTTCCCTCCAAAATACCTGAGTGCATCCAAAGACTTTACAGACAAATCAAACAACACCAATATGATATTGGAGAGCATACAAGTCAACACAACAAGTTCGAGCCAGTGACCTCGGATTTGGGCCAGCCACTTTCCTAATACATCTGAGCTCGCCGCCCCTGCCTCCAAAGGGCCCATGTCTTCTGTGGTCCCTCCCTTGATGCCGCATCAGCTCATGTTTATTGTTTGTTTAATTTTCTTTAGAGCCTATAAATACAGACCAGAGGCCAAAGGGGAAGGATACTCTTTTCTCTAGTTTTGTCTTAGAACTTTTGTAATTTGTTTGCTATTTCTTTTTGAATTCTTGAGCTCTTGGCCCTTTGTCTTGACCTTGCAACTTCTCATTTGAGCTTATAAGCTTAAGGCTTAGGTTCTTGACTTCAAGATCACTTGTACCTTGTTTGCAATTCAATAAAAAGTTCTCATTTTATTACAATGTCTTGTTCTATTTTTCATATTTGAACTTATGAAATTCTTGCTTTAGTTTGATCTTGCAACCTCTTAAGTGAGCTTACAATCTTAAAGTTTGGTATTGGATTTCACATTGCACCGGGCTTTGGAACACTTAGAAATATTTGCATTTGGATTCATCAATTCTCTCTTTATCTTTCTTTTCTTTCATCGTTCATTATGTTTCTTCTCCTTGTCTCTTTTCTTTATTTTTACCTTGTGAATATATGTGAGTAATCTATTTACTTGTTAAGGGTGGAGTATGGTTAGATTGTATTTGAAGATGTTCTTTACTAAAATTTTAAAAACCTTAAACTTTGCAATTGAAACTCCATGCAAAACACTCGCAATTCCGCTCCGCTAGGTATCCTATCCTACCACGATAGCGATGATTTCTAATCGTGACCGGATTGCTAGTGGTTTGCCGAAAGCTAAAATCAAGAGCTAACAACGGAAGAATAAAGGACATGGAAGACGGATTTAGCGAAATGCCGCAAATACCGTATTTCAAGTTCCTTAATCCGCGTTGTTACCTATTGCTTTAGTGTCAATACCAAAGTTGGGGCTATAAGGAATCAACAAACATCACCTTCATACAATCTAACCTATTACTACCCTTTACAAGTCCTTTTATTATACATATTCATATTACGACATTTAGTTTAACCAACAAATCAAAACACGTTGTTAACTTGTTAAAACAAGCCTAAGAACTTACCATCTCCCTGCGGATGACCCGTACTCATCGCGGCTCGCTACACCCGACACCGTTTTGATTGCGGTAATTTCAAAACTCTTTCGAAATACGACACGGTAAAAAACATAACAATCAAACGGCGTCGTTGCCAGTGAGACGGTAACGCTTTTATACTTATAGTCTCGGGTTAATTTGTGCATATTTTGTATAAAAATTAACTTTCTAACACATTCAAACGGATACAACCATTCTTTTTAAAACCAATACAAACACAACAACATTTTTTCCCTTATCTGGATTTGTATTCTGCTAACACTCTGAGGTTTAAAGAAATAAATCAAGTTATAAAAGTGGAATGGCATTACTTCACTGAGGCAACACACAAAATTCGAGCCCATTCCCTCACACAAAAACCGACGACATCCCATTGATTTCCGAGCTCGCCGGGCGTTGATTGTAGAGATTCTGCGTGTGTTTTGAAATCAAAGAATAGAATACCGCAATCAATAACAGTGTCACTTGGTAGCTAGCCGGTTGAGTACGGGTCGGTCCACAGGGAAAACGTGTTCTTTTCTAATTGTTCTAACGAGTCAATTCCTATTTATGGTAGGTTTTGATTTTTATAAAAACTGAAATTGAATTTGATTTGGATGAAAACCTTGCTAAGGTTAGGATTAGGTTAGTTTGGAAAGTTAATTCTCTCACTGCTTCCTTTATCCTAATTAAGAACATAGGTGTTAGGGTAATAATTAACAAAGGGGATTAGCACGACTAGGAGGAAACATAGTTTCTTCCCTTTGGTCCTTGTCCGTCCTTTCTTAATTCTTAGCCCTAACTTCTATATAAATCAATCACGACTGGTCTAACTCGGGAATCATCGCTATTTCTTGGGATAGGGTGCCGTAGTGAGCGGTGTGTGGTTGGTTAACATAGAGCCCTAATTTATAGTATTATACAGGCAAGAAATGAGTGAGAGATTTTCATCTCTCAAACCTTTCCCAAACCTAACCCTAACAAGTGAGGAACTACCCACTCATTAGGGATATTTTGATGAAGTTCATTTTTATAATTTTATTTAATTACCTAATTAACGTGCGGATAATAAAAGACATATAAAAATGCAGAGAAATAAAATTGCAATTAAGAACACAAGATAAAAAAATTAACTTACTTTATTAATGCACTCTTGACGATTACAAGGAATTGAAATTAATCTAGAATTAAAAAGAGGCATGCCCCAAAAAGAGCTGTAGGTTTCCTATTTATAGATAGGAGAACCCTAGGGTTTAAATCTGATCCACATCTGAAATTACAAGACTACCTTAAGAAAACCGGGTCAATGCACCGACTCCCACCGATACACACCGACACGTGCTCTGCACGGCCGCGGATCCGCGGCGGAATGCCTTGTTCGGCCGCAGATCCGCGGCCGTTTGATGGGCTCTTGGGCTCTGTTTTTCTGTGATGCTTCAAGTTGCTTTTTCCATCTGTTTTCTTCACTTGGCTTTTCAGAATATCTTCTATGTTCTTCCAGATTTCCACAGTGCAGAATGTTGTAGAATTTTACCATTAGCTTCGTGTTGAAGTCTTGAATCTTGTGCTGCTCTTATACGTTGTGCAATCGAACTGTTCATTGATCTTCATTTGTTCCTTAAACTGTAGGCGACATTTTGCAGATTCATCTATTTGTTGGTCGTAATCTCACATTTGTAGTGTTTTTTCACCATTTTCACTGTATTATTCTGAGAACCTGTAACCAGCAACTATTTAGCAGACATGGATCAAAAGCACCTATTTATTTTCAATATGATTAAGAATTGGGAATACAATAATGCAAAATTCTGATATGAACAAATACCCCCAAACTTATCTGTTGCTCGTCCCGAGCAAAAACCAATTTATTCTCGAAAAAACCTAACCTCACTTTCGCAGGGAATCGCTGTAGGGTTCCTAGGCACTCTCAAGAGGTCTCACAAGGCATCAACCATGCCAATTTCAAATTTTACGGTGCCGAGAAACCCTAGACTAGATCGTTGACTAGAAATTTAGGCGAAAAACGAAACTAGTTAACATCTTAACTAAAGGAGAGAGGCTACAACCTTTGTAGATCCGATTCTCCACTTCCTTAGCTCCACGTAGGCGTCCTCTCGCTGTCCATCTCGAATCCCGAACTCAATCATCGGCTTCATCGGAGAAATGGGCGGACTAGGTCGTCGGCTTCGTGCCGAAGATGATCTACGTCGAGGCATCATAAGTTCAAGTTCCGACTTCACAAATTTGTGAAACTTGTGAAGAAAACACCCAAAACAACTTGGCAAGAGGTAGAGGGTGAAGAAATAGGAGGTGGGTTCACTTTAGAATTGGATTTCTCACTTTAGAACTCAAGTTTCCATTGATGGCATCAAGCTTTCTTTCTTGAAGAAGAAGATCAAGAAGAAGGAAAATATTATGATAAGTTAATCAAAAATGAAAAAGAAATGAATACTTATCATAATAGGAACCATGGTTAGGTGTAGAGAATTGACCAAGGTTAGAAGAGTGGTTAGGGTTAAGCATGAAGACAAATTGGTCACTTTGGTCAAAGCTTCATGAAGCTTCACAAAGGTTCAAAATTAAAGCAACCATTTTGTATTATTATCCCATTCTTTTTCCAAAATCAATAAATAAAAGAATGGATAATTAAAACCCTAATCACTTTCTTAACCTAGGTTTAATTCTTTACACTTAACCAAATGAGCAAGCATCATCAAACATGATACAAAGATGTGCACAAAAGTATATCACATATACAACTTGCACATCAAGCGAGAAAATCCATTTAAAGTGAACCAATACTAGTTAATGCAAAATAATATATCAAATATATAATTATACATTAAATCATTAAATCAACACTTGACTTAATGATTCGGTCATATCGCATATAACCGACTAGTATCCTATGTATCGGCTTATCGAATCAATCGTTGATTCGATATCTAGGTTATATCGAATATAACCAATCGATACATTCATCGCGAGAATGGAATACGGTATCACATACACGCATTATTCTCGGTCCTGCACATATCTCATATGCGCTCTTATTTCATTTCGCTTGAGCCAGGAAACCTCTGTGTAGGACTCTAAAGACTCGTCAATACGCCGGTAGCAGATGATGATCATATCAAGCACCCACAAGCCGCAAGCGGTCTGCTAAACGTAACGGCCACCCGGGTATTAAGCGATCAGAAGATTAATGAGCTAGCCCGCTCACACTCCTGTGAATCCAACCAATAACACTTATCGTACAGTCCGGTCTGTTCGTCTGATATGTCGCATATCAAGTCTAGGGGTGGTATAGGTCAGACCCTAATAACCGATAAGTCGTGCCGATGTGAGGCTCATAACGGATCGAGAAACTACTGGTAACACTTACCAGCAAATCTCTGATCAGCCCTGGCCAGGGACTTCCCTGTTACGGCCAATCGAGCACAGCGCAACATCAACCCCCAATACCGGGAGAGACGAAACCCCTCCTATCGCTCATTGCCTCCATGTGACTCGGGACTGTACCCAAAGACCACCGTTTTGCACGCCCTCATGGACGTGGTAAGGTGGAGATCAAAGCATAGTGGGAATCACACAAGACTCTATGACGATCTCGGGTCTACAGACTAACCTGCACAAGTGTCACCTGAGAACTGCCATCTGACATTAGGTATAATACCATCTGGGAGTTCTCGGCGAGTCCGTCCAGTGTACCCAGTCTCCACTGAGCACCCGTACACCATCTCTGATGTTAAACACCAATGGATATGGGATCATCCATCGCCCATCTCATGGGTCGAGAAGCGTATACGCTAGTCTACACTGGTATATCGATGCCCCGTCTCGATACACCCACGACTAGGGACCTTGAGGGATGTACTTATGGACTACCATGTCCCCACTAGTATGATCTGCATCACAGTCCAGGTAGTCAAGTACACATCCTAAGGGCTTTACCAACATGTAACCATAAGACAGTTTAAAGAGACAAGTGTACATGTTAAGATAAAGAGCAACCAGATAGCATACTATCATATCGAGCAAGAAAGTCATCTCTATATATGTCCAAGCATCCAATATTATATACATCATCTGTACAATACTGGCCTCTAGGGCATACATACAACTAACAATCTCCCACTTGCACTAGGGCCAGCTGCTGTAGTATCGCATACCGAGCATCCCGAAGAGTCTCTCAAACTGTATCTGGGGAATGGCCTTCGTGAGTGGATCCGCCGTGTTGTTCTTCGTGTCAACCCTCCTGACCTCGATCTCCCGGCGATCAACTATCTCCCGGATCAGGTGATACCGCCTCAGAATATTCCTGGATCGCTGATGGGACATAGGTTCCTTGGCCAAAGCCACCGCTCCATTGTTATCGCAATACAAAGGTATTGGATGCTCAATGGATGGAACCACACCATGTTCAGTAATGAACTTCTTGATCCAGACAGCCTCTTTAGCGGCATCGTTGGCAGCGATGTATTCAGCCTCCATCGTCGAGTCTGCCACGGTTTCCTGCTTGGAACTTTTCCAGCTAACCGCCCCTCCGTAAAGGGTAAAGACAAAGCCCGACTGCGACTTAGAGTCGTCCTTATCACTCTGGAAGCTCGAATCGGTAAAGGACTCCACTTGGAGTTCTCCGTTACCATACACCAAGAGCATCTCTTTAGTCCTTCGTAAGTACTTGAGAATGCTCTTCACAGCTGTCCAGTGACTCTCTCCAGGATCAGCTTGATACATGCTTACTATACTTAGTGAGTATGCTATATCGGGTCTGGTACATAGCATCGCATACATGATAGAGCCTACAGCCGAAGCATAGGGTATCCCTTGCATGCGAGCTCTCTCCAAATCAGTCTTGGGAGACATCTCTTTGGAGAGAGTGACTCCAGAGATCGTGGGCAAGTTCCCATGCTTGGAATCTTCCATACTAAACCTTTTTAGTATGGTGTCAATGTACCTGGATTGGGACAATCCCAATATCCGTTTGGATCTATCTCTATAGATCCTAATTCCCAATATGCAGGAGGCATCACCAAGATCTTTCATCGAGAATCTTTGTGATAAGAAGAGCTTGACCGATTGCACCATAGGAATATCATTTCCTATCAAGAGTATGTCGTCCACGTACAATACGAGGAAGACTACCTTACTCTCTGCTACCTTTTTGTAGATACAAGGTTCATCTGGGTTTTTGACGAAATCAAACTCTTTGATAACGACGTCAAGGCAGATGTTCCAACTCCGCGATGCTTGCTTTAATCCATAAATGGATTTAAGCAGCTTGCACACCTTCCCGCTGCTCCCACTGTCTACGAAGCCCTCTGGCTGAGTCATGTACACGCACTCTTCTAAATCACCATTTAGAAAGGCGGTCTTAACATCCATTTGCCAGATTTCGTAATCATGATATGCAGCAATGGCAAGCATGATCCAGATGGATTTAAGCATAGCCACTGGAGAAAAGGTTTCGTCATAGTCCACACCTGGTCTTTGACGAAAACCCTTTGCTACAAGTCTAGCTTTGAAAGTCTCCACTTTCCCATCTACACCAAGTTTTTTCTTGAAGATCCACTTCCTCCCGATGGGTTTTACCCCTTCAGGAGCAACATCCAAAGTCCATACTTTGTTGGTGTACATGGATTCCATCTCGGACCGCATATCATCCAGCCATTTCACTGAGTCCCTACTCGTGATGGCCTGCTCGAAGCTAGTAAGGTCATCATCCTCCATGATGCAAACCTCGCTTCCACCGTCAATGAGAAAACCGTAGTATCTCTCAGGTGGACGAGATACCTTACTAGATCGGCGGAGAGGCTGGGGTTCGTCGAGTTCTACTGAATTCTCTGGTTCTACCAAGTCTTCTGTTTCAGTTTGTGTTGCTGGAACCTCTTCCAGTTCTACCTCAATGCTACTTGTCTGTTTCATAAGAAAACTCTTTTCTAAGAAAGTGGCATGTCGAGAAAAAAACACTTTTTGTTCCTCGGAGTGGTAGAAGATATACCCTCGCGAATGTTTGGGATATCCAACAAACTTACATAGAACAGACCTTGCCTCGAGCTTGTCCGGATTTTGTGTTTTAACATAGGCCGGACAACCCCATATCTGAATGAAATTAAGACATGGTCTCTTGCCATTCCATATCTCATATGGAGTGGTAGGCACTGATTTGGTTGGAACTCTGTTCAATAGGTATGCAGCAGTCTCCAGTGCATATCCCCAGAAGGAAATAGGTAACTCAGCTGCACTCATCATAGAGCGCACCATATCTAATAGGGTGCGATTTCTCCGCTCCGATACACCGTTGTGCTGTGGTGTATAAGGAGGAGTAAGCTGAGAGAGAATCCCATTCTCTTTTAGATAATCTCTGAATTCGTTACTTAAGTATTCTCCTCCTCGATCAGATCGAAGGATCTTAATACTTTTGCCCGTTTGGTTCTCTACTTCTTGTTTATATTCTCTAAATTTCTCAAAAGCTTCTGATTTGTGTTTCATCAGGAACACATATCCGAATCTAGAGAGATCGTCAGTGAATGTAATGAAGTACGAAGAACCATCCCTAGCATGTGTAGACATGGGACCGCATACATCACTATGTATTAGTCCCAAGAGTTCGGTAACTCTTTCTCCGTGTCCAGTAAACGGAGTTTTGGTCATCTTGCCTTTGAGACATGACTGGCAAGTGTCATAAGATGAAAATTCAAACGAATTTAAATATCCATCCTTATGCAACTTAGCTAGTCGTGTCGCATTGATGTGACCCAGTCTACAATGCCACAAGAAAGATTCGCTCAGTTCAGAACTCTTCCTTTTGTGTGTGTTTTGTAAATTGAGGACTGTATTTTGATTGAGAATGAATATACCATTATACATCGAGCCTGATGCAATCAACTTTTGATCTAGGAATATGTTCATAACATTATCCTTTACTACAAAATTATATCCTTCTTTACTTAATAAAGAAACTGATATAATATTGCACATCATGTTCGGTATATAATAGCATTCATTTAGAATCAGTGTATCACCACTTGGTAATACTAGGTGATATTCGCCAACTGCTTTGGCTGTAACATTTGCCCCATTCCCAACTTGAACGGAATGATCACCTTTTCCCAGTTCTCTACCTTTCCGTAGCCCATGTAATATCTTACATATGTGGGATCCTGATCCGGTATCTAATACCCGGACGTAGGGTGAACTGAGAAACAGTTCTCAATGACAAACACACCCGAAGATGATGCATCAACATGCATGTTCTCCTTTTGGGCGGTGTGAGAATCCAGATAATCTCCTGTTTCCTGTTCATTCTTATAACACTTATAAGATAGAACGGGTTCAACGTTCCCCTGCACAGTATAACATGCGGGTTCGGTCAATACATCCATATTATTATCTTTGTTAGGGCATGAAATGGTCGCTACCTGGAGAGAGAGAGAAGAAAACACTTTAGCGTATGCTCGTGCAAGATCAGATTGGTTATTATCTTATCTAATCAGGATGGCTCCCACTGCTTTTTATCAAATCTTCCTTCAAATCCTAAAAGGAAAGACTAGCTGGGATTAATTACACACTACAAGTTCGCTAATCTTTCAGCCAGGCCAGTGTCGGTACTTTGAGGGAGGTCCCCCGTGCTTTCGCACGAACCTAATTAATGTAAACCTCGTTTTCCCAGAGGCGTAACCCCGTTGACACCTTTCTAGACACCTACTTGATCAGCTAATTGCAATGTGTAAAACTCTCCCAGGAGTAACTCTTACTCGCAGTGGGTATCGGGATCCAACTATCTCATAGAAGGTATGCAATCTCATTGCAAATTTCAACACTTGAAATTCCCGATAATATTTTGCCCCTAGCGTCCTATGACCTTGACGGAAGCCAAACAACCCATAGTCCGCTAGTCAAGTTCAACCCGTCATTTCCTGATTGAATTAAACCCACCCGCACGACCCTTGACGGAGGCCAAACAACGCCGTACGAATACCCTAATCCAATCGCATCATATGCTAGCAGATAAGCACTAGTTAGCTACCGTACACTACGCCTTGACGGAGGCCAAACTACCGTAACACGAATACTAACTAGTACTTATCTGAAATGACGGAGGGCTACGCAGGTTTTTCTGAAAACCATGAGCGTAATGAACTTGATATCGTTGTAGAATCAAATGAAGTTTTGAAATGGAGTGATTTTGAAGCTTTTCTAGTTTTGCTAAAGGGGTCACTCCCGGTGAAGGGATCGTCGGCCCTTTCCTCATCGAATGAGGTGCGGGATATATCATATATATCACTGTGCAAAGCAGAAACTATAGAAGCAATCACAAGTCAAACCGAGTGTGTAGCATCTGCCAGTTATTGCTAAAGGAGTCACTCCCGGTGAAGGGATCTCGGTCCTTTCCTCATCGATTAAGGTGCAGGGTATATCATATATACCGCTATGCAAAGCAAGAACTGTAACTACCTGTTTTGTTTAAAATTTGATTCTACAACATCTTAGGTTTCTTTTATTTCATTAATCACATTAATGAAGTCCCATCATTTAAATCACCTAAACATCACAGATAAATACGACATACACTTATGCCATCCGCATTCGCCTGGATGTCCCCTCGTGCACCATTAGGTTAGGTAACTAACGACAGAGCAGGGCAGGGCTAGTGCGGGTGCAAAACATAAGTAACTTCTATATAATATATCATATATACTATATACTGTATCTATCACAGACATCACATGATCACATCACAGATATCGCAGCAGAAGAAACATATAAAACATTGGATATACTAGGACGTCCGTGTTTTCAATACGAGCCAGTATAAAACACGGATTCTATGGTCGTGATGAATAGCCAATCCCACACCCCTAGACCCCTATGAGAGCGGCAAGCAACCCTACTAGTTCTAGGGTTAGGAGACCCGGACTCGACTCCTCGAGATTGTCTCCCACTGGACCCTAGAACCTGGTTACTTGTGCTCCCCTCCTTGGATCTATCCTAATGCGGAAAAGAAAATAATATACAAAGGGTGACAACTTCCGCAACCTGGAAGTGCCCCAATAAAAGAATATTACATACAAGTTTTTACATGAATGAAAATGAAAAACACTCATCTCACATAAAAAAACCCCGGCTATTCAAACACGACAATCCAATATAACATATCCAGCAGCACATAACATCACATGTCATCAACGTAAGTAAATATGCACATCCCAATTGTCGTAGACATATAGCAACGAAACCGGCGATATCACATATTACACTTACGGTCACAGAAAAGAAAGTGTAAAACTACAACAATTGGAATCCGCAATCTCTTTAGACATCGCATGCCTAATCAAATGAAATACTTAGACATCACATGCCTAACAATTATAAACCCCGCATTTTAGTCCCATTATCGAAAACTCTTTTCAATATCAAGTGAGACTAAACCGCTAGATTTATAATATTCATTCAGTTATCTCATAACTGTTTGTGAATTCCAATTATTGTATCCCATTCCGGATAAATAGAAAATATTAAACTTTCCGATCGAACATTTGAACACCCAAGTTTTCCCGAAACCGTTCTACACAAGAAATAGGTTCAAAGACATTCGCTTCATCAGTATCAACGGTCCAGCCGTAGAAGGGTCAAGCCAACGCCTCACATGTGGCACGCCGTACTGCCCCAAACCCGAAGGTTCAAAGGGCAGTTCAAGACGGTCACATAATCGAGTTAAGGTTTGTTGTCTTCTAGAGGGACCATCACGTTACTTGCACTACTTAGAACGTCATTAAACTACGGAAAAGTCCAACACTTGGAAATTTCCCGGCAGGGGAAAAAGTGGGTATTTATATCCGGTCGAACTTTTTAACATATTCAAAAATATCCAGAAAACACATAGACACAGTTTGATAATCCGATCGAATCGATGAACTCCCAATACAACCCAGAAAACTCAACTCTTGAGTTTAGATTAAAAATTCCCAGGAAAACCAGAACTGGAAACTAGGAATTACTGTGCAGAAATCAACTTGAGAAGGGATTAATTGGCCGCGGAACCGCCGCATTAGCCATGCTAATGCCGCGGTTCCGCCGCGTATTGATGGAATCATGTTGTCGAAATTCACAGTAATTCTTAGATATTCCAGCTTATTTTTCTGCATATTTTTAATCTGGAAAAAACCCAGTTTTTGAAAAATGTACAGAGAGCAATATTGATTTTAGGGTTTCGGTTCGATCGGACTTCTAACTCCGTCTACGCATCGCCTAAGGCTCTAGCTAGGCTCTGATACCACTGTAGGGTTCCTAGGCACTCTCAAGAGGTCTCACAAGGCATCAACCATGTCAATTTCAAATTTTACGGTGCCGAGAAACCCTAGACTAGATCGTTGACTAGAAATTTAGGCGAAAAACGAAACTAGTTAACATCTTAACTAAAGGAGAGAGGCTACAATCTTTATAGATCCGGTTCTCCACTTCCTTATCTCCACGTAGGCATCCTCTCGCTGTCCATCTCGAATCCCGAACTCAATCGTCGGCTTCATCGGAGAAATGGGCGGACTAGGTCGTCGGCTTCGTGCCGAAGATGATCTACGTCGAGGCATCACAAGTTCAAGCTCCGACTTCACAAATTTGTGAAACTTGTGAAGAAAACACCCAAAACAACTTGGCAAGAGGTAGAGGGTGAAGAAATAGGAGGTGGGTTCACTTTAGAATTGGATTTCTCACTTTAGAACTCAAGTTGCCATTGATGGCATCAAGCTTTCTTTCTTGAAGAAGAAGATCAAGAAGAAGGACAATATTATGATAAGTTAATCAAAAATGAAAAAGAAATGAATACTTATCATAATAGGAACCATGGTTAGGTGTAGAGAATTGACCAAGGTTAGAAGAGTGGTTAGGGTTAAGCATGAAGACAAATTGGTCACTTTGGTCAAAGCTTCATGAAGCTTCACAAAGGTTCAAGAATGAAAGCAACCATTTTGTATTCTTATCCCATTCTTTTTCCAAAACCAATAAATAAAAGAATGGATAATTAAAACCCTAATCACTTTCTTAACCTAGGTTTAATTCTTTACACTTAACCAAATGAGCAAGCATCATCAAACATGATACAAAGATGTGCACAAAAGTATATCACATATACAACTTGCACATCAAGCGAGAAAATCCATTTAAAGTGAACCAATACTAGTTAATGCAAAATAATATATCAAATATATAATTATACATTAAATCATTAAATCAACACTTGACTTAACGATTCGGTCATATCGCATATAACCGACTAGTATCCTATGTATCGGATCAATCGTTGATTCGATATCTAGGTTATATCGAATATAACCAATCGATACATTCATCGCGAGAATGGAATACGGTATCACATACACGCATTATTCTCGGTCCTGCACATATCTCATATGCGCTCCTATTTCTTTTCGCTTGAGCCAGGAAACCTCTGTGTAGGACTCTAAAGACTCGTCAATACGCCGGTAGCAGATGATGATCATATCAAGCACCCACAAGCCGCAAGCGGTCTGCTAAACGTAACGGCCACCCGGGTATTAAGCGATCAGAAGATCGACGAGCTAGCCCGCTCACACTCCTGTGAATCCAACCAGTAACACTTACCGTACAGTCCGGTCTGTTCGTCTGATATGTCGCATATCAAGTCTAGGGGTGGTATACGTCAGACCCCAATAACCGATAAGTCGTGCAAATGTGAGGCTCATAACGGGTCGAGAAACTACTGGTAACACTTACTAGCAAATCTCTGATCAGCCCTGGCCAGGGACTTCCCTGTTACGGCTAATCGAGCACAGCGCAACATCAACCCCCAATACCGGGAGAGACGAAACCCCTCCTATCGCTCATTGCCTCCATGTGACTCGGGACTGTACCTAAAGACCACCGTTTTGCACGCCCTCATGGACGTGGTAAGGTGGATATCAAAGCACAGTGGGAATCACACAAGACTCTATGACGATCCCGGGTCTACAGACTAACTTGCACAAGTGTCACCTGAGAACTGCCATCTGACGTGAGGTATAATACCATCTGGGAGTTCTCGGCGAGTCCGTCCAGTGTACCCAGTCTCCACTGAGCACCCGTACACCATCTCTGATGTCAAACACCAATGGATATGGGATCATCCATCGCCCATCTCATGGGTCGAAAAGCGTATACGCTAGTCTACACTGGTATATCGATGCCCCGTCTCGATACACCCACGACTAGGGACCTTGAAGGATGTACTTATGGACTACCATGTCCCCACTAGTATGATCTGCATCACAGTCCAGGTAGTCAAGTACACATCCTAAGGGCTTTACCAACATGTAACCATAAGATAGTTTAAAAAGACAAGTGTACATGTTAAGATAAAGAGCAACCAGATAGCATACTATCATATCGAGCAAGAAAGTCATCTTTATATATGTCCAAGCATCCAATATTATATACATCATCTGTACAATACTGGCCTCTAGGGCATACATACAACTAACAATCGCGATTGCACTGAGCTCATGCAACAAGCCGTTAAACCTCTAAGTGTCCGTAGTAGGAGGAGTGTTGTCTCCTGAGGGTTTTCAGTGGATACTACCCACAAAATCCGGTCAATTTTGCCTATTGACTTTCATTGTTCAATTCGGTGTTCTAGCAAGAAATTCTATTATCTTCAATTTAGAAATTATCAACCCATATTTTTCACACTCACTTATCATTTAACTTAATATTGTATATGTTCTGTAAATTTATTTAGCTTTCAGTATCTTTTGAATTTTCCTTCTACGGTTCCATCTCGACTTAGGAATTTTTATCATCTCTACTGAAGGTATAAAGCCCTATCTTTCATTCCTATCTCTCATCCAAACCCCAATCATATACCCCTACGTGTGTGTATGTTTCACCCCTACACTTGGAAATTCAATTCAAGCTATCATACTCTTGTCCATTTTTACTTGGTGAATTTTAGATGGAATTGCTCACACATCCTTCATGCGACCGTTAATATTTCTTGAGGTACTAACGACCGATTACAAAATGTGTTTGTGCTTTAAGGCGTAATTCCTCGTCTTGTAATACCTGAGACTTTAGCAGTGACTCCCAAACCAGTTGGTCTAAGGAACTAGGTGATAAAGCACCCTCGCTATATATTTTTTATTTTACGCAGCCTTAACTAATAACAAAACCAGTGTTCATTTTTTTTATCTCTTATTTCACTCTTTTTTTTCCTTCATATACTAAAGATTTTAGACAAGAGCATTTCAAGGTATCCTCTACTATCCCAAGTTTTAAGGTGCGTGTATGTGCGAGTTGTAGGGTATATATTTTCAGAATTTAGATTAAAGGTTCGGAACTATTTTTCAGACTCACACTTCAATAAAAATTTCAATACTCTTCCCTTATTTTGACTTAGCCTAAGAACTGAACTCAAAATTTTCCTATTTCTAAGTAAACTACAAGAACATATATTTTCTACCATTAAATTTTAAGAAAGGTTATTTTCAGGGTTTTTTTAATTTACTAAATTTTGAGATCTAGTTTTTCCTAGCTAGTTAACCGTCTTGTCAAACTTAAGTCAATTATGACCAAAGTTGAAAAGAAAGAATTTTTTTTTATCTTTTTAGTTTTTCAATTTTTTATTTGATTTTTTCTTTTATATTTTTTTTATTTTCATTTTTTTTATTTTTATAATTTTTTTTAAAAAATGCAATGCAGAATTAAACATGCAAAGAAAGAAAAGAAAAAAATATGTACAAAAATTAAAAATATGCAATGCAATGATAACTATTTACAAACCACCTCCTCCCCCAAACTTACCAAAAGCAGTGCCTTCACTGCTCAGGCCTTCGGCGTCCCCTTGAACGTAAACGGAAACGCTCCTCTCACGCTAGCAGCGTAGATACACCATGTTCAATCTCAGTTACCCGGTGATCCAAGTTGGTCACCATCCCTACCAAATTATCAATCTCCCTAATGGCTCTTCTAAGAAGACGTGCATATTCTATGGAGGTGAGCTCTTCCTCGCTCGCGGTCGAGCTGGAGCTGGGTGTTCTAGCTGGTACATGTTCGGCCGGTTCTGTTCGCGACCATACATCAGTTAAGCGGATATAGGACGTGGATACGTCCTCAATGAGAGGCCTAATGGGTATACCTCCATGCATGTAGAATTCAAATTCCTCCACATGGAGGAAATAGTGACACAGTTGTGTAACCAATATAGAGCATGGGTAATTTGCGGCCCTTTTTCCAGCACCAATTGAATGAAGCAAAACCGTGCACATGTCAAACCTAGGGTTCCTAGTCATTAGGGTGTGCACGATATGAAGAGACGGGGTAAAAAATGTGGTATTATGTGAACTCCCAAAAATATTGTTGTGTGCCCACCGGCACACGGTTAAAACATTGGCGAAGAGGGTTCTAGCATGTATTCCCTTCCTAGGTTCCATCGAACAGTCGTTACCCATTAAGGGCATGTAATCTTCAAATTGAAGGGGTTGGTCGTGAACAGGTAACCTAGGAATTAAAGTGATTTTATGGATGAAGTCCCTGTCAATAATTATCTCCCTATCGCCCCACAGTAACTTAATAAAACCGTATTGTGCAAGGCAGCCTTCTTCCATGCACTCGTAAAAACGAGTGACTAGATCTGCAAGAGCATAAGCTTGGGATGATTGTAAATTAAGAAATTCCACTCCCTCCGTGTGATTTCATCAGCAAAATAGCGCCCGTAAATTGTGTGTGAAAAGATTTGTGAAAAATCACGTTCTAATTCCATGTTCGGTGCCATTACAGAGAGTGCAGATCTAAAAGAAAAATTTAACAGAGAGGAGTTTAGAGATCGAACCACCTCTGAAATTTTCAGAGGGAGAAGAGGTAGGGGCACGGCGGATACGCGGCGGAACGTGGGCTACTGCGGCGGAAACGCGGTGGCGCAGGTGGATCACACTGCAGAAACTTGAGCGGCGGCTAGGGTTTTCAAAGAGGTAAAAAATTAGGGTTATGAAAATAGAGAGGGGTTGGGTTTTATTTATAAGGGGAGTGTGTTGGTTATTTGTAAAATGCCCCTCTTAAAAAGAGGAAAGTATTTGCAAATAAAATTTTTATTTTTATTTTATTAAAACTGGAAATTTACAAAAATACCCAAAAAAAATTTATTTTCAATTTTTTTTTAATTTTGTTTTTGCAAATGATACATACCCCTAAACTTGTTTGAAATAGTGTTTTGGCTAGATTATCGAAATTTAGGGGTAGATGGAAGAAGATCAATCAATGTAGATCGGCTCCTGGAAAAACAGAAGCTCCTCCGAAGGGTCCGCAGTGAGGAACGGTTTAAGTCGATGTCCGTTCAGTTTAAACAGTGAACCATCCTCCTGGTTTTCAAGATCGACCGCACCGTGCGGATATACGGTGCGTATCATAAATGGCCCCTTTCCATCGAGATCTGAGCTTCCCGGGATGGAAATGTAACCGAGTATCGTAAAGTAAAACCTGTTGACCAGGTTTGAACGTCTTGCGCATAAGGTGTTTATCGTGGAACATCTTCGTTTGATTTTTAACAACTACTGCGTTCTCATAACTTTCATCCCGCAGCTCGTCTAATTCGTTCAACTGCAGTTTTCTATTGCTGCCCGCATCTCCCAAATATAGATTCAACTCTTTTATTGCCTAAAATGCCTTATGCTCTATTTCAGCTGGAAGGTGGCAAGCCTTTCCATAAACAAGCCTATATGGAGACATGCCAAGATCGGTCTTATAGGAAGTTCGGAATGCCCAAAGGGCATCAATAAGTTTTGATGACCAATTTTTACGGTTTTTGAAAACCGTTTTCTCCAATATCTGTTTAATCCGTTGATTCGAAATCTCAGCTTGCCCACAAGTTTGGGGATGATAGGGCGTTGACAGCTTGTGAGTAATGGAGAATTTCCGTATTAAGGACTCGAAAGTCCTATTACAAAAGTGAGATCCATTATCACTGATAATCGCGCAAGGATGCCTAAACCGAGAAAAAAATGTTTCTTTGAGAAATCTAACGATAACCTTGTTGTCATTAGTTCGGTTGGGTACATCCTCGACCCATTTGGAAATATAGTCAACAGCAAGTAGAATATACATGTTCCCAAAAGAGTTGGGAAATAGTCCCATAAAGTCTATCCCCCAAACATAAAAAATTTCAACAACCAAAATTGGTTGGAGCGGTATTTCATTTCTCCGAGATATCCGGCCCAAGTGTTGGCACCGGGAGCATGTCTTGCAGTATTCGTATGCGTCTTTAAAAAGTCATGGCCAGTAGAAACCACACTGCAAGATTTTTTCTGCTGTTTTTTTGGGGCCAAAATGCCCGCCACACTCTTGATCGTGGCAGAATGACAGCATGCTCTTAAACTTGTTGTCAGGGATACACCGACGAATGATTTGGTCGGAACAGTATTTGAAGAGATACGGTTCATCCCAGTAAAAATGTTTTACTTGGGACAGGAATCGGAGTCTGTCCTGATTCGACCAATCGTTTGGTATCAGTCCGGTGGCCAAATAATTTACGATATCTGCGAACCAAGGTTCGCATGACACAGTTAAGAGCTGCCCATCTGGAAAAACGTCTTTAATAGGAATTTGAAGTGTAGGCGAAGAAGGAAGTCGTGAAAGGTGGTCGGCGACTACGTTTTCGCATTCTCTCTTGTCTCTTATGACAAGGTCAAACTTTTATAGTAAAGGGATCCAACGAATCAGTCGAGATTTAGCATCCTTCTTCACGAAAAGATGGCGAAGAGCTGAGTGATCAGTATAAACGATGACTAGAGAGCCGATTAAATAGGGCCTGAACTTTTCTAGTGCAAACACAACAGCTAATAATTCTTTTTCAGTTGTTGTGTAATTTAATTGGGCTACATTTAAAGTTCGGCTAGCGTAATAAATTACATGCGGCATCTTATTTATGTGTTGTCCAAGGACAGCACCAATGGCGAAATCAAATGCATCGCATATAATTTCAAATGGATGCGTCCAGTCAGGAGATGAAAGAATGGGAGCGGAAATAAGTGAGTTTTTCAACGACTCGAACGCCTTCATGCAGGTTGAGTCGAAATCAAAAGTGGTGTTCTTGGCCAACAAAAGAGTCAAAGGTCTAGCTATCTTGCTAAAATCCTTGATGAACCATCTATAGAAACCGGCATGGCCAAGGAAGGCTCGAATGTCTTTGACGCACTTGGGAGGAGGAAGATTGGAAATGACTTCAATCTTAGCTTTATCAACCTCAATACCATTTTGCGAGATGATATGTCCTAAGACAATACCTTCTTGTACCATAAAGTGGCATTTCTCTTAATTTAAAGTGAGGTTCTTATCCCTACACCGGGTAAGAACTGCGTCTAAATGTAGCAAACACTCATCAAAAGAGTCGCCGAAAATGGAGAAATCATCCATAAAAATCTCCAAGAATTTTTCCACCATGTCTGAAAAAATGCTCATCATACACCGCTGGAAAGTAGCGGGTGCATTGCATAACCCAAAGGGCATGCGACGGTAAGCGAATGTACCGAAAGGACAAGTGAATATGGTCTTGTCTTGGTTCTTTTCGGCGATGGGAACTTGATTATAGCCGGAGTAACCATCCAAAAAGCAGTAAAATTCATGCCCAGCCAATCGTTCTAGCATTTGGTCAATAAAAGGTAATGGAAAGTGGTCTTTCCTTATCGCGGCATTGAGTTTTCTATAATCGATGCAAACTCGCTACCCAGTTTGGGTGCGAGTAGGCATTAACTCATTCGCCTCATTAGTTATGACCGTTATGCCCGATTTCTTTGGGACAACGTAAATGGGGCTAACCCACTGGCTATCAGAGATAGGGTAAATGATACCACTATCAAGACATTTTACATTCTCCTTTTTAACAGCCTCCTTCATGATAGGGCTGAGGCGTCTCTGTGGATCCCTTACTGGCTTGGCATCATCCATCATATGTATATGATGCTCAACTATGAGGGGACTAATCCTCTTGATGTCCGCCATAGTCCAGCCAAAAGCTTGCCGATTATTTTGTAAGACCATTAAAAGGGCTCTCTCTTGCTCGGGGGCTAGAGAGGCCGAAATGATAACAGGAAGGGTCTCATTCTCACCCAAGTAGGCGTATTTAAGGTGAGACGGCAAAAACTTGAGTTCGAGTTTTGGAGGCGAAGCAATTGAAGGTAAAATTGGTGAAACTGTCTCAAACTCAAAGGATTCCAACAAAGGTTCGAAGCGAGTGTAAGCAACCGAGTCGTATGGTTCAGCTAACTCATTCGAAAATTCAAAAGACTCAAACTCGGGTGGTGATTCTTCAAAATCATTCCCAGATTCCCTCGCCGCGGCCATCTGGTTCACCGGGAGTTGGCGCAGTCTTAAGTCAAGAAGCCTTAATCTTTGATTTGCAATCTGAGTGCTGAGTGAAACACTCGTAATCGTTATCGGGTGTGAAAACTGTGTCAGATTCAAGGAGGAACGCACTAGAGGCGTCAAAACTGTTGTGATCGAACAGAAATTTTTCGAGCTCACAGTCCTCCTGAGTGATCTCTTGGATCGAGCAAACATCAAGTATATTAGCATTAGGCTTGGAGGGCTGATTCCCCAACTTAAAAATGTTGAGTTCAATTGTCATGTTTCCAAAAGATAGGTTCATAGAACCATTTCGATAATTGATCACCGCATTAGAAGTTGCAAGGAATGGTCGACCAAGTATCACCGGAATTTGACTCCGGGGGTTAGCTACAGGCTGTGTGTCCATAACAATGAAATCAATAGGGAAAATGAAGTCCTCTACTTTAATTAACACATCCTCTAACTCACCCCTAGGATGGGTGATGGATCGGTCGGCCATTTGGAGAGTACAATGTGTGAGTTTAAGCTCTCCAACGCCTAATTGTTCATTTACTAAATAGGGAAGCAAATTTACACTGGCACCAAGATCTAAAAGTGCGCGATTGATGTTCTTATCCCCAATTGTTATTGAAATTGTAGAACAGCCAGGGTCCTTACGTTTTTGGGGTAAAGGTTGAGTAAGAGCATCACTTACTGCACTAGCCAAGAAAACTTTCTTAAGTACCCGCGATTTCCACTTCTTGGTGCATAAGTCCTTTAAGATTTTAGCGTAAAAAGGGACTTGTTGGATTGCATCCAAGAGAGGTATGTTAATGCTAACCTATTTGAATAACTCCACAATCTTCTCCATTTGTGGAGTAGGTTTATTGGATCTCAATCTGTTTGGAAATGGAATATTTTGAAAATTTGTTGAGTCCAATATTTGTAAAGTAGATTGCGGAGTTGGAACAGATCCTAGTGTTGGTGTTTTTGTGGAGTGAGATGTGGGTCCGTTCGAATTAGAAGAAGTAGAGCCTTGTGAAGAATGAAGAACAGGCTCTGAAGAAGACGAAGAAGACGAAGAAGATGAAGAAGAGGAGGAAGAAGAAGAGGCAGTGGCCGGAGTGTTATCATTATTACCAACATTGTTGTGCAATACCTTTCCAGATCTCAATATAGTCACGGCACTCACATTATGATTTTGTTGTTCATGAGCAACATATGTATTTTGTGTGTGACCGGGATTTGGCAGTGGTTGAGATGGAAGTTTTCCTTTCTCTCGCTCGCTTAACGCAGCATTCAGTTGTGCAATTTGGGTTTCAATTGTTTTGATGCTCTGATCATGTGAAGCAGTGTGTTGCACCAAAGACTGAATGGACGATTGGATGCTGGCTGAGGATTGCGTAGATTGTTTTAAAAACGCATCCAGACTTCATTCTAGCGAGGAAACCTTATTGTTATTCGGCTGAACAAAATTGTTTTGAGGATAAGAGTTGTTTGGTATAAAATTGTTCATTTGGTTTTGGTAAGGTTGGGGTTGGAAAGGTTGCTGATATTGAGTTTGTTGAGGGGCTTGTTGTTGTAGAGGAGGCCTCTGAAATTTGTTATTGCCTTGGAATTGTTGTTGATGTTGATTCCAAGAAAAATTTGGGTGGCTCCTCCAACCAGGATTATAAGTTGAAGAGTATAGATCATTTCTTTGTCTTTGCTGAAAGGCAGCATTGACTTGATTTTGTCCTTGAACAGGCGGGTTGTAAGGACACTCTTCGGTTAGATGGGATGGATCCGAGCAACAAGCGCAAATAGTGCGTGGGGGTAAAGCTGAGGCAGGAGAAGGCGATGAGAATTTGCTCTCAATTTCTTCTAGTTTTTTCGTGAGTGCAGCCATTTCGGCCTTCATTGCAATCGACATATCAAGTTGATGTATGCCTACCCTTGACTGACCTGATGAAGTAGATGAAGTGGTCTTAGTGCTTTCCCACTGAAGTGTTTGTTCAGCAAGATCGTCGAGAAATTGCCAAGCATCCTCGCTCGATTTTGTAAGAAAGTGATCTTGACAAATGGTTTCCAATAACTGCTTAGTTGCTGGGTTCAGTCCTTCGTATAAAGTTTGGTAAAGTTTCCATTTCTTGATACCGTGGTGAGGGCACTGAACAAGAAGGTCCTTAAACCATTCGAAACACTTCCAAAAAGGTTCGGAAGGAATCTAGGAAAATTGATTAACTTCATTTCTGATTCTCGTGGTCTTGTTGTGTGGGTAAAACATTTTTAGAAAAGCCTTAACAAACTCTTCCTAATTTTTTATGGAATGCGATACTGTACTATATAGCCACTTTTCAGCTAGGTCACATAAAGTGAATGGAATGACACGTAGCCTTATAGCATCATCGGAAAGTTAGGTGGTCTTCATCATTGCCCAAACATTCTGGAATTTATTAATGAAGATGTAGGCATCTTTGGATTCCAGCCCGTGAAATTTGGGCAACATATTGATGAAGTGGGCTTTAATTTCGAAGTTATCCCCGTTAGCCGGTGGAAGTGAAAGACAAGTAGGAAGTGCGGTGAGGGTTGGATAGAAAAGATCCTGAAGCACGATTCGTTGGGGCGCTTCGACAAAAGGGTGTGGTGGGTTATTCGCACCCAGTTGAGGTGGAATCAGTCCCGTAGTAGGTAAGGGGTTGTTAGGATTGAATCCCGACATCTTCTTAGAAGATGATGAATTTGAAGATGAAGGTAAAGAAGTGGAGGGAATTTCGACTTCAGAGTCGAACACGTTGTCAGTAGGCACTAACGAGACACGGACTAAATGGGCACTAGTGTCCCTAGTCCAACTGGACATACACTAACGAGGTGTAGTGTAGTCAAAAAGTAAAAATAGAAGGTGGGGGTAAGAAAACGTCAATGAGAGAATGTGGGTGCAAGTGGGGTGCAATGGATTTCTTAGCGACAAAATGGCAAGTTTTTGTAAAAATTTTGTTTTGTGGTTTTTGCAAAAGATTTTTATAAGGAACTAAGACACACTTTCAAGCAATCACAACATGCATAATCAAGCCTAGAGCTAGGGTCTCCTAAGTCAACTAGACTGCTCCTAACTGTTCCAAAGGGCAAGTTGTGAGATATCCTCGAATAGCCTGTTCACCGCTAATTGTGGCCAGGTAAGCACAAGTAAAGAAAGGAGGGATCTGCTCACGAATCACCATGAGACGGGCCTTTTAAAATTAGCTTTCCCACTTGTCTAGCCTAGGCACCACAAAGTTAGGTTAGATAAACGACCGATACCTACAACCTTCCTTTGTCCTAATGAGCATGACAGTCCTTATTAGCTGAGTCTAATATTTTTTAATTAACTCGATGGTTGATGCATATGCTTTTTGTGATTTTTGGGGTCCTAGGAAGGATAATGAAATCCCCACCCAATCTGGATTGGTGTTATAGCCACTTAAAAGTCCGTTTTAAAAAATGCAAAGCAGTAAACACACAAAAATCCAAAACACTTGCCAAAAAAATTTTCTTTTATTTGCGGCGCAAAGAATCCTGCACAAGATTGATTTATTGGAGAGGGGGAAGAATTTTTTGCGCAAAGAACCCTGCAGGAAAATTTTTTAGAAGACTACAGAGGGCAGAAGAGAGGAAATGAATGGTTACAGAGAAGTTTCCAGTTGCTGACGTCAGCAAACGGCCACGGAACCGCAGCCAATTGCTTGCTTCTGCCGCATTTCCACGGCTCTTTAGTTGGTTTTGATCTCTAAAAATTTTCTGTTTGTTGTTATGATTCTTCTCTGTCTGTTCAGATCTTCTGTTTATTGATTTGTTCACTTGGGTTTTTCCAGATCTGAATCTGTCCGTCTTCTTTTCCTGCACACTTGCACAAAAACAAAGAACAAGATGATTTTTATTTTTATTTTATTTTATTTCTTTATTTTATTTTTTTTGTTTTACAATTTTTTCAATTTTATGATTTTTTTATAAAAAAAATTAACCCGAAATTACACAAAGAAAGAGACTACCGTCTCCCCGACAACGGCGCCATTTGATAGTAGAGATTTTGCGTGCATTTTGAAATCAAAGAATAGAATACCGCATTCAATAACGGTGTCGCTTGGTAGCTAGCCGATTGAGTACGGGTCGTTCCACAGGGAAAACGTGTTCTTTTTTAGTTGTTCTAACGAGTCAATTCCTATTTGTGGTAGCTTTTGATTTTTATAAAAACTGAAATTGAATTTGATTTGGATTAAAACCTTGCTAGGGTTAGGATTAGGTTAGTTTGGAAAGTTAATTCGCTCACCGCTTCTTTTGCCCTAATTAAGAACATAGGTGTTAGGGTAATAATTAAAAAAGGGGATTAGCACGACTAGGAGAAAACATAGTTTCTTCCCTTTGGTTCTTGTCCGTCCTTTCTTAATTCTTAGCCCTAACCTCTATGTAAATCAACTACGACCGGTCTAACTAGGGAATCACCGCTATTTCTTGGGATAGGGTGCCGTAGTGAGCGGTGTGTGGTTGGTTAACATAGAGCCCTAATTTATAGTATTATTCGGGCAAGAAAGGAGTGAGAGATTTTCATCTCTCAAACCTTCCCCAAACCTAACCCTAACAAGTGAGGAACTACTCACTCATTAGGGATATTATGATGAAGTTCATTTTTATAATTTTATTTAATTACCTAATTAACGTGCGGATAATAAAAGACAGATAAAAATGTAGAGAAGTAAAATTGCAATTAAGAACACAAGATAAAAAAATTAACTTACTTTATTGATGCACCCTTGACGATTACAAGGAATTGAAATTAATCTAGAATTAAAAAGAGGCATGCTCCATAAACAGCTGTAGGCTTCCTATTTATAGATAGGATAACCCTAGGGTTTACATCTGATCCACATCTGAAATTACAGGACTACCCTAAGAAAACCGGGTCAATGCACCGACTCCCACCGACACGCACCGACACGTGCTCTGCACGGCCGCGGATCCGCGGCGGAATGCCTTGTTGGGCCACGGATCCACGGCCGTTTGATGGGCTCTTGGGCTCTGTTTTTCTGTGATGCTTCAAGTTGCTTTTTCCATATGTTTTCTTCACTTGGTTTCTCAGAATATCTTCTATGTTCTTCCAGATTTTCACAGTCCAGAATGTTGTGGACTTTTACCGTTAGCTTTGTGTTGAAGTCTTGAATCTTGTGCTGCCCTTATACGTTGTGCAATCGTACTGTTCATTGATCTTCATTTGTTCCTTAAACTGTAGGCGACATCTTGCAGATTCATCTATTTGTTGGTCGTTGTCTCACATTTGTAGCGTCTTTTCACCATTTTCACTGTATTGTTCTGAGAACCTGTAACCTGCAAATATTTTGCAGACATGGATCAAAAACACCTATTTATTTGCAATATGATTAAGAATGGGGAATATAATAATGCAAAATTCTGATACGATCAGCTGTATGGTGATATTTTTACTTTTGGTTTTTTGTGTTGCCTTCAGTGTTCTAATAGAATCCCATTTTTATTGTTCGATTTTCTTAATTATTTGTGTTCAGAATTTTGGCTATCCATATCGCTTTTTGGTTCAAATATCTGTATTTTTCCGACATATGCAGATTTGACGGATTGTAGGCAGCGATCGTGCAAAACAAGGGGGCGTTTTAAAAGTACAAGAGGAGTGAACACTTAGTGCCAAAGATCCGGGTAGTTGGACCCGCGTAAGCGAACCATTCAACCACTCAAAGACAATACCGGCACGAGTTTTCTTAAACTCTACACTTTTTGGTACATATTTCTCTAAACACTTCCTCTTCTCAAACCCGACGCTCCAATATCCTTGTCTTTGCAGGATTCTTAGCAACATCGCCGCAAAAAGCCAAAGAAAAGACTAAGTGTATTTGTTGCAGCACAATATTTAAAGTAAAAACAAATTGATTGTTTGAAAACAAAACTTTGTTGATTTGCGCATTGCATCATTTAATACGGACTTAAGGGGCTCTAACACCAATCCATATTGGGTGGGGATTTCATCAGCCTTCCTAAGACCCCAGAAATCATTAATTGCATTAGTGTCACCTCAAGCTTAATAAAAAATATCTAGACTCGGCCAACTAACGACTTATCGTGCTCAATAGGACAAAAGAAGATTGTGGGCATTCGGTCTTTATCTAAACATGACTTTTGTGGTGCCTAGGCTAGACAAGTGAGGAGGTAATTTTAAAAGGCCCGTCTCACGGTGATTCGTGAGCGGAACCCTCCTTACCTTACTTGTGCTTACCTGGCCACAACTGGCTGTGAAGAGGCGATTTGAGGGTCATCTTACAATTTGCCACTTTGGAACAGTTAGGAGCAGGTCTTGTTGACTCAGAGGACCTTAGTCTAGGTGTCTACTGTGCATTTGTGATTGTGTTTGTTGAACTATCGTTTTATTTTTTCCCATTCTTTTGAAACAAACATAAATTCGCCATTTTTACCACCTTCACCCAGTTTTTCTTCACTTTCGTTTTCTTACCCTCACATTCTATGCTTTGACTACACTAAACTCGTTTAGCGTATGTCCGTTTGGACTAGGGACCTCGATGCCCGTTTAGTCCACGTTTCGTTAGTCCCTACGAACTACGCGATCGACGCCACAGTCGAAACTCTTTCCACGTCTCTTTCACCCCTACCTTTGCTGGCCAACTTCGACGTTGACCGGGATTCTGTTCATACATTTTCACCTTCACCATCACCAAATTCTTCTTATGAGATGTCAGGATTTCCTCCTAACATCCCATTACCTTCCCCGGGACTGATTCCACCTCACTTGGGTGCAAATAACCCGTAACCACCTCCTGTTGCAGCGCCACAACGAATCGCGCTCCAGGACTTCCGACCTGTCTTTCGCATCTGCAGGCAAATAGGGATAATTTCGAAATTAAGCCCCACTTCATCAACATGTTGCCCAAATTTCACGGGTTGGAATCCGAAGATGCCTACATCTTCATCAACAAGTTCCAGAACGTCTGTGCAATGATGAAGACAACCCAACTGTCCGATGATGCTATACGGTTACAAGTCATTCCTTTCACTCTGTGTGACCTTGCTGAGAAGTGGTGTATAACACCGCATAGCATTCCATAACCAGTTGGTATGAGTTTGTAAAAGCGTTTCTTAAAAAATTCTACCCAAATCATAAGACCGCGAGGATCCGAAACGAAATCAACCAATTTTCCCAGCTTCCTATCGAACCTTTTTGGAAGTGCTTTGACCGATACAAAGACCTTCTTGTTCAATGCCCTCATCACGGTATTGAGAGATGGCAACTTTGCCAAACCTTTTATGAGGGCCTGAATCCAGCAACTAAGCAGTTGTTGGAAACCATTTGTCAGGGCCATTTCCTATCCAAATCCGACGAGGAAGCTTGGCAATTCTTCGAAGATCTTACAGAGCAAACGCTTCAATAGGAGAGCACCAGACCGAGCACTTCTTCTTATTCTTCTTCTACTTCTTCCGGTCAATCTAGGGTAGGCATTCATCCAATCGATATCTTAATTGCAATGAAGGCCGAGATGGCAGCAATCACACGTAAACTGGAAGCAATTGAGAGCAAATTCTCATCTCCTTCTCCTGCCCCTGCTCTTTCCCCTCGTACCATCTGCGCTTGTTGTTCTGACCCATCCCATTTGACCAAAGAGTGTCCTAACAACCCACCTTCTCAAGGACAGGATCGGGTCAATCCTGCTTTTCAGCAAAGACCAGGAAATGATCCATACTCTTCCACTTACAATCCCGGCTGGAGGAACCACCCCAATTTCGCCTGGAATCAGAACCAGCATCAATTCCAAGGCCACAACAACTTCCAGAAGCCTCCTCCTCCGCAACAACAAGCTCAGCAACAAACTCAACATCTATATCAGTAGCCCTTCCAACCCAACCTTTCTAAAATCCGATGAATAATTTTGCACCCAACAATTCTTTTCCTCAAAACAACTTTGTTCCGTCAAGCAACGATAAGCTTTCCTCGCTAGAACGAAGTCTGGAGGCATTTGTAAAGCAATCGACTCAATCCACCGCTAACATCCAGTCTTCCATTCAGTCTTTGATGAACCACATTGCTGCACACGGGCAAATCATCAAGACCATCGAAGCCCAGATTGCACAACTGAATACGGCTTTAAGAGAGCGAGAGAAAGGGAAGCTTCCATCTCAACCACTCCCAAATCCTGGTCACCCACATAATGTACATGTTGCTCTAGAACAACAGAACCATAATGTGAGTGTCGTGACTACGTTGAGATCTAGAAGGATGATGCACAACAACATTGGCACGCGGATAGACGACGACACCCCGACTTCTTCTTCTTCTTCTGAGCCTGTTCTCGATTCTTCAAAAGGCTCTTCTTCTGCTGCTGCTCCGAACAGACCCACATCTCACTCCACGAAAACTCCAGCTCTGGGATTCGTTCCAACTCCACAATCTCCTCCACAAGCATTGGACTCAACCAATTTCAAAAATGTTCCATTTCCAAACCGGTTGAGGTCCAATAAACAAAATCCATAAATGGAGAAGATTCTGGAGTTGTTTACACAGATTAACATTAACATTCCCCTCTTAGATGCAGTCCAACAAGTCCCTTCCTACGCAAAAATCTTGAAGGACTTGTGCACTAAGAAGAGGAAATCTCAGGTACCCAAGAAAGTTTTCTTAGCTAGTGCAGTGAGTGATGCTCTTACCCGATCTTTACCTCAAAAACGGAAGGACCCTGGCTGTCCTTCGATTTCAATCACCATTGGGGATAAGAACATCAACCGCACACTTTTGGATCTTGGTGCCAGTATTAACCTGCTTCCGTACTCAGTATATGAACAACCAGGTGCAGGAGAGCTGAAACCTACACATTGTATTCTCCAAATGGCCGACCGATCTATCACCCATCCTAGGGGTAAGCTAAAGGATGTGTTGATAAAGGTAGGAGACTTCATATTCCCGTTGACTTCATTGTTTTAGACACACAGCCTGTAGCTAACCCCATAATCAAATTCCGGTGATACTCGGTCATCCATTCCTTGCAACCTCAAATGCTGTGATCAATTGTCGAAATAGTTCGATAAACCTATCTTTTGGAAACATGACTATTGAACTCAACATTTTTAGGTTGGGGAATCAGCCCTCCGAACCTAATGCTCATATACTAGACGTTTGTTCGATCCAGGAGATCGCTCCAAAGGACTGTGAATTCGAGGAGTTTTTGTTCGATCACAGCAATCTTGACGCCACTAGTGCGTTCCTCTTTGAACCTGCTGCTGCTTCTGCTCTCGACAATAATTATGAGTGTTTCACTTTTTCAAACGATCTTGGCCAGTCGCCACCCGAGTTTGAATCTTTTGAATTTCCGGATGCGTTAGCTGAACCATCCAACTCGGTCGCTTACACTCGTTTTGAGCCTCTGTTAGAATCCTTCGAGTTCGAGACATTTTTGCCGATCTTGCCTTCAATCGTTTCACCTCCAACGCTCGAACTCAAGCCGTTTCCGTCTCACCTTAAGTATGCTTACTTAGGTGAGAACGAGACCCTCCCTGTCATCATCTCGGCTTCTCTAGCTCCAGAGCAGGAGAAAGCCCTTCTAAAGGTCTTACACAGCAATCTGCAAGCTTTTAGCTGGTCAGTGGCGAACTTCAAGGGGATTAGTCCCCTGATCGTTGAATATCACATTCATATGATGAATGATGCCAAACCAGCCCAGGATCCACAGAGACAACTTAATCCAGTCATGAAGGAAGCTGTGAAAAAAGAGATCGTCAAATGTCTTGATAGTGGTATCATTTACCCTATGTCTGATAGCTAGTGGGTCATCCTCATTCACGTTGTCCCCAAGAAGTCGGGCATAACGGTCATCACCAATGAGGCGAACGAGTTAATCCCTACTCGTACCTAAACTGGGTGGCGAGTATGCATTGATTATAGAAAACTGAACTCCGCAACGCGGAAGGACCACTTTCCGCAACCATTCATTGACCAAATGCTAGAACGATTGGCTGGACACGAGTACTACTGCTTTCTGGATGGCTACTCCGGCTATAACCAGATTCCCATCACCGAAAAGGACCAGGACAAAACTACGTTCACCTGTCCTTTCGGCACGTTTGCATATCGCCGCATGCCGTTTGGGTTATGCTATGCGCCCCCTCCCTTCCAGCGGTGTATGATGGCAATCTTCTCAGACATGGTGGAGAAATTCTTGGAGATATTTATGAATGATTTCTCCATTTTCGGCGACTCATTTGATGAGTTTGCTGCATCTCGACGCTGTCCTTACCAGATATAAAGACAAGAACCTCAATTTAAACTGGGAGAAGTGCCACTTCATGGCGCATGAATGTATTGTCTTAGGACATATCATCTCGCAAAATGGCATTGAGGTGGACAAAGAGAAGATTGAAGTCATTTCCAATCTCCCTCCTCCCAGATGCGTCAGAGACATCCGAGCTTTCCTTGGCCATGCCGGTTTCTATAGACGGTTTATCAAGGATTTTAGCAAGATTGCTAGACCCTTGACTCTTCTGCTGGACAAGGACACCATATTTGACTTCAACTCAAACAGTGTGACAGCGTTCGAATCACTGAAAAGCTCACTCACTTCTGCTCCCATTCTTTCTTCTCCTGACTGGACGTATCCATTTGAGATTATGTGCGATGCATCTGACTTTGCCATCAGTGCAGACCTTGGACAGCACATCGATAAAATGCCGCATGTAATCTATTATGCTAGCCGAACCCTGAACGATGCCCAACTGAATTACACAACAACCAAGAAGGAATTCTTGGCTGTTGTGTTTACTCTAGAAAAGTTCAGGCCTTACTTGATCGTCTCTCCTGTCATCGTCTACACAGACCATTCAGCTCTATACCATCTTTTTGCGAATAAGGACGCAAAATCTCGGCTGATAGGTTGGATCCTCTTACTTCAAGAGTTTGACCTTGTCATCAAGGACAAAAGAGGATGTGAAAACGTAGTCGCCGACCATCTTTCATGACTACTTTCTTCGCCGACGCTTCAACTTCCAATCAACGACGTTTTTCCGGATGAACAACTCTTGACAGTATCGTGCGAACCCTGGTTCACCGATATTGTGAACTATTTGGCAACAGGATTACTACCGAACGAATGGTCAAATCAGGACAGACTTTGATTCTTATCCCAAGTAAAACACTTTAACTGGGACGAACCTTATCTGTTCAAGTACTGTCTCGACCAGATTATTCGTCGTCGTGTGCTTGATAATGAGTTCAAGAGTGTGCTGTCATTTTGCCACGATCAAACGTTTGGCGGGCATTTTGGCCCTAGAAAGACAGCCGAGAAGATCTTGCAGTGTGGCTTCTACTGGCCACAACTCTTCAAAGACGCTCATGATTACTGCAACACTTGCTCCTGGTGCCAACACTTGGGCCGGATATCCAGGAGAAACGAGATGCCGCTCCATCCAATCTTGGTTGTCAAGATTTTCGATGTTTAGGGTATTGACTTCATGGGGCCGTTTCCCAGCTCTTTTGGAAACCTGTATATTCTTCTAGCTGTTGATTACGTCTCTAAATGGGTCGAGGCCGTGCCCATCCGGACTAATGACAACAAGTTTATCGTTAGATTCCTTAAGGAAAACATCTTTTCCCGATTTGGACACCCCCACGATCATTAGTGACAATGGAACACATTTCTGTAATAGGACTTTCAAGACTTTGATGCAAAAATATTCCATTAATCATAAGCTATCCACGCCCTACCACCTCCAAACATGTGGGCAAGCCGAAGTATCTAATCGGCAAATCAAACAGATTTTAAAGAAGAAGGTTTCCAAGAACCGTAAGGATTGGTCTTTAAAACTCACTAATGCCCTGTGGGCATTTCAAACTGCTTATAAAACTGATCTTGGCATGTCTCCTTATCGTCTTGTTTATGGGAAGGATTGCCACCTTCTAGTGGAAATCGAGCATCGCGCATTTTGGGCGATCAAGGAGCTGAATCTATCCCTTGAAGATGTGGGCAGCTATCGGAAGCTGCAGCTGAACGAATTGAATGAGCTTTGGGATGAAACTTACGACAACGCGTTATTGTAAACAACCGAACGAAGGTGTTTCATGATAAACACCTTACGCGCAAAACTTTCACACCTGGGCAACAGGTACTTCTTTACGACACCCGACTACATTTCCATCCCGGTAAGCTCAGATCTCGCTGGAAAGGACCATTTTTGGTGCGGACTCTATACCCGCACGGCGCTGTAGATTTGGAGAATCCAAAGGACGGTTCGTTTTTTAAAATAAACAGACACAAACTGAAACCGTATCTTAGCGCTGAACCATCAGAGGAGCTCCTGGTCTTGCAGGAGCCGGTTTACCCTGCAAAATCTTCCTCTGTCTACTACCAAACTTCGATTATCCAGCCAAAAAACAATGGACACTGTTTCAAATAAGTTTGGGGATATGTATATACTATTTTTGTGTATATACATGGATATTCTTGTCCGGTGCATATCCATTTTTGACGAGCAATCTTGTCTGGTGATGCTCATCTCATTTTATTAAAAAAAATGTATATATATAACCGACGATTTTGACCCTTCAATAATTTTGATGTACAATGACGGTGGGGGCACTGTCCAGTTTAAGTTTGGGAGTACGCTCGGTACGTATTTCTAACCTTCGCATTCATGTGTATATTTTGCATTTGCATACTTATTAAAACCCATAAAAATCATAAAATTTTCTAAATACATAAAAACTTTGTCATCAAGGTAGCTAAGGGAAGAACTTAGATTCAATATTTCGACGGTTTTGTTTGATAAGATAGGAACAACTAAATCCTATTTTTAAATTTTGAAAACCTGAAAGATAACCCTCCTTTGATGTTAACTATAGCTAATATACGTCTTTACATCACACTACACGTGTCATGGGTTTTGAAAATTACATGACAAGTCTATTATGTCTGAAAACATTTTAATTGATAAACTATTTTCTGAGGATCAAATAGATTTGTTCTGAAATAAGTAATACCAAGAATAGTTTATGAAGTGAAGCGGATATGAAGGGATGTTATTGATACCTTAATTGGAACAAATTCTGAAGAATAACCCATCTGGAACTTGATTGGAGTGATTACACACCTAACCCACTAAACACGTCTTTTATCCAAAAAAAAATAATTGAATTACCGGTTATATCTCCGTTCGCATTAAATCGTTATGATTTTCACGCTAAAATTGGTCTTTTGTTTTTGGGCCTAGGTAACTTGAGTAATTAAGCCAGCCGGGGTGTCTCTACACCAAATGCCTTAAAACCAACTGGTTTAGGTGCATTGGCCCAAAGCTCGCTAAGAAGCCTAGAAAGTCTAAATTAAAACAAAATCAAGCAAGTGTTCTCTCCGAGTTAAAATTCCTAACGGTTCTTTGTGTGAGAATAATCTTAACAAAAGACGGGATTTTTATAAAAAATATTTTTAACGGAGATATGAAGGTTTTATCCTATAATAAAGACTATTGCACGTTCACAGAGGTGTGTATGAAACGAAAACAAGAAAAAGGTAGAATAAAAAATAAGACCTAGTTTTCTTTTAAGGAAGATAGAAATTCTGAATTTGAAACCTAACTGGAAAACGAAACTTGAGAAATACTTAACTCTTTATAAAACTTGTGTGATCCTTTTTAAGTTTTTATCTGGGCTTTATTTTGTGACATGGCGACTTTAATCGATCCTTTTGAAACTTAACGACACTATTTGCATTACACGTAAAGACATATAGAATCTTAAGTTAAATAAGAAGTGAGGTGTGAAAAATAAAGATTCGATTGTTCTAACTTTAGGATAATAGAATTGCTGGCTTTAAAAAAACCTTAGGGTTAGAATCATAGTTATTTCGTAAAACTAGCTTGACGGAATTTTGTGGGTGAAATCCGCTGAAAACCCTCAGGAGACAACACTTCTCCTACTAGGGACATCTAGAGGTTTAACGGCTTGTTGCACGAGCTCAGTGCAATCACGTTCCCTGTGAAAGTGAGGTCAGAATTCTTTTCTTTTTGTCTTGCTCGGGACGAGCAACAGATAAGTTTGGGGGTATTTGTTCATACCAGAATATTGCATTTTAATACCACTCATTCATTATCCACTTTTTGTATATATCGGTACTATTAACCAATGTCTGCTCAGTATTACAGATTACAGGTATCCATGACAAAATACTAGAAATACACTTAAAATCACGGATATATCATTTGTGAGCCGACACTGCAACCAGAACCGCAAACCGACCGATACTTCATGAGTTTCTTTTTTGCAACATACATGTGTACACACTTTTTAGCTAAATGGTCCAACATATACAAATATGAACACTAGCTTGTTGGTTCATGAACCTAGTGAAGAGGGCTGCCCATGGCATGATGACTTGGTGCAAGTGGCATGAGTCTGATGTGCATTTAATGTAAAAAGAGTTGATATGATTTGAAGCTACAAGTTCCCTCCAATATACCTGAGTGCATCCAAGGACTTTACAGACAAATCAAATAACACCAGAATGATATTGGAGAGCATACAAGTCAACACACCAAGTTCAAGCCAGTGACCTTGGATTTGGGCCGGCCACTTTCCCAATACATCCGAGCTCACCGGCCCCCTGCCTCCAATAGGCCCCAGTCTTCTGTGGTCCTCCCTTGATGCCACATCATCTCATGTTTATTGTTTGTTTAATTTTCTTTGGAGCCTATAAATACAAACCAGAGGCCAAAGGGGAAGGATACTCTTTTCTCTAGTTTTGTGTTAGAACTTTTGTAATTTGTTTGTTATTTCTTTTTGAATTCTTGAGCTCTTGCCCCTTTGTCTTGACCTTGCAACTTCTCATTTGAACTTGCAAGCTTAAAACTTAGGTTCTTGACTTTAAGATCACTTGTAACTTGTTTGCAATTTAATAAAAAGTTCTCATTTTATTACAATGTCTTGTTCTATTTTTCATATTTGAACTTGTGAAATTCCTGCTTTACTTTGATCTTGCGACCTCTTAAGTGTGCTTGCAACCTTAAAGTTTGGTATTGGATTTCACATTGCACCGGGCTTTGGAACACTTGGAGATATTCGCACTTGGATTCATCGGTTCTCTCTTTATCTTTCTTTTCTTGCATCGTTCATTAAATTTCTTCTCCTTGTCTCTTTTCTTTATTTTTACCTTGTGAATATGTATGAGTAATCTATTTACTTGTTAAGGGTGGAGTATGGTTAGATTGTATTTGAAGATGTTCTTTACTAAAACTTTAAAAACCTTAAACTTTGCAATTGAAAGTCCGTGCAAAACACTCGCAATTCCGCTCTGCTAGGAATCCTATCCTACCACGATAGCGATGATTTCTAATCGTGACCGGATTGCTAGCGGTTTGCCGAAGGCTAAAATCAAGAGATAACAACGGAAGGACAAGGGACATGGAAGACGGATTTAGCGAAATGCCGCAAATACCGTATTTCAAGTTCCCTAATCCGCGTTGTTACCTATTGTTTTAGTGTCAATACCAAAGTTGGGGCTATAAGGAATCGGCAAACATCACCTTCATACAATCTAACCTATTACTACCCTTAACAAGTCTTTTTATTATACATATCCTTATTACGACATTTAATTAAACCAACAAATCAAAACACGTTGTTAACTCGTTAAAACAAGCCTAAGAACTTACCATCTCCCTGCGGACAACCCGCACTCATCGCGGCTCGCTACACGTGACACCGTTTTGATTGCGGTAGTTTCAAAACTCTTTCTAAATACGACAAGGTAAAAAACGTAACAATCAGGACGCTCTTCCCTGCAGGCGCAAGCCCCTGCAGTTAATTACGTTACCGCATCGTGATAACCACTTTCTCCTTCTCCAGAGGTTCACTTCGTGTCATGTTTATTTTTTTTAATTTTGGTTGCACGTGGATTGTATACGGAGACTAATTTATGTTGTCGCCCGTAGGGCGTCGATTAGTCTAAATTCGTATATTCTTAGAATTGGGTTTGGTTTGATTTAAAGATCGTTAATCTCGTTCAATATTAAGATCAACTTAAATGTTTGTTAAGGATACGTTAGTCCAATTTTAGACTAAGATCTACTTAACAAAGTTTTAGGATTATTCAGATCCAACAAAAGAGCATTTGGGCTTTATTGTTGTAGTTTAAGGACGTTTCGGTCTGTTGTTAGTTTAAGGACATTACGGTCCTATTGGGATGTACTCATCGATTTGGGAGTGCACCAAAGAGTTGTTGGTTATCAGGACCCACTACCTCTCTGAAGACATTGAAGAATTACAACGACATGTATCAGAGGTGTGGAGAGATGTACCCTTGAACCAATTTTCGAATTGAGGGGAAATGTGAAATGAATATCCGTCGGAAGATCAGTAATCGTGTTTAGGACAAAGACCAATTTGGAAAATAATGAGCACATGTGCTGGTTGATCTGAATTAAGGACCTGGTCAACATGGGTTCAGCCCACTCAGTCTTTGTCATTTCATTTAACTAAAGTGCTAAACACTTGCTTGGGCTCAGTCCCCTTTCTGTGCAAACAATGTTGAGCATTTATATAGGTTCTAACACTCATATTTTAATTTACTTCCTTTTTTTGTTTTTTATGGAGCGTTAAACACTCTTTATGGCGCCCACGTGCGGAGCACGTGAGGCGCTTAGCGCTGAGCGCCAACCACTGAGTGCTAGACACTCCTTATTGAGTAGCACCCATGTGAGGGGCACGTGAGGCGCTTGGCGCTGAGCGCCAACCACTGTGTGCTAGGCACCCCTTATTGAGTAGCGCCCACGTGAGGGGCACGTGAGACGCTTGGCGCTAGGTTTTCTTCGTATGTTCTGTTCTGAAGAGTTCAATTCTCTGTTCTTTTCTGGATCTTCGATCCCCAAGAACAAGTTCACCCCAATGAGAATTAAATCATCATTTATGGGAGACTTGTCTCATGGATATCGGATCCAGAGAAAGAACTAAGTTCTTTTATAAGGGTTAAACTCTTGGATATGCAGATGAGATGCTCTGATCTCTATTATTTTTATTTACCTCGAAGAGAGGTGTTCTTCTCTCTTCCCTCTTAGAGATTTCTTCATGCTTGCTCTTTTTTTTAAGTTTGAAGCTTATGGGGGGTTCCTCTGTACAAGACTTGAAGTCTTGGGTCCTTTTTATAGTAGAGGCAAGTTTGTTGATTTAGTTAAAAAAATCTCTCATTGAGAGATCTTTAATTGATTTGGGGATTTTATCCACCGTTGGAATTTTGATATTAGGACTTCTGTTTTACAGAAAATATCTTTCTTGTTTTTAACAAGATTAGGAAAATATTTTCCCATACAGAATTTATTCTGCAGATAGGTGATTTTTAATCACCATTGGATTTTTAATACAACGGTGCTCTGTTTTACAAAGAGTAATCTTTCTTGTTTAGAAAGATTTGAGGAATATTTCCTCGGCAGAATTTAATTCTGCATTTTGATGATTTATCACCTCCGTTGGATTTTTGACCCAACGGCTCTGTCTAACAGAGAGCTTTTAGTTCTAGCGCTGGCGCCCTCGTGCGTAGCACGTGAGGCGCTGCCTCAGAGTTTTTAACTCTTGGCGCCGGCGCCCTCGTGTAAGGCACGTAAGGTGTTGCCTCAGAGTTTTTAACTCTTGGCATTGACGCCCTCGTGCGAGGCACGTGAGGCTCTGCCTCAGAGTTTTTAACTCTTGGCACTACCTTTCAAATTTTGAACAGAGCTTTGCTCTTTTATTGGGGAAACAAATGCCCCCCCCCACCGTTGCTTTCATGTGGATCATACGTGAGTGCAACGGTGACTGCTTTTCTACCGTTGGATCTTCTTGGAAGTTGAATCAACTTCCTGTGACTATAAGTAGTGCCTTTGGCCCTTAAAATGACCGCTGTTCATCCTCTCTTGTTCTTCTTTGAGAATTTAATTCTCTTTTCAGAGCTTAGATCTCTTCCCAAAGAAATCCTTTCTAGAGTTCGAACTCTGCCCCAAAATTTGGTAAGGATTATAATCAAACCCATGAACAGAGCTTTGCTCTTCTGATATCGTAGATCTTAAAATGTATTTTAGGGTTGCTTAACCCATTAATCAGAGCATCGCTCATCTTCCATGAAGAACTCTTAGAGTTTCTAGGATTCTTCTTTCAGATCTTAAAGATCTTAGGGTTTTGCCCTGTTAAAAATCTTTGCTTTTGAGGGTTCTGGTAGATTATCCTATTGTTTTTACAGAGTATAGCTCTTAGAAATTTTTGGGGAATTTTATTCCCCTCTTAATTAAAGTTGACAGATGTGAAATCTGTTTGTAGAGCACAGCTCTCAAATGAGTTTAACTCCTCAGCCCAATGAGGTTTCTCATTAAATGAGAATCCTTTTAGGATTCCATCCTTAATGAGTGACTCCCGATCAATGATGAGGCGTTACCACTGTTTTTATTTTACATTCTAAGAATCTTGATATTTAATTGCTAACCTTTTACTGAATTTTCTTTCCAGATACTATGGCTTCCCATCTGTATGATCTTGACGAGATTATCTCCTATGAAGACATTCGCGTCCAAGGCCGTTGTCAAGGTTAGGAGTTTACGGATGCCCAATGCACTGAGGTGATACGTTGCTTCGATGAATACAACGGTCGACTACTCCCCCGTCGTTCCGCTCTTTTGAAAATTATCGTGGGGGCGATTTGGAAAGCACTTCCTAAATTTAACGAGGCTATGCCGCTTGAGGCACTTGATGATGTCGAAGATAAGGTGCACTCAGTATATCTGATGGGCGTGATCTTGAAAGGCGGCGAGATGATCTTATCGATGTTTTGCATCAGGTCTTCCAATAGACGGCGATAATCTCCACCTACCAGAGGATGGACGATATCAGCGGGGATCTCGACGCTTGCACACGTGAGAAAATGCATAAGAAAATGGTCAGAGAGGCCAGAAGCATTTTACTCGGACTTGCTTATGAATTCCTAAATCCATGTCTGGGATTCAGTGTCTTTCCATTGTAAACATTTTGATGATAATTTTTTTTTGTTGCTATCACCGATGTATAAATTTTCCTAAGTATGAATGGTAAAACTTCCCTTTCTTTTATACCACTGCTCATAGGTGCCTCATGTGAAGTAGTAGTTACTCATATATATATAAAATGCCGGGGCCCCTGCGTTATATGTGCGAGGCACTGCGATTGGCGCCGGCGCCCACATGTATACGCATGAGACGCTATCACTGTATCTAATTCTATGAAGGACTGGCGCTAAGGCAGAAGCTTGACTTCACCGAGTGGGTCACGCAGGACTGTGAAGCTGCCATGCTAGAAACAATGAAAAACTTTCATCCTGTTTGCGGCAACGGACTCAAATTGAAGCGGAATTGGCCACAGTAGCTGACCACGAGAAAGGATTGAGAGGAGCGCACGAGCGGCTTGTTAATTTGTTGAAGACGCCTCCTCCTATCATTGTACATTTTTTCTTATACCAACTGTAAACTTGTGCTCCATGAATAACATGTATTCATTCTGATTCCTTTATAAAATGTATCTTGTATTCACTTGAATTCATGAATAAAAGACATATTTTATTTCATATTGGCATGTAACTTTGGCAAATGTGGCCCATAAATAGTCTATCTTGACCTCTTTGCAGGGCAGCGATGGCTTAGGAAACAGGTTTAGATCTGCTTCCTAAGACTTTTCAACTTTATGAGCCATGAGGGTCTCATAAAGGGTTTTCTCTCTACGAGTCGAGAGGATCCCACAGGTGTATTTTCTCCTTAGAAGTCGTGAGGATCTTCTAAGTGGGTTTTCTCTTGAGAGTCGTAAGGATCTCACAAGAGAATTTTCCCCCCTTACAAGTCGAAAAGACACGTAAGTGGTTTCTTTCCTCCTTGTTAATATTCGAGTTTGGAGAATATGGCCCATGGATAGTGTACAATAGTCCATCTTGGACCTACTTGCAGGACCACGGTGCTTAGGAAACAGATTGATATCCCCGTTGCCTAAGGCTTTCCACCTTCATGATCCGTGAGGGTCTCATGAAGATGTTTTTCCATACGAGTCGAGACGAGTCGAGAAGTTTTCGCAGGAACATTGTTTTCCTACGAGTTGAGACGAATCGAGAAGTTCTCGCAAGAATGTCCTAACGTCACAGTTAACATCTGCTCTTTACGACAGAGGTCCGTTAGGGTCTGTAGTACTAGGGTTTTTGTCCGTCGTACTATCGCGTTGGTTGATGCATTCCCCGATACGCAATCTTGCTATTCGAGTAGCCCCACGACTATCGTGTCTTTGATCCTTTCGGAGGCTGGACAAGACTTCTTCAAGTAATCTCCCAGGTCATATTACCGTCGGAAGAGCAAGCGTTAGAGATTTTCCAAGCCGCTTTTTACTTGAGGTTAGACTCAATTTGGGAGCCCCGATGAGTCATGACCACTCCGCGCTGGTGTGGGATGATCTCTGATAGTCTTTTAGGTTTTATTTGAGTTTCCTTCAAGACCCTGAAGCTAGGGATCTTCCTTTGCTTCATTTGTTGACATTGTGCCTGCTATATTGCGACGAATGTCGAGGTTGTCTCTAGGTCATCTGTGAACCGTCGAGACTCGGAACTAGGGACTTTGCCATGGCTCCATTGTTTTGACCCTGGAGTCGGTTGTAGACGTCATGTTTGCATCCTGTTGGAGTGATAAGGAACGTCGTTGTTGATCTCTAGGCTGTAGATGTTGCCGTCGAGACTGGGAACTAAGGACTTTGCCATGGCTCTGAGGTAGTCTCTAGGTTGTTGGTGAACCGTCAAGGCTTGGAACTAGGGACTTTGCTATAACTCCGTTGTTTTGACCCTGGGGTCGGTTGTTGACATTGCATCTGCATCCTGCTGGAGTGAGAAGGAACGCCGTTGTTAATCTCTATGCTGTAGATGTTGCCGTCGAGACCTGGAACTAGGGACTTTGCCATGGCTCCATTTTGTTGACGTCGCGTCTGCATCCTGTTGGAGTGAGAAGAAACGCCGTTGTTAATCTCTAGGCTGTAGATGTTGCCGTCGAGACCCGGCTCTCTTTCTAATGGAGCTTGGTGGGAAAATGTGGTTCCCTTTTCGTTTTTGCCTATGGATTGTATACAGGGGTCGATGTGGACTCACCTGCAGGGCAGAAGTTTCATTTTTTTTGTTTCCGCGATGCTCTATCATTTCAGGATTTTATATCGCAAAAGTCGCAATTGCCTAATCATTTCGACTATTTTATCGCGGTGCCCAATCATTTCGGTTGTTTTTCTCTTTACTCGCTACTTTTTATTGCGAGTTGCCTAAACATTTCGGCTGTTTTTATATGCATATATTTTGCTCGCTGATTTTTATTGTGAGTTGCCCCATCATTTTGGCTATTTCATAAGCATTTTTCGCTCGCTGATTTTTATTGCGAGTATGGAACTCGAGATCTGATACCAATCTTAGCATTAGCATCGCTGCGACTGGAATATTGCAAGGAGAGAATTATCATTTGCCGTGAAAGGACTTAAAAATTGATACATGTTCATGTATCACCATCGCTATCACTGGAATATTGCCAGGAGCGAATCATCATTTGCCTTGAAAGGACTTAAAAATTGACACCTGTTCACGAATCAGCATCGCTACCACTGGAATATTGCCAGGAGCGAATCATCATTTGCCTTTGTCGATTTGAACAAAAGTGGCTTAGCAAACAGGGTTAGGATCCTGTTGACTAAGGCTTTTTGACTTTATGAGCCGTAAGAGTCTCATAAAGGTATTTCTCCCCACGAGTCGTGAGGATCTCGTAGGTGTATTTTCTCCTTAGGAATTGTGGGGATCCCCAAGTGTGTGTTCTCTTATAAGTCATAAGGATCTCATAAGAGTATTTTCTCTATATAAGTCGAGAGGACTTACAAGTGGCGTTCACCATTGCTGGGACTTGGTGATGGAACGTTTATTTGTGCCCGTGGATTGTATACAAGGGTCAATATTGGACCGCTTGTACGGAAACTTGGGGTATGTGATGGCTTAAGAACAGGTTCAGGTCCCTGTATCTTAAGGCTTTTGAATCCTATGAGCCATGGGGTTTTTATAGGGGGATTCTCCTTACGAATTGTGAGGATCTCGTAAGTGTAATTTCTCCATAGAAATTGTGGGGATACCTAAGTGTGTTGCTTCCTTTTGAGTCGTAAAGATCTTACGCAGGTGTTTTCATCTTACAAGGTCGAGAAGACCTTGCAGGTGTTTTTATTTTAATGAGATTGCGCCTTTTCGGGTTTTCACAAACTCGCTGGTTGCCCTGCTGTTTTTACTCATGGAGCCCTTTCGGGTTTTCAACCGTGCCCATTTCGCTTGTGGTCGTACCTTTTTTTTTGTTATTTTATTTTTATTTTTATTTTATTTTTTTTACCCCTCTATTCGCCAATAGAACTTATGGGAGAGTTCGCCACCAGGGCAGCTGCGCGGTGTTCAGTCGAAAATAATGCAATTTGTAACACATCAATTTCCTTATTATTCTAATCATCTAAGGATAGTTGATATAAATATAACACATATTACCAGTTTGTCTGGAAAATACTAAATACCACGTGTTATAGTTATATTCAACATTCTTTATAGGAAATTGTGTGTTTATTACTTCACGCATGATATTGTATATCTCAACACTTTTCATCAAGATTTTGTACAGAAAATTATTCAGGTCAAAGAATGGAATCGTAAGAATTGCCAATAAAATGCAGCAAGTCAAAGAATTCAAATCTGGCAGAGCTTCAGAAGGGATAAAAAGATTCCAGATATCAATTATACACTCAGAGACCAACAGAAGAAGACCACAGAAAACTTATGCAGTGAGCTCATCAAATGGCCGTGGAACCGCGGCCGAGTTGGCCGAGTTACCGTGGTTCCGCGGACGAGTTAGGGCATCAAGTGACGTTGTTTCTCTAGAAGCTTCATCTCAACAACCTTGCTTACTTGAGACGCTCCATTATAACAACCTTCTTCTGGAAACTTCTTTACAAAAACCTTATTCTAGAAGGCTCTCTCTAACAACCTAGCTTATGAGAGAAGCATAATTTGAGATTTATAAAAAGGGATCTAGATCTAATAGAAAGAGGTTGTTGGTTGATAGTGGTAAAATTCTAGCACAAATCCAAATCAATTCAAATTCCAAATCAAAATCAAGAGTCAATTGAGAGCATTATCAAGCAACTACTTCAAAGATCCTTTATCGCAACGCCGATCGTCATCAAGAGCAAGAGATCCGCAACGATCCACGTCTCACGGCGATCGAGCCATGCAAAAATTGATGACAAATTCACTTCTTCAAAGGAGCGATCGAGAGCTTAGTCTTGTATCTCGAATTGAGGAATTGTGTAAATTTGAAGAAGATTTAATAAAGGTGATCATTACTATTAGTCTTGCTTTCTTTAGATTCTTGCATTATGAAATTCTTCATTCTTGATTCTTATATTTTCATGATGTGTGGGTGAAATCTCCGCTTGTAAAGGAATCGAGAGAATCGGTAGATCTAATGATGATGAAATCCTAAACTAATCTTAAGTCTTATGAGGATTGTGAAATTTAGGAAAAAGAATCATCGATGACCTAATTTGGAGCGATATCACATTCTTGATAATCTCATTGCAAATTAAGGATCAAACGATTGATGATCTTCTTTGCTAGAGGTTAGAATTGAATGATGATCAATGAAAAGATAAAGGATAGAGAAGGAGAAACCCTAGTTTCTTCAATAGATCCCTAATCTTCATTCATCGTCATCGATCTAGCTACAATTCATCAATAGATATGATTCGTAATTATGAGTATTCATCATTGCTACTAATTCGATCGATTCCTACAAGTTAGTTTACAAATTCTTGATAATTCAAATTGACATTGGATACATTTTCTTGATTTCTAATTCTTGATCATGTTCTTGATTTTCTTGAAATGGCAAATCAATTAAATCTCGAATTATTTTCTTGAATTTTCTTTTATATTTTCCTTTCAATTCATCTAAAGCAAGATTCAACAAATCCTCGCATCTCAGTGGACGATCTGTTCTCATTAACAAAACTACTTCGACACCATTATTGATTGCGGTTATAAATTCTTTGGTTGTGATAACACTAAACTTTTCATTCCATACAACTTCACAATTCAAATAAGATCAATCAAATGGCGCCGTTGCCGGGGATTGCGTGCTATTTTTGTTCGTTCTTGTTATTTGAGTTGAAATTTTATTATTCCATTAAAAATTTGAATCAAATTCGTATCGTGAGCTTAACGATTAGTGTGTGAATTTTGCAAGGGAATCTGGAATCACTTCAGCGCGGAGAAATTTATTCAGAGAATTTCTTCTGAGACAGAGGAGTACATAAAGCATCAGGACCAAATTTCGTGCAGATAACTGTTCAATACACTGTGGAACCGCGGAGGATTGCATCAATTGGCGGCGGAAGCGCGGCCATCTTGAGGAATTAGGGCTTGAGTTCTATGTGGTATATTCTTTACTTTCTTATCTCTTCCCTGCTCTTGTCCAATAACCATTTTCTGCAGGATTCTTTGCAAAAATTTGCAGCGCCACTAAAAGAAATTTGTTGCGTGTTTTGATATTGGTTGTTTGTATATTTTAATACGGAAAATTAAGGGGTAAAGACCAAATTCAGATTAGGTGGGGATTTCGCCTCGCAAATCACAAAACGAGCATCCGCATCACCCTCATTAACTAAAAAAATATCTAGACAAGACTCTAAGGATCGTCGCGCTCAATTAGGAAAGAAGAAGGTTGTGGGTAATCTATTGCTTATCTGCATTTCTTTTGTGGTGTCTAAGACAAATGCGTCTAAGGCAAGTGGTTCCTTAATTAGTCCCGCTACTTACGTAGCGGAGAACCTCCCACTTACCTGGCACTTACCTAGCAACAGAAGGGATAAAGAGGCTGTAGAGCATTTATCCTACGATTTGTCTTTTGGAAGTCTAGGAGTGGTCTAGTGACTTGACCTAGGTGACCATTAGATCTAGGGTTGCTTGTGCATTTTTGTGATTTGATTTGATTTTTCAAAATCCGTCTTTTTCAAGACAAACACTAAACCAACTTTTCTCTAATCATCACAACGCTGCCACTTGTGCTAAGCCATTTAGTGCTTGCTCGGCTGGACACGGGATTCTAGTGCTCGTCTTGTCCGCGTTTTTCCTATCGACTTCGAAATCGGTATTTCTACATCTTCTTTTTCTCCATCCACTACCACATCCACCATGATGGACGGATCTCCATCGAACTTTCATAACACCATTTTGCCACCACCCGCAGGTGCGCAAAATCTACCGCGTATGTCTCTTCAAGAGAGATGTTACCCGATACATGGTCCTCTTTCTACCTGTCTTTCCATTCCACCGGCCAATGGGGACAATTTCGAAATCAAACATCAATACATCAATCTTTTACCTAAATATCACGGTCTCGAGTCTGATGATGCATACGTTTTTATTACCAAATTTGAAAACGTATGTGCTATGATGGGTACTTCACAGCTTTTTGTAGATGCTATGCGTCTACGTCTTCTCCCATTCACTTTGTGCGATTTAGCCGAGAAGTAGATTTATAACACAGCTGCACATTCTATTTCAAACTAGGATGAATTCGTTATAGCTTTCCTTAAGAAATTCTATCCCAATCATAAGACAGCCCGAGTCCGTAGCGAAATAAATCAATTTACCCAGCTTCCCAATGAACCATTTTCGAAGTGTTTTGAACACTTCAAGGATCTATTAGTTCAATGTCCTCATCACGAAATCCATCGATGGGATCTGTGCAGAATCATATATGAAGGCATTAATCCTACAACAAAATAGGTGCTTGAATCCATGTTTCAAGGAAACTTCATGTCTAAAGACGATGGTGAAGCTTGGAAATTTTTAGAGGATTTCGCTGAAAAAACTTTACAATGGGAGAGTGTAAGTCAATCATCGTCTAGGGGTGGTATCCATCAATTGGATGTTTCCATAGGAGTCAAAACTGAAATGGCAGCAATGCAAAACAAGCTTGAAGCCATGGAACACAAATTTTTATTAGCATCCCTAAATCTAATGACACACCCTAAAACTGTCTGTGGATGCTGTTATGATCCATCACATCTGACGGAAGAATCCTTTGAATTCTCCGTTTTAATGTCAAGAGCATACTAATGCTGCTTTCCAGCAAAGACCTAGAAACGATCCGTATTCTTCCACTTATAATCAAGGTTGGAGGAATCACCTTAAGTTTGCTTGGAACCAACACCAAACTCAAAACATGGTTCCAAACCAAAACAACTTTTAAAGGATCCCTCCACAACAACAGCAACCACTACAACTGAGTCAGCACCCCTATCAATCACAAAACTTTCAAAATCCGGTCAATACTTCTGCACCGTATAATTCTTTGCAATTGACCGGTGCTGATAATTCCTCTTCACTCGAACAAACCATGAATTTGATTCTGAAAAATTTTATGCAAGTTTCGGATGAGATAAAGTCTTCTGTCGATAATATTAAGAAAGATACTGCCTCCCAAGGTGAGAGTATTAAATCGATGGAAGCACAAATTGCACGATTGAATGCTGAAATGAGTGTTAGAGAGAAAGGGAAACTTCCGTCTCAACCCCTCCCGAATCCTGAACATTCACAACACTACAATGTGATTGCTATTACAATGTTGAGATCCAGAAGAGTGCTGAATAATCAAGTCGATGAAGAGATGATGAATCTATCAATAATACCCCGGGTTTCACTTCCACTTTTCTTTCCGCTTCTACTTCCACTTCTGACCCTTGTTCGTCTACCCCACCACCTTCTTGCGAGCCTATTCTTCGTTTTCCTCAAGGCTCTAACCCTCAGCACATTTCTTCTAGTCCACCAAAGACGATCCCCACTCCTATTCTGGGATCTGTTCCACACACACCACCTTCTCCAATGTTGGACCCAGCTATTATTGCTAAAGCTCCATATCCGAATCGGTTAAGGGGAAATAAATCGAGTCCACATATAGAGAAGATTATGGAAATTTTTAAACAGGTTAACATCAATATCCTTCTTCTAGATGCTATCCAACAAGTCCTGGCTTATGCGAAAATTTTAAAGGACTTGTGCACTAGGAAGAGGAAAACTCAAGTGCCCAAAAAGGTATTCATGACAAATAATATTAGCACTTCTTTTACCCTACAATTACCAAAGAAACGTAAGAACCCTGGCTGTCCTACAATCTCTATTTCTATTAGAGGTAAAAACATCAACCGTGCTTTACTTGACCATGGCGCAAGTGTTAACCTGCTTCCATATTCTGTTTACGAGCAGTTAGAGATTAGAGAGTTGAAACCAGCTCATTGCACTCTCCAAATGGCAAACCGATCAATCACCAAACCTAGGGGTGAACTAGAGAATGCGTTGATTAAAGTCGGGGAATTTATATTCCATGTGGACTTTATTGTTCTAGATACACAACCGGTAGCGAACCCATGAAACTAAGTTCCGGTGATTCTTGGTCGACCTTTCGCCACTTCCAATGCTGTCATTAATTGTCGAAACGGTTCCATGAACCTATCCTTTGGAAAAATGACAATTGAGCTTAACATCTACAAAATTGGAAGCCAGCTGTCTGAACCCTCTCCTCACATTCTTGATGTCTGTTCTGTCCACGAGATAGCTTCCGAAAGCTGCAAGGTTGATGAACTTTGCTTTGATAATCTCGACGACATTAGCACATCAATATTTGATCTTGCACATCTTAGTGAGAGCACTTTTGATGAGTCCACTCCTGAGTCTGAAACTTTGGACTCATCACTTTTCGAGTTTGTATCCTTTGCAGGCTACGAGCTTCTTCGTGAATCTGAATGTCATTCTCTTACCCCACCTTCTATTGTTTCTCCGCTGACATTAGATCTCAAATTGCTACCTTTTCATCTTAAATATGCATATTTAGGTGAGAATGAGTCTTTACCTGTGATCAGATCAGCTTCTCTAGCCCTAGAGCAAGAGAAAGCTCTTTTGATGGTCTTGAGATCTAATAGACAGGCTTTTGGTTGGACAATGGCTGACATCAAAGGGATTAGTCTCTTGATTGTTGAACATCATATACATCTGATGGATGAAGCCATGCCAACCCGAGAACCACAGAGATGGTTGATTCCCGTCATGAAGGAGGCGGTAAAGAAAGAAATTTTCAAATATCTTGGCAGTGGTATCATTTACCCAATCTCTGATAGCCAATAGGTAAGTCCAATTAATGTAGTCCCTAAGAAATCTGGCATCATGGTCATAACAAATGAGGCAAATGAGTTAATCCAGACACGCACTCAAACTGGGTGGCGTGTATGTATTGATTACAGAAAACTCAATGCTGCAACGAGGAAAGACCACTTTCCTCTACCTTTCATTGACCAGATATTAGAACGCTTAGCTCGACGTGAATATTATTGTTTCATGGACGGATACTCTGGCTATAACCAGGTCTCTTTTGCCGAAAAGGATCAAGATAAAACCACATTTACTTGTCCTTTCGGTACTTTTGCTTATAGACGCATGCCCTTTGGGTTATGCAATGCTCCCGCTACATTTCAGCGGTGTATGATGGGGATATTCTCGGACATGGTCGAGAATTTTCTGGAGATTTCATGGACGATTTCTCAATATTCGGAGATTCTTTTGATGACTGCATATCTCATCTTGACACAGTTCTTACTCGTTGTAAAGATAAGAACTTAACTTTGAATTTGGAAAAATGCCATTTCATGGTCCAAGAGGGAATTGTGCTTGGACATGTCATTTCACGGAAAAGCATTGAGGTTGACAAAGCTAAAATAGATGTCATTCATAACCTTCCTCATCCCAAATGCATCAAGGATATACGATCTTTTCTTTGCCATGCAGACTTTTACAGGAGATTCATTAAGGATTTTAGCAAAATTGCTTGACCCTTAACTCTTCTCTTGGCTAAGGATACAACCTTTGACTTTGACTCAGATTGTGAGGCTGCATTTGACTCACTTAAGAATTCCCTCACTACAGCCCCTGTTCTATCATCTCTGAATGGAACCACCCGTTTGAGCTAATGTGTGATGCATCAGATTTTGCTGTTGGTGCAGTCTCAGGACAGCATATTGATAAGATGCCACATATGATTTATTATGAAAGTAAGATCCTGAATGATGCTCAAATTAATTATACAACTACTGAGAAAGAATTCTTGGCAGTTGTATTTGTATTAGAAAAATTCAGGCCTTACTTGATTGGCTCATCAATTGTTGTGTACACTGACCACTCTGCCTTAAAACATCTTTTAGCGAAGAAAGATGCTAAAAGTATGTTAATACGTTGGATCCTTCTATTACAAGAATTTGATATCGTCATTAGAGATAAGAAAGGATGTGAAAACGTAGTAGCCGACTATCTTTCACGCATCTCTTCTTCACCTGTGACCCTACCAATTAATGACTCTTTTCTCGATGAACAACTCTTGAACATATCCGCCGAACCTTGGTTCTGGGATATTGTGAATTATCTTGCAATAGCACTTATTCCCCGCGAATGGTCGAAACAGGACAAACATCGATTTCTATCCCAAGTAAAACATTTTTACTGGGATGAACCCTATTTGTTTAAGTATTGTCCTGACCAGATCATTCGCAGATGTGTCTCCAATGATGAATTCAAGAGCGTTCTATCTTTCTGTCATGACCAGGCATGTGAAGGTCACTTTGGTCCTCAAAAGACGGCAGAAAAGGTTTTGCAATGCGGTTTTTACTGGCCGACATTATTCAAAGATGCATTTGATCATTGCAAAACCTGTCTACAATGTCAACACACGGGTAGGATTTCTCGGAGAAATGAGATACCACTTCAACCGATCTTGGTGGTTGAAATTTTCGACGTTTGGGGTATTGATTTTATGGGTCCTTTTCCCAATTCTTTAGGGAATTTGTACATATTGCTTGCAGTTGATTACGTCTCGAAATGGGTGGAAGTTATTTCTTGTCGCACTAATGACAATAAGGTTGTCATTAAGTTCCTTAAAGAAAATATCTTTTCACGATTTGGACACCCTCACGCTATCATTAGTGATAACGGGACGCATTTCTGTAATCGGTCTTTCGAGACTTCGATGCGGAAATATGCAATCAACCATAAACTTTCGACGCCCTATCATCCCCAAACGAGCGGGCAAGCTGAGATTTCCAACAGGCAAATCAAACAAATTTTGGAGAAAACAGTTTCTAAAAACCGAAAAGATTGGTCAACCAAATTGACGGATGCTCTTTGGGCATTTCGTACCGCTTATAAAACTGATCTAGGTATATCTGCTTATCGTCTAGTGTTTGGTAAGGTTTGCCATCTTCCGGTCGAGATTGAGCATAAAGCAATGTGGGCCATTAAAGAACTGAACTTCGACTTAAATCAAGCCTGCAATTTTCGGAAGCTGCAATTAAACGAGCTAAGCGAACTCCGTGATGAAGCTTACGATAATGCTGTGGTAGTAAAGAATCGGACTAAGGTATTTCACGATAAAAACATTTTGAGAAAAACTTTTACACCTGGTCAACAAGTCCTTCTTTATAATTCACGTCTTCATCTTCATGCGGGTAAGCTACGATCTCGTTGGAAAGGTCCTTCTGTTCTGCGGTATGTATACCTGTACGGGGCAGTTGAGGTTGAAAATGTTAAAAACGGTTCAATTTTCAAAATGAATGGACATAGATTAAAACCGTATTTAAGTTTGGGGGAGATTTTCACGATCATATTTCATGTCCCCGTTAATAAATTTTTCCTCCCAAGTTTACAGGTTTCTGAAATTTAACAGATGGCAACAGTGAGGACACTGTTGTAAACAAGTTTGGGGGAGGTTTGTGCTTATTTACGCATCACTTTGCATCATATTTTGCATAAGCACAAAACATAAAAAAATATAATAAAAAAATATTTAATATTTAATCTTTTATAATAAAAGATTAGAAAGTGAAAAATTACATCTAAAAAATTGGAAAAATTTAAGAAAACCATGAAAATTAGAAGTTTTCTTAAACGGAACTAGTAATAAGTAGTTATGAGCCGCTGTCCCAAAGGTTAATAAGATGAAAGAAGTCACTAATCTGAGGATAAAAATAAGTCTGAAAAATAGTTCTTACTCTGGAAGCCATAGATCTGAATGTTGATACCCTACTATACACACTTACACACGTCTTGAAACTCGGGATAGTAGAGGATACCTTGAAATGCTCTTACCTAAAAGCCAAAGTACGAAGAAAATAAAAATGAAGTATAAAAGTATAAAATGGTGAAGAAAAATGAACACTGGTTTTGTAATCACGAAGGCAGCATAAAAAAATATAGCAAGGGTGCTTCATCACCTAGTGCCTTAGACGTTGGTTTGGGAGTCACTGCTAAGCCTTAGGTGTTGCAAGACAAGGAAATTACTACTTACGCCTAACATGTGAGCACATGAGTAATCGGTCGGTTAGTACCTCAAGAAGTATTAACGGTCGCATGAAAAATATGTGAGCAATTCCATCCAAAATATTCACCGATTAAAAAGTATGGAGGTAGATGGACAAGAGTATGATAACTTGAATTGAATTCTCCGAGTGTAGGGATGTCTCTTACATACACGTAGGGATATATGATCGGTGTTCGGAAGAAAGGTAGGAATGAAGAATAAAGATGATATTTTATTGAGAGATGACGTGATTTCTAATATTTTTTCATGAATATTAAGAAAGGGCTCATGACAACTGAAAAACTAGTATAGTTGGAAACTCTAATTTTTAAAGTTTTTCTTTTACAATTCTTATCTTTACATGTAACTTTCACAGTATTCCATTTTTCATAGGATTTTGTGGGTGCAATCTGCTGAAAACCCTCAGGAGACAACACTCCACCTATTAGGGACATCTAGAGGTTTAAAGGCTTGTTGCACGTGCTCAGTGCAATCGTATTGCCTACGAAAGTATGCTAGTTAGTTTTTTCTTGTTCTTTCTCTTCTTCTTTTCTCCTTCACCTGAATAAAAGAAGTTTGCTCGAGACAATCAAAACTAAATTTGGGGAATTTGTTCAGTCGAAAATAATGCAATCTGTAACACATCAATTTCCTCATTATTCTAATCATCTAAGGATAGTTGATATAAATATAACACATATTACCAGTTTTTCTGGAAAATACTAAATACCATGTGTTATAGTTATATTCAACATTCTTTATAGGAAATTGTGTGTTTATTACTTCACGCATGATATTGTATATCTCAACACTTTTCATCAAGATTTTGTGCAGAAAATTATTCAGGTCAAAGAATGGAATCGCAAGAATTACCGATAAAATGCAGCAAGTCAAAGAATTCAAATCTGGAAGAAATTTAGAAGGGATAAAAAGATTCCAGATATCAATTATACACCCAGAGACCAACAGAAGAAGACCGCAGAAAACTTATGTAGTGAGCTCATCAAATGGCCGCGGAACCGCGGCCGAGTTAGCCGAGTTGCCGCGGTTCCGCGGCCGGGTTAGGGCATCAAGTGACGTCATTTCTCCAGAAGCTTCATCTCAACAACCTTTCTTAATTGGGACGCTCCATTGTAACAATCTTCTTCTGAAAACTTCTCTACAACAACCTTATTCTAGAAGGCTCTCTCTAACAACCTAGCTTATGAGGGAAGGTTAATTTGAGATAAAAGAATTTTTTGGTTGATAGTGGTAAAATTCTAGCACAAATCAAAATCAATTCAAATTCCAAATCAAAATCAAGAGTCAATTGAGAGCATTATCAAGCAACTACTTCAAAGATCCTTTATCGCAACGCCGATTATCATCAAGAGCAAGAGATCCGCGACGATCCACGTCCCACGGCGATCGTGCCACGCAAAGATCGACGACAAATTCACTTCTTCAAAGGAGCGATCGAGAGCTTAGTCTTGTACCTCGAATTGAGGAATTGTGTAAATTTGAAGAAGATTTAATAAAGGTGATCATTACTATTAGTCTTGCTTTCTTTAGATTCTTGCATTATGAAATTCTTCATTCTTGATTCTTATATTTCCATGATGTGTGAATGAAATCTCTGCTTGTAAAGGAATTGAGAGAATCGGTAGATCTATTGATGATGAAATCATAAACTAATCTTAAGTCTTATGAGAATTGTGAACTTTAGGAAAAGAAATCATCGATGACCTAATTTGGAGCGATATCACATTCTTGATAATCTCGTTGCAAATTAAGGATCAAACGATTGATGATCTTCTTTACTAGAGGTTAGAATTAAATGATGATCAATGAAAAGACAAGAGATAGAAAAGGAGAAACCCTAGTTTCTTCAATAGATCCCTAATCTTCATTCATCATCATCGATCTAGCTACAATTCATCAATAGATAAGATTCGTAATTATGAGTATTCATCATTGCTACTAATTCGATCGATTCCTACAAGTTATTCTACAAATTCTTGATAATTCAAATTGATATTGGATACTTTTTCTTGATTTCTAATTCTTGATTTTCTTGAAATTGCAACTCAATTAAATCTCGAATTATTTTCTTGAATTTTCTTTTATATTTTCCTTTCAATCCATCTAAAGCAAGATCGAACAAATCCTCGCATCTCAGTGGATGATCTGTTCTCATTAACAAAACTACTTCGACACCGTTATTGATTGCGGTTATAAATTCTTTGGTTGTGATAACACTTTTCTTTTCATTCGAATCAATCACAAGAAAACAATACCAATCACGCGGCCAGCGGGACTTAAGTTGCAATCCTTGCCGTTGGGACTTGTGGACTTGAATTTCACCATCGCCGTGTTGTAGGCGACGTATTTAGTTTAAGGACATTATGGTCCATTTTTAGTTTAGGGACATCTCGATCCGGGGCCAACTTCGAGGCGAAGTTTTGCTAGATACTACTTATAGAGTTTGGACTCAGGAAGATAGCGAGCGGACACGAGCGTCGTCATCTATCATTAACCTGAGCCGTGACTTGTCAAGCATAGTATTTCTTAAAGAACTGGCCGTTTATTGGCCGGAAGGGTCTTTCGCCATGCATATCCATGAGAAAGTAGGCCCCACCTTGGTAGACCTTGTCTATGATATACAGACCTTCGTAGTTTGGCTCGAATTTCCCCCGGTTTGCACGGTTGGGAATCTTAGGTCTTTTGACAACTAGCATAAGTTCTCCTTGGCGGAACGTTCTTGGCCTAGTACTTTTTCATATAAGCGCATCATCCTTGCTTTGTAAGCTTTCAGTTTTTGCTGCGCTATGAGACGAGCTTCATCGAGGGCATCGAGCTCCTCAAGCCGAAAATAGGCATTTTCTTCATCTGTCAGCTCATATCGAACTGCTACTCGTACTGAGGGTAGATCTATCTCCAAAGGGAGTACCGCTTCCGTGCCGAATACCAACGCGAATGGCGTTGTATTCATGGCCGTTTTGAACGTGGTTCGATACGCCCAGAGAGCTTCATGTAGTCTCTCATACCAGTCCCTTTTATTTCTGGACACCGTTTTCTTTATGATCTTCGTCAAGGTCTTGTTGAAAGCTTCATCTTGGGGATTATAGACTGAAGAGTATCTCCAATTTATATTATACTGCTATGCGAAATGGCTGATCTTATGGCTTCTATAGGCCGGCCCATTATTCGAGATGATTCTTCACGGAGTGCCGAACCGATAGATGACATGTGCCCTGAAGAAATGGATGATGTTCTCCGTCTTCACCTCCCTTAGCGGTACTGCCTCTGCCCACTTAGAGAAGTAATCGGTTGTTGCCAATATGAACCAATGTCCCTTAGACGATGCTGGTTCGATGGGCCCGATTATATCGGTTCCCTACATTTCGAATGGCCAGCTAGCCAACGTCGGGTGCAGCGGATTTGGATGCTGGTGGATGAAGTCCCTATGAATTTGGCACGAGTGACACTGCATCGCATATTCGAAGCAATCCTGAATCATCGTGGGCCAATAGTAACCCATTCTCTTGATCTTCATCTTCATCTTTGGTCTGGCCTGATGAGAACCACAAAGTCCGTCGTGAGTTTCTTGAACGACCTTTTTTGCTTCTTCTGGTCCCAGGCATCTCAGCCACAAACAGTTGAACGATCTCTTATATAAAGTATCATTGACAAAGGCGAAGGATAGAGCTCGTTTCATGAGCTGATGTCTTGACGACGCGTTTTCGGGCGTTTGATGGGATTTGAAGTAGTCTATAAAGACTTCCCTCCAATCCTTAGCCTTTTCTTCATCTTCTAGTCGGGAGGCTGCTTGTTTGGTCGCTTCCTTTCCTTCAGACGGCTCCGGAGATATTTCTGCTGGCACGAGAATCCGATGGCTTTACACAATGATCTTTGCGTCATCGAGGTTTTCGTCGGCTAGTTCTTTAGCGAGCTTGGCTAATACATCCGCCTTGCTATTTTCTACACGCGGAATGCTTTCCAGAATGTAGGAGGGAATTTGGGTCAGCAGTTGCTGCACCCTTTCGCCATATTTTACCAACTCCGGTTTACATGTCTGATAGTCGCCATTTACTTAGTTAACGACTAGCTGGGAGTCTCCATATATGAGTAGGTTTTTGATTCCCATATCGACAGTGATCTCAAGACCCACTATCAAAGTTTCATACTCAGCCTCATTGTTTGTCCTCGGCTCTGTTAAGAAAAGGGCAAAACGCAGTATCCCTTCTTGCGGGGTTACGAAGATAAGGCTTATCTCAGCTTTGATTATGGGGGTGTTGTGCTTTCGCTTCTTCAAGGAAGACACTCCGTCGAAGTAAAGTTCACATTGGACATTATTTTCTTTCGTCTTCCCTTCGATTGTGTCGAACACGTGTCCGTCTGGCAATTCACAATCTAAAGGAGAATCGGCTGGTATCGGATGCTCAGCGAGAAAGTCGGCGATAGCCTGGCCTTTTACTGCCTTGAGGGGTCGATATATTATCGAGAACTCCATCAAGAGGAAGGCCCATTGGCAAGCCTTACTATTAGTATGGCTTTTGACATCAAATATTTGAGAGGATTCATATTTGATATGAGATGGAACTCATATGCCAAGACATAATGTCGAAGCTTCGTTATCGCGAAGATCAGTTCCAGGCAATGCTTTTCAATGGGGGAGTAGTTGTTTTCTACCCCAAGGAGAGCTCAACTCAAATAATAGAGAGCTCTCTCCTTCCCCTGGTCGTTCTCCTGTGCCCATAGCGCGCCTAAAGAACCTTCAAGGGCTGTTGTGTACAGGATGAGGGGCTTTCCCTTGACCGGAGCGGTCGGTACCGGTGGATTATGCAAATACAGCTTGATTTCGTCCAGTGCACTTTGGCATTTATGATCCCAAACGAATGGTGTCCCCTTCTTCATTATATGGCTGTAGGGGCGGCATTTTCCCGAGAGGCTAGCTATGAAACGCTGGATATACATAAGCTTTCTTTGGAGAGACCGCAGTTGTTTGAGAGTTCTTGGCGAGGGCATTTCCATAATCACCTTGATCTTTGATGGGTCTATTTCGATGCCTCGGTGTCATACGATGAATCCCAGGAATTTGCCCGAGGAGACTCCAAACGCGCATTTCAGAGGGTTCATCTTCAGATTATATTTCCGAAGAAGCTGGAACACTATTTTCAAATGCTTCCAGTGCTCCTCATACGATTTGCTTTTCACCACGAGGTCGTCGATATAACATTCGACAATCTCATGTAAGAGGTCATCAAAGATCTTTGTCATGGCCCTCTGGTAGGTAGCGCCTGCATTCTTCAAACCGAAAGGTATCACCTTATAGCAGAATATGCCTAGCGGAGTCCGGAAGGTGGTATGCTTTTGGTCTTTGGGGTGCATCTTTATTTGATTATAGCCTGAAGATCCATCTATAAAGTAGAAGACCTCATGAGTGGACATGTTATCGATCATCAGCTCGGTAACCGGTATGGGGAATTCATCCTTTGGACAAGCTTTGCTGAGGTCCCGAAAGTCTACGCAAATGCGTACTGTCCCATTTTTCTTCATCACTGGGACAATGTTGGCGATCTAGTCAGGATATTGAACTTCTTCGATGAACCCGGAGTTGATTAGTTTCTTGACTTCGGCATTGATGCTCATCTCGAGTTCGAGCCACATTCTTCTTGGAGCCTGTTTGACTGGCTTGACGTTCGGTGATATCGCCAGTTTATGCACAGCTGTTTTTGGATCTAATCCCGGCATCTCGGAATAGTTCCACGTGAAGCAGTCTTTATACTGCATAAGCACGTCCTTTAGCGTGGCCGCCTGCTTTTCAGACAGCAACTCACTGACGAACGTTGGTCTCGGCTCATTTTCCGTCTCCAAGTTGATTTTTCTCAGGTTGTCCGCTGTGGTGTGTATCCCATCTTCCAGCTCTTTTGGCACCGGTGGAAATTCTAAAACCACCTCGTCCTCATCCTCATTTGCGAAGCACCCGGTAAGGTCGTCCATATTCTCGTGCTCTCATTCTTTTGATAGTGTTATCACATGGCAGGTACGAGCTCGTTTCCAAGCTCGATGCTGATCTGGACTTTCCCTCGCAGTGTAGGTTGCTCTTGGCTCATGGTTTCGTGGTGGGGCTACCCTCCAACTGTCGGATAGAGCAAACCTGCCTTGCTGATAATGGTCTTCGAACCGGTCTTTGAAGGTAAAGAAGTCTTCAAGAGGATGTCCTATTGCTCGGTGGTAGGAGAAATAAGCCGGATGATGGACCTCATTTATTTGCTCGGGATGCCTAGACTCCAGGAGTGTCATCATTTGATACTTCATGACAAGGTTGAATATTTTCCTTTTCTTGTCTTGAGGGAAAGAGTATTCCCGACCCATCTTCTTCATAATTGACGGATTCCAGCCGACTTTTTCTCGATTGTGTGGCTTCTTAGATCCGCTTCGCTGTTTTTGAATGTCATTTCCATTCTTCACCTTGTTGTTGTCTCTATGTCGGGATTTTTTCTTGCCATGAGAGTGCACAGCGGGCTGAGGGTGAAGGGCATCATAGTCTTCTCTTTCCGTAGCCTGCTGAATGAGACGTTGCATCCTGGATTTCTCGTAAATGGCCATTTCACTACTGTGGTCATTCCGAAATTTTTGACCTGCTTCCCTTATTAGCTTATCAATCTGTTCTTCGAATGACGGACTTGGAGTTCTTACGGCGGGATTTCGCCCTGGTTCAATATCAGGGCTATCTAGAAGAGTATTCCCTTCTCCACCGGAGTCGTTTATAACACAGCAGCCGTGGAACCGCTCCCATTTCTTGGACCGAACGTATCCAAGCCCGATCTCTCTATCCTCCCATTAGGAATCTTTTGCAGAGTCCCGAGGATGTCCCAAATCTTGATGTAGAACCGGGGTTGTCGCGCGGTTTGCTTGAAGGGTACGCCTTCGCAACTTAAGAGCCTTTTCAATCTCTCTGCATAATATCTGGGCAGACGGATTGGTTAAACCTTGTCAAACGCAAGTTCGGCACCATGCCAGACTTCTTTATCTACTTTGGTCTCCATAGATTGGTAGAAGAGGATCGCCTTTCCATCACTTCGTCTAGGAGGAACGTAGAAGGTCTGCTGATCTTGCACGCCGTATGTATCGAGCGCATCAAGTTCCCTATAATGCTGTTGCGGGACCATGGTGATTTGTAAACTGTGATCAGCTTCAGCGAAGGTCTGTATTGACGAGCGGATGGAGAACACTTCGTTGGCATCGTCCTCAAAGTCACTGCCAAAGACCAAAATAGGAGTAGATGGTCCTGGCCTGCTGCCTTGGGATTGCCCCTAGTAGACTATTTCTTCATCTTCCTCTGTATCTCTCGCAAAGATCGGGATACCGGCGACGGCTTTTTGTTTATCCTCCGGTTTATGACATCTTTCCGTGTCTTCGAAGTCTGGCAGGAAGTACTTGGCGTCTTCATATTTGCGAACTTCATTTACGGAGAATGGATTTAGCTCTCTTGTAACTGTGTACTCGAGGTCGTCTTTGAAGTACTTCATATACTGGTGTTATGTAGAAGGAATGATGTTGTACTCATATAACCAAGGCCGGCCGAGCAGAGCGTTGTAGCAAGTCTTGGCGTCAATGCATGAAATTTGATGTCAGTGACGAGCATCCCAAAGCGTAATATCAATATTACGGACCCCAGCATCCGTGATGACTGCGAGTCGAATTCGGAAATGGTTATTTTGTCCTGAGCCAGGTGCTGAACGTTCATGCAGATCTCCTTCAGCACCTTCATGTTGAGAAGGTTGATAGAGGACCCATTGTCGACTAGGATCTTCCCTATCTTAATGTCATGGCAGTACCCGATTACATATAGAGAACGGTTGTGCTCGCACGTTCTGATGAGGAGATCATCATCGCCGAATGTGATGTCAACTGTATGAACCTCTGCCAGCTCATTCTTCATCTTTTCTTCCGCAAAGAAAGCTTGGAACTGATCAGGCTCTTGTAGTCCCTTAATTAGAGAATTTCGTGCCTCTTTGGACAGTAGGAGAGGATCCAATATGCTCAGTTGCGAAGGTATCTTCCTCAGATGTGAAAGGACATTATAATCCATCTTGTTTTTCTTAGGCAGGTCCTTGGCCGCGAGCTCTTTGACGACTCCATCATCGAGGGCAATATCCGCAGGGACTTTTTCCATCCCCTTGTCTCTTTTGCTAGAACCTTTGTTTGTCGGCCCGAGGTTCTTTTCATGCAATGTACGGTTATGCAGCTGAATGTTCTCACATTTCTCCGCCTCTTCTTCTTTTCCAGAGGTGGATTCTTTGAAGAGAGGGCCGAGGGTTATTTCTTCCTCAGAATCGCTTCCTAATATGAGAACTTGAGTTTTCCTTTTTTTCGAAATGGTATCAACCATATGACAGTTGCCAGCTGTTCCTTCATGCTCGTCTGTCGTGCCTCTTTGTTGTCGATGGGCTTCACGCTTCATCCGTTTGAAGTGTTATCGATGGGCAACGTATCCTTTCCACCACTTCTTGAAGGCATTGCACTCTTCGGTGGGGTGTGTGACCCTTCGATGGTATAAGCAGTAATTCGGATGTACATCCGCTTCGTCGAGGCACGTACTTCCTAAAATATCTCCTTTGAAAGGTGGCAGCTTCATTCCTGACAGGGCTTTGGCGAACCGTTTCCCCGTCTTAAAACAGCTTTTGTCTGCCGCGGGTGTACATCGATCTGGTTGGAGTACTTTGTGACTCTTCCTCGCCGCAGCTTCTTCATCATGACGTCGACGCTTGGCCTTTTCGTATATGGCCATTTCACGCTCTCGGTTAGCTTTGCTCTTTTAAAGGCCTTCGTTTAGCAGCCTGTCAATCTAGTCGTCTGACGGCTCCAGGGAATTTTGCACCGGTCTTGCCCCTACCTTCTCTGCGCCATTTTCTGACTCCCAGGGGGTCTCTTTGTTTTTTAACGATGAATGAGAGACCTTGTGGAAACTTTCTACATAATTCTCAGGTTCTTCTGAAGAGTCGTTTCCTTCATCAATGTCACTGTCTCCATTCTCAAGGATATGGTTGAGAAACTCTTCGAGAATGACTGTGATCCGCACCTTCTGGTTGTACTCCTCCAGTGCGTCAATGTATTTTTGCAGGTCCGTGTGACTGTCATCAGGCTGTACGGGCTTCTTGGTCTTCTTCTTTTTCTTCGATGATTTTGAAGGCTTGACCAAGGTGTTTTGCCCATCGTTACTAGCTTTCGGTGTTAAGCGCGGTTTAAGCATCCCCTCAATGATCTCGGGCTCCAGCGGGCTTTTCCATTTGATCGCCGGACATACTTGAAGATCCTTCAGCATTCTTTTAGTTTTGGCTGAAAGGACAACTTCCCACGGAGCTTTTTCTATAAATGAGCATGATGCCCCCAGCGTATCCACCTTTTAGGAGCGTGCTGCTGTGACGGGTTTACCTTCCATTTTTCGGGCAGCGCAAACTTACGTTGTTGGTACTGGTCCTCAACCCAGTTTTTAAAGATGTAGCAATCTTCGATTGGGTGGCTCATTACTCTGTGGTAGGGGCAGTAGTCGGGACTGTTGACATCACCACGCTACAGCGGGCGTCTTGGATCCGGCAGAGTGATGAGCCTGTTGCGCACCGCCAGTTCAAACAGTCTCCTCATTTTATCCCGGGAAAACGTGTAAGGACGTCTCAACTTCTCTTCGAGAGATCGGCGTGCGTTGCTTTGGCAAGCAACCGGTTTCGGGTCGCTCGGCTGTTGTTGAGTATTGGCAACAAAGGCCGCTTTCCCTTTGCCCTTTATATTTTGAGGATCCGTTTTTGAAAAGGACGGCCCATGGCCCATCTGATCCATTTGGGCCAGCTTGTCGATCAATGCCTGGAAAGTGGTCGGCTTGAAGAACATCATAAACTGAGATATAGTTGCCTGAGGATCGAGGCTTCCTCCGAACATGCTCACGGCAGGAGCTTCTTCGATGCGTTGTTCGCATTTTGACCATAGGTTCTGCCGCTGAATTACATATTTAACCCAGGTCTCTCCTTGTTCACCCTAGCATTGATTAATGTCGTGATCTGGGTGCGCTCGCTTGCGCTTGCGAACCGCTATGTGAATAGTAATTCCATCTCCGTAAATGTTTTGACGAAGTTGTTTGTGAGCTCCGAGTACCATTCAAACGCCGTCTCGGACAAGATGCCAACAAACTGGCGAAGCAGCAGTTTGTCGTCGCCTCCAGTATTACCGCACAAAGCTCTGAATTGAGCAACGTGCTGGTGTGGATTGCACATCCCTTTATACACATGGAACTTAGGGATCGTATATCCTGGCGAGTACTTGATTTGATCGTACCAACCTGGATAAGGTCACCCAGTTCTGACGACTTGGCCTTCCACTTCACTCGCTTGATAAGCTCGTATTTGTTGAGCTGTGTAGTCATCAAGGGCAGCCTTGGAAATTGTCTCTTCTTGGGCTGCTGAGACAGCCGGAGGAGGGTTTGACGTTTCCCCTCTATCGTCTTCGATTATTATCGGAGGGTCTTCGGCTGGAGGTTCCGGCTGGATCATCATCCTATCCATGTCTTGGAACAGAAGCGCCATCTATTTTATATTAGCGACATGTTCTGCGGCCTCCTTATCCTTCCTTTCCAGCACTATTCGCAAGAACTCGGTGTCAGTCTCTTGTTCCTGGCGCTGCTCATACATTGATTCCCGCCTTTCTTTCTGCCCGGTGAGTGCTGACATTTTCATCAGCATTTCTTGGAGCTTTTGCTGCTGCTCCTGAGCTTTCGTCAACGACCGAGTTTATGGTCGATGACCCATGGAAGTATGGCTTTCCTCTTTCCCGGAAGCCTTGTACACCGTGTGCACGATCATTCCCCCAGACTTGGGGAGTTTGGATCCATCACCTTTGGGATTTACAGCCGGTGGTGGGAGATTCTCAGGCCTTCTCTTTTTGTGGGAGGCCGAAGTTGGAGGGGCTGTTGCAACAGGCACCCATGTGGACGAGGCCTTCCGTTGTATGCCGGAGGGATGGTCCTCCTCCTGCCGAGTCTTCTTTTTCTCTAGTTGGCGAGAGTAACTTTTATTAATTACATAGTCTTGTACTTTCTGCCAGACCCTGTGGATTTTGGAGGACAGCAGCTGAGGGGGCTGCTCCGGCTTTACCTGTGTCATGTTTTCAGAAGACTGAGGAGACTTCTTCAATACGGCGTTTGGGGAGTTCTTTCGCACCTTCCTGAGCAGATCGAAGTTGTTCCCAGTTGGAACAGAAGCATTGATTTCCACCATTGGAGCTGGTGGGGTAAGTCTAGAGGGGGAGTTGCCCCCAGCATTCCTCACTCGGTGTCAGTGGCGACGTCGAGCATGCCTTGCCAATAGGATTGCCTCAGTTATGGGAATGGCTTCGTTATGCCCCCTGCTCTGATGAAGGGCTACTGCTGGTGCCAGCCTGTTGAAGACCGACGTCCGTTGAGAGCGAACGGTCAATCTTTCAAAGGCCGACTATCTGGTAGGGAAAGCATTTTTGAAGACTTCACCCGTAGCAGGAGTCGGAACCGCCAGTCTTGCTAAGACCGATCCTTTAGTAGGAGAAGCCCCTTTGACGACTTCGTCTGCCGGAACTGGAATGGATATCCTCTTCGAGATAACCCCTTCAGTTATTGTGAGCCTCTTTGCAGGCCCACTGAAGCTTTGGCTCAGTCTATTGAAGACTGAGGTGGAAGACTTGGACGACCTGTTGAGAGGGGCCGCGGTGGCTGCAAGTCGATCGAAAACCGACTTCTTTGGAGCTTCCTATGATGGAACCGAGGCGCTGAAGCTCGCTGGCGGGATCATGGTCCCAAAGAACAGTCCGGTGGTGGCTTGAGTCACCTGCTCCACTGGCATTACAAAGATGGAGGCCGCTTGGGGCCCATAAGTCACTCCTCTGGCAGAAACGGAGTGAGAGGTGTTGTTCCAGGTGCAGTTGGAAGCCATTGATCTACTTTTCTCTGCACAGGAGCAAGACGCCAAATCTTAGTACCTCGAATCCAGGGGCAACCAAACTAAACCATGATTTGTTCACGAACACGACACATGAAGTGTGGAGTGGAAAGAGTAAAAGGTCCCACCGGACGTGCCAGAATCTGTTTACCGTCAAAAACGGAGACGGACCGGGATGGTTCGTCTTGCCTGAATTTGGGGGCAGATGGTATTTGGATTTATCCTTCCACTTCTCCGAAGATGCCAAGTTTATTTATGGCATCGTGTATCGGAGGTTTGGATGGATGCGGCCGTTGTAGCAGACTTCGTCAGATTCCCCCTTATTTGCGAGGGGTTTTTGATTGTGGGGACGCTCTTCCCTGCAGGCACAAGCCCCTGTAGTTAATTACGTTACCGCATCGTGATAATCACTTTCACCTGCTCCAGAGGTTCACTTCGTGTCGTGTGTGTTTGTTTTATATTTGGTTGCCCATGGATTGTATACAGAGACTAATTTATGTTGTCTCCCGTAGAGCGTGGATTAGTCCAAATCTGTATATTCTTAGATTTGGGTTTGGTTTGATTTAAGGATCATTATGCTTGTTCGAGATTAAGATCAACTTAAATATTTTTTAAGGATACGTTAGTCCAATTTTAGAGTAAGATCTACTTAACAAAGTTTTAGGATCATTCAGATCCAACAAGAGAGCATTTGGGCTCTATTGTTGTAGTTTAAGGACGTTTCGGTCCGTTGTTAGTTTAAGCACATTACAGTTCGTATTGGGATGTACTCATCGATTTGGGAGCGCACCAAAGAGTTGTTGGTTATCGGGACCCACCACCTCTCTGAAAACGTTTAAGGATTACAACGACATGTATCAGAGGTGTGGAGAGATGTACCCTTGAACCAATTTCCGAATTGAGGGGAGATGTGAAATGAATATCCGTCGGAAGATCAGTAGTCATGTTTGGGACTCAGACCAATTTGGAAAATAATGAGTACATGGGCTCGGTTGATCTGAATTTGGGATCTGGTCAACTTGGGTTCAGCCCACTCAGTCTTTGTCATTTCATTTAACTAAAGTGCTAAACACTTCCTGAGGCCCAGTCTCCTTTCTGTGCAAATAATACTGCGCATTTATATAGGTTCTGACACTCATACTTTACTTTACTTCACTTTTTTTGTTTTTTTATTAAGCGTTAAACACTCTATATGGCGCCCATGTGCGGAGCACGTGAGGCACTTGGAGCCGAGCGCCAACCATTGAGTGCTAGGCACTTCTTATTAAGTAGCGCCCACATGAGGGGTACGTGAGGCGCTTGGTGCTGAGCGCCAACCACTGAGTGCTAGGCACTCTTTATTGAGTAGCGCTCATGTGAGGGGCATGTGAGGCACTTGGCTCTGAGCGCCAACCACCAAGTGCTAAGAACTCATTATTGAGTAGCGCCCATGTGAGGGGCTTGGCGCTGAGCGCCAACCACTGAGTGCTAGGCACTCTTTATTGAGTAGCGCCTATGTGAGGAGCACGTGAGACGCTTGTCGCTAGGTTTTCTTCGTATATTCTGTTCTGAAGAGTTCAATTCTCTGTTCTTTTCTGGATCTTCGATCCCCAAGAACAAGTTCAACCCAATAGGAATTAAATCCTCATTTGTGGGAGACTTGTCTCATGGATCTCAAATCCAGAGAAAGAACTAAGTTCTTTTATAAGGTTTAAACTCTTGGATATGCAGATGAGATGCTCCGATCTCTATTATTTTTATTTACCTCGAAGAGAGGTGTTCTTCTCTCTTCCCTCTTAGAGCTTTCTTCTTGCTTACTCTTTTTTTTAAGTTTGAAGCTTATGGGGGGTTCCTCTGTACAATACATGAAGTCTTGGATCCTTTTTATAGTAGAGGAAAGTTTGTTGATTTAGTTAAATAAATCTCTCATTGAGAGATCTTTAATTGATTTGGGGATTTTATCCACCATTGGATTTTTGATCCAAGGACTTCTGTTTTACAGAAGATTCTTTCTTGTTTTTAACAAGATTAGGAAAATATTTTCCCATACAGAATTTATTCTGCAGATAGGTGAATTTTAATCACCATTGGATTTCTAATCTAACGGTGCTCTGTTTTACAGAGAGTAATCTTTCTTGTTTAGAAAGATTTGAGAAATATTTCCTCAGCGGAATTTAATTCTGCATTTTGATGATTTATCACCTCCGTTGGATCTTTGACCCAACGGCTCTGTCTAACAGAGAGCTTTTAGTTCTGGCGATGGCGCCCTCATGCGAGGCACGTGATGCGATGCCTCAGAGTTTTTAACTCTTGGCGCTGGCGCCCTCGTGCAAGGCACGTGAGGCGCCGCCTCAGAGTTTTTAAATCTTGGCGCTACCTTTCAAATTTTGAATAGAGCTTTGCTCTTTTATTAGGGAAACACGCTGCCCCAAGGCCTATTTGACCACACTTCCGCTGCCATTTGGTGGGACTGAGCTTCCAAATTTCTCATAGCTTCTTCTTTCGATATTTGGAGGTCCTTCTGATAAAAAAAATTCTGAAAATATATCTTAGTCTCTGTCGTTGCGAGATTCTTCGATTTGCTCCTAATATTCGGCAGATTTGGTTTGGTAAATCGATTTGCTTTGGATCTCCTACTTATATTTCAGACCTGAGCTAATCTTTTATAATACTTACACAATATCTCAAATCATCTTGTTAGTAGCATTTGTTTTATTTAAGATATTATTCCAACCAATTATATTATATGATATCTTAAGAATATTGGGTAGGAATATTTGATATGATATGCCTATTTTAATATGAATATTTTGTTTAAATATTATATGCATATATTTTCCCTAATTATATTAATTATAAATGAAGAAACATATGATAATAATCTTTTTACAAATAAACACATATATGTTCTTTATTTACAATTAACACCTTTTAGTAACTAATAATAGTAGGGAAAATGTCCATACAAATATTGTAACATTTCAAAACAATAAAATATTATTTTTGGGGAATTTTTATAATTTAATAATAAAATAGTGAATATTTTAATAAGGCGGTATGATTAAATACCGATAAATTGGGAAAAAAATTGAAAAATTATAGAAATTATTAAAAGAGGGTGTTTTATGTGAATTATGCAAATTTTAAGTTTTTTTGATTAATTATATGCTAATCGCGATTAAAAATCGCTAATCGGACTTTAAGCGTGTTTTGTGCACATGTCATTATTTTTCACACTTGTTACATTTCCTATATGATTTGGGGTGTATGGTATTTGTTTTGGGTTATTATTGAGGAGAGAAGGAAATTAGAAAAGAATAGAATAATAGGTATGGGTGAGAGAGAGAAAGGTGAGGGTTTACCTTTGATCTAGTCTTGAGCCATTCCCCCACCATTATCTCACTCATTTCCTCTCCCCTCTCTTCATCTTGCTGCTGCTGCTTCCCCTCTCCTTCTCCTCCATTTTCAACCCCCAAAACACCATGAAAAACAACTCAAAACCCAAGTCCCATTTCATAAAAAAGGTGCACAAGCCCTCTAGCTACCTTATGGACCAAGAAAAATTCGATTTTGGCCCTGTAGAGGATTCGTGGGAGCTAAATGAGGTAAACCCTTTTCATAATTAGTGTAGTGTTTCTAGTGCTTAAGCCTCATTTCAGGTTTAATATCGTTTTGGCGAAGTTTGGTGCACTTTGGAAAACCCTAGAGAGGGTTAGGGTTAAATTGAATCGTGTTCGTGTAATTAAGCCTTAGTGGTTACCCTTAAACCCTCCTTGGTGTTATGAACCCAGATCCAACACAATACCAAACCTGGAACTAAAAACAGAACTTTGCAATGTCGGTTTGTGAACTTTGAGTGTGCAGGCAAATCTGGAATGAACTGGGATTTTTACTGGAAAAATAAACAACTTCAGGAGCTTAGAATTGACCCTAGGAATACACCCTGAGAGCACGAACCCCAGAGGAGTCCCCAGGGCCGGCGAGGCCGGTTTGGCATAAAAAAGGGCTCGGCCATTTGGTGAGGGTGTGGGTCCAAGTTTCTTCTATAAGTCACATGTACCCTATGTATCAGCCTAGTGTTGTTTGCTCGCATGGTTTTCACCATCATCCAAATCTGGGACCAATTTCCTACAATGTAGTATCATGACGTTTCCACGACTTAAACTTTAGATACCAAATCTTGGTTTTTGTGTTAGATTGGTAGCCCCCAGGGAATCTGGAGTGACCCTCGACACTTACAGGAAAAACTAGCAAGACCATTACCCTATATTGACTACCAGGAGACTACCCTACAAACATGACTCCCTAACTCCCTACCAAGGCCGGCGTCGCTGGAATTTTAGGGTAAGGTGCCGGCCACCTTGTGGATTCAGGAGTCCTGGTTGCTTTCATAGCTCATTTACTCTTTGTACATCACTCCAGTATTGTTTTGGAACATTGGTTGCACCTCAATCAAAATCTGGGACTGAATGCATGTGTTGCTATTTTGATTCGAGTTATGGTTTTGGGTATTTTGAATTCTAGATTTGCGTATTTGTATTTTGCCTCGATCACTTGACGTTTATACGACGATATCGAGAGTTGTTTGATGGTTTTGAAAGCGTAGACCATAGGTTCTAACCTATAGGCTTTTAAGCGTATCGTTTTGGTTTTCGTGTGTCATTTTGGTTTCGGTTTGGGTTTAATGTGATGCGATACGTGTGACATGTAAGTACCCCCACGGTGATTCGAGACGATGAAGAAGATGGTGGCGACATCGACATCGGCAAGCAAGATCAAGGTGAGTAGATTATATCTACGGGGGAAGTCGGGTGGATGGCGTATATCACCCCCGCAGTTCGATACTTAGTATACTAGATATATACTATATGTATATGTATGATAGCGTTATGTGTGACTTGGATATTCTAGATGTGATTAGGTGTACTATGGATTGATTAGGGTTTAGAAGTAAACTATTATAGTTTCCTAGTTGCGAACCCTAGAATAAGTTTACACCCACACGCATGCACATGCTTATCTGTTATACTTATACCTGGATGATGAGGATAGTGGATGATATTTGGAGATGAGTCGATGAGATTGGGCATAGTGCCATGAGATCGGTGATATGATATAGCTCGTATTTGGGATATGATATGAGGTTTTAGCGGGCCTTTGGACGTGTGTTTTACGCACGCATTTATATTTATATAGATGGTATCGATTTGTACTGGACTTAGATCAGTACCCCAGATCATGAGATATAATGATAAGGATACCAGATAATTGATGAGATGAATGTGATATTGACCCGTACCCAGCTTTTGGAATGTCGTACGATGATTTACCGTATGAGCTTTATATTGATGATAGATCCGCACTCATGACTCGAGGATGTCATATGATATTGTATCGTATGCGGTACCTTTGAGGCGGGATCACTGACTATTATATCTATATATATATATATATATATATATATATATATATATATAGACTCAGATTTAGGTGGCTTCCATACCCCTCCCGATTGACTTGTTAGTTAGAGCTGTAGTTTTCCTAGTAGATGTTAGGCTAGGCCGATGTCATACCTATTTCAAAACTAACGAATCGGGAGTATTTTAAAGGCAGGTAAAAGGATTCTACGGATATTTTCAAAAGACGCATCTTTTCTTAAAAACACCGTAGCCCTTATTTTCCTAAAAACCCCGATTCGTCTTCTTTCAAATGGTAAAACGGTATGACATAGATACATTGATGTAGATACTGCACTGTTGTGTTTATTACTCATCTGCCGCATATTCTTGCTTTTCGCATCGCATTGCATGTTAAATATGTTTATTGTTATATTAAAACCATGCTGATAGGACACCAGCACCATTATCGATGATGCATATGTTCTACGTACACCTGCTTGCCGGCTCACACACTTCATCATCGATAATTGCCATGTCACTACACTGTAGGACTGTTGCATTCAGGATATGATCCCTTGCATGGCATACTTGTGCACACACACATATTGTACACTCATACTTGTGTACTTATATATTGTACACTCATACTTGTGTACAAGCATATTGAACACTCATACTTGTGTACTTACATATTGTACACTCCTACTTGTGTACTTACATATTGTACACTCATACTTGTGCACACACATATTGTACACTCATACTTGTGTACTTACATATTGTACACTCATACTTGTGCACACACATATTGTACACTCATACTTTTGTACTTACATATTGTACACTCATACTTGTGCACCTACCTATTGTACACTCATGCTTGTATACATACGTAATTGCACATACATAGATGATTCTGGCTTGATTTGGAGATTTGGGAACCGCAAGATACTCTTTAAAACCGATTCATTTTAAAAGAGCGGTTTCCCCCAATATGTGCATATTACTATTCCATGTTGCATGATATACTGATATGCTTACATTTCTTTTACATGTCGCATACATCATGCTTTATGATTATACGCATTGAGATATGTTGTTTCAATGATATTTCTGGATTTGGGAACCATGGGTATTTCAAAGAGAGTACGTATTGTTTTAAAAACCCGATTACCCTTGATATGATATTTCAGAGCGTCCACCATGTGTTTTCTTGGTTCTGAGAGCGACATGTGAAATCCGATTCGAGGAGAGGTAGGCACCGTTTGCGGGTACATGGTGGACCCGGTGAGGTACCCCGGTGCAAGAAGACTCGTATATGTTAGACGGCGAGCCTGGCAGGGGAGTACTACCTACCGGTGATTGTTTTTTAGCTCGGTGGATATCTGGGGGATACTGACCGGAGTTGAGAGATGAGATGGGCCGATCCGGACTGACGGAGCTTTATGTATATGAGGATTTACATGCCGATGCTAGGCACAGGTTTCATGATGTTTTCGAGTGTCGATTCTTGACACTCAGGTTCCATGATTTTGATATGTCGCGAGCGACACATGTTTATTTACATCATCATACTTCCATGCAAATGCTTATGATATTTACATGCATGATGCTTATTGTCATTGGGTGACACGTGGACGATTTCCACATACATATAGTTGACATTGATGACATTGATCACATAGTTGGATGTGATCCATACATTCATAGACTTCATGATATAGCTGACACTGATTTTATTGAGCATACCTCATATTATGATATGTTGCTACCTGAGGCACTGACACGAGCACTTGGTACTACACTTATATATAGATATTTACCTTGGCCACCCTTTTATGCTTCAGACTTATTCATTTGAGATTTATATATATATTTGATCGTATTGACCTAGGATTGAATCATACATACGATTTCTGCTCTGTGATGTTTTCTATTCATGAGTTGGCAACTCACCCCGTTGTGCCACAGTTCTTGCAGGTTTTGCCGTACAAGTTCCATTGCGGCTTTCTGGCACACTGCTTCCCTTACGGGTGATTTGCTTTGGTAGGTGGGTTCTTTTGCATCAGAACCACCATTGTATATGTATAATTCAGTTGTATCTAGAGATTCCATCAACCAAACTTGTATATTGTTTCAGACTTAGAAAACCAGTTATTTATTATTTCGACCTTAGAGTCGCGCGTTGTAGTATTATGGTTTTCATGCTGATTTTGAGTTTCCTTTTTGAGTTTTGATCCTCGCCCTTAGGCGTTGTATATTATACTGCTTGCGTGGTTGTGACCGTCAATTGACGAAGAGCTAGCTCCCGCTTGGGGATGCCTTTTTCCATCGTATATATATTATTCATGTTGTACCCCGTTTGGGGCCAGTTTTTACAAAGGAAACTCTATCGAAATTTTCAGAAAAGACTATAAATTTTTAAAATGCATATTCGGCTTATTTATTTAAAAACCTTGTTTTTAAAACATGTTTTCCTTACTTCTTAAAAACTAGTTTTCTTTATTTACTCCTTAAAATGGTTTTAGATTTCTGGGCTTTTGGCTTACTTGAATTAGATGAGTTCCTATAGACTTCATATGATTCAAGGGCCAGTCACGTGCTGTTTCGGGTCGTGACAAATATACAATAAATTTGACTTATCATGTACCTTGGACTGAGTATACCCCTCTTACCAAAACGTATCACTCCTCTGTTCGAAGAGATCTTCAAAAACACATGCTCTTCGGATTGGAACTCTAGATGTCGACGCTTTGCATCTGCCCGATGCTTCTATCGGTCCTGTGTTATGCGTATCATTTCCCTGATCATGCGAACTACATCCACAGTTGCCACGATCATCTCTGGTCCAAGGAGTTCATGATCTCCAATATCGTCCCAACTCAGCGTGGAACGACACTTTCGTCCGTACCATGCTACGAATGGTGTCATCCCAATACTTGCCTGGTAGCTGTTGTTATATGAAAACTCCACAAGGTGTAGGTGATCTTCCCATGAACCTCCGAAATCTAGCATCTAGGCTCTCAGCATGTCTTCCAGGATCTGAATAATTCGCTTGGACTGTCCGTCTGTTTGTGGATGATACGTCGTGCTGAAATTCAGACTCGTTCCCAGGCTAGCTTGCAGACTCTGTCAAAACTGTGATCAGAATCTCGCATCAAGATCGGAGACGATGCAGACATGTACCCCATGTAATCTCACAATCTCCTACATGAGTTTATGGGTATCAAGACAAGTATGGTATACCTTGAAGGTTTAAATCTTACTTTAGATTTCTAATCACCTCTTTGTACTTTCTTGCCAACGTCTCGGTTAACTGGCCAACCCTGAATGGGATGAAGTGAGCTGACTTGGTGAGTCGATCCACAATAACCCAAATTGCATCGTTGCCCTTCATGTTGCGAGGGAGAGCAGTCACGAACTCCATGGTAATGCGCTGCCATTTCTATTATGGGATTGGTAACGGCTGAAGTAGACCAGCAGTTCTATGATGTTTAGCCATCACTTGCTGACATACTAAACATTTTTCTACGCTCTTTGCTACTTCTCACTTCATTCTATTCCACCAATAGTGTTGTCGTAGATCCTTGTACATTTTCGTGCCGCCAAGGTGTATAGAATAAGGAGAGCTGTGAGCTTCTTTCATCAACTCTTCTCGAATATGGCCAACTGGCACGCATAAACGACTCCCATACCGTAAGGATCCTTCTTCGTAAATGATGAAGTAATTTTGAAAACCATTTTCTACTTGTTCTTGGATCTTTTGTAGCTTGGTATCATTTGCTTGAGCTGCCTTGATCTGATTGAAAAGAATGGACTGGACTTGTAAGTTCATCAATGATGAAGCGTTGCCTGGCATAACTATTTCAATCTCCAATCCGTTCAGTTCTTGTTGTAGTCTCCACTGAGCGGTGAGATTCATTGTTAAAGGTTGGCGACTAAGTGCATCAGGAACTACGTTCACCTTTCCAGGATGATATTGTAGATTGATGTCGAAATCCGCCATGAGTTTTAGCCATCTTCTTTGCCACATGTTGAGTTACTTCTGAGTAAATATATACTTCAGACTTTTTTGGTCGGTGTATATATCCACTTACTCTCCCAATAAGTAGTGACGCCAAATCTTGAGTGTGAAGATGACAGCTGCCAATTCTAGATCATGTGTTAGATAGTTGCATTAATGAACTTGATGCAAAAGCTACAATTTTTCCATGTTGTTGTAGAACACATCGTAATATTTTACCAAACGCATCACAATGCACATCGAATCTGCCAGATTGATATGGTATTACAAGATTAGGTGTAGAGCTTAATCTCGACTTGAGTTATACAAAAGCCTTCTCATATGCTTCTGACCACACGAATGCTTCGTCTTTATGTGTGAGCTTGGTCAGGGGTGATGCAATTTTTGAAAATCCTTCGATGCAGTATCTGTAATATCCTGCTAAGCCCTAAAAACTTCTTATATCTTTGACTGACCTTGGTGTCGGCCATTCGCTGACAGCTGACATCTTAGCTGGATCCACCGAGATTCCTTCGCCTGAAACGGTGTGTCCGAGAAATCCGACTTGATCTGGCCAAAATTCACACTTATTGTACTTGGCGTAGAGTTAATGTCGTCGTAATATCTCCAGGACAATACATAAGTATTCGGCATGCTCTTTCTGATTCTTTGAATACACCAGGATGTCTTCGATGAAGATAATAACAAACCTGTCTAAGTACTCTTAGAAAACTTGGTTCATCGGGTTCATAAAAATGGCAGGTGCATTGGTCACTCCAAATAGCATTACGAGATATTCATAATAGCCATAACGAGTCCTAAACGCCGTCTTTGGAATTTTGGACTCCTTGACCCTCACCTGATGATAACCCGAACGAAGATCTAACTTTGAGAATACACAAGATCCACTTAACTGATTGAAAAGGTCATCGATGCGAGGTACTGGATACTTGTTCTTAATCGTTACTTCATTGAGAGCTCGATAATCTACGCACATCTAGGTACCTTCCTTTTCTTTACCAACAACACCGGAGATCCCCAACTTGAGGTACTGGGTCTGATCCAACCTTTCTTCAGGAGTTCGTCTAACTGAATACGGATCTCCTTCAATCCTTTCGGACTTAATCGGTATGGAGCTTTTATTATTGGCTATGCACCGGGTTGCAAATCAATACTGAATTCAATAGCTCGATCGGGAGGCAAACCTGATATATCTTCAAGGAAAACATTCTCGAACTCTTTAACGGCGTCTGGCTTCAATCCTCCTGCTTGCAACGCTGCAATCTCTGCCTTATTTGGTTTTTCTCGGTAGATGCTCGACTCCAAAGTCCGGTCTCCGCTTTTGAAATAGAACACTGGGTGATCTGGTATTTCAAACACTATCCTCCTTTGGCGACAGTCGATGGTAGCGAAGAAAGTTCCCAGCCAGTCCATTCCTAAGACTACGTCGAAATTCGGTATGTCCAGTCCTTAAAGTCCGCATAGAATTCTCGAATGCAGACAACCACTGGACACAGATCGTATCCCAAGGTTGCCTTTAGAACGTTGTACCCTGAACTGACATTCCAGCTGGATACGAGCGGCTTAACTGGGATCGCATGAGTTCTTATGAACTGTTGTGACATGAAGCAATGCGATTCCCTAGTGTCGAAGAGCGTGAGTGTAGGTAGGGTGGATACTAAGATTGAAGCCAGAGGTTATACCTAAACCTATCCAACTGAATACGGATCTTCTTCAATTCCTCCGGACTTAATCGATATGGAGCTTTTATTACCGGCTGTGCACTGGGTTGCAAATCAATACTGAATTCAAGAGCTTGATCGGAGGCAAACCTGATATATATCTTCAAGGAAAACATTCTCGAACTCTCTAATGACCTCTGGCTTCAATCCTTCCGCTTACAACGCGTGTGATAGGTTTAGGTATAACCAATATAAGATGGTTAAGAATTGAAAGGACATGAAAAGAAAGAAAGAAGAGATTTACCAGTGATAACCTGATCTGCAGCATCGGCCTCTTCGACTAACATAGTGAATGCTTGGCGTCCCGGTACTTCCTCTGTGCCTGGTTAAACACTCGGCGTTGAGGTTGAGCGGTCTGGGTACAGGGAGCTGGTGCTGATAGAGCTAACCAGGTAGGATGAGCTTGGATCACTGGTCCAGCGAGAGGGTTGTTAGGTCATCGGTTCTGGGAGCATGCTTCGATAGCTTGAGTAGAAGACCCACAGATCAAGCACAAGTTGTTCGCCCTATGACAGTTCTTCACCAGATGACATGTTCTTTTGCAGTAGGTGCAAAAGTCTGGCCTGTTGTAGAGGAATGAATCACCTGGCCTCCGAGATGGTCTGTTGAAAGCTGGCCTGGAAGAGGCCCCTCCCATGATCTGGTGCAAGGGGCATTTCACACCGGCTGACTACCGCATGCCCTTCTTCTTCACAATTGCCTCATAGCGTCGGGAAGCCTTCAAAGCAAGCTCGTGGGTTGGGAAATCCCCTGTAGCGAGTGCAGCTTGGATTTCAGGTTCCAACCCCTGCTGGAATCGTCATGCCCGGATCTTAGCAGTGAGAATGAGGTGAGCAGCGAACTTGTCAAGCATTGTATACCCGGCATCATATTCATCCACTGACTTGACCCACATCAAGCCTTGTTGTAAATGGATAAATTGGTGCTCCATGTCCAAGTGGGAAGTCATCGGAAAGTACTTCGCATCGAAAAGGTCTCGGAATATTTTCTATTTTATCGGTTGCTCGAGATGGATCTCCTCAGCTTTCCACCATACTCTAGCATTATCGGTCAGTTGCAACGTAGCAACTCTTACCCAAACTATATCTAGCACTTAAGCCGCTGCCAGATCATCTTCAATCGCCCGAGTCTATTCTTCTGCTTCAAGCGGGCTCTCCTTACCTGAGAAGTTCTTTGGGGGCAGTACCCGAAACTGATTAACTCCGGGTGCCTCCGCCTCAGGGCGAGCCAGTTCCAGGTGTATGAGGGTTGTCTGCTTTCTCTGTCCCTCCAATAGACTCTTAATAACTTCAAGAAGTACCGTTTACTCATTGATGGGCACTGCAACGGTAGGTGGTGGTGGTAGAGTAGGCGATGGAGTGTTATCGTTGACGTTGGTGCTGGTATTGTTCGGAGAGTCCATCACCTTTATATAAAAGACAGATTAGGATAGATTCAAGGAATTTTGAAATGCAAGGAATGTAAATGTTTGTTGAATTCATTAATTCTTGTGGTATATTGTTTACGACTTCATGCAGAATCGACCAGCATGAGCCACCAATAAAACCTGTTACGCCCCGCTTCCCAGTAGACGGAAATGATGACGTGGTAAGCCTGCGGCATATTTATTCAGAGAAGGTCATTCTCTAAATAAATATGCTAAGCGTATTGAAACAATAATACACAATACAAGAATAAATGGAGACTAGACAATTTTCAACAAATATCATTATTTACATTCAAACTTGAAATATATAAAGGTACATGAGTTCGACTGGAAAAATAAATACAATAAAAGAAAATCCTTAGACATGTAGCATACAAAAACTGAAAGAAAAAGAGAGTTAAGCTAATCCTGAGTAGCTATCTGGTCGTAATCCTCCTCGGTAGCGTCCACTTCTTCCGTATCGACCGTATCTGACGAACATTCCAAGAAAAACAAAGATGGGTGGAATGCCCGTCAGCGAACTAGAGCTCGGTAAGTCTCAAGATAGAGTAAGAGTGAAAAGTGACAAGTACATAACAGCCATGAAATAATGTTTGTGACGAGTAAAATTATATGTAAAAATGAACAAGGTTATATATATTATAGGTTTCTATATGGTCACTATGTTAACGTTAAGTTTCAAGTGTCAATGTCAACGCAATCGTAGAAGTATTCACGAGCTCAAGAGTGGGGTCCCAGGAGCAAGAAAACACGGTCCTATTTCATGTGTTAGTATCGGGACTCCAAACTGTGGATGAGTCAACCCTATTGAGATTCGAATAAATAAAAAAAATATGTTAATACGGGACTCCTGAAGCTCCGTTGGATTCTGTAATGACCCCAATATTACTATACCTTCGTGTTTTCTTTCTTTAGTAAAATATTGTATTTATTTATTCTTAATATTTTTCGTATATTTTTTTTTCTATTAAATATATTATTTTATTATTCCATCTATTTTTCTCAAACCCATTTCTTTAAACTAAATCTCAATCAATTTCAAATTAAACACAAGATCTAACCTAGCTTATAACCCAAATCCAATTTCGTTTTCATTTTCTTTTATAAAACTATGAGCCCAAAAGCCCACTTTCTTTTCAAGCAACATTATATATTTAATTCTTATTAAATATGTGCATGAACAACCATATAGTTTATTGGTTAAGTCCTTGCATTATTATTCCATAGGCCACAAGTTCGAATATTGGGTCTTGTAATTATTTTTATCTATTTTTTTAAACATTCTCATAATATATAAATGAGATATTTCATTTCATCTTCCATTTAACTCTCAAAATGAATACATATAATAATTAGTATGGTTATGATTATGAATTATTATAATGACATATTAATATTCTTTTATATGTTCTCTCCTTCATTGTTCATCCTCCTTCAAAAATTATTTCAAATCTTCTTCCTTAGAACTCTCAAAGTTTCGGCGTCAACGGAACTTACTTCGTCCCTAGGAATTCAAGACCGAAATATTGTACCATTCACAAACTTCGTAAGTGTCATTTTACTTTTCTTTTCTTTCCTTTCAAAATCTCTATAGAGAATACTATTAGAAACTAACTTAATCCTTGTCTTGGTTGCTCAGGCATAAGTCATCTAGACTTGTTTATGCCGCTAGAAATTGAATCGGTGAGCCGATTGTCATACGGACTCACACAACCCGAAAGTCCCTTCTCTCTTTCTCTGCCTCCATCTCTTTCTGTTTATCTTTCTCTTGTCATATTGCCATGAACTGCTTCCCTTATCATATCATAGTCCCTAAATGAATAAAAATATTGTTACATATATAAATATTGGAAACACATCAAAACACACACATGTAGTTATATAATTTCGATTATACTTATGATTGCCTCTTATTCAAATTACGTTGTCGTGTAATTATATTATAACTTTCCTCTATGTCTTGCATATAGATTTACCCTAATTAAGAATATAACAAATCTAGAGGAAAATGATATGGCATGATATACATTCATATATAAGTTTTTAGGAAAATAAATATTGTATCAGTTTTGTCGCTATTAGCAATGCATATATTAAGATTGCGGAGACCAATTAGGATATATCGTTTGTCGCTGTATTTTAAATTACTTTATTTAAATATTGTAAAATAAAATGAAGTTATAAATAAATATCATGGTTTTCTCATTCTCACATATGACATATCAATTCATTTATTTTTAAAATATTTTTTAGAAATTAATTTTTACTTCTGGAAATTTCAAGAAATTTATCTATAATAGAATATAATTTTGTGTACACGCTGTAAAATTTTTAGATCGAATTGATTAACGGTTTAGCAATTATATCGTTTTTATTCACTGTTCGTAAATATAGAAAACTTTATTTATCGGTCAGCTTTTAGGACACATAATTTGGTCTATCCAAATTGAGCAAATTCAAGTGTTTTGGACATCGACATCGATAGATATAGATTTTATTAATTTTAAGTTTTTACTGAAAACCGACGTAAAATATATAAAACTGTGTTACAATATTTAGTGACGGATCTAGACCGAATCTGTCCTGATTCGCACATTGTTTCTAAATAGGTCATAACTCGAACACCTGATATGCATTCGTGACAAACTTTAGATGTATAGATGCACATTTGATAGAACTATAATTTCCTGTATATTAGATTACTTAGAAATACATGAAACAATTTGATATATATTTTGCAATATAACATATAGTTGTTGTCCAGAAATCTGAATTTTTGTTTTAAACGCTGATATTAAAATGATCATAATTAAAGCTTCAAAAGTCCAAATCGCGCGAACCTTAGTTATTTGGATATGTACACCGAAAGAACTAAAATTTTCTAACAATCTTTGTAACATGGGGCCTGAAGGAAATTGACCCAAACTATGTTTTAAAAATGTGTGATGGTGCTGAACAGATTTTGATCTGTTTTGCATGACGATACGAAAATATATATATCTCCCAAACCGGTAGTCGTATTTAGGCAAGACTGGAACTCACGTGTGCATAACATTTATGGCTATGTTTTTGTTTATATTCTGACTTCAATTGACTTGATTAACTAGTCGTACATATCACATATTTATAACATTATTTTTGGACGTTACTTGTATACTTATCTCATATCATGCTCTGTAATTGCTTATTTATTTTTATCTATATGACCTGTGATTAAACTATTACATGCTAGAATTGACTTGATCTTGAACTTTTAACTTGACTTGACCCAAGATTGCAACTGATATGACTCGTATTCTACTTCACCTACTTGACTTCATTCTTCACATTTTGCAATCTATGGTTTCGATCAAGAAATGTTATAATCAACCAATCAAATCAACTAAAATCGATACAAAAGTTATAATTTATTATACTCGGAATGTTTGGGATAGTTTCTTGTATGAATCCAATGGAGGTTCAGGAGTCCCGTATTAACCTATTTTTTTTATTTACTCGAATCTCAGTCGGGTCAGCTCCTCCATAGCTTGGAGTCCCGATACTAACACATGAAATGTGCCCGTGTTTCCTTGCTCCGGGTCCCTACTCTTGAGCTCATGAATACTTCTATGGTTGCGTTGACATTCACATTTAGAACTTAACGTTAACATAGTGACCATTTAGAGACACATAGGATATATACCTGTGTTCATTTCCACATACTTTTTACTTGTCATACATTACTTCATGTTCTCTATACCTAAATTACACGGACATGATATACTTATTTGATATGCTTATGTTATATTGTTATGCTTACATAATTGTTATTAACATGACCATGTTATACTTGTTTGTGTTTCGTTTCTTTTCATACTATATCACATGTCACATTACATATTCATCTATACATTCATATCCCACCTTTCTTAGGGACTTACCGAGAGAAAATTCGCTGACGGGCATTCCACCTACTTCTTTCTATCCTTGGAATGTTCGTTAGGTAGAATTTAGACAGAGAAGATAGAAGCGGTCGAAAAAGGGTACAACCGGTTCGCATCACAACTGGACGTTTAGTTCTATTCAGTTTTTTATTTCATTTCAGCTTATTTATGTATACCTCCTTGTTAAGACTTATCATGTTATCGTATTTTGTATTCAGATATTTTGTCAACTGTGAATCTTGAATGTAATAAATCAGAGTTGGGTTCCATTCTTTTATTTATTCTTGTTACTTTATATTACTTATAAACGCTTAGCGTATTTATTGTGGGAAATGACCTTCCCAGAATAAATACGCCGTGAGCCTCGTCACGTTTCTTGCTCCCATCTTTTGGGAAGCGGGGCAAGACAGATTCATACAAGAAACTATCCCAAACACCCCGAGTATAATATATATTATAACTGTAAGATATCCTTAGTTAATTTGATTAGTTGATTATAACATGTCTTGAACGAAATCATAGATTGAAAAATTTGTAGAATGAAATCGAGTAAGTCGGGTAGTATGTGAGTCATGTCAATTGCAATCTTGAGTCGAGTCTAGTCGAGTAGATTAAGTTCGAGTTCGAGTTCAAGTTTAGGTTTGAGTTTGGATTCGAGTTGAGTTTAAAGTCCAGTTTAGGTTCGAGTTTGTGTTCAAGTTATAGACATTTCTTATGAATGGATTTGACTATTGAAAATCTTAAGTTCGGGAGAAATCGGACAACTGTTGCACATGCACAGCATGATTTTTGTCTTTTTCTAAAACAATTGCCATTTGATAACTCCGTTAATTTGTCTAATATGAATGGGCAAGCACTCACTTTCTCCAGCTCCCTGGGGCTCAAGAGAAATGATACCGCTTAAACCTATATTAATCTAGAGTTCTTAAATATTTATTATTGTTGTTTACATTGTATTTATATTGTTTACATTCCTCGAGGGGGTTTATGAAAAATACTTTAATATTGTTTAAAAATAAACCTCGAGGATGATTTTAGAATGTTAAGAGTTCTTATGAACATATATTTTAATTTTAGATGGTGTTTTAGTGATGAAACCCAACTTTTAAAATTTTATGATATTTTAATGAAAACTACTTCTTTTGTAAACTTGGTGGTATTTTATTAAAATTTCAACCTTTCATTTTAAAATATAGTTTTACAATTTGTTTTTATTGAAAATACGGTTTCATAATTTTTATATAATTTTCCAAAGTTTAATTTGATTTTAAAAAGTCGTATTTCTTTTAAATCGTATTTTCATTCCTTTCGAAACCGAATTCTCCATGAGGAGTTATGCATCTCGCTCTACTATCTCAAGAAAGTGCGATAATCAGCACCATCCACAAGCGGGTCTTCTAAAGATGGTTGTAGAGGCGTAATTGCAAAAGATTTTCAAATATCGATTAAAAACATCTTTTTTATAAAGTGATGGTATTTTATTGCAAATTTTCATTTAGATGAATAATTCTAACCAAATATCGTGCTATGAATCAGAAGTGTGCGTGTGCGGTATGTCATTACCCCGTGCAGGTTTTAGAGGTATGTATGCTAATTATCGGTCAAAATGTTGTATTTAAAGTTCATGATATTTATATGAAAAAATTCAATATGTGTTTATTGCGCGTGAAATTTTAATTACATAAAAAGGTCAATGAGGTGATTGATATTTCAAGATGAGATTTGAGGGTTAAAGTGAAATATTAACATATCAAATGTGACAAAAGTTGTTTAAGAGGAAAAGATTACAAGTTAACTCCACTTTTCAATTATTGTTTTAAGAAGGTGGTTTGGATCGAAATGAAAGAGAGAGTAAAGGACTTTAGAGCGTTAACAAGAAAGGAAAAGAGGGAGGGGAAACCTTCAGGGATCGTGGTATCATCAGGAAAGCTCCGGTCATCAAGATTGGAACGCTACTCCTCTTGGCATAGTTAACTCCACTTTTTACTCAGAGAATTTTAAGAGAATTTTGATAGAGATTTTCAGAATGAAGAGAGCTGGGGGATGGAGTGGTATTTATAGTAAAATTTGAGAGCATGGGAATTAAAAAGTGAATTAAAAAGAATTAAAATAATGTTAATGGGGGATTTGAAGAGTCTCTGATCAATTGTAAAGAAATCAAACAATACAGGGGAGTAAATGGGAGCTGAAAGGATGCACGAGCAAAGAATGAAGGGGTTTGGAGCTAGGTGGACCACCGGTAGTGGCTTAATGGGGAAAATAGGCGATTGGATTGAGGCCATCTGCCTCGAGATTCATGCCGTGTGATTAACCCGTAATTAAAATCTCATTTATCATGTTTGATTTTTTTAAAACTTTTCGATTCTCCGTGTATTGCACGTGCCACTCTTGGACTTCCGAAAAGTTAAAAAGAAAAATATTAAAAATAATTGGGACTGATCTGATTCGAACACACAGGCTATAACACAACAGTGGAGAGTTTTAACCAGTGAGCTACATATTGCTTCTTGCTTTTATTGAACAAAAATAACTTATAACACCTAATCAGGCTGAAATACCCGTCCTATACATTAAACAAGTTAATTTTGTACAGGGGTTTTCAGAGTCGTTACAGTGGGTCAAAACGATTTCGGATATTGACTTCGAAGAGTGGCTGCATGTCGAGGTGAGTCAGTGTGGCCGGGCCGAAGCCGAAGTGAAAGCTGTTCGAAATCGGTGACCGGAAAAGAATGGATGCCGACAGTAGATCAACGTTGAGGGGTAGGGGTCCGAAAGAAAGGGCTAAGAGTGAGGAGATACCCTGGTTTTCCTACTGAACATGGTACTTTGTGTATATCCTTTGGTACTGACCGTCCCATCCCTTCGGGACGTTCTTAGGCCATATCTCCGAAAGCTTTTCATGGAAAAGGCCCAAGGATTCTAGAACTGTAGAGTCAGCCGAGACCGCATGATTGAAAAGACCCATTTCATCCGGCTGCTTGGGGATGAAGGTGGATTATAGAGCCGGCGGCGCTTCGGTGGTATACTGGGGTCCCATAGACGCATAGCCGGGAGCATCTGTCACGCCCTGCTTCCCAGTAGATGGATACAGTGACGTGGCAGACCGCAACGTATTTACTAAGAAATAAATACGTTAAACATAATTAAGCAATATATAAAATGAACAAGAATGACAAGTGATAAAAAATAACAACTTTATTTGCATTCATTTTTACATACAGCTGTTTGAAAATGAATAGGTAAGTTGTATAAGTATATGATGGTTATTATAACGTGGTTGTTTGTAGCTTGATATAGAAGATATTCATGTATACGAGAGGAGTCCATCTTACCCCGTGGACTATGATAACATGTAGTACAAGGCCCCGTCATAACCCACGGGACAACGGTACAAGAATTCATGTAAATGTCTTTTAAGTGACCTCTCGTGCCACGATATACGTTCCGTACTAATCACCCTTTATTCCCGCGTAATGTATTGTATCGATTATAATTATCAGACTTGCCGAAACCATGGATACAAAATGTTCACGTATTCATGTTCAGGATATAGTCAAGTATTCAAGTAGTCAAGTATTCAAGTCATAACCATGGTTCGGTAAGTCAAGTCAAGTATCCATGTTTGATTTCAAGTATTCATGTTGATGTTCAAGTATTCATGTTTGATATTGGATTCAGATTTGAATTGGATTCAGGTTTGAGTTAGACTCAGACTGAGTCAGACACTTGTAAACTGATTTAGGTCTTGAATTAGGTTCGGGAGTTATCGGTAACTGCTGCATATGGACGGCAGGATTTGTGTCTTTTTCCAAGACAATTACCATTGATAACTCCGTTAAGTTGTCTATCTTAAATAGACAAGCACTCACTTTCTCCGGCTCCCTGAGGCTCATGAGAATTGATCCCGCTTAAACCTATATTTACTAAAGTCCTTAAATATTCTTTTTATATAACTCGAGGGGGTTTTCTGAAAAATATTTTAATATAGTAAAAAATAAATCTCAAGGGTGATTAGTATTATTTGAGCTTGTCATGAGCATGGATTTTAAATATTTAGGGTATTTTGGTGATAAGTATTTAGCTTGGAAAGTTCATGATATTTTACTGTAAATCTTGCCTTATTGGTATCGTGAGGGTATTTTATTGACATTTGTTAATCTTTTCATTTTAGAAAAACTATAGATTTATTATATTTTGAAAATATGGATTTATAATTTTATATAATTTTAATTCTAAAAAGTAATTTTATTTTATTTAGAAAATTTGTATTTCTTAAAACCCGTATTTAAATCCTTTCGAGATCGAATGCTCCGTGAGGAGGTCTGTATCTCGTTCTACTAGCCCAAGGATGTGCGATAATCGGCATCATCCATTAGCGGATCCCCTAAAGAGGCTTGTAGATGCGTATTCGCAAAAGATATGAAATATCGATTTAAAAGAAATCCGGTTTTTTTAAAGTTATGTGGTATTTTATCGTAATATTATACTTCGCAAAAAAAATACATTCAATGAGTATCGTGCTATGAAACCAAGTGTGCGTGTGGGGTAGGTCGTTATCCCGTGAATTTTTCCTAAGGTATTGTTTGAACAAATACGAAAAGAGGTGTTTAATAAGTTCATGGTATTTTAATGAAAAGTGCTACTATTGTTTTTTCACATGACAAATTTTGATGAAATTTGATTCTAAAAATTATGGTTTAAGGTTACAAGTGATGTGTAAAAGTTAGATTGAACAAAGTATTAAGGAGAAGGAGTTTTCTAGGGTTTAGAAAAAGATATCGGTATTAACTCCACTTACCGATATAAGTTTTAAAATTAGAATTTCAATGAAGAGGAAGCGAGATTGAGAGAGACTTACGGTTTAGAGAGTTTAAAGAAGGGTTGAAGAAGAGGGGGTGAGCTTCGTATCGTCGCGGGAGTGCCAGAATTTGCTTCTTCTTCGCCGGAAGTTGCTTGCTTGCTAACTCCTCTTTACTCCACTTGCACTTAGGAAGTTTTTGAGAGAATTTTGCTATGATTTTTAGATTGGTGTTGAGCTTGTTAGTTGTATGTATGCCCTAGAGGCCAGTATTGTACAGATGTTGTATATTATATTGGATGCTTGGACATATATAGAGATGACTTTCTTGCTCGATATCATAGTATGCTATCTGGTTACTCTTTATCTTAATATGTACACTAGTCTCTTTAAACTGTCTTATGGTTACATGTTGGTAAGCCCTTAGGATGTGTACTTGACTACCTGGACTATGATGCAGATCATACTAGTGGGGACATGGTAGTCCATAAGTAAATCCTTCAAGGTCCCTAGTCGTGGGTGTATCGAGACGGGGCATCGATATACCAGAGTAGACTAGCGTATACGCTTCTCGACCCATGAGATGGGCGATGGATGATCCCATATCCATTGGTGTTTGAGATCAGAGATGGTATACGGGTGCTCAGTGGAGACTGGGTACACTGGACGGACTCGCCGAGAACTCCCAGATGGTATTATACCTCACGTCAGATGGCAGTTCTCAGGTGACACTTGTACAGGTTAGTCTGTAGACCCGAGATCGTCATAGAGTCTTGTGTGATTCCCACTGTGCTTTGATCTCCACCTTACCACTTCCATGAGGGCGTGCAAAACGGTGGTCTTTGGGTACATTCCCGAGTCACATGGAGGTAATGAGCGATAGGAGGGGTTTCGTCTCTCCCGGTATTGGGAGTTGATGTTGCGCTGTGCTCGATTGGCCGTAACAGGGAAGTCCCTGGCCAGGGCTGATCAGAGATTTGCTGGTAAGTGTTACCAGTAGTTTCTCGACCCGTTATGAGCCTCACATCGGCACGACTTATCGGTTATTGGGGTCTGACGTTTACCACCCCTAGACTTGATATGCGACGTATCAGACGAACAGACCGGACTGTACGGTAAGTGTTACTGGTTGGATTCACAGGAGTGTGAGCGGGCTAGCTCGTCGATCTTCTGATCGCTCAATACCCGGATGGCCGTTACGTTTAGCAGACCGCTTGCGGATTGTGGGTGCTTGATATGATCATCATCTGCTACCGGCGTATTGACGAGTCTTTAGAGTCCTACACAGAGGTTTCCTGGCTCAAGCGAAACGAAATAGGAGCGCATATGAGATGTGTGCAGGACCGAGAATAATGCGTGTATGTGATACCACATTTCATTCTCGCGATAAATGTTTCGATTGGTTATATTCGATATGACCTAGTTATCGAATCATTGATTCGATAAATCGATACATTGATTACTAGTCGGTTATGTGCGACATGACCGGATCATTGAATCAAATGTTGATTTAATGATTTAATGTATAATTATATATTTGATATATTACTTTGCATTAACTAGTATTGGTTCACTTTATATGGATTTTCTCACTTGGTGTGCATGATGTATATGTGATATACTTATGTGCACTTGTATGTATCATATTTGATGATGCATGTTTATATGGTTAAGTATAAAGAATAAAACCATGGTTAAGTAGATAATTAGGGTTTTGTTATAATCACTCATTTATTTATCCATTCCTTTTTATTTAAATAATTTTATGAAAACAAAATGGTTTTCTTTTTGTCATGAAGCTTGATGAAGCTTCATGAAGGTTTGACTCAAAGACCATTTTGTCTTCATGCTAAACCCTAACTATTCCCACTTACCATGGTTTGCTCTCTACACTTAACCTTAGTTTGATTATGATAAGTATTGTTTTTCTTTTCATTTTAAAATAGACTTATCATAATTCTAGCTCATCTTCTTCTTCATCTTCATCTTCAAGTTTGAAACCTTGAGGCCATCAATGGCAACTTGAGCTTGAGAGTGAGAAATCCAATTCTAAAGAGAACCCACCTCCTATTTCTTCATCCTCTACCTCTTGCCAAGTAGTAGAGTGTGTTTTCTTCACAAGTTTCATCACTTTGTGAAGTGGGAGCTTGATCTAGCGATGCCTCGACGTAGATCATCTTCGGCATCGTCATCGATGACCAAGCCCGTTCATTCTCCGATGAAGCCGACGCTAGAGCCCGGAGTTCGACTCGGACAGCGAGGAGACTTCGTTGCGGAGCCGTGGAGGTGGATATCCGGATCTACAAAGGTTGTAATTTCCATATTCTAGTAGTTAAGTGTTAACTAGTTTACTTTTCGCCTAGATTTCTAGCAACGATCCGTTAACTAGGGTTTCTCGGCACCATATTTTTGTAAAATGGCATGGTTGATGCCTTGTGAGACCTCTACTGTGTGCCTAGGAACCCTACAGTGGTATCAGAGCTACTAGACATTGGATGTCGACCTATGGGGGGTTCTCACTGTGTGACAGTGTGGCGAAGCATAGGCTCTTACCCCCAGGGTGTCCCGAGACCGGAAGGTGTTCCGGTGGGTTGTAGTCCTCGCGAGGGGGCATGCGTAAAAAGTAGCTGCTGAGGGACCCGTTGGTGCTATGGCGACCCCATTGGATGGGGTTGCTGCCTGTCCTACAGTGGTATCAGAGCCTAGCTAGAGCCTTAGGCGAAGCCCCGACGCAATTTGAAGCCCGAACGAACCCGAAACCCTAAACCTAACATGCTCTCTGTACATTTTCTAAATTCTGGGATTTTTCAATATTAAAAATGCTTAAAAAATTCAGCAGGGAATTCTAAGAATTACGATGCAAATTATTTTCAATGAACAGTGATAAGCGCGGCGGAACCGCGGCCTAAGCCAGCTTAGGCGGCGGTTCCGCGGCGGCTTGATGACGTCATCTCTCCTCCTCTGCACAGTAATTCATAGTTTCTGCAGCTGAGTTTTATGGGTATTTTTAATAATTATTCCAGAGTTTAATTTTCTGGGATGTTTTAGAGCTTCGGTGTTTCGACCGGATTATCAAATTTCGTCTTTTGTGTATTTCCGGATAATTTTTAGAATATGTTAAAAAGTTCGACCGGATATAAATACCCAATTTTTCCCCTGTCGGGAAATTTCCAAGTGTTGGATTTTTCCGTAGTTTAACGACGTTCTAAGTAGTGCAAGTAACGCGATGGACCCTCAAGAGGACAACAAACCTTAACTCGATTATGTGACCGTCTTCAACTGCCCTTTGAACCTTCGGGTTTGGGGCAGTACGGCGTGCCACATGTGAGGCGTTGGCTTGACCCTTCTACGGCTGGACCGTCGGTACTGAGGCACGAACTGAATGTTGTTAGACTTATTTCATGTGTTGAGCTGTATCGGGAAAACTTGGGTATTCGACTGTTCGATCGGAAAGTTTAACATTTTCTGTTTATCTGGAATATGATACAATAATTGGAATTCACAAACAGTTATAAGATAACTGAATGAATGTTATAAATCTAGCGGTTTAGTTTCACTTTATATTGAAAAGTGTTTTCGATAATGAGACTAAAATGCGGGATTTATAACTGTTAGGCATGTGATGTCTAAGTATTTCATTTGATTAGGCATGTGATGTCTAAAGAAGTTGCGGATTCTAATTGTTGTAGTTTTGCACTTTCTTTTCTGTGACCGTAAGTGTAGTATGTTCATATCGCCGGTTTCATTGCTATATGTCAAAGACAATTGGGGTATGCATACTTACTTACGTTGATGACATGTGATGTTATGTGTTGCTGGATATGTTATATTGGATCGTCGTGTTCGAATAGCTGGGGGTTTTTATGTGAGATGAGTGTTTTTCATTTTCATTCATGTAAAAACTTGTATGTAATATTCTTTTATTTGGGGCACTTCCAGGTAGCAGAAGATGTCACCTTTTGTATATTATTTACTTTTCCGCATTAGGATAGACCCAAGGAGGGGAGCACAAGTAACCGGGTTCTGGGGTCCAGTGGGAGACCAACTCGAGGAGTCGAGTCCGGGTCTCCTAACCCTAGAATTGGCAGGGTTGCTTGCCGCTCTCGTAGGGGTCTAGGGGTGTGGGATTGGCTATTCGTCACGACCGTGGAATCCGTGTTTTATACTGGCTCGTATTGAAAACACGGACGTCCTAGTATATCCAATATTTCATATGTTTATTCTGCTGCAATATCTATGTTGTGACTCTGTGATGGATATAGTATATAGTATATATGATATATTATATAGACGTTACTTATATTTTACACCCGCGCTAGCCCTGCCCTGCTCTGTCGTTAGTTACCTAACCTAACGGTGCACGAGGGGACATCGAGGCGAATACGGATGGCATAAGTGTACGTCATATCTATCTGTGATGTTTAGGTATTTAAATGATGGGACTTCATTAATGTGATTAATGAAAGATAAGAAACCTAAGATGTTGTGGAATCGAATTTTAAAATAAAACAGGTAGCTACAGTTCTTGCTTTGCACAGCGGTATATATGATATACCCTGCACCTTATTCGATGAGGAAAGGACCGAGATCCCTTCACCGGAAGTGACTCCTTTAGCAATGACTGGCAGATGCTACACACTCGGTTTGCTTTTGACTGCTTTTAAGAGTTTTTGCTTTGCACAGTGATATATATGATATATCCCGCACCTCATTCGACGAGGAAAGGACCGAGATCCCTTCACCGGGAGTGACTCCTTTAGCAAAACTAGAAAAGCCTCAAAATCACTCCATTTCAAAACTTCATTTGATTCTACAACAATATCAAGTTCATTACGCAATAGGTTTTCAGAAAAACCTGCCGTAGCCCTCCGTCATTTCAGATAAGAACTGTTTAGTATTCGTGCTGCGTTTGTTGGCCTTTGTCAAGGCGTAGTGTGTGGTAGCTGAATAGTGCTTATCTGCTAATGCATATGATGCAGATTGTTTCAGGGTAGTCGTACGACCTTGTTGGCCTTTGTCAAGGGTCGTGCGGGTGGGTTTGATTCAATCAAGAAATGACGGGTTGAACTTGACTAGCATCCTGTGATTTGTTGGCCTTTGTCAAGGTCATAGGACACTAGGGGCAAAATATTATCGGGAATTTCAAGTGTTGAAATTTGCAATGAGATTGCATACCTTCTATGAGATAGTTGGATCCCGATACCCACTGCGAGTAAGAGTTACTCCTAGGAGAGTTTTACACATTGCAATTAGCTGATCAAGTAGGTGTCTAGAAAGGTGTCAACGAGGTTACACCTCTGGGAAAACGAGGTTTACAGTAATTAGGTTCATGCGAAAGCACGGGGGACCTCCCTCAAAGTACCGACACTGGGGGGGCTGAAAGATTGGCGAACTTGTAGTGTGTAATTAATCCCGGCTAGTCTTTCCTTTTAGGGTTTGAAGGAAGATTTGATAAAAAGCAGTGGGAGCCATCCTGATTAGATAAGATAATAACCAATCTGATCTTGCACGAGCATAAGCTAAAGTGTTTTCTTCTCTCTCTCTCCAAGTAGCGACCATTTCATGCCCTAATGAAGATAATAATATAGATGTATTGACCGAACCCGCATGTTATACTGTGCTGGGGAACGTTGGTTCCGTTCTTTCCTATAAGAGTTATAGGAATGAACAGGATATAGAGGAATACCAGGATTCCCATGCCACCCGATTGAAGAAAGTACATGTTGATGCATTTTCTTCGGGTGTGTTCGTTACTGAGAACTGTTTCTCCATTTGCTCTACGTCCTGGGTATTGGATACCGGGTCAGGATCCCATATATGTAATCAGTTACATGGGCTTAGGAAAGGTAGAGAACTTGGAGAAGGTGATAAAGACATAAGAGTAGGAAATGGTGTAATTGTTGCAGCCAAGACTGTCGGGGAATATCACATTGTATTACCAACTGGTAATACATTGGTTCTGAACGAATGCTATTACATGCCGAACCTGATATGCAACATTATATCGGTTTCTTTATTAAGTAAAGAGGGATATAATTTTGTATTACAGGACAATGTTATGAACATTTTCCGTAACCAAAAGTTGGTTGGATCAGGCACGTTATGCAATGGCATTTATGTTCTAAATCAATCAACAGTTCTGAGCATAACAAGCGCACACAAGAGGAAGAGTTCTGAACTCAACGAATCCTTCTTGTGGCATTGTAGACTGGGCCACATCAATGCGACACGACTAGCTAAGTTGCATAAAGATGGATATTTAAATCCGTTTGAATTTTTATCTTATGACACTTTCCAGTCATGTCTCAAAGGCAAGATGACCAAAACTCCGTTTACGGGACACGGAGAAAGAGTTACCGAACTCTTGGGACTGATACATAGTGATGTATGCGGTCCCATGTCTACACATGCCAGGGATGGTTCTTCGTACTTCATTACATTCACTGACGATCTCTCTAGATTCGGATATGTGTTCCTGATGAAACACAAATCAGAAGCTTTTGAGAAATTTAGAGAATATAAACAAGAAGTCGAGAACCAAACCGGAAAAAGTATTAAAATCCTACGATCTGATCGAGGAGGAGAATACTTAAGCAATGAATTCCTGGATTTCCTAAAAGAGAATGGGATTCTCTCTCAGCTGACTCCTCCATATACACCACAGCACAACGGTGTATCAGAACGGAGGAACCGCACCCTATTAGATATGGTGCGCTCTATGATGAGCACAGCTAAGTTACCTATTTCCTTCTGGGGTTATGCGCTGGAGACAGCAGCATACCTATTGAATCAATTTCCATCTAAATCTGTACCTACCACACCATATGAGATATGGAGTGGGAAGAGACCATGTCTTAAACGAGTTAAGATATGGGGTTGCCCGGCCTATGTCAAAAGACAAAATCCGGACAAACTCGAGGCACGGTCAGTTCTATGCAAGTTTGTGGGATATCCCAAACATTCACATGGATATCTTTTCTACCATACAGAGGAACAAAAAGTGTTTGTTTCTCGACATGCCACCTTTTTGGAAAAGGAATTTCTTGCAAAGGAAATTAGTGGCGATAAGGTAGAACTGGAAGAAATTCCAGATACACAAACTATAACTGAAGATTTAGTGGAACCAGAAGATTCGATTGCACCCGACGAACCCCAGCCTCTCTGCCGATCTAGTAGGGTTTCTCGTCCACCTGAGAGATACTACGGTTTTCTCATTGATGGTGGAAGCGAGGATTGCATCATGGAAGATGATGACCCAACTAGCTTCGAGCAGGCCATCACGAGTGGGGACTTAGTGAAATGGCTGGATGCTATGCGGTCCGAGATGGAATCCATGTACACCAACAAAGTATGGACTTTGGACGTTGCTCCTGAAGGGGTAAAACCCATTGGGAGCAAGTGGATCTTTAAGAAGAAACTTGGTGTAGATGGGAAAGTGGAGACTTTCAAAGCTAGACTTGTAGCAAAGGGTTTTCGTCAAAGACCAGGTGTGGACTATGACGAGACCTTTTCTCCAGTGGCTATGCTTAAATCCATCCGGATCATGCTTGCCATCGCTGCTTATCATGATTACGAAATCTGGCAAATGGATGTTAAGACCGCCTTTCTAAATGGTGATTTAGAAGAGTGCGTGTACATGACTCAGCCAGAGGGCTTCGTAGACAGTGGGAGCAGCGGGAAGGTGTGCAAGCTGCTTAAATCCATTTATGGATTAAAGCAAGCATCGCGGAGTTGGAACATCTGCTTTGACGTCGTTATCAAAGAGTTTGATTTTGTCAAAAATCCAGATGAACCTTGTATCTACAAGAAGGTGGCAGAGAGTAAGGTTGTCTTCCTCGTATTGTACGTGGACGACATACTCTTGATAGGAAATGATATTCCTATGCTGCAATCGGTCAAGCTCTTCTTATCACAAAGATTCTCAATGAAAGATCTTGGTGGTGCCTCCTGCATATTGGGAATTAGGATCTATAGAGATAGATCCAAACGGATTTTGGGATTGTCCCAATCCAGGTACATTGACACCATACTAAAGAGGTTTAGTATGGAAGAGTCCAAGCGTGGGAACTTGCCCACGATCTCTGGAGTCACTCTCTCCAAAGAGATGTCTCCCAAGACTAATTTGGAGAGAGCTCGCATGCAAGGGATACCCTATGCTTTGGCAGTAGGCTCTATCATGTATGCGATGCTATGTACCAGACCCGATGTAGCATACTCACTAAGTGTAGTGAGCAGGTATCAAGCTGATCCTGGAGAGAGTCACTGGACAGCTGTGAAGAGCATTCTCAAGTACTTGCGAAGGACTAGAGATATGTTCTTGGTGTATGGTAACGGAGAGCTCCAAGTGGAGTCCTTTACCGATTCGAGCTTCCAGAGTGATAAGGACGACTCTAAGTCGCAGTCGGGCTTTGTCTTTACCCTTTACGGAGGGGCGGTTAGCTGGAAGAGTTCCAAGCAGGAAACCGTGGCAGACTCAACGATGGAGGCTGAATACATCGCTGCCAACGATGCTGCCAAAGAGGCTGTCTGGATCAAGAAGTTCATTACTGAACTTGGAGTGGTTCCATCCATTGAGCATCCAATACCTTTGTATTGCGATAACAATGGAGCGGTGGCTTTAGCCAAGGAACCCAGGTCCCATCAGCGATCCAGGCATATTCTGAGGCGGTATCACCTGATCCGGGAGATAGTCGATCGCCGGGAGATCGAGGTCAGGAGGGTTGACACGAAGAACAACACGGCGGATCCACTCACGAAGGCCATTCCCCAGACACAGTTTGAGAGACTCTTCGGGATGCTAGGTATGCGATACTACATCAGCTAGCCCTAGTGCAAGTGGGAGATTGTTAGTTGTATGTATGCCCTAGAGGCCAGTATTGTACAGATGTTGTATATTATATTGGATGCTTGGACATATATAGAGATGACTTTCTTGCTCGATATGATAGTATGCTATCTGGTTACTCTTTATCTTAACATGTACACTAGTCTCTTTAAACTGTCTTATGGTTACATGTTGGTAAAGCCCTTAGGATGTGTACTTGACTACCTGGACTATGATGCAGATCATACTAGTGGGGACATGGTAGTCCATAAGTACATCCTTCAAGGTCCCTAGTCGTGGGTGTATCGAGACGGGGCATCGATATACCAGAGTAGACTAGCGTATACGCTTCTCGACCCATGAGATGGGCGATGGATGATCCCATATCCATTGGTGTTTGACATCAGAGATGGTATACGGGTGCTCAGTGGAGACTGGGTACACTGGACGGACTCGCCGAGAACTCCCAGATGGTATTATACCTCACGTCAGATGGCAGTTCTCAGGTGACACTTGTACAGGTTAGTCTGTAGACCCGAGATCGTCATAGAGTCTTGTGTGATTCCCACTGTGCTTTGATCTCCACCTTACCACGTCCATGAGGGCGTGCAAAACGGTGGTCTTTGGGTACAGTCCCGAGTCACATGGAGGCAATGAGCGATAGGAGGGGTTTCGTCTCTCCCGGTATTGGGAGTTGATGTTGCGCTGTGCTCGATTGGCCGTAACAGGGAAGTCCCTGGCCAGGGCTGATCAGAGATTTGCTGGTAAGTGTTACCAGTAGTTTCTCGACCCGTTATGAGCATCACATCGGCATGACTTATCGGTTATTAGGGTCTGACGTTTACCACCCCTAGACTTGATATGCGACGTATCAGACGAACAGACCGGACTGTACGGTAAGTGTTACTGGTTAGATTCACAGGAGTGTGAGCGGGCTAGCTCGTCGATCTTCTGATCGCTCAATACCCGGATGGCCGTTACGTTTAGCAGACCGCTTGCGGCTTGTGGGTGCTTGATATGATCATCATCTGCTACCGGCGTATTGACGAGTCTTTAGAGTCCTACACAGAGGTTTCCTGGCACAAGCGAAACGAAATAGGAGCGCATATGAGATGTGTGCAGGACCGAGAATAATGCGTGTATGTGATACCGCATTTCATTCTCGTGATAAATGTTTCGATTGGTTATATTCGATATGACCTAGTTATCGAATCATTGATTCGATAAATCGATACATTGATTACTAGTCGGTTATGTGCGACATGACCGGATCATTGAATCAAATGTTGATTTAATGATTTAATGTATAATTATATATTTGATATATTACTTTGCATTAACTAGTATTGGTTCACTTTATATGGATTTTCTCACTTGGTGTGCATGATGTATATGTGATATACTTATGTGCACTTGTATGTATCATATTTGATGATGCATGTTTATATGGTTAAGTATAAAGAATAAAACCATGGTTAAGTAGATAATTAGGGTTTTGTTATAATCACTCATTTATTTATCCATTCCTTTTTATTTAAATAATTTTATGAAAACAAAATGGTTTTCTTTTTGTCATGAAGCTTGATGAAGCTTCATGAAGGTTTGACTCAAAGACCATTTTGTCTTCATGCTAAACCCTAACTATTCCCACTTACCATGGTTTGCTCTCTACACTTAACCTTAGTTTGATTATGATAAGTATTGTTTTTCTTTTCATTTTAAAATAGACTTATCATAATTCTAGCTTATCTTCTTCTTCATCTTCAAGTTTGAAACCTTGAGGCCATCAATGGCAACTTGAGCTTGAGAGTGAGAAATCCAATTCTAAAGAGAACCCACCTCCGATTTCTTCATCCTCTACCTCTTGCCAAGTAGTAGAGTGTGTTTTCTTCATAAGTTTCATCACTTTGTGAAGTGGGAGCTTGATCTAGCGATGCCTCGACGTAGATCATCTTCGGCATCGTCGTCGATGACCAAGCCCGTTCATTCTCCGATGAAGCCGACGCTAGAGCCCGGAGTTCGACTTGGACAGCGAGGAGACTTCGTTGCGGAGCCGTGGAGGTGGATATCCGGATCTACATAGGTTGTAATTTCCATATTCTAGTAGTTAAGTGTTAACTAGTTTACTTTTCGCCTAGATTTCTAGCAACGATCCGTTAACTAGGGTTTCTCGGCACCATATTTTTGTAAAATGGCATGGTTGATGCCTTGTGAGACCTCTACTGTGTGCCTAGGAACCCTATAGAGCTAAGCTAGGGGATGGTATTAATAGTGGAGAATTTGGGTTTTGGAATTAAAATGGTGGATTAAAAAGCATCAAAATGTGGTTTAATTGTGATTTGAAGGGTCTTTGTTTGATTGCAAGAAAATCAAACAGTACAGAGGGGTTAGGGGTAGTTGAAGGGGTTTGTGTACAAAACACGGAGCCAAATGGGCTCATCCTAGCCGTCGGTGCCGGCCATATTGGGCATTCCACCAGTCCATCTAGGTCATTAAGTCTCTAGATTTGTGCCATATGGATTTGACTGTGTTTAAACTATTTTACACATGTTTGATTTTTCTGAACTTTTCATTTCTCTGTGTATTGCAAGTGCAATCTTTTGGGATACCAAAAATTAAAAAGAAAAATTCAAAAAAAATAATGTGTCTGATGGGAATCGAACACAGGGGCTACATCACAGCAGTGCAAAGGTTTTACCAGTGAGCTACAAGTTGTTTCTTGCTGTTATTTAACAAAAGTAATTTATAACTCAAGCTCATTCTGTAAAACTCATTTCAGTACATTAAAATGGAAATTTAAGTACAGTAAATTCAAAGTCATTATATTCTACCGTCCTTATAAAAATTTCGTCCTCGAAATTTATAATTACATATGGACTAATTTTCAAAGAAGTAAGGGTATCTTACACGCATGTCTTCTTCTCTTTCCCATGTTGCTTCTCCTAGCAAATCCTTTCTCCACATCACTCGGATCAAGTTTACTTCCTTGTTGCGCAGTGTTCTTACCTTTCGGTCCAGAATCTTAATGGGTTGCTGCTTACAAGTTAGATCTGTCTATACTGTGAGCTTGAAGTGATCAAGTATGTGGCTGGGGTCGCTCACGTATCATCGTAGCTAGGATATGTAGAACACGTTGTGCACTCCTTCCAATGACGGTGGTAGTGCTAAACGGTATGTCACTTCTCCAACTCGTTCGAGTATGACGAACGGTCCTATGTATCTTGGACATAGCTTACCCCTCTTGCCAAAGCAAATCACTCCTCTGTTTGGAGAGATCTTCAGAAAAACATGGCCTCCAGGTTACAACTCCAGATGTCGGCGCTTTGCATCTACCCAATACTTCTGTCGATCTTTGGTTATGCGCATTCTTTCCCTGATCGTTCGAACTACGTCCACCGTTGCCATAATCATCTTGGGTCCAAAGAGTTTACGATCTCCGATGTCGTCACAACTTAGCAGTGAACGACACTTTCGTCCGTAGAGTGCTGCAAATAGTGTTATTCCAATGCTTGCCTTAAAGCTGTTGTTGTATGAAAACTCCATAAGGTGTAGGTGATCTTCCTACGAACCTCCGAAGTTTAACATAAAAGATCTTAGCATGTCCTCAAGAATCTGAATTGTTCACTCGGACTGTCTATCCATTTATGGATGATAAGCCGTGTTGAAATTTAGACTCGTTCCCAGGCTAGCTTGCAGGTTCTGCCAAAACTGTGACCGGAATCTCGTATCACGATCGGAGATGATGCAAACAGGTATTCCATGTAATCTCACGATCTCCTACATGAGTTGATGGGTATCAAATATAGTACACTTTGAAGGTTTAAATCTTACTTTAGATTTATACTTACCTCCATGTACTTCTTTGCTAACGTCTCGGTAGATTGGCCAATCGAAAGGTAATAAAGTGAATCGACTTGGTGAGTCGATCCATAATAACCTACACTACGTCGTTACCCTTAGTGCTGCAAGGAAGGACAGTCATGAAGTCCATGGTAATGTACTGCCATTTCCATTCTGGGATTGGTAACAGCTGAGTAGACCAGTAGTTTTGTGATGTTCAGCCTTCACTTGCTGACACACCAAATACTTGGCTATGCTTCTGGCTACTCCGCGCTTCATTCCATGCCACCAGTAGTGTTGCCGAAGATCATTGTATATCTTTGTACTACTGGGGTGTACAGAATAAGGAAAGCTGTGAGCTTCTTTCATCAACTTTTCTCCAACTGGGTCGTTTGGTACATATAATCGACTTTCATATCTCAAGGATCCAACTTCATGGATGATGAAGTCAGTTCGAAGTCCACTTTCTACCTGTTCTTGGATCTTTTGCAGTCTGGCATCATTTGCTTGAGCTTTCTTTATATGATTGACAGTAGTGGACTGGACTTGAAAGTTCATCAAATTCGAATCGTTACCTGGCATAACTACTTCAATCTCCAATCCATGCAACTCCTTCTGTAGCTTCCACTGAGCGGTGAGGTTCATTACTAATGGCTGGCGGCTAAGTGCATCAGGAACTACATTCACCTTCCCATGATGATATTGTAGGTTGATGTCGAAGTCCACCACGAGTTCTAGCCATCTTCGTTGCCGCATATTTAATTCTTTCTGAGTAAATACATACTTCAGACTCTTGTGGCCAGTGTATATATCCACTCGTTCTCCCAAGAGATAATGGCGCCAAATCTTAAGTGGAAAGATAACGGTTGCCAACTCCAGATCATGTGTTGGATAGTTGCGCTCATAAACCTTCAGCTTTCTTGATGCAAAAGCCACAACCTTTCCATGCTGGTGTAGAACACATCCTAATCCCTTACCGGACGCATAGCAATGCACAAAAAATCCTCCAGATTGATGCGGTATTACGAGAATAGGAGCAGAAGTTAATCTTGACTTGAGTTCTCCAAAAGCATTTTCATATGCTTCTAACCACACGAATGCTTCATCTTTACGTGTGAACTTGGTCAGGGGTGCTGCAATCTTCGAAAGGCTTTCAATGAATCGTCGGTAGTATCCTGCTAATCCCAAGAAACTTCGTATATCTTTCACCTTTTTTTTGTGTCGGCCATTCGCTGACAGCTGACACCTTAGCTGGATCTACTGAGATTCCTTCGCCTGAAACAATATGCCCGAGAAATCTGACTTGATCTAGCCAAAATTCACACTTACTGTACTTGGTATAGAGCTGATGTTGTCGCAATGTCTCTAAGACAATCCGTAAATGCTCGGCGTGTTCTTTCCGATTCTTTGAATATACCAGGATGTCGTCTATGAATATGACAACGAACCTGTCTAAGTACTCTCGGAAAACTTGTTTCATCAGATTCATAAAGATGGCAGGTGCATTGGTCACTCCAAATGGCATTACAAGATACTTATAATGACCATATTGAGTCTTAAACGCCGTCTTCGGAATATCAGACTCTTTGACCTTCACCTGATGATAACTCGAACGAAGATCTAGCTTTGAAAATACACAAGACCCACTTAGCTGATCGAAAAGGTCATCGATGCACGGTAGTGGATACTTGTTCTTAATCGTCACTTCGTTCGGAGCTCGATAATCTACACACATCCTATATGAACCTTCTTTCTTCTTCACAAGTAACACTGGAGATCCCCAACTTGAAGTGCTGGGATGAATCTAACCTTTCTTCAAGAGTTCGTCCAACTGAATATGGATCTCCTTCAATCCTTCTGGACATAGCCAGTACGGAGATTTGATTACAGGCTGCGCACCAGGTAGTAATCAATGCTGAATTCAAGAGCTCGATCGGGAGGCAAACCTGATATATCTTTAGGGAATACATCCTCGAACTCTCGAACTACCTCTGGTTTTAATTCTTCCGCTTGCAATGATGCAACCACTGCCTTCTTTGGTTTTTCCTTATAGACGCTGGGTTCCAAGGTACGGTCTCCTCTCTAGAAATAGAACAATGGATGATCTGGTATTTCGATCACTACTCTCCTTTGGCGACAGTCGATGGTAGCGAAGAAAGTTCCCAGCCAGTCCATTCCCAAGACCATGTCGAAGTTCGGTATGTCCAGCACCTTGAAGTCCGCATAAAATTCTCTACTGCACATGACCACTGGACACAGATAGTATCCCAAAGTTGCTCTTAGAACGCCGTTCCCTAAACTAACATTCCAGCTGGATACGAGCGCTTTAACTGGAATCACATGAGTTCGGACGAAACATTGCGACATAAAGCAATGTAATGCTCCAGTGTCGAAGAGTGCTAGAGCTGGTAGGAAGGCTACGTTATGTGAGGTTAGGTTTAGATATAGGAAAATTTATAGAGATATATAAGGCTTGAAAAGATTTGAAAGGATTGGGAAATACCTGTGATGACTTGGCCTGCGGCTTCGACCTCCTCGACAGTCATTGTAAAAGCCTAACGTCGGGGTACATTTCTCCTTGCTGGAGGCACATTCCTCTGTCCTTGGGGCATGTTTCTCTGCCCTTAAGGCATATTTCTCTGTGCCTGATGGAACTGGCTGTTCCCCTCCGAACACAGAGACGCGACCGCGTAGGTTTGTCTTGCCTGAAATTCGGGGCAGATGCTAATTGGTGCTATCCGTCCACCTCTCCGAAAATGCCAAGTTGATTTATGACACCAAATATCGAAGGTTTAAACGGATGTGGTCGATGTAACAGACTTCATCAGATTCCCTTTCGTTTGAGGGTTTTTTTATTGTGGGGATGCTCTTCCCTGCAGGCGCAAGCCCCTGTAGTTAATTACGCTACCGCATCGCGGTAACAACTTTCTCCTTCTCCAGATGGTCACTTTGTGTCGTGGGTGTTCGTTTTTTGTTTGGTTGCCCGTGGATTGTATACGGAGACTAATTTATGTTGTCGCCCGTAGGGCGTGGACTAGTCCAAATCCATATCTTCTTAGATTTGGGTTTGGGGGTTGGGTTTAAGGATACGTTAGTCTCATTTGAGACTAAGATCAAGTTAAACGTTTGTTAAGGATACGTTAGTCTAATTTTAGACTAAGATCAACTTAACGGGATCGTTTAGATCCAACAAGAGAGCAATTGGGCTCTATTGTTTAGTTTAGTGACATTGCGGTCGATTAATTTAAGGACATTACGGTCCATTGTTAGTTTAAGGACATCTCGGTCCATTGTTAGTTTAAAGACATTGCGGTCGAGGTTAAAGACATCATAGTCTGTGAGTTTAAAGACCTCACAGTCAAATGTTAGTTTAAAGACATCACGGTCGAGATTAAGGACATCATAGTCCATGAGTTTAAGGACCCCACAGTCCATAGTTTAGAGACGTCATAGTCAATGAAATATGTGGTTGTCGGGACCCGTCACCTCTTTGAAGACGCTGAGGAATTACAACGACAAATATCAAAGGAATGAATAGATGTATCCTTGAACCAAGGTGGATTGAGTGATCTGTAGTCCAATTTGGAACTAAGATCAATTAATTACATTATGAGCACATTGGCTCAGTTAAATCTGAATTGAGGACTTATGACCAACTTGGGCTAAGTCCAATTAAGTTTGAAGTATTGGCCTTTTGTTGGACCATTAGACATTTGTATGGGTTCAGCCCCTCATCATTCATCAATGCTTGAACAAGAGTTTGAGGGCTTTGACAATATTTTTGTCTGTAACTGAGCATTAAACATTATAGCTCTGAAATTTACTCAACTTTGAGATTTATTTGAAGGGGAGGCTTTTGCCTCTGGAAAATTAGCCAATTTGGCTAAAAGTAGTGTTAAACACTAGCGAACAGCAGTGTTAAACACGGGAAATAAAGCTCTCAAATTAGTGTTAAACACTAGAAGATAACAGTGTTTAAACACTGGAAATAAGATTTTCAAAGTAGTGTTAAACACTAGAAATAAGATTCTCAAATTAGTGTTAAACACTAAAAGACAATCAGTGTTAAACACTGGAAATAAAGCTCTCGAATTAATGTTAAACACTAAAGAAAAAGGGGTCACGTAGGGACACGTGAGGGCGCCCAAAGGTGGGCCAGATCTCCTCACTTTGTTCTGCAAATAATGTGTTAAACACTTTGCTCTTTTGACCATCACGTGTTGGCACGTGACGGAGCTCTGTGCGCTGATCGCTAAAGCATTTTCTAAGGGGTCACGTGGTAACACGTGAGAGCGCCCAAAGCCTATATTTCCTTTGCTTTTATTTTCTGTGTTTTGGAGGTCATGTGGGAACACGTGAGGCGTTGCCTCAGAGTTAATTCCTTCTCATTTTTGGGGATCTTTTTAAGGGTCACGTGGGGAAACGTGACCTTAGTCTTTTGCATGCATGGATGGAGATCTTTCAAGTCCCTTTATTTCTTTAAGAATTAAATTCTTTATAGGGTTAAACCCTAATTAAGTTTTAGAGGAATTAAATTCCCATGTATGTGAAAGAATTAAATTCTTATATTGGGTTAAACCCTAGTTCTGTCTTGAAGGAATTAAATTCCTATAACTTTAAGAGAATTAAATTCTCATATAGGGTTAAACCCTAATTTTATCTTGAAGGAATTAAATTCCTGTAAATTTGGGAGAATTAAATTATCATATAGGGTTAAACCCTAGTTTTATCTTGGAGGAATTAAATTCCTGTAATTTTAAGAGAATTAAATTCTCATATAGGGTTAAACCCTAATTTTATCTTGAAGGAATTAAATTCCTACGAATTTGGGAGAATTAAATTCTCTAAACTCAATTCTCCCTCTAAGTCTTGGATCTGCATGGCAGAATCTCAACCCGATGAGAATTAAATTCTCAACCTATGGGGAGATTTGCTTCTGCAGATCTTCAACCAGAGGAGAAACTAAGTTCTTATTCAGAAGAGTAAAACTATTAAATTGAGAATTAAATTCTCTTTGTTTTATGGAACTTAGATCTCTTTCCCCTTTCTCACCTAGGGTTTCTTTTCTCTTAAGAGACTTTTTTTTCTCTTGAGAATTAAATTCTCCTCTCTTTTTTCTCTCTGTTGTTGTTATCTCCCAAAAAAGTAGATCTCCCCTCTTCTCTTCTTGGCTCCTATTTATAGGAGAAAGAAAATAATCAATTTGTTTAGTCAATCTTTCATTGAAAGATTTTGGTTGTTTTTTGTAACAAACATGATCTTTTAGATCACTCAGTGAATTTTATTCACCATTGGATTTTTAATCCAAAAGATCTTTTATCTGTTATTCGTGGCAAATTTCAGGGAAATCTTTCCTTGTATAAAATCTTTCCATAAATTTGTGATTTTTAATCACCATTGTATTTTTAATCTAACGGTGCTCTATTTTACAGAGCACCATCTTTTTTGTTTGGAAAGATTTAAAGAAATATTTTCTCAGTTAGGCTTTTTGATTCCCACTTAATTAGAATTTAATTCTATTAATTCGTAGATCTTTAGGAACCCATCACGTATTGGCACGTGACCCCCTGATTAAGCATTTGACCAGAATTTAATTCTGTTGTTTTAAAGAACTCAGGAATTATCACGTGTCAGCACGTGACCCTTGGTCACGTATTGGCACGTGATGCCCCATTGGGTTTTTTCCTTGTTATTTTATTATACCTTTAATTCTTTTCAGTGGGTTTAAAGGCCCATCACGTGTTGACACGTGACCCCACTGATTAATTATTTCCAATTATTTATTTTATTCAGTGTCTACAGGCTTTGCCTGTAAATGGTCACGTGTCTGCACGTGATACCCGGTCACGTGTGGGCACGTGATGCCTCATAACTTTTGATCCCGAATGAATTATGAGGCCCATAATATATCAAATCGAAGGATTTTTCAAGACACTTTCGATACCATCAGAATTTAGCTATTTCATATTCGGGAATCTATCAAAATGCAGCCCGGAAAACACTGGTTCACATTTTCTTCCTTAGATTACACGTGCATAGCATATTTGCTCATAACTTTTGATCCCGGATGAATTATGAAGCCCATAATATATCAAATCGAAGGCCTTTTCGAGACGCTTTCGATACCATCAGAATTTAGCTGTTTCTCATTCGGGAGTCTGTAGGGTTCCTAGGCACACTCATGAGGTTCTACAACTGATCAACCATGCCAAAATCAAATTTTTACATGTGCCGAGAAACCCTAATCTAGATCGTTTACTAGAGGTAAGGCGAAAGCAAGAAAGTTAACAACTTTAACTATAAGTGAAAGGGATTACAATCTTTGTAGATCCGGTCCTCCACTTCTTTAGCTCCGTGTTGACGTCCCTCCGCTGCGATCATCGGGATCCTGGACTCTAGCGTTGGTTTCATCGGAGAAATGAGCGGGCTAGGTCGTTGACTTCGATGCCGAAGATGATCAACGTCGAGGCGACTCAAACTCAAGCTCCATCTTCACTAGGTCATGAAACTTGTGAAGATAACACTCTACTACATGGCAAGTTGTAGAGGATGAAGAAATAGGAAGTGGGTTCACTTTAAAATTGGATTTCTCACTTGATTTCTTCACTTGGAATTTTCTAGTAAGCTTTCTTCACTTCATGAAGAAGAAGAAGTAGAAAAGAAAAAGAATTAATTGAAAAAGAAAATTCAAGTGAAGACTTATCATTTAGCAACCATGGGTGCGTAAACTCTTGTAGAGAGTAAACTAGGGTTTAGGTAATGGTTAGGTTAAAGGATAAAACAAAATGGTAGACTTTTTCAAAGATGCTTGCTTGAAGTATCATGAAGCTTCTAGCAAAGTGAAAGAAAAAAACCATTTTGTTTTAACAAAACAAAATGAATAAAGTAAATAAAACCCTAACCATTAACCTAAACATTGGTGTAAATCATACACACACCCAAGTTTGCATGTATCATCAATCATGATACAAACTAGTGCACAAACATATATCACATTTACAACTTGTGCACATCAAGTGAGAAAATCAATCTTAAGTGAACAAATACTAGTTAATGTAAAGTAATATATCAAATATATAATTATATATTAAATCATTAAATCAACACTTAATTTAATGATCCGGTCATACTGCATATAACCGACCAATATCAAGTGTATCAATATATCGAATCAATATTTGATTCGGTAACCCGGCTATATCTTATATAACCGTCCGATGATACAAATCGCGAGAATAGAATTCAGTATCACATACTGGTATTATTCTCGGTCCCGCGCATATCTCATATGCGCTCCTATTTCGTTTCGCTTGAACCAGGAAACCTCTGTGTAGGACTCTAAAGACTCGTCAATACGCCGGCAGTAGGTGATGATCATATCAAACACCCACAAGCCGCAAGCGGTCTGCTAAACGTAACGGCCACCCGGGTATTGAGCGATTAGAAGATCAACGAGCAAGACAGCTCACACTCCTGTGAATCCAACCAGTAACACTTACCATACAGTCCGGTCTGTTTGTCTGATATGTCGCATATCTCGCCTAGGGGTGGTAAACGTCAGACCCCAGTAGCTTGATAAGTCATGCCGATATAAGGTCCATAACAAGTGTGAACCTACTGATAACTCTTACCAGTAAATCACTGCAACCCTGGCCAGGGATTTTCAGTTATGGCCAGTCGAGCATAGCGCAACATCAACCCCCAGTACCGGGAGAGACGAATCCCCTCCTATCGCTCATTGCCTCCATGTGAATCGGGACTGTACCCTAAAACCACCAGTTTGCACGACTCAGTAGAGCCGTGGTTGGGTGGAAATCAAAGCACGGTAGGAGACACACAAGACTCTATGACGATCTCGGGTCAACAGACTAAGCTGTACCAGTGTCACCAGAGAACTGCCATCTGACGTGAGGTATAATACCATCTGGGAGTTCTCGGCGAGTCCGTTCAGTGTACCCAGTCACCACTGAGCACCCGCATACCATCTCTGATGTCAAACACCAATGTATATGGGATCATCCATCGCCCATCACATGGGTCGAGAAGATATACGCTAGTCTATTCTGGAATATCGATGCCCCGTCTCGATATTCCCATGACTAGGAACATTGAAGGATGTACTCATGGACTACCCAGGCCCCACTAGTATGATCTACATCATAGTCCTGCAAGTCGAGCACATATCCTAAGGGCTTTATCAACATGTAATAGAGAGATAGCAAGTATACATGTTAAGATAAAGATCAACCAGATAGCGTACTATCATGTCAAGCAAGAAAGTCCTACCTATATATGTCCCAGTATCCACTACAATATACATCCTATGTACATTAATGGCCTCTAGGGCATACATATAACTAACAATCTCCCACTTGCACTAGGGCCATCTGTAGCAGTGGTTGCAGTATCTCATACTCAACCATCCCATAATAGTCTCTCTCTGGGAAAAGGCCTTTGTGAGTAGATCCGCCGTGTTGTCCTCTGAGTCTACTCTCCTAACCTTGATCACCCTGGAGATCAACTATCTCCATGATCAGGTGATGCTGCCTCAGAATATGTCTGGGTCACTGATGGGACCAGGGTTCCTGGGCCAAAGCAACACTTCCATTGTCATACAATGGTAGGAACCTAGTTCATCTTATGAACCAATATACACCCAAACTTCCTCTTTGGTAGTATCTTTAATAGCAATGTTACCAGCCTTTATCGTCTAGTTTGCCACGGTATCTAGCTTGGAACTCTTCCAACATGCCGTCCCTTCACTGAGGGTAAAGACAATGCCTGCGACTAACATTCAGTCGTCCTTATCACCCTGGAACTTTTCCAGTGATTCTCCCCAGGATCGATTGATACCATCTCACTACACCTAATGAGAATCCTAATATCCATTTAGATTTATCTCATAGATATAATATCTAGGATTTAGGAGGTATCACATAGATCCTATATGGAGAATCCTTGTGATAAGCGGAGATTGACCGAGCGTAGCATAGGAAACTCTTTTCCTATCAAGAGTATGTTGTTCATGTACTATACGAGGATGACCACCTTACTCTCTACTACCCTTTTGTATATACAAGGTTCATCTATCATTTTGATGAAGTCAAACTCTTTGACTACCACATCAAAACAGACGTTCCAACTCCGCGATGCCTGCTTTATCCTTTAAAGCAACTCACACACGTTTCCGCTGCTTCCACTGTTTACGAAGCCCTCTGGTTGTATACTTATAGACGTTCTCTTCAAAATCAATATTTAGAAAAATAGTCATGACACCCAACCGCCAGATATCGTAGTCATGGTATGTAGCCGTGGCAAGTAGGATCTGGATGGACTTAAGCACAGCCACTGGAAAAAGTTTCATCATTATCCACGCCTGGTCGATGACGAAAACCTTTAACAAGTCTAGCTTTGAAAGTCCTAACTTTTCCATCTACACCAAGTAATCTTCTCAAGATATACTTGCTCGTGATGGGGATTTAACCCTTCAGATATAGCATCCAAAGTCCATACTTTGTTGGTGTACATGGATTCCATCTCAGATCGCTAAGCATCCAGCCATTCTTTACAGAGTCCCTACTCTTGATGGCCTGCTCGAAACAAGTTGGGCCATCATCTCATGATGCAATCCTCCTCCCACTGTCATCGAGAAACCGAAGTATCTCTCAAGCGGATGAGGAACCCTACTAGATCGGCGGAGAGGCTGAGGTTCGTCGGAGACTATTGAATCCTTTGGTTCTATCAAATCATCAGCTGTAGTTTGTATAGCTGGAAATCCTTCCAGTTCTACAGAACTGACCTTGCCTAGATCTTGTCCAGATTTTGCTTTTGACATAGGCCGGACAATCCCAAATCTTAACTTACTTAAGAGATGGGCTCTTCCCATACCATATCTTATATGGAGTGGTAGGCACTGATTTGATTCGAACCCAATTCAATAGGTATGCAGCTTCTCAAGTGCATAACCCCTTAAAAGAAACAGGTAACTCAGTAGTACTCATCATAGAGCGCACCATATCTCATAGGGTGCGATTGCTCCGCCCTGATACACCGTTGTGCTGTGGTGTATTCAGAGGAGTAATGCTGAGAGAGAATCTCATTCTCCTTTAGAATAGTCCAAGAATTCCATGCACAAGTATTCTCCTCCCTGATCCCATCATAGGACATAATACTTTTACCCGTATTTTGGTTCTCTACTTCTAACTTATATTCTGTGAATATCTTAAAAGTTTCGGACTTGTGTTTTAATAGGAACATATGACTGAATCTTGAGAGATTATCAGAGAATGTAATGAAGTGCAAAGAACCGGTCCTGGCATGTGTAGACTGGGGACCTTCATACATCACTATGTATTAGTCCCAAGAGTTCACTAACTCTTTCTCTGTTTCGAGTAAACAGAGCTATGGTCATCTTATCTTTGTGACATGACTGGCAAGTTTCACAAAATGTAAATTAAAACTAATTTAAATGTGCATCTAAATGTAACTTCAGCCAGTCGGGTCGCATTGATATGACCTAGTCTACAATACCTCAAGAAGGATCCGTTCATTTCTGAACTCTTCCTCTCGTGTGTGTTCTGTATACTAAGAACTGTAGTTTGATTTAGAACGTCAATACTTTTAGATAACGTGCCTGAACCGATCAACTCTTGATATAGGAAATGTTCAAAACATTATCCAACAATACAAAATTATATCCTTCTTTAGTAATAAAGAGACTGATATGATTTTGTATATCAGGTTCGGTATCTAATAACATTCGTTCAGAATCAGTGTATTTTGGTAATACAAGGTGATAGTGACCAACAAACTTGGCTGCAACACTTGCACCGTTTTCTGTCTCATGAAACTTATCACCCGTTCTTAATTCTCTACCTTTCTGCAGCCCATGTAACAGATTACATATCTGGGATCCTGATCCGGTATCAAATACCCAGGACGTAGAGGATACAGAGAAAGAGTTCTTTGTAATGAACACACCCGAAGAAGATGCATCATTATGCACTTTCTTCGTTTGGGCGGCATGGGAATCCTGGTATTCCCCTATTTCCTGCTCGGTCTTATAACAATTATAAGTTGGAGCGGGACCAACGTTCCCCAGCTCAGTATAACAAGCGGGTTCGGTCAATACATCCATATTATTATCTTGATTAAGGCGTGACATGGTCGCTACCTGGAGAGAGAGAGAAGAAAACACTCTGCGTGCGCTCTTGCAAGATTAGATTGGCTATATATTTTATCTAATCAGGATGGTTCCCACTGTTTTTATCAAATCTTTCTTCAAACCCTAAAAGGAAAGACTAGCCGGGATTAATTACACTCTACAAGTTCGCCAATCTTTCAGCCAGGCCAGTGCCGGTACTTTGAGGGAGGTTCCCCGTGCTTTCGCACGGACCTAATTAAAGTAAACCTCATTTTCCCAGGGACGTAACCCCGTTGACACCTTTCTAGACACCTACTTGATCGGCTAATTGTAAAGTGCAAAACTCTCCCAGGAGTAACAATTACTCGCAGTGGGTATCGGGATCCAACTATCATATAGAAGGTATGCAATCTCATTGCAAATTTCAACACTTGAAACTCCCGATAATGGTTTTTACCCCTAGTATCTATGACCTTGGCTATGGTCAACAAATCATAAGCACTAGTCAAGTTCTACCCGTCATTTCGTGATTAATTAGACCCACCCACATGACCCTTGGCTAAGGTCAACAAAGTCACATGACTGTCCTAACTAATCGCATCATATGCTGTATAGGAAGACATCACTTAGCTACCGTACACTACGCCTCGGCTATGGTCGACAAACGCAGCACGAATACTAAGTACTCTACTTCCTAAAATGACGGAGGGTTGCGAATGGTTTTTAAGAAAACCTTTAACACTTTGAACTTGATCTCGTTGCAGAATCAAATGGTTTTTAAATGGAGTGTTTTTTAGGCTTTTCTAGTTTTGCTAAAGGGGTCACTCCCGTTGAAGGGATCGTCGGGCCTTTCCTCATCGAATAAGGTGCAGGATATATCATATATACCGCTGTGCAAAGCAAAAACTATAGAAGCAATCAAAAGACAAACCGAGGGTTGTAGCATCTGTCAGTTATTGCTAAAGGGGTCACTCCCGGTGAAGGGATTGTCGGCCCTTTCCTTATCGAATAAGGTGCAGGATGTTCTATAAGGAACACCGTGATGCAAAGCAACAACTAGAGCTGCCTGATTTTATTTTTGAAATTCGATTCCACAATATCTTTTAGCTTTATTTTCTTTCATTAATCTCATTAATGAATGTCCCATCATTTAAGTCCACCTAAATATCACAGATAAATACAGCGTACACTTATGCCATCCGCATTCGCCTCGATGTCCCGTCTGCACCGTTAGGTTAGGTAACTAACGGCAGAGCGGGCCAGGGCTAGCGCGGGTGTAAAATATAAGCAACGTCTATATAATATATCATATATACTATATACAATATCTATCTGAAAAAATCACATGATCACATCACAAATAACGCAGCAGAAAATATCATATGAAATATTGGATATACTAGGACGTTCGTGTTCTATTTTAAGCCTGTATAAAACACGGATTCCACGGTCATGATGAATAGCCAATCACACACCCCTAGACCCCTACGAGAGCGGCAAGCAACCCTACCAATTCTAGGGTTAGGAGACCCGGAATCGACTCCTCGAGATGGTCTCCTACTGGACCCTAGAACCCGGTTACTTGTGCTCCCCTCCTTGGGTCTATCCTAATGCGGAAAAGTAAATAATATACAATGGTGACATCATCCTTAACCCGGAAGTGCCCCAATAAAAGAATATTACATACAAGTTTTTACATGAATGAAAAAGAAAAACACTCATCTCACATAAAAACCTCCCGATCATTCAAACACGACGATCGAATATAACATATCCAGCAACACATAACATCACATGTCATCAACATAAGTAAATATGCCCATCCCAATTGTCGTTGACATATAGCAACGAAACCGGCGATATCACATATTACACTTACGGTCATAGAAAAGAAAGTGTAAAACTACAACAGTTGGAATCCGCAACATCTTTAGACACCGCATGCCAAATCAAATGAATTTCTTAGACATCGCATGCCTAACAATTATAAACCCCGCATTTTAGTCTCAAAATGGAAAACCCTTTTCAATATCAAGTCGGGCAATTCAACAAGATTCTCGACATCCTGATCGAATGCTCATCGCAAATTTTAGTAGACGGCCGCACCCCCCGATGCCGTCGACGAAGTGCACTAAGGCGGAACACCGCTACCGCGAGCACCCGAACAGATGCTTTTGGCTACGGGGTTCTCCTAAAGTCACTTGGTCGGGGCTATGGGGCGTGGCTATCTATTAAGTTTACCCGACGAGTATCCGCGTACGCTACGTGATTGCGACGGACTTTTGATCACATCAAAATTCCGTGACAACCGATCAAGTGAGACTAAAGTGCTAGATTTATAACATTCAAATTAGCTATCTCATAACTACTTGTGGATTCCAAATATTGTATCACATTCCAGATAAATAGACAATGTTAAACTTTCCGATCGAACAATCAAACACCCAAGTTTTCCCGAAACAGCTCAACACTTGAAATAAGTTTAAAAACATCCATTTCATGCCACAGTACCAACGGTCCAGCCGTAGAAGGGTTAAGCCAACGCCTCACATGTGGCACGCCGTACTGCCCCAAACCCTAAGGTTCAAAGGGCAGTTCAAGACGGTCACATAATCGAGTTAAGGTTTGTTGTCTTCTAGAGGGTCCATCGCGTTACTTGCACTACTTAGACGTTCTTAAACTACGGAAAAATCCAACACTTGGAAATTTCCCGGGTCGGGAAAAAATGAGTATTTATATCCGGTCGAACTTTTTAACATGTTCTAAAATTACCCGGAAAACACATAAACAAAGTTAAAATATCCGATCAAATCAACGAGTCCCCAATACACCCCAGATAACTCAACTCTTGAGTATAATTAAAATTTTCCAGAAGAATCAGGAATCACATACGGAGGTTACTGTGCAAAACTGAGTACCTATTCTTTACATACGACCGCGGAACCGCCGCCAATAGCATGGTAAGGCCACGGTTCCGCGGCGCTTTAGAGGTGTTAGGGACACGTGTTGCACAGTAACTCCTAGAAAACCCTGCTGATTTTTCTGAGTATTTTTAATGCACAAAAATCACAGTTTTGAAAAAATTTACAGAGAAGGGTGTAGTTTAGGGTTTCGGGGTTCGATCGGGTTTCTAACTTCGTCTACATTTCGCATAAACCTCTAGCTAGGCTCTGATACCACTGTAGGGTTCCTAGGCACACTCATAAGGTTCTACAACTGATCAACCATACCAAAATCAAATTTTTACATGTGCCGAGAAACCCTAATCTAGATCGTTTACTAGAGGTAAGGCGAAAGCAAGCAAGTTAACAACTTTAACTATAAGTGAAAGGGATTACAACCTTTGTAGATCTGGTCCTCCACTTCTTTAGCTCCGTGTTGACGTCCCTCCGCTGCGATCATCGGGATCCCAGACTCTAGCGTTGGTTTCATCGGAGAAATGAGCGGGTTAGGTCGTTGACTTCGATGCCGAAGATGATCTACGTCGAAGCGACTCAAACTCAAGCTCCGTCTTCACTAGGTCATGAAACTTGTGAAGATAACACACTCTACTACATGGCAAGTTGTAGAGGATGAAGAAATAGGAAGTGGGTTCACTTTAAAATTGGATTTCTAACTTGATTTCTTCACTTGGAATTTTCTAGTAAGCTTTCTTCACTTCATGAAGAAGAAGAAGAAGAAGAAAAGAAAAAGAATTAATTGAAAAAGAAAATTCAAGTGAAGACTTATCATTTAGCAACCATGGGTGAGTAAACTCTTGTAGAGAGTAAACTAGGGTTTAGGTTATGGTTAGGTTAAAGGATAAAACAAAATGGTAGACTTTTTCAAAGATGCTTGCTTGAAGTATCATGAAGCTTCTAGCAAAGTGAAAGAAAAAGACCATTTTGTTTTAACAAAACAAAATGAATAAAGTAAATAAAACCCTAACCATTAACCTAAACAATGGTGTAAATCATACACACACCCAAGTTTGCATGTATCATCAATCATGATACAAACTAGTGCACAAACATATATCACATATACAACTTGTGCACATCAAGTGAGAAAATCAATCTTATGTGAACAAATACTAGTTAATGTAAAGTAATATATCAAATATATAATTATACATTAAATCATTAAATCAACACTTGATTTAATGATCCGGTCATACTGCATATAACCGACCAATATCAAGTGTATCAATATATCGAATCAATATTTGATTCGGTAACCCGGCTATATCTTATATAACCGTCCGATGATACAAATCGCGAGAATAGAATTCAGTATCACATACTGGTATTATTCTCGGTCCCGCGCATATCTCATATGCGCTCCTATTTCGTTTCGCTTGAACCAGGAAACCTCTGTGTAGGACTCCAAAGACTCGTTAATACGCTGGCAGTGGGTGTTGATCGTATCAAACACCCACAAGCCGCAAGCGGTCTGCTAAACGTAACGGCCACCCGGGTATTGAGCGATCAGAAGATCAACGAGCAAGACAGCTCACACTCCTGTGAATCCAACCAGTAACACTTACCATACAGTCCGGTCTGTTCGTCTGATATGTCGCATATCTCGCCTAGGGGTGGTAAACGTCAGACCCCAGTAGCTTGATAAGTCATGCCGATATAAGGTCCATAACAAGCGTGAATCTACTGATAACTCTTACCAGTAAATCACTGCAACCCTGGCCAGGGATTTTCAGTTATGGCCAGTCGAGCATAGCGCAACATCAACCCCCAATACCGGGAGAGACGAATCCCCTCCTATCGCTCATTGCCTCCATGTGAATCGGGACTGTACCCAAAAACCACCTGTTTGCACGACTCAGTAGAGCCGTGGTAGGGTGGAAATCAAAGCACAGTAGGAGACACACAAGACTCTATGACGATCTCGGGTCAACAGACTAAGCTGTACCAGTGTCACCAGAGAACTGCCATCTGACGTGAGGTATAATACCATCTGGGAGTTCTCGGCGAGTCCGTTCAGTGTACCCAGTCACCACTGACCACCCGCATACCATCTCTGATGTCAAACACCAATGGATATGGGATCATCCATCGCCCATTACATGGGTCGAGAAGATATACGCTAGTCTACTCTGGAATATCGATGTCCCGTCTCGATATTCCCACGACTAGGAACATTGAAGGATGTACTCATGGACTACCCAGGCCCCACTAGTATGATCTACATCATAGTCCTGCAAGTCGAGCACATATCCTAAGGGCTTTATCAACATGTAATAGAGAGACAACAAGTATACATGTTAAGATAAAGATCAACCAGATAGCGTACTATCATGTCGAGCAAGAAAGTCCTACCTATATATGTCCCAGCATCCACTACAATATACATCCTATGTACAGTAATGTACTCTAGGGCATACATATAACTAACAGAGTCTATCAAAATGCATCCCGGAAAATACTGGTTCGCATTTTCTTAAACGTATCGCTGCCATTTGATACCTTAGGCTCTTTTGCGCAGAATTTTTTTTTTTGGCGGGAACAAATGCCCTCCAGTACTTTGCCCACGTAAGTATATACGTGGGTGAAGTACTGCAGTGTAATTCATAGCGTATGACCGGTTTTGGGTTGGTATATAACTTTCAGAATCTTGATCTGAGAGGATAACGAGCGGACACAAGCGTCGTCATTTATCGTTGACTCAAATCTCGACTCTTAAGAGATATAGTTCCAAACCCTCAGCCACATGAGCCGCACCCTTCCATTTCTTTATGTTTTACTCTGGCGTGAAGTAGTTTATATGCTCATGAGTAACTTCTCCATTTCAGTGGCATGTAGTTTTGGCAAGTGTGGCCCATAGATTGTAGATAACAGTTCATCTTGAACTCTTTATAAGGTAGCGATGGCTTAGGAAACAGGGTTAGGATCTGTTGCCTAAGACTTTCCAACTTTATGAGCCGTGAGGGTCTCACAAAGGCTTTTCTCCCTACGAGTCGTGAGGATCTCGTAGGTGTTTTTCTCCTTAGGAGTTGTGAGGACTCCTAAGTGAGCTTTCTCCTGAGAATCGTAAGGATCTCACAAGAGAATTTTCTTTATGCGTAGGGAAACTAATTTCCCCGCAAGTCGAGACGAATCGAGAGATTCTCGCAAAGACACTGATTCCCTTGCGGGTCGAAACGAATCGAGATGTTCCCGTCAAGGACGCTGATTTCCCTGAATCGAGATAAGAAGCGATGGCTTAGGAAACAGGTTCAGATCTGCTACCTAAGACTTTTCAACTTTATGAGCCATGAGGGTCTCATAAAGATTTTTCTATCCCTACGAGTCGAGAGGATCTCGTAGGTGTATTTTCTCCTTAGGAATCGTGAGGATTCCTAAGTGTGTTTTCTCTTGAGAGTCATAAGGATCTCACAAGAGAATTTTATTCCTTACAAGTCGAGAGGACTCGTAAGTGATTGATGGGTTAACCTACTCCCGAGTCAAAGCATTGCCTCAACAGAGAGGTCGAGGGTTGACTTTGGTTTGTCTGTGCACCGCTGAGTCATGGAACTGGGAACTTTGCCGCGGGTCCGCTTTGCTGACGTTGTATATTACTACAGAGACACTGATTTCTCTGCGGGTCGGCGCGAATAGAGATGTTCTCGTTAAGGACGCTGATTTCCCTGAATCGAGGTATTTTCCAAGGACACTGATTTCCCTGGAGTCGAAACAAATCAAGGTATTCCTGCAAAGACGTTGATTTCTTTGCGGGTCGACGCGAATCGACATGTTCTCGTCAAGGACGCTGATTTCCCTGAATCGAGGTATTTGCCAAGGACACTGATTTCCCTGGAGTCAAAACGAATCGTGATATTCCTGCAAAGACACTGATTTCTCTGCGGGTCGACGCAATTCGAGGTGCTCTCATCAAGGACGCTGATTTCCCTGAATCGAGGAGGTTGCCGAGGACCCTGATTTCCCTGGAGTCGAAACGAATCGAGGTATTCCTGCAAAGACACTGATATCTCTGCGGGTCGACACGAATCGAGGTGCTCTCGTCAAGGACGCTGATTTCCCTGAATCGACGAGGTTGCCAAGGATACTGATTTCCGTGGGGTTGAGACGAATCGAGGTATTCCTGCAAAGACGCCGATTTCTCTGCGGGTCGACGCGAATCGAGGTGCTCTCGTCAAGGATGCTGATTTCCCTGAATCGAGGAGGTTGCCAAGGATACTGATTTCCGTGGGGTTGAGACGAATCGAGGTATTCCTGCAAAGACGCTGATTTCTCTGTGGGTCGATGCGAATCGAGGTTTTGCCAAGGACACTGATTTCCCTGGGGTTGAGACGAAACGAGGCATTCCTGCAAAGACACTGATTTCTCTGCGGATCGACGCAAATCAAGGTGCTCTCGTCAAGGACGTTGATTTCCCTGAATCGAGGTTTTTGCCAAGGACACTGATTTCCCTGGAGGTCGGTTAACTTGTTTCCGAGACGTAGCATTGATCCGGCGGGGAGGTCATTGGTTGACTCTAGGTTATCTGTAGACCGTAGAGTCTTGGAACTAGGGACTTTTCCATGGCTCCGCTTTATTAACGTTGCGTCCGAATCCTGCTGGAATGAAGAGAAACGCCGTTGTTGGTCTCCAGGCTGTAGATGTGGCCGTCGAGACTTGGAACTAAGGACTTTGCCATGGATCCGATTGGTGATGTCGCGTCCGAATTCTGCTGGAATGAGGAGGAACACTGTCGTGGGTCTCTAGGCTGTAGATGTGGCCGTCGAGACTTAGAACTAGGGACTCTGCCATGGCTCCGAGATTGATTTTCACATCTGAATCCTGCTGGAATGAGGAGGAACACCATCGTGGGTCTCCAGGCTGTAGATGTGGCCGTCGAGACTTGGAACTAGGGACTTTGCCATGGCTCCGATTGGTGATGTCGCGTCCGAATCTTGCTGGAATGAGGACGAACGCTGTCGTGGGTCTCCACGCTGTAGATGTAGCTGTCGAGACTTAGAACTAGGGACTTTGCCGTTGCTCCGAGATTGATTTTAGCCTATAAATCCTGCTGGAATGAGGAGAAACGCCATTGTTGTTCTCTAGGCTGTAGACATGGCCGTTGAGATTTGGAACTAGGGATTTTGCCGTGGCTCCGATATTGATTTTTGCGTATAAATCCTGCTGGAATGAGGAGGAACGCCATTGTTGTTCTCTAGGCTGTAGACATGGCCGTCGAGATTTGGAACAAGGGACTTTGCCGTGGCTCTGAGATTGATTGTCACGTCTAAATCCTGCTGGAATGAGGAGGAACGCTGTCGTAGGTCTCCAGGCTGTAGATGTGGCTGTCGAGACTTGGCTCTCTATCTGATGGAGCCTGGTGGGATGATATGGTTCCCTTTTTGTTTGTGCCCCTGGATTGTATACAGGGATCGATGTGATCTCACCTGTAGGGCAAAAGTTTCATTTTATATATTTTTTTTGTTTTCTTTCCGAGATGCTCTATCATTTCAGCTTTTATATCGAGAAATTCGCGATTGCCCAATCATTTTGGCTATTTTTCGCGGTGCCCAATCATTTCAGCTATTTTTCTTTTTATTCGCTGCTTTTTTTATTGCGAGTTGCCCAATCATTTCGGCTATTTTGTATGCATATATTTTTACTTGCTGATTTTGTTACAAGTTGCCCCATCATTTCGGCTATTTCATATGCATTTTTGGCTCGTTGTTTTTTTTATCGCGAGTGTGGAACTTGGAATCTGGTGCCAATCTCAGCATCAGCATCGCTACAACTGAAATATTTCCAGGAGAGAATCATCATTTGCCGTGAAAGGACTTGGAATTTGATACCGATTTAGGCATCAGCATCGCTACCACTGGGACATTGCCAAGAGCGAGTCATCATTTTCCGCTGTCGATGTCGAACAAAGGTGGCTTAGCAAACAGGGTTAGGATCCCATCGACTAAGGCTTTTGACTTCATGAGCCATAAGGGTCTTATAAAGGTGTTTCTCCCTACGAGTCGTTAGGATCTCGTAGGTGCTTTTTCTCCTTAGGAATCGTGAGGTTTCCTAAGTGTGTGTTCTCTTATAAGTCGTAAGGATCTTACAAGAGTGTTTTCTCCTTGCAAATCGAGAGGACCTACAAGTGTTTGTTCACCGTGTGAGCATATCCCTAGTCGCTAGTAGGACTCTGTTAGGGAAATGTTCATTCGTGCCCGTGGATTGTATACAAGGGTCAATATTGAACCGCTTGTAGGGCAGCATTGGAGGTTGTAATGGCTTAAGAATAGGTTCAGATCCCTGTAGCTTAAGGCTTTTGAACCCTATGAGCCTGAGGGTCTCAAAGGAGAATTCTCCTTACGAGTCGTGAGGATCTCGTAGGCATAGTTTCTCCTTAAGAATCGTGAGGATTCCTTAGTGTATTTCTCCTTTGTGAGTCATAAGGATCTTACGCAGGTGGTTTCTCCTTACAGGGTCGAAAGGACCTTGCAAGTGTCTTTTAACGAGATTGCGCTCTTTCGGGTTTTCACAAAACTCGCCTGTAGTCCTGCTGTTTTTACTCACGGCGCCCTTTCGGGTTTTCATCTGTGCCTATTTTGGTTGTGGACATACCGTTTTTTTTTTTTTTTTTCTACGAGTCTGCGCTCTTTCGGATTTTCACAAACATCGCTGGTAGTCCTGCTGTTTTTACTCACGGCGCCCTTTCGGGTTTTCATCCATGCCCATTTTGCTTGTGAACATACCTTTTTTTCTTTTTTTTTTACCACGTCAGCCTTGGGATGCTGCGGTCCGTAGTAGTTTATAGATGTCTCGGTCAGTTGCAAGTTTTAGGAAATTTCGGTCCATCGTTAGTTTAAGGACGTTTCGGTCCGCTGTAGCTTTGAAGCGAAGTTTCGCCGGATGCTTTATGAACAAGTAGGTTTCTCCTTGATAGACCTTGTCACATAATCCACGGGTTTTGGCACTGCTCCTGCCCCCAGCTCCTCTACGTTATCTCCTAACGCCAGGTGAGCTGCTTTGTTACTTAACGACAAATGAGCGATCATGTGGCAACTTGCCACATAATCTTCGGATTCTTCTGATAAGTCGTCTCCCTCATCATTGTCGTTATCTTCATTCTTAAGGATGTGACTGAGGAACTCTTGAAGCGTGATTGGGGTTTGTGCCCTCTGGTTGTATTCTTCCAGCGCATCAATATGCTTTTGCAGATCCGTGTGCTTGTCGTTAGACAGCGCGGGCTTTTTGGTCTTCTTCTTTTTCTTCGAAGACTTTGACGGCTGGGCCTGAATGTTTTGTCCACCATCCCTATTAACTCCCAATGTTGGGCGTGCTTTTAGCATCCCCTCGATAATCTCCAGTTCTTGCAGACTTTTCCACCTGATCGCCAGACATGTTTGAAGATCTTTCAGCATTTTTTTAGTTTTTGCCGAAAGAACAACTTCCCATGGAGCTTCCTCTATGAATGAGCATGATGCCCTCAGCATGTCCATTTTTTCGGAGCATGTGGTTGTGGCGGGTTCACCTTCCAATTTTCAGACAACGCGAATTTGCCTTGCTGGTATTGGTCTTCAACCCAATTTTTGAAGACGTAGCAATCTTCGAGTGGATGGCCCAGTACTCGATGGTAGGGGCAGTAATTGGGATCGTTGACGTCGTTTGGTTGCGGTGGGTATCTCGACTCCGGTAGAGTGATGAGCCCGTTGCGCACTGCTAGTTCGAATAGTCTCCTTGTTTTATCTCGGGGAAACGAGTAAGAACGTCTCAACTTCTCATCAAGAGATTACCGCTTGTTGCTTTGGCGAACAACCGGTCTCGGGCCACTCGGCTGTTGTTGAGCGTTGACGATGAAGGTTGCTTTCCCTTTGCCCTTTTCATTCCAAGGCTCCGTCTTTGAAGAGGAAGGCATATGGTCCATCTGGTCCATTTGAGCCAGCTTGTCAATCAAGGCCTGGAAGGTGGTCGGCTTGAAGAACATCATGAATTTGGATATGGTCGCTTGAGGGTCAAGAGTACCCACGAACATGCCTACTGCAGGCGCTTCTTCGATGCGCTGCTCGCACTTCGACCATAGATTCTGCCATCGTATTGCATACTGGACCCATGTTTCTCCAGGCTTCACTTTCGCATTGATCAATGCCGTGATTGAGGTACGTTCACTAGCACTCGCAAAATGTTGGGTGAACAGTAATTCCATCTCTGTAAAAATTTTGACGGAGTCGTTGAGCAGCTCTGAATACCACTCAAACGCCATCTCTGCCAAGCTGCCGACGAATTAGCGAAGCAGTAACTTATCATCCCCTCCGATGTTGCCGCACAAGGCTTTGAATTGAGCGACATGCAGATGCGGATTTCCCGTCCCCTTATATACGTGGAATTTGGGGATCGTGTATCCCGACGGGTACTTTATTTGGTCATACCAACCCAGATAGGGTCGTCCAGTCTTAACAATCTGACCGGCCGCCTCGTTCTCCTGGTGAATTCGTATCTGTTGAGCGATGTAATCATCCAGGGCAGCTTTGGAGATTGTCTCTTCCTTGGCTGTTGACAGAACCGACAGAGGATTTGATGTCTTTCCTCTATCATCTTCAATTATTACTGGAGGATCTTCGGCTGGAGGATCCGGCTGGATCATCATGCCCACCATATCTTGGAATAGAAGGGCCATTTGCTTTATATTGGCCGCTTGTTCCGCGGCCTCTTTGTCCTTCTTCTCAAAAATTCTCCGAAGGAATTCGGCATCAGTTTCCTGCTCATGGCGCTGCTCCGAGGATGTTTCCGGGATTATTTTCGGTCCCGTAAGTGCGGCCATAGCTGTTAGCATTTCTTGAAGCTTCTGGTGCTGCTCTTGGGCTTTTATCACGGATCGCGTAAGCGGTCGATGACCTGTGGAGATACGGCTATCCTCTTTTCCGGATGCCATATAGATGGTATGTACCACCATGCCCCCAGCCTTGGGGCATTTGGGTTCAGTGGTCTTACGATTCATCACAGACTCGGGGATTTTCTCCGGCCTTTCCTTTTTTTGGACTGGTGACGTTGAGGGGGCCATTGCAGTGGGCACCCAAGGAGCTGTCGCCTTCTGCGGCTTGACAGAGTGGTTCTCTTCTTGCCGAACCTTCATCTTTTTCTGTCGGCGGGGGTAGTCTTGATCAATAACCGAGTCTTGGATTTGACGCCAAATTTTATAAATTTTAGAGGACAGCTGCTGAGGGGGCTGCTCCAGCTTCGCCTCCATAGGTGGAAGAGATTTTTTCAGCATAGCAGTTGGCGAATTCCTGCGTACCCTGTTAAGTAGTTCGAAGATGTTCCCAGTTGGAACAGCAGTATCAACTTCCACCATTGGAGTTGGCGGAGTTAGTCCAGAAGGGGAATTGCCCTCAGCTTTCCTCACTCGGCGCCAGTGGCGATGTCGAGCATGTCGTGCGGCCGGGATCACCTCCGCTGTTGGATCAGCTTTTCCATGCCCCCTATTTTGAGGAGAGACTGTTATTGGCGCTAGCCTGTCGAAGACTGACGTCCGTTGAGAAGGGATAGTCAGTCTTGCGAAGGCCAACTTTCGAACAGGGGAAACGTCCTTCATGACTTCACCTGGAGTAAGAGTTAGAACGGTCAGTCTTGCAACGACTGACTCTTTAGAAGGGGAAGCCGCTTTGACGACTTCAGGGGCAGGAGTGGCTATCCGCTTCGGGATAACCTCTTCAGGAATTATGGGCTTCTTCATAGGCCCATCTGAGCTTCGGCCCTGTCTGTTGATAACTGAGGCAGTGGACTTCGACGACCCGTAGAGAGGGGCCGCAGTAGTTACAAGCCGATCAAAGACCGACTTCTTCGAAGCTTCTTGCGATGGTAAAGGAGCACTGAAGCTTGTTAGCGGGATCATGGTCTCGAAGAATAGCCCAGTGGTGGCTTGGGTCACTTGTTCCACCAGCATTGTGAAAAGGGGGGCCGCTTGGGGCCCGTAAGTCACTCCTTCGGACAGGACGGAGTGAAAGTTGCAGTTGCAATTAGTGCAGTTTGAAGCCATTGATCTTCTGTTTTCTGCACGGAGCAAGACACCAAATCTTAGTACCTCGAATCCATAGGCAACCATAGCAAACCGCGATTCGTTCGCGAACACGACACACGAAATGTGGAGTGGAAAGAGGAAGAGGTCCCACCAAGCGTGCCAGAATCTGTTCCCCTCCGAACACAGAGACGCGACCGCGTAGGTTCGTCTTTCCTGAAATTGGGGGCAGATGCTAATTGGTGCTATCCGTCCACCTCTCCGAAGATACCAAGTTGATTTATGGCACCATATATCGAAGGTTTAAACAGATGCGGCCGATGTAGCAGAGTTCGTCAGATTCCCCCTCGTTTAAGGGCTTTTTTTTATTGTGGGGACGTTCTTCCCTGCAGGCGCAAGCCCCTGCAGTTAATTACGGTATCGCATCGCGGTAACAATGTTCTCCTTCTCCAGATGGTCACTTCGTGTCGTGGGTTTTTGTTTTATGTTTGGTTGCCCGTGGATTGTATACGGAGACTAATTTATATTGTCACCCGTAGGGCGTGGACTAGTCCAAATCCGTATCTTCTTAGATTTGGGTTTGGGAGTTGGGTTTAAGAATACGTTAGTCTCATTTGAAACTAAGATCAACTTAAACGTTTGTTAAGGATACGTTAGTCTAATTTTAGACTAAGATCAACTTAACGGGATCGTTTAGATCCAACAACAGAGCAATTGGGCTCTATTATTTAGTTTAGTGACGTTGCGGTCGATTAATTTAAGGACATTACGGTCCTTTGTTAGTTTAAGGACATCTCGGTCTATTGTTAGTTTAAAGACACCGCGGTCGAGGTTAAGGACATCATAGTCTGTGAGTTTAAAGACCTCACAGTCAAATGTTAGTTTAAAGACATCACGGTCGAGGTTAAGGACATCATAGTCCATGAGTTTATGGACCCCACAGTCCATAGTTTAGAGACGTCATAGTCTATGAAATGTGTGATTGTCGGGACCCGTCACCTCTTTGAAGACGCTGAGGAATTACAACGACAAATATCAAAGGAATGTAGAGATGTACCCTTGAACCAAGGTGGATTGAGTGATCTGTAGTCCAATTTGGAACTAAGATCAATTAATTACATTATGAGCACATTGGCTCAATTAAGTCTGAATTGAGGACTTATGGCCAACTTAGGCTAAGTCCAATTAAGTTTGAAGTATTGGCCCTGTGTTGGACCATTAGACATTTGTCTGGGTTCAACCTCTCATCATTCAGCAATGCTTCCTGGTAGACGGATACGGTGACGTAGCAGGCCGCAACGTATTTACTAAGAAATAAATACGTTAAGCATAATTAAGCAATATATAAAATGAATTAGAATGACAAGTGATATAAAATAATATCAACTTTATTTACATTCATCTTTACATAAAACTGTTTGAAAATGAAAAGATACAATGATATAAGCGGTGCATAAACAATGGCATAAAAAATGAAAGTAAGTACATGGAACTAGAAGTCAGGCAGTGCCGCAAGCTGATCCAAGTCCTCTTGGCTTGGCTCGATCTCCTGAGAGTCCTGTCCTCCTGACGAACATTCCAAAGAAAGAAATAGAAATGAATGTCGTCAGCGAACTAGCGTTCAATAAGTCCCAACAGAAGAAAGAGAATATAACAAGTAATGTGAATGAATAGGTAAGTTGTACATGTATATTAGATTCAGGTTTGAATAGGATTCAGATTTGAGTTAGACTCAGAATTAGTTAGACACTTGTAACCTGATTTAGATCTTGAATTAGGTTCGGAAGTTATCGGTAACTGCTGCACATGGACGGCAGGATTTGTTTCTTTTTCCAAGACAATTACCATTGATAACTCCTTTAAGTTGTCTACCTTAAATATGCAAGCACTCACTTTCTTCGCCTCCCTGAGGCTCAAGAGAATTGATCCCGCTTAAACATATATTTACTAAAATTCTTAAATATTTTTTTATATAACTCAAGGGGGTTTTATGAAAAATATTTTAATATAGTAAAAAATAAATATCGAAGGTAATTAGTATTATTTGAGCTTGTCATGAGTATGGATTTTAAATATTTGGGGTATTTTAGTGATAAGTATTTAGCTTGGAAAGTTTATGGTATTTTACTGTAAAACTTGCCTTTTTGGTATCGTGAGGGTATTTTATTGACATTTGTTAATCTTTTCATTTTAGAAAAAATATAGATTTATTATATTTTAAAAATATGGATTTATAATTTTATATAATTTTAATTTTAAAAATTAATTTTATTTTATTTAGAAAATTCGTATTTCTTAAAAACCGTATTTAAATCCTTTTGAGGTCGAATGCTCCGTGAGGAGGTCTGCATCTCGTTCTACTAGCCCAAGGATGTGCGATAATCCGCACCATCCATTAGCGGGTCCGCTAATGAGGGTTGTAAATGCATATTCACAAAGGATATGAAATATCGATTTAAAAGAAACCCGGTTTTTTTAAAGTTATGTGGTATTTTATCGTAATATTATGCTTCGCAACGAAAATACATTCTATGAGTATCATGCTATGAAACCAAGTGTGGGGGGAGGGGGGATAGGTCATTACCCCATGAAGTTTTCCTAAGGTATTGTTTGAACAAATACGAAAAGAGGTGTTTAATAAGATCATGGTATTTTAATGAAAAAGAGCTACTATTGTTATTTCACATGAGAAATTTTGATGAAATTTGATTCTAAATATTATGGTTTAAGATTATAAGTGATGTGTAAAATTTAGATTGAACAAAGTATTAAGGAGAAATAGTTTTTTAGGGTTTAGAAAAACATATCAGTATTAACTCCACTTACTGATATATGTTTTAAAAATAGAATTTCAATGAAGAGGAAGCAAGATTGAGAGGGACATACGGTTTAGTGAGTTTAAAGAAGGGTTGAAGAAGAGGGGGTGAGCTTTGTATCATCGCGGGAGCACCGGAAACTTCTTCGATATTCGCCGGAAGTTGCTTTGATCTTCGCTGGAAGTTACTTGCTTGCTAACTCCTCTTTACTCCACTTATACTTAGGAAGTTTTTGAAAGAATTTTGCTATAATTTTCAGAATGGTGCTGAGCCAAGGTGGGGGATGGCGTTTATAGTGGAAAATTAGGGTTTTGGAATTAAAATGGTGGATTAAAAAGCATTAAAATGTGGTTTAATTGTACAATGAAGGATCTCTGTTTGATTGCAGGGAAATCAAACAGTACAGAGGGGTTAAGGGTAGCTAAAGGGTTTTGTGTGCAAAACACGGAGCCAAATGGGCTCATCCTAGCCATCGGTGCCGGCCATATTGGGGATTCCACCGGTCGATCTAGGGCACTGAGTATCTAGATTTGTGCCACGTGGATTTGTCTGTGTTTAAACTATTTTGCACATGTTTGATTTTTCTAAACTTTTCATTTCCGTAAGTATTGCACGTGCAATCTTTTGGGCTTCAAAAAATTAAAAAGAAAAATTCAGAAAAAAATAATTTGTCTGATGGGAATCAAACACAAGGGTTACGTCACAGCAGTGCAAAGGCTTTACCAGTGAGCTACAAATTGTTTTTTGCTGTTATTTAACCAAAGTGACTTATAACTCAAGCTCAGACTGTAAAACTCATTTCCGTACATTAAAATGGAAAACTCAGTACAGTAAATTCAGAGTCGTTACATTCTACCTTCCTTATAAAAATTTCGTTCTCGAAATTTACAATTACATATGGACTAATTTTCAAAGAGGTAAGGGTATCTTGCACCCATGTCTTTTTCTCGTTCCCGTGTTGATTCTCTTGGCGAATCCTTTCTCCACATCACTCGGACCAAGTTTACTTCATGTTCCACAGTGTCTTCACCTTTCGGTCCAGGATCTCAACGAGTTGCTGCTCACAAGTTTGGTCCATCTGTTCTGTGAGCTCGGAGTGATCTAGTATGTGGCTGGGGTCGCTCACATATCGCCGTAGCTAGGATATATGGAACACGTTGTGCACTCCTTCCAATGAGAGTGCTAGTGCTAAACGGTATGCCACTTCTCTAACTCGTTCGAGTATGTCGAACGGTCCTATATATCTTGGACTTAGCTTACCCCTCTTGCCAATGCGAATCACTCCTCTGTTTGGAGAGATCTTCAAAAAAACATGGTCTCCAGATTGGAACTCCAGATGTCGGCGCTTTGCATCTGCCCAATGCTTCTGTCGGTCTTGGGCTATATGCATTCTTTCCCTGATTGTGCGAACTACGTCCACCGTTGCCACGATCATCTCGGGTCCAAGGAGTTCACGATCTCCAATGTCGTCCCAGCTTTGCGGTGAACGACACTTTCGTCCGTAGAGTGCTGCGAATAGTGCTATTCCAATGCTTGCTTGATAGCTGTTGTTATATGAAAACTCCACAAGGTGTAGGTGATCTTCCTACGAACCTCCGAAGTCTAACATACAAGCTCTTAGCATGTCCTCCAGAATCTGAATTGTTCGCTTGGACTGTCCGTCCGTTTGTGGATGATAAGCCGTGCTGAAATTCAGACTCGTTCCCAGACTAGCTTGCAGACTTTGCCAAAACTATGACCGGAATCTTGTATCATGATTGGAGACGATGCAAACAGGTACTCCATCTAATCTCACGATCTCCTGAATGAGTTCATGGGTATCAAATATAGTACACTTTGAAGGTTTAAATCTTACTTTAGATTTATGCTTATCTCTATGTACTTCTTTGCTAACGTTTCGGTAGATTGTCCAACTTGAAAGGGAATAAAGTGAGCCAACTTGGTGAGTCGATCCAAAATAATCCATACTGTTTCGTTACCCTTCGTGCTGCGAGGAAGGGCAGTCACAAAGTTCATGGTAATGTGCTATCATTTCCATTCTGGGATTGGTAACGGCTGAAGTAGACCAGCAGTTCTGTGACATTCAGCCTTCACTTGCTGACACACCAAACACTTGGCCATGCTTCTGGCTACTTCGCGCTTCATTCCATACCACCAGTAGTGTTGTCATAGATCCTTATACATCTTTGTACCACCAGGGTGTACAGAATAAGGAGAGATGTGAGCTTCTTTCATCAACTCTTCTCGAACTAGGCCGTTTGGTACACATAATCGACTTCCATATCTCAAGGATCTGTTTTCGTGGATGATGAAGTTAATTAAAAGTTCACTTTCTACCTGTTCTCGGATCTTTTGCAGCCTGACATCATTTTCTTGAGCTGCCATGATCTGATTGGCAATAGTGGACTGGACTTGTAAGTTCATCAAATACGAATCATTACCTGGCATAACTACTTCAATCTCCAATCCATGCAACTCCTGATGGAGCTTCTACTGAGCGGTGAGGTTCATTGCTAATGGCTGGCGGCTAAGTGCATCAGGAACTACATTCACCTTCCCATGATGATACTATAGGTTGATGTCGAAGTCCGCCATGAGTTCTAGCGATCTTCGCTGCCGCATGTTTAATTCTTTCTGAGTAAATACATACTTTAGACTCTTGTAGTCAGTGTATATATCCACTCGTTCTCCCAAGAGACAATGGCGCCAAATCTTAAGTGCAAAGATAACGGCTGCCAACTCCAGATCATGTGTTAGATAGTTGCACTCATGAACCTTCAGCTGTCTTGATGCAAAAGCCATGACCTTTCCATACTGGTGTAGAACACATCCTAATCTCTTACCGGACGCATCGCAATGCACAAAAAATCCTCCAGATTGATCCAGTATTACGAGAATGGGAGCAGAAATTAATCTTGACTTGAGTTCTACAAAAGCGTTTTCACATGCTTCTGACCACACGAATGCATCATCTTTACGTGTGAGCTTGGTCAGGGGTGCTGTAATCTTCGAAAAGCCTTCAATGAATCGTCGGTAGTATCCTGCTAATCCCAAGAAACTTCATATATCTTTCCCCATCTTTGGTGTCGGCCATTCGCTAACAACTGACACCTTAGCTAGATCTACTGAGATTCCTTCGCCTGAAACAATATGCACGAGAAATCCGACTTGATCTAGCCAAAATTCACACTTACTGTACTTGGCATAGAGCTGATGTTGTCGCAATGTCTCCAGGACAATCCGTAAATGCTCGACGTGTTCTTTCTGATTCTTTGAATACACCAGGATGTCGTCGATGAATATGACAACGAACCTGTCTAAGTACTCTCGGAAAACATAGTTCATAAGATTCATAAAGATGGCAGGTGCATTGGTCACTCCAAATGGTATTACAAGATACTCATAATGACCATATTGAGTCCTAAACACCGTCTTCGGAATATCGGACTCATTGACCTTCACCTAATAACAACCCGAACGAAGATCTAGCTTCAAAAATACATAAGACCCACTTAGCTGATCGAAAAGGTCATCGATGCGCTGTAGTGGATACTTGTTATTAATCGTCACTTTGTTAAGAGCTCGATAATATACACACATCATGTATGAACCTTCTTTTTTCTTCACAAGTAACACTGGAGATCCCCAACTTGAAGTACTGGGACGAATCTAACCTTTCATCAGGAGTTCGTCCAACTGAATATGGATCTCCTTCAATCCTTCTGGACTTAGCCGGTATGGATCTTTGATTACAGGCTGCACACCAGGTAGTAAATCAATGCTTAATTCAAGAGCTCGATCGGGAGGCAAACCTAATATATCTTCAGGGAATATATTCTCGAACTCTCGAACTACCTCTGGTTTAAATTCTTCCGCTTGCAATGCTGTAACCAATGCCTTCTTTGGTTTTGCCTTATAGATGCTGGGTTCCAAGGTACGGTCTCCTCTCTTGAAATAGAATACTGGATGATCTGGTATTTTGAACACTACCCTCCTTTGGCGACAGTCGATGGCAGCGAAGAAAGTTCCCAACCAGTCCATTCCCAAGACTACGTCGAAGTTCTGTATATCCATCACCTTGAAATCCGCATAAAATTCTCTACTGTAGACGACCACTGGACACAGATCGTATCCCAAAGTTGCTTTTAGAATGCTGTGCTGGGAATTTAGGCACACTAGCTATATAATTTTCGACGATGGCAACAAGGATTTCTAAAATTTTCTAGTTTGCCAAAATTCCCAAACCAAGAATTGAACTAAATAGCTAGAACTTGCAAATAAAACCTAGTGAGCTAAACCAATCTACTATATATAGAATACTCACATTCTCAAGCTTTCTTCAAGTATTCCGGATCGCGGTTGCAAGCCGGTCCACCTTCGCTAAAAATGATCCACCTGAGGGAATCGATGAAGGCTCCAGCTTCGCCAAGCGAAGCAACCGACGCTCCAAGGTCGCTAGCAATGGAGAGTGGGGATGTATGAATTTTTCACTATCTTTTTCTCTCATTTCTTATTTTCAAGTGAGCAACCAAAGAAGAAGCAGGAGGAGGAGGTGAAGAAAACCAAGACATGAGCAACTCAAGAAAGAAAATGAGCTAAGTGTAGAAGAGCTCTCAAGCATGAAGAGTCAAGAGAGTATGAATGAATGGCATGTAGAAAGAATGGCTCCTCATTTTTCAACCATGCAAAAAATATCTCACACATTTTTACAAATAAACAATCAAAGACTATACCTCTCTACATACCTCCAACCATGCTCATACCACCTCACCCTTGTTGGGGTCAAAAATTACACCCTGGTTGACCAAGTCAAAATCAAAGTCAACCCTAAGCCAAGTAATCCCAAACCCAGGTCAAGACCGAGTATGGAAGGGACCGGCCCCATGATAAAAAGAATGAAGCCATAAATTGGTTTAATGTAATTCTTCTTATATATATATATATATATATATATATATATATATATATATATATGTATGTATGTATGTATATGTAAAATGGGCAAAAAGCCAAAATTTTATAAACTACATAGCTTATCTGCAAAAAGAGATAAGCGCATAAGGCATGGGGTGGCACAAGTGCCATTTGGCAAAGCCCAAGGAGCTATATGTAAAGTGTGTAGCCTATAAAGGAAAATATGATGAAAAAATCAAAAAACTTTTCCTCTCTAAAAAAATTAGGGTTTCTGTGCCTTCTTCTCCTTCCTCAAGGTTCTAAACCTTCTTCTTTTTTTGAATTAAATCAAGGGTTTAACTCTTCTTTTTCCAAAAAGAAATAAATTTTCACCATAAAACCCTTGAAAGGGAGCTCAGATCTCCCATCAAATCCCCAAAAGGGGTGATTTTTAAATCTTACCCCCCTTTTCTCCATAATCTAGCCAACAGAAAGAAGGAAGAAGGAGACACATCTCCAAAAAGCCCACTTTGGGATGATCCAAAGCTCAAGAGAAGATCTCCGGCTTAAGGGAGAAGAAAGGGGTCCCCTTTCATCATCTCCGAAAATCTCTTGGGAGTTTGCCTCCGAACAAAAAAATTCATTCTCTTTAGGAGTTTAACTTTCCAAAAGTCAATTGGGAGTACAACTCCCAGTGCAAAGGCTAAGCACTTTTGTCCTCTTTTAGGAGTTTAACTCCAAAAGTCAATTGAGAGTACAACTCCCAGTATAGAGGGCTAAGCCCCTTTTCCTGCGGGCGCCCAGCGGCCATGTGCCGGGCTCATGAGGTGCTGGAGCCCGGCGTCCACGTGCCGAGCATGTGAGGCGCTGGCACCTAGCGCCCATGTGCCGGGCATGTGAGGCGCTAGCGCCTGGCATGCACATGCCAAGCATGTGAGGCGTTGGCGCCCAACGCCCGCATGGTGGGCATGTGAAGCGCTGGCACCCATGCATCCTTTGGACGCTATTTCCCCATTATACACACACACACACACACTCCTAAGACCCCTCAAAACACAACACACGCACATTGCATATTGAGTTCGCATGACCAGTTTGACCCGTCAATCGGAGGTTCCTTCGCTCTAAAGGTGAGGGGTAATTAACGGCAGCTTATTCCACGGCCGCCGGAGATTCAGATCCCCACAATCAATAAACCCCAGCCTACCCTAGGCAGGGGGAATCTATACATTCCTGACAAGCGCACGCATTCCCATCTTAGTAGGGTGAGGAAAAACACCCTACAGATTCTGGCACGCCCGGTGGGACCTTTCTCTCCTCCCATATCTCGGGTCAAGTGTTCATGCGAACTCGTATAACATATATACCGATGTTTGTACTAATATAATGTTTTTCCATGGAGCAATCAAGTTTCAACGACAATGTCTTCTAAGATGATTCAGCTTTCGACGCGACCCTGATCCCGTACGTGGTCAAGATCAATGCTCGCATGGTCCTCCCCACAAGCCTCAGTCGGTAGTGGGAGGAACTTCCCTATTAATTCGGTTCCATCATCATCTATACTGCCGGAAGCGCTCATCTGGTAGAAATCCCAACAAACCAGGTGGCCAAGCCGGTCTCAAAGGACAAGAGGCTGAACGCTGTGATCGCTAAGGCACCACAACCCAAACTTAAGATGGTGTCCGAACGACTCTCTGGTGCTCCAGCTGGGGGCAAGACTTCTGGTACAAAGGGCAACATCAAACGTTGTGGACGAGCTCAGGCGACGACTCCAATAAGTGCACGATCAGGCGTATTTCTAAAGCCCTCCATCGTCCGGTCTACGGCAGCTTCTCGAAGAGCCGTAGCTAGCCAACTGCTCAAACAGAAAGGTTGAGACAGAAGAGGCTCAGGTATCAAGCCAATAAGAGGGCCAGGACTCTGTCCAAATGGAATCTTGTGAGGTTCCAAGAGCAGGGTCACCCTGCGACGACGGTTGAGTCGGCCGTAAAAGTCAGCAATTCCTTCAAACCTCTGAAGTGGGATCAGAAAAACGCCATGACCGCCAGAATCAGGAAGACAGCTGTCCGAATGATAGTACAAAGAGACATATCCCAGCCCCAACAGAAAATCATAACACCGTCTCTTCAAGAGTCTATCAAGCGCTATGTGCCGCATGAAAACAGTGGGGCAAAGCCAAAAAGGAAGCGCCGGCACCATTCAAGAACTCAGTCAAGCCAGTCGCCTTTAGTCGACGGCCCGTTATCGAAAAAGAAGGGCTACGACATCAGTCCGCAAAATCAGCTGCCAATAATGAAAAGACGGCTGGATATATTATCCATATGGTCTATATGGAAGGCGCACATCCCAATGACAACTTGCGCATCAAAAACAAGGATGGGGCCACCACATCCCAAGCCCAATCTGGATTGGCTGTGGTTGTCGTTTCCTAAGATCATCCCCCTCCGCTGGACGATGAAAACCCTCTCGATGAGGCCGATAGACAGAAGGACCCCTCGGTTCATGTAGAGTCAAGCTCGGATAGCGAGGAAGAGCCGACTTTCTGCCCCAGGACCGCAGAGTAAGAGCTACTCCAAGAGCTTCGAAAACAGCTCAGGAGCAAAAGTAAAGAGATGGCTAAGCTCTATTCGAAAATTGACGACCTAAAGAACGTTGTGATGCAGCTCATAGCTCAGATTGCTTGGGCGCCTCCCATTCAAGCACAAGTCTCTACTTATGAACCGGGTGATGACAACCCGAAGTAACCGATGCCTGTCCTCTTGGGTCCAATATTAGGCGAGTCACACGAAATCCGGCCACATTCCGCTTCTAGGGACACCTTGGCCCTAGATAGCACCATCCCGCTAACACAAGATTGGATAATGGATTTGGTCACCAGCAAGGTTAAAACATTGGCGGCCGAAGCCAAAGCTCAGAAAGAAATTGGCAGTAGTGGGCGGCCATATCCTGCACGGTACAATCTGATAGAGTTCCTGAGCGGCTACGTCATTCCCAAGTTCGGAAGATTTGACAGGACGGAAAACGCAAATCAGCATGTCGCCTACTTTAAAGCGTTGTACGGAAATACAGAGGGCAATGATGTGCTCCTTCTTCTTCAGTTTGTCAATAGTCTGACCGGTGTTGCTTTCGACTAGTATGCGAGCATACTAGACGGGTCCTTCGTTACTTTTGCCCAAATGGAGTCTCTATTTCGGCAAAGGTTCATGAGTGTCAGTGATAAAATCTCCATTGCTGACCTTGTGAGAACCAAGCTGGGAAACAACAAAAGCAACACGGACTTTATTGCCCAATGGTGCAACCTCTCTGTCAAGTGCGAACCGCCTCTAGAGCAGGACTAGTCTGTCAGCCTTCTCATTAGGAACCTCAGCAATTGTATAGTCTCATTCTTATGTACAGCAGGCCTCAAGACATTTCAGGAGCTGACCAAGAAAGTTAAAATGTTAGAATGCTCGAAGCAAGATTCTGTCCCGATTCTCAGAGAGACAAGACTTGGAAAAGAAAGAGGGACGACAACCTTAGAAGCGTGAATTCTAGCAATACCAATGTCTTCAATGCGTCCGATAATGAAGACAAGCGAAAGGCAGGCAAATCCAAAACTAACCGGTCTCGAAAGCCAGTGCTGGGAGAAGAATGGCCTTCCTTAGAAGAGAAAAAGAATAAGATTTATTCTTTCATGAGGGACAAGGACCGAATGATATTCAAAGATACCCTGAACAATGGTCTACAATTGCCAGAGTTGAAAAGACCCCACGAAGAAAAAATGATCGACAATCCTATATATTTCCCGTACCACCGAGTAGTGAGCCATGCGATCGAAGATTGCTATATTTTCAAAGACTGGGTTGGGAAGCAGTACAAGACCGGAGAGATCAAGCTGTCCAAGAGTGTATTGGTGAACAATCAAGTTGCAACCACTAACTTTATACAGAAAGAAACAGAAGCCTTCTGGGAGTAAACGGTTGAAACCGCTGCCCCGAGAAATGAATCCGACTCACCGCAACCTCCGTGGAATATGCACATCTCTAATAAGACGCAGAAGATGCTAAAGCTACTTCAGAAAAAGCCCAGAATAGAATGGGAAGGGCAGAAGGAGCCCGCCGTTCCAGCTGCTAATTCGGCTCAATCAGGCCCAAATTCCAAAAAGCACAAGAAGAAAAAAAGAGTGGCTTGCCACAAAAAAGAGTCTGCAGGGAGATCGACCATTCAAAAATATATCAATTCTCTTGAAGACTATGAACAAAGGAAATAACTATAATTTAATTAAAGGGGTTCTTTCCCGTAGAAGCGGCTAGGATTCTGGAGGAGCTAGAAGAAAACTCTAATGACGAGGTCCCTATAGCAACCTGCTAAGTCATCCACCTTGGTAGAGACTCTGAGGAAGAGCTATGTTTTCCCGAAGAGGACGAGGAGCTCGCCACAAAGGCTAACCAAATCCAGCTCAAAAGTGGCAGGGCTCTACCGCTAAATCAGGGCAACGCCCCAAAAGGAAAGGAAAAGCAAGTCGCTAACGAAGAAGATGGCGGAGAGCCAGCTCATGAAAACTCGAGTCCTTCCTCAGTGGACTATAATGTCTTGGCCCATCTCCGGAAGCTTCTGTCTCTCCTGAGCATCTACGATACCTTGGTCCTATCTAAGGAGTTTAGGGATGTTCTCATTCACGCTCTACAAAATCCCGAGAGGTACCAGGTTCGCTTGGCGGAAATTAGTATGAAAGAAGCCCAGTACACCCTACATACCACCGCGGTCACGTTTAAGGATGAAGACCTGCTACTGGGAACATCTGAGCGTAATCGGCCGCTTTACGTGACCGGGTGCAGTGACGGAGATTGGATTAATCGCATATTGATTGATCTGGGATCCTCAGTGAACATCATGAACTTGCGGACTCTGAAAAGTTTGTCAATGGACGTCCGACACCTGCCAAGGGAAAGAATTATTATTCAAGGCTTCAATCAAAACTGCCAACAAGTTCTGGGGTTTATAGCTTTTCCAATCAAATTTGGGGATCTGCAAACCGAAGCTAAGATATACGTGATTGATACTGACACGTCTTATAAAATTCTTTTGGGATGGCCGTGGCTCCACGATCACGGCATCGTTCCATCAACTCTCCAACAATGCATGAAGTATACTAAAAATGGCGAAGAAAGGCGCATTGACGGAGACATCCAGCCGTTCGGTGTGCATGAAGTCCGATTTGAAGATTCTCGATACTTTATGAACCCCCAAAGTGATAAGCCACAACTAACCGAGGACGGAGCGGCCCCGAAACTCAAAAGAAAATCTGAGCCGGCTGTCACTTTCAAAAGCAGAAACCCCCAAGTGCGCCCGCGTTTCGGCAGTGACACTGATGAGTCCGACGCTGTAAGTCCGTCCTTCCGTAAAACTCATCCTCATTTCAGTAGCAATACGGAAGAGTCTAATACAAAAAGCCCATCTAGAAGAAAAGTCCGCCCTTATCTTGGCAGCGACATGGAGGAGTCAGAGGAAGAGGACCCGTCTCGCAACAGCTTTGCGGATTAGGCCCTCATGCAAAAAGCGAAGCTAAGAGAAACCTTCGAGATTACAGAAGGATCCCTAGCTATCACAAGGGTGTCGGAACAGATGTGCAAGGAGTTAGATGCTTTGTCGGTCTCTACCATGAACCAACTGCAAACTCTCTACGTTCCCGGAAGGAAAAGTGGACAAAAGGGCATTCTGTTTTATGGGTCAAATCCTATCGTGCACCCGGACGATTTGTCTGTCATGTGCCTTCACTATGAGAGAGGCATAATGGCCGTCCTCAATCCCAGATATTATGCGCCTGAGATGCGGGAATATTTTAAAAAGTGCGGATGCCGGTTATATCAAATGGAATCCGAAGCGAAGTTTTATGAGAGGCCATGGCATCCTCCTCAGATCCGAGCACTCATCGATGGACGAATTCCAAATATACGGGGCATAGGTTTCATTCAACCTGATTCCAAAGCATGCTACATGATCTATGTTGGTGAATCTAGTGAAAAGTCAAATAATGACGACGATAGAGCTAAGCTAGAAGAAGCTCCTCGAGAGCTCGAAGATGGTAGACAAGAAACCTTCGACGAGCTAACCGAGGTTGATTTGGGAATGCCCGATAATCTAAGTCCGACTTACATCAGCTCGCTCATGTCGGAGAAAATGAAAGAGCAGATAGTCGCCCTACTACATGAGTTTGTCGACTGCTTCGTGTGGACATACAAAGAAATGCCTAGCCTTTCCCCTGAAATGGCCGTGCATATGCTGGCTATATCTCCTAATACTAAGCCCGTCAAACAAGCTCCTCGAAGAATGAGAAGGGAACTGGAAGAAAGGTCATTGAGGAATCCAAGAAACTCATCGATGCTGGCTTAATCAGGGAAGAGAAATACACGAACTAGATCACGTGCATCATCCCAGTAAAAAAGAAGAACAGGAAGATACGAGTTTGGTTCGATTTCGGGGATCTCAATAAGGCATGCCCTAAAGACGATTTCCCGCTTCCGGTCATGGAAATGATGGTCGACGATACCTCAAATTATGAACTATTCACTTTCATGGATGGCTCGTCTGGATATAATCAAATCAGAATGTCACCCGAGGATGAGAAACACACAGCATTTCGAACCCCGATCGGGATATACTGCTACAAGCTGATGCCATTTGGATTAAAGAATGCAGGTGCCACATATCAAAGGGCAATGACCAAAATCTTTTATAACTTAATCCATAAATTTGTCGAATATTATGTTGATGATTTGGTCGTTAAGACCGAAGCCAAGGCCGATCACATCCGAGATCTTAGAACCGTTTTCACCCGACTGAGGGAATACGATCTAAAGATGAATCCTCTAAAGTGCGCTTTTGGCGTGTCATCGGGAAAATTCTTGGGCTTCATAGTTCGACATCAAAAGATCGAAATTGACCCATCAAAGATAAAGGCCATCATGGAGATGCCTCTTCCAAAGAATCTGACGCTGTTAAGATCTTTTCAAGGCAAACTCGCTTATATACGAAGGTTTATCTCAAACCTATTGGGGAGATGAGCATTTCTCAAAGCTCATGAAGAAGGGAGCTCCTTTTATCTGGGACGTCGAATGTCAAGAAGCATTCGAAAATATCAAACAGTACCTGTTACACCCTCCGGTGCTTGCTACTCCTATTCCAAATAAACCGTTGATTCTCTATACTACGACACTAGATGAGTCACTCGATGTGATCCTTACCCAGAACAACAAGGAGGGAAAGAAAATGCTCTCTACTATCTCAATCAAACTTTAGTCAGGGTGGAACATAACTATTCCCAGATTGAAAAGCAATGCCTGGCTCTGATATTCGCTGTGAAGAAGCTGAGGCACTATCTGCTTGCTCATCGGGTTATGGTGATCTCCAAGGTCGACCGGCTCAAATACTTAATGACCAAAACAAGCCTAACCGGTAGAATGGCAAGATGAGCCGTCATGCTGCTTGAATTCGACATAATCTATACTCCTCAGAAAGCAGTAAAAGGGCAAACCCTCGCCGACTTCCTTGCTGCTCATCCCATACCAGAAGGGTCACCGCTCAATTGCAAGTTACCCAACGAACAAGTGTCGCACCTCGAGGATGGCGAGCTATGTTGGGAGCTCTAATTCGACGGAGCCTCATCAATTAGGACCTCCAGCAAATCAAGCATCCTACAGATAAAAGTAGGGATAGGATTAGTGTTCATCACGCCATCGATGGAAACCCTACGGCGTTCTTTTGCTCTCACCGAGTCTCGCACAAACAACGAGGCTGAGTACGAGGCTCTGATAGCTGGTCTGGAGCTCGCCATAGAAATGGAAATCCTTCGGCTATGAGTCTACGGTGATTCCCGGCTTATCGTCAACCAAGTAAGTGGCGACTATAAGATATACAAACCCGAGTTAGCTCAATACAGAAGCCGGGTGGTGGAGCTTATGAAACAGTTACCCACATTGAACTGATGAGAGTTCCTAGGGCGTTGAATGGAAAAGCTGATGTAATCGCTCGCTTAGCCAAGGAGCTGGCTTATCCCGATATCAATGAAATTCTGATAACAGTCAGGAGCCAGCAAATTCCACCCCTAGTATCTTTACGAGAGGAGGAAAGCACAGAACAAAAGAGCAATCCTGCCGAAAAAGTTCAGATCATTCAAGAGGAGCCCGATTGGAGAGAGCCCTTCATAGAATACCTCCGATTCGACAAGCTGCCCGATGAAAAATATGTGACGGTTCAGCTGATGAAGAGAGCTCCCCGATACATGTTTGTAAACAATATGCTATACCGCAGGTCATATGACCAACTCTGGCTCAGGTGTCTGTCATTGGCCGAGCCTAAAAAGTCATGAAAGAAGTTCACTCGAGCATCTGTGGGGCTCACCTGTCTGGCCCTAAAATGCGGCTTCAGATCAAACGGCTTGGATATTACTGGCCCACCATGAAAAGAGATTGCGAAGAGCATGCACAGAAATGTCATCTCTGTTGGATATAGTGCCCTCAGAGTCAATTATTGGATCGCAGGTACGTGATTGCAATGATTGCGGAGGACCTATACCGGTAGGACAGTCTTACTCGAGATGATAGCATGCTATCTAGTTTGCCTTTATCAGTCGTGTACAGGTTCAGGTGACTGATCACTGTTACACTTTGATAGAGCCCTTAGGATCTTGCTTTACTACCAACAGTATGATGGCGATCATATACGTGAGAGTTGGGTGGTTTATATGCATATCCTTAATTGTGGTCCCTAGTCGTGGGAGTTTCGAGACAGGGCATCGATACTCCGGAGTAGACTAGTGTATACAGTCGAGACCCCGACGAGGGGCGGTGGCTGGTCTCACAAGCCACTGGTGTCAGTTGGATCACCTAAGATGTATATAGGTGCTCATTGGGTTATGAGTACACCGGACAGGACTCGCCGGGAACCTGGTAGTTGGTATTATACATATCGTCAGATAGCAGTTCCCTGGTGACATGTGTACAGGTTAGTTCATCGACCTGAGGTCGTCATTTATCTCGTGTGAGTTCCCACTGTGCTTTGATTTTTACCCTACCACGACTCAAAGGAGTCGTGCAAACAGGTAGTTTTTGGGTATAGTCCCGAGCCACATGGAGGCACGTGAGCGGATCGGCAGGGGATTCGCCTCTACCGGTATTGGGGGTGAGATCGCGCTGTGTCTAGGAGAGCCATTACACAAAGCCCACGGCCGTGGCAGGAGATTTACTGGTAGGTACTCCAGTAGTATCTCAGGGTGTTATTAGGCTACACTCCGACACGACTTATACTGCTATTGGGGGTCTGACGTTACTAGCCCGTTAGGCAGATATGCGATACTCATAGACGAACGGACCAGACTGTATATACATTGTCACTGTTAGGCTCGGTAGGGTTTTCGGATGAGTTCGCTCATCGGCATCCCTTGAGGTCAGTCCATGGGCAGCCGTTACGCACAGCTAGTGCCGCTGACGGCTTGTGGTTAAACCCACTGCCAGGGTACTGACGAGTCATTAGAGTCCCCCACAGACAGTTTCCCAAGTTCGAGCGAAACGTTGTAGAGGCCGTATGGTTTTATGGCAGGGTTCGGAAAATGCACGTGCGTTTACGCACGTGTCATATTTCGGGCAGTTGATACTGGTCGGCTTTGGTTTAAGCCGGATCCGAGTATTATATTAAGTAGATATAATATCTTTGTCTCAGTTGCATTTGTATTCTGTCGTAATACAAATGCGGGTATATTTATACAGTTACGGGGTTATCCTGAAATTCGTTTCAGGATCACTTTTGAAAGTTGCCAGTTTCCAGTTTTCTATCAGCCGTACTTAACATTTGGTTAAATACGGATTTATCTTTTCTTGGATGAGTGTGGAAGTTTCTAGAAGCATCTAGAAGGTGGTGACAAGGATTAATGACTCATGGTTGCATTAATGATTCAATTAATGCAAGGTGACTAGGTTAAGTGATTCATCATTTTCATTTATTGTGTTCATATTTTGTGTTCACACTAGATATTTTCTCTTATGGTCACTCTCCCCTCTCCTACACTCACCCCCCACCTCCTTAAGTATGGCCGGCCCCTTCCCCCTCTCACACACTCTCTCACTTGATTTGGTTAAAAAGAATATGATAGTTTTGGGGTGTATGGAAATTTCATAGCTAATTTCATTCCATCACCCGACTTAATTGGCAACTTCATTAACCATTCGTCCATGGCATTGGACGAAGCGAGACAAAGTGTTCTACTCATTCTCTACATCAATCTTGGTCATATCTTTTAGCAAACTTGACGATCGAGTTGCCTCGAGTCAGAGGCGGGAGCCCGTTTAAAGAATCGTTGACGTGGTGCCACCTGGACGAGCAGATCGGAGATCGACGAGATCGGAGCAGCCGCAACGGAGCGTGGGATGATGGTTAAAGAACAACGGACTCGGATCGTTCGGTATAACCTTTCTACACTCTTTAAAGTTTGTTAGTTTAGCAATAATGGAAGATCCGGGTTATAGTATACGATAGCGCCAGTTTAAAAGTTTTTGTTCCGCATTTGGCGTCTGTTAGACGGCCGGGGCGCTACCGTAGACTTACAGTGGTATCAGAGCCTCACCATTATGCTTTACTAACTTGAGCTAACGCGTTTAAAATATCGATCGAACCGAATATCGAAAACCGCAAAATTCAAGTTCACAGTTTCTGTTGATTTTTAAAGGGTTCCAAAAATTATTTTACATATCACAGAAATCTATGCAGGGTTTTCTAAGCACACCGTACAAATTTGGTCACGTGAATCAACAAGAGCGCCGCGAAATCGCGGTCAAACCTAGGGTTTGACCGCGCATCCGCAGCCATTATGTGAGATCATGGCCCCAAATTTGCACAGTAGCTTCTTGACTGGAAATTGTGGTTTTTGGTTTATATCTTTTGGGCCCAGATTTTGTTACTGTACAACAGATGTTCGTGGGGCCCACTTCGTGATATTTAGTCGATCGAAATTTAAACATGTTAGTTTTCAGTACTTACATTATATCTCCGACCGGGAATGTCATTTGATCGGTAAACCGCGTCTGATTGCTATAGTTCTTTTAGACGGGTTTACGAACGTGACATTCACGTTGATGTTCTGTGTTGTGCTGTGATGTTGCGGATTTGTCGTGGTGGATAGCAGTGTGCAATGGTAGTACAGTTTGGATTTATTTGTACATTTGATATTGCGGGGCGAGTGTCCAACCTGTGGACTGCCGTCACTGCCTGTTGTATAATATTCTTTTGGGGCATGACCAGGTTGCGGTCGATGTACCTGTTGTACTATTTTCATTTCTGTACTAGGTTTACCCCGCGACGGAGTGCACGGATAGCCGGGTTCGGGAGGGCAACGAGTCCGCATCTCATGGCTTTGAGAGGCAGAGGGACCTCACTCTAGAATTGGCAGACTATTCGCCGCACTTATAAGGGGTACAGGTTGACCCAAGGGTGCTCAATTTACCGGATTCCGTGAAGTGCCGGGCGTTCCATTCACTTTGCTGTGGGGACTACCTCGCTTCAGGTTTTGGCGGGTAACTTGCCGCACCCGTAGGGGTTTAGGTTTCATTGCACAGGCTATCCACACGACCAGGGGAACGTCGGGTTTTAGCAGCGGCTCTGTGAAACCCGGGGATCCCAGTTTATCTGTATTGTTCTGTGATGCTTATTACTTTTCTGTAATGTTGCATATTATCACGCCTGGAGCGATCATTGTATATTGGTATATATACTATTAGATGTTGTATATGTTTTGCACCCGCGCTAGTCCAGTCCCCGCTCTGTCGTTAGTTAAGTAACCTAACGGATGATGACGGGACCCAGTGACGAATACGGATGGCATATACGTAGATTTCATTTTCGTTCTTTTTTGGTGTGATTGATTGATGGGACTGCGTTGATTCTGATCAATGCAATGGAAAACAAACCTATTTGGAGTTGTTGGAACAATTTTAAAAAAGTGTTATTACAAAGACGTTTCCTTTTGTTATGCATAGCGGTATTCGGTGTGAATATCCTGCACCTCATTCGACGAGGCAAGGGCCGATATCCCTTCACCGGGAATGACCCCTTGGGTAGAAGTTTGCGTCAGGGTAATAACTTCACTATAGTCGATTACATGTTGCCTTGCATCGCAGTATTCAGTGGAATATCCCGCACCTCATTCCACGAGGAAAGAGCCGAGATCCCTTCACCGGGAGTGATCTCTTTAGCAAAAGGTTTTCGCCACTATAGTTTTATAAAAAGCTATCAGGTTCCTTCAGCGATATCAAGTTCACTATGTTAAAGGTTTTTCGCCAAAAACCAACCGTAGCCCTCCGTCATTTCTTTTGGGTATTCAGTAGTATTCAAGCTATGCATTTTAGCCAAAGTTAAGGCATGGTGTTTGGTAGCTGCTGGGTATTCAATTGTTGCATAGATAGATGAATTGGTTTGGGACAGTCGTTCTGCCGATTGGCCAAAGTCAGGGGCATGTGCGGGTGGGTTCAAATTGACAAGATAGTGATGGGTAGAACTTGGCATGTGACTTATGACATTTTGACCAAAGCCAAGGTCATAAAAGCATGGGGCAAAAATCATATCGGGAGTTTCTAAAGAAACTGAAACTTGCCAAGTATGCGCATACCTTCTGGAGTGTGAGTAACGTGGATGGATTCCGTCACGTTATCATACGATGAGAGTTGGATCCCGATTCCCACTGATGAGTTGGTTTACTCTTCGGGTGATCCCGATTGATTCTTCTTTCAGGTTTGGAGGAGAATTTGACAGGACAGTGGGAGGTTTCCGGATTAGATAAAGTGATAACCATTCTGATCTAGGTTAGAGTGCACGCAGAGTGTTTCTTATCTCTCTCTTTGGCAGCGACCTTAGACTATGACTCAGTGACCAGGTTGACCGAACCTTCTTAAAATACTGGCTTTTGGATTGTCCGAGTTGCATAAGTCATTGTCGCTCCTTCTTTTACCCTTTGGATTTCTCAGAACACCCCGTATTACTACGGACATCCACTTCCATTGGATAGATCCATCGTATGGTTATATACGAACTCGGAGGGATTTCTTCGAGGATGGATCAAGGTTCAGGAGAAAAGGAATTGGTTTATTCAGTTGTCTTTTATTATCACCTTCTCTCAGGTTGCGAGGGCTCCTTAGTTTAGGAGAGTACACCTATTACGCTTATTGGATAGTCTTATTCCAAACCATAGGCAGGTGCCAAAAGATAGGGAATGAAGAAAACCAATTAGCCTAAGTAGGGTGTGCAGAAGGTAATATGTAAAAACAAAATAAAGGGATTAGAAAGAGAGCAAAGTAAATTGCGACTGATATCATTCACGACCAAACCGCGTACTTCATCGCCACTCCTATTTCACCTTTAATGGAATAAGGTATTATTCAGTTGTCTTTTATCATCACCTTCTCTCAAGTTGCGAGTACTTCTTGGTTTAGGAGGGTACACCTATTATGCTTACTAGATAGTCTTCTTCCAAACCATAGGCTAGTGCCCAACGGTAGGAAAGGAAGAAAACCATTTAGCCTAACGAAGGTGTACAGAAGGTAACGGCTAAAGACAAATAAAGGGATTTGGAGAGAAGGCAAAAAATATACGGTTAAAGTCATGAATTGGATTATGGAAGAGGCATTACTAGGAATACCAGGATACCCCTACGAAACATTTTCATGTTTCAGTGCATTGTTAAAGGAAAAATTGTTTTCCCGATTAGATACTTACTCCAGGGTATGTATTTACCAGGTTTCATTCTCATATCTGTATGGTTTTACAGATGATGAGTGGGAGTAAGTTATTGGGAATAAGGTGATCATCCTCATTATATCGGAATTCGTTGTAATTGGTGATATTTGAGGAAATCGCCAGGGTACAGTTTTCAACCTACGACGCACAGGTTTTGAGTTATTCAACTCAGCGGACTTATACAGAGTATTGTATGTTGTCCAGTGTCCATCATGACAAAGGGGTAGGTCATCATACTATGTTCTGTTTACTTATGACTTCTCTAGTTTTTAGACAAGTGTTTCGTAGAGATACAAGGTCTATGTTTTGAGAAGTTGTGGTATAAGAATAAAGTAGAGAACCAGATGTCACAAGTATCGGGATTCTTCAAAGAGATCGAAGATGTAGATTCTTGTGATTGGTATTCAGATGATAGTAATAGTTTTGAGAAACTTGTTTCTCTTTCGGGTTACTCATAATTGGATGGATTCCTAAGTTGAGTAATGCTGAGTAGCCTCTTTCCATTAAGTTGATATGCACTGGAGACAGCTGCATGATTGAATATGGTTCCAATTAAATAAGTGCCAAAGTTTCTATATTGGATATAGAATGGTTCATATCTTAACGATGTTAAGATACGGGGAGTTGTCCGGCTTATACTTAAAACCAGACTCTGGATAACTCAGGGCACGTTTCTGTAATGGCAGTTTGTGGGTTGACCCTGGCTATGACGAGGGTTGATTTTCTACCATCTGGAAGATCAATAGTGATATTGTTCTTGACTCGCCACAGTTTTAGTAAAATGGATTTTTTCAGAAAACTATAGTGGGAGTATGGTAGAACTGGAAGTGATTCCAGAACCGCAAACGATTACGGAAAATTTAATAGGACCTATATATTCAATCAGGTTTGACATTCCATTAGCCACTCTGCAGATATGGTGGGTAACCTCAGACACCCGAGAGGTACTCCGGTAGCCTCAAGGACGATGACAGAGAAGTTCTTGTTTACCCAGACTTGACACTACTGTTGTTCCAGACTATGAGACCAGGCAGGAGGTTAAGTATAGCGTCATTCTAAACTAGCTTTAGAAGTGCACGTGTATATTATTCTGCCAGAGGGTTGTCGTAGTCAGTGGGAGCAGCGGAAGTATACTGGGCAAGTAGCTTATGTCTATTTATAGACTACAGCAGTTATAGCGGAGATAGATCATCTAATTTTGATGTGACAGTCATGGGTTTGACTTCATCAGAATAGGGGATGGATCTGTTAAGAAGGTAGTAAGGTGTGATGTCATAGTATCTGGATGACATACACAGAGTAGGAAGTAAAATTCCTATACTACGATCGGTTGTACTGTGGTCGTCACACAGTTGTTTCTCCAGACAGGATATGGATATAATATTTGACATTTTGGTTTCTAGATCTATGGTTTTAGATCTGGATTTGGGTAGTTTCCCAATGTGGGTGCTTTGGCAGTATTCTAATGGTTTTTAGAATAGTTGAATCCTGGCAAGGTGGTGTACCTGCAGGTGATGGAGTCACCCTCTCTAAAGGTGTCGTATAGACTAAAAAGGAGAGGGTTGTGCATGATTGGCAGATCACTTGCTTAGGCAATTGAGTCAATCATGGGATGTCAAGTACCACACCAAATGTTGTTTTTGCACTAGATGGAATAAGTTTGTATTAATCCAATCCTGGAGAACATAAGGAAGCAGTTTTAGAACATAAGTGGATGTTCTACGGATTTGATGACGGCAGCCTCCTTCGGCAGACGGTTATCATTCCAGGCTTCAAAGGTGACATGGTTGACAGAGTGATTGTCAGAGTTATAGTTTTCCCTCTGACGAGGGACAGTATTATGGACAATTGGTCCAAGAGGATACTGTGGGTGGCATGGTGCCGGATACTGATTAGGTTCAGTGATTGATACAGTCTAAGAAGTTTGGAATTGGAGTTCATTTATGAACTAGGTCCCATCAGATATCCAGACATATTCTAAGACAGGTATTACTCAATTCGGGAGATGGCTTTCTCCGCGAACTTGAGATTAAGAGAGATATAGAAAGAAACTTCTGGGCGGATCCACTCACTGAGGCTATTTCTCGAACACAATAGTTTTACAAACGAGCTTTGTGAAACTGATTAGTAGAGGAGTTGGATGTTCGGTTTCACACGGGCTGTGAGTAGTCGACATCGCAATAATTAGCCTTAAGTGCAAGTTGGAGATTGTTGGATATAGTGCCCTCAGAGTCAATTATTGGATCGCAGGTACGTGATTGCAATGATTGCGGAGGACCTATACCGGTAGGACAGTCTTATTCGAGATGATAGTGTGCTATCTAGTTTGCCTTTATCAGTCTTGTACAGATTCAGGTGACTGATCACTGTTACACTTTGATAGAGCCCTTAGGATCTTGCTTTACTACCAACAGTATGATGGCGATCATATACGTGAGAGTTGGGTGGTTTATATGCATATCCTTAATTGTGGTCCCTAGTCGTGGGAGTTTCGAGACAGGGCATCGATACTCCGGAGTAGACTAGTGTATACAGTCGAGACCTCGACGAGGGACGGTGGCCGGTCTCACAAGCCACTGGTGTCAGTTGGATCACCTAAGATGTATACATGTGCTCATTGGGTTATGAGTACAACGGACAGGACTCGCCGATAACCTGCTAGTTGGTATTATACATATCGTCAGATAGCAGTTCCCTGGTGACATGTGTACAGGTTAGTTCATCGACCTGAGGTCGTCATTTGTCTCGTGTGAGTTCCCACTGTGCTTTGATTTCTACCCTACCACGGCTCAAAGGAGTCGTGCAAACAGGTAGTTTTTGGGTATAGTCCCGAGCCACATGGAGGCACGTGAGCGGATCGGCAGGGGATTCGTCTCTCCCGGTATTGGGGGTGAGATCGCACTGTGTCTAGGAGAGCAATTACACAAAGCTTACGGCCGTGGCAGGAGATTTACTGGTAGGTACTCCAGTAGTATCTCAGGGTGTTATTAGGCTACACTCCGACACGACTTATACTGCTATTGGGGGTCTGACGTTACTAGCACCATAGGCAAATATGCGATACTCATAGACGAACGGACCGGACTGTATATAATTGTCACTGTTAGGCTCAGTAGGGTTTTCGGATGAGTTCGCTCATCGGCATCCCTTGAGGTCAGTCCATGGGCAGCCGTTACGCACAGCTAGTGCCGCTGACGGCTTGTGGTTAAACCCACTGCCAGGGTACTGACGAGTTATTAGAGTCCCCCACAGACAGTTTCCCAAGTTCGGGCGAAACGTTGTAGAGGCCGTATGGTTTTATGGCAGGGTTCGGAAAATGCACGTGCGTTTACGCACGTGTCATATTTCGGGCAGTTGATATTGGTCGGCTTTGGTTTAAGCCGGATCCGAGTATTATATTAAGTAGATATAATATCTTTGTCTCAGTTGCATTTGTATTCGGTCGTAATACAAATGCGAGTATATTTATACAGTTACGGGGTTATCCTGAAATTCGTTTCAGGATCACTTTTGGAAGTTGCCAGTTTCCAGTTTTCTATCAGCCGTATTTAACATTTGGTTAAATACGGATTTATCTTTTCTTGGATGATTGTGGAAGTTTCTAGAAGCATCTAGAAGGTGGTGACAAGGATTAGTGACTCATGGTTGCATTAATGATTCAATTAATGCAAGGTGACTAGGTTAAGTGATTCATCATTTTCATTTATTGTGTTCATATTTTGTGTTCACACTAGATATTTTCTCTTGTGGTCACTCTCCCCTCTCCTACACTCACCCCCTCACCTCCTTAAGTATGGTCGGCCCCTTCCCCCTCTCACACACTCTCTCACTTGATTTGGTTGAAAAGAATATGATAGTTTTGGGGTGTATGGAAATTTCATAGCTCATTTCATTCCATCACCCGACTTAATTGGCAACTTCATTAACCGTCCGTCCATGGCTTTGGACGAAGCGAGACAAAGTGTTCTACTCATTCTCTACATCAATCTTGGTCGTCTCTTTTAGCGAACTTGACGATCGAGTTTCCTCGAGTCAGAGGCGGGATCCCGTTTAAAGAATCGTTGACGTGGTGCCACCTGGACGAGCAGATCGGAGATCGACGAGATCGGAGAAGCCGTAACAGAGCGTGGGATGATGATTAAAGAACGAAGGACTCGGATCGTTCAGTATAACCTTTTTACACTCTTTACAGTTTGTTAGTTTAACAATAATGGAAGATCCGGGTTATAGTATACGATAGCGCCAGTTTAAAACTTTTTGTTCCGCATTTGGCGTCTGTTAGACGGCCGGGGCGCTACCGTAGACTTACAATCTCTGCCAAATTCACGGTGATTTCATTCACAAGCATCCCAATCCGTTGCATTCTACGGTGGCGTCGTGGCTCTTCGAAGTTTAGGGCACTGACATAGTTGGCCCAATTGATCCTCTGTCATCCAAAGGCCACTGGTTTATATTGGCAACAACAGACTACTTCTCCAGATGGGCTGAACCTGTCCCGCTAAAAGAAGTTAAAACAGAAGATATTCTGACGTTCTTCAGACATAACATTCTATACCGCTTCGGTACAATAAGAAGGATCATTTTTGACAACGGGCCTTCTTTCAAGAGCTTCAAAATCTTAAGGTTCGTTACTCAGCATAAGATAGACTAGAGATATTCCTCCATCTATAATCCAAGGGCCAATGGGCTAGCCGAAGCCTTCAATAAAACTCTATGCAAGCTCCTAAGGAAAAATGCTTCAGCCAACAGGAGAGACTGGAATCTCAAACTTCATGAGGCGTTATGGGTATATAGTACTACGCACCGTACTCCAACTCAGTCCACTCTATACTCATTACTCTTCGGAGTGGAGGCAATCCTCCCCCTCGAAGTTGAAGTTCCAAGCCTAAGAATGGTTGTCCAACACGAGTTGACGGAGGAGGAAAATGTCCTCCTTCAGCTCGAAGAGCTCGACACCCTCGAAAAAAAGAGGCTCACAGTACATCAAAATTTGGAGTTGTACCGAGCCCAAATGTCATGGGCCTATGATAAGATGACCTGTCTCCGTGCTTTTAAGAAAGGCGAAATTGTGTTGGTCCTCAAAAGACCGATTATCCCCAATCGACATGCCAAGGGAAAATTGGAGCCAAACTGGGAAGGACCATACGTCATCGAGAAGGTGTTTGATAGAGGATCCTACCAGCTGATAAATGCCGAAGGAGAAAGGCACATGCCACCCATCAATGGCTGATACCTCAAGAAATACTACGCGTGAATGCTCCAAGTCGTAGGCGAATTGAGCACACTGGCCCTACGGTCTGGATCATACATCCTGTAAAACCGTATACATTCCACGGGTGCAAATGACCCCTATCTCTCTCAAGTCCTACCGGAGAGATTACATTTAAAGTCCCACCGGCGATGATAAAAAAACGATATGTCCACAAGCGAAACGGGCATGGATGAAAACCCGAAAAGGCTCTGTGAGTAAAAACAGCAGGACTGCCGGCGAGTTTGTTAAAACCCGAAAGGGCGCAAACTCGTGAAAAGAGATGAAATACACTCGCAAAGTCCTCTCGACCTTGTAAGGAGAAAATCCCCGCGTGAGATCCTTACGACTCACAAAAGAGCAACACACTTAGGAATCCTCATGATTCATCAGGAGAAATACACCTGCGAGATCCCCTCGACTTGTAGGGAGAAAATTCTTTTATGAGACCCTTACGGCTCATAAAATTGAATAGCCTTAAATGATAGGGATATAACTTGTCTCCTAAGCCATCGTTCCCTAACGGGCACGGCAAATGATGAGTCGCTCCTGGAACTACGCTTCAGTATTAGCGGTGCTGATACCGACCCAAAACACAAATCCCAGGTCTTCCAAAAGGCAAATGATGAGTCGCTCCCGACACTATGCTTCAGTGTTAGCGGTGCTGATGCTGACCCAAAATCCAAATCCCAAATCCTCCCGGGGCAAATGATGAGTTGCTCCTGGCATTATTCCAGTGCAGCAATGCTGATGCCAAACAAAATCCAAATTCCAAGTTCCTCTCAAATTAAAAATCCTGCCAAACAAGGCAGAAATCAAACAGATCAAATTAATGTCCCACCCGATAGCGCTTCCAAGCTTAAAAGTCCCGCTGGACGGGCAGGGAACTCCTAAAATAAATCAAATCAACCCTGACACCGTAGAAAGTGGAGTAAGTCAACTTCAACCCCGACACCGCAGAAAGAAGAGCAAGTCAAATAAAATCCCGGCACCGCAGAAAGTGGAGCAAGTAAAATCAAATAACCGACCGTCCACATTGCTAAAATGGAAGCACCGACCGTCCAAGTCGCAAAAATGGCAGCAGCGACCGTCCAAATCGCTAAAATGGCAGCACCGACCGTCCAAGTAGCAAAAATGGTAGCAACGACCGTCCAAGTCGCTAAAATGGCAGTATTGACCATCCAAGTCACAAAAATGGCAGCAACGATCGTCCATGTCATTAAAATGGCAACACTGACCGTCCAAGTCGCAAAAATGGCAGCATCGATCGTCCAAGTCGCAAAAAGGGCATCACCGACCATCTAAGTCACAAAATGGTAGCACAGACTGTCCACGTTGCAAAAATGGCAGCATCGACCGTCCACGTCGTTAAAATGGAAGTACCGACCGTCCATATCGCTAAAATGGCAGTATCGACCTTCCAAGTCGCTAAAATGGCAGCATCGACCCTTCAAGTCATCAAAAGGGAACCCAACCAAATCAAGTTCCATATAGAATAAAATCCATCAATTTCATGCACACAACCCATACAAGCGGTGTGCACTTATTGATGGGGGGCACTTTTTTGGGGTCAAAAATTACACTCCGGTTGATCAAGTCAAAATCAAAGTCAACCCCAAACCAAGTGGGCCCAAACCCATGTCAAGACCGAGCATGAAAGGGACCGGCCCCATGACAAAAAGAATGAAGCCATAAATTAGTTTAATGTAATTCTTTTTATATATATATAGAAATAAATGTATGTAAAATGGGCAAAAAGCCAAAATTTTGTAAACCTCATGGCTTATGTGCAAAGAAAAATAAGCACATAAGGCATGGGATGGCACAAGTGCCATTTGGTAAAGTCCAAGGGGCTATATGTAAAGTGTGTAGCCTATAAGGCAAACATGATGAAAAAATAAAAAAAAATCTCTCTAAAAAAAATTAGGGTTTCTGTGCCTTCTTCTCCTTCCTTAAGGTTCTAAACCTTCTTCTTTTTTTTGAATTAAATCAAGAGTTTAACTCTTCTTTTTCTAAAAGAAACAGTTTTTCACCATAAAACTCTTGAAGGGGAGCCCAGATCTCCCATCAAATCTCTAAAAGGAGTGATTTTTATGTTTCACCACCTTTTTCTCCAAGATCTAGCCAACAGAGAGGAGGAAGAGGGAGACCCATCTCCAAAAACCTTACTTTGGGAAGATCTAAAGCTCAAGAGAAGATCTAGGGCTTAAGGGAGAAGAAAAGGTCCCCTTTCATCATCTCTGAAAATCTCTTGGGAGTTTTCCTCCGAACAAAAAAGTCTTTATTTTTAGGAGTTTAACTCTAAAAGTCAATTGGGAGTACAACTCCCAGTGCAGGGGCTAACCCCCTTTGTTTTTTTAGGAATTTAACTCCAAAAGTCAATTGGGAGTACAACTCCCAGTATAGGGGCAAGCCCCTTTTCCTGCGAGCACCCAACGCCCACGTGCCAAGCATATGAGGCGCTGGCACCCAGCGCCCACACTCTAGCGCCCACGCGCCGGGCGCCGGGCGCCCGGTGCCCACGTTCCGGGCGCGTGAGACCCACGTGCCGGCGCATAAAGCACTGGCGCCTAGCGTCTACATGCCAAGCATGTGAGGCGCTGCCGTCCAGCGCCCATGCGCCAAGCACGTAAGGCGCTGCCGCCCAGCGCCCGTGTGCTGGGCACGTAAGGCGCTGCCGCCCAGCGCCTGCGTGCTGGGCACGTGAGGCGCTACCGCCCACACGTCTTTTGGATGCTATTTCCCCTTTTTTATATATACATACTCTACAACACTGTCCCCGTTAGAAGAAAAAATTAACGGGGCGCTGTCCCGCATCCCGTCAGGGGGCTGCTAACCCCTTTGACCCCCAGCCCGCTATCCGGGTAACAGGACCCCTATAAACTCTGCGAGGATCCCGATATACCCAAGACCCCACAAAACACAACACACACACATTGCACATTGAGTTCGCATGACCAGTTTGACCCGTCAATCGGAGGTTCCTTCGCTCCGAAGATGAGGGGTAATTAACGGCAGCTTAGTCTACGGCCGCCGGAGATTCGGATCCCCACAATCAATAAACCCTAACCTACCCTAAGAAGGGGGAATCTGTACATGCCTGACAAGCGCGCGCATTCCCATCTCAATGGGGTGACGAAAAACACCCTGCAACCTTCCACCTCATTTCCAAATGATTTTCTAAAAAGAAAATCATATAATAGGTTGTCTATCTTTTAGAAAATATTCCGTATAAATACAGAATACAACCCGGTATACGCATCGAAATACATATACGCGTATTCATATAAAAATACGAATAGCCAAGAGAGAAAATGAATAGTGAACAATAATACTATAATACATATTATATATATATATATAAATTATTAAATCAAAACTTGATTTAATAATCCGGCTTAATCCTAAACCGCTAGTACTATCAACCGTCCGATTAAAGTTTGTGTAGCCTGTAACATATTTAATCGGACATCTGTATGTACCAACATACGTCATCTATATAATATCGTTTGAACAGGAAAAACCCTCTATGTGGGATTCTAAAGACTCGTCAATACGCTGGTAGTGGGTTTAACCATAAACACGTCAGCGGCACTAGCTGTACATAATAGCTACCCAGGTATTAAGAAAAGGAACTCCGATGAGCAAACTCATCTGAATCCCTATTGAGCCTGTATGTGACAATCTCCGTACAGTCTGGTCTGTTCATATAAGAGTATCGCATATCGGGTCTAGGGGGTAGATAAAGTCAGACCCCTAATAACGCTATATTTCATGTTAGTGTGAAGGCCATCACCCATTTAGAAATTACTGATCCAAATCAGTAATTCCCGTCCACCTTGGCCAAGGATTTTTGGTGATTGCCACCATGACATCAACCCCCAATACCGGGAGAGACGAATCCCCGACGATCCACTCACTGCCTCCATATGGCTCGAGACTGTACCCAACTAAAACCTGTTTGCATGACTCCTTTGAGCCGTGTGAGAGTAGAAATCAAAGCACACTGGGATGTCAAATGAGACAAATGACGATCTCACATCGACAGACTAATTTGTACTCATGTCACCTGAGAACTGCTATCTAACAATATGTATAATATCATCTAGCATGTTCTCGACGAGTCCGTCGAGTGTAACTCATAACCAAATGAGCACCTGTATATTATCTTAGGTGACTAACTGACACCAATGGCTTGTGGAACCGGCCACTGCCCTACGTCGAGATCTTGAAAAGTATACACTAGTCTACTCCGGAGTATCGATACCCAGTCTTGATACTCCCTCGACTAGGGACATTTAAGGATGTGCTTATAGACCACCCAGCTCCCACGTATATGATCGCTATCATAATGCTAGTAGTCAAGCAAGAATCTTATGGGCTCTATCAACATGTAACAGTGATCTGAAATACTACATAATACATGTACATGATGATAGAGACAAACAAGATAGCATACTATCATTTTGAGTAAAACTGTTCTACCCGTATAGGTCATCCCTCAATCATCACAATCGTGTACCTGCGATTACAATAATTAACCTGAGGGCACTATATTCAACAATCTCCCACTTGCACTTAAGGCTAATTATTGCGATGTCGCATACTCACAGCCCGTGTGATACCGAACACCCAACTTCACTACTAATCAGTCTCGCAAAGCCCGTTTGTTAAACTATTGCGTTCGAGAAATAGCCTCAGTGAGTGGATCCGCTCCAATATTTCTACCTTTATCTCTTTATATCTCAATTCCGCGGAGAAATACTATCTCCCGAAATGAGCGATCATGTCTTAGAATTTGTTTGGATATCTGATGGGACCCAGTTCACAAATGAACTCCAAATCCAACAAACTTATTAGACCGTATCATCTACTGAATTTAATCAGTATCATGCGCCATGCATTTCTCAGTATCCGCTTGGAACACCTGTCCAACATATTGCCCCTAAAAAAGAGGGAAAACTATAACTCTGACAGTCACTCTGTTATCCAGGTCAACTTGGAAACTGTTGGGAATCCTCCCGCGCATGCAAACGCGTATTGTTTTGAAATTGAGATATGGTTTTAAGAAACGGAAAGCTCACGCGAGATCGTTCTCGTTTTACTATTTATAAACCGCAAGTGCACGGTGCGTTGTAGCGAGCCGGCAAGTACGGGTCGATCCACAAGGAATTGGTGATTAAGTTTTGTTGCTTAAGGTTCGAGAAACAAAAGAATTGGTGTTTGGTTTTTCACAAAGAAAATAAAATACGAAAACACGAAAAACTAAGTTAAGAAGAAAAAGCGGCCATGGCTTTGGCTCGGATGGTTGAATTGCGGCGATTGCTTCAACACTCCCTTGATCATGAGTTGTCCGTCTTTACATTGATCCCGGCATGTAGCACGACTTGTCGAAGCGGTTGCGAGGCACAAGTCATCAACTTCCGATATACTCCGCAAGGCACGAAACGATGTATGTTTTGTTCACTTACCGTTTGTATGTCCGCGCTTGAGGTATCAATGCTAAGTACAAGTCTTAACAAGCATACGTCAACAAAAAACACAAAGTGGTTAATGGGAGCAAATAGTATTGGTGTTAACTTTGCTAAGGGTTTCACGACCCGAAAGTACGGAACATGACCGGCACTTGAACTACGAACGTCTCAAGGCGTACGTATTCTAAGTAAGCCGAAAACCCAGAAATCCAAACCAAGAAGAGTAGTAGAGAGTAGGAAAACCAATTTAAATCCAGAAGTTTTAATAGCATAAGCCGAATTATGCGGTTTTTAAAAACATCAAGTATTTTCTGAAAATTTCGGCAGAGTCTTCTTTGTAAATACTGGCTCCCAAACGGGATACAACAAGAATAGTATACGAAATCAATAAAAGGCATCCCCAAGCGGGAGCTAGCTCTTCGTCAATCGACGGTCACAACCACACAAGCAATATAATATACAACGCCAACGGCGAGGATCAAAAACTCAAAGGAAACTCAAAACCACAAGAAATCTGCAGAAATATACGTGCGACTCTAAGGTCGAAAGAATAACATCACTGGTCTCTATCTCAAAAATAAATACATATTTGGTTGATGGAATTTACTAGATACAACGGAATAATATTATACAAGGTAATAGGATGGGTACGATACAAGAAAAACCCACCTACTGGCAAGTCACCCGAATGAAACTGAGCCCGCAAAGCCGTAATGAAACCTGTACGGCAAACCTGCAAGAAACTGGGGCACAACGGGGGTGAGTTGCCAACTCGTGAATAGAAAAACATCTACGCACAGAAATCGCATGTATGACGCAATCCTAGGTCATACGATCATAATATATCCTCAAAAAAAGTATATAATATGCAGCCTATAACAAGGCTAGGATAAATATCTAACCCGAGTGTAATCTCATGTGCCCGTGTCAGTGCCTCAGGTAGCAATATATTATATGAATGAGGTATGAATGCATGGAAAAAGAATACATGTAAATGAGGAACTGTTTTCATAATTTAGTGAGATTTCCTTTGTATTTTTAAAATGAGGTATCATAATGAAATCAGCATAAAACAGTGCCTAGCATCGGCACAAAACATAATCCCAATATCTCGATATCTCAATGTCTCAATCACAATATCTAGGGCGCCGTCATTCCAGACCGGCCCCTACCATCCATCTCAAGACCACGACGGTATCCTCCGGATATCCGACGCATCGGGTAAAATCACCGGTAGGTAGTGCTCCCCTGCCAGGCTCACATCGTCATCATCACGCGCTTCTTGCCCCGGGGTACCTTACCGGGTCCACCATGTACCCGAAACGGTTCATCCGCCTCCTCGAATCGGGTCTCGAAATCCATCAGCAAACTCATGGTGGACGACTCATACATTATGGGAAAACCGCACTTTTTATTTTAAAAGAGAGAAAACAGTTTATATATGTTTTGCGGTTTTCCTCCAAATCCAGAAAATATCATGGAAATCCGAATCATCAATAGGATGTAAAACCATGAATATAAGCATGAGAATCCATGAATACGGCATAACAATGAATAACAGTATGCATGAAGCGACAAGTAATAACTACAATGTCTAATATGGCATATAAGGGAAGTACACTAATATCATGTCAAAACTACTAGCTAACAAGCTAAGTCAAGCAAATATATCATCTAAAGTGTATGTGACATGGCAATTACCGATGAAGATGTGTGTGAGCCGGCAAGTAGGTGTACTTGGTACATATGCATCATCGGTAATGGTGCTGGTGTCCTAACAGCATGATATCAATAATGGAATATGCAGCAAAATAAGTATGCGAGGCAGAGCGAACAGCAATAATGAGCGGAAGCTGAAAACTAGACGCAACTATAACTAATCTGCATTAATCTAATATAAGTCCTACAAATGGTGCCTTTTGAAATAACATGAATCATGGGGTTTTGAAAATAGGGGCTACGGTGTTTTTATGAAAAGATACGTCTTTTGAAATATCCATAGGATCCCTTGGACTGTCTTTTAAAATACCCACGATTCGTTAGTTTTTAAAATAGGTAAGAATCGAATCTAATCTAACAACTAAACTAAACTAAAGGGCTAAGCTAACCAGCTGGACTACAGGTAAGGAAACCGCCTAACATCTGAGTCGATGTATATACATACCTGTATATACATTAGTCGGTGATCCCGCCTCAATAATATCATATCCGATACCATATCTATAATCAGACATCCCAAGTCAAGAGTGCGGATCAATCATCAATATATAGCTCGTACGTAAATCCGTCGTACGGCATCCCCAAATCTGGGTACGGGTCAAAGTCACACCAATCACACTATTCATTTGGTATCTTCTTTATCAAATATCATGATCCGGAATAATGTCCTACGTCTAGTACAATATTGATGCCATCTATGTATGCATGCGGATGTAAGAATTACTACGTCAGAAAACCCGCTAAAACATCATGTCGTATCTCAATACGAACCAAATCACATCACCGATCTCCTGGCCTCAAGCCCAATCTCATCGACTCATCTCAAATTCCAAATATTATCCTCAAATCCAGTATATGAACACATAGTCCCATACCCATGTGAACACATAAATATATATACCCATATACGCACATATGAAATAAGGAATGTATGCAAGTATGTATATGTGTGTATGTGTAAGTGTAGTGCACCCACTACCTAAGGTTTCGTAACCATGCACCAATCCAACACCAATATCCATCTAAAATCATCAATAATAAATCCTAACAACATATCATAAATTGTTGGTGTGCATACGCATCCGTATACATCACCACGGACTGCGGGGGTGCTATACGCCATCCACCCGACTTCTCCCCGTAGATATAAATCTACTCACCTGGTCCTCGCTAGCCGGTGCCGACATCGCCACGCGCTTGCTTGTCGTCTCGAAGTCCACATGGGGTACCTACATATCATAACGCACCATATCGCATTAAAATCCGCCTCATGACCAAAACGACGCACGAATCTCACATAGGTCAAAACCTATGTTTGCTTCACAAATCGACCCAAAAACCCTCGATGTCGGCGTACAAACGCCAAACCATCGAGAAAGCTCCCAACACACTAATTTGTACAATTTCAAACACTAATTATAATATAAAATAGTTTAAAATTCACGAAAACCCCAATTTCACTTAAAAAGTCATTTTTCCGAAAATCTAGCAAGCACAAATCACCGTTTTTGTATAAAACTCGATGTATAGACGAATCTAGAGGCCACAATATTCACTAAATATCTTAAATAAGTCATAAAAATGATTCCCATAATTTAATCTCATTAAATTCCATAAACCCCAAAAATCTAGTTTACAAATTATCCAATTTTTTAACAATTTATAGCAAAAATGCACAAATAACAATTTAGCTACGATTTTCATGAACTAAAAGCATTAAACCACTCAATATATTATCTATAATGACATGAAACCATAATTATAATTTAATCTAAAGCATTTAATAATTTTCCAAAACTCTAGTTAGCAAAATAACTTAATTAGGGCATTTTATAAGTAATGGTTTGGAATTAACAACTAAATTAGCTTTCTATAAAACTTAAGATGTTAATCCACAACACAAAACCATGCACAATTTATCATAACCCATTTCCACAACAAAACCCTAACTTGAAATCTTTAATCATGCAATTAAACTCATCAAAACCTAATTAAGCACTTAGTTAACTTAGATTAAAGCAACTAGATAACAAATTTTAACAAAAGCATGAGATTATACCTCCCATGATGAGATCAAGCTCAAGATCTAGCCTCCTAAAATGCCATTTTGATCCCTAGATCCATGCTAGAATGGTTAATGAGAAATGGGTAGGAGTTGGATTTTGATTTTGAAATTTTGTGGATTTTTAAGCATTTTTTTGGATTTTTTTGAAGAGAAAGTGAGATGAAGAAGTGAGGGCTGTTCTAAATGGGGGGTGGCTTGACCAAATGCAGGTGGGGAGAGGAGAGAGAGGGTGTGGGGAGTTGGGGAAAGTTTCACAAAGTCAAAAGACCACACAAACAACAACAACACATACTCTAATTACTATATTTTAATCCTTATCATATTGAACTTTTAAAATGAGATGAAAACAAAAAAATGAGGGGGGGAGTGGGCTGTTCCAGCAGTGGTGGGGCCGGCCATGATGGAGAGGAATGAGTGAGAGAGATTTTACAAAGAAATTCTATGCAAAAAAAACCCCCACAAGCTCAAAATTGCAAGTTTTAGCTTAAATTAATTATTTTTTTGTTCTCCATAATAAAAACCCATTAAAACTTGAAATAAAATACTAAAAATTTATATTGCAACTAGATTTTAATTAACATGATTTTAAAGATTAAAATTAGCCCATTTAAATTTGTATTTATCGCTAATTTAATGTATTTTCTTACCGGCTTAAAATAATATTAAAATAATATTTTTTTCAGAAAATTTGAAATTTCACCAGTGGCTCAATAAACACCAAATACTAGTAATTAAATAGCTAGAATATGTATATTTAATTTTATAATAAAGATCTTTGCATTTTGACTTTTTACAGAAAACCCCCTTTATTTTACCGTTTTTTCGAAATTTCACCGAAACGATTTTCAAAACGTTACAATCTTCCCCCCTTAAAGAAATTCGGTCCCCGAATTTAAATTAAAACTTCCCCCAAATACTAAAATATTTCAGCCAAAACTATCAAATCGCCGGGGCTCCGAAATCATAAATACATAAAACAAATCGTAGCGCAGCGCATGCACATGAAAAATGAGCATATAACTCAAAATCAAAACTCCGTCAAGCATCCCGCAATCATCGGAGTCATGGAGAAGACATCAATGCCAAATCCAAATCAAAACCAACATGACATAACTCGAAACTATACATGTAAATATCGAATCTATATCTGTAAGTATCTGAAGGAAATGCATGCCAAATCTCTTTAAGTCGCTGTGCAACGCGTATAACACTGCACAGTGGCGGACGTCTATCATAAGAAAATAACTATATACATATATACCTTTGTTTGAAATGTACGTTCCGCCGTTTTGGAAACAATTTAGAAGGGTCTCCTTGTTTTAAACATTTCGTGTCATATCAGACACGTAGGTAAATACTGAGGCTATAGCTCGCTTTTTGGAAATCCCTTCAATAACTATCAATGAATGCCAAAATATATTCAGGTACTGTCCTCTGACTAGTCCTGCTCAGTATGAAAACACATAGCAATATCATAAAAACGTACTGCTCTATACGAAATCAATCCCAAAATATGCACATGAATGCTGCGTGCGTCTGGTGTGCACGGAAATCAAAATCCATAAATGTGCCATACATGCGCACAGAACAACATCTAAGTGCATCGGGTGTGCACGAAACTTCTGTCGTAGGCAACATGTGTGCCTGACAGCAAAATCAGGTGCATCTGACATGCACGAAAAATCTCGAATTAGTGCATCTGGTGTGCACCAAATCGCATCTCGTAACAGGCGCCCAACAGGCGCTAAAAATCCAATCCGGTGCATAAAATGCACAAAACAAATGTCGAGCATCACCCTCGAAATCGAAATCCAGTGTATCCAAGTGCACAAAATACATGTCACTGCACTGCTAGCATATATAAACTATACAGAGTGCAGGAACCAAATCGCGTGCGTGCATACGCACAAAATCAACTCAACTGTTTAAAACCGTAAAATCATAAACATGTGAAACTAAAGCACGAAAACGATATCAAGTGCAACACTGTGCAAAGATCGTAAATTCTCAATCATCAAAATCAAATCATACGAATAAATCACTCAAAACATCGAAATCAATAATGGCGGAACAGTACCGCTCAAGCGCATCCTCTAAGAATCTCGGCCAACTGTCATGGTCCCTAGTGGGACGTCTCGTCGATGATCATGAACTCTGGCCTGCTGGTGTGCATAACAATGACCACTCCTGGGTTAAGGTCTTCACTGTGAATTACCAATCTCTCGGTCCATCGGCTCTTCGGCCCTGTCAGGTGTGCTAACGGGGATGATCCCATTCTGGCACTTCTCTGGTCATCTCTCGGTCAATCATCGCGACCACTCGTAAGACAGCATATTACTGGCGTCGGCCTCTGGTTCTCTGAATGTACATGACACATCTGATCCTGGGTGCAAGTATCATTACAGCAGTGTCCTGGAAGGAATCCTGCTCACGGTCTCTTCCATGTCTCGTCTCTGCCAACTGTCCGGAAGTCATTGTCCTTTCCTATATCTGCATCTTGCTCTGGAACGACTGCATACTCATCGCGACTCCTTCTGGAAGGTAAGTCCAAGTACCATGCCTCGGCATGCGCATCGCCTCTCTGATGTCGGCGGAGTGGAACGCCATCTCATCTAGATCTGGTGCGAACCTCTTACTCCACTTTTCTCTAATGTCGTCTGGTTTGGACTCGTCTCATCACGGCTGCATGGACTGAGCTCCAACGACTATCCTAGTATCTGGAGTCTCCCAAGAATGCTTCTCACCACCAAGCATCCGAATTAAGTCGAGCCATCCGATCGAGTCGTCAAAACCTCATAATCCCCCAAGAGCTCAACCTCTTGGGCACAGTTTAATAGTATCGAGTACATACCACAGCATCGGTGGTCCAGCCGTAGAAGGGCAAACCCAAGCTTCACTAATGGCGTCGTGGAACTGCCGCAAACCCGAAGGTTCAAAGGCTTTCACACGGTCATTAAGTCGAGTTAGGGTTTCATTCTTCTAGAGGGACCATAGAATTGCCTGCATGTCTTTCCGACTACTTTAAACTTGGAATAATAGGTTTCTGACATTCGATCGTCTCTGTCGACTCCCAACGTCTCCGTGTGAAGTCGTCTCTAGCTGGAATCAATCTATCTGATGACCTCGCATCGGGGTAGGAGAACGATCCACATGTCCTAGTCATTCATCCTCGATGACTAGCGACCTTCTATCATCTCTTAGTACAACTCATTCTGCACTAACTCCAGCATCTGGGGCAATATCTCGTCGTTCGCAGCAATAACTGGCTCGCTCGTCTGCACGCTGAACAGTGCCTCAATCATCAGGAGTAAGCAACACACCAACGGTCATCAAAATCTGGCTGGCCTCTATCATTGGCTTAATCCTATAGTGTCGATCAGCACATCCAAGTAATCTCATAAAGGCGATCCGCCAAACGCTCGTGGCGCGGAAACACAGTAAAAAGACACATCTCTGCAATCGTGTGTCGCCGGAATTTCGCCCTGGTCAGTCCTCGTTCGTGACGAGCTTGTGCTGACCGCAACTCTAGCCGTAGCTCTCCCTACCCGTAACCATAGCAGCAAAACCAAACTGGTACCGATGAGGCTAGATCAGGAAGGAATATAATACTGAACAAGGAAATGTACATCCTAAGGCTTCATAAGTGGAGTGGCGTGTCGTAAATATGCCGCGGAACATACCAACGGTACGTCACTCTACTTTAGTCACCTATTCCATCAACCAAGGGTCATCCTACGCTCCGAAGGTTAAAACCTAACGCTCTGATACCAACTTTGTTACGACCCGAAATTACGGAACATGACCGGCACTTGAACTACGAACGTCTCAAGGCGTACGTATTCTAAGTAAGCCGAAAACCCAGAAATCCAAACCAAGAAGAGTAGTCGAGAGTAGGAAAACCAATTTAAATCCAGAAGTTTTAATAGCATAAGTCGAATTATGCGGTTTTTAAAAACATCAAGTATTTTCTGAAAATTTCGGCAGAGTCTTCTTTGTAAATACTGGCTCCCAAACGGGATACAACAAGAATAGTATACGAAATCAATAAAAGGCATCCCCAAGCGGGAGCTAGCTCTTCGTCAATCGACGGTCATAACCACACAAGCAATATAATATACAACGCCAACGGCGAGGATCAAAAACTCAAAGGAAACTCAAAACCATAAGAAATCTGCAGAAATATACGCGCGACTCTAAGGTCGAAAGAATAACATCACTGGTCTCTATCTCAAAAATAAATACATGTTTGGTTGATGGAATTTACTAGATACAACGGAATAATATTATACAAGGTAATAGGATGGGTACGATACAAGAAAAACCCACCTACTAGCAAGTCACCCGAATGAAACTGAGCCCGCAAAGCCGTAATGAAACCTGTACGGCAAACCTGCAAGAAACTGGGGCACAACGGGGGTGAGTTGCCAACTCGTGAATAGAAAAACATCTACGCACAGAAATCGCATGTATGACGCAATCCTAGGTCATACGATCATAATATATCCTCAAAAAAAGTATATAATATGCAGCCTATAACAAGGCTAGGATAAATATCTAACCCGAGTGTAATCTCATGTGCCCGTGCCAGTGCCTCAGGTAGCAATATATCATATGAATGAGGTATGAATGCATGGAAAAAGAATACATGTAAATGAGGAACTGTTTTCATAATTTAGTGAGATTTCCTTTGTATTTTTAAAATGAGGTATCATAATGAAATCAGCATAAAACAGTGCCTAGCATCGGCACAAAACATAATCCCAATATCTCGATATCTCAATGTCTCAATCACAATATCTAGGGCGCCGTCATTCCAGACCGGCCCCTACCATCCATCTCAAGACCATGACGGTATCCTCCGGATATCCGACGCATCGGGTAAAATCACCGGTAGGTAGTGCTCCCCTGCCAGGCTCACATCGTCATCATCACGCGCTTCTTGCCCCGGGATACCTTACCGGGTCCACCATGTACCCGAAACGGTTCATCCGCCTCCTCGAATCGGGTCTCGAAATCCATCAGCAAACTCATGGTGGACGACTCATACATTATGGGAAAACCGCACTTTTTATTTTAAAAGAGAGAAAACAGTTTATATATGTTTTGCGGTTTTCCTCCAAATCCAGAAAATATCATGGAAATCCGAATCATCAATAGGATGTAAAACCATGAATATAAGCATGAGAATCCATGAATACGGCATAACAATGAATAACAGTATGCATGAAGCGACAAGTAATAACTACAATGTCTAATATGGCATATAAGGGAAGTACACTAATATCATGTCAAAACTACTAGCTAACAAGCTAAGTCAAGCAAATATATCATCTAAAGTGTACGTGATATGGCAATTACCGATGAAGATGTGTGTGAGCCGGCAAGTAGGTGTACGTGGTACATATGCATCATCGGTAATGGTGCTGGTGTCCTAACAGCATGATATCAATAATGGAATATGCAGCAAAATAAGTATGCGAGGCAGAGCGAACAGCAATAATGAGCGGAAGCTGAAAACTAGACGCAACTATAACTAATCTGGATTAATCTAATATAAGTCCTACAAATAGTGCCTTTCGAAATAACATGAATCATGGGGTTTTGAAAATAGGGGCTACGGTGTTTTTATGAAAAGATACGTCTTTTGAAATATCCATAGGATCCCTTGGACTGTCTTTTAAAATACCCACGATTCGTTAGTTTTTAAAATAGGTAAGAATCGAATCTAATCTAACAACTAAACTAAACTAAAGGGCTAAGCTAACCAGCTGGACTACAGGTAAGGAAACCGCCTAACATCTGAGTCGATGTATATACATACCTGTATATACATTAGTCGGTGATCCCGCCTCAATAATATCATATCCGATACCATATCTATAATCAGACATCCCAAGTCAAGAGTGCGGATCAATCATCAATATATAGCTCGTACGTAAATCCGTCGTACGGCATCCCCAAATCTGGGTACGGGTCAAAGTCACACCAATCACACTATTCATTTGGTATCTTCTTTATCAAATATCATGATCCGGAATAATGTCCTACGTCTAGTACAATATTGATGCCATCTATGTATGCATGCGGATGTAAGAATTACTACGTCAGAAAACCCGCTAAAACATCATGTCGTATCTCAATACGAACCAAATCACATCACCGATCTCCTGGCCTCAAGCCCAATCTCATCGACTCATCTTAAATTCCAAATATTATTCTCAAATCCAGTATATGAACACATAGTCCCATACCCATGTGAACACATAAATATATATACCCATATACGCACATATGAAATAAGGAATGTATGCAAGTATGTATATGTGTGTATGTGTAAGTGTAGTGCACCCACTACCTAAGGTTTCGTAACCATGCACCAATCCAACACCAATATCCATCTAAAATCATCAATAATAAATCCTAACAACATATCATAAATTGTTGGTGTGCATACGCATCCGTATACATCACCACGGACTGCGGGGGTGCTATACGCCATCCACCCGACTTCTCCCCGTAGATATAAATCTACTCACCTGGTCCTCGCTAGCCGGTGCCGACATCGCCACGCGCTTGCTTGTCGTCTCGAAGTCCACATGGGGTACCTACATATCATAACGCACCATATCGCATTAAAATCCGCCTCATGACCAAAACGACGCACGAATCTCACATAGGTCAAAACCTATGTTTGCTTCACAAATCGACCCAAAAACCCTCGATGTCGGCGTACAAACGCCAAACCATCGAGAAAGCTCCCAACACACTAATTTGTACAATTACAAACACTAATTATAATATAAAATAGTTTAAAATTCACGAAAACCCCAATTTCACTTAAAAAGTCATTTTTCCGAAAATCTAGCAAGCACAAATCACCGTTTTTGTATAAAACTCAATGTATAGACGAATCTAGAGGCCACAATATTTACTAAATATCTTAAATAAGTCATAAAAATGATTCCCATAATTTAATCTCATTAAATTCCATAAACCCCAAAAACCTAGTTTACAAATTATCCAATTTTTTAACAATTTATAGCAAAAATGCACAAATAACAATTTAGGTAGGATTTTCATGAACTAAAAGCATTAAACCACTCAATATATTATCTATAATGACATGAAACCATAATTATTATTTAATCTAAAGCATTTAATAATTTTCCAAAACTCTAGTTAGCAAAATAACTTAATTAGGGCATTTTATAAGTAATGGTTTGGAATTAACAACTAAATTAGCTTTCTATAAAACTTAAGATGTTAATCCACAACACAAAACCATGCACAATTTATCATAACCCATTTCCACAACAAAACCCTAAGTTGAAATCTTTAATCATGCAATTAAACTCATCAAAACCTAATTAAGCACTTAGTTAACTTAGATTAAAGCAACTAGATAACAAATTTTAACAAAAGCATGAGATTATACCTCCCATGATGAGATCAAGCTCAAGATCTAGCCTCCTAAAATGCCATTTTGATCCCTAGATCCATGCTAGAATGGTTAATGAGAAATGGGTAGGAGTTGGATTTTGATTTTGAAATTTTGTGGATTTTTAAGCATTTTTTTGGATTTTTTTGAAGAGAAAGTGAGATGAAGAAGTGAGGGCTGTTCTAAATGGGGGGTGGCTTGACCAAATGCAGGTGGGGAGAGGAGAGAGAGGGTGTGGGGAGTTGGGGAAAGTTTCACAAAGTCAAAAGACCACACAAACAACAACAACACATACTCTAATTACTATATTTTAATCCTTATCATATTGAACTTTTAAAATGAGATGAAAACAAAAAAATGAGGGGGGGGAGTGGGCTGTTCCAGCAGTGGTGGGGCCGGCCATGATGGAGAGGAATGAGTGAGAGAGATTTTACAAAGAAATTCTATGCAAAAAGACCCCCCACAAGCTCAAAATTGCAAGTTTTAGCTTAAATTAATTATTTTTTTGTTCTCCATAATAAAAACCCATTAAAACTTGAAATAAAATAATAAAAATTTATATTGCAACTAGATTTTAATTAACATGATTTTAAAGATTAAAATTAGCCCATTTAAATTTGTATTTATCGCTAATTTAATGTATTTTCTTACCGGCTTAAAATAATATTAAAATAATATTTTTTTCAGAAAATTTGAAATTTCACCAGTGGCTCAATAAACACCAAATACTAGTAATTACATAGCTAGAATATGTATATTTAATTTTATAATAAAGATCTTTGCATTTTGACTTTTTACAGAAAACCCCCTTATTTTACCGTTTTTTCGAAATTTCACCGAAACGATTTTCAAAACGTTACAGTGATGGTATACGGTATATGAAAACCGAGGGTTTGTCAAGCACTCGGGCATAAAATACCGTATCCAAACTTAGCAAACTTAACACCAACTTGATTTTATCTTAAACATTGCAAAATGGAGAGAATGGGTGAATATGGTATAAGAAGAGGTTACCAAGTAACCATGGTTTCAAAATAACATATCACACAATAACATAAAACAATCTTTAAATTAGAATCACATTAAGCTTTTTAACATTCATAAGAGATGGAGGAAGGCATTGCCATTCATCACCATTCTAACCATCACCACAACCATGAAGAACTACTCAAGCATGATATAAAGAAAATAGAACAAGGAAAAAGAAAGACAAGATAAAAATCACAAGAACAAGAAGTTTAAACAACAAGAAAGAGCAAGTCTTTATTAACAAAATGGAGAGCTTGAGCTACAAGGTAGATAGCAACTTCAACCTCCTTAATGGAGCACACAAGTGAGAGCTCAAAGAGGGAAGAAGAAGAAGCTATCAAATGTTACAAACTGTTTTCTCACTGATAAAAGCCTTTTAGAACTATATCTGTGATCTGCTATTTATAGGCAACCAAAAATAAAAAGTTGCATATGCCACTGGCCATATATGACCATCAGGGACCCACACAAAGAGAACGAACCCATTTGGCCCCAACTTGGCCGCAAATTGCGGCCAATATGATTAAATCTGCAGCCCGATTTTGGAGAGTGGGGCTCATCTTTGGTCAGTGCTCTTCTGGTCCTCTGAGCATCTCTCTGTAATTGCAATTTCTTTTAATTCACACCAGAGTGTAATCTGGAGTAATGTACAGAGAGGAGATCAAGTGGGTGTATGTGGGTTCACACTTCAAATCACAACTTTTCCAAATACATTGAACCATACCCACTTGCTTGCATCTCTTGCAAGACACCATGATGGTGTTTGCAACTTGATGCCTCATGATAGCTCATACCCACTTGATCCATGATGGTTTAAACATGAGATTTGATATTGTATCATGTTGGACCAAAACTAAATATTTATTTATACACAACATTATTTTGTTTGCAAAACTTAATGTCATGATCTGTTATCTGTCCCGTATGCAGTTCCGGCTAAAAACCGTCGTTTCTGTTCGTGTTGTATACCATCTCCAGTGTTTTTTCCTGTGTACCTGTATTCTGTACTAATGAGCAGACAGAGATAAAATAGCACTGTTTATTGACAAAATGATAGGAATTGAGCGGTACTAAAATGTAATAAATCGTGCCGAACAGAAACCATAACTGATAACCGCCTCTTGAAGCAGCCTGCCGTTACCATATACCAAGAACATCCTCATATGTTCATAACTGCTTCCCAATATTGCACCAGGATTGGATTAATATATGCTTATTGCAGCCAGTGCAAAAGCAATATCTGGTATGGTGCTTGATATCTCAAGATTGACTCAATTGCCTAAGCAAGAGATATGTCAATCATGCAAATCCCTCTCCTCATCAGTCTAGAAGAAATTTCTTTAGAGAGGGTGACTCCATCACCTGCGGGTACACCACCACGCCAGGAGTCATCCATTCTAAAAGTTTCACGCCTCGCTTCCCAATATACGGGGAAGTAGATGCGGCGAGACCGCGATATATTTACTCAGAAGTAAACACGTTAAGCGTAAATAAGAAATATAAATGAATAACACAAGAATAACAAGAGATATAATAAAACAACAACTTTTTATTGATAAACATTCTTTACATACAACTGAAAAGTAAATATAATGCTGGAAAGCGATGCCTAAGCAATGGCATATGAACTGAAAGTAAAGTAATTACAAGTAGATCTAGAACTCTGTATCTTTAGTGAAATACTCCAAATCATCCTGACTGAGCTCGATCTCCTGAGAGTCGGGTCCTCCTGACAACATTCCAAAGAAAGAGGAGATATGAATGTCGTCAGCGAACAATCGCTCGGTAAGTCCCAAAAGAGATATAGATCAAGTAAAAGGAATAGATCTGATAATTTATCTATTTTTGTTATACTAACGTAGTTGTTTGTACCTTGGTACAGAATATATCAGTGAATACGAGAGGAGTCTAACCTGCTCCGTGGACTAAGGCATATGGAGTACAAGGCCCTGTTAAACATACGGGACAATAGCACGGATATTTAGGTTAGGTGTATTATAGTGACCGTCTCATTCCACTTCTAATACATTCCGTACCAATCTACCCCGTTAAAAACCTCGTAATGTATATTGTATTGTTTGTAGATATAAGATTTGCCAAGACCATGGTATAAATTGTTCATGTAAACGGATCAGGATATAAATGGATAGTCAAGTTCAAGTTATATCCATGGTTTGATCAAGTCAAGACATGTTGCATGTATTGTTTGATATTCATGTTTGAGTGTTCATGTTTGATATATTGGATCCATGTTGAGTTGGAGTTATAGTTGAATTCATATTTGGATTATATTCTTATTAGACTGAGACCCAGATTGAGTCAGACACTTAAACAGATTTGGGTCCTGAATTAAGTTTAGGAGTTATCGGTAACTGCTGCACATAGACGGCAAGATTTGTGACTTTTTCTAAGCCAATTACCATTAATAACCCCGTTTTAGTTTTCTATCTTAAATAGGTAAGCACCCACTTTCTCCGGCTCCCTGGGGCTCAAGAGAATTGGTCCCGCTTAAATCTATATTTACTAGAATCCTTATTGTAATTTAATATAACTTGAGCTGGTTTTATGAAAAATATTTTTGGTATACTTTCAAAATAAATCTCAAATATTTATTTATGTTATTTAGAATTTTCATGGATGTGAATTTTATAGAATGAGGTATATTAGTGAATATATATATAGTTTGAATAATTCAAGGTATTTTAGTGTAAACTTAACTTGAATGGATTCTTGATGGTATTTTTATGAAACTTGTAATTCTTTTCTTTTGTTTAGAAAAACATGGAATTTATTTTATATTTAAAATAGATGGTTTGATAATATTTATATATAATTATTAAAAATAAAATTTATTTATTAAATAGAAAACTACGTTTTTCTTAAAAATTACATTAAAAATTCCATCGAGATCGTATGCTCCGTGAGGAGGTCTGCATCTCGCCCTACTAGTCCGATGGATGTGCGATAACTCGCACCAACCGAATCGGATTCCCCAAAAGTGGATTGTAGAGGCACAATCGCAAGGAATTTAAATAACACAATTTAAAGAATAGGGTTTTTTAATAGTTTATGGTATTTTGATGTAAAAGTCGTACTTGCCACAAAATTGTTGTTCAAGGGAATCATGCTATGTCAAGATGCGTGTTTGTGAGAGGTAGGTCATTACCTCGTGAGATTTTTCTAAAGGTAATATAAGCAAGAATGATTAAACGATGTCATATGTAACTTCATAGTATTTAAGCGTAAGAGCATAATAAAAGTTGATTTACTTGGAGTTTTAAATTGAAACTTGTTTCTAAAAATTGTTTAATGATTAACAAGTAAGGTTTGATGATTTGAATGATTGGTTCTTAAGAAAAATTGCAATTCTAAAGAGAATAGAATTTAATGATCGGTATAACTCCACTTACCGATGTGATTTGAAAAGGTAAAGTTTTATAATAGAAAGAGAAGTATAGAGGTGGGACTTACAGGTTTTTTGGTTTAAGAAAAGAGAGAGGAAGAGTTTGAGGTCGTTGTGGCATCGCGGAGTCGCCGGAAATTTCTCGAATCTTCGCCGGAACTTGACCTAGTGCTAACTCCACTTGTACTCTTCTTTGACTTCGAAAATTTTGAGAATTTTTGACAATAGATTTCAAAATGAGAAGGGCTAGGGTATGGTGTTGTATTTATAGGGTAAAATTAAGGTTTTGAGAATGAAGAGAGAATTAAAAATGTATTAAAATAGGATTAAAGAGGTGAATTAACACTCTCTGGATAAATGCAGGAAAATAAAGAGAACAGGGGTTAAAGGGGTAGGCCAAAGGTCATGTGGGCAAAGCACGGGGGCTTTTGCCAACGGGGGGACCATCGGCACCGGGCCTGGAGCCGATCTCGCCGGTTAAATGAAGGCTTTGGGCACTTGGATTCTTGCAACGTGTCCATAGCTGTTCATACATCATTGTGCACATGTTTATTTTATCTGAATTTTCATTTTTACATGTATTGCACGTGTAAACTTTTGGGCTTCCAAAAATTTTAAAATAAAAATCAGTAAAAATATATATGGCTAATGGGTTTCAAACACAGGGGCTATGTCACAGCAGTGTAAGGCTTTACCAATGAGCTACAAGTGCTTTCTTGCTGTTCTTAAATAAAAACAACATTTAAAGTATACTGAGGCTTGCAAATACTCCATTCTGTACGTTAACTTAAAAAATTGTACAATCAAAACAGAGTCATTACAAAAACACTTTAGAATAGTGCCAAAATACCCGAATTAGGACACTTCCTAAATCTAGATCTAAAACATAGATCTAGTCACCAGAATCCCTGATATTTTATCCAGATCCTATATGGAGAAACACCTTGTGACAACTACAGTATAACCGATCGTAGTATAAGGAGACCACTTTCTATCAAGAGCATGTCATCTAAATACCAGGACATCACTCCCTACTACTTTCTTACCAGGTCCATCTGTTATTCTGATGAAATCAAACTTTTTGACTGTCACATCAAAAATAAATGATATATCTCCGTTATACTTACTTTAGTCTATAAATAGACAAACCTATTTGCCCACCATGCTTCTGCTGCTCCCACTGACTACAACTCTCTGACAGAGTCATATACACGTGCACTTCTAAAGCTAATTTAGAACGACGTTATAGTCATCCACCTGCCAGATCTCATAGTCTAGGACAGTAGTAGTGGCAAGCTTGGGTCATCAAAACCTCCCTGTCACCGTCTTTGAGGGGACCAAAGTACCTCTCGGGTGGCTGGGATTACCCACAAAATCTGCGGAGTGGCTAATGCATTATCGAATCCAATTGAATCTTTAGTTTCTACTAAATTTTCAGTAATCGTCTGTGGTTCTGGAATCACTTCCAATTCTACCATACTCCCACTAATGTTTTCTGAAAAGAATTCATTTTATCAAAATGGGTGGCGAGTTAAGAACAATATAACTATTGATCTTCCAAATGGTAGAATTTTAACCCTCGTCAATGCCCGGGATAACCCACAAACTGCCATTACAGAAACGTGCCTTAATTTTATCCGGATTCTGGTTTTAAGCATAAGTAGGACAATTCCATATACCTTAACATCGTTAGGATATGAATCTATTCTATATCTAATATAGAAACAAAGACACTAATTTAATTGGAACCAGTTTCAAAAAAACAAGCAGCTGTTTACAGTGCATATCGACAAAATGGAAGAAAGCCATGCAGCGTTACTCATCAAGGAATGCACCCACGGATAAGTAACCTGAAAGAGAAGTAAGTTCTCAAATATATTACTTACGATGGAATACCTAGCATAAGTATAGACATCTTTGATCACCTCGAAGAATCCTGATACTTCCAGCGTACGGTTCTCTACTTTATTCTTATACCGATAACTTATCAAAATTTGGACCTTATATTTTAATGAAATACTTATCTAAAACTAGAGAAGTCATAAATAAACAGAATATAGTACGAGTACCAACCCCCTTATCCTAATGGACATCAGACAACATACAATACTTTGTATAAGCGCTCTGAGTTTAATAACTTAAACCTTGTGCATCGTAGGTGAAAAACTTTGCTATGGTTAAGAAGAATTACACCGTTGTTAAATGCACCTTATCTAACCATCAACTGATATAGGTAAATATCATAAACATAATTTCAAAAGGTTATATCTTACTTTATAAATAAACGTACAGATATATTTGTTAGTTATATATATGCCCTAGAGGCCATTGTTGTACATATGATGTATATTATAGTGGATGCTTGGATATATATAGAGAGGACTTTCTTGCTCGTCATGATAGTATGCTATTTGGTTTCATTTTATCATAACATGTTGACTTGTATTAGTTTACCGTCTAGTTCTCACATGTTGATAAAGCCCTTAGGATATGTACTCGACTACTAGGACTATGATGAGATCATACTAGTGGGGCCAGGGTAGTCAACGAGTACATCCTATAACTGTTCGTAGTCGAGGATGTGTCGAGATAGGGCATCGATACACCAGAGTAGACTAGCGTATACGCATCTTGACCCATATGATGGGCGATGGATGATCCCATAACCATAGGTGTTTGACATCAAAGATGGTGTACGGGTGCTCAGTGGAGACTGGGTACACTGGACGGACTCACTGAGAACTCCCAGATGGTATTATACCTCACATCAGATGGCAGTTCTTTGGTGACACTGGTACAGGTTAGTCTGTACACCCGAGTTCGTCATAGAGTCTTGTGTGATTCCCATTGTGCTTTGATTTCCATCATACCACGTCCAAGAGGGCGTGCAAAACGGTGGTTTTTGGGTACAGTCCCGAATCGCATGGAGGCAATGAGCGATAGGAGGGGTTTCGTCTCTCCCGGTATAGGGAGTTGATGTTGTGCTGTGTTCGATTGGCTATAACTGAAAGTCCCTAGCCAGGGCGGATATAGAGTACTACTGGTAAGTGTTATCAGTAGGTTCTCGACCTGTTATGAGTCTCACATCAACACGACTTATCGATTACTGGGGTCTGACGTACACCACACCTAGATCAGATATGCGACATATCAGACGAAGAGACCGGACTATACGGTAGTGTTACTGATTGGATTCACAGGAGAATGTACAGGCTTACTTGTTGATCTTCTGATCACTCAATACCTGGGTGGCTGTTACGTTTAGCTGACCGCTTGCAGCTTGTGGGTGTTTGATATGATCATCACCTACTGCCGGCGTATTGACGATTCTTTATTGTCCTACACAGAGGCCTCTTAACTCAGGCAAAATGGAGTAGGAGCACATATGTGATATGTGCAGAACTGAGGATAATACGATATGAGATACCGTATTCTATTCTCGCGATATTTGATATCAGCCGGGTCATCGGATCAAGTGTTGATTCGATGAATCGGTGCATGTTATATTAGTTGGTTATATGCGATATAGCCGGATTGTCGGATCAAGTGTTGATTCGATAATTTAATGTATAATTATATATGTGATATATTACATTGCATTATCTAATATTAGATCGCTTCATTGATTCATTTTCTCACCGGGTAATACATTGATATATATGCGATATATGTTAATTGTATTATTTTCTTTTGTTATAAAAATATATTATATATGTGATATATAATATTGTAACAAGTTATGTTTACAAATGCAACATGATTAGTAGAGATTAAACATGGTTAGGGTTTGATTTGGGTTAGTATTTTCTTGAAGCTTCTAGAAGCTTTTATTTTGTTTTAAGCTAAGATATTATGTGTTGATATTTTGGGATATTATTTAACCCAACCCAAACCCTTAACCCTAGTAAAATTTCTACATGAGTTAATGCTTTATATTATTAACTCAAGGTTCATTTGTGAGCATAGTAACTTTTCATTATTCATCACAAAAGAAATCATCTTCTTCTTCCTCCTTGATAAGCTCACTAGCTTTTGATTTTGTGATGAATTAGTGTGAGATCTTGAAAATAAAATAGAGCATAATTCCTACTTCATCATCCTCATCTAGTCTAGCCAATTAGATTAGGGTGTTCACTTCATTAATACTTGATTAGTGAGTGAGAGCTTGAGTTAAAGAAATTTCAAGGTAGATCATCTTAGAAAAAGGAAGATTTCAAGCAAGTATGGATCATTCGGGTTGTGGAGCCTCTCTTGAGTCCGGGAGATCATGGATCGCGGCGAAGGGACTACTACTCGGAGCTTATGAAGCAGAGGAATGGACTACAAAGGTTGTAATCCCTCTCTCTTAGTTGTAAAGATATTTACTTGCATGTTTAACCCTAATTATCTAGCAAAGATCCTCGCTTTAGATTGTTCGACATGTCTAAATTTTAAATTGGGCATGGTTGATGCCTTATAGACCCTTGTGACAGTGCCTAGTAACCCTACAGTGGTATCAGAGCCTAGCTAGAGCATTAGGCGACGTGTTCACGAAGTTAAAAGTCCGATCGAACCCCGAAACATCAAAATTTGACCCCTCTCTGGAAATTTTTTAAAAATATGATTTTTTCTGTATTAAAAATACTCAGAAAATTCAGCAGGTGATTCTAAGGATAACACTGAAATACGAGCCACTAACTTCCTCAAGTCGCCGCGGAACCGCGGCAGGAACATGCTTTGCACGGCGGTTCCGCAGCCGAACTTGGGAATTGGGGACTCGTATTTGTAGGGTTTATCCGTAGGTATTAGTATATACTTCTGGGAATTTTTAATACTACTCAAGTTTTGAGTTTTCTGGAGATCTTTTCTATTCGTTGATTCGATCGGAAAGTTTAATTTCGTTTAGTTTTCCGGATAATTTAGAACGTGTTAAAATGTTCGAACGGATATCAATAACTCATTTTTTCCCGGCACGAAAAACTTTCAAGTGTTGAATTTTTCTTGAGTTTAAAACTTTCGGAAAAATATGCAAGCATATCTGTGGACCCTCTAGAAGAATGTAACATTAACTCGATTATGTGACCGTCAAAACTTCCACTGAACCCTAGGGTTTGTGGTAGTTTGGCGTTGCCACATGTGAGCCGTTGGTTTGACCCTTCTACGGCTGGTTCATTGGGGCTGTGACATGTTCTGAGATTTTTGAACTCTGCTCAAGTGTTGAGCTATTTGGAAATATTGGGTATTTGATTATTCGATCGGAAAATTTAACATTGTCTATTTATCTGGAATGTGATACAATATGTGGAATTCATATAGTTAGGCATGAAATGCGAAGTATGTGATATTTTGGATTTATGATGTCTAAAGTGATTGTGGATTCCAAATGTTATAGTTTTACATTTTCTTTTCTGTGACCGTAAGCGTAGTATGTGGTGTATTGCCGGCTTCATTGCTATACATCAACGACAATCGGGATACGCATACTTGCTTATGTTGATGATATGAGATATTAAGTGTTGCTGGGATGTGTTATATTAGATCGTCGTGTTCTGAATAGCTGAGGTTTTTATGTGAGATGAGGGTTTTTATTTTCATTCATGTAATATTCTTTTATTGGGGCACTTTCGGGATGAGGATGATGTCACCATTGTATATTATTTACTTTTCCGCATTAGGTAGACCCAAGGAGGGGAGCACAAGTAACCGGGTTCTAGGGTCCAGTGGGAGGCCATCTCGAGGAGTCGAGACCGGGTCTCCTAACCCTAGAATTGACAGTGTTGCTTGCCGCTCTCGTAGGGGTCTAGGGATGTAGGATTGGTTATTCATCGCGACCGTGGACCGTGAAACACGGACGTCCTAGTATATCCAATATTTCATATGTTATCTTCTGTTGCAATGTTCTGTGATGAGATCGTATTACTGCCTGAGACAAATGCTTTTACTATATATATGATATATAAATAATGCAGCTTTCGTTTCTTCTATGATGCTTAGGAAGCATTAACTGATGAGATTTATTAATGAGATTAATAAAAGAAAAGAAACCTAAAAGATGTTATAGAATCAAAACTTTATAAAAAGGTAGCTACAGCCTTGCTTTGCACAGCGGTATATATGATATACCCTGCACCTTATTCGATGGGGAATGAGCCGAGATCCCTTCACCGGGAGTGATCCCTTTAGCAAAACTGACAGATGCTACAAACTCACGGTTTAGTTTTTGACAGCTTAAATGGTTCTTGCTTTGCACCGCGGTATATATGATATACCCTGCACCTTATTCGATGGGGAAAGAGCCGAGATCCCTTCACCGGGAGTGACCTCTTTAGCGAAACTGGAAAAGCCTCAAAAACACTCCTTTTCAAAATCACTTGTTTCTACAACGATATCAAGTTCATTACGCTCATGGTTTTTCTGAAAAACCTGTGTAGCCCTCCGACATTTCAGATAGGTAATACTTAGTATTCGTGCTGCGTTTGTTGGCTTTTGTCAAGGCGTAGTGTGCGGTAACTAACTATTTCATATCTGTAGTATATGATGTGATTGGGTTAGGGTAGTCGTACGTCTTTGTTGGCTTTCGTCAAGGGACGTATGGTTGGGTTTAATTCAATCAAGAAATGTACGGGTTGAACTTGACTAGCGGACTATGGTTTTTTGGCATTCGTCAAGGTCATAGCACGTTGGGGGTAAAAGTATTATCGAGAATTTCAAGTGTTGAAATTTGCGATAAGATTGTATACCTTCTATGAGATAGATGGATCCTGATACCCACTGCGAGTAAGAGTTACTCCTGGGAGAATCTTACACAGGACAATTAGCCAATTAAGTAGGTGTCTAGAAAGGTGTTAACGGGGTTAAGCCTCTGGGAAAACGAGGTTTATTTTAATTAGGTCCGTGCGAAAGCACCGGGAACCTCCCTCAAAGTACCAACACTGATCTGGATTAAAGTTTGACGAAATTGTAGGGTGTAATTAATCCCGGCTAGTTTTTCCTTTTAGGGTTTGAAGGGAGATTTGATGAAAACAGTAGGAGACATCCTGATTAGATAAGACAATAACCAATCTAATCTTGCAAGAGCATACGCTAAAGTGTTTCCTTCTCTCTCTCTCCAGGAAGCGACCATGTCAGGCCTTAATCAAGATAATAATATAGATGTATTGACTGAACCCGCTTATTATACTGAGCAGGGGAACGTTGGTCCCGTTCTTTCTTATAAGTGTTATAAGACTGAGCAGGAAATAGGAGAATATCTGGATTCTCACGCCGCCCAAACGAAGAACAAGCATGTTGATGCATCTTCTTCGGGTGTGTTAGTTATTGAGAACTGTTTCTCAGTTCACCCTACGTCCTGGGTATTAGATACCGGATCGGGATCCCACATATGTAATTTGTTACGTGGACTACGTAAAGGTAGAGAACTGGGAAAGGGTGATCATTCTGTATAAGTAGGGAATGGTGCAAATATTGCAGCCAAACATGTTGGCAAGTATCACCTTGTATTACCAAGCAGTAATACATTGATTCTGAACGAGTGCTATTATATACCGAACATGATGTGCAACATTATATCAGTTTCTTTATTAAGTAAAGAAGGATATAATTTTGTAATACAGGATAATATTATAAACATCTTCCTAGATCAAAAGTTGATTGGATCAGGCTCGTTACATAACGGCATATTCGTTCTCAATCAAACTACAGTCCTTAATATACAAAACACACACAAGAGGAAGAGTTCAGAAATGAATGAATCCTACTTATGGCATTGTAGACTTGGTCATATCAATGCGACACGGCTAACTAAGTTATATAAGGATGGATATTTGAATCCGTTCGAATTATCATCTTATGATACTTTCCATTCATGTCTCAAAGGTAAAATGACCAAAACTCCGTTTAGTGGACACGGAGAAAGAGTTGAGGAACTCTTAGGACTGGTACATAGTGATGTATGCGGTCCCATGTCTACACATGCCAGGAACGGTTCTTCCTACTTCATTACATTCACTGACGATCTCTCAAGATACGGACATGTGTTCCTGATGAAACACAAGTCTGAAGCTTTTGAGAAATTCAGAGAATATAAGCACGAAGTAGAGAACCAAACAGGCAAAAGTATTAAGATCCTTCGATCTGATCGAGGAGGAGAATACTTGAGCAATGAGTTCCTAGACTATCTAAAAGAGAATGGGATTCTCTCTCAGCTTACTCCTCCCTATACACCACAGCACAACGGTGTATCGGAGTGGAGCAATCGCACCCTATTAGATATAGTGCGCTCTATGATGAGCACTGCTGAGTTACCTATTTCCTTCTGGACGTATGCGCTTGAGACAGCCATACACCTATTGAATATGGTTCCTACCAAATCAGTGTCTACCACTCCATATAAGATATGGAAAGGGAAGAGACCATCTCTTAAGTATGTTAAGATATGGGGTTGTTTGGCCTATGTCAAAAGGCTAAATCCGGACAAACTCGAGGTAAGGTCTGCCCTATGCAAGTTTGTAGGATATCCCGAATTCACAAGGGTATATCTTCTACCACGCTGAGTAACAAAGGGTGTTTATTTCTCGACATGCCACCTTTTTAGAAAAGGAATTTCTTGCAAAGGAAATTTGTGGCGAGGAGGTAGAACTGGAAGAAGTTCCAGGAACACAAACTACGACAGATGGTTTATTGGAACCAGAAGATTCAGTAGCACCCAACGAACCCCAGCCTCTCCGCCGATCTAGTAGGGTTTCTTATCCACCTGAGAGATACTATGGTTTTCTCGTTGATGGTGGGAGTGAGGATTGCATCATAGAAGATGATGACCCGACTAGTTTCGAGCAGGCCATTACGAGTGGTGACTCTGTGAAGTGGCTGGATGCAATGCGATCTGAGATGGAATCCATGTACACCAACAAAGTATGGACTTTGGAAGTTGCTCTGAAGGGGTAAAACCCATTGGGAGCAAATGGATCTTTAAGAAGAAACTTGGTGTAGATGGAAAAGTGGAGACTTTCAAAGCTAAACTTGTTGCAAAGGGTTTTCGTCAACGACCAGGTGTGGATTATGATGAAACCTTTTCTCCAGTGGCTATGCTTAAGTCCATCCGGATCTTACTTGCCATTGTTGCATACCATGATTACGAAATCTGGAAGATGGATGTTAAGACCGCCTTTCTAAATGGTTCTTTAGAAGAGTGCGTATACATGACTCAGCTAGAGAGCTTCGTAGATAGTAGGAGCAGCGGAAAGGTGTGCAAGCTGCTTAAATCTATCTACAGATTAAAGCAAGTATCGCGGAGTTGGAACATCTGCTTTGATGTTGTAGTCAAAGAGTTTGACTTCATCAAATTTGTAGATGAACCTTGTATATATAAGAATGTTGCAGAGAGTAAGGTTGTCTTCCTCGTATTGTATACGTCGATGACATACTCTTGATAGGAAATGATTTTCCTATGCTGCAATCGGTCAAGCTCTTCTTATCACAAAGATTCTCAATGAAAGATTTAGGTGATGCCTCCTGCATACTGGGAATAATAATCTATAGAGATAGATCTAAACGGATACTGGGATTGTCCCAATCCAGGTACATTGACACCATACTAAAGACGTTTAGTATGGAAGAATCCAAGCATGGGAACCTACCCACGATCTCTGGAATCACTCTCTCCAAAGAGATGTCTCCCAAGACTGATTTGGAGAGAGCTCGCATGCAAAGGATACCCTATGTTTCGGCAGTAGGATCTATCATGTATGCGATGCTATGTACCAGACCCGATATAGCATACTCACTAAGTATAGTGAGTAGGTATCAAGCAGATCCTGGAGAGAGTCACTGGATAGCTGTGAAGAACATTCTCAAGTACTTGAGAAAAACTAAAGAGATGTTCTTGGTGTATGGTAACGGAGAACTCCAGGTGGAGTCCTTTACCGATTCGAGCTTCCAAAGCGATAAGGACGACTCTAAGTCGTACTCGGGTTTTGTCTTTACCCTCAATGGAGGGGCGGTGTGTTGGAAGAGTTCTAAACAGGAAACCGTTATAGACTCGACGATGGAGGCTGAATACATCACTGTCAACGATGCTGCAAAAGAGATTGTCTGGATGAAGAAGTTCATTACTGAACTTGGTGTGGTTCTATCCATTGAGCATCCAATACTTTTGTATTGCGATAACAATGGAGCTGTGGCTTTGGCCAAGGAACTCAGGTCCTATCAGAAGTCCAGACATATTCTGAGGCAGTATCACCTGATCCGGGAGATAGTTGATCGCCAGGAGATCGAGGTCAGGAGAGTTGATACGAAGGACAACACTGCGGATCCACTCACGAAGGCTATTCCCCAGACAAAGTTTGAGAGACTCTTCGGGATGCTGGGTATGAGATACTACAACAGCTGGCCTTAGTGCAAGTGGGAGATTGTTAGTTATATATATGCCCTAGAGGCCATTGTTGTACATATGATGTATATTATAGTGGATGCTTGGATATATATAGAGAGGACTTTCTTGCTCGTCATGATAGTATGCAATTTGGGTTCACTTTATCTTAACATGTTGACTTGTATTAGTTTACTGTTTTGTTCTCACATGTTGATAAAGCCCTTAGGATATGTACTCGACTACTGGGACTATGATGAGATCATACTAGTGGGGCCAGGGTAGTCAACGAGTACATCCTATAACTGTTCCTAGTCGAGGGTGTGTCGAGATAGGGCATCGATACACCAGAGTAGACCAGCGTATACGCATCTTGACCCATATGATGGGCGATGGATGATCCCATATCCATTGGTGTTTGACATCAAAAATGGTGTACGGGTGCTCAGTGGAGACTGGGTACACTGGACGGACTCGCCGAGAACTCCCAGATAGTATTATACCTCACGTCAGATGGCAGTTCTCTGGTGACACTGGTACAGGTTAGTCTGTAGACCCGAGATCGTCATAGAGTCTTGTGTGATTCCCACTGTGCTTTGATTTCCATCATACCACGTCCAAGAGGGCGTGCAAAACGGTGGCTTTTGGGTACAGTCCCGAATCGCATGGAGGCAATGAGCGATAGGAGGGGTTTCGTCTCTCCCGGTATAGGGAGTTGATGTTGTGCTGTGTTCGATTGGCTATAACTGGAAGTCCCTGGCCACGGCGAATATAGAGTTCTACTGGTAAGTGTTATCAGTAGGTTCTCGACCTGTTATGAGCCTCACATCGACACGACTTATCGGTTACTGGGGTCTGACGTACACCACCCCTAGACCAGATATGCGACATATCAGACGAAGAGACCGGACTGTACGGTAGTGTTACTGATTGGATTCACAGGAGAATGTACAGGCTTACTTCTTGATCTTCTGATCGCTCAATACCTGGGTGGCTGTTACGTTTAGCTGACTGCTTGCAGCTTATGGGTGTTTGATATAATCATCACCTACTGACGGCATATTGACGATTCTTTAGAGTCCTACACAGAGGTTTCTTGACTCAGGCAAAACGGAGTAGGAGCACATATGTGATATGTGCAGAACTGAGGATAATACGATATGAGATACCGTATTCTATTCTCGCGATATTTGATATCAGCCGGGTCATCGGATTAAGTGTTGATTCGATGAATCGGTACATGTTATATTAGTCGGTTATATGCGATATAGCCTGATTGTCGGATCAAGTGTTGATTCGATAATTTAATATATAATTATGTATGTGATATATTACATTACATTATCTAATATTAGCTCGCTTCATTGATTCATTTTCTCACGGGGTAATACATTGATATATATGCGATATATGTTAATTGTATTATTTTCTTTTGTTACAAAAATATATTATATGTGTGATATATAATATTGTAACAAGTTATGTTTACAAATGCAACATGATTAGTAGAGATTAAACATGGTTAGGGTTTGATTTGGGTTAGTATTTTCTTGAAACTTCTAGAAGCTTTTGTTTTGTTTTCAGCTAAGATATTATGTGTTGATATTTTAAGATATTATTTAACCCAACCCAAACCCTTAACCCTAGTAAACTCTCTACATGAGTTAATACTTTATATTATTAACTCAAGGTTCATTTGTGAGCATAGTAACTTTTCATTATTCATCACAAAAGAAATCATCTTCTTTTTCCTCCTTGATAAGCTCACTAGCTTTTGATTTTGTGATGAATTAGTGTGAGATCTTGAAAATAAAAGAGAGTATAATTCCTACTTCATCATCCTCATCTAATCTTACCAATTAGATTAGGGTGTTCACTTCATTAATACTTGATTAGTGAGTGAGAGATTGAGTTAAAGAAATTTCAAGGTAGATCATCTTAGAAAAGGAAGACTTCAAGAAAGTATGGATCATTCGGGTTGTAGAGCCTCTCTTGAGTCCGGGAGATCATGGATCGCAGCGAAGGGACTACTACTCGGAGCTTATGAAGCGGAGGAGCGGACTACAAAGGTTGTAATCCCTCTCTCTTAGTTGTAAAGATATTTACTTGCATGTTTAACCCTAATTATCTAGCAAAGATCCTCGCTTTAGGTTGTTCGGCACGTCTAAATTTTAAATCGGGCATGGTTGATGCCTTATAGACCCTTGTGACAATGCCTAGTAACCCTACAATATCATTTTGAAATTGGTGCATAACAACAGATATTCAAAACTAAAAATTTGCTGTTAGGCAAAAACCAGATGATTTCCTCAAATATCAATAATTATAAAGAATTCTGATATATTGAGGATCTAATCATCCAATTCCCAATATTCTACTCCCACTCATCATCTGTAACGCCATACAGATGTAAGAATCAAGTCTGGTAAATACATACCCTGAAGTCAGAATCTAATTGGGAAAACAGTTTTCAATTAACACCGCACAGTAAAACTGAAACATGAAAATGTTTCGAAGGGGTGGCCGGGTATTCCTAATAATGCCTCTTTCACTATCCAGATTCATGACAGTAACCGCAATTTCCTTGCCCCCACTCCAATCCCTTTATATGTCTTTACTTCTTACATTTTGTACACCACACTTAGGCTAATTGGTTTTCTACTTTCCCTATCTTTCGGCACCTGCCTAAGGTTTGGAAGAAGACTATCTAATAAGCGTAATAGGTGTACTCTCCTAATAGTAGGAGCTCTCGCAATTTGAGAAAAGGGAAAAAGAAAAGACAACCGAATAATCTTATTCAATTTCTCCAGAACCGGAATCCATCCTCGAACAGAAACAAGTTTCTTCGAGTTCGTATGTAATTATACGATGGCATATCCAAGAAATATGGATACGAAGTGTTATGGAGAAATGCAAAAGGAAAGTAGAGGTAGCAGGGATATATGCAATTTTGTCATGAATCATGACAGTAGTCGCAATTTCCTTTGCCCTCACTCTAATCCCTTTATATGTCTTTACTTCTTACCTTCTGTACACCACACATAGGCTAATTAGTTTTCTACTTTCCCTAACTTTTGGCACCTTCCTAAGATTGGGAAGAAGACTATCCAATAAGCGTAATAGGTGTACTCTCCTAATACTAGGAGCTCTCGCAACCTGAGAGAAGGTAAAGAGAAAAGACAACCGAATAATCCTATTCTATTTCTCCAGAACCGGAATCCATTCTCGAACAGAAATAAATTTCTTTGAGTTCGTATGTAACTATACGATAGCATATCCAAGCAATATGGATCTTCGTAGTGATACGTAGCGTTCTGGAGAAATGCAAAAGGAAAGTAGGAGTGACAGGGATATATGCGACTTCATCGTGAATAATGACAATCCAAAACCAAAGTGTGTAAGAAAGTTCGGTTAACTTAGTTTATGAATTTTAGTTTAAGGTTAGGTCATGGTCGCTGCCAAAGAGAAAGAGAGAGAGAAAAGAAACACTCAGCGTGCACTCTAACCTAGATCAGATTGGTTAATCACTTTATCTAATCAGGATGGCTCCCACTATTTCCTCGAATTCTCCTTCAAACTCTAAAAGGATAATTAGTCGGGATTATCTGAAAATCATCCGAGGAGTAACACCTACTCATCGGTGGGACGGGATCCAACTATCATCGCATAATAACTTGATGGAAGCCACTCAATTCACCATACTCCGGAAGGTATGTGCATGCCAGGCAAGTTTCCTTTATATTTGAAACTCCTGATATGGTTTTTGCCCCGAGCGCTTATAACCTTGACGAAGGTCAAAATATCATAAGTTGCAAGTCAAGTTCAACCCATCATTATCCAGATTAATCTAGACCTATTCGTATAAGCCCTTGGCGAAAGTCAAAACAGCTGTACGCCTGTCATAGATTAATGCATCTATCTATGCTACAGATAAGCACCCACTAGCTACCAAACATTATGCCTTAGCGAAGGTCAAAACACATAGTATGAATACTAGTAGATATCTATCTAAAATAACAGAGGGCTATGGCTGGTTTTTGGTGAAAACCTTTTAACGTAATGAACTTGATATCGTTGAAGGAACCGAATAGTTTTGAAAAGGAGTGGTTTAGGCTCCGCTTTTAAAAACTAGTGGTTTTGAAGAAAACCGAGTAATCTACAGTATCATAAAATTTTTCTCAAGAGGTCACTCCCCGTGAAGAGATCTAGGCCCTTGCCTCCTAGAATGAGGTGCTGGATGTTCCTGAACGAACACTACTATGCAAAGCAAAAAGAAATGTCTGTAATAACAGTTTTCAAAAATTGGTTCCAACAACATCTTTTAAGTTTATTTTTCTTTGCATTAATCAAAATTAACGCAGTCCCATCAATTAATCCATATCACACTAGAAAAGAACGAAAATACAATGTACGTATATGCTATCCGCATTCGCCACGGAGCCCCGTCATGCACCGTTAGGTTACTTAACTAACAGCAGAGCGGGGGCTGGACTAGCGCAGATGCAAAACATATACAATATCTACTAGTGTATATAAATATATATATATATATATATAACATTCGTCCCAGGAATGATATAAGCAACATCACAGCAGAAACAAATACAATGTGGAAATACGGATAAATCAGGAAAAGTACATTTCAATGGAACCAAATATGAAATGCAATTTTCAGGTCGTGTGGATAGCCCGTAGTATCAAACCCTAGACCCCTATGAGTGCGACAAGCCACCCGCCAATCCTAGAAATAAGACAACCTCAATTAACAAAGTGAGTGGGCCACCCAGCACTTCCAAAATCCGGTGACTTAAGCACCACTCCGCGGGTCAATCCTATACACCCTACGAGTGCGGTGAATAGACTGCCAATTCTAGAGTAAAGCACTCCGGTCTCAATGCCATGAGATTGTTGGGAATTCACCCGTGCGCGCAAACGCGTATGTTTTGGAAACGGAAATGATTTTAAGGAAATGGAATGCGCACGCGAGATTGTTCTCGTTTTAAAATTTATAAACCGCAAGTGCACGGCGCGTTATAGCAAGCCGGCAAGTACGGGTCGATCCTCAGGAAATTGAGTATTAGGTCTTGTAATTTAAGATTCAACAAATAACGAATGGTTGGTTTGTCACAAAGAATAGGAAGAATACGAAAACAAGATAACAAAGAAAGAAGCTAAGAAAGAAGTGGTTGTGGCTTTGGCTCGGAAGGTCAAATCGCGATGATTTCTTCAATGCTCCCTTGATCATGAGTTATCCGTCCTTATGTCGATCCCAGCATGAATCATGACTTTTCAACATGGTTGCGAAGCACAAATCATCAAATTCCGATATTCGATACAAATACGAAACGATTCCGTTACGTTCTTACTTACCATCTTTTATGTCCAGGCATTATGTATCAATAGTAAGCACACGGGTTAGCAAGCATACAACATCAACACACATCAATTTGCAAATAAGAAGTAAAAGTCTTACACTTGCCAAGTAGGTTGGTGAAAGTATATGGTATATGCTTGAATGAAAGGTGTCAAGAAAAATAAACAACATATCATATCTCAACTACCTAGTAAGTTAAACACACAATTGATTCTAAGCTTAACCTTGCAAATGGTGATATGAAGGAATAGGATATGAGATAAAGGTTACAAATAACCATCAAAATCATCTCATATCGAACACTTCCATTTAGCAATCTTAAGCTTACAATCAAAATTAAGCACTTTAAACAATCACAAGAGGAGGAGGAGGCAAACCCTTTCATCTCATTTTCTCACCATTACCACAACCAAAGATATTAGTTAAGCAACATAATGCAAAGAAAAGCAAAGCGAGTAAAGAAAGGAAAGCAAATAAACAAAGAAATATATTAACACTTGAAGTTGAGTTACAAGATATTGGTAGCTTGTTCAACCTCCATAATGAAACTCTCAAGAGAAAGTTTAAAGAGGGAAGAAGAAGAAGAGACCAAGTTAAATACCACTCACTCTCAAGTCTAAACCAAAAACAAACTAAACTATCAAAATGTATGCATCTATGTGAATATGAGAGAGAGTATGAGAGAGCCCTTCCCTTGCTCACTGATCTGACTTTTATAGGAACCAAAAAAGATTAAACAAGTAATAAAAATAAGGTGATGTGACTGCAAGGGAGGGACAGAGAAAAGATGGGGACAAACGGGGCAAGGGGGCCGGCGAGCTCGGATTTCTTGAGCGTGTGGCCAGCCAAAATTCGAGCTATGAGGCTCATATTGATGTGGTGGTCTCTTGTCAACTCCAACATCATCCTGGTTCTGTTTGTTTCTCTGTTTAAGCTTAGTTTGCATTCAGACATTTGGAGGGAACATGATGCCATACATCACATCAAAACTTTTAGCATTTATTACCCATGTCCCCCCACATGTGCCCACTAGTTGCATAATTCATCATTTGTGTGTGCCAAGGCAGCCCCACCATGGTTTAAGCCAAAGAGTTGTGTATACATTTGTATTGTGTTGGACCAAAATTGTGTTCACACATTTATTGGAAAAAGAACTCTTTGGATATCGATCGGTTTCCTGGTCTGCTTGCAGTGTCGGCTCCCAAACGTTATATCCGTGAATTTAAATGTGTTTCCAGTATTTTATCATGAACACCTGTAATCTGTAATTACTGAGCAGACACTGGTTAAAAGTACCGATAAATAATAAAATAGATCATGAATGAGGGTATTAAAATGCAGTTTTCTGTGATGAACAAATACCCCCAAACTTATCTTTTGATTGTCCCGAACAAAACAAAAAATCCTAGCCTCACTTTCGCAGGGAACGCGATTGCACTGAGCATGTGCAACAAGCCGTTAAACCTCTAGGTGTCCCTAGTAGGAGGAGTGTTGTCTCCTGAGGGTTTTCCACGGATTGCACCCATAAAATCCAGTCAAGTTAGTATCGTGGAGAAATTGTTGATTCTAATCTTAAGTTAGAGATCAAAGTTGGAAGTTGTATCACCCAAGTTAGAAACGTTAGACCCTATTTTTCACTCCTCACAATTTGTTTAACATAAACTCATACGCGTCTTTACGTGATTGTGCGGATAGTGTCCATTACCTTTTTAAGAACTTGATTAGGGTCATCATGTCATAATTACAGACCAGGATAGACTTCTAAAGGATCACACGAGTTTGAAAGGAGTTAAGCTTTTCTCAAGTTTTTGTTCTCAAGTTAGGTTTCAAAGTTGGAATTTATATCATTTTTAATAGAGAACCTAAGTCTTATTTTTCACTCCTACATTTCACCTGTTTTTGTTCATACACACCTTTCGTTATCGTGCAAAACGTCTTTAAATATAAACTTTCATATCTCCGTAAAAAAAACTGTTTTATAAGAAAACTTATCTCTGCCAAGATTATTCTCCCACAAAGAACTGTGAGGACTTTTAACTCGGAGAGAACACTTTTTTAGCTTGTTTTATTTAGCGATTGGAAACTTAGCGAGATTTGGGTCAATGACTCCCAAACCAGATAGTTTTAGGGCATTAGGTGTGGAGACACCCCAAGGACTTAATTACCCAAGTTACCAAGGCCACAAAACAAAAGACTCATTTTATTTTAAAATATTCTGAACTCAGTGAAAACGGAAATATAGCCAGCTTTTCTTTTAAATCCGAAGACGTTATATGTGGATAAGGTGTGTAATCACTCCAACATGGTTCCAGATGGGTTATTTTTCAGACTTATAGCTTCTATTAAAACCTCAATAATATCCTTCATATCCACTTCACCTTGTGAACTATTCTTGATATTTACTTAACTAAGAACAAACATGTTTGATCCTAAAGATTTTTATCAATTTTAAAAGTTTACAGACATGTCAGACTTTCATCAAATTCTCAAAAACATATGACACGTGTAAAGTGTTTTAAAAGATGTATATCATCTATGGTTTAAACACAAAGGAGGGTTATTTTTCAGGTCGTCAGTCTCTCGAAAAGGATTTAATTATTTCTAACTTACCAACCGAACCGTCAGACTTCGAATCTAAGTTCCCCCACTAGCTAACATGAAAAAGATTTTATATTTTTGGGAATTTTGTTTTCAATTTTTATGGGTTTTTTAATATATATGCAATGCAGAATATACAATATGCACATGATGCAGCAAAATAAAAGCAATGCTCAACCCCAAACCTAAGTTTTACGATGTCTTCATCGTTGCCCCCATCACCGGTAGCTAGATTTAGACATCAGGGTGAGAATTTTATGCAAAGAAAAAAAAGAAAAAACCTAAGACTAATTACAATATATACATGTTAAAAGATTGGGTTAGTTCAGAAATTAATACCATCCATTTAAAGATTTTGTCTATATAGTGTAATGGCTGGTAAAAGAATATGTATACAAAAAAGAAAAAGAAAAGGAAAAGGTATATATTAGATGTTAGTGAAGGGCATGGGCGTGTAAAAGTAGGGATCAGAAGACGTTGAAAGTGAAAATGAAGTTTTGAAGAGGTCAAAAAATTGTTTCCTGGATGAATTGAATGTTCAAAAAGAACGTGTTGAGTTCCAAATTCAAGTTCGTATAAAAACTGGAGTTCGTCCGCAAAAAGTTTGGCAAAAGAAAGGTTCTTAGGATGTTCCCAAATTGATCCCGACTCAAACTCACCAAGAATATCAAGTTCATCCGCAAAAATTTCCTCAAAACTCGATATGAAAGAATATTTTTCAATACTATCTTCCTCCCTCTGATTTTCCACAATCCTATTCTTATCACTATGGATACAAAAATTGTGGGTTCTTAATCATTGATCTCTTCTAACAATACATCCAAACCATACCCGTTAAAATCACAAGATTTTTCCTCTAAAATTGGAATGCAAAAATCAGTCGGAGGTTTTTGTTGTGTGTCCTGATAACATTTAATCAATTCAATTGCAGCAGCATCCATGAAATCATCAAAATTCAATTGATCGTTTATCTCACTCGGGTGACTTCCTAGATGACAGTCATTAATACTATTGGGTTCCGATTGACTGTGTTCACTCCCTAAAATCCTCACAGCTAAATGTTTCGCGTGTTCCTCTATTCTAGCCAATGATTGAGCTTGAGCAAGAAACAATTGCTTAAACTGCTGTATGCACAGGGCTAGCGTAGAAGCTGATTGATTCTCGACCGTAGTCATTACTTCAATACCTTTCTCTAAAGTAGTCAACCTAGTATCCATCTCACTATCATACCCTAATGATGTGTCAGTTGCTTCAGGTAAGGAGGGTTATGATGGTGGTGATGCTAAAGCAGTCAATCTGTCGACCTCTTTCTCTAAATCTTCAATCATTAGGTCTCTAATTGAAGTGGGACTGGATTTAAAAGTGTTAGGTGGGTGACCATTATCAAAAATCTGGGACGGTTGGTCACCCCCTAAGAAAGGACAGTTGTCATGAATGTGGGAAGAATTTTGGCAATTTGAACAAGTGAATTGGGATTGCATATAAACAAAAGAATAAGAATCGTGAAAAATTGAATTGAATTGTGTGTCACCCATATTAACAAGAATTCACAAATGTCACAAAACAAAGAATATCACACCCCTAGCAGTCTGTGTTATGCTACTCAACTAGACCTGCTCAAAAACCTGATTGTTGAAGTAAAATTGTGTCGAGAAACGGGCTCAAGATATACGGATCATGAAGCCAAGTAAGTGTAAGAGATAAGGGGAGGTTTTCCAATGCTTTCGCGAAGTACCTTAATTAGATAACCCTTTCTCTTGAACACTTGCCTAGACACCCCGTGAACAATATACCGTTAAGCGGTGTTCTAAACACAGTTAACTTCTCCTAATGAGTGCGAAGTCCTTAGAGTCAAATTTCTAGTTGATTTTAAGTTACTGTGGGTATGCAAGAATGCAGTTTTGTGATTTGTGAGCTACGGAAAAAGGTGATGGAATCCTTTACCATATCTTGTTTGGTCTTTTTGCTCTTAAATCCGTATTAAGATGCAAATGCGCAATCAATAAAAAAATTCATGGCATCAAGCAATTTAAGCAATTCTTTTTCATTTAAATTTAAGCGCTGCAAACAATACGGTTATTTCTCTGTTCAATTGGTAGCAAGCTAGTGCAAAAAATCCTGCAGAAGATAGAATAGTGTAATGCGTCGGATTCAAGAGGAATGTATTAGGAAATACGTACCACTGTGATTTGGTTAAGAAAACCCCTTTGAAGTGATCCGAGTCTTTGATTGTTCGCTTGCGCGGGTCAAACTACCCGGATCATTGGCACTATACTTCACTAACGTCTTGAAATTGAGTTTGAGCCTCGCTCCGCACGATCGCTGATCGTAATTCCGTAAACAACCTGAAATATCGGAAAATATGATATTTAGTGTCAAAAAGCAATATATATGACACAATTCCTGCACAATCAAAATTATAAAAATCAAACAATACCACACGAGTACTGACAATACACCGGAGATCACACAAAAAGAAAAAAAAATCAAAAACACCTTCATTGGGCCGGCGAGCTCAGATTTTTCATTGATGTCGCCAGCCAAATGAAGTTTGTTTGTGCTCGAATTTTGTGTGAGTTCTCTAGGCTAGCAAAGTGCTCTTATGGTATAACTTGATTTTTAAAATAAATATCAGGGTGTTAGCAAGTCTGAAGGACAGAGAACAAGTTCGAAAAAATTCCGTATTGTTAGTTTTGAAAAAATTGAGTTAAAAGTTAGTTTTGTTAGTAAGAACCAGAAATAACAATACCCAATACTACCAACTCCCCGGCAACGACGCCAAAAACTTGTTGGGAATTCACCCGCACGCACAAATGCGTATGTTTTGGAAATGGATATGATTTTAAGGAAATGGAATGCTGTTCACACCATATTATTGCATTATCGTATTCCCCATTCTTATATATTTTACAAATAAACGGGTGCTTTTGACACATGTCTGCTACATGTTACAGGTTACAGGTTCTTGGACAGAAAACAGTGAAAATAATGAAAAGACAATGCAAAAGTGGATTTTGATCAACAAACAGAAGACTCATGATCAAGCCTACATAAGGAATAGTTCACAAAGCAAGATTCAAGACGTCGACTCAAAGCGAAGGGTTAAAGTTCACTACAATTATTCACTGTAGGATCTGGAACAAACCTAGAAGCCAAGCTGAGAAAAGAACCAAAGAAATAGGGAGACAAAAACATCCTGAAGCTATGAAGAAAAAATGAAGAATTGATCTCCCTACTTGGCCACGGTCCCGCGGCCAAGTCATGCCTTTGGACGCGGAACCGCGGCCGTCTAAAGCCCGTGTTGGCGCGGAAAATGATGGCGGTGCTCTGGAGTTGATTAGGTCTTTTCTTAGGGGGTATTTTTGTAATTGTGGACATGCGAAACAAATGTAACCCTAGGATTTCATATTCTTTATAAATAGGAACTCTAAAAATTGTAACTCTTTATGCCTCCCTTTAATGAATAAAATTTAGAAATCTTTTGGAGAGCATCGGTGCTTCTTTTCCATTTAGAAATTCAGATCTGACAAACCTGCATGGATGATTGGAGGGATCCATCTGTAAGTAATTTAATTTCTTGCCCTAGTGTAGATTTCAATTCCTTGCCCTAGGTAGATTTAATTTCATGCCCTAAGAACTTGTTTAGGGTTTAGCTTTGAGGAAGGATTTTGAGAGATGAGATCTCTCATCCATTTCTTACCCACCAAATATTTACAATAGGACTCCATGCATACGCGCACACACCGTGCCCTACGGCATCCTACCCCTCGAGGTAACGATGACACCGTAGTGTAAAGGACCGGTTGCGCACGTTTTCTATGGAGGTTAGGGTAAGGATCTCTAAAGGAAGGACAAGAACCTAGAGGAAGGAACACCTTCCCGAATGGATCTAATCCCCTTTATTGATAATTACCATAACTCCTCACAGATCTTCATTCGGGTATAGAAAGCGTTGAGATTTAATTGCATTTCCAAACCATCCCTAAACCTAACCCTAGCAAGAATAGATCTAGATAATTGCCTTAGGTTAATTAGATTTTTAGATTTAATAATCAACCGAACACCCTTCGGAATTAACTCGTAAGAACGAATCGGAAATTCACAAAATCCCTGTGGACCGACCCGTACTCACCGGCTAGCTTCATGCGACGCCGTTCTTGATTGCGGTTACAAATATTTTTTGATCTATCTTTTAGAAAGCGCAAGCACGCTAAATCATTCAAATCAAATGGCGCCGTTGCCGGGGATGGCGTAGAACTTTCCTTTTCGCGATTTCGGGTTAATCATAAAATTTAAAAAATCTGAAAAATCTGAAAAATCGAAAAATATAAAAATATATATATATATTGTTATTTTTGGAAGGGATACTTTGTGGTTGAATTTTTGCAGGATATACAGAATCGGATCTGGAAAATTCCAGAAAGCGAAACAGAAAAAGGGGTATCGGAACAGAAAGGATTTTAACTAACAGAAGAGCACAAAAATTTTGGAGTCTTGAACCGCCCATACGACCGCGTTTCCGCGGCCAAAACCCACCTTAGGCCGCGGAACCGCGGCCATCTTGTCGATTCGTCCCACCAAAAAATATCTGGGGCACTGTGCTGTTAATGTGACCGCGAAATCGCGGTGGGAGCCACGTTTTGCCGCGGAAGGACGGTGGAATAGTGACATCATCAGACCAACTTTGCTCTGTAATATCTTCTGTTCCTCCTCTGTAATTTTTGAAATATATTTTCTGAACAATGCCTGCAGGATTTTGTGCACATTAAAAAATATATTCCCTTCCAAATAACGATTTTGTGCAGGATTTTTGGGCCCCGCTTGAAATGAAATTAGATTGCAAGTAATATTTTGCTGTTGCATATCTTTTCTATAAAATATTTTGCTGTTGCATATCTTTTCTCTAAAATCTTTTTGCAACAATTTTTCCAAATAAAGAGAAAGAAAAAAATCAATGAAAAATGAAAATAAAAAGGACAAATATTTTATAGAACTTGCAAAATTTTTTAGCCCCAAATAAATCCTTGCACCACCCAACCTTCCTTCTTGTCACCTTTCTTCTCCTAACATGGGTACCCCACACAATAAATCATTAGCCGAACTTTGGTATCCCGAACCTAATTTTGCGTCATACGTCAATGTGTTCGGTCAATTTAAAGACGATCCTTCCTTGCCTAAAAAGCTTGTTGCTTCACTTGATCTTTCAAATCCGTGGAGCAAACACCTTACACAAGAGAGCTAGAGATGTGTAGGATGATGAAGTGGTTTATGTTCTCACTTAAAAACCCTCTCTTTTTCTTTTCCTCACTCTAAACAAATCTCAAAAGAGCTTGAAGAACGAGGAAGATGAAGATGGCAAAGCTTTTTGAAGATAATGATAATTCTTATGTTTTAAAAATAAAACAAAAGGATATATATATGTGAGACCCTCTCACAACAAACCATGGTTAATATAAATATCTAGATATTTTATGATGAGTTAAAGAACAAAGGAAATTAACCAAGGTTAAGTCAATGGTCAAACAAAGAAGTGTGTAGAAACTATGAGTCATTTGTAAAGAAATGAGTCATTAGTTAATTTCCTTTATCTTTTAACTTAAAACAAAAACTATATATTAATATGAACCATGTGAGTCTTGCATTGCCATCTTTAATATATCAACAACCATGACATATATGCATGTATGTACATCAACATGTACATATACATGCATGCATCCATCAAAAGAATAGGGTTTAATAAAAGTGAGCTAAAAGTCATTATTAAATCAACATTTGATTTAATAAACCGGTCATATCACATACGACCCGACCAATAGTAAACACCCGATTAACATACGGTATCTCATACACGTATTTAATCAAGTTCCTGCGCATATCTCATATGCACACCATATCGTTTTGCCTGAGCTAGGAAACTTCTGTGTGGGACTCTAAGACTCGTCAATACGCCGGCAGTAGGTGATGATCACATCAAACACCTACAAGCCGCAAGCGGTCAGCTAAACGTAACGGCCACCCGGGTATTGACCGATCAGAAGAAGAACAAGCGAACCTGTCAAAACTCCCGTCAATCCAACTGGCAACACTTACCATACAGTCCGGTCTCTTCGTCAGATATGCTGCATATCGAGTCGAGGGATGGAATCGTCGACCCCAATAACTCAATAAGTCATGCCGGTATATGGTCTACAACAGATCGAGAAACTACTGATAACACTTATCAGAAATATCTCAGCAGTCCTGGCCAGGGACTTCCTGTTATAGCCAATCGTGCACAGCACAGCATCAACCCCCAATACCGGGAGAGACGAAACCCCTCCTATCGCTCATTGCCTCCATATGCCTCGGGACTGTACCCAAAATCCACCTGTTTGTACGACTCAGTAAAGCCGTAGTAGGGTGGAGATCAAGATACAGTGGGAGGACACACAAGACTCTATGGCGATCTCGGGTCTACAGACTAACCTGTACCAGTGTCACCTGAGAACTGCTATCTGACGTATGATATAATACCACATAGGAGTTCTCGGTGAGTCCGTTCAGTGTACCCAGTTTCACTGAGCACCCGTATACAATTTTTGGTGTCACCACACCAGACGGATATGGGATCATCCATCGCCCATCATATGGAACAAGAATGGTGTTTCCCCAATCAGAGCAAAGCTCTGTCCAAATTCCAAGATTTGAAATGAAGCGACGCTTCTATTTTCCCCAATCAGAGCAAAGCTCTGTATTGAAATTCAAAAGTCAAAAAATTGAAGCAACGCTTCAGATCCAGCGCTAGGCGCGCTGCGCGCCACGTGTCAAACACGGATGCGCTAACGCCAGGTGCGCTGCGCCCTAGGCAACGCACCATGAGTGCGCAAGCGCTAGACGCGCTGCGCACCACGTGTCAAATACGGTTGCACTAGCGCAGACTGCTCTGCGCTGCGCGCCACCAATTAGAGCAAATCTCTGTTTCCAAGATTGGAAAGCGAAGCAACGCTTCATGAAAAGTGCTAACAACAAATGCGCTAGCAATAAGAGTCAAAGACTCTGAAACGGCGCTCATGTGCAAAGCACGAGAGAACTAAGCGCCAGGAGCGCTAAGCACCAGAAGCGCTTCACCTGATTATAGCAAATCAAATTATGCAGCACATAAGTGCCTTACAAAGGAATAACAAAGAATTTAAAAATAAAGGAATACTTGGCAGATAATGAAATACTTAATTAAACATCTTTTTACTATTACAATATAAACAGATCACCAAATATGGGATCAAAAGGACAGGGGTTTGCAAAGCTAAGAATAAGATTGTCCAATTCCCTCTCCGTCTTCTCCATCAAAACGGCAATCCTCTCGAGGAGTAGCCATCCATCGATCAACGCCGCACTCACCAGAGAAAGTGGAGATAACGACCCGACGAGCCTATATCTGGCTCAGCAAGTGGACAGAGCAATCCCTCATGGCTTTAGTGATCAAATGCGCCTCGAAGAAGCACTCGATCTTGTCTTCAGTAGCATCGAGCATTGCCGAGGACATCTCTGCTGGAGAAGGGGGAATATCAGCGAACACAGACGCAAGGATCATCCGAAGCCAAATAGAGTGTGGGGGGAGAGGAAGCCCTACACGAGTTAAGAGCTCGTACAGTGCTACGTCACATTGGTCATCCGTAAGAGAAGGATCCACCAAGCGCGCAGCAAAACGAGGAACAATGTCCTGGATAGGCACTTCCCATGGTTGTCGGAGAGCATGTGGGCGGTTACAAGCCATAACTGAAAGGATTCATTGGAGGCGGGAAAAGAAAGAAGCTTTGCTTCAGATTATAAAGACTAGGCACAGAAAATTTTGTGTGCACAGTGGAGCTATTTCCAAGACTTGGGAAATGAAAGTTCTGGGGAATACAAGTTAGTCTTAAAAGGAAGGTGAAAAGACACCTCTATTTGAATCTACGCTTCAGATCCAGCGCTCTGCGCTGCGCGCCACGTGTCAAACATAGGTGCGCTAGCATAGGCTGTGCTGCATTCCGCGTTGTGCGCCACGTGCCAAATGTAGGTGCGCTAGCACAAAATGCGTTGCGCTTTGCGCTGCGCGCCACGTGTCAAACGTAGGTGCGCTAGCGCAAGGTGCGCTAGCGCTGGAATTAAGAATTCCCTGCCGTTAGATCAAAAGATCTAATAATAAATTATTAATAAATCAAAATTAAAATTCTGTTATGAAAAGATCTTTCAAATCTTGTTAAAAACAAGAAAATTACCTTCTGTAAAACAGAAGCCCTAGGATCAAAGATCCAATGGTGGGGAAACATCCCCAAATCAATCAGAGAAAGATCTCTTTAACTGATTCAACAAATCAGCTGGCCCTATATAAAAGCCCCAAGACTTCAAGTCTGAAATAGAGAAACCCCCCTGCAAACTTTGAGAAAAACTCAAAGAGAAAGAAAAGCAAGCCTTTAGCGAAAGAAGATCATTTTCTTCAAGATGAAGAACATGATTCTTGAACACAGAGATGAAAACATCCCATAAAAAGAAGAACTATCTTCTAAAAAAGATCGTAGATCTACAAAAGACCGAGGTCTGTGATAAAAAAGAGATCAAAAGATCTCATCATAAAAAAACCAAAAGGAAGTATTTACTTCATTCACAGATCGTTGATCTACAAAGGCAGAGCCCTTTTATAAACAAGTACTTTTGTTCTTGAATCTTTAGGCGAAGCCACCTTTTAAAAGAACATAAACTTGTTCTCTAATCATAAATTTGATCAAACGCGCTCTGCGCTATTGGAAAGTGCCTTGCACTCGTGAACTGCGCTTTTGTGCTCCTTGGACCGGCGCTCAGCGCCAGAACATGCCACGTGTCAACCACAGACACGATTTGCGCTTTGCGCTTCTGAAACAGAATACTGCGCCCATGGACTGGCGCTCAGCGCCAAGCGCGCCACGTGTCACTCACTGGCGCACCCCTAAACCAGTGCAATGCGCTCTTAAATTGAAAGCGCAACGCGCTAATAAACTGGCGCTTAGCGCTAAGCGCGATACGTGTCCTTTTCGTGTGCGCTACCCGACAGAAGCGCAATGCGCTCTTTAATTGGCGCGAAGCGCCTGGCGCGCCACGTGGCGCATTGTCAGAACACACTTTGTTCTGATGAATACTATGCATTCAGTACAAGAAAAAAAAATGTCAGGATCTAATGCTTATCATTATTAAAAGGGCCAAGCCCAAATAAAGGCTCAATAGCCAGAACAATATAATGTTAAACATTTTAATTGGACTTAGCCCAATTCTGACCATAAGTCCTCAACTTATATTTAACCGAGCCCATCTGTACTTTCAAACCAACTCATATCGGTTCAAGGGTACATCTCTTCACCCCTCTGATATTTGTCGTTATAATCCTTCAACGTTTTCATAGAGGTGACGGGTCCCGATGACCACACATTTCTACGGACTGTGGGGTCCTTAAACTCATGAACTACGATGTCCTTAAACTTTATAGACTATGATGTCTTTAAACCGGAATGTGGGGTCCTTAAATTTATGGACTACGATGTCCTTAACCTAGACGGTGGGGTCCTTAAGCCCATGGACTATGATGTCCTTAACCTTGGACTGTGAGGTCCTTAAACTCACGGACTACGATGTCCTTAACCTGGACCGAGATGTTCTTAAACTAACACTGGACCGAGATGTCCTTAAACTACCGATAGACCGTAATGTCCTTAAACTAACATTGGACCATAATTGTCCTTAAACTAACTGACCGCAATGTCCCTAAACTAAATAATAGAGTCCAAATGCTCTTTTGTTGGATCTAAACGATCCCGTTAAGTTGATCTTAGTCTAAAATTAGACTAACGTATCCTTAACAAACGTTTAAGTTGATCTTAGTCTAAAATGAGACTAACGTATCCTTAAACACAACCCCAAACCCAAATCTAAGAAGATACGGATTTGGACTAATCCACGCTCTACGGGCGACAACATAAACTGGTCTCCGTATACAATTCACAGGCAACCACAAACGAAACAAACACCCACGACACGAAGTGACCATCTGGAGAAGGAGAAAGTTGTTACCGTGAAGCGGTAGCGTAATTAACTGCAGGGGCTTGTGCCTGCAAGGAAGAGCGTCCCCACAATCAAAAAACCCCTCGAACGAGGGGGAATCTGACGAAGTCTGCTACATTGGCTACATCCGTTTAAACCTTTGATACACGGTGTCATAAATCAACTTGGCATCTTCGGAGAGGTGGACGGATAGCACCAAATAGCGTTTGCCCCCATATTCAGGCAAGACGTTCGTCTTCCCGATTTCCGGCGGTAAACAGATTCTGGCACGCCCGGTGGGACCTTTTCCTCTTTCCACTCCACACTTCGTGTGTCATGTTCGCGAACGAATCGTGGTTTGATATGGTTGCCCTTAGGTTCGAGGTACTAAGATTTGGTTTCTTGCTTGGAGCAGGACACCAATGGCGTCTACTTGCGTGAAGTGTTCCAACTGCAACTGCAACTCACGCTCCGCCTCATCTGGAGGCATAGCTTACGGGCCCCAAGCGGCCTCCTTGTTCACGATGCCGGTGGACCAGGTGACTCAGGCCACCACCGGATTGTTCTTTGGGACTATGCTCCCACCGATGAGCTTCAACACCCCTGCACCAACACCAGAAGCTCCCAAGAAGTCGGTCTTTGATCGGCTTGCTACTACTGCGGCCCCTCTCAACGGGTCGTCCAGCTCTAGCACCTTAGTCTTCACCAGATTGGGCCAAAGTTCATGTGGACCCATGATGAAGCCTGCAGTTCCGGAAAAGTTTATTCCGAAGAGGATAGCCATCCCTGCTCCTGAAGTCGTCAAGGCGGCTTCTCTTGCTAAAGGGTCGGTCTTTGCAAGACTGACTGTTCCAGCTCCCACTCCCGCTCCTGCTCAAAAGTCTGTATTTGACAGGCTAGACGCTGCTGCCAAACGGAACTCAGTCTTCAAGAGGCTGGTACCAGCAACGCCTCACCTAAACAGGGAGCAAGACAAAGCCATCCCCATCACCGAACCAACACCATCGGCACGACATGCTCGACGTCGCCACTGGCGCCGAGTGAGGAAGGCTAGGGGCAACTCCCCCTCTGGGCTAACTCCACCAGCCCTAACGGTGGAAATCAATGCTGTTGTTCCAACTGGGAACAGCTTTGAATTGCTAAACAAGGTGCGCAGGAACTCTCCTACCGCCGTATTGAAAAGATCTCCTCCACCCGTGGAGAATGTTACAGGAATAAAGCCGGATCAGCCCTCTCAGCGGCTTTCTTCCAAAGTTTACAAAGTCTGGCGACGGGTCCATGAGTCAGTGATCGATCAGGACTATCTCCGCCGACAGAAGAAGCTGAAGGTTCAGCAGGAGAGAACCGTCCTAACAAGCCATAAAGGACGACAGCCACCTGGGTGCCCGCTGCAATGGCCCCCTCAACATCAACTGCACAAAAGAAAAGGAGGCCAGAGAAAGCCCCTATGACTACGGCAGATCACAAAGACGCTGAGCCCAAACGCCCCAAGTCTGGGGGCATAACAGTGCATACCGTTTACATAGCTTCCGGAAAAGAAGAAAGACGCACTTCGACGGGCCACCGACCACTCATCCGATCAATAACAAGGGCTCAAGATCAACAACAGCAGAAGCTTCAGGAGATGCTGACTGCAATGGCCGCTCTCACCGGGCCAAAAGAAAGCCCGGAGGCATCATCAGAACAGCGTCACAAACAAGAAACCGATGCTGACTTCCTACGCATAGTCCTCGAAAAGAAGGACAGAGAAGCAGCGGAAAAAGCTGCCAACATAAAACAAATGGCGCTTCTCTTCCAAGACATGGTAGGGATGATGTTACAGCTGGATCCTCCAGCTGAAGACCCTCCGATCACTATTGAAGACGATAGAGGGGAGACATCTAATCCTCCTCCGGCTCTTTTAGCAGCCAAGGAGGAAACCATTTCCAAGGCCGCACTGGATGACTATATAGCTCAGCAAATACGAGCTCACCAGGCGAATGAAGCGGCTGGTCAAGTCGTCAAAACTGGGCGACCGTATCCAAGCTGGTATGACCAAATAAAATACCCGCCGGGATACACAATCCCTAAATTCCATGTGTACAAAGGGACAGGCAATCCTCACCAGCACGTTGCCCAATTCAGAGCTCTTTCCGGCAACACCGGGGGCTATGATAAGCTTTTGCTCCGTCAATTCGTCGGCAGCTTGTCGGAGACGGCCTTCGAATGGTACTCCAAACTTCCAAACGACTCCGTCAAAACTTTTGCGGAAATGGAGTTGTTATTCACCCAGCGATTTGCGAGCGCTAGTGAACGCATCCCGATAACAGCATTGATCAATGCCAGGGTGAAGCCAGGTGAGACGTGGGTCCAATACGCGATAAGATGGAGGAATCTGTGGTCAAAATGCGAACAACGCATCGAAGAAGCACCGGCGGTGGGTATGTTCGTCGGCACTTTGGACCCTCATGAAACTATCTCCCAGTTCATGATGTTCTTCAAGCCGACTACTTTCCAGGCCTTGATCGACAAACTGGCCCAAATGGACCAGATGGGTCATAGACCGTCTCCTCCAAAGCCGGACTCTCGAAATGAGAAGGGAAAGGGGAAAGCAATCGTTATCGCCAATGCTCAACAGCAGCCCGGTAGCCCAAGACTAGTTGATCGCCAAAATAACAGAACTCGATCTCTCGAAGATAAAATGAGTCGCCCTTATTCGTTCCCTCGAGACAAGACAAAGAGGTTATTCGAGCTTGCACTGCGCAACAGGCTCATCACTCTGCCAGAGCCAAGACGCCCAGCACAACAAGGCGACATTAGCAATCCTAACTACTGCCCTTATCACCGAATGTTGGGCCATCCGATCGAGAATTGTTACATCTTCAAAAGCTGGATAGAAGATCAATACCAGCAGGGCAAATTCGTATTATCTGAGAATTGGAAGGTGAACCCGCCTCGGCCACACACTCCCAAGAAAACGGATACACCGGGGGGCATCATGCTCTTTCGTAGAAGAAGCTCCCTGGGAGGTCGCTCTTTCGGCTAAGACAAAAAGAATGCTGAAGGATCTCCAAATGTGCCCGGCAATCAGGTGGAAAAATCCGCTGGAACTTGAGATCATCGAGGGGATGCTGAAACCGTGTCCAACTCCAAAAATTAGTGGTGATAGCCAAAGTTCACACACCCAGTCGTCGAGATCTTCGAAAAAGAAGAAGAAATCCAAGAAGCCCGTGAAGCCTGGCGACAAGCGCACGGACCTGCAAAAGCAGATTGACACGCTGGAAGAGTATAACCAGAAGGCGCGGACTCCAATCACGCTCCAAGAGTTCCTCAGCCACGTCCTTGAGGACAGAATGACGGTAATGGAGAAGACTCGTCGGATGAATCTGAAGATTACGTGGCAAGTTGCCATGTGATCTCTCACTCGTCGATAGACGATGAAGAGGCTCCTTGCATAAGGAAACTGGGGGCAGGTCCTAAGCTAGAACTTCTGGGGCCATCAGATGAAATAATTGATGCATTCCTGAACACAGCTCTTCTTAAAAGAAAAGCTGATCGGGAGCGCGAGATGGCCATATTTGAAAAGGCCAAACGCCGGCGACTGGACGAAAGGCTCGAAACACTCTCACCAGATCAAAATACACCCGTCGTGAATAAAAACAGGTTCAAGACGAGGAAGAGGTTCGCTAAAGCCATATCGATGGGAATGAAGCTGCCATCCTCCGAAGCGAACGCCTTCGGTGAAGCGGAAACACATCTTAGCTACTGCTTATATCATCGAAAGATTGCGCACCCCACCGAAGAGTGCAATGCTTTTAAAAGATGGTGGCAGGGATATGTTGATCACCAACAACATTTCAAGCGAATGAAACGCAAAACTTGCCGGGAGCAAAGAAGTACGACCGAGAAGCGTAAAAGAACTACCGACAACTGTTGCATGGTCAACGCCCGGGGATCGCAAGTTCTCACATTCGGGAGCGATTCTGACGAAGAGATGACTTTTGTCCCTCTCTTTAAAGAGTCCACCTCGAGAAAAGAGGAAGAACCAAGGACTCGTGAAAATATTCAGCTGCGCAATCGTACGCTGCCCGAAAAGAATCTTGGGCTCTCGAACAGTGCGTCGAATAGAAAAGATAAGGGAAAAGAAAAGGTCCCTGAGGATATCATCCTTGATGACCAAACCGTCAAAAAGCTGACAGCCAAGGACCCGCCAAAGAAAAGTAAGGTGGACTACAACATTCTCGTACACTTGAGGAAGATACCCTCGCAGCTTAGTATTCTTGACGCCCTTCTGCTATCTAAAGAGGCGAGAGATTCTTTAATCAAGGCACTGCAAGAGCCCGAGCAATTCCAAGCTTTCCTCACTGAAGAAAAGATGAAGGACGAGCTGGAAGAAGTACACATAGCCGATATCACCTTCAGCGATGAAGATCTCCTCCTTGGGACATGCGAGCACAACCGTCCCCTATATGTCTCCGGATACTGTCATAACATCAAGATAGGTAAAATATTGGTCGACAATGGGTCCTCCGTCAACCTCCTTATTGTAAGAGTGCTAAAGGAAATCTGCATGAGCGTTCAGCACCTCGCTCGGGATAAGATCACCATCTCCGGATTTGACTCCCAGTCATCACGGACGCTCGGGTCTGTAATATTGACACTACGCTTTGGGTTACTTGTTACGGATATTAAGTTTCATGTCATTGACGCCAAGACATGCTACAATGCTTTGCTCGGCCGGCCCTGGCTGCACGAATACAACATCATTCCTTCTACACAACATCAGTGTATGAAGTATTTCAAGGATGGTCTCGAGTATACTGTGACAGGAGAGCTAAACCCATTCTCCATGAACGAAGTCCGCAAGTACGAAGATGCAAAATACTTCTTACCAGACTTTGAGGACACAGAGAGATGTCACAAACCGGAGAACAAAGCTATCACCACCATTCCAGTCTTCGGGAGTGATACCGAGGACGAGGAAGAGATAGTTTATTCAGGACCACCCAGTACAACAAGCCGGGACCGTCCGCTCCTATGCTTATCTTCGGTAGCGACTCGGAAGATGAGGTCCATGCCGTATTCTCTGCTCGGCCTTCAATACAAACCTTCGCTGATGAAGAGCAAAGTTTGCAGGTTGCCATGGTTCCGTCCAAGCATCATAAAGAACTAGACGTGCTTGATACCTACAATGTGGAAGAGCTGCAGACGTTCTATGTTCCTCCCAGGCGAGAAGGTGAAAAGCCAATCCTATTCTATTGATCCGGGGAAACCAAAGTGGAGAAAGAAATCTGGCACGGCGCGGATTCTACACTCGACAGGCTCCAGCCCATCCGTCTGCCCAGATATTATACGAACGGACTAAAAAGGATATTAAGGTGCCAAGGCGTACCTTTCAAGCAAACTGCGCGATGAGCATGGTTCTATAACAGGATCTTGAACGTTCCTGGAACTCAACGAAAGTTGCCCAACGGGAGAATGGAAACGGCCGGGCTTGGGTATGTTCAATCCAAGAAACGGGAGCTACTCCACGACTGCTACGTCATACATGACTTTGATAAGGAAGGGGACGCTCTGTGGGAAGATGCTAACCCTGAACCAGAAAGAGCTCCCCCGTGAAAGTGCCCAGTCCGTCTTTCGAAGAACAAATGGACAAGTTTATAAGGGAAGCAAGTCAAAAGGTTCAAGACGACCATAATCGTGAAATGGCCATCTACGAGAAAGCCAGGACACAACGCCTCCTTCAACAGACTGCGAAAAATGAAAATGCTCCTCCTTGTCAACCCGTTATACAAAAGGCCCGACGCAGAGGCAGAAACAAACCAAAGAGCGGGAAAGGCGTTCGACGGCGACAAAGTGGGTCCAAGAAGCCACGCGATCAAGAACCGAGCAACCAAGATTCATCTCTTATAAAGAAGATGGGTCGAGCATACTATTTTGCCCAAGACAAGACAAAGAAAATACTTGATCTTGCCATAAACATCAACTGATTACACTCCCGGAGTCCAAGCACCCCGAGCAAGCAGGCGAAGTCTCTCACCCGGACTATTGCTCCTATCATAGGGCAATAGGACATCCTATTGATGACTGCTTCACCTTCAAGAACTGGGTCGAAGACCAATATCAACAGGGCAAGTTCGCGCTATCTAGCAGTTGGAAGGTAAGCCCGCCATAGAAGCATGAACCGAAAGCCACACGTATAACGAGAGTAGAACCAGATCAACATCGGTCGTGGAAGCGAGCTCGTACCTGTCACGTAATAACGCTGTCAGAAGAAGAGCCCGAGAATATGAATGACCTCCCCTGGTGCTTCGAAAACGATGATGACGAGGTAATCTCAGAATTCCCACCGGCACCAAAAGAGCTGGAAGATGGAATACATACTACTGCAGATAACCTCAAGAAAATTGATTTGGGGATAGTGAGTGACCCGCGACCGACATTCGTCAGCGAGCTGCTGTCTGAAGAAAGGGTGGCTACGCTAAAAGATATGCTTATGCAGCATAAAGATTGCTTCGCATGGAACTATTCTGAGATGCCAGGACTAGATCCAGAGATTGCTGTGCACAAATTAGCGATATCTCCGGACGTCAAGCCGATCAAACAAGCGCCGAGAAGAATGGGGCTCGAGCTTGAAATGAGCATCAATGCCGAGGTCAAGAAGCTAATCGACTCCGGCTTCATCCAAGAGGTTCAATATCCAGATTGGATTGCCAACATCGTACCAGTGATGAAAAAAAATGGAACGGTGCGCATATGTATGGACTTTCGGGATCTCAACAAAGCTTTCCTGAAGGACGAATTCCCAGTACCGGTCACCGAACTGATGATAGACAATACATCCACTCATGAGGTTTTCTCCTTCATGGATGGCTCATCAGGATACAATCAAATAAAGATGCACCCTGAGGACCAGAAACATACCGCTTTCCAGACCACTTTGGGCATATTCTGCTACAAGGTGATGCCCTTCGGTCTAAAGAATGCCGGCGCCACCTATTAGAGGGCCATGACGAAGATCTTCGATGACCTCATACATGAATTCGTCGAATGCTATATCGACGACCTTGTGGTTAAAAGCAAATCATACGAGGAACATTTAGAACATCTAAAGACCGTATTTCAATGCCTTTGGAAATACAACTTGAAGATGAACCCTCTCAAATGCGCGTTCGGAGTCTCCTCGGGCAAATTCCTGGGATTCATCGTCCAACACCGAGGCATCGAGATAGACCCGTCGAAGATCAAGGCGATCATGGAAATGCCTCCGCCAAGGACTCTCAAGCAATTTCGGTCTCTCCAAGGAAAGCTCGCGTACATCCGGGGATTTATAGCCAATCTCTCAGGCAAGTGTTGTCCTTACAGTCACCTGATGAAAAAGGGAACCCCGTTCGTCTGGGATCACAAATGCCAAAGGGCACTGGACGAAATCAAGCAATACCTGCAGAATCCGCCGGTGCTAACCGCTCCGGTCAAAGGAAAACCTCTCGTCCTGTATACAACAGCCCTCGAAGGTTCTTTAGGTGCGCTATGGGCATAAGAAAATGACCAAGGGAAGGAGAGAGCCCTCTACTATCTGAGTCGAGTTCTCCTGGGGGCAGAAAGCAATTACTCTCCCATTGAAAAGCACTGCCTGGCGTTGATCTTCGCAATAACGAAGCTCAGACACAATGCATTGGCACATGAGGTCCATCTCATATCAAAGGTGGATCCCCTCAAATATTTGATGTCAAAGGCCATATTAACAGGACGACTCGCTAAATGGGACCTGCTCTTGATAGAATTCTCGATAACTTATCGGCCTCTTAAAACGGTAAAAGGCTAGGCCATCACCGACTTCCTCGCTGAGCATCCGATACCTGCCGATTCTCCTTTGAATTGCAAACTACCGGACGAACATGCGTTTGACATGCTCCACCGTGGTGATACCCGGTGGGAACTCTACTTCGATGGAGCGTATTCCATGAAGAAGCACAAACAAAGCACCCATATAATCAAATCGGGGGTAAGCCTCATCTTCGTGACTCCGCAAGGAAGGATAATGCGCTTCGCCTTCTCCTTAACAGAATCGAGGACGAACAATGAAGCCGAATACGAAGCTTTGATCGAAGGTCTTGAGATCGCTATCGACATGGGAATCGAAAACCTCCTTATATACGGAGACTCCCAGCTGATCGTCAGTCAAGTAAATGGTGACTATCAGACGTGCAAACCAGAGTTGGTAAAGTACGGCAAGAGGGTGGAGCGACTGCTGGCTCAAATTCCATCCTACACCTTGCAAAGCATACCCCGTGCGAAAAATAGCAAAGCAGATGCATTAGCCAAGCTCGCTAAAGAATTGGCTGACGAGAACCTCGATGACGTAAGGATCGTTGTGCAAAGACGTCGGGTTCTTGCACCGGCAGGAATATCTGCAGAGTCGTCCGAAGAAAAGGGAGCGACCGAGCAAACGACTCTACAAATAAAAGACCAGGAAAAGGTTACCGATTGGAGGGAAGTCTTTATAGACTACTTCAAATCCCGTCGAACACCTGAAGATGAGTCCTCAAAACATCAGCTCATGAAGCGAGCTCTATCTTTTGCCTTCGTTAATGATACCCTGTATAAAAGATCATTTGATTCTTTATGGCTAAGATGCCTGGGACCTGAAGAGGCAAAGAGAGTCGTCCAAGAAACTCATGACGGACTCTGCGGTTCTCACCAAGCCGGGCCAAAGATGAAGCTGAAGGTTAAAAGGATGGGCTACTATTGGCCCACGATGATTCAGGACTGCCTCGAGTATGCGAAACAATGCTACTCGTGCCAGATCCATGGGGATTTTATGTTAGGTCCACATTACCTCTCCCGGTACTTTTGGGGTTGCGGAAACGGTAAAACAAAAAATTTTCTGGACTTGGCAACATGGACCGTAAAAGCCGGATCTTTACTAAACAATACACTAGCATCCTAACTAGAGATTTATCTACTCGGTTAAGGGTTATACCTCAACTTGAACTCCTTCTCTTCTTGTTGTTCTTCTCTTCTTGTTGTTCTTCTCTTTGCTTTCTCGATGGTTGATCCGGACTTTGGTCACCTCCGCGTCCTCTTTGAGTCGAAGACGATCCACCCGAGAGATGTACACCGAGCTCCACCTCGAGCTGAGGTAACTAAGACAAGGAGATTGCTAATCTAGAAGCCCTAGGTTGTGTAGAAGTGGTAGATGAATGTTTTTGTCTTTGTGGGATCTTTATCTCTCAACACATGACATCAAAAGATAAATCAAGAGGAGGAAGAAGGAGGAGCTAGCTAACAACCATGGAGCTTCTCATTCTAAGAGAGAGAATGAGAATGAGCAAAATGAAAAACTTAACCAAGAGAAAACACAACCATGGTTGCAATAATGCAAAAACATTATCATTACTAATCCCATCAAGATAAAGTTGATGGCTACAAATGACATGACCATTATCATCACAAAAGAAAAAGAAAACCAAAGAATACTTTAGATCTTTCAAGAAGATCCTAGTCAACTTTGGTCAAATGGTCAACAAAGTCAAGATGGTCAAATGGTCAATGTAATTAGCCATAACATAACTATCAATGAAAGGATTAGTAAATAATGTCCCCGGCTCATAATGGTTTTGACCAAACGAACTGTCAAAACCCTAATGAGCCTGCCACATAACGGTTTTGGCCGAACCAACTGCCTAGACCCTAATGAGGCACCTCCTCCTTCATCGCTCCGGAAAACTGTGCATACACACCTGCATCCGTATTCCGTAGAATGCGGATGCACAGAAGACAAAACAAATCCATCCGTGCAATACTAGGATCCGGCTTAAACCAAAGCCCACTAGTATTGCCTGCCCGAACACCACACGCACACAAGTGTATGTAAGTGATCGCAACCCTGCCGTAAAACCATACGGCCTCTACACGTTTCGCTCAGTGCAGGGAAACTCTCTGTATGGGACTCTAAAGACTCGACACTACGCTGGCAGTGGGTTTAACCACAGACCGCAAGCGGCACTAGCTGTGCGTAACGGTCCACAGGTAGATGTCGATAAGAAGGCCGATGAGGTAAACCCATCCGAACTCCTACTGAGTCTGAATGTGACAATCTCCGTACAGTCCGGTCTGTTCGTCTGATACATCGCATGTCGGGCCTGGGGGGCGGTAAAAGTCAGTCCCCTAAAAGCGGTACAAGTCGTGTCGGAGTGAAGCCCAATACACCCTGAGATAACACTGGAAACCCACCAGTATATCTCGCTTGGCCTGGCCAGGGACTACTCGTGTAATGGCTCTCCTAGACACAGCGCGATGTCTACCCCCAATACCGGGAGAGACGAATCCTGTCTAACCGTCACTGCCTCCAAGTGCTTCAGGACTGCACCCAACTACTACCTGTTTGCACGACTCAGTAGAGCCGTGGTAGGGTAGTAATCAAAGAACAGTGGGAACACACTCGAGGCGAAGTGACAGTGTCAAGTCAGCGGACTAAGCTGTACTCATGTCACCTGGGAACTGATAACTGACGATAGGTATAATACCAACCATCAGTTCCCGACGAGTCCTGTCCAGTGTACTCGTAACCTAACGAGCACCCGTATACTATCTCAAGTACGACGTACTGACGGCTGTGCGACAGACCGTCTCCCATGCTGGGATGAGAAGCGCATACGCTAGTCTACTCCGGAGTATCGATGCCCTATCTCGATACTCCAACGACTAGGGACGTGTATAAAAGGATGTGCTTGTAGATTACCCAGCCCCCACGAGTGTGATCGCCATCACAACGCCCGTAATCAAGCAAAGATCCTAAGGGCTCTACTAATGCGTATTGGTGATATAATAAATAAACACACATGTACACATTAAAGCAGAGATAAACCAAGTAGCATACTACTATATTGAGCAAGATTGTCTATACAACTGTGAATATCCCAAGCTTCCATCAAGTAATATACATACTAGTATGATACAGTAATGGCCTCTAGGGCATATACACTAACAATCTCCCACTTGCACTAAGGCCATGTACTGGCGTATCGAAGACCTATCATCTCGATCAGCCGCTCGAACTGAGTCTGGGGTAAGGCCTTCGTGAATGGGTCCGCTGTGTTGTCCTTTGTGTCCACTCTCCGCACCTCGATCTCCTGGCGATCAATGATCTCCCTAATCAGGTGATACCGCCTTAAGATGTGCCTGGATTTCTGATGGGACCTTGATTCCTTTGCTAAAGCTATAGCCCCATTGTTATCGCAATACAAAGGTATTGGGTCAACAATGGACGGAACCACCTGAAGTTCACTAATGAACTTCTTTATCCAAACCGCCTCTTTTGCGGCATCGCTTGCAGCAATGTATTCAGCCTCCATCGTTGAGTCTGCGACGGTATCCTGTTTGGAACTCCTCCAACATACCGCCCCTCCGTTGAGGGTAAACATAAAACCCGAGACAGACTTGATGTCATCTTTGTCACTCATGAAGCTTGAATCGGTAAAGGACTCAACCCTGAGGTCTCCATTACCTAAACCAGGAACATCTCCTTAGTCCTTCTTAGGTACTTGAGAATGTTCTTCACTGCTGTCCAGTGGTCCTCACCTGGGTCTGACTGATACCGGCTTACCGCGCTCAGCGCGTAAGCTACATCTGGTCTTGTACATAGCATCGCATACATTATAGATCCTACCGCCGAAGCGTAGGGTATAGTGCTCATGCGAACCCTCTCCTCGTCAGTCTTGGGAGACATCTTCTTGGAGAGGGTAATTCCGTGCAATGCGGGTATGTTACCGCGCTTGGAACCCTCCATACTAAATATCTTTAGTACGGTCTCTATGTACCTGGACTGCGAAAGTCCCAATAGTTTCTTGGATCTATCTCTATAGATCTTGATCCCCAGAATGTACGAGGCATCACCCAGGTCCTTCATGGAGAACCGTTGTGACAAAAATAGCTTGACCGATTGTAGCATAGGAATGTCATTTCCTATCAAGAGAATGTCGTCCACGTACAAGACTAGGAATACGACAGTTCGTCCTACAATCTTCTTATAGACACAAGGTTCATCTTCGTTCTTGATGAAATCAAATTCCTTGATTGCCTCATCAAAACAGATGTTCCAGCTCCGCGATGCCTGCATTAATCCATAAATGGATTTAAGCAACTTGCACACCTTCCCGCTGCTCCCACTGTCTACGAAACCTTCTGGTTGATCCATGTAAACGCACTCTTCCAAACAACCGTTTAGGAAAGCCGTTTTAACATCCATCTGCCAGATTTCATAGTCATGAAAGGCAGCAATGGCAAGTAAGATCCGGATGGATTTGAGCATAGCCACCGGAGAAAAAGTTTCGTCATAGTCCAAACCAGGTCTTTGACGAAAACCTTTTGCAACGAGTCTAGCTTTATAGGTTTCCACCTGCCCATCTACACCAAGTTTCCTTTTGTAGATCCATTTGCATCCAACGGGTTTTACCCCAGGTGGAGCAATATCCAAGGTCCACACTTTATTGGCGTACATGGACTCCATTTCGGATTGCATTGCTTCCTGCCACTTATCAAAGTCCCTACTGATAATGGCCTGCCTGAAACTGGTAGGGTCATCTTCTTCCAAGATGCAATCCTCTCGATCCCCGTCTATGAGAAAACCGTAGTATCTCTCGGGCGGATGAGAAATCCTACCAGATCTGCGGAGTGGCTGAGGTTCTTCTGGGGTTATTGAATTCTGAGGTTCTGTCAAATCTTCAGTTTCATTTTGTGGTCGCTGAATTTCTTCCAGTTCTACCGAACTCCCACTTGTTTCTTTTGCAAGAAATTGCCACTCTAAAAAGGTGGTGTGGCGAGATACAAACACCTTCTGTTCCTCGGTGTGGTAGAACAGATATCCTGTGGAGTTCTTAGGATATCCCACAAATTTACATAGAACTGAACGTGCCTGAAGTTTGTCCGGATTTTATACTTTTACATAGGCCGGACAACCCCATACCTTAATACGTTTAAGATACGGCTTTTTACCATTCCATATCTCGAACGGTGTCTTAGGCACAGATTTAGACGGAACATCGTTCAATAGATATGCTGCCGTCAACAGCGCATGTCCCCAAAATGAAAGAGGTAACTCGGCATTACTCATCATGGAACGAACCATATCCAGTAGGGTACGATTCCTCCGCTCCGATACACCATTGTGCTGTGGTGTATAAGGAGGAGTAAGCTGAGAGAGAATACCATTCTCTTTTAAGTAATCTAGGAATTCCGTGCTTAAGTACTCCCCTCCCCTGTCAGACCGGAGGATCTTGATACTTTTGCCTGTCTGGTTCCCTACTTCGTTTCTGAATTCCTTGAATTTCTCAAAAGCTTCAGATTTGTGTTTCATCAGATACACATATCCGAACCTAGAGAGATCGTCAGTGAATGTGATGAAGTACGAGAACCCACCCCTTGCATGTATAGACATCGGACCACATACATCACTATGTACGAGTCCCAAGAGCTCTGCTGCTCTTTCTCCATGTCCGGTGAACGGAGATTTGGTCATCTTCCCTTTGAGACAAGACTGACAAGTTTCATAAGATGAAAACTCGAACGCATCCAAGAGTCCATCTTTATGCAACTTATTCAGTCTTTTCTCTCCGATATGACCAAGTCTACAATGCCACAAGTAGGATTCATTCGTATCTGAATTCTTCCTCTTGCGTGTGTTTTGTATATTGAGAACTGTATTCTGATTTAGAACGTAGATACCATTACACAGTGTACCCTCTGCAACCAGAGCCTTATGAAGGTAAATGTTCATGATATTCTTGTCAAGAACAAAGTTATATCCATCTTTATCGAGTAAAGAAACTGATATGATGTTGCAAACCATGGAGGGTACATAGTAGCAATCGTTCAAAATCATAGTCTTGCCATTTGACAATACTAGGTGATATTCACCGACGGCTGCCGCATTTACTTGTGCTCCGTTCGCTACTCTGAGCGACATATCACCCGGTGCAACTTTCCTACTTTTTCTCAGTCCCTGCAATAAATTACAGATATGAGATCCTGATCCGGTATCAAGTACCCAGGAGGTAGGGCTGACCGTAAAACAGTTCTCAATAACAAGAACACCTGAAGTAGATGCAAAACCATGCATCTTCTTCAACTGGGTATCCTGGAAATCCATGCAATCCCCTTTCCCATTCTCATACTCATGACTGTTGCCACATGTTAGAGCTGAACCAACGTTCCCCAGCCCCGAATAAGAATTCGGATCGGTCAAGCGATACATTTTATTATCTTGATTAGGGAGTGAAATGGTTGCTACCTGGAGAGGGAGAAAAGAAACACTCAGCGTATTCTCTTGCAAGATTAGATTGGTTTAATTTATCTAACCAGGATGTCTCCCACTGTTTCCTCAAATTCTTCTTAAAATCTTTTTAAAAGAAGAACTAGCCGGGATTTAATTCACGTCACAATACTTGCTTAACCTTTCAACCAGGCAAGTGTCGGTACTTCGAGGGAGGTTTTCCAACGCTTTCGCGAAGTTCCTTAATTTAAGAACCTCTTTTCCCTGGGGGCGTAACCCCGCTAACACCTTTCTAGTCACCTACTAGGTTTATAGCATTGATTGTTAAGTGAAATAATCTCCCGAGAGTAATCCAACTCATCAGCGGGATCGGGATCCAACTATCATTGTGTGATGACCTAGATGGAATCCACTCTAGTCACCACACTCCAGAAGGTATACTAAATCTGCAAGTCTCAGTACTTTTGAAACTCCCGATGTGGTTTTTGCCCCTAGAACCCAAATGACCTTGACTGAGCCAACATATCAAAGGATCCTAGTCAAGTTCAACCCGTCATTATCTTGACTGCATTAGACCCACCCGTACGAGTCCTTGACTGAGCCAAAATGACCGTACGACTGTCCTAACCAATCACTTTGTATCCAACGGAAAGATATTACATAGCTACCGTACACTACGCCTCGGCTGAGTACGAAATACGTAGCACGAATACTAAGCAATATCAATCCGAAACGACGGAGGGCTACGACTGGGTTTTGGCGAAAAACTCGTTAACGTAATGAACTTGATATCGTTGAAGGAACGTGATACACTTTTTGAAAATATAGTGGCGAAAACCTTTTGCTAAAGAGGTCACTCCCTGTGAAGGGATCTCGGCTCTTTCTTCGTCGAATGAGGTGCAGGATATTCCAAACTGAATACCTCGATGCAAAGCAAGAATAATCGACTATAGAGAAGTTATTACCCTGACGCAAACTTTTGTCCAAGAGGTCACTCCCGATGAGAGCATCTCGGCCCTTGCCTCGTCGATTGAGGTGCTGGGCATTCATAACCGAATACCTCGATGCAAAACAAAAAGATGAACGTCCTTGTAATAACAGCTTTTTGAAAAACTTGTTCCAACAACGTCTTTTAGGTTTATTTTCTTGCATTAGTTCTTTTAATGCGTCCCATCATTTAAACCTACCATTGCAGAAAACAACCAAAATATGACGTACGCTTATGCCATTCGCATTCGCCACTGGGCCCCGTCATCACCCGTTAGGTTACTTAACTAACGACAGAGCGGGGGCTGGGCTAGCGCGGCTGTAAAACATAAGCAACGCCTAAATAGTTATTATATATAGATATACAGCAATGATAGCCAATCCAGATCACAGATGAACACTTTGGATATACTAGGAACCCGCGATTCGTTCGAGCCTGCAACGAAAAGCGGATTACACGGTCGCGATGAATAGCCAATACCCCACCCAAGACCCCTACGGGTGCGGCAAACTACCTGCCAAGTACCCGAAGCGAAACAACCTCCCTCAACGCCATGAGTAGGCTACTCGGCACTTCGAGATACCCGGTAGTTTGTGCACCCCCTCCATGGGTCTATCCTAGGAGCAAAAACAGTAAAAAGAATTATACAATGACGGCTACAACCCCGACCCGGTTGTGCGGCCATACAAATAATATTACATCAATTTACAAATTTATTACATGAATGAAAGAAAAAGAAACTCTCATCTCACATCCATCCCGGCTATTCATCCGCGACAAACCAACGAGTACATATACACATACCATCAACAACACAGATCACAAATGTGTATAACCCCCACTAATCGGCGTATAGCGATTAGTAGACGTTCAATACACAAATAACATTACAGATATAACCATTAGCCAAAGTCTACAGAACATCGACCAAAAATACGGATTTTTGAGCCCCAAAAACAAATTTTGCTTTCTGGAAAATCTGGGCAGCAATATCATATTGTAAAAATCCCAAAATACCCATCTAAGAAAACTGCAAGAAGCAGATCCCCAAACAGAGCCAAACTGGCCGCGGTTCCACGGCATAAGCAAGCTTATGCCGCGGAAACGCGGCGCTTTGGACGAGTTGGGTGATCAAATTTTTGCAGTTTTCTAATAAAAGCCTGAGCCGATTTTTAGTGCATGAATTTTTAATTTTGGAACAGATCTGAAAATCGGCAGAAACTGAATTTTTCCGGGGTGTTTTGCGGTTTTTCGTCCGGTCGAAATTCTAAATACTTTGCTAACATGCTAGGGTGTGTTTAGTTGGGCTCTGATACCACTGTTAGGTCCACGTTACCTCTCCCGGTACTTTCGGGGTTGCGGAAACGGTAAAACAAAAAATTTTCTGGACTTGGCAACATGGACCGTAAAAGCCGGATCTTTACTAAACAATACACTAGCATCCTAACTAGAGATTTATCTACTCGGTTAGGGGTTATACCTCAACTTGAACTCCTTCTCTTCTTGTTGTTCTTCTCTTCTTGTTGTTCTTCTCTTTGCTTGCTCAATGGTTGATCCGGACTTTGGTCACCTCCGCGGCCTCCTTGAGTCGAAGACGATCCACCCGAGAGATGTACACCGAGCTCCACCTCGAGCCGAGGTAACTAAGGCAAGGAGATTGCTAATCTAGAAGCCCTAGGTTTTGTAGAAGTGGTAGATGAATGTTTTTGTCTTTGTGGGATCATTATCTCTCAACACATGAGATCAAAAGATAAATCAAGAGGAGGAAGAAGGAGGAGCTAGCTAACAACCATAGAGCTTCTCATTCCAAGAGAGAGAATGAGAATGAGCAAAATGAAAAACTTAACCAAGAGAAAACACAACCATGGTTGCAATAATGCAAAAACATTATCATTACTAATCCCATCAAGATAAAGTTGATGGCTACAAATGACATGACCATTATCATCACAAAAGAAAAAGAAAACCAAATAATACTTTAGATCTTTCAAGAAGATCCTAGTCAACTTTGGTCAAATGGTCAACAAAGTCAAGATGGTCAAATGGTCAATGTAATTAGCCATAACATAATTATCAATGAAAGGATTAGTAAATAATGTCCCCGGCTCATAATGGTTTTGACCAAACGAACTGTCAAAACCCTAATGAGCCTGCCACATAACGGTTTTGGCCGAACCAACTGCCAAAACCCTAATGAGGCACCTCCTCCTTCATCGCTCCGGAAAACTGTGCATACACACCTGCATCCGTATTCCGTAGAATGCGGATGCACAGAAGACAAAACAAATCCATCCGTGCAATACTAGGATCCGGCTTAAACCAAAGCCCACTAGTATTGCCTGCCCGAACACCACACGCACACAAGTGTACGTAAGTGATCGCAGCCCTGCCGTAAAACCATACGGCCTCTACACGTTTCGCTCAGTGCAGGGAAACTCTCTGTGTGGGACTCTAAAGACTCGACACTACGCTGGCAGTGGGTTTAACCACAGACCGCAAGCGGCACTAGCTGTGCGTAACGGTCCCCAGGTAGATGTCGATAAGAAGGCCGATGAGGTAAACCCATCCGAACTCCTACTGAGTCTGAATGTGACAATCTCCGTACAGTCCGGTCTGTTCGTCTGATACATCGCATGTCGGGCCTAGGGGGGCGGTAAAAGTCAGTCCCCTAAAAGCGGTACAAGTCGTGTCGGAGTGAAGCCCAATACACCCTGAGATAACACTGGAAACCCACCAGTATATCTCGCTTGCCCTGGCTAGGGACTACTCGTGTAATGGCTCTCCTAGACACAGCGCGATGTCAACCCCCAATACCGGGAGAGACGAATCCTGTCTAACCGTCACTGCCTCTAAGTGCTTCGGGACTGCACCCAACTACTACCTGTTTGCACGACTCAGTAGAGCCGTGGTAGGGTAGTAATCAAAGAACAGTGGGAACACACTCGAGGCGAAGTGACAGTGTCAAGTCAGCGGACTAAGCTGTACTCATGTCACCTAGGAACTGATAACTGACGATAGGTATAATACCAACCATCAGTTCCCGACGAGTCCTGTCCAGTGTACTCGTAACCTAACGAGCATCCGTATACTATCTCAAGTACGACGTACTGACGGCTGTAGGACAGACCGTCTCCCATGCTGGGATGAGAAGCGCATACGCTAGTCTACTCCGGAGTATCGATGCCCTATCTTGATACTCCCACGACTAGGGACGTGTATAAGGATGTGCTTGTAGATTACCCAGCCCCCACGAGTGTGATCGCCATCACAACGCCGGTAATCAAGCAAAGATCCTAAGGGCTCTACTAATGCGTATAGGTGTTATAATAAATAAACACACATGTACACATTAAAGCAGAGATAAACCAAGTAGCATACTACTATATTGAGCAAGATTGTCTGTACAACTGTGAATATCCCAAGCTTCCATCAAGTAATATACATACTAGTATGATACAGTAATGGCCTCTAGGGCATATACACTAACATTTTATCCATCAGCATCCAAAGCCACTACATCCAACGGTGGCCAGCTGGCCGTTCGAAATGTGGGGAACTGACATAATTGGCCCCATCGAACCAGCATCGTCCAGAGGACATCGATTCATTTTGGCGACAACTGATTACTTCTCCAAGTGGGCAGAAGCAGTACCGCTGAGGAAAGTGAAAACGGAGAATATCCTCCATTTCTTCAAGACACACGCCATTTATCGGTTTGGAACTCCGCGACGGATCATCTCCGATAACGGGCCAGCCTATAGAAGCCACAAGATCAGTCGCTTCGCACAACAGCATAACATAGACTGGAGATACTCTTCAGTTTATAATACTCGAGCTAACGGTCTGGCTGCGGCTTTTAACAAGACCTTGACGAATATTGTAAAAAAGACGGTGTCACGAAATAAGAAGGACTGGCACGAGAGACTTCATGAAGCTCTCTGGGCGTATCAAACTACGTTAAAAACGGCTACGAGCACAACGCCGTAGGCATTGGTATTCGGTACAGAGGCGGTACTCCCCCTCGAAATAGAGCTATCCTCTCTATGAGTGGCAGTTCATTACGAGCTAACGAACGAAGAGAATGCTCACCTTCGGCTTGAGGAGCTCGATGCCGTTGATGAAACTCGGCTCATAGCGCAACAAAATCTGGTGGCTTACAAAGTAAAGATGACGCGCTCATACGAAAGATTAACTAGGCCGAGAACATTCCACCAAGGCGAACTTGTGCTAGTAGTCAAAAGACCTATGATCCCCAATCGTGCCAAGCGGGGAAAATTCGAGCCGAACTATGAAGGCCCGTATATCATAGACAAGGTCTACCAGGGTGGGGCTTATCTACTTAAGGACATGCATGGCGAAAAGCCCTTCAGGCCAATAAATGGTCGCTTCCTGAAAAAGTACTACGCTTAACGAGTCACGGCCTAGGTCAATGATAGATGACGACGACTATGTCCGCTCGCTATCTTTCTAAGCCCAAACTCTATAAGTAGTAGCCGGTTAACGGACCGAAATGTCCTTAAACTAACAACGGACCGAAACGTCCTTAAAACTAACAATAGACGACTATGTCATAAAAGTAGCCGTTGACCGAGATGTCGATAAACTACGGTAGATTGCAGCATCCCAAAGCTGATACAAAAAAAAAAGAATAAAAAAAAGAGAGAGAAGAAAACGGTATGTCCATAAGCAAAATGGGCACGGATGAAAACTCGAAAGGGCTCCGTGAGTAAAAACAGCAGGGCTACCGACGAGTTTTGTGAAAACCCGAAAGGGCGCAACCTTGTTAGAATAAAAAAAACGGTATGTCCATAAGCAGAATGGGCACGGATGAAAACCCGAAAGGGCCCCGTGAGTAAAAAAAGCAGGGCTACCGGCGAGTTTTGTGAAAACCAGAAAGGGCGCAATCTCGTTAAAAGACACTTGCAGGGTCCTCTCGACTTTGTAAGGAGAAACCACCTGTGTGAGATCCTTACGACTCGCAAGGGAGCAACACACTTAGGGATCCCCACGATCCCTAGGGAGAAATTACACTTGCGAGATCCTCACGACTCATAAGGAGAAACCTCTTATAAGACCCTCACGGCTCATAAGATTCAAAAGTCTTAAGTTACAGGGATCTGAACCTGTTCTTAAGCAGCCCCCACAACCTCCAATACTGGCCTACAAGCGGTTCAGTATTGACCCTTGTATACAATCCACGGGCGCGAATAAACATTTCCCTAGCAAAGTCCCATCCGTGACTAGAGATATGTCTACACGGTGAACAGCCCTTGTAAGTCCTCTCGACTTATAAGGAGAAAGCACACTTGTAAGATCCTTACGATTTATAAGAGACCATACACTTAGGGATCCCCACGATCCCTAAGGAGAAAACACACCTACGAGATCTTCACGACTTGTAGGGAGAAATACCTTTATGAGACCCTTATGGCTCATAAAGTCAAAGCCTTAGTCGTCAAGACCCTAACCCTGTTCGCTAAGCCACCTTTGTTCGACATCGACAGAGGCAAATGATGATTTGCTCCTGGCAATATCCCAGTTGTAGTGGTGCTGATGACGAAACCAATGTCTAATTCCAAGCTTGTAGCAAGGAGCTAACGAGCCATACGTGCATACGAAATAGCCGAAATGATGGGGCAACTTGCAACAAAATCAGCAAGTAAAAACGTATGCATGCAAAATAGCCGAAATGATTGGGCAACTCGCAATAAAAAATAGCGAGTAAAAATAAAATAAATAGCCGAAATGATTGAGCACCGCGAAAATAGCCGAAATGATTGGGCAATCGCGACTTTCGCGATATAAAAGCTGAAATGATAGAGCATCGCGGAAAGAAATTAAAAAAATGAATGAAATGTATGCTCTATAAGTGATATCAAATCAATCTCTGAATACAATCCAGAGGTGCAAACAAAGAAGGAACCACACCTTCCCTCCTCAGGCTCCATCAGGAAAAGAAGCCCCTACTCCAAATCTCGATGGTTCCCAGACGACCTGGAGACCACTTCGATATTTGTCTCATTACAACAGACGATACGTCATCCACATGACCCCGTTTGGAAATACATCATCCACATGACCCCGTTTGGAAATACATCATCCACATGACCCCGTTCGGAAATACGTCGTCCACATGACCCCGCTCGGAAATACGTCATCCACATGACCCCGCTCGGAAATACGTCATCCACATGACCCCGTTCGGAAATACGTCATCCACATGACCCCGCTCGGAAATACGCCATCCACATGACCCCGTTCGGAAATACGCCATCCACATGACCCCGTTCGGAAATACGTCATCTACATGACCCCGTTTGGAAATACGTCATCCACATGACCCCGCTCGGAAATATGTCATCCACATGACCCCATTCGGAAATACGTCATCCACATGACCCCGCTCGGAAATACGTCATCCACATGACCCCGGTCGGAAATACGTCATCCACATGACCCCGTTCGGAAATACGTCATCCACATGACCCCGTTCGGAAATACGTCATCCACATGACCCCGCTCGGAAATACGTCATCCACATGACCCCGTTCGGAAATACGTCATCCACATGACCCCGTTCGGAAATACGTCATCCATATGATCCCGTTCGGAAATACGTCATCAACATGACCCGTTCGGAAATACGTCATCCAAATGACCCCGTCTCGGAAATACGTCATCCACATGACCCCGTCGCGGAAATACGTCATCCACATGACCCCATTCGGAAATACGTCATCCACATGACCCCATTCGGAAATACGTCCTCCACATAACCCAGTTCGGAAATACGTCATCAACGTGACCCCATCTCGGAAATACGTCATCAACGTGACCCCATCTCGGAAATACGTCATCTATATGACCCCGTTTCGGAAATACGTCACTTACATGTCAATCCCACTAAACACTTGCGGATCCTCTCGATCCGTGAGGAAGAAAAATCTCTTATAAGATCCTTAGGACTTATAAGGGAAAACGCACTTAGGAATCCTCATGATTCCTAAGGAGAAAATACACCTACGAGATCCTCACGACTCGTAGGGAGAAAAATCTTTATGAGACCCTCACGGCTCATAAAATTGAAAATTCTTAGGTGACAGATCCTAGCCCTGTTTCCTAAACCATCACCGCCCTACAAAGAGTCCAAGATGGACAGCTATATACCGTCTACAGGCTACGCTTACTAAGATAACATGCCGGCAACAAAGAAAAGAGAAGAAAGCGACAAGGAGAACATTTGATTCGCATTTAATTAAGTGTTCGAGGCATACCCGTTCATGCATGTGCAAAAGATTTAAGTACATAAAATAAAAACAGGCTGAAATGAGGAATTCGCCATTCATACTTTGAAAAAGTTCTTACAATTATGAAAGCAGTAAACGAAAACATCATCAAAATGTTTACAATGGTAAAACCTCAGATCCAGGGCATGGATTGAGGAACTCGAAAGTGAGGCCGTCTAGAATCTTTCTGGCCTTTCTGACCATTCCCATGTTCATCCTCTCGCGCTCACGAGTGTCGAGATCCTCAGCAATGTCCCCCTCCCTTCGATAAGAAGCGATTATCGTCGTCTGTTGGAAAACTTGATGCAGAATAGCGATGAGGTTATCTCGCCGCTTCTTCGAGATCAGTCCCGACAGGTACACTGAATGCACCTTGTCTTCGGCATCATCCAGCGCATTAAGCGGCATGGCCTCGTGAAATCTAGGAAGTGCTCTCCAAATTGCTCCCACTACAATTTTCAAGAGAGCGGAACGGCGAGAAAGCAGCCAACCGACGCGTGCATACAGACGACCCATAATCTCCGCACATTAGGCATCTGTAAACTCTTGGTTTTGGCAACGACCCTGTATGCGGATATCCTCATAAGTAATGACCTCGTTCAGACTGTATAAATGAACAGCCATAGTGCCTGAAAAGAAACATCATTAGAAGATCGGTAATGAAGAAAAACAAATACGGAATTTAAACGACTCTTGATATCCCCATGGAGAGAACAAATCCTAATTATGACTCCTAACAAATTTGAATTTGCGGGAAATCTTATAAAAAAAAAGGAATCTCATTTAATGAGTGACCCCTTGGGTCTAGGAGTTAAACTCCTCGAGAACAATGCTCTGCAGACAGGAGTGACACCTGTCAAAGCCAATTATGAGGGGAATTTAAAGAAACTCCCCGAGAATGCTAAGAGCTTTGCTCTGAAAAATAAAAAAAGATGATGATAAAAAGAAAGGACATTAGAAAAATTGAAATCAAATTTTTGTATATATGAATTAAAATTCTAAGATCTTCAAGATCCATGAATAAACTCTTAATAGTTCTTCATGATTTGAAGAGAGCAAAACTCTATTATTGAAACCCTAAATGGGTTTTCTTTAGATCGAAGATCTATGAAGAGCAACGCTCTGTTAATAGGTAAAACCCTAATTTAGTTAAAGTTTTAAACTTTACTTAAATTTTAACAGAGTTTTGACTAAAAGGTTCTTAAACAGGGGAGCAATGATCTGAAGAAGAGATAATTCTCAAGGAGAAGATGAAAATCATCTAAGGGACCTAAGGTCCTATTTATAGGTGTTGAGAGCCGTTTCAACTTTCAAAGTTGATCCAACGACAGAGATGCTACCACCGCCGTACCTACGTATGGGCCACGTAAGCGCAACGGTTGGGGGGCATTTGTTTCCCCAATCAGAGCAAAGCTCTGTTCAAATTCCAAGATTTGAAATGAAGCGACGCTTCTATTTCCCCCAAGCAGAGCAAAGCTCTGTATTGAAATTCAAAAGTCAAAAAATTGAAGGAACGCTTCAGATCCAGCGCTAGGCGCGCTGCGCGCCACGTGTCAAATACGGATGCGCTAGCGCCAGGTGCGATGCGCCCTAGGCAGCGCACCATGAGTGCGCTAGCGCTAGGCGTGCTGCGCACCACGTGTCAAACACAGATGCGCTAGCGCAGACTGCGCTGCGCTCTGCGCTGCGCACCACCAATTAGAGCAAAGCTCTGTTTCCAAGATTGGAAAGCGAAGCAACGCTTCATGAAAAGTGCTAACAACAAATGCGCCAGCAATAAGAGTCAAAGACTCTGAAACGGTGCTCATGTGCAAAGCACGAGAGCACTAAGCGCCAGGAGCGCTAAGCACCAGAAGCGCTTCACCTGATTATAGCAAATCAAATTATGCAGCGCATAAGCGCTTTACAAAGGAATAACAAAGAATTTAAAAATAAAGGAACACTTGGCAGATAATGAAATACTTAATTAAGCATCTTTTTACTATTACAATGTAAACAGATCACCAAACATGGGATCAAAAGGACAAGGGTTTGCAAAGATAAGAATAAGATTGTCCAGTTCCCTCTCCGTCTACTCTACCTTGTTAAAACGGCGATCCTCTCGAGGAGTAGCCATCCATCGATCAACGCCGCACTATCCAGAGAAAGTGGAGATAACGACCCGACGAGCCCGTATCTGGCTCAGCAAGTGGACAGAGCAATCCCTCAGGGCTTTAGTGATCAAATGCGCCTCGAAGAAGCACTCAATCTTGTCTTCAGCAGCATCGAGCATTGCCGAGGACATCTCCGGTGGAGGAGGGGGAATATCAGCGAGCACAGACGCAAGGATCATCCGAAGCCAAATAGAGTGTGGGGGGAGAGGAGACCCTACACGAGTCAAGAGCTCGTACAGCGCTACGTCGCATTGGTCATCCGTAAGAGAAGGATCCACCAAGCGCGCAGCAAAACGAGGAACAATGTTCTGGATAGGCACTTCCTATGGTTGTCAGCGAGCATGTGGGCGGTTTCAAGCCATAACTGAAAGGATTCTTTGGAGGCGGGAAAAGAAAGAAGCTTTGCTTCAGATTATAAAGACTAGGCACAGAAAAATTTGTGTGCACAGTGGAGCTATTTCCAAGACTTCGGAAATAAAAGTTCTGGGGAATACAAGTTTGACTTAAAAGGAAGGTGAAAAGACACCTCTATTTCAAGCAACGCTTCAGATCCAGCGCTCTGCGCTGCGTGCCACGTGTCAAACATAGGTGTGCTAGCGTAGGCTACGCTACACTCCGCGTTGAGCACCACGTGCCAAACGTAGGTGCGCTAGCGCAAAATGCGATGCGCTCTGGGCTGTGCGCCACGTGTCAAACGTAGATGCGCTAGCGCAAGGTACGCTAGCGCTGGAATTAAGAATTCCCTGCCGTTAGATCAAAAGATCTAATAATAAATTATTAATTAATCAGAATTAAAATTCTGTTATGGAAAGATCTTTCCAATCTTCTTAAAAACAAGAAGATTACCTTCTGTAAAACAGAAGCCCTAGGATCAAAGATCCAATGGTAGGGAAACATCCCCAAATCAATCAGAGAAAGATCTCTTTAACTAATTCAACAAATCAGCCGGCCCTATATAAAGGCCCCAAGACTTCAAGTCTTATATAGAGAAACCCCCCTGCAAACTTTGAGAAAAACTCAAAGAGAAAGAAAAGCAAGCCTTTAGCGAAAGAAGATCATTTTCTTCAAGGTAAAGAACATGATTCTTGAACACAGAGATGAAACCATCTCATAAAAAGAAGAACTATCTTCTAAAAAAGATCGTAGATCTACAAAAGACTGAGGTCTGTGATAGAAAAGAGATCAAAAGATCTCATCATAAAAAAAACAAAAGGAAGTATTTACTTCATTCACAGATCGTTGATCTACAAAGGCAGAGCCCTTTTATAAACAAGAACTTTTATTCTTGAATCTTAAGGCAATGCCTCCTTTTAAAAGAACATAAACTTGTTCTCTAATCATAAATTTGATCAAACGCGCTCTGCGCTATTGGAAAGTGCCTTGCACTCGTGAACTGTGCTTTTGCGCTCCTTGGACCGGCGCTCAGTGCCAGAACATGCCACGTGTCAACCACAGACACGATTTGCGTTTTGCGCTTCTGAAACAGAATACTGCGCCCATGGACTGGCGCTCAGCGCTAAGCGCGCCACGTGTCACTCACTGGCGCGCCTCTAAACTAGCGCAAAGCGCTCATAAATTGAAAGCGCAACGCGCTAATAAACTGGCGCTTAGCGCTAAGCGCGACACGTGTCCTTTTCGTGTGCGCTACCCGACAGAAGCGCAATGCGCTCTTTAATTGGCGCGAAGCGCCTGGCGCGCCACGTGGCGCATTGTCAGAACACACTTTGTTCTGATGAATGTTATGCATTCAGTAGAAGACAAAAAAAATGTCAGGATCTAATGCTTAGCATTATTAAAAGGGCCAAGCCCAAATAAAGGCTCAATAGTCAGAACAATAAAATATTAAACATTTTAGTTGGACTTAGCCTAATTCTGGCCATAAGTCCTCAACTTATATTTAACCGAGCCCATCTTCTCTTTCAAACCAACTCATATCGGTTCAAGGGTACATCTCTTCACCCCTCTGATATTTGTCGTTGTAATCCTTCAACGTCTTCAGAGAGGTGACAGGTCCCGATGACCACACATTTCTGCGGACTGTGGGGTCCTTAAACTTATGGACTACGATGTCCTTAAACTTTATAGACTATGATATCTTTAAACCGGACTGTGGGGTCCTTAAACTCATGGACTACGATGTCCTTAACCTGAACGGTGGGGTCCTTAAGCCCATAGACTATGATGTCCTTAACCTTGGACTGTGAGGTCCTTAAACTCACGGACTATGATGTCCTTAACCTGGACCGAGATGTCCTTAAACTAACACTGGACCGAGATGTCCTTAAACTACCGATGGACCGTAATGTCCTTAAACTAACATTAGACCGTAATTGTCCTTAAACTAACTGACCGCATTTTCCTTAAACTAAACAATAGAGTCCAAATGCTCTTTTGTTGGATCTAAACGATCTCGTTAAGTTGATCTTAGTCTAAAATTAGACTAACGTATCCTTAACAAACGTTTAAGTCGATCTTAGTCTAAAATGAGACTAACGTATCCTTAAACACAACCCCAAATCCAAATCTAAGAAGATACGGATTTGGACTAATCCACGCCCTACGGGCGACAATATAAATTAGTCTCCGTATACAATTCATGGGCAACCACAAACGAAACAAACACCCACGACACGAAGTGACCATCTAGAGAAGGAAAAGTTGTTACCGCGAAACGGTAGCGTAATTAACTGCAGGGGCTTGCGCCTGCAGGGAAGAGCGTCCCCACAATCAAAAAACCCTCGAACGAGGGGGAATCTGACGAAGTCTGCTACATCGGCCGCATCCGTTTAAACCTTCGATACACGGTGTCATAAATCAACTTGGCATCTTCGGAGAGGTGGACGGATAGCACCAAATAGCGTCTGCCCCCAGATTCAGGCAAGACGTTCGTCTTCCCGGTTTCCGGCGGTAAACAAATGGTATACGCTAGTCTACACTGGAATATCGATGCCCTGTCTCGATATACCCACGACTAGGAACATTTCAAAGATATGCTTATATACTACAGGTGTCCCACTAGTATGATCCACATCATAATCCCAGTAGTTAAGCCAATATCCTTAGGGCTTTATCAACATGTACCAAATGAGTAAAAACATGATCAATTGAACATATGATAAAGAGAAACCAGATTGCATACTATCATGTCGAGCAAGACTGTCCTTTGAATATATATATATATATACACACACACACACTTCAGTACATACACTATCATATAATGGCCTCTATGGCATACATATATCCAACAGGAGCACAAGTTGATGCTTCTGCCGTTGGTGAATATCACCTAGCATTGCCAAATGGCAATACTATGATTTTGAACAATTGCTACTATGTACCTTCTATGGTTTGCAATATCATATCAGTTTCTTTACTTGATAATGATGGATATAAATTTGTTCTTGAGAGAAATATCATGAACATTTATCTTAATCAGGTATTGGTTGCAAAAGGTACACTGTGTAATGGTATCTATGTTCTTAATCAAAGCACGGTTCTCAGTATACAAAACACACGCAAGAGGAAGAGTTTAGATATGAACGAATCCAACTTGTGGCATTGTAGACTTGGTCACATCGGAGAGAAAAGACTGAGTAAGTTGCATAAAGATGAACTTTTGGATACGTTTGAATTTTCATCTTATGAAACTTGTCAATCTTATCTCATTGGAAAGATGACCAAATCTCCATTCACCGGACACGGAGAAATAGCAGCAGAGCTCTTGGGACTCATACACAGTGATGTATGTGGTCTAATGTCTATACATGCAAGGGGTGGGTTCTCGGACTTCATCACATTCACTGACGATCTCTCTAGGTTCGGATATGTGTATCTCATGAAACACAAATCTGAAACTTTTGAGAAATTCAATGAATTCAGAAATGAAGTAGAGAACCAAACTGGCCAAAGTATCAAGATCCTCCGATCTGATAGAGGAGGGGAGTACTTAAGCACGAAATTCCTAGATTACCTAAAGGAGAATGGAATTCTCTCTCAGCTTACTCCTCCATAACCACAGCACAACGGTGTATCGGAGCAAAGGAATCGTACCCTTTTGGACATGGTTCACTCCACGATGAGTAACGCTGAGTTGCCTCTTTCATTTTGGGGATATGCACTAGACTCTGCGGCATATTTATTGAATAGGGTTCCGACCAAATCCGTGCCTACCACCCTATATGAAATGTGGGAAGGGAAGAAACAATACCTTAATTTTGTTAAGGTATGGGGATGTCCAGCTTATGTAAAGAAGCGAAACCCGGACAAACTCGAGGCACGATCGGTTTTGTGTAAGTTTGTAGGATATCCTAAACATTCGATGGGATATCTATTCTACCACACTGAGAAACAGAAGGTGTTTGTTGCTCGCTACGCCGTCTTCTTAGAGAAGGAATTTCTTGCAAAAGAAATTTGTGGGAGCACGGTAGAATTGGAAGAAATTCCAGAGGGACAAACTATAACTGAAGATTTGGTAGAACCACTAGATTCAGTAATACCCGACAAACCTCAGCCACTCCACAGAACTAGTAGGATTTCTCATCTGCCCAAGAGATACTACGGTTTTCTCATAGATGGGGATCGAGAGGATTGCATTTTGGAAGAAGATGATCCTACTAGTTTCAGGAAGGCCATTATCAGTAGGGACTCTGATAAATGGCTGGATGCTATGTGATCCGAAATGGAGTCTATGTACACCAATAAAGTGTGGACCTTGGAAATTGCTCCACCTGGGGTAAAACCCATTGGATGCAAATAGATCTACAAAATGAAATTTGGTGTAGATGGGCAGGTGGAAACCTATAAGGCTAGACTTGTTGCAAAAGGTTTTCGTCAAAGACCTGGTGTGGACAATGACAAAACCTTTTCTCCAGTGTCTATGCTCAAATCTATTCGGGTCCTACTTGCCATTAATGCCTTCCATAACTATGAGATCTGGCAGATGGATGTAAAACGGATTTTCTGCACGGAAGTTTAGAAGAATGCGTTTATATGGATCAGCCGGAAGGTTTTGTAGACAGTGGGAGCAGCGAGAAGGTGTGCAAGTTGCTTAAATCCATTTATGGATTAAAGTGGGCATCGCGGAGCTGGAACATCTATTTTGATGAAACAGTCAAAGGATTTGATTTCATCAAGAACAAGGATGAGCCTTGTATATATAAAAAGATTGTAGGCCGAACTGTCGTATTCCTAGTCTTATACGTGGACGACATTCTTTTGATAGGAAATGATATTCCAATACTACAATCGGTCAAGCTATTCTTATCACAAAGGTTCTCCATGAAGGACCTGGGTGATGCCTCGTACATTCTGGGGATTAAGATCTACAGAGATAGATCCAAGAGATTACTGGGACTTTCACAGTCCAGGTACATAGAGACCATACTAAAGAGATTTAGTATGAAAGATTCCAAGCACGGTAACATACCCGCATTGCACAGAATCACCCTCTCCAAAGAGATGTCCCCCAAGACCGATGAGGAGAGGGTTCGCATGAGCATTATACCCTACGCTTCGGAGGTAGGATCTATAATGTATGCGATGCTATATACCCAACCAGATGTAGCTTACGCGCTTAGCATGGTGAGCCAGTATCAGTCTAACCCAGATGAGAACCACTGGACAACTGTTAAGAACATTCTGAAGTACCTGAGAAGGACTAAAGAACTGTTCCTGATATTCGGTAATGGAGGCCTCCAGGTGGAGTCTTTTACCGATTCGAGCTTCCAAAGTGAAAAGGATTATAGCAAGTCTGTCTCGGGTTTTGTGTTTACCCTCAACGGAGGGGCGATCTGTTGGAAGAGTTCCAAACAGGACATCGTCGCAGACTCGACGATAGTGGTTGAATACATTGCTGCCAACGATGCCGCAAAAGAAGCTGTCTGGATTAAGAAGTTCATTACTGAACTACATGTGATTCCATCCATTGTTAACCCAATACCTGTGTATTGCGACAACAATGGAGCTATTGATTTAGCAAGGGAACCATGGTCCCATAAGAAATCCAGGCACATCTTGAGGCGGTATCACTTGATCACGGAGATCATTGATCGCCGGGAGATCGAGGTACGGAGAGTGGACACAAAAGACAACACCGTGGATCCATTCACCAAGGCCCTTTCTCAAGCACAGTTCGAGAGACTTTTTAAGATGTTGGGTATTCGATACGCCGACAACTGGCCCTAGAGCAGACATTGGGTACTTGTTACGCCGATAAATATGGCCTTAGTGCAAGTTGGAGATTGTTGGATATGTATGCCCTAGAGGCCATTATTGTATATGTATGCATTTGGATACTTGGACATATATATATGTACAGGACAGTCTTGCTCGATATGATATTATGCTATCTGGTTTGTTTTTATCTTAACATGTGTATGTTTTACTTGCCATTACATATATTTTGTACATGTTGATAAGGCCCGTAGGATCATTGCTAGACTACCCGCGTTATGATGGCGATCATACTTGTGGGAGCTGGGCAGTCGGTACGCACATCCTTAAATGGTCCCTAGTCATGGGAGTATAGAGACCGGGCATCGATATTCCGGAGTAGACTAGTGTATACGTTTCTAAACCCCGACGAGGGGCGATGGTATGGTCCCGCAACCATTGGTCTTTCACACCTAAGATCGTATACAGGTGCTCACTGGAGGTGAGTACACCGGAAGGACTCGCCGAGAACTTCCAGATGGTACTATACCTATTGTCATGTGGAAGTTCTCTGGTGACATGAGTACAGGTTAGTCTATAAACCTGATATCGGCATTTATCTCATGTGAGTTCCCACTGTGCTTTGATCACTACCCTACCACGGCTCTACTGAGGCGTGCAAACAGGTTTTGGTTGGGTACAGTCCTGAGACACATGGAGGCAGTGAGCGATTGTTGGGAATTCATCTCTCCCGGTATAGGTGGTCGATATCGCACTGTGTTCGATTGGTCAGGACTATAAGACCTTGGCCAAGGAAGTTGGTATTTACTGATAGGCTGATCAGTAATTTCCTGAATTGGTCCTGAGCCGCATCAGTATGAATTACCGGGTTATTAGGGTCTGACATTTACCACCCCCGGGACCCGGTATGCGATACTCTCAGACAAAGAGACGGGACTGTACGGAGATTGTCACAAATAGGCTCTATAGGGATCCGGATGAGTTTGCTTGTCGGCCTTCCTTTTTGACAGGTACCCGGGTAGCCGTTACGTACAGCTAGTGCCGCTGACGTGCTTGTGGTTATAGATTTATCCAGTAACTCACTGTCGGCGTACTATCGAGTCTTTAGAATCCCACACAGAGGGTTTCCCTAGTTCAGGTGAAATGATGTAGTAGCCGTATTGGATACGTGCAGGGTCCCGATCGATTGATGTATTTTATACTCGGACTTTCAATCGGACAGTTGGTAATACTAGCCGGCTCGGGTTTGAGCCGGATTATTAAATCAGGTATTGATTTGATAATTTACATATACGTATTTCGATATATATATTCTAGTATTATGTTCTTTGTGTTATTCTATCTCTTTGGGCATTCGTGTTTTTATCTGAATGCAGGTATGTATATACAGCAGACTGTAATCTGTATTTCATTATAGATTACCTTCTAGAAGGTGGATACCTCATCTTGGAATTTTCCATTTATTGATGAATGGAAATGAGGTGGAAATTGGAGAAGAGGGAGGAATGGTGAGAGCCATGACTTCAATAGTTGAAAAATGAATTATTTATTCATTTGGATCAACTATTGAAGTATGGTTGCTAGTTTTTTATTATGAAAATTGATACACAAAACCATTTGTTTTTTATTTACTCTCACATGCATGCTTCATTATTCTTGAGCTCCCATTTTTGCTTCACCCTCCCCCGTCCTCTTAGTTTTCCTCCACCTTCATCATCTACCTCATTACTACCCTCTCATGAGTTGAGAAACAAGTGAAGAGGCAAGATAGAGATAGTGGAACACATAGAACTCCACACTACATCCTAGACAACTTGGATTAGCAACATGTTTCCCCCAATTAGAGCAAAACTCTGTTCAAATTTTGAAATTTGAAATGAAGCAGCGCTTCATAAAAGCGCTAGCACAAGGAGCGCCAGCGCTGAGAGTCAAAAACTCTGAGGCAGCGCTCACGTGAAAAGCACGAGAGTGCTCGCGCCAAGAGCGCCAACACTAAGAGTCAAAGACTCTGAGGAAGCGCTCGGGTACAAAGCACGAGTGCACTCGCGCCAGGAGCGCCAGCGCTAAGAGTCAAAGACTCTGAGGTAGTGCTCACGTGCAAAGCACGAGAGCGCTAACACCGGCGCTAAGAGTCAAAGACTCTGAGGCAGCGCTCACATGCAAAGCACGAGAGCGCTAGCGCCAAGTGCGCCGGCGCTAAGAGTCAAAGACTCTGAGGCAGCGCTCACGTGCAAAGCACAAGAGTGCTCGCGCCAAGTGCGCTAGCGCTAAGAGTCAAAGACTCCGAAGCAGAGCTCACGTGTAAGGCACGAGAGCGCCAAGCGCTAGAACTAAATGTTCTCCACCGTTGGATCAAAGATCCAACGAAGATGATAAATCTTCAAATTACCAGAATAAAATTCTGTTGAGGGAATACACCTCAAATCTTTCCAAACAGGAAAGATTGTGCTCTGTAAATCAGAGCACCGTTGGATCAAAGATCCAATGGCGATTAAAAATCACCAAGATACAGAACAATCTCTGTAGGGGAAAATAATTTCCCAATCTTGTTAAGTAACAAGAAAGATGTCTTCTGTAAAACAGAAGCCTTAGGATCAAAGATCCAACGGTGGGAAATATCTCCGAATCAATTAGAGAAAAGATCTCCTTAACTGATTCAACAAATCAGCCTCCACTATATAAAGGCCCCAAGACTTCAAGTTTCATAGAGAAGAAACTCCCCATAAGTTTCATAGAGAAGAAACTCCCCATAAGTTTCATAAAAAGAAAAGAAAAAGAGAAAAGCAGCTTCTGAAAAGAAGAATTTCTTCAAGGTATATAAAACAGAGAGATCAAAGTATCTCATCAAAAAAGAAGAACTTAGTTCTTTTTATAGATCATAGATCTACAAAGACAGAAGTCTTTCATAAGAGTAGGAGAGATTGGAGCATCTCATCATAAAAAAGGAGGGAGAAGAACTTAGTTCTCTTTAGATCACAGATCTATAAGACAAAGATAAAGTCTTTCACAAAAATAGAAGAGATCATAGCATCTCCTATTAAAATAAGAACTTAGTTCTTAGATCCACGAGACAAAGTCTCTTATAAACGAGAACTTAATTCTCAGAGCACAGAATTGATAAAGAGCTCTTTGTACTCATTGGCTAGCGCTCGGCGTCAAGCACGCCACGTTCTCCTTACGTGGGCGCTACTTAATAAAAAGCGCTCTGCACTCTTTGGCTGGCGTTCAGCGCCAAGAGCGCCATGTGCTCCTCACGTGTGTGCCATTTTCATAAGAAGCACTTTAGCGCTCCAAGTCTGACACTCAGCACCAAGCGCGCCACGTGCTCCTCACGTGTGCGCTATTTCATAAGAAGTGCCTTAGCGCTCCAAGTCTGGCGTTCAGCATAAAGCACACCACATGCTCCTCACGTGTGCGCCATTTTCATAAGAAGTGCCTCAGTGCTCCAAGTCTGGCGCTCAACGTCAAGTGCTCTGTACATAAAGGCTCTGGACATAAAGCGCTCTGCGCTATAAAGAGTGTTCAACACTCAATAAAAGACAAAACAAAAAGGGGTGTCAGAACCCAAATTAATGCTCAGCATTATTGAACAAAAGAGACTAAGCCCAAACAAATGTTCAACACCCAAACAAATGTTCAACATCAAAACAAATGTTCAACGGTTTAATCAGAACTAAATAGGCTGAGCCCAAGTTGTCCACAAGTCCCTAGCTCGGACCAGCTGAGCACATGTGCTCACAATTGGTCTTGGTCCCAAGTCTGACTACGGATCTCCCAACCAACCTTGGTTCAAGGGTACATCTCTTCATTTCTCTGATATGTGTCGTTGTAATTCTTCAACGTCTTCAGAGAGGTGATGGGTCCCGACAACCAAACACTCCATGGACTATGATGTCCTTAAACTCATGGACCGCAACGTCCCTAAACTAAACTCTATAGACTATGACGTCTTTAAACTATTGACTATGATGTTCTTAAACTTTACAGACTATGATGTCCTTAAACTTATGGACCGCAACGTCCCTAAACTAAAACGATAGAGCCCAAATGCTCTGTCATCAGATCTAAATGATCCTGAAATACCGTTGAGTAGATCTTAGTCTAAAATAAGACTAACGTATTCTCAACAAACGTTAGAGTTGATCTTAGTCTAAAACAAGACTAACGGTCCTTAAACCAACCCAAACCCAAATCTAAGAAAATACGGATTTGGACTAATCCACGCCCTACGGGCGACAACATAAATTAGTCTCCGTATACAATCCACGAGCAACCAAAAATAAAACAAACACACACGACACGAAGTGACCATCTGGTGAAGGAGAAAATTGCTATCGCGATACGGTAGCGTAATTAACTGCAGGGGCTTGCGCCTGCAGGGAAGAGCGTCCCCACAATCAAAAACCCCTCACAATGTGGAGGAATCTGACTAAGTCTACTACATCGGCCGCATCTGTCTAAACCTCCGATATACGGTGCCATAAATCAACTTGGAATCTTCGGAGAGGTGGACGGATAAAACTAAATAGTATCTACCCCCAAATTCAGGCAAGACGACCTACACAGTTTTGTCTCTGTTTTCGGCGGCGAACAGATTCTGGCATGCCCGGTGGGACCTTTTCCTCTTTCCACTCCACACTTCGTGTGTCATGTTCGTGAACGAATCGCGGTTTAATATGGTTGCCCTTGGATTTAAGGTACTAAGATTTGGTGTCTTGCTCCCGTGCAGAGAAAATGGCTTCCAACTGCACTAGCTGCAACAACTCCCACTCCGTCCTCGCCGGAGGAGTGACTTATGGGCCCCAAGCGGCCTCCATCTTCGCCATGCCAGTGGAATAGGTGACTCAGACCACCACTGGACTATTCTTCGGGACCATGCTCCCACCAATGAGCTTCAACGTCCCAGTGCCATCGCAAAAAGCTCCAAAGAAGTCGGTCTTTGATCGGCTTGCAACTACCGTGGCCCCTCTAAACGGGTCGCCCAAATCCAACTTCTCGATCTTTAGCAGACTGGGCCAAAGCTCCAATGAGCCCATGAAAAAGCCTGCAATACCTGATGGGGTTATCCCGAAACGGATAGCCATCCCTGCTCCAGTAAATGAAGTCATCAAAGAGACTTCTCCTACTAAGGGATCGGTCTTTGCAAGACTGTCCGTTCTAACTCCCGCTTTAGGCGAAGTCACCATGGCTGCCTCTCCTGCCCAAAAGTCAGTCTTCGACAGGTTGAACGTTTCTTCTCAGTGGATGTCAGTCTTTGATAGGATGGCACCAACAGCAACCCTTCACCAGAACAAAGGGCATGATGAAGCCACCCCCATAACTGAGCCGATACCATCTGCAAGACATGCTCGACGTCGCCACTGGCGCCGAGTGAGGAAAGCCGGGGGCAGTTCCCCTTCTGGATTGACTCCACCAGCTCCGATGGTAGAAATCGACGCTGCTGTTCCAACTGGGAATAGCTTTGAACCACTTAGGAGGGTGCGCAAAAACTCTCCAACTGCTATGTTGAAAAGATCTCCTCCACCTGTGGAGAACGCTACAAAGGAAAAGCTAGAGCAGCCCCCTCAGCGGCTGTCATCCAAAATTCACAGGATCTGGTGAAGAGTCCAAGACTCTTTAATTAACAAAGACTACTCCCGCCAACCAAAGAAAATGAAGGTTCGACAAGAGAAGGACTATCCTGTCATACCACAGAAGGTATCATCTACTTGGGTGCCCACTGCAATGGCCCCCTCGACTTCGACCGCCTACAAAAGAAGAAGACCGGAGAAAATCCCCATGTCCACGACAAAGCTCAAAGGCACTGAATCTAAACGCCCCAAGTCTGCAGGCATGGTGGTGCACACCATTTACATGGCTTCCGAGAAAGAGGATAGCCGAATCTCCACAGGCCATCGACCACTCATGCGGTCAGTAACTAAGGCGCAGAAGCAACAACAACAAAAGCTCCAAGAGATGCTGACAGCTATGGCCGCACTCACTGGGCCAAAAGAAAGCCCGGAAATATCGTCGGAACAGCGTCAGGAACAGGAAACTGATGCCGAATTCCTCCGGAAAATGCTCGAGAGGAAAGACAAAGAGGCCGCGGAACAAGCGGCCAACATAAAATAAATGGCGCTTTTATTCCAAGATATGGTCGGAATGATGATACAGCTGGATCTTCCAGCTGAAGACCCTCTGATTATCCTTGAAGACGACAGAGGGGAACATCAAACCCTCTTTCTGCTCTATCAGCAGCCAAGAAAGAGACCATCTTCAAAGCCGCTCTTGACGACTTTATAGCTCAACAGGTATGAGCTCATCAGGCGAGCGAAGCGGCTGGCCAAATCGTCAAGACTGGACGACCCTATCCGGGTTGGTACAATAAAATAAAGTACCCGCCGAGATACACAATCCCTAAGTTCCATGTGTATAAAGGGACGGGTAATCCACACCAGCACGTTGCTCAATTCAGAGCCCTGTGCGGTAATACTGGAGGTGACGACAAACTGCTGTTTCGCCAGTTTGTTGGCAGCTTGTCGAAGACGGCGTTTGAATGGTACTCTGAGCTCCCGAATGACTCCGTTAAGACATTTGCAGAAATGGAGCTACTGTTCACAAAAAGGTTCGCAAGCGCCAATGAACACACCCCAATCACGGCATTAATCAATGGCAGGGTGAAGCTGGGAGAAACATGGGTTCAGTATGCAATCCGGTGGCGGAACCTATGGTCGAAATGCGAACAACGCATTGAAGAAGCTCCTGCAGTAGGCATGTTCGTGGGTACCCTCGATCCGCAGGCGACCATATCCTAGTTCATGATGTTTTTCAAGCCGACTACCTTCCAGGCCTTGATTGACAAGCTGGCCCAAATAGATCAGATGGCCATAGACCGTCTTCCTCGAAACTGGAGCCTCAAAATGAAAAGGGGAAAGGGAAAGCGGCCTTCGTCGCCAATGCTCAACAGCAGCCCAGTGGTCCAAAATCAGCTGATCGCCAAAAAGATAGACAGCGATTCTTCAATGAGAAGCTAAAACGCCCTTATTCGTTTCACCGGGATAAAACAAGGAGATTGTTCGAGCTGGCGGTGCGCAACAGGCTCATCAATCTGCCAGATCCTGTTAGTTATATGTATGCCCTAGAGGACATTGTTGTACATATGATGTATATTATAGTGGATGCTTGGACATATATAGAGAGGACTTTCTTGCTCGTCATGATAGTATGTTATCTGGTTGCTCTTTATCTTAACATGTTCACTTGTATCGAAATACTGTCTTGTAATTACATGTTGATAAAGCCCTTAGGATGACTACTTGACTACTGGGACTATGATGAAGATCATACTAGTGGGGCCAGGGTAGTCTACAAGTACATCCTATAATTGTTCCTAGTCGAGAGTGTATCGAGACAGGGCATCGATACTCCAGAATAGACTAGCGTATACGTATCTTAACCCATATGATGAGCGATGGATGATCCCACAGCCATTGGTGTTTGACATCAAGGATAGTACATGGATGCTCAGTGGAGACTGGGTATACTGAACGGACTCGCCAAGAACTCCTTGTTGGTATTATACCTATCGTCAGATAGCGGTTCTCTGGTGACACTGGTACAGGTTAGTCTGTAGACCCAAGATCGTCATAAAGTCTTGTGTGATTCCCACTATGCTTTGATTTCCACATTACCACGTTCAAGAGGACATGCAAAATGGTGGCTTTTGGGTACAGTCCCGAATCACATGGAGGCAATGAGCGATAGGAGGGATTTTGTCTCTCCCGGTATTGGGGGTTGATGTTGCGCTGTGCTCGATTGGCCATAACTGGAAATCCCTGGCCAGGGTTGCTGAGATTTACTGGTAAGTGTTATCAGTAGTTTCTCAAAATGTTATGGACCTCGCATCGGCACGACTTATCGGTTACTGGGGTCTGACATTTACCACCCCTAGACTAGATATGCGACATATCAGACGAAGAGACCGGACTGTACAATAGTGTTACTGATTGGATTTACAGGAGTTAGAGTAGACTTGCTTATTGATCTTCTGATCACTTAATACCTGGGTAGCCGTTACGTTTAGCTGACCGCTTGCGGCTTGTTGGTGTTTGATGTGATCATCAACTACTGCCTGCGTATTGATGAGTCTTTAGAGTCCTACACAGAGGTTTCCAGGCTCAGGCAAAATGGAGTAGGAGCACATATGTGATATGTGCGGGATCGAAATTGATACGCGTATGTGATACCGTATTCTATTATCGCGATATGTGATATCGGCCGGTTATATGTGATATAGCCGGGTTATCGGATCAAGTGTTGATTCGATGAAATAATATATAATATATATGTATGTGTGTGTGTGTGTGTGTATTATATGCTCACTTAATATTTATTATTCTCACTTATGATGCATTTAACATATATGTGATATATGTTTACTGTATCGTTTTCTTTTGTTACATGAATATTATATATGTGATATATAATATTGTGACATGCTAGGTTACACATGCAACATGTATGTATGAAACTCATACCATGCTAGGGTTTATGTTAGGCTTTCATTTATCATTAAGTAATTACAAATTAGTGGATTTAATCAAAGCTAGAAGCTTGTAGAAGCTTGTAGATAAGCTTTGACTTAGTCCACTCTTTTGTTTCTACTTAAGATATTTTGTGACCTAACCATTAACCCTTACCATGGTTAATTCTCTATATAGGTTAGTGTATGGATGATATACTCACCCTAGAGTTGCATTTGAACCATGATAGATATTTTCATCACTTGAGATATTTCCTTCTTCTTCTTCTTCCTTATCTCATTTTTGCTCTCTTGACTTTGAGATCAAGAAGAAATATAGTGAGAAATTAAATACTAAAGTAAGCTAAATTCCTATCATCCTCTTCTATTTTAGCCATATAGATTAGTATGTTTGCTTCACTAATTCCGTATTAGTGAAGAGATGGCTTGAGTCCGTGTTTTCTCGACGTAGATCGTCACATACTTTGAAGACTTCAAGCAAGGATGCATCATACATCTTGTGGAGCCTCTTAAGAGTTAGGGAGCTCGTTGATCGCAGCGAAGGGACCACTACTCAGAGCTTGTGAAGTGAAGGAGCGGACTACAAAGGTTGTAATCCCTAAACACTTAGTTGCAAAGTTGTTTACATCAAGTTTACGTATGATTCTCTAGTTTAAAGATCTTATTTAGAGTTATTAAGCATGGCAAAAATTTTATTTGGCATGGACGATACCACCCAAAATCTTGTTGTCGTGCATAGTAACCCTACAATGGTATCAGAGCCAAGCTAGAGTATTAGGCGTTGTCTAGACGAAGTTAGAAGTCCGATCGAACTCCGAAAACCCTAATTTTCCCACTTTCTGGAAATTTTTCAAAAAGTTGAAATTTTTCATGTTTAAAATATTCAGAAAATCATGCAGGTAATTTTATGGACACACCTGAAGAACGAAACCCTAACTCGTCTAAGTGACCACGGATCCGCGGCCAAAACATGGTTTTGGCGGTGGATCCGCGCCGCCACTTGAGAGGCTTGGGTCGGGTCTTCAGCTGTAGGTCCATAGGAATTGTGGTCTGTGTCTGGTTAACTTTAACAGTGCTCAAGTGGTGAGCTCTTTGGGAAATTTTGGGAATTCGTTGAATCGATCGATTTGTCTAATTTCGCCTAGCAATCTGTGATTGTGATACAATATGTGGAATTCATATAGTATGGTATGAAATCCGTAATATGTGATATTTCGGGTTTATGATGTCTAAAGAGATTATGGATTCTAAATTTTGTAGTTTTTCATTTTCTTTTCTGCGACCGTAAGTGTAATATGTGGTGTATCGCCGGTTTCGGTGCTATATGTCAACGACAATTAGGATACGTATATTTACTTACGTTGATGACATGTGATATTATGTGTTGCTGTGTTATGTTGTATTGGATTGTCGTGTTTTGAATAGCCGGGGGTTTTATATGAGATGGGAGTTTTTATTTTTCGTTCATGTAAAATTCATTATATGTAATATTCTTTTATCGGGGCACTTTCGGGTTGAGGATGATGTCACCGTTGTTGTATATTATTTACTTGTCCGCATTAGAATAGACCAAAGGTGGGGAGCACAAGTAACCGGGTTCTAGGATCCAGTGGGAGGCCATCTCAAGGAGTTGAGACCGGGACTCCTAACCCTAGAACTGGCAGGGTTACTTGCCACTCTCGTAGGGGTCTAGGGATGTGGGTTTGGCTATTCATTGCGATCGTGGAATCCGTGTTTTATACAAGCTCAAAATAAAACACGGAAATCCTAGTATATCCAATATTTCATATTTTATCTTTTGCTACAATGTTCTATAATGAGATCATATTACTGCCTAAAACGAATGTTTTATTATTATATATGAGATATATAATAGACGTTGCTTATGTTTTGCACCCGCGCTAGTCCCGTCCCGGTATGCCGTTAGTTAAGTAACCTAACGGTGAATAACGGAACTTTGTGGCGAATGCGGATGGCATAAGCGTACGTTATATTTTCGTTTCATCTGTGATGCTTAGGAAGCTTAAATGATGGGAAATCATTAATGAGATTAATGAAAAGCGAAGAAACCTAAAAAATGTTGCAGAATCAAATTTTCAAAAGGGTGGCTCTAGTTTTTGCTTTGCATAGCGGTATTCCTTGTAAAATATCCAGCACCTTATTCGATAAGAAAAGAGCCGAGATCCCTTCACCGGGAGTGACCTCTTTAGCAAAACTAGCAGATACTACAACTCACTCGGTTTTGTTTTTAATTGCTTCTATAGTTCTTGCTTTGCATAGTGATATTTGTGAAATATCCTGCACCTTATTCGATAAGAAAAGAGCCGAGATCCCTTCACCGGGAGTGACCTCTTTAGCAAAACTAGTAAAAGCCTCAAAAACACTCCTTTTCAAAATCACTTGTTTCTAAAACGATATCAAGTTCATTACGCTCATGGTTTTCATAAAAACCTGCGTATCCCTCCGTCATTTCAGATAAGTGTTATTTAGTATTCGTGCTACGGTAGTTTGGCATGCGTCAAGACGTAGTGTACGGTAGCTGATTAGTACTTATCTGTAGCATGAGATGTGATTGGATTAGGGTATTCGTACGGCGTTGTTTGGCATGCGTCAAAGGTCGTACCGGTGGGTTTAATTCAATCAGGAAATGCACGGGTTGAACTTGACTAGCGGACTATGGATTGTTTGGCATGCGTCAAGGTCATAGCACGCTACGGGTAAAAGAAATATCGGGAATTTCAAGTGTTGAGGTTTGCAATGAGATTGCATACCCTCTATGAGATAGTTGGATCCTGATATCCACTGCGAGTAAGAGTTACTCCTGGGAAAGTTTTGCACTTTACAATTAACTAACCCATTAGGTGTCAAGAAAGGTGTTAATGGGGTTGCCCCTAAGGAAAAACGAGGTTTATCTTAATTAGGTCCGTGCGAGAGCACGGGGAACCTCTCTCAAAGTACCGGCACTGGTCGGCTGAACGGTTAGCAAAGTAATAGACTGTAATTAATCCCAGCTAGTCTTTCCTTTTTAGGGTTTTTTGAAGGAAGATTTGATTAAAATAGTGGGAGCCATCCTGATTAGATAAGATAATAACCAATCTAATCTTATAAGAGCATACGCTAAAGTGTTTCTTTCTCTCTCTCTCCAGTTAGCGACCATGTCAGGCTTTAATCAAGATAATAATATTGATGTATTGACCGAACCCACTTATTATACTAAGCAGGGAAACGTTGGTTCCGTTTTTTCTTATAATTATTATAAGACTGAACAGGAAATAGGGAAATATCCGGATTCACACGCCGCCCAAACGAAGAATAAGCATAATGATGCATCTTCTACGGGTGTGTTTGTTATCGAGAACTGTTTTTCAGTTCACTCTATGTCCTGCGTATTAGATACCGGATCAGGATCCCACATATGTAATATGTTGCATGGGATAAAAAAAGGTAGAGAACTGGGAGAGGGTGATCATTCCGTAAGAGTAGGGAATGATGCCAATGTTGCAGCCAAAGCAGTTAGCAAAAATTACCTTGTGTTGCCAAATGGTAATACATTGATTCTGAATGAATGCTATTATATTCCGACCCTGATATGAAATCTTATATCAGTTTCTTTATTGAGTAAAGAAAGATATAATTTTTAGTACAGGATAATGTTATGAACATCTTTCTGAATCAAAAGTTGATTGGATCAGGCTCGTTAACTAATGGCATATACGTTCTCAATCAAACTACAGTACTTAATGTACAAAACACATACAAGAGGAAAAGTTCAGAAATAAACGAATCCTTCTTGTGGCATTGTAGACTAGGTCATATCAATGCGACATGACTAGCTAAGTTACATAAAGATGGATATTTGAAACCGTTCGAATTTTCATCTTATAACGCTTGCCAGTCATGTCTTAAAGGTAAAATGACCAAAACTCTGTTTAGTGGACACAGAGAAAGAGTTACTGAACTCTTGGAACTGATACATAGTGATGTATGTGGTCCCATGTCTACACATGCCAGAAATAGTTCCCCATACTTCATTACATTCACTGACGATCTCCAAGATACGGACATGTGTTCCTGTTGAAACACAAGTCTGAAGATTTTGAGAAATTCAAAGAATATAAGCATGAAGCAGAGAACCAAACGGGCAAAAGTATTAAGATCCTTCGATCAGATCGAGGAGGAGAATACTTGAGCAATGAGTTCCATGACTATCTAAAAGAGAATGGGATTCCCTCTCAGCTTATTCCTCCCTATACACCACAGCACAACAGTGTATCAGAATGGAGAAATCGCACCCTATTAGATATGGTGCGCTCTATGATGAGCACTGTTAAGTTACCTATTTCCTTTTGGGGATATGCACTGGAGACAGCTGCAGACCTATTGAATATGGTTCCCACCAAATCTGTGCCTACCACTCCATATGAGATATGGAAAGGAAAGAGACCATATCTCAATTATGTTAAAATATGGGGTTGTCCGGCATATGTGAAAACACAAAATCCGTACAAGCTCGATGCAAGGTCAGTTCTGTGCAAGTTTATTAGATATCCCAAGCATTCGCAAGGGTATATCTTCTACCACTCCGAGGAAAAAAGTGTTTGTTTCTCGACATGCCACCTTCTTAGAAAAGGGTAGTGGCAATGAGGTAGAACTGGAAGAAGTTCTAGCAGCACAGGCTACAACTGACGATTTAGTGGAACCAAAGGATTCGATAGCTCCCAACGAACCCCAGCCTCTCCGCCGATCTAGTAGGGTTCCTCATCTACATGAGAGATACTACGGTTTTCTCATTGACGGTGGGAGTGAGGATTGCATCATGGAAGATGATGACCCGACTAGCTTCGAGCAGGGTATCACGAGTGGAGACTCTGTGAAATGGCTGGATGCAATGCGATCTGAGATGGAATCCATGTACACCAACAAAGTATGGACTTTGGAAGTTGCTCCTGAAGGGGTAAAACCCATTGGGAGCAAATGGATCTTTAAGAAGAAACTTGGTGTAGATGGAAAAGTTGAGACTTTCAAAGCTAGACTTGTTGCAAAGGGTTTTTGTCAACAACCAGGTGTGGATTATGACAAAACCTTTTCTTCAGTGGCTATGCTTAAGTCCATCCGGATCCTACTTTCCATTGCTACATACCATGACTACGAAATCTGGCAGATGGATGTTAAGGCTGCCTTTCTAAATGGTGATTTAGAAGAGTGCGTGTACATGACTCGGCCAGAGGACTTCATAGACAGTGGGAGCAGCGGAAAAGTGTGCAAGATGCTTAAATACATCTACGGGTTAAAGCAAGTATCGCGGAGTTGGAACATCTGCTTTAATGTGGTAGTCAAAGAGTTTGACTTCATCAAGAACGTAGATGAACCTTGTATATACAAGAAGGTGGCAGAGAGTAAGGTTGTCTTCCTCGTATTGTACGTGGATGACATACTCTTGATAGGAAATGATGTTCCTATGCTTCACTCGGTCAAGCTCTTCTTATCATAAAGATTTTCAATGAAAGATCTAGGTGATGCCTCCTGCATTTTGGGGATTAAGATCTATAGAGATAGATCTAAAAGGATACTGGGATTGTCCCAACCCAGGTACATTGACACCATACTAAAGAGATTTAGTATGGAAGAATCCAAGCGTGGGAATTTACCCACGATCTCAGGACACACTCTCTCCAAAGAGATGTCTCCCAAGACTAATTTGGAGAGAGCTCGCATGCAAGGGATACCCTATGCTTTGGCAGTAGGCTCTATCATGTACGCGATATTATGTACCAGACCCGATGTAGCATACTCACTAAGTGTAGTGAGTAGGTATCAAGCAGATCTAGGAGAGAGTCACTGGATAGCTATGAAAAACATTCTCAATTACTTGAGAAGGGCTAAAGAGATATTCTTGGTGTATGGTAATGGAGAACTCCAAGTGGAGTCCTTTACCGATTCGAGCTTCCAGAGTGATAAGAACGACTCTAAGTCGGTCTCGGGATTTGTCTTTACCCTCAATGGAGGGGTTTTGTGTTGGAAGAGTTCCAAACAGGAAACCGTTGCAGATTCGACGATGGAGGCTGAATACATCGCTGCCAACGATGCTGCCAAAGAGGTTGTCTAGATAAAGAAGTTCATTACAGAACTTAGAGTGGTTCCGTCCATCGAGCATCCAATACCTTTGTATTGCAATAAAAATGGAGTTGTGGCTTTGGCCAAGGATCCCAGGACCCATCAGCGATCCAGGCATATTCTGAGGCGGTATCACCTGATCCGGGAGATTGTTGATCGCCGGGAGATCGAGGTCAGGAGAGTAGACACGAAGGATAACACTGCGAATCCATTCACGAAGGCCATTCCCTAGATACAGTTTGAGAGATACTTTGGGATGTTGGGTATGAGATACTACAACAGCTGGCCTTAGTGTAAGTAGGAGATTGCTAGTTATATGTATGCCCTAGAGGCCATTGTTGTACATATGATGTATATTATAGTAGATGCTTGGACATATATAGAGAGGACTTTCTTGCTCGTCATGATAGTATGCTATCCGGTTGCTCTTTATCTTAACATGTTCACTTGTATCGGAATACTGTCTTGTAATTACATGTTGATAAAGCCCTTAGGATGACTACTTGACTACTGGGACTATGATGAAGATCATACTAGTGGGGCCATGGTAGTCTACAAGTACATCCTATAATTGTTCCTAGTCGAGGGTGTATCGAGACAGGGCATCGATGCTCCAGAGTAGACTAGCATATACGTATCTTGACCCATATGATCAGCGATGGATGATCCCACAGCCATTGGTGTTTGACATCAAGGATAGTACACGGGTGCTCAGTGGAGACTGGGTACACTGAACGGACTCGCCGAGAACTCCTTGTTGGTATTATACATATCGTCAGATAGCGGTTCTCTGGTGACACTGGTACAGGTTAGTCTGTAGACCCAAGATCGTCATAGAGTCTTATGTGATTCCCACTGTGCTTTGATTTCCACATTACCACGTTCAAGAGGACGTGCAAAACGGTGGGTTTTGGGTACAGTCCCGAATCACATGGAGGCAATGAGCGATAGGAGGGATTTCGTCTCTCCCGGTATTGGGGGTTGATGTTGCGCTGTGCTCGATTGGCCATAACTAGAAATCCCTGGTCAGGGTTGCTGAGAGTTACTGCTAAGTGTTATTAGTAGTTTCTTGAAATGTTATGGACCTCACATCGGCACGACTTATCGGTTACTGTGGTCTGACGTTTACCACCCCTAGACTAGGTATGCGACATATCAGATGAAGAGACCGGACTGTACGGTAGTGTTACTGATTGGATTTACAGGAGTTAGAGCAGACTTGCTTATTGATCTTCTGATCGCTCAATACTCGGATGGCCGTTACGTTTAGCTGACTGCTTGCGGCTTGTTGGTGTTTGATGTGATCATCACCTACTGCCGGCGTATTGACGAGTCTTTAGAATCCTACATAGAGGTTTCCAGGCTCAGGCAAAATGGAGTAGGAGCACATATGTGATATGTACGGGATCGAGATTGATACGCGTATGTGATACCGTATTCTATTCTCACGATATGTGATATCGGCCGGTTATATGTGATATAACCGGGTTATCGGATCAAGTGTTGATTCGATGAAATAATATATAATATATATGTATGTATTGTAGGTTTACTAGGCACTCTGACAAGGGTCTATAAGGCATCAACCATGCCCGATTTAAAATTTAGACGTGCCGAACAACCCAAAGCGAGGATCTTTGCTATATTATTAGGGTTTAACATGCAAGTAAATATCTTTACAACTAAGAGTGAGAGATTACAACCTTTGTAGTCCGCTCCTTCGCTTCATAAGCTCCGATTAGTAGTCCCTTCGCCACGATCCATGATCTCCTGGACTCAAGAGAAGCTCCACAACCCGAATGATCCATGCTAGCTTGAAGTCTTCCTTTTCAAAGATGATCTACCTTGAAGTTTCTTTAACTCAAGCTCTCACTCGCTAATGAAGTGAACACCCTAATCTTAATTAGCTAGATTAGATGAGGATGATGAGGCAGGAATTTGGCTCTCATTTGTTTTCATAATCTCACACTAAATCATCACAAAAGAAAAACCTAGAAAGCTTTTTAGAGCTCAAGGAAGAAGAAGAAGAATGAATTCCCTTTTGTGATGAATAATGAAATTGTGATGATCATTACAAATGCAACCATGGTTGATAATAGAAAGGGCTAACCATTGTAGAGAGTTAACTAGGGTTAAGGATTTGGGTTGGGTTTACAAATATCTCACAACATATCAACACATAATATCTTTGCAAGAAACAAAAAGAAAAGCTTCTAGAAGCTTCATGAAAGAACTAACCCAAATCAAACCCAAACCATGTTTAATCTCCACTAATCATGTTGCATTAGTAATTATAACATGTTACAATATTATATATTACATATATAATATATTTTTGTAACAAAAGAAAATAATACAATTAACATATATCGCATATATATCAATGTATTATCCGGTGAGAAACTGAATTAATAAAGCGAGCCAATATTAGATAATGTAATGTAATATATCACATATATAATTATACATCAAATTATCGAATCAACACTTGATCCGACAATCCGGCTATATCGAATATAACCGACTAATATATCGATGTACCGATTCATCGAATCAACACTTGATCCGATGACCCGGCTGATATCAAATATCGCCGGCCGATATCATATATCGCGAGAATAGAATACGGTATCTCATATCGTATTATTCTCGATCATGCACATATCACATATGTGCTCCTACTCCGTTTTGCCTGAGTCAAGAAACCTCTGTGTAGGACTTTAAAGAATCGTCAATACGCCGGCAGTAGGTGATGATCATATCAAACACCTACAAGCTGCAAGCGGTCAGCTAAACGTAACAGCCACCCAGGTATTGATCGATCAGAAGATCAACAAGCAAGCATGTACATTCTTTTGTGAATCCAATCAGTAACACTCCCGTACAGTCCGGTCTCTTCGTCTGATATGTCGCATATCTAGTTTAGGGGTGGTATACGTCAGACCCCAGTAACCGATAAGTCGTGTCGATGTGAGGCTCATAACAGGTCGGGAACCTACTAATAACACTTACCAGTAGTACTCAATATCCGCCCTGGCCAAGGACTTCCAGTTATAGCCAATCGAACACAGCACAACATCAACTCCCTATACCGGGTGAGACGAAACCCCTCCTATCGCTCATTGCCTCCATGTGATTCGGGACTGTACCCAAAAGCCACCGTTTTGCACGCCCTCTTGGACGTGGTATGATGGAAATCAATGCACAGTGGGAATCACAAAGACTCTATGACGATCTCGGGTCTACAGACTACCCTGTACCAGTGTCACCAGAGAACTGCCATCTGACGTGAGGTATAATACCATCTGGGAGTTCTCGGCGAGTCCGTCCAGTGTATCCAGTCTCCACTGAGCACCCGTACACTATCTTTGATGTCAAACACGGATAGATATGGGATCATCCATTGCCCATCATATCGGTTAAGATGCGTATACGCTAGTCTACTCTGGTGTATCAATGCCCTGTCTCGACACACCCTCGACTAGGTTCAATTATAGGATGTACTCGTCGACTATCCTGGCCCCACTAGTATGATCTCATCATAGTCCCAGTAGTCGAGTACATATCCTATGGGCTTTATCAACATGTGAGAACAAGACAGTAAACTAATACAAGTCAATATGTTAAGATAAAGTGAAACCAAATAGCATACTATCATGACGAGCAAGAAAGCCCTCTCTATATATATCCAGGCATCCACTATAATATACATCATATGTACAACAATGGCCTCTAGGGCATATATATAACTAACATGTATGTGTGTGTGTGTGTGTGTGTGTGTGTGTATTATGCTCACTTAAATATTTATTATTCTTAATATATATGTGATATATGTTTATTGTATTGTTTTCTTTTGTTACATGAATATTATATATGTGATATATAATATTGTGACATGCTAGGTTACACATGCAACATGTATGTATAAGACTCATACCATACTGGGGTTTATGTTAGGGTTTCATTTATCATTAAGTAATTACAAATTAGTGGATTTAATCAAAACTAGAAGCTTGTAGAAGCTTCTAGATAAGATTTGACTTAATCCACTCTTTTGTTTCTACTTAAGATATTTTGTGACCTAACCATTAACCCTTACCATGGTTAATTCTCTACATGGGTTAGTGTATGGATGATATACTCACCCAAGGGTTTCATTTGAACCATGATAGATATTTTCATCACTTGAGATATTTTCTTCTTCTTCTTCTTCTTCCTCATCTCATTTTTGCTCTCTTGACTTTGAGATCAAGAAGAAATATAGTGAGAAATTAAATACTAAAGTGAGCTAAATTCCTACTTCATCATCCTCTTCTATATTAGCCATATAGATTAGTGTGTTTACTTCACTAATTCCTTATTAATGAAGAGATGGCTTGAGTCCGTGTTTTCTCGACGTAGATCGTCACAGACTTTGAAGACTTCAAGCAAGGATGCATCATACATCTTGTGGAGCCTCTCAAGAGTTAGGGAGCTCGTTGATCGCAGCGAAGGGACCACTACTCGGAGCTTGTGAAGTGAAGGAGTGGACTACAAAGGTTGTAATCCCTAAACACTTAGTTGTAAAGTTGTTTACATCAAGTTTACGTATAATTCTCTAGTTTAAAGATCGTGTTTAGTGTTATTAAGCATGGAAAATTTTTTATTTGGCATGGACGATGCCACCCGAAACCTTGCTGTCGTGCATAGTAACCCTACAGATCCAAGACGTCCACTGCAGTCGGGCGATGCCAACAATCCAAATTACTGCCTCTACCACCTAGCAGTAGGCCATCCAATCGTAGATTGCTTCATCTTCAAAGGCTGGATTGAGGACCAATACCAACAGGGCAAATTCGTGCTGTCTGAGAATTGAAAGGTAAGCCCGTCCTAGCCACACGCTCCTAAAAAGGTGGACACGCCGGGGGCATCGTGATCTTTTATAGAAGAAGCTTCATGGGAAGTCGCTCTTTCAGCCAAAACGAAAAGAATACTGAAAGAACTCCAAGCATGTCCGGCGATTAGGTGGAAGAGCCCGCTGAAACCCGAGATTATTGGAGGGATGCTGAAGCCGCGCCCAACGCTGAAAGTTGGTGAAGGTGGACAAAACGTTCAGGCCAACCCTCCAAAGTCTTTAAAGAAAAAGAAGAAGGCCAAAAAGCCCGTCCAACCTAAAGACAGCCATACAGGTCTGCAGAAATACATTGATGCACTGGAAGAATATAACCAGAAGGCTCGGATCCCAATCACGTTGGATGAATTCTTTAAGCATGTTCTTGAGAATGAAGCCGATGACGCTGATGAAGGAGACAATTCTTCAGAAGAGCCCGAGGATTACGTAGCAAGCTGCCACATGATCTCTCACTCATCAATAAATGGCAAAGAAGCTCCCAATGCAGAGAAACTGGGGGCAGATTCAGAACCGGAACCAAAATCCCTGGAGCCATCGGACGAATTGATTGACAGACTGCTGAGCGAAGCTCTTCAGAAAAGCAAATCTGACCAAGGGCATGAAACGGCCATATGTGAAAGGGCAAAACATCGGCGTCATGTTGAAGAAGCTCCGGTATTGAGAAGCCGTAGAGTGCCCAAACCAGATAGAACTACTTCTGCCGCCAGCAAAAGCAGGTTTAAGACAAGGAAGCAGGTCGCTAAAGCCCTGTCGATGGGAATGAAGTTGCCACCTTTCAAAGAAGACACTTCAGAAAATACGTTCCCTGATGAACTAGATGCACATCCAAACTACTGCTTATACCATCAGAGGATCACACACCCTATCGAGGAATGCATGGCCTTTAAAAATTAGTGGCAGGGATACGTTGCTCATCGACAGCATTTCAAGCGGATGAAGCGCAAAACTCGTCGAGAGCAAAAAAGCATGACAGAGGAGCGCAAAAGAACTGCCGGCGACTGTCACATGGTTAATCCCGGGGAATCGCAAGTCCTCACCTTTGGGAGAGATTCTGATGATGAAATAGCCCTTGGCCCTCTCTTCAAGGAATCTATCTCCGAAACAGAAGAAGTGAACACCTGTGAGAACATTCAGCTGCGTAATCGCACGTTACCTAAAAAGAATCTCGGACCCACAAGCAAGGGAGCGAACAAAAAAGATAAGGGGAAAGAAAAAGTCCCTGAAGATATCGCCCTCAATGACCGAGTCGTCAAAGAGCTGGCAGCCAAGAACCCACCAAAGAAAAACAAGGTGGATTACAACGTTCTGGCACACCTGAGAAAGATACCCTCGCAGCTAAGCATTCTCGATGCCCTTCTACTGTCTAAAGAGGCGTGAGATTCTCTGATCAAGGCACTACAAGAGCCCGACCAATTTCAAGCTTTCCTTGCCGAAGAAAATATGAAGGACGAGCTGAAAGAAGTGCACACAGCTGACATCACTTTCGGCGATGAAGATCTCCTCCTCGAAACGTGCGAGCATAACCGTCCCCTGTATGTCACCGGGTACTGCCATGACATCAAGATAGAGAAGATCTTACTCGACAATGGGACCTCTGTCAATCTCCTGAATGTCAGAGTGCTAAGAGAAATTTGCATGAGCATTCAGCACCTAGCTCGGGATAAAATTACCATCTCCGGTTTTGACTCCCAGTCATCACGGATGCTTGGGTCTGTAATACTGACGTTACGCTTCGGGTCGCTCGTCACCGACATCAAGTTTCACGTCATTGACGCCAAGACTTGTTACAACGCTTTGCTCGGCAGGCCGTGGTTACACGAGTACAATATCATCCCTTCTACACAACATCAGTGTATGAAGTACTTCAAACATAGCCTCGAGTACACTGTGACAAGGGAACTAAACCCATTCTCCGTGAACGAAGTCCGCAAATATGAAGATGCCGAGTACTTCCTACCAGACTTCGAAGACACAGAAAGATCTCACAAATCGGAGAACAAACAAAAAGCTACCACCACTATTCCAGTCTTCGGGAGTGATACCGAAGAGGATGAGGAAATAGTCTATTTGGGGCCACCCCAATGCAACAAGCCGGGACCATCTACCCCTATTCTGGTTTTTGGCAGTGGCTTTGAAGACAAAGTCAACGCAGTGTTCTCGGTTCGTCCATCAGTGCAAGCCTTCACTGGAGATGATCAGAGTTTGCAGATCGCCATGGTTCCGTAGCAGCACTACAGAGAGCTTGATGCGCTTGAGACATATAGTGTGCAAGAGCTACGGACATTCTAAGTCCCTCCCAAGCGAAGAGATGAAAAGGCGATCTTATTCTATCGATCCACGGAGACTAAAGTCGAAAGAGAAGTCTGGCATGGTCCCGATCCTGCGCTCGACAAGCTCCAACCCATTCGTCTGCTCAGGTATTACACCAAGGGTTTGAAAAGGTTATTAAGATGCCAAGGCATACCATTCAAACAAACTTCTCGACAAGCTCAATTCTACAACAGAATTTGGAACGTCCCCGGAACGCAGCGAAAATTACTCAACGGTAAAATGGAGACGATCGGGCTCGGATATGTTCGATCAAAGAAATGGGAGCGATTCCATAGCTGCTGCGTTATACATGACTTGGATGAAGAAGGAGATGCTCTATTAGAAGACACTGCGATTGAACCAAAACAAGATCCTGCCGTAAAAATGCCAAGTCCGTCGTTTGAAGAACAGATGGACAAGCTAATAAGGGAAGCGGGTCAAAAGGTCCGGGATGACCACAACCGTGAAATGCCCATTTATGAGAAAGCCAGGACGCAGCGCCTCTTTCGGCAGGTTACGGAGAATGACGATACCCTTCGTCATCAGCCCATCATACAGAAGACCCGACGCGGAGGCAAAAACAAACTAAAGAATGGAAATGGCATTCGACAGCGGCAAAGCGGGTCCAAGAAACCACACGATCAAGGAAAGGTCAGCTGGAATCCATCACTGATGAAGAAGATGGATCAGGAATATTCTTTTCCCCAAGACAAGACAAGGAAGATATTCAATCTTGTTATGAAACATCAAATGATTATACTCCAGGAATCCAAACACCCCGACCAAGAAAACGAGGTTCATCATCCGGATTATTGCTCCTATCACCGAGTGATAGGACATCCTCTCGAAGAATGCTTCACTTTCAAAAACTGGCTAGAAGATCAGTATCAGCAAGGCAGGTTCGCTCTATCTAGTAGTTGGAGGGTAACCCCACCGCAGAAGCATGTACCGAAAGCTACGTATATAGCAAGAGTAGAACCGGATCAACATCGGTCTTGGAAACGATATCGTACCTGTCACGTGATAACGCTGTCAAAAGAAGGAGAACACTATAATGCGGATGACCTCTCCTGGTGCTTCGAAAATAGGGATGGAGATGAGTTGATCTCAGAATTTCCACCGGCGCCAAAAGAGCTGGAAGATGGAATACATACTACTGCGGACAACCTAAGGAAAATCGACTTGGGGACAGCAAACGACCCAAGGCCTACGTTCGTCAGTGAGCTGCTGTCCGAAGAATAGGTAGCTACGCTAAAAGACATCCTCATGCAGTATAAAGATTGCTTCGCATGGAACTATTCCGAGACGCCGGGGTTAGATCCAGAAATAGCGGTGCATAAATTAGCGATATCTCCGGACGTCAAGCCAATCAAACAAGTGCCAAGAAGAATGCGGCTCGAACTTGAAATGGGCATCAATGCCGAAGTCAAGAAGCTAATCGACACCGGCTTCATCCAAGAAGTTCAATACTCTGAATGGATCACCAACATCGTCCCAGTGATGAAGAAAAATAGGACGGTGAGCATCTGCGTGGACCTTCGGGACCTCAACAAAGCATGTCCGAAGGATGACTTTCCCGTACCGGTTACCGAGCTGATGATAGACAACACGTCCACTCACGAAGTCTTCTCCTTCGTGGACGGCTCATCAGGATACAATCAAATAAAGATGCTTCCTGAAGACCAGAAGCATACCACTTTCCGGACCCCGCTGGGCATATTCTGCTACAAAGTGATGCCTTTCGGTCTGAAGAACGCTGGCGCCACTTATCAGAGGGCCATAACGAAGATTTTCGATGACCTCATATATGAAATCGTCGAATGCTATATCGACGACCTCGTAGTGAAAAGCAAATCATATGAGGAGCACTGGGAGCATCTGGAGATAGTGTTCCAACGTCTTCGAAAATACAACCTGAAGATGAAGCCTCTCAAATGCGCGTTCGGAGTTTCCTCGGACAAATTCCTAGGATTCATCGTCCGACATCGAGGCATCGAGATAGACCCGTCAAAGATCAAGGCAATCATGGAAATGCCTCCGCCAAGAACTCTCAAGCAACTGCGGTCTCTCTAAGGAAAGCTCGCATATATCCGACGGTTCATAGCCAACTTCTCCGGCAAATACCGCCCCTACAGTCATCTAATAAAAAAGGGGACCCCTTTCATCTGGGATCGTAAATGCCAGAGCGCACTAGACAAATTAAGTAATACCTGCAGAATCCTCTGGTGCTGACCGCTCCAGTTGTTCCCTCATGAGAACTGAATAAAATACAAATAAAGCATCAAGAAAAACCCCCAAATGGGGAATCACATGCTCACACGTGACCAGGCCTCACATGCAAACACGTGACCTATTTTATGGGCAGAGTCTATCTGCGCCTAAATGCCTAATTGGTAAGATCACGTGTCCACACGTGACCGGGCCTCACGTGCAGACATGTGACCTTTTATGAGCAAAGTCTATCCGCGCCTAAATGCATAATTGATGGAGTTACGTGCCAACACGTGATGGGTTCCTGAGTCCTCTGAATTAATAGAATTAAATTCTAATTAGATACTTAATCAGTGGGGTCACGTGCCAACACGTGATGGATTCCTAAACCCGCTGAACCAATAGAATTAAATTCTAATTAAAAGGAATCAAAAACCCTAATTGGAAAAATATTTTCCTAGATCTTTCCAAACGAAAAAGATTGCACTCTGTAAAAGGGAGCACCGTTGGATTAAAAATCCAATGGTGATTAAAAATCACCAATTTATAGAAAGATTCTATACAAGGAAATATTTTCCTAAAATTTGCTAGGAACAACAAATAAAATATCTTTTGGATTGAAAATCCAATAGTGAATAAAATTCACCGAATGATATAAAAGATCATGTTGGTTATAAAATCAATCAAAAATCTTTCAGTGAAAGATTGAATAAACAATCTGATTCTTTTCTTTCTTCTATAAATAGGAGCAAAGAAGAAAAAAAGGGAAGGATACAACAAAAGAGAGAAGAAAAAAAAGAATTTAATTCTCCAGAGAGAAAAGAAGATCTCTTCAGAGAAAGAAAACTCTAGGTAAGATAAGGAAAGAGATCATTCTATAAGCTCCCACAAAACAAAAGAGAATTTAATTCTCAAACCAAGAGTTTAACTCTTCTGAAAAGAACTTAGTTCTTCCTCTGATTGAAGATCTGCAAAAGCAGATCTCCCCACAAGTTGAGAATTTAATTCTCATCGGGAAGATTCTGCCATGCAAATCCAAAACTTAGAGGGAGAATTGGGTTTAAAGAATTTAATTCTTTCAAACACATAGCAATTTAATTTCTCTAAATAAAATTAGGGTTTAACCCTATAAAAGAATTTAATTCTTAAACAAGGGATTTTAACTCTCCATGCACGTAAAAAAGATCAGCACCCAACATGATCACGTGTGTCCACGTGACTCCCCTCCCCCCAATGATCGAAAGAGAACGAATAAGTTTAGGCCACATGCTCTCATGTGACCTTTGAACAAACTTCTCAAAATAAAAAGAGAGCAACGCCAAAGCAGTTTCACTTTTTGGGTGTCCCACGTATTCCCACGTGACCCCTAGCAATTATCAAACAAAAGAGGATTTTACCCAAAGGCAATTCCCGCCTAAAGGATGCTTCACGTGTCCCCACGTGACCCCTAGCAATTATCAAACAAAAGAGGATTTTACCCAAAGGCAATTCCCGCCTAAAGGATGCCTCACGTGTCCCCACGTGACCCCTGACAAACACCATTTTAAAGAGAAAATGGGGTAAAACTGAAGGATTAATATCCAACGCATGGGCACCCTCACGTGTCCCCACGTGATGATCATAAAAGATCAAGTGTTTAACACTTATATGCATATTCTGAGAGTAAAATAAAAGAATCAAGGCCCAATCTTCAGGCGCCTCACGTGACCCCACGTGAGCACTCCAGTTTTAGTGTTTAACACTACTTTAAGCGCCTCACGTGGGAGCGTGTGAGCGCCGAATGTACTCTAGTGTTTAACACTATATTCGAGCCAATCTTAGCCCAAATTAGCTAAGTCTTCCAGAGGCAAGCCCCCCTTCAACTGAACCCTAATTATACTCTTGTCTTCCAAAACTGATCATCTCATATGGCATTCAAAATGATTCCCAAAGCCTTTCCAACCAACATTGGTTCAAGGGTACATCTCTTCATACCTCTGATACATGTCGTTGTAATTCTTCAACGTCTTCACAGAGCTGGAGGGTCCCAATAACCGATAATTTTTGGTGCGCCCCCAAATGGTTGAACCAAAATCAAACAGACTATGATGTCTTTAAACTGGACTAAGATGTCCTTAAACTTTACGGGCTGTGGGGTCCTTAAACTCAAGGACTATTATGTCCTTAAACTTTACAGAGTATGATGTCTCTAAACTACCATGGACTGTGATCCTTAAACTCATAGACTACGATGTCTTTAAACCCGACTATGATGTCTTTAAACCTTACAGACTACGATGTCTTTAAACCAGACTATGATGTCTTTAAACTGGACTATGAGGTCCTTAAACTCATGGATTATGATGTCCTTAAACTTTATGGACTGTGAAGTCCTTAAACTCATAGACTATGATGTCTTTAAATTTTACAGACTATGACGTCTTTAAACTAGACCGCAAAGTCCCTAAACTAAAACAATAGAGCCCAAATGCTCTTTAGTTGGATCTAAATGATCCTGTTAAGTAGATCTTAGTCTAAAATTAGACTAACGTATCCTTAACAAATGGTTAAGTTATCTTAGTCTAGAATTAGACTAACGTATCCTTAACAAATGGTTAAGTTGTCATAGTCTAAAATTAGACTAGCGTATCCTTAACAAACGTTTATGTTGATCTTAGTCTCAAATGAGATTAACGATCCTTAAACACAAACCAAGACCCAAATCTAAGAAAATACGGATTTAGACTAATCCACGCCCTACGGGAGACAACATAAATTAGTCTCCGTATACAATCCTCGAGCAACCAAAAACAAAACAAACACACATGACACGAAGTGACCATCTGGAGAAGGAGAAAGTGGTTACCGCAATGCGGTAGCGTAATTAACTGCAGGGGCTTACGCCTGCAGGGAAGAGCATCCCCACAATCAAAAACCCCTCAAACGAGGGGGAATCTGAAGAAGTCTGCTACAACGGCCGCATCCGTCTAAACCTCCGATACACGGTATCATAAATCAACTTGGCATCTTCGGAGAGGTGGATGGATAAAACCAAACAGCATCTGCGCCCAAATTCAGGCAAGACGTTTGTTTTTCCCAGTCTTTCAGCGGAGAACAGATTCTAGCACGCCCGATGGGACCTTTTCCTCTTTCCACTCCACACTTCGTGTGTCGTGTTTTTTCTGCGATCAAATAATCGCTGTATGTATGTTTGTGGTTGCCCTTGGTTGATGGGATACTGAAGCCGGTGTTTCGTCTCTATGAAGAATGGCATTTGCTTCTACCCTAGCAACTCAGGCTCTGTCATATCTGGTGGGGTCAAGTGGGGGCCACTTGCAGGCTCAAATCTCTGCAATCCGGCTCTTCAAGAAATCAATGGGCTTCTCTTTGGGTCGATGCTCCCACCTCCCACTCTTGGTGCCTCAACGCCGATGGAGGAAGCCCAGAGGAAGTCTGTCTTCCACGGGCGGGGTCCCCAAGCAGCAGCTTTGCCGACGGAATCAGTCCTCCAACAACTGGCTCCTGCCAAGGACCAAAGTCGATGCAGGGGGCAGAATATTTAAGCTCTCAAATGAAACAGGGGGCAGGCTCGGCAAAATCCTGGAGCTAATCAAATCCCGGCCGTAAGAAACGGTCAACGTCAATACCGGCATCATACAAAATGAGCTGGGGGCAGTTCTCCGCATGGTCCTGTTTCAACCCCAGTGGTGAATGTTGTTGTTCCAACTGGGAACAGCTTCAAACGATTGCGTAGGGTCAGACAAAATTCTCCTACCGCAATATTGAAAAAGTCTCCGCAGCCCATGGAGATCCCATGAGAGCAGAAACCAGTTGGCTCCCTAAGACAACTTTCCTCATCTATATATAAGGGGTGGAAGCTGGTGAAGGGGACTCACCCCAAGACGGATCCTGATACAGCGGTTCCTCCCAAAACCAAAGCGGCTTTTCACAAAAAAGGAGTCCCAATAAAGCTTAAGTGCCCGAAGCAAAATCCATAGGCCAAAAACTCCAAACACCCCAAGCCTGGGGGCATGGTAGTTCACATAGTCTATGTGATGAATTCCAAAGACGAAGTTCGAGCTTCTACTAGTCACCGACCTCAAACTCCGTCCTTAACAAAAGTTCAACTGCAACGTGAAAAGCTGCAGGAGATGCTTGCTCAGGCGGCACCACGCGTTAATCCATCATCTAAGGCAAATCCCTAAGACTCACCTAGAGAAAGAATAGAGAAGGAGTCGGATATTGATTTCCTAAAGCGTGCTCTGAAAAAGGGAGATGCAGAAGCAGCAGAAATATTCACTAAAATGAACCAGATGGCCCTTTTGATTCAAAATATGACTGGAATGATGGTTCAATCGGAACCACTGGCAGATGAACTGCCGGTAGTCGGTCTTAAAGATAAGGATGACATTTCAAATCCTCTGCAAAGCTTATCAATGGCTGAGAAGGAAATGATTCCTAAAAGCAAAGCTGAACGAATATATCGCTCAGCAAATCGAAGCTCACTACGCCAGTGAAGCCGTAAATAGATCAATCAAGATTGGTCGACCGTATCCGACATGGCACAATCAAATACAGTAATCGCCAAAGTACACACTTCCAACGTGCCACATGTACAAAGGAACTGAGAATTCTCGCCGGCACATTGCGCGATTTGAACCCATGTGCGGCAATACTGATATACTTCTCCTCTACAGTTGATCGGTTGTCTGGCGGGCATTGCCTTCGAATAGTATGTGGAACTCCCGAATGACTCCATGAATACCTACGACGAAATGGAGATGCCCTCCTGTCAAAGATTCGCTAGTGTGAATAAACGCACTACCGTGACGGCACTGGTCAACGAAAGGGTTAGATCAAATGAGACTTAGGTTCAATGTGTTACCCGATGGCGAAATCTCTGGTCAAATACAAGCAACGCATCGATGAAGTTGCAGCCATGGGAATGCTCATGGCCACCTTTGACCGAAATTCAAAGGCGTTCTCATATATGGCCCTCTTCAAGCCGACAGCCTTCCAAGAGCTTATGGATAAAATGACTCGATTGGATCAGCTGAGTCAAGACCCTTCATCATCTGATGAAGATGAATGAAAAGCGGAGGTAAGGTGGTATTTGTCGCTGACGCTCAACAAAAAAAATGAGCGACTTTGAAACAACCTGTCACCAAAATAGCGACGGCGTGGGTACTCGCTCCCCTCGAGGTATACACAGGGGGCATCTTTCTCACTGGAGGAAGAATCTCTACTTAAGATGGTCCTTTCTTTTTAAAGAATAGAAAGGATATCAAGAGGCTTACAAACGAGTCCTGCAGTCAAGTGGAATATCCCACTTGAAACCCAAAAAAAACGGTATGTCCATAAGCGAAATGGGCACGGATGAAAACCCGAAAGGGCTCCGTGAATAAAAACAGCAGGGCTACCGGCGAGTATGTGAAACCCCGAAAGAGCGCAGTCTCGTAAAAAAAAAATCATGCACACTGGCAAGGTCCTCTCGACCCTGTAAGGAGAAAATACCTGCGTGAGTTCCTTACGACTCACAAGGGAGCAACATACTTAGGGATCCCCACGATTCCTGAAGAGAAACGCACTTACGAGATCCTCACGACTCGTAAGGAGAAACATCTTTATGAGACCCTTACGGCTCATGAAGTCAAAACCCTTAGTCGACAGGATTCTAACCCTGTTTGCTAAGCCATCTTTGTTCGACAGAGGCAAATGATGATTTGCTCCTGGCAATGTCCCAGTGGTAGCAATGCCGATGCCTAAATTGGTATCAAATTCCAAGTCCTTTCACGGCAAATAATGATTCGCTCTTGGCAACATTTCATTGGCAGTGATACTGATGCTAAGATTGGTATCAGATCTCGAGTTCCATACTCGAAAAAAAAGGGGTACATCCACAAGCAAAATGGCCACGGATGAAAACCCGAAAGGGCTCCGTGAGTAAAAACAGCAGGTCTACCGGCGAGTTTGTGAAAACCCAAAGGGCGCAATCTCGTTAAAAGACACTTTCAAAGTCCTCTCGACCTTGTAAGGAGAAAACTACCTACGTGAGATCCTTACGACTCACAAAGGAGCGACACACTTAGGGATCCCCACGATTCCTAAGGAGAAATTACACTTACAAGATCCTCAGGACTCGTAAGGAGAACCCTCTTATGAAACCCTCACGGCTCATAAGATTCAAAAGCCTTAAGCTACAGGGACCTAAACCTGTTCTTAAGCCGTCATACACCCCGATTATGCCCTGCAAGCGGTTCGATGCTGACCCTTGTATACAATCCACGGGTACGAATAAACATTTCCCTAACAGAGTCCCACCAGCGACTAGGGATATGCTCACACGGTGAACGACCCTTGAAAGTCCTCTCGACTTATAAGGAGAAAACACACTTATAAGATCCTTACGACTTATAAGAGAACATATACTTAGGAATCCTCACGATTCCTAAGGAGAAAATGCACCTACGAGATCCTCACGACTCGTAGGGAGAAGTACCTTTATGAGACCCTTACGGTTCATTAAGTCAAAAGAATTAGTCGACAGGATCCTAACCCTGTTTGCTAAGCTATATTTGTTCGAATCGACAAAGGCAAATGATGATTCGCTCCTGGCAATGTCCCAGTTGTAGCTATGTTGATGCCTAAATCGGTATCAGATCCCAAGTCTAAACTCGGGATAAAAATCAACGAGCCAAAAATGCATATGAAAGAGCCGAGATGATGGGGCAACTTGCAACAAAATCATCAAGTAAAATATATGCATACAAAATAGCCGAAATGATTAGGCAACTAGCAATAAAAAGCAGCAATTAAAAAGAAAAATAGCCGAAATGATTAGGCAACCGCAACTTTCACGATATAAAAAGATAAAATGATAGAACATCGCGGAAAGAAAACAAAAAAATAATACATATAACATGAAACTTTTGCCCTACATATGAGATCACATCTATCCCTGTATATAATCCAGGGGCACAAACAAAAAAGGAACCATATCATCCCATCAGGCTCCATCTAAAAGAGAGCCAAGTATTAATGGCAACAACTACATATCAAGAGATCAACAACGGCATTCCTTCTCATTCCAACCAGAAGCAGATACGACGTCAACAAATGGAGCCACGGCAATGTCCTTAGTTCCAAATCTCGACGATTCACAGACAACCTAGAGACCACCTCGACATTCGTCTCGTTACAGCAGATGCAACGTCAGCAAAGTGGAGCCACGGCAAAGTCCCTAGTTCCAAATCTCGATGGTTCATAGACAACCTAGAGACCGACTCGACATCCGTCTCTTTACAGCAGACGCAACGTCATCAAAATGGAGCCACGGCAAAATCCCTAGTTCCAAATCTCGATGGTTCATAGACAACCTAGAGACCACCTCGACATTCGTCTCGTTACAGCAGATGCAACGTCAGCAAAGCGGAGCCACGGCAAAGTCCCTAGTTCCAAATCTCGATGGTTCACAGACACCCTAGAGATCACCTCGATATTCGTCTCGTTACAGCAGACGCAACATCAGCAAAGCGGAGCCACGGCAAAATCCCTAGTTCCAAATCTCGACGGTTCACAAACAACCAAGAGACCACCATGAAATTCGTCTCGTTACAGCAGACGCAACGTCAACAAAGCAGAGCCACGGCAAAGTCCCTAGTTCCAAATCTCGATGGTTCATAGACAACCTAGAGACCACCTCGACATTCGTCTCATTACAGCAGACACAACGTCAGCAAAGCGGTGCCACAGCAAAATCCCTAGTTCCAAATCTCGACGGTTCACAGATAACCTAGAGACCACCTCGACATTCGTCTCGTTACAGCAGACGCAACGTCGGCAAAGCGGAGCCACGGCAAAGTCCCTAGTTCCAAATCTCGACGGTTCACGGACAACCTAAAGACCACCACGACATTCGTCTCGTTACAGCAAACGCAATGTCAACAAAGCAGAGCCACGGCAAAGTCTCTAGTTCCAAATCTCGACAGTTTACAGACAACCTAGAGACCACCTCGACATTCGTCTCGTTACAGCAGACGCAACATCAGCAAAGCGGAGGCCCGGCAAAGTCCCTAGTTCCAAATATCGACAGTTCACGGGCAACCTAGAGACCACCTCGACATTCGTCTCGTTACAGCAGACGCAACGTCAGCAAATGACCCCGTCGCGGAAATACATCAGCCAATGACCCCGTCGCGGAAATACGTCAGCAAATGACCCCGTCGCGGAAATACGTCAGCCAATAACACCGTCGCAGAAACTCGTCAGCCAATGACCTCGTCGCGGAAATACGTCATCCAATGACCCCGTCATGGAAATACATCGGCAAATGACCCCGTTACGGAAATATGTCATCCAATGACCCCGTCTCGGAAATACATCATCCAATGACCCCGTCGCGGAAACACGTCAGAAAATGACCCCGTCTCGGAAATACGTCAGCAAATGACCCCTTCACGGAAATACGTCACCCAATGACCCCGTCGCGGAAATACGTCAGCAAATGACCCCGTCGCGGAAAGACGTCAGCAAATTGTTAGTTATATGTATGCCCTAGAGGCCATTACTGTACATATGATGTATATTGTAGTGGATGCTAGGACGTATATAGAGAGGACTTTCTTGCTCGACATGATAGTATGCTATCTGGTTGCACTTTACCTTAACGTGTATACTGATTGTCTCTCTGTTACATGTTGGTAAATCCCTTAGGATGTGTACTTGACTACCTGGACTATGATGCGGATCATACTAGTGGGGACATGGTAGTCCATAAGTACATCCTTCAAAGTCCCTAGTCGTGGGTATATCGAGACGGGGCATCGATATACCAGAGTAAACTAGCGTATACCTTCTCGACCCATACAGATGGGCGATGGATGATCCCATATCCATTGGTGTTTGAAATCAGAGATGATATACGGGTGCTCAGTGGAGACTGGGTACACTGGACGGACTCGCCGAGAACTCCCAGATGGTATTATACCTTACGTCAGATGGCAGTTCTCTGGTGACACTGGTACAGAGTAGTCTGTTGACCCGAGATCGTGATAGAGTCTTGTGTGGTTCCCATTGTGCTTTGATTTCCACCTTACCACGTCCAAGAGGGCGTGTAAAACGGTGGTTTTTGGGTACAGTCCCGAGTCACATGGAGGCAATGAGCGATAGGAGGGGATTCGTCTCTCCCGGTATAGGGGGTTGATGTTGCGCTGTGTTCGATTGGCTATAACCGGAAATCCCTGGCCAGGGTTGCAGAGATTTACTGGTAAGTGTTATCAGTAGTTTCTCAAACTGTTATAGACCTCACATCGACACGACTTATCGAGCTATTGGGGTCTGACGTTTACTACCCCTAGGTGAGATATGCGACATATCAGACGATCAGACCGGACTGTACGGTAAGTGTTACTGGTTGGATTCACAGGAGTATGAGCGGGCTTGCTCGTCGATCTTCTGATCGCTCAATACCCGGGTGGCCGTTACGTTTAGCAGACCGCTTGCGGCTTGTGGGTGTTTAATATGATCATCACCTGCTGCCGGCGTATTGACGAGTCTTTAGAGTCCTACACAGAGGTTTCCTGGCTCAAGCAAAACGAAATAGGAGCGCATATGAGATATGTGCGGGACCGAGAATAATGCGTGTATGTGATACCGTATTTCATTCTCACGATGAATGTATCGAATGGTTGTATGCGATATAACCTAGTTATCGAATCAAGGATTGATTCGATAAGCCGATACATTTGATATTAGTCGGTTATATGTGATATGACCGGATCGTTAAATCAAGTGTTGATTTAATGATTTAATGCATAATTATATATTTGATATATTACTTTGTATTAACTAGTATTGGTTCACTTTAAATGGATTTTCTCACTTGTTTGTGCATATTGTATATATGATATACTTTAGTGCACTAGTTTGTATCATGTTTGATGATACATGCAAACTTGGGTTTGTGTAAGACTTTAAACCATGTTTAAGTGAATGGTTAGGGTTTTGTTATCTTTTCTTAACCATTTATTTAGTTTATTTCCTTTTTAGGCAAGTAAAGAAATGGTTGATTTTTGAAGCTTCATGAAGCTTTGAAAAAGTCTTCCATTTTTGTTTTCATGCCTAACCTAACCATTCACCTAACCTTAGTTTAGTCTCTACACTTGACCATGGTTTGAATATGATAACTATTCATTTTGTTTTTTGTTTTTAACACTTATCATATTAATATCATCTTCTTCTTCTTCATCTTAATGAAGAAAGCTTTCTACCAACAATGGTGAAATGTGAAAATGAGTGAGAAATCCAATTCTAAAGTGAACCCACCTCCTATTTCTTCACCCTCTACCTCTTGCCAAGTAGTATAGGGTGTTTTCTTCACAAGTTTATTGACTTGGTGAAGTTGGAGCTTGATCTAGTGTTGCCTCGACGTAGATCATCTTCGGCATCGTAGTCGATGACCTAGCCCGCCCATTTCTCCGATAAAGCCGACGCTAGAGCCCGGGATCAAAATTGGACAGCAAGGAGACTTCATCATGGAGCTATGGAGGTGGAGGACCGGATCTACAAAGGTTGTATTTCCGTTCTTTTAGTTACGTAGTTAACTAGTTGCTTGTTTCGCCTAAAATTCTAGTTAACGATCCGTATTAGAGTTTCTCGGCACTTGTAAAATTTGAAATTGGCATGGTTGATGCCTTGTGAGACCTCTTGAGAGTGCCTAGGAACCCTACAGTGGTATCAGAGCCTAGCTAGAGCCTTAGGCGATGCTTAGACGATGTTAGAAACCCGATCGAACCGAAACCCTAAACCCGAAAACGGCTCTCTGTACATTTTTTAAAAACTGGGTTTTTTCCAGATTAAAAATATGCAGAAAAATCAGCAGGTATTTCTAAGAATTGCTGTGAAGTTCGAGCACCTGAATCGCTAAAAGAGCGGTGGAACCGCGGCAATAGCATGCCTATTGCGGTGGTTCCGCGGCCAATTTGTCTCTTCAGACAATTATATTTACACAGTAATTCCTAGTTTTTAGTGCTGGTTTTACTGGGAATTTTTTTAATCTGAACTCAAGAGTTGAGTTTTCTGGGTTGTATTGGGAGTTCGTAGATTCGATCAGATTATCAGACTTCGTCTATGTGTTTTTCCGGATATTTTAGAATGTGTTAAAAAGTTCGACCGGATATAAATACCCAATTTTTCCCCTGTCGGGAAATTTCCAAGTGTTGGATTTTTCCGTGGTTTAAAGACGTTCTAAGTAGTGCAAGTAACGCGATGGACCCTCTAGAAGACAACAAACCTTAACTCGATTATGTGACCGTCTTGAACTGCCTATTGAACCTTAGGGTTTGGGGCAGTACGGCGTGCCACATGTGAGGCGTTGGCTTGACCCTTCTACTGCTGGACCGTTGGTACTGAGGCATGAAGTGAATGTCTTTGAACATATTTCATGTGTTGAGCTGTTTCGGGAAAACTTGGGTGTTCGATTGTTCGATCGGAAAATTTAACATTTTCTATTTATCCGGAATGTGATACAATAATTGGAATTCACAAGTAGTTATGAGATAACTGAATGAATGTTATAAACATAGCAGTTTAGTCTCACTTGATCGGTTGCCACCGAATTTTGATGCGATCAAAAGTCCGTCGCAATCACGTAGCGTACGCGGATACTCGCCGGGTAAACTTAATAGACAGCCTCACCCCATAGCCCCGACCAAGTGACTGTAGGAGAACCCCGTCGCCGAAAGCATCCGTCCGAGTGCTCGCGGTAGCGGTGTTCCGCCTTGGTGCACTTCGTCGACGGTATCGGGGGTGCGGCCGCCTACTAAAGTTTGCGACGAGCATTCGATCAGGATGTCGGGAATCTTGTTGAATTGCCCGACTTGATATTGAAAAGAGTTTTCGATAATGAGACTAAAATGCGGGGTTTATAATTGTTAGGCATGTGATGTCTAAGGAATTCACTTGATTAGGCATGCGATGTCTATGTAGGTTGCGGATTCCAACTGTTGTAGCTTTACACTTTCTTTTCTGTGACCGTAAGTGTAATACGTGATATCGCCGGTTTCGTTGCTATATGTCAACGACAATTAGGATGCGCATATTTACTTACGTTGATGACATGTGATGTTATGTGTTGCTGGATATGTTATATTGGATCGTCGTGTTTGAATAGCCGGGGGTTTTTATGTGAGATGAGTGTTTTTCATTTTCATTCATGTAAAAACTTGTATGTAATATTCTTTTATTGGGGCACTTCCAGGTTGCGGAAGATGTCACCCTTTATATATTATTTACTTTTCCGCACTAGGATAGACCCAAGGAGGGGAGCACAAGTAACCGGGTTCTAGAGTCTAGTGGGAGACCAACTCGAGGAGTCGAGTCCGGGTCTCCTAACTCTAGAATTGGTAGGGTTGCTTGCCGCTCTCGTAGGGGTCTAGGGGTGTGGGTTTGGCTATTCATCACGACTGTGGAATCCGTGTTTTATACTGGCTCGTATTGAAAACACGGACGTCCTAGTATATCCAATATTTCATATGATTCTTCTGCTGCGATATCTGTGATGTGATCATGTGATGTTCTGTGATAGATACAGTATATAGTATATATGATATATTATATAGGCGTTACTTATGTTTTACACCCGCGCTAGCCCTGCCCCGCTCTGTCGTTAGTCACCTAACCTAACGGTGCACGAGGGGACATCGAGGCGAATGCGGATGGCATAAGTGTACGTCGTATTTATCTGTAATGTTTAGGTACTTAAATGATAGGACTTCATTAATATGATTAATGAAATAAAAGAAACCTAAGATGTTGTAGAATCGAATTTCAAAATTAAAACAGGTAGCTACAGTTCTTGCTTTGCACAGAGGTATATGTGATATATCCTGCACCTTATTCGATGAGGAAAGGACCGAGATCCCTTCACCGGGAGTGACTCCTTTAGCAATAACTGGCAGATGCTACACACTCGGTTTGTCTTCTGATTGCTTTTAAGAGTTTTTGCTTTGCACAGTGATATATATGATATATCCCGCACCTCATTCGACGAGAAAAAGGCCGACGATCCCTTCACCGGGAGTGACCCCTTTAACAAAACTAGAAAAGCCTCAAAAACACTCCGTTTTAAAATCATTTGATTCTACAACGATATCAAGTTCATTACGCAATAGGTTTTCAGAAAAACCTGTCGTAGCCCTCCGTCATTTCAGATAAGTTGTATATAGTATTCGTGCTACATTTGTTGGCTTTCGTCAAGGTGCAGTGTGCGGTAGCTATATGCTGCTTATCTGCTGCATACGATGTGATTGGATTAGGGTAGTCGTGCGGCTTTGTTGGCTTTCGTCAAGGGTCGTGCGGGTGGGTTTAATTCAATCAAGAAATGTACGGGTTGAACTTGACTAGCGGGCTATGGTTTGTTGGCTTTCGTCAAGGTCATAGCACGTTAGGGGCAAAATATTATCGGGAATTTCAAGTGTTGAAATTTGCAATGAGATTGCATACCTTCTATGAGATAGTTGGATCCCGATACCCGATGCGAGTAAGAGTTACTCCTGGGAGAGTTTTACACATTACAATTAGCCGATCAAGTAGGTGTCTAGAAAGGTGTCAACGGGGTTACGCCTCTGGGAAAATGAGGTTTACATTAATTAGGTTCGTGCAAAAGCACATGGGACCTCCCTCAAAGTACCGACACTGGCCTGGCTGAAAGATTGGCGAACTTGTAGTGTGTAATTAATTCCGGCAAGTCTTTCCTTTTAAGGTTTGAAGGAAGATTTGATAAAAAGCAGTGGAAGCCATCCTGATTAGATAAAATAATAACCAATCTATTCTTGCAAGAGCGCACGCTGAGTGTTTTCTTCTCTCTCTCTCCAGATAGCGACCATATCACGCCTTAATCAAGATAACAATACGGAATATTGACCGAACCCGCTTGTTATACTGAGCTGGGGAACGTTGGTCCCGCTCCAACTTATAATTGTTATAAGACAGAGCAGGAAATTGGGGATTACCAGAATTCCCGTGCCGCCCAAACAAAGAGAGTGCATGCTGATGCATCATCTTCGGGTGTGTTCGTTATAAAGAACTGTTTCTCTGTATCCTCTGCGTCCTGGGTATATGATACCGGATCAGGATCCCAGATATGTAATCTGTTACATAGGGCTAAAGCTAGGTAGAGAACTGAGAACGGGTGATAAGTTTCATGAGGCAGAAAACGGGGCAAGTGTTGCAGCCAAGTCTGTTGGTCACTGTCACCCTGTATTACAAATACATTGATTCTGAACGAATGTTATTAGATCCCGAACCTGATATACAAAATCATATCTATCTCTTTATTAGTAAAGAAATGATAAAATTTTGTATAGTTGGATGATGTTTTGAACATTTCCTATATCAAAAGTTGATCGGATCAGGCACGTTATCTAAAAGCATTAATGTTCTAAATCAAACTACAGTTCTTTAGTATACAGAACACACACAAGAGGAAGAGTTCAGAAATGAACGAATCCTTCTTGAGGCATTGTAGACTAGGTCATATCAATGCGACCCGACTAGCTTAAGTTACATGTAGATGCATATTTAAATCAGTTTGAATCTACATCTTGTGAAACTTGCCAGTCATGTCACAAAGATATAATGACATCAGCTCCGTTTACTGGAAACAGAGAAAGAGTTAGTGAACTCTAAGGATGATACATGTTGATATATGTAGGTCCCCTGTCTACACTTGCCAAGACTGGTTCTTTATACTTCATTAAATTCTCTGATGATCTCTTTTGATTCAGACATATGTTCCTGTTGAAACACAAGTCAGAACCTTTTGAGATATTCACAGAATATAAGTTAGAAGTAGAGAACCAATACGGGTATAAGTATTATGTCCTTTGATGAGATCAAGGAGAAGAATACTTGAGCACGAAATTCTTGGACTTTTCTAAAGGAGAATGAGATTCTCTCTCAGCATTACTCCTCCGTATGCACCATAGCACGATGGTATATCGGGGCGGAGCAATAGCACCCTATGTGATATGGTGTGCTCTATGATGAGTACTACTGAGTTTTCGATTTCCTTTTGGGAGTTATGCACTTGAGAAGCTGCATACCTATTGAATAGGGTTCGAATCAAATCAGTTGCCTACCACTTCATATGTGATATGGAAAGGGAAGAGCCCATATCTTAAGTTAGTTAAGATTTGGGGTTGTCCGGCCTATGTCTAAAAGCAAAATCCGGACAAGCTTGAGGCAAGATCTGTTATGTAGAACTGGAAATGTTCCAGCTATACAAACTGCAGCTGATGATTTGATAGAACCAAAGGATTCAGTAGAGACCAACGAACCTCAGCCTCTCCGCCGATCTAGTAAGGTTCCTCACCCACCTGAGAGATACTTCGGTTACTCTATGACAGTGGGAGCGAGGATTGCATCATGAGATGATGACCCAACTAGTTTCGAGCTGGCCATCAGGAGTAAGACTTTGTAAAAATGGCTGGATGCTTAGCGATCTGAGATGGAATCCATGTACACCAACAAAGTATGGACTTTGGTTGCTATATCTGAAGGGTTAAATCCCCATCAGGAGCAAGTATATCTTGAGAAGATTACTTGGTGTAGATGGAAAAGTTGAGACTTTCAAAGCTAGACTTGTTAAAGCTTTTCGTCATCGACCAGGCGTGGATAATGATGAAACCTTTTCAAGTGGCTATGCTTAAGTCCATCCAGATCCTACTTGCCACGGCTACATACCATGACTACGATATCTGGCGGTTATGTAGGGTTCCTAGGCACCCCAAGGAGGTCTTACAAGGCATCAACCATGCCAATTTCAAAAATTACGGTGCCGAGAAACCCTAGTGTACGGATCGTTGGCTAGAATTCTAGGCGAAAATGAAACTAGTTAACAACTTAACTAAAGTTTAAACGGAAATACAACCTTTGTAGATCCAGTGCTCCACCTCCATAGCTCCGCAACGAAGTCCCCTCGCTGTCCAAATGAATTCCCGGGCTCTAGCGTCGGCTTCGTCGGAGAAATGGCGAGTTAGGTCGTCGATGTCCATACCGAAGATGATCTACGTCGAGGCATCGCTAGATCAAGCTCCAACTTCACCAAGTCATGAAAACTTGTGAAGGAAACACACTCTACTACTTGGCAAGAGGTAGAGGATGAAGAAATAGGAAGTGGGTAGACTTTAGAATTGGATTTCTCACTTGTTTTCATCAATCACCATTGATGAAGCAAGCTTCTTCAAGTGAAGAAGATGAAGAGGATGATGAAAGAATTATGATAAGTTATTTTCAAAATAGAAAATAAAAGGAATGCTTATCATAATCTAACCATGGTGAAGTGTAGAGAATCAACTAGGGTTGAGTGGAGTGGTTAGGGTTAAGCATGAGACAAAATGGTGACTAAGTCAAAGCTTCATGAAGCTTCAACATGCAAGTCCAAAATTAGCCACCATTTCATTTCTTTATGCTTAATATTTTTCCAAAATAAATAAATGAATAAATAATGGATAAAACAAAACCCTAATTTCCAACTTAACCATGATTTAATTCTTTACACTTAACCAAAAAGAATGTATCATCAAACATGATACAATCATGTGTACAAGAGTATATCACATATACAATGTGCACAAACCAAGTGAGAAAATCCGTTTAAAGTGAACCAATACTAGTTAGTGCAAAGTAATATATCAAATATATAATTATGCATTAAATCATTAAATCAACACTTGATTTAACGATCCGGTCGTATCGCATATAACCGACTAGTATTCAATGTATCGGCTTATCGAATCAATACTTGATTCGATAACTAGGTTATATAGCATACAACCATTCAACACATTCATCGCGAGAATGAAATACGGTATCACATACACGCATTATTCTCGGTCCCGCACATATCTCATATGCGCTCCTATTTCGTTTCGCTTGAGCCAGGAAACCTCTGTGTAGGACTCTAAAGACTCGTCAATACGCCGGCAGCAGGTGATGATCATATCAAACACCCACAAGCCGCAAGCGGTCTGCTAAACGTAACGGCCACCCGGGTATTGAGCGATCAGAAGATCGACGAGCAAGCCCGCTCACACTCCAGTGAATCCAACCAGTAACACTGCCGTACAGTCCGGTCTGATCGTCTGATATGTCGCATATCTTGCCTAGGGGTGGTAAACGTCAGACCCCAATAGCTCGATAAGTCGTGTCGATATGAGGTCTATAACAATTCGAGAAACTACTGGTAACACTTACCAGTAAATCTCAGCAACCCTGGCCAGGGATTTCCTGTTATAGCCAATCGAACACAGCGCAACATCAACTCCCTATACCGGGAGAGACGAATCCCCTCCTATCGCTCATTGCCTCCATGTGATTCGGGACTGTACCCAAAAACCACCGTTTTGCACGCCCTCTTGGACGTGATAAGATGGAAATCAAAGCACAGTGGGAACCACACAAGACTCTATGACGATCTCGGGTCAACAGACTACTCTGTACCAGTGTCACCAGAGAACTGCCATCTGACGTAAGGTATAATACCATCTGGGAGTTCTCGGCTAGTCCGTCCAGTGTACCCAGTCTCTACTGAGCACCCGTATATCATCTCTGATGTCAAACACCAATGGATATGGGATCATCCATCGCCCATCTGTATGGGTCGAGAAGGTATACGCTAGTCTACTCTGGTATATCGATGCCCCGTCTCGATACACCCTCGACTAGGGACTTTGAAGGATGTACTTATAGACTGTCTGTCCCCACTAGTATGATCTGCATCATAGTCCAGGTAGTCAAGTACACATCCCAAGGGCTTTACCAACATGTAACAGAGAGACAATCAGTATACACGTTAAGGTAAAGTGCAACCAGATAGCATACTATCATGTCGAGCAAGAAAGTCCTCCCTATATACGTCCTAGCATCCACTACAATATACATCATATGTACAGTAATGGCCTCTAGGGCATACATATAACTAACAATCTCCCACTTGCACTAGGGCCATCTGTAGCAGTGGTTGTAGTATCTCATACTCAACCATCCCATAAAAATCTCTCTCTGGGAACAGGCCTTTGTGAGTGGATCCGCTGTGTTGTCCTCTGAGTCTACTCTCCAAACCTCAATCACCCTGGAGATCATCCATCTCCATGATCAGGTGACACTGCCTTAGAATATGTCTGGATCACTGATGGGACCGGCGTTCCTTGGCATAAGCCACAACTCCATTGTCACACAATGGGAGGAATAAAGTTCATCTTATGAACTAATATACACCCAGACTGCCTCTTTGGTAGCATCTTAAGTAGCGATGTATCCTGCCTTTATCGTCTAGTATGTCACGGTATCTAGCTTGGAACTCTTCCAACATACCGTCCCTTTACTGAGGGTAAAGACAATGCCTGTGACTGACTTTCAGTCGTCCTTATCACTCTGGAACCCTTCCAGTGATTCTCCCCAGGATTGGTTGATACCATCTTACTACAACTAGTGAGTTTCCTAACATCCAATTAGATCTATCTCATAGATCCAAATACCAGGATTTAGGAGGTATCACTTTGATCCTATATGGAGAATCTTTGTGATATGCGGAGATTGACCGAGCGTAGCATAGGAAACTCCTTCCTTATCAAGAGCATGTCATCCACGTACTCTACGAGGATCGCCACCATACTCCCTACTACCTTTTTGTTTATACAAGGTTCATCTACCATTTTGATGATGTCAAACTCTTTGACTAATCACATCAAAACAGATGTTCCAACTCCGCGATACCTGCTTTATCCTATAAAGCATCTTGTACACGTTTCCGCTGCTCCCACTGTCTACGAAGCTCTCTGGCTGTGTACTTATAGACGTTCTCTTCTAAAACATCATTTAGAAAAGTAGTCATGGCACCCAACCGCCAGATATCGTAGTCATGGTATGTAGCCGTGGCAAGTAGGATCCGGATGGACTAAAGCATAGCCACTGGAAAAAGGTTTCATCATTATCCACGCCTGGTCGATGACGAAAACCTTTAACAAGTCTAGCTTTGAAAGTCTCAACTTTTCCATCTACACCAAGTAATCTTCTCAAGATATACTTGCTCCTGATGGGGATTTAACCCTTCAGATATAGCAACCAAAGTCCATACTTTGTTGGTGTACATGGATTCCATCTCAGATCGCTAAGCATCCAGCCATTCTTACAGAGTCACACTCCTGACGGCCAGCTCGAAACTAGTTGGGTCATCATCTCATGATGCAATCCTCGCTCCCACTGTCATAGAGAAACCGAAGTAGCTCTCAGGTGGGTGAGGAACCCTACTAGATCGGCGGAGAGGCTGAGGTTCGTTGGTAACTATTGAATCCTTTAGTTGTACCAAATCATCTACTGTAGTTTGTATAGCTGGAACTTTTCCAGTTCTACATTACAGACCTTGCATCGAGCTTGTCCGGATTATGCTTTTAGACATAGGCCGGACAACCCCAAATCTTAACTAACTTAAGAGATGGGCTCTTCCCTTATCACATCAAATATGAAGTGGTAGGCAACTGATTTGATTTGAACCCTATTCAATAGGTATGCATCTTCTCAAGTGCATAACTCCCAAAAGGAAATAGGTAACTCAGTAATACTCATCATAGAGCACACCTTATCATATAGGGTGTGATTGCTCCGCCCCGATATACCATCGTGCTATGGTGTATACGGAGGAGTAATGCTGAGAGAGAATCTCATTCTCCTTTAGAATAGTCCAGGATTTCCGTGCTCAAGTATTCTCCTCCCTGATCACATCATAGGACATAATACTTATATCCGTATTTTGGTTCTTTACTTCTAACTTATATTCTGTGAATATCTCAAAAGGTTCGGACTTGTGTTTCAACAGGAACATATGTCTGAATCTCGAGAGATCATCAGAGAACGTAATGAAGTACAAAGAACCGGTCTTGGCATGTGTAGACAGGGGACCTTACATACATCAGCATGTATCATCCCAAGAGTTCACTAACTCTTTCTCTGTTTCCAGTAAACGGAGCTATGGTCATCTTATCTTTGTGACATGACTGGCAAGTTTCATAAGATGTAAATTCAAACAGATTTAAATATGCATCTTTATGTAACTCTAGCTAGTCAGGTCACATTGATCTGACCTAGTCTACAATACCTCAAGAAGGATTTGTTCATTTCTGAACTCTTCCTCTTTTGTGTGTTCGGTATACTAAAGAACTGTAGTTTGATTTAGAACATCAATGCTTTTAGATAACGTGCCTGAACCGATCAACTTTTGATATAGGAAATGTTCAAAACATTATCCAACAATACAAAATTTTATCATTTCTTTACTAATAAAGAGATAGATACGATTTTGTATATCAGGTTCGGTATCTAATAACATTCGTTCAGAATCAATGTATTTGTAATACAGGGTGACAGTGACCAACAGACTTGGCTGCAACACTTGCCCCGTTTTCTGCCTCATGAAACTTATCACCCGTTCTCAGTTCTCTACCTTTCTGTAGCCCTATGTAACAGATTACATATCTGGGATCCTGATCTGGTATCACATACCCAGGACGTAGAGGATACAGAGAAACAGTTCTGTGTAACGAACACACCCGAAGGAGATGCATCATATGCACTTTCTTCGTTTGGGCGGCACGGGAATTCTGGTAATCCCCAATTTCCTGCTCTGTCTTATAACAATTATAAGTTGGAGCGGGACCAACGTTCTCCAGCTCAGTATAACAAGCGGGTTCGGTCAATTATCCGTATTATTATCTTGATTAAGGCGTGATATGGTCGCTACCTGGAGAGAGAGAGAAGAAAACACTCAACGTGCGCTCTTGCAAGAATAGATTGGTTATTATTTTATCTAATCAGGATGGCTCCCACTGCTTTTTATCAAATCTTCCTTCAAACCCTAAAAGGAAAGACTAGCCGGGATTAATTACACACTACAAGTTCGCCAATTTTTCAGCCAGGCCAGTGTCGGTACTTTGAGGGAGGTCCCCCGTGCTTTCGCACGAACCTAATTAATGTAAACCTCATTTTCCCAGAGGCGTAACCTCGTTAACACCTTTCTAGACACCTACTTGATCGGCTAATTGTAATGTGTAAAACTCTCCCAGGAGTAACTCTTACTCGCAGCGGGTATCGGGATCCAACTATCTCATAGAAGGTATGCAATCTCATTGCAAATTTCAACACTTGAAATTCCCGATAATATTTTGCCCCTAACGTGCTATGACCTTGACGAAAGCCAACAAACCATAGCCCGCTAGTCAAGTTCAACCCGTACATTTCTTGATCGAATTAAACCCACCTGCACGACCCTTGACGAAAGCCAACAAAGCCGCACGACTACCCTAATCCAATCGCATCGTATGCAGGCAGATAAGCAGCATATAGCTACCGCACACTGCACCTTAACGAAAGCCAACAAATGCAGCACGAATACTATATACAACTTATCTGAAATGACGGAGGGCTACGACAGGTTTTTCTGAAAACCTATTGCGTAATGAACTTGATATCGTTGTAGAATCAAATGATTTTGAAATGGAGTGCTTTTGAGGCTTTTCTAATTTTGCTAAAGGAGTCACTCCCGGTGAAGGGATCGTCGGTCCTTTCCTCGTCGAATGAGGTGCGGGATATATCATATATATCACTGTGCAAAGAAAAAACTCTTAAAAGCAATCACAAGACAAACCGAGTGTGTAGCATCTGCCAGTTATTGCTAAAGGAGTCACTCCCGGTGAAGGGATCTCGGTCCTTTCCTCATCGAATAAGGTGCAGGATATATCACATATACCGCTGTGCAAAGCAAGAACTTTAGCTACCTGTTTTATTTTGAAATTCAATTCTACAACATCTTAGGTTTCTTTTATTTCATTAATCACATTAATGAAGTCCCATCATTATAAGTACCTAAACATCACAGATAAATACGACGTACACTTATGCCATCCGCATTCGCCTCGATGTCCCCTCGTGCACCGTTAGGTTAGGTAACTAACGGCAGAGCGGGGCAGGGCTAGCGCGGGTGTAAAACATAAGTAACGCCTATATAATATATCATATATACTATATACAGTATCCATCACAGAACATATCACATGATCACATCACAGATATCGCAGCAGAAGAATCATATGAAATATTGGATATACTAGGACGTCCGTGTTTTCAATACGAGCCAGTATAAAACACGGATTCCACGGTCGTGATGAATAGCCAAACCCACACCCCTAGACCCCTACGAGAGCGGCAAGCAACCCTTCCAATTCTAGAGTTAGGAGACCCGGACTCGACTCCTCGAGTTGGTCTCCCACTGGACTCCAGAACCAGATTACTTGTGCTCCCCTCCTTGGGTCTATCCTAGTGCGGAAAAGTAAATAATATACAAACGGTGACAACTTCCGCAACCTGGAAGTGTCCCAATAAAAGAATATTACATACAAGTTTTTACATGAATGAAAATGAAAAAACACTCATCTCACATAAAAAAACCCCGGCTATTCAAACACGACGATCCAATATAACATATCCAGCAACACATAACATCACATGTCATCAACGTAAGTAAATATGCGCATCCCAATTGTCGTTGACATATAGCAACGAAACCGGCGATATCACATATTACACTTACGGTCACAGAAAAGAAAGTATAAAACTACAACAGTTGGAATCCACAACCTGCATAGACATCGCATGCCTAATCAAATGAATTCCTTAGACATCACATGCCTAACAATTATAAACCCCGCATTTTAGTCTCATTATCGAAAACTCTTTTCAATATCAAGTCGGGCAATTCAACAAGATTCCCGACATTCTGATCGAATGCTCGTCGCAAACTTCAGTAGACGGCCGCACCCCCGATACCGTCGACGAAGTGCACCAAGGCGGAACACCGCTACCGCGAGCATCCGAACGGATGCTTTCGGCGACGGGGTTCTCCTCCAGTCACTTGGTCGGGGCTATGGCGTGAGGCTGTCTATTAAGTTTACCCGGCGAGTATCCGTGTACGCTACGTGATTGCGACGGACTTTTGATCACATCAAAATTCCATGGCAACCGATCAAGTGAGACTAAACTGCTATGTTTATAACATTCATTCAGTTATCTCATAATTTCTTGTGAATTCCAATTATTGTATCCCATTCCGGATAAATAGAAAATGTCAAACTTTCCGATCGAACAATCGAATACCCAAGTTTTCCCGATACAGATCAACACATGAAATATGAGTCTAACAACATTCAGTTCGTGCCTCAGTACCAACGGTCCAGCCGTAGAAGGGTCAAGCCAACGCCTCACATGTGGCACGCCGTACTGCCCCAAACCCGAAGGTTCAAAGGGCAGTTCAAGACGGTCACATAATCGAGTTAAGGTTTGTTGTCTTCTAGAGGGTCCATCGAGTTACTTGCACTACTTAGAACGTCTTTAAACTACGGAAAAATCCAACACTTGGAAATTTCCCGACAGGGGAAAAATTGGGTATTTATATCCGGTCGAACTTTTTAACATATTCTAAAAATTTATCCGGAAAGCCACATAGACAAAATTTGATACCCCGATCGAAACACCGAATCCCCAAAACAACCCAGAAAATTCAACTCTTGAATAAATATTAAAAATTCCCTGAAAAACTAACACATCAAACCAAGAATTACTGTGTAAATTTCAATGTATAATAAGGCAGTACGGCCGCGGAACCGCCGCACGAGCCATGCTCGTGCCGCGGAACCGCGGCGCAATAAGGGAATTATGGCATACGATTTCACAGTAACTCTTAGATCTTCCTGCATGTTTTTCTGCATATTTTTAATATAGAAAAACTCACTGTTTTCAAAAAAGTACAGAGAGCATGATCCGGGCTAGGGTTTCGGTTCGATCGGGTTTCAAATTCCGTCTAGACTTCGCGTAAGGCTCTAGCTAGGCTCTGATACCACTGTAGGGTTCCTAGGCACCCCAAGGAGGTCTCACAAGGCATCAACCATGCCAATTTCAAAAATTACGGTGCCGAGAAACCCTAGTGTACGGATCGTTGGCTAGAATTCTAGGCGAAAATGAAACTAGTTAACAACTTAACTAAAGTTTAAACGGAAATACAACCTTTGTAGATCCGGTGCTCCACCTCCATAGCTCCGCAACGAAGTCCCCTCACTGTCCAAATGAATTCCCGGGCTCTAGCGTCGGCTTCGTCGGAGAAATGGCGAGCTAGGTCATCGATGTCCATGCCGAAGATGATCTACGTCAAGGCATCGCTAGATCAAGCTCCAACTTCACCAAGTCATGAAAACTTGTGAAGGAAACACACTCTACTACTTGGCAAGAGGTAGAGGATGAAGAAATAGGAAGTGGGTAGACTTTAGAATTGGATTTCTCACTTGTTTTCATCAATCACCATTGATGAAGCAAGCTTCTTCAAGTGAAGAAGATGAAGAGGATGATGAAAGAATTATGATAAGTTATTTTCAAAATAGAAAATAAAAGGAATGCTTATCATAATCTAACCATGGTGAAGTGTAGAGAATCAACTAGGGTTGAGTGGAGTGGTTAGGGTTAAGCATGAGACAAAATGGTGACTAAGTCAAAGCTTCATGAAGCTTCAACATGCAAGTCCAAAATTAGCCACCATTTCATTTCTTTATGCTTAATATTTTTCCAAAATAAATAAATGAATAAATAATGGATAAAACAAAACCCTAATTTCCAACTTAACCATGGTTTAATTCTTTACACTTAACCAAAAAGAATGTATCATCAAACATGATACAATCATGTGTACAAAAGTATATCACATATACAATGTGCACAAACCAAGTGAGAAAATCCGTTTAAAGTGAACCAATACTAGTTAGTGCAAAGTAATATATCAAATATATAATTATGCATTAAATCATTAAATCAACACTTGATTTAACGATCCGGTCATATCGCATATAACCGACTAGTATTCAATGTATCGGCTTATCGAATCAATACTTGATTCGATAACTAGGTTATATCGCATACAACCATTCAGCACATTCATCACGAGAATGAAATACGGTATCACATACACGCATTATTCTCGGTCCCGTACATATCTCATATGCGCTCCTATTTCGTTTCGCTTGAGCCAGGAAACCTCTGTGTAGGACTCTAAAGACTCGTCAATACGCCGGCAGCAGGTGATGATCATATCAAACACCCACAAGCCGCAAGCGGTCTGCTAAACGTAACGGCCACCCGGGTATTGAGCGATCAGAAGATCGACGAGCAAGCCCGCTCACACTCCAGTGAATCCAACCAGTAACACTACCGTACAGTCCGGTCTGATCGTCTGATATGTCGCATATCTTGCCTAGGGGTGGTAAACGTCAGACCCCAATAGCTCGATAAGTCGTGTCGATATGAGGTCTATAACAATTCGAGAAACTACTGGTAACACTTACCAGTAAATCTCAGCAACCCTGGCCAGGGATTTCCTGTTATAGCCAATCGAACACAGCGCAACATCAACTCCCTATACCGGGAGAGACGAATCCCCTCCTATCGCTCATTGCCTCCATATGATTCGGGACTGTACCCAAAAACCACCGTTTTGCACGCCCTCTTGGACGTGGTAAGATGGAAATCAAAGCACAGTGGGAACCACACAAGACTCTATGACGATCTCGGGTCAACAGACTACTCTGTACCAGTGTCACCAGAGAACTGCCATCTGACGTAAGGTATAATACCATCTGGGAGTTCTCGGCGAGTCCGTCCAGTGTACCCAGTCTCTACTGAGCACCCGTATATCATCTCTGATGTCAAACACCAATGGATATGGGATCATCCATCGCCCATCTGTATGGGTCGAGAAGGTATACGCTAGTCTACTCTGGTATATCGATGCCCCGTCTCGATACACCCTCGACTAGGGACTTTGAAGGATGTACTTATAGACTGTCTGTCCCCACTAGTATGATCTGCATCATAGTCCAGGTAGTCAAGTACACATCCCAAGGGCTTTACCAACATGTAACAGAGAGACAATCAGTATACACGTTAAGGTAAAGTGCAACCAGATAGCATACTATCATGTCGAGTAAGAAAGTCCTCCCTATATACGTCCTAGCATCCACTACAATATACATCATATGTACAGTAATGGCCTCTAGGGCATACATATAACTAACAGGTTAGGTGCCATGACTGCTTTTCTAAATGATGTTTTAGAAGAGGACGTCTATATGTACACAGCCAGAGGGCTTCGTAGACAGTGGAAGCAGCGGAAACGTGTACAAGATGCTTTATTGGATAAAGCAGGTATCGCGGAGTTGGAACATCTGTTTTGATGTGTTAGTCAAAGAGTTTGACATCATCAAAATGGTAGATGAATCTTGTATAAACAAAAAGGTAGTAGAGAGTATGGTGATGATCCTCGTAGAGTACGTGGATGTCATACTCTTGATAAGAAAGGAGTTTCTTGTGCTACGCTCGGTCAATCTCCGCTTATCACAATGATTCTCCATATAGGATCAAAATGATACCTCCTAAATCCTGGATTTTGGATCTATGAGATAGATCTAATTGGATGTTAGGATTCTCACTAGTTGTAGTGAGATGGTATCAACCGATCCTGGGGAGAATCACTGGAAGGGTTCCAGGGTGATAAGGACGACTGAAAGTCAGTCACAGGCATTGTCTTTACCCTCAGTAAAGGGACGGTATGTTGGAAGAGTTCCAAGCTAGATACCGTGGCATACTAGACGATAAAGGGAAGATACATCGCTACTTAAGATGCTACCAAAGTGACTGTCTGGGTGTATATTTGTTCATGAGATGAACTTAGTTCCTCCCATTGTGTGACAATGGAGTTGTGGCTTATGCCAAGGAACACCCGTCCCATCAGTGATCCAGACATATTCTAAGAAAGTATCACCTGATCATGGAGATGGTTGATCTCCAGGATGATCGAGGTTAGGAGAGTAGACTCAGAGGACAACACGGCGGATCCACTCACAAAGGCCTTTTCCCAGAGAGAGACTTTTATGGGATGGTTGAGTATGAGATACTACAACCACTGCTGCAGATGGCCCTAGTGCAAGTGGGAGATTGTTAGTTATATGTATGCCCTAGAGGCCATTACTGTACATATGATGTATATTGTAGTGGATGCTAGGACGTATATAGAGAGGACTTTCTTGCTCGACATGATAGTATGCTATCTGGTTGCACTTTACCTTAACGTGTACACTGATTGTCTCTCTATTACATGTTGGTAAAGCCCTTAGGATGTGTACTTGACTACCTGGACTATGATGCGGATCATACTAGTGGGGACATGGTAGTCCATAAGTACATCCTTCAAAGTCCCTAGTCGTGGGTATATCGAGACGGGGCATCGATATACCAGAGTAGACTAGCGTATACCTTCTCGACCCATACAGATGGGCGATGGATGATCCCATATTCATTGGTGTTTGACATCAGAGATGATATACGGGTGCTCAGTGGAGACTGGGTACACTGGACGGACTCGCCGAGAACTCCCAGATGGTATTATACCTTATGTCAGATGGCAGTTCTCTGGTGACACTGGTACAGAGTAGTCTGTTGACCCGAGATCGTCATAGAGTCTTGTGTGGTTCCCACTGTGTTTTGATTTCCACCTTACCACGTCCAAGAGGGCGTGCAAAACGGTGGTTTTTGGGTACAGTCCCGAGTCACATGGAGGCAATGAGCGATAGGAGGGGATTCGTCTCTCCCGGTATAGGGGGTTGATGTTGCGCTGTGTTCGATTGGCTATAACCGGAAATCCCTGGCCAGGCTTGCTGAGATTTACTGGTAAGTGTTATCAGTAGTTTCTCGAACTGTTATAGACCTCACATCGACACGACTTATCGAGCTATTGGGGTCTGACGTTTACCGCCCCTAAGTGAGATATGCGACATATCAGACGATCAGACCGGACTGTACGGTAAGTGTTACTGGTTAGATTCACAGGAGTATGAGCGGGCTTGCTCGTCGATCTTCGGATCGCTCAATACCCGGGTGGCCGTTACGTTTAGCAGACCGCTTGCGGCTTGTGGGTGTTTGATATGATCATCACCTGCTGCCGGCGTATTGACGAGTCTTTAGAGTCCTACACAGAGGTTTCCTGGCTCAAGCAAAACGAAATAGGAGCGCATATGAGATATGTGCGGGACCGAGAATAATGCGTGTATGTGATACCGTATTTCATTCTCGCGATGAATGTATCGAATGGTTGTATGCGATATAACCTAGTTATCGAATCAAGGATTGATTCGATAAGCCGATACATTTGATATTAGTCGGTTATATGTGATATGACCGGATCGTTAAATCAAGTGTTGATTTAATGATTTAATGCATAATTATATATTTGATATATTACTTTGCATTAACTAGTATTGGTTCACTTTAAATGGATTTTCTCACTTGTTTGTGCATATTGTATATATGATATACTTTAGTGCACTAGTTTGTATCATGTTTGATGATACATGCAAACTTGGGTTTGTGTAAGACTTTAAACCATGTTTAAGTGAATGGTTAGGGTTTTGTTATCTTTTCTTAACCATTTATTTAGTTTATTTCCTTTTTAGGCAAGTAAAGAAATGGTTGATTTTTGAAACTTCATGAAATTTTGAAAAAGTCTTCCATTTTTGTTTTCATGCCTAACCTAACCATTCACCTAACCTTAATTTAGTCTCTACACATGACCATGGTTTGAATATGATAAGTATTCATTTTGTTTTTTATTTTTAACACTTATCATATTAATATCATCTTCTTCTTCTTCATCTTAATGAAGAAAGCTTTCTACCAACAATGGTGAAATGTGAAAATGAGTGAGAAATCCAATTCTAAAGTGAACCCACCTCCTATTTCTTCACCCTCTACCTCTTGCCAAGTAGTATAGGGTGTTTTCTTCACAAGTTTCTTGACTTGGTGAAGTTGGAGCTTGATCTAGTGTTGCCTCGACGTAGATCATCTTCGGTATCGTAGTCGATGACCTAGCCCGCCCATTTCTCCGATGAAGCCGACGCTAGAGCCCGGGATCAAAATTGGACAGCAAGGAGACTTCATCATGGAGCTATGGAGGTGGAGGACCGGATCTACAAAGGTTGTATTTCCGTTCTTTTAGTTACGTCGTTAACTAGTTGCTTGTTTCGCCTAAAATTCTAGTTAACGATCCGTATTAGAGTTTCTCGGTACTTGTAAAATTTGAAATTGGCATGGTTGATGCCTTGTGAGACCTCTTGAGAGTGCCTAGGAACCCTACACAAATGACCCCGTCGCGGAAACACGTCAGCAAATGACCCCGTCGCGGAAATACGTCATCCAATGACCACGTCGCGGAAATACGTCATCCAATGACCACATCGCAGAAACACGTCATCAAATGACACCGTCGCGGAAACACGTCATCCAATGACAACGTCGCGGAAATACGTGAGCCAATGACCCCGTCGTGGAAATACGTCAGCAAATGGCCCCGTCACGAAAATACATCAGCTAATGACCCCGTCGCGGAAACACGTCAACAAATGACCACGTCGCGGAAATACGTCATCCAATGACCCCGTCTCGAAAATACGTCATCCAATGACCCCGTCGCGGAAATACGTCATCCAATGACCCCATCTCGGAAATACGTCATCCAATGACCCCGTCGCGGAATTACGTCAGCCAATGACCCCGTCGCGGAATTACGTCAGCCAATGACCCCGTCGCGGAAACACGTCAGCAAATAACCCCGTCACGGAAATACGTCATCCAATGACCCCGTCTCGGAAATACGTCAGCAAATGACCCTGTCGCGCAAATACGTCAGCCAATGACCCCATCGTGGAAACACGTCAGCAAATGACCCCGTCGCGGAAACACGTTAGCCAATGACCCCGTCTCGGAAACACGTCAGCCAATGACCACGTCGCGGAAATACGTCATCCAATGACCCCGTCGCGGAAACACGTCAGCCAATGACCTCGTCGCGGAAACACGTCAGCAAATGACCCCGTCTCGGAAATACGTCATCAACTGGCCCTATATGGCTAAAGTCAATCCTGACCCCGTATGGCTAAAGTCAATCCTGACCCCATATGGCCAAAGTCAACCCCTGACCCTGTGGAACACGGCTAAAATCAATCCTGACCCCATGGAAAATAGCCAAAGTCAACCCTCGACCTCCCCGTCAAAGCAATGCTTTGATTCGAGAGCAGGTCAACTCATCAATCACTTTCGAGTCCTCTCGACTTGTAAGGAAGAAAATTCTCTTAGGAGATCCTTACGACTCTTAAGAGAAAAACACACTTAGGAATCCTCACGATTCCTAAGGAGAAAATACACCTACAAGATCCTCACGACTCGTAGGGAGAAAAATCTTTATGAGACCCTCATGGCTCATAAAATTGAAAAGTCTTAGGCGGCAGATCTAAACCTATTTCCTAAGCCATCACTACCAAATAAAGAGTTCAAGATGAACTGTTATCCACCATCTATGGGCCCACACTTGCCAAAGATATATGCCACTTAAATGGAGAAGTTACTCATGAGCATATAAACTACTTCACGCCAGAGTAAGACATAAAGAAATAGAAAGGTGTGGCTCATGGGGGTGAGGGTTTGGAACTATATCCCTTAAGAGTCGAGATTTGAGTCAATGATAAATGACGACGCTTGTGTCCGCTCGTTATCTTCTCAGATCAAGATTCTGAAAGTTATATACCAACCCGAAACTGGTCATACGCTATGCATAACTATGCACTACTTCACCCACGTACATACTTACGTGGGTAAAGTAGTGAGGGGCATTTGTTCCCTCATGGGAACTGAATAAAATACAAATAAAGTATCAAGAAAAACCCCCAAATGGGGCATCACGCGCTCACACGTGACCAAGCCTGACGTGCAAACACGTGACCTTTTTTATGGGCAGAGCCTATCTGCGCTTGAATGCCTATTTGGTAAGGTCACGTGTCCACACGTGACCGGGCCTCACATGCAGACACGCGGCCTTTTATGAGCAAAGTTTATCCGTGCCTGAATGCCTAATTGATGGAGTCACGTGCCAACACGTGCTGGGTTCCTGAGTTCTCTGAACTAATAGAATTAAATTCTAATTAGATTCTTAATCAGTAGGGTCACGTGCCAACACGTGATGGATTCCTAAACCCGCTGAACCAATAGAATTAAATTCTAATTAAAAGGAATCAAAAACCCTAATTGAAAAAATATTTCCCTAGATCTTTCCAAACAAAAAAGACTGCACTCTGTAAAATAGAGCACCGTTGGATTAAAAATCCAATGGTGATTAAAAATCACCAATTTATAAAAAAATTATATACAAGGAAATATTTTCCTAAAATTTGCCAAGAACAACAAATAAAATATCTTTTGGATTGGAAATCCAACGGTGAATAAAATTCACCGAATGATCTAAAAGATCATGTTGGTTATAAAATCAATCAAAAATCTTTCAATGAAAAATTAACTAAACAAACTGATTCTTTTCTTTCTCCTATAAATAGGAGCTAAGAAGGAAAAAAAAAGGGAAGGATACAACAACAGAGAGAGAGAGAGAATTTAATTCTTCAGAAAGAAAAGAAGATCTCTTCAGAGAAAGAAAACTCTAGGTATAAGAAGGAAGGAGATCATTCTATAAGCTCCCACAAAACAAAAGAGAATTTAATTCTCAAACCAAGAGTTTAACTCGTCTGAAAAGAACTTAGTTCTTCCTCTGGTTGAAGATCTGCAGAAACAGATCTCCCCACAAGTTGAGAATTTAATTCTCATCGGGGAGATTCTGCCATGCAGATCCAAAACTTAGAGGGAGAATTGAATTTAAAGAATTTAATTCTTTCAAACACATATGAATTTAATTCCTCTAAATAAAATTAGGGTTTAACCCTATAAAAAAATTTAATTCTTAAACAAGAGATTTAACTCTCCATGCACGTAAAAGAGATCAGCACCCAACATGATCACGTGTGTCCACGTAACTCCCCCCTCCCTCCCTCAATGATCGAAAGAGAACGAATAAGTTTTGGCCACGTTCTCCCACGTGACCCTTGAACAAACTTCTCAAAATAAAAAGGGAGTTAAGCCAAAGCAGTTTCACTTTTTGGACGTCCCACGTGTTCCCACGTGACCCCTAGCAATTATCAAACAAAAGAGAATTCTACCCAAAGGCAATGCCCACCTAAAGGATGCCTCACGTGTCCCCACATGACCCCTGACAAACACCATTTTAAAAAGAAAATGGGGGTAAAACTGAAGGATTAATATCCAACGCATGGGCACCCTCACGTGTCCCCACGTGATGATCATAAAAGATCAAGTGTTTAACAGTTATATGCATATTCTGAGAGTAAAATAAAAAAAAGCAAGGCCCAATCTTCAGGCGCCTCGCGTGACCCCACGTGAGCGCTTCAGTTTTAGTGTTTAACACTACTTTAAGCGCCTCACGTGGGAGCACGTAAGCGCCGAATGTACTCTAGTGTTTAACACTATATTCGAGCAAATCTTAGCCCAAATTAGCTAAGTCTTCCAGAGGCAAGACCCCCCTTCAACTGAACCCCAATTATACTCTTGTCTTCCAAAGCTGATCATCTCATATGGCATTTAAAATGATTCCCAGAGCCTTTCCAACCAACATTGGTTCAAGGGTACATCTCTTCATACTCTGTTACATGTCGTTGTAATTCTTCTATCCTAGCAACTCAGGCTCTGTCATATCTGGTGGGGTCAAGTGGGGGCCACTTGCAGGCTCAAATCTCTGTAATCCGGCTCTTCAAGAAATCAACGGGCTTCTCTTTGGGTCGATGCTCCCACCTCCCACCCTCGGTGCCTCAATGCCGATGGAGGAAGCCCAGAGGAAGTCTGTCTTCCACAGGCGGGCTCCCCAAGCAGCAGTTTTGCCGACGGAATCAGTCCTCCAACAACTGGCACCTGCCAAGGACCAAGGTCGATGCAGGGGGCAGAATATTTAGGCTCTCAAAGGAAACAGGGGGCAGGCTCGGCAAAATCCTGGGGCTAATCAAATCCCGGCCGTAAAAACGGTCAACGTCAATATCGGCATCATACAAAATGAGCTGGGGGCAGTTCTCCGCATGGTCCTGTTTCAACCCCAGTGATGAACGTTGTTGTTCCAACTGGGAACAGCTTCAAACTATTGCGTAGAGTCAGAAAAAATTCACCTACCGCAATATTGATGAAGTCTCCGCAGCGCATGGAGATCCCACAAGAGCAGAAACCAGTTCGCTCCCTGAGACAACTTTCCTCATCTATATATAAGGTGTAGAAGCAGGTGAAGGGGACTCACCCCAAGACGGATCCTGATACAGAGGTTCCTCCCAAAACCAAAGCGGCTTTTCACAAAAAAGGAGGCCCAATAAAGCTCAAGTGCCCGAAGCAAACTCCAAAGGCCAAAAACTCCAATCACCCCAAGCCTAGAGGCATGGTAGTTCACATAGTCTATATGGTGAATTCCAAAGACGAAGTTCGAGCTTCTACTAGTCACCAACCTCAAACTCAATCCTTAACAAAAGTTCAACTGCAACGTGAAAAGCTGCAGGAGATGCTTGCTAAGGCGGCACCACTCGTTAATCCATCGTCTAAGGCAAATCCCGAAGACGCACCTGGAGAAAGAATAGAGAAGGAGTCGGATATTGATTTCCTAAAGCGCGCTCTGAAAAAGAAAGATGCAGAAGCGGCAGAAATGTCCACTAAAATGAACCAGGTGGCCCTTTTGATTCAAAATATGGTTGGAATGATGGTTCAATCGGAACCACTGGCAGATGAACTGCCAGTAGTCGGTCTAAAAGATAAGGATGACATTTCAAATCCTCTGCAAAGCTCATCAATGGCTGAGGTGTAAGTGCACGGCGGTGCCCCGGCCGTCAATCCGACGGCCAAATGCGGAAGCGGTGAAAAACTTTAATTTTGCGGACTTAGCAAACCGGCACCCCCGCGCACTAAACACCCGGATCGAAACCATTAACAAGTCTAAGCTAACTAGAAGATGGGTTAGAGATATACCGACGATCCAAGTCCTCCGGTCTTCTCGTCATGGTCCCGATCTCCTGCGGAAAGGTCCCGTCTCCTCCTCGTCGCCGGAAGTGCACCACATCGCCTACTTCTTTTACGGGCTCCCACCTCAATGCCGAGGCAACTCGGGCACGAAGCCGGCTACTCGACGTGCCCAAGATTTGTTGTAGAATGTTTAGTAGAATTTGTGTCTCAATTTTTGGGGTAGTGGAGGTGCCATTTTTGGTGGAGGAAAGAAAGGATTTTGGAGATCAACTAGAGAGCTCTTTTCTTAGCACAATATGAACCAAAAATGCCACACAAAATGAATCAATCAACCCCCCTTAAAGTGGCCGGCCCATGTAGGAAAAAAGGAGAGAGGAAAAAGTCAAGGGGGGGTGACCATATCAATCATGCAAGAAAAAGAGAGAGGAATGGTTAACATAATCAACCATGATCACAAAGCAATGCCAACACTCCACACAACCATCATCAACAACCATGATGCTAACAAAGTCAAGCCATCATGAAGTATGAAGTCAAGCAAGTCAATGGATGGTGCACCATCATGAAGACTATCATGATGCTACAAAAAGCAAAGACCCCCTCCACAAATGCCTATTTGCAACAATGCAAATAAACCCTCCTCCACCAATCTTCGGCCAATGAACGGAACAAAGGAAATTGACCGAAACGGAAAGCAAACTGGCAACTCCAGAAAACTGGTCCCGTAATAAATTACAGGAAAACCCCGATACTGTGCATACACACCCGCATCTGTATTTCGACCGAAATACAAATACAATGAGACAAAATCTACACTGTACTATACTAGAATCCGGCTTATACCAAAATCGGCTAGTAATATCTGTTCGATCCTGATCCGTGCAATACCGCACGTATCTGATCGAACCCTGCCATATAACCATACGGCCTATAGTACAATCTGTCCGATCCTGATCCGTGCAATACCGCACGTATCTGATCGGACCTTGCCATATCTCCATACGGCCTCTACAACCTTTCGCCCGAAAGCTGAGTAACTGAATGTGGGGGACTCTAAAGACTCATCAACACCTTGGTTGTGGATTTAACCACTAGCACGTCAGAGGTATAAGCCAATACGTAACGGGCTACCAGGTACTGACTAAAAGGGATGTCTGTGAGCGAACTCAGCCTGACAACCCTACTGAGCCTGTCAGTGACAATATCCGTGCAGTCCGGTCCGTTCGTCTATGAGTATCGCATGGCGGGCCTAGGGGGTTGGTAAAAGTCAGACCCCCAAAAGCGGTACAAGTCGTGTCGGAGTGTAGCCCAAAACACCCTGAGATACTACTGGAATACCTACCAGTAAATCTCCTTGCCTTGGCCAAGGACTTTGTGTAATGGCTCTCCTAGACACAGCACGACCTCACCCCCAATACCGGGAGAGACGAACCCCTGAGGATACGCTCACTGCCTCCATGTGGCTCGGGACTGTACCCAACTAAAACCTGTTTGCACGACTCCTTTGAGCCGTGGTAGGGTAGTAATCAAAGTACAGTGGGAACTCACACGAGACAAATGACGATCCCCAGGTCGATGAACTAACCTGCACACATGTCACCAGGGAACTGCCATCTGACGTCTGGTATATGACCAACTAGCATGTTCCCGGCGAGTCCTGTCCGGTGTACTCATAACCCAATGAGCACCTGTATACATCTTAGGTGATCCAACTGACACCAGTGGCTTGTGAGACCGGCCACCGCCCCTCGTCGGGGTCTCAACTGTATACACTAGTCTACTAATGGAGTATCGATGCCCAGTCTCGAAACTCCCACGACTAGGGACCTTTTAAGGATAAGCTTATAGACCCCAGCTCCCACTTATATGATCGCCCTCATACTGCTGGTGGTCAAGCAAGAATCCTAAGGGCTCTATCAACGTGTAATAGCGACGTGTCAGGTCACTTAAAACAGTACACGATGATAAAGGTAAACCAGATAGCATACTATCATCTCGAGTAAGACTGTCCTACCGGGATAGGTCCTGATTGATGTGATTTAGCGTGCTTGCACTTTCTAAAAGATAGATCAAAAATATTTGTAACCGCAATCAAGAACGGCGTCGCTTGAAGCTAGCCGGTGAGTACGGGTCGGTCCACAGGGATGTTGTGAATTTCCGATTCGTTCTTACGAGTTAATTCCGAAGGGTGTTCGGTTGTTTATTAAATCTAAAAATCTAATTAAGCTAGGGCAATTATTTAAATCTAAATCTTGCCAGCGTTAGGTTTAGGAATGGTTTGGAAATGTAAATAAATCTCAACGCTTTCTATACACAAATTAGGATCTAAGAGGAGTTATGGTAATTATCAATAAAGTGATTAGATCCGTTCGGGAAGGTGTTCCTTCCTCTAGGTTCTTGTCCTTCCTTTATCAATTTTTACCCCAACCTCCATGGAAAACATCACAACCGGGCCTTTATACTACGGTATCACCGCTACCTCGAGGGATAGAGTGCCGTAGGGAGCGGTATGTGCATGTATGCATGGAGTCCTATAGATTCTAAGTGATGGGTAAGAAAGGGATGAGAGATCTCATCTCTCAAAAGCCTTTCCCTAAGCTAACATCTAAGGCAAGGAATTAAAATACTTACAGATGCATCCCTCCAATCATCCATGCAGGTTTGTCAGATCTGAATTTCTGAATGGAAAAGAAACACCGATGCTCTCCAAAAGAATTCTAAAATTTATTAATGAAGGGAGGCATGAAAAGAATACAATGATTTGGGCTTCTATTTATAGGAGATAGAAACCCTAGGTTACAATTGATTTGCATGTCTACATTTACCAAAATATCCTTAGGAAGACCTAGTCAAAGTAGACTTCAAGCTTTGGTAAAATTTTATGTCTCTTTAAAAGAAAGTATTGGGCCTTGGATCTTTGGGCTTCCTTATTATTTGGTTCTTTATTAAAATAGTTTCTATGTTTCTTTCAGATCTCCAGTGAATAATTGCGGTGGGCTTTTAACCGTTCGCTTTGTAATCTTGGACCTTGCATTGCCTTGTACTTTGTGAATTTTATCTTCAATGTAGGCTTGATCAAGAGTCTTCTGTTTGTTGGTCAAAGTCCACTTTTGCATCGTCTTTTCATCATTTTCACTGTTTTCTGTCCAAGAACCTGTAACCTGTAATATGTAGCAGACATGCGTCAAAAGCACCTGTTTATTTATAAAAAGAATAAGAATGGGGAATATAATAATGCAATATTATGGTGTGAACAAATACCCCCAAACTTATCTTTTGCTCGTCCTCGAGCAAACTTATTTTTATTCACTAAAATCCTAACCACACTTTCGCAGGGAAACGCGATTGCACTGAGCTCATGCAACAAGCCGTTAAACCTCTAGGTGTCCCTAGTAGGAGGAGTGTTGTCTCCTGAGGGTTTTCAGCGGATTACACCCACAAAATCCTATCAATTTGGCCTTTCGACTTTTGTTCTCCAATTAGGTTTTCTAACTAAGAATTCTATTATCGTCGACCCGCAAATTATCCACCCATATTCTTCACACTTCCTCATTATTTAACTTAAGATTATATATATCCTGCAGATCTACTTAGCTTTCAGCATTTCTTAAGTTTTCCTTCTAGGGTTTTATCTCCACTTAGGAATTTCTATCAACTCTATTAAAGATACAAGTTCTATTCTTCATTCCTTTCTCTTATCTAGATTCCAATCACATACCCCTACGTGTGTGTATAGATCACCCCTACACTTGGAAATTCAAATCAAGCAATCGTACTCTCATCCATTGTCCAAAGTACTAATTAGTTGGTGAATGAAATTTGCTTACACATCCTTTATGCGACCGTTAATACTTCTTGAGGTACCAACGACCGATTACAAAATGCGTTTGCGCTTTAAAGCGTACTTCCTAGTTTTGCAACACCCAAGACTTTTAGCAGTGACTCCCAAACCAGTTGGTCTAAGGCACTAGGTGATGAAGCACCCTCGCTAAATATTTTTCTATTTTTACAGCCTTAAGTAATCACAAAAACCAGTGTCCATTTTTTTCCTTTATTCACTTTTTTTTTTCCATTGTACTAAGGACTTTAGACAAGAGCATTTCAAGGTCTCCTCTACTATTCCAAGTTTCAAGGTGCGTGATTGTGCAAATTGTAGGGTATACGTTTTCAGAATCTAGACTTAAGCTAGGAACTATTTTTCAAACTTATACTCTAATAAGAACATCAATACTCTTCCCTCATTTCGACTTAGCCCAAGAAGTTAACTCAAAATTTGCCTATTTCTAAATAACCTACAAAGACATATACTTTCTACCGTTAAACTCTAAAGAAGGTTATTTTTAGGGTTTTTAATTTACTAAGTCTAAGATCTAGTTTTCCCTAGCCAGTTAACCTTTTTATCAAACTCAAGTCAATTAGCCAAAATTGAATACAGTAATTTTTATAATTTTTCAAATTTTTCAAATTTTTATGGGTTTTCAAATAAGTATGCAAATGCAAAAATATGTACAAATGAATGCGAAGGAAGAAGACGTACCGAGCATACCCCCAAACTTGAACTTGACAGTGTCCTCACTGTCATGCTAAACCAAGAGGGTCAAAATACCGATACTCCCCTGTTTATTTATTTACAATTTTTTTTTATATTTTTAATGTTTTGAAATTTTTTTTTTTTTTTATAGAAAAAGAAAACGAAAATATATATACATATATACAAAGGTTCCCCCCAAACTTAAGCTTGGCCTTACACAAGCCAAAAGTTAACACCAACCATTCAAAAATCTTATCGTGGAAATGGTATAGCTGGTGCAAGAATGGGATGGAAAGAAAAGATATGAAAAGCACGCGAGACCGTGTGGAAAGAAGAATGGTAGAATATGGTCTCGGTGGGGGAGAAGAATGGCGAAAAGAAGAAGGAAGTGGAGTACGATCTTGAGGGTGTAAATTGAGTGAATAAATTAGCGCAATTTGTGATGACCGATGTGTTAAAAGCGATTGCGCTAACCTATCAACTCGTCGAGAAATGGGATCAAATCCCTCAAGATTCGTGAGAAAATATGGGTACGCCGAACTTGGTATAGGAGAAGAAAGCGTAACGGTCATTTGTTCGGTCGGAACAATGGGAAAGACGAAAGGGAGTGAATTAGGGATAGTCTCATTCTCACCGTAGTAAACTGTGTCGAACTGGAAAGATTCCATCAATGGTTCGAAACGACTGTAAGCAACCGAGTCTGAAGGATTAACTAACTCATCTGAAAATGCAAAGGACTCAAACTCGGGCGGTGAGACTTCAACATCGTCCGAAAAAGTGAAACACTCGTAAGTGTCATCGGCTGTGGCAACTGTGTCAGATTCAAAGGAAAGGTTTTCAAGCTCACAGTCGTCAAGCGTGAAATGAAGTGTGGTCGGAACGATGGAAAAGAGGGAGGGTGATTTAGGTAAAGGTTCAAGAGGATGAATTGGAAAATCCGACACATCAAATAAAAATGGTTCAACCTCAATATTATCCTCAAGACTATCCTCATAATTATCCTCATAATTCTCCTCGATATTCAACTCATCCATGCCATTATCATCAAAATCAAGACGCATATGAGATTCGGGAGAAACATTTAATAACTCGGGATGATGATTTGAACATAAAACTTCAATTAAATCGACAGGTTCATCATCCGAAATATTCCCGGCGTCTATATCCTCAATCAAGTGAAAGTTAATTTCTTTAGACACCTCCTCAAAAGCATGGATGTTTATCAATGTAGGTTCTAGAGTGGAAGTGTAAAGGTCAAACAGATTAGGTGCTGTTTCACTCGAAGGGGGTTCTTCACAATCTGGCAAATCAAACACTACAAAATCACACAACTCAGTTTTATTTTCAACAGGTGAACTATTTAGGGCAATTGATGGAAAACAGGAGTTGTGGGCTTCTATTGGGTAAGGGTAGGTTTGATTTGAAAATCCTCTCTCATTCTCACTCCGTCCAACTGCCGCCTCATACATTGAAAAATTTGGAGCTAGCGGGACACTAGCTACCGATTCACTAGGTTGCATAAGGGTGGCCACGGACGCCTCCACATTCCTAACCATTTTATTTGTTGCTGCGATATACGCCTCCAGCGCCTCTTCCAAACTAGACTTGGGTGGTAAGGGGGTTTCGGTAAAAGATTCGAAATTGTTTGGATATGTGAAACTCCCTAATGGCTGTGTAGAAGCAGTGTCTAGTGAATGTGGAAAGGTCGGGTAGGACTGGTAGGAAGTGGGTGATTGGACTGGGGTAGGGTCAACATGTGGATAAAAAGGTGAATAGTCTTGTTGATCCCTAGAACTAGATGTGTGGAGAGGGGTGAAAGATCGGCGGCGAGATTGAGCAATATGCTCAGCAATGGACATCGGCCTAGGAGTGACAGAAGGACTTAAAGAAGTGGTGTCAACATATGTAGGTGGTGAAGGTTGACTCGGTTGACACAAGGTGGGTTGAAAAGTCAAACTGTTTCTCCTAGACTCCTCTATGTGATCTTTCAGAGATTTTTTAGGCATGGAGGGATCGTTTTTAAGTTGACCGAACACATTGACATATGATGCAAAATTAGGTTCGGGATACCAAAGTTCTTGGACTGGGGTAGGGTCAACATGCGGATAAGAAGGTGAATAATCATGCGGATCCCTAGAACTAGATGAGTGGAGAGGGGTGAAAGATCGGCTACGAGATTGAGCAATATGCTCAGCAATGGACATCGGCCTAGGAGTTACAGCAGGACTTGGAAAAGTGGTGTCAACATATGTAGGTGGTAAAGGTTGACTAGGTTGACACAAAGTGGGTTGAAAAGTCAAACTGTTTCTCCTAGACTCCTCTATGTGATCTTTCAAAGATTTTCTAGGCAAGGAAGGATCGTCTTTAGATTGACTGAACAAATTGCCGAACGACGCAAAATTAGGTTCAGGATACCAAAGTTCGGCTAATGATTTTTTATGTGGGGTACCCATGTTAAAAGAAGAAAGGTGACAAGAAAGAAAGTTGGGTGATGGTGCAAGGATTTATTTAGGGCTCAAAAAATTTTGCAAGTTCTATAAAACATTTGTCCTTTTTATTTTCATTTTTTTTTTCTTTCTCTTTATTGGGAAAAAAAAAATTTTGTTGCAAAAAGATTTTAGAGAAAAGATATGCAACAGCAAAATATTACTTGCAATTGGTTATTATTTGAAGCATATCACAAGAATCTTTATTTGGAAAGAATTAACAGCAAAATATTTCTTGCAATCAATTTAGTTCAAGCGGGGCCCACAAATCCTGCACAAGATCGTTATTGGAAGGGAATATATTTTTATAGCGCACAAAATCCTGCAGGAATTTTTCAGAAAATATTTATCTAGATTTCCAGAGCAAGAAAAGAGGAACTTACAATGCAATTTTCACGAACTGAAGAAACTATGCAGCCGCGTTTCCGCGGTCTTAACGTAGATCCCACCGCGGAAAGGCGGTCACGTGACCGGTGCGGATCCCCAAAATTTTTCTGACGTTCCAAGTTGATCAGACGGCGGCGGTTCCGCGGTCTGAAGCGGCTTGGAGCGGCGGATCCGCGGTTGGCTTAAGGTTTCAGCTCTCCAGATTTTGTGCGCTCCTCTGTTGTTGTAATCTTCTATTGTTAGGATCTTTTATTTCCTGTTTTGATCTCTGGAAATTTCCAGATCGTCTTTGTAAATCCTGCAAAAATTCAACCACAAAGTATCCCTTCCAAAAATAACAGATTATATATTTTTTATATTTTTTTGGATTTTTAGATTTTTATGAATTTTTAAATTTTATGATTAACCCGAAATTGCGAAAAGGAAAGTTCTACGCCATCCCCGGCAACGGCGCCATTTGATTGATGTGATTTAGCGTGCTTGCGCTTTCTAAAAGATAGATCAAAAATATTTGTAACCGCAATCAAGAACGGCGTCGCTTGAAGCTAGCCGGTGAGTACGGGTCGGTCCACAGGGATGTTGTGAATTTCCGATTCGTTCTTACGAGTTAATTCCGAAGGGTGTTCGGTTGTTTATTAAATCTAAAAATCTAATTAAGCTAGGGCAATTATTTAAATCTAAATCTTGCCAGCGTTAGGTTTAGGAATGGTTTGGAAATGTAAATAAATCTCAACGCTTTCTATACACAAATTAGGATCTAAGAGGAGTTATGGTAATTATCAATAAAGTGATTAGATCCGTTCGGGAAGGTGTTCCTTCCTCTAGGTTCTTGTCCTTCCTTTATCAATTTTTACCCCAACCTCCATGGAAAACATCACAACCGGGCCTTTATACTACGGTATCACCGCTACCTCGAGGGATAGAGTGCCGTAGGGAGCGGTATGTGCATGTATGCATGGAGTCCTATAGATTCTAAGTGATGGGTAAGAAAGGGATGAGAGATCTCATCTCTCAAAAGCCTTTCCCTAAGCTAACATCTAAGGCAAGGAATTAAAATACTTACAGATGCATCCCTCCAATCATCCATGCAGGTTTGTCAGATCTGAATTTCTGAATGGAAAAGAAACACCGATGCTCTCCAAAAGAATTCTAAAATTTATTAATGAAGGGAGGCATGAAAAGAATACAATGATTTGGGCTTCTATTTATAGGAGATAGAAACCCTAGGTTACAATTGATTTGCATGTCTACATTTACCAAAATATCCTTAGGAAGACCTAGTCAAAGTAGACTTCAAGCTTTGGTAAAATTTTATGTCTCTTTAAAAGAAAGTATTGGGCCTTGGATCTTTGGGCTTCCTTATTATTTGGTTCTTTATTAAAATAGTTTCTATGTTTCTTTCAGATCTCCAGTGAATAATTGCGGTGGGCTTTTAACCGTTCGCTTTGTAATCTTGGACCTTGCATTGCCTTGTACTTTGTGAATTTTATCTTCAATGTAGGCTTGATCAAGAGTCTTCTGTTTGTTGGTCAAAGTCCACTTTTGCATCGTCTTTTCATCATTTTCACTGTTTTCTGTCCAAGAACCTGTAACCTGTAATATGTAGCAGACATGCGTCAAAAGCACCTGTTTATTTATAAAAAGAATAAGAATGGGGAATATAATAATGCAATATTATGGTGTGAACAGGTCCTCCCTCAATCATTACAATCACGTACCTGTGACCTAATAATTGACTCTGAGGGCACTATCTCCAACAATCTCCCACTTGCACTCAAGGCTAATTATTGCGATGTCGCATACTCACAGCCCGTGTGATACCGAACATCCAACTCCTCTACTAGTCAGTCTCACAAAGCTCGTTTGCGAAACTATTGCGTTCGAGGAATAGCCTCAGTGAGTGGATCCGCTTAGTTGTGTCTTTCTATGTCTCTCTATATCTCAAGTTCGCGGAGAAAGCCATCTCCCGAAATGAGCAATACCTGTCTTAGAATGTGTCTGGATGTCTGATGGGACATAGCTCATAAATGAGCTCCAAATCCAAACTTCTTAGACTGTATCGTCAACTGAACTCAATCAGTATCCAGCGCCATGCCACCCTCAGTATTGCCTTGGACCTTCTGTCCAAAATACTGCCCCTCATCAGAAGGAAAACTATAGCTCTGACAACCTCCTTGTCGTCCATGTCACCTTGGAAGCCTGGAATGATAACTGTTTCCCGAATGAGGCTGTCGTTATCATATCCCTAGAACATCCACTTATGTTCTAAAACTGCTTCCGCCTGTTTCTCCAGGATTGAATTAATATCAACTTATTGCATCTAGTGCAAGAACAACATCTGGTGTGGTACTTGACATCTCACGATTGACTCAATTGCCTGAGCAAGTGATCTGCCAATCATGCACGTCCCTCTCCCCTTTAGTCTGTAAGACACCTTTGGAGAGGGTGACTCCATTACCTGCAGGTACACTACCGTGCCAGGAGTCGTCCATCCTAAATACTCTTAGAATGCTGTTAAGTACCCTGATTGGGAAACCACCCAAATCTAGATCTAAAACCATAGATCCAGTAACCAGTATGTCAGATATAAAATCCATTTGCTTTGTGGAGAAACCACTGTGTGACGACCAAAGTATAACCGATTGTAGTATAGGAGTTTCTTTTCCTATTCTGTGTATGTCATCCAGATACCAGGACATCACACCCTACTACCTTCTCAACAGATCCATCCCCTATTCTGATGAAGTCAAACCCATGACTGTCACGTCAGAAATAGATGATCTATCTCCGCTTCATCTGCTTTAGTCTATAAATAGACATAAGCTACCTGTCCACTAATGCTTCCGCTGCTCCCACTGACTACGACAACTCTCTGGCAGAGTCATATAGACGTACACTTCTAAAACTGGTTTAGAACGACGCTATACTCATCCTCCCGCCGGGTCTCGTAACCTGGAACAACAGCAATGGCAATTGTGGGTAAACAAGAACTTCCCTGTTACCGTCCTTGAGGCTACCGTAGTGCCTCTCGGGTGCCTGAAGTTACCCACCTTATCTGCGGAGTGGCCAATGGAATGTCAATCCAGATTGAATCTTTAGGTTCCTTATCAAATCTTCAGTAATCGTTTGTGGTTCTGGAATCACTTCCAGTTCTACCATACTCCCACTACTGTTTTCTGAAAAAATCCATCTTTAATAAAACTGTGGCGAGTCTAGAACAATATCGCTATTGTTCATCCAGATGGTAGAAAGTCAACCCTCGTCAAAGCCTGGGTCAACCCACAAACAGCCATTACAGAAACGTGCCTTGAGTTGTCCCGTGTCTGGTTTTAATCATAAACCGGACAACTCCCCGTACCTTAACATCGTTAAGATATGAACTGTTCTATATCCAATATAGAAACAGAGGCACTGATTTAATTGAACCAGATTCAAATCATGCAGCTGTCCCCAGCGCATGTCAACTAAATGGAAGGAGGCCGATCAGCGTTACACAACTTAGGAATACTTCCAATTATGAGTAACCTGAAAGAGAAGCAAGATCTCTTTATCATTACTATCAACTGAATACCATACACAAGTATCTACATCTTCGATCTCTTTGAAGAATCCCGATACTTGCTATACCTGGTTCTCTACTCTATTCAAATACCTATAACTTCTCAAAATTTGGACCCTGTGTTTCCGCGAAAACACCTGTCTAAAAACTAGAGAAGTCATAAGTAAACCGAATACAGTACGAGGACCAACCCCTCTGTCCTGATGGACCCTGGACAACATACAATCCTTTGTATAAGTCCCTTGAGTCTGATAACTCATTCACTGTGTGTCGTAGGTTGAAAACTGTACTTATGGTTAAGAAGAATTACACCGCTGTTTAATGCTCCTTACCTAACCATCCACTGATATAGGTAAATGTCATAGACATAATTTCATAAAGGTATATCTCACTCTATGAAAATAGACGTACAGATATATCAATTTGAAATTGGTGCATAACAGCGGATATTCAAAACCAAATATTTGCCGACCGGCAAACAGCCCAGGTGATTTCCTCAAATATCACCGATTACAACGAATCCCGATATAATGAGGATGATCACCCAATTCCCAATAACTTACTCCCACTCATCATCTGTAAAACCATACAGATGTGAGAATCATACCTGGTAAATACATACCCTGGAGTAAGTATCTAATCGGGAAATCAGTTTTCCTTTAACAGTACACAGTGAGACTGAAACATCGAAACGTTTCGATAGGGTATCCTGGTATTCCTAGTAATGCCTCTTCCAGATTCACAACTGTAACCGTATAGTTCTTTACCACCTCTCCAAATCCCTTCATATGTCTTTAGTCATTACCTTCTGTACACCCCTTTAGGCCAAATGGTTTTCTTCCTTCCCTACCGTTCGGCACCAGCCTATGGTTTGGAAGAAGACTATCCAATAAGCATAATGGGTGTACTGTCCCGATCCTAGGAACACTCGCAATGCGAGAGAAGGTGAAGATAAAAGACACCTGAATAAACCTTATTCCTATTTCTCCTGAACCAGAATCCATCCCCGAACTGGAACCAGTTCCATTCGAGTTCGTATATAACCATACGATGGAGTATCCAAATAAACTGTGGATCTTCGTAGTGATACGGAGTGTCCTGGAGAAATACAAAGGTGATGTGGGAGTGGTAACGAAATATTTGGTTTGGTCGTGAATATCTGTTGCAATTTACTTTGCCCTCTTACTAATCCCTTGCTTTGTCTGAACTTAATACCTTCTGCACACCATCGTTATGCTAATTGGTTTTCTTCATTCCCTACCGGTCGGCACCAGCCTAAGGTTTGGAAGAAGACAATCCAATTTGCGTAATAGGTGTACTACCCCTAAACCAAGGAGTACTCGTAACCTGAGAGAGGGTAAAAGGAAAAGACAACTGAATAATCCTATCTGTTTTCTCCAGAACCGGAAACCATCCTCGAATAAATTCTTTCGAGTTCGTATCTAACCATACGATGGTTTTGTCCAATGGAAGTGGACGTTCGTAGTAAAACGGGGTGTCCTGGAGAAAAGGGTAAAAGTAAGAGTGGCAATGAGGTTTGCAACTCTGACAATCCAAAAGCCGGTGTTTAAGAAGGTTCGGTCAACTTGGTCACTGAGTCAAAGTCTTAGGGTCGGGTCAATGGTCGCTGCCAAAGAGAGAGAGAAAAGAAACACTCAGCGTGCACTCTAACCTAGATCAGAATGGTCACCAATTTATCTAATCTGGAAACCTCCCACTGTACCTCAAATTCTCCTCCAAACCTGAAAGAAGAATTAGTCGGGGTTACCCGAGGAGTAAACTAACTCATCAGTGGGAATCGGGATCCAACTATCATTGCATGATAACGTGACGGAATCCGCTCACGCTATCACACTCCAGAAGGTATGCGCATATCTGGCAAGTTTCAGTTCTTTTGAAACTCCCGATGTGATTTCTGCCCCATGCTCTTATGACCTTGACTTTGGCCAACATATCATAAGTCACATGCCAAGTTCTGCCTGTCATTCTCCAGGTTAATTTGAATCCACCCGTACATACCCTTGACTTTGGCCAAAATGGCAGCACGACTGTCCCAAACCAACGCATCTATCTATGCTGCATATGAATAACCAACAGCTACCAAACACTATACCTTGACTTTGGCCAACATACACAGCTTGAATACTATTGACTACCCATATGAAACGACGGAGGGCTACGAATGGTTTCTGGCGAAAACCTTTAACGTAATGAACTTGATATCGTCGAAGGAACGGATAGCTTTTAAAAATATAGTGACGAAAACCGTTGCTAAAGAGGTCACTCCCGGTGAAGGGATCTCGGCTCTTTCCCCGTAGAATGGGGTGCAGGATATTCCAAATGAATACCGCGATGCAAAGCAAAAGTAATCGGCTATAGTGAAGTTAATGCCCTGACGCAAACTTCTGTCCAAGGGGTCACTCCCGGTGAAGGGATCTCGGCCCTTGCCTCGTCGACTGAGGAGCAGGATATTCTAATGAATACCACGATGCAAAACAAAAGTAAACGTCATTGCAATAACAGCTTTTTGAAAAGTGTTCCAACAACATCAGATTAGGTTTGTTTTTAACTTGCATTGATCCGAATCAATGCAGTCCCATCAATTGATCACACCAAAAAGAACGAAAATATACTGATGTACGTATATGCCATCCGCATTCGCCACTGGGTCCCGTCATTACCCGTTAGGTTAGCTAACTAACGACAGAGCGGGGACTGGACTAGCGCGGATGTAAAACATATACAACATCTACTAATATATATACCAATATATTATATTCGCTCAAGGCGTGAATAAAATGCAACATCACAGAAAATGTACAGCATCACAGAAACAATACAGATATCTGGGATCCCCGGGTTTCATAGAGCCACTACTGAAACCCGACGTTCCCCTGGTCGTGTGGATAGCCTGTGCAATGAAAACCTAGACCCCTACGGGCGCGGCAAGTTACCCGCCAAAACCTGAAGCGAGGCAGCCCCCTTCAGCAACGTGAATGGACCACCCAGCACTTCACGGAATCCGGTAACTTGGGCACCCCTCCTGGGTCAACCTGTACCCCCTACGAGTGCGGCGAATAGCCCGCCAATCCTAGAGTGAAGCCCCCTCCGTCTCAATGCCATGAGATGCGGGCTTGTTGCCCTCCAGAACCCGGCTATCCGTGCACCCCTCCGCGGGGCAATCCTAGTACAGAAAGTAAAATATACATACACCGGGTACATCGACCGCAACCAGGTCGTGCCCCAAAATAATAATACAAACAGGCAGTGACGGCAGTCCACATGTCGGACGCTCGCCCCGCAATATCAAATGTACATAATACAACAAAACTGTACTAGCATTGCATCCAGGCTATCCCCCACGACCGATCCGCAACATCACAGCATAAACATAGAACATCAACGTGAAAGTCACGTTCGCAAATCCGTCTAACCGGACTATAGCAGTTAGACAGGATTTACCGATCGAGTGACATTCACGGTCGCAGATATAATGTAAATACTGTGAAAAATGTGTTTAAAATATCCGATCGATCAAAAATTAACAAGTGGGCCCCCAATCAAAACTGTAGCACTCACAGAAATCCTGGGCCCAATTTTAATATTCCAAAACCCATATTTTAAGCCCAGAAGGCCTCTGTAAAAAATTGGTGAAGTGATCTCCACAGTGCGCGGCGGAAGGGCGGCGGTAATGGGGTTTTCGCGGCGGTTCCGCGCTCCCACTGTGGAGTTACTCCGTCGAAATTTTACAGAGCTCTTAGATTTTCCAGTACATCAATATTTTACAACCTGAAAAATTTTTCGACACCAAAAAAATCCAACAGAAAACTGATGCTAACAAAAATGTAGTTTTGGAACATTCGATCGATCGAAACAGAAAAACACACTACACCAAGCTAGACTAAGTTAATGGCGAGGCTCTGATACCACTGTAAGTGCACGGCGGCGCCCCGGCCGTCAATCCGACGGCCAAATGCGGAAACGGTGAAAAACTTTAATTTTGCGGACTTAGCAAACCGGCACCCCCGCGCACTAAACACCCGGATCGAAACCATTAACAAGTCTAAGCTAACTAGAAGATGGGTTAGAGATATACCGACGATCCAAGTCCTCCGGTCTTCTCGTCATGGTCCCGATCTCCTGCGGAAAGGTCCCGTCTACTCCTCGTCGCCGGAAGTGCACCACATCGCCTACTTCTTTTACAGGCTCCCACCTCAATGCCGAGGCAACTCGGGCACGAAGCCGGCTACTCGACGTGCCCAAGATTTGTTGTAGAATGTTTACTAGAATTTGTGTCTCAATTTTTGGGGTAGTGGAGGTGCCATTTTTGGTGGAGGAAAGAAAGGATTTTGGAGATCAACTAGAGAGCTCTTTTCTTAGCACAATATGAACCAAAAATGCCACACAAAATGAATCAATCAACCCCCCTTAAAGTGGCCGGCCCATATAGGAAAAAAGGAGAGAGGAAAAAGTCAAGGGGGGGTGACCATATCAATCATGCAAGAAAAAGAGAGAGGAATGGTTAACATAATCAACCATGATCACAAAGCAATGCCAACACTCCACACAACCATCATCAACAACCATGATGCTAACAAAGTCAAGCCATCATGAAGTATGAAGTCAAGCAAGTCAATGGATGGTGCACCATCATGAAGACTATCATGATGCTACAAAAAGCAAAGACCCCCTCCACAAATGCCTATTTGCAACAATGCAAATAAACCCTCCTCCACCAATCTTCGGCCAATGAACGGAACAAAGGAAATTGGCCGAAACGGAAAGCAAACTGGCAACTCCAGAAAACTGGTCCCGTAATAAATTACAGGAAAACCCCGATACTGTGCATACACACCCGCATCTGTATTTCGACCGAAATACAAATACAATGAGACAAAATCTACACTGTACTATACTAGAATCCGGCTTATACCAAAATCGGCTAGTAATATCTGTTCGATCCTGATCCGTGCAATACCGCACGTATCTGATCGAACCCTGCCATATAACCATACGGCCTATAGTACAATCTGTCCGATCCTGATCCGTTCAATACCGCACGTATCTGATCGGACCTTGCCATATCTCCATACGGCCTCTACAACCTTTCGCCCGAAAGCTGAGTAACTGAATGTGGGGGACTCTAAAGACTCATCAACACCTTGGTTGTGGATTTAACCACTAGCACGTCAGAGGTATAAGCCAATACGTAACGGGCTACCAGGTACTGACTAAAAGGGATGTCTGTGAGCGAACTCAGCCTGACAACCTTACTGAGCCTGTCAGTGACAATATCCGTGCAGTCCGGTCCGTTCGTCTATGAGTATCGCATGGCGGGCCTAGGGGGTTGGTAAAAGTCAGACCCCCAAAAGCGGTACAAGTCGTGTCGGAGTGTAGCCCAGAACACCCTGAGATACTACTGGAATACCTACCAGTAAATCTCCTTGCCTTGGCCAAGGACTTTGTGTAATGGCTCTCCTAGACACAGCACGACCTCACCCCCAATACCGGGAGAGACGAACCCCTGAGGATACGCTCACTGCCTCCATGTGGCTCGGGACTGTACCCAACTAAAACCTGTTTGCACGACTCCTTTGAGCCGTGGTAGGGTAGTAATCAAAGTACAGTGGAAACTCACACGAGACAAATGACGATCCCCAGGTCGATGAACTAACCTGCACACATGTCACCAGGGAACTGCCATCTGACGTCTGGTATATGACCAACTAGCATGTTCCCGGCGAGTCCTGTCCGGTGTACTCATAACCCAATGAGCACCTGTATACATCTTAGGTGATCCAACTGACACCAGTGGCTTGTGAGACCGGCCACCGCCCCTCGTCGGGGTCTCGACTGTATACACTAGTCTACTAATGGAGTATCGATGCCCAGTCTCGAAACTCCCACGACTAGGGACCTTTTAAGGATAAGCTTATAGACCCCAGCTCCCACTTATATGATCGCCCTCATACTGCTGGTGGTCAAGCAAGAATCCTAGGGGCTCTATCAACGTGTAATAGCGACGTGTCAGGTCACTTAAAACAGTACACGATGATAAAGGTAAACCAGATAGCATACTATCATCTCGAGTAAGACTGTCCTACCGGGATAGGTCCTCCCTCAATCATTACAATCACGTACCTGTGACCTAATAATTGACTCTGAGGGCACTATCTCCAACATGAGGAAGAAATGATTCCTACAAGCAAAGCTGAACGAATATATCGCTCAGCAAATCGAAGCTCACTATGCCAGTGAAGCCGCAAATAGATCAATCAAGATTTGTCGACCGTATCCGACATGGCACAATCAAATACAGTACCCGCCAGAGTACACACTTCCAGCATGCCACATGTACAAAGGAACTGAGAATTCTCGCCAGCACATTGCGCGATTTGAACCCATGTGCGGCAATACTGATATACTTCTTCTCTGACAGTTCATCTCTGACAGTTCATCGGCTGTCTGGCAATCATTGCCTTCGAATAGTATGTGTAACTCCCGAATGACTCCATGAATACCTTCGACGAAATGGAGATGCCCTCTTATCAGAGATTCGCTAGTGTGAATAAATGCACTACCGTGACGGCACTGGTCAACGAAAGGGTTAGACCGAATAAGACTTGGGTTCAATGTGCTACCCAATGGCGAAATCTCTGGTCAAATACAAGAAACGCATCGATGAAGTTGCAGCCATGGGAATGCTCATAGCCACCTTTGACCCAAATTCAAAGGCGTCCTCGTATATGGCCCTCTTCAAGCCGACAGCCTTCCAAGAGATCATGGATAAAATGACTCGATTGGATCAGCTAAGTCAAGACCCTTCATCATCTGATGAAGATGAATGAAAAGCGAAGGTAAAGTGGTATTTGTCGCTGACGCTCAACAAAAAAAATGAGCGACTTTGAAACAACCTGTCACTAAAATAGCGACGGCGTGGGTACTCGCTCCTCCTGAAGTATACACAGGGGGCATATTTCTCACTAGAGGAAGAATCTCTACGTAAGATAGTCCTTTCTTCTTAAAGAATAGAAAAGATATTAAGGGGCTTACAAACGAGTTCTGCATTCAAGTGGAATATCCCACTTGAAACCCAAAAAAAATGGTATGTCCACAAGCGAAATGGGCACGGATGAAAACCCGAAAGGGCTCCGTGAGTAAAAACAGCAGGGCTACCGGCGAGTCTGTGAAAACTCGAAAGAGCGCGGTCTCGTAAAAAAAATTCATGCACACTGGCAAGGTCCTCTCGACCCTGTAAGGAGAAAATACCGGCGTAAGATCCTTACGACTCACAAGGGAGAAACACACTTAGGGATCCCCACGATTCCTGAGGAGAAACGCACTTACGAGATCCTCATAACTCATAAGGAGAAACATCTTTATGAGACCCTTACGGCTCATGAAGTCAAAAGCCTTAGTCGACAGGATTCTAACCCTGTTTGCTATGCCATCTTTGTTCGAATCGACAGAGGCAAATGATGATTCGCTCCTGGCAATGTCCCGGTGGTAGCGATGCTGATGCCTAAATTGGTATCAAATTCCAAGTTCTTTCACGGCAAATGATGATTCGCTCCTGGAAACATTCCAGTCGCAGTGATACTGATGCTAAGATTGGTATCAGATCTCGAGTTCCATACTCGCAAAAAAAGGGGGTACGTCCACAAGCAAAATGGGCACGGATGAAAACCCAAAAGGGTTCCGTGAGTAAAAACAGCAGGGCTACCGGCGAGTTTGTGAAAACCCAAAAGGGCGCAATCTCGTTAAAAGACACTTGCAAAGTCCTCTCGACCTTGTAAGGAGAAAACTACCTGCGTGAGATCCTTACGACTCACAAAGAAGCGACACACTTAGGGATCCCCATGATTCCTAAGGAGAAATTACACTTACGAGATCCTCACGACTCGTAAGGAGAACCCTCTTATGAGACCCTCACGGCAAAGTCCCTAGTTCCAAATCTCGATGGTTCACAGACAGCTTAGAGACCACCTCGACATTCGTCTCGTTACCACAGATACAACATCAGCAAAGCGGAGCCACGGCAAAGTCCCTAGTTCGAAATCTCGACGGTTCACAGACAACCTAGAGACCAACTCAACATTCGTCTCGTTACAGCAGACGCAACGTCAACAAAGCAGAGCCACGGAAAAATCCCTAGTACCAAATCTCGACGGTTCACAGACAACGTAGAGACCACCTCGACATTCGTCTCGTTACAGCAGATGCAACGTCAGCAAAGAGGAGCTACGGCAATGTCCCTAGTTCCAAATCTCGACGGTTCACAGACAACCTAGAGACCACCTCGACATTCATCTCGTTACAGCAGACGCAACGTCAGCAAAGCGGAGCCACGGCAAAATCCCTAGTTCTAAATCTCGACGGTTCACAGACAACCTAGAGACCACCTCGACATTCGTCTCGTTACAGCAGACCCAACGTCAGCAAAGCGGAGCCACGGCAAAGTCCCTAATTCCAAATCTCGACGGTTCACAGACAACCTAGAGACCACCTCGACATTCGTCTCGTTACAGCAGACGCAACGTCAGCAAAGCGGAGCCACGGCAAAATCTCTAGTTCCAAATCTCGACGGTTCACAGATAACCTAGAGACCACCTCGAAATTCGTCTCGTTACAACAGATGCAACGTCAGCAAAGCGGAGCCACGACAAAGTCCCTAGTTCCAAATCTCGACGGTTTACGGACAACGTAAAGACCACCTCGACATTCATCTCGTTATAGCAGACGCAACTTCAGCAAAGCGGATCCACGGCAAAGTCCCTAGTTCCAAATCTTGACGGTTCACAGACAACCTAGATACCACCTCGACATTCGTCTCGTTACAGCAGTCGCAACGTCAGCAAAGCGAAACCACGGCAAAGTCCCTAGTTCCAAATCTTGACGGTTCACAGGCAACCTAAAGACCACCTCGACATTCGTCTCGTTACAGCAGACGCAATGTCAGCACATGACCCTATCGCGGAAATACGTCAGCCAATGACCTCGTCGCGGAAATACGTCAGCAAATGACCCCGTCACGGAAATACGTCAGCCTATGACCCCGTCGTGGAAATACGTCAGCCAATGACCCCGCCGCGGAAACTCGTCAGCCAATGACCCCGTCACGGAAAGACGTCATCCAATGACCCCATCGCGGAAATACGTCATCCAATGACCCCGTTACGGAAATACGTCATCCAATGACCCCGTCTCGGAAATACGTCATCCAATGACCCCATCGCGGAAAAACGTCAGCAAATGACCCCGTCTCGGAAATACGTCAGCAAATGACCCCTTCACGGAAATACATCAGCCAATGACACCGTCGCGAAAATACGTCAGCAAATGACTCCGTCGCGGAAATACGTCCGCCAATGACCCCGTCACGGAAATACGTCAGCAAATGACCCCATCACGGAAACACGTCGGTAAACAACCCCGTCACGGAAATACGTCTTCCGTCAGCAAATGACCCCGTCGCGGAAATACGTCAGCCAATGACCCATCGCGGAAACACGTCAGCAAATGACCCCGTCGCGGAAATACGTCATCCAATGACCCCGTCGCGGCAATACGTCATCCAATGACCCCGTCGCGGAAATACGTCAGCCAATGACCCCGTCGCGGAAATACGTCAGCAAATGACCCCATCACGGAAATACGTCAGCCAATGACCCCGTCGCGGAAACATGTTAGCAAATGACCCCGTCATGGAAACACGTCAGCCAATGACCGCGTCGCGGAAATATGTCATCCAATGACCCCGTCGCGGAAATACGTCATCCAATGACCCCGTCTCAGAAATACGTCAGCAAATGACCCCGTCGCGGAAATACGTCAGCCAATGACCTTGTCGCGGAAACACGTCAGCAAATGACCCCGTCGCGAAAATACGTCATCCAATGACCCCGTCGCGGAAACACGTCAGCCAATGATCCCGTCGCGGAAACACGTCATCCAATGACCCCGTCGCGGAAACACGTCATCCAATGACCACGTCGCGGAAACACGTCAGCAAATGAACCCATCTCGGAAATACGTCATCAACTGACTCCATATGGCTAAAGTCAATCCTGACCCCGTATGGCTAAAGTCGATCCTGACCCCATATGGCCAAAGTCAACCCCTGACCCCGTGGAACACGGCTAAAGTCAATCCTGACCCCGTGGAAAGCGGCCAAAGTCAACCCTCGACCTCCCCGTCAAAGCAATGCTTTGATTCGGGAGCAGGTCAACTCATCAATCACTTACGAGTCCTCTCGACTTGTAAGGAAGAAAATTCTCTAGGGAGATCCTTACGACTCTCAAGAGAAAAACACACTTAGGAATCCTCACGATTCCTAAGGAGAAAATACACTTACGAGATCCTCACGACTCATTGGGAGAAAAATCTTTATGAGACCCTCATGGCTCATAAAATTGAAAAGTCTTAGGCGGCAGATCTAAACCTGTTTCCTAAGCCATCACAACCATATAAAGAGTTCAAGATGAACTGTTATCCACCATCTATGGGCCACACTTGCCAAAACTATATGCCACATAAATAGAGAAGTTGCTCATGAGCATATAAACTACTTCACGCCAGAGTAAGACATAAAGAAATAGAAATGTGTGGCCCATGGGGCTGAAGATTTGGAACTATATCCCTTTAGAGTCGAGATTTGAGTCAAGGATAAATGATGACGCTTGTGTCCGCTCGTTATCTTCTGGGATCAAGATTCTGAAAATTATATACCAACCCGAAACTGATCATACGCTATGCATAACTATGCACTACTTCACCCACGTATATACTTACGTGGGTAAAGTAGTGGGGGGCATTTGTTCCCTCATGGGAACTGAATAAAATACAAATAAAGTATCAAGAGAAACCCCCAAATGGGGCATCACGTGCTCACACGTGACCAGGCCTCACGTGCAAACACGTGACCTTTTTTATGGGCAGAGCCTATCTATGCCTGAATGCCTAATTGATAAGGTCACGTGTCCACACGTGACCGGGCCTCACGTGCAGACACGCGACCTTTTATGAGCAAAGTCTATCCGCGCCTGAATGCCTAATTGATGGAGTCGCGTGCCAACACGTGATGGGTTCCTGAGTCCTCTGAACTAATAGAATTAAATTCTAATTAGATACTTAATCGGTGGGGTCACGTGCCAACACGTGATGGATTCCTAAACCCGCTGAACCAATAGAATTAAATTCTAATTAAAAGGAATCAAAAACCCTAATTGGAAAAATATTTCCCTAGATCTTTCCAAACAAAAAAGATTGCACTCTGTAAAAGGGAGCACCGTTGGATTAAAAATCCAACGGTGATTAAAAATCACCAATTTATAGAAAGATTCTATACAAGAAAATATTTTCCTAAAATTTGCCAGGAACAACAAATAAAATATCTTTTGGATTGAAAATCCAATGGTGAATAAATTTCACCGAATGATCTAAAAAATCATGTTGGTTATAAAATCAATCAAAATTCTTTCAATAAAAGATTAACTGAATAAACTGATTCTTTTTTTTCTCCTATAAATAGGAGCCAAGAAGGAAAAAAAAGGGAAGGATACAACAACAGTGAGATAAAAAAGAGAACTTAATTCTCCTGAGAGAAAAGAAGATCTCTTCAGAGAAAGAAAACTCTAGGTAGGAGAAGGAAGGAGATCATTCTATAAGCTCCCACAAAACAAAAGAGAATTTAATTCTCAAACCAAAAGTTTAACTCTTCTAAAAATAACTTAGTTCTTCCTCTGGTTGAAAATCTGCAGAAGCAGATCTCCCCACAAGTTGAGAATTTAATTCTCATCGGGGAGATTCTGCCATGCAGATCCAAAACTTAGAAGGAGAATTGAGTTTAAAGAATTTAATTCTTTCAAACACATAGAAATTTAATTTCTCTAAATAAAATTAGGGTTTAACCCTATAAAAGAATTTAATTCTTAAATAAGGGATTTAACTCTCCATGCACGTAAAAGAGATCAGCACCCAACATGATCACGTGTCTACGTGGCTTCCTCCCCCCCCCCTAATGATTGAAAGAGAATGAATAAGTTTAAGCCACGTGCTCCCACGTGACCCTTGAACAAACTTCTCAAAATAAAAAGGGAGTAAAGCCAAAGCAATTTCACTTTTTAGGCGTCCCACGTGTTCCCACGTGACCCCTAGCAATTATCAAACAAAAGAGAATTCTACCCAAAGGCAATGCCCGCCTAAAGGATGCCTCACGTGTCCCCACGTGACCCCTGACAAACACCATTTTAAAGAGAAAATAGGGTAAAACTGAAGGATTAATATCCAACGCATGGGCACCCTCACGTGTCCCCACGTGATGATCATAAAAGATCAAGTGTTTAACACTTATATGCATATTCTAAGAGTAAAATAAAAGAAGCAAGGCCCAATCTTCAGGCGCCTCACGTGATCCCACGTGAGCGCTTCAGTTTTAGTTTTTAACACTACTTCAAGCGCCTCACGTGGGAGCACGTGAATGCCGAATGTACTCTAGTGTTTAACATTATTTTCGAGCCAATCTTAGCCCAAATTAGATAAGTCTTCCAGAGGCAAGACCCCCTTCAACTGAACCCCAATTATACTCTTGTCTTCCAAAACTGATCATCTCATATGGCATTCAATATGATTCCCAGAGCCTTTCCAACCAACATTGGTTCAAGGGTACATATCTTCATACATCTGATACATGTTGTTGTAATTCTTCAATGTCTTCAGAGAGCTCGAGGGTCCTAATAACCGATAACTTTTGGTGCGTCCCCAAACGGTTGAACCAAAATCAAACAGACTATGATGTCTTTAAACTGTTCTAAGATGTCCTTACACTTTACGGACTGTAGGATCCTTAAACTCATGGACTATGATGTTCTTAAACTTTACAGACTATAATATCTCTAAACTGCCATGGACTGTGAGGTCCTTAAACTCACAGACTACGATGTCTTTAAACCAGACTACGATGTCTTTAAATTTTACAGACTACGATGTCTTTAAACCAAACTATGATGTCTTTAAATCGGACTATGAGGTCCTTAAACTCATGGACTATGATGTCCTTAAACTTTATGGACTGTGAGGTCCTTAAACTCATAGACTATGATGTCTTTAAACTTTACAGACTATGACGTTTTTAAACTGGACCGTAAAGTCCCTAAACTAAAACAATAGAGCCCAAATGCTCTTTTGTTGGATCTAAATGATCCTGTTAAGTAGATCTTAGTCTAAAATTAGACTAACGTATCCTTAACAAATGGTTAGGTTGTTCTTAGTCTAAAATTAGACTAACGTATCCTTAACAAACGTTTAAGTTGATCTTAGTCTCAAATGAGATTAACGATCCTTAAACCCAAATCTAAGAAAATACGGATTTGGACTAATCCATGCCCTATGGGCGGCAACATAAATTAGTCTCTGTATACAATCCACGGGCAACCAAAAACATAACAAACACACACGACACGAAGTGACCATCTGGAGAAAGAGAAAGTGGTTACCGCGATGCGGTAGCGTAATTAACTGCAGGGGCTTGCGCGTGCAGGGAAGAGCGTCCCCACAATCAAAAACCCCTCAAACGAGGGGGAATCTGACGAAGTCTGCTACAACGGCCGCATCCGTCTAATCCTTCGATACACGGTGTCATAAATTAACTTGGCATCTTCGGAGTGGTGGATGGATAAAACCAAATAGCATCTGCCCCCGAATTCAGGCAAGACGTTTGTCTTTCCCGGTCTTTCGGCAGAGAACACCAGTCAAGGGGAAACCTCTCATCCTGTACACAACCGCCCTTGAAGGTTCCTTAGGCGCACTATAGGCACGGGAAAATGACCAAGGGAAAGAGAGAGCCCTCTACTATTTGAGTCGAGTTCTCCTGGGGACAGAAAATAACTACTCCTCCATCGAAAAACACTGCCTGGCGCTAATCTTCGCGATAACGAAGTTTCGACACTATGCATTGGCACATGAGGTCCACCTCATATCAAAAGTGGACCCTCTCAAATATTTGATGTCAAGAACCATACTAACAGGACGGCTCGCTAAATGGGCCCTCCTCTTGATGGAGTTCTTGATAACATACCGACCTCTCAAGGCAGTGAAGGGCCAAGCCATCGCCGGCTTCCTCGCTGAGCATCCGATACCTGCCGATTCACCCCTAAATTGCGAATTGCCAGACGAGCACGCGTTTGACATGATCGACAGGGAGAAAGAAGAGAGTGACACCCGATGGGAACTTTACATCGATGGGGCATCTTCCATGGAGAAACGAAAGCACAGCTCCCCTATAATCAAATCTGGGGTAGGCCTTATCTTCGTGACTCTACAAGGAGGGATAATGCGCTTTGCCTTTTCCTTAACAGAGCCGAGGACAATCAATGAAGCTGAATATGAAGCTTTGATAGCAGGTCTTGAGATCGCTGTCGACATGGGAATAGAAAACCTCCTCATATACGGAGACTCCCAGCTGGTCGTTAGTCAAGTAAACGATGACTATCAAACGTGCAAGCCTGAGTTGGTAAAATATGGCAACAGAGTACAACAATTGCTGACTCAAATTCCTTCCTACGTTCTGAAAAGCATACCACGGGCGGAGAATAGCAAGGCGGATGCGTTAGCCAAGCTCACTAAAGAATTGGCTGACGAAAACCTCGATGACGTAAGGATCGTTGTACAAAACCGTTGGGTTCTTGCACCGGCAGAAATATCTCCGGAGTCGTATGAAGAAAAGGAAGCGACCGAGCAAACAACCCTACAAATAGAGGACCAGGAAAAGGCCAAGAATTGGAGAGAAGTCTTTATAGACTACTTCAAATCTTGTCAAACACCTGAAGATGCATCCTCAAGATATCAACTCATGAAACGAGCTCTGTCTTTCGCCTTCATCAATGATACTCTATATAAGAGATCGTTCGACTCTCTATGGCTGAGATTCCTGGGACCGAAAGAAGTAAGGAGAGTCGTCCGAGAGACTCACGACGGACTCTGTGGTTCTTATCAAGCCAGGCCAAAGATGAAGCTGAAGCTCAAAAGGATGGGCTACTATTGGCCCACGATGATTCAGGACTGTCTCGAATACGCAAAGTAGTGCCACTCGTGCCAAATTCATGGAGACTTCGTCTACCAGCATCCAAATCCGCTAAACCCAACAGTGGCTAGTTGGCCATTCGAAATGTGGGGGACTAACATAATTGGGCCCATCGAACCAGCATCATCCAGAGGACATCGGTTCATATTGGCGACAACCGATTACTTTTCTAAGTGGGCAGAAATAGTGCCGCTAAGGGAAGTGAAGACGGAGAATATCCTCTATTTCTTCAAGACTCATGTTATCTATCGGTTCGGAACTCCGCGACGGATTATCTCCAATAATGGACCAACCTACAGAAGTCACAGAATCAGCCGCTTCGCAAAGCAGCATAATATAGACTGGAGATACTCTTCGGTCTACAATCCACGAGCTAACGGTCTAGCTGAGGCTTTCAATAAGACCTTGACGAAGATCATAAAGAAGACGGTGTCCAAAAATAAGAAGGACTGGCACGAGAGACTACATGAAGCTCTCTGGGCATATTGGACCACATTCAAAACGGCTACGAACACAACGCCATTCGCATTGGTATTCGGCACTGAAGCAGTACTCCCCTTGGAGATATAGCTACCTTCGCTATGAATGGCGGTTCATTATGAGCTGACAGACGAAGAGAATGATCATCTCTGGCTTGAGGAGCTGGATGCCCTGGATGAAATTCATCTCATGGCGCAACAAAACCTAGAAGCTTACAAAGCAAAGATAACGCGCTCATATAAAAGATTGACTAGACCAAGGACATTTCGCCAAGGTGAACTCGTGCTAGTGGTCAAGAGACCTATGATACCCAATCGTGACAAACGGGGAAAGTTTGAGCCGAATTATGAGGGCCCGTACATCATAGACAAGGTCTACCAAGGTGGGGTTTACTTGCTCATGAATATGCAGGGCGAAAGACCCTTCAGACCAATAAACGGCCGGTTCTTGAAAAAATACTACGCCTGACGAGTCACGGCCTCGGTCAACGATAGATGACGACGCCTATGTCCGCTCGCTATCTTCCTAAGCCCAAACTCTATAAGTTGTATCCGGCGAAACCTCTCCTCAAAAACGTGCGATGGACCGAAACGTCCCTAAACTAATAGCGGACCGAGATGTCTTAAAACTAACAAAGGACCGAAATGTCCTAAAACTAACTACTGACCGAAACGTCTTTAAAACTACTACAAACCCCCGGCATCCCCAGGCTGACGTAGTAAAAAAAACGGTATGTCCACAAGCAAAATGGGCACGGATGAAAACCCGAAAGGGCTCCGTGAGTAAAAACAGCAAGGCTACCCGCGATGTTTGTGAAAACCCGAAAGGGCGCAGACTCGTAAAAAAAAGGTACGTCCACAAGCAAAATGGGCACGGATGAAAACCCGAAAGGGCTCAGTGAGTAAAGACAGCAGGGCTACTGGCGAGTTTGTGAAAACCCGAAAAGGCGCAATCTCATTAAAAGACACTTGCAACGTCCTCTCGACCTTATAAGGAGAAAACTACCTGCGTGAGATCTTTACGACTCATAAAGGAGCGACACGCTTAGGGATCCCCATGATTCCTAAGGAGAAATTACACTTACGAGATCCTCACGACTCGTAAGGAGAAACCTCTTATGAGACCCTCACAGCTCATAAGATTCAAAAGCCATAAGCTACAGGGATCTGAACCTGTTCTTAAGCCGTCACCTTTCCCAGATTGCCCTATAAGCGTTTCAATATTGACCCTTGTACAATCCACGGGAACGAATAAACATTTCCCCAACAGAGTCCCACCAGCGACGAGGGATATCCTCACATGATGAAATGCACTTGCAAGGTCCTCTCGACCTTGTAAAAAGAAGATACCTGCATGAGATCCTTACGACTCACAAGGGAGCAAACACTTAAGAATCCTCACGATTCCTAAGGAGAAATCGCACCTATGAGATCCTCACGACTCGTAGAGAGAAACACCTTTATGAGACCCTTACGGCTCATGAAGTCAAAAGCCTTAGTCGACAGGATCCTAACCCTGTTTGCTAAGCCACCTTTGTTCGGACCGACAAAGGCAAATGATGATTCGCTCCTGGCCATATCCCAGTTGTAGCGATGTTGCTGCCTAAATCGGTATCAAATTCCAAGTCTAAACTCGCGATAAAAATCAGCGAGCCCAAAATGCATATAAAAAGCCGAAATGATGGGGCAACTTGCAACAAAATCAGCAAGTAAAATATATGCATACGTAATAGCCGAAATGATTGGGCAACTCGCAATAAAAAAGCAGCGAGTAAAAGGGAAAATAGCCGAAATGATTGGGCACCACGAAAAATAGCCGAAATGATTGGGCAATCGCGACTTTCGCGATACAAAAAGCTGAAATGATAGAGCATCGCGGAAAGAAATAAAAAAATGAAATGAAAGAATGAAACTTTTTGCCCTGCAGGTAAGTCCATACTGACCCCTGTATAAAATCCATGGGCATAAACGAAAAGGAAACCACATGTCCTAACAAACTCTATAAAAGGGAGAGTCAGGTCTCAGCGGCAATATCTACATCCCAGAAGACCAGCAACGGCGTTCCTCCTCATGCCCGCAGGACTCGGACGCGACATCACTAATCGAAGCCACGGCAAAATCCCCAGTTCCAAGACTCTACGGTTCATAGACAACCTAGAGTCAACCCGATTTCAACTCTTGACCTCTCTGTCGTCAAGCAACGTTTCAACACGGATACATGTCAACCCTGACCTCCCTGTCGTCAAGCAACGCTTCGGCTCGGATACATGTCAACCCCTGACCTCCTTGTCGTAAAGCAACGCTTTGACAAGGATACATGTCAACCCTGACCTCCCTGTCGTCAAGCAATGCTTCGACTTGGATACATGTCAACCCCTGACCTCCCTGTCATCAAGCAACGCTTCAACTCGGATACATGTCAACCCCTGACCTCCCTGTCGTTAAGCAATGCTTCGACATTGATACATGTCAACCCCTGACCTCCTTGTCGTAAAGCAACGCTTCGACACGGATACATGTCAACTCCTGACCTCCTTATCGTAAAGCAACGCTTCGACACGGATACATGTCAACCCTGACCTCCCTGTCGTTAAGCAACGCTTCAACTCGGATACAGGTCAACCCCTGACCTCCCTGTCGTCAAGCAACGCTTCGACTCGGATACATGTCAACCCCTGACCTCCTTGTCGTAAAGCAATGCTTCGACACGGATATATGTCAACTCCTAACCTCCTTGTCGTAAAGCAATGCTTTGACTCGGATCCATGTCAACCTCTGACCTCCCTATCGTCAAGCAACGCTTCAACACAAATACATGTCAACCCCTGACCTCCCTGTCGTCAAGCAACGTTTCGACTCGGATACATGTCAACCCCTGATCTCCCTGTCGTAAAGCAATGTTTCGACTCGGGAACCAGTCAACTCATCAACCACTTACGAGTCTTCTCGACTGGTAAGGGAGAAAATTCTCTTGCGAGATCCTTACGACTCTCAAGAGAAAGCACACTTAGGAATCCTCACGATTCCTAAAAGAGAAAATGCACCTGCGAGATTCTTACGACTCGTAGGGAGAAAATTCTTTATGAGACCCTCACGGCTCATAAAGTTGGGAAGTCTTAGGTGGCAGATCCTAACCCTGTCTCCTAAGCCATCAATACCCTACAAAAAGTTCAAGATGAACTGTTATCTATCGTCTACAAGTTACACTCGCTGAAATCACAAGCCAACAACACAGCAGAGAAAAGAAAGCGATAGCCGGAGATAAAAAAAATGTGTCCTTTATTCATGAATTCAATTGAATACAAGATACATCATATAAAAAATGAAATGAATACATGTTATTCATAAATTACAATCGATACAAAGACGACTATTGAGAAGGAGGCGATTTTAGCAAATCAGCAAGCCGATCGAGCACTCCTCTCAGCTCCTTTTCATGATCAGCCGCCGCGGCCAACTCCGTTTTGACTTGTGCCCGCTGCCGCAAACAAGATGAAAGTTTCTCGTCAATCTCTCGCTGAGCTGCTTCACGACTCTGCACATCCAGCTCAGTAAGGTCGAGCTTCTGCCTCAGCGTCAGCCCATCAAAAATACATCGTAGGAGGCCCTCAAAAATAGCTTTCAGCTGTGCAGTATTTGCGTCAACCTGGGCGCGCAAACGGGCAGATTCGCCTAAAGACTCCTCGCGCTCCTTCCGCCTTAGGTCGCCTCTTGTTCGAAATGGCGAAGAAAAGGAACGTTGTTCATATCAGAATTTAGCATTATTATATTCCCCATTCTTAATCATATTGCAAATAAATAGGTGCTTTTGATCCATATCTGCTAAATAGTTGCAGGTTACAGGTTCTCGGAACAATACAGTGAAAATGGTGAAAATACGCTACAAATGTGAGACTACGACCGACAAATAGATGAATCTGTAAGATGCCACCTACCAATTTAAGGAACAAACGAAGATCAGCAAAAAGTTCAATGTACAAAGTACGAGGGCAGCACAAGATTCAAGACTTCAACGTGAAGCTAACGGTAAAAGTCCATAAATTCTGCGTTGTTGGAAATCTGGAAGAAAGTAGAAAAGATTCTGAGGAACCAAATGAAGAAAACAGATGGAAAAAGCAACTTGAAGTATCACAGAAGAACTGAGCCCAAGATCTCATCAAACAGCCGCGGATCCGCGGCCAAACAAGGCTTCGCGGTTCCGCGGCCATACAGAGCACGTGTCGGTACGTGTCGGTGGGAGTCGGTGCATTGACCCGGCTTTCTTAGGGTAGTATTGTAATTTCAGATATGGATCAGATGTAAACCTTAGGGTTTCTCCTGTCCATAAATAGGAAAGCCTACAGCCTCTTTTGGAGCATGCCTCTTTTTAATTCTAGATTAAATTTTAATTCCCTTGTAATCGTCAAGAGTGCATCAATAAAAGTAAGTTTTTTATTTTGAATTTTTCTTATTTGCAATTTAAATTCTGCAATTTTCGTATCTGTCTTTTATTATCTGCACGTTAATTAGAAAATTAAAAAGAAAATAAAAAAAATGAACTCCATTGTTAATACCCTAATGAGTGAGTAGTTCCTCACTTGTTAGGGTTAGGATTGGGTAGGTTTGAGAGATGGAAATCTCTCACTCCTTTCTTACCCTCATAACTTTATAAATTAGGACTCTATGTAAAACAAACACCCACCGCTCACTGATTGATGTATTTTCTGTGTAGTTAACCGCAATCAATAACGGTGTCGCGTGTAGCTAGACCGAGATGAGTACAGGTCGTCCTCTGGGAAACGTTGAATATTTTATTCTTACTTTAGGCGTGTTGAGAAAGAAAGGAGGAAGAATAAAGAATAGTTGTAGGATCTAGATCTACGTTAAACACGGATGCAAAATATAGATCTAGATTAACTACGAATGTAAGTTTTATAGTAGAAGGGGGCTTGTAGGGTTCATTAAGATTTAGTAGTCATGGATGATTAATTAAAGATTACTCTTTTTATTCTTTAATAGATTTAAAACTAGATCGACAGTGATGCATGTAGATTAGGGTTTTTGGAGGGAAAAAGGTTCCCACTCTTAACCTCTATCTCGACATGGAACTCCGTTCATATCTAGCCTTTACCAAAACAATAGTTAATCTAATCTCTAATCGTGGTCGAGACTAGCAATGAATTGGTAGCGCACCCAATTAGGATGTTAACTATTCTTTTGATAAAGTTTATAAACTTTATAGGACTTAAAAAGAGTTTAAGGATCTTCATCATCCATTAACCTACCCTAATCCCATGAACCCTAACAAGCGAAGAATTACTCGCGCATGTTGGGAGAAGAAGAGATGGAGAGGGAAATCATATTAAAACTACAAAGAAATAGAATAAGAAAAACAACTAGCTTTATTAATTAACAAAATTCATTTACACTTTTTTCCCCTAGAAAATGATTACAAAATGTTAGTTTGCTTCTCGATCTCTTCTAAGGAGGTAGATGAACCGTTGATGATCAGCCTGGATGCGTGAGCCTGTCGTGGACTTCGTGATCTCTTCAGCTTGGTGATTTTTCCAAGAGGTTCTCGGTCCTTATTTATAATCCTAAAGCCAGAACCCTAGTCTCCAAATTTGGAAAGCAGTAGTTAAGATCCACAACAGCAAAATCTCAACTCTCAAATCGTCTTAACCACGGCGGATCCGCGGCCAATAGGTGGGTTTGGCCGCGGATCCGCGGCCTTATAGGGAGATTGTTGCTTTGTTTCTCTGGGGCTTTGTTTATCTGACACGTGGTGATCTTTTAACATCTTTGGAAACTAAAAATCTTTTCTACGTCACTGCCAGACTTGATTTCTTTAGTTTACTTTCTTAATTAGGCAGGTTTGTTCCAATATCTTTGATTTCCTTGATTTCAGCCCTAAAAATTCTGCACAACAACTCAACAAATAATATTAGTAGAGTTTGTTTTATTGAGATATTAACTTAACCATTAAGAGTTGTCAAAGGTATTTAATAAGGTAAGCATATTTAAATGGGCCAAATATTACATGGATATTATATGCTTACTTTTTCCTACCAAATGTTAATTATAATATATAAACACATGAAAATAGTATTTTTACATATAAACCCTCACATGTATCATATATTATAATAAAACACCTTTTATTATAAAGAAATAGTAGGAAAAATGTCATATTAAATGTGCAGTTTTATCAACTGAACAAATACCCCCAAACTTATCTTTGATCGTCCCGAGCAAACTAGTTTATTCAAGAGAAGGAGAAAAAAGAAAGGAGAAAACTAAGCACACTTTCGTAGGCAACACGATTGCACTGAGCACGGGCAACAAGCCGTTAAACCTCTGGGTGTCCCTAGTAGGAGGAGTTTTGTCTCCTGAGGGTTTTCAGCGGATTACACCCACAAAATCCTATAATAAAAGAGAGATGGTGAAAGTTACATATAAAGATAAGAACTATAAAAAGAAAGACTTTGAAAACTTAGAGTTTCCAAATACACTAGCTTTTCAGTTGTCATGAGCCCTATCTTAATAGTCATGAAAAGATGTTAGAAATCACATCATCCCTCAATAAAACATCGTCTTTATTCTTCATCCCTACCTTTCATCCAAACATTGATCATATACCCCTACGTGTGTGTATAGAACATCCCTACACTCGGAGAATTCAATTCAAGCTATCATACTCTTGTCCATCTACCTCAGTACTTTTTAATTTGATGAATATTTGGATGGATTTGCTCGCATATTTTTCATGCGACCGTTAATACTTCTTGAGGTACTAACCGACCGATTACTCATGTGCTTGTTGATTAGGTGTATTAGTATTTTCCTCGTCTTGCACCACCTAAGGCTTAGCAGTGACTCCCAAACCAGTTGGTCTAAGGCACTAGGTGATGAAGCACCCTCGCTATTTTTTTTTTATTGCTGCCTCGGTGATAACAAAACCAGTGTTCATTTTTCTTCACCATTTTATCATTTATTCATTTTTTTTAGACAAGAGCATTTCAAGGTATCCTCTACTATCCCGAGTTTCAAGACGTGTGTAAGTGCGTATAGTAGGGCATCAACATTCTAATGTTTGGCTTCCAGAATAGGAACTATTTTTCAGACTTATTTTTATTCTCAGATTAGTAACTTCTTTCATCTTACTAACCCTTGGGACAACGGCTTATAACTACTTATTACTAGTTCGTTTAAGAAAACTTCTAATTTTCTTGGTTTTCTTAAACTATTCCTATCTTTCATATATAATTTTTCAATTTCTACTCTTTTATTATCAAAAAAAATTTTGTGCTTATATATAGTATAATGCAAAGTATCGCGTAAATAAGCACAAACCTCCCCCAAATCTGTTTACAGCAGTGTCCTCACTGATATCATCCGTTAAGCTCAAAAACCTGTAGATTTGGGAGGAAAAGGGGGACAAGCAATAATGAAAGTGAAATTCTCCCCCAAACTTATTTTTGGCTCACAATCTTATAAAAAAATTCTTTCAAGAGCTAAAATATCCCTCCCCAAACTTAAGTAAAATCGTATTAAGCATTTAAAATTATTTTGGGGGTTAAAATTATTGGTCAAAGTAAAGTCTTGCAAAGACCAAAAGTCAACATCAACCATTCAAAAATTTTATAGATGAAGCACCAAGGTTGGTGGAAGAACACGTTGCCTATTGATGTGAAGAAGTGGGGAGGAGATAAGAGGTGTAATGGAAAAGGTTTACGTCTCGGTTTGTAGAGATGAAACAATGATGATCGATTACTCGCATTCTTGTTATCGATAAGAAGAAGTGGTGATGGTTCAACTTCTTTGTGTTGAGGTTGATTCATCACACCACCCGTATTTTCTAAGAATGCGAGTTCTTCAGCAAAAAGTTTCTTCAAAGCTTTCATCGATATCCCGAATAATAATCTCATCAGAAAGAACAGGATGATACTCGAACTCCATAAAAGGTTCATATTCCGCGTTAGATGTTGACCCGGACAACAACATAATAGCGGAGTCGCATCAGTATCGTAAAGCTCTTCAATTTCGCTGCTGTCGGAATCTATTGTTTCGACAGAACACACATGAGCATAGGGTTCGGAGGGTTCACTTCCCAACTTGTAAATGTTAAGCTCAATTGACTTCTTTCCAAAGGATAGGGTCATAGAGTCGTTTCTACAATTGATTACTGCATTGGAAGTAGCAAGAAAAGGTCGACCTAAAATCACAGGAATTTGGTTTCGTGGGTTTGCTACAGCTTGTGTATCTATAACGATAAAGTCCACAGGAAATATAAATTCCCCGACTTTGATTAACATATCCTCTAGCTCACCCCTAGGTTGGATGATAGATCAATCGGCCATCTGAAGAGTGCAATGCACCGGTTTTAACTCTCCGATCTCTAATTGCTGATAAACAGAATACGGAAGCAAGTTAACACTAGCACCTAAATCAAGTAGAGCACGATTGATATTTTTAACCCCAATAGAAATAGAAATTATAGGACTTCCGGGGTCCTTTCGTTTCTTGGGTAGTTGTTGTGTAAAAGCAGTGCTCACATTACTCGCAAGGAAAACTTTTTTAGGTACTTGAACTTTTCTCTTCCTAGTGCACAAGTCCTTTAAGATTTTCGCATAAGTCGGAACTTGTTGAATAGTATCTAGGAGAGGAATATTTATATTAACTTGCTTAAAAATTTCCACAATCTTCTCCATTTGTGGACTTGGTCTGTTGCCCCTTAACCTGTTTGGATAAGGTGCTTTATCAATAAGGTTTGGGTCCAAAATTGGAGAGGATTGTGGGGATGGAATGAATCCCAGAATTGGAGTGGGGATCATTTTAGATAGATTTGTGGAAGTGGGCTGAGGGTTCGAGCCTTGGGGAAAACGGAGAATAGGCTCGGATGAGGTGGGAGACTAGACGAATTAGGGGAAGAAGTAGAAGCTGGGGTTTTATTGGTGTCACTAACATCATCAAATTGCTCACCCACTCAGTTATTTAGCACTTTTCCCGATCTCAACGTAGTAACGGCATTCACGTTATGATTTTGTGAGTGGCCAGGATTCGGTAGGGGTTGAGATGGGAGTTTTCCTTTCTCTCTTGCACTCATTGCGGCGTTCAATTGTGTGATTTGGTTTTCTATTGATTTAATACTCTCACCGTGGGAGACAGAGTCTTTCTTTATGGTATCAATAGAAGACTTCATATCAGCCGACGTTTGAATGGTATGTTTCATAAACAAATCCAAAGTTTGTGCGAATGAAGAGTTATCAGTACTGGCCAATTGTGGTGCAGAAGTGTTGGCCGGATTTTGAAATTTTTGTGACTGAAAGGGGTGCTGACTTTGTGGTTGCTGTTGCTGTGGAGGAGGTCTTTGATAATTACTTTGGAACTGGTTTTGATTTTGGGGTTGGTTTTGGTTCCAAGCAAAGTTAGGATGATTCCTCCATCCTTAATTATACGTGGAAGAATAAGGATCGTTTCTAGGTCGCTGCTGAAAAGCAGCATTAGTTTGCTCATGACCTTGAAATAGTGCATTCATAGGAAATTCTTCCGTCAAGTGTGAAGGATCTGAAGAGCAACCACACACTGTCTTGGGAAGCGTTACCTGATTTAGGGAGATTAATGAGAATTTGTTCTCAATAGCGTCAAGTTTCTTCTGCATCGCTGCCATTTCGGATTTTACTGTGATGGAAATATCGAGCTGATGAATACCTCCCCTAGATGAAGGTGGTCTTACGCTTTCCCACTGCAAAGTGTTTTCAGTGAGGTCTTCCAGATATTTCCAAGCTTCACCATCATCTTTAGACATGAAATTGCATTGACAATTTGTTTCAAGCATCCGCTTTGCTGCTGGATTAATGCCCTCATATATAATTCGGCACAAATCCCATCTTTGTATTCCTTGATGAGGACATTGGACAAGCAGATCCTTGAAACGTTCAAAGCACTTCCAAAATGGTTCATTGGGAAGCTGGGTGAACTGGTTGATCTCGCTCCTAACACGGGCGGTCTTATGATTTGGATAAAATTTCTTAAGAAATGCTATTATGAATTCATCCCAATTAGTGATAGAGTGTGCGGCAGTATTATAAAGCCATTTTTCTGCCAAGTCGCACAAAGTGAACGGGAGAAGACGCGGGAGAAGACGCAAGAGCATAGCATCCACAGACAGTTGTGACGTACCCATCATTGCGCATACGTTTTCGAATTTAGTGATGAAAACGTATGCGTCTTCAGATTCAAGCCCGTGAAATTTGGGCAACAGATTGATGTAGTGGGGTTTAATTTCAAAATTATCCCCGTTAGCTGGTGGAATAGATAAACAAGTGGGAAGTGGACCACGGATAGGATAGCATCTCTCTTGGAGAGAGATGCGCGGTGGATTCTGCGCACCTACGGGCGGTGGCAGCGTGGTGTTATAATCTGATGGAGTACCGTCCATCTCGGTTGATGTGGTGTGTGGTGGGGGAAAAGAAGATGAAGAAGCACCGACTTCGGAGTCGATAGCAGGAACGCGGACAAGATGGGCACTAGAATCCCGTGTCCAGCCAAGCATGCACTAAGCGGGTTTAGCGCAAGTGGCAGCGTGTGTGCTTTTAAAAATGGTTTGTTTTGAAAAGTGTGTCGGACTTAGACAAATCACTCAAAACGCACAAACAACCCTAAAACTAAGGTTACCTAGGTCAAGTCTCTAGACCGCTCCTAGACTTCCAAAGGACAAGCTGCAGGATCAATCCTCTACTACCTCTTTACTACTTTTGTGGCCAGGTAAGTGCCAGGTAAGTGGGAGGTATCCGCTATACGAATCACCGAAAATAGCGGGCCTAATTAAGTAACCACTTGCCTTCGACACACTTGCCTAGACACCACAAAAGTAATGCGGATAAGTGATAGATTACCCACGACCTTCCTCTGTCCTTATTGAGTGCGACAGTCCTTAGAGTATTGTCTAGATATTTTTTAAATTAATATAGGGTTGATGCAGATGCTCGGTTTGTGATTTGTGGAGCTTAGGAAGGGTGATAAAATCCCCACCTAATCTGAATTTTGGTCTTGCCCCTTAAAATCCGTATTAAAATATGAAATAACAAACCAATTACAAAACTTTGCAAAAAGATTTTTGAGCGGCGATATTTTGCAAAGAATCCTGCAGAAAAGATATTTTATTAGATTTCAGAGGAGAGAGAAAGATATAGAAAAAATACCAGAGAAGTTTGCAACCTTAAATCCCCCAATAAGCCGCTGTTCCGCCACCAATAGGCTCTTTGTGCCGCGGTTCCACCGCCGACTAGGAAGATCTGATGAAGATTTTTGCTATGTGGCCTCCTTTGCTCCTCTGGATCTTGATGAATGTCTCTGAATCTCTGTTTCCTCAAATCTGTGACTCCAGATTCCCTCGTAAAATTCACACAATAATCGTTAAATATACAATTTGCAGTTTTGTTTATTTTTATGATATAGATAGAATAAGAATTCAACACGAATAGTAAGAAAAAAATATTACGCACGTATCCCCGGCAATGGCGTCATTTGATTGATGTATTTTGTGTGTAGTTAACCACAATCAATAACCGTGTCGCGTGTAGCTAGACCGAGATGAGTACGGGTCGTCTTCTGGGAAACGTTGAATATTTTATTCTTACTTTAGGCGTGTTGAGAAAGAAAGGAGGAAGAATAAAGAATAGTTGTAGGATCTAGATCTACGTTAAACACGGATGCAAAATATAGATCTAGATTAACTACGGATGTAAGTTTTATAGTAGAAGGGGGCTTGTAGGGTTCATTAAGATTTAGTAGTCATGGATGATTAATTAAAGATTACTCTTTTTATTCTTTAATAGATTTAAAACTAGATCGACAGTGATGCATGTAGATTAGGGTTTCTGGAGGGAAAAAAGTTCCCACTCTTAACCCCTATCTCGACATGGAACTCCGTTCATATCTAGCCTTTACCAAAACAATAGTTAATCTAATCTCTAATCGTGGTCGAGACTAGCAATGAATTGGTAGCGCGCCCAATTAGGATGTTAACTATTCTTTTGATAAAGTTTATAAACTTTATAGGACTTAAAAAGAGTTTAAGAATCTTCATCATCCATTAACCTACCCTAATCCCATAAACCCTAACAAGCGAAGAATTACTCGTGCATGTTGGGAGAAGAAGAGATGGAGAGGGAAATCATATTAAAACTATAAAGAAATAGAATAAGAAAAACAACTAGTTTTATTAATCAACTAAATTCATTTACACTTTGTTCCTTTAGAAAATGATTACAAAATGCTGGTTTGCTTCTCGATCTCTTCTAAGGAGGTAGATGAACCGTTGATGATCACCCTGGATGCGTGAGCCTGTCGTGGACTTCGTGATCTCTTCAGCTTGATGATTTTTCCAAGAGGCTCTCGGTCCTTATTTATAGTCCCAAAGGCAGAACCCTAGTTTCCTAATTTGGAAACCGGTAGTTAAGATCCACAACAGCAAAATCTCAACTCTCAAATCGTCTTAACCGCGGCGGATCCGCGGCCAATAGGTGGGTTTGGCCGCGGATCCGCGGCCTTATAGGGAGATCGTTGCTTTGTTTCTATGGGCTTTGTTTATCTGACACTTGGTGATCTTTTAACATCTTTGGAAACTGAAAATCTTTTCTACGTCACTGCTAGACTTGATTTCTTTAGTTTGCTTTCTTAATTAGGCAGGTTTGTTCCAACATCTTTGATTTCCTTGATTTCAGCCCTAAAAATTCTGCACAACAACTCAACAAATAATATTAGTAGAGTTTGTTTTATTGAGATATTAACTTAACCATTAAGAGTTGGTCAAAGGTATTTAATAAGGTAAGCATATTTAAATTGGCCAAATGTTACATGGATATTATATGATTACTTTTTCTTACCAAATGTTAATTATAATATATAAACACATGAAAATAGTATTTTTACAGATAAACCCTCACATATATCATATATTATAATAAAACACCTTTTATTATAAAGAAATAGTAGGAAAAATGTCATATTAATTGTGCAGTTTTATCAACTGAACACTCACTACGGCACCCTATCCTACGAGATAGCGGTGATTCCCTAGTTAGACCGGTAGTGGTTGATTTACATAGAGATTAGGGATAAGAGTTAAGAAAGAATGGACAAGGACCAAAGGGAAGAAACTATGTTTCTTTCTAGTCGTGCTAATCCCTTTTGTTAACTATTACCTTAACACCTAAGTTCTTAATTAGGGTAAAGGAAGCGGTGAATAGAATTAATTTTCCAAACTTACCTAATCCTGATCCTAGCAAGGTTTTAATTCAAATTAAATTCTATCTTAGTTTTTATAAAAATCAAAACCTACCATAAATAGGAATTGACTCGTTAGAACAATAAGAAAAGACACGTTTTCCCTGTGGACCGACCCGTACTCAACCGGCTAGCTACCAAGCGACACTGTCTTGATTGCGGTATATTCTATTCTTTGATTTTAAAACGCACGTACGCAAAATCTTTCTCAATCAAATGGCGTCGTTGCCGGGGACAACGGTAGTTATTTTCTTTTTGTAATTTCGGGTTAATTAAAAAATTAAAAAATCATAAAAACTGAAAAATATATTAAAAAAAATATCATCTTGTTATTTTTTGAAGGTTTTTTGTGCGAATTGTGCAGGAACGGAAAGACGAACAGATTCAGATCTGGAGCAAGCCCAGTGAAACAAACAGCAAACAGCAGATCTGAACATACAGAGGAGAACTACAACAGATAACAGAATGATTTTGGAGGCCTGAACCAACTTACTTACCGCGGAACCACGGCACTAACAAGTAATTGGCGGCGGAACCGCGGCGGTTTACTGACGTCAGCAATCTGATTTCTCTGTAGGTATTCCTTATCTCCTCTGTAAACCCCTGATCTCCTCTGAAAATTTTTCCTGCAGGGTTCTTTGCGCAAAACTTCTTCCCCCTCTCCAATAAATCAATCTTGTACAGGATTCTTTGCGCCGCAAATAAAAGGAAAAAAAAATTTGGCAAGTGTTTTGGATTTTTGTCTGTTTGCTGCTTTGCATTTTTTAAAACGGACTTTTAAGGGGCTATAAAACCAATCCAGATTGGGTGGGAATTTCATTACCCTTCCTAGGACCCCAAAAATCACAAAAAGCATTTGCATCAACCCTCGAGTTAATTAAAAAATATTTAGACTCGGCCAATAAGGACTGTCGCGCTCATTAGGACAAAGAAAGGTTGTGGGCAATCGGTCGTTTATTTAAACCTGACTTTGTGGTGCCTAGGCTAGACAAGTGAGAAAGCTAATTTTAAAAGGCCCGTCTCACGGTGATTCGTGAGCGGATCCTTCCTTTCTTTACTTGTGCTTACCTGACCATAATTGGCGGTGAAGAAGCGATTCGAGTGATATCTCACAACTTGCCCTTTGGAACAGTTAGGAGCAGTCTAGTTGACTTAGGAGACCCTAGCTCTAGGCTTGAATGTGCATATTGTGATTTCTTGAAAGTGTGTCTAGTTTCTTATAAAAAATCTTTTGCAAAACTCCTTATAAAAAAAAACCACAAAACAAAATTTTTACAAAAACTTGCCATTTTGTCGCTAGAAATCCATTGCACCCAACTTGCAACCACATTCTCTTATTGACGTTTTCTTACCCCCACCTTCTATTTTTCTTTTTGACTACACTACACCTCGTTAGTGTATGTCTGGTTGGACTAGGGACACTAGCGCCCGTTTAGTCCGTGTCTCGTTAGTGCCTACTGACGACGCGTTCGACTCCGAAGTCGAAATTCCCTCCACTTCTTTACCTTCATCTTCAAATTCATCATCTTCTAAGGAGATATCGGGATTCAATCCTAACAACCCCTTACCTACTACGGGACTGATTCCACCTCAATTGGGTGTGAATAACCCTCCTGTTGAAGCGCCCCAATGAATCGCGCTCCAGGATCCTTTCTATCCAACCCGCACCGCACTTCCTACTTGTCTTTCACTTCCACCGGCTAATGGGGATAACTTCGAAATTAAACCCCACTTCATCAATATGTTGCCCAAATTTCACGGGATGGAATCCGAAGATGCCTACATCTTCATTAACAAATTCCAGAATGTTTACGCAATGATGAAGACCACCCAACTTTCCGATGATGCTATAAGGCTACGTGTCATTCCATTCACTTTATGTGACCTAACTGAAAAGTGGCTATATAGTACAGCATCGCATTCCATAAAAAATTGGGAAGAGTTTGTTAAGGATTTTTTTAAAAGTTTTACCCACACCACAAGACCGCGAGAATCAGAAATGAAATTAATCAATTTCCCAGCTTTCTTCCGAACCTTTTTGGAAGTGTTTCGAACGATTTAAGGACCTTCTTGTTCAGTGCTCTCACCACGGTATCGAGAAATGGCAACTTTGCCAAACTTTATACGAAGGACTGAACCAGCAACTAAGCAGTTGTTGGAAACCATTTGTCAAGGTCACTTTCTTACGAAATCGAGCGAGGAAGCTTGGCAATTTCTCGACGATCTTGCTGAACAAACACTTCAGTGGGAAAGCACTAAGACCACTTCATCTACTTCATCAGGTCGGTCTAGGGCAGGCATACATCAACTTGATATGTCGATTGCAATGAAGGCCGAAATGGCTGCACTCGCGAAAAAACTAGAAGCAATGGAGAGCAAATTCTAATCGCCTTCTCCTGCCCCAGCTTTACCCCCACGCACTATTTGCGCTTGTTGTTCGGATCCGTCCCATTTAACCGAAGAGTGTCCTTACAACCCGCCTGTTCAAGGACAAGATCAAGTCAATGCTGCCTTTCAGCAAAGATAAAGAAATGATCCATACTCTTCAACTTATAATCCTGGTTGGAGGAGCCACCCAAATTTTGCTTGGAATCAAAATCAACAACAATTCCTAGGTAATAACAATTTTCAGAGGCCTCCTCCACAACAACAAGCCCCTCAACAAACTCAATATCAGCAACCTTTCCAACCCCAACCTTACCAAAATCAAATGAATAATTTTGTACCAAACAACTATTATCCTCAAAATAATTTTGTTCAGCCAAATAACGATAAGGTTTCTTCGCTAGAACGAAGTCTGGATGCGTTTTTAAAACAATCTACGCAATTCTCAGCCAGCATCCAATCGTCCATTCAGTCTTTGGTGCAACACACTGCTTCACATGATCAGAGCATCAAAACAATTGAAGCCTAAATTGCACAACTGAATGCTGCGTTAAGCAAGCGAGAGAAGGGGAAACTTCCATCTCAACCACTGCCAAATCCCGGTCACACACAAAATACATATGTTGCTCATGAAAAACAAAATCATAATGTGAGTGCCGTGACTACATTGAGATCTGGAAAGGTATTGCACAACAACGTTGGCAACAATAATGACACCCCGGCCGCCACTTCTTCTTCTTCTTCTTCTTCATCCTCTTCAGAGCCTGTTCTTCATTCTTCACAATGCTCTACTTCTTCTACTAATTCGAACGGACCCACATCTCACTCCACGAAAACACCAACACTGGGATCCGTTCCAACTCCACAATCTACTCCACAAATATTGGACTCAACAAATTTTCAAAATATTCCATTTCCAAAAAGGTTGAGATCCAATAAACAAACTCTACAAATGGAGAAGATTGTGGAGTTATTCAAACAGGTTAGCATTAACATACCTCTCTTGGATGCAATCCAACAAGTCCCTTCTTACGCTAAAATCTTGAAGGACTTATGCACCAAAACGAGAAAATCGCAGGTACCTAAGAAAGTTTTCTTGGCTAGTGCAGTAAATGATGCTCTTACCCAATCTTTACCCCAAAAACGCAAGGACCCTGGCTGTCCTACAATTTCAATAACTATTGGGGATAAGAACATCAATCGCGCACTTTTAGATCTTGGTGCAAGTGTTAATTTGCTTCCCTATTCAGTATATGAACAATAGGCGTTGGAGAGCTGAAACCCACACATTGTACTCTCTAAATGGTCGACCGATCCATCACCTATCCTAGGGGTGAGTTAAAGGATGTGTTAATTAAAGTAGGGGACTTCATTTTCCCTATTGATTTCATTGTTATGGACACACAACCTGTAGCTAACTCCCGGAGTCAAATTCCGGTGATACTCGGTCGACCATTCCTTGCAACTTCTAATGCGGTGATCAATTGTCGAAATGGTTCGATGAACCTATCTTTTGGAAACATGACAATTGAACTCAACATTTTTAAGTTAGGGAATCAGCCCTCCGAGTCTAATGCTAATATACTTGATGTTTGCTCGATCCAAGAGATCACTCAGGAGGACTGTGAGCTCGAAAAATTTCTGTTCGATCACAGCAGTTTTGACGCCACTAATGCGTTCCTCCTTGAATCTGACACAGTTTTCACACCCGATAACGATTACGAGTGTTTCACCTTTTCGAACGATTTTGAAGAATCACCACCCGAGTTTGAGTCCTTTGAATTTTCGGATGAGTTAGCTGAACCATCCGACTCAGTTGCTTACACTCGCTTCGAACCTCTATTGGAATCCTTCGAGTTTGAGACAGTTTCACCAATTTTATCTTCAATTGTTTCGCCTCCAAAACTCGAACTCAAGATGTTGTCGTCTTACCTTAAATACGTCTACTTAGGTAAGAATGAGACCCTTCCTGTTATCATATCGGCATCTCTAGCCCCCGAGCAAGAGAAAGCCCTTTTAATGGTCTTACAAAATAATCGGCAAGCTTTTGGCTGGACTATGGCGGACATCAAGGGGATCAGTCCCCTAATAGTTGAACATCATATTCATATAATGGATGATACTAAGCCAGTAAGGGATCTACAGAGACGCCTAAATCCTATCATGAATGAGGCTGTTAAAAAGGAGATTGTAAAATGTCTTGATAGTGGTATCATTTACCCTATCTCTGATAGCCAGTGGGTTAGCCCCATTCACGTTGTCCCAAATAAATCGGGCATAACGGTCATAACTAATGAGGCGAATGAGTTAATACCTACTCGCACCCAAACTGGGTGGCGAGTATGCATCGATTATAGAAAACTCAACGCCGCGACACTGAAAGACCACTTTCCATTACCTTTTATTGACCAAATGCTAGAACGATTGGCTAGGCATGAATTTTACTGCTTTTTGGATGGCTACTCCGGCTATAATCAAGTTCCCATTGCTGAAAAGGAAGACAACATTTACTTGTCCTTTCGGTACATTCGCTTACCGTCGCATGCCCTTTGGGTTATGCAATGCACCCGCTACTTTCCAACGGTGTATGATGGGCATTTTTTCAGACATGGTGGAAAAATTCTTGGAGATTTTTATGGATGATTTCTCCATTTTCGGCGACTCCTTTGACGAGTGTTTGTTACATTTAGATGCAGTTCTTACCCGGTGTAGGGATAAGAACCTTACTTTAAATTGGGAGAAATGCCACTTTATGGTACGAGAAGGTATTGTCTTAGGACATATCATCTCGCAAAATGGCATTGAGGTAGATAAAGCTAAGATTGAAGTCATTTCCAATCTTTCTCCTCCCAAGTGCGTCAAAGACATCCGAGCCTTCCTTGGCCATGCCGGTTTCTATAGACGGTTCATCAAGGATTTTAGCAAGATAGCTAGACCCTTGACTTTTTTGTTGGCCAAGGACACCACTTTTGATTTCGACTCAAGCTGTATGAAGGCGTTCGAGTCATTGAAAAACTCACTTATTTCCGCTCCCATTCTTTCATCTCCTGACTGGACGCATCTATTTGAAATTATATGCGATGCATCTGACTTTGCTATTGGTGCTGTCCTTGGACAGCACATTAATAAGATACCGCATGTCATTTATTACGCTAGCCGAACCTTAAACGAGGCCCAATTAAATTACACAACAACTGAAAAAGAATTCTTAGCTGTTGTGTTTGCATTAAAAAAGTTCAGGACCTATTTAATCGGCTCTCCAGTCATCGTTTACACTGACCACTCAGCTCTTTGCCATCTTATCGCGAAGAAGGATGCTAAATCTCGGCTGATACGTTGGATTCTCTTACTACAAGAGTTTGACCCTGTCATCAGAAACAAGAGAGGATGCGAAAACGTAGTCGCCGACCATCTTTCACGCCTTCCTTCTTCGCCTACACTTCAAATTCCTATTAAAGATGTTTTTCCAGATGAGCAGCTCTTAACTGTGTCATGCGAATCTTGTTTCGCGGATATCGTAAATTATTTGGCCACCGGACTGATACCAAACGAATGGTCGAATCAGGACAGATTCAGATTTCTATCTCAGGTAAAACATTTTTACTGGGATGAACCGTATCTATTCAAATATTGTCCCAACCAAATTATTCGTCGGTGTGTCCCCGACAATGAGTTTAAGAGTGTGCTGTCATTCTACCACGATCAAGCGTGTGGCGGGCATTTTGGCCCCAAAAAGACAACAGAAAAGATCTTGCAGTGTGGTTTCTACTGGCCACAACTTTTTAAAGACGCATATGAGTACTGCAAGACATACTCCCGGTGCCAACACTTGGGCCGGATATCCCAGAGAAATGAAATGCCACTCCAACCAATATTGGTTGTTTGAATTTTTAATGTTTGGGGGATACACTTTATGGGACCATTTCCCGACTCTTTTGGGAACATGTACATTCTACTCGCTGTTGACTATGTTTCCAAATGGGTCGAAGCTGTGCCCAGTCGAACTAATGACAATAAGGTTGTCGTTAGATTTCTCAAAGAAAACATTTTTTCTCGGTTTAGGCATCCTCACGCGATTATCAGTGATAATGGATCTCACTTTTGTAATAGGACTTTCGAGTCCTTAATGCGGAAATACTCCATTACTCACAAGCTGTCAACGCCCTATCATCCCCAAACTTATGGGCAAGCTGAGATTTCGAATCGGCAGATTAAACAGATATTGGAGAAAACGGTTTCCAAAAACAGTAAAGATTGATCGTCAAAACTTATTGATGCCCTTTGGGCATTCCGTACAGCCTATAAGACCGATCTTGGTATGTCTCCATATAGGCTTGTTTATGGAAAGGCTTGCCACCTTCTAGTTGAAATAGAGCATAAGGCATTTTGGGCAATAAAAGAGTTGAACCTATCTTTAGGAGATGCGGGCAGCCATAGAAAGCTACAATTGAATGAATTGAACGAGCTGCGGGATGAAGCCTACGAGAATGCAGTAATTGTTAAAAACCGAACGAAAGTGTTTCACGATAAACACCTTATGCGCAAGACTTTCAAAGCTGATCAACAGGTTTTACTTTATGACACTCGGTTACATTTCGATCCCGGCAAGCTCAGGTCTCGATGGAAAGGGCCATTTTTGATACGCACCGTATATCCGCACGGTGCGATCGATCTAGAAAATCCGGAGGACGGTTCACTATTTAAAGCGAACGGACATAGACTTAAACCTTTCCTCACTGCGGACCCTTCGGAGGAGCTCCTGTTTTTACAGGAGCCGATCTACATTGACTGATCTTCCTCCATTAACCTCTAAATTTCGATTATCTAGCCAAAACACTGTTTCAAACAAGTTTGGGGGTATGTATCATTTGTAAAAACAAAATAAAATTAAAAAAATGAAAATAAAAAAATAAAAAAATTCTGGGGTATTTTTGTAAATTTCCAGTTTTGATAAAAAAAAATTAAAAATTTTTACAAATAAATTCCTCTTTTTAAGAGGACCTTTTGCAAATAACCAACACATTCCCTCCTATAAATAAAACCCAACCCCTCTCTGTTTTTACAAACCCTAAAATACTCCTCTCTGCAAACCCTAGCCGCCGCAGCAGTCAGAGCAAGCAGATCCCTCCAGTGCGCCGCGCTTCCGCCGCCCAAGCCCCGCTTCCGCCGCGCATCCACCGCATCTTGGTATCTTCTCCCTCTGAATCTTTCAGAGGAGGTTTGCATCTCTTTGTCCTCTCTGTTAAAATTTTTAGAAGATCTGCACTCTCTGTAATGGCACCAACTATGTAGTTAGAACGAGATTTTTCACAAATCTTTTCACACACAATTTACGGAAGTTATTTTGGTGAGGAGATCACACGGCGAGGGTGGAACTTTTTAATTTACAATCATCCCAATGCCTACGCCCTTCCAGATCTAGTCACTCATTTTTACGAGTGCATGGAGGAAGGGTGCCTAGCACAATACGGTTTTATAAAATTACTTTGGGGCGATAGGGAAATAATCATTGACAGGGACTTCATCCATGAAGTCACTTTAATTCCTAAATTAACTGTTCACGACCAACCCCTTCAATTTGAATACTACATGCCCTTAATGGGTAATGACTGTTCGAGGGAACCTAGGAAGGAAATACAGGCTAGAACCCTCTTAGCCAATGTTTTAACCGTGTGCCGGTGGGCACAAAACAACACTTTTGACAGTTCACATAATACCACATTTTTCACCCCGTCTCTTCATATCGTGCACACCTTAATAACTAGGAACCCTAGATTTGACATGTGCACGGTTTTGCTTTATTCAATTGGTGCTGGCAAAAGGGCCGCAAATTACCCATGCCCTATGTTAGTGACACAACTGTGTCGCTATTTCCTCCCTGTGGAGGAATTTGAATTCTACATGCATGGAGGTATACCCATTAGGCCTCTCGTTGAGAGCGTATCCACGTCCTATACCCGCTTGACTGATATATGGTCGCAAAGAGAACCAGCCGAACATGTACCCGCTAGAACACCCAGCTCCAGCTCGACCGCGAGCGATGAAGAGCTAACCCCTGCTGCGCAAGCACGCTTACTTCGAAGAAACAATAGGGGGATAGAAAGATTGCTTGGAATGATAACGCAGCATGATCAGCATCTAACACAAGTAGAGCAGGGGGTCAGAACCCTGCTAGCGCGAGAGGAGCGTTCACGTTCAAGGGGACGGCGAGGGCCTGAACAGTGAGAGCGCTGCTTTTGGTAAGTTTGGGGGAGGAGGTGGTTTGTAAATAGTTATCATTGCATTGCATATTTTAATTTTTGTATATATTTTTCTTCTTTTTTCTTTTGCATGTTTATTTCTGCATTGCATCTTTATAAAAAAAATTATAAAAATTAAAAAAATTAAAATAAAAAAAATTATAAAAATAAAATCAAATAAAAAATTCTAAAATTCTAAAATATTATAAAAATTGAAAAATTCAATTGTGGCCATAATTGACTTAAGTTTGACAAGACGGTTAACTAGCTAGGAAAAACTAGATCCCAAAACTTAGCAAATTAAAAACCCTAAAAATAATCTTTCTTAAAATTTAACGGTAGAAAATATATGTCCTTGTAGTTTATGTAGAAATAGGCAAATTTTGAGTTCACTTCTAGGGCTAAGTCAAAATAAGAGAAGAGTATTGAAATTTTTATTGAAGTGTAAGTCTGAAAAATAATTCCAAACCTTTAGTCTAAATTTTGAAAAATATATACCCTACAACTCGCACATACACGCACCTTGAAACTTGGGATAGTAGAGGATATCTTGAATTGCTATTGTCTAAAATCCTTAGTATGAAAAAAAAATTTAATAAAAGTATAAGTGTGAATAAAGAGATATAAAAAAAATGAACACTGGTTTTGTAATCACTTAAGGCTGCGTAAAATAAAAAAATATATAGCGAGAGTGCTTTATCACCCAGTGCCTTAGACCAACTGGTTTGGGAGTCACCACTAAAGCCTTAGGTATTACAAGACGAGGAATTACACCTTAATGCACAAACACATTTTGTAATCGGTCGTTAGTACCTCAAGAAGTATTAACGGTCGCATGAAAGATGTGTGAGCAATTTCATCTAAAATATACCAACTAAAAGTATTTTGGACGATGGACAAGAGTATGATAGCTTGAATTGAATTTCCAAGTGTAGGGGTGATACATACACACACGCAGGGGTATATGATTGGGGTTTGGATGAGAGATAAGAATGAAAAATAAGACTTATATCTTCAGTAGAGATGATAAAAATTCCTAAATTGAGATGGAACCTTAGAAGGAAAATTCAAAAGATGCTAAAAGCTAAATAAATTTACAGAACATATACAATCTTAAGTTAAATGATAAGTGAGTGTGAAAAATACGGGTTGATGATTTCTAAGTTGAAGATAATAGAATTTCTTGCTAGAACACCGAATTGAAGAATGAAAGTCAATAGGCCAAATTAATCGGATTTTGTGGGTAGTATCCGCTGAAAACCCTCAGGAGACAACACTCCTCCTACTAGGGACACCTAAAGGTTTAACGGTTTGTTGCACGAGCTCAGTGCAATCGCGATTCCCTGCAAAATTGAGGTTAGTTTTTTTCGAGAATAAAATTAGTTTTGCTCGGGACGAGCAAAAGATAAGTTTGGGGGTATTTGTTCATATCAGAATTTTGCATTATTATATTCCCCATTCTTAATCATATTGCAAATAAATAGGTGCTTTTGATCCATGTCTGCTAAATAGTTGCAGGTTACAGATTCTCGGAACAATACAGTAAAAATGGTGAAAATACGCTACAAATGTGAGACTATGACCAACAAATAGATGAATCTGCAAGATACCGCCTACCAATTTGGGGAACAAACGAAGTTCGGCCAAAAGTTCAATATACAAAGTACAAGGGCAGCACAAGATTCAAGACTTCAACGCGAAGCTAACGGTAAAAGTCCACAACTTCTGCACTGTTGGAAATCTGGAAGAAAGTAGAAAAGATTCTGAGGAACCAAATGAAGAAAACAGATGGAAAAAGCAACTTGAAGCATCACAGAAGAACTGAGCCCAAGAGCCCATCAAACAGGCTTCTGGCCGCGGTTCCGCGTCATACAGAGCATGTGTCGGTGCGTGTCGGTGCATTAACCCGGCTTTCTTAGGGTAGTATTGTAATTTCAGATGTGGATCAGATATAAACCCTAGGGTTTCTCCTATCTATAAATAGGAAAACCTGCAGCCTCTTTTGGGGCATGTCTCTTTTTAATTCTAGATTAAATTTTAATTCCCTTGTAATCGTCAAGAGTGCATCAATAAAAGTAAGTTTTTTTATTTTGAATATTTCTTATTTGCAATTTAAATTCTGCAATTTTCGTATCTGTCTTTTATTATCTCTACGTTAATTAGGTAATTAAAAAGAAAATAAAAAATGAACTCCATTCTTAATACCCTAATGAGTGAGTAGTTCCTCACTTGTTAGGGTTAGGATTGGGTAGGTTTGAGAGATGGAAATCTCTTACTCCTTTCTTGCCCTCATAACTTTATAAATTAGGACTCTGTGTAAAACAAACAGCCACCGCTCATTACGGCACCCTATCCTACGAGATAGCGGTGATTCCCTAGTTAGACCGGTAGTGGTTAATTTACATAGAGGTTAGGGATAAGAGTTAAGAAAGGACGGACAAGGACCAAAGGGAAGAAACTATGTTTCTTCCTAGTCATGCTAATCCCCTTTGTTAACTATTACCTTAACACTTAAGTTCTTAATTAGGGCAAAAGAAGTGGTGAGTAGAATTAACTTTCTAAACTTACCTAATCCTAATCCTAGCAAGGTTTTAATTCAAATCAAATTCAATCTTGGTTTTTATAAAAATCAAAACCTACTACAAATAGGAATTGACTCGTTAGAACAATAAGAAAAGACACGTTTTCTCTATGGACCGACCCGTACTCAACCGGCTAGCTACCAAGCGACACCGTCTTGATTGCGGTATATTCTATTCTTTGATTTTAAAACGCACGTACGCAAAATCTTTCTCAATCAAACGCTCTGCTCAATCCATGCAGCCCGCTGGGAGTTCAAAGCCAACACTTCCGGAGCAGGACGCCTGAACTCAATCTCATACAGACAGGCCTCGATCTTCCTACAGTAGTTAACCCAAAACTCGACGACGCCCTCGCTGTGGAAGTTCACGAGCATCGCCAACATGAGATTAACCTCAGCAGCAAAATCTGCAGCATATGCGAAAGCCTCAGCGTCAAGATCCTCAACGAACTCGCTTAACATTCGCAGGCTATTCGCAGCACCCCTGGAAGATAGGCGTTTAACAAAGGGCTCTGCCGGCATTGGAATTCGAGACTCGAAGGGAGTTGGAGTCGGTGCGATTACTGTAAAACAAATCATAGTCAGATGTCGGCTCAGGAGATAAAGGAAATGCATGAGAAATGGAATCTACTATATCGGCGGCGACAGGTGGCAAAGTTGGGAGTACCGAAGGCGCGAATATTCTCTCGTCCCCTCCTCCAATCTGTAACGCTGCAGTCAATTCAAAAAAGAGTTAGCAACGACATGATTGCCCATAAAAGAGAGGAAAGGATGTCGGTTAAAAACTATACTCACCGACACGGTAGGCAGGACGACTTCTGACTGGAAGCAGAAATGTGGATTCAGCACCTGATACAGATAGTCAAAAAGGACTCCTGCAGGGTTGTAACAATACGATGTTAGTACAAAGAGTATATTACCTAAAATGAAATCGATAAGTCACAAATATATACCATCCAGCACTCCAAACGACATGGTGTAGGGTTCCTAGGCACACTCAAGAGGTTCCACAACTGATCAACCATGGCAAAATCAAATTTTTCTTGTGCCGGGAAACCCTAATGATAGATTGATAACTAGAGGCAAAGGCGAAACATGCAATTAAACAACTTTATTGCTAAGTGAAAGGGGATACAACCTTTGTAGATCCGGTCCTCCACCTCCATAGCTCCGCGTTGACGTCCCTCCGCTGCGATCATCGGATCCCGGACTCTAGCGATGGTTTCGTCGAAGAAATGATCGGGCTAGGTCGTCGACATCGATGCCAAAGATGATCTACGTCGAGGCAACTCAAGATCAATCTCCAACTCCACCAAGTCATGAAACTTGTGAAGAAAACACCCTATACTACTTGGCAAGTGGTAGAGGATGAAGAAATAGGAAGTGGGTTCACTTTGGATTTGGATTTCTCACTTGGATTCATCACTTGAATTTTTCTAGCAAAGTTTTTCTTTTTCTTCACTTGAAGAAGAAGAAGTAAAGAAGAAGAAAAAGAATCAATTATTTTCCAAAAAGAAAATGAAGTGATATCTATCATTTAGCAACCATGGGTGAGTTAACAAGTGTAGAGAATAAACTATGGTTTAAGTGAATGGTTAGGGTTAAGGAAAGAAACAAAATGGTCAAAGCTTTTTCAAAACTTCATGAAGCTTCAAGTATAAAACAAAACGCCACCATTTTATTTTCTTTTGCCAAAAAGAATAAAGGAAAAGAATAAATAAATAAGTAAATCAAAACCCTAACCATTAACCTAATCATGGTTTAATCATACACACCCAAGTTTGCATGTATCATCAAACATGATACAAACTAGTGCACAAAACTATATCATATATACAATGTGCACAATAAGTGAGAAAATCCATCTTAAGTGAACCAATACTAGTTAATGCAAAGTAATATATCAAATATATAATTATGCATTAAATCATTAAATCAACACTTGATTTAACGATCCGGCCATATCGCATATGACCGACTAATATCCAATGTATCGACTTATCGAATCAATCCTCGATTCGATAACTAGGTTATATCGCATACAACCAATCGATACATTCATCACGAGAATAGAATACGGTATCACATACACGCATTATTCTCGGTCCCGCACATATCTCATATGCGCTCCTATTTCGTTTCGCTTAAGCCAGGAAACCTCTGTGTAGGACTCTAAAGACTCGTCAATACGCCGGCAGTAGGTGATGATCATATCAAACACCCACAAGCCGCAAGCGGTCTGCTAAACGTAACGGCCACCCGGGTATTGAGCGATCAGAAGATCAACGAGCAAGCCTGCTCATACTCCTGTGAATCCAACCAGTAACACTTACCGTACAGTCCGGTCTCGTCGTCTGATATGTCGCATATCTCGCCTAGGGGTGGTAAACGTCAGACCCCAATAGCTCGATAAGTCGTGTCGATATGAGGTCTATAACAGTTCGAGAAACTACTGGTAACACTTACCAGTAAATCTCAGCAACCCTGACCAGGGATTTCCGGTTATAGCCAATCGAACACAGCGCAACATCAACTCCCTATACCGGGAGAGACGAATCCCCTCCTATCGCTCATTGCCTCCATGTAAATCGGGACTGTACCCAAAAACCACCGTTTTGCACGCCCTCTTGGACGTGGTAAGGTGGAAATCAAAGCACAGCGGGAATCACACAAGACTCTATGACGATCTCGGGTCAACAGACTACTCTGTACCAGTGTCACCAGAGAACTGACATCTGACGTAAGGTATAATACCATCTGGGAGTTCTCGGCGAGTCCGTCCAGTGTACTCAGTCTCCACTGAGCACCCGTATATCATCTCTGATGTCAAACACCAATGGATATGGGATCATCCATCGCCCATCTTAATGGGTCGAGAAGGTATACGCTAATCTACACTGGTATATCGATGCCCTGTCCCGATACACCCACGACTAGGGACCTTGAAGGATGTACTTATGGACTACCATGTCCCCACTAGTATGATCCGCATCATAGTCCAGGTAGTCAAGTACACATCCTAAGGGCTTTACCAACATGTAACAGAGAGACAATCAGTGTACACGTTAAGATAAAGAGCAACCAGATAGCATACCATCATGTCGAGCAAGAAAGTCCTCCCTATATATGTCCCAGCATCCACTACAATATACATCCTATGTATAGTAATGGCCTCTAGGGCATACATATAACTAACAATCTCCCACTTGCACTAGGGCCATCTGTAGCAGTGGTTGCAGTATCTCATACTCAACCATCCCTTAATCGTCTCTCTCTGGGAAAAGGCCTTTGTGAGTGGATCCGCCGTGTTGTCCTCTGAGTCTACTCTCCTGACCTCGATCACCTTGGAGATCAGCCATCTCCATGATCAGGTGATACTGCCTTAGAATATGTCTGGATCACTGATGGGACGGACGTTCCTTGGCATAAGCCACAACTCCATTGTCACACAATGGGAGGAACTAAGTTCATCTCATGAACAAATATACATCTAGACTGCCTCTTTGGTAGCATCTTAAGTAGCGATGTATCCAGCCTTTATCGTCTAGTATGCCACGGTATCTAGCTTGGAACTCTTCCAACATACCGTCCCTCCACTGAGGGTAAAGACAATGCCTGTGACTGACATTCAGTCGTCCTTATCACCCTGGAACACTTCCAGTGATTCTCCCCAGGATCAATTGATACCATCTCACTTTAACTAATGAGAATCCTATCCATTTAGATATATCTCATAGATCCAAAACCCAGGATTTAGTAGGTATCACTTTGATCCTATGTGGAGAATCATTGTGATAAGCGGAGATTGATCGAGCGTAGCATAGGAAACTCCTTCCCTATCAAGAGTATATCATCCACGTACTCTACGAGGATCGTCACCATACTCCCTACTACCTTTTTGTTTATACAAGGTTCATCTACCATTTTGATGATGTCAAACTCTTTGACTAATACATCAAAACAGATGTTCCAACTCCGCGATGCCTTCTTTATCACATAAAACATCTTGCACACGTTTCCGCTGCTCCCACTGTCTACGAAGCCCTTTGACTGTGTACTTACAGACGCTCTCTTCTAAAACATCATTTTAGAAAAGCAGTCATGACACCCAACCGCCAGATATCGTAGTCATGGTATGTAGCCATGGCAAGTAGGATCCGGATGGACTTAAGCATAGGCACTGAAAAAGGTTTCATCATTATCCACGCCTGGTCGATGACGAAAACCTTTAACAAGTCTAGCTTTGAAAGTCTCAACTTTTCCATCTACACCAAGTAATCTTCTCAAGATATACTTGCTCCTGATGGGGATTTAACCCTTCAGATAAAGCAACTAAAGTCCATACTTTGTTGGTGTATAAGGATTCCATCTCAGATCTCTAAGCATCCAGCCATACTTAAAGAGTCCCACTCCTGATGGCCAGCTCGAAACTCGTTGGGTCATCATCTCATGATGCAATCCTCGCTCCCACTGTCATACAGAAACCGAAGTATCTCTCAGGTGGGTGAGGAACCCTGCTAGATCGGCGGAGAGGCTGAGGTTCGTTGGTTACTATTGAATGCTTTGGTTCTATCAAATCATCTGCTGCAGTTTGTATAGCTGGAACCTTTCCAGTTCTACATAACAGACCTGGCCTCAAGCTTGTCCGGATTTTGCTTTTAGACATAGGCCGGTCAACCCCAAATCTTAACTAGCTTAAGACATGGGCTCTTCCCATACCATATCTCATATGGAGTGGTAGGCTTTGATCTGATTCGAACCTAATTCAATAGGTATGCAGCTTCTCAAGTGCATAACCCCCAAAAGGAAATTGGAAACTCAGTAGTACTCATCATAGAGCACACCATATCACATAGGGTGTTATTGCTCTGCCCCGATATACCATCGTGCTATGGTGTATACGGAGGAGTAATGCTGAGAGAGAATCTCATTCTCCTTTAGAATAGTCCAGGAATTCTATGCACAAGTATTCTCCTCCTTGATCTCATCAAAGGACATAATACTTATACCCGTATTGGTTCTCTACTTCTAACTTATATTCTGTGAATATCTCAAAAGGTTCGGACTTGTGTTTCAACAAGAACATATGTCTGAATATAAAGAGATCATCAGAGAATGTAATGAAGTACAAAAAACCGGTCTTGGCATGTGTAGACAGGGGACCTTCATATATCATCATGTATCAGTCCCAAGAGTACACTAACTCTTTCTCTACTTCTAATAAACAGAGCTATGGTCATCTTATCTTTGTGACATGACTGGCAAGTTTCATAAGATGTAAATTCAAACAGATTTAAATATGCATCTAAATATAACTTCAGCTAGTCGGGTCGCATTGATATGACCTAGTCTACAATACCTCAAGAAGGATCCGTTCATTTCTGAACTCTTTCTCTTGTGTGTGTTCTATATACTAGGAACTGTAATTCGATTTAGAACGTCAATGCTTTTAGATAACGTGCCTGAACCGATCAACTTTTGATATAGGAAATGTTCAAAACATTATCCAACAATACAAAATTATATCCTTTCTTTACTAATAAAGAGATTGATATGATTTTGTATATCAGGTTCGGTATCTAATAACATTCATTCAGAATCAATGTATTGGTAATACAGGGTGACAGTGACCAACAGACTTGGTTGCAACACTTGCCCCGTTTTCTGTCTTATGAAACTTATCACCCGTTCTCAGTTCTCTACCTATTTGTAGCCCTATGTAAAAGATTACATATCTGGGATCCTGATCCGGTATCAAATACCCAGGACGTAAAGGATACTGAGAAACAGTTCTTTGTAATGAACGCACCCGAAGATGATGCATCAGCATGCACTCTCTTCGTTTGGGCGGCACGGGAAATCTGGTATTCCCCAATTTCCTGCTCGGTCTTATAACAATTATAAGTTGGAGCGGGACCAACGTTCCCCATCTCAGTATAACAAGCGGGTTCGGTTAATACATCCGTATTATTATCTTGATTAAGGTGTGACATGGTCGCTACCAGGAGAGAGAGAGAAGAAAACACTCAGCGTGCGCTCTTGCAAGAACAGATTGGTTATATATTTTATCTAATCAGGATGGCTCCCACTGTTTTTATCAAATCTTCCTTCAAACCCTAAAAGGAAAGACTAGCCGGGATTAATTACACACTACAAGTTCGCCAATCTTTCAGCCAGGCCAGTGTCGGTACTTTGAGGGAGGCCCCCCGTGCTTTCGCACGAACCTAATTAATGTAAACCTCGTTTTCCCAGAGGCATAACATCGTTAACACCTTTCTAGACACCTACTTGATCGGCTAATTGTAATGTGTAAAACTCTCCCAGGAGTAACTCTTACTCGCAGCGGGTATCGGGATCCAACTATCTCATAGAAGGTATGCAATCTCATTGCAAATTTCAACACTTGAAATTCCCGATAATTTTGCCCCTAACCTCCTATGACCTTGACAAAGGCCAACAAACCATAGGATGCTAGTCAAGTTCAACCCGTCATTTCCTGATTGAATTAAACCCACCCGCACGACCCTTGACAAAGGCCAACAAGGTCGCACGACTACCCTAACCCAATCTGCATCATATGCATAAGCAGATAAGCACCAGTTAGCTACCGCACACTACGCCTTGACAAAGGCCAACAAACGCAGCACGAATACTAACTACTACTCATCTGAAATGACGGAGGGCTACGATAGGTTTTTCTGAAAACCTATTGCGTAATGAACTTGATATCGTTGTAGAATCAAATGATTTTAAAATGGAGCGTTTTTTAGGCTTTTTTAGTTTTGCTAAAGGGGTCACTCCCGGTGAAGGGGTCGTTGGCCCTTTCCTCGTCGAATGAGGTGCGGGATATATCATATATATCACTGTGCAAAGCAGAAACTATAGAAGCAATCAAAAGACAAACCGAGGGTTGTAGCATCTGCCAGTTATTGCTAAAGGAGTCACTCCCGGTGAAGGGATCTCGGTCCTTTCCTTATCGAATAAGGTGCAGGATGTTCTACAAGGAACACCGCGATGCAAAGCAAGAACTGTAGCTACCTATTTTATTTTTTTTGAAAATTCGATTCCACAATATCTTTAGATTTCTTTTTCTTTCATTAATCATATTAATGAAGTCCCATCATTAAAGTTACCTAAACATCACAAATAAATACGACGTACACTTATGCCATCCGCATTCACCTCGATGTCCCCTCGTGCACCGTTAGGTTAGGTAACTAACGGCAGAGCGGGGCAGGGCTAGCGCAGGTGTAATACATAAGTAACGCCTATATAATATATCATATATACTATATACAGTATTTATCACAGAACATCAAATGATCACATCACAGATATCGCAGCAGAAGAATCATATGAAATATTGGATATACTAGGACGTCCGTGTTTTCAATACGAGCCTGTATAAAAGACGGATTCCACGGTCGCGATGAATAGCCAAACCCACACCCCTAGACCCCTACGAGAGCGGCAAGCAACCCTACCAATTCCAGAGTTAGGAGACCCGGACTCGACTCCTCGAGTTGGTCTTCCACTGGACTCCAGAACCCGGTTACTTGTGCCCTCCTCCTTGGGTCTATCCTAGTGCGGAAAAGTAAATAATATACAAATGGTAATATCATCCGCAACCTGGAAGTGCCCTAATAAAAGAATATTACATACAAGTTTTTACATGAATGAAAATGAAAAACACTCATCTCACATAAAAAAAACCCCGGCTATTCAAAACGCGAAGATCCAATATAACATATCCAGCAACACATAACATCACATGTCATCAACGTAAGTAAATATGCGCATCCCAATTGTCGTTGACATATAGCAACGAAACCGGCGATATCACATATTAAACTTACGGTCACAGAAAAGAAAGTATAAAACTACAACAGTTGGAATCCGTAACCTGTTTAGACATCGCATGCCGAATCAAATGAATTCCTTAGACATCACATGCCTAACAATTATAAACCCCGCATTTTAGTCTCATTTATCAAAAACTCTTTTCAATATCTAGTCGGGCAATTCAACAAGATTCCCGGCATCCTGACCGAATGCTCGTCGCAAACTTTAGTAGATGGCCGCACCCCCGATGCCGTCGACGAAGTGCACTAAGGCGGAACACCGCTACCGCGAGCACCCGAATGGATGCTTTCGGCGATGGGGTTCTCCTACAGTCACTTGGTCGGTGCTATGGGGTGTAGCTGTCTATTAAGTTTACCCGGCGAGTATCCGCGTACGCTACGCGATTGCGACGGACTTTTGATCGCATCAAAATTCCGTGGCAACCGATCAAGTGAGACTAAACTGCTATGTTTATAACATTCATTCAGTTATCTCATAACAATTTGTGGATTCCAAATATTGTATCACATTCCAGATAAACAGAAAATGTTAAACTTTCCGATCGAACAGTCAAACACCCAAGTTTTCCTGAAACAGCTCAATACATGAAATAAGTTTAAGAACATTCACTTCGTTCCTCAGTACCAACGGTCCAGCCGTAGAAGGGTCAAGCCAACGCCTCACATGTGGCACGCCGTACTGCCCCAAACCCTATAGTTCAAAGGGCAGTTCAAGACGGTCACATAATCGAGTTAAGGTTTGTTGTCTTCTAGAGAGTCCATCGCTTTACTTGCACTACTTAGAACATTATTAAACCACGGAAAGATCCAACACTTGGAAATTTCCCGATAGAGGAAAAAGTGGGTATTTATATCCGGTCAAAATTTTCAACATTTTCTAAAATTATCAGGAAAAACACAGACGAAGTTAAACTTCCCGATCGAAACATCGAGTCCCCAATACAACCCAGAAAACTCAACTCTTGAGTAAAAGTTAAAAATTCCCAGAAAATACAGCACAAAAAGATAAGAATTACTGTGCAAAATTCAAAAGCTGATGTGACTACTTGGCCGCGGAACCGCCGCACGAGCCATGCTCGTGCCGCGGTTCCGCCGCTCTTTAGACGAATCATGAGCACGTGCTCCACAGTAATTCTTCAAATTCCCTGCTGATTTTTCTGCATATTTTTAATTCGGAAAAAAAACAGTTTTGAAAAATTGTACAGAGAAGGGTTTTAAACTAGGGTTTCGGGTTCGATCGGATTTCTAACATCGTCTACGCATCGCCTAAGGCTCTAGCCAGTCTCTGATACCACTGTAGGGTTCCTAGGCACACTCAAGAGGTTCCACAACTGATCAACCATGGAAAAATCAAATTTTTCTTGTGCCGGGAAACCCTAATGATAGATCGATAACTAGAGGCAAAGGCGAAACATGCAATTAAACAACTTTATTGCTAAGTGAAAGGGGATACAACCTTTGTAGATCCGGTCCTCCACCTCCATAGCTCCGCGTTGACATCCCTCCGCTGCGATCATCGGATCCCGGACTCTAGCGATGGTTTCGTCGAAGAAATGATCGGGCTAGGTCGTCGACATCGATGCCGAAGATGATCTACGTCGAGGCAACTCAAGATCAAGCTCCAACTTCACCAAGTTATGAAACATGTGAAGAAAACACCCTATACTACTTGGCAAGTGGTAGAGGATGAAGAAACAGGAAGTGGGTTCACTTTGGATTTGGATTTCTCACTTGGATTCATCACTTGAATTTTTCTAGCAAAGTTTTTCTTTTTCTTCACTTGAAGAAGAAGAAGTGAAGAAGAAGAAAAAGAATCAATTATTTTCCAAAAAGAAAATGAAGTGATATCTATCATTTAGCAACCATGGGTGAGTTAACAAGTGTAGAGAATAAACTATGGTTTAAGTGAATGGTTAGGGTTAAGGAAAGAAACAAAATGGTCAAAGCTTTTTCAAAGCTTCATGGAGCTTCAAGTATAAAAAAAAAGCCACCATTTTATTTTCTTTTGCCAAAAAGAATAAAGGAAAAGAATAAATAAATAAGTAAATCAAAACCCTAACCATTAACCTAATCATGGTTTAATCATACACACCCAAGTTTGCATGTATCATCAAACATGATACAAACTAGTGCACAAAACTATATCATATATACAATGTGCACAATAAGTGAGAAAATCCATCTTAAGTGAACCAATAATAGTTAATGCAAAGTAATATATCAAATATATAACTATGCATTAAATCATTAAATCAACACTTGATTTAACGATCCGGCCATATCGCATATGACCGACTAATATCCAATGTATCGACTTATCGAATCAATCCTCGATTCGATAACTAGGTTATATCGCATACAACCAATCGATACATTCATCGCGAGAATAGAATACGGTATCACATACACGCATTATTCTCGGTCCCGCACATATCTCATATGCGCTCCTATTTCGTTTCGCTTGAGCCAGGAAACCTCTGTGTAGGACTCTAAAGACTCGTCAATACGCCGGCAGTAGGTGATGATCATATCAAACACCCACAAGCCGCAAGCGGTCTGCTAAACGTAACGGCCACCCGGGTATTGAGCGATCAGAAGATCAACGAGCAAGCCCGCTCATACTCCTGTGAATCCAACCAGTAACACTTATCGTACAGTCCGGTCTCGTCGTCTGATATGTCGCATATCTCGTCTAGGGGTGGTAAACGTCAGACCCCAATAGCTCGATAAGTCGTCTCGATATGAGGTCTATAACAGTTCGAGAAACTACTGGTAACACTTACCAGTAAATCTCAGCAACCCTGGCCAGGGATTTCCGGTTATAGCCAATCGAACACAGCGCAACATCAACTCCCTATACCGAGAGAGACGAATCCCCTCCTATCGCTCGTTGCCTCCATATGAATCGGGACTGTACCCAAAAACCACCGTTTTGCACGCCCTCTTGGACATGGTAAGGTGGAAATCAAAGCACAGTGGGAATCACACAAGACTCTATGACGATCTCGGGTCAACAGACTACTCTGTACCAGTGTCACCAGAGAACTGCCATCTGACGTAAGGTATAATACCATCTGGGAGTTCTCGGCGAGTCCGTCCAGTGTACCCAGACTCCACTGAGCACCCGTATATCATCTCTGATGTCAAACACCAATGGATATGGGATCATCCATCGCCCATCTTAATGGGTCGAGAAGGTATACGCTAGTCTACACTGGTATATCGATGCCCTGTCTCGATACATCCACGACTAGGGACCTTGAAGAATGTACTTATGGACTACCATGTCCCCACTAGTATGATCCGCATCATAGTCCAGGTAGTCAAGTACACATCCTAAGGGCTTTACCAACATGTAACAGAGAGACAATCAGTGTACATGTTAAGATAAAGAGCAACCAGATAGCATACTATCATGTCGAGCAAGAAAGTCCTCCATATATATGTCCCAGCATCCACTACAATATACATCCTATGTATAGTAATGGCCTCTAGGGCATACATATAACTAACACATGGGAGAAGGCAACGGAACAACAGCCGTCACGGCGGTGACCGGAAGCGCTTCAGATGGCGCAATCTCCGCATTCACTGCACCTACACTTAAAAAGAACAAAACGTCATCAGATGGGGCTGAACGGGATCAAAGGATAAAAAGAAAACAGTGAACCAAGATCTACCTGATTGGTCGCCAATCGAAACCACGACGAGAGCATCACTAGGCGCAGTGGCTTCTTCGCTCTCCTCCACTGGAATGGTTTCTGCGCCGGTGTCTTCGTCCCCTGATTTGACTACGGCCATCATAACACTCGCAATGCCAGCCGATAGCAGGGAACCGCAAGAGGAAAGAGCGGCAGTTTGGGCAGTCCCGGACTCCCGAGAGAGAGTAGCCGATTCGGGCTCTATGGTCGCCGTCATCTCACCTGCCACCTCATCATCAGGACTTGGCCTTGCAGGATATGATATATAAGAATTTGAAGATCAAATTCTAATAAAAAGACCCAGCATTACGTTACTTTGGGGTGGCTTTTCGGTTTCTTCCCGAGCCGCGCGCACAACCTGTCTATGAGCGGTAGACAGGGCAACTGAAGCATCCTCTGAAAAAATGGCGACAGAGGGAGTAGTACTTGAGCCTGCACCCACAGCCAAGCTGGCATCACGTTCCCTCGCCGCACGCTTCCTACGCTTCCTTTCGGTCTGAGCGGTGAGAAGCGATCTCCGCAAGACCTCCGTCAAAGGGACGTCATCGTCCGAACTAAGGTCTGCCTCTGGAGCTGCTACAGTATCCGTCATCGGCTGTTTAAGTGAAGCCTCTTGCGATACTGACGGGGGAGCTGGGGCCAAGATAGACGGCTCTGGAAGCGTCACCGCATCACCGCTCGGGATCGGCACCGCGCTTGGGATAACCCACGTCAAAGTAGTCCCTGCAACAAAATGAAAGAGGGGGTCAGACTACAAATAAAGAAAAAGGGAATGAAGGCATAATAAGCCGAATTATACCAAGGCCTAAAGAAGCACGGAGCCTCTCTTCCTCTTCAAATGTTTTGAGGGAAGCAGCGAGAGCCTCTTCGGCAGAGATACCTGTTGAAGAAGAGAGCGTCAGTCAAAGTATAATAAAAATATATATAACAGCGGAAAGATGCGACTGAAGTCTACCTGACTGTGCGATAGTAATCAGCGCTGCTTCATCGTGAGTCAGTCGCTCGAAAGCCACAGGGACGGCCTGAAGATCAGTATCATCCGCAGGCTCGATAAATAGACCCTCATTGGTCCCGTACTCATCCAAGCCCTCGCTATAGCAAGCATGAGGCTCCTGGCCGAGTACGACTTCGACAGAAAACATCGACTTCTTCTTTTCTGTAAGCGAGTGCCGGCAGCCGATAACACGAGCTTGCGCTTAGCAGGCAATTTTGGGCGACAAGTCCCGATCTCCGAACCTACCCCAGAATCTGGGGATGCTACAGCCACCACTTCTACAGGCGCATGAGGTAGAGGCATATCAGGAAAAGCAAGAGGGACAACGGCCACATCAGCTTCTCTTAAAGTAGGACCAACAGTGGTCCGTTGCTTTAAAGGAACAGTTGGATTGCCGGCGAGAACCGCATCTTTGCGATCGAGCAAAAGACGTCTTTCTTCCCTAATAACGGCGCCCATCGAATGCTGGTACCATGCCACATATACGTTCAAGACCCTTAGAACGCATCTCGGCTCACTGATAAAAAAGCTGGACCCAGTGTTAAGCCGCATAAAATGGTGCAGTATGCTACGAATACCCTCCTTTGTAGCAGTTGGCTCAGCTAGGAAAGGCTCTAGCGGAACACCCTGATAGTAGCTCGGTTGTTGAGCGAACCGGTGTGGGTTGTACCTCATAAACAGCGCCGAATCATTCTGCCTAAACACTAAAAAGCCCGGCCTGATTGAGTACAGGTGCAAAATCTCCCGGACCTTCAATGTAGAAGCCCCGTCTTTGAAGGTGTCCCGTAGCGGCTGCACCGTCTTAGTGGACTCTTTGCCGATAGCTAAAACCTTATCGACAAAGGTCATGCCATCTCTAACCATACGCGGACGAAGGACCAAATCCCGAGCCTCCCGTTGTGACGGATTTAAAACGGAAGCGTCAACTAGCCGCATAATCCGAGGGAAGTTATAACTATCGTAGAAACGAGGCCGTTTGTGGGCTCTAAAAGTGCCAAGCACGTGCAGCTCGGTCCATAACGTAAAATAGTGCAGCAAGAAAGTGACGGGCTGTACGCGTGGCTGAGTGGTGTCTGCCGCTAAGCTGAGACCATGATACAGGTGTGCCAACCCTGCGATCCCGACGGCCACTCGGGTTCCCGCAACCATACGATGGGCTGGGTAAAAGACTGATGGCCTCATATAACGAGGGTGCATCGGAAGCACGAACCAGTTTAACCATAGGCCAATAAATCCCATCAAGAACGTCTCTTCATCGACGTCCGAAGCAACAAGCTCTGCGAAAGGAACGACAGGGGCATCCGGAATAAAGAAGTTTTTTAAATCCGCCTCCACCGTCGGTTGTTTATCCAAACCAAAACCAAACGGATCGTCAATCTTGGCGAACAGCGCGGCTTGCTTCGATAAGACTTCCGGACGAAGAAAGCGAGCGATGAAGTCTACGTAGCTGACTCCGTGCCCTCTGGACTCTAGAAATAGACTTTCGTAGATATTCAACACCTTGATCAAGCTCGGGAATCGGTGTTGAATGGCGTTCTCCGGGATAAGACCGATTACCACTGATTTTGTGGCAAAGATGTATTCGTCCGGAGGAAGTAGCTCCTCGTAATGTTCTCCCCTGTCAGGTAAGCCGGAGATCTCCGCAAACTCCTCCAAAGAAATTGAAACTTCCCGATCCGACAAAAGGAAGGTGTGGGTCGGAATATTCCATTGCTCCATAAAAGCTTTGACCCACCATACAGGAGGTGTAGAATACTGGAAGAGAGAAGCATGAATCGCGGGATACAACCCGAGCTTCAGCAGTTGCGATTTCCTGGACGATAAGATGTATCGGGCCCACTGCAGGTACCCAGTTGGATGGTGAGGAGTCAAGCCTATCATATATGGTTGTCCCCAAGGGCGCGACTCGCCTTGACATATACATCGCCCCAAGGTATCCAAAGCCATTGGAGGCTGTACGGGTATCGCGGCCATGGAAGGCTGAAGGAGACCCTCCGAAGTCCAGTTGACTTTCTCCACGGTATAGTTCACTAGAGGTGGGTCGGCGTAGTGGATCATTGAAATGGGTTCCGAAGGTGCTGCACAAGAAAAGCTACGCCAACCCCTGATGATTTGATTGTACCACGTCCCCCATAAATGAAAATTCTTTTGCTCCAGGTCATTATCTTTGATCAACGCGAAGACTTTCCTATCCATAGGCGCTTCAGGGAATCCGCTTTCCGAATGAACAAACGGGAAAGAAATGTCGAAAGACATAGTACCTGCGCGAAAAAGAACAAAAGTTAACCGTCAATGCTACAGTTTAAGTTCTGGAACTTGGTACTTTAATTCGTATCATACTGCAATGCAGTGGAAAGGGGACCAAAGGGGACCCACACAATCTAGATGACGGCTCATCATTAATGAGACGGTCTCATCATTGATGAGACAGTCATTAAATAGAAAATCCTAAAAGGATTCTCATTTAATGAGGGGCCCCTCGGGCCAAGGAGTTAATCTCCCTTGAGAGCAGCGCTCTGCAGAAAGGAGTGACACCTGTTAATCCTAATCATGAGGGAAATAAAAATTCCCCAAGAATCCTAAAGAGCCATGCTCTGCAAAGAAGATGGAACAATCCATCAAAAACCCTAAAAGCAAAGTTTTTTACAGAAGTTAAAAACTTCAGGATCTTTAAAGATCTGTAAAGCGAACTCTAAGAGTTCTTCGTTAATGGGTTAAAGGAACCCTAAAAAGGATTTCTTTTTCTGATCCATGATCTAGAAAGAGCAAAGCTCTGGTTTTTAATTAACGGGTTGAGAAACCCTAAAAATCTTTAAGATCTGAGATCTAAGTAGAGCAAAGCTCTGTTAATGGGTTCAAATGTTACCAAAAAAATTGACAGAGTCTTAACTCTAAAGGAGTTTTCTGAGGCAGAGAGCTTGGCTCTGAAAGAGAATTAAATTCTCAAGAATAAGAAAACAAGAAGATAAACAGAGGTCATCTCAAAGGAGCCAAAGACCCTATTTATAGACGCTGGAAGTCGATCCAACTTCCAAGACAGTCTAACGGTGGAGAGGCTGCCACCGCTGCACTCATGTGTAAGCCACGTGAGCGCAACGGTGGGGGGGCATTGGTTTCCCCCAACCAGAGCAAAACTCTGTTCAAATTTTGAAATTTGAAATGAAGCAACGCTTCATAAAAGCGCTCGCACCAGGAGCGCCAGCGCTAAGAGTCAAAGACTCTGAGGCAGCGCTCACGTGCAAAGCACGAGAGTGCTCGCGCGAAGAGCGCCAGCGCTAAGAGTCAAAGACTCTGAGGCGGCGCTCACGTGCAAAGCACGAGAGCGCTCGCGCCAGGAGCGCCAGCGCTAAGAGTCAAAGACTCTGAGGTGGCGCTCACGTGCAAAGCACGAAAGCGCTCGCGCCAAGTGCGCCAGCGCTAAGAGTCAAAGACTCTAAAGCAGCGCTCACGTGCAAGGCACGAAAGCGCCAAGCGCTATAACTAAATGTTCTCCACCGTTGGATCAAAGATCCAACGAAGATGATAAATCATCAAATTACCAGAATAAAATTTTGTTGAGGGAATACTCCTCAAATCTTTCCAAATAGGAAAGATTGTGCTCTATAAATCAGAGCACCATTGGATCAAAGATCCAATGGTGATTAAAAATCACCAAGATACAGAACAATCTCTGTAGGGGGAAATAATTTTCCAATCTTGTTATGTAACAAGAAAGTTGTCTTCTGTAAAACAGAAGGCCTAGGATCAAAGATCCAACGGTGGGAAACATCCCCGAATCAATTAGAGAAAAGATCTCTTTAACTGATTTAACAAGCCAGCCTCCACTATATAAAGTCCCCAAGACTTCAAGTTTCATAGAGAAGAAACTCCCCATAAGTTTCATAAATAAAAAAAAAGAGAAGAGCAAGCTCTGAAAAGAAGAATTTCTTCAAGGTAAATAAAACAGAGAGATCAAAGCATCTCATCAAAAGAGAAGAACTTAGTTCTTTTTCTAGATCATAGATCTACAAAGACAGAAGTCTTTTATAAGAGTAGGAGAGATTGGAGTATCTCATCATAAAAAAGGAGGGAGAAGAACTTAGTTCTCTTTAGATCACAGATCTATAAGACAAAGATAAAGTCTTTCACAAAAACAGAAAAGATCATAGCATCTTCTATTAAAATAAGAACTTAGTTCTTAGATGCACGAGACAAAGTCTCTTATAAATGAGAACTTAATTCTCAGAGCACAGAATTGATAAAGAGCGATTTGCACTCATTAGCTAGCGCTCAGCGCCAAGCGCGCCATGTGCTCCTTATGTGGGCGCTACTTAATAAAGAGCTCTCTGCACTCATTGGCTGGCACTCAGCGCCAAGTGCGCCACGTGCTCCTCACGTGTGCGCCATTTTTATAAGAAGCACTTTAGCGCTCTAAGTCTGGCGCTCAGCGCCAAGTGCGCCACGTGCTCCTCACGTGTGCGCTATTTCATAAGAAGAATCTGTTCCCCTCCGAAAGACGGAGCAAGACGGACTGTCTTGCCTAAAATTCGGGGCAGATGCTAATTGGTTTTATCCGTCTACCTCTCCGAAGATGCCAAGTTGATTCATGGCACCGTGTATCGGAGGTTTAGACAGATGCGGCCGATGTAACAGACTTCGTCAGATTCCTCCTCGTTTGAGGGGTTTTTTATTGTGGGGACGCTCTTCCCTGCAGGCGCAAGCCCCTGCAGTTAATTACGCTACCGCATCGCGGTAACAACTTTCTCCTTCTCCAGAAATTTCACTTCGTGTCGTGTGTGTTTGTTTGTTTGTGGATGCCCGTGGATTGTATACGGAGACTAAGTTATGCCGTCGTCCGTAGGACGTGGATGAGTCCAAATCCGTATTTACTTAGATTTGGGTTTGGTTTTTTAGTTTAAGGATACGTTAGCCATATTGAGGCTAAGATCAACTTAAACGTTCGTTAAGGATACGTTAGTCCTATTTGAGACTAAGATCAACTTAACGGAAGAGCATTTAGGGGAGCTAATGTTCCAGTTTAGGGACGTAGTGGTCCATTTAATATATGGTCGTCGGGACCCGTCACCTCTCTGACGACGTTGAAGGATTACAACGACAGGTGTCAGAGGAGTTCGGAGATGTACCCTTGAACCAAGGTTGATTAGGGGTCTTATAGTCCAATTTGGGACTAAATTCTGTTTGAATGTTTAAGGATACGTTAGCCATATTTGAGGCTAAGATCAACTTAAACGGGATCGTTTAGATCCGACAAAAGAGGGTTTGGGGGCTCTATTGTTCCAGTTTAGGGACGTAGTGGTCCATAGGTAGTTTAAGGATATTGCGGTCCATCTTTCCCGTTTTGGGGACGGATGTTAGTTTAAGGACGCATAAGTCCATGGGTTTAAGGACCCCACCGTCCATATGGTTGTGTGTAAGGAAGCATTAGTCCATTAGTTTAAGGACGCATAAGTCCGTGGGTTTAAGGACCCCACAGTCCATATCTTAGTTTAAGGACGCATAAGTACATGGGTTTAAGGACCCCACAGTCCGTATCTTGGTTTAAGGACGCATAGGTCCATGGGTTTAAGGACCCCACAGTCCGTGTCGATGTGTGGTTGTCGGGACCCATCATCTCTCTGACATCGTTGAAGGATTACAACGATAGGTGTCAGAGGAGTTCGGAGATGTACCCTTGAACCGGATGTAAATTGATTTAAGAGAGCAGTCTTGCTCGGTCAATTTAATTTGAGGACTTACGGCTATGATTGGACTAAGTCCAGTTGAGAATATTCAACGTTTTTATCTTTGGCCTATTAGGCTTGTGCTAGGGTTTGCCCCTGTTTAATAATGCACTGCATTTCATTCTGGCCTACTAGGCCTTTTTGATTTGGGCTCTGTCCCTTTATAAATGATGCAGAGCATCTGTTTAGGCTCTGCCCTTCTTTAAAATAATGCATTGCATTTAATTTGGCCTGTTAGACCTTTTTTAATTGGGCTTGGCCCTTCTGTAAATAATGTAGTGCATTAATCAATCTGACAGTGGCCATGTGGCCTGTCAGGCGCTTTGCGCCAATTATTGAGTGCAAGCGCATGTGGAGGTGACACGTATCACGCTCTGGTAAGCGCAAGCGCAGTGCGCTGCGCTGTTGCGCTGCTGACACGTGGCGCGCTCTGGTGAGGTGCGCCAATTTCAAAGAGCAATGCTCTATCTTTAAAGCGCACAGCGCAAGTTGTTATGGTGCTGACACGTGGCGCTCTCTGGTGGCTTGTGCCAACCCAGGAGCGCAACAGTGCAGTTTTTGCAAGTGCAAGGCACTGTTTCAATAACTTGATCCAATTTTGGATTCAAAAAAAGAATCTTTAAGATTCTAGAACCAATGGTTCATAAAAAAGTGCAAGGCACTGTTATTATTTTTTTTTTATTGAAAATCATTGATCTTGTTCTTAGATCAATGATCTATTCAGAAGAAATTCTTCTTCTTCTTTTTTATAAAGGTTTTTTACCTTTTTTCTCTTCTTGAGTTTTTCTCAAAATTCTTCAGAGTTCTCTCTATTCTCTGTGCTGTTGTTTTTGATCTGATGTTCCTTCCTTTTGAATTGGGGTCTAGGGGCCTTTATATAGTGCCCATTAATTTGTTAAATTTATTAAAGAGATCATTCTCTGAGTGATTTGGGGAATTTTCCCCACCGTTGGATCTTTGATCCAAGAGCTTCTGTTTTACAGAAGACAGTCTTCTTGTTTTAACAAGAACAGAAAGATCTTACTGGAATTTTAATTCTGTTTGGCGCAGATGCACCAGCGCTTGACACGTGTCGCGCAGCGCACAGCGCAGCGCAACTGCGCTCGCGCAGCGCAGAGCACAGCGCATCTGAAGCGTTGCTTCTTTTAATTTTGTTTTAAATAGAGCCTTACTCTGATTGGGCGTGCTGCCTTGGGCGTTGCGCTTCCTGCGCTGGCGTGCCTGATTTTGACACGTGGCGCTCTGCGCGCAGCGCGGGGGATCTGAGGCGTCGCTTCATTTATTATTAAAATTTAAATTTTCAAAGTAGAGCTTTACTCTGATTGGGGGAATCATAAGCGTTGCTTCATTTCCCGCCTTGGAATTTGAGCAGAGGTTTGCTCTGATTGGGGTAAACAAATGCCCCCCCACCGTTGCACTTACGTGGCCCCAAACGTGAGCGCAACGGTGGCAGAATTCCAAACGTTGCGGCAACTTTTGGAAGTTGAAAGGGCGTTTGATGCTTATAAATAGGACCTTTGGTCCTCAACAGATGATTATCATCTTTAGAATTTTTACTTTCAAAACTTCAGAGCCTTGCTCTTGCCTTCAAGATCTCCCAGAGTTAAATTTTTCTTTTAAAAGAAACTTTTTAGGTAGAAATTAATCTTGAATTAAATCAATTTTAATTAATAGAGCCTTGCTCTCATAGATCTTTGATCTAAAGAAAACCCCTTTGGGGTTTCACCAATAGAGCCTTACTCTCAAGAATCTGTTTCAGGGTTTCTTAACCCATGAACAGAGCTTTGCATCTTTGGCAAAACATAGATCTTTTGATCTAAAATGACGAACTTTTGAGAGTTTAATCATGTATAATGAAGATTAAAAATGGAGTTTTATCTTTAATGGATTATATCATCTTTTAATAGTAAGGATCTCAGAGTTCTCGGGGAATTTCTTTAAATTCCCTTATTATTGGATTTTGACAGGTGTCCCTCCTGTTTGCAAAGCATTGCTCTCGAGGATTTTAACTCCCTGTGTCTTTTTATTTGCTAATCTTCCCGTACTGTTTCCTTCAGGCATTATAGCGGTGCGTCTATACAGTCCGCACGAGTTCATCACCTCTGAGGATATCCGCGCACAGGGCCGTCATCAACACAGAAGTTTACAGATACCCAGTGTGCGGAGGTTATGAGTCGCCTTAACACAAGCGTCGGTTGGCTGCTTCCTCATCGTTCAGCTCTCTTGAAAGTCGTGCTGGGAGCAATTTGGAGAGCACTCCCGGGGTTCCATGAGGCCATGCCGCTCAATGCGCTGGATGACGCCGAAGACAAGGTGCATTCAGTGCATCTGTCGGGGCTAATCTCGAAGAATCGACGGGACAGCCTCATCGACATTCTTCATCAAGTTTTTTAGCAAACGACGATAATCGCTGCTTATCGAAGGATTGGGGGCCTTGCCGAAGATCTTGACACACGCGAGCGCGAGAGGCTGCGCACGAGAATAATCAGAAAGGCCAGAAGAACTCTATATGGCCTTACTTTTGAATTCCTCAATCCGTGCCCTGGATCTGAGGTTATACCTTTGTAATAATTTGAATAATGTTTTTGCTTATTTCTTTATGATTGTAAGAACCCTTTGTAATGGAAAATTTCTCCTTTCAGCTTGTCTTATTTCTCGCTCTGAGTCTTTTGCACATGCATGAATGAGTATGTCTCGAGTGCTTGATCAAACGCCAATCAAATGTTCTTTCTGTCGCTTTCTTCTTTCTTTTATTATCGGCATGCTGTCTTGATAAACATGGTTGACAGATAATAGAGTAAGCATCTTGGTTTCTTCAAGAGATAGCGATGGCTTAGGCCTCAGGTTCAGATCCGCTGCCTAAGACTTTTCAACCCTATGAGCCGTGAGGGTCTCATAGAGACTTCTCTCCCTACGGATCGAGAGGATCTCGTAGGTGGATTTTCTCCTTAGGAATCGTGAGGATTCCTAAGTGTGTTTTCTCTTATAAGTCGTAAGGATCTTATAAGAGAATTTCCCTTCTTACGAGTCGAGAGGACTCATAAGCGGTTGTTTCCCTCCTTGTCGAGATTCGACTTTGGAGAGTGGGGCCCGTGGATAGTATGCAAGAGACCGTTTTAGACCAGCTTGCAGGATCCCAGTGCTTAGGAAACAAGTTTTTTAATCCCTGCTGCCTAAGGCTTTATCTTCCAAGTCGAAACGAATCGGGCAGTCCTCGCGAAGACACTAATTTCCTCACGGGTCGAGACGAATCGAGCAGTTCTCGTCAAGGGCACTAATTTCCCTGAGTTGAAGTATTTTGCCGAGGACGCTGGTTTCCTCGGGGTTGAAACGAATCGGAGTATTCCTGCAGAGACACTGGTTTCTCTGCGGGCCGATGCGAATCAGGAGGCTCTAATCAAGGACGCTAGTTTTCCTGAATTGAGGTATTTGCCAAGGACACTGGTTTCCCTGGGGTTGAAACGAATCGATGTATTCCTGCAAAGACGCTAGTTTCTCTGCGGGTCGACGCGAATCGAGATGTTCTCGTTAAGGACACTGGTTTCCCTGAGTCGAAGTACTTTGCTGAAGACACTAGTTTCTTCGGGGTTGAAATGAATCGAGGTGTTCCTGCGGAGACACTGGTTTCTCTGCGGGCCGACGCGAATCAGAATGTTCTCGTCAAGGACACTGGTTTCCCTGAGTCGAAGGATTTTTCCGAAGACACTGGTTTCTTCAGGGTTGAAACGAATCGGAGTATTCTTGCGGAGACACTGGTTTCTCTGCGGGCCGACGCGAATCAGGAGGCTCTCGTCAAGGACACTGGTTTCCCTGAGTCGAAGGATTTTGCCGAAGACACTGGTTTCTTCGGGGTTGAAATGAATCGATGTATTCCTACAAAGACGCTAGTTTCTCTGCGGGTCGACGCGAATCAGGATGTTCTCGTCAAGGACACTGGTTTCCCTGAGTCGAAGGATTTTTCCGAAGACACTGGTTTCTTCGGGGTTGAAACGAATCGGAGTATTCCTGCGGAGACACTGGTTTCTCTGCGGGTCGACGCGAATCAAGAAGTTCTCGTCAAGGACACTGGTTTCCCTGAGTCGAGGTATTTTGCCGACCTTTTTTTGTAGAAAGCTCGACCAGCGAGAAAAAGTGTTTGGCCGAAGCCAAAAAGAGGTTGACCTACTTCATTCGCCAAGCGAAGACACTGGTTTCTTCGGGGTTGAAACGAATCGGAGTATTCCTGCGGAGACACTGGTTTCTCTGCGGGCCGACACGAATCAGGAGGCTCTCATCAAGGACGCTGGTTTCCCTGAGTTGAGGAGGTTGCCAAGGACACTGGTTTCCCTGGGGTTGAAACGAATCGGAGTATTCCTGCAGAGACACTGGTTTCTCTGCGGGCCGACGCGAATCAGGAGGCTCTCGTCAAGGACACGGGTTTCCCTGAGTCGAAGGATTTTGCCGAAGACACTGGTTTCTTCGGGGTTGAAACGAATCGATGTGTTCCTACAAAGACGCTAGTTTCTCTGCGGGTCGACGCGAATCAGGATGTTCTCATCAAGGACACTGGTTTCCCTTAGTCGAAGGATTTTTCCGAAGACACTGGTTTCTTCGGGGTTGAAACGAATCGGAGTATTCCTGCGGAGACACTGGTTTCTCCGCGGGTCGACGCGAATCAAGAAGTTCTCGTCAAGGACACTGGTTTCCCTGAGTCGAGGTATTTTGCCGAAGACACTGGTTTCTTCGGGATTGAAACGAATCGGAGTATTCCTGCGGAGACACTGGTTTCTCTGCAGGCCGACACGAATCAGGAGGCTCTCATCAAGGACGCTGGTTTCCCTGAGTCGAGGAGGTTGCCAAGGACACTGGTTTCCCTGGGGTTGAAACGAATCGGAGTATTTCTGCGAAGACACTGATTTCTCTGCGGGCCGACGCGAATCAGGAAGCTCTCATCAAGGACGCTGGTTTCCCTGAGTCGAGGAGGTTAACCTGATCTGTGGTGGTCTTTCAGGTTTTATATAAGTTACCGTCAAAACTGTGAAGCTAGGAATTTGATCTTCGCTTCGTTTGCTGGCACTGCGTCTGCTGCATCAAGACGAATGTCGCGGTTGTCTCTAGGCTGTTGGTGAACCGTCGAGATTTGGCTTTGCTTTCTGGCGGAGCCTGTTGGGAAGGTATGGTTCCTTCTTTATTTGTGCCCTTGGATTGTATACAGGGATCGATGTGATCTCAACTGTAGGGCAGAAGTTTCATTCACATTTTATTTTTTATTATTGTTTTATTTCCGCGATGCTCTATCATTTCAGCTTTTATATCGTGAAGGTCGCGATTGCCCAATCATTTCGGCTATTTTTCGCGGTGCCTAATCATTTCGGCTGTTTATTTTATTTTTACTCGCTGCTTTTTATTGCGAGTTGCCCCATCATTTCGGCTATTTTGCATGCATACATTTTTTTTTACTTGCTGATTTTGTTGCAAGTTGCCCCATCATTTCGGCTATTTCGTATGCATGTGTGGCTCGCTGTCTTTTCGCTGCAAGCTTAGGATTAGACACCGATTTCGGCATCAGCATCGCTACAACTGGGATATTGCCAGGAGCGAATCATCGTTTGCCCTCATCAATGTCGAACAAAGGTGGCTTAGTAAACAGGGTTAGGATCCTGTCGACGATGGCTTTTGGTTTTATGAGCCGTAAGGGTCTCACAAAGATATTTCTCCCTACAAGTTGTGAGGATCTCGTAGGTGTGTTTTCTCCTTAGGGATCGTGAGGATTCCTAAGTGCATGTTCCTCTGTAAGTCGTAAGGATCCTACAAGAGGGTTTTCTCCTTGTAAATCGTGGGGACTTATAAGGGTTGTTCATCATGCGAACATATCCCTAGTCACGGGTGGGACTTTGTTAGGGAAATGTTTATTCGCGCCCGTGGATTGTATACAAGGGTCAGTATTGAACCACTTGTAGGACAGTATCGAAGGTTGTGGGGGTTGCTTAAGCACAGATTTAGGTCTCTGTAACTTAAGACTTTCAAATCTTATGAGCCGTGAGGGTCCCATAAGAGAGTTCTCCTTACGAGTCGTGAGGATCTTGCAAGTGTAATTTCTCCTTAGGAATCATGAGGATCCCCAAGTGTGTTGCTCCCTTGTAAGTCATAAGGATCTCACGCGGGTGGTTTCTCCTTACAAGGTCGAGAGAACCCTGCAAGTGTCATTTAACGAGGTTGCGCCCTTTCGGGTTTTCACAAACACTCGCCGGTAGTCCTACTGTTTTTACTCACGGAGCCCTTTCGGGTTTTCATCCGTGCCCATTTTGCTTATGGACATACCGCCTCTTTTTTTTATTCTTTTTATTCTCTTCTTTTTTTTTTAACGAGGTCGCGCCCTTTCGGGTTTTCACGAACACTCACCGGTAGCCCTGCTGTTTTTACTCTCGGAGCCCTTTCGGGTTTTCATCCGTGCCCATTTTGCTTATGGACATACCGTTTTTATTATTATTTTTTTATTATTATATTTTTTTCTTTTCTTTTTTTTTATCTCGTCAGCCTGAGGATGCTGCGGTAGTAGTTTAAGGACGTTTCGGTCCGTCATTAGTTTAAGGACGTTTCAGTCCGTTCAGGAGAAGGCCGGCTACTACTTACAGAGCTTGAGCTTAGGAAGATAGCGAGCGGACATAGTCGTCGTCATCTATCATTGACCTAGGCTGTGGCTCATCAAGCGTAGTATTTCTTCAGGAAGCGACCGTTTATTGTCCTGAAAGGCCTTTCACCGTGCATATCCGTGAGTAGATAGGCTCCACCCTGGTAGACCTTGTCTATGATGTACGGGCCTTCATAGTTCGGCTCGAATTTTCCCCGCTTAGCGCGATTGGGGATCATAGGTCTTTTGACAACTAGCACGAGTTCGCCTTGGCGGAATGTCCTTGGCCGGGTCAATCTTTCGTATGAGCGCGTCATCTTTGCTTTATAAGCTTCTAGATTTTGTTGCGCTATAAGCCGGGTTTCATCAAGGGAATCAAGCTCCTCGACCCGAAGGTGAGCATTTTCTTCGTCCGTCAGCTCGAAGTGGACTGCTACTCGTAAAGAAGGTAGCTCTATCTCAAGGGGGAGTACTGCTTCTGTACCGAAGACTAACGCGTATGGCGTTGTGTTCATGGCCGCCTTGAACGTAGTTCGATATGCCCAGAGAGCTTCTTGCAGTCTCTCGTGCCGGTCCTTCTTATTTCGGGACACCGTTTTCTTCATGATCTTTGTCAAGGTCTTGTTAAAGGCCTCAGCTAGACCGTTAGCTCGTAGATTATAAACTGAGGAATATCTCCAGTCTATGTTATGCTGCTGCGTGAAGCGACTGATCTTATGACTTCTGTAGGCTGGCCCGTTATCGGAGATGATCCGTCGCGGAGTTCCAAACCGATATATGACGTGCGTCTTGAAGAAATGGAGGATATTCTCCGTCTTCACTTCCCTCAGTGGTACTGCTTCTGCCCATTTGGAGAAGTAGTCAGTCGTCGCCAGGATGAAACGATGTCCTCTAGACGATGCTGGTTCGATGGGGCCGATTATGTCAATTCCCCACATTTCGAATAGCCAGCTAGCCACTGTTGGGTGTAGAGGATTTGGGTGCTGATAGATGAAGTCCCCATGGATCTGGCATGAGTGGCATTGCTTCGCATACTCGAGGCAGTCCTGAATCATCGTGGGCCAATAATAACCCGTCCTTTTAATCTTTAACTTCATCTTCGGGCCTGCTTGGTGAGAACCGCATGTTGCGCCACGGCAGCGCCCCGGCCTCGTACTCGAGGCCAAAATGCGGAATAAAAAATTTTTCCTTACTCGGAAACCGGCGCTACCGCGGACAAAGAAAACCCGGATCGAAACCATTAACCTAATGCTAGCAATCTAGAGATGTAGGGTGAGAAGATATACCAAGCGATCCGTGTCCTTCGGTCTTCGTCTCCACTCCGATCTCCCGCGGAATCTCCGTCACCTCCTCGCTCGTCGGAAAGGGCACCACGTAGCCGGAATCTTTTACGGGCTCCCGCCTCTTGACCGAGGCAACTCGGGCGCGAAGTTGGCTAGCCGACGCGTCCAAGGCTTGCTATAGAATAGTGTAGTGAACTTGTCTCTTTAGGGTTCTTGAAGTTGCCATGATGGAGGAATCAAAGAATAGAAAAATGGTGCTTGCATTTTTCTAGCAAGAAAATGAGATCAAGAAGAAGCTCTCAAGATGAAGCTCTCATTTTCTTTTTCTCTCTTCTTTTTCTCTCATGAAAACTTATCATATTATCAAGTGAGAATGAGAATGGTGGAGGAAAGAAAACATAATGCAAAGGGAGGTGAGTGTAGGAGCAAAAGAAAGGTGACCATATCCAAACCTCATCATCACAACACTAATCAAAGATCAAATCCTATCTCATCACTTCTAATCTCCATAAAGCAAAGGAAAAGACTAAGAAAGGATCTCATGATTAATAACTATCATGATACCACCAATATGCAAGAAACCCCTCCTCAAAAGGTTATTTGCAAACTTGCAAATAACCCCCTCCATCGGAAAAGTCCGGCCAGGAATGAACAAAGGAAAACCGGCCGGGACGGAATGCAAACTGGCAACTCCAGAAAACCGATCCCATAATAAATTACAGGAAAACCCCGCTACTGCAAATACATGCCCGCATTTGTATTCCCACTGAACACAAATGCAAAGAGACAAAACTACACTATCAAATACTAGAATCCGGCTTAAGCCAAAGCCGGCTAGTAAAAACTGTCCGATCACGATCCGTGCAATACCGCACGTATCTGATCGAACCCTGCCATATCTCCATACGGCCTCTACAGCGTTTCGCCCGAAACTTGAGTAACTGTAACTGTGGTGGACTCTAAAGACTCGTCAATACTATGGCTGTGGATTTAACCACTGGCACGTCAGAGGTATAAGCCAATACGTGACGGGCCACCAGCTATTGACCAAATGGGACGTCGATGAGGAAGCTCACCCCGACACCCAACTGAGCCTGTCAGTGACAATATCCGTACAGTCCGGTCCGTTCGTCTATGAGTATCGCATGGCGGGCCTAGGGGGTTGGTGAAAGTCAGACCCCCAAAAGCGGTACAAGTCGTGTCGGAGCGTAGCCCAGAACGCCCTGAGATACTACTGGAATACCTACCAGTAAATCTCCTGCCTCGGCCGAGGGCTTTGCATAATGGCTCTCCTAGACACAGCGCGACCTCACCCCCAATACCGGGAGAGACGAACCCCTGCAGATCCGCTCACTGCCTCCATGTGGCTCGGGACTGTACCCAACTAAAACCTGTTTGCACGACTCCTTTGAGCCGTGGTAGGGTAGTAATCAAAGCACAGTGGGAACTCACACGAGACAAATGACGATCTCAGGTCGATGAACTAACCTGTACACATGTCACCAGGGAACTGCTATCTGACATCTGGTATAAGACCAACTAGCAGGTTCCCGGCGAGTCCTGTCCGGTGTACTCATAACCCAATGAGCACCTGTATACATCTTAGGTGAACCAACTGACACCAGTGGCTACTAACGGAGTATCGATGCCCTGTCTCGAAACTCCTACGACTAGGGACCTTTTAAGGATGTGCTTATAGACCACCAGCTCCCACGTATATGATCGCCATCATACTGCTGGCAGTCAAGCAAGAATCCTAGGGGCTCTATCAACGTGTAATAGCGACATGTCAGGTCACCTAAAGCAGTACACGATGATAAAGATAAACCAGATAGCATACTATCATCTCGAGTAAGACTGTCCTACCGGGATAGGTCCTCCCTCAATCATTGCAATCACGTGCCTGTGATCCAATAATTGACTCTGAGGGCACTAACTCCAACACCGCAAAGTCCGTCATGAACTTCTTGGACGACTCTCTTTGCCTCTTCGGGTCCCAGGCATCTCAACCACAGCGAATCAAATGACCTCTTGTACAGAGTATCATTGACGAAGGCGAAAGACAGAGCTCGTCTCATAAGATGATGTCTTGAGGATGCATCTTCGGGCGTTCGATGGTATTTGAAGTAGTCTATAAAGACTTCTCTCCAATCCTCGCCTTTTTCCCGATCTTTTATTTGTAGGGTCGTCTGCTCAGTCGCTCCTTTTTCTTCGGATGATTCCGGAGATATTTCTGCTGGGGCAAGTACCCGACGGCTTTGTACTATGATCCTTACGTCATTGAGGTTTTTGTCGGCCAGTTCTTTAGCGAGCTTAGCTAACGCATCCGCTTTGCTATTTTCCGCACGCAGTATGTTTCCCAGCATATAGAAGGGAATTTGGGTCAAGAGTTATTGTACCTTTTCGCCGTACTTCACCAACTCTGGTTTGCACGTTTGGTAATCGCCATTTACTTGACTGACGATATTCACACCATAATATTGCATTATTATATTCCTCATTCTTATTCTTTTTATAAATAAACAGGTGCTTTTGATGCATGTCTGCTACATATTACAGGTTACAGGTTCTTGGAGCGAAAACAGTGAAAAAGACAAAAAATGATACAAAAAGGGACTTTTAACCAACAAACAGAGGACTCTTGATCAAGCCAACATCAAAGATAAAATTCACAATCAACAAGGCAACGCAAGATCCAGAATATCAAGGCAAACGGTTAAAATCCATTGCAAAATTGTTCACTGAAGATCTGGAACCAATGAAGAAGCCCAAGTGAAGAAAGAACCAAATAATATTAAAGCCCAGAAAGCCCAAAACATTACCACAAAATTTCAGCATGTGATCCTACTAGTGGGTCGCGGAACCGCGGCCCAAGCCTACTATTGCCGCGGTTCCACGGCCAGAAGAAGCCCGTATTCTGTGAAAATTTTACTAAAATGTTTAAGCTGCGCTGACTAGTCAACCTAAGGGCTATTTTTGTAATTTCAGACATGCGGATCAAAATGTAACCTAGGATTTCTATTTCCTATAAATAGAACTCTAAACATTGTAATTCTTTATGCCTCCCTTTAATGAATAAAATTTAGAAATCTTTTGGAGAGCATCGGTGCCTCTCTTTAATTCAGAAATTCAGATCTGACAAACCTGCATGGAAGATTGGAGGGATCCATCTGTAAGTAATTTAATTTCTTGTTCTAGTTTAGATTTTAATTCCTTGGCTTAGATGTTAGCTTTGGGAAGGGTTTTTGAGAGATGATATCTCTCATCCCTTTCTTACCCATCATATAGAATCTATAGGACTCCATGCATACACGCACACACTGCGCCCTACGGCACCCTATCCCTCGAGGTAGCGGTGATACCGTAGTATAAAGGCTCAGTTGCGCGCATTTTCCATGGAGGTTAGGGTAAGGATCTCTAAAGGAAAGACAAGAACCTAGAGGAAGGAACACCTTCCCGAATGGACCTAATTCCCTTTATTGATAATTACCATAACTCCTCTTAGATCCTAATCTGGGTATAGAAAGCGTTGAGATTTATTTACATTTCCAAACCATTCCTAAACCTAACCCTAGCAAGATTTAGATCTAGATAATTGCCCTAGGATAATTTAGGTTTTTAGATTTAATAACAACTCCGAACACCCTTCGGAATTAACTCGTAAGAACGAATCGGAGATTCACAACATCCCTGTGGACCGACCCGTACTCACCAGCTAGCTGCAAAGCGACGCCGTTCTTGATTGCGGTTACAAATATTTTTTGACATTCAAATCAGACGACCAGTTGGGAGTCTTCGTATATGATGAGGTTCTCAATCCACATATCAATGGCGATCTCGAGGCCTGCTATCAAAGCTTCATACTCGGCTTCATTATTTATCCTTGGCTCTGTCAAGGAGAAGGCAAAGCGCATTATCCCTCCTTGCGGGGTTACGAAGATGAAGCCTATCCCTGATTTGATTATAGGGGTGCTTTGTTTGCGCTTCTTCGTAGAAGACGCTCCATCAAAATAGAGTTCCTATCGGGTATCACTACCGTCGATTGCATCAAACGCATGTTCGTCTGGCAGTTCGCAATTCAGAGGGGAATCGGCAGGTATCGGATGCTCAACGAGGAAGTCGGAGATGGCCTGGCCTTTTACTGCCTTGAGAGGCTAATAAGTTATCGAGAACTCCATCAAGAGTAGGGCCCATTTAGCGAGTCGCCCCGTCAATATGGCCTTTGACATCAAATACTTAAGGGGGTCCACCTTCAAAATGAGACGGACTTCATGCGCCAACGCATAGTGCCTGAGCTTTGTTATCGCAAAGATCAACGCCAGGCAGTATTTTTCAATGGGGGAATAGTTGCTTTCTGCCCCCAGTAGAACCCGACTCAAATAGTAGAGTGCTCTTTCTTTCCCTTGGTCATTCTCTTGCGCCCATAATACGCCTAAAGAATCTTCGAGGGCGGTTGTATAAAGAATAAGGGGTTTTCCCTTAACCGGAGCAGCTAGCATTGGCGGGTTCTACAGATATTTCTTGATTTCGTCTAGCGCGCTCTGGCATTTGTGATCCCAGACGAACGGGGTTCCCTTCTTCATCAGGTGGCTGTAAGGACGGCACTTGCCTGAAAGATTGGCTATAAATCGCCGGATATACGCGAGCTTCCCTTGGAGAGACCGCAATTGTTTGAGAGTCCTTGGCGGAGGCATTTCCATGATCGCCTTGATCTTTGACGGATCTATCTCGATACCTCGGTGTCGAACGATGAATCCTAGGAATTTGCCCGAGGAGACCCCGAATGCGCATTTGAGAGGGTTCATCTTCAGGTTGTATTGCCGAAGGCGTTGAAATACGGTCTTCAGATGCTCTAAATGCTTCTCGTATGATTTGCTCTTAACCACGAGGTCGTCTATATAGCATTCGACGATTTCGTATATAAGGTCATCGAAGATCTTTGTCATGGCCCTTTGATAGGTAGCACCGGCGTTCTTTAGACCAAAGGACATCACTTTGTAGCAGAATATGCCTAGCGGAGTCCTGAAGGCGGTGTGCTTCTGGTCTTCGGGATGCATCTTTAAATGGTTATATCCTAATGAGCCGTCCATGAAGGAGAAGACTTCGTGAGTGGACGTATTGTCTATCATCAGTTCGGTGACCGGCACTGGGAAATTATCTTCGGGAAAGCTTTATTGAGATCCCGGAAGTCCACGCATATGCGCACTGTCCCATTTTTCTTCATCACCGGGATGATGTTGGCGATCCATTCAGGATATTGAACCTCCTGGATAAAGCCAGAGTCGATTAACTTCTTGACCTCGGCGTTAATGCTCATCTCAAGCTCAAGCCGCATTCTCCTCGGCGCCTGTTTGACCGGCTTGACGTCCGGGGATATTGCTAATTTGTGCACAACAATTTCTGGATCTAGTCCCGGCATTTTGGAATAGTTCCATGCGAAGCAATCTCTATGCTGCAGAAGCACGTCTTTTAACGAAGCCACCCTTCCTTCAGACAACAGTTCACTAACGAATGTCGGTCGCGGGTCGTTCGCCGTCCCCAACTCAATTTTCTTGAGGTTATCTGCAGTAGTATGTATTCCATCCTCCAGCTCTTTCGGTGCTGGTGGGAATTCTGAGATGACCTCATCGTTGCTATTTTCGAAGCACCAGGGAAGGTCATCCATGTTCTCAGACCCTTCTTTTGATATTGTTATCATGTGACAAGTACGAGCTCGCTTCCAAGACCGATATGGATTTGGTTCTGCTCTCGTAGCTTTAGGTTCCTGCTTCTGTGGTGGAGTTACCCATGCGACAATCGCCGATAGTTCTGTTAAGCCCCTCGGTCGTATTTTCCAGCTCCCGACAAGTTTTGCGCTTTTCCCGCTTAAAATGTTGTCGGTGAGCAACATATCCCTGCCACCATCTATTGAAAGCTTTGTACTCTTCGGTGGGGTGCGAAATCTTCTGATGATACAAGCAGTAGGAGGGGTGCATTTCCGCTTCACCAGTAACGTTTTCTTCAGAGGGTGGTAGCTTCATACCCATTGATATGGCTTTAGCAAACCTTTTCCTCATCTTGAATCTGCTTTTATCTATGGTGGATGTATTTTGCTCCAGCGGGAGTGTCTCAACTCTTTCGTCAAGTCGCTGGCGCTTAGCTCTTTCAAATATGACCGCATCGCGTTCCCGATCAGTTTTACTTTTCAACAGAGCTTCGTTGAGGAATGCGTCAATTGTTTCATCTGATGGCCCCAGAATTTCTGGTTTAGGATCTGCCCTCAGCTTTCCAGTGCAAAGAGTCTCCTCATTGTCTGTAAACGAATGGGAGATCATATGACAGCTCGCCACGTATTCCTCAGATTCATCCGACGAACTGTCTCCCTCATCTTCCTCTTGAAAGACGTGGTTGAGAAACTCTTGGAGTGTAATGGGAATCCGTGCTTTCTGGTTGTATTCCTCCAGCGCGTCAATTTGTTTTTGTAAGTCCGTGCGCTTGTCGCCAGGCTTCACAGGCTTCTTGGATTTCTTCTTCTTCTTCTTTGAAGATTTTGACGGCTGGTTGTGAGTGCTTGGGCCACCACCATCGGTCTTTGGAGTTAGACGCGGCTTCAACATCCCTTCAATGATCTGAGGTTCCAACGAGTTTTTCCACCTGATCGCTGGGCATGTTTGAAGATCGTTCAGCATCCTCTTTGTTTTGGCTGATAGCACAACCTCCCATGGGGCTTCTTCAACGAGGGAGCACGTTGCCCCTGGCGTATTCACTCTTTTAGGGGTGTGAGGCTGCGGCGGATTCACCTTCCATCTGTCGGACAACGCGAACTTGCCCTGTTGGTACTGGTCTTCAATCCAATTTTTAAAGACGTAGCAATCCTCGATCGGATGACCCAGTACTCGGTGATAGGGACAGTAATTGGGATCATGGACATCGTTTGGCTGCGACAGACGCCTTGGATCCTGCAGATTTATGAGTCGGTTGCGCAATACTAGCTCGAACAGTCTCCTTATTTTATCTTGAGGAAACGAGTAAGGACGTCCTAGCCTTTCCTCAAGGGGTACGCGTGGACGCATATTATTTTGACGGACAGCCGGTTTCAAGTTACTCGGCTGTTGTTGAGCATTGGCGACAACGATCGCTTTTCCTTTCCCTTTCTCGTTTCGGGAGTCCGGCTTTGAAGGGGGCAGTCTATGGCCCATCTGATCCATTTGAGCTAGCTTGTCGATCAAGGCCTGGAAGGTAGTCGACTTGAAGAACATCATGAATTGGGATATGGTCGCCTGCGGATCGAGGGTTCCCACAAACATCCCTACTGCCGGGGCTTTTTCAATGCGTTGTTCGCATTTTGACTATAGGTTCCTGATTATTATGAAAACTTGTATTTACCGCAATCAGAAACGGCGTCGCTTTGCAGCTAGCCGGTGAGTACGGGTCGATCCACAGAGATGGGTAGATTTCTTATTGTGTCTTTACGAGTTGATTCCAATTGTTGTTTGGATTGATTTAATCTAAAATACTAGATCTATCACTAAACTAAATTAATCTAAATTAAAGTCTTGCTAAGGTTAGGTTTAGGGGAAGTTTGGAGATTAAAGGTTTCCTCACCGCTTTCATTACCCTATTTTAGATCTATTAGATGTTACGATAATTATCAATAAAGTGGATCCGAATCTTTTGGGAAGATGTTTCTTCCTCTAGATTCGTATCCTTCCTTTATCGATAATTACCCTAACCCCCCATGGAAAACACGCGCAACCGGCCCTTTATACTACGGTTCATCGTTACCTCGTGGGGTAGGATGCCGTAGGGAGCGGTTGTGCATGCATGCATGGAGTTCTAACTCTTAGGTGTGGATGGCATGAAAGGGGTGAGAGATCTCATCTCTCAAACATTTCCCTAAAGCTAACCCTAACAAGCGAGGAGACTACTCGCTTATTAGGGGATGATAAGGCATACTAATTAAAAGAATTAAAACAACGACATAAAATAACTTACTAGGTTGACGGCTCCCTCCAAGCAATATAGAACAGATCTGAATAATACTCCCAGCAATTCTGAATTTTATTGATTGAAAAGAGGCATAGCATTTTACAGATTTTGAGTACAATTTATAAGCAAACAGTGAAGCTAGGGTTACAGACTCTCGCAGAGGTGAAATTACATATTTGCCCCCTAAAAATCCTAACACCCGCACCGTCGCACCGACACAAGAAGTCGGTGCCGACAAGGGCACCATACGGCCGCGGAACCGCGGCAATGATAGGCCTTAGGCCGCGGTTCCGCGGCCCTTTGGTGAGATCAGCTCACCAACTTCTCTGGTCTTCATGCTGGGTACTTGGGCTTGTTTGTTCTTCACTATTTTTCTCTTTTTGGCTTCTTGGTCTTTTCCAGATCTTCAGTGAAAACTTGTGAGGAGTTTTTGACCGTTCACTTTGACATTTCGGACCGCACTGCTTTATACAATTGTAACCTGTTCTTCGTGACTCGGATCCATCTTCTTGTTGGTCAAAAGTCTCTCTTTTGTATCATCTTCTGTCTTTTCTCACTGTCTTCGCTCCAAGAGCCTGTATCCTGTATCATGCAACAAACGTGCGTCAAAAGTACCTGTTTACTTATAAAATGAATAAAAGTGGGGCGTATGAATTGCAATATTATGATATGAACAAATACCCCCAAACTTATCTTATGCTCGTCCTCGAGTAAACTTATTATTTTATTCTAACCTAGCCGCACTTTCGCAGGGAAACGCGATTGCACTGAGCACATGCAATAAGCCGTTAAACCTCTAGGTGTCCCTAGTAGGAGGAGTGTTGTCTCCTGAGGGTTTTCAGCGGATTACACCCACAAAATCCTATCAATTTGGTTTTTCGACTTTTGCTCTCCAATTAGGTTTTCTAACAAGGAATTCTATTATCATCGTCCCGCAAATTATCCACCCATATTCTTCACACTTTCTTATTGTGTAACTTAAGATTGTACATGTTCTATAAAATTACTTAGAATTCAGCATTTCTTAAGTTTTTCTTCTAGAGTTTCATCTCCACTTAGGAATTTCTATCAACTCTATTAAAGATACAAGTTTTATTCTTCATTCTTTTCTCTTATCTAAACTCTAATCACATATCCCCACGTGTGTGTAATTGTCACCCCTACATTGGAAATTCAAATCAAGCAATCGTACTCTCGTCCATTGTCCAAAGCACTTATTAATTTGTGAATTTTTCTTAACTTTCGCTTACACATCCTTCATACGACCGTTAATACTTCTTGAGGTACCAACAGCTGATTACAAGATGCGTTAGCACTTTAAAGCGTATCTCTTAGTTTTGCAACACCCAAGGCTTTTAGCAGTGACTCCCAAACCAGTTGGTCTAAGGCACTAGGTGATGAAACACCCTCGCTAAATAATTTTCTAGCCCTAAGTAATCACAAAAACCAGTGTCCATTTTTTTTTTATTCATATTTTTTTTTCTTTTTCATTGTACTAAGGACTTTAGACAAGAGCATTTCAAGGTCTCTTCTACTAATCCAAGTTTCAAGGTGCGTGATTGTGTATTTTTAAGGGTATACATTTTCAGAATCTAAACTTAAGTTAGGAACTATTTTTCGAACTTATACTCTAATAAGAATATTAATACTCTTCCCTCATTTTGGCTTAGCCCAAGAAGTGAACCCAAAATTTGCCAATTCCTAAATAACCTACAAAGACATATATTCTCTACCGTTAAACTCTAAGGAATGTTATTTTTAGGGTTTTTAATTTGCTAAGTCTAAGATCTAGTTTTTCCTAGCCAGTTAACCTTTTTATCAAACTCAAGTCAATTAACCAAAATTGAATACAATAATTTTTATAATTTTTGAATTTTTTTTTCAATTTTTATGGGTTTTTCAGTTTCCTAATTTTTTTTATTTTTCAAATTTTCAACTTTTTATGATTTTTTATATAAAGATGCAATGCAGAAATTAAATATGCAAAAGGAAGAGAAAAATATATACAATATGCAATGCAAAAGATAACTATATACATTACCCTCTCCTCCAAACTTGAGCAAAGCAGTGCCCTCACTGCCCGGCCCCACGTCGCGCTCGTGAGCGTGAACGTGATCGTTCCCCTCTAGCCAAAAGTGTTTGGATTCCCCTCTCAATTTCCGTCAACCGACGGGCGTGATCTCGTGCAGTTGCCCGAAACTCATCCCTCAAAGAGTCGATTCTTCTCACTGTTCTCCGCATCAATCGCGCATGCTCCTGGGGAGTTAGTTCTTCCTCACTCGAAGTCGAGCTCGAGCTAGGGGTGTCTGCGGGTACATTTTCTGCCGGTTCCGTTCGTGTCCAAATATCAGTGAGTCTAGAGTAGGACGATGTGACGCCCTCTACAAGTGGTCGAACCGGGACACCATCTATCATGTATGAGTCAAATTCCTCGACGGGGAGGAAATAACGGCAGAGTTGGGTAACAAGCATGGGACATGGGTATACGGTACCTCGTTTCCCCGTACCTATAGATTGGAGCAAAATAGTGCACATGTCGAACCTTGGATTTTTCATCATCAGTGTGTGTACGACATGTAATGAAGGGGTGAAAAAAAGTCGTGTTGTGGGAACTACCAAAGATATTGTTTTGTGCCCACCGGCACACAGTTAAAACGTTCGCGAAAAGGGTCCGTGCTTGGATACCCTTACGCGGCTCTCGTGCACAGTCATTTCCCATCAAGGGCATATAGTCTTCAAAGTGCAATGGGTGGTCATGTGCGGGTACGCGTGGTATGAGTGTAATCTCGTGGATCATGTCCCTATCGATGTGAATTTCACGATTTCCCCAATTTATTTTAATGTAACCTAAGTTGTCAAGGCTATTATCCTCCATCGATTCATAAAATAGGGCAACTAGATTAGGTAGGGAAAACGCAGATGAGTGATTATAAAGCAGGAAATTCCAGCCCCTTTGTTCGATTTCATGTGCGAAATATTTACCGTATACTTCGTGTGTGAAAACCGGGAAAAATCCCTTTCAAACTGCATTTTATATGCCATTACGATTTTTACAGTAAAAGATATGCGGGAACAGAGAGGAAACACTCAGATTTACCTCCCCTGAAAATTTCAGGGGGCGACGACTCCAAATGGCGGCGGTTGCGCGGCGGGAGGCGGCAGATGCGGCGGTTGCGCGGCGGTTTGGCGGCGGCACGGCGAGATTTTTCTACAGCTGGTTGGTGGCGGCGGCTAGGGTTTTTTAGAGAGGAAAAATTTAGGTTTAAGAAAACAGGGGCTCGGGTTCCTTTAAATAGAGGGGGAAAGAAGGATATTTGTATAGAACACCCTCTAAAACGAGGGTTTTATTTGTAAAATCAGCTCTTAATCTGCAAATTTGCAATTAGGTCCAAAAATTATTTTTTTTATTATAAAATTTTTTTATTATTATTTTTTTTATTTATTTTTTATGGTATTTTGGAAATATATATACAAATAATATACACACCCCCAAACTTATTTGAAATAATGTTTTGGGAAAAGAAATTTGGGGGTGAAAGTGGAGGAATATCACTCAGTGTAGATCGGCTCCTGCAAGAGCAGGAGCTCCTCCGAAGGGTCCGCTGTGAAGAACAGTTTCAGTCGATGCCCATTCACTTTGAATAAGGTACCGTCTTCAGGATTTTCAAGATCAACCGCACCGTGCGGATAAACGGTGCGGACTACAAAAGGTCCTCTCCATCTGGACCGGAGCTTGCCGGGATGAAAATGTAACCGAGTGTCATAAAGTAGAACCTGTTGACCAGGTTCAAAAGTTTTTCGCAAAAGGTGTTTATCGTGGAACACCTTAGCTCGGTTTTTAGCAATTATGGCATTATCATATGCCTCATCCCTCAGCTCCTCCAATTCATTCAATTACAGCTTTCGATTGCTGCCCGCATCTCCTAAACATAAATTCAGCTCTTTGATAGCCCAAAATGCTTTATGCTCAATCTCCACTGGGAGGTGGCAAGCCTTCCCGTACACAAGCCGGTATGGAGACATACCAAGATCGGTTTTATATGCAGTACGGAAAGCCCATAGTGCATCTATCAGTTTAAGTGACCAATCTTTACGGTTTTTGGAAACCGTTTTCTCCAAGATTTGCTTTATTTGCCGATTTGAAACCTCGGCTTGCCCACATGTTTGAAGGTGATATGGCGTTGACAACTTGTGGGTGATAGAGTATTTGCGCATTAAGGACTCGAAAGTCCTATTGCAGAAGTGAGAGCCATTATCACTTATTATCGCCCGAGGGTGCCCAAATAGAGAAAATATGTGTTATTTAAGAAACCGAACGACAACTTTATTCTCGTTCGTTCGGCTGGGCACAGCCTCGACCCACTTTGAAACATAGTCAACCGCCAAAAGATTATACACATTTCCAAAAGAGTTAGGAAATGGTCCCATAAAATCTATACACCAAACATCAAAAATGTCCACAACCAAAATAGGTTGGAGCGGCATTTCGTTTCTCCGCGATATCCGGCCCAAGTGTTGGCACCGGGAGCAAGTTTTGCAGTATTCAAATGCATCCTTGAAGAGTCGTGGCCAATAGAAACCACACTGCAAAACTTTTTCGGCTGTCTTCTTTGGGCCAAAGTGCCCGCCACATGCTTGATCGTGGCAAAAAGACAGCACGCTCTTGGCCTCACTTTCAGGTACACACCGACGAATGATTTGGTCGGAACAGTATTTAAAAAGATAGGGCTCATCCCAGTAAAAATGCTTTACTTGGGATAAAAATCGAAGTTTATCCTATTTCGACCAATCATTAGGTATCAGGCCGGTGGCTAAGTAATTCACAATATCGGCGAACCATGGTTCGCAAGAAACGGTCAAGAGTTGCTCGTCGGGAAAAACATCAGTGATTGGAAGATCGAGCATGGGCGAAGAAGGAAGTCGTGATAGGTGATCAGCTACTACGTTTTCACATCCTTTTTTGTCCTTAATGACAAGATCAAACTCTTGTAATAAGAGGATCCAACGTATTAGCATTGACTTAGCATCCTTCTTCGCAAAAAGGTGGCGAAGAGCTGAATGATCTGTATATACAACGACTGGAGAGCCGATTAAATAAGGCCGAAATTTTTCGAGTGCAAACACAACAGCTAAAAACTCTTTCTCTGTTGTTGTGTAGTTGAGTTGGGCCTCATTTAGTGTTCGGCTAGCATAATAAATCACGTGCGGCATCTTATTAATGTGCTGTCCAAGAACAGCGCCAATAGCAAAGTCTGATGCGTCGCACATGATTTCAAAAGGGTGCGTCCAGTCGGGAGATGAGAGGATGGGCGCAGTGATGAGTGAATGTTTCAAAGACTCGAATGCGTCAATGCAAGTGGAGTCGAAAGCAAAAGTTGTGTCCTTGGCCAGTAAGAGAGTCAAGGGTCTAGCGATCTTGCTAAAGTCCTTGATGAACCGTCTGTAGAAACCGGCGTGGCCAAGGAAGGCTCTAATATCTTTGACGCATTTTGGGGGAGGGAGGTTAGAAATCACTTCAATTTTTGCTCTATCTACCTCGATGCCGTTTTGCGAGATGACATGTCCTAAGACAATGCCCTCTCGTACCATGAAATGGCACTTCTCCCAATTCAATGTGAGGTTCTTATCCCTGCAGCGGGTAAGAACAGCGTCAAGATGCCGTAACCACTCGTCGAAGGAGTCGCCAAAGATGGAGAAATCATCCATAAAGATCTCCAAGAACTTTTCAACCATGTCTGAAAAGATCCCCATCATACACCGCTGAAATGTCGTGGGTTCATTGCATAACCCAAAAGGCATGCGACGATAAGCAAAAGTGCCAAAGGGACAAGTGAATGTTGTCTTGTCTTGATCCTCTTTGGCGATGGGGACTTGGTTGTAACCAGAATAGCCATCGAGAAAGCAATAGAACTCGTGCCCTTCCAATCACTCGAGCATTTGGTCAATGAAAGGTAAAGGAAAGTGGTCTTTCCTTGTTGCGGCATTGAGTTTCCTATAGTCTATGCAGACTCGCCACCCAGTTTGGGTGCGAGTGGGAATCAACTCATTTACCTCATTGGTAATGACCGTAATGCCCGATTTCTTTGGCACGACGTGGATTGGGCTAACCCATTGGCTATCCGAGATAGGGTAAATGATACCACTATCCAGACACTTGACAATCTCCTTCTTAACAGCCTCTTTCATGATGGGGTTGAGGCGTCTTTGTGGATCCCGGGCTGGCTTGGCATCATCCATTAAGTGTATATGATGTTCGACTATGAGGGGACTAATCCCCTTAATGTCCGCCATAGACCAGCCGAAAGCTTGCCGATTATTATGTAAGACCATCAAAAGAGCCTTCTCTTGCTCAAGAGCTAAAGAGGCTGATATAATGACAGGTAAGGTCTCATTATCACCTAGATAAGCATATTTTAGGTGTGTCGGCAAAAGCTTTAATTCGAGTTTATGAGGTGAAACAATAGATGGTAACAATGGGGTAGTTGTTTCAAACTCGAAGGATTCCATCAAAGGTTCGAACCGAGTGTACGCAACAGTGTCGGATGGTTCAACTAACTCATCCGAAAAAGCAAAAGACTCCAATTCAGGTGATGAGTCTTCAAAGTCATCAACGAAGGTAAAGCACTCAAAATCGTTATCTGCTGTGAAAGCTGCGTCGGATTCTAGGAGGAACGCACTAGTGGCGTTAACATTGCTGTGATCGAACAAAAAATTCTCGAATTCACAGTCCTCCTCCGCGATCTCATTGATCGAGCAAACATCGAGTACGCTAGCATTAGGCTCAGCAGGCTGACTTCCCAACTTGAAAATATTGAGCTCAATTGTCATATTGCCGAAAGATAGGTTCATTGAACCATTACGACAATTGATTACTGCGTTGGAAGTAGCCAGAAATGGTCGACCAAGTATTACCGGAATTTGGTTCCGGGGGTTAGCGACAGGTTGTGTATCCATCACAATAAAGTCAACGGGGAAAATGAAATCCCCTACTCTAATTAACACATCCTCCAACTCTCCCCTAGGATGGGTTATTGACCGGTCGGCCATTTGGAGAGTACAGTGAGTGGGCTTAAGCTCTCCAACGCCCAATTGCTCGTACACAGAATAGGGTAGCAAATTGACACTTGCGCCAAGATCTAATAGTGCTCTATTGATGTTCTTGTCCCCAATTGTTATCGAAATGGTAGGACACCAGGGGTCCTTTTGCTTTGGGGGTAGGGAATTTACAAGAGCATCACTAATAGCACTAGCCACAAAAACTTTCTTTGGCACTTGCGACTTCCTCTTTTTGGTGCATAAGTCCTTTAAAATTTTTGCATATGAAGGAACTTGTTGGATTGCATCAAAAAGAGGGATATTTATGCTAACATGTTTGAACAACTCAACAATCTTCTCCATCTGTGGAGTTGGTTTATTGGATCTCAACCGATTAGGAAAAGGAACATTTTGAAAGGTGGTTGAGTCCAACTTTTGCGGATCAGATTGGCGAGTTGGAACGGCACCCCGTGTAGATGTGTTCGTGTTGTGAGAAATGGGTCCGTTCGAACTAGAAGAGGTAGAGCCATGTGAAGGGTGGAGAATAGGCTCTGAAGAAGAAGAAGAAGGTGAAGAAGATGAAGAAGGGCCACCGGCAGGGGTGTCCTTGTTCATGCCCACATTGTTTTGCAACACTTTTCCCGATCTCAACGTGGTCACATCATTTACGTTATGATTCTGCTGTTGATATGCAGCATGTTCGTGACCGGGGTTGGGCAGTGGTTGAGACGGGAGTTTTCCTTTTTCGCGCTCGCTCAAAGCTGCATTAAGTTGTGCAATTTATGCCTCAATAGATTTGATGCTTTGATCGTGTGAGGCACTATTTTGCACTAAAGATTGAATAGAAGTCTCTAGTCTTGCTGTAGACTGTGTAGATTGCTTAAGGAACGCATCTAGACTTCTTTCGAGCGAGCTAACCTTATCATTATTAGGTTGAACATAATTATTTGGCTGGTAAGCGTTGTGAGGCACAAAATTGTTCACCTGATTAGGGTAAGGTTGTTGAAATTGTTGCGGTTGAAATTGAGTTTGTGAAGGTGCTTGTTGTTGTTGTGGAGGAGGAGGTCTTTGAAAATTGTTATTTCCTTAGAATTGTTGATTTTGGTTCCAAGCGAAATTTGGGTGACTCCTCCACCCCGGATTGTATGTCGAAGAGTACGGATCGTTTCTTTGTCGTTGCTGAAATGCAGCATTGACTTGATCCTGTCCTTGGGTGGATGCATTATAAGGACACTCTTCGGTTAGGTGCGATGGATCCGCACAACAAGCACAGATAGTTCGTGGAGGCACAACAGGGGCAGGAGAAGGCGATAAGATTTTGGTCTCGATCGCTTCTAGCTTTTTCGTAAGAGCGGCCATCTCGGCCTTCATAGCAATCGACATCTCTACTTGATGTATGCCTGCCCTAGATTGACCACTCGAAGATGATGTGGTCTTGGTACTCTCCCATTGTATTGTTTGCTCACTAAGATCCTCAAGAAACTGCCACGCTTCATCACTAGACTTAGAGAGAAAATGACCTTGACAGATGGTTTCTAGCAACTGCTTCGTTGCTGAGTTCAATCCTTCGTATAATGTTTGGCAAAGTTGCCAACTTTCGATCCCATGATGAGGGCATTGAACTAGTAGGTCCTTAAATCTCTCGAAGCACTTCCAAAATGGTTCGGAAGGAAGTTGTGAGAATTGAATTATTTCATTGCGGATTCTGGCAGTTTTGTGATGAGGATAGAACTTTTTCAGAAAAGCTTTCACAAACTCGTCTCAATTTCTTATGGAATGTGATGCAGTGCTGTATAGCCACTTCTCGGCTAGGTCACATAAGGTGAAAGGAATGACCCTTAGCTTTATAGCGTCATCACTTAATTGGGTTGTTTTCATCATAGCGCACACATTTTGGAATTTATTGATAAAGATATATGCATCTTCAGATTCCAAACCATGAAATTTTGGCAGCATATTGATGAAATGTGGTTTTATTTCAAAATTGTCCCCATTTGCCGGTGGGGGTGAAAGACAAGTAGGTAAAGAAGTGCGGATGGGGTAAAAGAGATCCTGGAGCGCAACTCGTGCGGGCACTTCAACAGGCGGCTGATTCGGGTTATTCGCACCTAACGGAGGTGGAATCCTTCCCGTCGGTAAGGTATTGTTGGGATTGAATCCCGACATGCCTTCGGTGAAAGAATTTGAAGTTGAGGATAAGAAAGTGGACGGAGTATCGACTTTAGTGTCGAAAGGTTCGTCGGTCGGTACCAACGAAACACGGACTAATCGGGCGTCAGTATCCCTAGTCCAAAGTGACATACACTAAAGGGTAGTGTAGTCAGAAAAAGAAAAAAGACAGAATGTGGAGGTAAGATAACGTCAGTGAAGGAAAGTGGTGGAAGTGAGTTGCAAGTTTTCTTAGCGACAAGTTGCAAGTTTTGAAAAGATTTTTCTTTTTTTTTTATGTGAGAGTTTTGCAAAAAGGTTTTTGGAAAGGGACTCGTGACACAAATCAACCACACATGCACAATCAGGCCTAGATCTAGGGTCACCTAGGTCTGCTAGACAGCTCCTAACTAGGGCTAGAAATAGAACCTCAAACCGCCTCTTCACAGACAAGTACGGCCAGGTAAGTGGGAAGGAACCACCACTACAGTGAGCCTAATTAATAACCACTAGCCTAGACACCGCAATGTCAGTTAGGATAAACGGCCGATGCCTATACTAGTCCTTTTCCTATTGAGCTCGATATCCTTAGGTCTGAGTCTAGTCTTTTTTAATTAATTGTGGTCAATGCACATGCTTTAGGTGTTTTCTGGGGTCCTGGGAAGGGTGATGAAATCCCCACCCAATCTGAGTTTGGTCAATTAGCCCCTTAAAGTCCGATTAAATTATGCAAAACAGTAAAGTTCACTTGCAATCAATTTTTAGCGCGGCGCAAAGAAACCTGCAGAAAATCTGTTATTTAGAAGGGGGAGAAAGAATTTTTAGCGCAAAGAATTCCTGCAGAAAATTTTTACAGTGGATATATGGAGGTTGCAGAGGGGAGAAGGAGAGATCTAACCATGCAAATTTGAGGTGCTGACGTGGCTAAATAGCCGCGGTTCCGCGGTCGTCTAGAGGGATCACTCTCTGGAAAAAATTGTGCTGCTCCTTTGTGCCACTCCTCCTCTGTTGTGATGTTCACTTTTCTGATTTGACCTCTGTAAAATTCCAGATCCGAGAGTCTTTGTTGTTCCTGCAAGATTCAAACCATAAAACCCTTCAAACAGATAAAAATCGATAAAATGTTTTTCTATTTTTTATATTTTCTGATTTTTATGATTTTTCAAAAATTTATATCAACCCGAAATCATACAAAAGAAAAAATTACGCCATCCCCGGCAACGGCGCCATTTGATTATTATGAAAACTTGTATTTACCGCAATCAGAAACGGCGTCGCTTTGCAGCTAGCCGGTGAGTACGGGTCGATCCACAGAGATGGGTAGATTTCTTATTGTGTCTTTACGAGTTGATTCCAATTGTTGTTTGGATTGATTTAATCTAAAATACTAGATCTATCACTAAACTAAATTAATCTAAATTAAAGTCTTGCTAGGGTTAGGTTTAGGGGAAGTTTGGAGATTAAAGATTTCCTCACCGCTTTCATTGTCCTATTTTAGATCTATTAGATGTTACGATAATTATCAATAAAGTGGATCCGAATCTTTTGGGAAGATGTTTCTTCCTCTAGATTCGTATCCTTCCTTTATCGATAATTACCCTAACCCCCATGGAAAACACGCGCAACCGGCCCTTTATACTACGGTTCATCGTTACCTCGTGGGGTAGGATGCCGTAGGGAGCGGTTGTGCGTGCATGCATGGAGTTCTAACTCTTAGGTGTGGATGGCATGAAAGGGGTGAGAGATCTCATCTCTCAAACCTTTCCCTAAGGCTAACCCTAACAAGCGAGGAGACTACTCGCTCATTAGGGGATGATAAGACATACTAATTAAAAGAATTAAAACAACGACATAAAATAACTTACTAGGTTGACGGCTCCCTCCAAGCAATATAGAACAGATCTGAATAATACTCCCAGCAATTCTGAATTTTATTGATTGAAAAGAGGCATAGCATTTTACAGATTTTGAGTACAATTTATAAGCAAACAGTGAAGCTAGGGTTACAGACTCTCGCAGAGGTGCAATTACAGATTTGCCCCCTAAAAATCCCAACACCCACACCGTCGCACCGACACAAGAAGTCGGTGCCGACAAGGGCACCATACGGCCGCGGAACCGCGGCAATGATAGGCCTTGGGCCACGGTTCCGCGGCCCTTTGGTGAGATCAGCTCACCAACTTCTCTGGTCTTCATGCTGGGTACTTGGGCTTGTTTGTTCTTCACTATTTTTCTCTGTTTGGCTTCTTGGTCTTTTCCAGATCTTCAGTGAAAACTTGTGAGGAGCTTTTGACCGTTCACTTTGACATTTCGGACCATACTGCTTTATACAATTGTAACCTGTTCTTCGTAACTCGGATCCATCTTCTTGTTGGTCAAAAGTCTCTCTTTTGTATCATCTTCTGTCTTTTCTCACTGTCTTCGCTCCAAGAGCCTGTATCATGTATCATGCAACAAACGTGCGTCAAAAGTACCTGTTTACTTATAAAATGAATAAAAGTGGGGCGTATGAATTGCAATATTATGATATGAACAGTTCCTCCACCGTCTAGCGTACTGGACCCACGTCTCGACCGGCTTCACCCTGGCATTAATCAATGCGGTTATCGGGGTGCGTTCGCTGGCGCTTGCGAAACGCTGGGTAAACAGCAGCTCCATCTCCGCAAATGTCTTGATAGAGTCGTTTGGGAGCTCGGAGTACCACTCGAATGCTGTATCCGATAAGCTACCAACAAACTGGGGAAGCAACAATTTATCATCACCAACGGTGTTGCCGCAAAGCGCCCTGAACTGGGCAACATGCTGGTGGGGATTGCCCGTCCCCTTATAAACATGGAATTTCGGTATTGTATAGCCCGGAGGGTACTTGATCTGATCATACCAGCTCGGATAGGGTCGTCCGGTTTTTACGACCTGACCGGCTGCCTCAGTCGCCTGATGAACCCGTATCTGCTGAGCTATATAATCGTCCAAGTCAGCTTTGGAGATTGTCTCCTCCTTGGCTGTTGACAGAGCCGGTGGAGGATTTGACGTTTCTCCCCTGTCGTCTTCAAGGACGATCGGAGGATCTTCAGCAGGAGGATCTTGTTGGATCATCATACCCACCATGTCTTGGAACAGAAGGGACATTCGCTTTATATTGGCTGCTTGTTCCACAACCTCTTTATCCTTCTTTTCCAATATCCTGCGAAGGAATTCAGCGTCAGTCTCTTGCTCCTGGCGTTGATCAGAGGACGCTTCGGGGCTTTCTTTTGGCCCGGTGAGTGCGGCCATCGCGTTCATCATTTCTTGGAGCTTTTGCTGTTGCTCCTGAGCTTTGGTCACTGACCGTGTAAGCGGTCTATGACCTGTAGATGCACGGCTGTCCTCCTTCCCCGACGCCATGTATACAGTATGGACTACAATGCCCCCGGACTTAGGGCATTTAGGTTCGTCGTCTTTGGCATTTGCCGCAGGCGTAGGGACCTTCTCCGGCCTTCTTCTCTTGTGGGCCGTTGAAGTTGAGGGGGCCGTTACAGCGGGCACCCTGGGGTTGTCGTCCTTTGCTGTTTGTCAGGACGTTTCTTTTCTTCCTGCACTTTTGCCCTTTTCTGTTGGTGTCACGCCCCGCTTCCCAGAGTACGCAAAATTGGGCACGTGACATAGCCAACCATGCTACCTGTGGGTAGGACGCATCCGTCCACAGTCACATTACGGTTGTAAAGATATCAAGAACAGAAAAATAAACTAAACTAATACATGTCCAAATCCATAATAACAAGAATCAATAAACAATAAGTGCGGAAGCTAATGATCCAATACAATGAATAAACAGTACGTCCCATAATGCGGGCTCACATCTGGAAATGAACAGAAATAAATAAACTAAACCCTAAGGACTCACTGTTCAGCCTGCTGGCTGAAGTACTCCTGCTCGGTCGTCGACAGTGGTACGGGATCTGGGCCATGCAAAACCCAGACGTCAGCGCGTCATGACATCAAGTATAAAGTATAAACATGGTAATAAGCAATGCAAGTATGAACATGAATAAAGCAATAATGAGAGATAACAAGCAGGGTAATGTGCAATGGTGACTAAGCTGTCCTATCAGGTTTTCTACTCTATAGTCTTTGAAACCAATTGATGAATCGTCGATGTAACTCAATAGTATCCCGTGCGTGCCCGGGACCACGGTCATGACCCTCGGGGCTGAACCCGAGACGTGCCGCTAAGCAGTAAAAGTAGGTAGTAGGATGGACGAGTGATGTCAGCATCATCACTCCCGGACTGGCCAAGCCCGTAAGACTGATCAGAACAATGTATCGAACTGTTGAGTTACAAGTCGGTTTCACCTTTGATTTCCCCATACCCCCAAACTATGTATGTCAGGTCAGGTGTTCAGTAGTCAAGGACTAATGCCAACACAAGTCAAGTGAAAGTAGGTCTGTCTGGGTCGACAGCAGGAATGGTTAGGTTTGTCGGCATTAGGCATGAAATCATGAAACAGGTGATGTCATGGTACGACAGGGTGAGTCGGTATGTATGTATATGTCAGGTGTATCAGGGTCAGGCCAATATGTCGTGCAATCGGGTAAGTGCTCACAACAGGTACACAATCAATAATGAACAACAGCAGGAAACAGTAATTAACCACAATATTCCATATAACCACAGTGATCTTTATATTCTCTTATTAACATGTTCAATCATCTTTAGGGTACAATAGCCACAAGGTAAAGCAATATCCGCAATTATAAATTAAGGGACTACGTGAAATTATACTAAATATAGTAATTGTCTCATGAATGATTTAACAGTTTAAGCAGATATGATTCAGTCGTTTTATTTAGTTAAAGCATGGATTGATGTGGGTTAATTAATTACGAGGAACTATTGTAACGATTCCAATATAAAGATACTGCAATAATACGATATCAAATGCCATCATTAAGTTGTGGTATTAAATAGTATGAGTTCAATTGCGTGGCAAGACTAGATCTCGCACGCTAGCATGTTCAAGCAAGTATTCAGATACTTGCCTCGACGGTCTGCAAACTGGAACACGGATGCAAAGTCGGCAGAAAACGCGATATGAAAGCACGGGCCACGGATCGAGTCCCAACAGAGATCAACGAGATCACACGGACCAGGGGACCTCGCTGGAGCGTCGGGTTCGCCAAGACGGCACGGTCGGATTCCGGCAACGACAAAAGGGAGCGAAGTTAGCAATACGATAGGATACAAGTGACTACGACCAGCAAGGGGGATGATTTGCACAAAGGAAGGAAAGGGGACACTTACAGAGAGGTGTACCAGGTGACCCCGGCGAGCTCGACGGCGCTGGAACGCCGGCGAAGCAACGGCAGCGGCTGCAGCAAGGGTTGGAGGCTTCGGGGTGCGTGGGAGAGGGTGCTGCGGCGAGCTGGAGGAGAGGGGGTCGGCTCTGGTGGTCGAGGGGAGAAGGAGGCGGCCCTGGTGACGACGGTGAGGTCGCCGGTGCGTTCTCCGGTGAACAGCGGGGTAGGCAATGGATGAAGGCTCGGGTTGGTGGTCCGGCGAGGAGAGGAAGGGAGGTGCTGACGAGGTCTCGACGAGGAGGGTGAGAGGGAGTCGTGGGAGGCGTCGGCGGCGAGGGACGGCGTCGACGTCGGCTGTGCAGGGTTGGAGGCGACGCCGGGGGTTGGGTGCAGTGCGGGAGTCGTCGGGAGAACGGGAGGAGGAAGGTGCGGCTAGGTCACGTGGTGGCGAGGGCGGCGACGGCGAGGTCGCGGGAGAACCGGCGGTGAGGTCGCGAGAAGCTAGGGTTAGGGTTTGTTGGGTTTTCTCGTGGTGAAGGTGGGTTGAAGGAAGCGGCTGTTGCATGGTTTTTAAATAGAGGAAGAGAGAGAAGGAGATTGGAGAGAGAGGGAGATTGGATTTCAGATGATGAGAGAGAGAGAGACAGAGAAGGATTAGGAGGCGGGGCCCACAAACTCAGCCTCGCGATTGGCCACAAGAAAATTTAAAAAGGATTTGCAGTTAAACTTTGGAAAGATAAGCAGTTAACGAAATATATATTCGTAGATACTAGTTTGAGGTATTAAATTTAAATGGGCCATTTTGGCGCAAAATGAAACATTTCCAAATCGCGCCCGGGTTGCGCCCAAAGGTTCCAAATTCAAATTATAGGATTTTAAGCGGGTTCCAAATTTTGAAAAGAGGTGTTTAATGATTAAAATGCATGCCCCCAAGTCGGACACTTGCACGTGCGCGTAGTCGCCCAAACTGGCTCGTTTAGCCAAACGGAACGGAATCTCGACACGCGGACGCTACCACGCGACTAGTGGCAACGAGTAGGCCAACATGGATATCTTAAATTTCATTTTAGGAGTTAAAATTTATTATGTGCCAAAAATGACTTAACCGGGTAAAATTTTGCAATAAACACCAGAAAATCAGGAAAATTGGAATGAGCGGTATACAACCCTCAACTAGTAATATAAATAGTATTATTGGGCTCGGGTGTTACAGTTGGCGAGAGTGATCTTGGTCGATTACCGAGTTTTGAACTCTCCGCCAGACTTTATAAATCTTGGAGGACAGACGTTGATGGGGCTGCTCCAACTTAGTTTCTGTAACTCTCTCTGCAGGTGGAGGAGATCTTTTTAGCATAGCAGTCGGAGAGTTCTTACGTACCCTCTTCAGCGGTTCAAAGCTGTTCCCAGTTGGAACAGCAGCATCAACTTCCACCATCGGAGCCGGTAGAGTTAGCCCAGAGGGGGAGTTGCCCCCGGCCTTCCTTACTCGGTGCCAGTGGCAACGTCGAGCATGACGAGCCGTTGGGACTGACTCGGCGATAAGGACAGCTTCGTCTTGCCCCCTGTCCGAATGAAGCGCTGCCGGTGCCAGCCTCTTAAAGACTGATGTTGTCTTTTGAGTGGCGACGTTCAATCTGTCAAAGACAGATCCTCGAGTAGGAACAGGAGCCGGAATAGTCATCCTTAAAAAGACTGACTCTTTAACAGGAGAAGCCGCCTTGACGACTTCAGGAGCAGAGGTGGCTGTCTTCCTTTGGACGACCACTTCAGGGTTCATGGGCTTCTTGGCGGGCCCATCAGAGTTCTGGCCCTGCCTGGCAAAGACAGAGGCTGCCGGCTTGATATTGGATGACCCGTTGAAAGGGGTCGTTGTAGCAGTGAGCCGATCGAAAACCGACTTCTTGTGCGCGTCCGGTGCGTCCAATGGAATAGTGAAGCTTGCTGGCGGGAGCATGGTCCCGAAAAACATACCAGTGGTGGCCTGAGTCACCTGTTCCACCGGCATGGCAAGGATGGAGGCCGCTTGAGGCCCATAGGCTACACCTCTAAGTGAGGCGGAGCGTCGGTTGCATCGGCACTTGGAGCAGCTCGAGCAGTTGGATGCCATTGATGATTGATTTCTGCGCCAGGCAAAAGACCAAATCTTAGTAATTTAAAACCCAAAGGCAACCATTAACAAACCGCGATTCGTTCGCGAAAGCGACACACGAAGTGTGGAGTGGAAAGAGGAAAAGGTTCCACCTGGCGTGCCAGAATCTGTTCCCCTCCGAAAGACGGCGCAAGACAGACTGTCTTGCCTGAAATTCGGGGCAGATGCTAATTGGTTTTATCCGTCTACCTCTCCGAAGATGCCAAGTTGATTTATGGCACCGTGTATCGGAGGTTTAGACAGATGCGGCCGATATAGCAGACTTCGTCAGATTCCCCCTCGTTTGAGGGGTTTTTGATTGTGGGGACGCTCTTCCCTGCAGGCGTAAGCCCCTGCAGTTAATTACGCTACCGCATCGCGGTAACAACTTTCTCCTTCTCCAGAAATTTCACTTCGTGTCGTATGTGTTTGTTTTTTTGTGGATGCCCGTGGATTGTATACGGAGACTAAGTTATGCCGTCGCCCGTAGGACGTGGATTAGTCCAAATCCGTATTTATTTAGATTTGGGTTTGGTGTTTTAGTTTAAGGATACGTTAACCATATTAAGGCTAAGATCAACTTAAACATTCGTTAAGGATACGTTAGTCCTATTTGAGACTAAGATCAACTTAACGGAAAAGCATTTAGGGGCTCTAATGTTCCAGTTTAGGGACGTAGTGGTCCATTTAATATATGGTCGTCGGGACCCGTCACCTCTCTGACGACGTTGAAGGATTACAACGACAGGTGTCAGAGGAGTTCGGAGATGTATCCTTGAACCAAGATTGATTAGGGGTCTTATAGTCCAATTTGGGACTAAATTCTGTTTGAATGTTTAAGGATACGTTAGCCCTATTTGAGGCTAAGATCAACTTAAACGGGATCGTTTAGATCCGACAAAAGAGTGTTTGGGGGCTCTATTGTTCCAGTTTAGGGACGTAGTGGTCCATAGGTAGTTTAAGGACATTGCGGTCCGTCTTTCCCGTTTTGGGGACGGATGTTAGTTTAAGGACGCATAAGTCCATGGGTTTAAGGACCCCACCGTCCGTATGGTTGTGTTTAAGGACGCATTAGTCCATTAGCTTAAGGACGCATAAGTCCGTGGGTTTAAGGACCCCATAGTCCATATCTTGGTTTAAGGACGCATAAGTCCGTGAGTTTAAGGACCCTACAGTCCGTATCTTGGTTTAAGGACGCATAGGTCCATGGGTTTAAGGACCCCACAGTCCGTGTCGATGTGTGGTTGTCGGGACCCGTCACCTCTCTGACGTCGTTGAAGGATTACAACGATAGGTGTCAGAGAAGTTCGGAGATGTACCCTTGAACCGGATGTAAATTGATTTAAGAGAGCAGTCTTACTCAGTCAATTTAATTTGAGGACTTACGGCCATGATTGGGCTAAGTCCAGTTGAGAATATTCAACGTTTTTATCTTTGGCCTATTAGGCTTGTGCTAGGGCTTTGCCCCTGTTTAATAATGCACTGCATTTCATTCTGGCCTGCTAGGCCTTTTTGATTTGGGCTCTGTCCCTTTATAAATGATGCAGAGCATCTGTTTGGGCTCTGCCCTTCTTTAAAATAATGCATTGCATTTAATTTGGCATGTTAGGCCTTTTTTAATTGGGCTTGGCCCTTCTGTAAATAATGCAGTGTATTAATCAATCTGACAGTGGCCATGTGGCCTGTCAGGCGCTTTGCGCCAATTATTGAGCGCAAGCGCATGTGGAGGTGACACGTGTATGCTCTGGTGAGCGCAAGCGCATGTGGAGGTGACACGTGTCATGCTCTGGTGAGCGCAAGCGCAGTGCGCTGCGCTGTTACGCTGCTGACACGTGGCGCGCTCTGGTGAGTTGCGCCAATTTCAGAGAGCAATACTCTATCTTAAAAGCGCACAGCGCAAGTTGTTATGGTGCTGACACGTGGCGCTCTCTGATGGCTTGCGCCAACCCAGGAGCGCAACAGTGCAGTTTTTGCAAGTGCAAGGCACTGTTTCAATAACTTGATCCAATTTTGGATTCAAGAAAAGAATCTTTAAGATTCTAGAACCAATGGTTCATAAAAAAGTGCAAGGCAGTGTTATTATTTATTTATTTTTTTATTGAAGATCATTGATCTTGTTCTTAGATCAATGATCTATTCAGAAGAAATTCTTCTTTTTTTTATAAAGGTTTTTTACCTTTTTTCTCTTCTTGAGTTTTCCTCAAAATTCTTCAGAGTTCTCTCTATTCTCTGTGCTGTTATTTTTTATCTTGATGTTCCTTCCTTTTGGATTGGGGTCTAGGGGCCTTTATATAGTGCCCATTAATTTGTTAAATTTGTTAAAGAGATCATTCTCTGAGTGATTTGGGGAATTTTCCCCACCGTTGGATCTTTGATCCAAGGGCTTCTGTTTTACAGAAGACAATCTTCTTGTTTTAACAAGAACAGAAAGATCTTACTGGAATTTTAATTCTGTTTGGCGCAGATGCACCAGCGCTTGACACGTGTCGCGCAGCGCACAGCGCAGCGCAACTGCGCTCGCGCAACTGCGCTGACACGTGTCGCGCAGCGCATCTGAAGCGTTGCTTCTTTTAATTTTGTTTTAAATAGAGCCTTTCTCTGATTGGGAGCGCTACCTTGGGCGTTGCGCTCCCTGCGCTGGCGTGCCTGATTTTGACACGTGGTGCTCTGCGCGCAGCGCGGGAGATCTGAGGCGTCGCTTCATTTATTATTAAAATTTAAATTTTCAAAGTAGAGTTTTGCTCTGATTGGGGGAATCAAAAGCGTTGCTTCATTTCCCGCCTTGGAATTTGAGCAGAGCTTTGCTCTGATTGGGGTAAACAGCGCCTTAGCGTTCCAGATCTGGCGCTCAGCGCCAAGCGCACAACGTGCTCCTCACATGTGCGCCATTTTCATAAGAAGCGCCTCAGTGCTCCAAGTCTGGCGCTCAACGTCAAGTGCTCTGTACATAAAGGCTCTGTACATAAAGCACTCTGCGCTACAAAGATTGTTCAACACTCAATAAAAGACAAAAGAAAATGGGGTGTCAAAACCCAAATTAATGCTTAGCATTATTGAACAAAAGAGGCTAAGCCCAAACAAATGTTCAACACCTAAACAAATGTTCAACATCAAAACAAATGTTCAACAGTTTAATCAGAACTAAATGGGCTGAGCCCAAGTTAGCCACAAGTCCCTAGCTCGGACCAGCTGAGCACATGTGCTCACAATTGGTCTTGGTCCCAAGTCTGGCTATAGATCTCCCAACCAACCTTCGTTCAAGGGTTCATCTCTTCATTCCTCTGATATGTGTCGTTGTAATTCTTCAACGTCTTCAGAGAGGTGACGGGTCCCGACAACCAGACACTCCATGGACTATGATGTCCTTAAATTCATAGACCACAACGTCCTTAAACAAAACTCTATAGACTATGACGTCTTTAAAGTATGGACTATGATGTCCTTAAACTCTACGGACTATGATGTCCTTAAACTTATGGACCGCAACATCTCTAAACTAAAACGATAGAGCCCAAATGCTCTGTCGTTATATCTAAATGATCCTGAAACCCCGTTGAGTAGATCTTAGTCTAAAATTAGACTAACGTATCCTCAACAAACGTTTGAGTTAATCTTAGTCTACAACAAGACTAACGGTCCTTAAACCAACCCAAACCCAAATCTAAGAAAATACGGATTTGGACTAATCCACGCCCTACGGGCGACAACATAAATTAGTCTCCATATACAATCCACGGGCAAGCAAAAATAAAACAAACACACATGACACGAAGTGACAATCTGGAGAAAGAGAAAGTGGCTATCGCGATACGGTAGCGTAATTAACAGCAGGGGCTTGCGCCTGCAGGGAAGAGCGTCCCCACAATCAAAAACCCCTCACAATGAGGAGGAATCTGACTAAGTCTGCTATATCGGCCGCATCTGTCTAAACCTCCGATATACGGTGCCATAAATCAACTTGGAATGTTCGGAGAGGTGGACAGATAAAACCAAATAGCATCTGCCCCCAAATTCAGGCAAGACGACCTGCACGGTTTCATCTCTGTTTTCGGTGGCGAACACAACCTAAGTTCTCTAGTTGCTCCTATTGACACTTAGTTAGGAGCTAGAGCCATTGATCACATCTCTCAGGTGGATCATCTACGACAAAGGAGGACCGGAGAACAAGCTCGATCCTGGAGAACCGACGGAGCGGGAAAAGAAGATCAAGCATGTTCAAGGTGGCCACTATGAGCATATGATGAGGAAAGATGACCGAAGGACTTGGATCGTTTAGTGAGACTTATTTCATAATAGATAGCTCTACTAGTTTAGCTAGATAGGTTTATGGTAAGATCCGGGTTTATTGGGTTATCTTAACGCCGTTTTTGAAACCCTAGAAAATTTTTGTTCGGCAAACCGCCGCGTTCGATGGCTTGGGCGTTAAGGTAACCCAACTCCTAACACTCAAACTCTTGCTTCACTAAAGAAAGAAAAAGTGAAGCTAACAACCTACACTAGTTTGCTAAGCTAATATAGGTTGATGAAGTGGGATTTTTCTCACTAAAAACCTTTCTTTTTCTTCTCTTTTTCTAGCCTAGAAAAATATCTAGAGAGATGAGAGAAGGATAATGAACTCTTGGCAAGGTGAAGTGAACCTTGGAGATAAGATATATAGATAGATTTGACAATAATAAATGAATAAAACAAAAGGAAAGAGTGAGTCATGGTCACTAGAGTCTTGGAGAAACTTTTAGAAGCCATGACTCATTCTTTGATTTTGTATTTATTTGTTTATATTTATCAAATATCTCTAATATCCTTTTCCATATGATTCTTACATTGCCGTGTTCTATGTATCATCTCCCATGATACATTTATATATGTGTGTGTGTGTGTGTCTCTGTGTGTGTGTGTGTGTAATCATTTATAAAGAAAGGATTTATAATGAGTAATTACTCAATTATTAAATCAACACTTGATTTAATAATCCGGTCATATCATATATAACCCGACTAATATGAAAAGAAAAACCGCTAGATTAAATACGGTATCATGTACTCGTAGTTAATCAAGCTCCCGCACTCGTAGTTAATCAAGCCCCCGCACATATCTCCATATGTGCCCCACTTCGTTTCGCTTGAGCTCGGAAAACCCCTATGTGGAACTCTTAAAACTCATCAATACGCTAGCAGTAAGTAACGATCATATCAGATATCCACAAGCAGTCAGCGATACTAGCTGGACATAACAGCTACCCAGGTATTATACGAACAGAAGATCAACAAGCAAACTTGTTCAAACTTCCGTAGAGCCAATAAGCAACACTTACCGTACAATCCGGTCTCTTCGTCTGATATGTCGCATATTGAGTCTGGGGTTGGAATCGTCAAGCCCCAATAACTCAATAAGTCATGCCGATGCGTGGCCTATAACGAATCGAGAAACTACTGATAACACTTATTAGTAAACCTCATCATCCCTGGCCAGGGACTTACGGTTATAACCAATCGCGCATAGTACAACATCAACTCCCAATACCGGGAGAAACGAAACCCCTTCTATCGCTCACCGTCTCCATGTGTCTCAGGACTGTACCCAAAATCCACCTGTTTGCACGACTCAATAGAGCCATGGTAAAGTCAAAATCAAAGCACAATGGGAAGCACACAAGACACTATGACGATCTCGGGTCTACGGACTAACATGTACAAGTGTCACCAGAGAACTGCTAATTGATGATAGGTATAATACCATTTAAGGGTTCTCAGCAAGTCCGTTCAGTGTACTCAGTCTCCAATGAGCACCTGTATACAATCTTTGATTTCAAACATCAATGGATATAGGATCATCCATTGCTCTTATGCTGGATCAAGAAACGTATACACTAGTCTACTCTGGAATATCGATACCCTGTCTCGACACTTCATCGACTAGGAACTTTTAAGGATGTGCTTGTGGACTACACATGCCCACTAGTATGATTTGCATCATAGTCATGGTAGTCAAGCAAATATCCTAAGGGCTTTATCAACATGTATCAATTATACATCAAACTTAATCAAGTGAACATGTCAGGATAAAGAGCAACCAGATAACATACTATCATGTCGAGCAAAAAAGTCTACACACACACACACACACACACACACATGTCCAAGCATCCACTATAATATACAATAATGGCCTCTAGGGCATACATAGATCCAACATCATACACCGTTAGGTTACTTAATTAATGACAGAGTGGGGGCTAGACTAGCGTGGGTGCAAAACATAAGCAATATTTATTATATACAATATATATATCCATTCGTCTCACGCAATAATAGGCATTCCAGATCACAGCAACACGGATGAATATATTGGATATATTAGGATTTCTGTATTTTATTTTAGCGTATAATGAAAGACGGATTCCATGGTCATGAAGAATAACCAAACCCCACCCTAGACCCCTACGGGTGCAGCAAACTACCCGCCAAATTCCCAAAGTGATTCAACCTCCCTCAATGAAATGAGTAGGCCATTTGGCACTTCAAGAACCCGGTAGTTTGTGCACCCCACCATGGGTCTATCCTAGGTGCAAAAAAAAGTAAATGAAATAATACAACAGTGGCTACAACCTCAACCCGGATATGCCCCGCAAAAATAATATTACATCAATTTATAAATTTACATGAATGAAAGAAAAAGCGCTCTTCTCACATCCCCCGGCTATTCATTCACGACGATCCAATACTTCATATACACAAACCATCAAGAAGATACAGATATGTGCAACCCCCACTAATCGACATATAGTAATTAGCAGACGTTTGGCAACATATATACAAATACAAAATCACAGATTAACCAAGAACTTAGAATTTCGATCGATAATTATTTTCCGTGTTTACCCCATGTACAAACCAGTATACAAACAATTCTGGGTAGAAACCAAATATGCCAAAAATCATAATTCCAAATACCTGAACCCCAGAAAAAATTATGAGCAAATCGGCCCTAACTCAGCCGTGGATCCGCGGCCAAATAACATGTTTGGCCACGGTTCCACGGTCTAGTTGAGGGATTAGGTTCTCAAAATTTTTTCTTGTTCTAACAAATGCCTGCACGTATTTTCAAAGTCACTGAAATGATTTTTCGAACAGTTTTGAAAAACGACAGCAAGCATGTTAAGGAAATGTGATTTCGGGCAATTTTCGTCGATCGAAGTTCTAATCACTTGCTAATAAGCTAGTTAAGGTTTAGCATGCTCTGATACCACTGTAAATTGATGTCACACAGCCCATGCACTTGTGGGGAGGCGGAATTTACAAAAAAAAATGATTTTCTTAACTTTGCAACACCGACTTTAACTCTAGGATCTTTACAAAAACCTTAACTAGCTATACTACTTGGAGATTCTAACTACTCGGTCAGAGTTTTATACCTCCTTGTTCTTTGTCCTTCGGATTTTCTTCTCCTTTTCTTGAGCTCCTAGAAGATCCGGATCACGCTTGATCGTCGGCCTTCTTGTATCAAAGATGATCCACCCGAGAGTCTATGTTTCAAGCTCCAACCTCTAAACCAAGGTAACTAAGTTACCTAGTTCGCTAAACTAGATAGCTTAAAAGATGTAGAGTATTTATTGGAGTATATTATCTCAAGAGACCTAATGGTTCACAACTCATGTGAGGGCTTTAGGTCTTGAGGAAGAAGGAGAGAGAAATGGAGAGAGAAAGAAACTTTGCAAATGAGCTAGATCTTGGCAATTGAAGGATGGCTCATTCCCTTACTCCCATCAAGCATGCAATATTTTCTAATTGAAAATATCAACCATGCTTAAATAATGAGTCCAAACAAATAAACAAATGAAAACAAGCCATGCTTCACCACGCCACAAATATCTCCATTTTCTACCTCATTAATCTATTTCCAAAAATAGATAAACTAAATAATGAAGTGTTCTCTTCTAGAAGCATCTCTTGTGAAATTACAAGAATGCCCTCACCGTATATACATACCCATATTCGTATTCCGAAAAATACGAATATAATGAGATAATAATAATCCAATAATATAATACTAGAATCCGGTTTAAACCAAAGCCCACTAGTATTATCCGTCCGAACAACATCCGTGCAACTAGTGCAGTATATGATCGGAACCCTGCCATAAAACCACACGGTCTCTATATCGTTTTGCCCGAAGCAGGGAAACTCTCTGTGTGGGACTCTAAACACTCGACAGTACGCTGGCAGTGGGTTTAACCATAATTCCGTCAGTGGCACTAACTGTACGTAACGGCTACCTAGGTATCCGTCGATAGGCCGATGAGCAAACTCATCCGAACTCCTACTGAGCCTATCTGTGACAATCTCCGTACAATCCGGTCTGTTCGTCTAAGAGTATCGCATATCGTGCCTAGGTGGTGGTAACCGTCAGACCCCTAATAGCTAATAAGTCGTGTCGGTGTAGAGCCCAATACACCCTGAGAAACCACTGGTGTACCTACCAGTAAATCTCGCTTGCCCTAACCAAGGACTTTGTGTAATGGCTATCCAAATACAGCGTGATATCAACCCCCAATACCGGGAGAGATGAATCCTATCTAACTACTACTGCCTTCAAGTGCTTAGGGACTACACCCAACCACTACCTGTTTGCATGACTCATTTGAGCCGTAGTAGGGTAGTGATCTAAGTACAGTTGGAAACACTCGAGACGAATAGTGATATCAAGTCAACGGACTAAACTATACTCATGTCATCCGGGAATTGCTAACTGACGATAGGTATAATACCAACCAGCAGTTCCCCCGCGAGTCCGTCCAGTGTAACTCATAACCCAATAAGCGCATGTATACTATCTCTGGTATTGCATACCAACGGCTGAGGGACAGGCCATCTCTCGAACTGGGATGAGAAGTGTATACACCAGTCTACTCTGGAGTATCGATACCCTGTCTCGATAATTCTACGACTAGGAATAAGTATAAGGATGTGCTTATACACTACCCAGCCCCCTCTAGTGTGACTGTCATCACAACGCTAGTAGTCAAGTAAAGATCTTAAGGGCTCTATCAATATGTATTAGCGATATGTTAAAAGAAACATATACATATATTAAGATAGAATCAAACCAGATAGTATACTATCATTTTGAGCAAGACTGTTATTATATCTGTGTATATCCCAAGCTTCCAAAATGTAATATACAATCCAGTACTGTACAATAATGGCCTCTAGGGCATATATCACTAACACATCCCTACTCTCGCAATATGCTAATAGAACTGATCTTGGGCTCCGACCGTATCAATCTTGGTAGTCACGATACAGGAGATTTAGACGTCCATTCCTGCCCTCCGCTCAGTTTCGTAATAAACGACCGAGTGATTTAGACTTCTATTTCTGCGCTTGGGTATTGAGAGCAGGCCGAGCGGTGTGGTCGATGAATCTTGATTCGTCTTTAGGCCCACTGTGTAGGAGATTTAGATGTTCATCCCTGCTCTTGCACTCGGTCTTCAAAGCGATGTCATGATCCAAGGGTTTGAGAGTTTGTTTTTATTATCAGATCATATGCAATTGTAACCCAATTTTATCAATAATATGATGGCTGGATGACTGTTATCTTTACCGTGTTTTTGATAAATTTCTGTCCATGCAACCAAGGGGTCTATTTCTATTTTATTAAGGAAGAATGTTCTCCCCTTACTCTAACGACTGCCCATCCGTCGAGAGAGATAGTGTCGCACTAATTATTTTTGTCTTTAGTGCAGATATAATTTTATAGAGAACACAAACATTTCCTACCAATAAGGATTGAAACTAAGGCGTAGCAGCTATAAGTTAAATATAAGTCGTAGCATGGGCTGAGATGGGCTTGGGGTAAATAAGGGGCTGTTTGGTTGCTGGATTATGAAATTTGGATTCCCAAACAGTACGATTGAAAATATCTGAATTAGCTAATTTGGTGTTTGGTTGGTATTGAATTTCTTATATTGGATTTGTAGATTCTTATAATTCTTGTTTATAATTCGTGTTTGGTTGAAAAATAGTAAATGAGATTTGGGTTTAACGATTAAAGAGAGAGATGGAGAGACGGGGAATTTTTTAATAACTAAAGTATAAGCGGGGGCCAGCAAATAGTGAGAAATTCTTAAGAATTCTCTTGATTTTGAAGGATTTTGGAATCCATCTTTTTTGTGGGGCTCATCACACAATTTATACAAATCCATATTTGTAATCTAAACTAACCATAAATTTTGCGAATCCTAGGATTCTCAAATCCAAAACTCAAGAATCATACAGCAGTCCTTCAACCAAAGAGGCCCATCAACCAAAGAGACCCCAAGGGCATGTTTGGTTGCAAGATTATGAAATTTGGATTCCAAAATAATACGGTTAAAATTTCTGGATTTGGTAATTTGTTATTTGGTTGGTTTTGGATTCCTAGTATTGGATTTGTAGATTCTTGTAATTTTTGTTTGGTTAGTGAAAATAAAGTGCGATTTGGATTTGAGGATTTTAGAGAGAGGTAGATAGAGAGAGAATTATTAAATAAATAAAGTATACGGGTCACATCTAAAAGTACAATGAATATAACCAAATCCTTGAAAATCCTTAAAGATTTTTAGGATTCAAGAATTCTTGTTTTGTGGTGGGCCCTCTATAAAAAAACAAAGGAATTCTCGAAATCCAAATTTATCAATCAAACACAAAATTATGGAATTTTAGGATTCCACAATCTAAATCAATACAAATGCTGCAACCAAACAGGTCCTAAGAACGATGTAGCTCAATATTGCATTTGGGGGCAATTTGATAATTAGGTCATCAAAATTCACGAAACCCTAGCCTTTATATACGCCGTCTCGAGCAAGGGTTCCATTTTCTCTCTGCCAATTGCGAGACGAAGGAGTGGAAGCGGGAGCGGGAGCAGGAGCAGGAAGGCGAAGGAGCAGGAGCAGGAGCAGGTGGCGATCGAGACCTAGATCTAGATCAACAACATGGTTGGATTCTCTTCTCGATCTCATCTTTGTTCATCTTGTTTGTTCCCTTGATTTCTCTCCATTTCTGAAATTTGTTTGATTATTTCATTTTAAGATTGGGGTTTGGATCGTGATCCCTTTATGGGTTTTTGATGCGAAGGGCTTGTTCATGAATGTCGAATCAGGTCCTGTTTTAGGGTTTGATCACTGATGTATGCGATTTTTGATATGGGTTTGATTAAAGATGAAACTTTTGAGGCAAAAGGCTGTTGCTTTACCTAGTTGATGTTGCTAGGATTAGATTGGGATTGGTTAGTGCTATGCTCTTATTGTATTTTCATGTAATTCATTGGCATACTGGAGTTGATTTGTCCTTTTAATGCATTATTATGCTAACACTCCTAGAATTATAGTTTGGTGGCAGTCTGCGCAGGCTTATTGATTTAGGTCCCTATGAGTGAATGCATCATTTTATTCAAAATTTCAAATTTCACTGTTTTCAGATGCCGACTTCACTTGTTATATGTGAAGCTACATGTTCAACGATTTATTTGATCTTAATTACCTAGATGGTTATTCCTTTTAATTGAGAAGGTATTAATCTTTTGTATTGAATATTAACTGTTTCTCTTACATTTGTCTGGACTAATTTAATTATGCTTATTATTACCTTTATGAAAGTGGTACACTTGTTAAAGATGCTGTTATTTTGACAAATATATCAATATATCATATTTGACCCACTCCATTTGTTTTACTTCTTGCCTACTTGTTCAATGCTTTGCTTGGGACAACTTAGCAGGCCGAGGCTGATGTTGCCTACAAATATCAATATATCATGTTATGTTTTGACAAAACTTCCTAAACTTAGGCAAACGATATTCAGTAGGCGACAGAATAGATTATTTCGAGAAAATGAGGACTGAAATGTCTGTTCGATTTTTCTTGTTTTTTTTTTTATATTTCCAGGATTTAAGGTTGAATATTAGTCAAGAATTAAGCACTTAAGCTCTTATGCATATTAATATGTGTTCTGTTCTCTATTGCAATTTGCAACCAGTTTTTAAAGCAGCTTGTTAGCAAGCAAAACTAAGTATGTAATGTACAATCATAAGTAAAAGATTTCCTGTTAACATGTGCTCTACTTAAGAAGACCTCTAGTTAATAAATAATAAGTAATAGGTGATAGATAGCCAACCTCACCATATGTTCAAATGTTGGGTCATCCAAACTTGGTTTGATGACAATCTATTGACAGACTGTTGAGTGTGTGGGTATAACACCGGTAACAACATATTTCTGCATTCTGAAGTTTTAAAATAATTTTTTGGTACTCAGGCTAGAGGACTTAAGAAGCATCTCAAGAGGCTAAATGCCCCGAAACACTGGATGCTCAACAAGCTTGGTGGCGCTTTCGTAAGTGCAATAACTGCGATTTTATTTCAGAACTCATTTTCCTATATGCTGCTTATTATTAATGAACTACTGTTTATTAGGCCCCAAAACCATCATCCGGCCCACACAAAGCCAGGGAGTGTTTGCCACTGATCCTCATTCTGAGGAACAAGCTAAAGTATGCTCTTAACTATCGCGAAGTCATTGCCATTCTGATGCAGAGGCATGTGATGGTTGATGGAAAGGTCAGGACCGACAAGACCTATCCAGCAGGCTTCATGGGTATGCATATCTCTCAACCTTCTCCTATCATAGAAATGTACTAAAGGAATTCTTTTGAGAGTTGACTAGAGTAATCCAAGTTTTATCGTTCATTTTGTATATTATCTGCAGATGTTGTGTCGATCCCTAAAACGAATGAGAACTTCAGGCTGTTGTATGACACGAAAGGCCGTTTCCGGCTTCACTCCATCAAGGATGAAGAGGCTAAGGTCAGTTCATGTATCACCTTTTTTTCTGTTTTTCTTAATATTTTCTGCGGTAAGAATTATACCAAAACCCTTTGATATCCACTTCAGATAGGTTTTTGGTTATGCAAGCCTGATAAAGAATCGATTACTTAGCCTTTGAAAGCAAATTGGTTCTGCAGATTAAATTTTCCAGTCATTTAAAAAATTAAAGAAGGCTATACTATATTGGTTCTCTGGAGCAATTGTTCTTTATTTATTTATTTTTATTGTAATAGATTGTGGGTCCAGGCTGTAATTGAACTGTTTCATAAATCTTTTACCCATTTATGCTACTTACCTTTTCATAACATCAGATGGTTCAATTTTGAATTAATGACTTTCCAGCTTTCCTTTACATATGATTATTCTCAAAACATTCCTCAAATAGTATTACATTTTCCTAAAGGCCTTTGTCCTTCTGCTCACAAGTTGCTAATTACACATTTATTTGATTGGATTTGGATGAAATAGAATTGAATTTTAAAAGGAGTGGTCGGTACAAAGATATGAAAGTAGATGCAGGAATGTTTCTGAGCGGCAAGAAAAAGTATGAGAAACAACTCAAACTAGTTGGAATAAAATAGACTATGAGGAATCCTGGTAGGATAAATAACATGGTGTCTGTGTCTCTGTGGTTCCATTATTTTCTCAGCATTATTTAATCTTCTTGTTTTACGATTCATCGTTTTAGTGTGCGTTAGATTTTTATAAAGAATAATCCTATAGTAAATCATTAGAGATAGAAAGGGTTATTGTTCCTCTACAAATCAAGGCCAAACTGAAACCAAAGTTTCAATTACAATGTTCCAATGTCCAATATTTCAGAAGATACTAAAGCTGAAACTAGTCGGTCATTGGCCTTGAAATAGTTACCCACATCATAACTGAATTAAACCCATCACAGTCAAATCCAAAAAGAAGGATATTTTTCACCTGGTGCTGTTTTCAGTAACCCGTTGCTGCTTTTTAGCATGTCAAAATGGGATAAAGAGCCCTTATACTATCAAAAAATTTAAATATAGTATTACACTATAGAATAGTGGAAGATATGAAATTACCTTCTTCAACCTTGTATCGATCACATATTTATTGACTTTCTAATAATGCTTCGATCTATTTTTACCATTGCATAGGAAAATTTACAAGACTCGTTAACATCTTATTTATCTTAAGATTTTTTCCAATAATTTCTATATATTCATTTTTCAACCATTATATATTATTTAAAACAGCGTTGGCGCATTTGTTACACTGCTCAATCCTAAGCTTGGTTTTCGCACATTTCTACTCTTCTCGTCTCTTTGCGCTTTCCATAATATTGTTCCTAAGGAAGCACCCTTCATTTTCATTTTCAGTTCAAGCTCTGCAAGGTCCGATCTGTCCAATTCGGTCAGAAGGGCATTCCCTACCTCAACACCTATGATGGCCGCACCATCCGCTACCCAGATCCCCTCATCCGAGCCCATGACACCATCAAGCTCGACTTAGAAACTAACAAGATCGTCGACTTCATCAAATTCGATGTCGGCAACGTCGTGATGGTAACTGGTGGCCGAAACACCGGCCGAGTAGGAGTCATCAAGAACAGAGAGAAGCATAAGGGGACTTTCGAGACAATTCACGTGCAAGACGCTACCGGGCATGAGTTTGCCACTAGGCTTGGCAATGTGTTTACTATCGGGAAGGGGACAAAGCCATGGGTGAGTTTGCCCAAGGGGAAGGGCATTAAGCTCAGCATTATTGAGGAGGCGAGGAAACGAGCTGCTGCGGCTGCAGCTGCGGCTAAAGCTGCTGCTTGATTATTAATGGTTTGTTTATTCATGGTAGCGGCTGCTTTATGGTAATGTCATCTTGAAACTCGACTTGAAATTTTGCTTGAGAATTTAGTGAGCAAGACTTGTTAGCTAAAGTTGGTTTAAGTTTTTGCGAGACATGCTATATTTATTTTTCAATGGGTCTATGTGAATTCATCCTTCAGTGAGTTTATGTGAATTTAGCTTTCAATGGGTTTATGTGGTTTCCTGAATTTAAGTTGTTTCTAATTTTGGATGGCATTGATATTGCTTGATGAGGCTCAGCTTTGTAGGATATTTATTAATAGTTGCATCAGGTGAGTTGTTTTGTATGCTGTTTGCCTCATTATTTGATTTACTGTTTTATGTGTAGTATTTTTAATGGTTGATTGTTGTTCAATTAACAAAATGCACATAAGAAATATATGATAATATCGAAATGTTATTATTGAATCATGGTCCCTCAGCCTTCCATTCGTTAGCCCTTTCATTTCGCAACGACAGCGCTATCATGGCTGGAGGTGAGGCAGGGTTACTTATATTTGCTCGTTTTTGTGTCCGATGCGTTTGAAAACTCCATCAACTGGACAACTCCATTTGACACAGTTTTCGACAATCTTGGACGATGTCGGTGCAAATTGGATGTGTATGGCACTTCTATATAGCATAAGGGGCTTGAAATATTAGAGGGGCTTGAAATATTGGATGTGTATGGCAATTCTATATAGCATAAGGAGCTTGAAATATTAGAGTGTAGAATACTTCTATATAGCATAAGGGGCTTGAAATATTAGAGGGGCTTGAAATATTGGATGTGTATGGCAATTCTATATAGCATAAGGGGCTTGAAATATTAGAGTGTAGAATACGTACGTGAATAATTTAGATACCTTCGAGAACTAAAGATTGTTAAATGTTTTAATTTTCTCTTATGACAAAGTTGAGTTGGAAGAAGTAAAGGTGGAAACTGATGCATATGATTAATTAAGTCCGTCTATGAAAGCTGCCTTCAAAAAACAGGGTTAATATTTTATTAGTTTTAACTCTTGTGAAATGTATGGTCGTGTTTTCTATTTTTTGTTTTATTTATGTATGTGTGTGTGTTAAAAAAAACTTATGATTATAGATGAAGTTATTATCTTGATTATATTTTTATTATACTTATAAAGTTATATTAATACATGTTTCTTCTTGTAGTTTTGTGTATTTTGCGTAATATATATAACTAAATATGTAGATAAATAATATTGTTGGATGCCATGGCCTCCTTATAAATTTATCATGTTCCATGTCCATGCTCGCCTCCTTGGCCCATAGCCTAGTGCCAAATTCTATGGTAGCCGAGTAAAGGGTATGGGTTCATATCCTGCTTGTGTTAGGTTTAGGTCTGTTCGGAATGAGGGGAAAAACCCATCTAACAGCCTTTAAAATTGGGACAAATTTTTTGAACCCAACACTGTAAACAGGTGCAAATATATTAGAACATCCACATCAAATTAAGCGTGTGCAATTCTTGAATCCGCCTAAATTGGATTTTTGTTACAAAGAAATCACTGATTATGTTTATTGTAGAGAGAGGCTCTGATTTTTTTTTATTTATAGGAAAATTGATTTATCTTCGATTGAATAAATGAATAAAGGATACCGAAATCATATAAAAAGAGAATTTTACTATTATTATTATTATTATTTTGGCATTGATCTGTACGGCCTAACCTTTGCATAAAACATGCAACACATCGACACATACATCTCACACAAGCATACACATGCATCTAGGGGCTTTATGAATTTACCCCGAAAGAATAAAGAATAATTTGTGATCACTTTCTTCTCTTATGTCTCCGGAGTCATGAGGTGTGAATCTCGCACATTTCCCAAGTCAGTAAGTGTCCATAGACCAACTGAGCCGTAGCTAATTTGCTTTGGAAAAAACAAAAAGGTCTCTTGCTTCCAAATGAAGAATTTTTTTCATATCGATCTCTACAACTCAAAAGGTCCCAACGAATCTTTTTCCAAGTCATTCCTTTTGTTTTTTCCTTGGAAATGTCTCTCTCCTCATCATTGCTTCCAAAATATAACACATCAGCTCCCTTGCTTTACACCTCATCTGATCACTACCACCAATATTATTTGCTCCACAAATTGTTTTCAACGTACCAGAAGTCTCTAAAAATCAAATCTATTAGTTCAATCACCTTCATAGTTTTATAATTGATTGGAGTTGGAGTTGCAACAACAATTTTGAATTTGTATTTTCCATGTTTAATTAGCAACATGCTAAGCGAACATCATCGTAAATAAAGATGTTAACTTTTACAGTAAATTCTTCCATCTAATCTGATCGCAATATATCTACTACGGTGGATAAATTTATAGACTTTACGTCTGGTTAGCAACATGGTAAAAATAAAACAGCCTATATACAATTTGAACCAACCGGATATATATAAATTTGTGGAAAATATATCATGTGTGGCGGAGATTAATTTTATGAACTCCCGTTTCAATTGAATTGCAACTACCAAGAAGGATCCATTTCTTGTTAATATTACAGTACTAGTCTCAGATCATAGTACCGGTGTTAGTACCAATTGTAGTACAATAATTTTCCATATCATATTTTCTTTTAATGCAAGCGATAGAGGGCTTAAAGCTAAGAAAAAGCTAGAATAAGATCATGATTAAGATTAATAAAAAAGAATACCTACCCTTGACTTTGTGTTTAAGAGAGAGGGGGATGCCTTTTATATTTGATGACCTTCAAGACTTTGGACTCTATAAAGCAGGAATTGTTATGATGAAGCAGTGTGAATATTTGTTATCCAACACCTGCTCTAATGTTTCATACTAGCCTCATCCTCGTTCGCAGCTATATATACGTAGCTCAAACAGTAACAACACTTCTGTTACGCTATGAAATGTACTTCAATTGAATCTATTCAAATACAGCACGCGCCATACAATTTTTTGACTGAAAACGCATGGAAACATGTCATTACACTATGGCTCGTAGCGACAACGCTTTAAATTGTTTGAAACTAGCTAGCAGAAATAACAAACTATAAAATATATTTATAGAATGAGATCTAAGATGTTTCTTTTCCGATATCGAGCTTTTCCCCCCTCTATATTGTAGCTTTTCTTAAGAGGCTCCTCTCCTTTTTCGTAATTCTATTCTCTCTTGTTGAACTCAAAGGCTTGTATCTTCGAAAATATGGCCGGTTGTCTGCATTTTATCAAATGAACATATTTTCTCTCTCCCTCAACAACTTATCCAGACAGCCCATTTTTTCTAGATACACATAGATGAATGGTGTACCTCAGCATCTTCATATTTGCGACATATAAGAGAATCAAGTCCCTTTCTTTCTTGGCATGATTACATGTTTAGAGTTTATCCATCTTTTCATTTAAGAGATCGAACCTTTCATATACAACAAATATCAAAAGCAATATAGAATCCATTAATCATTGTCTTTTAAATATAAATATGGGTCCAACAATACCGACTTTGATACCTCAAGTTATTTGCATATGATCATAACATTAATTTATTTCAAGATATGTCACACAAATAAGGCTTCTAGCTAGTGATATGTGGCATGTGTCTTCTTGCATCCAAGGGAATAAATACATTAATCTAAGATAAAAGAAAAATAAAAATAAAAAATTGCAGCATGAAGAAAGCACACCATGCTCCGCCCTCTCAAAGATAACAAATTGGGAGGCCCTACAAACACATAAGCAAAAGCATAATGAATAGGAAGATGCTCGCTACCTTAGTTTGCATTCATGATATATAACTGTCATTGACAATATGTTAGTAATATGGAATACATAGTCTAATTGGACGGTTATTACCCGTCTAATTAGGTCTATTTCAACGGGACTTTTTAAATTGCAACGGAAGACCCACGTCGCGTTTAATTTCGTCGATGCAGATCTAATTCAACGGGTCCTACGGGTCGAATTAGACTTTTTTAATTCGACACGAGCTACCCGTCGAATTAGAGTTTATTTCGACGAGAAACATCCATCGTAGACTCGATTTTATACATATAGAATATTATTAAATAATATAATAATAATTTTTAAAATCTAATTTGACGAGTATTTCCTGTCGAATTAGACTTTATTTCGACGAGAAATACCCGTTGAATTAGGTGTCAACGAATAAATAAATAAATTGCAAAACAGAGAATATGGAATTCCAATCAATTCCATTTTAAATTCCAATCCAAATCCAAAAACACATTCCGATATCAATTCCAATCCAAATCCCAATACGTTCCAATATCAATTCCAATCCAATCTAATTCTAAAATCATTTGACAATCGAATCAAACAGCCAATACAAACACATAGATTCATATTTATCGATATAAATATAGATAAAAGTTAGAAATAAAATCAAAATTAATAACTCAAATATATATATATAGAGAGAGAGAGAAAGAGAGAGAGAGATAGAGAGATATGAAAATTAGAAGTTTAGATAATACTAAACTACGAAGAGATCGATCACGGGGGGAGAGAAAGTCGATCACGGGGAAGGAGGCGTGTCATTTTCATCTTCATCTGGGAGGTAAAGCCCCTACGATCAAAAAGTTTAAAATACATAATTTAGTACATATGATATTTATATATTATTAAGTTAGGGTTATCAAACTTACCGGAGGTACTGTGTCCCCTCGTTGTGCATACATATAGATAAGACGAAGTTTCTGGCATGTGCTAAAACCACTAAATGAATCGCCAGCGGGAGCGGAGGCCGATCGGTGTGAAGAACCGCTGATATCCGGCGTCCGATCAACCTGAGATCCACCATACGTTGGGATCCTGATCGTACACGACATCTCCGATTCCATATCGTGTACTCGACGATACGCAGGAAGTGGATGCGCAATCGGCCTATAAGGATTGTTATACTGGATGTGAGAGATTTTGGCAGACACACATTGGACTCTCCCTTGAGTATCCGGTCGATACGTAGTGAAAGCCCTATCTGCAGCGAACAGTCTCTGTCCGTCATCAACCGGATGTCCTTACTCCATCTCTATCCCCATCATCAACCGGATGTCCTTACTCCGTCTCTATCTTCTCAATCAACCGGTCTCTCTCAGCCGCCATCAACTCCGGGTTGAAGAAGAAATATACTACCGTCGTTCTAATAGCTACAAAATTATTATTCTGAAATAATTAATAAACACGACATTATAAAGTCTTACATATTGCTCCATAGCCGCAACCGATGCAGGCTTGCCATCATCCTGTACAAATCTGGCCTTAAAGATTGCGATCCGATCAACAGGGATTCCATCATGTCCTTCTTACTGCATATTACATTTAGAAAATTAACACATAAATTTCTAAGACATATTTTGAATATAATATAAAATATTGATTATTGAAACTTACGTATTCGACGTAAAACTATTGGAAACTCTTGTTCCCTCCCCTGTAAATATCCTGCAACTCAGCGCGAGATATTTTGCTTTGTGCGCTTCTCTCCTGCAGTTACATCAAATATTGTTTTTTGAGTTACTACAAAAGAATAAAAAGGTATCATCAAAAGACTTACCCTAAACTCATCACTCATGTAATCCCCGACCATGGCACGCCAGTAGTCGTTGGACTAGGCTTCATCGCATACATCTCCTCCGGTGTTTTGGCAGATTTAAGTTTTTTGAAGACCTTATTCTTATGGCCTCTCCAGTTTTTCATCATATGCTTAAACAGCTTGTCGTGAACTTCTCGTTCATCGACAACCGTGTTGGGACCTTATTTTCCATTCCACAGGAAGTCAAACCGAATCTGTAAAATAGGATAATTCATCATCGTATGGGTAGACGTATTTAAATAAATCAAAATAAAGTTCAGTATTGAATAATATTAACAAATCTCACCATAACCTTCCATACAACAATGTTTTTCTTCTGCGTCAACTCTGGGTTTTCCCACTCAAGGGCCATCCACTCGCCATCGTCGTACTCGATCACATGAGATATATGTTCCTCGCTGTTCATTATAAACGACATCATTTTCTTCGCATCATTACAGCTCCTATGAACAAGGTCACCTGAATATAAAACATATGCAATCGGCTTGTCAGGGGCATTTGGCATCCTCTTCTAGATCTCAGTAGCCTGTGTGGGTCCTCTCACACCCTGTGTCCGCGGCTTGGAAGGAAGTCCCTCATCCCCTGTATCCCAATCGGTTCTATCATCACCTGATATGTCTAAAACAACTTCTCAGGAGCAACAAATATGTAAGTTTCACATTACTTAAATTAGTTCAAATAACAGAGCAATAATACTAAAAAGAATATCATAAATATGCAATAAATTGTAACTTTCACATTACTTAAGTTAGGACAACTAACAGAGCAATAACAGTGAAAAGAATATTATACAGAAACAATAAAATATAAATTCTACAGTCTGCAAGCTAAAACAAATAATATTGAAGTCACAGGAGGTAAATTTCACATTACTTAAGTCAGGATAATTAACAGAGCAATAATACTAAAATGAATATCATACAAGAGCGAGTTAAATATCAAGATGTCGAGGGTAACGACTGTCGAGAGTAAGGTTTCTATCCCATTAAGAATATATAACACATACACACTCTACACTTGTATTTTCATTCGCTTCGAGAAAATTTCGGTACCACTTCCCCGCTGTTCTCCGAGTGCACTGTAATAGAAGAGATAAACATCTCAATACTATCAGTATTGAAATGATCATCTCAGCTATATTTGTATACGGAGAAGAAAGGTACTGACGAAACTCATCTCGAAACGAATGAAAGCATAAGTATGCAGAGAAGTATATACGTTATATATTCTTAACTTGTCCAAAATGGGACAAATCTATCAGTTATAGTGCGGCTAGTTTTCTCGTCGCATAAACAACGAGGTGGTTGTCAACGAAGAACGGTTAACATTCGAGATTTATAACACATCCGTAGTTTTATGTCACGAAGATAACCGTACGCATATAACTGATAGACGAGTTCTAAGGCGCGATATTTTATCAATGTGAGATACTCAATGACGATATGTATTGGTTTATTTTTTGTTATCATCGAGTATCATGCACTTAATTAGATTAGTTTTGATAGTTATCATTTCAATATCGTCGTTTTAATTAATATTTAATTGGTGAATTAATCTAGATTTAGTATATAGTTAAGAATTAAAGGGTGTAGACGGTGCACTAGATATTGGCGTATATCGAGATTTCTACATAAATTTTCTAATTACTTTTTCTTAACATTTATATACAAATCTTCTAATATAAAGAAATTAACTAAAATTACACAACAAATAAATTTTGAAAATTGAATTTAATAAAATTAATTCACCTAATTCGTCTCTGATTTCACGTTGAAGTGGATCCGACGAACGATATCGGCGGAGGAGGGAAGCTCGGATGTAGTGGTCGAAAGAAGGAGTGCTTGGTGAAAGAGGAGGAAAAGAAGGGAATGCTCGGTGAAGAGATGCATGGGGGAGGGGCGATCGGCTTGGGCTCGAGAATGACGAGGAGGAAAAGAGATCGATGGTGATGATGATGATGAGGAGCCAAGAAGGTCGACTGGGCAGCGGCGGGACGGTGGGGATCGAATTAGGGGAACGGTGAGGAGGCGGCAGCGACGACGACGACAAAGAGGCAGCGGCGGACTAGACGACAGCGACGGCGACGATGAAGAGGTGGCGGCGGCGGAGGCAACGACGACGACGATGAAGAGGTGGCGGCGGCGGAGGCAACGACGACGATTTTTTCTGAGGCGATGGCAAGGTAGGGAAATTGTGGATTTTTTTTCGAGCGGCGGAGTAATTTTGGGATGGGGGAAGGGTTTGGATTTTGGTCAACAGCTATTTCAATGGAAGACTCTGTTGAAACAGGTGTTGACCAAAATCAACAAATTTTCCAAAATGGACAATGTAACGACTCTAATTTTACTGTACGAAATTTTTTAAAGTTAATGTACAGAATGGAGTTCGCAAGCCTGATTATACTTTAAATATTGTTTTTACTTAAGAACATCAAGAAAGCACTTGTAGTTTATTGGTAAAGCCTTACACTACTGTGACATAGCTCATGTGTTCGAATCCCATCAGCTACATATTATTTTTCTGAATTTTTCTTTTAAACTTTTTGGAATCCCAAAAGTTTACACGTGCTCTGCACATAAAATGAAAAATCACAGAAAAACAAACATGTGGAAAATTATATGTTAACTGCGAGTGAGACACGTGTCAAGAATCTAATGGGCTCTTTCCTCTAGATGGTCGGCGAGTTGCGCCATAGGGCCGGCACCGCCGGACCTCCCGTAGGAGATGGTTCCCGTTCTTTGCACAAATGATCCTTGGCCTACCCCCACTATCCCTGTTTTATTTATTTTCCCTGAAAATTAACAGAGAATTAAACTGAAGATTTAAATCCAATTTTTAAAACATTTTTAATTCTTTCTTCAATTCCTAAATCCTAATTTTCTCCAATAAATATAACCCTATACCCTAGCCCACTTCATTCTAAAATTTATTGCCAAAATTCTCAAGTCCAAAAAGAGTACAGGTGGAGTTAGCCCTAGGTCAATTTCCGGCGAGAATTCAAGACGTTTCCGGTGACTCCGCGACCACATGAAGATTACCATTCTCTTCCTCCACCTCCCCTTTATCTTTTTAACTTGTAAGTCCCATCTTCCCTCTTCTCTTTCTGCCATAAAAATTTTTCTTTTCAAAACTTGTCGATAAGTGGAGTTATACCGACATTCGATTCTATAATCTTTAAAATAATAATTTTCTTAAGAATCACTCATCCATATCACTATACCTTACTCATTAATCACGAAACAAATAATTAGAACAATTCTCGTCTTAAAATACCATGTTATGTAACTTTAAATTGCGTTTTTTGTTTAAATACCACAAACTTTAATATGACGTCTTTTAATTATTTTTGCTTAGCATACTTTTAGAAAACTTCACGAAGTATTGACCTACCTCTCACATACACACATCTTGACATAGCATGATTCTCTTGAACAATATTTTTTTGGCAAAATACAACTTTTTATCAAAATACCTTAAACTATTAAAAACCGGATTTCTTTAAATTGTGTTACTTAATTTTTTGCAATTATATCTCTACAACCCATTTTGGGGAACCCGTTATTGGATGGTGCGGATTATCATACATCCTCAGGACTAGTAGAGCGAGATGCAAACCTCCCCACAGAGCATACGATCTCGATAGAATTTTAATACAATTTTAAAGAAAAACGAGGATTTCTATTTACTAATAAAAATTTATTTTTAATAATTATATAAATATTATCAAACCACATATTTTTAAGATATTATTAAATTCCATATTTTTCTAAACAAAATAAAAGAATTACAAATTTCATGAAAATACCATCAAGTATCAATACAAGTCAAAGTTACATTAAAATATCTTGAACTATTCAAGCTATGAATATTTTCACAAATATACCTCATTCTCTAAAATTCACCTTCATGACAATTCTAAATAACATAAATAAATACTTAAGGTTTATTTTTAAAGTATACTAAAAATATTTTTTATAAACCCCCTCAAGTTATATTAAATTACAATAAGAACTCTAGTAAATATAGATTTAAGCGGGACCAATTCTCTTGAGCCTCAGGGAGCCGAAAAAAGTGGGTGCTTGCCTATTTAGGCAGAAAACTAAAACGGGGTTATCAATGGTAATTGTCTTGGAAAAAAACACAAATCCTGCCGTCCATATGCAGCAGTTACCGATAACACCAAAATCTAATTCATGATCCAAATCTGTGTAAGTGTCTGACTCAATCTGAGTCTCAGTCTAATCTGAATACAATCAAAACATAAATCCAATCATACCTCCAATGCAATATGAATCCAATATACTAAACATGAACACTTGAACTTGAACATGAATACCAGAACAATATCAACATGACTTGACTTGACCGAACCATGGTTATATCTTGAATTTGACTACATGACTACCGTTTACATTCTGAATCAGTTTACATGAACAACTTATACCATGATCTCAGCAAGTCTGATAACTACAACTCAATACAATATACATTACGGAGCTTTAACGGGGTAGATTGGTACGGAATGTGTTAAAAGTGGCACGATGATGGTCACTAAAAGATACCTACATGAACATCATGTGCCGTTGTCCCGTGGGTTTTGACGGGGCCTTGTACTTACATGTTACTTTAGTCCACGGAGCAAGTTAGACTCCTTTCGTATACACTGGTATATTCTGTACCAAACTACAAACAACTACGTTAGCACAATAAACACATATCTTATCTATTCTATTCTCTTTACCTATCTATTACATTTTATCTTTTAGGACTTACCAAGCGCTAGTTCGCTGACAGCATTCATATCTCTTCTTTCTTTGGAATGTTGTCAGGAGGACCCGACTCTCAGGAGATCGAGCCCAGTCAGGACGACTTGGAGCAGTTTACATAGGAGTCAGACTTTTAGGCCTTACTTGTACTATTTTTCTTTTCAGTTCATATGCTATTTTCCATCATTGTACTTTACTTTTCAGTTGTATGTAAAGAATGATTATCAATAAAAAGTTGTTGTTTTATTGAATCTCTTGTTATTTTTGTGTTATTCATTTATATTGCTTATTTACGCTTAATATGTTTATCTGAGTAAATACGTCGCGGCCCGCCACGTCTTCTTCCCCGTACACTGGAAAGCGGGGCGTGACAAACAACCTAATTCGACGGGAGTCCAGCGTCGAATTTGGGCTCTCGTCGAAAAAGGCCTCAGTTTCTTGCAGGGATACCTCAATATGAAAAGGAATCTTTTCTAATAATTCATGTGCTTTAGAAGTAGGTAATTAATAATAAAAAAAAGTAGAAGTAATTGATCTTTAAAGTTATTTAGGGTCATAATTGTTTCAATGGATGCCAAAGTTAGTATAGTGCCTCCAACAATTTAGCTTTAGACTCATAGTTTTGGACAAGCTATACCTATCATCTAGTTCTGATATCACAAACAGAAATGCCTTGCTTGTCAAGCTGTTGAGTTTTTTTTATTCCTTTTGATTCCCCATCATTTTTACCATAGGGTGTATATTATTTTCAATGGCGTCCCCATCTTCCTATGTACCCAATAAAGAAGCTGATGGGGAATCAAAAACCGATCAGCATCGTAGAAAAAGCAGTGCTCTCACAAGATACACATACTTAACATAGCCAACATTGCTAGCATAAGAGCCTTATTTTTGGCAAAGGAATATGCACACAAATGAAACTACCCTGCATGAGAAGAAACTAACCTTTCAAAATGAAATTGTTCTTCCAAAGAGAAAATTAGGAAAGCATCATGCATTGGCACCTCGCACCTTCAACGATTATAACCATAAATTACCACATATAAGAAAGAAACTAACTTTTCAAACATAATAAAAATGTTGCTCCAAAGAAAGAATCAATACTTCCAAAGTACATCCAGAAATTAAGAAGTTCAAAATTATCTCATTCAAATCACCAAGCATCTTCACTTTGCCATAGTCCATCAAAACTCACCACTCTATAAATTACTCTGCCCAAAATTGAAGAAAAAAAGAAGTAAACATCAACGTCACATAACACTACAAGCATTAGGATTCTCATCATTGAACATATCATAGCTACTCTGCGATTGCGAAGACGAAGCCGCTTCTGATCCCATCGGTCCGTAGTAGCTCGGATGCGGATAGTTTCCATGAGAGTAATTCGAATAATACTCCGATGGTGTTTGATGATTCGAATACATACTACTCTGAGGCATCGGGTAACTCATCGGTGCATAATATGAATAACTCGTCGGATGAGGAGCCATGTTGTAATTAGATGCATACACAGGCTGCTGATACATCTGATATTGGTGCATAGGCTGAAAATTCGTATCGTGCTCTTCAATGCCTTTAGCCTTTGCTTCTTTCTTGCTCTTTCTCTCGCCATCACCACCACTTTTGGTGCTTGAATCGGCCTGTTTAGTATCGGTTTCGGAGTTGAATAGCTCTTTTTTGCTAGCATTTTCGGAAACCTCTGCATCTGGCTTGCTCGACTTCGTATCGGTTTCGTCCGGTACTTTTTCCTCCATGGATTTTTCGGCTGGTTTTGTGTCGGTTTCTTTGTGTTCTTTCTCTTTCTCTTTGTTGCCCTTTTCTTCAGTTTTGGAATTAGGGTCAGGGTTTTTGGGTTTGTTCTCAATTGGCCATAGCTCTGCGTGTTTACTCGTTTTTTTAAACTTTTTGATCAGGGTTTCAGCTTCGACGTCCCCGATTACAGTCACTTTGTTCTGCTGTGAATCGATTTCAACCGTTTGAACCCCTGAATCAAAATCAAATTTTGAAAACAGCCCATTAGAATTTTGCACATGAAAGCTCTAAAAGCAACAAAAAGTTTCAATTTTGACGATAATTCTCCAAACATTTGTAGATAAAACTAGAACAAGCAGCAAAAAGATTCAATTTTGATAACCCATATAAAATTCCAATCCAAAACATCTATAAACAGCAAAAAGATATAACTTTGAGTTAGTATTTTTTATTTTTTTGGTGATTACCTTTAATTTTCTGAAGGATTTTCTTCACTTTCTGCTTGCAGCCTTCACAATGGATAGAAACTTTCAACACCCATGTCTGAAACAAAAATAAGCACAACATAAATTAGTATTTAAAAAAGGAAAAAAAGAAAAACTCAAAATCCCAAATCAAAAACTAAGGATAAAAACAGAGCAAATATGAAAACTTTCAGCAATACCTTGAACTGCAGAGGATTTGAGCCTCCTACTTCTTCTTCTTTGGATGCCATGCAAGGGACAGAGTTAAAAAATTCGGAGGAAGAGAATATTTTTCAACTAGCAAGAGAGCTGAACAAAGTTGTCCCTCTTGTTTTTATAGTTTAATTAGGGTCAATCTTGGACCAATTAGGCTTGTTTAATGAAATAGAAAGGGCATAGATATTAGGAAATTAATAATCGACTTTCCTAATTTATGTATTTGATTCAATAAATTTAAGCAGAAAATAGAATTTACTTTCCTTTTATAGCTTCCACCTTCTAAATACCGACTAAATTATCATATACATGCCGATTAAATTTATTAATGTTTTTCTAATGCCAGATATATTTTTATATACTTTTTAATTGAAAGCTGCCCCTAAGATATTTTGTTGGATTGATATTTTGTAATGGATTCGGAGCGGATGCAATTATTTCCCCACCGCTATTACGAACGATTAGATTAAATGGTGAGTGTGTTGATAACACAGAAGACCATGATTACGTGTCTTCTTATTTATGATGTGTGACCAGGATCTAATAATAGCAGGAAAAATAGTGAATAATGCAACTAACACAGAAGACTCTGATTACATGTATTCTTATTTATGATGTGTGACCGGATCTAATAACAGCAGGAAAAATAGTGAATAATGCAACACGTTCCCGTCATTTCATAATGGGTGGGCAATGGGATGCACTTATGATCTATTGGTGGGATTTGTTCGTCAGGTCTCATCATTAATTATCATAATCATATCTTTGTAAGTATGTTTATGTACCGAACTTCAAATGATGATGATGATTGGTACAAGGGAAATGATCTTTGGTGCTGAAGTAGTTTTTTTTTATATATGTTCCTCTTGTTTTCCAATTTGTTATAGATTATGAAATAAGGTATATTATGAATTGATGGTTAAAGTTTTACAGTTAGCTTTTAATCTCATGCCAAGAAAAAACTAGAAACATGCAACTTTATATGCACATGGTTTGAAAAATGCTACTATTAATAGGGCATATCTTAAATCTCATTGCTTTGAACAAACACGTTTCTATCCGTTTTAAAGGATAAATTTCAACTTGCTATAATGAAATATAATCAGTTTTCCCAAATGATACCATGAACTTTTAAAATGATGAACCGATATCATGAACTTTCGAAGTATCAAAATACCCCTCAATATTACAAAATAACCAAAATACCCCTCAATATTTTTTGCAAATAGTGTTTTTATTGTATGAGAAGGGTATTTTAGTCATTTTGTAATTTTCCGTTATCAAACATGCCGTCGCCTACTTTGATCTATTTAACAGGTTTATAGCATGCGATACCTTTCATATGCACCTTTAATGCTGCATAGTAGTTTTTGAATTATCCATGAAAATTTATTGAATGATCGGACGAGTGTGTCAAATAAAAACGTTTGAGAGTTTACATCCCTTCAAGATCATATTGGAGCACCGAATCTACTGAATAAATAGATTAGCCGATCAATAACAATAACTTATTTATGAATGGAATCGTTACTGCCAAGCGTAGATTGATCCGATTAAATAATCGGGTCGGCTTTGTCAAGCACAATTGGATCGGATCAGAAAGAATCCGATCTAAAATTGATTCAAAACCCGACCCAATTGCCACCCTTGGTAGACCGTAGATTCATGCTTGCTTTCCATCAAACAAGGTTGATGGCACATCACGTGTATAAGATGGCTGATAAGGCTCATGAATGGGAATTCCCTATATTACGACAAGTAGCAGATGACGTGTCGTCCACGTAAGCCCACTAGACTCCTAGGGGCTGCAGAGGTAGAATCAGTATGGCGCCTTGGAGACTTTCCTCGAGGCCTCGTCTCCGGGCTTACACCCCCACCTCTCGCTTCCGAGCCATCCAGCAACCGAACTTACACCCCATTTGCTTGTCTCCGAGCTGTTGCAAGGGCTGAGCTTTCTCGGCCTCCCGGCTCGTCTCCGAGCCATCCAACAAGTTGAGCTTCCTCGGCTTTCCCGATCAATCGAGAGCGCGGAGCCCAAGCACCCCCGCAACGGCTCCGTATATCTTGCCAAAGTGAGATATCCGCCACCCCACGTTCTGCGTTCCACGCAGGCACGTTCCCCCATTAATGAGTGAACCCCGCCATCAACACGGGCGTAACAAGAGGGCGTAACGGACGGCGAGGATCTCGCACCGGCTCGCTCCATTCGACCACTATATAAACCCCTCTCTCAGACGACTCAGATAACGCGAACTCATTCTGACACGCCGCTACCCTCCTCTTATTCCACGGTACTAACTTAATCGTCAGAGGGTCCTACGGTGGTTTCCCACCCCGGAACTTCCCTTGCAGGTAGCTCGGTGTTAACAATATCCAACAACCCATTGAGATCCACACAACAATTCTCGTACCCAATCTCAACCGCTCGAGACCGCTCGCAGCCAGATCGACGGAGGACAACATCTGAGGGAGATTCCGACCTCCATCAGTTGGCGCCGTCTGTGGGAACTAAGCTAGAAGTTTCTCCACCCATAAAGTTGATCTTCCGCCCTCGATCCGATGGCGAGCGACAACTGCGACGATCCCAATGCGAGCCGTCCCACCCTCCATAACGAAGGCCGGAGCGGTTTTACTCCCCTCCTAACGTCATCAACGCCTTATCTGCTTGGATCGACAGACTCACAGCGATAGTGGATGCGCTCGTCCACGTTCAAGTGGCGGGCCCTACCTACCAGACCACAGTTCCCCCTCCCCAGGATGACGATGCCCGCTGGGGGACAGATAGGCATGCTCAGGCCCTCGATCTCACTCACGCTCATCTCAGCATCACCGAACGCCGGCATGCCGACTCCGGCAACCATGACCCGCATGCAGCGAATGATTCCATGACCTGCTGGGCGCCGGACAACTCCACACCCCGATCTTAGGGGAGACCAGGCCGTCGCTCTGATGCCCACCGCTCGCTCTCGCCCCATGAGAAGGTGTCAGTTAGTTTACCTGCTTCCAAGTACGATTGACGCCCCCACTCCCGTCGAGGCCGTGCAAACGGAGAACGTCGGGACTACTCAAGAAGGGCCTCGCCCGTGGATTTAAGAAATGTGATAGAGTGGAATCGAAGCCGCACCATCGCGCAGGCCCGGAGCGGGGATAGCCGCTGCTTCGACTGTGCTGAATCCTCAGGGTACCACCAACGGATCGAAGCCCTCGAATAGAAAATTGAAGGCATACGACGAGATGGCCATATGTCCGGCGAAGGGGCAAAGTACTCCTCCAATTCGCTCACAAGGCCCTTTACGAAACAGCTATTGGTCAAGCACGTCTCATTCAGGAACAAACCGTCTAAAGTGGCCCTCTTCGACGGGAAGTCCGACCCGAAGGACCGCTTGGATGCGTTTACGGCGGGCATGAGCTTCCAAGTCCGTCTGACGCAGCTCAATGCCGAGCTTTTACCACCACCCTAATCCGAGCTGGCCGGGACTGGTTCCGAGGGCTTGTGCTGTGCTCCATCTAGACCTTTGACGACCCGGCTACCCAATTCCTCGGTCATTTCGTCGGTAACCGATGACAGAAGAAAACAGTCGACTACCTGTTCACCGTCAAGAGCGGAGACAAGGAATCCTTCAAAGGGTATGTCACTCACTTCTACAATGCCCTCCTGGAGGTTCACAAGCACCGCGATGAAACAGTTATCACCGCGCTGAAGTCGGGTCTTAGGCACAAAGAGCGGTTCTGCTCTTTTGCATTGGTGCAACCTAAGACCATGGTCGAAGTGAAAGCATGGACCGAGCGAGAAATCCAACTCGAGTCAGAGGTGAACTCCAACCTGCCCAGAGGCGACCAAGTAGACCGGAAGAAGAGGGACAGGGAAGAGAAAAAGAAAGTCGATCGTCCGAAACCTTATTCCCCGAGGTTTCAGGAGTACACCGCTCTGAACATTTCCCAGACCGAATTGTTGGAGGAAGCTAAGGGCAAGGGGTTCTTTAAGCTCCCGCCAGCTATCCAAAGGGCGGGCAAGCGTCTCCGCGGCCCATACTGCGCCTATCACAGGTCGTAGGGTCGCCCGACTGAAAGCTGCAAACAGCTCCATAATTATATCGAGGAACTGATCCGCTCCGGTCACCTGGCGAAATACCTACGGGACAAGCGACAGACGGAACGAGAACAAAAAGACCAAACCCCTCCCAGGGAGTTAACAATCGGGAAAATCATGGTCGTTTCGGCAGATCCAGCTCTAGGAAGTATGGGAACCACCTCCTCCTTCCAGTCGAGAGCATAAGCAATCCACCCCACAAAAAGCGCAGGAAGGATGACCCGATCATCTTCACCGATGATGATCTTTACGGCATAACACTTCCTCACGATGACCCTCTTATGATAACAGCCCGAGTTCACCATTACGGGCTCCAGAGAATATTGGTCGACTCAGGAAGCTCGGCGGATATCCTGTTTTACGACTATTTCCAGCGTATGGGGTTAGGTTCATCCGATCTTCAGCCGACCTCCCACGTCCTCTCTGGGTTCACCAACCATTCCGTCCTGGCCGAGGGATCGGTCACCCTCCTCCTCAATATTGGGGAAGCAGGCAAGACGCAAACGTACTAGTGAACTTCCTCGTTGCCAAGGTCCCGTCGTCCTATAACATTCTCCTGGGACGCCCTACCTTAAACGCCCTCCGAGCTCGGATCTTGACTTATCACCTTGCGCTCAAATTCCTTTTGGACTAATGGGGGAATAGGCTGGACCTATGGGGACTAGCAAACGCTAGGATTTGCCTCGCCTCGGCGTTCCTCGCCGGAGAGCAGGGCGACGATTTTGAAGACACACATGATTTCTAAGGGTTTTTAGATACACGCGACGATCAAAAGGAAGTTCGAGGTGCCCCAGTGGAAGCGTTGACAGAAGTCCCCCTCATAGAGGGAGTCGACAGCCGGACAGTCCAGATCGGCTCTCTCTTGACAGGGGACACCCGCGAAGGCCTTATCCGGTTCCATCGAGATAACTCGGACGTATTCGCTTGGACGCCAGCGGTTATGCTCGGGATCAACCCTGAAGTGATCTCCCACAAGCTCGGGGTCGACCCAAATGCCCGACCTATCCGACAAAAGAAGAGAATCTTTGCGCCGGTTAAACAAAACGTGATAGAAGACGAAGTGGATCGATTGCTCGCCGCCAACTTCATCAGAAACCTGGACTACTTGGATTGGCTGGCGAACGTGGTCATGGTCAAGAAGGAAAACGAGAAATGGCGCATGTGCGTCGATTTCACGGACTTGAACAAGGCTTGCCCCAAAGATAACTATACACTTTCTCGGATAGACCGGCTAGTAGACAGCTCGGCTGGCCATAAATTACTGAGCATCATGGACGCTTTCTCCGGTTACAATCAGATCCGGATGGACCAAGCCGACGAAGAACTTACCGCCTTCACCACTGACCGAGGAGTCTACTGCTACAAAGTGATGCCCTTCAGACTCAAGAATGCCGGGGCTACGTATCAGCGGCTGGTCAACAAGCTGTTCAAGCTGCAGATTGGGAGAAACATAGAAGTCTACGTCGACGACATGCTCATAAAATTCGCCTCGACAGCCGGGCACAATAAAGACCTCGGCAAGACATTTGACGTGCTGCGCAAGTATAAGACGAAGATGAATCCAGCTAAATGCGCGTTCGGAGTCACCAGTGGGAAGTTCCTTGGGTTCATGGTTACCCACTGAGGAATCGAAGCGAACCCAGAAAAAATCAGCGCCATCCTCAACATGGTAACGCCCAAGAGCAATGTCGATATCATGCGACTCACGGGAAGGATGGGTGCCTTGAGTCGCTTTATGTCCAGATCCGGAGAGAAGTACCCCCTTTTTTCAGGGCCCTACGGAAAATTCCTAAGTTTGAATGGTCTGAGGAGTGCCAGAACGCTTTCGAACAACTCAAGGCGCACCTAGCGACCCTACCGCTAGTCACCCGACCGGTCGAGGGTGACAAGCTATTACTATATCTAGCTGTCTTCGACCAAGATGCAGGTTCAGTGCTCGTCAGAGAACTCGAAGGCATACAGAGACCGGTCTACTACGTGAGCCATGTTTTCAAGGACGCAGAAACAAGTACCCGGCCATAGAGAAAATAGTCCCGGTGCTTGTCGTCGCCTCCAGAAAACTTCGACACTATTTCCAGGCACACACGATCCTCGTCCTCACTGAGCGGCCTTTAGGGTCTATCCTCGCCTCCCCCGAATCTTTAGGTCGTCTGGAGAAATGGAGGTGGGAGTTGTCTCAATTTGACATCAAATACCGCCCCAGACAAGCCATCAAAGCACAGGTCTTAGCCGATTTTGTTGTCGAATGCACCATCCCCACTAAAGAAGGAACGACAGCGCGGGGCCCCGAACCACGACCCTCGGTCGAGGAGGTGCCCGGCCCTATCCCGGACTGGGTACTCTATATGGACGGATCCTCCACAGAGGAAGGGAGCGGGGCTGGCCTGATCATCCACGGCCCGGAGGAAGCGGAAATGGAATACTCTCTAAAGATCGGTTTTAAGGCGTCAAACAACGCCGCGGAATACGAGGTCTTGTTGACAGGGCTATGAATCGCCTACGGGGTAGGGATGAAGACCATCAGGGTACGCAGCGACTCCACACTAGTCGTCGGCCAAGTAACCGGGCGTTTCGAGACCCGGGAGCCACTTATGATAAAATACGTGGCCGAGGTAAAAAGGCTTCGGAAAAATTTCGATGAAGTCCAAGTAGAGCAGATTTCCAGAAACTTGAACACCCAGGCCGACGCCTTGAGTAAGCTCGCTTCTTCTTATTCGGCCAATCATAAAAAAAACATCCTCTTCAAAGTCTTACCACGACCCAGCGTGGAAGATGGAGAGGTAAAACTCCAAATCTACACAACTTAGGAAGAAGGCCAAGATTGGAGAAAACCTCTCGTGGAATTCCTGAAGGGCGGTGTACTTCCCGAAGACCGGGGAGAAGCACGCTGGCTTCGGGCAAAAGCACGCCATTTCATCTGGAGAAACGGAAACCTGTACAAGAAGTCATACACTCAGCCTCTACTCCGGTGCGTCGACCCCCACGAGGCAGACTACATTCTACGAGAGATACATGAAGGGGTCGGGGGAGCGCATCAAGGGGCCCTTACCCTGGTCCAGAAGACACTGCTCCAAAGATACTATTGGCCAAGAATACACCAGGATGTCGAGAAGCTGGTCAGAAGATACAAGAACTTCCAACTCTTCGGCATCATACCTCGTCTCCCCGCCATCGAACTAACACCACTCAGTTCCCCTTGGCCGTTTGCGCAATGGGGGATGGATATGGTGGGCCAACTCCCCATCGGTACGGGCAGACACAGATACATCCTTGTCGCTGTGGACTACTTCACGAAGTGGATAGAGACCGTACCCATCAGGAAACCGGACGCCGCCTCTACGATAAAATTCCTGTAGAACAATATAATCTCCCGATTTGGAATCCCAAGGTGCATAGTTACCGATCATGGGACCAACTTCGAAAATGATAAAGTCAAAGAGTTTTAAAGAGTTTTGCAGTGACTACCACATATTGATGAAGTTTGTTGCGGTCGCATATCCACAATTCAATGGGTAGGCCGAAGTACCGAACTGAGGCATCATCCGCGACCTCAGAGCCGGCTTGGAAGGTAGGCAAGGCAGCTAGGTCGAGGAACTGCCAAAGGTGCTATGGGCATTGCGGACATCGAAAAAGACACCCACGGGAGAAATCCCATTTAGCCTCTGCTACGGTACTGAGGCAATGGTCCCCGAAAATTGGACTGCCCAGTTATCGGGTCGAACACTTTGACAATGAAGCTAACACCTTGGCACTCCGAAGCAACTTGGACATCTTGTTAGAAAAACGAGATCGAGCGCAAATCAGAGCAGCCGCCTATCGGTAGCAAACCGCTCGCTACTACAATGCCCGAGTTAAACATCAGGCCTTCAAGACAGGAGATCTGGTCTTACGAAGAAATGAGTTCGTAGACTAAGGGAGACTACATAAGTTCTCTCCGAAGTGGGACAGACCATTTCTCGTAACGGAAGCATTGCCCGGTGGAGCATACCGCTTACAGGACTCCGGGGGGCGTAATTTTCCTCGGCCATATAACGCGAGTAGCCATCAAGAAAGCAGTAGTACTCGTGTCTGGCCAATCGTTCAAGCATTTGGTCAATGAAAGATAGCGGAAAGTGGTCTTTCCGCGTTGCGGCGTTGAGTTTTCTGTAATCGATGCATACTCGCCACCCAGTTTGGGTGCGAGTAGGGATTAACTCGTTCGCCTCGTTGGTTATGACCGTGATGCCCGACTTCTTGGGGACAACATGAATGGGGCTAACCCACTGGCTATCAGAGATAGGGTAAATGATACCACTATCTAGACATTTTACGATCTCCTTCTTCACAGCCTCTTTCATGACTGGATTGAGACGTCTTTGTGGATCCCGGGCTGGTTTGGCATCATCCATCAGATGAATGTGATGCTCAACGATCAGGGGACTAATCCCCTTAATGTCCGCCATAGACCAGCCAAAAGCTTGCCTGTTGCTGTGCAAGACCGCGAGAAGGGCTTTCTCTTGCTCGGGAGCTAGAGAAACCGAGATGATGACAGGAAGGATCTTGTTCTCAACTAAGTAAGCGTACTTAAGGTGAGACGGCAAAGGCTTGAGTTCGAGCGTTGGAGGTGAAATGATGGAAGGCAAGATTGGTGAAACGGTCTCGAACTCAAAAGATTCCAGCAAAGGTTCAAAACGAGTGTAAGCGACCGAGTCGGATGGTTCAGGTAACTCATCCTGAAATTCGAAGGATTCAAACTCGGGTTGCGAGCGGCTAAGATCTTTCAAAAATGTGAAACACTCGTAGTCGTTGTCGGGCGCAGAAACAGCAGCAGGTTCGAGAAGGAACGCACTAGTGGCGTCAAGATTATCGTGATCAAACAGAAACTCCTCGAATTCACACTCTTCTGGGGTGATCTCCTGGATCGAGCAGACGTCCAATATATGAGCATTAGGTTCGGAGGACTGATTCCCCAACCGAAAAATGTTGAGTTCAATTGTCATGTTTCCAAAAGAGAGGTTCATCGAACCATTGCGACAATTGATCACAGCATTTGAGGTTGCAAGGAATGGGCGACCGAGTATCACCGGAATTTGATTCCGGAGGTTAGTTACAGGCTGTGTGTCTAATACAATGAAGTCAACGGGGAATATGAAGTCCCCGACTTTGATTAACACATCCTCTAGCTGGGTGATCGATCGGTCGGCCATTTGGAGAGTACAGTGTGTGGGTTTCAGCTCTCCTACGCCTAATTGCTCGTATACTGAGTACGGAAGCAGGTTAACACTGGCACCAAGATCTAATAGTGCGCGGTTGATATTCTTATCCCCAATGGTAATGGAAATCGTAGGGCAGCCAGGGTCCTTCCGTTTTTGTGGTAAAGATTGGGTAAGAGCATCACTCACAGCACTAGCCAAGAAAACTTTCTTGGGTACCTGAGACTTCCTCTTTTTCGTGCACAAGTCCTTTAAGATTTTTGCGTAGGACGGGACTTGTTGGACAGCATCTAAAAGAGGAATGTTAATGTTAACCTGCTTAAATAACTCCAGAATCTTCTCCATTTGAGGATTTTGTTTATTAGACCTCAACCGGTTTGGAAATTGGACGTTTTTAAAATTGGTTGAGTCTAATGCTTGTGGAGGAGATTGTGGAGCAGGAACGGATCCCAAAACAGGTGTTTTCGTGGAGTGAGAAGTGGGTCCGTTCAGAGCAGAAGAAGAGGAAGGAGAGCCTTGTGAAGAACGGAGAATAGGCTCAGAAGACGAAGAAGCAGGAGAAGAAGAAGAAGAAGAAGCGGCCGGGGTGTCATCGTTGATCCGTGTGCCAATGTTGTTTTGCAGCATCCTTCCCGATCTCAATGTGGTCACGGCACTCACATTATGATTCTGTTGTTCAAGAGCAACATGTACATTATGTGGGTGACCGGGATTTGGGAGTGGCTGGGACGGGAGTTTCCCCTTCTTTCGCTCGCTTAAGGCCGCATTCAGCTGTGCAATCTGGGCCTCGATGGTTTTGATGCTTTGCCCGTGAGCGGCAGTATGTTGCACTAAGGACTGAATGGAAGACTGGATGTTGGCGGTGGATTGTGTCGATTGTTTAACGAACGCCTCTAGACTTCGTTCGAGCGAGAAAACCTTATCGTTGTTTGACGGAACAAAGTTGTTTGGTGGAAAAGAATTGTTGGGTGCAAAGTTGTTCGTCTGATTTTGGAAAGGTTGGGGTTGGAAGGTTGCTGAAACTGCTGTTGAGTTTGTTGTTGCGCTTGTTGTTGTGGCGGAGGGGTCTTTTGGAAATTGTTGCCTTGGAATTGATTCTGATTCTGATTCCAGGCGAAATTGGGGTGGTTCCTCCAACCGGTATTGTAGGTGGAAGAGTATGGTTCATTCCTCGGTCTTTGCTGGAATGCAGCATTAACCTGATCCTGTCCTTGCGATAGTGGATTGTAAGGACACTCTTCGGTCAAGTGAGAAGGATCGGAACAACAAGCGCAGATGGTACGAAGGGAAAGAACAGGGGGAGGAGCAGGAGAAGAAAATTTGCTCTCTATGGCTTCAAGCTTTCTCGTTATTGCAGCCATTTCAGCTTTCATCGCAATAGAGACGTCAAGTTGGTGAATTCCTACCCTAGACTGACCAGTAGAAATGGAGGTAGAAGAAGAAGAAGTCGGTCTGGTGCTCTCCCATTGTAGCGTTTGCTCCGCAAGGTCGTCAAAGAATTGCCACGCTTCCTCGTCAGATTTCGATAGGAAGTGGCCCTGACAGATGGTTTCCAACAACTGCTTCGTTGCTGGGTTCAGGCCCTCGTATAAGGTTTGGCAAAGTTGCCATCTCTCGATACCATGGTGAGGACACTGAACAAGAAGGTCTTTGTACCGGTCAAAGCACTTCCAGAAGGGTTCAGAAGGAAGCTGAGAGAATTGGTTGATTTCATTGCGAATCCTTGCGGTTTTATGATTCGGATAAAATTTCTTTAGAAACGCTTTTATAAATTCGTCCCAACTGGTTATGGAGTGGGAAGCGGTGCTATACAGCCATTTTTCAGCAAGATCGCATAAAGTGAACGGAATGACCCGTAGACGTATAGCATCGTCCGACAGTTGGGTAGTTTTCATCATGGCACAAACGTTTTGAAATTTATTGATGAAAATATAGGCATCTTCAGATTCAAGCCCATGAAATCGTGGAAGCATGTTGATGAAGTGGGGCTTAATTTCAAAATTATCCCCATTGGCCGGTGGAAGAGAAAGGCAGGTGGGAAGTGCAGAACGGGTGGGATAGAAACGATCCTGGAGCGCGATTCGCTGCGGCGCTACAACAAGCGGTGGTGGTGGGTTATTGGTCTCCGTAGGAGGTGGAGCCAATCCAGGGGTAGTCAAAGAGATGTTCGGATTAAATCCTGACATCGCGGAAGAAGAGGTTGGTGATGGTGAAGGTGAAGATGTATGAACAGAATTCCGGTCAACGTCGGAGTTGGCCGGCAAAGGTAAAGGTGAAAGAGGAGTGGACGGAGTTTCGACGTCGGAGTCGATCGCGTAGTCGGTAGCGACTAACGTAACGCGGACTAGGCGAGCGCTAGTGTCCCGAGTCCAAGCGGACATACACTAAACGAGTTTAGTAGAGTCAAAGCGGAGAAGGTGAGGGTAAGAAAACGTCAATGGAGAAAGGCGATGGGTGGTGGGTGAAAAATGGATTTTGGCGACAAAGGGCAAGTTTTTATAAAAGTTTTTGATTTTTTTTCCCTTTTTTTTTTTAAGAAAGAGCTTAACAGTAGTATGTACGGACTTACGGCTTTAAGCAATCACAAACATGATATGCACAATCACACCTAGATCTAGTGGTCATCTAGGTCAACTAGACAGCTCCTAACTGTTCCAAAGAACTAGAAACAGGACCTCAAACCGCCTCTTCTCCGCCAATTGCGGCCAGATAAGTGCCAGGTAAGTGGGAGGTTGTCCAACGCTTTCGCGAAGTTCCTTAATTAAATAACCACTTGCCTTCGTCACACTTGCCTAGACACCGCAAAGTCAGGATAGGATAAACGGCCGATGCCTGTAATTAGTCCTCTGTCCTATTGAGCACGAAGTCCTTAGGGCTGAGTCTAGTATTTTTTTAATTTAACAATGGTCAATGCATATGCTTTTTGTGATTTCTGGGGTCCTGGGAAGGGTGATGAAATCCCCACCCAATCTGAATTGGTTTCAAGCCCCTTAAGTCCGTATTAATGAATGCAACGCGGTAACAAATCAACTGCAAACAATTTTTATTTTTAGCGCGGCGCAAAGAATCCTGCACAAGAACAGTTTATTGGAAGGGGGAAGAGAGTTTGCGTAAAGAATTCTGCAGAAAACACAGTTTATTGGAGTCCAGAGGAGTGGGAGAGAGGAGAGAAACTTACCCAAAATTTTTGGCACACTGAAGAGACCAAACGGCCGCGGTTCCACGGCCTAAGCTGGCTTATGCAGCGGTTCCGCGGCAAGATGGTGGGATTGGGCTTCTGAAATTTTTGGGTATGCTCTGTTGGGTGTCCTCTGCTTGTCTGGATGTGCTGAATTTTGACTTGCTTACTGTATCTGTTCCAGATTTTTACAGTAGACCGTTTGCCTCGTTTTGATCCGTCGCGGTGTAGCCGCGAAATGTGGGTCTATCTTCCCACCTCTTTGGCACTGAACTTGAATTTCGTATCTTCCCACGTCTTGGGCACCGAACTCGAACTTCGTATTTTCCTGCACACTTGCACAAAAACTAATCAAAAAAAAATAACAAAATGATTTTTTACAAAGTATATATATATTTTTTGGTTATATTTATATTCACAAGTTAACCCGAAATTACATAAAGAAATAAACTACCGTCTCCCCGGCAACGGCGCCATTTGATTGTAGCTATTCTGCGTGTTCAAGTTTTAGTTAATTACCGCAATCAAGACGGTTTCGCTTGTAGCTAGCCGGTTGAGTACGGGTCGTCCGCAGGGAGATGGGAATCTTTTTCTATGTGTTTTAACGAGTTAAGTCCGAAGGTCCAGCTTTTGTTTGTGATTATCTAAGTGGTAAAATGATATGTAAAGAGAGCTTGTTAGGGTTAGGATTAGGTTAGTTTGAGTTAGGAGTCGCTCACTTCTTTCGTTGCCACTCTTAATATCGGTGTTACGGTAATCGGCAATAACGGGGATTAGCACGACTAGGAAGAAACTTGCGAGTATAAGCTAGGCTTTCCAACGCTTAAGTTCTTCCTTTTGGTGCTTGTCCGTCCGTTCTTGGCTCTTAGCCATAACCTCCGGTTAATTCAACCACAACCGGTCTCACTACGGAATCACCACTATCATGTAGGATAGGGTGCCGTAAGGAGCAGATTGTGGTTCAATTAACGGGAGTTGATTTTAAGATGTTGGGCAAGGAAAGAGTGAGAGAGATTTCCTTCTCTCAAACTTCCCTTATCCTACCCTAACAAGTATGAAACTACTCACACATCATAATGAAAAGGAAACAAAACAAAAGAGGAAGATAGAAAGAAAGAGATTATACGATAACAACTAGCTATTTGCGACCTCACCTTGGCAAGGATCAAGCATAAGCATCATGGTTGTTTTAAGGATAAAGAAAAAGAGAGAAGAAAGAAACAACAAGAAATAACAACAACTAAGTTAACAAATGAAAATTACAACAATTAACAAGTTAACTAAAGAACAAGACAAGCATGATAAGTAAACGGTTCTTCTTTATTCATCATTCTTCACTCACAAAAGCTCACTACAAGATTTTCAATGGAGAAGAGATGAGAAGAGGAAGAAGAAACAAGTATTCTAAACCTAGAAAAATACAAGATTATGCACCCTTGGCTTCACAAGGTTCTGGGCTATTTATAGGCAGGGAAAAGGAAATCTAGGGCAATATTCTGAATGTACATAGAAAGACCAAAATACCCTCAAAAGATTTTCAGCCGACAAGACAAGACGGCCGCGGAACCGCGGCCTAGACCCCCTATTGGCCGCGGTTCCGCGGCCGTTTAGTGGAGTTGGGTGCTCCGGTTTTTTGTGCTTCCCTGGTTCTCACTGTACTTTATTCTGGTATATGTGTTTTCTCAGATTTTCTTCACGAATTTTCCAGAATTTCTGTTGAGCAAAAGGTGATTTGATGTGGATCTTTTTGTCATGATTTCCTCGAGCTCCGCGTAGATTTCTTGGATCTTGTGTTGCCATTGAGCCTTGTGCATGAAAACGACATTGATTTGCCATTTTGTCTCTTAAACTGGTGTGTGGCAACAGACGGATAAAGAGTGGAGATCCGTGTTTTATCTGTGGTTGGCAGGAACCCGGGTTTTGTCGTGTTTTTCCATGAATTTCACCGTTTAGAGCCGAGAACCTGTATCCTGCAATTGACTAGCAAACACGGCTCAAGAGTATCTACCGATATGCAATGTGATAAAAATTGGGCGGTATGAAAATGCAAAAATCTGAATGAACAGTGAAGCATGAAGACTAGCTCGCCAATGCTCGGGCTCGCTTCCACATCCCCTCGCGTTACACGCTCTGACTGGCCAAGGAGGGAGAGAGGGCGGATCAAGTACGGGGCAGGGAAATCGCCCTGTATTTGGAATCTTTTTGGGGCGGAATGCGCCTGCCTTCTCTCCCGGGGTCTTCGCCTCGCTGAATTTTTTCGGTCTGGCCTCCGGCCAGTTAGTGCCGAGCTCGTGGAGGATCCTTCTCGGGTTCTTGATCCGCCTGAAGTTACAAGCGGTTCCCTTCAGCTTCTCCCTTCTCGACTCTTCTCTCGTCTTCAAAAGTCACCCTGGTGATCTAGCGGGCGACCCGAGATGGGTCTATCTCTCTTTTAGAAAGCGGCCGGGGGGCGCTGCCGGGACCGGGGTCGTGGCCTTGCCCTCTTCTATTCATGATTGGAAGAAGAAATTTTTCTTCGTCTCCCCTCCCGAGGGCGAGGACTGGCCCGTGCCTACCAAGTGGTCGAGGGAGAAATGTTTGCCGGGGAACCAGTCCAATGACCCCGCTGCGGTGAGAGTGGCGTCGTGGGAGCCCATCCCCCGACCTGACGTACTGCTGTCTGAGAGGGTCCTGAGCTGGGCCGGGCTCAGCCCCGTTGAGTTCGTCAGTAAGTTAGGCTAGCTTTTTGGCTTGTGTTTTGCTCGTGTTGCTGACTTATTGGGTATTTGCTTTGTGTAGGATCCATGGACTTCAACTCGCTTAAAGCCTCCATGCGCTAGCCGAGGAAGGTTACGAAGTCTGGGGGCGCCAGCTCTTCTTGCGAGAAGCCCGCCCCGGCTCCTACTGCTCCGGTGGTGGCGTCTCATGAGCGTTCGGGGCAGATCCCGCCCCGGGTCCCAGCAGAGTGTCGGGCCGGAAGCGGGCCCTCGTTTTGGAGGACCCGGACTCGGAGGAGGAGATCGGCTCTCCCTCGGAGCCGCTTAAGAGGAGCTCCCAGAGATCTTCCCGGGGCCGGTCCTCGCCGATCGTGATGGAAGAAGGGGGCCTCCGGTTCGCGGTGCCATCGGGGTTATCCGTTGCGGATAGCCTTCTGCATGAAATAGAGGCCTCGGCCGGGGGTAGAGTTCCCGGGGGGACCTTCAGGGCTTAGCTGGCGTCCATCGTCCAGGAGTCCGTGCAGGTAAGTGTTAGGTTCATTATGAGATTCGGTGCCTCCTTCGTCTTTCTAACCTCTTTCGTATCTCCCAGGTTCTCCAGCACGTTGCCCTCGCCTTACGTATGGAAGCCGAGGTGGTAGCCCCGGCGCTGGAGGCTGCGGGCCGGCTCGCCTCGCTGGAAGAGAGCTCCAGGCAGGAGCTGGAGGCGGTGACGGCGAGGGTTGCCGCCTTGGAAAGCGAGGTGGAGGCCGGGAAACGGGAGGTAGCCTGGCACCGCGAGGCTGCCGTGATTGCCGACGTCAAGCTCGAGGATGCCCAGGTGCTTGCCGGCAACCTGAAGAGGACGGTGAAGACCCTCCGGAAGGAGCTTGGGGCGACGGCCGAGGCGGCCAAGCCGGCCGAATTGAAGGCGGTGGAGAGCTATAAGAAGTCGAAGGACTTCTATGATGACCTGGCCGTTGCTACGACCCGCATCTGGCATGACACCCTCGATGCCGTTAAGGCCCGGATGCCGGAGTTTGCCGACGGAGATCTCTGGGCCGAGTTCCCCCTCACAGACGCCGATGAGCAGGGGGAAAAGGTTCCTGGCGAGGAAACCGCCGAGGACCCCACACGTCATGTAGTGGATGTCGAGGACCTCGATGTCACACCTGGCCCCGAGGTCTAGAGCCCCCATCTTCCTCCTTTTATTTCTTTGTTTTTGGAATTTTGTAAGGCTGGGGAGCCCCAAAAAATACCCTTTGTAAAGCCTTTGTCTTTGGTAGTAATAAATTTTTTCTTTGGTTTCATCGAATCGCGCCCTACCATCTGTTTGTGAAGAATGCTCGTAAGATATCTCTGCTTACACCGTTGTGTTTTCATGTCATGTTGGACATCTGTCTAGCGATCGTCCGTCGAGTTGATTTCGATCACTTGCCGACGAGCATGCCAAGCACTGCCGAGGAGGTATCCCCATGGGCCCCGAAGTCGAGGGGAGATCGTTTAGACCTGGATAGACTTGATGCCCCTCACTGGGGTCTCGGATCCTCTGCGGGTGACGGGCAGAGCGCTGTTCGCCGTATTTATGCCGAGCGTGAGTAGGAGGCTGCCCTGTGGCCCCATGGGGGTGCCATCTTTTGACTTCTGGCAATGCGAGCATCGACCACCAGCCGGGGATAACCAAGCAGGGTAGCTGCTCGGTTGCCTCTTGCGAGGGCTTTGATCGTTCAGGACGGGGATCGAGCGAGGTTACCACCCGGCGCCTCTTGGCGAGGACTTCTGTCCTTAGCGTGGGAGGGGCTGTAGGAAGCCTGCCAAGGACCCTTGGCCGGGCAGGTTTTCTGCCCGGTGCCTCTTGGCGAGGGCTTTTGTCCTGACGGATAGCCGAGCGAGGGATCCTCAGGTTCGACTGCCTCTGGGAGGGCTTTCTGATCCCTAGCGTTGCGGTATGGAAACTACCCGCCAGGGACGACCGAGCAGGGTAGCTGCTCGGTTGCCTCTTGCGAGGGCTTTGATCCTTAGCGTTGGAGGGGCTGTAAGAAGCCCACTAAGGATGACCGGGCAGTGAAACTGCTCGGTTGCCTCTTGGCGAGGGCTTTGACCTCTGGCGTCTTAGGTAGGCATCTACCAGCCTGGGATGAACGGCGGGGTAGCCGCTCGGGTGCCTCTTGTGAGGGCTTTGATCCCTGGCGTCGTGGATAGGGAGCTACCAGCCGGAGTTGACCGAGCAGGGCAGCTGCTCGATTGCCTCTTGTGAGGGCTTTGATCCTTCAAGACGGGGACCGAGCGGGGTTACCGCCCAGTGCCTCTTGGTGAGGACTTTGATCCCTGTCGGCTGTGGTAGGAAGCTACCAGCCGGGGATAGCCGAGCACAGACCCGACTTTCTCTGGGAGGACTTTGGTCCTTGGCGCGGGAGGGGCTGTAAGAAGCCTACCAAGGACCCTTGGCCGGGCAGGATTACTTCCCAGTGCCTCTTGGCGAGGGCTTTTGTCCTGAAGGATAGCTGAGCGAGGGATCCTCGGGCTCGACTGCCTCTGGGAGGGCTTTTTGATCCCTGGCGTTGCGGTAGGGAAACTACCCGCCAAAGATAGCCGAGCAGGGAAGCTGCTGAGCTGCCTCTGAGGAGGACTTTCTGGTCCCTGGCGTTGCGGTAGAGAAGTTACCCGCCAGGGATAGCCGAGCAGGGCAGCTGCTTGGCTGATTCTTCATGAGATTTCGCCCGACTATCCAGTCGCAGGTATGGGGAACAGGAACAGTCATGTCGTTTCAAATCCGCCAGGGAAGGCTCATTGATCGCCGCGTGGCAGCGAATTTTTAGGGTGAAGGCGGGCGACCGTTGAGTTCTGTTGGGACGCAGCGGGCTATATAAGGCTGTTGAGTTCTGGAGGACTGTTGAGTTCCGTGCCGGCCGTCTGCCGAAACGAGCATGATCTGACCGATGGTCAGGTCAACGGGAGGGCGATGCTGCTCCTGCTCACGGTCGGCCTGCCGCTTGTCCCTCAAGTATGCGGCGAGGTGTCCCGATCGGATGAGCTCTTCGATGTAGTCCCTGAGTTGCTTGCAATCCTCCGTGGCGTGGCCCAGTGTCCGATGGAAAGCGCAGTAAGGGCCCCGGGTTCGCTTCGCGGCCTGACGCGGGACCGGAGGGAACTTGAAGAACCCGGCCTCCTCTAGCAATACTGCGAGGGAGATGTTGAGGGGGGTATATTCCTCGAACTTCGGGTGATAGGGCTGCTGACGCTCCGGCTTCTCCTCCCGAGCCCTCTTCTTCTGGTCGGATCGTTCTGCTCGGGAGAGGTTCGCGTTCACCTCGGATTCTAGCTGAACCTCACGCTCGGTCCACGCCTTGACCTCGGCCATGGTCTTAGGTTGCGCCAACGCAAAGGAGCGTAACCACTCCTTGTGCCTCAGACCAGATCTGAGCGCCGTGATGACGGTCTCGTCCCGGTGCTCGGGGATCTCGAGAAGGGCGTTGTAGAAGCGGGTGATGTGGGCCTTGAACATCTCCTTGTCTCCACTTTTAACCGTGAAGAGGTAGTCGACCATGCGCTTCTGCCGACGGTTCCCAACGAAATGGCCGAGGAACTGAGTAGCCAGCTCGTCGAAGGTCGAGATTGAGCGGGGCTCGAGCCCCCGGAACTAGTCCCGACTTGCGCGGATGAGGGTGGCCGGGAAGGCCCTGCACTGGGCGGCGTCGGAGTGGTCCTGGAAGCTCATCCCCGTGGTGAAAGCGTCCAAATGGTCCTTCGGGTCGGTTTTCCCGTCGAATAGAGAGACCTTTGGGGGTTTGTTGCACGAGGAGACGTGGGCGGAGAGCAATTCCTCGGTGAACGGCTTTATGAGCGAATCGGAGGCGTACTTAGCCCCGTCGCTCGAGAGGTGAGCCTTCCGGCGCATGCCCTCGATCTTCTTCTCGAGGGCGTCAAGTCGACCGTGGTATCCCGAGGAATCGGCGCCTTAGGATCCCTGGCCTCCGCTGCGGGTGACCTGCGTCTGGGAGCGGCCCCGGTTCCTCACGATGAGGTGTCTCAGATCCCTGGGCGAGGTGGCTCTTGAGCCGCCGATGTGAACCCCTTCTGTGCGGCCCCGCCGAGGGGGATGGTGTCGACCATGCCTGTGGACAGGCGAGGTGACCGACATCTCCTCAGGGGGATAAGGGTCGTGAGGAGGCTCGAGGTGAGGCGTTCTGGCGGTGGACCTTGGTGTGGAGCCGTGGGGCGCCCAGCGGGCCTCAGGGAGTACCGGCGCAAGAGATCTGTGGCCAGGAGTCGTAGCCTGCTGGTGGCCAGCCGTCCCGACGGGGGCAGAGCCTTCTGGAGGCGGTGGAGCGGCGATCTGGGGCCCAGGCCCGGCCGCTTGGACGCGGACGAGCGCCTCCACGAGGGATTATATCCGATCTATCCGACTGGCGAGGGCGTTGATGATGGTCGCTGGAGGAGGCTCATCCACGCCTTCGTTGAGTGGAAGGTGGCGGCTGGTACCGGGATCTTCAGGATGGTTGCTCGCCATGCGGACGGAGATCGGAAGGCCAACTTTGTTTTTGGGGAGTTTGGCTTCCCACAGACGGCGCCAACTGATGGAGGTCCTTTTCGGTTCTCTGTCAGATGTTGATCTCCCAGTGAATTTTGGTGGTGATTTTCTGTTGCGTGTGAATCTCAATGGGTTTTGATGAGATTGGTGATTTTAGGAGTTCAGCGCCGAGTACCTGCAAGGAAGTCCCGGGGTGGTTTGATACCACCGAGGACCCTCCGACGATCAAGTTAGTGCAAGATCCGAGCAGAGTAACGGCTAAGTGGAATAAAAATGGCTTACTTGCCCCCTCTGTGATGGGGGTTTATATAGCGGTGATGGCACGCAGCAACAGGCGCAAGAATCTCGCCAGCAGTTACGCTCCCGATGTTACGCCCGCGTAGAGAGCGGATCGCCCATTAATGGGGATCGCGGAGGTGTGGAACGTGGGATGTTGCTGGCGAAGAATCCGCGCATGGCGAGATTCTTAGAGCGGCGGTTACGCCTGTGAGCGGTGGAGCTGGTCGGAGGGGCCGAGGAAGACGGCCTCGGCTGGGGAGCTCGGGACCGAGAAAGAGGGTTGAGGAATCTTGGTCCTGTGGCAGCCCGGGGCGAGCTGAGGAGCCAAGGAGGCAAATTTGCAGGGGGGCGAGGAGGGCCAGTTTGTGCTTGCAGGTCGGGTACAAGGGTGGCCTGGTCGGCCTTTGTGGGCCCTTTCTTCCGGATCTTGGGACATGTCATCCGCCACGTGTCCTGATCCCGTATCGCCAATATTGAGCATCATCAGATGGGTTGGATATTTTTCTTCTCTTCGTTTGGCACTGACCTGTAAGCCCTAAGCTATTCATATAGCACACACAGCACACCAACACACACATCACATACAGGCGCACGCGTGCACACATACATGGGACTATGAATTTGTCTCGAAAAAAGAAGATGGGTTGGATATTGATGTCTAAATAGGAAAGAGAGAGAATGTGTGTTTTTGAAACTTGAATTTAAACGACTCAATTAAAATATTTAAGTTGAAATATTTAAATAAGATGATAATGTGGGTAGTTCCCAATGAAGCATATATCGGAGGAAACTCATTTCTTAAATTTCTTTTATTAAAATGAAAAGACCATTCAATTTATGATATTAACTACATTGTTGGGGTTTACATTATAATAGTAGTGATGTTATTTTAACATGGGTCAGCAGCACAAAACACCCATGTAGTTTATAGTTGTTTAGCATTTATAATCATTCAAGCAATTTATTAGCAAAAACACTTATAGCCCGACCAAGTTACAGTTATGCCCGCAATTATAATTGCAACTTTGCATTAGGATTCTATCATTTTAGGCTTGCGGCTCTAATTGCATGATGCGATTTTCCACGTCCAAATGCAAATTCCTCCAGAACAGCCGCTTTCGTGGCTGATCGTCTCGGCCAACGCTTGATGGTTGAAGCAAATATTATAAATATTATGTGATCTAAGTATTGATTTTTGTAAATCAATACATAGGTATTTGATGAATGTATAATAGATATTTGATGGTTGAAATAAATATTATGTGATCCAATTATTGATTTTTGTAAATATAGTTATGGAGATACCTTATAAAATTGAAATAAGGTTTTTTTACTAAAAATCCACTGCATACTTCGGTAATTACTAAAACCCCTCTCATATTTCATATTTACTTAAACATACCCATATATTTAAATTGCACTAATAAACCCCTGACTTTGCCAAAATAGAAAATCTTTTTAGCATATTCCATTACTTCGTTAAGCAGTTAACGGTGAGAATCGAGCTAGGCTTTTTAAAACACCTAGCCCCTCTTCTCTCAAAATTCATACATTTTCCTTCAAATTGGATTTAGGGTTAGATTTCGATTAAACATCTCTCAAATTGATAGTGAAAACCGGCTCGTCTTTCTCAATCTTGTCCAGCAACGACCTTGTTGAATGCCGTTGTCCTTTTAATTGCAAACTTTTAGTTAGTGGACAGGTTATTCGGAAGAAGAGCGATTCTTTAGTTGCGTTGAATCCCAATCTTCAATTAAGCAGGGATTTTGATACTTTTTTTGAGGAGAAAGGCCTATATAAATACCTAAATGGTAAGAAATCGGCTCAAGCTCAAGCTTCAGCTCTAACAAGACGCTAATTTTGGATGAAAAATAATGAGGGCTTCTTTTTAGTGCAATTTAAATGTATGGAAAGTTTTTTTTAAGTAAATACGAGGTATGAGGGAGTGTTTTAGTAATCAGCGAAGTATGGAAGGGTCTTTTAGAGAAAAAATCCCAATTGAAAAGAGATATTTTTCTCTCTTCATTTAACACTAGCCCGGAAGCCCTAAGCTATGCATACAACACACACAATACACCCACACACATATCACACACCAGCGCGTGCGTGCACACATACATGGGACTATGGATTTGACTCGAAAACGTTAATTTGCCCGAAAGAAGATGGGTTGGATATTGATGTCAAAATAGGGAAGAGAGGAAGAGAGTGTGTGTTTAAACTTGGATTTTAAGGAGTCAATTAAAATATTTAAGTAAGTTGAAATATTTAAATAAGTTGATAAGCGTGGGTAGTTTCCTATGAAGCATATATTGGAGGAAACTCTTTTCTTAAATTTCTTTTATTAAAATGAAAAGACCATCCAATTGATGACATAAACTATATTGTTGGAGTTTGCATTATAATTATAATGATGTTATTTAAACAAGGGTTAGTAACACAAAACATCAATGTAGTTTATTTTGTTTCGCATTTATACTCACTCAAGCAATTTATTAGCAAAAACACTCTATGTGCTTATTGATTAAAATTCAAATAGTCTTTTGGTTGGTTGATCGAGGGGTCTTATTCTCTTCGTTTTCTTCGGTTTTATAGCCCTATCAAGTTACAAGTATGCCCGCAATTGTAATTGCAACTTTGCATTACGATTTTATCATTATGGGCTTGCGGCTCTAATTGGATGATGCGGTTTTCCACGTCCAGGCATAAATTCCTGCAGAACAGGCGCTCTTGTGGCTGACCATCTCGGCGAATGCTTGGCCGCGTACTTATACTTCACCTATTAGTCGCTCAGGCTACATGTGCTTCAGCCGACCTCCAACCGAATTTTGGTGTATACATCTTAACATTCCTAGTTATTCCTCCAAAATAATTCTCAAATCGTGATTCTGTCCTTTTTGGCTCGCTTACGAAAATCAGGCACGTGACTTTGTTTTATTATTTTTTATTTTTATTATAAAACTTGGTCTCTAATGCATCATTGAAGAGAAATATCAATAAAATGCAACCTTGCCATCATCTTCTTCTCAATCGATCTTTCTTCTCTTTCTTCCTCTATTCTAAATCTTTTGTATTTATCTTCTCAAAATCTTTCTTTTAACACATGTTTTATGAGCGTGCTGTGAAAATTTGTTTGGGATTGGATGAATAATGTTTATACCGCAACATAAAAATTCCTACGGATTTTCGCCTACGGCGGCAGGAAATTTCTCATTATTGCCTTGAATAGTAATCTAAACTATATCTGAGTCCCAATATAAAACTTTCCATTCCAAAATAAGACATTGCTAGTTCAATATTCGGAGGAGACTCACTACAAGAAATTGATGGGAGAGTTCAAAGCATAATTGTGAAGGGTTGTATTTGTAATTTCGTGAATGTGAGGTTGAGACAGGAAGAAGACCATTTCCCCCATAAAATTACCAATTAATTAAAAGAAGAAGAAAAATTCTGTGTTAATTGTTTCAATGTAATTAAAATTAGTGATTCTATTTCCTAAATAAAAAATAAAAAAATAATAAGTGATTCTATAAATTCAAATATTTACTATTGTCTTCATTGTATATGGAATCGCCCCCTTTTTCATATACCAAATATTAACCACACATGCACCCATCGTGTCTTGTTGGAAAAGAGAGAGAGAGAGAGAGAGTTAGATTTCATGTGCTTTTAATAAGATCCAATAAAATAAAAGTTTATATTTTAGATATATTTAATAAATGTCAATATGCAAAATCACCGAACCAAGGTAGCATTGTCATCATTCATATATAAATTTCAATCTTTCCCCTTGTGGCTGGACAAACTCAATATATGAATCAAAATTATGCATTTCTCAGCTTGGTAATCCATCAATGCGAATTTTGAATAGGTTGGAGACTGATGGAGATGTCAAAGTGGTTTGTCAAAATGCGAATGAGGCTCATAGAGGGATTTTGCTGGGAGTGGATCAAAGGATGATGGAAATTGAAGATCGTTATGTTGGAGCTTTCTCGATAACGGCAGTAATAAAAAATAAGGTGGATGGATGGAAGCAGATGATTACCGCCGTGTATGATCCCTATAAGAAGGAGCTTAGAGAGGAGTTTTGGAGGATACTACGATCTATAAGAGGCAAGTGGAATGCACCTTGGATAGGTGATTTCAACGTGGTGAGATACGTGGATTAAAGGATGGGTACGTTGCAGGATGTAAGGGACAGAGGATGTTTAACTAGACTATTAATCATCAAGAACTAATGGAAAGTTTGGTAAAGGAACGAAAATTTACTTGGTCCGGCCATAGTCGGAGGGTAAGATTGGTGAAGCTGGACAAAATTCCAGTATCTAAGAGTGGGAAATTAGACACCCACTAGCTTTCGCTATAGCAGAAATAAAGATTATATCAGATCATGTGCCAATTGTTCTATTTGATGGTAAACAGGAGGATTCAAGAAAGAGGAGAAAATTTAGATTTTAGAAGAGGTGGTTGGAAGATCGGGAAGTAGGCAATCCGATTAAAGAAAGCCGGGAATATGAAACGGTTTGTTCGGATGCGGTAGGTAATTTTGTCGCTAAGTTGAGACGTTTGCGGCGGGTTTTAGGTAAATGAGATAAGAAGAGAATCCTACTGGAAAAGCATAGGAAAGTGGAGCTACTGGACTATATCGAAGAGTTGGAGCTAAAGGAAAGGAGTAAGGATTTGTCAAACAGAGAGTTCAACTGCCTATGCAAATGAAGGATGGGGCTTAAAGAAATGTATAGGAAAGAAGAAATTGGCTGGCAATAGAGATCGAGAGAACAATGGTTGAAGGAAGGAGATGAGAATACGGTCTTCTTTCATCGAATGGCCAATGCGAAAAGGAGTTACTTTATTAGAAGGATTGACTATGAGGGTAATTCTTTGACTGAGGATAAAGATAGAAAGGAGGCGGTTTTGCAGTTCTATAAGAATTTAATGGAAAGACAAAGTATATGAGGTGGAAAGTGCAATCGAATTTTTGGGAGGAGAAATACAAACTAAAAACAAATCATCAATTGGATTTGGTGGCGGATTTTTCTGAAGAATAGATTAAAAAGGCAGTTTGGGAAATGGGGGTGGAGAAATCACCGGGGTCTGATGGTTTTCCTATTTTGTTTTATCAGAATTTATGGGAGATTATTAAGATGGACAGTATATGTTTATTCCAGGCTTTAGAGACGGATAATCTAAGTTGTGAGAGACTTAATTGCTCAAGCATTATTTTTATTCTGAAGAAGAACGAGGCAACGAGTCTCAAGGAGTATAGACCGATTAGTCTTATAATTGTTCCTGTAAAATTATAGCAACAACTTTGGCGACTAGATTGCAGGGAGTCCTGGGAGGTATAGTCAGTGATACACAGACGGGTTTTTTTATGGGTAGATATATTATGGATGAGATAGCACTGGCAAACGTGGTGATCCAGGACACCAAAAGAATAGGAAGGAATAGTTTTATGTTAAAGCTGGATTTTGAGAAGGCGTATAATATGGTAGACTGGAGTTGCATATTTGAATGTTTGGATGTCAAAGGTTTTGCCCCGGCATGGAAAAAGTGGATTACAGGATGGCTATGTTCTGCATCTGCTTGTGTGAGCATTAATGGAGGGGATACAAATGAGTTCAGGTGTAAAAGAGGTCTTCGTCAGAGGGATCCACTGTCTCAGCTTATTTCACTTTGGTAGGAAATGGCTTCGGTAATATGATTCAACGATGTGAGGGTAGAGGCCTATTGAGCGGGTTAGGCCCGGGGGATTCACGGTCAGAGGTGATCAATTTGCAGCATACAGATGATACTCTGCTTTATAGTCGTCTATACGAACGGCAGGCCGGTCTACTAAAATAGATTTTGTACTCTTTTGAAATGTGGTCGGATCTGAAAATTAACTTTAATAAGAGTTCGGTGGTGTGTCTGGATGCTGAAGAGGATTAAAAAGAGTGATTGGCATTGATCTTTAATTGTGTAATGGAAGAGTCCCCGATTAAATACCTTGGGTTACCTTTACGTTCAGGAAGGCTAAAAAAGAATGATTGTTAACCATTAATAGATAAGATTCAGGGAAAACTGGAAGGATGGAAAGGTCGATGTCTATCAATAGGAGGTCATGTAACATTACTTAATTCGGTGTTAACTTCGGTGCCAACATATTTCATATCATTTTATATGCTATCGAATTGGGTGGTTAAACGGATTCATCGAATTAGGCGGAGTTTCCTTTGGAGAAGGGCGTCTGCCGAAAATAGAAATATCATCTGATAAAGTGGGGAAAAGTCTGCCAGTCAAAAGAAGAAGATGGTTTGGGAATGAAGAATATCAAAGAAATGAATAAAGCATTTCTTGGTAAGTGGTTGTAACGACCCTAAATTCATGTACCACCCCTTTTGTTTTAATTCACAAAAGATATTGTATTTTGTTCTGGTTTCGAGTTATTAGTAATTCTTGATAAATAATGTTCAAGAATCAGCTTGTAGCTCATTGATTAAACCTTTACGTTGTTGTCCCATAGCCCACCTGTTCGAATCCTTACATTACAATTATTTGATTTTCTTTTTGACGTTTTGCAGTTCCTGAAAGTTTCACGAGTGTTTGGTTTGGGAGTGAAGAATATCAAAATTAGTTATTTTATTTGCTAAATAAAAAATAAAATGTGATTCTACAAATTCAAATATTTACTATTGTCTTCATTGTATTTGGAATCGTCCCCTTTTTCATATACCAAATATTAACCACATGCACTCATTGACTCTTGTTGAAAGAGAGAGAGAGAGAGAGAGTTAGATTTCATGTGCTTTTAATAAGATCCAATAAAATAAAAGTTTATATTTTAGATATATTTAATAAATGTCAATATGCAAAATCACCAAACCAAGGTAGCATTGTGATCATTCATTTATAAATTTCAATCTTTCCCCCTGTGGCTGGACAAACTCAATATATGAATCAAAATTATGCATTTCTCAGCTTGGTAATCCATCAATGCGAATTTTGAATAGTTTGGAGACTGATGGAGATGTCAAGTGGTTTGTCAAAATGTGGATGAAGCTCATAGAGGGATTTTGCTGGGAGTGGATCAAAGGATGATGGAAATTGAAGATCATTATGTTGGAGCTTTCTCGATAACGGCAGTAATAAAACATAAGGTGAATGGATGGAAGCAGATGATTACCGCCGTGTATGATCCCTATAAGAAGGAGCTTAGAGAGAAGTTTTGGAGGATACTACGATCTATAAGAGGCAAGTGGAATGCACCTTGGATAGGTGATTTCAACGTGGTGAGGTACGTGGATTAAAGGATGGGTACGTTGCAGGATGTAAGGGACAGAGGACGTTTAACTAGACTATTAATCATCAAGAACTAATGGAAATTTCGGTAAAGGAAGGAAAATTTACTTGGTCTGGCCATAGTCGGAGGGTAAGATTGGTGAAGCTGGACAAAATTCTGGTATCTTAAAGTGGGAAATTAGACACCCACTAGCTTTCGCTAGAGCAGAAATAAAGATTATATCAGATCATGTGCCAATTGTTCTATTTGATGGTAAACGGGAGGATTCAAGAAAGAGGAGAAAATTTAGATTTTAGAAGAGGTGGTTGGAAGATCGGGAAGTAGGCAATCTGATTGAAGAAAGCCGGGAATGCGAAACAGTTTGTTTGGATGCGGTAGGTAATTTTGTCGCTAAGTTGAGACGTTTGCGGCGGGTTTTAGGTAAATGAGATAAGAAGAGAATCCTACTAGAAAAGCAAAGGCAAGTGGAGCTACTGGACTATATCGAAGAGTTGGAGCTAAAGGAAAGGAGTAAGGATTTGTCAAACGAAGAGTTCAGCTGCCTATGCAAATGAAGGGTGGGGCTTAAAGAAATGTATAGGAAAGAAGAAATTGGCTGGCAATAGAGATCGAGGGAACAATGGTTGAAAGAAGGAGATGAGAATACGGTCTTCTTTCATCGAATGGCCAATGCGAAAAGGAGTTACTTTATTAGAAGGATTGACTATGAGGGCAATTCTTTGACTGAGGATAAAGATATAAAGGAGGCGGTTTTGCAGTTCTATAAGAATTTAATGGGAAGACAAAGGATGTGAGGTGGAAAGTACTATCGAATTTTCGGGAGGAGAAATACAAACTAAAGACAAATCATCAATTGGATTTGGTGGCGGATTTTTCTGAAGAAGAGATTAAGAAGACAGTTTGGGAAATGGGGGTGGAGAAATCGCCGGGGTCTGATGGTTTTCCTATTTTGTTTTATCAGGATTTCTGGGAGATTATTAAGATGGACATTATATGTTTATTCTAGGCTTTAGAGACGGATAATCTAAGTTGTGAGAGACTTAATTACTCAAGCATTATTTTTATTCCGAAGAAGAACGAGGCAAAGGGTCTCAAGGATTATAGACCGATTAGTCTTATAATTGTTCCTGTAAAATTATAGCAACAACTTTGGCGACTAGATTGCAGGGAGTCCTGGGAGGTATAGTCAGTGATACGCAGACGGGTTTTTTTATGGGTAGATATATTATGGATGAGATAGCAATGGCAAACGTGGTGATCCAGGATACCAAAAGAATAGGAAGGAATGGTTTTATGTTAAAGCTGGATTTTGAGAAGGCGTATGACATGGTAGACTGGAGTTGCATATTTGAATGTTTGGATGTCAAAGGTTTTGCCCCGGCATGGAAATAGTGGATTACGGGATGGCTATGTTCTGCATCTGCTTGTGTGAGCATTAATGGTGGGGATACAAATGAGTTCAGGTGTAAAAGAGGCCTTCGTCAGAGGGATCCGCTGTCTCAGCTTATTTCACTTTGGCAGGAAACGGCTTAGGTAATATGATTCAACGATGTGAGGCTAGAGGCCTATTAAGCGGGTAGGCCCAGGGGATTCACGGTCAGAGGTGATCAATTTGCAGCATACAGATGATACTCTGCTTTATAGTCGTCTATCCGAACAGCAGGCCGGTCTACTAAAATAGATTTTGTACTCTTTTGAAATATGGTCGAATCTGAAAATTAACTTTATTAAGAGTTCGGTGGTGTTTCTGGATGCTGAAGGGGATTAGAAGGAGTGATTGGCATTGATCTTTAATTGTGTGGTGGAAGGGTCCCCGATTAATTACCTTGGGTTACCTTTACGTCCAGGAAGGCTAAAAAAGAATGATTGTTTACCATTAATATATAAGGTTCAGGGAAAGCTGGAAGGATGGAAAGGTCGATGTCTATCAATAGGAGGTCATGTAACATTACTTAATTTGGTGTTAACTTCGATACCAACATATTTCATATCATTTTATTTGCTATCGAATTTGGTGGTTAAACGGATTCATCGAATTAGGCGGAGTTTCCTTTAGAGAAGGGCATCTGCCGAAAATAGAAATATCTTCTGATGAAGTGGGGAAAAGCCTGCTGGTCAAAAGAAGAAGATGGTTTGGGAATGAAGAATATCAAAGAAATGAATAAATCATTTCTTGGTAAGTGGTTGTAACGACCCTAAAATTCATGTACCACCCCTTTTGTTTTAATTCATAAATGATATTGTATTCTGTTCTGGTTTCGAGTTATTAGTAATTCTTGATAAATAATGTTCAAGAATCAGCTTGTAGCTCATTGATTAAACCTTTACGCTGTTGTCCATAGCCCACTTGTTCGAATCTTTACATTCCAATTATTTGATTTCTTTTTGACGTTTTGCAGTTCCTGAAAGTTTCACGAGCGTTTGGTTTGGGAGTGAAAAATATCAAAGAAATGAATAAAGCACTTCTTGGTAAGTGGTTATAACAAACTTAAAATTCATGTACCATCCCTTTTTGTTTTAATTCACAAAAGATGTTGTATTCTGTTATGATTTAGAGTTATAAGTAATTCTTGATAAATAATGTTTAAGAATCAGCTTGTAGCTCATTGGTTAAGCCTTTACGTTGATGTCGCATAGCCTACCTGTTCGAATCCTTGCATTCCAATTATTTTATTTGATTTTCTTTTTGACGTTTTGGACTTCCTGAAAGTTTCACGAGCATTGCACGGAGTTCTAGGAACTTGTGAACGAAAAGATATATGTTTTTGGCCTAATTGGGCTAACGTGAGCACAGTACCCGAGACCTGAACCCAACCCCCCATGTTGGGGCCGACCAGGTCAGCAAAATGAAGGGTTTGGTCAGCCCAACCTCCTCCAAATGGGCCCAGCCAGTGTATGTGCAATCCTTGAGCCTCTTCTGCCCGTTTCAGCTGCCCAAACTCTTCAATTCAACCCGTGAGTTCACAACTCTTCATTTACCTTATTAAAACCCATTTTTAATACCCTATTTATCACAAATCTTTATACCAATTCATTTGGTTTCCCCCTATGAATATCCAAGCATATTCCCTAGTTCACCCCTCTAAATTATACTGAAAAATTCTTTCAAGAAAGCTTTGAAGTTCTTATAAGCCTTCCTCCTTTTTAATTGCTCCGCTAGTCACCGAAGCTCCGCTCGATTGTACCTTAATCAGTGGATTGTTTGTTATATCAATTCACACCGCGAGTAAGTCTTCCCATCCTTCTTCTTCTTCTCTTGAATCAAATCTCCTGCCATGTCACTTAATCAATCGATGTAAATAAATTTCATGCTTACAAGAAAACTCTTTCATCTTTCATATATTGATGTCATTATCCTTAATTCATTAAAAACTATACTTGCCAATTGAAAAAGAAAATTACTAAGAAATTAACCCGCCTCTAATCGTCTCAAATATTTCTATAACATGTAATCGATATTTTTAGAATTATTTCATGAAAAGACCTTAGTCAGAGATACACACTAATATTTTTAGAATTATTTCATGAAAAGACCTTAGTCAGAGATACACATTATCGTTTTATGTAACTTCTACCCTACACGATTTAATATGAATTTTAGAATTTTTAAATATATATTTAGTGATGGCGCACGAGATAACTACCTACTCCACACACGCACACTTTTGAATCATAACACCGTCACATATATATATGTAGCAATATTTCTAAAGATTAGTGTTGTGTAAAAATACCTTATGTTTAAAATAATTTGAACTGCAACCATTTCCTTTGCAATTTCGTCTCTACAACCCTCATAAGGGACACCCTGTTAAAAATGGTGTTGTTTATAACACGTCTTGGGTCTAGTAGAGTGAGACACAGAGGTCTTCACCGAGCGCGGTCTCGAAAGGAAAAGTGGATTTAGAAAAAAAAACAATTCCTATAAAAATTAAAATAAAAGACAACAAGTTATATAAATTTGGGTTATTACTATTATTTATAATTTCTAATTAGTTAAAAGAAAACAAAGTTTTAAATTAGAGTTTTCAAGAAAATATCTTTAACTTTAACTCTAGAAAGGTTGGTTTTTTACTAAAATACCCTAAGTTAAGTTTATTAGTAAAATACCATAATTTATCAAAAGTATATTTTATTAAAACACCTCAACATTCTAAATAATATTTTTATCAAAACATTCTCGAGATTTTAAATTATAATATTTTACATAAAACCCCTCAAGAATATAATGGCTTATTTTATATAAATACTATAAATTTTCAAAATGGTATTTTTTCATATAAATACCTTAGAGTTTCTAAGACTAATATTTAGGAAGCGGATGGTTTAAGTGGCCTATTCTCTCTTGATGTTCGGAGAGCCAGAGACAATAAGTGTTTCACTTGCCTTGCTATTTAAACAAAGTCAATTCACATCGTTCAAAATGTAAGAAGTTGGTTTTAATACTTGACTTGTAATTCGAATCACAATTGTAATCATACCAGTCCTATGTCATGAACCACATACTTGAATCGCTTGTTTTAATCTATTACTGTCACGCCCCGCTTCCCAGAGTGCGCTAAGATCGGCACGTGACAGAGCCAACCATGCTATCTGTGGTTAGGAAAGATCCCTCCACAGTCACATTACGACTGTCTAGATATATCAAGAACAATAGAAAAATAAAATAACTATCTAATACATGTCCATGAGCCAGAATAACGAGTCGAGAAATAAAATAGTGCGAAAGCAAAAGATCTAATACAATAATAATCTGGAATGTACGTCCCAAAATACGGGCTCACAACAGGAATGAGAAATACTGAAAGGAAAACTAAATTAAACTAATAACAGGTCTTCACTGCTCGGCCTGTTGATCAAAATACTCTTGGACAGCCAGCGATAAAAATAAGGGATCTGGGACATGCAAAACCCAGACGTCAGTGCGTCATAATATCAATAATTCTAAGCAAGCAGGATGTAATGAAATATACAGGCATAAAGTATGAACAGTAACAAGTAAACAGTAACATGAATATAGATCAGTGAACAGGATATAAACAGGTGAAGTGCAGTGAGTAGTCTAAACTGTGCTATAGGGTTATCTACTCTAAAGCTATTCGAAATCAATTAATATAATCCGCATCGTAACCCATCGGTCTATGCCCCGTTCATTCTCCATGGGACCACGGTAACAAGATATGATAGACTGTGAGTCTATGTCTCGTTCATACCCCCACGAGACCACGGTAACATGATGTAATAGCCCTTTGAGTTACGTTCAGCTACATTCTTGATTTTCCCATACCCCCAAGTTATGTGTTCAAATCAGCTATTGAATAATCTGGAGCTAATGCCAACACAGGATCAAGCAGGTACCGGTTTGTCTGTATAGACAACAGTATATGTCCGTAGGGACAACAGGTCAAGATTTGTCGGCATTAGTAACAAGATCAGGTATCAAGTCAACTTGTGGTACATCAGGTCATGTCAGGTAGTGCACATGTATCAAGTCATGTCAAGTAAGGTATCAGGTCATGTCAGGTAGTGCACAGGTATCAAGTGGGTGCTCATAATCAAACTGTAATAAGTATGGGTTGCACAAAATCAGGTATAGAGTACTAATAAAATGAAATAACATGAATGGTATGCAAATAGATACAAAATCAATGACATGAATGCACAATTATCAATTAGGGTTACATTTATAGTTCCAATACTAATTAGGATGCACTTTATTAAATATGAGATGTTAATATAACAGTATTATGTATTAATGTGATCTGTAAATGCAGTTATATGTGTACTATATGATATGGATGCAAACGGATATCATATAACCGTAAAATGATAAACTGGTAAATACGGAATGTACAATTTAAACAATATGAACTGTTATATTCAATTAGATGCAGTATATTGTAGTATAGTATGTAACAAGATAGGTTTTCATGCACTGGATCTGAAATGATATATACGGATATATGCGGATGTCGAATAAATCGATAAAACTGAAAACAATAATGTGGATTGCAAAATTAATCATTTTGAAGTATTATAATTCAAATAGATATAGATTATAGTATTATAGCATGTAGCAAGATTAAGTTGCATGCCCTAGATGTGAAATAATGCGTACGGATGTATACGGATGTCGGAAAACTGTAAAACGAGAACTTGGGATGCATGATTTAAACTACCAGTGTTATAATTATTAAAATAGATGTATATAAAGTAATGTAGTATGTAGCAAGATAAACTTGCCTAGATGGATCACGAAACGGATATGTACGGTACGTCCGACGTCAGCAAAATGTCACGATGCATGCACGGCACGCGGAACGGGTCCAAGTAACGCACGAGGGTGATCACGCAGGTAAGGTACGTCCTCTGGGTCATCAGGAACGGCAGCGACGTCACGGCTCCGGCAATCGCTAAAACAAGATTCAAGAAAATAAAGAAAAAGAAAAAGAAAGGAAGAGGAAGAAGAAGGGAGAAGGGGTTGTGCTCACTGGGGTCAGTGAGACGAGAGGGCAACGATGATGGCCTGTCGACGGCGGGGCTATGGCTGCAGTGGATTTCTCGGGTTGGTTGGGTGCGCAGGTTCTTTGTGTTCGGAGTTCTGCAGGGAGGTGAGGAGAGGGAGGAATTAGGGTGAAGATCAAGACGACGGCGAGGGAAGAGGTGGCAGAGGAGAATGGGTTAGGGTTAGGTTCTCGTCACGGTTGCATACGGGTTTTCAAAGAAAAGAAACGAAGAAGAAAATAAATAAAAGAGGGATCTGTGACGGGGGGGAAAGAGAGAGAGTGCGCACAGAGAGAGAGAGAGAGAGAAAAGAGAGAGGAGAGAGACAGAGAGAGGAAAGAGATCGAGAGGAGAGAGAGGGATGCGAGAGGAGAGATGAAATTGTCTGTAGTGTGAGAAAGAGAAAAAGAGAGAGAGAAATCTGTTAGTGGGTTAGGATTAAAAATTTAAAAAGATATGTTAGTTATTTAAATTTTAACTATTATAATTTTTAATAAAGATATTATATTAATTAAAATTGGATTTTCTGGTAAATACAAATTTAGTCCAAAACACGCCCAGGTCGGGTCTAAAAATTCTGTTTTAAAATATGAAAAAAATATATATGCGACGACCAAAATCAAAAATGAATATCCGGATAACGAAAATGAATACCCCCAAGAACGGATGCACGTACGTGCGCGTAGCCATCCAAATAAGTCTGTTTCACTGAACGGGACGAGAACAAGATGCGCGGATGCGACCACGGGGTTAGGGGTATCATGCAGGCCATGCAATGTATTTTTAAAATATTTTACGTGACTTAAAATGTTATATTGTGAAAATGCAAATGTCCGATAAAATGCCAGTATGCAGTATTCATGAAAGTGCACAAGTCTACGGAACAAGTCATGATAATTCATAAACATGAATCAAACGGTTCCAAGCAAGCGGGTCGAGTCGAATGCTAATACTAAAGTAAAATACTATTCGCACCCAAAACACGATAAATCAGGAAAATACCATAATTAAAGAAATACGAGAACTGGAATTGGTATAAATGAACTAGGGTGTTACAATTACACTCTAGAATTGACTTGACCCGAACCAGGAATACGACTTGGCTTGAATACTTGAACTTGGCTTGAATACTCGAACTCGACTTGTACTCTCTCTTTGTATTCATGGATGTTGGGCAAGATTTATAAACTTAGTTTGGTAAAGAACGTATGTCATGGCACGAGAGTTCACTGAAAATCACCTACCTTGAATATCGTGTGCCGTTGTCATGTGGGTTTGACGGGGCCTTCTAATTTTACGTGCCGTAGGTTCATGGGGTTTGACGGACCACTCTCGTATACACGCATACCTTCATTATCGAACTACAAACAAACTCGTTAGAATAAAATAACCATGCTTATATATAGACGTGCTCAGGTTTAATTGATACCTTTACTTGACTGCTAATATAGTAGCATTCATATTTGGTTTATATGCATACCCTTTATCACTTTTCCATTCATATCATTTTTGGGGACTTACCGAGCGCTAGTTCGCTGACGAAATTCTTCTCTATTTCTTCTTTCCTTAGAATGTTTGTCAAGTGATCTAAAGACCGAGAAGATTGAGCGAGTCAGGATGATTACTCTTAGCTTACAGCGGACACCGACTGCTAGTTTTCTTCAACATTTTATTTTCAGTATGCCACTGTTTAGGCACTTTCATGTTTTTTTTTACTTTTTGTTTCAGTCATCGCATCCATACTTTGAAACTTGTGGAAGTTGAATGTAAATAAAGTTGTTGAAATTTTATTCTCTTGTTAATTCTTGATATGTTGTTATATTTCTTATAAACTCTTAGCGTATTTATTCCAAGAAATGACATTCTCGAAATAAATATATTGCGGGCCTCGTCACGTGCCTTCTCCTATCTTTGGGGAAGTGGGGCATGACACCCACTTTCTTAGAAGGCGTTGGTTCAGATCAAGAGAGAAGTTGTGTTTTACTGCGACAGAGACGAAAAGATGGCGAAGGATAAAGTAAGGATCGAAAAATTCAATGGTCACAATTATAGTTGGTGGTGCATACAAATGGACTACATATACTAAATGGACCTGTATCTTACGTTGCTAGGAGAAAAGCCCGAGAAGACGACCGATAAAACGTAGAACCTTTTGGATAGGAAACCCCTGGCGACGATCAAATTGTCGTTAACTCCGCAGGTGGCCTTTAACATCTCAAAAGAGAAGAAAATCATGGCTCTAATGACGACGTTAGCGAAATTGTATGAGAAGCCTTCAACATGGCTCTAATGACAACGTTAGCAAAGTCTGTTGGATATGTATGCCCTATAGGCCTTCATTGTATAGGATACTAGGGATATGTATGCACAGGACAATCTTGCTCAATATGATAGTATGCTATTTGGTTTGTCTTTATCTTAATATATAATGTGTTTTACTTAGTATTTCATATCATGTATACATGTTGATAAAGCATGTAAGATCCTTGATTGACTACCAGCGTTGTGATGGCAATCATACTTGTGGGAGCTGGGTAGTCGATAAGCGCATCCTTAAAACGACCCTAGTCGTGGGAGTATCGAGACTGGGCATCGATACTCCAGAATAGACTAGTGTATGCATATCTAGACCCTGACGAGAGGCGATGGATTGGTCCCGCAGCCATTGGTGTGGTGGACCTAAGATTGTATACAGGTGCTCACTGAGGGTGAGTACACTAGACGGACTCGCCGAGAACTGGCTAGATGGTATTATACCTAACGTTAGATAGCAGTTCTTTGGTGACATGAGTACAGGTAGTATGTCGGCCTGAGGTTGTCATTTTTCTCGTGTGAGATCCCACTGTACTTTGATTACTACCCTACCACGGCTTTACTGAGTCGTGCAAACAGGTTTTAATTGGATACAGTCCCGAGTCACATGGAGGTAGTGAGCGACTGTTGGGGATTCGTCTCTCCCGGTATAGGGAGTCAACGTCGCACTGTGATCGGTTGGCCAACACCATAAATTCCTGGCCAGGGCGAATTGAGAATTACTGGTAGTTGGACCAGTAGATTCTCGGATGGTCTTGAGCCACACAGGCATGACTTGTCAGGTTATTAGGGGTCTGATGTTTTCCACCCCAAGAACCGGCATGCGATACTCTCAGAAGAATAGACCGGACTGCATGGAGATTATCACCGACAGGCTCAGTAAGGGTTCGGTTGAGTTAGCTCATCGGCCTTCTTTTCGAAAAGTACCTGGGTAGCCGTTACGTACAGCTAGTGTCACTAACGGACCTGTGGTTAAACCCACTGCCAGCATACTGTCGAGTCTTTAGAGTCATACATAGAGGGTTTCCCTGGTTCAGGTGAAACGATATAGAAATTTATGGTTTTACGTGCAGGGTTCTGATCATATACGTGTACTAGCTGCACGGATGTTGTTCGGACGGATAATACTAATGGGTTTAGGAGTAAGCCGCATTCTAGTATTATATTACTGGATTTTTTTATATCTTTGTATTCGTATTTTTTGCAGTACAAATACGGGTATGTATATACGGTGAGAGCATTCTTATAATTTTACAAGAGATGCTTCTATAAGGGGACATCTCATTATTGGTTTTATCTATTTTTGGAAAATAGATTAATGAGGTGGAAATGGAGATATTTGTGGCATGGTAGAAGCATGGCTAAGTCTCATTATTTATTCATTTGACTTTACTATTCAAGCATGGTTGTATTTTTCTATGGAGAAATATTGTATGCTTGATGATTGAGAAAGATTTAGCCATTCTTCGCTTGCTCCTACACCTGCTCATTTGGGTTTTTTCTTTCTCTCTCCATTTTTGCTCTCCTCCTTCTTCCTCAAACCTTAACCCTCAGATGTGTTGTGAATTCTAGGGTTCCTTGAGATAAAATACTCCAATTAACTCTCTACATCTTCTAAGCTACCTAAATTAGCAAACTAGCTACTTTAGTTACCTCATTCTTGAGATTGGAGCTTGAAATATAGACTCTCGGGTGAATCGTCTTCGACACGAAGAGTCCGACTACCGAGCTTGATCCAAACCCTCTAGGAGCTCAAGAAAAGGAGAAGAAGACCCGAAGGACTTGTATCCTAAAGGTATAAAACTCTTTCACAAGTAGTTTAGAACCTCTTTGTAGTTTAGCTAGTTAAGATTTCTGAACGATCTTGGATGTTTGGTCGACGTTGCTAGTATAAAAATCATTTTTTGTGAATTCTGTCTCCCCACAAACTATGTGGGGTGCGTGACATCGACTTACAAAGTCATATGAGAAGCCTTCAATATCAAACAAGATATACTTGATGAAGAAGCTTTTTAACATGAACATGGCAAAAAGTGGTTCGGTGATAGAACATGTGAACGAATTCAACAGCGTGACGAGCCAACTCGAATTAGTTTTAATTGTGTTTAAAGATGAGGTTCTTGCCCTTTTATTTTTATCTTCGTTGCCGGAGAGTTGGGAGAACCTCGTAATGGCGGTTAGCAACTCGATCTCAGAGACTCTCGGTTAGTTATATATATGCCCTAGAGGCCATTGTTGTACATATGATGTATATTATAATGGATACTTGAATATATATAGAGAGGACTTTCTTGCTCGTCATGATAGTATGCTATTTGGTTTCTCTTTATCTTAACATGTTGACTTATATTAGTTTACTGTCTTACTCTCACATGTTGATAAAGCCCTTAGGATATGTACTCGACTACTGGGACTATGATGAGATCATACTAGTGGGGCCACGATAGTCAACGAGTACATCCTATAACTGTTCCTAGTCGAGGGTGTGTCGAGACCGGGCATCGATACACCAAAGTAGACTAGCGTATACGCATCTTAACCCATATGATGGGCGATGGATAATCTCATATCCATCGGTGTTTGACATCAAAGATGGAGTACGGGTGCTCAGTGGAGACTGGGTACACTGGACGGACTCGCCGAGAACTCCTAGATGGAATTATACCTCGCGTCAGATGGCAGTTCTCTGGTGACGCTGGTATAGGGTAGTCTGTAGACCCGAGATCGTCATAGAGTCTTGTGTGATTCCCACTGTGCTTTGATTTTCACCTTACCACATCCAAGAGGGCGTGCAAAACGATGGCTTTTGGGTACAGTCCCGAATCACATGGAGGCAATGAGCGATAGGAGGGGATTCGTCTCTCCCGGTATAGGGAGTTGATGTTGTGCTGTGTTCGATTGGGTATAACTGGAAGTCCCTGGCCAGGGATGATATAGAGTACTACTGGTAAGTGTTATCGGTAGTTTCTCGACCTGTTATGAGCCTCACATCGACAAGACTTATCGGTTACTGGGGTCTGACATTTACCACCCCTAGACCAGATATGCGACATATCAGACGAAGAGACCGGACTGTACGGGAGTGTTACTGATTGGATTCACAGGAGAATGTACAGGCTTGCTTGTTGATCTTCTGATCGCTCAATACCTGAGTGGCTGCTACGTTTAGCTGACCGCTTGCAGCTTGAGGGTGTTTGATATGATCATCACCTGCTACCGGCGTATTGACGATTCTTTAGAGTCCTACACAGAGGTTTCTTGACTCAGGCAAAACGGAGTAGGAGCACATATGTGTTATGTGCAGGACCGAGAATAATACGATATGAAATACCGTATTCTATTCTCGCGATACTTGATATCAGCCGGGTCATCGGATCAAGTATTGATTCGATGTATCGGTACATAATATATTAGTCGGTTATATACGATATAGCCGGATTGTCAGATCAAGTGTTGATTCGATAATTTAATGTATAATTATATATGTGATATATTACATTACATTATATAATATTGGCTCGCTTTATTATTTCATTTTCTCACCAGATAATACATTGATATATATGCGATATATGTTAATTGTATTATTTTCTTTTGTTGCAAAAATATATTATATATGTGATATATAATATTGTAACATGTTATGATTACAAATGCAACATGATTAGTGGAGATTAAACATGGTTAGGGTTTGATTTGGATTAAATTTTTCTAGAAGCTTCTAGAAGCTTTTATTTTGTTTCTTGCAAAGATATTATGTGTTGATATTTTGCTTGATATTTTCTAACCCAACCCAAACCCTTCACCCTAGGTTAAATCTCTACATGAGTTAAAGTAACTCAAGGGTTGTATTTGTAACCATAGGTTTTATTCATTGTTCATCACAAAAGGATCATTATTCTTCTTCTTCTACCTTGAGCTCTTGAAAAGCTTTCTAAATTTTTCTATTGTGATGATTTAGTGTGAGATTATGAAAACAAATGAAAGTCATATTCCTACCTCATCATCCTCATCTAATCTAGCCTATTAGATTAGGCTGTTCACATCATTAATGTTGGCTATAGTGCCCTCAAGGCAATTATCGTACTCGCAGGCACGTGATTATGATAATTGAGCAAGGGCCTATACCGATAAAACAGTCTTACTCGAGATGATAGTATGCTATCCGGTTTGTCTTTATCATCATATGTTGATAAAGCCCATAAGATTCTTGCTTGACTGCCAGCATTGTGATGGCGATCACATACGTGGGAGCTGGGGGTCTATAAGCACATCCTTAAATGTCCCTAGTCATGGGAGTATCGAGACTGGGCATCGATACTCCAGTGTAGACTGGTGTATACTTATCTAGACCCTGACGAGGGGCAGTGGCCGGTCTCATAAGCCATTGGTGTTAGTTGTTCACCTAAGATAGTATGCAGGTGCTCATTGGGTTATGAGTACACTGGACGGACTCGCCGGGAACATGCTAGTTGGTATTATACCTATAGTCAGATAGCAGTTCCCTGATGACATGTGTACAGATTAGTCTGTCGGCCTGAGATCGTCATTTGTCTCGTGTGAGTTCCCACTGTACTTTGTTTACTACCCTACCACGTCTCAAAGGAGTCGTGCAAACAGGTTTTAGTTGGGTACAGTCCCGAGCCATATGGAGGCAGTGAGCGGATCGTCGGGGATTCGTCTCTCCCGGTATTGGGGGTTGATGTCGCGTAGTAGGAGTTCGGATGAGTTTACTCGTCGGCCTTCATATGGCTCGGGGTATATGAGAACTACCGATCCAGGATCGATAGTTTCTTAGGTAATGATGGGTTTCATACCGACACGAATTATCGCGTTGTTAGGGGTCTGACTTTATCCACCCCCCTAGACTCGATATGCGATACTCTTAGACGAACAGACCGGACTGTACGGATATTGTCACTAACAGGCTCAGTAGGAGTTCAGATGAGTTTGCTCGTCGGCCTTCCTTTCGCTCAATACCCGGGTAGCCGTTACGTACAGCTAGTGCCGCTGACGTGCTTGTGGTTAAACCCACTGCCAGCGTATTGAAGAGTCTTTAGAGTCCCACACAGAGGGTTTTCTCGGTTCAGGCGACATAGTGTAGGTGACGTATGTTGATACATACAGGTGTCCGATTAAATATGTGCACGGACTGCACAGATTTAATCGGACGGTTGATAATACTAGCGGCTTAGGATTAAGCCAGATTGTTAAATCAAGTTTTGATTTAATAAATTACATATGTATATATATATATATGTATATATATATATATATATATATATATTCTAGTATTACTGTTCACTATTCGTTTTCTCTCTTGGCTATTCGTATTTTCGTACAAATACACGTATGTGTATTCCGATACATATACCGGGAAGCATTCCGTATTTATACGGAATGGCTTCTAGAAGGTGCTACGTCATTATTGATTTTCTTTTGAAAATCATTTTGTTCATAATGATGTGGAAAAGGTGACATGGAAAGGCATGGGTTATTTGGTCAAAGCATGGACTTTGGCATTGCAGTGATTGGTATGGTGCTTTGTTTATTCAAAAATGATAATGACATTTTTTTTGGAGTGGGCATGAGAGGGGGGACACTTCTTGGAGTGAGATTTGGCTTGCTCAATTTTGGTTTTGATTCATATTTGGTGTTCTCTCACTCTCATGCACACTTAGCCATTTTTCCATGCCTTGCCATCATCACCCTCTTCATCTTCTTCTTGAGATGCTCACTTGAGCTCATGGTTGAGAGAAAGTTTTTAGTGACACTATCCTACACTTCCTACTCTCCACTACTAGCAATTTTGAAGAGTCGGTTGGTTCGCTCGGCGAACCTGAAGCTTGCAACGTTTCCCTCGGGTGGATTATCGGAGACGAAGAAGGACCGGCGACCAAAGTCGATCCGCATCACTAGGAGCTTGGAGATGGTTGCAGACCCGAAAGACTTGGTTCATTAGGTATAATCATTCTTATCTCTTTTCTTAGATTGCTAGTTTTAGGGTTAATGATTTCGATCTTGCAAATCGGGTAATGGTAGCGCCGTGTTTTAAGAAATTTTTGTTCCGTATTTGGCCACGGTTCGATGGTTGGGGCGCTCCCACTATCCAGAAATGGTATCAGAGCCACCCATTAACCCCTACTAGCTAGTTTGCACAAGCTTAAAATCTCGATCGATCAAAATTTCGAAAACAATTTTCCGTATTTTCAAGTTTCTGTCGATTTCTGAAAGTGCTCCAAAAATTATTTCCAGAGGCCTAAAAATCCGTGCAGGTGATTTTATGAATGCAGAAAAAATTTGGGCTCCTGAAGCCTCTAAAGCGCCGCGGAACCGCCGCACTAACCCTCTATTGCCGGCGGTTCCGCGGCCGTTTAGTAGCGACGGGCCATGAAATTTTTCCTGTAGCTCATAACATTGAATTGTGATTTTTTGTGATATATGGTTTTGGCCCAGAATCTTTTGAGTACTGGATTTGCTTTTGGCGGCCTTTGCGGATAAATTTAGTCGATCGAAATTTTAACTGTGTAATTTTTCAGTACTTTACATTTTTATCTGTGACCGTGAATGTCATTTGATCGGTAAATCTTGTCTAATTGCTATAGTCCTTTTAGACAGGTTTGCGAACGTGACATTCACGTTGATGTTCTGTGTTGTGCTGTGATATTGTGGATTGTCGTGGTGGATAGCTTGTGTGCAATGGTAGTGCAGTTCGGATTTATTTGTACATTTGATATTTCGGGGCGAGCGTCCGACATGTGGACTGCCGTCACTGCCTGTTTGTATATTATTCTTTTGGGGCATGACGGGCTGAGGTCGATGTCACCCTTGTATATTATTTTCTTTTCTGTACTAGGATTACCCCGCGGAGAAGTGCACAGATAGTCGGGTTCTAGAGGGCAACAGATCCGCATCTCATGGCGTTGAGACGGAGGGGACCTTACTCTAGAATTGGCGGGCTATTCACCGCACTCGTAGGGGGTATAGGTTGACCCAAGGAGGGGTGCTCAAGTTACCGGATTCCGTAAAGTGCTGGGTGGTCCATTCACTTTGCTGAAGGGGGCTGCCTCACTTCAGGTTTTGGCGGGTAACTTGCCGCGCTCGTAGGGGTCTAGGAGTTCATTGCACAGGCTACCCACACGACCAGGGGAACGTCGGGTTTCAGTTGTGGTTCTATGAAACCCGGGGCTCCCAGATTATCTGTATTATTCTGTGATGCTTATTACTTTTCTGTGATGTTGCATTTATCAAGCCTGGGACGATTGTTATATATATTTATATATACTAGTAGATGTTGTATATGTTTTGCACCCGCGCTAGTCCAGTCCCCGCTCTGTCGTTAGTTAAGTAACCTAACGGGTGATGACGGGACCCAGTGGCGAATGCGGGTGGCATATACGTACATTTTATTTTCGTTCTTTTCTGGTGTGATTAATTGATGGGACTGTGTTGATTCTTATCAATGCAAGGAAAACAAACCAATATTAATATGATGTTGGAACCAAGTTTTTTAAAAAAACTGACATTACAGACGTACGCTTTTGCTTTGCACAGTGGTATTCAGTTTGGAATATCATGCACCTCATTCGACGAGGCAAGGGCTGAGATCCCTTCATCGGGAGTGACCCCTTGGGTAGAAGTTTGCGTCAACGTAATAACTTCTCTATAGTCGTTTACTTTTTGCTTTGCATCGTGGTATTCAGTTTGGAATATCCTGCATCTCATTCGATGAGAAAAGAGCCGAGATCTCTTCACCGGGAGTGACCTCTTTAGCAAAAGTTTTCGTCACTATACTTTTGTAAAACCACTTGGATTCCTTCAACGATATCAAGTTCATTACGTTAAAGGTTTTTCGCCAAAAACCAGCCGTAGCCTTCCGTCATTTCTTATTAGTATTATTTGGTATTCGTGCTGCGTTTGTTGACCTAGTCAAGACGTAGTGTTCAGTAGCTAAGTAGTGCTTGTTTGTGGCATTTTAAATGCGATTGGTTAGGACAGTCGTGCGGCCTTGTTGACCTAGTCAAGAGCACGTGCGGGTGGGTTTAATGCAATCCAGGATAATAACGGGTTGAACTTGACTAGCGGTTTATGGTTTGTTGACCTAGTCAAGGTCATAAACCGCTTGGGGTAAATATCATATCGGGAGTTTCAAATATACAGGAAACTTGCCAGATATGCACATACCTTCTGGAGTGTGGTGACTTGAGTGGCTTCCATCAAGTTATCATGCGATGATAGTTGGATCCCGATTCCTACTGATGAGTGATTGTTCTCTCAAAAACTATCTATTACCGCAATCAAGAACGGCGTCGCTTGTAGCTAGCCGGTGAGTACGGGTCGGTCCACAGGGATGTTGTGAATTTTCTAATCGCGCTAACGAGTTAATTCCGATTATGGTCGGATTGATTATTAAATCTAAAAACTAAATTAATCTATATCTAAGTCTTGTTAGGGTTAGGTCTAGGTTAAGTTTGGAAAGTCTATAAATCTCACCGCTTTCTATTCCCATATGAAGATCTAATTAGGTGTTATGGTAATTATTAATAAAAGGGATTAGAATTATTTGGAAAGATGTTTCTTCCTCTAGGTTCTTGTCCTACCTTTATCATTCCTTACCCTAACCTCCATGGAAAACAATCACAACTGGGTCTTTATACTACGGTATCACCGCTACCTCGAGGGATAGGGTGCCGTAGGGAGCGGTATGTGCATGTATGCATAGAGTCCTATGAAAATATATGATGGGCAAGAAAGGGGATGAGAGATCTTCGTCTCTCAAACCTTCCCCAGATCTAACCCTAACAAGCGAAGAGACTACTCACTCATTAGGGAATTGAAGAACATTTATCTAGGGCAGAGAATAAAAGATTAACTAGGGCAAGGAATTAAATTTAACTAAGGCAAGAATAGAAAATTAACGTAGGGCAGAAAATAAAGAACTTACAACTTGATGCTCTCCAAAAGAATGCTAAAATTTATTAATGAAGGGAGGCATAGCCTTTACAATGATTTAGAGTTCCTATTTATAGAGGATAGGAAACCCTAGGTTACAATTGATTTGTATGTCTACATTTACCAAAATATCCTTGGGAAGACCTAGTCAAAGTAGACTTCAAGCTTTGGTAAAATTTTATGTCTCTGTCTTTTATTAAAAGGAAGTATTGGGCCTTAAAATTTCCTTTGTGGGCTCTTCTGTCTTTGGGCTTCCTTATTATTTGGTTCTTTTATTAAAATAGCTTCTATGTTTCTTCCAGATCTCCAGAGAATAATTACGGTGGACTTTTAACCGTTCGCTTTGTAATCTTGGACCTTGCATTGCCTTGTACTTTGTGAACTGTCCTTCGATGTAGGCTTGATCAAGAGTCTTCTGTTTGCTGGTCAAAGTCCACTTTTTCATTGTGTTTACATCGTTTTCACTGTTTTAGATCCAAGAACCTGTAACCTGTAATATGTAGCAGACATGCGTCAAAAGCACCTGTTTATTTATAAAACGAATAAGAATGGAGAATATAATAATACAATATTATGGTGTGAACAAATACCCCCAAACTTATCTTTTGCTCGTCCTCGAGCAAACTTATTTTTATTCTCTAAAATCCTAACCGCACTTTCGCAGGGAAACGTGATTGCACTGAGTACGTCCAACAAGCCGTTAAACCTCTAGGTGTCCCTAGTAGGAGGAGTGTTGTCTCCTGAGGGTTTTCAGCGGATACTACCCACAAAATCCTATCAATTCGGCTTTTCGACTTTAGTTCTCTAATTAGGTTTTCTAACAAGGAATTCTATTATCGTCGACTCGTAAATTATCCACCCATATTCTTCATACTTCCTCATGATCTAACTTAAGATTATATATGTTCTATAGATTTACTTAGCTTTCGGCATCTCTTAAGTTTTCCTTCTAGGGTTCCATCTCCACTTAGGAATTTCTATGAACTCTACTAAAGATACAAGTTCTATTCTTCATTCCTTTCTCTTATCTAAATTCCAATCACATATCCCCACGTGTGTGTATAGATCACCCCTACACTTGGAAATTCAAATCAAGCAATCATACTCTCGTCCGTTGTCCAAACCACTTCTTAATTGGTGAATTTTTAATTGAATTTTGCTTACACATCCTTCATGCGACCGTTAATACTTCTTGATGTACCAACGACCGATTATAAAATGTGTTTGCACATTAAAACGTAATTCTTAGTCTTGCAACACCCAAGGCTTTAGCAGTGACTCCCAAACCAGTTGGTCTAAGGCACTAGGTGATGAAGCACCCTCGCTAAATATTTTTTCTATTTTTGCAGCCTTAAGTAATCACAAAAACCAGTGTCCATTTTTTTTATTCTTTATTCACACTTATATATTTTTTTTTTCATTTTCTTCGTACTAAGGACTTTAGACAAGAGCATTTCAAGGTCTCTTCTACTATTCCAAGTTTCAAGGTGCGTGATTGTGCAAATTGTAGGGTATACATTTTCAGAATCTATACTTAAGATAGGAACTATTTTTCAAATTTATACTCTAATAAGAACATCAATACTTTTCCTTCGTTTCGACTTAGCTCATGAAGTGAACCCACAATTTGCCTATTTCTAAACAAACTACAAAAACATATACTTTCTACATTTAAACTTTAAGGAAGGTTATTTTTAGGTTTTCAATTTACGAAGTCTAAGATCTAGTTGTTCCTAACCAGTTAACATATTTGTCAAACTTAAATCAATTAGACCAAATTGAATACATTGATTTTTATAATTTTTTTTTTCAATTTTTATGGATTTTCAAATAAATATGCAAATGCAAAAATATGTACAAATGAATGCGAAGGAAGAAGACGTACCGAGCATACCCCCAAACTTGAACTTGACAGTGTCCTCACTGTCATGCTAAACCAAGAGGGTCAAAATACCGGCACTCCCCTGTTTATTTATTTATAAATTTTTTTTATTTTATTGATGTTTTGAATTTTTTATTTTTTATAGAAAAAGAAAACAAAAAATATATGTACATATATACAACAAGGTTCCCCCCAAATTTAAGCTTGGCCTTACACAAGCCAAAGGTTAGCACCAACCATTCAAAAATCTTATCGTGGTAATGGTATAGTTGGTGCAAGAATGGGGCGTAGAGGAAAGAAATGAGAAACACGCGAGAACGTGTGGAAAGAATAATGGTAGAATATGGTCTCGGTGGGGGAGAAGAATGGCGGAAAGGAGAAAGAAGTGTAGCACGAACTTGAGGGTGTAAATCGAGTGAATAAATTAACGCAATTAGTGATGACCGATGTGTTAAAAGTAATTGGGCTAACCTATCAACTCGTCGTGAAATGGGATCAAATCCCTCAAGATTCGCAAGAAAACATGGGTACGCCGAACTTGGTATTGGAGATGAAAGCGTAACGCTCTCTTGCCCGGTTGGAACAATAGGACGGACGAAAGGGAGTGAATCAGGGATAGTCTCATTCTCACCGTAGTAAACTGTCTCGAACTTGAAAGATTCCATTAATGGTTCGAAACTACTGTAAGCAACCGAGTCTGATGGTTCAACTAACTCATCTGAAAATGTAAAGGACTCAAACTCGGGCGGTGAGTCATCAACATCGTCCGAAAAAGTGAAACACTCGTAAGTGTTATCGTCTGTGAGGACTGTGTCAGATTCAAAGGAAAAATTTTCAAGGTCACAGTCTTCAAGCGTGGTCGGAACGATGGAAAGGAGGGAGGGTGATTTAGTTAAACGTTCAAGAGCGTGAATTGGAAAATCGGACACATCAAACAGAAATGATTCAACCTCAATATGATCCTCAAAACTCTCCTCAATACTATCCTTATAATTCTCCTCAAGATTCAACTCATCCATGCCATTATCATCAAAGTCAAGACGCATATGAGATTCGGGAGAAACATTTAATAACTCGGAATGATGATTTGAACATAAAATCTCAATTAAATCGACAGGTTCATCATCCGAAATATTCCCGGCGTCTATATCCTCAATCAAGTGAAAATCAATTTTCTTAGACACCTCATCAAAAGCATGGATATTTATCGATTTAGGTTCTAGAGTGGAGGTGTAAAGATCGAAAGGATTAGGTGCGGTTTCACTCGAAAGGGGTTCCTCACAATTTGGCAAATCAAACACTACAAAATTACACAACTCGTTTTTATTTTCAACTGGTGAATCATTTGGAACAATCGATGGAAAACCGGAGTTGTGGGCTTCAATTGGGTAGGGGTAGGTTTGATTTGGAAATCCTCTCAAATTCTCACTCTGTCCAACCGCCTCCTCATACATTGAAAAATTTGGAGCTAGCGGAAAACTAGCTACCGGTTCAGCAGGTTGCATAAGGGTGGCCACGGATGCTTCCACATTCCTAACCATTTTGTTTGTTGCTGCGATATACGCCTCCAACGACTCTTCCAAACTAGACTTGGGTGGTAAGGGGGTTTCGGGAAAAGATTCGAAATTGTGTGGATATGCAAAACTCCCAACAGGCTGTGTAGAATCAATGTCTAGTGAAGGTGGGAAAGTCGGGTAGGACTGGTAGGAAGTGGGTGGTTGGACAGGGGTAGGGTCAACATGTGGATAAAAAGGTGAATAATCGTGCGGATCCCTAAAACTAGATGAGTGGAGATGGGTAAAAGATCGGCTGCGAAATTGAGCAATGTGCTCAGCAATGGACATCGGTTTAGGAGTTACAGCAGGACTTGGAAAAGTGGTATCAACATATAGAGGTAGTAAAGGTTGACTCGGTTGACACAAAGTTGGTTGAAAAGTCAAACTGTTTCTCCTAAACGCCTCTATTTGATCTTTCAAAGATATTTTTGGTAAGGAGGGATCGTCTTTAAATTGACTGAACAAATTGACGTACGACGCAAAATTAGGTTCGGGATACCAAAGTTCGGCAAGTGATTTATTATATGGGGTACCCATGTTAGAAGAAAGGTGAAAAGAAAGAAGGTTGGGTGGTTCAAGAATTTCTTAGCGGCAAAAATTTGCAAGTTGTTTATAAAAGATTTTTCCTTTTTCCTCTATTTTTTTTATTTGGAACTGTTTGCAAAAAAAAATTTTGATAAAGGGCTAAGACACGCTTTTGATCAACCAAAAATGCACAATCAGGCCTAGATCTAGGGTCACCTAGGTCAGCTAAACAGCTCCTAACTGTTCCAAAGGGCTAGAGATAGGACCTCAAACCGCCTCTTCACCGCCAATTGCGGCCAGGTAAGTGCCAGGTAAGTGGGAAGGAACCACAGTAGTGGGCCTAATTAATAACCACTAGCCTTTGACACACTTGCCTAGACACCGCAAAATCAGGTTAGGATAAACGGTCGATGCCTATAACTAGTCCTCTGTCCTATTGAGCTCGAAGTCCTTAGAGCTGAATCTAGTATTTTTTTAATTAAAGATTGGTCAATGCAAATACTTTATGTGATTTCTGGGGTCCTAGAAAGGGTGATGAAATCCCCACCCAATCTGAATTGGTCAAAAGCCCCTTAAAATCCGATTAAAGATATGCAAAACCGTAAATCACTTGCAATCAAATCTTTTTTGTGAATTTCAAGGTTTGTAAGTTTTCTAATTAAAATTTTCCTTTTTCCGCTTGCTCTTTATTTGGAAAGATATTTTTAGCAAAAAGATTAAGGATATGCAAATCAGAAAAGATCACTTGCAATCAATTATTATTTTAAGCGCGGGCAAAGAATCCTGCACAAGATTTGTTATTTGGAAGGGGGAAGATTTTTAAGCGCAAAGAATCCTGCAGGTGACTTTTCAGAAGATATATCGGAGATTTGCAGAGGAGGAGAGAGAAAACTCACAGAGATTTGTAGTGGTGGAACCGGTTTTTTTTTATATACCGCGCTTCTGCCCTTTTTTTTTGCAGGTGGTGTCACTAGGGCGCGGCCGGAAGGGAGGTCGCGCGGCGATTCCGCCGGGGGTTGGTCGCGCGGCAATTTTTTTTTTTACCAGAGCACCACGATTCTTCTTGTTGACCCGGTCCTCCAAATTTCTTCTGTTGTCTATTGTGATATTTCTCTGTTTGTTCGGATTTGATATTTGCTGTTCTGATCTCTGTAGATTTCCAGATCCGAATTTCTTTGTAGATCCTGCAAAAATTCTCACAAGAATACCCTTTCCAAAAATAACAGATGATATATTTTTATATTTTTTATAATTTTTCAGATTTTTATGATTTTTTATTTTATTAAGATTAACCCGAAATTGCAAAAAGGAATTTTCTACGCCATCCCCGGCAACGGCGCCATTTGATTTGGTTCTAGGGCAGAGAATAAAAGATTAACTTGGGGAAGGAATTAAATTTAACTAGGGCAAGAATAGAAAATTAACGTAGGGCAGAAAATAAAGAACTTACAACTTGATGCTCTCCAAAAGAATGCTGAAATTTATTAATGAAGGGAGGCATAGCCTTTACAATGATTTAGAGTTCCTATTTATAGAGGATAGGAAACCCTAGGTTACAATTGATTTGTATGTCTACATTTACCAAAATATCCTTAGGAAGACGTAGTCAAAGTAGACTTCAAGCTTTGGTAAAATTTTATGTCTCTGTCTTTTATTAAAAGGAAGTATTGGGCCTTGAAATTTCCTTTGTGGGCTCTTCTGTCTTTGGGCTTCCTTATTATTTGGTTCTTTTATTAAAATAGCTTCTATGTTTCTTCCAGATATCCAGAGAATAATTACGGTGGACTTTTAACCGTTCGCTTTGTAATCTTGGACCTTGCATTGCCTTGTATTTTGTGAACTGTCCTTCGATGTAGGCTTGATCAAGAGTCTTCTGTTTGCTGGTCAAAGTCCACTTTTTCATTGTGTTTACATCGTTTTCATTGTTTTAGATCCAAGAACCTGTAAGCTGTAATATATAGCAGACATGCGTCAAAAGCACATGTTTATTTATAAAACGAATAAGAATGGGGAATATAATAATACAATATTATGGTGTGAACAATGAGTAGGATTACTCCTCGGGTGATTTCGACTAATTCTCCTTTTAGGTTTGGAAAAGAATTTGAGAAAACAGTGGGAGCCATCCAGATTAGATAAAGTGATTATCCATTCTGATCTAGGTTAGAGTGCACGCTGAGTGTTTCTTTTCTCTCTCTCTTTGGCATCGACCATGCCCCGACCCTAGACTTTGACTCAGTAACCAAGTTAACCGAACTTTCTTAAAAACACTGGCTTTTGGATTGTCCAAGTTGCAGACATCATTGCCACTCCTTCTTTTACCCTTTGCTTTTCTCCAAGAACACACCGTATCACTCCGTGTATCCACTTCCATTGGATAAAACCATCGTATGGTTCTATACAAACTCGAAGGAACTTTTTCGAGGATGGTTTCCGGTTTTGGGGAAAATGAATAGGACTACTCAGTTGTCTTTTCCTTTTACATTCTCTCAGGTTGTGAGGGCTCCTAGGATTATGAGACAATATACCTATTACGCTTATTGGATAGTCTTCTTCCAAACCATAGGCACGTGCCGAAAGGTAGGGAATGAAGAAAACCAATTAGCCTAAGTATGGTGTGCAGAAGATAATAAGTAAATACAAATAAAGGGATTAGAAAGAGGGCAAAGTAAAATGCGACTGCTATGATTCACGACCAAACCACGTATTTCATCGTCACTCCTACTTCACCTTTGTATTTCTCCAGAACACCCCGTATCACTACGAACATCCAATTCCATTGGATAAATCCATTGGATAAATCCATCGTATGGTTATATACGAACTCGAAAGAACTTTTTCGAGGATGGATTCTGGTTCAGGAGAAATAAGAATAAGGTTTATTCAGTTGTCTTTTATCCTTACCTTCTCTCAGGTTGCGAGTGCTCCTAGGATTAGGAGAGTACACCTATTATGCTTATTGGATAGCCTTCTTCCAAACCATAGGCTGGTGCCGAATGGTAGGGAAGGAAGAAAACCACTCAGCTTAACGATGGTGTACAAAAGGTAATGACTAAAGACAAATAAAGGGAATTGGAGTGATGGAAAGGAAATATACGGTTACAGTCATGAATCTGATAATGGAAGAGGCATTACTAGGAATACCCGGATACCCCTTCGAAACATATTCATGTTTCAGTTTCACTGTGTATTGTTAATAGAAAACCGATTTCCCAATTAGACCCTTGCTCCAGGATATGTATTTACCAGGTATGATTCTCACATCTGTATGGTTTTACAGATGATGAGTGGGAGTAAGTTATTGGGAATTAGGTGATCCTCCTCATTATATCGGAATTCGTTGTAATTGGTGATATTTGAGGAAATCACCTGGGTACAGTTTTCAACCTACGACGCACAGGGTTTGAGTTATTAAAAACTCAGAGGACTTATATAAAGTATTGTATATTATCCAGTGTCCATTAGGACAAAAGGAGTTGGTCCTCGTACTTTATTCTGTTTACTTGTAACTTCTCAATTTTTTAGACAAGTGTTTCGTAGAAATACAGGGTTTAAATTTTGAGAAGTTATGGATACAAGAATAAAGTAGAGAACCATGTGTTGCAAGTATCGGGATTCTTCAAGGTGATTGAAGATGTAGATACTTGTGTTTGGTATTCAGTTGATAGTAATGGTTTTGAGAAACTTGTTTCTCTTTCAGGTTACTCATAATTGGACGCACTCCTAAGTTGAGTAATGCTGATTGGCCTCTCTCCATTTAGTTGGCATGCACTGGAGACAGGTGCATGATTTGAATCTGGTTCCAATTAAACTAGTGCATTTGTTTCTATATTAGATATATATAGAATCAATTTATATCTTAACGATGTTAAGGTATAGGGAGTTGTCCGGCTGATGCTTAAAACCAGAATCCGGATAAACTCAGGGCACGTTTCAGTAATGGCTGTTTGTGGGTTATCCCGGGCTTTGACGAGGGTTAACTTTCTACCATATGGAAGATCAATAGTGATATTATTCTTGACTCGCCACAGTTTTAGTAAAATGGAATTTTTCAGAAAAACAGTAGTGGGAGTATGGTAGAACTGGAAGTGATTCCAGAACCACAAACGATTACGGAAAATTTAATAGGACCTAAAGATTCAATCATGATTGACGTTCCATTAGCCACTCCGCAGATATAGAGGGTAACCTCAGCCACCCGAGAGGTACTCAGGTAGCCTCAAGGACGGTGACAGGGAGGTTCTTGTTTACCCGGACTTGACACTACTGTTGTTCCAGACTATGAGACCCGGCAGGAGGATGAGTATAGCGTCATTCTAAACTAGCTTTGGAAATGCACGTGTATATGACTCTGCCAGAGGGTTGTCGTAGTCAGTGGGAGCAACGGAAGCGTAGTGGACAAGTAGCATGTCTATTTATAGACTAAAGCGGATATGGCGGAGATAGATCATCTATTTTGATGTGACAGTCATAGGTTTTTGACTTCATCAGAATAGGAGATGGATCTGTTAAGAAAGTAGTAGGGTGTGTGTCCTGGTATTGAAGATGACATACACAGAGTAGGAAGTGAAATTCCTATACTACGATCGGTTATACTTTGGTTGTCACACAGTAGTTTCTCCACATAGATTATGGATATTATATCAGACATACTAGTTACTAGATCTATGGTTTTAGATCTAGATTTGGGTAGTGTCCCAATCTGGGTATTTAGACAGTATTCTAAAAGCATTTTAGAATGGACGACTCCTGACATGGTGATGAACCTGCAGGTGATGGAGTTACCCTCTCTAAAGGTGTCTTACAGACTGAAGGGGAGAGGGATGTACATGATTGGCACATCACTTGCCTAGGCAATTGAGTCAATCGTGACATGTCAAGTACCACACCAGATGTTGTTTTTGCACTAGATGCAATAATTTGATATATTAATCCAATCCTGGAGAAAAACGAATAGAAGCAGTTAATGAACATAAGTGGATGTTCTAGGGATTTAATAACGGCGGCCTCCTTTAGGAGACGGTTATCATTCCAGGCTTCCAAGGTAACCTGGATGACAGAGTGACTGTCAGAGTTATAGTTTTACCTCTGACGAGGGACAGTAATTTGGACAGATGGTCCGAGCGGATACTGCGGAAGGCATGGCGCAGCAAACTGATTAAGTTCAGTAGTCGATACAGTCTAAGAAGTTTGCTGGATTTGGAGTTCATTTATGAACTGGGTCCCATCAGATATTCAGAAATATTCTAAGACGGGTATTGCTCATTTCGGGAGATAGTTTTCTCCGCGAAATTGAGATAAAGAGAGACATAGAGAGAAACACTGGAGCGGATCCACTCACTGAGGCTATTTCTCGAACGCAATAGTTTTACAAACGAGGTTTGTGAAACTGATTAGTAGAGGAGTTGGGTGTTCGGTATCATACGGGCTGTGAGTATGCGACATCGCAATAATTAGCCTTAAGTGCAAGTGGGAGATTGTTGGCTATAGTGCCATCAAGGCAATTATCGTAGTCGCAGGCACGTGATTATGATAATTGAGCGAGGACCTATACCGATAAAACAGTCTTACTCAAGATGATAATATACTATCTGGTTTGTGTTTATCATCATATGTTGATAAAGCCCATAGGATTCTTGCTTGACTGTCAGCATTGTGATGGAGATCACATACGTGGGAGCTGGGGGTCTATAAGCACATCCTTAAATGTCCCTAGTCGTGGGAGTATCAAGATTGGGCATCGATACTCCAGTGTAGACTGGTGTATACTTATCTAGACCCTGACGAGGGGCGGTGGCCGGTCTCACAAGCCATTGGTGTTAGTTGTTCACCTAAGATAGTATGCAGGTGCTCATTGGGTTATGAGTACACTGGACGGACTCGCCGGGAACATGCTAGTTGGTATTATACCTATAGTCAGATAGCAGTTCCCTGGTGATGTGTACAGGTTAATCTGTCGACCTGAGATCGTCATTTGTCTTGTGTGAGTTCCCACTGTGCTTTGATTACTACCCTACCACGGCTCAAAGGAGTCGTGCAAACAGGTTTTAGTTGGGTACAGTCCCGAGCCACATGGAGGCAGTGAGCGGATCGTCGGGGATTCGTCTCTCCCAGTATTGGGAGTTGATGTCGCGCAGTGCACGGGTGTCCATCACTAGAAATCCTCGGCCGGAGTATGTGAGAACTACCGATCCAGGATCGATATTTTCTCAGGTAGTGATGGGTTTCATACCGACACGAATTATCGCGTTGTTAGGGGTCTGACTTTATCCACCCCCCTAGACTCGATATGCGATACTCTTAGACGAACAGACCGGACTGTACGGATATTGTCACTGACAGGCTCAGTAGGAGTTCGGATGAGTTTGCTCGTCGGCCTTCCTTTCGCTCAATACCTGGGTAGCCGTTACGTACAGCTAGTGCCGCTGACGTGCTTGTGGTTAAACCCACTGCCAGCGTATTGACGAGTCTTTAGAGTCCCACACAGAGGGTTTTCTCGGTTCAGGCGATATAATGTAGGTGACGTATGTTGATACATACAGGTATCCGATTAAATATGTGCACGGACTGCACAGACTTTAATCGGACGGTTGATAATACTAGCGGCTTAGGATTAAGCCAGATTGTTAAATCAAGTTTTGATTTAATAAGTTACATATGTATTTATATATATGTATTCTAGTATTATTGTTCACTATTCGTTTTCTCTCTTGGCTATTCGTATTTTCGTACGAATACGCGTATGTGTATTCCGATACATATACCGGGAAGCATTCCGTATTTATACGGAATGGCTTATAGAAGGTGCCACATCATTATTGATTTTCTTTTGAAAATCATTTTGTTCATAATGATGTGGAAAAGGTGACATGGAAAGGCATGGGTTATTTGGTCAAAGCATGGACTTTGGCATTGCAGTGATTGGTATGGTGCTTTGTTTATTCAAAAATGAAAATGACATTTTTTTGGAATGGGCATGAGAGGGGGGCCGGCCACTTCTTGGAGTGAGATTTGGCTTGCTCAATTTTGGTTTTGATTCATATTTGGTGCTCTCTCACTCTCATGCACACTTAGCCATTTTTCCATGCCTTGCCATCATCACCCTCTTCATCTTCTTCTTGAGATGCTCACTTGAGCTCATGGTTGAGAGAGAGTTTTTAGTGATACTATCCTACACTCCCCACTCTCCACTACTAGCAATTTTGAAGAGTCGGTTGGTTCGCTCGGTGAACCTGAAGCTTGCGCCATTTCCTTCGGGTGGATCATCGGAGATGAAGGAAGACCGGCGACCAAAGTCGATCCGCATCACTAGGAGCTTGGAGATGGTTGAAGACCCGAAGGACTTGGTTCATTAGGTATAACCATTCCTATCTCTTTTCTTAGATTGCTAGTTTTAGGGTTAATGGTTTCGATCTTGCAAATCGGGTAATGGTAGCGCCGGGTTTTAAGAAATTTTTGTTCCACATTTGGCCACAGTTCGATGGCCGGGGCGCTCCCACTACCCAACAATTAATACTTGATTAGTGAGTGAGAGCTTGAGTTAAAGAAACCTCAAGGTAGATCATCTTCGAGAATGAAGACTACAAGCAAGCATGGATCATTCGGGTTGTGGAGCTTCTCTTGAGTCCGAGAGATCATGGATCGCGGCGAAGGGACTACTACTCGGAGCTTATGAAGCGAAGGAGCGAACTACAAAGCTTGTAATCCCTCTCTCTTAGTTGTAAAGATGTTTACTTGCATGTTTAACCCTGATTATCTAGCAAAGATCATCGCTTTAGGTTGTTCGGCACGTCTAAATTTTAAATCGGCCATGGTTGATGCCTTATAGACCCTTGTGACAGTGCCTAGTAACCCTACAGTGGTATCAGAGCCAAGCTAGAACATTAGGCGACGTGAATACGAAGTTAAAAGTTTGATCGAACACCGAAACATCGTTTTTTGACCCCTCTCAGGAAATTTTTTTAAAATATGTTTTTTTCAACATTAAAAATTCTCAGAAAATTCAGCAGGCGATTTTAAGGATTACTGTAAAATACGAAACCCTAACTCCCTGAAGTCGCCGTGGAACCGCGGCAGAAGCATGCTTCCCGCGGCGGTTCCGCGGCCGAACTTGGGTGTTAGGGGGTCGTATTGGAAGGGTTAATCCGTAGGTGTTATTACACAATTCTGGGAATTTTTAATCTTACTCAAGTGTTGAGTTTTCTGAAGATCATTTGTATTCGTTGATTCGATCAGAAAGTTTAATTTCGTTTAGTTTTCCGGATAATTTAGAACGTGTTAAAATGTTCGAACGGGATATCAATAACTCGCTTTTTCCCGACACGAAAAATTTTCAAGTGTTGAATATTTCTTGAGTTTAAAACTTTCGGAAAAATGTGCAAGTAACGCGGTGGACCCTCTAGAAGAACACAAATCTTAACTCGATTATGTGACCGTCTGAACCGCCTCTAAACATTAGGGTTTGGGGCAGTACGGCGTTGCCACATGTGAGGCGTTGGTTTGACCCTTCTACGGCTGGACCATTGGCACTGTGGCATGTGATGGATACTTTTTGAACTCCGCTCAAGTGTTGAGCTATTTGGGAAATCTTAGGTATTTGATTATTCGATCGGAAAGTTTAATATTGTCTATTTATCTGGAATGTGATACAATATGTGGAATTCATATAGTTAGGCATGAAATGCGAAGTATGTGATATTTCAGATTTATGATGTCTAAAGTAATTATGGATTCCAAATGTTGTAGTTTTACACTTTCTTTTCTGTGACCGTAAGCGTAGTATGTGGTGTATCGCCGGCTTCGTTGCTATACATCAACAACAATCGGGATACGCATACTTACTTACGTTGATGATATGAGATATTGTGTGTTGCTGTGATATGTTGTATTGGATCGTCGTGTTCTGAATAGCCCGGGGTTTTATGTGAGATGAGGGTTTTCATTTTCATTCATGTAAAATTCATTTGTATATAATATTCTTTTATTGGGACACTTCCGGGATGAGGATGATGTCACCATTGTATATTATTTACTTTTCCGCATTAGGTAGACCCAAGGAGGGGAGCACAGGTAACCGGGTTCCAGGGTCCAGAGGGAGGCCATCTCGAGGAGTCGAGACCGGGTCTAGGGATGTGGGTTTGGCTATTCATTGCGACCGTGGAATCCGTGTTTTATACAAGCTCGAAATAAAACAGGGACGTCCTAGTATATCCAATATTTCATATGTTGTCTTCTGCTGCAATGTTTTGTGATGAGATCATATTACTGCCTGAGACGAATGCTTATACTATATATATGATATATAAATATTACAGCTTTCGTTTCTTCTGTGATGCTTAGAAAGCATAACTGATGAGATTTATTAATGAGATTAATAAAAGAAAAAAAATCTAAAAGATATTGTAGAATCAAAACTTTATAAAAAAGGGTAGCTACAATCTTGCTTTGCACAGCGGTATATATGATATACCCTGCACCTTATTCGATGAGTAAAGAGCCGAGATCCCTTCACCGGGAGTGACCTCTTTAGCAAAACTGGCAGATGCTACAAACTCGCGGTTTTGTTTTTTGATTGCTTCTATAGTTCTTGCTTTGCACAGCGGTATATATGATATACCCTGCACCTTATTCGATGAGGAAAGAGCCGAGATCCCTTCACCGGGAGTGACCTCTTTAGCGAAACTAGAAAAGCCTCAAAAACACTCCTTTTTCAAAAAAAAACAACACTTGTTTCTACAACGATATCAAGGTCATTACGCTCATGGTTTTCTGAAAAACCTGCGTAGCCCTCCGTCATTTCAGATAGAGACTAGTTAGTATTCGTGCTGCGTTTGTTGACCTTAGCCAAGGCGTGGTGTACGGTAGCTAATTAGTATTTATCTGCTAAAACATGAGATGTGATTGAGTTAGGGTAGTCGTACGACTTTGTTGAACTTAGCCAAGGGTCGTACGGGTGGGTTTAATTCAATCGGGAAACGACGGGTTGAACTTGGCTAGCACTTATGATTTGTTGACCTTAGCCAAGGTCATAAGTAGCTAGGGGCAAAAGCATTATCGGGAATTTCAAGTGTTGAAATTTGCAATGAGATTGCATTCCTCCTATGAGATAGTTGGATCCCGATACCCACTGCGAGTAAGAGTTACTTCTGGGAGAATTTTACACAGGACAATTAGCCGATCAAGTAGGTGTCTAGAAAGGTGTTTACGGAGTTATGCCTTTGGGAAGACGAGGTTTATTTTAATTAGGTCTGTGCGAAAGCACGGGGAACCTCCCTCAAGTACCAACACTGATCTGGCTGAAAGATTGACAAAATTGTAGGGTGTAATTAATCCCGGCTAATCTTACCTTTTAGGGTTTGAAGGAAGATTTGATAAAAACAGTGGGAGACATCCTGATTAGATAAGATAATAACCAATCTAATCTTGCAAGAGCATACGCTAAAGTGTTTCCTTCTCTCTCTCTCCAGGTAGCGACCATGTCAGGCCTTAATCAAGATAATAATATTGATGTATTGACTGAACCCCTTTATTATACTGAGTAGGGGATCGTTGGTCACGTTCTTTCTTATAAGAGTTATAAGACTGAGCAGGGAGAATATCTGGATTCTCTTATCGCCCAAACGAAGAGCAAGCATGCTGACGCATCTTCTTCGGGTGTGTTAGTTATTGAGAACTGTTTCTCAGTTCACCCTACGTCCTGGGTATTAGATACCGGATCGGGATCCCACATATGTAAATTGTTACGTGGGCTACGTAAAGATAGAGAACTGGAAAAGGGTGATCATTCCGTTCAAGAAGGGAATGGTGCAAGTATTGCAGCCAAAGCAGTTGGCGAATATCACCTTGTATTACCAAGTGGTAATACTTTAATTCTGAACGAGTGCTATTATATACCGAGCATGATGTGCAACATTATATCAGTTTCTTTATTAAGTAAAGAAGGATATAATTTTGTAATACAGGATAATATTATGAACATATTCCTAGATTAAAAGTTGATTGGATCAGGCTCGTTATATAATGGCATATACGTTCTCAATCAAGATGCAGTCCTTAATATACAAAACACACACAAGATGAAGAGTTCGGAAATGAACGAATCCTTCTTATGGCATTGTAGACTTGATCATATCAATGCGACACGGCTAGCTAAGTTACATAAGGATGGATATTTGAATCCATTCGAATTATCATCTTATGATACTTGTCATTCATGTCTCAAAGGCAAAATGACCAAAACTCCGTTTAGTGGACACGGAGCAAGAGTTGAGGAACTCTTAGGACTGGTACAAAGTGATGTATGTGGTCCCATGTCTACACATGGCAGGAACGGTTCTTCCTACTTCATTACATTCACTGACGATCTCTCAAGATACGGATATGTGTTCTTAATGAAACACAAGTCTGAAGCTTTTGAGAAATTCAGAGAATATAAGCACGAAGTAGAGAACCAAATGGGCAAAAGTATTAAGATCCTTCGATCTGATCGAGGAGGAGAATACTTGAACAATGAGTTTCTGGACTATCTAAAAGAGAATGGGATTATCTCTCAGCTTACACCTTCCTATACACCACAGCACAACGGTATATCGGAACGGAGGAATCGCACCATATTAGATATGGTGCGCTCTATGATGAGCACTGATGTGTTGCCTATTTCCTTCTGGGGGTATGCGCTTGAGACAGCCATATATACCTATTGAATAGAGTTCCAACCAAATCTGTGCCTACCACTCCATATGAGATATGGAATGGGAAGAGACCATCTCTTAAAAGAGTTAAGATGTGAGGTTGTCCGGCCTATGTTAAAAAGCAAAATCCGGACAAGCTCGAGGTACGATCAGTTCTTTGCAAGTTTGTAGGATATCCAAGCAATTTGTATGGATATCTATTCTACCACAGTGAACAACAAAAGGTGTTTGTTGCTCAACATGCCACCTTTTTAGAAAAGGAATTTCTTGCAAAAGAAAATGGTGGCGATGAGGTAGAGCTGGAAGAGGTTCCAGCACCGTAAACTACAACTGATGATTTATTAGAACCAGAGGATTCAATAATACCCGATGAACCCCAGCCTCTCTGTCGATCTAGCAGGGTTTCTCATCCACCTGAGAGATACTACGGTTTTCTCATTGATGGTGGGAGCGAGGATTGCATCATGGAAGATGATGACCTAACTAGTTTCGAGCAGGCCATCATGAGTGGTGACTCTGTGAAATGGCTGGATGCAATGCGATCTGAGATGGAATCCATGTACACCAACAAAGTATGAACTTTGGAAGTTGCTCCTGAAGGGGTAAAACCCATTGGGAGCAAGTGGATCTTTAAAAAGAAAATTGGTGTAGATGGAAAAGTTGAGACTTTCAAAGCTATACTTGTTGCAAAGGGTTTTCGTCAACGACCAGGTGTGGATTATGACGAAACCTTTTCTCCAGTGGCTATGCTTAAGTCCATCCGGATCTTACTTGCCATTGCTGCATACCATGACTACGAAATCTGGCAGATGGATGTTAAGACCGCCTTTCTAAACGCTGATTTAGAAGAGTGCGTGTACATGACTCAGCCAGAGGGCTTCGTAGATAGTGGGAGCAGCGGAAAGGTGTGCAAGCTGCTTAAATCCATTTATGGGTTAAAGCAAGTATCACGGAGTTGGAACATCTGCTTTGATGTTGTAGTCAAAGAGTTTGACTTCATCAAAAACATAGATGAACCTTGTATTTATAAGAAGGTTGCAGAGAGTAAGGTTGTCTTCCTCGTAGATCTAGGTGATGCCTCCTGCATATTGGAAATTATGATCTATAGAGATAGATATAAACGGATACTGGGATTGTCCCAATCCAGGTACATTGACACCATACTAAAGAGCTTTAGTATGGAAGAATCCAAGCGTGGGAACCTACCCACGATCTCTAGACTCACTCTCTCCAAAGAGATGTCTCCTAAGACTGATTTGGAAAGAGCTCGCATGCAAGGGATACCCTATCCTTCGGCGGTAGGCTCTATCATGTATGCGATGCTATGTATCAGCCCTGATGTAGCATACTCACTAAGTGTAATGAGTCGGTATCAAGCAGATCCTGGAGAGAGTCGCTGGATAGCTGTGAAGAACATTCTCAAGTACTTGCGAAGGACTAAAGAGATGTTCTTGGTGTATGGTAACGGGAAACTCCAAGTGGAGTCTTTTACCGATTCGAGCTTCCAAAGTGATAAGGACGACTCTAAGTCACACTCGGGATTTGTCTTTACCCTCAATGGAGGGGCGGTGTGTTGGAAGAGTTCCAAACAAGATACCGTTGCAGACTCGACGATGGAGGCTGAATACATCGCTGCCAAAGAGGTTGTCTGGATAAAGAAGATCATTACTGAACTTGGTGTGGTTCCATCCATTGAGCATCAAATACCTTTGTATTGCGATAACAATGGAGTTGTGGCTTTGGCCAAAGAACCCAGGTCCCATCAGAAGTCCAGACATATTCTGAGGCGGTATCACCTGATCAGGGAGATAGTTGATCGCCGGGAGATCGAGCTCAGGAGAGTTGATACGAAGGACAACACTGCGGATCCACTCACGAAGGCCATTCCCCAGATACAGTTTGAGAGATTATTCGGGATGCTAGGTATGAGATACTACAACAGCTGGCCTTAGTGCAAGTGGGAGATTGTTAGTTATATATATGCCCTAGAGGCCATTGTTGTACATATGATGTATATTATAATGAATGCTTGGAAATAAAGAGAGAGGACTTTCTTGCTCGTCATGATAGTATGCTATTTGGTTTCTCTTTATCTTAACATGTTAACTTATATTAGTTTACTGTACTACTCTCACATGTTGATAAAGCCCTTAGGATATGTACTCGACTACTAGGACTATGATGAGATCATACTAGTGGGGCCACGGTACTCAACGAGTACATCCTATAACTGTTCCTAGTCGAGGGTGTGTCGAGACAGGGCATCGATACACCAGGATAGACTAGCGTATACACATCTTGACCCATATGATGGGCGATGGACGATCCCATATCCATCGGTGTTTGACATCAAATATGGTGTACGGGTGCTCAGTGGAGACTGGGTACACTGGACGGACTCACCGAGAACTCCCAGATGGTATTATACCTCACGTCAGATGGAAGTTCTCTGGTGACACTGGTATAGGGTAGTCTGTAGACCCGAGATCGTCATAGAGTCTTGTGTGATTCCCACTGTGCTTTGATTTCCACCTTACCACGTCCAAGAGGGCGTGCAAAACGATGGCTTTTGGGTACAGTCCCGAATCACATGGAGGCAATGAGCGATAGGAGGGGATTCGTCTCTCCCGGTATAGGGAGTTGATTTGTGATGTGTTCGATTGGCTATAACTGGAAGTCCCTGGCCAGGGATGATATAAAGTACTACTGGTAAGTGTTATCAGTAGTTTCTCGACCTGTTATGAGCCTCACATCGACACGACTTATCGGTTACTCGAGTCTGACATTTACCACCCTAGACCAGATATGCGACATATCAGACGAAGAGACCGGACTGTACGGGAGTGTTACTGATTGGATTCACAGGAGAATGTACAGGCTTGCTTGTTGATCTTCTGATCGCTCAATACCTGGGTGGCTGCTACGTTTAGCTGACCGCTTGCAGCTTGTGGGTGTTTGATATGATCATCACCTGCTACCGGCGTATTGACGATTCTTTAGAATCCTACACAGAAGTTTCTTGATTCAGGCAAAACGGAGTAGGAGCACATATGTGTTATATGCAGGACCGAGAATAATACGATATGAGATACCGTATTCTATTCTCGTGATATTTGATATCAGCCGGGTCATCGGATCAAGTGTTGATTCGATGTATCGGTACATGATATATTAGTCGGTTATATACGATATAGCCGGATTGTCGGATCAAGTGTTGATTCGATAATTTAATGTATAATTATATATGTGATATATTACATTACATTATCTAATATTGACTCGCTTTATTATTTCATTTTCTCACCAGATAATACATTGATATATATGCGATATATGTTAATTGTATTATTTTCTTTTGTTGCAAAAATATATTATATATGTAATATATAATATTGTAACATGTTATGATTACAAATACAACATGATTAGTGGAGATTAAACATGGTTAGGGTTTGATTTGGGTTAAACTTTTCTAGAAGCTTCTAGAAGCTTTTATTTTGTTTCTTGCAAAGATATTATGTGTTGATATTTTGCTTGATATTTTCTAACCCAACCCAAACCCTTCACCCTAGGTTAAATCTCTACATGAGTTAAAGTAACTCAAGGGTTGTATTTGTAACCATAGGTTTTATTCATTATTCATCACAAAAAGATCATTATTCTTCTTCTTCTACCTTGAGCTCTTGAAAAGCTTCTAGATTTTTCTTTTGTGATGATTTAGTGTGAGATTATGAAAACAAATGAGTGCCATATTCCTACCTCATCATCCTCATCTAATCTAGCCTATTAGATTAGGGTGTTCACATCATTAATACTTGAGTAGTGAGTGAGATCTTGAGTTAAAGAAACTTCAAGGTAGATCATCTTCGAGAAGGAAGACTACAAGTAAGCATGGATCATTCGGGTTGTGGAGCTTCTCTTGAGTCCGGGAGATCATGGATCGCGGCGAAGGAACTACTACTCGGAGCTTGTGAAGCGAAGGAGCGGACTACAAAGGTTGTAATCCCTCTCTCTTAGTTGTAAAGATGTTTACTTGTATGTTTAACCCTAATTATCTAGCAAAGATCCTCGCTTTAGGTTGTTCGGCACATCTAAATTTTAAATCGGGTATGGTTGATGCCTTATAGACCCTTGTGACAGTGCCTAATAACCCTACACTCTCACAATTAATGATGTGGTGAGTTGTATATTAAGTAATGAGATGCGAAGAAAGGCTGTGAGTGGGAGTTCGGGAACTTCTGCACTTTCAGTGGAGAATCGCGGCAGAACGATGGAAAAGGGAAAACGGAAGAAGGGCAAGTCTAAAAGCCGAGCAAATCTCAAGGAAAAATCTAAGGTGTTTATTGGAATTGCGAAAAGAAGGGTCATAGGAAAAGTGATTGCAAACTTCCAAAAACAGGCTTAGATAGGAAGGCGAATGAAAAGGAAGTAAATGTGGTGTCTACACAAGAATAAAGAGTAACAAGAGCTTTGTCTATTGGCGAACGAGAGCACAGTTTTGGATACTTGGTTCCCAGATTCGGGGGCATCCTTTTATTGCACTTCAGGCCGGTATCACTTCAGTGAGTATGTTCAAAGTGATCTTGGACATGTGACGGTGGGAAATTGTCAGCCGTACAAGATCGTTGGAAAGGGGACGATCATACTACAACAGTCAGGAGGAGGTCAAATCAAGCTGAAAACGCTAGAAATATTACATATTTGAAGAAAAGTCTTATGTTTACAAGTCAGCTAGACAACGGGACGGTGTTTGGGAACTCTCGGTGGAAGATTTCCAAAGGATCGTTGGTGGTCGCAGGGGGCATGTTAAGTGGTTCATTGTATTCCTTCAGTGAGAGTAGTGGAGGTTCGGTTGCATTAGCGAAAAGTTCGGAGATAGATTCGGAGACTTCATTGTGGTACAAATTATTGGGGCACCTCAGTGAGAAGAACATGAAAATTCTTCAAGATAGAAGGCTTCTTTCGGGGATGAAAAAGGTGGAGTAAGGGATTTGCGAGAGTTGCGTTTGCCTACGCTCAGATTTCAAATTGGAGATGTAACTAAGAAAACCAAGAAACTAGAGATGGTGCATACAGACGTATGGGGTCCGGCCTCAGTAGAGTCTTATGGAGGTAATCGGTACTTCATGACGTTCATCGATGATGCAAGCCAGAAGACATGGGTGTATGCGATGAAGAAGAAGTCCGATGTGTTTGGTATCTTCAAACACTGGATTGCGTAAGTTGAGAACCAAATGGTGGCTAAGGTAAAATGCCATAAGTTCGATAATGGAGGTTTGCACATAGGAATTCGAGATGTTTTACCCGCAAAACGGTATTTATTGGTTGAAAACGGTACCGTAGACGCCACAGCAAAATGGCATAAAGGAATGAACATGACGATCGTAGAGCGGGTGCGTAGTATGACCTTGGATGCGGATGTGCCAAAATTCCTATGGGCAGCAGCTGTCGATGCTATTGTGTATCTGATCAACAGAAGCCCGGTGTGTGCGCTCGATGGAGGTATTCCGGAAGAAATATGCAGGTAAACCGGTTAATTATACGCACTTGGAAGTATTTGGTTTATTACGTATTCTTTGATTGATAAGGCAAAAAGGAGTAAACTCGACTCGAAGTCTAAGAAGTGTGCGTTCATCGGCTTTGATGGAGATAAGTTAGTATATAGGCTATGGGATTACATAAGCAAAAAGGTAATACGAAACCAGGACGTCGTCTTTGATGAGCAGCACTTGTACAAAGAAGAAAAGCAAGCCAAAGATGGTGCAGTATCGGAGTTCGTCAAGTTAGATGGAACTCAAGAGAGTAAATAGGCACCTACAGGTGAAGATCAGAATATGGAGGAGACTGCAGTGCAGGATCAGATTCAAGAACGGTTTGGTGACCATGTTCAGTAACCAGATGTACCAGTTCTAAGGAGGTCTACGCGAGATAAGAGGCTACCTAATAGACTTGGTACTGATTTCGTTTTGTACACAGATTCGGGAGAGCCCGAATCCCTTGAAGAAGCAACAAGTGACGGTGATAGAAAGCGGTGGGAGCAAGCTATGAACAAGAAAATGGATTCTTTGAAGAAGAACCGTACGTAGGATCTAGTGAAACTACCCAAAGGGCGAAAAGCGTCGCTAAACATGTGGGTGTATAGGATTAAAGATGAGGCTGATGGTGTGAAGCGGTACAAAGCTCGCTTGATAGTCTAAGAGATATGCGCAAAAGTAAGGAATTGACTATCATGAGATATTTTCCCTAATGGTGAAGATGACATCTATTCAGGTGATTCTCAATATCATGGTGGTGGAGCATTTTCACTTAGAGCTGCTGGATGTAAAGACCACGTTCTTTCATGGAGACTTGGAAGAGGATATTTATATGATACAACCATTGGGATACGAGGTAAGGGGAAATAAAATATGGTGTGTAAACTGCGAAATGGCTTATACGGTCTCATTAAAGCTCCAAGGCAGTGGTATCTCAAGTTCGATCAGTTTATGTTGGAGAGAGGATTTATATGGAATGAGTCAAAACACCGCGACTATATTCAGAATTTTAAGGACGGAGACTACATTATTTTGTCACTTTACGTGGATGATATGTTGGTAGCAGGTCCAAATTTCGAGAAAATTCAAAGTCTGAAGAAGATGATGGCTGAAAATTCTCTATGAAGGATTTGGGAGCAGCCAAGCAAATTCTGGGCATGAATATCGTGAGAGATAGGAAGCAGCAGAAGCTATGGGTATCGCAAAAGGATTACATTGAGAAAGTTTTGAAACGGTTCAATATGGACAAGTCAAAACCGGTGAGTACGCCTTTAGCGAAACACTTCAAACGCAGAAAGAAGTTGTGCCTGACAACTCAATAATAGAAAGATGAGATGGCAAGCGTGCATTATGCATCTGTGGTGGGGAGTTTGATTATGCAATGATGAGTACAAGAACAAATATAGGAGTTGTTATCAAGTATATGCAAACCCCGGGGAAAGAACATTGAAATGCGGTGTAGTGGATTTTGAGGTATCTGAGGGGTATGTCAAGTCATTGCTTATGTTTCAGGGGTGACTCTCTAAAGGTGCAAGCTTACGTTAATGCAGACTATTCGGGTGATATAGATGGTGGGAAGAGCACAACGGAGTATGTATTAACGGTTGGGGGAACAACGGTGGGTTGGGTTTCTCAACTGCAAAAGGTGGTGAAATTGTCAACGACGGAGGCTGACTACGTGGCAATCATGAAATCCAGTAAGGAGATGATATGGTTGCAAGGGCTGCTTAAAGAATCAGGGAAGAAACAAGACTTCAATACCTTATGGAGGGACACCCAAAGTGCGATGCATTTGATGAAGAATGCGGCATATCACTCTCGGACAAAGCACATCTGTAAATCCCCGGTTCCGAATAAAATTTTTCCGTATTTTTCCTAATTTTTCTCTTGAATTTTTCTATTATATATATATATATATATGTGTGTGTGTGTGTGTGTGCGCGCGCGCGCGCGTGTGTTATTTTAATTATTACCTAAATTCTAAGCCCAATCCTAATTCTACCCGGCCCAAACCCATGCTCGACCCGACCCGACCCGCTTCCCCATCTCCTTCTTCCTCACTCCCTCTCTTTTTCCCGCCACAGATTCCCTCTCGCAACGGCTCCTCGCCCGCTTCTCGCCCTCACGCCCGCTCCTTGCGCCCATCATCCCCACGACCCGCGCTCATTAGAGACCCGCTCACTCCCCAACGGTCACATCCTCCAACGGCTCTCGCCCACGACTCCGCTCTTCTCGCGCTCACTCGAGACCCGATCCCCCACGACGACCGAGCTTTCTACCTTCTTTTCCCCTCGCTTTCCTTCTTCCTCGTTTTCATTTTCTCACCTCCTCCAACGCAACCCCAACGACGCTTCCCTGCCCCGACCAGCACCAACATTGAGCCACAACACCCTCGCCTGCACACTCGCCTGAGTACCGCCGCAACCACCTCTCCAGCACCGCAACACCACCGCCCTCCTCGACAACCAACCCACAACCTGAGCTCCCCACTTCCTCCCAACCCAACTACAAACTCCACCTCAAACCGACCACCTTGCCACCACCATCACCGCCGGCCATCGTCGCCTGCAGCCGCCGCCGCCGAGCTCCCCAGCACACCACAACACCCCTCTCCATCGCCTCATCGACTCCACGAGCTCCAAGCACCCAACTCTGAGCCACAGCACCCGAACCCAACACCCTCATCCCTGCACCCTCACCTGATCTCTGCCCCCCGTCGCCTCCGCGCCTCGCTGACCATCTCCGAGCTCCCCCATGACCTGCTCACCCTCCCCGATCCACCAACTCCAAGCCCAGTACTGCCGAGCTCGCTGCCGTCGCCGCTATACGAACTGCCCGAGCTCACTGCCGTAGCTGTCGTGTTCGTGCCGTGTCGCGCCACCCATTATCGTCGTCGCGATCGTCTGAGGCAAGTGAACGCTAATCACTTGTTTATGCATGCTAATTAATATTTTTGAATTGGTAGCAAACGAGGTTACATAATGCGGAGTATGTGCCCATATATACGTATACATCGATAAAATTATAAGTCGATTATTTTGTAACGAACCCTCTTAGTTGATTATATTGAATGGAACTTGACAAGGAATTTATTGACCCGTATCAACATCATTTAAAATTTCACCGAATAACAACTAGCTTGATCAATTAACCGAAACCGATGTTTTAACTGATAATTGTACATAACTTATGTGTTCGACGCGATACATGAATGAAAACCCTATCTTAAATTACAGGAATTTATGATCGGCGAATCCCTTACTGATTGATGAACGTGGTGTAAGGATTCGCGTTAAATGTATCGTGCTTATAATTCTGTAACGTCGCCCCTAAAGACGACGCTAAAACTGAAGTTTACCGCGTAGGTTAACCGACAAAAATCATTGTAAAATTAAATACAGGTTGGAACGTAACGTTCTATGGCTCATATCGAAGCCGACTCGATAATATAGAACCATTTTTAGTTTATATTTCGATATCAATAGATTACGGCAACGAGAATTGACCGAGGATGCAACTCTGGACCGCAGTCCGGGGCAGCATTCTACGAGGAAAACCTGAATTTAAGCACCTGTACATACCTGCATAAAACTAAAAATGTGCGGAGCCCGATATTGTCGCATATATAACTTAATTAGCTAACACATGAATCTGGCCCCGTGCATTTTCACCGTCGTTTGATATTTGAATTATATTTTAGAGTGTCGCTATGTTCTGCAGTTTCTGCAGTAATATTCCTTACATCGTCACATTAAACTGAACATAACTTCTGATATAGAGGTTGGATTGATGATCTGTTTGATACTTTGAAAACTTAACTGACAGAACTAGATTTTTTTCAACTAGGGAAATACCTGAATCTGAACATAATCACTAGTAAAATGCGCACGAAATTGGACTTCCAGTTCTGAAACTGGAATTCCAGAAATCGATCACTGCCTTAAAATGATGATAATTCCCTAACCTGAACCCCGATCGACATGAAATAAATTTTAATGTTTATATAATCAAGTGTACTTCGTACGCCTTTTATATTATTTTGGTCGATTCCATACGTGTGATTTATCGTAAATTTTGCAAGTTGATGGCATTGGTTGTTATAGAATAGTGAATACTTGTTCAGTGCATTTCTATATATTTTCATGCTTGATTTATACCTGCTGCATAGTGATTATTCACGTTGAAGCCTAGCGTCTGATTTGCATTGTCGATATATTAATGTTAGTGGTTGGGTTGTGGCAAATACGACAGTGATATTGATAAGTGGAAAAGTGATTGAAAGTGACAGCGATACATATTTGTCCACAACCTATCTAATACATGAATACATACTATAACCTGGGGAATGGGAAAATCAAGGTGGAATTGAATTCGTATTTAACGAGGTACAGTGATTTAGAGGATGATCATTCGTTATCAGTGATATATAGATATATAGATATACACACACACACACACATACTTTAGGTCGTGGGCCTAGCGGCACGGCTAACAGGATTATGTTCCGGGCACAGTGGACCGTAATCTCGGGTATGCACGAGACCCTTGTTAAACACGAGCATCCTTTCCACAATTGATTTCATTGACTTGGTGCCCGATAAGTAGTGACATACGCATTGCCAGTTTATGGACATGATACTTACATGGCACCATTCATATTCAGTCAATGTTTATTTTACTCATGTTCTGCAATTCATTGTACTCCTCATACTTAATAATATTGCATACCCATTATATATATATATATATATATATATATATATATATATATATATATATATATATATATATATCGTCCTGACGACCTGAGTGTGCATGCTCAGAGGACGAAGTGGATACAGCCCAGGAGCAGGATCTGTCCTTCGAGATCGCGGAGATCTAGACTGCATCACCAGCACTATTACCTTTGATTTCAGTACTTGTTTTATTGGTTAGTTGTTTATTCTGTAAAATAAATGTACCTGGAACTCTTTTAAATTGCAATGTAATAAAATTATGAATTGTGATTTTCCTTTACTCGAGTATTAATTATTGACTATCATGTAATGCTAGAAGCCGAAGTATGACTACGGCGGGATTATTCCCTGACCGTAGGAGCATGACTGGCCTACTCATCTCTCGTATTTCGTATTTTGGGAAGCGGGACGTGACATGGTTTTGGTGGTATCAGAGCGTCGGGTTTTTGGATGAAATTACTGTTCCGTCGAGAGACCTCTAGATTGAGTTACACCCTTAGCGATTGTCCTATTAGTGTTTTCCTATTTTCTGATATAAGATCTTTTATTCTGGGTTCACCGAAATTTTGTATATAATTCATTTTTGTAGGATGCATGGGTCCACAAGTTAAAATTAACAAATAAATAAAGAGTTTATTTATTTTTCACATGTGTGGCAAATGCAAAAAAACCTAGCGTGTGTGTGAGAGATATCAAACGCTAAAACAAAAATGTCGATATGGATGCATGGCGATATTCTAAGAAATAGGCGAAAAAAAGAAGTGCATCAGTAAGAAACTAAGTCAGCCCTCCAAGATAGAAGGGCATCAATATAGATTATCTCAGCATATGCAACTAAAACATTGCAGGGTTTGGCGTCGAGAAAGAAAAAGAAATGAGCCATCTCTGATAACTTATTCATTGTGTATTAATCATGAACTTAACCAGTTGGTCTACAAAAGTACCTCCCCTACAAAAATGAAAATATACGAGCAGAGACCAAGTTTCAGAATCTACATAGTCCAATGCAACAACTCGTGTGCATGTGCTCACAAGAGGAAGGCATAATAAAAATATAAAGCAATTAAAATTATTAGCAAGCCAGAGCATTAGCATATTTACATCTAAACTAGTGTAGACTCTAAATATATAAAATTTGAAGACGTCATAATAGCTGGATTGAGCAAATAAACCATATACCGGCTAAATCACGATGTACTATCCGGATCCAAAAAATAATAATATTCCAACTGCTTCATCTCTCCTCCAATTGTTGGATCGAATTCGCATCTGTAAAACCTGCAGCATAGAATAAAGGATGATGTAAAATTTAACAAAACAATAGTAAAAGCATCCAAAGTTAACAGCGAGAATAAATAATGGTTGTTTTGCTAGCTGATGTATTTGCAGATGCATTGTAATTAACAACTTCACGCGACACAAAATTTTGAAACAGCAGCAGCGATGTTATCTTTATTTCTTTTTCCGATTGCAACTCTGACTACAGTGTAAGAAAACGTGTTTTTAATACCATAAACAATGTGCTTAAGAATTGAAACCCTATTATGCTCCATTCTAACAACTACAATTGCATATGCACTCAATTAGACCACAACTTCAGCAGTAACTATTGCAACCCTATATATTGATCTAATCACAAACCATAGCTGCTTAGTGTGCTCGCCAACTACTTACACATCAAACAACAGATTTTTACATTTAGGTATAGTTCCGTATGTGAACTAAAACACTTCCTCCACATCATTTACAAACGATTTCTTAGAACATAAGTGGAAAGAACGAAAACAAGCATTAAGAAAATGGCTTTCTCTAATATTTAGTTTCTCATAAAGTAGGTAAAGAAAACTTGGAGATTCGGTTCCTTCCTTTCTTCTATAAACGAACAATTATACAACTAAAAAACTATGCATGCTATATTCAACAATCAACACAAATAAGTAATAAATTTAAGAGGGAAAGGGACATGTGAAGTCCCCTGCGTATGGGGGCTGGAGGGCCGGTCCTGCATGCACCAACAGGGAGCATTCGCAGGCCCCCTAACCCCTAAATATAGAGGTAAAAGTTTTCATCTTTCCAATGTTTGCATACCTTCCATCCATCCCCAGAATAATGATAGTATTCTTCTGATGGCCAAAAGCAACGAGGTACTGAGTACTTTCAAGCAATCGAAATTGAGCCACTGACCATTCTGAATTAAAATATTTTGGCAACACACCTACAAAAGAAATCCAGAATAGCTTACAAGAAGAAACATTTTCATTGGTTTCACTTGAGGAGTTACATCATTAAGTTAAGCTGATGATGCATCAGCTGAAAGTGGTAAAATCAATAACCCTTTGACACTTAAAACATGATCAAATAAAAATTGAACTTGAAACCATACGGTTAAGTTGAATCAAAGGTCGGAGACATACACTTAATTTGGAATCACAAATACACCAATTTTACTAGTATTAAACTTTAGGGATGCACCAAAATGGGAATGTCGTAAACATAATAACTACACGGTCAAAGCTTTGGATTCATAACTTTGGGGTGAGGAATCGGAGATTGGTAGTTTGATATGGAAATTTAAAATTCCTTTAGAAGTATATGCTTTTATGTGGTTGGTATTTAAACTAAAGATGCTCTTTTAAAAAAAGGTAACCTAAAAAAAAGAGGAAGCAGTTAGGAGAACACATATGCATGCTATGCCAAATCGAATTGAAAAGGTTGGATTGCTTACTCATTGACAGGAATTTTTCAAAAAAAAATGAAAAAATAAAAATTGGAGGCCTTGTTTAGGAACGCTTTAGGATCAAATGACAACTTAGCACCAGCAAATAAATTATCGACCAATGCCTTTGTTGGGAATTCCAATAGACACAGAAAGTTAGTTTCACAGTGGGGTGGAGCGATTTGTTGGGAAATTGGCAAGGAGCGTAACAATAGGACTTTTAATTCAAAGGCAACAACCTACTCGTCTGAAGTATTGAAACATGCACTTTATTTTGAACAGGAACTCAAGACTTAAGGATCAATAAGCATGCAAGGATGATGTTATGGAGGCGGAAGGCAATGAGACTGAATCCGAGGGGTCTGGTAGGATGGCCATACCAAATGATGATGGTGTAATCAAACTACACGAGGACGAGTAGCAGTGCTTGAAACCTTCAAAATGATGGTGTTACATGCCTTGTTTATCCAGGGATTTTTATCCTTCTTGGGGATTTGGTTCGATGACATCATGTTGCTGCTATTATTTTAGTAATGTTCTAAATTATATAGAACTTGGGATTATCAGATTATAGCTTTTCTTGGTTTATAAGTGGTCTTGAAGCTTATGGTGAGAAGACGTTTGTCTTGGTACATTTAGGTTTATGCTTATCCTGAATCTTACAGAGACTTGTTGGCTTTGTTGTTGGCTGTTAGTTGTAAGTGTTTTTTTATCCTTCTTTAAGGTTTGCCCTTTTCATCTCGTATCTCCTTATATGTTTGTTAATCTCGTTTCGATGCCCCCGAGGAAGGGACTGTTCTATTAAAAAAACCTTTACTTACATGATCTGAAAGAACATATGGATATGCATTTCCACATCATAAGAGTTATATTATTATCCATGATAATCTGGTTGACATTGAAGACTACTTCTAATTAAAGACGAAACGTCTGCATCAAATATAGCGCTCGTCATTTGCCAGGAAAAGGATCAACATCAAACAAGAGTTTCAGGGACCAATGCCAAGTGGGTTGCCAAGAAATGAGTTGATATCTAAATCACTAAATCATTTTCTTTTCAAATTCACATAAGAACTCTTTCCCTAGATAAACACTGTCTTCTTAAGGGTAGTTGCAATTCTAATTTGAATTTTTCAGAATGTTGCAAGTTTGAGTCATGCGCTATAGCCAACCTTGTTATGATGGGAGGAAATATGACAATTTTGAAGATACTGTAAGAAATGAAAACTTACCTTTAATAAAGGAGAAGGGGTACTTCGCAGCTGGAATATTTGAGTCTGGTGTTGGGTGAGGCTTATTGGTCCTCGTCACTCCCAAATTAATGTTGAGGTTAAACACATGGACAGTTCCTTTGTCACTTGAAACCGCTAAATATTGTACGTCATCTGAGAAAGCCAAACTATATATCTCTGCTCGATCAGCACCTCTCCTTAGCTGCATTGAATTACATTAAAGAAAAAAAGATAAATAAAAATAGTTGAAAATAGAAATTGTTCTCTTACTGTCTTGCTACTTCTTCAAATTTGTAAAGTTGCAATAATGAACAAGACTATGATGTTCCCGAAAAGTGTATTAGAAAACAACTATATAGCGAAGAACCACAAGAAATTGTAAAACAGATGAAAGAAATCTTATTTTTAATTAAACGAAGGCTAACCACCCCCACCCCCACCCCCGGTGGTTTCATTAAAAAAAAGGCTTTAACGAAACTACATCGGTTTTTGGAAAAAAGAAAAAGAGCAAGAAAAGCAAATACAAGCAAATACATGCATATCACTACATCGTACAAAAGTCGGAAACAGGGAGAACACATGAAGTTCTACCCAAGGATCATCTAAAACAGGTCCGTCCACTAAACTAAGAGCTCCGAGCAGCAACCTCATGATCAGTGTAAGGCATACCTGACCAACAAGTACAGTGACCAGACGGTTCTCCTCAACTCTCTCCATGTGTGGATCCGATCTAACTCTCTCGTGTTTCCTTGCTGCAGCAGCACCTGTCCAATGCAAAACTGTTGTTTCGGTATAACATATCAACCTAGATACCGTTTTAAACACTGAATTGAAAATCCTGTTATTTCTTTCATTCCACACATTCTAACGGATCACACTAACTATAATATCCCATGATGGGAGTTCCTCTCCCAAAATTCCTACACCTCCAGGAACCCCAAAGTTCTTGGATAGAGGGTGGGAAATCTCCATCTTTAGTGTGTGCAACGTACCTATTCCAAACCTGTGAACTAATCTCACAACAAACAAGTGGTCAATTGTTTCATCGTGTTTTTCGCGCAGACCACAAACCAAATGCCCTATCCAATTTCACCTAGCTAGATTGTCTCTAGTTAGCATAGAAAATTTTGATCGTATACGGGGTTTAGATCTTCCCCGATAAAATTAGTGGCTGACCAAGAACTCCATAGTTGAGAATACAATACATCGATTTGACAGAAAAAGTCTCATCGGAGGACCATCTCCAAGAGGGGATATATCCATTGTATTATCCAGCATAGGTTCCCATGCTTGAAGATAATTTTAGCTGCTTCTTTCCTGTCGTTCCATGCGAAACAAGGCATGGGAGAACGACGGCCATTGCTTATTTCTCTTCCATTGTTTAGCCACAGACACATCCTTATCTTTCGCCGGTTGAAAGAGTCCCAAATATTTCTTTTGTAAGGGAAGGTCACCACACCAGTAGTCATTCCAAAAATTAATAGACCTCCCCCACCCTAACGTGAAGGTAATGCCCTAAAGAAAGAATCCTTAACCGATGTCACCCCTCTCTAGAAACAGAAACCGATGTCATGTTTTTCCTTTGGCATTAATGACTCCCGAACAATTTCTGTAGGCTGTGTTAATGGTGTTGACCCATCCCGATTTCTTGCCCTCCGACCATCTCCACCACCATTTGGCCAATAGGGTCTTATTCATCTCATCAAGGTTTTTGCCCCCATGCCGCCTTCTTTCTTAGGTCGACGGACCCATTTCCATTTCATAAGATTATAACATTTCCTACACCTTGAGTTTCATCTCCATAAGCAAGTTCTAATCTTATCCAATCTATTAATCATCCAACAAGGAAAGCGATAAGACATATAGTAAGTCAGTAGCATAGTGAGCATTGAATTCAACAGAGTCAATCTACCCCCTAATGTTAAGCAAGTGGCTTTCCAACCATCCAGTCACTTCTAGAAGCACACAATAAGGAGTAACCAATCTGCCTTTTTGAGAGTTCCCGGACGAATTGGGAGCCCCAGATACTTAATAGGAAAGGACCATATCTTACAAACCAAGTATTCTAGTTATAAGATTGTTTCTTTCATCTTGTCCATTCCAAAAGGTTATTGTACTCTTGGCAAAATTGATTCTTAATTCAGACCACAACTCAAAAGTATACATGATCCATTTAATTCTGGCTAATTGGTCTATTGAACGTCTCCCAAACAGAATTGTGTCATACGCATATGGTAAATTGATGATGGAGAATTTGTCATCGCTGGGACCTAAGCCTTGGATGTGACTTCTTTACATTTAAAAATCAAATTGGCGAGGCAATCAACAAGATCGAAAATAATGGGAGATAACGGATCACCTCTCTCAAGCCCCTCTTGTATCGAAACTCATTGCAATTGCTACCATTTACAGAGACTGATGCAAATGAAGAGGACCAGCCACTTTCTAATCCAATTAACCTATATGTTTCCAAATCCTTATAGCTTCAATGTTTCCAATACACACCTCCTGTTCACTGTACATATTCTTTTTCAAAGTCTAGCTTTAAAAGGCATCCATCCTTCTTTCATCTTCAGGCCTCCTAAAGTCCCTCCCGCGTCGTTGCAATTTCATCCATAATATTTCTTCCCGCAATGAAGCCTGTTTGGGAAGGGTTTATCGTCCTATCAGTCACTTCATTCTGTTCGCCAACACCTTGGTAATAATCTTACTCGAACAGTTGACCAAACCAATTGGCCAATAAACCTTCAGAATTCGTGCATTCTCTTTTTGGATACCTGGACAATACTCATCGCATTAAATGTCCCGGTCGCGCTCCTCGTTGTACAGCGCATTGAACACATTAATTAAGTCATCTTTGACCATCTCCCAAAAAGTTTGAAAAAACATCATTGGAAACCCATCTAGCCCTGGTGTTTTTCTGACTCCAGTCCAAACACTACCATTTTGATTTCTTCTAAGAACTCATTTTTCAAGGCAAGACGCTCTTCCTCTAACAAATTTTTATCAATATTCCAGAAGTGTAGAGACACCTTCTATCTGTCCTTTGCTACTAGCCTCATTAGATTTTTGAAGTGGTCTCCTGCGATCTCTTTGATCCTTTCTAGATTAGTTACGATCTGCCCTGCATGATGTAGATTGGGAATGTGGTTCATCCTTCTCTTTCCATTCACAATGCAGTAGAAGTACGCTGTCAGTGTTTTAAATATCGCCCGATTTCCGATATCCGATATATATCACCGCTATATCGGTTTTGGAAAAAAAACAATACGATTTATCAAAATTGCATATTTTTTCAATGTTTAGAAAAAATCGGCCGATATATCATAAATCTCACATTTATTGATATATCGCGGTTTTTCACATAAAAATTGTTTGAGTTTACTGAGTTTCCGACAGTATTCAAATAGATTCGCACCGGACCCGCGATGGAGTAACCCGTTAAAATAAAGAAAAACATCAACCTACAACCTCTCTTCTCTCGTTGAAATTTTAAAATCTTTCTAAAATTGAAACCTTTTATCTCGTCTTTAAATATTGACGAAACCTCAAGTCCGACGAAAATCGATGAACCCCATACCGGTGCCTCTTTCACCCTCACTCGTCTTTTTTATGCCGGGTATTTTCAAAAATTAATTGATACATTTCTTTGTCTTTCTCTCTTTTTCTTTTGAACGCCGAGTGTTTTCTAAAATCGACGTCTATTTTTTTTTAAACCCAAGGTCAATTTATGAAATTCATACGCGGAATAATTTCTGAGATTCGAACCTACGACCAATTGCTTATTAGCTGATTGCTCCACTGCTGAGCTATTGAAGAAAAACCCATTTAAGAAAAGCAACTTTTTATATAAAGTTATATTTATCATATTTATAATACAAAACTTGACAATCTAATATTTAGAAAATATCATATGATATATCATGATATCCGCTATCCGATATGAAAAGTTTCGGACCGATACGATTCCGATATCCAATATTTAAAACATTGTTCGCCATGTTTTCATCCCCTTCCATTAGTCACTTTTCCTTGGATCTTTGAGCCCATACAATTTCATCTTGGTCATACATATGGTGTAGTTCGATGCGCTAGCTTTTCTGGTCCTCATATTTCCCCAAATTTAAGTCTCTTGTTTCTTCCAATTTTTTCATATGCTCGTGTTGTGAACTCAATTCTAGCTAAAGTTTCGTAATGCCAACACCAACGGTAGAATATGCCACCAATTAGACATTCAATGTGTGTGTATAGGGAGAGAATATGCAATTGGTAAGACAGACCGTAATATCATAAAGATTGGGAATTATTCTACAATTCGCTAAATTGCATGATCAAACTAGAAGTTACGAAATCGCCCAGTACAAAAACACACATTTTGTTGAGCGTTAATTCATTTTATGATTAAAGAATTGTCTATAAGGGAAAATCTATATGAGAACTTGGCTTTTAATTTGTATGGTCTTCCAGTGACTTCTAGGGATAGAGGAGGAATAGGTCAACATTACCAATATATCTACCTTCTTACTTATGTGGATCATACACATTTGAAGGGGTGTCAATGCTCTTTGGCCCTTACCTTAGATTTCTGTCGTTGGGTCCATAGAATCATGTGCTTGAGTCAAGTTGTTTAGTATTCTCATGGTAAGTTACCAACTAGTGTTTGAGTTTGATCCACGTTTGAGTCTCAATTAGTCCGTATGTATTTGAAGATATTTTAGCAGCTTCATTACTTTGATAATCTGAATCAAAACCAACTATATATATATATATATATATAAACAAGGAAAGCAAATTATGGTGGAATGACGGTCAGAAAATGGAATTTATAAACCCTACATAAATATGCATGAATACAATTCATCAACCTTCCATTTTCTGTGCATGGACTGTGGAAGGTTGATGAATTGTATTCATGCATATTTATGTAGGGTTTATAAATTCCATTTTCTGACCTTCATTCCACCGTAATTTGCTTTCCTTGTTAAATGGGATAAGTCTAAATGATATGTCTAGAAACAGATGTTCAAGAGATTATGAATTGTACTACAGAATACACACTATATCAACCCTCAAGCTAACAATCCAATTATAACCACTAATCGCGTTTCAAAAGTAGAATGTACACTATAAATAAATCTTGATCCCTTGTATGCTTAACTGTTTAAGCATATAGAATCAATAAGGCCTCTTTTCGGGCTACAATATCTGCAACCCAGGCTTTATGGGTTGTAAAGCCGAACTCCAAAATTAAAGCTTTATTGTGTATGACAATCAAAAGTGCGTTTCCAAAACCAAAGTATATGGAAATGTCCAAAATCTTCCAAACTCCAAAAACTCATGGTTTCTAAGTAATATTATAGTAGAGTTATCAAAAAGGAAACCAGGGTTTGTAGGCATGCAAACCCCAATGTTTTCGGATGTTGTATTGCCTAATTAGACGATTTCAATATACCAAAAGCAACAAGGACCTTACTTCTTGTAGCAGAGTCCCGTCGACCGAACAAAAAACCCTAACCAAGGTCCCTTTAGAACTCGCCGTCGCGACGAATCTCCCGTCCTGCGACACGGAAAGGCAGGCAATCCGCGAATCATGCGCTGATATAAACGTGGTTCTCTTGGTGGCGGAATCATCCACCCTCACCTGCCCCTTGCGCCACCCAAGGCAAACCATCACCATAGCGCCCAGCTGCTGCGTAATCTCACAGAGCCCCTTAGGGTTGGGCGCCGTCTGGAACTCATGTAACCTCTCCAGGTTACGGAAATCGTGCACCGCTGTTTTGTGATCGAGCACCACCACGACCCGATCGCGACGGAGCCGGACGGATCGGACCTCGGACCCGAAGGAGATTTCGCCGATACATCGATGCCTGGTGTCGTCCCAGATCATGACCCTGTTGGGGGAGTACTGGGGGTGGGGCCCGCCGCCGACGAGGGCGTAGACGTTGCAGCGGAAGAGCATCTCGACGCAAGAGAACCCTCCGCCGCCTCCGTCGCCGTCGTCGAACTTGTGGCGGGTGACCTCGCGGAACGGGTCGCAGTTGAGGACCCGGAACCCGTTGGTGGTGGCGGCGGAGAAGCAGCCGCGGTCCTGGTTGAAGGAGACGCCGAGGAACGACGGCATCGATGATGAGGGGTCGGAATCGGGTGATGACGTTTCCGGCATTGGATCGAGGAGGAGAGAAGGGGTGTTTGGGTTTGCGCGGCAATGCGAAAAGGAGGGATCGGGGAATGTTGGAGGAGAGTTTAGGGGACAATTAGGGGATTTTGATTAAATATGCAGCCTCTTTTGTCAAAAATTCCAGAAGGGAAAGAAAAATCTCTTAAAAAAGAAAGCCTTGAAATCTCTACCCAAAAAATCTTTTAAAATCTCTTCTGAATCTATTTTGATGCAGGTTAGTTAATTGAAACTCTTAGACCAAAAGAGAGCATTTAGAACCGGGAACCAAAAGGTAGAACTGCAGTGTAACTAAGACTTTTTTTTGGAGTTTTATAACTGAAAAATTTAAAATCCTAACTAAAAGAATAGATAGATAGATAGATAGAAATTTTGATTATGTATTATCGTATTTAATTTGTAAACAATATATTAAATTTATTTAGCATTGAAATTGCTATGAGTTTAAATTATGCTATAATAAATAATTGGAAATATTGTGTTACAAAAAATACTAATAATATTCTTTACATATTTATTAATAAAGTAAAAAGTGATTATAATTTATTTATATTTTCAATCTACTTATTAATGTTGATTATTAAATAGAGAATAAAACTATGATAAAAATACAATATATTTTAGATTTTAGATTTTTCCCCCTTTGCATTAACTGCTCGGAAGGGAGGGGGAAAGAGAGAGAGAGAGAGCAATTCTGATTTTTCAAATTTTGAGATCGGAAGTTTTTATTTAGTGACACTGAGAATTAGAACTTATAGACTGTTGGTTCTTTTTTTTCAAACTGTGGGTTCAATAAAGTTTGAGGGATTGAAACTCCCTTTTTATCTGAAAAGACTAGAATTTCGCATTGTTAGGTCGTATTTTTAATCTTGCTTTCTAATATAAAACCATGGTTTGCCATCCTAAATTTTGTCAAACCCTATTTTTCAAATCTGTGCTTTGCATATATGGAACAAGGTTTTTGTAGAAACTTATCGCCAAAATAGGTGTAAAGGCTAGACGGCTAGATCACACCGTCAATTGATGGTTTCTCTTTTTTAACAAAAGAATCCGAAAAATGAGAAAAACCATTCAATATATTCTTTATTTTCAAGCTATCGGCAAATCATCCCATTTGTAAATTTTAATCACCTATTTAAAATTCAAATTCAGACATCCTAATCTATCTAGCTCTAGATTCATAAGAGTCATCCTTTCCTATCATTAAAGATATCTCTAAAACTTTATTCTAAGATTACAATATTTAAATCAATATAATTAATTTTACGCGTATAACATCCGTCAGTTCATCCATCTGAAAAAAACTACTATATATACTTGCATCATACACATAAGACACCGGTTAGAAATTTATTTCAATTGGCAATAAATAAAACATAGACTATAGCAAGTTCGGGTATTAAAGTTAATTCAAAAAACGAATGTAGGTTAAAAAATAAATCATCCCAACAATTGTCATGATAGAACAAGATCAAAGACATGTACAAATTACGAGCAAAACAGCCATGGCGTGTAACCGAATCGGTTTACTTGTGTGAGGACAATTAAAAAAATACTTATTTGCTAAAAACTCCTAACAGGTTTGAGTTATCTCAACAAAACTCTCATTACTTTAAAAACTATCAAGAAATAACAACGAGTCAACGGTTCAAATTAACGGTGTTAAATTTCCCAGTAAAAGACAATTTTTACCCTTCTCACAAAACAAATAATTAATTATCAACTAATTTAATAATATTTTTATACAATTATTAACTATTGATTATCGTGGATTAGGTTTTTTTTTTTTCTGGTCGACGAATTGGGGATCGAAGATGGGCACTGGAGGTCGAGCGAGGGCTCGGAGATGAGGCATGGGAGGTCGAGAGATGGAGGGGGCTGGAGGGAGGGGGCGGGTTAGCAGTGATGGTGGTGGTGATGATTATGGCGGCAGTGTTTACAGCGATGGTGATTTTTGGGGGCTGGAGGGAGGGCAGGGGAGGGGCTGGAAGGAGGGGTGGGGAGGGAAGGAAGGGGGCCGGAGCGGGTGTAACACCCTTACACGATCGTACGCTTTAAATAGATGTATATTGGTTTTTTTTAGTCATTAATTATCATTAGTATTAGTGTTTTGATGATTATGTTTGTTATCTTATTTGAACCCGACTCGCTTGCGTATTAAACTATATTGTTTTATCTAAATCCTTAAGACTACTTTCTACTTGGTATTTGGAATTATATAGTTAGAGTATTTGTTTTCTTTCATTTTTTTATTGTTTGATTTTAATTGTTTAGTATTTTAAGTGATGGGGATATTTATAATTTATGGTTAATAGATATATTAAAATCTTTAAAAATCTCCACAGCAAATTAGGTTCTGGGGACTTAGGTGAAAATATCCAAAGTTTTCTTTTATCCTGTTTAAAACAATCGTCATCTCTCTCGCTTTTAACAAAATCTTCTTTTCTCTTCAATCAATTCTTTCTCTCTCTCGCATACATCTTACATCTTAATCCGGACCCCAAATCTCTCTCCCTTTCATAATTTTCTCTCTCCAATCATCAAAAATCTATCTCACCCCCTAACAGTATCTTCTTCTTCTTTAAAAACTCTCCAAGCCACCAAAAACTCCATCTCTTTCGACCTTTCATCCCATCTCAAGCCCAACTCCTTGCTCCTCCCATTCACGTGCGGCAGCATCTACAACCATCACCCAAGCCTTCATCAACTCCGGCCATCTTCTTCTTCAACCCAACACACCTATCAACACCAAAGTACTCAACTTCCCCCACCGAGATCCCTCGCGACCTCTTCTGCAACCTTCACTCACCGACGCCGCAACCCTCAACTCCTTCACCGACTACCTCCATCACCGGCGAGACCCCATCTACGATCTCGACCGATCCAAACCCATCATCTTCATCTCCCCCAAACACCCTGAACACATACCACTTCACCCGTCCCTCTTCCGAGCTCCAGCCCTCGCCCTCGGCTCCAACACCGCAACCATCTTTTCCATCACCTTCAGCTTCAACCCATCACCATCCTCGTCGCCGACATCCCAACTCCAGCGGCTTGTCCAACACCGAACCGAGACATGAACCGATCTCGTCGCAACCAAACCCGTCTCATTTTCGAACCCATCTCATATCTTTTTCTTCCTCGTTTCATCTCACCGAACCTCTTCAACCCTCACCGTCGCCGGCATCAAACCCAAACGTCGCCGCCTTTGTCACCACCTTCAAACCCTATCCCTAGAGCACCTCATCATCGCCGACGGTTGTCATGCCCCGCTTCCTAGTAGACAGAAACGATGACGTGGAAAGCCTGCAGCGTATTACTATGAAAATATGTTAAGCGTAATTAAGCAATATAATAATGAACAAGAATAACAAGAGTAATAAAATGAAACATCAACTTTATTTACATTCAACTTTACATACAATTGTCTGGAAATAAAAGATACAATAATAATGCAAATACTTAAATAATGGCATAATGAAAGTAAGTACAGATGGTAAGAAGCTTGTAGTCTGGCTGAGCTGCAAATTAGTCCAAGTCCTCCTAGCTCGGCTCTACGTCCTCAGAGTCCGGTCCTCCTGACGAACATCCCAAAGAAAGAAAACAGATAGGAATGTCGTCAGTGAACTAGCGCTCGCTAAGTCCTAAAAGAAGTAAGAGAAGATTGTATATAATATGAATAGAAACCAAATGACAGTGGACGGTAAAATTGTATATAATCATTCACAGATATAAGATAGTTATTCTAACGTAGTTATTTATATTTTGATAAAGAAGATATTCATGTATACGAGAGGAGTCCATCTTATCTCATGGACTATAGTAACATGTAGTATAAGGCCCCGTTATAACCCACAGGACAATGACACGTGAATTTATGTATGTGTCTTTAAAGTGACCTATCGTGCCATGATATACGTTCCGTACCAATATACCCCTTTATCCCCGTGTATTGTATTGTATAAATTAAGATTACAGGTCTTGGCCAAATCAGTGGATATAAAATTTACAAAATTTACAGATTCATGTTCAAGATGTAATCATTTGTTCAGGTATTCATGTCAAATTCATGTCAAGTTATAACCATGGTTCGGTCAAGTCGAATCAAGTATTCAAGTTTGAATTTGATATTTGAATTCGAGTGTTCAGGTTTATGATCAAGTATTCAAGTTCGTATTTGATTTTATATTCTGGTTTGAGTTTGGATTCAGGTTGGAGTCATAATCTTATGAAAGGATTTAGTTCTTGAATTTCTTAGGTTCGGGAGTAATCGGGCAACTGCTGCACATGGACGACAGGATTTGTGTTTTTTTCCAAGACAATTGCCATTGATGACTCCGTTAAACTTGTCTAACCTGAATAGGCAAGTACTCACTTTCTCCGCCTCCTTGGGGCTAAAGAGAAATGATACCGTTTAAAGCTATATTAATTTAGAGTTCTTAAATATTTGTTATTTTGTTGTTTACATTGTATTTATATTATTTGCATCTCTCGAGGGGGTTTTATGAAAAATACTTTAATATTGTTTAAAAATAATCTCGAGGGTGATTTATGATATTTAGAGTTTTTATGAATATGTATTTTAATTTAGATGGTGTTTTAGTGATAAAACCTAGTTTTTAAAAGTTTATGGTGTTTTTATGAAAACCAGCTCTTTTAGAAACTTGACGGTATTTTATTAAAATTTCAATCTTCATTTTAAAATTATATTTTCATAAGTTGTTTTTATTGAAAATACGGATTCATAATTATATATAATTTTTCCAAAATTTAGTTTTGTTTAGAAAAGTCGTATTTCTTAAAAATCGTATTTCTATTTCCTTCGAGACCGAATCTCCGTGAGGAGCTCTGCATCTCGCTCTGCTATCTAAAAAATGTGTGATAATTTGCATCATCCATTAGCGGGTCCCCTAACGAGGGTTGTAGAGACGCAATTACCAAGGATAAAAAAATATCGATTAAAAGAAACCTTTTTTTGTAGAAATATGGTATTTTAATGTAAAACCTATTCTTTGAATTAACCATACATTTAGAACATCGTGGTATGAAACCATAGTATGCGTGTGGGGTAGGTCGTTACCCCGTGAATTTTCCTAAGCTATTTATACTAATTATCGAAATAAGGGTTATACTAAAATTTATGGTATTTTTCTGAAAACTTCATTTTATTATTATTTCTCATGGAAAATTTTATTACACTAAAATCTAAATGATGTAAGATTAAGAGTGGTTTTATAGTGTTGTTGTGATTTATTTTGTTTATCAAGTGGGCGAAAAGGTTTGAAAAGAATAATATCGGATCTAACTCCACTTTATCGATATATTTTAAGAATGTGATTTTAGTTGAAAAGAAGGAGAGAGGGAAGGAACTTACAGTTTTATAACGTCGAGAAAATAGTAAGGAAGAGAGAGGGGCCTCTGTGGCATCGCGTTAGCTCTGGAAACAACTCCGATCTTCAACGAAAGAGAACTTGGTTGCTGACTCCACTTATACATAAAAAAATTTGGGAGAAGTTTGATAGAAATTTCAGAATGGGGGAGAGCTAGGGCATGGGGTGGTATTTATAGGGTAAAAATAAGAGAGGGTGTGAAATAAAATGAATTAAAATAGATTTAATGGTGTTAACTAGAGATTTGAAGAGTTTTTATTTGATTGTAGGAAAATCAAACAATGCAGGGGAGCTGAGGGGAGCTGAAAGGGTGTGTGTGTATAGCAAAGAGGTGATTGGGGTCGTCTCGACCGTCGGCGGCGAGCCAAGTGAGGAAACGGGCGGTCGGATCTTGATGGGTTGCCTCGAGATTCATGGCACGTGTTTAGTTTTATTTTTACTCCTCTTTGTGCCTGTTTGATTTTTTCTGAAACCTTTCGATTCTCCGTGAATTGCACGTGCAACTTTTAGACTTCCGAAAAATTAAAAAAAATCTTAAAAATTATTGGGACTGAGGGGATTCAAACACACAGGCTATGGCACAGCTGTGTAGAGGTTTTACCAATGAGCTACAAGTTGCTTCTTATTTTTGTTAAACAAATTTAACTTATAACTCCACAGCAGGCTGAAACACCCTTTTTTATACATTTAAACAAATACTTCTGTACAGGGTTTTCAGAGTCGTTACATTCTACCCTTCTTATAAAAATTTCATCCTCGAAATTTATATAAAGGACTAATCTCCGAATAGACGAGGGTATAGTGCACGCATATCGTCTTCTCTCTCCCATGTCGATTCTCCTTGTGAATTTTTTCTCCACATCACCCGAACCAAGTTCGCTTCATTATTCCGTAAGGCCTTCACTTTTCAATCAAAGATCTTGACTGGCTACTGCTCATAAGTCAGATCGGTCTGTACAGTGATCTCTAAGTGATCAAGTATATAGCTGGGGTCGCTCACATATTGTCGTAGTTAGGATATGTGGAACACACAGTACACCCCTTCCAATAAGGGTGGTAGTGCCAAACGATATGCCACTTCTCCAACTCGTTCAAGTATGTCGAACGGTTCAATATACCTTAGACTAAATTTGTCACGCCCCGCTTCCCAAAATACGGGATGCGAGGGGTTGACAAGGCCAGCCATGCTCCTACGGTCGAGGAAACATCCTGCCATAGTCATATTTCGGCTTCTATCTTTACGTGATAATCAGTAATCAATACACAGGTAATGAGAAATGCAGTCACTAAATCAAAACCGATATAAAACTTACCAGATAGAGATCAAGGAAAGATAGCACTGAGTCGCTGATCAAGATGTCCGCAATATCCTCGAGGTACGTCAGGTCCTGGTCCGAGCTAAATCCACTTCTCACTCTGAGCATGCATACTCAGGTCGTCAAAGCGACACAATAGCGATATATATATATATATATATATATATATATATATATATATATATATATATATATATACACACACACACAATATAAACACATGCAATGATGATGAACATGAAACAGTAAGCAGGGAGTAATAACATGAGCATGAAGTAGCCAGCGCAGGTAAACGGTAAAGCGGGTAAACAGTAAGGTGTGTATATCAGTCAGTAATCAATGCATGTCACTAAACCTATTAGTCTCTAAGTCTCACTGTCCAGGTCACTAAACCTATCGTCAGTCCAAGTGTGAGAGTCAACCACTCGTTAGTATCCCCCACCCAAGGGTAGGACCCAAGGGAAAGGGAACACGGGCCCGAGTCGCTCGCTAATAATCAGTAATATCACCCATATATCTCCAGAATCGCTGTATGTGCCGGCAATGGGACTTTCGAGATTCTGTTGAACTCACACTCAAACTACCTCACACCCCGTGGTCTATATCAAACGCCAACCATAAACTCAAATACCAGTCGATCCATAATAAGTCTACGCGAGAACTGGAGACAGGATCTCCATCAAGCACGTCTCGACTGATACCCAAGATAAATGGACAGTGTTTGGTTCCTTACCTATGACGCTAATATAAGTGCTTTCATAACCGTCTCATACCAGTTATAGTTACATTTACATATGCCCCATAGGCGTCGACAATGCAATAAATTAACTGGGTCCGCTGATTGTGTACAAGTACGTGTCACTTCACTTATTCATTCATGCTTTAACACTAACGTACTTGGCACAATCAAAACACTAATATCTATCACTGAGTATTGTGCTAATCACTAGGTTATTAATGTTTCATGACCACTACATGATATGATGAGAATGCAATAATTACGATATGAATAAAATATCAGCAGTCAGTGTCCTACCACTTGCAAAATTTACTATCAATCATACATGCAGAATTAAGCAGAACAATACAAAGAGGTAAGCAGTCTGTTTAATTATCTATCCATCAAAATTGGTTTCACGTCAATCGGGTTTCAGGTTCGCTAGTTATGGCCATTTCATTTTAAGTGTTCACTGCTGGAAATCCAATTTCTGAACTGGAAGTCCGTTTCGCAACACATTTTACTCCTAGTTGGGAGTATAATTAGGCGACACTACAGTTCAACTAATTGTATATTTTACTGTTATCTTTCCAACGCATCAAACGTATCATCAATAGCAGTTCTGTATTAAAAGTTATGTTATGTACAAGGTGCTGGTGTAAGAGGGATCACTACAGAAACTGCAGAACACCACGGTATTCTAAAATACAAATTAAATATCAAATGACGGTGAAACGACACGGGACCAGATTCAGGGGTTATATAACTAAATTCTCTACGTGACCATATAGGGTTACGTGCATTTTCAGTTTAAGGAAGGGGTGTACACGTGTTCCCAAGGCCAGGTATTCAAAACGAACGTTGCCCCGGACTGCAGTCCAGAGTTGTGTTCCTCCTCATTTTTCAATGTCATGAAATTGCAATATTCAATAACTAATTACCTGGGTTTATAGGTTATATAGTTAGGTTCGACACGAGCCCTGGAACAATCTGATTGGATTTATATTTAATTAACTACTAATTTTACGACATGATGGGTACGGTGATTTTCAGATTTGACGTAACCAATTGGGATGTCATTTTACATTGTTAAAATCCGTATTTTCAAGCCAAACCCTAACACAGTATTCGTTATCATTCGGGCCAACTGTTATGTTTAATTTCCATCATTATAAGGGGGGTTTTCAGATTTTGGTTTGCATCAAACACTATAATACAATTGAATCGCAATCGAAATAAATATACATAATAGCATGAAGCAAGTATTTAAACTTGCCTGACGACGTATCAATGATGATACTGCAGCGACGGCGACAACTGCAACGGCACGGGTATGGCCACAGCGTGGCTTGGCTATGATAGGCGCGACACGAGAGTGGGCATGGCATAACACGGGTGCAAGGTACGGGATGGCTCGGTGCTGGCGCGGAGGTGGGCACGGTAGAGGGCATGTTCTAGGCATAGAGCAGGCACGACACTGGGAATAGGCGGTGGATGCGGCTTTGCTGTTGTTGTCGACAACGTCGACGATGGTGACGGGAGTTGTTTGGCTCGTATTCTGGTTGATGGGGTTGGACGAGCAGACGAAAGAGGCTGTCGTCGGAGGGAAGGCGACGTTTGGGGCATCAACAAGGGAGACGAAGTCGTCGATGGCGAAAAGGTGGCCGAAAGGGTCTCGTTGAGTGCTCGGTTGAAGGGTTCGGAGTCGATGGTGGCAACAAGTAATGAGTTTGGTCTTAATTTCTACAAATGAAGCATTCTTAAAATATGTAACAATGTGGTCTTAATTTTATCGCAGAGAGAGGGACAGAACTATTATGTGTTAATATGTGGAATTAATTAGTAGTCCATTTTAAACAAAAGGGATTTTCTTTGCTTGGTCATTGAAACTAAAAGGTGAAGGATTCAATGTTCATAATTATCTAATTATTGAAACTAGAAAGAAAAATTATTGCCAAACTTTTTTTTTTCTTTTTAAATGACGAGCTGGATAAAACCAAAACCCATGGATTGGTTTGATTTGTGATACCTTCGAGGCAGCCGGCGAGACGTCGGTGGAGACGGTGGTGGGTGCAAGGGCGATCGGTGTAGCGGACGGTGAGTCTCGACAGGGAGGTTGCAGGGTGCTCGTCGGTTGTTGGGGACTCCGATGACGAGGGTGCAGCGAGGGTTGCGGGAATCGTTCGGTGGGTTTGCATGCTTGGGGTTCACGTCGAAAGTGAAAGGGGAGAGGAGAGATCGAGAAGGGAGAGAAAGTGATAGTAGAGAGAGAGAGAGAGGAGAGAGAGGGAGTGAACTGGGAGTGAGAGAGAGAGAGTGTGTGTACGTAGTTGAGGGAGAAAGAGAGAGAGAGAACGTGGGTGAGGGAGAAAGAGAGACATGTGTACGTGGGAATGGGGAATGAGGATAATAGTAATATATAGGGTTAAAGAAAGGATTATATAAATATAAGTGGAAGAGAGATGCATGTGAGATTTTGAAAGAGAACGTGGGTGAGTGGATGGGTGAGTTGCAGAGAGAAAAAGGGAGAGAGAGAAAGTGTAAATTAATATATAATAATAATATATAGTAAAGAGAGTGACAGAGAGAAAGTGGGAGAAAGTGTGATATGTGGGTTGTTGTGAGATGTAAAGAGAGATAGAGAACGTGAGGAAATGAGAGAGGTTGGGACGGGTGATGGTGAAGTGAGGGAAAAGACTTGGGCTGGGCGTGGGGCTAGGTTAAATGATTAAAAGAATTAGGGAAAATAAATATAAGGGGTTAGAGTGTGGGTCATGGGCCGGGCTTAAATGATTAGGGGAAAATGAGAAGAAAAGAAATTTGTGAGGGTTGGCTACTTGGCTACAGAATTTACCCCTCTTTCTAAAACATATCACTCCGCTGTTTGGAGAGATCTTCAGGAACACATGCTCTCTGAGTTGGAACTCCAGGTGTCGACGCTTTGCATCTGTCCAATATTTCTACCGGTCTTGGGCTATGCGCATCTTTTCCTTAATCGTGCGAACTATATCTACAGTTGCCACGATCATCTTTGGTATAACGAGTTCACGATCTCCAACGTCGTCCTAACTCAGCGGGGATCAACACTTCCGTCCGTAGAATGCTGCGAATGGTGCCATCCTAATACTTGCCTGGAAGCTATTGTTATATGAAAACTCTACAAGGTGTAGGTAATCTTCCCACGAACCTCCGAAGTCTAACATACAAGCTGTCACGCCCCGCTTCCCAGAGTACGCTAGATTGGGCACGTGTCATAGCCAACCATGCTACCTGTGGGTATGAAGTATCCATCCACAGTCACATTACGGCTGTAGAGATATCAAGAACAAGATAAATTTTCTAAAAAACATGTCCATAAACCAGAATAACAGGAGTCAATAATAAATAAATGCGGAAGCAAATGATCCAATACAATAACTGAAAAGGTATGTCCCATAATACGGGCTCACATCAGGAAATGAATGCAGGAAATAAAAACTTACTAATACTAACACCTCACAGCTCAGCCTGTTGGCTGAAGTACTCCTACTCGGACTGCGACAGTGGTACAGAATCTGGGCCATGCAAAACCCAGACGTCAGCGCGTCATGTCATCAAGTATATAATATGAACAGTGTAACCAGCAATGCAAAATAAACATGAATAAAATGAGAGTAGCAAATAATGTGAATCAAGCAGTGCAGGGTAGTATGCAGTGGGTAGCTAAACTGTTCTATCAGGTTTTCTAGTCTAAAGTCTTGAATAAATTGAGTAATCCTCCATGTAACTCAAAGGATATGTCCCGTTATCCCCCGGGACCACGGATCAGAAATATGTGAACCAATAGTGGTTCTGTCTCGTTACCCCCCGGGACCACGGATCAGGAAAAATGTAAGAGTCACGAATGGCTCTGTCCCGTTACCCCCCGGGACCACGGATCAAGTAATACCCTTTTAAGTTACACTTTAGTTTACACTTTTGATTTTCCCATAACCCCAAGCTATGTATGTCGAGTCAGGTATTCAGTACTCAAGAACTAATGCCAACACAGGATCAGGTAACAGCAGGTTTGTCTGGATAGACAACAGGAATGGTCCATGAGGACTACATGTCAGGTTTGTTGGCATTAGGCACGAGATCAGGTAACAGGTCAGGTCATGGTACATCAAGTCAAGTCAATAGTAAACGGTACAATACCATGTCGGGTGTATCAATATATATCATGTGTAACAAAGTCAAGTCAAGATGTAACAATATCGTGGGTGTGCTCACAACAGATATATAATCGAACATGGGATTAACAGCAGGAAATAAGCAATAAATTAAACAACAATAAGTAGTTCATTCCATCACAATAGTGCATTAATATAGTGCAGCCGTTTTATTATATTAACAGGTTTTGAGCACCATTAGCGGTGCAACAGTTTAAATGATGATGCAATACAGTTATATCAAGCCTTTGAATACGAATATCCAAATGTAATAGGACTACATGGGAAAGTGCTACAATCTATTAAACGGTAAAAATGTGATTAACAGGTAAACTTGGTTCTTAGGTTAAAAGTGGCCAATTGCAATTTCTATGTTAATTGTAAAATGATATATGTCATATTGCAACCAAATGAGAAAATAACTATACCGAGTTAAGTTTTGCAGGTTTAATGAGTCAAACATATATAATTGTATAGTATAGCATGTAGCAAGTGATACTTGCCTCGACGGAACGACGAACACGAAAACGGAACGTAACGTCGGCGGGAAAACACGCGACGGATGCACGGTTCACGGATTAAACCCAAACAACGAACAAGAGGACCACGCGGACCGGGGTACCTTGCTGGAACGTCGGATTACGTCGTCGGCATCACCGGATTCCGGCGAGAAAAAGAACAGTGAAACATCAAGTTGTGCAAACAAGAATGCAAAGGAACCAGAGAAAAAGAAAGGAGGAAAAGGAGTAGAAGGCTTACAGGGGTTGCAGAGGTTATGACAGCGATGGGGTCGACGGCGGTGGGGCGCCGGCGAGGAGGTTGCAGGCGACGGCTAGGGCTGCGGGTATGGAAACGGGGAAGAAAGTGGAGATGGAGAGGAGGTGGTCGGGGCTGGTGCGCAGGTGATGAGGAGATGCCGAAGGTGGCGCGGGTGACGACGACGACGGTCGCCGGCGACGTCTCCGGCCGAACAGAGAAGGCACGGGGTAGGCCGGGGTTGCTGCGGCAGCGACGTGTACACGGGGAGAAGGAGGGAAGTCGAGGTTGGTACGAGGAGGCGGAGGCGAGGGCAACGGTGGTGCTGGCGCCGGCGTCGGAGCTCTGGTGGCGACGGAGGAGGTGGCTAGGGTTGAGGGCGCGATGGGTTTTCTCGTGAAGGAAAAAAAAGATGCAGGGGATTGTATATATATATATAGGGAAGAGAGAGAGGGAGGTAAAGAAATTAGAGAGAGAGAGACGTGAGAGATGGAGAGAGAAAGAGTTAGAGAAATTAGAGAGAGAGAGAGTTACGTTAGAGAGAGAGAGAGAGAGAAAGAGAAATTGGAGGGGTCCACGGGGGTTAAGAACCCCGTGATTGGCAGATAGAGATTGCAGAGGTTTTAAAAAAGGATATTTAAAAGATTTAGAAAGATTTAAGTTAACAGTAAAAAATTTATATTATAAACGAAATAATATAAGGTTTTGAATATTTTAATAATTTGGGATTTTGGCGCTAAATGAAACATTTTCAAATCGTGCTCGGGTTGGGTCCAAAAATTTGAAATTTAAATAATAGAATTTTAAGCGGGTTCCAAATCTTAAAATGGAATGTTTTATGATTAAAAAGTATACCCCCAAGTCGGACACCTGTACGCGCGCGTAGTCGTCCAAACTCGCCCGTTTCACCGAACGGGACGAGAACTCGACGCGCGGACGCTACCACGCGGCTAGGGGTGACGAGTAGGCCAAGGTGGATATTTTTAATTTTATTTTAGGTGCTAAAATTTGTTATATGCAGAAATGACTTAGCCAGATAAAATTTTACAGTAAGACCCAAACAAGCAAGATAAATGAAATGAGTAATATCTAATGCTCAACCAATAACCGAAAATAGTAGTATTGGGCTCGGGTGTTACATTATACCCAACTACAAAAAGAATTTCGTCATCGAAATTCCAAGAATACAAGATAGAAAACTACAGGAAAAGGTGAGGAAACTTCTGTCGGATTTCGTCTTCTCGTTCCCAAGTGGACTCTCCATGCGATCGATTACCCCAAGAAACTAGCACAAGGGGGATAACCTTGTTCTTAAGAACCTTTTCCCTTCGATCCATGATTTCAACCGGTCGCTCCTCAAAAGTCAGGTCTTCCCGTACAGTTAACTCCGAATGATCCAAGACGTGTGTTTCATCTCGAACATACCTTCGTAATTGAGATACGTGAAACACATCGTGCACACCCGCCAAGGACTGCGGTAACGCCAAACGGTACGCTACCTCTCCAATGCGCTCCAATATCTCTAAGGGTCCAATGAATCGAGGACTAAGCTTCCCTCGACTCCCAAAACGAATCACCCCTCTAGTCGGTGATATCTTCAAGAATACCAAATCACCCACGGCGAACTCTAGAGGTCTTCTTGTCGTGTCAGCCCAACTTTTCTGTCTGTCTTGAGCTGCCTTCATATGCTTTCTGATAGTGTTAACCTTCTCAACTGTCTGTACCATCAAATCTGGTCCCAATAATCTTCGTTCACCAACATCATCCCAACAAACAGGTGAACGGCACTTACGACCATACAAAGCTTCAAACGGAGCCATCTGAATAGTTGCTTGGAAACTATTGTTGTAAGAAAACTCCACCAAGTGTAGATGATCCTCCCATGAACCCTTGAAGTCCAACATGCATGCTCTCAACATGTCTTCAAGAGTTTGGATCGTTCTCTCCGACTGACCATCAGTTTGAGGATGATAAGCTGTGCTAAACTTCAATCGAGTCCCCAAACTTTCCTGTAAACTCCTCCAGAAGTGTGATAAGAACCGAGTGTCCCGATCGGACACGATGCTCATCGGTACGCCATGCAGTCTTACAATCTCCTGCATGTACCGTTCTGCCAAAGTCTCTGTTGATTGACCCACCCGGAAAGGGATAAAGTGAGCTGCCTTGGTCAACCGATCGACAATCACCCATACTGCATTGTTGCCCTTTGGACTCCGCGGTAAAGCCATCACGAAATCCATGGTTATATGTTCCCACTTCCACTGAGGAATCGGAAGTGGTTGCAATAAACCAGCAACCCTTTGGTGCTCAGCCTTAACTTGCTGACACACCAAGCACTTAGCCACAAAGCGAGCGATCTCCCGTTTCATGCCTTCCCACCAGAAATGCGGTCGAATATCTCGGTACATCTTTGTGCCTCATGGATGTACAGAGTAAGCTGAACTGTGTGCCTCCTTCATAAGCTCTTCACGAACATCTCCCTTTGGCACACACAAACGGCTACCATACCTCAACGAACCATCTTCGTGGACCAGTAAATCTGTTCGTAGTCCAGCTTCAGCCTGCTCTCGAAACCTTTGCAGTCTAGGATCCTGCGATTGTGCTGCTTTAATCTTCTCAATCAAAGACGACTGCACCTGCAACTGCATCAACTGTCCCGTAGAACGCGGTAGCACAACTTCCAAGTCAAATCTTCGAAAATCTGCAATGATCTCCCTCTGTGTAGTTAACACCTGAATTGCTGGTAACCGACTAAGCGCATCTGGCACGACGTTAACTTTTCCCGGATGGTACTTAAGATCAAGGTCGTAGTCGGCCATCAGCTCCAACCATCTACGCTGCCTCATATTCAACTCCTTCTGAGTGAACACATACTTCAAACTCTTGTGATCTGTAAAAACTTCGACTCTCTCGCCCAAAAGGTAGTGTCTCCAAATCTTCAAAGCGAAGATCACAGCCACAAGCTCCAAGTCATGAGTTGGATAATTCTTCTCATGGGTCTTCAGTTGTCTCGATGCGTACGCTACAACTTTCCCATGCTGCATCAAAACACATCCCAATCCTTTGCCAGATGCGTCGCTGTGAATCACCAATCCTCCAGAATCGTCTGGCACGGTCAGGATAGGGGCGGTTATCAACTTATGCTTCAACGTCTCAAAAGCTAACGCACATTTATCCGTCCATACAAAAGGTACCTCCTTGCGCGTAAGCTTGGTCAATGGCTCTGCCAGACGAGCGAAGTTCTCCACAAATCTCCTGTAGTATCCGGCTAATCCAAGGAAACTTCTTATCTCAGCTACATTCTTTGGAATAGGCCAATCTCGAACTGCTGCAATCTTTTCGGGATCGACGGTGATTCCATTGCCCGACACAACATGCCCCAGAAACTTCACTTCTTCCAGCCAAAATTCGCACTTACTCATCTTCGCATACAATTTCTCCTGTCTCAATGTCTGCAGTGCGATCTTCAAATGCTCAGCATGCTCCTCAAAACTCTTCGAGTAAACCAGAATATCGTCAATGAATACCACAATAAACTGGTCCAAGAACGGTGAAAAGATTCGGTTCATCAAGTCCATGAATACTGCCGGCGCATTCGTTACTCCGAAGGGCATCACTAGATACTCGTAATGTCCATACCGAGTTCGAAACGCCGTCTTGCAAATATCTTCTGCTTTCACTCGGACCTGATGATATCCGGATCGCAAATCCAGTTTCGAGAATACCCTCGCTCCACTAAGCTACTCAAAAAGTTCTCCAATGCGAGGGATCGGGTACTTGTTCTTAATAGTTACCCGGTTTAATTCTCGATAGTCGATGCACATCCTTCTCGTGCCATCCTTCTTCTTTACTAAAAGGACTGGAGCTCCCCAAGGTGAGTTGCTGCTTCGAATCCAACCCTTCTCAAGCAATTTAGCAATTTGTTTCTTGACTTCTTCTAACTCTACTGGCGCCATTGGATAATACGCTTTAGATACTGGCGCTGTACCAGGAATAAGGTTAATCGCGAACTCGATGTCTCGCTTCGGCGGTAAACCCGATATATCTTCAAACACATCCATAAAATCGCGAACAACCGCCGGCTCTTCATTACTATCAACATCCATTGCTGCAAGAATAACATTTGTCGGCCTAGCCCTAAACTCGACTGGCCTGACAGAACTGCTTCCTCCAGTGAAGGTAAACTCAGGATGTCCGGAAATCTGGAAAATTACCTTCCTTGCCCTACAGTCAATGTGAGCGTGGAAAGTGCCAAGAAAGTCCATTCCCAAGATGACCTCGTAGCTGCCAGTATCAATCACCAAGAAATCTGCAAAAAGCTCCTGTCCGCACACCACAACTGTACAGTCTTTACATTCCCTACTAGATACAATTTTCCCATTCCCAGTGTGTATGTCCCAGAAACTAGACAGGGTCGTGCAGGCAATCGAGTGTGTAGTTATAAACTTGGATGACATAAAACAATGGGATGCACCAGAATCAAATAATGCTACTGTGGGAAAACCATGAACAAGTAGAATACCTGAAACCACTTCTCCTGATGCCTTAGCTTCCTCAGCTGTCAAGGTAAAAGCTCGAGCCTGATTAGGTCCTTGAGTCAGCTGTTTCTGCCCTTGGAACGGTTTCTGCGGAGGCTTCTGAATATCATCTCTCGTACGAAGCTTCGACGGACAGGCACCAACTGCGTGATCAGCCGCTCCACAAACCAAACAAAGTTCCAGCTTCCTTCGACAATCCTTCTGCACGTGCCCAGGTAAACGGCAGTAGTCACAAATCATGCTCTTTCTTCGATCAACAATCACAGGCTTCTTCATGGGTGCTACACCTCGACGGTCCACTGGAATACCTCTACGACCATGAGCTCTGTTAGGTACAAATGCGGGCTTCCTTGCCGCAACTGCTGTCTGCTGCAAGCTCCCTTTCATCCCAGATAAACTCTGCTGTTCCCGAGCTGCCGTAAGAACCTGTGAGAAAGTGGTCAAACCCAGGGAGACAATCTGCCTCTGGATGTCCACATCCAAGCTGCGCATGAACCTCCGTGCCCTGTCTGCATCGTTGGCAACTAAAGGTCCAGCGAATCTGCTGAGTCTCGTCCATTCCGCTGCATGCACATCCACGGGTGCTCCATTCTGCCTCAGCCCAATAAACTTCTCTTCCATTTCCTCCCGTGCAGTTCGCGGGAAGAACTTCTCCAGGAAACTCTTAGAAAAATCCGCCCATTTGATCGGTTTGGGCAAGCGGGTCTCCTCCACAAGCCACCATTCTCAGGCGTAATCCACTAACCGAATGCGTACCACATCGACTCTTTTGTCATCTGGAATCTGTGCCGCAATCAGCAAGTTCTCCGTGTCAACTAGCCACTGCTCGGCTGGCAACAGCTCCTCCAAACCAGTAAAGGTAGACGGACCCAAACGTCTGAAATCTGCCATGGTCCCTACTCGGTCAACTGGTTTAGCTCCAGCGTTGTTCACAGACTGCTGAACGATCTACAAACCTTCCTGAAACGAGTCTGCTTGCTGCTGGATCAGCTCGGTCTGCCTCTTCTGATTCTCTAGCATTCCCCTTATCACTCCAAGCATGGCGGCTTCGTCCACACGCCTCTGGTACGTCTTCAAATTCTTACCTGCCATATTCCTGAAATCAAGAAAACACCTAACATTAGCATGATGATAGATTTGATATATAAATTAAGGCTAGAACTCCAAGATACTTAAATAGAGTACAGCATTGTAACTATGCCGCAGTATCATAGCCACAACTACTTAACTCCACCCAAGTCGCCTAAGTCCTAGAGATAACAAGAAATCATGTTTCCGAGTTGATATGCAAAGTAAGTTTGCACGTCGATATAATCAGGAAGAATGTGATTCAAGAATGGTAAAACGGTCAAGGTGGTAGGACATGTTTCCTAAACACGGGTATTCTGATTCGTGTATTGGGTACAATACCCAACTACAAAAGAATCAACCCAACTAACCTATGTCTCTGATACCAAAAGAACCATGTCACGCCCCGCTTCCCAGAGTACGCTAGATTGGGCACGTGTCATAGCCAACCATGCTACTTGTGGGTAGGAAGTATCCATCCACAGTCACATTACGGCTGTAGAGATATCAAGAACAAGATAAATTTTCTAAAAAACATGTCCATAAACCAGAATATCAGGAGTCAATAATAAATAAATGCGAAAGCAAATGATCCAATACAATAACTGAAAAGGTATGTCCCATAATACGGGCTCACATCAGGAAATGAATGCAGGAAATAAAAACTAACTAATACTAACACCTCACAGCTCAGCCTGTTGGCTGAAGTACTCATGCTCGGACTGCGACAGTGGTACAGAATCTGGGCCATGCAAAACCCAGACGTCAGCGCGTCATGTCATCAAGTATATAATATGAACAGTGTAACCAGCAATGCAAAATAAACATGAATAAAATGAGAGTAGCAAATAATGTGAATCAAGCAGTGCAGGGTAGTATGCAGTGGCTGTAGGGTTCCTAGGCACTCTAGTGAGGTCTCACAAGGCATCGAACATGCCATTTTCAAAAATTCTAGGTGCCGAGAGACCCGACTACGGATCGTTTGCTAGAAAACTAGGCGAAAAAGCTAACTAGTTAACACTTAACTATGAGAATACGGATATACAACCTTTGTAGATCCGGTGCTCCACCTCCACGGCTCCGCAATGAGGTCCTCTCCACTGTCCAAATCGAACCATGACTCTCACGGTGGTTTCATCGGAGAAAAGACCGGGCTAGGTCGTCGACAACGTGCCGAAGATGATCTACGTCGAAGCATCGCAAGATCAAGCTCCACCTTCACTAAACCATGAATACTTGTGAAGGAAGCACACTCTACTACTTGGAAAGAGGTAGAGGATGAAGAAATAGGAAGTGGGTAGACTTTAGAATTGGATTTCTCACTCATTTCCATCAATCACCATTGATGAAAATGAAGCTTTCTTCACTTGAAGAATGAAAGAAGATGAAGATGATATGATAAGTCTTGAATTAAAAAATAGAAAATAAAACAATACTTATCATACTTTTAACTCTAGTTAAGTGTAGAGAATTAACTTAGGTTAGTTAAAATGGTTAGGGTTAAGTATAGGACAAGAATGAAGACTTAGTCAAAGTTTCAAGAAACTTCAACTAAATCCAAAATAAGCCACCATTTATCTTTCTTTTTCCTTTTTCAAAAAATAGAATAAATAAGAAAGATAAATGAATAAATAAAAATCAAAACCCTAACCCATTCATTACCATGGTTCATTCTTTACAATTAACCAAGTTTGGCAAGCATCATCAAACATGATACAAGCAAGTGCACAAAATCATATCGCATATGCAATGCGCACACCCGAGTGAGAAAATCCATTTTAAAGTGAACCGATACTAGTTAATGCAAAGTAATATATCAAATATACAATTATGCATTAAATCATTAAATCAACACTTGATTTAACGATCCGGTCATGTCGCACATAACCGACTGGTATCATCAGTAACAACTTATCGAATCAACACTTGATCCGATAACCCGGCTATATCGCATATAACCGATCAATGTCACATCGTGAGAATCGAATACAGTATCACATACCGTATTATTCTCGGTCCCGCACATATCTCATATGCGCTCCTATTTCGTTTCGCTTGAGCCAGGAAACCTCTGTGTAGGACTCTAAAGACTCGTCAATACGCCGGCAGCAGGTGATGATCATATCAAACACCCACATGCCGCAAGCGGTCTGCTAAACGTAACGGCCACCCGGGTATTGAGCGATCTGAAAATCGACGAGCAAGCCCGCTCACACTCCAGTGAATCCAACCAGTAACACTACCGTACAGTCCGGTCTGATCGTCTGATATGTCGCATATCTTGCCTAGGGGTGGTAAACGTCAGACCCCAATAGCTCGATAAGTCGTGTCGATATGAGGTCTATAACAATTCGAGAAACTACTGGTAACACTTACCAGTAAATCTCAGCAACCCTGGCCAGGGATTTCCTGTTATAGCCAATCGAACACAGCGCAACATCAACTCCCTATACCGGGAGAGACGAATCCCCTCCTATCGCTCATTGCCTCCATGTGACTCGGGACTGTACCCAAAAACCACCGTTTTGCACGCCCTCTTGGACGTGGTAAGATGGAAATCAAAGCACAGTGGGAACCACACAAGACTCTATGACGATCTCGGGTCAACAGACTACTCTGTACCAGTGTCACCAGAGAACTGCCATCTGACGTGAGGTATAATACCATCTGGGAGTTCTCGGCGGGTCCGTCCAGTGTACCCAGACTCTACTGAGCACCCGTATATCATCTCTGATGTCAAATACCAATGGATATGGGATCATCCATCGTCCATCTGTATGGGTCGAGAAGGTACATGCTAGTTTACTCTGGTATATCGATGCCCCGTCTCGATACACCCTCGACTAGGGACTTTGAAGGATGTACTTATGGACTACCATGTCCCCACTAGTATGATCCGCATCATAGTCCAGGTAGTTAAGTACACATCCTAAGGGCTTTACCAACATGTAACAGAGAGACAATCAGTGTACACGTTAAGGTAAAGAGCAACCAGATAGCATACTATCATGTCGAGCAAGAAAGTCCTCCCTATATATATCCTAGCATCCACTACAATGTACATCCAATGTACAGTAATGGCCTCTAGGGCATACATATAACTAACAATCTCCCACTTACACTAGGGCCATCTGTAGCAGTGGTTGTAGTATCTCATACTCAACCATCCCGTAAAAGTCTCTCTCTGGGAACAGGCCTTTGTGAGTGGATCCGCTGTGTTGTCCTCTGAGTCTACTCTCCTAACCTCGATCTCTCTGGAGATCATCCATCTCCATGATCAGGTGACACTGCCTTAGAATATGTCTGGATCACTGATGGGACGGACGTTCCTTTGCATAAGCCACAACTCCATTGTCTCACAATGGTTGGAACGTAGTTCATCTCATGAACCATTATACACCCAAACATCCTCCTTAGTAGCATCTTAAGTAGCGATGTATCCTGCCTTTATCGTCTAGTATGCCACGGTATCTAGCTTGGAACTCTTCCAACATACCGTCCCTTTACTGAGGGTAAAGACAATGCCTGCGACTGACATTCAGTCGTCTTTATCACCCTGGAACTCTTCCAGTGATTCTCCCCAGGATCGATTGATATCATCTCACTACTACTAGTGAGAATCCCAACATCCAATTAAATCTATCTCATAGATCCAAAACTCAGGATTTAGGAAGTATCATTTTGATCCTACACGGAGAATCTTTGTGATAAACGGAGATTGATCGAGCGTAGCATAAGAAACTCCTTTCTTATCAAGAGTATGTCATCCACGTACTCTACGAGGATCACCACCATACTCCCTACTACCTTTTTGTTTATACAAGGTTCATCTACCATTTTGATGATGTCAAACTCTTTGACTAATTCATCAAAACAGATGTTCCAACTCCGCGATGCCTGCTTTATCCTATAAAGCATCTTGCACACGTTTCTGCTGCTCCCACTGTCTACGAAGCCCTCTGGCTGTGTACTTATAGACGCTCTCTTCTAAATCATCATTTAGAAAAGCAGTCAAGACACCCAACCACCAGATATCGCAGTCATGGTATGTAGCCATGACAAGTAGGATCTGGATGGACTTAAGCATAGCTACTGGAAAAGGTTTCATCATTATCCACGCCTGGTCGATGACGAAAACCTTTAACAATTCTAGCTTTGAAAGTCTCAACTTTTCCATGTACACCAAGTAATCTTCTCAAGATATACTTGCTCCTGATGGGGATTTAACCCTTCAGATATAGCAACCAAAGTCCATACTTTGTTGGTGTATAAGGATTCCATCTCAGATCGATAAACATCCAGCCATTCTTACAGAGTCTCACTCCTGATGGCCAGCTCGAAGCTAGTTGGGTCATCATCTCATGATGCAATCCTCGCTCCCACTGTCATAGAGAAACCGAAGTATCTCTCAGGTGGGTGAGGAACCCTACTAGATCGGCGGAGAGGCTGAGGTTCGTTGGTAACTATCGAATCCTTTGGTTCTTTCAAATCATCGGCTGCAGTTTGTATAGCTGGAACCTTTCCAGTTCTACATTACAGACCTTGCCTCGAGCTTGTCCGGATTTTGCTTTCAGACATAGGCCGGACAACTCCAAATCTTAACTAACTTAAGACATGGGTTCTTCCCATTCCATATCACATATGAAGCGGTAGGCAACTGATTTGATTAGAACCCTATTCAATAGGTATGCAGCTTCTCAAGTGCATAACACCCAAAAGGAAATAGGTAGCTCAGTATTACTCATCATAGAGCACACCTTATCACATAGGGTGTAATTGCTCCACCCCGATATACCATCGTGCTATGGTGTATGCAGAGGAGTAATGCTGAGAGAGAATCTCATTCTCCTTTAGAATAGTCCAGTATTTCCGTGCTCAAGTATTCTCCTCCCTGATCACATCAAAGGACATAATACTTTTACCCGTATTTTGGTTCTCTACTTCTAACTTATATTCTGTGAATATCTCAAAAGGTTCGGACTTTTGTTTCAACAGGAACATATGTCTGAATCTTGAGATATTATCAGAGAATATAATGAAGTATAAAGAACCAGTCCTGGCATGTGTAGACAGGAGACCTTACATACATCAACATGTATCATCCCAAGAGTTCACTAACTCTTTCTCTGTTTCCAATAAACAGAGCTGTGGTCATCTTATCTCTGTGACATGACTAGCAAGTTTCACAAGATGTAAATTCAAACTGATTTAAATATGCATCTACATGTAACTTCAGCTAGTCGGGTCACATTGATATGACCTAGTCTATAATGTCTCAAGAAGGATTCATTCATTTCTGAACTCTTCCTCTTGTGTGTGTTCCGTATACTAAGAACTGTAGTTTGATTTAGAACATCAATGCTTTTAGATAACGTGCCTGAACCGATCAACTTTTGATATAGGAAATGTTCAAAACATTATCCAACAATACAAAATTATATCCTTTCTTTACTAATAAAGAGACTGATATGATTTTGTATATCAGGTTCGGTATCTAATAACATTCGTTCAGAATCAATGTATTTGGAATACAGGGTGACAGTGACCAACAGACTTGGCTGCAACACTTGCCCCGTTTTCTGCCTCATGAAACTTATCACCCGTTCTCAGTTCTCTACCTTTCTGCAGCCCTATGTAACATATTACATATATGGGATCCTGATCTGGTATCACATACCCAGGACGTGAAGGATACTAAGAAACAGTTCTGTATAATGAACACACCCGAAGATGATGCATCAGCATGCACTCTCTTCGTTTGGGCAGCACGGGAATTCTGGTAATCTCCAATTTCCTGCTCTGTCTTATAACAATTATAAGTTGGAGCGGGACCAACGTTCCCCAGCTCAGTATAACAAGCGGGTTCGGTCAATATTCCGTATTATTATCTTGATTAAGGCGTGATATGGTCGCTACCTGGAGAGAGAGAGAAGAAAACACTCAGCGTGCGCTCTTGCAAGAATAGATTGGTTATTATTTTATCTAATCAGGATGGCTCCCACTGCTTTTTATCAAATCTTCCTTCAAACCCTAAAAGGAAAGACTAGCCGGGATTAATTACACACTACAAGTTCACCAATCTTTCAGCCAGGCCAGTGTCGGTACTTTGAGGGAGGTCCCCCGTGCTTTCGCACGAACCTAATTACTGTAAACCTCGTTTTCCCAGAGGCGTAACCTCGTTAACACCTTTCTAGACACCTACTTGATCGGCTAATTGTAATATGTAAAACTCTCCCAGGAGTAACTCTTACTCGCAGCGGGTATCGGGATCCAACTATCTCATAGAAGGTATGCAATCTCATTACAAATTTCAACACTTGAAATTCCCGATAATATTTTGCCCCTAGCTCGCTATGACCTTGACGGAGGCCAAACAACCCATAGTCCGCTCGTCAAGTTCAACCCGTCATTTCCTGATTGAATTAAACCCACCCGCACAACCCTTGACGGAGGCCAAACAACGCCGTACGAATACCCTAATCCAATCGCATCATATGCCAGCAGATAAGCACTAGTTAGCTACCATACACTACGCCTTGACGGAGGCCAAACAACCGCAGCACGAATACCAACTAGTACGTATCTGAAATGACGGAAGGCTACGACAGGTTTTTCTGAAAACCTATTGCGTAATGAACTTGATATCGTTGTAGAATCAAATGATTTTGAAATGGAGTGCTTTTGAGGCTTTTCTAGTTTTGCTAAAGGAGTCACTCCCGGTGAAGGGATCGTCGGTCCTTTCCTCGTCGAATGAGGTGCGGGATATATCATATATATCACTGTGCAAAGCAAAAACACTTAAAAGCAATCAAAAGACAAACCGAGTGTGTAGCAACTGCCAGTTATTGCTAAAGGAGTCACTCCCGGTGATGGGATCTCGGTCCTTTCCTCATCGAATAAGGTGCAGGATATATCACATATACCTCTGTGCAAAGCAAGAACTGTAGCTACTTGTTTTATTTTGAAATTCAATTCTACAACATCTTAGGTTTCTTTCTTTCATTAATCACATTAATGAAGTCCCATCATTTAAGTACCTAAACATCACAGATAAATACGACGTACACTTATGCCATCCGCATTCGCCTCGATGTCCCCTCGTGCACCGTTAGGTTAGGTAACTAACGGCAGAGCAGGGCAGGGCTAGCGCGGGTGTAAAACATAAGTAACGCCTATATAATATATCATATATACTATATACTGTATCTATCATAGAACATCACATGATCACATCACAGATATCGCAGCAGAAGAATCATATGAAATATTGGATATACTAGGACGTCCGTGTTTTCAATACGAGCCAGTATAAAACACGGATTCCACGGTCGTTATGAGTAGCCAAACCCACACCCCTAGACCCCTACGAGAGCGACAAGCAACCCTACCAATTCTGGAGTTAGGAGACCCGGACCCGACTCCTCGAGTTGGTCTCCCACTGGACTCCAGAACCCGGTTACTTGTGCTCCCCTCCTTGGGTCTATCCTAGTGCGGAAAAGTAAATAATATACAACAGGTGACAACTCCCGCAACCTGGAAGCGCCCCAATAAAAGAATATTACATACAAGTTTTTACATGAATGAAAATAAAAAACACCCATCTCACATAAAAACCCCCGGCTATTCAAACACGACGATCCAATATAACATATCCAGCAACACATAACATCACATGTCATCAACGTAAGTAAATATGCGCATCCCAATTGTCGTTGACATATAGCAACGAAACCGGCGATATCATATATTACACTTACGGTCACAGAAAAGAAAGTGTAAAACTACAACAGTTGGAATCCGCAACCTCCTCAGACATCGCATGCCTGACCAAATGAATTACTTAGACATCGCATGCCTAACAATTATAAACCCCGCATTTTAGTCTCATCATTGAAAACACTTTTCAATATTAAGTCGGGCAATTCAACAAGATTCCCGACATGCTGATCGAATACTCATCGCAAACTTCAGTAGGCGGCCGCACCCCCGATACCGTCGACGAAGTGCACCAAGGCGGAACACCGCTACCGCGAGCACCCGGACGGATGCTTTCGGCGACGGGGTTCTCCTACAGTCACTTGGTCGGGGCTATGGAGTGAGGCTGTCTGTTAAGTTTACCCGGCGAGTATCCACGTACGCTACGTGATTGCGACGGGCTTTTGATCGCATCAAAATTCCGTGGCAATCGATCAAGTTAGACTAAAGTGCTATGTTTATAACATTCATTCAGTTATCTCATAACTATTTGTGAATTCCAATTATTGTATCCCATTCCAGATAATTTAGAAAATGTTAAACTTTCCGATTGAACATTCGAACACCCAAGTTTTCCCGATACAGATCAACACATGAAACAAGTTTAACAACATTCCGTTCGTGCCTCAGTACCAACGGTCCAGCCGTAGAAGGGTCAAGCCAACGCCTCACATGTGGCACGCCGTACTGCCCCAAACCCTAAGGTTCAAAGGGCAGTTCAAGACAGTCACATAATCGAGTTAAGGTTTGTTGTCTTCTAGAGGGTCCACCGCGTTACTTGCACTACTTAGAACGTCGTTAAACTACGGAAAGATCCAACACTTGGAAATTTCCCGACAGGGGAAAAGTTGGGTATTTATATCCGGTCGAACTTTTTAACATATTCTAAAAATTATCCGGAAAGCCATACAGACAAAATTTGATACTCCGATCGAAACATCGAATCCCCAAAATAATCCCAGAAAATACAACTCTGGAATAAATTTTAAAAATACCCAGAAAATCCAGCATAAAATAATAGGAGTTACTGTGCAAACAGGAACTGATGATGTCATATTTTTGCCGCGGATCCGCCGCAGAATCCAAGCTTCTGCCGCGGATCCGCCGCAATATATACTGTTCATCAGAAAAGTTTTGCGCCGTAATTCTTATATTTCCCTGCTGAATTTTTTAAGCATTTTTAATGTTGAAAAAACCACGTTTTTGAAAAAAGGACAGAGAGCATTTTTTGAGATGGATTTCGGGTTCGTTCGGGTTTCAAATTCCGTCTAGACTTCGCCTAAGGCTCTAGCTAGGCTAAGATACCACTGTAGGGTTCCTAGGCACTCTAGTGAGGTCTCACAAGGTATCGAACATGCCATTTTCAAAAATTCTAGGTGCCGAGAGACCCGACTACGGATTGTTTGCTAGAAAACTAGGCGGAAAAGCTAACTAGTTAACACTTAACTATGAGAATACGGATATACAACCTTTGTAGATCCGGTGCTCCACCTCCACGGCTCCGCAATGAGGTCCTCTCCGCTGTCCAAATCGAACCATGACTCTCACGGTGGTTTCATCGGAGAAAAGACCGGGCTAGGTCGTCGACAACGTGCCGAAGATGATCTACGTCGAAGCATCACAAGATCAAGCTCCACCTTCACTAAACCATGAATACTTGTGAAGGAAACACACTCTACTACTTGGCAAGAGGTAGAGGATGAAGAAATAGGAAGTGGGTAGACTTTAGAATTGGATTTCTCACTCATTTCCATCAATCACCATTGATGAAAATGAAGCTTTCTTCACTTGAAGAATGAAAGAAGATGAAGATGATATGATAAGTCTTGAATTAAAAAATAGAAAATAAAACAATACTTATCATACTTTTAACTCTAGTTAAGTGTAGAGAATTAACTTAGGTTAGTTAAAATGGTTAGGGTTAAGTATAGGACAAGAATGAAGACTTAGTCAAAGTTTCAAGAAACTTCAACTAAATCCAAAATAAGCCACCATTTATCTTTCTTTTTCCTTTTTCAAAAAAAAGAATAAATAAGAAAGATAAATGAATAAATAAAAATCAAAACCCTAACCCATTCATTACCATGGTTCATTCTTTACAATTAACCAAGTTTGGCATGCATCATCAAACATGATACAAGCAAGTGCACAAAATCATATCGCATATGCAATGCGCACACCCGAGTGAGAAAATCCATTTTAAAGTGAACCGATACTAGTTAATGCAAAGTAATATATCAAATATACAATTATGCATTAAATCATTAAATCAACACTTGATTTAACGATCCGGTCATGTCGCACATAACCGACTGGTATCATCAGTAACAACTTATCGAATCAACACTTGATCCGATAACCCGGCTATATCGCATATAACCGATCAATGTCACATCACGAGAATCGAATACAGTATCACATACCGTATTATTCTCGGTCCCGCACATATCTCACATGCGCTCCTATTTCGTTTCGCTTGAGCCAGGAAACCTCTGTGTAGGACTCTAAAGACTCGTCAATACGCCGGCAGCAGGTGATGATCATATCAAACACCCACAAGCCGCAAGCGGTCTGCTAAACGTAACGGCCACCCGGGTATTGAGCGATCTGAAGATCGACGAGCAAGACCGCTCACACTCCAGTGAATCCAACCAGTAACACTACCGTACAGTCCGGTCTGATCGTCTGATATGTCGCATATCTTGCCTAGGGGTGGTAAACGTCAGACCCCAATAGCTCGATAAGTCATGTCGATATGAGATCTATAACAATTTGAGAAACTACTGGTAACACTTACCAGTAAATCTCAGCAACCCTGGCCAGGGATTTCCTGTTATAGCCAATCGAACACAGCGCAACATCAACTCCCTATACCGGGAGAGACGAATCCCCTCCTATCGCTCATTGCCTCCATGTGACTCGGGACTGTACCCAAAAACCACCGTTTTGCACGCCCTCTTGGACGTGGTAAGATGGAAATCAAAGCACAGTGGGAACCACACAAGACTTTATGATGATCTCGGGTCAATAGACTACTCTGTACCAGTGTCACCAGAGAACTGCCATCTGACGTGAGGTATAATACCATCTGGGAGTTCTTGGCGAGTCCGTCCAGTGTACCCAGTCTCTACTGAGCACCCGTATATCATCTCTGATGTCAAACACCAATGGATATGGGATCATCCATCGCCCATCTGTATGGGTCGAGAAGGTACACGCTAGTCTACTCTGGTATATCGATGCCCCGTCTCGATACACCCTCGACTAGGGACTTTGAAGGATGTACTTATGGACTACCATGTCCCCACTAGTATGATCCGTATCATAGTCCAGGTAGTTAAGTACACATCCTAAGGGCTTTACCAACATGTAACAGAGAGACAATCAGTGTACACGTTAAGGTAAAGAGCAACCAGATAGCATACTATCATGTCGAGCAAGAAAGTCCTCCCTATATATGTCCTAGCATCCACTACAATGTACATCCAATGTACAGTAATGGCCTCTAGGGCATACATATAACTAACAGTGGGTAGCTAAACTGTTCTATCAGGTTTTCTAGTCTAAAGTCTTGAATCAATTGAGTAATCCTCCATGTAATTCAAAGGATATGTCCCGTTACCCCCCGGGACCACGGATCAGGAATATGTGAACCAATAGTGGTTCTGTCCCGTTACCCCCCGGGACCACGGATCAGGAAAAATGTAAGAGTCACGAATGGCTCTGTTCCGTTACCCCCCGGGACCACGGATCAAGTAATACCCTTTTAAGTTACACTTTAGTTTACACTTTTGATTTTCCCATACCCCCAAGCTATGTATGTCGAGTCAGGTATTCAGTACTCAAGAACTAATGCCAACACAGGATCAGGTAACAGCAGGTTTGTCTGGATAGACAACAGGAATGGTCCATGAGGACTACATGTCAGGTTTGTTGGCATTAGGCACGAGATCAGGTAACAGGTCAGGTCATGGTACATCAAGTCAAGTCAATAGTAAACGGTACAATACCATATCAGGTGTATCAATATATATCATGTGTAACAAAGTCAAGTCAAGATGTAACAATATCGTTGGTGTGCTCACAACAGATATATAATCGAACATGGGATTAACAGCAGGAAATAAGCAATAAATTAAACAACAATAAGCAGTTCATTCCATCACAATAGTGCATTAATATAGTGCAGCCGTTTTATTATATTAACAGGTTTTGAGCACCCTTAGCGGTGCAACAGTTTAAATGATGATGCAATACAGTTATATCAAGCCTTTGAATACGAATATCCGAATGTAATAGGACTATATGGGAAAGTGCTACAATCTATTAAACTGTAAAAATGTGATTAACAGGTAAACTTGGTTCTTAGGTTAAAAGTGGCCAATTGCAATTTCTATGTTAATTGTAAAATGATATATGTCATATTGGAACCAAATGAGAAAATAACTATACCGAGTTAAGTTTTGCAGGTTTAATGAGTCAAACATATATAATTGTATAGTATAGCATGTAGCAAGTGATACTTGCCTCGACGGAACGACGAACACGAAAATGGAACGTAACGTCGGCGGGAAAACACGCGACGGACGCACGGTTCACGGATTAAACCTAAACAACGAACAAGGGGACCACGCGGACCGGGGTACCTTGCTGGAACGTCGGATCACGTCGTCGGCATCGCCGGATTCCGGCAAGAAAGAGAACAGTGAAACTTTAAGTTGTGCAAACAAGAATGCAAAGGAACCAGAGAAAAAGAAAGGAGGAAAAGGAGTAGAAGGCTTACAGGGGTTGCAGAGGTCGTGACAGCGATGGGGTCGACGGCGGTGGGGCGCCGGCGAGGAGGTTGCAGGCGACGGCTAGGGCTGCGGGTATGGAAACGGGGAAGAAAGTGGAGATGGAGAGGAGGTGGTCGGGGCTGGTGCGCAGGTGATGAGGAGATGCCGAAGGTGGCGCGGGTGACGACGACGACGGTCGCCGGCGACGTCTCCGGCCGAACAGAGAAGGCATGGGGTAGGCCGGGGTTGCTGCGGCAGCGACGTGTACACGGGGAGAAGGAGGGAAGTCGAGGTTGGTACGAGGAGGCGGAGGAGAGGGCAACGGTGGTGCTGACGCCGGCGTCGGTGCTCCGGTGGCGACGGAGGAGGTGGCTAGGGTTGAGGGCGCGATGGGTTTTCTCGTGAAGGAAAAAAAAGATGCAGGGGATTGTATATATATATAGGGAAGAGAGAGAGGGAGGTAAAGAAATTAGAGAGAGAGAGAGAGAGAGAGAGACGTGAGAGATGGAGAGAGAAAGAGTTAGAGAAATTAGAGAGAGAGAGAGAGAGAGAGAGAGTTACGTTAGAGAGAGAGAGAGAGAGAAATTGGAGGGGCCCACGGGGGTTAAGAACCCCGTGATTGGCAGATAGAGATTGCAGAGGTTTTAAAAAAGGATATTTAAAAGATTTAGAAAGATTTAAGTTAACAGTAAAAATTTTATATTATAAACGAAATAATATAAGGTTTTGAATATTTTAATAATTTCGGATTTTGGCGCTAAATGAAACATTTCCAAACCGCGCTCGGGTTGGGTCCAAAAATTTGAAATTTAAATAATAGAATTTTAAGCGGGTTCCAAATCTTAAAATGGAATATTTTATGATTAAAAAGCAACCCCCAAGTCGGACACCTGTACGCGCGCGTAGTCGTCCAAACTCGCCCATTTCACCGAACGGGACGAGAACTCGACGCGCGGACGCTACCACGCGGCTAGGGGTGACGAGTAGGCCAAGGTGGATATTTTTAATTTTATTTTAGGTGCTAAAATTTGTTATATGCAGAAATGACTTAGCCAGATAAAATTTTACAGTAAGACCCAAACAAGCAAGATAAATGAAATGAGTAATATTTAATGCTCAACCAATAACCGAAAATAGTAGTATTGGGCTCGGGTGTTACACAAGCTCTCAACATGTCTTCCAGGATCTGAATTGTTCGCTCGGACTGTCCGTCTGTTTGTGGATGGTACGCCGTGCTGAAATTCAGACTCGTTCCCAGGCTAGCTTGCAGACTCTGTCAAAATTGTGATTGTAATCTCGTATCACGATCGGAGACGATGCAAATAGGCACTCCATGTAATCTCATGATCTCCTGCATGAGTTTATGGGTATCAAATATGGTACATCTTGAAGGTATAAATTATATTTTAGATTTATACTCACTTCCATGTACTTCCTTACTAATGTCTCGGTTGACTGGTCAACTCGAAATGGAATAAAATGAGCCGACTTGGTGAGTCAATCCACAATAACCCAAATCGCGTCGTTGCCCTTCGTGCTATGAGGGAGAGTAGTCATGAAATCTATGGTAATGTGCTTCCATTTTCATTCCGGAATTGGTAACGGCTGAAGTAGACCGGCAGTTCTGTGATGTTCAGTCTTCAGTTGTTGACATACTAGACACTTTTCTACGCTTGCTACTTCTCATTTTATTCCATGCCACCAGTAATGTTGCCATAGATTCTTGTACATTTTTGTACCGCCGGGGTGTACAGAATAAGGAGAGCTGTGAGATTCTTTCATCAACTCTTCTTGAACGGGTCCGACTGGCACGCATGGATCCATCTTCATGGATAATGAAGTCAGTTCGAAGTCCACTTTCTATTTTTTCTCGGATTTTTTGTAACTTGGCATCATTTGTTTGAGCTGCCTTGATCTGATTTAAAAAAGTTGACTGAACGTATAAGTTCATCAAATATGAAGTGTTACCTGGCACAATTACTTCAATCCCCGGTCCATACAGTTCTTACTGTAGTTTCCATTAAACGGTGAGGTTCATTTCTAATGGCTGGAGATTAAGTGCATCGGGAACTATATTCATCTTTCTAGGATGATACTGTAGGTTAATGTCGAACTCCGCTATGAGCTTGAGCCATCTTCTCTGCCTCATGTTGAGTTCCTTCTGAGTAAATACATACTTTAGACTTTTGTAGTCAGTATATACATCTACTCGCTCTCCCAATAAATAGTGACATCAAATCTTAAGGGAGAAGATGGCGGCTGCCAATTCCACATCATGTGTTGGATAGTTGCGTTCATGAACTTTTAATTGTCTTGATGCAAAAGCCATAACTTTTCCATGCTGATGTAGAACACATCCTAATTCTTTACCGGATGCATCACAATGCACATCGAATCCGCTAGATTGATCCGGTATTACAAGAATAGGTGCAGAGGTTAACCTCGACTTGAGTTCTACAAAAACCTTCTCGCATTCTTCTGATCACACGAATGCTTCGTCTTTACGTATGAGCTTGGTTATGGGTGCTGCGATCTTTGAGAATCTTTCGATGAAGCGTCAGTAATATCCTGCTAAGCCCAAGAAACTTCTTATATCTTTCACCGTCTTTGGTGTCGGCCACTCGCTGACAGCTGACACTTTAGCTGGATCCACCGAAATTCCTTCGCCTGAAACAATATGTCCGAGAAATCCGACTTGATCTAGCCAAAATTCACACTTGTTGTACTTAGCATAGAGCTGGTGTTGTCGTAATATCTCCAGGGCAATACGTAAGTGCTCGACGTATTCTTTCCCATTCTTTGAATACCCCAAGATGTCGTTGATGAAGATAACAACAAACCTGTCTAAGTACTCTCGGAAAACTTGGTTCATCAAATTTATAAAGATGGCAGGTGCATTGGTCACTCTAAATGGCATTACGAGATATTCATAATGGCCATAACGAGTCCTAAACGCCGTCTTCGGAATTTCGAACTCTTTGACCTTCACCAGATGATATCCTGAACGGAGATCTAGTTTTGAAAAAACACAAGATCCACTTAACTGATCGAAAAGGTCATCAATGCGCGGTAGTGGATACTTGTTCTTAATTGTCACTTCGTTCAGAGCTCAATAATCCACACACATCCTGTAGGAACCTTCGTTCTTCTTCACTAGTAACACCGGAGATCCCTAACTTGAAGTACTGGGTCAGATCCAACCTTTCTTCAGTAGTTCGTCCAACTGAATAAGGATCTCCTTCAATCCCTCAAGACTTAACCGGTATGGAGCTTTGACTACAGGTTGTGCTCCAGGTTGTAAATCAATACTAAATTCAAAAGCTCGACTGGGAGGCAAACCTGATATGTCTTCAGAGAACACATGCTCGAACTCTCGAACTATTTCAGGATTTCCTTCTTCAGCAGGTAGGGAGAACACTTCTACATTTTTCGGCTTGGCATGGTACCTTCCTGGCTCTAAGGTTCCGTCTCCACTTTTGAAATAGAAAACTGGATGATCTGGTATCTCAAATACTACCCTCCTTTGACGGTAGTCAATGGTAGCATAAAATACTCTCAGCTAATCCATTCCCAACACAACATCAAAATTTGGTATGTCCAATACTTTGAAATTTGCGTAGAATTCTCGACCGCAAACTACAACCGGGTACTGATCATATTCCAAAGTTGCCTTCAAGACTCCATTCCCGGAACCGACATTCCAGCTTGAATTGAGTGGCTTTACGGGAATCGCTTGCATTCTCACGAATCGTTGTGACATGAAGCGGTGTGAAGCTCCAGTGTCGAAAAGTACGAGTGCGGAAAGGGTGGTTACTAGTATAGTACCTAAGTTGTGTGAGGTTGTATTTAGATATAGGGAAAGTATAACGATGCATAAGAATTAAAAGGTTGAAAGGATGGAAGAATTTACTGGTGATGACTTGTCCTGTGGCTTTGGCATCCTCGACCATCATTATAAAAGTCTGCCGTCTTGGTATATTCCTCCTCGCCGAAAGCACATTCCTCTGCCCTTGAGGCACGTTTCTCTGTGCCTGATGGAATTGACGCTGAGATTATGCAGGTGGTCCACATGGAGCTGGTGCAGGAAGAGCTTGGCGGGATGCAGGTTCCTGAATGGATGGCCTATGCAGAGATAGAATTGCGGGTCTGGGTGCTGGTGCTGTGTTACTACGATATGGGCATGCTCCTATAGCGTGAGTAGATGCGTCACAAATCAAATACATGCCATTTGCACGTCTGCAGTTTTTCACCAAGTGTCCAGTTCTCTTGCAGTAGAAACATAAATCTGGACTGGAATGGTTAAACGATCCTCCTGGCCTCTTGGGTGCAAAAGTCGGCCTAGAAAAGGCTCCTCCCGTCATCTGGGTAGCAGGGCGTTTGATTCCGGCTGCTTGAGGTTTACCTTTCTTCTTGACCACAGCTTCATAATGGCGTGCTGCCTTCAGTGCGAGTTCAAGAGTTGGATAGTCGCTTGTAGCTAAAGCCGCCTGAATCTCCGGGTCTAAACCCAGTTGGAATCGTCTAGCTCAAATCTCATCGGTCGGGATCAAGTGTACCGCGAACCTTATAAGATGTTGATGTCAAGATAGTGATATGTTTTACGGAACAGAATTTGATACGAATTCTTTACTTGCTAAGCATGATGACTTCAGTATCATATTCATCCGCTGATTATACCTACATGGAGCCTTTTGCGGGTGGATGAACTGTTATTCCATCTCAAAATGAGCTCTCGGGAAAAAACTCGCATCAAACAGATCATGAAACGTCTTCCACTCCATTGGTTGTGTAAGACGGCTTTCCTCGGCTTTCCACCAGACTTTTGCATTATCGGTGAGCTGGAGCTTGGCCACATGAACCCAAGCTATGTCTGGTACCTGCGCTTCTGCAAGGTCATTCTCGATACTTTGGGCCCATTCTTCAGCCTTGAGAGGACTCTCTTTCCCTGAAAAGTCCTTAGGATACAACGCCTGAAATTTTTTTACTCCAAGTGCTTCAGCTTCAGGGCGGTTCATGAGAATAGCAGTTTGCTGCTGGCCCTCCAAAAGACTTTTGATGGCTTCTAGAAGCATCGTCTGTTCATTGATCGGAGCAGCAACGGTAAGGGGAGGTGGTAAAGTAGGTGGTGGGGTGCCATTGACGTTGGTGTTGGTGTTGCTGGGAAAATCCATAAGCTTGATAGAAAAGGAAAGGTTAGGATAGATTCAAGAAATTTGAAATGCAAGGAATGTATAGTTGCTGATTCTTATAATTCTTGTGATATATTGCTTAAGACTTCGTGTAGAACTGGCTTGCATAGGCCACCAACAAAACCCGTCACGCCCTGTTTCCCAGTAGACGAAAATGGTGACGTGGCAAGCCTGCAATGTATTACTATGAAAATATGTTAAGCATAATTAAGCAATATAACAATGAGCAAGAATGAAAAGAGTAATAAAATGAAACAACAACTTTATTTACATTCAACTTTATATACAACTGTCTGGAAATAAAAGATACAATAATAATACAAATGCCTAAACAATAGCATAATGAAAGTAAGTACAGGTAATAAGAAACTAGTAGTCTGGCTGAGTAGCAAACTGGTCAAAGTCCTCCTGGCTAGGCTCTATGTCTTCAGAGTCCGGTCTTCCTGACGAACATTCCAAAGAAAGAAAACAGAGAGGAATGTCGTCAGCGAACTAGCGCTTGGTAATTCCCAAAATAAGCAAGAGAAGATTGTATATAATGTGAATAGAAACCAAATGACAGTGGACGGTAAAATTGTATATGATCATTTATAGGTATAAGATAGTTATTCTAATGTGGTTATTTGTAGTTTGATAAAGATGTTAGTTATATGTATGCCCTAGAGGCCATTACTGTACATAGGATGTATATTGTAGTGGATGCTGGGACATATATAGGGAGGACTTTCTTGCTCGACATGATAGTATGCTATCTGGTTACCCTTTACCTAAACGTGTATGCTGATTGTCTCTCTGTTACATGTTGGTAAAGCCCTTAGGATGTGTACTTGACTACCTGGACTATGATGCGGATCATACTAGTGGGGACATGGTAGTCCATAAGTACATCCTTCAAAGTCCCTAGTCGAGGGTGTATCGAGACGGGGCATCGATATACCAGAGTAGACTAGCGTGTACCTTCTCGACCCATACAGATGGGCGATGGATGATCCCATATCCATTGGTGTTTGACATCAGAGATGATATACGGGTGCTCAGTAGAGACTGGGTACACTGGACGGACTCGCAGAGAACTCCCAGATGGTATTATACCTCACGTCAGATGGCAGTTCTCTGGTGACACTGGTACAGAGTAGTCTGTTGACCCGAGATCGTCATAGAGTCTTGTGTGGTTCCCACTGTGCTTTGATTTCCATCTTACCACGTCCAAGAGGGCGTGCAAAACGGTGGTTTTTGGGTACAGTCCCGAGTCACATGGAGGCAATGAGCGATAGGAGGGGATTCGTCTCTCCCGGTATAGGGAGTTGATGTTGCGCTGTGTTCGATTGGCTATAACAGGAAATCCCTGGCCAGGGTTGCTGAGATTTACTGGTAAGTGTTACCAGTAGTTTCTCGAATTGTTATAGACCTCATATCGACACGACTTATCGAGCTATTGGGGTCTGACGTTTACCACCCCTAGGCGAGATATGCGACATATCAGACGATCAGACCGGACTGTACGGTAGTGTTACTGGTTGGATTCACTGGAGTGTGAGCGGGCTTGCTCGTCGATCTTCAGATCGCTCAATACCCGGGTGGCCGTTACGTTTAGCAGACCGCTTGCGGCTTGTGGATGCTTGATATGATCATCATCTGCTGCCGGCGTATTGACGAGTCTTTAGAGTCCTACACAGAGGTTTCCTGGCTCAAGCGAAACGAAATAGGAGCGCCTATGAGATATGTGCGGGACCGAGAATGATACCAGTATGTGATACTGTATTCGATTCTCGCGATGTGACATTGATCGGTTATATGCGATATAGCCGGGTTATCGGATCAAGTGTTGATTCGATAAGTTGTTTCTGATGATACCAGTCGGTTATGTGCGACATGACCGGATCATTGAATCAAGTGTTGATTTAGTGATTTAATGCATAATTATATATTTGATATATTACTTTGCATTAACTAGTATCGGTTCACTTTGAATGGATTTTCTCACTCGGGTGTGCACATTGTATATGTGATATATTTTTGTGCACTTGGATGTATCATGTTTGATGATGCAATAATGCTAGGGTTTGTGTAAAGAGTTAAAGCTTAGTTAAGTAAATGGTTAAGGTTTTCTTTTATTCATTCATTTATTTTTAATTTGGATTAAAAGAAATGAAATGAGAAAAGAAAAACAAAAGGGTTTCATTCTTTCATGAAGCTTGTTGAAGCTTCATGAACCTTTGACCAAAGAAACCCTTTTGTCTTTATCTCATTAACCTTAACCATTCATTGAACTATAGTTAACTCTCTACAACAAACCATGGTTAATGTTATGATAAGGATAATTCTTTTTCAATTATTCTTATTAACTTATCATATCATTTTTTATCTTCTTCTTCTTCATCTTCAACCTTGAAGAAAGCTTTCTACCAACAATGGTGGAATGTGAAAATGAGTGAGAAATCCAATTCTAAAGTGAACCCACTTCCTATTTCTTCATCCTCTACCTCTTGCCAAGTAGTAGAGTGTGTTTCCTTCACAAGTTTTCATGGCTTGGTGAAGGTGGAGCTTGATCTAGCGATGCTTCGACGTAGATCATCTTCGGCATGGACATCAACGACCTAGCTCGCTTTTTCTCCGATGAAGTCGACGCTAGAGCCCGGATACTTTTTGGACAGCGGAGAGGACTTCGTTGTGGAGCTATGGAGATGGAGCACCGGATCTACAAAGGTTGTATTTCCGTATTCCCTTAGTTAAGTGTTAACTAGTTTCTATTTCGCCTAGATTTCTAGCAAACGATCCGTAGTCGGGTCTCTCGACACCCATAAATTTTTATATTGGCATGTTCGATGCCTTGTGAGACCTCATTAGGGTGTCTAGGAACCCTACAGTGGTATCAGAGCCTAGCTAGAGCCTTAGGCAAAGTCTAGACGGAATTTGAAGTCCGATCGACCCGAAACCCAAACCATTACCATGCTCTCTGGACATTTCTGTAATTTGTGGTTTTTTGTCAATTAAAAATGCCTAAAAAAATCAGCAATAAAATCTAAGAATTACTGTGCAAATCGTTTCCTGTGAACAGTACAAAAGGCGGCGGAACCGCGGCAGAAGCATGGCTTCTGCGGCGGTTCCGCGCCTCATTGATGACGTCAGCCCCACTTATTTGCACAGTAATACCTGATTTATTATTCTGAGTTTTCTGGGAATTTTAATTTGACTCCAGAGTTGAATTTTCTGGGATTGCTTAGGGGATTCGGTGTTTCGATCGGGGTATCAAATTTTGTCTATGTGGCTTTCCGGATAATTTTTAGAATATGTTAAAAAAGTTCGACCGGATATAAATACCCAATTTTTCCCCTGTCGGGAAATTTCCAAGTGTTGGATTTTTCCGTAGTTTAACGACGTTTTGAGTAGTGCAAGTAACTCGATGGACCCTCTATAAGACAACAAACCTTAACTCGATTATGTGACCGTCTTGAACTGCCCTTTGAACCTTCGGGTTTGGGACAGTACGGCGTGCCACATGTGAGGCGTTGGCTTGACCCTTCTACGGCTGGACCGTTGGTACTGAGGCACGAACGGAATGTTGTTAGACTTATTTCCTGTGTTGAGCTGTATCGGGAAAACTTGGGTGTTTGACTGTTCGATCGAAAAGTTTAACATTTTCTGTTTATCTGGAATGTGATACAATAATTGGAATTCACAAATAGTTATGTGATAACTGAATGAATGTTATAAACACAGCAGTTTAGTCTCACTTGATCGGTTGCCACGGAATTTTGATGTGATCAAAAGTCCGTCGCAATCACGTAGCGTACGCGGATACTCGCCGGGTAAACTTAATAGACAGCCTCACTCCATAGCCCTGACCAAGTGACTGTAGGAGAACCCCGTCGCCGAAAGCATCCGTTCGGGTGCTCCCGGTAGCGGTGTTCCGCCTTGGTGCACTTCGTCGACGGCGTCGGGGGTGCGGCCGCCTACTGAAGTTTGCGACGAGCATTCGATCAAACTGTCGGGAATCTTGTTGAATTGCCTGACTCGATATTGAAAAGTGTTTTCGATAATGAGACTAAAATGCGGGGTTTATAATTGTTAGGCATGCGATGTCTAAGGAATTCATTTGGCTAGGCATGCGATGTATAAAGAGTTTGCGGATTCCAACTGTTGTAGTTTTACACTTTCTTTTCTGTGACCGTAAGTGTAATATGTGATATCGCCGGTTTCGTTGCTATATGTCAACGACAATTGGGATGCGCATATTTACTTACGTTGATGACATGTGATGTTATGTGTTGCTGGATATGTTATATTGGATCGTCGTGTTTGAATAGCCGGGGGTTTTTATGTGAGATGAGTGTTTTTCATTTTCATTCATGTAAAAACTTGTATGTAATATTCTTTTATTGGGGCGCTTCCAGGTTGCGGAAGTTGTCACCGTTTGTATATTATTTACTTTTCCGCACTAGGATAGACCCAAGGAGGGGAGCACAAGTAACCGGGTTCCGGAGTCCAGTGGGAGACCAACTCGAGGAGTCGGGTCCGGGTCTCCCAACTCCAGAATTGGTAGCGTTGCTTGCCGCTCTCGTAGGGGTCTAGGGGTGTGGGTTTGGCTATTCATCACGACCGTGGAATCCGTGTTTTATACTGGCTCGTATTGAAAACACGGACGTCCTAGTATATCCAATATTTCATATGTTTCTTCTGCTGCGATATTTGTGATGTGATCATGTGATGTTCTGTGATAGATACAGTATATAGTATATATGATATATTATATAGACGTTACTTATGTTTTACACCCGCGCTAGCCCTGCCCTGCTCTGCCGTTAGTTACCTAACCTAACGGTGCACGAGGGGACATCGAGGCGAATGCGGATGGCATAAGTGTACGTCGTATTTATCTGTGATGTTTAGGTATATAAATGATGGGACTTCATTAATGTGATTAATGAAATAAAAAGAAACCTAAGATGTTGTAGAATCGAATTTCAAAATTAAAACAGGTAGCTACAGTTCTTGCTTTGCATAGCGGTATATGTGATATATCCTGCACCTTATTCGATGAGGAAAGGACCGAGATCCCTTCACCGGGAGTGACTCCTTTAGCAATAACTGGCAGATGCTGCACACTCGGTTTGTCTTTTGATTGCTTTTAAGAGTTTTTGCTTTGCACAGTGATATATATGATATATCCCGCACCTCATTCGACGAGGAAAGGACCGACGATCCCTTCACCGGGAGTGACTCCTTTAGCAAAACTAGAAAAGCCTCAAAAGCACTCCATTTCAAAATCATTTGATTCTACAACGATATCAAGTTCATTACGCAATAGGTTTTCAGAAAAACTTGTCGTAGCCCTCCGTCATTTCAGATAAGTATTAGTTAGTATTCGTGCTGCGGTTGTTTGGCATGCGTCAAGGCGTAGTGTACGGTAGCTAACTAGTGCTTATCTGCCAGCATATGATACGATTGGATTAGGGTATTCGTACGGCGTTGTTTGGCATGCGTCAAGGGTCGTGCGGGTGGGTTTAATTCAATCAAGAAATGTACGGGTTGAACTTGACTAGCAGACTATGGGTTGTTTGGCATGCGTCAAGGTCATAGCGAGCTAGGGGAAAACATTATCGGGAATTTCAAGTGTTGAGATTTGCAATGAGATTGCATACCTTCTATGAGATAGTTGGATCCCGATACCCGCTGCGAGTAAGAGTTACTCCTGGGAGAGTTTTATACATTACAATTAGCCGATCAAGTAGGTGTCTAGAAAGGTGTTAACGAGATTACGCCTCTGGGAAAACGAGGTTTACATTAATTAGGTTCGTGCGAAAGCACGGGGGAGCTCCCTCAAAGTACCAACACTGGCCTGGCTGAAAGATTGGCGAACTTGTAGTGTGTAATTAATCCATGCTAGTCTTTCCTTTTAGGGTTTGAAGGAAGATTTGATAAAAAGCAGTGGGAGCCATCCTGATTAGATAAAATAAAAACCAATCTATTCTTGATAGAGCGCACGCTGAGTGTTTTCTTCTCTCTCTCTCCAGGTAGCGACCATATCACGCCTTAATCAAGATAATAAAACGGATTATTGACCGAACCCGCTTGTTATACTAAGCTGGGGAATGTTGGTCCCGCTCCAACTTATAATTGTTATAAGACAGAGCAGGAAATTGGGGATTACCAGAATTCCCGTGCCGCCCAAACGAAGAGAGTGCATGCTGATGCATCATCTTCGGGTGTGTTCATTACAGAGAACTGTTTCTCAGTATCCTCTACGTCCTGGGTATGTGATACCAGATCAGGATCCCAGAAATCTAATCTGTTACATAGGGCTACAGATAGGTAGAGAACTGAGAACGGGTGATAAGTTTCATGAGGCAGAAAACGGGGCAAGAGTTGCAGCCAAGTCTGTTGGTCACTGTCACCCTGTATTATCAGTACATTGATTCTGAACAAATGCTATTAGATACCGAACCTGATATACAAAATCATATCAGTCTCTTTATCAGCAAAGAAAGGATATAATTTTGTATTGATGGATAATGTTTTGAACATTTCCTATATCAAAAGTTGATCGGTTCAGGCACGTTATCTAAAAGCATTGACGTTCTAAATCAAACTACAGTTCTTAGTATACAGAACACACACAAGAGGAAGAGTTCAGAACTGAACGAATTCTTCTTAAGGCATTGTAGACTAGGTCAGATCAATGTAACCCGACTAGCTAGAGTTACATATAGATGCATATTTAAATCAGTTTGAATTTACATCTTATGAAACTCGCCAGTCATGTCACAAAGATAAGATGACCATAGCTCTGTTTATTGGTAACAGAGAAAGAGTTAGTGAACTCTTGGGATGATACATGTTGATGTATGTAGGTCCCCTGTCTACACATGCCAAGACTGGTTCTTTATACTTCATTACGTTCTCTGATGATCTCTTTAGATTCAGACATATGTTCTTGTTGAAACAAAAGTCCGAACCTTTTGAGATATTCACGGAATATAAGTTAGATTTAGAGAACCAATATACGGGTATAAGTATTATGTCCTTTGATGTGATCAAGGAGGAGAATACTTGAGCACGGAAATCCTGGACTATTCTAAAGGAGAATGAGTTTCTCTCTCAGTATTACTCCTCTGAATACACCACAGCACAACGGTGTATCGGGGCGGAGCGATCACACCCTATATGATATGGTGTGCTCTATGATGAGTATTACTGAGTCACCTATTTCCTTTAGGGAGTTATGCACTTGAGAAGCTGCATACCTATTGAATAGGGTTCGAATCAAATCAATGCCTACCACTTCATATGTGATATGGTATGGGAAGAGCCCATGTCTTAAGCTAGTTATGATTTGGGGTTGTCCGGCCTATGTTTAAAAGCAAAATCCGGACAAGCTCGAGGCAAGGTCTGTTATGTACAACTGGAAAGGTTCCAGCTATACAAACAACAGCAGATGATTTGGTAGAACCAAAGGATTCAGTAGATACCAACGAACCTCAGCCTCTCTGCCGATCTAGTAAGGTTCTTCACCCACCTGAGAGATACTTCGGTTTCTCTATGACAGTGGGAGCGAGGATTGCATCATGAGATGATGACCCAACTAGTTTCGAGCTGGCCATCGAGAGTAAGACTCTGTAAGAATGGCTGGATGTTTAGTGATCTGAGATGGAATCCTTATACACCAACAAAGTATGGACTTTGGTTGCTATATCTGAAGGGTTAAATCCCCATCAGGAGCAAGTATATCTTGAGAAGATTACTTGGTGTACATGGAAAAGTTGAGACTTTCAAAGCTAGACTTGTTAAAGGTTTTCGTCATCGACCAGGAGTGGATAATGATGAAACCTTTTCCAGTGTCTATGCTTAAGTTCATCCGGATCCTACTTACCACGGCTACATACCATGACTACGATATCTGGTGGTTGGGTGTCATGACAGCTTTTCTAAATGATGTTTTAGAAGAGAGCGTCTATAAGTACACAGCCAGAGGGCTTCGTAGACAGTGGGACCAGCGGAAACGTGTGCAAGATGTTTTATAGGATAAAGCAGGCATCGCAGACTTGGAACATCTGTTTTTGATGAATCGGTCAAAGAAGTTGACATCATCAAAATGGTAGATGAACCTTGTATAAACAAAAAGGAAGTAGGGAGTATGGTGACGATCCTCGTAGAGTACGTGGATGACATACTCTTGATAGGGAAGGAGTTTCCTATGCTACGCTCGATCAATCTCCGTTTATCATAAAGATTCTTCGTGTAGGATCAAAATGATACCTCCTAAATCCTGAGTTTTGGATCTATGAGAAAGATTTAATTGGATGTTAGGATACTCACTAGATGTAGTGAGATGGTATCGATCGATCTCGGGGAGAATCACTGGAAGTGTTCCAGGGTGATAAAGACGACTGAATGTCAGTCACAGGCATTGTCTTTACCCTCAGTGGAGGGACGGTATGTTGGAAGAGTTCCAAGCTAGATACCGTGACATACTAGACGATAAAGGCAGGATAGATCGCTACTTAAGATGCTACCAAAGAGGTTGTTTGGGTATATATTGGTTCATGAGATGAACTATGTTCCTCCCATTGTGTGACAATGGAGTTGTGGCTTATGCCAAGGAACGCCGGTCCCATCAGTGATCCAGACATATTCTAAGGCAGTATCACTTGATCATGGAGATGGTTGATCTCCAGGGAGATCGAGGTTAGGAGAGTAGACTTAGAGGACAAACACAACGGATCCACTCACAAAGGCCTGTTCCCAGAGAGAGACCTTTATGGGATGGTTGAGTATGAGATACTACAACCACTGCTACAGATGGCCCTAGTGCAAGTGGGAGATTGTTAGTTATATGTATGCCCTAGAGGCCATTACTGTACATAGGATGTATATTGTAGTGGATGCTGGGACATATATAGGGAGGACTTTCTTGCTCGACATGATAGTATGCTATCTGGTTACCCTTTACCTAAACGTGTATGCTGATTGTTTCTCTGTTACATGTTGGTAAAGCCCTTAGGATGTGTACTTGACTACCTGGACTATGATGCGGATCATACTAGTGGGGACATGGTAGTCCATAAGTACATCCTTCAAAGTCCCTAGTCGAGGGTGTATCGAGACGGGGCATCGATATACCAGAGTAGACTAGCGTGTACCTTCTCGACCCATACAGATGGGCGATGGATGATCCCATATCCATTGGTGTTTGACATCAGAGATGATATACGGGTGCTCAGTAGAGACTGGGTACACTGGACGGACTTGCCGAGAACTCCCAGATGGTATTATACCTCACGTCAGATGGCAGTTCTCTGGTGACACTAGTACAGAGTAGTTTGTTGACCCGAGATCGTCATAGAGTCTTGTGTGGTTCCCACTGTGCTTTGATTTCCATCTTACCACGTCTAAGAGGGCGTGCAAAATGGTGGTTTTTGGGTACAGTCCCGAATCACATGGAGGCAATGAGCGATAGTAGGGGATTCGTCTCTCCCGGTATAGGGAGTTGATGTTGCGCTGTGTTCGATTGGCTATAACAGGAAATCCCTAGCCAGGGTTGCTGAGATTTACTGGTAAGTGTTACCAGTAGTTTCTCGAATTGTTATAGACCTCATATCGACACGACTTATCGAGCTCTTGGGGTCTGACGTTTACCACCCCTAGGCGAGATATGCGACATATCAGACGATCAGACCGGACTGTACGGTAGTGTTACTGGTTGGATTCACTGGAGTGTGAGCGGGCTTGCTCGTCGATCTTCAGATCGCTCAATACCCGGGTGGCCGTTACGTTTAGCAGACCGCTTGCGGCTTGTGGATGCTTGATATGATCATCATCTGCTGCCGGCGTATTGACGAGTCTTTAGAGTCCTACACAGAGGTTTCCTGGCTCAAGCGAAACGAAATAGGAGCGCATATGAGATATGTGCGGGACCGAGAATGATACCAGTATGTGATACTGTATTCGATTCTCGCGATGTGACATTGATCGGTTATATGCGATATAGCCGGGTTATCGGATCAAGTGTTGATTCGATAAGTTGTTTCTGATGATACCAGTCGGTTATGTGCGACATGACCGGATCATTGAATCAAGTGTTGATTTAGTGATTTAATGCATAATTATATATTTGATATATTACTTTGCATTAACTAGTATCGGTTCACTTTGAATGGATTTTCTCACTCGGGTGTGCACATTGTATATGTGATATATTTTTGTGCACTTGGATGTGTCATGTTTGATGATGCAATAATGCTAGGGTTTGTGTAAAGAGTTAAAGCTTAGTTAAGTAAATGGTTAAGGTTTCTTTTATTCATTCATTTATTTTTAATTTGGATTAAAAGAAATGAAATGAGAAAAGAAAAACAAAAGGGTTTCATTCTTTCATGAAGCTTGTTGAAGCTCCATGAACCTTTGACCAAAGAAACCCTTTTGTCTTTATCTCATTAACCTTAACCATTCATTGAACTATAGTTAACTCTCTACAACAAACCATGGTTAATGTTATGATAAGGATAATTCTTATTCAATTATTCTTATTAACTTATCATATCATTTTTTATCTTCTTCTTCTTCATCTTCAACCTTGAAGAAAGCTTTCTACCAACAATGGTGGAATGTGAAAATGAGTGAGAAATCCAATTCTAAAGTGAACCCACTTCCTATTTCTTCATCCTCTACCTCTTGCCAAGTAGTAGAGTGTGTTTCCTTCACAAGTTTTCATGGCTTGGTGAAGGTGGAGCTTGATCTAGCGATGCTTCGACGTAGATCATCTTCGGCATGGACATCGACGACCTAGCTCGCTTTTTCTCCGATGAAGTCGACGCTAGAGCCCGGATACTTTTTGGACAGCGGAGAGGACTTCGTTGCGGAGCTATGGAGGTGGAGCACCGGATCTACAAAGGTTGTATTTCCGTATTCCCTTAGTTAAGTGTTAACTAGTTTCTATTTCGCCTAGATTTCTAGCAAACGATCCGTAGTCGGGTCTCTCGGCACCCATAAATTTTTATATTGGCATGTTCGATGCCTTGTGAGACCTCATTAGGGTGCCTAGGAACCCTACAAAAGAAGCTATTCATGTATACGAGAGGATTCCATCTTACCCCATGAACTATGGTAATAAGTAGTACAAGACCTCGTCATAACCCACGGGACAACGGCACGTGAATTCATATTGGTGTCTTTTAAAGTGACCTCTCGTGCCACGATATACGTTTCGTACCAATCTACCCCTTTATCCCCGCATATTCTATCGTATAGATTAAGATTACAGGTCTTGGCCGAATCCATGGATATAAAATGCACAGGTTCATGTTTAAGATATAATCATGTGTTCAAGTATTCATGTCAAATTCATGTCAAGTTATAACCATGGTTCGATCAAGTCGAGTCAAGTATTCAAGTATGAGTTTGATATTTGAATTTGAGTGTTCAGGTTCATGATCAAGTATTCAAGTTCGTGTATGATTTATGATTCTAGTTTGAGTTTGGATTCAGGTTGGAGTCAGAATCTTATGAAAAGTTTTAGTTCTTGAATTTCTTAGGTTTGGGAGTAATCGGGCAACTGCTGCACATGGACGGCAGAATTTATGGTTTTTTCCAAGACAATTACCATTGATAACCTCGTTAAACTTGTCTAACCTGAATAGGTAAGCACTCACTTTCTCCGGCTCCGTGAGGCTCAAGAGAAATGATACCGCTTAAACCTATATTAATCTAGAGTCCTTAAATATTTGTTATTTTGTTATTTACATTGTATTTATATTGTTTTCATCTCTCGAGGGGTTTTTTATGAAAAATACTTTAATATTGTTTAAAAATAATCTCGAGGGTGATTTATGATATTTAGAGTTTTTATGAATATGTATTTTAATTTAGATGGTATTTTAGTGATAAAACCTAGTTTTTAAAAGTTTATGGTATTTTTATGAAAACTAGCTTTTTTGGAAACTTGGCGGTATTTTATTAAAATTTCAATCTTCATTTTAAAAATATATTTTCACAAGTTTTTTTTATTGAAAATACGGATCATAATTATATATAATTTTTCCAAAATTTAGTTTCGTTTAGAAAAGTTGTATTTTTTAAAAATCATATTTTTATTTCCTTCGAGACTGAATACTCCGTGAACAGCTCTGCATCTCGCTCTACTATTTCAAGAATGTGCGATAATCTGCACCATCCATTAGCGGGTCCCCTAACAAGAGTTGTAGAGGCGTAATTGCCAAGGATAAAAAAATATCGATTAAAAGCAACCCTTTTTGTAGAAATATGATATTTTAATGTAAAACCTATTCTTTGAATTAATCATACGCCTATAATACCGTGCTATGAAACCATAGTGTGTGTGTGGGGTAGGTCGTTACCCCGTGAATTTTTCTAAGGTATTTATGCTAATTATCGAAATAAGGGTTATACTAAAGTTCATGGTATTTTTCTGAAAACTTCGTTTTATGATTATTTCTCATGGAAAATTTTATTACACTAAAATCTAAATGATATAAATAAAGTTAAGCGTGATTTTATAGTGTTGTTGTGATTTATTTTGCTTATCAAGTGGGAAAAAAAGGTTTGAAAAGAAAATAATATCGGATCTAACTCCACTTTATAGATATGTTTTAAGAATGCAATTTCAGTTGAAAAAAATGAGAGGGGAAAGGGACTTACGGTTTTATAATATCGAGAAAAGAGTAAGGAAGAGAGAGAGAGGGCTCCGTGGCATCGCGGTAGCTCCAGAAACGACTCCGATCTTCAACGAAAGAGAACTTGATTACTAACTCCACTTGATTCCACTTTCACTTAGAAAATTTTGGGAGAAATTTGATAGAAATTTCAGAATGGGGGAGAACTAGGGAATGCGGTGGTATTTATAGGGTAAAAATGAGTGAGCGTGTGAAATAAAATGAATTAAAATAGATTTAGTGGTGTTAATTAGGGATTTGAAGAGTCTCTGTTTAATTGCAGAAAAATCAAACCGTGCAGGAGAGTTGAGGAGAGATGAAGGGGTGTGTGTGTATAGCAGAGAGGTGATTGGGGTCATCTCAACCATCGATGGCTGGCCAAGTGGGCAAACGGGCGGTCGGACCTTGATGGGTTTCCTCGAGATTCGTGGCACGGTTTAGTTTCGTTTTTTCTTCTTTTTGTGCTTGTTTGATTTTTTTTGAAACCTTTCGATTCTCCGTGAATTGCACATGCAATTCTTAGGCTTCCGAAAAATTAAAAAAAATCTTGAAAATAATTGGGACCGAGGGGATTCGAACACACAACCTATGACACAGCAGTATAGTGGCTTTACCAATGAGCTACTAGTTGCTTCTTTCTTTTGTTAAACAAATTTAATTTATAACTCCACAACAGGCTGAAATACCCTTTTTTATACATTTAAACAAATACTTATATACAGGGTTTTCAGAGTCGTTACAACAATGCCTAGCCGAGATCACCGGCACCTCCTAACCTCACCTGCAACTCCAGCCATCGCCTCATCATCATCTTCGCCAAGATCATTGTCTTCATCATCATAGCTAAGACTCCAGCCGAGAATCTCAAACCAAGATCTTGCTTCGGCTATGAGTATCGCCATTGCTGATCCCAAGCCGAGCACTTTCGACGCTGAGCCTACTTCTGGCCGAAGCACTGCTTACACGAGCCTTCAAGCTGAGATCTTTGCGGTGGTCGTGCTTTGTGTTCCGTTCGTGTCTCCGTCGTTTCCATTGTTTTGATTGTCGATGAGGCAAGTATCCGATACTTGCTTTACATGCTATACGGTAAGAATTAAGCTTGCCGTAATATTTACTATTATTACGGATACATTTGTTATCCATATATATTATCAACTTATATATATTATCGTAAAGTTTCGAATATAAAATAGTATAGTGTTGATAATATTAATCTAGAATTACAGCTATTAAATAAGTTTGCATGCATACTGATTAAAGCAATAAACATGGTATGTAATTACATAGCGCGAGACAGTTATGATAGTATATTAGTCGATAAGTTGTTTATGCACAAGTAAATATAATATTTATTGGAGCATAAGCAAGTGAGGAAAGTATGATATAACAATATAATCAGCTATTAGTATATATGCATTTAGTTGTTTTTAGGGCATGACATTTGATCATTTTTAGTAGTAGTAGAGTTAAAAGTTACTAGGTTTTATAATTGTATGTTTGAAAAGTTATAATCAGTTAGTTGTAGTTTATTTACAATGACAGCATTTTGTATTTAATCTAATACACTTTTTTTATATTTTAACAAGCACAGGTTTATTGTAGTTATATTGGTATAGACAAGTGTAGTGGTAGTTGTGTTAATTGCTTATATATTGATAATAGTAATTTTTTATAGATAACAATTATAGTTTAATGTAGTAATAATTATGAATAGAGAATAGTGCGTATACATCTATTATGAACATTTATCTCACTAACCTATAATTGTTTAATACTATTAAACTAATAGGAAAAGATTGCATGTTGCTTCCATCCATATAATAAATTAAATGATATTCAATGATTATGATATTCCTGAGACAGCTAGTACCATGATGGTTTACCATACCCATGACATTCTTAATCATGCTAATATATAGACTGTTTCATGTATCCATATTATTGTTACCATTATCATGATCATTATTTTTAACATTATCGAACCAGTACATACTTGCCATATAATATTTACCCATACCAACAACTACTGATATTGACTTAATTGACAGGATTATCATGATTGACCTGACTCGTTCTCTCGCTAGACAATACCTATACATGATTGTCCATGTGTTGGCATTAGGTAGATATTATATTGTTACCTGACATGAAGTTGAAATATGGGGAAAAAGGGAAATCAAGAATGAAACCCAACTTATAACTCAACAGTTCACTTTATGCTCAGGACTAATCAAACTGTAACACACTAGCACGATCGTACGTTATTTAACGATATTAATTAGTACTTTGAATTTCTTTTAAATATTATTGTTTGAGTTGTGATTGGTGTTTGGACAGTATGTGTGTTTATCGGATCCGACCCTCTTGCTTGAAATCCGTTATGGGTTGATGGTTAGATAGAGTATATTTTATTGATATTTATCAATAGACTAAATCTATAAGAATCTCAAATAATAAATATATAATATTTAAACTATATATATATATATATATATATATATATATATATATATATATATATATTCTGGTAGCCATACGTTATGGGTATTTTTATATTAATTATTAGTATACTTTTATCCTATTTAAATATCCCATGATATTTTATTTACGGTTATCTATTACATATAAATCCTAAACATCCTAAAATACTATGTATAATATTTTAGGGTAGAATATTTTTTCTAACCATTATATTTATGGTTTAAGTGCGCTACGTATGTGTAGATAACTTCTGATATATTTTTGAGTTTTAGTAGAGACGGATTGGAGATCATAATATCTTTAGAAAATATTATTTAGTTACACACACACACACATATATAATATACTTATACATAATATAAAATAAAAATATATTTCAAAAAACCCATCTCTCTCTTCCTCTCTTTTTCCTTCGCTCCTCGACCCGAGCGCATCATCGCCACCATCACCCTTGCCCTCGTCGCCTCCCCCGTCTCCATCTCAGACCACCAATCTTCACCTTAAGACACCCAACCACCCATCTCCTCGCCCCCATCATCTTCACCGTTTTCCTCCAGCCCAAGCAACCGAGAACTCCCTCACCCGAGACCATCTCATCATCTCCTCTTTCACCGAGATCCTCACCAACGAAAACCATGACTTCGATCTTCTCCATCGACCAAAGCAGAACCTAACACCTTTTCGCCGACATCAACACCCCACCACTGCAACTCCCGAGACCCCTCATCGCCTTTGAACCCATCACCTTTGCTCGAGCCCATCGCCTTCGACTTCAAAACTCGTCGCCGCCCTCGACAGCAATCCCTCTCCTCTGCAACCCAGAACCTTCGCCGCACCAGAACCCATCTTGCCATCATCTCCATCGTCGATTTCCTTGTAGAGTGTTTTTCATCACCCTATTGAGATAGGAATACACATTGCTTGTCAGGTGTATTACATATTCCCCCTATCTGGGGTAGGCGGGGGTTTATTAATTATGGGCATCCGGATCTCCGACAGCCATGGATTAAGCTGTCGTTAATTACCCTTTGCTTTTGGAGCGAGGGAACCTCCGATTGACGGGTAAAACTAGTCATGCGAACTCAATATGCAGTGTTCGTATATTGTGTTTTAGATGTATCGGGGGCTTCCAGAGTTTATGGGGGTCCTGCTATCTGGATAGCGGGCTGGGGTCAAGGGGGATAGTAGCCCCCTTGCGGGATGCGGGGCAGTGCCCCGTTAGAAATTTTTTCTAACCGCGGAGGTGTTTTGAGTGTGGAGCGTGTGAAAAAAGGGGGACGAGGAGCGTTCTAAGGACGTATGAGACAATGCGTGACCGTCAGGCGCCAGCGGGTCACATGCCCTGCGTGTGGGCGCCGGGCGCCAGCGGGTCACGTGCCAGGCGTGTGGCCGCTGGGTGCCAGCGAAACGCATGAGCAGCATGTGGCCGCTGGTCATCAGTGGGTCATGTGCGCAGCACGCGACCGCTGGAAACACTAGCGGAAGAAGGGGCTAATCCCTTAGGCTTGGAGTTGAACTCCCGAACAGGAATTGGATATAGATCTAGAGTTAAACTCGCAAAAGATTTGGATTTGGAGTTAAACTCCTAAAAGATCTGGATTTGGAGTTAAACTCCTTTGAGAATTTGGATCTTAGAGTTGAACTCCTCAAAGATCTTCAGAGATGATCAAAAGGGATCCCTTTCTTCTCCCTTGAGCCTTGGATCCTCCTAAAGTGGGATTTTTGGAGGCGAGTCTTCCTCCTCCTCCTCTCTTTTGCTGGATCTTGAGGAAAAAAGGATGTGAGATTAAAAATCCCCCTTTTAGAGATTTGATGGGAGATCTGAACTCCCCATCGAGAATTTTATGGTGAAACTTTATTTAGTTTTGAGAAAAAGAGAGCTCAGCTCTTGATTTAATTGGAAATGAAGAGGAAGAGAAAAAAACTTAAGAGAGAGAAGATGGAGGCATAAATCCTAGAATTTTTAAGAGAATGAAAGTTGTTATTGATTTTGTCATTATATTTGCCTTTTATAGGCTACACACTTTACATAAAGCCCCTTGGGTTTTTTCATATGGCACTTCTGCCTCCCCATGCCTCATGTGCCTATTTCTTTTTGCACATAAACCACGGGGTTTACAAAATTTTGGGGGTTTTGCCCCTTTTTCATACATTTATTTAAAAAATACATTAAACTAATTTATGACTTCATTCTTTTTGTCATAGAGCCGGCCCCTTCAATGCTCGTTCTTGACTTGGGCTTGGGCCTACTTGACTTGGGCTTGGGCCCGCTTGGCTTAGGGTTGACTTTGACTTGGTCAACCGGGGTGTAATTTTTGACCCCAACATTCTTTTCTCCTCATCTCCAGCCGTAAACCCAATTCAAAACCCTAACTACGTCACCGGCTCACAGAGAACACCGGCTACCTTATCACCGTGGCCGAACCCACCGAGATGAGCAGTAGCCAATCGTCGTCGACTTTATCTCTAAGCCGAGCAAGCTTGGAGTTTGCTTCGTGTTTCCATTGTTCCATGTTCGTATTGCTCCGTTTGTGCTCGTATTCGCATTCGTCAAGACTGAGAAAAGTTTCTAACTTGCTACATGCTATAATCTACATAATATACATACATACATATATACATATATACATACATACATACATATATATATATATTGTCGTATTATTATTATTATACTATTATATATATAATCCGTATATCGTTAGATAATTAACATTAACAAGTTTTAAAATTGTAGTTTATAATGTTTATGCAATTTATATATATATTAATAATAACTAGTAATTATAACAAACTATTCTAGTTTGGTCAAATCGATAAATTGAATTGTAGGAATTAATATGGTTATTTTTGTTACATCATTTATCCCATCTAGATAACGGTTACAGCCGTATTCATCATGACCTGTTTACACGATATCATTACAAAAATAAGCACTTTATCTAATTTAGTACACTATCATTGACATGCTTGTAACCTGCCAGACTGTTACTATTTCGTTATTTTGTTAATACTTGTTGCCTGTAATATTTACCGATACCAACAATCCTGATTTGTTATCCTGATGGACGTAACCTGTTGTCTTGATAGACATGACCTATATCTGCTTGTTCCTGTGTTGGCATTAGGTAGAGATTATCTTCATACCTGACTTGAAAAATGAAACCTGAGGATCTTGGGGTTAAAATTTACACCCAATTGGCTAAAGGTCAAAATTAAGGTCAAACCGCCGACAAGTAGGCCCAAACCAAAGAAAACGGACCCTACTGTTGAATCAAACCGGGCCCATGCCTGAACCCAAGCCGGGCACACGTTTGAAGCCAAGTCTAAACAGGTAGGCCCAAGCCCAGACTGGTCTCATGCTAAGAAAGTACAACAAATAAATGTAATATTTAAATAAATAGGCAAAAAATCAAATTTTTCGAAAGCTCATGGCTCATGTACAAAAAAAATAAGCACATGAGGTATGGGATGGGTAAAATGCCATTTTGTAAAGCCCAAGGGCTTAAGTGTAAATTTGTAAGCCTATATAACACAATATTATGATGAAATGGAAAAAGACATTCATTCCCCTAAAAAAATTAGGATTCTGTACCTCCTTCCCCTTCTTCAAGGTTATAAATCTTCTTCATTTTTTTGAATTAAATTAAGAGTTTAACTCTTTTTTCCTAAAAAGGAATAGTTTTTCATCATAAAACTCTCGAAGGGGAGCTCAGATCTTCCACCAAATCTCTAAAAGGGAGACTTTTAATTTAAACGCCCCTTTTCTCGAAGATCCAACAAAAAGAGAGGAGGAAGAAGGAACCCGTCTCAGAAGAACCCATTTTAAGGAAGTCCAAGGCTCGAAGAGGACGAAAAGGGAGCTCCTTTTACCATCCAAGATCTAAATCCTCAAAAGAGTTTAACTCCAAATCCAGACCTTTTAGGAGTTTAACTCCAAATTCAGACCTCTTAGGAGTTTAACTCCAAATCCAAGCCTTTTGAGAGTTTAACTCTAAAACCACATTCAATTTCTTCCCTAGGAGTTTAACTCCAAAATCTTTCGGGAGTTCAACTCCCAACCCAGGGGATAAGCCCCTTCTTCCGCTGGTGTTTCCAGCATTCGCGTGCCACGCATATGAACCGCTGGCGCATAGCGGTCACGTGCCGTGCATGTGACCAGCTGGCGCCCAGTGCCCACACGCCACGCTCATGACCCACTGGCGCCCAACGGTCGCGTGCCGCACGTGTGGCCTATCTGGATCCCAGCTCCCATATGCCTGGCACGTGACCCGCTGGCGCCCAGCGCCTACGTGCCTGGCACGTGACCCGCTGGCGCCCAGCGTCCACACGCCACCCACGTAACCAGTTGGCGCCTAGCGACCACGTATTGTCTCACGTGTCCTTAGGACGCTCCTCACCCCTCTTTTTTCTAAACGTTCCTCATTAAAAATACCTCTCCCGTTAGAAAAAATTTCTAACGAGGCGCTGCCCCACACCCGCTAGCCCCCTTGACCCTCAGCCTGCTATTCAGGTAGCAGGAATCCCGTAAACTCTGCGAGGTCCCCGATATGTCCATGTTCCCTTCAAAACACAATACGCACGCTGCACACTGAGTTCGCATGACCAGTTTGACCTGTCAATCGGAGGTTCTCTCGCTCCAAAGGTATAGGGTAATTAACAGCAGTTTAGTCTGCGGCAGTCGGAGATTCAGATCTCCATAATCAATAAACCCCGGCCTACCCTAAGTAGGGGGAATCTATATACGTCTGAAAAGCACACGCATTCTCATCTCAATAGGGAGATGAAAAACACCCTACAGATTTTGGTACGCCCATTGGGACGTTTTATCTCCTCCCATATTTTGGGTTAAATGAACCCAATCAACATACATATCGATATTTATACTAAAATAATGCTCTTTCATGTAGGCGTTTAAGAAATCAATCTCAACAATGTCTCCAAAGACGAACTTAGCTCTTAAGGCAACACCCGTCTCCTACAGGATGAAGACGGACGCTCGAACGATCCTCCCGGAAAGTCTCAGGTGGCAGTGAGAGGAACCGCTGCTACAATTTGGCTCTATTTTATTTCTCGGCCAACACCATTCCCGCTCCTTAAGCCCCGGTGACAGATAAACCGGCCTCAAAAGGCAAAAGGCCAAATGTCATGGTCGCGAAGGCACTGCAGCCCGAGCACAAATCTGTCTCCGAACAACTCTCCGTTGCTCCAGCCGAGGCAAGACCATCAACACCAACAAAGCAACAAGGTATCTCGGGCAAGCTCCGGCGGTGCCCTTGACAACTGCTCAATCGGGTATCTTCTCTAAGCTTTACGTCAATCGACTCACGATAGCTTCCCAGATAACGGATGTCCGCCAAGTCCTCAAAATCGAGAAGCTAAGACAGAAAAGGCTCAGATACAGAGCCAACAAAAGGGCTAAGACTCCTACTATGCTGAACTTCATGAAGTTCCAAGAACAGGGTTATCCCTCAATAACATCTGAATCGGCTGTAAAGCTTGCTAACTCTTTTGAACCGCTGAAATTGGTTCAGAAGAATGCCATGACCGCAAAAACAACAAAACTACGATCCGAACAGCGCCACCCAAGGATCCATCTAGACCAACCGTCTTTAGTCGCCTGTCCTTTCCCGAAGAGGAAGGGCCACGACGATGGTCCGAAAGATCTGCCGCCAAAGATAGAGAGATGGTTGGATATGTGGTCCATATTGTCTATATGAAGGGCACACGCAACAAGAGTAAGGATGGGATCACCACATCTCAAATCCAATCAGGCTTGAATGTGGCTGCCACTTCCCAAAACCAGCCTCCTCGGGAAGTTAATGAAAACCCTTCCAGTGAGGCTGATAAACAAAGAGATCCCTCGGTTCATGAGGAGTCGGGCTCAGAAAGAGAAGATGAGCGACTTTTTCATCCTAAGACCACAAAGCAAAAACTTCTCCAAGAGCTCCAGAAGCAGATCAGAAACAAAGAAAAGAAGATGGCCAAGCTCTATGAAAAAATTGATGACTTGACAAACGTCATCTTACAGCTCACGGCCCAAGTTGCTTCTCAGCCGCCTAATCAATCGCAGGGCCCTGCTCATGAAACCGGAAACGGTTTCTCGAAGCAGCCAACACCTATTCCCTCAAATCCAAAGGTGGGTGAGCCACATGAAAGTCGACCTCATTTTGCTTCAAGAAATGTCTTGACTACCGATGATAGCCGCCAGCCAACGCAGGATCAGATCATGGATTTGATCACCAACAAAGTCAAAACATTGGTGGCCGAGACCGAGAAAAAAAAGAGGTTGGCAGCAGTGGGAGACCATACCCTGCACAGTACGATCTTATGGAGTTTCCCAGTGGCTATGTCATTCCCTAATTCGAAAGGTTTGATGGGACAGGAAATGCGAACCGGCACATTGCCCAATTTAAAGCGTCATGCACGAATACTGGGGGTAATGATGGACTCCTTCTTCGTCGGTTTTGTTGGCTATAGTGTCCTCAAGTCAATTATTAGATCGTATGCACGTGATTGCAGTGATTGAGTGATGACCTATAACAGTAGAACAATCTTACTCAAGATGATAGTATGCTATCTAGTTTGTCTTTATCATCGTGTACATGCTTTAGGTGATATTATAGATCACTATTACATGTTGATAGAGCCCATAGGATTCTTGCTTGACTACCAGCAGTATGATGGCGATCATATACGTGAGAGTTTAGCGGTCTATAAGCACATCCTTAAAGTGTCCCTAGTCGTGGGAGTTTCGAGACTGGGCATCGATACTCCAAGAGTAGACTAGTGTATACGGATGGAGACCCCGACGAGAGGTGGTGGCCGGTCTCATAAGCCATTGGTGTCAGTTGGTTCACCTAAGATGTATACATGTGCTCATTGGGTTATGAGTACACTGGACGGACTCGCCAGGAATATACTAGTTGGTATTATACCTATTGTTAGATAGCAGTTCCCAGGTGACATGTGTATAGGTTAGTCTATCGACCTGAGATCGTCATTTGTCTCGTATGAGTTCCCACTGTGCTTTGATTACTACCCTACCACGGCTCAAAGGAGTCGTGCAAACAGGTTTTAGTTGGGTACAGTCCAGAGCCACATGGAGGCAGTGAGCGGATCGTCAGGGGATTCGTTTCTCCCGGTATTGGGGTTGATGACGCGGAGTGCATGGGTGGCCATCACTAGAAATCCTTGGCCAAGGTAGTCGAGAATTACTGATTCGGATCAGTAGTTTCTCAGGTGGTGATGGGCTTCATACCGACACTGAATGTCAAGTTATTAGGGGTCTGACTTTATCCACCCCTCGATATGCGATACTCATAGACGAATGGACCGGACTGTACGGATATTGTCACTGTCAGGCTCAGTAGGGGTTTCAGGATGAGTTTGCTCGTTGGCCTCCCTTTCGATCAATACCTGGATAGCCGTTACGTACAGCTAGTGTCGTTGGCGTGCTTGTGGTTAAACCCACTGCCAGCATATCGACGAGTCTTTAGAGTCCCACACAGAGGGTTTCCCTTCTTCGGGCGAAACGATGTAGAGGACGTATGGTTTTACGGCAGGGTTCGATCACATACTTGTACTTATGCACAGATGATGTTCGGACGGATAATACTAGTGGGCTTTGGTTTAAACCGGATCCTAGTATTATATTTTTTGGATTATTTTCGTCTCATTGTATTCGTATTCTTCAGAATACGGATGTGTGTATGTATATACGGTTGAGAGGCATTCTTGTAATTTATTACAAGATTACTTTTAGAAGATTACACCTTATCATGGTTTAGACCTTTTTGGATTAAAAGGTTATTGAGGAGTAGGATGGGGAGTTTATTGCATATTTGTGGCATGGCTAATTAGCGATCCATAGTTATTATTCTAGCATGCTTTAGGTTTTGTTTATTGTGAGATTATTGTTGACTTGAGATATTATGGTTGACTCTAGATATTTTGGCGGCATGGGATATTTTTATGGATGGCGTCATTATTTATTAGATAATCTCACAACAAATAAAAGAACAAGCCATTATTCATTTCCTTTTCTCTCTCTTGAGTTGCTCTAAACTCTCATCCTCATGACATCTTCTTCTTCCTCTAGCTCCACCCAAACCCTCTCATGAGTTGAGAATCCTTGGGTGTTTTGAGACAAATTAATCCTTCATCACTCTCTACTTCATCTACGGTATCTAGTGTAGCGATTTAGGTACCCTAGTTGCCTCGGATATGAGATTGGAGCTCGTTGCATAGACTCTCGGGTGGATCATCTTCAATGGAGGGAGACCGGAGATCAAGCTTGATCAAGGAAGCCCCTAGGAGCTTGGGATGATGGTTGAAGACTGAAGAAAACAGATCTATTCAGTATAACCATTCTAACTTCTTTGCATGTTTTGTTATCTAGGGCTTATGGGTAGATCCGGATAATTGGTTGTGGTAGCGCCAAGTTTTATAAATTTTTGTTCCGCATTTGGTCACGGATTTATAGCCGGGGCACTGCTGTAACTCAATATGGTATCAGAGCCACTCCATAAGCCTTAGTTAACTTATTGCGACATTAGAAATCCGTTGTTTTTGTTGTGCGAAAACTGCCGACAAAAACAGTTCCAAAAACTAAAATTTTGAGATGTTTGCACACCCCGCGGGCTCACGGTTTGAACCGAGAAGCTGCGGGGTGGTGCATGGGCACCCCGGGGAACCCCGGAGGGGACCGAACGGTTGAAAGACCACCACAAGATGGTCTTGGCGGTGGGGACCTGATACTGCCCCATCTTGGGCAGTTTCGGGTCTGCCTCACCTCCTGGCCACCTCGTGGTGGCCTCGGGGGTGGGGTACCCCCTTTAGGCCCCACGACTTAAAGTTAATTTCGTGATCTAACTCCCCGCGAAGGTTCGAGCGCATTTCTTTTTGATTCGGACTTCCGAATTGGCTTTAAACGGTCGGTTTTTGGAACTTTAGCTCACTGTTTTTTCATGGTTTTAGAAATTGGTTTGGTTTGCTAATTGCATGCGGAATTCTAATGTCGTAGTTTACAGTACATACATTACTATCTGCGATCGTGAATGTCATTAGAGCGTTACAACTTGTCTAATTGCTATAGTTCTTTTAGACGGGTTTACGAACGTGACATTCACGTTGATGTTCTGTGTTGTGCTGTGTGTTGGTTGGATCGTCATAGTGGATAGCTTGAGTGCAATGTTAGTAGAGTTTAGATTTATTTATACATTTGATATCGCGGGACGAGCATCTGACATGTGGACTGCCGTCACCCCCTGTTTGTATATTATTTATTTGGGGCACGACCGGGTTGAGGTTGATGTCACCGTTGTACTTATTTTCTTTTCTGTACTAGGATTACCACATGGTAGATTGCACGGATAGCCGGGTTCTAGAGGGAAACGTGCCCGCATCTCATGGCGTTGAGACGGGGAGAGGGGGCTCACTCTAGAATTTATGGGCTATTCGCCGCACTCGTAGGGGGTACAGGTTGACCCATGGAGGGGTGCTTAAGTTACCGGATTCCATGAGGTGCCGGGTGGCCCATTCACTTTGATGAAGGGGGTTGCCTCACTTTTGGTTTTGGCGGGTAACTTGCCGCACTCGTAGGGGTCTAGGTTTTCATTGCACAGGCTATCCATACGACCGGGGAAACGTCGGGTTTCACTTGCGGCTCAAAGGAAACCCCGGGCTCCCAGATTATCTGTATTGTTCTGTGATGCTTATCGCTTATCTGTGATGTTGCATTTATCATGCCTGGAGCGATTATTATATATTGTTATATATATACTAGTAGATGTTGTATATGTTTTGCATCAGCGCTAGTCCAGTCCCCGCTCTATCGTTAGTTAAATAACCTAACGGGTGATGACGGGACCCAGTGGCGAATGCGGATGGCATATACGTACATCATATTTTCGTTCTTTTCTGGTGTGATTAATTGATGGGACTGCGTTGATTCTGATCAATGCAAAGACAAAACAAACCTATATATGATGTTGTTGGAACAATTTTCAAAATCCGTTATTATAAGGGCGTTTTATTTTGTTTTGCACAGTGGTATTTGGTTATGAATATCCAACACCTCATTCCATGAGGCAAGGGCCGAGATCCCTTCATCGGGAGTGACCCCTTGGGCAGAAGTTTACATCAGGGTAATAACTTCACTATAGTCGATTACGTTTTGCTTTGCATCGCGGTATTCAGTTGGAATATCCTGCACCTTATTCCACGAGGAAAGAGCCGAGATCCCTTCACCGGGAGTGACCTCTTTAGCAAAGGTTTTCGCCACTATATATTTGTAAAAATCTATCTGGTTCTTTCAACGATATCAAGTTCATTACGTTAAAGGTTTTTCACCAAAAACCATTCGTAGCCCTCCGTCATTTCAGACGGGCAACACATAGTATTCATACTATGTTTGTTGGCCTTTGTCAAGGCATAGTGTATAGCTGCTTGTTACTTTTCTGTTGCATAGATATATGCGTTGGTTTGGGACAGTCGTACAGCCTGTTGGCCTTCGTCAAGGGTGAGTACGGGTGGGTTCAAATTAACCTGGAAAATGACGGGTAGAACTTGACATGTGACTTATGATTTGTTGGCCTTCGTCAAGGTCATAAGAGCATGGGGTAAAAATCATATCGGGAGTTTCAAACATACAGGAAACTTGCCAGGCATGCGCATACCTTCTGGAGTGTGATAACTTGAGTGGATTCCATCAGGTTATCATGCGATGATAATTGGATCCTGATTCCCACTGATGAGTTGGTTTACTCCTCGAGTGATTTTAGATAATCCCGACCAATTCTTCTTTCGGGTTTGGAGGAGAATTTGAGGATACAGTGGGAGGCATCCTGATTAGATAAAGTGATTAACCATTCTGATCTAGGTTAGAGTGCACGCTGAGTGTTTCTTTTGTCTCTCTCTTTTGCAGCGACCATGGCCCGATCCTAGACTATAACTCGGTAATCAAGTTAACCGAACCTTCTTAAAACACTGGCTTTTGGATTGTCAGAGTTGCATACTTCATTACCACTCCTACTTTTACCCTTTGCTTTTCTCCGGAACATTCCGTATCACTACGAAAATCCACATTTATTGGATATGACCATCATATAGTTACATACGAACTCGAAGAAACTTGTTTCAGATTCGAGAATGGTTTCCGATTCTGGAGAAAAAGAATAAGACTATTCAGTTGTCTTTTCTTTCTACCTTCTCTCAGCTTGTGAGGGCTCCTATGATTAGGAGAGGGTACACCTATTGCGCTTATTGGATAGTCTTCTTCTAAACCATAGGCAGGTGCCGAAAGGTGGGGAAGGAAGAAAACCAATTAGCCTTAGTAAGGTGTAAAGAAAGTAATAAGTAAAGACAAATAAAGGGATTAGAAAGAGGGCAAATTAAATTTCGACTGCTATCTTTCATGACGAAACCACGTATTTCATCGCCACTCCTACTTCACCTTTGAATTTCTCTAGAACACCCCGTATCACTACGAAGATCCACATTTATTGGATAATCCATCGTATAGTTATATACGAACTTGAAAGAACTTGTTCCAGTTCGAGGATGGATTCTGGTTCAGGAGAAATAGAATAAGGATTATTCGGTTGTTTTTTATCTTTACCTTCTCTCAGATTTCGAGGACTCCTAGGATTAGGAGGGTACACCTATTACGCTTATTGGATAGTCTTCTTCCAAATCATAGGCTGGTGTCGAACGGTAGGGAAGGAAGAAAACCACTTAGCCTAAAGGGGGTGTACAGAAGGTAATGAGTAAAGACAAATAAAGAGATTTGGAGAGACGGCAAGGAAATATACTGTTACAGTCTTGAATACAGTCTTGAATCTGGATAATGGAAGAGGCAATACTAGGAATACCCGGCTACCCCTTCGAAACATTTTCATGTTTCAGTTTCACTATGCGTTGTTAATTGAAAACTGATTTCCCAATTAGATCTTTACTCCAGGGTATGTATTTACCAGGTTTGATTCTCACATCTATATGGTTTTACAGATGATGAGTGGGAGTAAGTTATTGGAAATTAGGTGATTATATCCTCTTTATATCGGAATTCGTTGTAATTGGTGATATTTGAGGAAATCGCCTGGGGTTTTACCTGACGGCAATTATTTGGTTTTGAATATCTGTTGTTATGCACCAATTTCAAACTGATATATCTGTTCGTTTATTTTATAAAGTGAGATATAACATTTTGAAATTATGTCCATGACATTTACCTATATCGGTTGATGGTTAGGTAAGGAGTATTCAACAGCGGTGTAATTCTTCTTAGCCATAGTACAGTTTTCAACCTACGACGCACAAAATTTGAGTTATTCAACTCAGGGGACTTATACATAGTATTGTATGTTGTCCAGTGTCCATTAGGACAAAGGGGTTGGTGCTCGTACTATATTCTGTTTACTTGTGACTTCTCCAGTCTTAGACAAGTGTTTCGTAGAAATACAAGATCCAAGTTTTGAGAAGTTATAGGTATAAGAATAAAGTAGAGAATCATGTATTGCAAGTATCAGGATTCTTCAAAGTGATCGAAGATGTAGATACTTGTGTTTGGTATTCAGTTGATAGTAATGGTTTTGAGAACTTGTTTCTCTTTCAGGTTACTCATATTTAGATGCACTCCTGGTTGAGTAATACTGATCGACCTCCTTCCTTTTAGTTGACATGCAATGGAGGCAGCTGCATGATTTGAATCTGGTTCCAATTAAATCAGTGCCTCTGTTTCTATATTGTATATAGAATGGTCATATCTTAACGATGTTAAGGTATATGGAGTTGTCCGGCTTATACTTAAAACCAGACTCTGGATAACTCAAGGCACGTTTCTATAATGGCAGTTTGTGGGTTATCCCGGGCTATGACGAGGGTTAACTTTCTACCATCTGGAAGATCAATAGTGATATTGTTCATAACTCGCTACAGTTTTAGTGAAATGGATTTTTTTTAGAAAACAGAAGTGGAAGTATGGTAGAACTGGAAGTGATTCCAGAACCACAAACGATTACTGAAAACTTAATAGAACCTAAAGATTCAATCGGGTTTGACATTCCATTAGCCACTCCTCAGATATGGTGGGTAACCTCAGGCGCCCGAGAGGTACTTCGGTATCCTCAAAGACGGTGACAGGGAGGTTCTTTTTTACCCAAACTTGCCATTATTGCTGTTCTAGACTATGAGACCCGGCAGGAGGATGAGTATAGCATCGTTCTAAACTAGCTTTAGAAATACACGTGTATATGACTCTGCCAAAGGGTTGTTGTAGTCAGTGGGAGCAGCGGAAGCATAGTGGAAAAGCAGCTTATGTCTATTTATAGACTAAAGCAAGTATAGCGGAGATATATCATCTATTTTTGATGTGAGAATCATAGGCTTTGACTTCATCAGAATAGGAGATTGATCTGTTAAGAAGGTAGTAGGGTGTGATGTCCTGGTATTTGGATGACATACATTTTGTAGGAAGTGAAATTCCTATACTACGATCGGTTACACTGTGGTTGTCACATAGTGGTTTCTCTACATAGGATATGGATATTATATCAGGCATTCTGGTTACTAGATCTATGGTTTTAGATCTAGATTTGGGCAGTTTCCCAATCTGGGTACTTTGACAGTATTCTAAAGGTGTTTTAGAATGGACGACTCCTGGCATGTTGGTGTACCTGCAGGTGATGGAGTCACCCTCTCTAAAGGTGTCTTACAGACTAAAGGGGAGAGGGATGTACATGATTGACATATCACTTGCTTAGGCAATTGAGTCAATCATGAGATGTCAAGTACCACACCAGATGTTATTTTTGCACTAGATGCAATAAGTTTATATATTAATCCAATCCTGGAGAAACGTTCGGAAGCAGTTTATGAACATAAGTGGATGTTCTAGGGATTTGGTAACAGCAGCCTCCTTCAGGAGACGGTTATCATTCCAGGCTTCCAAGATGACCTGGATGACAGAGTGACAATCAAAAGTATAGTTTTCCCTCCTGATGAGGGGTAGTAGTTTGGACAGGTGGTCCAAGCGGATACTGAGGGAGGCATGGCGTAGGATACCGATTAAATTCAGTTGACGATACAATCTAAGAAGTTTACTAGATTTGGAGTTCATTTGTGAACTGGGTCCCATCAGATATCCAGACATATTCTAAGACAGGTATTGCTCATTTCGGGAGATGGCTTTCTCCGCGAACTTGAGATAAAAAGAGACATAGAAAGAAACATTGGAGCGGATCCACTCACTGAGCTTATTTCTCGAACGCAATAGTTTTATAAACGAGCTTTGTGAAACTGATTAGTAGAGAAGTTGGGTATTCAGTATCATAAGGGGTGTGAGTATGCGACACCGCAATAATTAGCCTTAAGTGCAAATGGGAGATTGTTGGCTATAGTGCCCTCAAGTCAATTATTGGATCACAGGCACGTGATTTCAATGATTGAGGGATGAACTATAACAGTAGAACAGTCTTACTCGAGATGATAGTATGCTATCTGGTTTGTCTTTATCATCGTGTACATACTTTAGGTGACATTACAGATCACTATTACATGTTGATAGAGCCCATAGGATTCTTGCTTGACTACCAGCAGTATGATGAAGATCATATACGTGAGAGTTTGGTGGTCTATAAGCACATCTTTAAAGTGTTCCTAGTCCTAGGAGTTTCGAGACTGGGCATCGATACTCTAAGAGTAGATTAGTGTATACGGATCGAGATCCCGACGAGGGGCGGTGGCCAGTCTTACAAGCCATTGGTGTCAGTTGGTTCACCTAAGATGTATATAGGTGCTCATTGGGTTATGAGTACGCCGGACGGACTCGCCGGGAACATGCTAGTTGGTATTATACCTATTGTCAGATAGCAGTTCTCAGGTGACATGTGTACCGGTTAGTCTATCGACCTGAGATCGTCATTTGTCCCGTGTGAGTTCCCACTGTGCTCTACCACGGCTCAGAGGAGTCGTGCAAACAGGTTTTAGTTGGGTACAGTCCCGAGCCACATGGAGCCAGTGAGCGGATCGTCAGGGGATTCGTCTCTCCCGGTATTAGGGGTTGATGTCGCGGAGTGCACGTGTGGCCATCACCAGAAATCCTAGGCCAAGGTAGTCGAGAATTACTAATTCGGATCAATAGTTTCTCAGGTGGTGATGGGCTTCATACCGACACTGAATGTCAAGTTATTAGGGGTCTGACTTTATCCACCCCCGATATGCGATACTCATAGACGAACGGACCGGACTGTACGGATATTGTCACTGTCAGGCTCAGTAGGGGTTTCAGGATGAGTTTGCTCGTCGTCCTCCCTTTCGCTCAATACCTGGGTAGCCGTTACGTACAGCTAGTGTCGTTGACGTGCTTGTGGTTAAACCCACTGCCGGCGTATTGACGAGTCTTTAGAGTCCCACACAGAGGATTTCCCTGCTTCGGGCGAAACGATGTAGAGGACGTATGGTTTTACGGCATGGTTCGATCACATACTTGTACTTGTGCACGGATGATGTTCGGACGGATAATACTAGCGGGCTTTGGTTTAAGCCGGATCCTAGTATTATATTTGTTGGATTATTTTCGTCTCATTGTATTCGTATTCTTTGGAATACGGATGCGCGTATGTATATATGGTTCAGGGGCATTCTTGTAATTTATTACAGGATTACTTTTAGATGATTACACCTCATCATGGTTTAGACCTTTTTAGATTAAAAGGTTATTGAGGTGTAGGATGAGGAGTTTATTGCATATTTGTGTCATGGCTAATTAGTGATCCATGGTTACTATTCTAGCATGCTTAAGGTTTTGTTTATTGTGAGATTATTGGTGACTTGAGATATTATGGTTGACTCTAGATATTTTGGCGGCATGGGATATTTTTATGGATGGCATCATTATTTATTAGATAATCTCACAAAAAACAAAAGAACAAGCCATTATTCATTTCCTTTTCTCTCTCCTGAGTTGCTCTAAACTCTCATCCTCATGGCATCTTCTTCTTCTTTTTCTTCTACCTCCACCCAAACCCTCTCATGAGTTGAGAATCCTTGTGTCTTGAGACAAATTAATCCTTCATCACTCTCTACTTCATATACGGTATCTAGTGTAGCGATCTATGTACCCTAGTTGCCTCGGATATGAGGTTGGAGCGCGTTGCATAGACTCTCGGGTGGATCATCTTCGATGGAGGGAGACCGGAGATCAAGCTTGATCAAGGAAGCCCCTAGGAGCTTGGGATGATGGTTGAAGACCGAAGGACACGGATCTATTCGGTATAACCATTCTAACTCCTTTGCATATTTTGTTATCTAGGGCTTATGGGTAGATCCGGGTAATTGGTTGTGGTAGCGCCAAGTTTTATAAATTTTTGTTCCGCGTTTGGTCACGGATTGATGGCCGGGATGCTGCCATAACCTAACAGGTTTGTCAATAACTTGACCGATGTTGCTTTCGATTGATATGAAAGCATACCGGATGACTCGATTGCGACGTTCACCCAAATAGAATCCCTGCTCAAGCAAAGCTTCATGAGTGTCTGCGATAAAATCACCATTGCCGACCTTGTAAGGACCGATCCAAAGAACAACGAAAGTAGCATAGATTTTATCGTCTGATGGCGCAATCTCTCTGTCAAATATGAACCATCGTTGGAACAAGACCAATCCGTCAGTCTTCTTATAGAAAATCCGAACAACTGGATGAAACGTTTCTTGTGCACCGTAGGCCTCAAAACATTCCAAGAGCTGACTAAGAAGGTTCAAATGTTGGAACACTTAAAGTCCGAATCCACTCAAGATCTCCAATTCACAAACAGACCGAGACATCGAAGGGAAAACAAATGGAAAGTGAAAGTTCTAACTGCTCCAATTCTCTCAATAGATAGAGTGTGGGCGGAGCGAAGGCCAACAAACCTCAGGAGCCAACTTTGGATGAAAATAGGATTAAGGTCTACTCTTTCAGAAAAGATAAGGTTTACAAAATATTCAAAGATGCTATAAAGAATGGCCTGCGGTTACCGGAGCCAAAGAGGCCGAGTGAAGCAAACAAAACTGATCATCCCAATTTTTGCCTATACCACCGAGTGTTGGGACACACTATTGAAAACTGTTGCATTTTCAAGGATTGGGTCAAGAAACAATACAAGGCGGGCGAAATCTTATTCTCCCTTGGCGTGTTGACAAACGATCAAGCCGCGACCACCAATTTCATACAAACATAGACTGAAGCCCTCCAGGAACCTGCCGCTCTCAGTCATCTGCCTTTCTCTGAAATGAGTGGACCAAGGCAACAAGCCAAAAGCCCAACGAGCAAAATTACCAATGAAGAAACAATAGACGGGTACACAACCCATATGGTCTACATGGTGGAACCCAGAAGAACAAGTCCTCTTATGCTTCATACCTATGACAATGACGTGGTTATTTCTACCCAACACCGGCTCGGTCTAAATGATGAAGAGCCCTCTCAGGCCATTAAGCCAAAGGAGCCCGTGGTTCTTGCAAAATCGAGCTCAGGCAGTAAGGATGACCCGGTTATCATACTCGGAACTGTAGAACAAGAATTATTCCAATGTTTTCAAAGGCAACTTCAGGACAGGGACGAGAAGATGGCCAAGGTCCGTTCCAAAGTCGACGAGCTGGCAAACGTCGTAGCAGATCTCACGACCCAAGTCATTTTTTTCCCAATATTTAACCTAATAAAAGAGCAAAGTTTTGTTGAATCTAATGAGGCAGCGCCTCATGTACTCTCCATGAGGGCGCCAGCGCTAGAGCCAATCTTATAGGATTAAATCCTATGGTGGCACCTCATGTGCTCCTCATGCGGGCGCCAATGTGCAAAGCACAGTAGAGTTCATAAGAGTTAAACTCTTAGATGGCGTCGCACGTGCTCCTCACGCGGGCACCAATGTGCAAAGCACAGAAGAGTTCATTACATAAGAGTTAAACTCTTAGATGGCGCCGCACATGCTCCTAACGCGGACGCCAATGGGCAAAGCACATAAATACCCATTATAAGAATTAAATTCTTAAGTAGCGTCCACGTGCATAACACGTGAGCGCCGGCGCCCAAGTAGAATTAAAATTCTATGATACTCTCTGTTAAACAGAGCCGTTGGATCAAAAATCCAATAGAGATGATAAATCATCAAAATACAGAATTAAATTCTGTTGGGAGAAAACATTTCCCAAAACTTTCTAAAATAAGAAAGATACTCTCGGTTGGATAAAAAATCCAATTATAGAATAAAATTCTATTTTGGAATATATTCCCTCAATTTTTCTAAATAAGAAAGATTGCTCTTTGTAAAACAGAGAACCCTTGGATTAAAAATCCAATGGTGATTAAAAAATCACTGTTTTACAGAATAAATTCTGTATAGGGGAAAATATTTCCCCAATCTCGTTAAAAACAAAAATCATATTCTGTAAAAACAGAAGTCCTTGGATCAAAGATCTAATGGTGGGTAAAATTCCCCAAATCGAATCTCTCAATGAGAGATTTTCTCAAAACCAATTAACAATTTGCCTTCACTATATAAAGGATCCGAGACTTCAAGTCTCATAGAAAGCCACAGAAGACCACAACACAAAGAGAGACCGAAGGAGATAGAGAAAACCTCCTATAAGCTTCTGCAAAAATACAGGGAGCTCTCAAGAAAAACAGATAATTCAATTCTCAAAGAAGAAGACCTTCTTTCTTAAAACCCTGGGTAAAGAAAAGAGATCAAAATATCTCTTTCACATCTAAGGGTTTAACCCTTTTTAAAGAACTTAGTTCTTTCTCTGGATCTGAGATCCATAAGACAAGTCTCCCATAAGTTGAGAATTTAATTCTCATCGAGAAGATCTTGTTCTTGAGAATCAAAGATTCAGAAAAGAACTAGGTCCAAAAGAAAAAACAAAAGTAGAAAAGAACCTATAAAAGAACTTAGTTCTTAAAGAAAAAACCGATCCCAGATCTTCAAAAAACGAAGATCTTGGTGATCATTAATGGTCAAAATGCCATTAACAGAGATTTAATCTCTAAAAAAGGGTGAAAAGACTAGCGCCTCACATGCTCCTCACGTGGGCGCCCCCTTTTAACAGCGCCCAGCGCCTCACGTGAAAAACATGCGGGCGCCCAAAACAGAAGGCCAGCGCTTCACGTGAAACACACGTAGGCACTGAATAAAAGTGCTCAGCACTCCCTTTGCAGCCGAAGACAGCAAGGTGCTTAACACTGATTGGGCAGCGCCCACGTGATCTTCACGTGGACGCCATACAAAAAGTGCTTAGCACTTCATATACAGCCAAAACGGCTGAGTACTTAGCACTGATTGGGCAGCGCCCAACGCCGCACGTGCACCTCACGTGGACGCCATAAAAGTGCTTAGCACTCACATTTAGTCAAAATGACTAAAAGTGCTCAACATTTATTGGGCAGCGCCAATGACTAAATGCTTCACATGACATACATGTGAGCGACCGAGCTTAAATAAGTGCTTAGCAGTTTTACATGAAAAGAAAAGAGCTGAACAAATATAGCCCAAATAAGTGTTAGCACTTTTGAATAAAAAACGGCTAAGTAGACTTAGTCCAAATTGGCTAAGTCCCTAAAATTTTCTTGCAGCTGAGCCCAAATACTCTTTTGCTGGATCTTAAATAAAAATGATCCTTAAAATTTTGCCAAGTTGATTTTAGTCTCAAATTAGACTAACACATCCTTAGCAAGAACAAATTGAGCCCAAATGCTCACACATTTAAGTTGATCTTAATCTCAAACCAGATTAACGGTCCTTAAATAAACCTAAGCCTAAATCTAAAATATACGGATTTGGACTAATCCATGCCCTACGGGCGACGACATAAACTAGTCTCCATATACAATCTACGGGCAACCAAAACAAACAAAAACACACACGACACGAAGTGAACTTCCAGAGCAGGAGAAAGTGGTTATTGTAATGCGGTAATGTGATTAACTGCAGGGGCTTGCGCTTGTAGGGAAAAGCGTCCCCACAATCAAAAACCCCTCATAAAATGAGGGGGAATCTAATAAAGTCTGGTACAAAGGTCGCATCTGTCCAAACCTCCGATATATGGTATTGCTATATAAAATCAACTTGGTATTTTCGGAGAGGTGGACGGATAAATCCAAATAGCATTTGCCCCCAGACTCAGGCAAGACGATCTATTCCAGTTCGTCTCTGTTTTCAGTGGTGAACAGATTCTGACACGTCCGGTGGGACCTTTTCCTCTTTCCACTCCACACTTCATGTGTCGTGTTTTCGCAAACGAAATTGCGGCTCGCTGTGGTTACCTTTAGATCTGAGGTACTAAAATTTGGTGTCTTGCTCCTGTGCAGAAGAAAAGAAATCGATGGCTTCCCAATGCACTTCTTGCAACAGTAACACTCGCTCCACCCCAGCTGGAGGAGTAATCTACAGGCCCAGCACGGCCTCTATCTTTTCAATGCCGGTAGGGCAAGTAACGTAAGCCACCACTGGACTATTCTTCAGGACCATGTTCCCACCAGTGAGTGTCGGTGCTTCAGTGCCACAGGAAGAAGCTCCCAAGAGGTCGGTCTTCGATCGACTGGCGACCACAACAGTCCCTCTCAACGGGCTGTCCAAAGCTAACACCTCAGTATTCAACTGGCTGGGCAAGAACCCAAACGGGCCCACAAAGAGGATCGTGATACCTAAAGGGGCCGCCACAAAACGGATAGCCCTCCCAACTCCTGCTACGAGTGAAGTCGTCAAAGGTGCTTCCCCTACCAGAAAGTCGGTCTTCAAAAGATTGTCTTCCCAAACTTCAAACAGGACGTCAGTCTTCAACAGGTTGACGCCAACAGCAACCCCTCAGCAAAGCCTAGGGCACGAAGAAGCCACTTCCAAATCTAAGGCGGTCCCATCTGCAAGACACGCTCGACGTCGTCTCTGGCGCCGAGTAAGGAAAGCTGGAGGCAACTCCCCCTCTGTACTTACCCCACCAGCTCCAATGGTGGAAATTGACGCTGCTGTTCCAATCGAGAACAGCTTTGATCTATTAAGGAGGGCATGCAAGAACTCTTCAACGGCGGTGCTAAAGAAATCGCCCCCGCTAGCAGAAACCACAGCGCAGGAAAAGAAGGAGCGCCCCCATCAACGGCTCTCCTCGCAAATTCACAGGGTTTGGCGAAAAGTCCAGGACTCCATGATTGATCAAAACTACTTTCGTCGACCGAAAAAATAGAAGGCTTGGCAAGGGAAAGACTGTCCCTCCGTCATACAGCGAGGGACTTCTTCCGCACAGGTGTCTGTTACAATGGCTCCTTCAACTCCGACCTCCCACAAAAGGATGAGGCCAGAAAAAATCCCACCGCCGGTGGCAAATTCCAAAGGCGATAGACCCAAACGCCCCAAGTCGGGGGGCATGATCGTACATACGGTTTACATGGCTTCCGGTAAAGAAGAAAGCCATGCTTCCGTAGGTCACTGGCCGCATACTCGATCGCTGACAAAAGATCAAGAGTAACAACAAAAGCTCCAGAAAATGCTGACCAAAATGGTAGCACTTACCGGGTAGAAAGAAAGCTCGGACACAATAGCCGAACAGCGCCAGGAGCAAGAGACAGATACAGAGTTCCTGCGAAGGGTGCTTGAAAGAAAGGACAAGGAAGCTACTGAGCAGGCTGCTAACATAAAGCAGATGGCTCTCTTTCTCCAAGACATGGTTGGGATGATGATCCAGCCAGAACCCCCGGCCGAGGATCCGCCGATAATCATCGAGGATGATAGAGGGGAAACATCAAATCCTCTTCCGGCCTTATCAGCAACCAAGGAGGAAACAATCTCCAAGGCTGCTCTTGATGATTATATCACTCAACAAATACGAGTTTATCAAGCTAATGAAGCCATAGGCCAAATCGTCAGAACTGGGCAACTGTATCCAGGCTAGTATGACCAAATTAAATACCCGCCGAGATATACGATCCCTAAGTTCTATCTGTAGAAGGGGACAAGCAACCCACATCAGCACATCGTACAGTTCAGAGCTCTATGCGGCAACACTGGAGGCGACGACAAACTTTTTCTTTGCCAGTTCGTTGGCAGCCTGTCAGAGACGACCTTTGAATGGTATTTGGAGCACCCAAATGACTCCGTCAGAAAATTTACAGAGATGGAACTGCTGTTCATACAGCGGTTCGCCAGCATAAGAGAGCGCACTTCAACCACGACATTAATTAATGCCAGGGTAAAGCCAGGAGAAACCTGGGTCCAATATGCGATCCGGTGGCGGAACCTATAGTCAAAGTGCGAACAACGCATCGAAGAATCCCCCGCCGTAGACATATTCATTGGGGCCCTTGATCCTCAAACGAATGTATCCCAGTTCAAGACATTCTTCAAACAAACAACCTTCCAGGCTCTGATAGATAAACTAGCCCAAATGGACCAGATGGGCCACGAGCCTTCCTCCTCAAGTAAGAACCCTCGAAATGCCAAGGGAAAGGGAAAGCGGCCTTCGTTGCCAACACTCAACAACAACCGAGTGGCCCAAACCGGCTTCTCTCCAAAACAATGCACGTCCACGCCTATCCCTGGAAGAAGGGCTAAGACGCTCTTACTCGTTTCCCCGCAATAAGACGAAGAAACTATTTAAGTTGGCAATGTGTAACAAACTCATCACATTGCCAGACCTACGGCGTCGACCACAACCCAGTGACGTCAACAACCCCAACTACTGCTCCTATCACAGAATGGTGAGCCATCCAATTGAGGATTACTACGTCTTCAAGAACTGGGTCGAGGACCAGTATCAACAGGGGAAGTTCGCGCTGTCTGAGAACTGGAGAGTGAACCTACCACAGAAGCATGTTGGGGTCGAAATTTACACCCCGATTGACCGAGTCAAAATCAAAGTCAACCCCAAGCCAAGTGGGCCCAAGCCCAGGTCAAGTGGGCCAATGCCCGGGGCCAGCCCGAACACGAAGCGTCCGGCCTTCCGCCATGCCAAAATAAAAATTTTGTAATAAATAATTTTGGTGTATTTCCTTTTTTATTTTTTTGAATAAATGTAAGAAAAATAGGCATAAAGCCAAATTTTTGTAAAGCCCATGGCTTATGTGCAAAAAGAAATAGCACATGAGGCATGGGATGGGCAAAATGCCATTTTTGTAAAGCCCAAGGGGCTATATGTAAAGTGTATAGCTTATAAAGGCAAAGATAATGAAAATATCTCAACAACTTTTTCTCTCTCCCAAAAAGAATCAAGATCTGTGATCTTCTCCTTCCTCAAGATTCAAAAACCTTCTTCTTTCTTTTGAATTAAATCAAGAGTTTTACTCTTCCTTTTCCAAAACTAAATAGTTTTTCACCACAAAACCCATAAAGGGGAGCTTGGATCTTCCATCAGACCTTAAAAAGGAGAGATTTTTAAAATCTCACCCCTCTTGTTATACAAGAGCTGGCCAACAGAGGAGAAAGAAGGAGACCCGTCTCCAAAGACCCCACTTTGGGGAAGATCCAGGGCTAAAGGGGAGAAGCCCCTTCATCAGCCTCAAAAATATCTTAGGAGTTTAACTCCTCTCTCTCTCTCTCACACACACACAAAATAATAAGTGTTTCTTTCTGGGAGTAAAACTCCCAGTGCAGGGACCAAGTCCCTTTTTCCACCCAAAGCACGAGCGCCCGAGCGCCCAAAGCGCGCGCACCCGAGCGCCCACGTGCTTGGCACGTGAGGCGCTAGCGGCCAAAGCGCTAGCGCTCGAGCGCCCACGTGCCTGGCACGTGAGGCGCTAGCGCCCTGGCGCCTAAAGCTCTAGTACCCAAAGCGATAGCGCCAACGCCCGAGCGCCCAAGCGCCCGTGTGCCGCGCACGTGAGGCGCTGGCGCTTTCTCCCATGCATCCTTTGGATGCCCTTTCCCTTACACACACACACATACTCTACAACACTGTCCTCTATTAGAAAAACTTTCTAACGGGACGCTGCCCTGCACCCCGCAAGGGGGCTGCTAGCCCCCTTGACCCCTAGCCCGCTATCTAGGTAGCGGGACCCCCGTAAAAACTCTGCAGGCCCCCGATATACCCAAAACCCCTTTCAAAACACAACACACGTACACTGCACATCGAGTTCGCATGACATGTTCGACCCGTTAATCGGAGGTTCTCTCGCTCTAAAGGCGAAGGGTAATTAACGGCAGCTTAGTCCATGGCTGCCAGAGATTCGGATCCCCACAATCAATAAACCCCAGCCTACCCTAAGCAGAGGGAATCTGTAATGCGCCTGACAACTGCTCACGTATTTCCATCTCAATAGTGTGATGAAAAACACCCTATAGATTCTGACACGCCCAGTGGGATATTTCTCCCCTCCCATATCTCGGATCAAGCGTTCATGCGAACTCATTTAACATATATGCCAATGTTTATACTGAAATAATATTTTTTCCGTGTAGCAATCAACTTTCAACGACAATATCTCCTAAGATGGATCCAGCTTCTGATGCGACCTTGATTCCGTACGTGGTCAAGATCAATGCTCGTGTGGTTCTCCCCGCAAGCTTCAGTCGACAGTAGGATGAATTGCCCCGCCAATTTGGTTCCGTCATCATCTACCCCGCCGGAAGCGCTCATCTGGCAGAAATCTTAGCAAAATAGGTGGCCAAGCCGGTCTCAAGGGGCAAGAGGCCGAATGTTGTGATCGCTAAGGCATCACAACCGAAACTTAAGACGGTGTCTAAATGACTCTCTGGTGCTCCAGCCAGGGGCAAGACTTCCGGTACAAAGGGAAACATCAAACGTTGCGGACGAGCTAAGGCGATGACTCCAACAAATGCACGATCGGGCGTTTTCTCTGGCCTCTCTATCAATCGGTCTACGGCGTCTTCCGGAAGAGCCGAAGTCTGCCGAGTGCTTAAAACAAAAAGGTTAAGGTAGAAGCGGCTTAAGTATCGAGCCAACAAGAGGGCCAGGACTTCGGCCATGTGGAATCTTGTGAGGTTCCAAGATCAGGGTTACTCTGCGACGACGGCTGAGTCGGTCGTAAAAAGCAGCAATTCCTTCGAACCTCTGAAGTGGGTTCAGAAAAATGCTATGACCGCCAGAATCAAGAAGACATCGGTCCGAACGTTGCTACGAAGAGACGTGTCCTGGCCCCAACAGAAAAAGTATGACACTGTCTCTTCAAGAGTCTATCAGGCACTCTGTGCCACGCCAAAACAGCGGGGCAAAACCAAAAAGGAAGTGTCAGCACCATTCAAGAATCCGGCCAGGCCAGCCGCCTTCAATTGACTGCCCTTTACCGAAACAGGGGGGGTCAAGACAGCGATCCATGAAGACGGCTGGATATATTATCCATACGGTCTATATGGAGGGTGGGCACTCCAGCGACAACCTTCGCAGCAAAAGCAAGGATGGGGCCACCACATCCCAAGCTTAATCTGGCTTGAATGTGGTTGCCGCTTCCCAAGAACAGCCGCCTCCGCTGGATGATGAAAACCATCTCGATGAGGATGATAGGCAGAAAGAACCCTCAGTCCATGTAGAGTCAAGCTCGGACAGTGAGGAAGAGCCGACTTTCCGCCCCAGGACCGCGGAGCAAGAGCTGCTTCAAGAGCTTCGAAAACAGCTCAGGAGCAAAGATAAAGAGATGGCCGAGCTCTATTCGAAAATTGACGACCTAACGAACGTTGTGATGCAGCTTACGGATCAAATTGCTCGAGCGCCTCCCAATCAAGCACAAGTCGCTACTCATGAGCCGGATGATGACAATCCGAAGCGGCTGATGCCGGTCTCTTTGGGTCCAAGATTGGTCGAGCCGCACGAAAGCCAGCCACATTCCGCTTCTGGGGACGCCTTGGCCCCAGATAACACTATCCCACTAACACAAGACCGGATAATGGATTTGGTCACCAGCAAGGTTAAAACATTGGTGGCCGAAGCTGAAGCTCAGAAAGAAATTGGCAGTAGTGGGCGGCCATATCCCACACAGTACGATCTGATCGAGTTCCCGAGCAGCTACGTCATTCCTAAGTTCGGAAGATTTGACGGGATGGGAAATGCAAATCAGCATGTCACACACTTTAAAGCATCGTGCAGAAATACAGGGGGCAATGATGCGCTCCTTCTTCGTCAGTTTGTCAACAGCCTGATGATTAGTCCAAAAATATATGTTAACCGTAATCAGAAACGGCGTCGCTATGCAGCTAGCCGGTGAGTACGGGTCGATCCACAGAGATGTGTAATTTTCTTAATGTGTTTTTACGAGTTGATTCCAAATGTTGTTTGGATTGATTTATTAAATCTAAAAAAAACTAGATCTATCAATAAACTAAATTAATCTAAATTAAAGTATTGCTAGGGTTAGGCTTAGGGGAAGTTGGGAGATTAAAGGTTTCCTCACCGCTTTCAATGCCTTATTTTAGATCTATTAAATGTTATGGTAATTATCAATAAAGTGGGTTAGAATCTTTTGGGAAGATGTTTCTTCCTCTAGATTCTTGTCCTTCCTTTATCGATCCTTATCCTAACCTCCATGGAAAACGCGCGCAATCGGGCCTTTACACTACGGTGTCATCGTTACCTCGAGGGGTAGGATGCTGTAGGGCGCGGTTCGCGCGCGTATGCATGGAGTTCTAATTCTTAGTTGTGAAGGGGCATGAAAGGGGTGAGAGATCTCATCTCTCAAACCTTTCCCTAAGCCTAACCCTAACAAGCGAGGAGATTACTCGCTCATTAGGGGATTAAAAGACATTCTAATTTAAAGAGAATTAAAACAAATAATTAAAAGTAACTTACTAATTTTTATTGATGGCTCTCTCCAAGAAAGAATACAGAACAGATCTGAATTTGTGAAATGAAAAGAGGCATAGGGTTTTACAATTTTTGATTACAATTTATAAGTAAACAGGAGAATTTAGGGTTACGGGATTCGCACATGTGCAATTACAGATTTGCCCACGAAAAATCCAAACCCCCGCACCGACGCACCGACACAAGAAAGATACACCGACACGGGCACTGAATGGCCGTGGAACCGCGACATTAGTGGGCTTGGGCTGCTGTTCCGCGGCCCTTTGGTGAGATCATCTCACCAAACTTCCTGGGCTGCTTCTTTATACTTTGGGCTTTTTATTTCCATAATTCTTTTCTCTGTTTGGCTTCTTATTCTTCTCCAGATCTTTCAGTGAAAAGTTGTAGCGATCTTTTAACCGTTTGCCTTGACATTTTGGACCTTGCACTGTTCTTCATCTAGGCTTGACTAGGATCCGTCTACTTGTTGGTCAAAAGTCCCTTTTCTGTATCAACTTTCGTCTTTTTCACTGTATTCGCTCCAAGAACCTGTATCCTGTAACATGCAGCAGACATGCGTCAAAAGCACCTGTTTATTTATAAAACGAATAAGAATTGGGGAATATAAACTGCAATATTATGATATGAACAAATACCCCCAAACTTATCTTTTGCTCGTCCTCGAGCAAACTTATTTTTATTCACTAAAATCCTAACCGCACTTTCGCAGGGAAACGAGATTGCACTGAGCACGTGCAACAAGCCATTAAACCTCTAGGTGTCCATAGTAGGAGGAGTGTTGTCTCCTCAGGGTTTTCATCGGATTACACCCACAAAATCATATCAACTCGGCCCATTGACTTTTGTTCTCCAATTAGGTTTTCTAACAAGGAATTCTATTATCTTCTACTAGTAAATTATCCACCCATATTCTTCACACTTCCTCATCATCTAACTTAAGATTATATATGTTCTATAGAATTACTTAGCTTTCGGCATCTCTTAAGTTTTCCTTCTAGGGTTCCATCTCCACTTAGGAATTTCTATCAACTCTATTAAAGATACAAGTTCTATCTTTCATTCCTTTCTCTTATCTAAACTCTAATCACATATCCCCACGTGTGTGTATTGATCACCCCTACACTTGGAAATTCAAATCAAGCAATCGTACTCTCGTCCATTGTCCAAAGCACTTATTAATTAGTGAATTTTTAAATGAAATTTGCTTACACATCCTTCATGCGACCGTTAATACTTCTTGAGGTACCAACAACTGATTACAAGATGCGTTAGCACTTTAAAGCGTACTTCCTAGTTTTGCAACATCCAAGGCTTTAGCAGTGACTCCCAAACCAGTTGGTCTAAGGCACTAGGTGATAAGGCACCCTCGCTAAATATTTTTCTATTTTTACAGCCTCAAGTAATCACAAAAACCAGCTTCCATTTTTTTTATTCTTTATTCACATTTTCTTTTTTTTTTCCTTTTATTTTCTTCGTACTAAGGACTTTAGACAAGAGTATTTCAAGGTCTCTTCTACTATTCCAAGTTTCAAGGTGCATGATTGTGCAAATTTGTCACGACCCGAAAGTACGGAACGTGACCGGCACTTAGATTACGAAGCGTCTAGAGGCGCCACGTAACCTAAGTAAGCCGAAGCCCAGAAATCTAAACCATAGAAGAAGAAGAAGAAGAAGAAGAAGAAGAAGAAAACAAGTTTAAAAGCATCAGCAATTTTCCCAAAAATTTCGGCAGAGTCTCCTCTGTAAAAACTGGCCCCCAAACGGGTACAACAAGTATAATATACATAAACAATAAAAAGCATCCCCAAACAGGAGCTAGCATCAACGCCAACAGGCGGAAACAACCACAGCAAGCACAATAATATACAACGCCAATAGGCGAGGCTCAAAACTCAAAAGAAAACAAAACCACCAGATCTGAATAACACATGCGCGACTCTAAGGTCGAAATAAACAACTGGTCCAATAAACTTATCAAGTAATACAAATATGGTTGATGGAGCTTACTAGATACAAATGAATGAATAAAAGTACAATGGTGGTTCGGATACAAGTGAACCAACCTACCGTGCAAATCACCCTGAAGAAAAGATGTGCCAACAAGCTGCCACGGAAACCTGTACGTCGAACCTGTAAAGAATTTGGCACAACGGGGGTGAGTTGCCAACTCGTGAGTAGAAGATATCTACGAAAAGAAATCGAATGCACGACGCTATCCTAGGTCATAATAATAATACACTATAATATCCCAATCATCTAGTAATAGCAGGGTAATACTACGTGTAAGTGCAAATACTCCGTGTCGTGTCAGTGCCTCATATAATACTATGTCATATGAATGAAATGCATGCACCATGAAGGTAAAGTAACAAATCCTGAAATCCAGATATATATGTATAAGAAATATTTAGCTATTATCATAGTAGAATGTGTATAAGAATCTGAAATCTGAATAATGAAACCCATGGAAATCCGTGTCAAACATCGACACAACACATGTAATCTCAAGTCTCAATATCTCGGGCTCCGTCAGTCCGGATGGGCCCATATCATCAAATCTCACAACAACGGTCAGTATCCTCCGGATATCCGCCGCGCCAGACATCACCGGTAGGTAGCCTTCCCCTGACAGGCTCATCGTCTACAACTCGATCTTCTTGCCCCGGGGTACCATACCGGGCCCACCATGTATCCGAGACGGTTCATCCACTCCTCGAATCGGGTCTCGAAATCCAACAGAAAACATGAAATACTCATGGTGGACGACTCATACATCACGAGAAAACCGCATCTTATTTAAAAAGAGAAGAGGAGAGAGAGAGAAGTTTTTATATATTTTTGCGGTTTTCCCCGAAAATCCAGAAATCTCATAGAAATCCAAATCTCAAAATCATAAGTAAGTATATGATAAGTGTCAGCATATGCCCATACTACTGTGCGATAACATGAAATATGAATGCATCAATGTCTAAGTAATAAATATCTTGTCTTATACTAATGTCAGAAAATAATCACAATATTATATCTGTCTAGTTGCTAACTGATTCAATCCATAAAAGACAATATGATCTAAAGTGTACGTGACATAGCAATTACCGATGATGATGTGTGTGAGCCGGCAAATAAGTGTGCGTGGAACATGCGCATCATCGGTAATAGTGCTGGTGTCCTAACAGGTAAAGTTTTTACTGATTATAGCAACATATAAAAGAACATGCACCATGATGATTACAGTATGAATGTAAATACAGATGTGCATTATCCACTCCTCTGCGAGATACGAGTACAACTACCACTATGTGAGTCGAACCTAAACCAGTGTCCATCTAACATCCTAAGGAATTAAACCTAATAGACTAGTCAGTAAGAAACTAGAGTCTACCTAAGGTCTTAATCAATATCTCTAATAGTCGGCGATCCCGCCTCAATAGCGTCACGTACGTAGTACGGCTTCCTCGAATCAAGAGTGCGGATCAATCATCAAATCTAAGCCTCGTACGGTAAAATCCATCGTACAGCATCCCAATATCGGGGTACGGTAAGTATCTCCTAGGTGTCTCCTCATTCGTATAATGTCATCATCAGCACATCTCATGATCAAGGTGTTAAACTGTGATCGCATACATCAATCATATATCATTGCCATCATGATAAGCATCATTAGTTTATCCTCAGAAATATCATGTCGTAATCAAGTTATACATATATCATATCGTGATCAGTCACCAGTTACAGTCCGGGTACTATTCTAGCGTCCCATGTACATCAATATCACCACCACTCTTTATAATTTATATATGCATGTTCATTATCTCATTCTCTAATGATCCGCTAACACTTTATTACGACTGTATAGTCAAGAATCACGGCATCAAGCCCAGTTATACTGTTTCATCATACCTCGGATATCATATCACATCAATGAATCCCATATACGTGTGGTGTATATATATACACCTATACCTAGTTTTATATATATACACACATATACGTATACGCCAAGTCAAGTTTTAGTGTGTGCGTGTATGTTTCTATCAGAAACCTACGAACCTTTCCCAAAGTATTCATCCTCAGGTATGGTTTTCCTAAATCAGTCTAGTCCCGCCTAGGGTCATTACTAGGGTCCTGCTCGGTAAGAATCTAGGGTCACATCAGGTTTCCTAATGTCACTAAGTACTATTCCTATTCTACGTTGCGGGGGTGCTAAACGCCATCCACCCGACTTCCCCCCGTAGATATACATCTACTCACCTGGTCCATGTCTGCCGAAGACAGTGTCGTCATCCTCCTCTTCATCGCCCGCAGTCCACGTGAGGGGTACCTAGACGCAAACATTTAAATAGCATCGTAAACTGAATCACATACAAAAGTCAAACGATACAAAGAATAAGCATAGGTTAAAACCTATGCCCCGTCCACGCAAAAGAACCAAATACCGCTCGATATCGGCGTACAAACTCCGATGGATCGAGATAACATCATCAAACAACTTGTAGTTTAAAAACACATTACTTATACCATAAAACACGATTAAATCCATCGAAACCCTAAAATCTATCAAACTGTCCAATTTCGCAAAAACCCGAAAATGCCAATATACCGTTTTTCATCAAAACTTGACATTTAAATGAAACTAATGGTCATAAAACTCATTAAATAGCATTACTAGACTATACAAACCATTACTATATTTTTATTACACAAATTTATATAAATTTGAAATTTCTAGTTTACAACATTTAACAATTTTCAACATTTTCCAAGCAAAATACCACAATTCCACCTCAAAACATGATTTTGCATAAATTAATGACTTAAACCACAATTTATGATGATAATGATATAATGAAACCAATATTATATTTTAAATCCATTTTATTTAGAATTTTCCAAAATCTAGTTAACAAAATAATAGCATTTTATTACTATTTTCCAATTATCAATTGAATCTAGTGATCAAACTAAGTTTTTCTTTCAATTAACATGTTAATATGCTCACTAAAACTACAATCTAATGATAGAAATCTTAATTGGAATTTTATATTACCCATAAACATATTTTATAAAAAACTAGTTAGCTAAAAAGTATAATTAAATCAATTTTTAGGTTAACAATTTACAACATATCATCCCTATAAGAATTTCCACTTCTAAATATGTTAAACTAGTGATTATAACCCTCATTAATTAATAAAAATCACAACTTGATTTTTCAAACCCTAACTTGAATTTTAAAAGTAGTAAATAGAATTAATAGATTAAATCTAATTAAACTTTAAAAGAAATATCTAATAGAAATAAAATAAAAGAGAAGGATTTATACCTCCACAACCTCATGTCCAAACTTGAAAATGAGCCTCAAAAATACATGCTTTCCCACTCCAAATTCCATGTAAAGAAGAGTAGAGAATAAAGGGTATGAAAATATATATGATTTTGTGGAATTTTAATTGAATTTTTGATGTATTTTTGATGATTTTTGAATAAAAATGAGTTGGAAAATGGGGGGGGGGGGCTGCCATGGATGAGTTGTGGCCGGCCATGGGGAGGGAGAAAGAGAAAAGAGTGAAGAAAAGTGTGGAAGTTTCAAGAAAGAATCATCATTTAAAGTCTTTTCATGGTTTAATTAATTAATTATTTATTTATTTACTATAGCAACTCAAGAAAGCTCTAGAAATTAGGAAAAATTTGCAAATCATTTTTGCATGATACACACTAAATTCTAATATGCCATGGTTCATTTTTACAAATTAAAACCATTTAAATTTGTAATTTACACTAATTTAGTGTAAAAATAAAGCTTATGTTAATATTTAAAATAATTAATTTAGGAAATTTTTTTAATTAAACTAAAAATTTATAAGTGGCTAAATAAACACTATTTACTAGTAATTACATAATTAAATAGGTATTTTTGAATTTATAATGAAAAACAATCACGGTTTGGTTTTACGAAAAATACGTTTTATTTTACCGAAAATCCTAAAATTCACTTAAACACTTTTATTCATTTAATTATTTATTTAATTATTTTTAAAACGTTACAAAATTGTAGGGTATACATTTTCAGAATCTAGACTTAAGTTAGGAACTATTTTTCAAACTTATACTCTAATAAGAACATCAATACTCTTTCCTCATTTTGACTTAGCCCAAGAAGTGAACCCAAAATTTGCCTATTTCTAAATAAACTACAAGGCATATACTTTCTACTGTTAAACTTTAAGGAATGTTATTTTTAGGGTTTTTAATTCACTAAGTCTAAGATCTAGTTGCTCCCAGCTAGTTAACCTATCTGTCAAACTCTAGTCAAATAAGCCAAAATTGAATACGATAATTTTGATAATTTTTGAAATTTTTCAAATTTTTATGGTTTTTTCAAATAAATATGCAAATGCAAAAAAATATATACAAATGAATGTGAAGGAAAAAGACGTACCGAGCATACCCCCAAACTTGAACATGACAGTGTCCTCACTGTCATGCTAAACTAAGAGGGTCAAAATACCGGCACTTCCCTATTTATTTATTTATAATTTTTTATTGTTAAGAAAAACAAAAAATATATACAAAAAGGCCCTCCCCCAAACTTCATTTAAACTATATTAGACATTACTGCCAAACTTTGCATAGACCAAACGTCAATACCAACCATTTGAAAAATTTATCAGTAAAGAGTATTGGTTGATGTAAGAATAAGTTGTAGCGATCCAAAAAGAATTGGGGAAGATAGAAGTGGTGGTATGGAAGGTGTGGAGGTGAATATACAGGAGGTGGTGCTGAATGAAAACGAGAATGCGAATGATTAGCAATCAGTGGAATATTGGCATTCTCGTAGCTTATTAAAAGAAATGGGGGTGGTTCAACTTCTAAAGGAGGAGGTCGACTCACCACAATACCCCCAAAATGTTTCTGTGGGTCCTTTATTGACCTGGCATCATCCATCAATTGCATATGATATTCAATTATAAGGGAACTGATCTCCTCGATGTCCGCCATAGTCCAACCGAAAACCTGCCGCCTGTCTTGTAAGACCTTTACAATAGCGTTCTCTTGCTCGAAGGCTAGAGATGCTGATATTATAATGGGAAAAGTCTCATTCTCACCTATGTAAGCATATTTAAGGTGAGGCGGTAAGGACATGAGTTTGAGTTTCGGAGGCGAAAGAATCATTGCGGAATCTAACTCGAACTCAAAAGACTCCAACACAGGTTGGAAATTACTGCAAACAACCGATTCGGATGGTTTAACTAACTCATCCAAAAATTCAAAAGACTCATATTCGGGCTGTGAGTCGTCATCATCCGAAAAAGTGAAACATTCATAATCAATGTCGGTTGTGTCAATGGTGGTAGGCTCAAGGAGGGACGCACTAGTGGCGTCAAAACTGTTTTCATCAAATAGAAATCTTTTAAGCTCGCAGTCCTCCTGTGTGATTTCGTGAATAGAGCAAAATTCTCGTGTACTAGTTTTAGGCACGGGGGGCAGACTTCCCATCTTATAAATATTGAACTCACGAGACATCTTCCCAAAGGATAGAGTCATGGAGCCATTGCGACAGTTTATTACAGCATTGGAAGTGGCCAAAAATGGTCGACCGAGGATCACCGGAATTTGGTTCCGTGGGTTAGCAACAGATTGTGTATCCATAACAATAAAATCAACGGGGAATATGAAATCCCCAATTTTGATCAACACATCCTCTAGCTCACCTCTTGGATGGGTGATTGATCGATCAGCCATTTGGAGAGTATAACGAGTGGGTTTTAACTCTCCAACCCCTAATTGTTCGTACACGGAGTAGGGAAGCAGGTTAACACTAGACCCAAGATCTAAAAGTGCTCGATTAATTTTCTTATCCCCAATTGTGATTGAAATCGTAGGACAGCCGGGGTCCTTTCATTTTTGGGGTAAGGTTTGAGTGTGGTTAATAGCATTGCTCACTGCACTAGCCACTAGCACTTTCTTGGGTACTTGAGATGACTTTCTCTTCGAGGTGCATAAGCCCTTTAAGATTTTTGCATATGAAGGGACTTGTTGGATTGCATCCAAGAGAGGTATATTTATGCTAACCTGCTTAAATAACTCCACAATCTTCTCCATTTGTGCAGTTGGTTTATTGGGACTCAACCTGTTTGGAAATGGAGCATTTTGAAGATTTGTTGAGTCAAATGTCTGTGGAGTAGGAACGGTACCCTGTGTAGATGTGTTCGTGTTGTGAGAAATGGGTCCGTTCGAGTTAGAAGAAGTAGAGCCGTGTAAAGGGTGGAGAATAGGCTCTAAAGAAAAAGGTGAAGAAGAAGGTGAAGAAAATGAAGAAGGGGAAGATGACGATGGAGGAGGAGAAGAAGAAGAAGAAGAAGAAGAAGAAGAAGAACCACCAGCGGGGATGTCATCACTAATACCCACATTATTTTGCAACACTCTTCCGGATCTCAACGTGGTCACCGCATTTACATTGTGATTGTGATATGCGTTTTGTGTGTGACCAGGATTTGGCAATGGTTGAGATGGAAGCTTTCCCTTTTCTCTCTCGCTCAACGCAGCAGTTAATTGTGCAATTTGTGCCTCAATTGATTTGATACTTTGATCGTGTGAAACATTGTTATGCATCAAAGATTGAACATAATTTTCAAATCTTGCTGCGGATTCTGTAGATTGCTTGAGAAATGCATCTAGACTTTTTTCTAGCGAGATAACCTTATCATCATTTGGTTGAACCAAATTGTTCGTTTGATTTGTATAAGGTTGTGGTTAGAAAGGTTGCTGGTTTTGAGTTTGTGAAGGTGCTTGCTGTTGTTGTGGAGGAGGAGGTCTTTGAAAATTGTTATTCCCTTGGAATTGTTGATTTTGGTTCCAAGCAAAATTTGGATGACTCCTCCACCCCGGATTGTATGTCGAAGAGTACGGATCGTTTCTTTGTCGTTGCTGAAATGCAGCATTGACTTGATCCTGTCCTTGAGTAGATGCATTATAAGGACACTCTTCGGTTAGATGCGATGGGTCCGCACAACAAGCACAAATAGTTCGTGGAGGCATAACAGGGGCAGGAGAAGGCGATGAGATTTTGGTCTCAATGGCTTCTAGCTTTTTCATAAGTGCGGCCATCTCGGCCTTCATAGCAATCGACATATCTACTTGATGTACGCCTGCCCTAGATTGACCAATAGAAGAAGATTATGTGGTCTTGGTACTCTCCCACTGAATTGTTTGCTCACTTAGATCCTCAAGAAACTGCCACGCTTCGTCGCTAGACTTGGAGAGAAAATGACCCTGACATATGGTTTCTAGCAACTGCTTCGTTGCCGAGTTCAATCCCTCGTATAATGTTTGGCAAAGTTGCCAACTTTCGATCCCATGATGAGGGCATTGAACGAGTAGGTCTTTAAATCTCTCGAAGCACTTCCAAAATGGTTCGGAAGGAAGCTGTGAAAATTGTATAATCTCGTTACGGATTCTAGCAGTTTTGTGATGAGGATAGAACTTTTTCAGAAAAGCTCTTACAAACTCGCCCCAATTTCTAATGGAATTTGATGCGGTGCTGTATAGCTACTTCTCGGCTAGGTCACATAAGGTAAAAGGAATGACCCTTATCCTTATAGCGTCATCACTTAATTGGGTCGTTTTCATCATAGTGCACACATTTCGGAATTTAATAATAAAAATATATGCATCTTCAGATTCCAAACCATGAAATTTTGGCAGCATATTGATGAAATGTGGTTTTATTTCAAAATTGTCCCCATTTGCCGATGGGGTGAAAGACATGTAGGTAAAGAAGTGCGAACGGGATAAAAGAGATCCTGGAGCGCAACTTGTGCGGGCGCTACAACAGGCGGAAGATTCGGGTTATTCACACCTAACGGAGGTGGAATCATTCCCGTCGGTAAGGTATTGTTGGGGTTGAATCCCGTCATACCTTCGAAAGAAGAATTTGAAGGTGGAGGTAAGGAAATGGAGGGAATTTCGACTTCGGTGTCGAAAGGTTCGTCGGTCGGTACTAACGAAACACGGACTAATCGGGCGTTAGTATCCCTAGTCCAAAGTGACATACACTAAAAGGGATAGTGTAGTCAGAAAAAATAAAAAACAGAATGTGGGAGTAAGATAACGTCAATGAGAAGAAGTGGTGTAAGCGAGGTGCAAGATTTCTTTAGCGACAAGTTGCAAGTTTTGAAAAGATTTTTCTTTTTTTTTTTTATGTGAGAATGTTTGCAAAGAGATTTTTGAAAAGGGACTTGTGACACAAATGTATCAACCACACATGCACAATCAGGCCTAGATCTAGGGTCACCTAGGTCTGCTAGACAGCTTCTAACTAGGGCTAGAAATAGGACCTCAAACCGCCTCTTCACCGACAATTGCGGCCAGGTAAGTGCCAGGTAAGTGGGAAGGAACTACAGTAGTGGGCCTAATTAATAACTACTAGCCTAGATACACTTGCCTAGACACCGCAAAATCAGGTTAGGATAAACGGTCGATACCTATACTAGTCCTTTTCCTATTGAGCTCGATGTCCTTAGGGCTGAGTCTAGTATTTTTTAATTAATTGTGGTCAATGCAAATGCTTTAAGTGTTTTCTGGGGTCCTGGGAAGGGTGATGAAATCCCCACCCAATCTGAGTTTGGTCAATTAGCCCCTTAAATTCCGATTAAATTATACAAAACAATAAATTCATTCGCAATCAAATTTTTAGCGCGGCGCAAAGAAACCTGCAGAAAATCTGTTATTTAGAAGGGGGAGAGAAGATTTTTAGCGCAAAGAAATCCTGCAGAAAATTTTCACAAAAGATATATGGAGGTTGACAGAGGGGAGAAGGAGAAACAAACCCACAAAATTTCAGGTGCTAACGTGGCTAAAGCGCGGCGGAAACGCGGTCTAGGGGGCACTTTCACCGCGGAAGCACGGTCGTCTAGGGTGATCAGGCTCTGAAAAAATTTGTGCTGCACCCTTGTACCACTCCTCCTCTGTTCTGAAGTGATTTTTCCTGATTTGGCTTCTGTAAATTTTCAGATCTGCGATTCTTCGCTGTTCCTACAAGATTCAAAAGATACATCCTTCAAACAGATCAAAATTGATAATTTTTTTTATTTATTTTTTTATTATTTTTAGATTTTTATAATTTTTTAAAATTTATATCAACCCGAAATTACACAGAAAGAAATTTTACGCCATCCCCGGCAACGGCGCCATTTGATTAGTATGTCAAAGAATATATGTTAACCGTAATCAGAAACGGCGTCGCTTTGCAGCTAGCCGGTGAGTACGGGTCGATCCACAGAGATGTGTAATTTTCTTAATGTGTTTTTACGAGTTGATTCCAAATGTTGTTCGGATTGATTTATTAAATCTAAAAAAAACTAGATCTATCAATAAACTAAATTAATCTAAATTAAAGTGTTGCTAGGGTTAGGCTTAGGGGAACTTGGGAGATTAAAGGTTTCCTCACCGCTTTCAATGCCTTATTTTAGAAATATTAGATGTTATGGTAATTATCAATAAAGTGGGTTAGAATCTTTTGGGAAGATATTTCTTCCTCTAGATTCTTGTCCTTCCTTTATCGATCCTTACCCTAACCTCCATGGAAAACGCGCGCAATCGGGCCTTTACACTACGGTGTCATCGTTACCTTTAGGGGTAGGATGCCGTAGGACGCGGCGCGCGCGCGTATGCATGGAGTTCTAATTCTTAGTTGTGAAGGGACATGAAAGGGGTGAGAGATCTCATCTCTCAAATCTTTCCCTAAGCCTAACCCTAACAAGCGAGGAGATTACTCGCTCATTAGGGGATTAAAAGACATTCTAATTAAAAGAGAATTAAAACAAATAATTAAAAGTAACTTACTAATTTTTATTGATGGCTCTCTCCAAGCAAGAATACAGAACAGATCTGAATTTGTGAAATGAAAAGAGGCATAGGGTTTTACAATTTTTGATTACAATTTATAAGTAAACAGGAGAATTTAGGGTTACGGGATTCGCACATGTGCAATTACAGATTTGCCCACGAAAAATCCAAACCCCCGCACCGACGCACCGACACAAGAAAGATACACCGACACGGGCACTGAATGGCCGCGGAACCGCGACATTAGTGGGCTTGGGCTGCGGTTCCGCGGCCCTTTGGTGAGATCATCTCACCCTGGGCTGCTTCTTTATACTTTGGGCTTTTTATTTCCATAATTCTTTTCTCTGTTTGGCTTCTTATTCTTCTCCAGATCTTTCAGTGAAAAGTTGTAGCGATCTTTTAACCGTTTGCCTTGACATTTTGGACCTTGCACTGTTCTTCATCTAGGCTTGACTAGGATCCGTCTACTTGTTGGTCAAAAGTCCCTTTTCTGTATCAACTTTCGTCTTTTTCACTGTATTCGCTCCAAGAACCTGTATCCTGTAACATGCAGCAGACATGCGTCAAAAGCACTTGTTTATTTATAAAACGAATAAGAATTGGGGAATATAAACTGCAATATTATGATATGAACAAATACCCCCAAACTTATCTTTTGCTCGTCCTCGAGCAAACTTATTTTTATTCACTAAAATCCTAACCGCACTTTCGTTGGGAAACGCGATTGCACTGAGCATGTGCAACAAGCCATTAAACCTCTAGGTGTCCATAGTAGGAGGAGTGTTGTCTCCTCAGGGTTTTCATCGGATTACACCCACAAAATCATATCAACTCGGCCCATTGACTTTTGTTCTCCAATTAGGTTTTCTAACAAGGAATTCTATTATCTTTTACTAGTAAATTATCCACCCACATTCTTCACACTTCCTCATCATCTAACTTAAGATTATATATGTTCTATAAAATTACTTAGCTTTCGGCATCTCTTAAGTTTTCCTTCTAGGGTTCCATCTCCACTTAGGAATTTCTATCAACTCTATTAAAGATACAAGTTCTATCTTTCATTCCTTTCTCTTATCTAAACTCTAATTACATATCCCCACGTGTGTGTATTGATCACCCCTACACTTGGAAATTCAAATCAAGCAATCGTACTCTCGTCCATTGTCTAAAGCACTTATTAATTAGTGAATTTTTAAATGAAATTTGCTTACACATCCTTCATGCGACCGTTAATACTTCTTGAGGTACCAACAACCGATTACAAGATGCGTTACCACTTTAAAGCGTACTTCCTAGTTTTGCAACACCCAAGGCTTTAGCAGTGACTCCCAAACCAGTTGGTCTAAGGCACTAGGTGATAAGGCACCCTCGCTAAATATTTTTCTATTTTTACAGCCTCAAGTAATCACAAAAACCAGTGTCCATTTTTTTATTCTTTATTCACATTTTCTTTTTTTTTTTTCCTTTTATTTTCTTCGTACTAAGGACTTTAGACAAGAGTATTTCAAGGTCTCTTCTACTATTCCAAGTTTCAAGGTGCGTGATTGTGCAAATTGTAGGGTATACATTTTCAGAATCCAGACTTAAGTTAGGAACTATTTTTCAAACTTATACTCTAATAAGAACATCAATACCCTTTCCTCATTTTGACTTAGCCCAAGAAGTGAACCCAAAATTTGCCTATTTCTAAATAAACTACAAGGCATATACTTTCTACTGTTAAACTTTAAGGAATGTTATTTTTAGGGTTTTTAATTCACTAAGTCTAAGATCTAGTTGCTCCCAGCTAGTTAACCTATCTGTCAAACTCTAGTCAAATAAGCCAAAATTGAATACGATAATTTTGATAATTTTTGAAAATTTTCAAATTTTTATGGTTTTTTCAAATAAATATGCAAATGCAAAAAAATATATACAAATGAATGCGAAGGAAAAAGACGTACCGAGCATACCCCCAAACTTGAACTTGACAGTGTCCTCACTGTCATGCTAAACCAAGAGGGTCAAAATACCGGCACTTCCCTATTTATTTATTTATAATTTTTTATTGTTAAGAAAAACAAAAAATATATACAAAAAGGCCCTCCCCCAAACTTCATTTAAACTATGTTAGACATTAGTGCCAAACTTTGCAAAGACCAAACGTCAACACCAACCATTTGAAAAATTTATCAGTAAAGAGTATTGGTTGATGGAAGAATAAGTTGTAGCGATCCAAAAAGAATTGGGGAAGATAGAAGTGGTGGTATGGAAGGTGTGGAGGTGAATATACAGGAGGTGGTGCTGAATGAAAACGAGAATGCGAATGATTAGCAATCAGTGGAATATTGGCATTCTCATAGCTTATTAAAAGAAATGGGGGTGGTTCAACTTCTAAAGGAGGAGGTCGACTCACCACAATACCCCCAAAATGTTTCTGTGGGTCCTTTATTGACCTGGCATCATCCATCAATTGCATATGATATTCAATTATAAGGGAACTGATCTCCTCGATGTCCGCCATAGTCCAACCGAAAACCTGCCGCCTATCTTGTAAGACCTTTAAAATAGCATTCTCTTGCTCGAAGGCTAGAGATGCTGATATTATAATGGGAAAAGTCTCATTCTCACCTATGTAAGCATATTTAAGGTGAGGCGGTAAGGACATGAGTTTGAGTTTCGGAGGCGAAAGAATCATTGCGGAATCTAACTCAAACTCAAAAGACTCCAATACAGGTTCGAAATTACTGCAAACAACCGATTCAGATGGTTTAACTAACTCATCCAAAAATTCAAAAGACTCATATTCGGGCCGTGAGTCGTCATCATCCGAAAAAGTGAAACATTCATAATCAATGTCGGTTATGTCAACGGTGGTAGGCTCAAGGAGGGACGCACTAGTGGCGTCAAAACTGTTTTCATCAAATAGAAATCTTTCAAGCTCGCAGTCCTCCTGTGTGATTTCGTGAATAGAGCAAACTTCTCGTGTACTAGTTTTAGGCACGGGGGGCAGACTTCCCATCTTATAAATATTGAACTCACTAGACATCTTCCCAAAGGATAGAGTCATGGAGCCATTGCGACAGTTTATTACAGCATTGGAAGTGGCCAAAAATGGTCGACCGAGGATCACCGGAATTTGGTTCCGTGGGTTAGCAACAGATTGTGTATCCATAACAATAAAATCAACGGGGAATATGAACTCCCCAATTTTGATCAACACATCCTCTAGCTCACCCCTTGGATGGGTGATTGATCGATCAGCCATTTGGAGAGTACAACGAGTGGGTTTTAACTCTCCAACCCCTAATTGTTCGTACACGGAGTAGGGAAGCAGGTTAACACTAGACCCAAGATCTAAAAGTGCTCGATTAATTTTCTTATCCCCAATTGTGATTGAAATCATAGGACAGCCGGGGTCCTTTCATTTTTGGGGTAAGGTTTGAGGGTGGTTAATAGCATTGCTCACTGCACTAGCCACTAGCACTTTCTTGGGTACTTGAGATGACTTTCTCTTCGAGGTGCATAAGCCCTTTAAGATTTTCGCATATGAAGGGACTTGTTGGATTGCATCCAAGAGAGGTATATTTATGCTAACCTGCTTAAATAACTCCACAATCTTCTCCATTTGTGCAGTTGGTTTATTGGGACTCAACCTGTTTGGAAATGGAGCATTTTGAAGATTTGTTGAGTCAAATGTCTGTGGAGTAGGAACGGTACCCCGTGCAGATGTGTTCGTGTTGTGAGAAATGGGTCCGTTCGAGTTAGAAGAAGTAGAGCCGTGTGAAGGGTGGAGAATAGGCTCTAAAGAAAAAGGTGAAGAAGAAGGTGAAGAAAATGAAGAAGGGGAAGATGACGATGGAGGAGAAGAAGAAGAAGAAGAAGAAGAAGAAGAAGAAGAAGAAGAAGAAGAAGAAGAACCACCGGCGGGGATGTCATCACTAATACCCACATTATTTTGCAACACTCTTCCGGATCTCAACATGGTCACCGCATTTACATTGTGATTGTGATATGCGTTTTGTGTGTGACCAGGATTTGGCAATGGTTGAGATGGAAGCTTTCCCTTTTCTCTCTCGCTCAACGCAGCAGTTAATTGTGCAATTTGTGCCTCAATAGATTTAATACTTTGATCGTGTGAAACATTGTTATGCATCAAAGATTGAACATAATTTTCAAATCTTGCTGCGGATTCTGTAGATTGCTTGAGAAATGCATCTAGACTTTTTTCTAGCGAGATAACCTTATCATCATTTGGTTGAACCAAATTGTTCGTTTGATTTGTATAAGGTTGTTGTTGGAAAGGTTGCTGGTTTTGAGTTTGTGAAGGTGCTTGCTGTTGTTGTGGAGGAGGAGGTCTTTGAAAATTGTTATTCCCTTGGAATTGTTGATTTTGGTTCCAAGCGAAATTTGGATGACTCCTCCACCCCGGATTGTATGTCGAAGAGTACGGATCGTTTCTTTGTCGTTGCTGAAATGCAGCATTGACTTGATCCTGTCCTTGAGTAGATGCATTATAAGGACACTCTTCGGTTAGATGCGATGGGTCCGCACAACAAGCACAAACAGTTCGTGGAGGCATAACAGGGGCAGGAGAAGGCGATGAGATTTTGGTCTCAATGGCTTCTAACTTTTTCATAAGTGCGGCCATCTCGGCCTTCATAGCAATCGACATATCTACTTGATGTACGCCTGCCCTAGATTGACCAATAGAAGAAGATTATGTGGTCTTGGTACTCTCCCACTGAATTGTTTGCTCACTTAGATCCTCAAGAAACTGCCACGCTTCGTCGCTAGACTTGGAGAGAAAATGACCCTGACATATGGTTTCTAGCAACTGCTTCGTTGCCGAGTTCAATCCCTCGTATAATGTTTGGCAAAGTTGCCAACTTTCGATCCCATGATGAGGGCATTGAACGAGTAGGTCTTTAAATCTCTCGAAGCACTTCCAAAATGGTTCGGAAGGAAGCTGTGAAAATTGTATAATCTCGTTACGGATTCTAGCAGTTTTGTGATGAGGATAGAACTTTTTCAGAAAAGCTCTTACAAACTTGCCCCAATTTCTAATGGAATTTGATGCGGTGCTGTATAACCACTTCTCGGCTAGGTCATATAAGGTAAAAGGAATGACCCTTATCCTTATAGCGTCATCACTTAATTGGGTCGTTTTCATCATAGCGCACACATTTTGGAATTTAATAATAAAAATATATGCATCTTCAGATTCCAAACCATGAAATTTTGGCAGCATATTGATGAAATGTGGTTTTATTTCAAAATTGTCCTCATTTGCCGGTGGGGGTGAAAGACATGTAGGTAAAGAAGTGCGGACGGGATAAAAGAGATCCTGGAGCGCAACTCGTGCGGGCGCAACAACAGGCGGAAGATTCGGGTTATTCACACCTAACGGAGGTGGAATCATTCCCGTCGGTAAGGTATTGTTGGTGTTGAATCCCGTCATACCTTCGAAAGAAGAATTTGAAGGTGGAGGTAAGGAAATGGAGGGAATTTCGACTTCGGTGTCGAAAGGTTCGTCGGTCGGTACCAACGAAACACGGACTAATCGGGCGTTAGTATCCCTAGTCCAAAGTGACATACACTAAAAGGGATAGTGTAGTCAGAAAAAATAAAAAACAGATTGTGGGAGTAAGATAACGTCAATGAGAAGAAGTGGTGTAAGCGAGGTGCAAGATTTCTTTAGCGACAAGTTGCAAGTTTTGAAAAGATTTTTCTTTTTTTTTATGTGAGAATGTTTGCAAAGAGATTTTTGAAAAGGGACTTGTGACACAAATGTATCAACCACACATGCACAATCAGGCCTTGATCTAAGGTCACCTAGGTCTGCTAGACAGCTCCTAACTAGGGCTAGAAATAGGACCTCAAACCGCCTCTTCACCGACAATTGCGGCCAGGTAAGTGCCAGGTAAGTGGGAAGGAACTACAGTAGTGGGCCTAATTAATAACTACTAGCCTAGACACACTTACCTAGACACCGCAAAATCAGGTTAGGATAAACGGTCGATGCCTATGTAAGTGCACGGCGGCGCCCCGGTCGTCAATCCGACGGCCAAATACGGAAGCGGTGATAAACTTTAATTTTGCAAACTAGCAAACCGGCACCACCGCGCACTAAATCCCGGATCGGGCCATTAACTAGTCCTAGCTAACTACAAGAAAAGAGTAGAGAAGTATATCAAGCGATCCGAGTCCTCTGGTCTTCATCTCCACTCCGATCTTCTCGCGGGATCTCCGTCCGTCTTCTCCTCGTCGGAAAGGGCACCACAAAGCCGGGTACTTTTACGGGCTCCCACCTCAATGCCGAGGCAACTCGGGCGCGAAGTTGGCTAGCCGACGCGCCCAAGATTTTCTGTAGAATATAGTGTAGAGTGCATGTCTCACTTTGGGGTTATGTTGCCATAAAGATGATGGAGGAATTGGTGCAAAAAGAAATATCCATGGAGGCTTGCTGGGAATGGAAAAATCAAGCATGCTCTGTAATGAGCTGGGCCAATGACAATGTTTTTGGCTCTACCAAAAACAACAGCCCCTGCACACCCCTCAAAAGCTCAATGAAACCTTCTTTATTTAAATCCAACATCTCACCAATTCCAGCACACTCATGATGGGGGGGGGGGGCCACGAAATAAACCATGAAGGAATTAACCCACCCAAAAAATAAATCGCACTCCATTCTTCAACAGTGGCCGGCCCCAGCAAATCATGGGTGTGGGAAAAAATGGAATAAATAAAGAGGAGAATAAAGGAATCAAAAGGTCACCCTCATCTCAAGCCAAATCAATCTTAATCCTTTCAAATCTCATTAATGCACCACCATCATGAATGAAAAAGCAAAAGATGCTTAATCAATCATAATGCCACAAGTGCAAGAAAACCCCTCCACAAAAGTTATTTACAAACTTGCAAATAACCCCCTCCATCAAAAAGTCCGGCCGGGAAAGAACAAAGGAAAACCGGCCGGAACGGAATGCAAACTGGCAACCTCAGAAAAACTGATCCCGTAATAAATTACAGGAAAACCCCGCTACCGCATATACATGCCGCATTTGTATTCCCACTGAACACAAATGCAAAAAGACAAAATCTACACAGTCTAATACTAGGATCCGGCTTAAGCCAAAGCCGGCTAGTAAAAACCGTCCGATCACGATCCGTGCAATACCGCACGTATCTGATCGAACCCTGCCATATCTCCATACGGCCTCTACAGCGTTTCGCCCGAAAGCTTGAGTAACTGTGTGTGTGGTGGACTCTAAAGACTCGTCAATACTATGGCTGTGGATTTAACCACTAGCACGTCAGAGGTATTAGCCGTACATGACGGGCCACCAGCTATTGACAAAAAGGGACGTCGATGAGCGAACTCATCCTGACACCCTACTGAGCCTGTCAGTGACAATATCCGTACAGTCCGGTCCGTTCGTCTATGAGTATCGCCTAGGGGGTTGGTAAAAATCAGACCCCCAAAAGCGGTACAAGTCGTGTCGGAGTGTAGCTCAGAATACCCTGAGATACTACTGGAATACCTACCAGTAAATCTCCTGCCTCGGCCGAGGGCTTTGTGTAATGGCTCTCCTAGACACAGCGCGACCTCACCCCCAATGTCGGGAGAGACGAACCCTTGCAGATCCGCTCACTGCCTCCATGTGGCTCGGGACTGTACCCAACTAAAACCTGTTTGCACGACTCCTTTGAGCCGTGGTAGGATAGTAATCAAAGTACAGTGGGAACTCACACGAGACAAATGACGATCCTAGGTCGATGAACTAACCTGTACACATGTCACCAGGGAACTGCTATCTGACGTCTGGTATAATCCCAACTAGCAGGTTCCCGGCGAGTCCTGTCCGGTGTACTCATAACCCAATGAGCACCTGTATACATCTTAGGTGAACCAACTGACACCAGTGGCTTGTGAGACCGGCCACCGCCCCTCGTCGGGGTCTCGACTGTATACACTAGTCTACTCTGGAGAATCGATGCCCTGTCTCGAAACTCCCACGACTAGGGACCTTTTAAGGATGTGCTTATAGACTCCAGCTCTCACTTATATGATCGCCCTCATACTGCTGGTAGTCAAGCAAGAATCCTAGGGGCTCTATCAATGTGTAATAGTGACATGTCAGGTCACCTAAAGCAGTACACGATGATAAAGATGAACCAGATAGCATACTATCATCTCGAGTAAGACTGTCCTACCGGGATAGGTCCTCCCTCAATCATTGCAATCACGTGCCTGTGATCCAATAATTGACTCTGAGGGCACCATCTCCAACAATCTCCCACTTGCACTCAAGGCTAATTATTGCGATGTCGTATACTCACAGCCCGTGTGATACCGAACACCCAACTCCTCTACTAGTCAGTCTCACAAAGCCCGTTTGCGAAACTATTGCGTTCGAGGAATAGCCTCAGTGAGTGGATCCGCTTTGATGTTTCTTTCTATGTCTCTCTATATCCCATGTTCGCGGAGAAAACCATCTCCCGAAATGAGCAATACCTGTCTTAGAATGTCTGGATATCTGATGGGACCTAGCTCATAAATGAACTCTAAATCCAAACTTCTTAGACTGTATCGTCAACTGAACTTAATCAGTATCTTGCGCCATGCCTCCCTCAGTATTGCCTTGGATCACCTGTCCAAAATACTATCCCTCGTCAGAAGGAAAACTATAACTCTGACAGCCTCTCTGCCGTCCAGGTCACCTTGGAAGCCTGGAATGATAACCGTCTCCTAAAGGAGGCTGCCGTTATCAAATCCCTAGAACATGCACTTATGTTCTATAACTGCTCCCGATTGTTTCTCCAGGATTGGATCAATATCAAGCTTATTGCATCTACTGCAAGAACAACATCTGGTGTGGTACTTGACATCTCATGATTGACTCAATTGCCTAAGCAAGTGATCTGCCAATCATGCACATCCCTCTCTACTTTAGTCTATAAGACACCTTTAGAGAGGGCGACTCCATCACCTGCAGGTATACTACCGTGCCAGGAGTCGTCCATTCTAAATACTCTTAGAATGCTGTCTAAGTACCCAGATTGGGAAACCACCCAAATCTAGATCTTTAGATCTAGTAACCAGTATGTCTGATATAATGTCCAAGTCCTATGTGAAGAAACCACTGTGTGACGACCAAAGTATAACCGATCGTAGTATAGGAGTTTCCTTTCCTACTCTGTGTATGTCATCCAAATACCATGACATCACACCCTACTACCTTCTCAACAGATCCATCCCCTATTCTGATGACGTCAAACCTATGACTGTCGCATCAGAAAAAGACGATCTATCTCCGCTATAACTGCTTTAGTCCATAAATAGACATAAGCTATCTGTCCACCAATGCTTCCGCTGCTCCCACTGACTATGACAACCCTCTGGCAGAGTCATATACACGTGCGCTTCTAAAGCTAGTTTAGAACGACGCTATACTCATCCTCCTGCCGGGTCTCATAGTCTGGAACAACAGCAATGGCAAGTCTGGGTAAGCAAGAACCTCCCTGCCACCGTCCTTGAGGCTACCGGAGTACCTCTCGGGTGCCTGAGGTTACCCAACGTATTTGCGGAGTGGCCAATGGAATGTCAATCCAGATTGAATCTTTAGGTTCTTATCAAATCTTCAGTAATCGTTTGCGGTTCTGGAATCACTTCCAGTTCTACCATACTCCCACTACTGTTTTCTGAAAAATCCATTTTTATTAAAACTGTGGCGAGTCAAGAACAATATCACTATCGATCTTTCTTATGGTAGAAAGTCAACCCTCGTCATAGCCAGGGTCAACCCACAAACAGCCATTACAGAAACGTGCCTTTGAGTTATCCAGAGTCTGGTTTTAAGCATAAGCCGGACAACTCCCCGTACCTCAACATCGTTAAGATACGAACTGTTTTATATCTGAAACAGAGGCACTGATTTAATTGAACCAGATTCAAATCATGCAGCTGTCTCCAGTGCATGTTAACTAATGTAGAGAGGCCGACCGGCGTTACTCAACTTAGGAATGCTTCCAATTATGAGTAACCCGAAAGAGAAGCTAGTTCTCTTAATCATCACTATCAACTGAATACCATACACAAGTATCTACATCTTCGATCACCTTGAAGAATCCCGATACTTGCAATAACTGGTTCTCTACTTTATTCATATACCCATAACTCCTCAAAACTTAGACCCTGTGTTTCTACGAAACACCTGTCTAAAAACTAGAGAAGTCATAAGTAAACCGAATATAGTACGAGAACCAACCCCTCTGTCCTAATGGACACTGGACAACATACAATACTTTGTATAAGTCCCTTGAGTCGAATAACTCATTCACTGTGTGTCGTAGGTTGAAAACTGTATTATGAAGAATTACACCGCTGTTTAATGCTCCTTACCTAATCATCCACTGATATAGGTAAATGTCATAGACATAATTTCATAAAGGTATATCTCACTCTATGAAAATAGACGTACAGATATATCAATTTGAAATTGGTGCATAACAGCGGATATTCAAAACCAAATATATGCCGTCCGGCAAATAACCCAGGTGACTTCCTCAAATATCACCGATTACAACGAATCCCGATATAATGAGGACAATCACCTAATTCCAAATAGCTTACTCCCACTCATCATCTGTAAAACCATACAGATGTGAGAATCATACCTGGTAAATACATACCCTGGAGCAAGTGTTAACTGGGAAATCAGTTTTCATTTAACAGTACACAGTGTATCTGAAACATTGAAATGTTTCGTGGGGTATCCTGGTATTCCTAGTAATGCCTCTTCCATTATCCAGATTCACAACTGTAACCGTATAGTTCATTGCCATCTCTCCACATCCCTTCATATGTCTTTAGTCATTACCTTCTGCACACCCCTTTAGGCCAAGTGGTTTTCTTCCTTCCCTACCGTTCGGCACCAGCCTATGGTTTGGAAGAAGACTATCCAATCAGCATAATGGGTGTACTGTCCTAATCCTAGGAGCACTCGCAATGCGAGAGAAGGTGAAGATAAAAGACAACCGAATAAAGCTTATTCCTATTTCTCCTGAACCCGAATCCATCCCCGAACTGGAACAAGTTCCTTTCGAGTTCGTATATAACCATACGATGGAATATCCAAATATCTGTGGATCTTCGTAGTGATACGGGGTGTCCTGGAGAAATACAAAGGTGAAGTGGGAGTGGTAATGAAATACTTGGTTTGGTCGTGAATATCAGTCGCAATTTACTTTGCCCTCCTTCTAATCCCTTACTTTGTCTTTACTAAATACCTTCTGTACACCATCGTTAGGCAAATTGGCTTTCTTCATTCCCTACCGGTCGGCACCTGCCTATGGTTTGGAAGAAGACCGTCCAATTTGCATAATAGGTGTACTATCTCCTAAACCAAGGAGTACTCGCAACCTGAGAGAAGGTAGAAGGAAAAGACAACTGAATAGTCCTATTCGTTTTCTCCAGAACCAGAAACCATCCTCGAATAAATCCTTCGAGTTCGTATATAACCATACGATGGTTTTGTCCAATGGAAGTGGACCTTCGTAGTAATACGGGATGTCCTGGAGAAAAGGGTAAAAGTAGGAGTGGCAATGAGGTTTGCAACTCTGACAATCCAAAAACCAGTCTTATAAGAAGGTTCGGTCAACTTGGTCTCTGAGTCATAGTCCAGGTCGGGTCAATGGTCGCTACCAAAGAGAGAGAGAAAAGAAACACTCAGCGTGCACTCTAACCTAGATCAGAATGGTTACCAATTTATCTAATCTGGAAACCTCCCACTGTACCGTCAAATTCTCCTCCAAACCTAAAAGAATAATTAGTCGGGAATACCCGAGGAGTAAACCAACTCATCAGTGGGAATCGGGATCCAACTATCATCGCATGATAACGTGACGGAATCCGCTCACGGTATCACACTCCAGAAGGTATGCGCATATCTGGCAAGTTTCAGTTCTTTTGAAACTCCCGATGTGATTTTTACCCCATGCTCTTATGATCTTGACTTTGGCCAACAAATCATAAGTCACATGTCAAGTTCTACCCGTCATTCTCCAGGTTAATTTGAGCCCACCCGCACAAGCCCTTGACTTTGGCCAACAAAGCTGTACGACTGCCCCAAACCAACGCATCTATCTATGCTGCATATGAATAACCAACAGCTACCAAACACTGTGCCTTGACTTTGGCCAACAAACACAGCTTGAATACTATTGACTACCCATATGAAACGACGGAGGGCTACGAATGGTTTCTGGCGAAAACCTTTAACGTAATGAACTTGATATCGTTGAAGGAACTGATAGCTTTTTAGAAAATATAGTAACGAAAACCTTCGCTAAAGAGGTCACTCCCGGTGAAGGGATCTCGGCTCTTTCCCCGTAGAATGGGGTGCAGGATATTCCAAATAAATACCACGATGCAAAGCAAAAGTAATCGGCTATAGTGAAGTTAATGCCCTGACGCAAACTTCTGTCCAAGGGGTCACTCCCGGTGAAGGGATCTCGGCCCTTGCCTCGTCGACTGAGGTGCTGGATATTCATAACCGAATATCACTGTGCAAAACAAAAGAGAACGCCCTTGCAATAACAGCTTTTTAGAAAAGTGTTCCAACAACATCAGATTAGGTTTGTTTAACTTGCATTGATCCGAATCAATGCAGTCCCATCAATTGATTACACCACAAAGAACGAAAATATACTGACGTATGTATATGCCATCCGCATTCGCCACTGGGTCCCGTCATCACCCGTTAGGTTAGCTAACTAACGGCAGAGCGGGGACTGGACTAGCGCGGATGAAAAATATATACAACATCTACTAATATATATACCAATATATTATATTTCGCTCAAGGCGTGAAACGATGCAACATCACAGAAATGTACAGCATCACAGAATAATACAGATATCTGGGAACCCCGGGTTTCACAGAGCCGCTACTGAAACCCGACGTTCCCCTGGTCGTGTGGATAGCCTGTGCAATGAGAATCCTAGACCCCTACGGGCGCGGCAAGTTACCCGCCAAAAACCTAAAGCGAGACAGCCCCCTTCAGCACCGTGAATGGACCACCCAGCACTTCAAGGAATCCGGCAACTTGGGCACCCCTCCTGGGTCAACCTGTACCCCCTACGAGTGCGGCGAACAGCCCGCCAATTCTAGAGTGAAGCCCCCTCCGTCTCAATGCCATGAGATGCGGGCCCGTTGCCCTCTAGAACCCGGCTGTCCGTGCACCCCTCCGCGGGGCAATCCTAGTACAGAAAGTAAAATATACATACACCGGGTACATCGACCGCAACCTGGTCGTGCCCCAAAATAATAATACAAACTGGCAGTGACGGCAGTCCACATGTCGGGCGCTCGCCCCGCAATATCAAATGTACATAATACAACAACACAGTACTAGCATTGCATCCAGGCTATCCCCCACGACCGATCCGCAACAACACAGCAAATACATAGAACATCAACGTGAAGGTCACGTTCGCAAATCCGTCTAACCGGGCTATAGCAGCTAGACAGGATTTACCGATCGAGTGACATTCACGGTCGCAGATATAATGTAAATACTGTGAAAAATGTGTTTAAAATATCCGACCGATCAAATTTTAACAAGTGGGCCCCAAAACAATACTGTAGCAGTTAAGGAAATTCTGGGCCCAATATTAACATTCCAAAACCCCTAAAATAATCCTAGAAGCCCACTGTAAAAACCTGACCCACCGAATCTACCATACCGCGGCGGAACCGCGGCCAAATGTAGGGTTATGCCGCGGTTCCGCGCTCCCATGAAGTGATCAGTGTGTCGGATTTTTGCAGATATCTTATGACTCCATGTACATCAATTTTCAATCACCTGAAAAATTTTGGAGACTGGAAAAAATCAACAGAAAACTGATGTGAACAAAATACGGGTTTTGGACATTTCGATCGATCGGAACAGCAAAACACATAAAACAAAAGCTAGACTAGTGTTAATGGCAAGGCTCTGATACCACTGTAAGTGCACGGCGGCGCCCCGGTCGTCAATCCGACGGCCAAATACGGAAGCGGTGATAAACTTTAATTTTGCAAACTAGCAAACCGGCACCACCGCGCACTAAAACCCGGATCGGGCCATTAACTAGTCCTAGCTAACTACAAGAAAAGAGTAGAGAAGTATACCAAGCGATCCGAGTCCTCTGGTCTTCATCTCCACTCCGATCTCCTCGCGGGATCTCCGTCCGTCTTCTCCTCGTCGGAAAGGGCACCACAAAGCCGGGTACTTTTACGGGCTCCCACCTCAATGCCGAGGCAACTCGGGCGCGAAGTTGGCTAGCCGACGCGCCCAAGATTTGTTGTAGAATATAGTGTAGAGTGCATGTCTCACTTTGGGGTTATGTTGCCATAAAGATGATGGAGGAATTGGTGCAAAAAGAAATATCCATGGAGGCTTGCTGGGAATGGAAAAATCAAGCATGCTCTGTAATGAGCTCGGCCAATGACAATGTTTTTGGCTCTACCAAAAACAACAGCCCCTGCACACCCCTCAAAAGCTCAATGAAACCTTCTTTATTTAAATCCAACATCTCACCAATTCCAGCACACTTATGATGGGGGGGCCCACGAAATAAACCATGAAGGAATTAACCCACCCAAAAAATAAATCTCACTCCATTCTTCAACAGTGGCCGGCCCCAGCAAATCATGGGTGTGGGAAAAAATGGAATAAATAAAGAGGAGAATAAAGGAATCAAAAGGTCACCCTCATCTCAAGCCAAATCAATCTTAATCCTTTCAAATCTCATTAATGCACCACCATCATGAATGAAAAAGCAAAAGATGCTTAATCAATCATAATGCCACAAGTGCAAGAAAACCCCTCCACAAAAGTTATTTGCAAACTTGCAAATAACCCCCTCCATCAAAAAGTCCGGCCGGGAAAGAACAAAGGAAAACCGGCCGGAACGGAATGCAAACTGGCAACCTCAGAAAAATTGATCCCGTAATAAATTACAGGAAAACCCCGCTACCGCATATACATGCCCGCATTTGTATTCCCACTGAACACAAATGCAAAAAGATAAAATCTACACAGTCTAATACTAGGATCCGGCTTAAGCCAAAGCCGGCTAGTAAAAACCGTCCGATCACGATCCGTGCAATACCGCACGTATCTGATCGAACCCTGCCATATCTCCATACGGCCTCTACAGCGTTTCGCCCGAAAGCTTGAGTAACTGTGTGTGTGGTGGACTCTAAAGACTCGTCAATACTATGGCTGTGGATTTAACCACTAGCACGTCAGAGGTATTAGCCATACATGACGGGCCACCAGCTATTGACAAAAAGGGACGTCGATGAGCGAACTCATCCTGACACCCTACTGAGCCTGTCAGTGACAATATCCGTACAGTCCGGTCTGTTCGTCTATGAGTATCGCATGGCGGGCCTAGGGGGTTGGTAAAAGTCAGACCCCCAAAAGCGGTACAAGTCGTGTCGGAGTGTAGCTCAGAACACCCTGAGATACTACTGGAATACCTACCAGTAAATCTCCTGCCTCGGCCGAGGGCTTTGTGTAATGGCTCTCCTAGACACAGCGCGACCTCACCCCCAATGTCGGGAGAGACGAACCCCTGCAGATCCGCTCACTGCCTCCATGTGGCTCGGGACTGTACCCAACTAAAACCTGTTTGCACGACTCCTTTGAGCCGTGGTAGGGTAGTAATCAAAGTACAGTGGGAACTCACACGAGACAAATGACGATCCCAGGTCGATGAACTAACCTGTACACATGTCACCAGGGAACTGCTATCTGACGTCTGGTATAATCCCAACTAGCAGGTTCCCGGCGAGTCCTGTCCGGTGTACTCATAACCCAATGAGCACCTGTATACATCTTAGGTGAACCAACTGACACCAGTGGCTTGTGAGACCGGACACCGCCCCTCGTCGGGGTCTCGACTGTATACACTAGTCTACTCTGGAGAATCGATGCCCTGTCTCGAAACTCCCACGACTAGGGACCTTTTAAGGATGTGCTTATAGACTCCAGCTCTCACTTATATGATCGCCCTCATACTGCTGGTAGTCAAGCAAGAATCCTAGGGGCTCTATCAATGTGTAATAGTGACATGTCAGGTCACCTAAAGCAGTACACGATGATAAAGATGAACCAGATAGCATACTATCATCTCGAGTAAGACTGTCCTACCGGGATAGGTCCTCCCTCAATCATTGCAATCACGTGCCTGTGATCCAATAATTGACTCTGAGGGCACCATCTCCAACAGCCTATACTAGTCCTTTTCCCATTGAGCTCGATGTCCTTAGGGCTGAGTCTAGTATTTTTTAATTAATTGTGGTCAATGCAAATGCTTTAAGTGTTTTCTGGGGTCCTGGGAAGGGTGATGAAATCCCCACCCAATCTGAGTTTGGTCAATTAGCCCCTTAAAGTCCGATTAAATTATGCAAAACAATAAATTCATTTGCAATCAAATTTTTAGAGCGGCGCAAAGAAACCTGCAGAAAATCTGTTATTTAGAAGGGGGAGAGAAGATTTTTAGCGCAAAGAAATCCTGCAGAAAATTTTCACAAAAGATATATGAAGGTTGACAGAGGGGAGAAGGAGAAACAAACCCACAAAATTTCAGGTGCTGACGTGGCCAAAGCGCGGCGGAAACGCGGTCTAGGGGGCACTTTCACCGCGGAAGCACAGTCGTCTAGGGTGATCAGGCTCTGAAAAAATTTGTGCTGCACCCTTGTACCATTCCTCCACTGTTCTGAAGTGATTTTTCCTGATTTGGCCTCTGTAAATTTTCAGATCTGCGATTCTTCGCTGTTCCTGCAAGATTCAAAAGATACACCCTTCAAACAGATCAAAATTGATAATTTATTTATTTATTTATTTATTATTATTTTCAGATTTTTATAATTTTTTAAAATTTATATCAACCCGAAATTACACAGAAAGAAATTTTACGCCATCCCCGGAAACGGCGCCATTTGATTAGTATGTCAAAGAATATATGTTAACCGTAATCAGAAACGGCGTCGCTATGCAGCTAGCCGGTGAGTACGGGTCGATCCACAGAGATGTGTAATTTTCTTAATGTGTTTTTACGAGTTGATTCCAAATGTTGTTTGGATTGATTTATTAAATCTAAAAAAAACTAGATCTATCAATAAACTAAATTAATCTAAATTAAAGTGTTGCTAGGGTTAGGCTTAGGGGAAGTTGGGAGATTAAAGGTTTCCTCACCGCTTTCAATGCCTTATTTTAGATCTATTAGATGTTATGGTAATTATCAATAAAGTGGGTTAGAATCTTTTGGGAAGATGTTTCTTCCTCTAGATTCTTGTCCTTCCTTTATCGATCCTTACCCTAACCTCCATGGAAAATACGCGCAACCGGGCCTTTACACTACGGTGTCATCGTTACCTCGAGGGGTAAGATGCCATAGGGCGCGGCGCGCGCGCGTATGCATGGAGTTCTAATTCTTAGTTGTGAAGGGGCATGAAAGGGGTGAGAGATCTCATCTCTCAAACCTTTCCCTAAGCCTAACCCTAACAAGCGAGGAGATTACTCGCTCAATAGGGGATTAAAAGACATTCTAATTAAAAGAGAATTAAAACAAATAATTAAAAGTAACTTACTAATTTTTATTGATGGCTCTCTCCAAGCAAGAATACAGAACAGATTTGAATTTGTGAAATGAAAAGAGGCATAGGGTTTTACAATTTTTGATTACAATTTATAAGTAAACAGGAGAATTTAGGGTTACGGGATTCGCACATGTGCAATTACAGATTTGCCCACGAAAAATCCAAACCCCCGCACCGACGCACCGACACAAGAAAGATACACCGACACGAGCACTGAATAGCCGCAGAACCGCCACATTAGTGGGCTTGGGCTGCGGTTCCGCGGCCCTTTGGTGAGATCATCTCACCAAACTTCCTGGGCTGGTTCTTTATACTTTGGGCTTTTTATTTCCATAATTCTTTTCTCTGTTTGGCTTCTTATTCTTCTCCAGATCTTTCAGTGAAAAGTTGTAGCGATCTTTTAACCGTTTGCCTTGATATTTTGGACCTTGCACTGTTCTTCATCTAGGCTTGACTAGGATCCGTCTACTTGTTGGTCAAAAGTCCCTTTTCTGTATCAACTTTCGTCTTTTTCACTGTATTCGCTCCAAGAACCTGTATCCTGTAACATGCAGCAGACATGCGTCAAAAGCACCTGTTTATTTATAAAACGAATAAGAATTGGGGAATATAAACTGCAATATTATGATATGAACAAATACCCCCAAACTTATCTTTTGCTCGTCCTCGAGCAAACTTATTTTTATTCACTAAAATCCTAACCGCACTTTCGCAGGGAAACGCGATTGCACTGAGCACGTGCAACAAGCCATTAAACCTCTAGGAGTCCATAGTAGGAGGAGTGTTGTCTCCTCAGGGTTTTCATCGGATTACACCCACAAAATCATATCAACTCGGCCCATTGACTTTTGTTCTCCAATTAGGTTTTCTAACAAGGAATTCTATTATCTTCTACTAGTAAATTATCCACCCACATTCTTCACACTTTCTCATCATCTAACTTAAGATTATATATGTTCTATAGAATTACTTAGCTTTCGGCATCTCTTAAGTTTTCCTTCTAGGGTTCCATCTCCACTTAGGAATTTCTATCAACTCTATTAAAGATACAAGTTCTATCTTTCATTCCTTTCTCTTATCTAAACTCTAATCACATATCCCCACGTGTGTGTATTGATCACCCCTACACTTGGAAATTCAAATCAAGCAATCGTACTCTCGTCCATTGTCCAAAGCACTTATTAATTAGTGAATTTTTAAATGAAATTTGCTTACACATCCTTCATGCGACCGTTAATACTTCTTGAGGTACCAACAACCGATTACAAGATGCGTTAGCACTTTAAAGCGTACTTCCTAGTTTTGCAACACCCAAGGCTTTAGCAGTGACTCCCAAACCAGTTGGTCTAAGGCACTAGGTGATAAGGCACCCTCGCTAAATATTTTTCTATTTTTACAGCCTCAAGTAATCACAAAAACCAGTGTCCATTTTTTTATTCTTTATTCACATTTTCTTTTTTTTTTTCTTTTATTTTCTTCGTACTAAGGACTTTAGACAAGAGTATTTCAAGGTCTCTTCTACTATTCCAAGTTTCAAGGTGCGTGATTGTGCAAATTGTAGGGTATACATTTTCAGAATCTAGACTTAAGTTAGGAACTATTTTTCAAACTTATACTCTAATAAGAACATCAATACCCTTTCCTCATTTTGACTTAGCCCAAGAAGTGAACCCAAAATTTGCCTATTTCTAAATAAACTACAAGGCATATACTTTCTACTGTTAAACTTTAAGGAATGTTATTTTTAGGGTTTTTAATTCACTAAGTCTAAGATCTAGTTGCTCCCAGTTAGTTAACCTATCTGTCAAACTCTAGTCAAATAAGCCAAAATTGAATACGATAATTTTGATAATTTTTGAAATTTTTCAAATTTTTATGGTTTTTTCAAATAAATATGCAAATGCAAAAAAATATATACAAATGAATGCCAAGGAAAAAGACGTACCGAGCATACCCCTAAACTTGAACTTGACAGTGTCCTCACTGTCATGCTAAACCAAGAAGGTCAAAATACCGGCACTTCCCTATTTATTTATTTATAATTTTTTATTGTTAAGAAAAACAAAAAATATATACAAAAATGCCCTCCCCCAAACTTCATTTAAACTATGTTAGACATTACGGCCAAACTTTGCATAGACCAAACGTCAACACCAACCATTTGAAAAATTTATCAGTAAAGAGTATTGGTTGATGGAAGAATAAGTTGTAGCGATCCAAAAAGAATTAGGGAAGATAGAAGTGGTGGTATGGAAGGTGTGGAGGTGAATATACAGGAGGTGGTGCTGAATGAAAACGAGAATGCGAATGATTAGCAATCAGTGGAATATTGGCATTCTCATAGCTTATTAAAAGAAATGGGGGTGGTTCAACTTCTAAAGGAGGAGGTCGACTCACCACAATACCCCCAAAATGTTTCTGTGGGTCCTTTATTGACCTGGCATCATCCATCAATTGCATATGATATTCAATTATAAGGGAACTGATCTCCTCGATGTCCGCCATAGTCCAACCGAAAACCTGCCGCCTATCTTGTAAGACCTTTAAAATAGCGTTCTCTTGCTCGAAGGCTAGAGATGCTGATATTATAATGGGAAAAGTCTCATTCTCACCTATGTAAGCATATTTAAGGTGAGGCGGTAAGGACATGAGTTTGAGTTTCGGAGGCGAAAGAATCATTGCGGAATCTAACTCGAACTCAAAAGACTCCAACACAGGTTCGAAATTACTGCAAACAACCGATTCGGATGGTTTAACTAACTCATACAAAAATTCAAAAGACTCATATTCGGGCTGTGAGTCGTCATCATCCGAAAAAGTGAAACATTCATAATCAATGTCGGTTGTGTCAACGGTGGTAGGCTTAAGGAGGGACGCACTAGTGGCGTCAAAACTGTTTTCATCAAATAGAAATCTTTCAAGCTCGCAGTCCTCCTGTGTGATTTCGTGAATAGAGCAAACTTCTCGTGTACTAGTTTTAGGCACGGGGGGCAGACTTCCCATCTTATAAATATTGAACTCACTAGACATCTTCCCAAAGGAGAGAGTCATGGAGCCATTGCGACAGTTTATTACAGCATTGGAAGTGGCCAAAAATGGTCGACCGAGGTTCACCGGAATTTGGTTCCGTGGGTTAGCAACAGATTGTGTATCCATAACAATAAAATCAACGGGGAATATGAACTCCCCAATTTTGATCAATACATCCTCTAGCTCACCCCTTGGATGGGTGATTGATCGATCAGCCATTTGGAGAGTACAACGAGTGGGTTTTAACTCTCCAACCCCTAATTGTTCGTACACGGAGTAGGGAAGCAGGTTAACACTAGACCTAAGATCTAAAAGTGCTCGATTAATTTTCTTATCCCCAATTGTGATTGAAATCGTAGGACAGCCGGGGTCCTTTCATTTTTGGGGTAAGGTTTGAGGGTGGTTAATAGCATTGTTCACTGCACTAGCCACTAGCATTTTCTTGGGTACTTGAGATGACTTTCTCTTCGAGGTGCATAAGCCCTTTAAGATTTTCGCATATGAAGGGACTTGTTGGATTGCATCCAAGAGAGGTATATTTATGCTAACCTGCTTAAATAACTCCACAATCTTCTCCATTTGTGCAGTTGGTTTATTGGGACTCAACCTGTTTGGAAATGGAGCATTTTGAAGATTTGTTGAGTCAAATGTCTGTGGAGTAGGAACGGTACCCCGTGTAGATGTGTTCGTGTTGTGAGAAATGGGTCCGTTCGAGTTAGAAGAAGTAGAGCCGTGTGAAGGGTGGAGAATAGGCTCTAAAGAAAAAGGTGAAGAAGAAGGTGAAGAAAATGAAGAAGGGGAAGATGACGATGGAGGAGAAGAAGAAGAAGAAGAAGAAGAAGAAGAAGAAGAAGAAGAAGAACCACCGGCGGGGATGTCATCACTAATACCCACATTATTTTGCAACACTCTTCCGGATCTCAACGTGGTCACCGCATTTACATTGTGATTGTGATATGCGTTTTGTGTGTGACCAGGATTTATCAATGGTTGAGATGGAAGCTTTCCCTTTTCTCTCTCGCTCAACGCAGGAGTTAATTGTGCAATTTGTGCCTCAATAGATTTGATACTTTGATCGTGTGAAACATTGTTATGCATCAAAGATTGAACATAATTTTCAAATCTTGCTGCGGATTCTGTAGATTGCTTGAGAAATGCATCTAGACTTTTTTCTAGCGAGATAACCTTATCATCATTTGGTTGAACCAAATTGTTCGTTTGATTTGTATAAGGTTGTTGTTGGAAAGGTTGCTGGTTTTGAGTTTGTGAAGGTGCTTGCTGTTGTTGTGGAGGAGGAGGTCTTTGAAAATTATTATTCCCTTGGAATTGTTGATTTTGGTTCCAAGCGAAATTTGGATGACTCCTCCACCCCGGATTGTATGTCGAAGAGTACGGATCGTTTCTTTGTCGTTGCTGAAATGCAGCATTGACTTGATCCTGTCCTTGAGTAGATGCATTATAAGGACACTCTTCGGTTAGATGCGATGGGTCCGCACAACAAGCACAAACAGTTCGTGGAGGCATAACAGGGGCAGGAGAAGGCGATGAGATTTTGGTCTCAATGGCTTCTAGCTTTTTCATAAGTGCGGCCATCTCGGCCTTTATAGCAATCGACATATCTACTTGATGTACGCCTGCCCTAGATTGACCAATAGAAGAAGATTATGTGGTCTTGGTACTCTCCCACTGAATTGTTTGCTCACTTAGATCCTCAAGAAACTGCCACGCTTCGTCGCTAGACTTGGAGAGAAAATGACCCTGACATATGGTTTCTAGCAACTGCTTCGTTGCCGAGTTCAATCCCTCGTATAATGTTTGGCAAAGTTGCCAACTTTCGATCCCATGATGAGGGCATTGAACGAGTAGGTCTTTAAATCTCTCGAAGCACTTCCAAAATGGTTCGGAAGGAAGCTGTGAAAATTGTATAATCTCGTTACGGATTCTAGCAGTTTTGTGATGAGGATAGAACTTTTTCAGAAAAGCTCTTACAAACTCGCCCCAATTTCTAATGGAATTTGATGCGGTGCTGTATAGCCACTTCTCGGCTAGGTCACATAAGGTAAAAGGAATGACCCTTATCCTTATAGCGTCATCACTTAATTGGGTCGTTTTCATCATAGCGCACACATTTTGGAATTTAATAATAAAAATATATGCATCATCAGATTCCAAACCATGAAATTTTGGCAGCATATTGATGAAATGTGGTTTTATTTCAAAATTGTCCCCATTTGCCGGTGGGGGTGAAAGACATGTAGGTAAAGAAGTGCGGACGGGATAAAAGAGATCCTGGAGCGCAACTCGTGCGGGCGCTACAACAGGCGGAAGATTCGGGTTATTCGCGCCTAACGGAGGTGGAATCATTCCCGTCGGTAAGTTATTGTTGGGGTTGAATCCCGTCATACCTTCGAAAGAAGAATTTGAAGGTGGAGGTAAGGAAATGGAGGGAATTTCGACTTCGGTGTCGAAAGGTTCGTCGGTTGGTACCAACGAAACACGGACTAATCGGGCGTTAGTATCCCTAGTCCAAAGTGACATACACTAAAAGGGATAGTATAGTCAGAAAAAATAAAAAACAGAATGTGGGGGTAAGATAACGTCAATGAGAAGAAGTGGTGTAAGCGAGGTGCAAGATTTCTTTAGCGACAAGTTGCAAGTTTTGAAAAGATTTTTCTTTTTTTTTTATGTGAGAATGTTTGCAAAGAGATTTTTGAAAAGGGACTTGTGACACAAATGTATCAACCACACATGCACAATCAGGCCTAGATCTAGGGTCACCTAGGTCTGCTAGACAGCTCCTAACTAGGGCTAGAAATAGGACCTCAAACCGCCTCTTCACCGACAATTGCGGCCAGGTAAGTGCCAGGTAAGTGGGAAGGAACTACAGTAGTGGGCCTAATTAATAACTACTAGCCTAGACACACTTGCCTAGACACCGCAAAATCAGGTTAGGATAAACGGTCGATACCTATACTAGTCCTTTTCCTATTGAGCTCGATGTCCTTAGGGCTGAGTCTAGTATTTTTTAATTAATTGTGGTCAGTGCAAATGCTTTAAGTGTTTTCTAGGGTCCTGGGAAGGGTGATGAAATCCCCACCCAATCTGAGTTTGGTCAATTAGCCCCTTAAAGTCCGATTAAATTATGCAAAACAATAAATTCATTTGCAATCAAATTTTTAGCGCGGCGCAAAGAAACCTGCAGAAAATCTGTTATTTAGAAGGGGGAGAGAAGATTTTTAGCGCAAAGAAATCCTGCAGAAAATTTTCACAAAAGATATATGGAGGTTGACAGAGGGGAGAAGGAGAAACAAACCCACAAAATTTCAGGTGCTGACGTGGCCAAAGCGCGGCGGAAACACGGTCTAGGGGGCACTTTCACCGCGGAAGCACGGTCGTCTAGGGTGATCAGGCTCTGAAAAAAATTGTGCTGCACCCTTGTACCACTCCTCCTCTGTTCTGAAGTGATTTTTCCTGATTTGGCCTCTGTAAATTTTCAGATCTGCGATTCTTCGCTGTTCCTGCAAGATTCAAAGGATACACCCTTCAAACAGATCAAAATTGATAATTTTTTTATTTATTTTTTTATTATTTTCAGATTTTTATAATTTTTTAAAATTTATATCAATCCGAAATTACACAGAAAGAAATTTTACGCCATCCCCGGCAACGGCGCCATTTGATTAGTATGTCAAAGAATATATGTTAACCGTAATCAGAAACGGCGTCGCTATGCAGCTAGCCGGTGAGTACGGGTCGATCCACAGAGATGTGTAATTTTCTTAATGTGTTTTTACGAGTTGATTCCAAATGTTGTTTGGATTGATTTATTAAATCTAAAAAAAACTGGATCTATCAATAAACTAATTAAAGTGTTGCTAGGGTTAGGCTTAGGGGAAGTTGGGAGATTAAAGGTTTCCTCACCGCTTTCAATGCCTTATTTTAGATCTATTAGATGTTATGGTAATTATCAATAAAGTGGGTTAGAATCTTTTGGGAAGATATTTCTTCCTCTAGATTCTTGTCCTTCCTTTATCGATCCTTACCCTAACCTCCATGGAAAATGCGCGCAATCGGGCCTTTACACTACAGTGTCATCGTTACCTCGATGGGTAGGATGCCGTAGGGCGCGGTATGTGCGCGTATGCATGGAGTTCTAATTCTTAGTTGTGAAGGGGCATGAAAGGGGTGAGAGATCTCTTCTCTCAAACCTTTCCCTAAGGCTAACTCTAACAAACGAGGAGATTACTCGCTCAATAGGGGATTAAAAGACATTCTAATTAAAAGAGAATTAAAACAAATAATTAAAAGTAACTTACTAATTTTTATTGATGGCTCTCTCCAAGCAAGAAAACAGAACAGATCTGAATTTGTGAAATGAAAAGAGGCATAGGGTTTTACAATTTTTGATTACAATTTATAAGTAAACAGGAGAATTTAGGGTTACGGGATTCGCACATGTGCAATTACAGATTTGCCCACGAAAAATCCAAACCCCCGCACCGACGCACCGACACAAGAAAGATACACCGACACGGGCACTGAATGGCCGCAGAACCGCGGCATTAGTGGGCTTGGGCCGCGGTTCCGCGGCCCTTTGGTGAGATCATCTCACCAAACTTATTGGGCTGGTTCTTTATACTTTGGGCTTTTTATTTCCATAATTCTTTTCTCTGTTTGGCTTCTTATTCTTCTCCCGATCTTTCAGTGAAAAGTTGTAGCGATCTTTTAACCGTTTGCCTTGACATTTTGGACCTTGCACTGTTCTTCATCTAGGCTTTACTAGGATCCGTCTACTTGTTGGTCAAAAGTCCCTTTTCTGTATCAACTTTCGTCTTTTTCACTGTATTCGCTCCAAGAACCTGTATCCTGTAACATGCAGCAGACATGCGTCAAAAGCTCCTGTTTATTTATAAAACGAATAAGAATTGGGGAATATAAACTGCAATATTATGATATGAACACCTGACCGGTGTCTCTTTCGACTGGTACGCGAGTATACCAGACGGGTCCGTCATTACCTTTGCCCAAATAGAGTCTTTGTTTCGACAAAGGTTCATGAGTGTCAGTGATAAAATCTCCATTGCTGATCTTGTGAGGACCAAGCTGGGAAAGAATGAAAGCAACACCGACTTTATCGCCCGATGGCGTAATCTCACAGTCAAGTGTGAACCGCCACTGGAGTAGGACCAGTCCGTCAGCCTTCTCATTGGGAACCTCAGCAATTGGATGGTCCCATTCTTGTGTACAGCAGGCCTCAAGACGTTTCAAGAGCTAACCAAGAAAGTCCAAATGCTGGAACACTTGAAGCAGGAGTCTACCCCGGACTCTCAGAGAGATAAGACTTGGAAAAGCAAGCGGGACGACAACCGTAGAAGCGGAAATTCCAGTAGTACCAATGTCTTCAATGCGTCCGACAATGAAGACAAGCGAAGGGTAGGCGATTCCAAAACCAACCGGTCTCGGAAGCCAATGCTGGGAGGAGAAGGGCCTTCCCTAGAGGAGAAAAAGAACAAGGTTTACTCTTTCAGAAGGGACAAGGTCCGCAAGATATTTAAAGATGCCTTGAACAATAGTCTACAATTTCCGGAGTCGAAAAGACCTTAAGAAGCAAAAATGACCCACAATCCCCTGTATTGCCCGTACCACTGAGTAGTGAGTCATGCGATTGAGGATTGGTATATCTTCAAAGACTGGGTCGAGAAGCAGTACAAGGTTGGAGAGATCGAGCTGTTCAAAAGTGTGTTGGTGAACAATCAAGTTGCAACCATCAACTTTATACAGATAGAAGCTGAAGCCTTTTGGAAGCAAACAGCTGAACCCGCTGCCCTGGGAAACGAAACCGACTTACCGTAGCCTCCGTGGAGTACGTACATATCTAATAAGATGAAGAAGATGCTAAAGTTACTTCGGAAAGAGCCCAGAACAGAATGGGCAGGGCAGAAGAAGCCCACCATTCCAGCTGCCAATGCGGCTCCATCAGGCTCAAAATCCAAGAAGCTTAAGAAGAAGAAAAGTGCAGCTCGGCGCGAAATAGAGTCTGCAGGGAGATCGACTATTCAAAAATATATCGATTCCCTCGAAGCCTATGAACATAAGGAAAGAACTCTGATTCAATTGAAGGAGGATAAAAGCGGCTGAAATTCTGGAAGAGTTAGAAGAAGACTCCAATGAAGAGATCCCTATTGTGACCTGCTACGCCATCCATCTTGGCAGCGACTCTGAGGAGGAGCTCTGTTTTCCCGAAAAGGACGAGGAGCTCGCCACAAAGGCTAACTAAATCCAGCTCAGAAGTGGCAGGGCTCTACTGCCGAGTCAGGGTAACGCCCCAAAAGGGAAAGAAAAATAAGTCACTAATGAAGAAGATGGCGGAGAGCCGGCTCATGAAAAATCGAGTCCTTCCTCAGTGGACTATATTGTCTTGGCTCATCTCCGGAAGCTTCCGTCTCTCCTGAGCATCTACGATGCCTTGGTCCTATCTAAGGAACTTAAAGATGTTCTTATCCACGCTCTACAAAACCCTAATTGGTATCAGGCTCGCTTTGCGGAAATTAATATGAAAGAAGCCCAGTATGCTCTGCATACCGCCACAGTTACGTTTAAGGATGAAGACTTGCTACTGGGAACGACTGAGCATAATCGACCGCTTTACGTGACAGGGTACATCGACGGAGACCGGATTAATCGCATATTGATTGATCCAGGGTCCTCAGTGAACATCATGAGCTTGCGAACTCTGAAGAGTTTGTCAATGGACGTCCGACACCTGTCAATGGAAAGGATTGTCATTCAGGGCTTCAATCAAAATTGCCAGCAAGTTCCAAGATCCATAGCTCTGCCAATCAAATTTGGGGATCTGCAGACTGAAGCTAAGATATACATGAGCAACGCTGACATGCCTTATAAAGTTCTTTTGGGACGGCCGTGGCTCCATGATTACGGCATCATCCCGTCAACTCTCCATCAATGCATGAAGTATACTAAAAATGGCGAAGAAAGACGCATTGACGGAGACATCCAGCCGTTCGGTGTGCATGGAGTCTGATATGAGGATTCTCGGTACTTTGTGAACCTCCAAAGTGCTGAGCCACAGCTTACCAAAGACAGAACAGCCCCGAAACTCAAAATCAAGTCTGAGCTGGCTGTCACTTTCAAAAGCAAAAACGCCCAAGTGTGCCCGCGTTTCGGTACTGACACTGATGAGTCCGACGCTAGAAGTCCGTCCTTCCGTAAAACTCGCCCTCGTTTCGGTAGCAATATAGACGAATCTGAAACCGAAGGCCTATCTAGCAGCAAAGTCCACCCTCATCTTGGCAGCGATATTGAAGAGTCGGAGGAAGAAGACCTGCCGTGCAACAACTGTGCAGATTGGACCCCCATGTAACATGCGAAATTACGAAAGACCTTTGAAATTGCAGAAGGGCCCCTAGCCTTCACAAGGGTGCCGGAGCAGATGTGCAAAGAGCTCGATTCATTGTCAGTCTCCACCGTGGACCAGCTGAAAACTTTCTATGTTCCCGGAAGGAAAAGTGGACAGAAGGTCATCCTGTTTTATGGGTCAAATCCTGTTGTGCACCCGGACAATTTTTCTGTCGCGTGCCTTCCATATGAGAGAGTCATAAAGTCTGTCCTCAATCCTAGATATTATGCGCCTGAGATGCGGGAATACTTCAAAAGGTGCGGATTCCAGTTATATCAAACGGAGTCCGAAGCAAAGTTTTATGAAGGGCTATGGCATCTGCCTCAGGTCCGAGCACTCATCGATGGACGAATTCCAGATAGACGGGGTATAGGTTTCAGCCAGCCTGATTCTAAGGCATGCTACATGATCCATATTAGGGAAGCCAGCGAAGAGTCAAATGATGAGGACGAGCTAGCTGAGCCAGAAGAAGCTCCTCAAGAGCTCGAAGATGGCGGACAAGCAACCTTCGATGAGCTAACCGAGATCGATTTGGGAATGCCAAATAATCCAAGGCCGACCTACATCAGCTCACTCCTGTCAGAGGAAATGAAGGAGCAGATAATTGCCCTGCTGCATGAGTTCACCGACTGCTTCGCGTGGACGTACAAAGAAATGCCTGGTCTCTCCTCTGAAGTAGCCATGCATAAGCTGGCTATATCTTCTGATGCTAAGCGAGTCAAACAAGCTCCTCGAAGAATGAGAAGGGAGCTAGAAGAAAATGTCATCAAGGAAATTAAGAAACTTATCGATGCTGGCTTCATCAGAGAAGAGAAATATGCGGACTGGATCGCATGCATAGTCCCAGTGAAGAAGAAAAATGGGCATATCCGAGTTTGTGTCGATTTCAGAGACCTCAACAAGGCATGCCCTAAAGACGACTTCCCGCTACCGGTCATGGAAATGATGGTTGATGATACCTCAAATTACGAGCTGTTCATCTTCATGGATGGCTCGTCTGGATATAATCAGATCAAGATGTCGCCCGAGGATGAGAAACACACAGCATTTCGAACCCCAATCGGAATATACTGCTACAAAGTGATGCCATTTGGACTGAAGAATGCAGGTGCTACATATCAAAGGGCAATGACCAATATCTTTGATAACCTGATCTATAAAGTCATCGAATGATATGTTGATGATCTGGTCGTCAAGACTAAAGCCAAGGCCGATCACATCCAAGATCTTAGGACCGTTCTCACGAGACTGAGGGAATACGATTTGAAAATGAATCCTCTAAAGTGCGATTTTTGCGTGTCATCGGGAAAATTCCTGGGCTTTATAGTCCGACATCGAGGGATCGAAGTTGACCCATCAAAGATAAAGGCCATCATGAAGATGCCCCCTCCAAAGAGTCTGATGCAGCTAAGATCTTTTCAAGGCAAGCTTGCTTATATACGAAGGTTTATCTCAAATTTATCGGGGAGATGTAGGCCCTTCTCAAAGCTCATGAAGAAATGAGCTCCTTTTGTCTGGGATGCTGAATGTTAAGAAGCGTTCGAAAGCATCAAACAATACTGTTGTACCCTCCAGTGCTGGCCGCTCCCATTCCAAATAAACCGCTGATTCTCTACACTGTCGTGCTAGATGAGTCACTCGGTGCGCTCCTTGCCCAGAACAACGAGGAGGGAAAAGAAAATGCCCTCTACTACCTCAGTCGAACTCTAGTCGGGGCAGAACACAACTATTCCACGATTGAAAAGCAATGCCTGGCCCTGATATTCACTGTGAAGAAGCTGGGGCACTATTTGCTTGCTCATCGGGTTATGCTAATCTCCAAGGTCGACCCGCTCAAACACTTAATGACCAAAGCAAGCCTAGCTGGTAGAATGTCAAGATGGGCTGTCATGCTGCTTGAATTTGACATAGTTTATACTCCTCAGAAAGCAGTAAAAGGGCAAGCTCTTGCGGACTTTCTCGCTGCTCATCCCATACCAGAAAGGTCACCGCTCAATTTCGAGTTACCTGATGAACAAGTGCTGCATCTCGAGAATGACGAGCTATGTTGGGAGCTCTACTTCGATAGGGCCTCATCAATAAGGACCTCCGGCAAATTAAGCATCCCGCAGATAAAAGCAGGGATAGGATTGGTGTTCATTACACCATCGATGGGAGCCCTACGACGTTCTTTTGCTCTCACCGAGCCTCGCACAGACAACGAGGCTGAGTACGAGGCTCTGATAGTTGGTCTGGAGCTCGCTATAGAAATGGAAATCCTTCGGCTATGAGTCTACGGTGATTCACAGCTTGTTATCAACCAGGTAAGCGGTGACTATAAGATATACAAACCCGAGTTAGCTCGATATAGAAGTCAAGCGGTGGAACTCATGAAACGGTTCACTCACATTGAACTAATGAGAGTCCCTAGGGCGTTGAATGGAAAGGCTGACGTACTCGCTCGCTTAGTCAAGGAGCTGGCTGATCCTGACATGGACGAAATTATGATCACAGTCGGAGCTGGCAAATTCTACCCCCGGTCTCTCTACGAGAAGAGGAAAGCGCGGAGCAGAAGAGCAGTCCTGCCGAAAAAGCTTTGATCATCAAAGACGAGCCCGATTGGAGATAACCCTTCATAGAGTACCTCCGATACGACAAGCTGCCCGAAGGAAAATCTGCAAGGATTCAGCTGAAGAAGAGAGCTCTCCGATACGTGTTTGTAAATGACACGTTATACCGCAGGTCATATGACCAACTCTGGCTCAGGTGTCTGTCATTGGCCGAAGCCCAAAAGATCATGAAAGAAGTTCACTCGGGCGTTTGCGGTGCTCACCAATTTGGCCCTAAGATGCGACTTCAAATTAAACAGCTTGGGTATTACTGGCCGACCATGATACGGGATTGCGGAGAGCATGCAAAGAAATGTCATATCTGCCATATTCACGGTGATTTCATTCACAAGCATCCCAATCCGTTGCATCTTACGGTAGCGTCGTGGCCCTTCGAAGTTTGGGGCACCGACATTGTTGGCCCAATTGATCCTCCGTCATCCAGAGGCCACCAGTTTATATTGGCCGCAACTGACTATTTCTCCAGATGGGCTGAAGCTGTCTCGCTAAAAGAAGTCAAGACAGAAAATATTCTGACGTTCTTCCAGCATAATATTCTATACCGCTTCGGTACACCAAAAAGAATCATTTCCGACAACGGGCCTTCTTTCAAGAGTTTCAAAGTCTCAAGGTTCGCTACTCAGCACAAGATAGACTGGAGATATGCCTCCTATTTCCCCCAATCAGAGCAAAGCTCTGTTTTGAATTTCAAAATTCAGAAATTGAAGCAACGCTTCAGATCCCGTGCGCTGCGCGCTGCGTGTTAAAAGCAGACACGCCAGCGCCAGGAGCGCTGCGCCCTAGGCAGCGCACCCCAATCAGAGCAAATCTCTGTTTCAAAATTTAAATTTTAAAAGTTGAAGCAACGCTTCAGATCCAGCGCTCTGCGCTGCGCGCCACGTGTCAAACATAGGTGCGCTAGCGCGGTTGCGCTGCGCTCCACGTATCAAACACAGGCGCGCTAGCTCAGTTGCGTTGCGCTTTGCGCTGCGCTCCACGTGTCAAGCACGGGTGCGCTAGCGCAGTTGCGCTGCGCTCTGCGCTGCGCACCACGTATCAAACGCAGGTGCGCTAGCGCCAAGTGCGCCAGCGCTGGAATTAAAAGAATTCCCCCACCGTTAGATCAAAAGATCTAATAATAATAAATTATTAATTAATCAGAATTAAAATTATGTTCTAGAAAGATCTTTCCAATTTTGTTGAAAACAAGAAGACTGCCTTCTGTAAAACAGAAGCCTTAGGATCAAAGATCCAACGGTGGGGAAATATCCCCAAATCAATCAGAAAAAGATCTCTTCAACTAATTTAACAAATCAATTGGCCCTATATAAAGGCCCCAAGATTTCAAGTCTCAGAAAAAAGAAAAAACCCTTTGCAAACTTTGAGAAAAACTCAAAGAGAAAGAAAGGCAAGCCTTTGAAGAAAGAAGATCATTTTCTTCATCTTTAAAGGTAAAACAATTAATTCTTGAATAACAGAGATGAAATCATCTCGTAAAAAGAAGAACCATCTTCTAAAAAGATCTTCGATCTATAAAAAAGACCAAGGTCATTGAATAAAAAGAAAAGATCAAGATCTAATCATAAAAATATAAAAAAGAAGTATTCTACTTCATCTACAGACCTTTTGATCTACAAAGGCAGAGCCTTTTAATAAGAACAAGAACCTTTGTTCTTGAAACTTGAGGCAAAGCCTCCTTTAAGAAGAACATAAATTTGTTCTTTGATCTTAAATTTGATCTGATGCGCTTTGGGCTACTAGAAAGTGCTTTGTACTCATAAACTGCGTCTTTGCGCTTCTTGGACCGGTGCACCGCGCCAAAACATGCCACGTGTCAACTATAGACACGATCTGCGCTTTGCGCTCCTGAAAACAGCGCATTGCGCTCTTGGGTTGGCGCTCAGCACCAAACACGCCGCGTGTCACACCCATAAGCTGACGCAGCGCGCTCATAAATTTAAAGCACAGTGCGCTAACAAACTAGCGTTTAGCGCTAAGCAACACGTGTCACCCTTATGTGTGCTGGCGCAATGCGCTCTTTAACTGGTGCAAAGCGCCTAATGCGCCACGTGGCGTGCTGTCAGAACATACCTTTTTCTGATAAATGCTATGTATTTAATTGAATCCAATGTCAGAGCCCAATGCTTGGCATTATTAAAAGGGCAGAGCCCAAATAAAAGCCTAACAGGAAGAACATAAATAAAAATGTTAAATATTTTTAACTGGACTTAGCCCAATTCTGGTCATAAGTCCTCAATTTAAATTGAACTGAGCATACTTGCTCTTCTAGTCAATTTACACCCCGGTTCAAGGGTACATCTCTTCACTCTTTTGATATTTGTTGTTGTAATTTCTCAACGTCTTCAAAGAGGTGACGGGTCCCGACGACCACACATTTTACGGACTGTGGGGTCCTTAAACTCATGGACTATGATGTCCTTAACCTTGACCGTGATGTCTTAAAACTAACGTCGGACTGTGGAGTCCTTAAATCCACGGACTATGATGTCCTTAACCTCGACCGTGATGTCTTAAAACTAACATCAGACTGTGAGGTCCTTAAACTCACGGACTATGATGTCCTTAACCTCGACCGTGACGTCTTAAAACTAATACCGGACTGTGAGGTCCTTAAACTCACGGACTATGATGTCCTTAATCTCGACCGCGATGTTTTAAAACTAATAATGGACCGCAATGTCCTTAAACTAATTATCGACCGCAATGTCACTAAACTAAGCAATAGGGCCTAATTGCTCTCTTGTCGGATCTAAACGATCCCGTTAAGTTGATCTTAGTCTAAAATTAGACTAACGTGTCCTTAACAAACGTTTAAGTTGATCTTAGCCTCAAATAAGGTTAACGTATCCTTAAACACAAACCCCTCTAAACCCAAATCTAAGAAAGATACGGATTTGGACTAGTCTACGCCCTACGGGCGACAACATAACTTAGTCTCCGTATATAATCCACGGGCAACCAAACACAAAACAAACACCCACGACACGAAGTGACCATCTGGAGAAGGAGAAAGTTGTTACCGTGATGCGGTAGCGTAATTAACTGCAGGGGCTTGCGCCTGCAGAGAAGAGCGTCCCCACAATTAAAAACCCCTCAGACGAGGGGGAATCTGACGAAGTCTGCTACATTGGCCGCATCCGTTTAAACCTTCGATATATGGTGCCATAAATCAACTTGGCATCTTCGGAGAGGTGGACGGATAGCACCAATTAGCATCTGCCTCGAATTTTAGGCAAGACGAGCCTACGCGGCCACGTCTCTGTGTTCGGAGGGGAACAGATTCTGGCACGCCCGGTGGGATCTTTTCCTCTTTCCACTCCACACTTCGTGTGTCGTGTTTTTCCCGCGATCAGATAATCACGGTGTGCATGTTTTTGGTTGCCCTTAAGGGAGTGGATATTGAAGCCGGCATTTCGTCTCTATGAAGAATGGCGTTTGGTCCTACCCTAGCAACTCAGGCTCTGTCACATCTTGTGGAGTCAAGAATGGGCCACTTGTAGTCTCAAATCTCTGCAATCCGGCTCTTCAAGAAATCAACGAGCTTCTCTTTGGATTGGTGCTCCTACCTCCCACCTTCGGTGCCTCAACGCCGATGGAGGAATCCCAGAGGAAGTCTGTCTTCCACAGGCAGGCTCCCCAAGCGGCAGCTTTGCCGATGGAATCAGTCCTCAAACAACTGGCACATGCCAAGAACCAAGGACGACGCAGGGGGCAGAATAGTCAGGCCCTCAAAGGAAACAGGGGGTAGGCTCAGTAAAATCCTGAAGCTAATCAAATCCCGGCTGTAAGAAATGACCAACGTCGATGTCAGCATCATACAAAATGGGCTGGGGGCAATTCTCCGCATGGTCCTGTTTCAACCCCGGTGGTGAATGTTGTTGTGAAGGGTCAGGCAAAGTTCTCCTACCGCAATATTGAAGAAGTCTCTGCAGCCCATGGAGATCCCACGAGAGCAGAAACCAGTTCGCTCCCTGAGACAACTTTCCTCATCTATATAAGGTGTAGAAGCAGGAGAAAGAGACTCACCCCGAGACGGATCCTGATACAGCGGTTCCTTCTAAAACCAAAGCTGCTTTTCACAAAAAAAGAGAAGCCCAATAAAGCTCAAGTGCCCGAAGAAAACTCCAAACACCCCAAGCCTGGGGGCATGGTAGTTCACATAGTCTATGTGGTGAATTCCAAAGACGAAGTTCGAGCTTCTACTAGTCACCGACCTCAAACTTAGTCCTTAACAAAAGTTCAACTGCAACGTGAAAAGCTGCAGGAGATGCTTGCTTAGGCGGCACCACTCGCTAATCCATCGTCTAAAGAAAATCCCGAATTTGCACCTGAAGAAAGAAGAAATCTGGCATGGGGCGGATTCTACACTTGACAGGTTCCAGCCCATCCATTTGCCCAGATATTACACGAACAGACTAAAAAGGTTGTTAAGGCGCCAAGGCGTACCTCTTAAGCAAACTGCGCGACAAGCACGATTCTATAACAGGATCTGGAACGTTCCCGGAACTCAGCGCAAATTGCCCAACGGGAAAATGGAAACGATCGGGCTTAGATATGTTTGGTCCAAGAAACGGGAGCAATCTCGCGACTGCTACGTCATACATGACTTTGATGAAGAAGGAGATGCTCAATGGGAGAATGCTAACCTTGAATCAGAAAGAGCCCCTGACGTGAAAATGCCCAGTCCGTCGTTCGAAGAACAAATGGACAAGCTTATAAGGGAAGCTGGTCAAAAAGTTCGAGACGACCATAATCGCGAAATGGCCATCTACGAGAAAGCCAGGACGCAACGCCTTCTTCAATAGGCTGTGAAGGATGAAAATGCCCCTCTCTGTCAATCTGTTGTACAAAAGGCCCGACGTAGAAGCAGAACAAGTCAAAGAGCAGGAAAGGCATTTGACAACGACAAAGTGGGTCCAAGAAGCCACGCGATCAGAAGCCAAGCAATCCGGATTTGTCCCTTACGAAGAAGATGTTGAGCATACTCTTTTCCTCAAGACAAGACAAAGAAGATACTTGATCTTGCCATAAGACATCAAATGATTACACTTCCGGAATCTAAACACCCCGAGCAAGCTAACGAGATCTCTCATCCAGACTATTGCTCTTATCACCGAGCAATAGGACACCCCCTCGAAGACTGCTTCACCTTCAAGAACTGGGTCGAAGATCAATATCAGCTTGGCAGATTCGCTCTATCTAGAAGTTGGAGGGTAACGCCGCTACAGAAACATGAACCCAAATCCGCGAGAGTAGAACCAGATCAACATCGGTCGTGGAAACGAGCTCGTACTTGTCATATGATAACACTATCAAAAGAAGAGCCTCAGGATAGAGATGACCTCCCCTGGTGCTTCGAGAACAATGATGATGAAGTGATCTCAGAGTTTCCACCAGCGCCAAAAGAGCTAGAAGATGGAATACACATTACTGCAGATAACCTCAAGAAAATTGATTTGGGGACGGCAAATGACCCGCGACCGACATTCGTTAGTGAGCTGCTATCTGAAAAAAGAGTGGCCACGCTCAAAGACGCGCTCATGTAGTATAAAGATTGCTTCGCATGGAACTATTCCGAAATGTCGGGACTAGATCCAGAGATTGCTGTGCACAAATTGGCGATATTTCCGGACGTTAAGCCAATCAAACAAGCACCAAGGAGAATGCGTCTTGAGCTTGAGATGAGTATCAATGCCGAGGTCAAGAAGCTAATCGATTCTGGCTTCATCCAAGAGGTTCAGTACCCTGACTGGATTGCTAACATCGTCCCAGTGATGAAGAAAAATAAGACGGTGCGCATATGTGTGGACTTCCGGGATCTTAATCAAGCCTGCCCGAAGGACGACTTCCCGGTACCGGTCACTGAGCTGATGATAGACAATACGTCCACTCACGAAGTTTTCTCCTTCATGGACGGCTCATCAGGATATATTCAGATAAAGATGCACCTCGAAGACCAGAAGCACACCGCTTTCCGGACCCCTTTGGGTATATTCTGCTACAAGGTGATGCCCTTCGGTCTAAAGAACGCCGGTGCCACCTATCGGAGGGCCATGACGAGGATCTTCGATGACCTCATACATGAAATCGTCGAATGTTATATCGACGACCTCATGGTTAAAAGCAAATCATATGAGGAGCATCTCGAGCGTCTGAAGATCGTATTTCAACGCCTCCGGCAATACAACTTGAAGATGAACCCTCTTAAATATGCGTTAGGGATGAACTCAGGTAAATTCCTAGGATTCATCATCCGATATCGAGGTATCGAGATAGATCCGTTAAAGAATAAAGCAATTATAGAGATGCCCTCGCCAAGGACTCTCAAGCAATTGCGGTCTCTCCAAGGGAAACTCGCGTATATCCAGCAATTTATAGCCAATCTCTCTGGCAAGTGCCGTCCTTATAGCCACCTGATGAAGAAGGGAAACCCTTTCGTCTGGGATCGCAAATGCTAAGACGCACTGGACGAAATCAAGCAATACCTACAGAATCCACCGGTGTTAGCCGCTCCAGTCAAGGGAAAGCCCCTTATTCTGTATACAACCGTCCTTGAAGGTTCCTTAGGCGCATTATGGGCACAAGAGAACGACCAAGGGAAAGAAAGAGCTCTCTACTACTTGAGTCGAGTTCTCCTGGGGGAAGAAAGCAACTACTCCCCCATCGAAAAACACTGCCTGACGTTGATCTTCACGATAACGAAACTTCGGCATTATGCATTGGCGCATGAAGTCCGTCTCATATCGAAGGTGGATCCTCTCAAGTATTTGATGTCAAAGGCCATATTGACGGGGCGACTCTCTAAATGGGCCCTGCTCTTTATGGAGTTCTTGATAACTTATCGACCTCTTAAGGCAGTGAAAGGCCAGGCCATCCCCGACTTCCTCGCTGAGCATCCGATACCGGCCGATTCCCTTTTGAATTGCGAACTGCCAGACGAACATGCGTTTGATGCGATCGACGGTGGTGATACCCGATGGGAACTTTATTTTGATGGAACGTCTTCCATGAAGAAGCGCAAACAAAGCACACCCATAATCAAATCGGGGGTAGGACTTATCTTCGTGACCCCACAAGGAGGGATAATACACTTTGCTTTCTCCTTAACAGAGCCGAGGACAAACAATGAAGCCGAGTATGAAGCTTTGATAGCATGCCTCGAGATCGCCATCGACATGGGAATTGAAAACCTCCTCATATACGGAGACTCCCAACTGGTCGTCAGTCAAGTAAACGGCGATTATCAAACGTGCAAACCGGAGCTGGTAAAGTACGGTAAGAGGGTACAGAAACCGCTGACCTAAATACCTTCCTACATGTTGGAAAGCATACCGCGTGCAGAAAATAGCAAAGCGGATGCACTAGCTAAGCTCGCTAAAGAATTGGCCGACGAGAACCTCGATGACGTGAAGATCGTTGTGCAAAGCCGTCGAATTCTCGCACCGGTGGAAATATCTCCGGAGTCGTTCGAAGAAAAAGGAGCGACTGAGCAAATGGCTATGCAAATAAAAGACCAGGAAAAGGTTGAAGATTGGAGAGAAGTCTTTATAGGCTACTTCAAATTCCGTCGAACGCCTGAAGACGCGTCCTCAAAACATCAGCTCTTGAAGCGAGCCCTATCTTTTTCCTTCGTCAATGATACTCTGTACAAGAGATCATTTGATTCTTTGTGGCTGAGATGCCTGGGACCTGAAGAGGCTAAGAGAGTCGTTCAGGAAACTCACGACGGACTCTGCGGTTCTCACCAAGCAGGCCCGAAGATGAAGTTGAAGATTAAACGGATGGGTTATTATTGGCCTACGATGATCCAGGACTGCCTCGAGTATGCGAAGCAATGCCACTCATGCCAAATTCGTGGGGACTTTATCCATCAACATCCAAATCCACTATATCCAACTGTGGCTAGCCGGCCATTCGAAATGTGGGGAACTTACATAATCGGCCCCATCGAACCGGCATTGTCCAGAGGACATCGTTTTATTTTGGCGACAACTGATTACTTCTCCAAATGGGCAGAAGCAGTGCCGCTGAGGGAAGTGAAGACGGAGAATATCCTCCATTTCTTCAAGACGCACGTTATTTATCGGTTTGGAACTCCGCGGCGGATCATCTCCGATAACGGGCCAGCCTACAGAAGCCACAAGATTAGCCGCTTCGCACAACAACACAACATAGACTGGAGATACTCCTCAGTTTATAATCCCTGAGCCAACGGTCTAGCGGAGGCTTTCAACAAGACCTTGATGAAGATCGTGAAGAAGACGGTGTCCCGAAATAAGAAGGACTGGCATGAGAGACTCCAGGAAGCTCTCTGGGCATATCGAACTACGTTCAAGACAACCACGAACACAACACCGTACGCGTTGGTATTCGGTACAGAAGCGGTACTCCCCCTCGAGATAGAGTTACCCTATTTACGAGTGGTAGTTCATTACGAGCTGACGGATGAGGAGAATGCTCACCTTCGGCTTGAGGAGCTCGATGCCCTTGATGAAACTCGGCTCCTGGCGCAGCAAAATCTGGAAGCTTATAAAGCAAAGATGACGCGCTCATATGAAAGATTGACCAGGCCGAGGACATTCCGCCAAGACGAACTCATACTAGTGGTCAAAAGACCTATGATCCCCAATCGCGCCAAGCGGGGAAAATTTGAGCCGAACTATGAAGGCCCATACATCATAGACAAGGTCTACCAGGGTGGAGCCTATCTACTCATGGATATGCATGGCGAAAGGCCTTTTAGGCCAATAAATGGTCGCTTCCTGAAGAAGTACTACGCCTAAAGAGTTACAGCCTAGGTCAATGATAGATGACGATGACTATATCCGATCGCTATCTTCCTAAGCCCAAACTCTATAAGTAGTAACCGGCTTACTTAACAATGGACCGAAACGTCCTTAAACTAACAGCGGACCGAAACGTCCTTAAACTAACAACGGACCGAAACGTTCTTAAACTAACGACGGACCACTATGTCCTAAAACTAGCTGTTGACCGAGATGTCGATAAACTACGATGGATTGCAGCATCCCAAAGCTGATATATAAAAAAAAAGAAAAAAAAGAATTAAAAAAAAGAAAACGGTATGTCCATAAGCAAAATGGGTACGGATGAAAACCCGAAAGGGCTCCGTGAGCAAAAACAGCAGGGCTATCGGCAAGTCTGGTGAAAACCCAAAAGGGCGCAAACTCGTTAGAAAAAAAAGGAAGAATAAAAAAAAAAGAAAAATGGTATGTCCATAAGCAAAATGGGCACGGATGAAAACCCGAAAGGGCTCCGTGAGTAAAAACAGCAGGGGTACCGGCAAGTGTTTGTGAAAACCCGAAAGGGCGCAACCTCATTAAAAGAAACTTGCAAGGTCCTCTCGACCTTGTAAGGAGAAATCACCTGCGTGAGATCCTTACGACTCACAAGGGAGCAACACACTTAGGAATCCTCACGATTCCTAAGGAGAAATTACACTTGCGAGATCCTCACGACTCGTAAGGAGAAACCTCTTATGAGACCCTCACGGCTCATAAGATTCGAAAGTCTTAAGCTACAGGGATCTGAACCTGTTCTTAAGCAGCCCCCACAACCTCCGATACTGCCCTACAAGCGGTGCAACACGGACCCTTGTATACAATCCACGAGCACGAATAAACATTTCCCTAACAAATTCCCATCCGTGACTAAGGATATGTTCGCACGGTGAACAACCCTTGTGAGTCCCCTAGACTTATAAGGAGAAAACTCTCTTGTAAGATCCTTATAATTTATAAGAGAACATACACTTAGGAATCCTCAAGACTCCTAAGGAGAAAACGCACCTACGAGATCCTCACGACTCGCAGGGAGAAGTACCTTTGTGAGACCCTTACGGCTCATGAAGTCAAAAGCCTTAGTCGACAGGATCCTAACCCTGTGCGCTAAGCCACCTTTGTTCGATATCGACAGAGGCAAATGATGATTCGCTCCTGGCAATATTCCAGTTGTAGCGGTGCTGGTGCCAAAATCGGTGTCTAATCCCAAACTTGCAGCGAAAAGCTAGCAAGCCACACATGCATACGAGATAGCCGAAATGATGGGGCAACTTGCAACAGAAGCAGCAAGTAAAACAAAATGTATGCATGCAAAATAGCCGAAATGATTGGGCACCGTGAAAAATAGCCGAAATGATGGGGCAATCGCGACCTTCGCGATATAAAAGCTGAAATGATAGAGCATCGCGGAAAGAAATAAAATAAAAATGAAAATGAAATTTATGCCCTACAGGTGATATTACATCAATCCCTGTATACAAACCAGGGGCGCAAACAAAGAAGGAATCACACTCCTCCTCCCCAGATTTCATCAGAAGAAGAAACCAAATCTCGATGAGTCACAGATAGCCTGGAGATCATTTCAACATTCGTCTCAGCAGACACAACATCAAGCAAAGCGGAATAGCGGCAACTCCCAGTTCCATGACTCGGCGGTGTACAGATGACCGAGAGTCAAATCCCAACTCCGTGAAATGCGGATATAATAAAAAAATTCCTGGTCACGTGGAACGCGGATAACGTCAGTTCTGACCCCGTGGAAAACGTCCAGAGTGGATCCTGGTCCTCGCAGAGCATGGCAGTGAACCCGTGTGATGCATCCAGAGCGGAGCCTAGTCCTCGCCGAACACGGCAGTGAACCTGTGGGAAGCATCTAGAGAAAAATTCCTGGTTACGTGGAACGCGGATAACGTCACTTCTGACCCCGTGGAAAACGTCCAGAGCAGATCCTTGTCCTCGCAAAGCACGGCAGTGAACCCGTGTGACGCATCCAGAGCGGAGCTTAGTCCTAGTCAAACACGGCACTAAACCCGTGGGAAGCATCTAGAACAAAATTCCCGGTCACGTGGAACGCGGATAACATCATTTCTGACCCTGTAGAAAACGTCCAGAGCGGATCCTGGTCCTCGCAGAGCACGGCAGTGAACCCATGTGACGGATCCAGAGCAGAGCCAAGTCCTCGCCAAACACGGCAGTGAACCCGTGGGAAGCATCTAGAGCAAAATTCCTGGTCACGTGGAACGCGGATAACGTCACTTCTGACCCCATGGAAAACGTCCAAAGCGGATCCTGGTCCTCGCAGAGCATGGCAGTGAACCCGTGTGACGCATCCAGAGCGGAGCCTAGTCCTCGCCGAACACGGCAGTGAACCCGTGGGAAGCATCTAGAGCAAAATTCCTGGCTATGTGGAACACGGATTATGTCACTTCTGACCCCATGGAAAACGTCCAGAGCGGATCCTAGTCCTCGCAGAGCACGGCAGTGAACCCATGTGACGCATCCAGGGCGGAGCCTAGTCCTCGCCGAACACGGCAGTGAACCCGTGGGAAGCATCTAGAGCAAAATTCCTGGTCACGTGGAACGCGGATAACGTCACTTCTGACCCCGTGGAAAACGTCCAGAGCAGATCCTGGTCCTCGCAGAGCACAGCAGTGAACCCGTGTGATGCATCCAAAGCGGAGCCTAGTCCTCACCGAACACGGCAGTGAACCCGTGGGAAGCATCTAGAACAAAATTCCTGGATACGTGGAACACGGATTGTGTCACTTCTGACCCCGTGGAAAACGTCCAGAGCGGATCCTGGTCCTCGCAGAGCACGGCAGTGAACCCGTGTGAAGCATCCAGAGCGGAGCCTAGTCCTCGCCGAACACGGCAGTGAACCCGTGGGAAGCATCTAGAGCAAAATTCCTGGCTATGTGGAACGCGGATTATGCCATTTCTGACCCCGTGGAAAACGTCCAGAGCGGATCCTGGTCCTCACAGAGCACGGCAGGGAACCCGTGTGAAGCATCTAGAGCGGAGCCTGGTCCTCACCAAACATAGCAGTGAACCCATGGGAAGCATCCAGAGCAAACATCGGACCGTGGAGTCCTTAAATCCACGGACTATGATGTCCTTAATCTCGACCGTGATGTCTTAAAACTAATATTGGACTGTGGAGTCCTTAAATCCATGGACTATGATGTCCTTAACCTCGACCGTGATGTCTTAAAACTAACATCGGACTGTGGAGTCCTTAAATCCACGGACTATGATGTCCTTAACCTCGACCGTGATGTCTTAAAACTAACATCGGACTGTGGAGTCCTTAAATCCACGGACTATGATGTCCTTAACCTCGACCGTGATGTCTTAAAACTAACAATCAACCCTAATAATTTTAAACTAATTTTACCTTGGTTCAAGGGTACATCTCTTCATTCCTTTGATATTTGTCATTGTAATTCCTCAACGTCTTTAAAGAGGTGACGGGTCCCAACAACCACACATTTCACGGACTGTGGAGTCCTTAAATCCACGGACTATGATGTCCTTAACCTCGATCGTGATGTCTTAAAACTAACATTGGACTGTGGAGTCCTTAAATCCATGGACTATGATGTCCTCAACCTTGACCGTGATGTCTTAAAACTAACATCGGACTGTGGAGTCCTTAAATCCATGGACTATGATGTCCTTAACCTCGACCGTGATGTCTTGAAACTAACAGTGGACTTTGAGGTCCTTAAACTTAGGGACTATGATGTCTGATTGATCGTTTCTTTGTGTGTCGGTAATTAGAAAATGTATAGAATCACAATCAAAGAATTATATTTCACCGCAATCAATTACGGTGTCGGTTGTAGATCGTAAGTGAGTGCGGATCGTCCACAGGGATTGTGCGATTCGTTTCTATATTTAATTAGTTTGAATTGAAAAGTTAATCGAAAAGAAAAGAAAACATGATTCAAGATTTTATCGATTGATTCAGGTGTCACTAATCTAATCAAGAATCAAGAAACTGATAAACAATCGAGAATCGGGTTTCGATGATATTTCCAACCAAATGTCAAGAATCCAAATGAGGCTCGTAGGAATCGATCGGATCTATAGACGTGATGTAATCTCAAGATATCGTGTTCTTGTCCTTCGAAGAATTGATACTAGATCGATGATGATCGACGAGAGTTAGGGCTTTCTCGTGAAACTAAGGTTTCAGCATTTAACCCTTGTTCTTTTGTCGATATCATTCACATTCTAGCCTCTAGCAATTTCAAGAAACGATCGTAACTCCCCAATCTCGAGCGATATCAATCAAGAAAGCATCGCAATGAATTGGGTCGTCGATTCTTGAACTTGCTAGGGTTTACAAAACTCGTAGGACTCAAGAATCGATTTAAGATATATTACATCATCATTCTATTGATCGTCTCGACTCCTCGACGAGCGGAGTATTACTCAAACATCACAACAAGAATTACAGCTAGAAATTTAGATTGAATCATGATGCAAGAATTTAAAGAAAACAAGATAAACGAATATCACCTTTTATTTATATCAACAATTTGATTACAGTCGCTCAAGAACTACAAGAGGAAGAACTAAATTGTCGATCTGGCGTCGCTCGGCTCCGTGAGTCGCGGATCGGCTTGGACCACTTGCTCTGTTGAAGATCGGCTTCGCTCATAAAAGGTTGCAGGGCTTCTTGCTTGATGGGGTACTCGGGATCTTGGCTTTTGATTGGAATTAGGGTTAGGGTTTCACACAAGTTTTCTCACTAGACTTGTGGAAGAAGATGAAGAAAGAGAGTGAATGGATCAATCAATTTCAATAAATGAATGAATTGAATAATTCTTTTACAAGTGAGCCTCGGGTCCTATTTATAGATTTCCCAAACCCTAAGCCTTGAGTTTGAAATAGAAGTTCCCTCCAAAAGTTTGTTGAAAGACTTCTAGAAGTAGTTAGTTAGGCTTAGCTTAGGGTTTAAGCTAGGGTTTAAGGAGAAGTTTCTAGAATGATAGGCTAGTTTAGTGTAGCTCCAAGGGTTTGCTGATCTGGCAGAAGCTTCTGGGGCTTTCTGGAATTTGTTGTGTCATTCTGAGCTGTAGGCATACAGGTAAGAGTTGTGGTGCAAAGTTGAAGTGGTGATGTCGACAAGCCACCGCGGAACCACGGCACAAGGCGGCTTAGGCCGCGGTTCCGCGGCCAAGTAGGTGACTTAGGGCTTCAAACTTCATGTATTAGCTTCTGATGTCCTTCTCTGTATTTTGTGATATATTAAATTCCTGAATTCCCTTTACATCAATACCAGATTCCAAATCATTGAGTTGGCGTCATGTTTGATCGGTACCATGTAAATTTTGGCCTTTCTTCTGGATTTTCCTGCACAGATCTCAAAACAAGTGTTGCGCAATATAGGGATGATGCGATGCATGAAATGCAGTCAATTTCCCTAGAAATGCCGGTTTTAAGGTCTAACACATGTAATCTGATATTTTATGACTGATTTGCTAATATGTGAAATATGAATGCCGAACACTTCTAAATGAATGCAAAAGATAGGGAAATTGCCGTGTTAAAAATACATTATTTTCGACTAATCAAATTCCCCCAAACTTAATTTCGATCGTCTCGAGGGAACTTTTTATTAAAAAGAGAAGGAGAAAATAAAGAAAGAGAAAAACTAACTAGCACACTTTCGTAGGCAACACGATTGCACTGAGCACGTGCAACAAGCCTTTAAATCTCTAGGTGTCCCTAGTAGGAGGAGTGTTGTCTCCTGAGGGTTTTCAGCGGATTGCACCCACAAAATCCAATAATAAAAGGAAGATCATGAATATTACATTTAAAGACAAGAATTGTAAAAGAAAAGCCTTGAAAATTAGGGTTTCCAACTAAGCTAGCTTTTCGGTTGTCATGAGCCCTATCTTAATGGTCATGAAAAAATGTTAGAAATCACGTCCTTCCTCAATAAAACATCGTCTTATTCTTCATTCCTATATTTCTTCTAAACATCGATCATATAACCCTGCGTGTGTGTAAAAGAATCTCTACACCCGGAGAATTCAATTCAAGCTATCATACTCTTGCCCATCACCCTCAGTACTTATTAAGTAATGAATATTTAGATGAGATTGCTCACACACTTTCATGCGACCGTTAATACTTCTTGAGGTACTAACCGACCGATTACTCCTGTGCTTGCTTACTTGGTGTATTTTCCTCGTCTTGCACCACCTCAGGCATAGCAGTGACTCCCAGACCAGTTGGCCTTAGGGCACTAGGTGAAGAAGCACCCTCGCTATAAAATTTTTTATTGCCCTTGGTGATAACAAAACCAGTGTCCATTTTTCTCACCACTTTATATTTTTTTATTCACTTTTTTCTTTTTATTTCCTTCATACATCGGCTTTAAGGCACGTGCATTTCAATGTATCCTCTACTATCCCAGGCTTCAAGACGTGTGTAAGTGCGAATAGCAGGGTAGCAACGTTCAAAATGTTTGGCTTCCAGAATAGAAACTATTTTTCAGACTTAGTTTTATTCTCAGATTAGTGACATCCTTCATCTTACTAACCCTTGGGACAACAGCTCATAACTACTTATTACTAGTTCGTATAAAAAAACTTCTAATTTTCTTAGTTTTCTTAAATTTTTCTAATCTCATAAATGTAATTTTTCACTATCTAAACTTTCATTATCTTATTTATATGCAAAAAAGTGTAAATATTAAAATTATTTTTATACTTGAAAATTTTTAAATTTTTATGGGTTTTGAAAATTTTTAAATTTTTATAAGTTTTTTTTTCAAAAGAAATGTTTTGTGCTTATGCAAATGATATGCAAATGATGCAAAAATAAGCACAAACCTCCTCTAAACTTGTTTTCAACAGTGTCCTCACTGTTGCCAACCGCTATACCTACAAAAACTTGTAAGTCTGGAAGGAATTATTAGTGGGGGCAAAATATATAAGTGAAGAACTTCCCCCAAACTTACTCTTTTCACTCACCTCCATTCAAAAGATGATGCAATGATATACTTGACATGAAGGTGAGACGGAGGAATTTTAATCCAAATAAAATGGCTCTTGTAAGAACAAGAGCTCCTCCGTGGGGTCAGTGGAAAAATACGGCTTTAGTCTATGTCCATTCACTTTAAAAAATATGCCGTTTTTAACATTTTCTACCTCTACTGCCCCGTGCGGATATACAGACCGCACAATAAAAGGTCCCTTCCACCGAGATCGGAGCTTACCCGCGTGAAGGTGTAGTCGTGAATCATAAAGAAGGACTTGTTGACCAGGTGAAAATGTTTTCCTCAAAATGCTTTTATCGTGAAAAACCTTAGTCCTATTCTTTATAATTAAAGCGTTATCATAAGCTTCATCGCGGAGTTCGCTTAGCTCATTAAGTTGCAGCTTCCGAAAGTTGCAAGCTTGGTTTAGATCAAAATTTATTTCCTTAATAGCCCACAATGCTTTATGCTCTATCTCGATAGGTAAGTGACATGCTTTTCCAAACACTATCCTATATGGAGACATCCCTAGGTCGGTCTTATATGCAGTTCGGAATGCCCAAAGAGCATCCGTCAGTTTGGTCGACCAGTCTTTCTATTCTTAGCAACAGTCTTCTCCAGGATAAGTTTGATTTGTCTGTTTGAGATTTCAGCCTGCCCGCTTGTTTGGGGATGATAGGGTGTAGAAAGTCGGTGGTTGATTGAATATTTCCGCATCAGAGTCTCGAAAGACCTGTTGCAGAAATGTGTCCCATTATCGCTAATAATAGCGCGTGGGTGTCCAAATCGCGAGAAGATATTCTCTTTTAAGAACTTAATGACAACTTTCTTGTCATTAGTGCGACATGGAATGGCTTCTACCCACTTTGAGACATAATCAACCATCAGCAGTATGTACAAATTCCCAAAGGAGTTGGGAAAGGGACCCATAAAATCAATTCCCCAAACATCGAATATTTCAACAACCAGAATGGGTTGCTGAGGCATTTCATTTCTCTGGGATATTCTACCCGTGTACTGATATTGTGTACAGGTTTTGCAATAGTCAAATGAGTCCTTGAATAAGGTCGGCCAATAAAATCCACATTGCAAAACCTTTTCCGCCGTCTTTTTAGGACCAAAGTGACCTCCACAGGCCTGATCATGACAAAAAGAAAGAACACTCTTGAATTCTTCATTCGGGACACACCGGCGAATGATCTGATCAGGAAAATATTTAAACAAATAGGGCTTATCCCAGTAATAGTGTTTTACTTGGGATAGAAAGCGGTATTTGTCCTGTTTTGACTAATCGCTGGGTATCAGTCCCGTAGCATGATAGTTCACAATATCCCTGAACCATGGTTCATTGGATATGCTCAAGAGTTGTTCATCAGGGAACGAATCATTGATCGGCAGGGTCACAGGGGAAGACGAGATGCGTGAAAGATGGTCAGCTACAACGTTTTCACATCCTTTCTTATCTTTGATAACAAGATCAAATTCTTGTAACAGTAGGATCCAACGTATTAGTCGACCTTTTGCATCTTTCTTCGCCAGAAGATGTTTTAAGGCGGAATGGTCAGTATACACAACTATAGGTAAGCCAATTAAGTAAGGCCTGAATTTTTCTAATGCAAATACAACCGCTAAAAGTTCTTTTTCTGTGGTTGTATAATTGATTTGAGCATCATTCAGGGTCTTACTAGCCTAGTATATTACGTGTGGTATCTTTTCGATGTGCTGTCCTAGGTTATGCACCTACTGCAAAGTCAGATGCATCACACATTAGCTCAAAGGGGTAGTCCCAGTTTGGTGATGATAGCACGGGGGCTGAAGTGAGTGAGTGTTTAAGTGAGTCGAAAGCTGTCTCGCAGTCCGAGTCAAAATAGAAGGTCAAATCCTTGGCCAGGAGAAGAGTTAAAGGTCTAGCAATTTTGCTAAAGTCCTTAATGAATCTCCTATAAAAGCCCGCATGGCCAAGGAAAGATCGAATATCTTTGACGCTTTTGGGATGAGGGAGGTTTTGAATGATATCTATCTTAGCTCTGTCAACCTCAATGCCTTTCTGTGAAATGACATGTCCAAGAACAATTCCTTCTTGGACCATAAAATGGTATTTTTCCCAGTTCAAAGTCAAGTTCTTCTCTTTGCAACGAGTAAGAACAGCGTCAAGATTCGATAGGCAATCAGAAAAAGAGTCTCCAAAAATCGAGAAATCGTCCATAAAGATCTCCAAAAAATTCTCTACCATATCAGAGAATATCCCCATCATACACCGCTTAAAGGTAGCGGGTGCATTGCATAACCCAAAGGGCATGCGACTGTAAGCAAAGGTACCAAAAGGACAAGTAAAAGTGGTTTTATCTTGATCCTTTTTGGCGATGGGGACCTGATTATAGCCTGAGTATCCGTCCATAAAACAATAATACTCTCGTCCTGCTAAGCATTCCAGCATTTGATCAATGAATGGTAGAGGAAAGTGGTCTTTTCTCGTGGCAGCATTGAGTTTTCTATAATCGATACATACACGCCACCCAGTTTGGGCGTGTGTCTGAATCAACTCATTTGCCTCATTGGTTATAACAGTGATGCCGGATTTCTTAAGAACGACATGTATAGGACTCACCCATTGGCTATCGGAGATGGGGCATATAATACCATTATCTAGGCATTTGACGATCTCTTTCATTACCGCTTCCTTCATGACGGGATTTAACCATCTCTGTGGTTCTCGGGTTGGTCTGGCATCATCCATCATATGTATATGATGTTCAACTATCAAGGGACTAATCCCTTTGATGTCCGCCATACTCCAACCAAACGCCTCTTTGTTAGATCTCAATACCGATAAACGTGCATTCTCTTGCTCTAATGCTAGAGAAGCGGAAATTATAACCGGTAAAGACTCCTTCTCATCTAAATAAGCATATTTAAGATGAGAGGGTAAAATTTTGAGATCTAATTTGGGCGGAGAAATGATAGAAGGAGGGATCATTGAGTGATTTTTGGATTTACAAAGAAGCTCAGAGCCTGTGAAAGATACAGACTCGGGTGGAGAAAAGTCAGGAGTGCAGGAATCAAGTGTAGAAAAAGTGTCCTCACTAAGATCTTGTGTGAAATCAAAGAGAGATGTGGTAATGTCGTTGAGATCAGAAAAGCAAAGTTCCTCAGCTCCACAACTATCGGGAGCGATCTCATGGACAGAGCACACATCTAGAATATGAGCAGAGGGTTCTGATGGATGACTTCCAACTTTGTAGATATTTAGTTCAATGGTCATATTTCTAAATGATAAGTCCATTGAACCATTTCTACAGTTTATAACAGCGTTGGAAGTGGCAAGGAAAGGACGACCCAGAATCACCGGAATTTGGCCCCGGGGGTTTGCTACAGGCTGTGTGTCAAGTACAATGAAGTCTACAGGGAAAACAAATTCCCTGACCTTTATCAACACATCCTCTAATTCACCCCTTGGTTTGGTGATTGAGCGGTCTGCCATCTGGAGTGTGCAGTGAGCAGGTTTCGGCTCTCCAATCCCTAGTTGCTCATATACAGAATATGGAAGTAGGTTAACACTTGCGCCAAGGTCTAAAAAAGCACGATTTATGTTTTTACCCCCAATAGAAATCGATATTGTAGGACATCCTGGGTCCTTTCGTTTCTTTGGTAGCTGGGGAATAAAAGCAGTGCTGATATTATTAGCCATGAAGACCTTCTTCGGCACTTGGGTCTTCCTCTTCGTAGTGCACAAGTCCTTAAGAATTTTTGCATATGCGGGGACTTGTTGAATTGCATTTAGGAGAGGGATATTGATGTTAACCTGTTTGAACATTTCCATAATTTTCTCCATATGAGAACTCGTTCTATTACCCTTTAACCGATTCGGGTAAGGAACTTTCGCAATAAGCACCGGGTCCATCATAGGAGAAGGAAGAGGGGGTAGACGAGATCCCAAAAGAGGTGTGGGGACCGTCTGTGGAGAACTATAAGTGTTGGGTTCAGATGTCGAGCCTAGTGGGAAATGGAGAATAGGCTCGCGAGAAGGTGGTGTGGTAGAAGAAGAAGGATCAGAAGGAGAAGTGTGTGTGTGTGGAAGGGTCTCAGCCGGGGTGTTAATGATAGGATTTTCAATATCATCAATACCTTCCCCGACATGATTGTTCAGCACTCTTCCTGATCTCAACGTTGTGACGACATTTACATTGTAATGCCCAGGATTCTGTAGGGGTTGAGAGGGAAGTTTCCCTTTTTCTCTCGCACTCATTTCGGCTTTAAGGCGTGCGATTTCAGCTTCCATCGATCTGATACTCTCAGCTTGGGACGCTGAGTTTTTCTTTATCTCACTGACGGAAGATCTAACCTCAGTCGAAACCTCTATGAAATTTGATAAAAGTGATTTCATGGTTTGAGTGAATTGAGAGAATTCGTCAGAACAGGACAACTGCATAGGATTAGACTGTGCAGGATTGTTGACCTGATTTTGGAAATTTTATGACTGATAGGGGTGCTGAGTGAGTTGAAGGGGTTGCTGTAGTGGAGGAAGAGCCCTTTGAAAATTATTTTGGCTTGGAACCGTGTTTTGAGATTGATTTTGGTTCCAAGCGAAATTCGGGTGATTCCTCCAACCCTGATTGTACGTGGAAGAATATGGATCATTTCGAGGTCTTTGAAATGCGGCATTAGAATGCTCGTGACCTTGAAACGCAGAGTTTAACGGACATTCTTCCGTTAAGTGAGACGGATCAGAACAGCAACCACAAACAGTTTTGGGGAGCGATACTGGGTTTAGGGAGGCTGCTGCAAATTTGTGTTCCATAGCATCGAGCTTCTTTTGCATTGCTGCCATCTCAGCTCGAACACCTATGGACACATCTATTTGGTGTACGCCACCCCTATTCAATGGTTGGGTTCCACTCTCCCACTGTAGTGATTTTTCAGCAAACTCTTCTAAATACTTCCACGCTTCCCCATCATCCTTGGTCATAAAAGTACCTTGACACATGTTTTCAAGGCTCTGTTTAGTGTTTGGGTTAATGCCCTCATAAATGATTCGGCACAATTCCCATCTCGGGATGCCGTGATGAGGACACCGAACCAATAGATCCTTGAAACGTTCAAAGCATTTAGAAAATGGTTCAGTAGGGAGCTGGGCAAATTGATTCAGTTCGCTACGGATTCGAGCTATCTTTTGTATTGGGTAAAATTTCTTAAGGAATGCAGCGACGAATTCTTCCCAATTCGTAATAGAGTGTGCGGTAGTGTTATATAGCCACTTCTCGGCTATATCGCACAATGTAAATGGAAGAAGTCGTAGACGCATAGCATCCACTGAAAGTTGTGACGTACCCATCATTGCGCATACGTTTTCAAATTTGGTAATAAAAACGTAAGCGTCCTCAGTCTCGAGTCCGTGGAATTTGGCTAAAAGGTTGATGTACTGGGGTTTAATTTCAAAGTTATCCCCATTGGCTGGTGGTGTGGATAAGCAGGTCGAAAGAGGACCTCGAAGTGGATAGCACCTCTCCTGGAGAGAGATGCGAGGTGGATTCTGCGCACCAACGGACGGCGGCAGATTAGGGTTAAAGAAGTTTGATGGAGTCGGATCCATCGGTGTGGGTGTGGTAGTGGGTAAAGGAAAGGTAAATGGAGAAATATCGACTTCGGAGTCGATAAAGGGTACGCGGACTAAACGGGCACTAGAATCCCGTGTCCAGCCTATCTTGTACTAAAAAGGGTTAGTACAAGTGGCAGCGTAGCTTATAATTAGGGGTATGAATGAATGCGGTGTTTGCTTTGAAAAAGGGATGGATTTTTGAAAAAATGATGCGACACAACAAATGTAGCACACAAAACCCTAGAATCTAGTGGTCACCTAAGTCTGGCTCTAGACCGCTCCTAACTGCCAAAAGACAAGTCGCAGGATAGAATCCTCCACTGTCTCTTTGTCCCCCTGTGGCCAGGTAAGTGCCAGGTAAGTGAGAAGGTACTCCACTATGTAAGTAGTGGGCCTAATTAATAACCACTAGCCTTCGACACACTTGCCTAGACACCACAAGAAAAAGCAGATAAGCAATGAATTACCCACGACCTTCTCTTGTCCTAAGTGAGCACGACAGTCCTTAGAGTCATCTCTAGATATTTTTTAGTTAATATGGGTCAATGCGGATGCAAGTTTTGTGGTTTTCGGGGCCTAGGAAGGGTAATGAAATCCCCACCTAATTTGGATTTGGCCGTGCCCCTTAATATCCGTATTTAGAATGCAAACAACCAAGAAACAAAATCACGCACAAATTTAATTTTGCTATTTGCGAGCTGCGATTATTTGCAAAGAATCCTGCAGAAAATTATTAGTTGGAGCTAAAAAGAGGAGAGAGGAGAAGGTAAGAAGCTTACAGAGAAAAACTAGCACAGAGATCCCTTCAGGTAGCCGCGGAACCGCCGCAATAGGGGGCTCCCACCGCGGAATCGCAGTTTTCTGTGCAGATCACTGCACCAAAATTCAACAGAAGCTTTCTGTTGATAACTCTAGCTCTCTGGAATTTTCCAAAAATTTTCTTCAATTGCCAAACAGCTCCAGATTTCCTTGCAATGAACCACAACAAATCGTTTAGGGTTTGCACGAATTTTGATTACAAAAATTATAATGGAATAAATCCTTCAATTCAAACTTTAATATGAAACGAATTAGCGCGTAATCCCCGGCAACGGCGCCATTTGATTGATTATTTCTTTGTGTGTCGGTAATTAGAAAATGTATAGAATCACAATCAAAGAATTATATTTGACCGCAATCAATTATGGTATCGGTTGTAGATCGTAAGCGAGTGCGGATTGTCCACAGGGATTGTGCGATTCGTTTCTATATTTAATTAGTTTGAATTGAAACGTTAATCGAAAAGAAAAGAAAACATGATTCAAGATTTTATCGATTGATTCAGGTGTCACTAATCTAATCAAGAATCAAGAAACTGATAAACAATCGAGAATCGGGTTTCGATGATATTTCCAACCAAATGTCAAGAATCGAAATGAGGCTCGTAGGAATCGATCGGATCTATAGACGTGATGTAATCTCAAGATATCGTGTTCTTGTCCTTCGAAGAATTGATACTAGATCGATGATGATCGACGAGAGTTAGGGCTTTCTCGTGAAACTAAGGTTTCAGCATTTAACCCTTGTTCTTTCGTCGATATCATTCACATTCTAGCCTCTAGCAATTTCAAGAAACGATCGTAACTGCCCAATCTCGAGTGATATCAATCAAGAAAGCACCGCAACGAATTGGGTCGTCGATTCTTGAACTTGCTAGGGTTTACAAAACTCTTAGGACTCAAGAATCGATTTAAGATATATTACATCATCATTCTATTGATCGTCTTGACTTCTCGACGAGCGGAGTATTACTCAAACATCACAACAAGAATTACAGCTAGAAATTTAGATTGAATCATGATGCAAGAATTTAAAGAAAACAAGATAAAAGAATATCACCTTTTATTTATATCAACAATTTGATTACAGTCGCTCAAGAACTACAAGAGGAAGAACTAAATTGTCAATCTGGCGTCGCTCGGCTCCGTGAGTCGCGGATCGGCTTGGACCACTTGCTCTGTTGAAGATCGGCTTCGCTCATAAAAGGTTGCAGGGCTTCTTGCTTGATGGGGTACTCGGGATCTTGGCTTTTGATTGGAATTAGGGTTAGGGTTTCACACAAGTCTTCTCACTAGACTTGTGGAAGAAGATGAAGAAAGAGAGTGAATGGATCAATCAATTTCAATGAATGAATGAATTGAATAATTCTTTTACAAGTGAGCCTCGGGTCCTATTTATAGATTTCCCAAACCCTAAGCCTTGAGTTTGAAATAGAAGTTCCCTCCAAAAGTTTGTTGAAAGACTTCTAGAAGTAGTTAGTTAGGCTTAGCTTAGGGTTTAAGCTAGGGTTTAAGGAGAAGTTTCTAGAATGATAGGCTAGTTTAGTGTAGCTCCAAGGGTTTGCTGATCTGGCAGAAGCTTCTGGGGCTTTCTGGAATTTGTTGTGTCATTCTGAGCTGTAGGCATACAGGGAAGAGTTGTGGTGCAAAGTTGAAGTGGTGATGTCGACAAGCCACCGCGGAACCGCGGCACAAGGCGGCTTAGGCCGCGGTTCCGCGGCCAAGTAGGTGACTTAGGGCTTCAAACTTCATGTATTAGCTTCTGATGTCCTTTTCTGTATTTTGTGATATATTAAATTCCTGAATTCCCTTTACATCAATACCAGATTCCAAATCATTGAGTTGGCGTCATGTTTGATCGGTACCATGTAAATTTTGGCCTTTCTTCTGGATTTTCCTGCACAGATCTCAAAACAAGTGTTGCGCAATATAGGGATGATGCGATGCCATGAAATGCAGTCAATTTCCTTAGAAATGCCGATTTTAAGGTCTAACACATGTAATCTGATATTTTAAGACTGATTTGCTAATATGTGAAATATGAATGCCGAACACTTCTAAATGAATGCAAAAGATAGGGAAATTGCCGTGTTAAAAATACATTATTTTCGACTAATCAATGTCCTTAACCTTGACCGTGATGTCTTAAAACTAATATTGGACTGTGAGGTCCTTAAACTCACGGACTATGATTTCCTTAACCTCGACCGCGATGTCTTTAAACTAAGGTATCTTAGAAAACGTCCAGAGAAGGGTCTGGTCCTCGCCAAATACGGCAGTGAACCCGTGGGAAGCATCCAGAGCAACCCCTGACCCCGTGAAATGTGGATAAGGACAACTTCGTCCATCACTCGTGGGTCCTCACGACTCGTAAGGGAGTAAATTCTCTTGTGAGATCCTTACGACTTTCAAGAGAAAACATACTTAGGAGTCCCCACGATTCCTAAGGAGAAATTACACCTACGGGATCCTCTCGACCAGTAGGGAGAAAATTCTTTATGAGACCCTCACGACTCATAAAGTAGAAAAGTCTTAGGTGGCAGATCCTAACCCTGTTTTCTAAGCCATCGCTACTCTACAACGAGCCCAAGACTGACAGCTATACGCTATCTACAGACCGCACTTGCTAAAGTCACATGGCAAACAACACAGCAAGAAAGAAGAAAGCAGAGAAATGACACAAAACATTACGAAGAACGTGTATCTTTTATTCATAAATTAAATTGGGTCCAAAATACATCATATGAAAGAGTAAAAGAACAAATACATTTTATTCAAAATTACAAATGGTACAAAATTTTTATTGAGAGGAAAGCGTTTTCAATAATCCAATCAGCCGCTCGCGCACTTCCCTCAGCTCTTCTTCCTGATCGGCTGTTGCGGCCAACTCCGCTTCGACCTGGGCTCGCTGCTGCAAGTAAGACGAGAGTTGTTCCTCGACGGCTCGCTGAGCTTCTTCACGATCTTATGCATCACGCTCAACGACATCGAGCTTCTGCTTCAATGTTAACCCATCAGAGATACATTGCAGAAGGCCTTCGAAGATAACTTTCACCTGGGCAGCGTTCGCGTCGACCTCAGCATGCAGTCGAGCAGACTCGCTTGAAGTTTCTTTACATTCCCTTCGCTTTAAAGCCACTTCTTGTTCAAGATGGCGGAAGTAAGAAGCACTCTGCTCGATCCATGCCACCCGTTGAGTGCTCATAGCCAGAATCTCAGGTACTGGATGCTTAAGCTCAAGCTCATGCGAGCAAGCCTCGATCTCCCGGCAGCGATTAACCCAAGACTCAATGAGGCCCTCACCATGAAAGTTCATGAGCGTCGCCAGCATAGGGTTAATCTCTGTGGAAAAATCCGCAGCAGATGTAGGAGTCTCTGCATCAAACTCCTTGATATACTCACTCAGCATGCGTAGACTGGTCACAGCACCTTTGGATGATGGACGCCTGGAAAAGGGCCCGGCCGGCATTATAATACGAGACTCGAATGGGGTTGGAGTCGATGTGATTGCTGCAAAATAAATCATAATCAGAATCGGCTCAGGAAATAAAGAAAACACGCAAAAAGTAGAGTCTACTATACCGGCTGCAGCAGGGGGCAGAGCTGGGAGTACTGGTGGCGCAATGACAGCCTCGTCCCTTCCTTCGATTCATAAGCTACAAACAATATAAAGAAGATTTAGCAATAATGCGACCGCCCGTCAAAGAAGAGGACGTCGTTTAAAGAAAATACCCACCAACACCAGCAGGTGGCCTTATCTTTGACAAGAAGGAGAAGTGTGGGTGCAACACCTGATACATGTGGTAAAAAAGGACTCCTGCAAAAATGCGATGACGCAACGTCGGTACATGAATTATACGCCAGAGAGATAAGACTAATGGGTTAGAAATCCATACCTTCCAGCATTTGCGACGGTGCGAGAGAAGGCAGAGAGGTGGTCACCGTCAGGGCGGTAACTGACGGCGCTGTCTCGAGCAGCTCGATTTCAGCACTAGCCACACCTGCATTAGAAGCAAGATAAAATTTATTAGGAAAGATTGCAGAATAAAAAAGGATGGTGACCCAAAATTTACCTGATGAGTCGCCAGCCGGAGCCGTGACGAGAGCGTCACTTGATACAACGGTGGCATCTCCCTCCTCCAATGGGATAGTCTCACCTCCCGTCGCCTTGTTCCCTGACTCCACAGGAGCCGTCGTCACGCTGGCAACGCCAGGAGACGACAAAGAACCGTAGGCAGGGAGAGCGATAATCGGAGCAGTGCCCGACTCTTGAGAAAGAGCAGCCATCTCGTGCTCAGCGATCGTACTCGTTTCACCCGGCTACCACCTCGGGCTCAGTGGTCACAGCCGTCTCGTCCATCGCTGCCTTAGGCTCATCCGTGGCAGCCGTTTCGTCCACTGCTGCCTCAGGCTCGGCTATAGCAGCCATCTCACCCGCCGCCACCTCGGGCTCGGCATTGGTAGCTATCTCGGGCATAGCAGTCATGACTATCTCGTCAGCCACTATCTCGGGCCCGGCTACTATGGTTACATCACCTACCGTCGCCTCGGGTTCAACAACTACCTCCTCCACCACCCCCTCAAGCTCAACGGTCGCCGCCACTCCTTCAGTAAGACTCGGCCCTGCAGGATAAGATATATAAGAACTTATAGTTTAAAAGCATTGACAACGAAACCTCAAAAACACATTACCTGAGGTGGATTTACCGTTGGCTTCCCGAGCTGCACATGCCGCCCATCTATGGGAAGTAGACAAGGCAACCGGGAGCTCCTCTGAAGGAGTAGCAGCGGGAGTAGCTGCTCTTGAACCTGGTCCCGTAGCCAAAACAGCACTATGCTCTCTTACTGCGCGCCTCAGGCACTTCCTTTCCTCCCGGGCCGTCGCGACAGACTTTTGAAAGCCTCCTTCAGCAAGGCGTCGTCGTCCGCATTCAGGGTTACCTCCAGAGCCGTCAAGGCTTCCATCATCGATTTTTTAAGTAGGGCCTCTTGCGGCAATCCTGAAGAGGCCGGGACTTCGGTAGCTGGCCCGGGGAGAATTTCCGCATCGGCTTGCGAGGTAGGTCTTGTGGTCCCTGCGATAAGACAAAGAGAGGGTCAGATTACTCATAAAAAATGGAAGCAGAAACATAGCGAACCAAAATGTACCAAGACCTAAGGATGCTCTAAGTCGTTCCTCCTCCTCGAAAGTCTTGAGAGAATCAGCGAGGGCTTCTTCGGCAGAAATGCCTGTTAAAGAAGAAAAAGCGTTAATCAAAAGCAATGATAAAGGTACGATGCAATGATGAAAAAAATACAACTAATGATTACCTGATTGCGCGAGTTTAGCCAACCACTCATTGCGCCTTGCCAATCACTCGGAAGCTGCGATGGCAGCCGCCAGATCAGTGTCATTTGGCGGCGTGAATAGGCCATCATTGGTCCCGTACTCACTCAAGCCCTCGCTATAAGGAGCATGAGGTTCCTGACCAAATACAACGTCAGCAGAGAGGATCGACTTCTTCTTCCTCTTCTGCGCGCGAACTCCGGTCGCACCCAAAATCAGCTTATGCTTCGTGGGCACTTTGGGACGGCGGGTCCCGATATCCGAGCCCACGCCGGATTCGGGTGAAACCACGTTTACCGTCTCCACGGGAGCACGGGACGCTGATGGCATGTCCACAGGATCGCGGGGCAATCCACGCGTGGGGCTTAGCACACGTGGAGGCTCAACTCCAGCATCTCCTCTTAGTGGAGGAGGGACAGGGGTCCTTCGCTTTAAAGGGACATTGCGATCGCTGGCGGGGGGCGCACTCTTGCGATCAAGCAGCAGCCGCTTCTCTTCCCTGATGACAGCGCCCATCGCGTGTTGATACCAGGCCCCGTATACGTTGAGGGCCCTTAGAATGCAACTCGGCTCGCTAATAAAGAAGTGGGAGCCCGTATTTAACCGCATGAAGTGATGCAATGTACTCCGTATTCCATCTCTGATAGCCGCAGGCTCTTCCAAAAACGCCTCCAGTGGGACCCCTTAGTTATAACTTAGCTGCTGGGCAAAACGATGGGGGTTGTATCTCATAAAAAGTGCAGCATCATTTTTCCTGAATACGAGGAAGCCCGGCCTGATGGAGTATAGATGTAGAATCTCTCGAGCTTTTAACACGGACGCCCCGTCCTTGAAATTGTCGCGCAACGCCGGCACAGTCTTGGAAGTTTCCTGGCCGATTGTCAGGACCTTGTCCGTGAAAGATATACCCTCTCCGACCGTGCGCGGACGAAGAAGCAACCCCCTAGCCTCCCGCTGAGGCGGATTCACGATAGAAGCGTCGATCAGCCGCATAATTCTCAGGAATCCGTACTTCTTGTAAAACGAGGGTCTTTTATGAATACCAAACACCCTGAGCACGTGCATTTCCATCCACGAAGTAAAGTAGTGCATCGAAAAATTGGCGGCTTGCACCCCCGGTTCAGTTGTGTCCGCCGCCACGCTAAGACCATGGTACAGGTGGGCCAACCCGGCAATCCCGGTGGCCAATTGTATGCCAACCACCATTCGATGTGCTGGGTAGAAGACGGACGGCCTCATATAGCGAGGGTGCATGGGGAGCGCGAACCAGCACAACCATAGCCCTAAAAATCTGAGAAAGAAAGTCTCCTCGTCGATACCCGGAGTAGCGATCTCCGACAAAAGGATGATTGCGGCATCGGGGAGATAAAAGCCTTTTTGATCATCATCCAGTACTGGTCGACGATCTAAGCCAAAGCCAAAGGGATCGTCAAGCTTGGCAAATTTTTTGCCCCGTTGCGATAGAATCTCCGGTCGAAGAAAACGGGCCATGAAGTCTGCGAAACTAACTCCCCGGCCTCCGGATTCCAAGAAAAGACTCTCGTACATATTCAGCACCTTTATCAGACACGGAAACTGGTGCTGAATAGCATTCTCTGGCGTTAGGTCCATCACCAACGGCTTGGTAGCAAAAACGTATTCATACGGAGGAAGCAGCTCCTCATAGTGCTCCCCCCTCACCGGCAGACCGGAGATCTCAGCAAACTCTTCTAGAGAGATGGAAACTTCTCTGTCCATAAGAAGAAAGGTATGGGTGGGGATGTTCCATTGCTCCACGAACGCCTTAATCCACCATATTGGAGGAGCAGAGTACTAAAACAACGAGGCGTAAACCGCAGGGTATAGATTGATCTTCACCAAATGTGCCTTCTTCGCTAACAAAATGTAACTGGCCCACTGCAAATACCCGGCCGAATGTCGAGGGGTCAACCCAACGTTGTAGGGTTTTCCCCAAGAGCGCGACTCGCCTTGGCATATGCGCTGCCCCAAAATATCCAAAGCTGCCGGTACCTGCATAGGTATGGAAGCAATCGAAGGTTGAAGGAGAACCTCCGAAGTCCAATTAACGACCTCCATGGCATAGTTCACCGGGGGTACATCTGCATACGAGATCGATGAGATCAGATCCGATGGCGTCGCACAAGAGAACCTTCGGCGACCTTTGATAATTTGGTCGTACCACCTACCCCACAGGTGAAGGTTTTTGTATTCCGGGTCATAGTCCTTAATAAGAGCAAGAACCTCCCGGTCTACCGGTGCTTCAGGGAATCCTCCCTCTGAGCGAAAAAACGGGAAAGAGAGATCAGAAGACATGTCGTCTGCAAGAAAGAAACGAAATTCAGTTATCAGTGTCATATTTTAATTTTAAAAATCCCGACGCTCGGTACTTTAAAATTTGTACTACACTGCAATGCAGTAGAGAAGGGACCAAAGGGGGACCCACAAAATCCAGATGATAATGCATTAATTAATAAGACAGCCTCATCATTGGATGAGACTGTCAATTAATAAAGAAATCCACAAAGAATATTCTCATTGAATGAGATATCCCTTGAGAGAAGGGGAAAATCTCCCTTTCAGAGTAAAGCTCTATAACATAGTGACACTTGTCAAACTCTGGTCATGAGGGAATACAATTCCTTAAAAGAGCTTAGCTCTGTAATGATGATGGAAAATCCATCAAAGATTAATGAAAATTAATTCTTGAGAATTAAAATTCTGGGATCTTAAAGATCCATGAAAAAACTCTTAAGAGCTTTTCATCAAAAGATCAAAAGATCTATATTGTCAAAAGAGCAGAGCTCTGACTCATGGGCTAAGAAACCCTAAGAAAAGATCTATTTAGATTTATGGGTTCATTAGAGCAAGGCTCTGTTTATGAAACCCTAAAGGGGTTTTCTTTAGATCAAAAGATCTATGAGAGCAAGGCTCTGCTAATGGGTAAGAACCCCAATTTATTAGAATTAATTTAATTTAATTTTTACCTAAATTTAGTAGAGTTCTAACTCTTGAAAGTTCTTGAACAAGAGAGTAAGGCTCTGAATAAAATTCTTAAGAAGAAGATGAAGATAATCTGAGGATCAAGGGTCCTATTTATAGGCGCTGAACCGCCTCCTTAACCTCTGAGTTGATCCAAGGGCTCAGATGTTGCCACCGCTGCACTCACGTGTGTGCCACGTGAGCGCAACGGTGGGGGAGCATTTGTTTCCCCAATCAGAGAAAAGCTCTGTTTTGAATTTCAAAACTCAGAAATTGAAGCAACGCTTCAGATCCCGTGCGCTGCGCACCACGTGTCAAAAGCAGACACGCCAGCGCCAGGAGCGCTGCTCCCTAGACAGCGCACCCCAATCAGAGCAAAGCTCTGTTTTAAAATTTAAATTTTAAAAGTTGAAGCAACGCTTCAGATCCAGCGCTCTGCGCTGCGCGCCACGTGTTAAGTACGGGCGCGGTTGCGCTGCGCTCTGCGCTGCGCGCCACGTGTTAAGCACGGACGCACTAGCACGGTTGCGCTGTGCTCTGCGCTGTGCGCCACGTGTCAACCGCAGGTGCGCAAGCGCCAAGTGCGCCAACGCAGGTGCGCTCGCGCCAAGTGCGCCAGCGCTGGAATTAAAAGAATTCCCCCACCGTTAGATCAAAAGATCTAATAATAATAAATTATTACTTAATCAGAATTAAAATTCTGTTCTAGAAAGATCTTTCCAATCTTGTTGAAAACAAGAAGATTGCCTTCTGTAAAATAGAAGCCTTAGGATCAAGGATCCAACGGTGGGGAAACATCCCTAAATCAATCAGAGAAAGATCTCTTCAACTAATTTAACAAATTAATTGGCACTATATAAAGGCCCCAAGACTTCAAGTCTCAGAAAAAAGAAAAAACCCTTTGCAAACTTTGAGAAAAACTCAAAGAGAAAGAAAGGCAAGCCTTTGAAGAAAGAAGATCATTTTCTTCATCTTTAAAGGTAAAACAATTAATTTTTGAATAACAGAGATGAAATCATCTCGTAAAAAGAAGAACCATCTTCTAAAAAGATCTTCGATCTATAAAAAAGACCAAGGTCATTGAATAAAAAGAAAAGATCAAGATCTAATCATAAAAATATAAAAAAGAAGTATTCTACTTCATCTACATACTTTTTGATCTACAAAGGCAGAGCCTTTTAATAAGAACAAGAACCTTTGTTCTTGAAACTTGAGGCAAAGCCTCCTTTAAGAAGAACATAAATTTGTTCTTTGATCTTAAATTTGATCTGATGCGCTTTGCGCTACTAGAAAGTGCTTTGCACTCATAAACTGCGTCTTTGCGCTCCTTGGACCGGCGCACCGCGCCAAAACATGCTATGTGTCAACCATAGACACGATCTACGCTTTGCGCTCCTGAAAACAGCGCATTGCGCTCTTGGGTTGGCGCTCAGCACCAAACACGCCGCGTGTCACACCCATAAGCTGGCGCAGCTCGCTCATAAATTTAAAGCGCAGTGCGCTAACAAACTAGCGTTTAGCGCTAAGCGACACGTGTCACCCTTATGTGTGCTAGCGCAATGCGCTTTTTAATTGGTGCAAAGAGCCTGATGCGCCACGTGGCGCGCTGTCAGAACATACCTTGTTCTGATAAATGCTATGCATTTAATTGAATCCAATGTCAGAGCCGAATGCTTGGCATTATTAAAAGGGCAGAGCCCAAATAAAAGCCTAGCAGGCAGAACATAAATAAAAATGTTAAACATTTTTAACTGGACTTAGCCCAATTCTGGCCATAAGTCCTCAATTTAAATTGAACTGAGCATACTTACTCTTCCAGTCAATTTACACCCCGGTTCAAGGGTACATCTCTTCACTCCTTTGATATTTGTCGTTGTAATTCCTACATCTCTTCAAAGAGGTGACGGGTCCCGACGACCACACATTTTACGGACCGTGGGGTCCTTAAACTCATGGACTATGATGTCCTTAACCTTGACCGTGATGTCTTAAAAGTAACGTCGGACTGTGGAGTCCTTAAATCCACGGACTATGATGTCCTTAATCTCGACCGTGATGTCTTAAAACTAACATCGGACCGTGAGGTCCTTAAACTCACGGACTATGATGTCCTTAACCTCGACCGTGACGTCTTAAAACTAACACCGGACTATGAGGTCTTTAAAATCACGGACTATGATGTCCTTAATCTCGACCGTGATGTCTTAAAACTAACAATGGACCGTAATGTCCTTAAACTAATTATCGACCGCAATGTCACTAAACTAAGCAATAGGGCCCAATTGCTCTCTTGTTGGATCTAAACGATCCTGTTAAGTTGATCTTAGTCTAAAATTAGACTAACGTGTCCTTAACAAACGTTTAAGTTGATCTTAGCCTCAAATAAGGTTAACGTATCCTTAAACACAAACCCCCCAAACCCAAATCTAAGAAAGATACGGATTTGGACTAGTCCATGCCCTACGGGCGACAGCATAACTTAGTCTCCGTATACAATCCACGGGCAACCAAACACAAAACAAACACCCACGACACGAAGTGACCATCTGGAGAAGGAAAAAGTTGTTACCGCGATGCGGTACTGTAATTGACTGCAGGGGCTTGCGCCTGCAGGGAAGAGCGTCCCCACAATCAAAAACCCCTCAGACGAGGGGGAATCTGATGAAGTCTGCTACATCGGCCGCATCCATTTAAACCTTCGATATATGGTGTCATAAATCAACTTGGCATCTTCGGAGAGGTGGACGGATAACACCAATTAGCATCTGCCCCGAATTTCAGGCAAGACGAGCCTACGCGGTCGCGTCTCTGTGTTCGGAGGGGAACACCTCCATCTATAATCCAAGAGCCAATGGGCTAGCCGAAGCCTTCAATAAGACTCTATGCAAGCTCCTGAGGAAAAATGCTTCAGCCAACAAAAGAGACTGGAATCTCAAACTTCACGAGGTGTTGTAGGAATATCGTACCACGCACCGTACTCCAACTCAGTCCACTCCATACTCATTGCTCTTCGGAGTGCAGGCAGTCCTCCCCCTCGAAGTCGAAGTTCCAAGCTTAAGAATGGCCGTTCAGCACGAGTTGACGGAGGAGAAAAACGTGCTCCTTCGGCTGGAAGAGCTCGACGCCCTCGAAGAAAAAAGGCTTGCAGTACAGCAAAATTTGGAGCTGTACCGAGCCCAAATGTCATGGGCCTATGACAAGATAATTCGTCTCCGCGCTTTCAAGAAAGGAAAATTGGTGTTGGTCCTCCAAAGACCGATCATCCCCAATCGACATGCCAAGGGAAAATTCGAGCCAAACTGGGAAGGACCATACGTCATCGAGAAAGTGTTCGACGGAGGATCCTACCAACTAATAAGTGCCGAGGGAAAAAGGCCCATGCTACCCATCAATGGCCGATATCTCAAGAAATACTACGCGTGAATGATCCAAGCCGCAGGCAAATTGAGCACACCAGCCCTACGGTCTAGATCATACATCCTGTAAAACCGTATACAGTCCACAGGCGTAAACGACCCTTATCTCTCCCAAGTCTTGCCGGTGAGACTACTTTTAAAGTCCCACCAGCGGCAAAAAAAAACGGTATGTCCACAAGCAGAACGGGCACAGATGAAAACCCGAAAGGGCCCCGTGAGTAAAAATAGCAGGACTGCCGGTGAGTTTATGAAAACCTGAAAGGGTGTAAACTCGTGAAAAGAGATAAAATACACTCGCAAAGTCCTCTCGACCTTGTGAGGAGAAAATCCCTGCGTGAGATCCTTACGACTCACAGAGGAGCAACACATTTAGGGATCCCTACGATTCCTAAGGAGAACATACACCTACGAGATCCTTTCGACTCGTAGGGAGAAAATGCTTTTATGGGACCCTTACGGCTCATAAAATTGAAAAGCCTTAGGTGATAGGGATCTAAACCTGTCTCCTAAGCCATCGCTCCCCAACGGGCAACGGTAAATGATGAGTCGCTCCTGGCATTGCTTCAGTGTGAGCGGAGCTGATGCCGACCAAAAACCCAAATCCCAAGTTTTCCCAATGGCAAATGAAGAGTCGCTCCTGGCATTGCTTCAGTGTTAGCGGTGCTGATGCTGAACAAAAAACCAAATCCCAAGTCCGCCCAGGGCAAATGATGAGTTGCTCCTGGCATTATTCCAGTACAGCAATGCTTATGCCAAACAAGATCCAAATTCCAAGTCCCCAAACGATGAATGATGAGTCGCTCCTAATATCACATTCCAGTGCAGCGATGCAGACGCCAACCAAAATCCAATCTCCCAAAATTCTCCCGACCCTACAGTTGGTCCCCAAGTTGACTACCGTATACAATCCACGGGCTCAAATAATTCTCAGCATACCCATGCCCCACCGCAATCACCAATCACGCGGCTGGTCTCCGCCCTTGGAATTATGCTCTATTTGGGAAGACCCACTCATGTGTCCTCACGATACATGAGGAGAACAAACTTACGGGATCCTCAAGACTCGTAAGAAAGCATCTTCATGGGATCCTTACGACCCACAAAGGAAAAACACACTTGGGAGTCCCCACGACTCCTAAGGAGAAAGCACAACTATGAGATCCTTTCGACTCGTAGAGAGAAAATGCTTTTATGGGACCCTTACGGCTCATAAAATTGAAAAGCCTTAGGTGATAGGGATCTAAACCTGTCTCCTAAGCCATCGCTTCCCAACAGGGAAAGGAAAATGATGATTCACTCCTGGTACCATATTCCAGTATAGCGGTGCTGATGCCGACCCAAAACCAATTCCCAAATCCTCCCGGGGCAAATGATGAGTTGCTCCTAGCATTATTCCAGTGCAGCAGTACTGATGCCGACCCAAAAACCAAAATCCTCAAATCCTCTCAAAGACAGATGATGATTCGCTCCTGGTACTATATTCCAGTGTAGTGATGCTGATGTCAACCCAAATCACAACCAATAAGTCAACTTCAACTCCGACACCGCAGAAAGCGGAGCAAGTCAGAATCCAATCTCGACACCATAAGAAGCGGAGCAAGTCAAGATCACCCCTGACACTGCAAGAAGCAGAGCAAGTCAAATCGGGCGTCGACCGTCCATGTCGTAAAAAGGGCAGTGCATGCTTCCCACAAATCGGGAACCAAATCGCTCTAGGTCAGGGCGTCGACCGTCCAAATCGTAAAAAGGGCAGCACCGACCGTCCAAGTTGCAAAAGAGGCAGCACCGACTGTCCAAGTCGCAAAAAGGGCAGAACCGACCGTCCAAGTCGTAAAAAGGGCAGAACCGACCGTCCAAGTTGCTAAAAGGGCAGCACCGACCGTCCACATCGCTAAAAGGGCAGCACCGACCGTCCAAGTCGCTAAAAGGGCAACACCGACCGTCCAAGTCGCTAAAAGGGCAGAACTGACCGTCCACGTCGCTAAAATGGCAACGTCGACCATCCACTTCACAAAAAGGGCAGCACCGACCGTCCACGTCGCTAAAAGGGCAGCAACGACCTCCTCGTCGGAATTATGCTCCGCCTTGGAATCAAGTCAACCAGGCACTCCATCTTGGAGACACGTCAAGCATCGACTGTCCATTTAGTAAAAAGGGCAGTGCCAGCTTCCCAAAAAGCGGAACCAAATCAAGTCGCCTCCACGTGAAAGAAGATCCATCAATTTCATGCACACGACCCATATATGCTGTGTGCATTTATTGATAGGGGACACTTTGTTGGGGCCAAAATTTATACCCCGGTTGACAGAGTCAAAATCAAAGTCAACCCCAACCCAAGTGGGCCTAAGCCCAGGTCAAGTGGGCCAATGCCCGGGGCGAGCCCGAACATGAAGCGTCCGGCCTTCTGCCATGCCAAAATAATTGGTGTATTTCCTTTTTTATTTTTTTGAATAAATGTAAGAAAAATGGGCATAAAGCTAAATTTTTGTAAAGCCCATGGCTTATGTGCAAAAAGAAATGGCACATGAGGCATGGGATGGGAAAAATGCCATTTTTGTAAAGCCTAAGGGGCTATATGTAAAGTTTATAGCCTATAAAGGCAAAGATAATGAAAATATATCAACAACTTTTTCTCTCTCCTAAAAAGAATCAAGATCTGTGATCTTCTCCTTCCTCAAGGTTCAAAAACCTTCTTCTTTCTTTGAATTAAATCAAGAGTTTTACTCTTCCTTTTCCAAAACTAAATAGTTTTTCACCACAAAACCCACAAAGGGGAGCTTGGATCTTCCATCAGATCTTAAAAAGGAGAGGTTTTTAAAATCTCACCCCTCTTGTTATACAAGAGCCGGCCAACAGAGGAGGAAGAAGAAGACCTATCTCCAAAGACCCCACTTTGGGGAAGATCCAGCGCTAAAGGGGAGAAGCCCTTCATCAGCCTCAAAAATATCTTAGGAGTTTAACTCCTCATATACATACATACATACATACATACATACATACATACATATATATATATACACACACACACACACACAAAATATTAAGTGTTTCTTTCTGGGAGTACAACTCCCAATGCAGGGACCAAGTCCCTTTTGCCGCCCAAAGCGCGAGCGCCCGAGCGCCCACGTGCTTGGCGCGTGAGGCACTAGCGCCTATGTGCTTGGCACGTGAGGCGCTCACGCCCAAAGCACCAGCACCCGAGCGCCCACATGCCTGGCACGTGTGGCGCTAGCGCACGAGCGCCCACGTGCCTGGCATGTGTGGCGCTAGCGCCTGAGCGCCCAAAGCGCTAGCGCCCGAGCCCCCAAAGCGCGAGCGCCCGAGCGCCCACACGCGTGGCACGTGAGGCACTAGCGCCCGAGCGCCTACATGCCTGGCACGTGAGGCGCTAGCACCCAAAGCGCTAGCGTCCTAGCGCCCAAAGCTTTAGCACCCAAGTCGATAGCGCCAGCGCCCAAGCGCCCGCGTGCCGTGCACGTAAGGCGCTGGCGCTTTCTCCCACGCATCCTTTGGATGCCCTTTTCCCTTTTCCCTTTTATATATATATGCGTATGTGTGTATTGTTAGTTATGTATATGCCCTAGAGGCCATTGTTGTACATATGATGTATATTATAATGGATGCTTGGATATATATAGAGAGGAATTTCTTGCTCGTCATGATAGTATGCTATTTGGTTTCACTTTATCTTAACATGTTGACTTGTATTGGTTTACTGTCTTTCTCTCACATGTTGATAAAGCCCTTAGGATCTGTACTCGACTACTGGGACTATGATGAGATCATACTAGTGGGGCCACGGTAGTCGATGAGTACATCCTATAACTGTTCCTAGTCGAGGGTATATCGAGACAGGGCATCGATACACCAGAGTAGACTAGCGTATACGCATCTTGACCCATATGATGGGCGATGGATGTCCCATATCCATCGGTGTTTGACATCAAGGATGGTGTACGGGTGCTCAGTGGAGACTGGGTACACTGGACGGACTCGCCGAGAACTCCCAGATGGTGATATACCACATGTCAGATGGCAGTTCTCCTGTGACACTGGTACAGGGTAGTCTGTAGACCCGAGATCGTCATAGAGTCTTTTGTGATTCCCACTGTGCTTTGATTTCCACCTTACCACGTCCAAGAGGGCATGCAAAACGGTGGCTTTTAGGTACAGTCCCGAATCACATGGAGGCAATGAGCGATAGGAGGGGATTCGTCTCTCCCGGTATAGGGAGTTGATGTTGTGCTGTGTTCGATTGGCTATAACTGCAAGTCCCTAGCCAGAGCTGATATAGAGATTTATTAGTAAGTATTACCAGTAGTTTCTCGACCTGTTATAAGCCTCACATCGACACGACTTATCGGTTACTGGGGTCTAACGTATACCACCCTTAGACTTGATATGCGACATATCAGACGAACAGACCGGACTGTACGGGAGTGTTACTGATTGGATTCACAGGAGAACGTACAGGCTAGCTTGTTGATCTTCTGATCGCTCAATACCTGGGTGGCTGTTACGTTTAGCTGACCGCTTGCAGCTTGTGGGTGTTTGATATGATCATCACCTGCTACCGGCGTATTGACGATTCTTTAGAGTCCTACACAGAGGTTTCATGGCTCAGGAAAAATGGAGTAGAGGCACATATGTGATATGCGCAGGACCGAGGATTGTAGGGTGTTTTTCGTCACCCCATTGAGATGGGAATACGCGCACGCTTGTCAGGCGTACTACAGATTCCTCCTGCCTAGGGTAGGCCAGGGTTTAATGATTGTGGGGATCCGAATCTCCGGCAGCCGCGGACTAAGCTGCCGTTAATTACCCCTCGCCTTTGGGGCGAGGGAACCTCCGATTAACGGGTTAAATTGGTCATGCGAACTCAATGTGCAGTGTACGTGTGTTTTGTTTGAAAAGGGGGTTTGGATATATCGGGAGCCACGCAGAGTTTTTACGGGGGTCCCGCTACCCGGATAGCGGGCTGGGGGTCAAGGGGGCTAGCAGCCCCCTTGCGGGGTTCGGGGCAGCGCCCCGGCCCGAAAATTTTTGGAGGGGGAGAATGTTGCGGAGTATGTGTATGTGTACATTTGTATACAAATGTATATATATACATATATATATAAATAAAGGGGAAAAGGCATCCAAACGATGCGTGAAGCAGCACCTTGGGCGCTGTGCGCTTAGGTACTGTGTGCTCAGGCGCAAGCGCGCCACGTGTCGGCACGCGGGCGCTTTGCGCATGAGCGCTGCGCACAGGAGCGCAAGCGCGCACGCCACGTGTCGGCACGTGGGCGCTTTGCGCATGAGCGCTGCACGCAAGCGCGCGCGCCACGTGTCGGCACGTGGGCGCTTTGCGCAAGAGCGCTGCGCGCAGGTGCGCAAGCGCGCGCGCGCCACGTGTCGGCACGCGGGCGCTTTGCGCAATGCGCGTTGCGCGCAGGTGTGCAAGCAAGCGCGCGCGCCACGTGTCGGCACGCGGGCGCTTTGCGCACTTGCGCAAGCGCGCAAGTAAGTGCGCTCGCCACGTTTCGGAACGCGGGCGCTTTGCGCACTTGCGCAAGCGCGCAGGTGCGCAAGCGCGCGCGCCACGTGTCGGCACGCGGGCGCTTTGCGCACTTGCGCAAGCGCTGGAGAGGACAAGAGGCTTTTAGCCTGAAAAAAGATTTCTCAAAGAGAAATCAGAGAGGAGTCAGGCTCCTGAATGTGTTTTGGGTTTAATAGAAGTGGTTCTTCTTCTTCCTCCTGTTGCTTGCTGGATCTTGAAGATCAATAGATGTGAAATCTCAAAATCTCTCCTTTTTAAGATCTGATGGCAGATCTGAGTTCCCCTTAATGGGTTTTGTGGTGGAAAACTATTTAGTTTTGAAAAAGGAAGAGTAAAACTCTTGATTTAATTCAAGAAAAAAAGAAGGTTTTGGAACCTTGAAGAAGGAAGAAAGATCTCAGATCTGAAACTTTTTTTGGAGAGAGAAAAAAGTTGTTAGATATTTTCATTATCTTTGCCTTTATAGGCCATACATTTTACACATAGCCCCTTGGGCTTCACAAAATGGCATTTTGCCATCCCATGGCTCATGTGCCATTTCATTTTTGCACATAAGCCATGGGCTTACAAAATATTGGCTTTATGCCCATTTTGTTTACATTCATGCATAAAAAATTACATAAAAATTATTTATGACATGATTTTGTTGTTGGCATGAGAGAGGCTGGCCGCGAGCTCGACTTGGGAATGGGCCCGCTTGACCTGGGCTTGAGCCCACCTAACTTGGGGGTTGACCTTGACTTTGACTCGGTCAACCGGGGTGTAAATTTTTACCCCAACAAATTGCCCCCCATCAATAAATGCACACCGCATATGTGGGTCGTGTGCATGAAATTGATGGATCTTCTTTCACGTGGAGGCGACTTGCTTTGGTTCCCGTTTTTTGGGATGCACTGCCCTTTTTACGACATGGACGGTCGACGCTTGACGCGTCTCCAAGAGAGAGTGTTCGTGGTAGACGTTTCCCTTGCCCGGAGCGATCCGGTTCCTGCTTTATAGGAAGCCTGCACTGCCCTTTTTGCGACATGGACGGTCAATGCTCTGTTACGGAGCGATTTGGGTTCCCAGTTTGCGGAAGCCTGCACTGCCCTTTTTGCGACGTAGACGGTCGACGCTCTGATCCGGAGCGATTTGGGTTCCCAATTTGCGGGAGCCTGCACTGCCCTTTTTGCGATATAGACGGTCGACGCTCTGATCCGAAGCGATTTGGTAGACGTGTCCCCGGCATGGAGTGTCGCTGGTCGACGTTTCCCCGAGGCGGAGTGTCTGTTGTCGATGTGCCCCCGGCACGGAATGTCTGCTTGACGTTTCCCCGAGGCGGAGTATCGGCTGGTTGACGTTTCCCTGATGCGGAGTGTCTGTGTTGGACGTTTTCTCGATGCAGAGTGTCGCTGGTTGACGTGTCCCCGGCACGGAGTGTCGCTGATCGACTTTTCCCCGGCGCGGAGTGTCGGGTTGACTTTTCCCCTGCACGGAGTGTCGCTGATCGACTTTTCCCCGGCGCGGAGTGTCGATGGTTGACTTTTCCCCGGCACGGAGTGTCGTTGATCGACTTTTCCCCGGCGCGGAGTGTCGGGTTGACTTTTCCCCGGCACGGAGTGTCGCTGATCGACTTTTCCCCGGCACGGAGTTTCGGTGGTTGACTTTTCCCCGGCAGGGAGTGTCGCTGATTGACTTTTCCCCGGCGTGGAGTGTCGGTGGTTGACTTTTCCCCGGCACGGAGTGTCGCTGATGGACTTTTCCCCGGCGTGGAGTGTCGGTGGTTGACTTTTCCCCGGCACGGAGTGTCGCTGATGGACTTTTCCCCGGCGCGGAGTGTCGGGTTGACTTTTCCCCGGCACGGAGTGTCGCTGATCGACTTTTCCCCGGCGCGGAGTGTCGGTGGTTGACTTTTCCCCGGCATGGAGTGTCGCTGATGGACTTTTCCCCGGCGCGGAGTGTCGGGTTGACTTTTCCCCGGCACGGAGTGTCGCTGATGGACTTTTCCCCGGCGCGGAGTGTCGGTGGTTGACTTTTCCCCGGCACGGAGTGTCGCTGATGGACTTTTCCCCGGCGCGGAGTGTCGGGTTGACTTTTCCCCGGCACGGAGTGTCGCTGATCGACTTTTCCCCGGCGCGGAGTGTCGGTGGTTGACTTTTCCCCGGCACGGAGTGTCGCTGATGGACTTTTCCCCGGCGCGGAGTGTCGGGTTGACTTTTCCCCGGCACGGAGTGTCGCTGATGGACTTTTCCCCGGCGCGGAGTGTCGGGTTGACTTTTCCCCGGCTCGGAGTGTCGCTGATGGACTTTTCCCCGGCGCGGAGTGTCGGTGGTTGACTTGATTCCGAGACGAAGCATAATTTCGACAGGGAAGACAGGTACACCGAGGTGAAGCATCATTTCGATACGGGGTGCATTCTGAGACGAAGCATAATTCCGACGCAGAGCTTGCTGGTTGATTTGATTCTGAGGTGGAGCATAATTCCGGCAGGGAAGGTAGATATCCCGAGGCGAAGCATGATTTCGACACGGGTTAAATTCTTGGACGGAGCATGATTCCGCCATAGAGGTTGTTGGTTTGATTTGATTTGGGTTGACATCAGCATCGCTACACTGGAATATAGTACCAGGAGCGAATCATCATCTGTCTTGAGAGGATGCGGGAATTGTTTTTTTTTGTTTGGCATCTGCATTGCTGCACTGGAATAGTGCCAGGAGCAACTCATCATTTGCCCCGAGAGGATTTGGGGAATTTTTTTTTCGGCATCTGCATTGCTGCACTGGAATGATGCCAGGAGCAACTCATCATTTGCCCCGAGAGGATTTGGGGATTTTTTTTTGTCGGCATCTGCATTGCTGCACTGGAATGATGCCAGGAGCAACTCATCATTTGCCCCGAGAGGATTTGGGGATTTTTTTTTCGGGATCTGCATTGCTGCACTGGAATGATGCCAGGAGCAACTCATCATTTGCCCCGAGAGGATTTGGATTGGGTTTGTTTGGCATCAGTATCGCTGCACTGGAATATGGTACCAGGAGCGAATCATCATTTGCGCTTGCTTATCAGGAAGCGATGGCTTAGGAGACAGGTTTTAGGTCCCTATCACCTAAGACTTTTCAATTTTGTGAGCCGTAAGGGTCTCACAAAGCATTTTTTCCCTACGGGTCGTAAGGATCCCGTAGGTGTATTTTCTCCTTAGGAGTCGTGGGGACTCCTAAGTGTGTTGCTTCTTTGTGAGTCGTAAGGATCTCACGCGGGAATTTTCTCCTCACAAAGTCGAGAGGACTTTGCGAGTGCATTTCATTTCTTCTTTTTTTTTTTACGAGTTTGCACCCTTTCAGGTTTTCACAAACTCGCCGGCAGTCCTGCTATTTTTACTCACGGAGCCCCTTTCAGGTTTTCATCCGTGCCCGTTTTGCTTGTGGACATACCGTTCTTCTTCTTTTTTTCTTCTTCTCTTTTTTTTTTCTTTTTTTTTTTTGGAGAGATCGGGATTGTTTTACGCCCGTGGATTGTATACGGTTTTGCAGGATGTATGATCAAGACCGTAGGGCCAGAAACATTTCGGGGCTTTGTTGGCGTCTGCATCGCTACACCAGAATATGGTACCAGGAGCGACTCATCATTCGCCGTTGGTATGAGATTTGGAATTTGGTTGGCGTCTGCATCGCTACACTGGAATATGGTACCAGGAGCGACTCATCATTCGCCGCTTGGGAATTTGAGTTTTGGAATTTGGTTGGCGTCTGCATCGCTGCACTGGAATATGGTACCAGGAGCGACTCATCATTCGCCACTTGGGGATTGGGGAGCGATGGTTTAGGAGACAGGTTTGGAGCCCTATCACCTAAGACTTTTCAATTTTATGGGCCGTGAGGGTCCCATAAAAGCATTTTCTCCCTACGAGTCGTAAGGATCCCGCAGGTGTATTTTCTCCTTAAGAGTCGTGAGGACTCCTAAGTGTGTTTTTTCTTGGTGAGCGTAAGGATCCCACAAAGGTTTGTTCTCCTCATGTATCGTGAGGACACATGAGTGGATTTCCCTCGTTCCCAGTTTAATGACTTAGAGGTCGACTGTTTCCATTTTAACGACTTAGAGGTCGTCTGTTTCCAGTTTAAAGACGTAGAGGTCATCTGTTTTCAGTTTAACGACGTAGAGGTCATCTGTTTCCAGTTTAACGACGTAGAGGTCATCTGTCTCCAGTTTAACGACTTGGAGGTCGACTGTTTCCAGTTTAACGACTTGTAGGTCGACTGTTTCCAGTTTAACGACTTGGAGGTCGATCGATGGCGAGCTCGGAATTTTGGGGTAGGGGCCGGCATAAGCGTTGCTAACACTGAAGCACATGCGCAAGGACACATAAGTGGGTCTTCCCAATGGAGCATAATTCCGACGGCGGAGATCAACCGTTGGACTGGTGATTGCAGTGGGATATGGGTATGATGAGAATTATTTGAGCCCGTGGATTGTATACGGTAGTCAAGTTGGGGACTAACCGTAGGGCCGGGAGAATTTTGGAAATTTGAATTTTTGTTTGGCGTCTGCATTGCTGCACTGGAATAATGCCAGGAGCAACTCATCATCCGCCCTTTTTTTTTGTTTTTTTTTTTTTTTTTTTTTTAGTTTACCGCGATTGCTCTATCATTTCAGCTTTCCTTATCGTGAAGGTCGCGATTGCCCTATCATTTCGGCTATTTATTCGCGGTTGCCCCATCATTTCGGCTTTTCTCTATTTTTTTTTTATTTACACATTTTTTGTTTATTTACATATATATGTATACATATATTTTTATGTTCCCAGTTTAACGACTTAGAGGTCGATTGTTCCCAGTTTAATGACATGGTGGTCGATTGTTCCCAGTTTAATGACGTGGTGGTCTTTTTTGCTTATCCCAGTTCCTTGAACTTTGATCTTGGCGGAGCTGTGTTGATGACCTAGCTCTGTGGCTTGCCGATACATCCGAGGATTGTGAGGTTTTTCCATGCTTATATTGGTCCTCTGCCCAATCTTTGAAAATATAGCAGTCTTCGATGGTATGACCCACCACTCTATGATATGGGCAGTATATAGGATTGCTGGTCATGTTCATTTCCTGTGGCCTCTTTGGAACAGGCAGTTGTAGACCACTGTTCAGGGCGTCCATGAATATTTTGCGGACTTCATCCCTCCTGAAGGAGTATACCTTCTTCTTTCCCTCCATTGGAGTAGGTGCCTTTACTGATGCTGGTCCTCGAGGCACATGTCTGGGAGGATTAGGTTCCCGAAAGGTTTCGGTCTCTATCCGCATGAAATCGGCGATCGTAGCTTGACTGTTTGCTAGCACGCCTTTAGACAGTTCTATCTCTCCCATCTTATATTGCCTTTCGACCCAATCTTTGAAGACGAAGCAGTCCTCAATGGCATGACCTATCACCCGGTGATAGGGACAATATTCTGGGTCGTCGGTCATATTCGCTTCTTGCGGTCTCTTTGATTCCGGCAGTCGTAGACCGTTCTTCAGGGCGTCCTTGAATATCTTGTGGACCTTTTCCCTTTTGAAGGAATAGACCTTTTCCAGCTTCTCTTTCAGAGGCGATTCCCCCCCGGTGTATGTATCGGAGGGACTGAAGGCTGATTGCGGCCGTTTTTCACGAAGGCGCTCTGCTTTTAGGTTGAAAGGGATATCAGTTAGCTGCCTCCGGGTATCAATCCCTGGCTCATGAGCCAAAATTTGATTCTGTTGTAATTGTAATCGGGCGACTTGGGTAGCGAGATCTGCCACGACGTTTGCCAGCTCGTCGACTTTGGAATAGACCTCGGCCATCTTCTCATCCCTGTCCTGAAATTGCCTTTGAAGCCATTGGAATAATGCTTGCTCTGTAGTTCCGGCTATGACAACCGGGTAATCTTTATTGCCTGAGCTCCATTCCGTAGGAACCACGGGCTCCTCTGGCTTATCGGCCTGAGCGGGCTCTTCATCATTTAGATCGAGCCGATGCTGGGTAGCGTCAACCGTATCATCGCCATGGCTATTAAGAAGAAGAGGGTTCGTTTCTTCATGTCCAGCCATGTAGACAGTGTGGATAACACATTCAGCCGTTCTTTCACCACTGGCAGCCAGTTTCGCGGAGCGGTCCGGGCTTTGGAAATTCATAAATTTTAACATGGCCAGAGCCCTAGCCCTTTTGTTGGCTCTATATCTGAGCCGCTTCTGCCTCAGCTTCTTGATTTTGAAGGCTTGGCGGGCATCCGCTACCCGGGAAGCCATTGTGAGTTGATCAGAGGGGAGCTTAGAGAAGACACCCGATCGAGCAGTGGTCAAGGGCACCGCTGGAGCTTGCTTGGGACACGTTGTAGCTTTGTTGGGGTTGATGGCCTTGCCCCCAGCTGGGGCCAAGGAAAGTCGTTCAGACACCGACTTGCGTTTGGGTTGGGGCGCCCTCGAGATCACCACATTTGGTCTCCTGCCTTTCGAGACCGGTTTGTCTGCCACCGGGGCTTGAGGAGCTGGGATGGCCCCAACTGGCATGAACACAATAGAGCCGAATGGAAGCAGCGGCTCCTCCCATTGTCGCCCGAGACTGGCCGGAAGGACCGTCCTGGAGTCTATCTTCATCGTGTAGGAGACAGGAGCTGAGTTCATCATCGAAGACATCGTCGGAAGGTGATTGCTTGAAAATCTGCATGAAAGAGCATTATTTTAGTATAAATACAGACATGTAAATTGATTGAGTTCGCATGAACGTTTAACCCGAAATATGGGAGGAGAGATTGGTCCCACCGGGCATGCCAGAATCTGTAGGGTGTTTTTCGTCACCCCATTGAGATGGGAATACGCGCACGCTTGTCAGGCGTACTACAGATTCCTCCTGCCTAGGGTAGGCCGGGGTTTAATGATTGTGGGGATCCGAATCTCCGGCAGCCGCGGACTAAGCTGCCGTTAATTACCCCTCGCCTTTGGGGCGAGGGAACCTCCGATTAACGGGTTAAACTGGTCATGCGAACTCAATGTGCAGTGTACGTGTGTTTTGTTTGAAAAGGGGGTTTGGATATATCGGGAGCCACGCAGAGTTTTTACGGGGGTCCCGCTACCCGGATAGCGGGCTGGGGGTCAAGGGGGCTAGCAGCCCCCTTGCGGGGTTCGGGGCAGCGCCCCGGCCCGAAAATTTTTTGGAGGGGGAGAATGTTGCGGAGTATGTGTATGTGTACATTTGTATACAAATGTATATATATACATATATATATAAATAAAGGGAAAAAGGCATCCAAACGATGCGTGAAGCAGCACCTTGGGCGCTGTGCGCTTAGGTACTGTGTGCTCAGGCGCAAGCGCGCCACGTGTCGGCACGCGGGCGCTTTGCGCATGAGCGCTGCGCGCAGGAGCGCAAGCGCACGCGCCACGTGTCGGCACGTGGGCGCTTTGCGCATGAGCGCTGCACGCAAGCGCGCGCGCCACGTGTCGGCACGTGGGCGCTTTGCGCAAGAGCGCTGCGCGCAGGTGCGCAAGCGCGCGCGCGCCACGTGTCGGCACGCGGGCGCTTTGCGCAATGCGCGTTGCGCGCAGGTGTGCAAGCAAGCGCGCGCGCCACGTGTCGGCACGCGGGCGCTTTGCGCCCTTGCGCAAGTGCGCAAGCAAGTGCGCTCGCCACGTGTCGGAACGCGGGCGCTTTGCGCACTTGCGCAAGCGCACAGGTGCGCAAGCGCGCGCGCCACGTGTCGGCACGCGGGCGCTTTGCGCACTTGCGCAAGCGCTGAAGAGGACAAGAGGCTTTTAGCCTGAAAAAAGATTTCTCAAAGAGTAATCAGAGAGGAGTCAGGCTCCTGAATGTGTTTTGGGTTTAATAGAAGTGGTTCTTCTTCTTCCTCCTGTTGCTTGCTGGATCTTGAAGATCAATAGATGTGAAATCTCAAAATCTCTCCTTTTTAAGATCTGATGGCAGATCTGAGTTTCCCTTAATGGGTTTTGTGGTGGAAAACTATTTAGTTTTGAAAAAGGAAGAGTAAAACTCTTGATTTAATTCAAGAAAAAAAGAAGGTTTTGGAACCTTGAAGAAGGAAGAAAGATCTCAGATCTGAAACTTTTTTTGGAGAGAGAAAAAAGTTGTTAGATATTTTCATTATCTTTGCCTTTATAGGCCATACATTTTACACATAGCCCCTTGGGCTTCACAAAATGGCATTTTGCCATCCCATGGCTCATGTGCCATTTCATTTTTGCACATAAGCCATGGGCTTACAAAATATTGGCTTTATGCCCATTTTGTTTACATTCATGCATAAAAAATTACATAAAAATTATTTATGACATGATTTTGTTGTTGGCATGAGAGAGGCTGGCCGCGAGCTCGACTTGGGCATGGGCCCGCTTGACCTGGGCTTGAGCCCACCTAACTTGGGGGTTGACCTTGACTTTGACTCGGTCAACCGGGGTGTAAATTTTTACCCCAACAAGGATAATACGATATGAGATACCGTATTATATTCTCGCGATATTTAGATATGAACCGGGACATCGGATCAAGTGTTGATTCGATGAATCGGTACATGATATATTAGTCGGTTATATTCGATATAGCCGGATTGTCGGATCAAGTGTTGATTCGATGATTTAATGTATAATAATATATATGATATATTGTATTACATTATCTAATATTGGCTCGCTTTATTGTTTCATTTTCTCACCGGATAATACATTGATATATATGCGATATATGTTAATTGTATTATTTTCTTTTGTTACAAATATATAATATATATGTGATATATATTATAGTAACATTATATGATTAATAATGGAACGTGTTTAGTGGAGATTAAGCAAGGTTAGGGTTTGATTAGGGTTAGTTCTTTCTTGCACCTTTTAGAACTTTTCCTTTTGTCATGAAGAAGATATTATGATAGATATTTTCTTATGACTCATTGTTTTAACCCAACCAAATCCTAGCCCTAGTTTATTCTCTACAAAGGTTATCCTAGTCATCCTTGACCATGGTTCCATGATTAATCATATATTCATTTCTATTATTCACCACAAAAGAATTAACTCATTTTTTTCATCATCTTCTTCTCTCTTAAGCTTTGAGAAAGCTTACTAGTTATTCATTTTGTGATGATTTCTTGTGAGAAATTGATATAAAAAGATAGCATAAATACTACTCCATCATTCTCATCTAATCTAGCCTATTAGATTAGGGTGTTCACCTCATTAGAGTGAGAGAGCTTGAGTTATTGCAATTTCGACGTAGATCATCGGAGAAAACGAATACTACAAGCTAGTATGGATCGTTCGAGTCGTGGAGCCTCTCTTGAGTCCGGGAGATCATGGATTGCGGCGAAGGGACTTCTACTCGGAGCTTATGAAGCGAAGGAGCGGACTACAATGGTTGTAATCCCTCACACTTAGTAGTAAAGATGTTTACTTGCATGTTAAATCCTAATAATCTAGCAAAGATCCCGGCTTTGGGTTGTTCGGCACGTCTAAAATTTTATTCGGGAATGGTTGATGCCTTATGAACCCTCACAAGAGTGCCTAGGAACCCTACATGTATGTGTGTGTATCTACACGCACACATACACACATACTCTATAACGCTGTCCCCCGTTAGAAAAAATTTCAAATGGGGCGCTGCCCCGCACCTTGCAAGGGGGCTGCTAGCCCCCTTGACCCCCAACCCGCTATCCGGGTAGCAGGACCCCGTAAAAACTCTGAGGGGCCCCCGATATATCCAAAACCCCTTTCAAAACACTACACACCTACGATGCACATCGAGCATGACATGTTCGACCCGATAATCGGAGGTTCTCTCGCTCCAAAGGCGAGGGACGACAGCTTAGTTCGCGGCTGCCGGAGATTTGGATCCCCACAATCAATAAACCCTAGCCTACCTTAGGTAGGGGGAATCTGTAATGCTGTTGAAAAGCGCACGCATATTTCCATCTTAATGGGGTGAAGAAAAACACCCTACAAAGCACACTCCCAAAAAAGTAGATGCGTCGGGGGAATCATGCTCACTCATGGAAGAAACTCCATGGGAAGTCGTTCTATCAGCTAAAACTAAAAGAATGCTGAGAGATCTACAGGCATGACCGACAGTTAGGTGGAAAAGCCCACTTGAACCTGAAATCATCGAAAGGATGCTGAAACCGTGTCCCGTACCGGAGATTGTTGACAAAGGGCAAAATCCTCAAGTCAAGCCTTCAAAGTTTTCAGAGGAAAAGAAGAAGACCAAGAAGCCTGTGCAGCCTGCCGAGTATGACGACAAGTGCACAGACCTACAAAAGTATATCGACGCGCTGGAGGAATAAAACCAGAAGGTGTGGACATCGGTCATGCTCGAATAGTTCCTCAAGCATATTTTTAAGAATGAAGATAGTGACAACGATGAGGGAAATGACTCATCAGAAGAAACCGAAGACTATGTAGCAAGCTGCCACATGGTCTCCCATTCGTCATGGTCTCCCATTCGTTGTTAAATGACGAAGAAACTCCCTCAGCGTCAGAAAACAACGCAGAGGAACTGAGGGCAGAATCGGCGCTAAAATCCCTGGAATTGTTAGAAGACCCGATTGATAGGCTGTTAAACGAAACCTTTCGAAAATGCAAAGCTGAACGAGAACGCGAAACATCCATATACGTAAAAGCTACGCGTCAACGTCAGGATGAAGAAGCTGCTTCAAGGTGGAGTCGTAAAGTACTCCAACCAAGCCATAGCATACCTGCGACAAATAAGAGTAGGATCAAGGCAGAGAAGCGGTTCGCCAAAGCCCTGTCAATGGGAATGAAGCTGCCACCTCTCATAGGAAACACTCTTGGGGTCATATGCCTCGACGGAGAGGATTTACATCCAAACTACTGCCTATACATCGGAGGATTACCCACCCTACCGAAGAATGCAGTACCTTCAAGAAGTGGTGGCAAGGATATGTTTCCCATAAAAAACACTTCAAGAGGATGAAGCGCGAAGCTCGTCGACAGCAAAAGATTGCGACAGATGCGTGTGAAAAAATGACTGGCGACTGTCATATGGTTGGTGCCAGTTCAGAAGTGGAAAAACCCCAAGTTCTTACTTTCGGGAGCGATTTTGAGGACGAAATACTCCTCAGCCCTCTCTTCAAAGACTCCACCTCTGAAAAAGAAGAGGAGGAGAAGAACTGTGAGAACATTTAGCCGCGTAGCCGCATGCTGCTTGAAAAGAACCTCGGACCTACAAACAAAGGTTCAAGCAAAAAAGACAAAGGGAAAGAAAAAATCCCTAGGAAATTGCCCTCGATGGTGGAGTTTTCAAAGAACTCACAGTAAGAGACCCGCTTAAGAAAAATAAGGTGGATTATAACGTCCTGGCACATTTGAGGAAAATACCCTCACAACCGAGCATACTGGATGCTCTCCTCTTGTCCAAAGAGGCACGAGAGCTTCTGATCAAGGCATTATATGAGCCCAATCAGTTCCAAGCTTTCCTTGCGGAAGAGAAGATGAAGGACGAGCTGGCAGAGGTTCACACAGCCGACATTACATTCAGCGATGTAGATCTCCTCCTCGGTACGTGCGAACATAACCGCCGATTATACGTCACCGGGTACTGCCACGACATCAAAATAGGGAAAATCCTTATCAACAATGGATCCTTCGTCAATCTTCTCAACGTGAAAGTACTGAAGGAGATTTGCATGAACGTTCAACACTTGGCTCGAGAAAAAATTACAATCTCCAGGTTCAACTCACAGTCATCACGGACGCTTGGGTCTGACGGTACACTTCGGGTTGCTCGTCAGTGACATTCACGTCATTGATGCCAAGACTTGCTATAACACTTTGCTCGGCAGGCCCTGGTTGCATGAGTACAACGTCATCCTTTCTACACAACATCAGTGTATAAAATATTTCAAGGACGGCTTGGAATGCACCGTCACAGGGGAGCTAAATCCGTTCTCTATAAACGAGGTCCAGAAATATGAAGACACAAAGTACTTCCTACCAAACTTCAAAGATACAGAAAGGTGTCATAAGCCGGAGGATAAATAGAAGTCCGTCGCTACTATCCCGATCTTTGGAAGCGATTCCGAAGAAAATAAAGAAATAGTCTACTTGGGGCAACCCCAGAAAGAAAACAGCAGGCCTGGACCATCTACTCCTATTTTGGTCTTTGGCAGTGACTCTGAGGACGAGACCAACCCAGTGTTCTCCATCCACCCATCAGTGCAAACCCTCGCCGGAGCCGATCAGAGTATGCAAATCAAAATGGCTCCGCCTTGGCATTATAAGGAACTTTATGCACTCGATACATACAGCGTCCAAGAACTACAGACTTTCTACGTCCCTCCCAGACGAAGAGGTGAAAAGGCGATCATCTTCTACCAATCTACGGAGACCAGAATAGAGAAAGAAGTCTGGCATGGTGCCGATTTTGCACTCAACAGGCTTCGACCAATCTGTCTGCTAAGATACTATGCAGAGGGATTGAAAAGGTTGTTAAAATGCCAAGGTGTACCCCTTGAACAAACTGTTCGGCAAGCCCAATTCTACAAAAAGATTTAGGATATCCCTGGAATCCAGCGAAAGATGCCCAACGGGAAGATAGAGACAACCGGGCTCGGATACATTCGGTCTATGAAACGGGAGCAGTTTCATAGCTGCTGTGTCATAAACAGCTCCAGAGAAGAGGAAAATGCTCTTCCAAATGGCCGTGACATTGAAAAAGAGCGAAGTCCCGCTTTAAGAACATTAAGTCTGTCGCTCGAAGAACAAATAGACAAGCTAATAAAAGAAGCCTGTCAAAAGAGCCGAGACAATCACAGCTATGAAATGGACATTTATGAAAAGTCTAGTATGCAGCGCCTCCATCAGCAATCTGCGGAGAATGAAGAATACAACGCCTTTTATCTCCAGCCTGCTGTATGTACTCGTAAAAGGGAAAAATCCCGAAATAGAGGAAAAACAGGACAAAGAGAGCAAACAACGTTCGCAAACAACAAGGTGGATCTAAGAAGTCGTGCTATCAAGAAAAACTCGGTTGGAACCCGTCCTTTATAAAGAAGATGGGTCGGAAATACTCTTTCCCCCAAGACAAGACGAGGAAAATATTCAACCTTGTCATGAAGCATCAAATGATGACATTCTCGGAGTCTCGGCACCCCAAACAAATAAACGAGGTCCGTCATCAGGATTATTGCTCCTACCACCAAACAATAGGGCATTGTTCCCCGCCGAATCACGGAGACGCGACCGCGTAGGTTTGTCTAGCCTGAAATTCGGGACAGATGCTAATTGGTGCTATCCGTCCACCTCTCCAAAGATGCCAAGTTGATTTATGGCAACATGTATCGAAGGTTTAAACGGATGCGGCCGATGTAGCAGGCTTTGTCAGATTCCCCATCGTTTGAGGGGTTTTTGATTGTGGGGACGCTCTTCCTTACAGGCGCAAGCCCCTGCAGTTAATTAAGCTACCGCATCGTGGTAACAACTTTCCCCTTCTCCAGATGATCACTTCGTGTCGTGGGTGTTTGTTTTGTTTGTGGTTGCCCGTGGATTGTATACGGAGATTAATTTATGTTGTCGCCCGTAGGACGTGGATTAGTCCAAATCCATATCTTCTTAGATTTGGGTTTGGGGGTTTGGTTTAAGGATATGTTAGCCTCATTTAAGACCAAGATCAACTTAAACGTTCATTAAGGATACGTTAGTCTAATTTCCAGACTAAGATCAACTTAACAGGATCATTTAGATCCAAAAAGAGAGCATTTGGGCTCTATTGTTTAGTTTACGAACATTTCGGTCGATTGCCAGTTTAGGGACATGGTGGTCCATTGTTAGTTTAAAGACATCCTGGTCACAGTTAAGGACATCATAGTCCATGAGTTTAAGGACCCCACAGTCCGTGAAATGTGTGGTTATCGGGACCCGTCACCTCTTTGAAGATGTTGAGGAATTACAACGACAAATATCAAAGGAGTGAAGAGATGTACTGATCAGTCGAAAATATTGTATATTTTAGCCGGCAATCTCCCCATCTTTTGCATACATTTAGAAGTGTTCGGCATTCATATTCTACATATTAGCAAATCTGTCACAAAATATGAGATTGCATGTATTAGACTTTTAAACCGACACTTTAAAGGAAATTAACCGCATTTCATGGCATCGCATCATTTCTGTATTTGCGCAACACTTGTCTTGAGTATGTGCAGGAAATACGGAAGAAAAAGCAAAAGAGCTGATCAAATTCACGCCAACTCAAAGCCCTGAGATCTGGTAGCAATACAAAAGGAGATATTAAATACTATATATCACATAAAGCCCAATACAACAGCCCAATACCCCAACAGAGAGCCCAAGCCTCAATTCCTCAAAGCAGCCGCGCTTCCGCGGCATAAGAGGGCTTTAGCCGCGGAAACGCGGCGGTTCTGCCACGTCAGCATGAAATTTTTACAGCATAATTCCACTCTCTGGGTCCACAGTGCCTTCAGATATGTAGACTTCCAGAATACTCTCGAAGATACTGCCAGATCAGCAAAGAAAATTAAGGAAGGCTAATCCTAATTAAGCCCCTAACTAATCCTCTTCTAGAAGCCCCCTCCTAACTAATCACCTCTAGAAGGTTCTCCCATAACAAACTTTTGGAGGGAAACCTAGAATTTGAAATCCTAGATCTAGGGTTAGTTATCTATAAATAGGAACCTAGACCTAGGGTTAAAGGTTAATCACTCTTTAGTGAATAATTCTACATCATCTTCTTCCACAAGTTTCGTGACAAAGCTTGTGCGAAACCCTAACCCTAATTCCACTCCAAATCCAAGATCTTGAGTACCAAATCAAGCGAGAAGCCTTCAACCTTTTAGGAGCCGAGCCGATCTTCAATCGGGCAAGTGATCCAAGCCGATCCGCGATCCACGGAGACGAGCGAAGCCAAATCGACGATCAAGTTCTTCCTCTTGTAGTTCTTGAGCGAATGTAACTAAATTGTTGATATAAATAAAAGGTGAATTTCTTTAATCTTGCTTTCTTTTAATTCTTGCATCATGATTAGATCTCAATTTGTAATTGTTGCTCTTGTTGTGATGTGTGAGTGAAACTCCGCTCGTGAAGGAGTCGAGACGATTGTAGAATGATGATGTAACAAATCTTAATACGATTTTTAAGTCCTACGAGTTTTGTAAACCTTAGCAAGTTCAAGAATCGGTGACCTAGTTTTGTAGCAATGATTTCTTGATTGTGATCGCTCGAAATTAGGGATCTACGATCGTTTCTTGAGTTTACTAGAGGCTAGAATATGAATGATATCAATGAAAGAACAAGAGATAAGATGAAACCCTAGTTTCACAAGAAATCTCCAATTCTCATCGATCATCATCGATCTAGTATCAATTCATCGAAGGATAAGAATACGTAATTGTAAGATTACATCACATCTATAGATCCGATCGATTCCTACGAGCCTCATTTCGATTCTTGAGATTTGGTTTGGAAAAATCATCAAACGATAAATTCTTGATTCTATCTTTTAATGCTTTCTTAGATCTAGATATTTTCTTTTTCTTGAAATACAAAATTTAAATCATGAATTGTTTTGTTTTCTTTCTTTAAAGTTTCGACTCAACTAATTCAAAAGACGAACGATTACACTTTCCCTGTGGACGATCCGCACTCACTTACAATCTACAATCCGACACCGTAGTTGATTGCGGTCAAATAATTTTTGGTTGTGATTTCTATTCTACTTTTACATCCAATCGAGAAATATAGAACAATCAAATGGCGCCGTTGCCGGGGACCGTTTGATTCGATACTTTTACATCCAATCAAGAAAATCAATTCAATCAAATGGCGCCGTTGCCGGGGATAGTGCGCTAATAGTTCGTATTTTGAAATTTGAGTTGAACAATTTATTTCATCATAATTTTTAGATCTAAACTCGTGCAAACACTAATACGTGTTGTTGCGATTTGATTGCGAGGAATTCTGGAATTTTTGGAGCTGTGAAATTTTTTTTCTGAAAATACCAGAGAGGTTAGAAGTTCAAGAGGAACAGTACAAAAAAATTTGAAGCACTGATTTCAATATTTGACCGCCCATCCGCGGCTAAAGTAGCTCATTCGCGGCGGAAGCGCCGCAACCTTAGCTCCTCTCTGCATCAGTTTTGCTCTGTAACTTTCTCACTTTCTTATCTTCTCCTCTGTCTGCTCCAATAACAATTTTACTGCAGGTTTCTTTGCAAATAAATCGCAGTGCCGCAAAAGCAAAATAAATTTGTGCGTGTTTTTGATTCTTGTGGTTGTTGCATATTAATACGGAAATTTAAGGGGCACGACCAAATTCAAATTAGGTAGGGATTTCATTACCCTTCCTAGGCCCCGAAAATCACAAACTTGCATCCGCATTGACCCTCATTAATTAAAAGAAATCTAGAGATGACTCTAAGGACCGTCGCGCTCAATTAGGACAAGAGAAGGCCGTGGGTAATTCATTGCTTATCCGAGTTTTCCTGTGGTGCCTAAGGCGAGTGTGTCTAAGGCTAGTGGTTATTAATTAGGCCCACTGTAGTGGTGGTTCCTTCCCACTTACCTGGCACTTATCCGGCCACAGGGAGACAAAGAGGCAGTGGAGGATTTATCCTGCGACTTGTCTTTTGGCAGTTAGGAGCGGTCTAGAGTTTGACCTAGGTGACCAATAGAATTAGGGTTTTGTGTGTTGCATTTGTTGTGTTGCATCATTTTTTTTTAAAAAAAAAAATCCGTATCATTTTTCAAAACAAACACCAACACTTCATTTCCTCTAATTATACCAACGCTGCCACTTGTGCTACAACCGTTTAGCACAATGTTAGGCTGGACACGGGATTCCATTTCCCGTCTTGTCCGTGTTTCTTTTATCGACCCCAGAGTCGGTAATTCTTCATCTTCTCCCCCACCACCCACCATACCCGCGATGGACCCAAATCCATCAAACTTTAACACTACTCTGCCACCGCCCGCAGGTGTGCAGAATCTTCCACGCATTTCTCTCCAAGAGAGATGCTATCCTACACGTGTTACCCTTCCCACCTGCCTTTCTATACCACCTGCCATAGGGGAAAATTTTGAAATCAACCCCCAATTCATCAAACTATTACCCAAATTTCATGGTCTTGATTCTGAAAACGCATACATGTTTATTTCCAAATTTGAAAACGTATGTGCTTTTATGGGGAATTCACAACTGTCTTTGGATGCTCTGCGTTTACGTCTTCTCCCATTCACTTTGTGCGATTTAGCCGAGAAGTGGCTTTACATCACCCCCGCACATTCTATTTCAACATGGGACGAATTCGTTGCAGCATTCCTTAAGAAATTTTATTCCAATCACAAGACCGCCCGTGTTCGGAGCGAAATCTCTAAATTTACCCAACTTCCCAATGAACCATTTTGGAAATGCTTTGAACGATTCAAGGATCTTCTTATCCAATGCCCTCATCACGGAATCCCCAGATGGGATTTGTGTCGAATTATCTATGAGGGTGTTGATCTCACTACTAGACAGATGCTTGAAACCATGTGTCATTGCCAATTCCTATCTAAAGATGATGGTGAAGCTTGGAAATACCTAGAAGATTTAGCTCAAAACACATCACAATGGGAAAGTGTTAGACCACCACCACCTAGGGAAGATGTCAATCAGCTCGATGTTTCCGTCACCATGAAAGCCGAAATGGCCGCAATACAAAGGAAACTTGACGCTATAGAAAACAAAATCTCTTCAGCCTCCCTAAACCAATCCACACTTCCCAAAACCGTATGTGGCTGCTGTTCAAACCCTTCACATTTGACGGAAGAATGTCCTTTGAATGTACCGTTTCAAGGTCACACTAATGCTTCACTTCAGCAAAGACCTGGAAACTATCCCTCTTCTTCCTCATATAATCAAGATTGGAGGAATCATCCTAACTTTTCTTGGAACCAATCACAATCTCAAAACACGGTTCCAATCCTAAACAATTTTCAAAGGGTCCCTCCACCACAACAGCAACCACCACTTCAATTGAGTCAGCACCCCTTCCAACCACAAAATTTTCAAAATCCTGCCAACACTTTTGCACTACATGAAAACTCTTTGCAATTGGCCGGTACTGATAATATCTCTGCACTGGTGCAAACCTTGGTTACTTTCATGAAACAATCCATCCAAGAGTCGGCAAGTTTTCAATCTTCCATCGATAATATGATAAAGACCATTCTCACACAAAATGAGAATATCAAATCAATGGAAGCACAAATTGAACGAATAACAGCCGAAATAAGTGCTAGAGAAGAAGGGAATCTTCCATCTCAACCCGTACCTGATCCTAGACCTTCACATTACACTAATGTGGACGCTTTTACAACGTTGAGATCTGGAAGAGTGCTAGACAATCATTTGGGTGAACAAATTGATAATGATGAATTGATCATTAACACCCCGGCTTCCACTTCCACTTCCACTCACACTTCTATTCCTTACCCTATTTCGTCTAACCTACCTTCTTCTTCCGAGCCTATTCTCCGTATTCCCAAAGGCTCGAACCCTCCACCCACCTCATCTTTTCCACCCCCACAAACTTCTCCACAAATGTTGGACCCAACACTTATAGATAGAGCTCCATTTCCAAATAGGTTGAGGCCCAAGAAACATGATGCCCAAATGGAGAAGATTGTGGACATGTTTAAGGAAGTTAACATCAACATCCCTCTCCTAGATGCTATTCAACAAGTTCCGTCCTATGCAAAAACTCTTAAGAACTTGTGCACTAGGAAGAGGAAGACTCAAGTGCCTAAAAAAATCTTCATGTCGAGTACTGTAGACACGGCTTTTCCCCAACAATTACCACGGAAACGTAAGGACCCTGGCTGTCCTACTATTTCCATTTTTATTGGGAAGAAACACATCAACCGTGCGTTACTTGACCTTGGCGCTAGTGTTAACTTGCTTCCTTACACGGTATACGAGCAACTAGGTATCGGAGTGTTAAAGCCCTCGAGCATAACTCTCCAGATGGCTGACCGATCAATCACTAAACCTAGGGGTAAACTGGAGGATGTGTTAATAAAAATTGGGGAATTTGTATTTCCTGTGGATTTTATTGTACTTGATACACAGCCTGTAGCAAACCCACGGAATCAAATTCTGGTGATTTTAGGTCGCCCCTTTTTGGCCACTTCCAATGCAATAATCAACTGTCGTAACGGTTCTATGACCCTATCCTTCGGGAATAGGTCAATAGAACTGAACATTTACAAGTTGGGAAGTGTACCCTCCGAACCTACTGCTCAGGTCTGTTCTGTCGACTTAATGGATGTCGACAGCAGCGAATTTGATGATCCTCCTGATATTGATCTAGACTCTTTTCATATGTTATTGTTTGACCCAACTATGTATCATACACATATGGACTCTTCCACCGAGATGTCCGGGTCAACAATTAACACTGATTATGAACTGCTTTTAGAGTCTGAAGATCACCCCGCACTTTGTGATGACATTATTCATCGGGGTATGAATGGAACTTTTGAGGAGATCTTCGCTGATAAACTCGCATTTTTGAATAACACGGGTGTTGAGATGAATCATCTCCCAATCAATGAAATTGAACTTCCACCCCTTCTTCTGAACTGTGAAAAGAATGCGAGCAATCCATCACATTCACTGCATCGTCTCTCCAAAATGAGACGCACACACATTCTATTCCACCACTTAACCTTTCCCCACTTTTTCTTCCACCAACCAGAGCACTGCATTGATAAAATTTTTGAATGGTTGGTGTTAACATTCGGTCTTTGCAAAGCTTGGCATCGACCATCGATTTTTGACCTCCTCATATGATTTTCAAAGCTTAACATTGCATAACTCAAGTTTGGGGGGGTATATTATCTGGCTCCTGAAAAGAAAATTTTTACAAAATTTTGAGCCAAAAATAAGTTTGGGGGAGGTTCTTCACTTAAATATTTTGCCCCCACTAATAAATTCCTCCCAAGCTTACAGGTTTTTCAGATTTAGCAGAGAGCAACAGTGAGGACACTGTTGAAAACAAGTTTGGGGGAGGTTTGTGCTTATTTTCGCATCATTTGCATATCATTTGCATAAGCACAAAACATTTTCGAAAACCCATAAAAATTTAAAAATTTTCAAAACTATAAAAATATTTTTGTATATAAATAAGATAATGAAAGTTTAGATAGTGAAAAATTACATCCATGAGATTAGAAAAATTTAAGAAAACTAAGAAAATTAGAAGTTTTCTTATACGAACTAGTAATAAGTAGTTATGAGCCGTTGTCCCAAGGGTTAGTAAGATGAAGGACGTCACTAATCTGAGGATAAAAATAAGTCTGAAAAATAGTTTCTATTCTGGAAGCCAAACATTTTGAACGTTGCTACCCTGCTATTCGCACTTACACACGTCTTAAAGCCTGGGATAGTAGAGGATACCTTGAAATGCTCTTGTCTTAAAGCCAAAAGTATGAAAAAAAAATGGTGAGAAAAATGGACACTGGTTTTGTTATCACCGAGGGAAATAAAAAAAATATATAGCAAGGGTGCCTTTTCATCTAGTGCCCTAAGGCCAACTGGTCTGGGAGTCACTGCACATGAGTAATCGGTCGGTTAGTACCTGAAGAAGTATTAACGGTCGCATGAAAGTGTGTGAGCTCATAGAAAAAAAAAATACTGAGGCTGATGGGCAAGAGTATGATAGCTTGAATTGAATTCTCCGGGTGTAGGGATGTCTTTACACACACGCAGGGTTATATGATCGATGTTTGGAAAACAGATAGGAAAGAAGAATAAGACGATGTTTTATTGAGGGAGGACGTGATTTCTAACATCTTTTCACGACCATTAAGATAGGGCTCATGACAACCGAAAAGCTAGCTTAGTTGGAAACCCTAATTTTCAAAGCTTTTCTTTTACAATTCTTTTCTTTAAATGTAATATTCATGATCTTGCTTTTATTATTGGATTTTGTGGGTGCAATCCGCTGAAAACCCTCAGGAGACAACACTCCTCCTACTAGGGACACCTAGAGGTTTAAAGGCTTGTTGCACGTGCTCAGTGCAATCGTGTTGCCTACGAAAGTGTGCTAGTTAGTTTTTCTCTTTCTTTATTTTCTCCTTCTCTTTTTAATAAAACATTCGCTCGAGACGATCGAAATTAAGTTTGGGGGTATTTGATCAGTCGAAAATATTGTATATTTTAGCCGGCAATCTCCCCATCTTTTGCATACATTTAGAAGTGTTCGGCATTCATATTCTACATATTAGCAAATCTGTCACAAAATATGAGATTGCATGATTTAGACTTTTAAACCGACACTTTAAAGGAAATTAACCGCATTTCATGGCATCGCATCATTTCTGTATTTGCGCAACACTTGTCTTGAGTATGTGCAGGAAATACGGAAGAAAAAGCAAAAGAGCTGATCAAATTCACGCCAACTCAAAGCCCTGAGATCTGGTAGCAATACAAAAGGAGATATTAAATTCTATATATCACATAAAGCCCAATACAACAGCCCAATACCCCAACAGAGAGCCCAAGCCTCAATTCCTCAAAGCAGCCGCGCTTCCGCGGCATAAGAGGGCTTTAGCCGCGGAAACGCGGCGGTTCTGCCACGTCAGCATGAAATTTTTACAGCATAATTCCACTCTCTGGGTCCACAGTGCCTTCAGATATGTAGACTTCCAGAATACTCTCGAAGATACTGCCAGATCAGTAAAGAAAATTAAGGAAGGCTAATCCTAATTAAGCCCCTAACTAATCCTCTTCTAGAAGCCCCCTCCTAACTAATCACCTCTAGAAGGTTCTCCCATAACAAACTTTTGGAGGGAAACCTAGAATTTGAAATCCTAGATCTAGGGTTAGTTATCTATAAATAGGAACCTAGACCTAGGGTTAAAGGTTAATCACTCTTTAGTGAATAATTCTACATCATCTTCTTCCACAAGTTTCGTGACAAAGCTTGTGCGAAACCCTAACCCTAATTCCACTCCAAATCCAAGATCTTGAGTACCAAATCAAGCGAGAAGCCTTCAACCTTTTAGGAGCCGAGCCGATCTTCAATCGGGCAAGTGATCCAAGCCGATCCGCGATCCACGGAGACGAGCGAAGCCAAATCGACGATCAAGTTCTTCCTCTTGTAGTTCTTGAGCGAATGTAACTAAATTGTTGATATAAATAAAAGGTGAATTTCTTTAATCTTGCTTTCTTTTAATTCTTGCATCATGATTAGATCTCAATTTGTAATTGTTGCTCTTGTTGTGATGTGTGAGTGAAACTCCGCTCGTGAAGGAGTCGAGACGATTGTAGAATGATGATGTAACAAATCTTAATACGATTTTTAAGTCCTACGAGTTTTGTAAACCTTAGCAAGTTCAAGAATCGGTGACCTAGTTTTGTAGCGATGATTTCTTGATTGTGATCGCTCGAAATTAGGGATCTACGATCGTTTCTTGAGTTTACTAGAGGCTAGAATATGAATGATATCAATGAAAGAACAAGAGATAAGATGAAACCCTAGTTTCACAAGAAATCTCCAATTCTCATCGATCATCATCGATCTAGTATCAATTCATCGAAGGATAAGAATACGTAATTGTAAGATTACATCACATCTATAGATCCGATCGATTCCTACGAGCCTCATTTCGATTCTTGAGATTTGGTTTGGAAAAATCATCAAACGATAAATTCTTGATTCTATCTTTTAATGCTTTCTTAGATCTAGATATTTTCTTTTTCTTGAAATACAAAATTTAAATCATGAATTGTTTTGTTTTCTTTCTTTAAAGTTTCGACTCAACTAATTTAAAAGACGAATGATTACACTTTCCCTGTGGACGATCCGCACTCACTTACAATCTACAATCCGACACCGTAGTTGATTGCGGTCAAATAATTTTTGGTTGTGATTTCTATTCTACTTTTACATCCAATCGAGAAATATAGAACAATCAAATGGCGCCGTTGCCGGGGACCGTTTGATTCGATACTTTTACATCCAATCAAGAAAATCAATTCAATCATGTACCCTTGAACCAAGGTGGATTAAGTGATCTGTAGTCCAATTTGGAACTAAGATCAGTTAATTATATTGTGAGCATGTTGGCTCAGTTGAGTTTGAGTTGAGGACTTATGGCCAACTTAGGCTAAGTCCAATTGGATTTGAAGTGTTGGCCCTTTGTTGGACCATTAGACATTTGTCTGGGTTCAAGCCCACATTATTTATCAATGCTAAACATTTTCATCTTTTATTTTCTCAATTTTGAGATTCATTTGGAGGAGAGACTTTTGCCTCCGGAAAATTAGCCAATTTGGCTAAAAGTAGTGTTAAACACTAGAGAAAACAGTGTTAAACACTGGAAACAGAACTCTCAAATTAGTGTTAAACACTAAAAGATAATCAATGTTAAACACTGGAAATATAGTCCCCAAACTAGTGTTACACACTAGAAAACATCAGTGTTAAACACTGGGTATAAGTTCTTTTAAATTAGTGTTAAACACTAAATAGGAATGGGTCACATGGGGCCACGTAAGGGCATATAGAGGTGGGACCAGATCCCCTTTTACTTTGTTCTGCAGATCAGTGTTTAACACTTCTTTTATATTCTATCACGTGTTGACACGTGATGAGGATTTATGCATCGATAATTAAAGCACTTGCTGAGGGGTCACGTGGGGACACGTGAGAGAGCCCAAAGCTTCTTTTCTTCTGCTTTTTCTTCCTGTGCTTTTAGAGGTCACGTGGGAGCACGTAAGGCGTTGCCTCAGAACCTTTTCCTTCTCATTTTTGGGGACCATTTTGGGGGTCAGGTGGGGACACGTGACCTTAGTTCTTTACATGCTTGAAGATCTCTTTATCTTTAAGAATTAAATTCTTATGCAGGGCTAAACCCTAATTTCATTTTTTAAGAGGAATTAAATTCCTGTGAATTTGAGAGAATTAAATTCTCAATTAGGGTTAAACCTTAGTTCTGTCTATCTTGAAGGAATTAAATTCCTGTGAGTTTGGGAGAATTAAATTGTCATATAGGGTTAAACCCTAGTTTTGTTTTGGGAGAATTAAATTCTCTAAACTCAATTCCCCCTCTAAGTTTTGGATCTGCATGGCAGGATCTCGACCCGATGAGAATTAAATTCTCATCCTATGGGGAGATGTGCTCTGTGCAGATCTTCAACCAGAAGAAGTACTAAGTTCTTTTTGCAGAAGAGTTAAACTTTTAGATTTGAGAATTAAATTCTCTGTTTGAAGTTTTGATCTCCTTTCTTTTCTCACCTAGGGTTTTCTTTGTTAAGAATTAAATTCTCCTTTCTTTTCACTCCGAAATTTCAAGATTCCAGAACTCTATATCTGCTTCAAAATTCTCTCCCCTTCTCTTTTCTAGGCTCCTATTTATAGGAGAAGGAAAAGAATCAATTTGTTTAGCAAATCTTTCATTGAAAGATTTTGTTTGTTTTCATAATTAATATGAGCCTTTAGATCATTAAGTGAATTTTATTCACCGTTGGATTTTCAATCCAAAGATATTCTGTTTGTTATTTCTGGTGAGATTTAGGGAAATCTTTCCTTGTCTAAGATTTTTTCCATAAATTGGTGATCTTTAATCACCCTTGGATCTGTAATCCAACGGTCTCCATAATCCTTTTCCATTTGGAAAGATTTAGAAGATTTTTAGAATTTAATTCTATTGAACTATAAGGATTTCGAAGCCAGTCACGTGCTGACACGTGACCTTTGGTCACGTGTGAACACGTGACCTCCAATTGAGTCCTTTTCTCAGTGTTTATTTACGCTTCAGTTTTAACCATCACGTGTCAACACGTGACCATTGATCACGTATGAGCACGTGACTCCTCGTTGAGGTATTTTTCTGATTTTTAGAATTAAATTTTATTAAGCTGTAAGGCTCTCAAAGCCTGTCACGTGCCGGCACGTGACCTTGGTCACGTGTGAACACGTAACCCCCAATTGAGTCATCTTTCAGCCATTTGTTTTCGTTTCTGTCCGATGAAGTTTTATCCATCACGTGTCATCACGTGACCATTGGTCACGTGTGAACACGTGATACCTCATTGAGATAATTCCTTATTTTTAATCAGGAAACAAATGCCCCCACAGCGTTGTTCTTACGTGTCTGCACGTGAGTGCAACGCTGTCACTTTTATGACCGTTGGATCCATCTAGGGAATAGGGGAGATGAAGCGTTTCCGTCACATCCTATAAATGCAGGGGTCTCTTCAGAAGCGCCTCCACTCTTGCTTATCTTCTTCCTTGTAAACCTTTCTTTTGAGAATTTAATTCTCGTTCCTCAGTGCTTAGTTCTCTGTCTTGAAAATTTTCCAGAGTTTAACTCTGTTGAAAGATTTCCTTTTCTTCAGGTAATGATCTTGAACGAACGAAGAATCTTCATCGAAATCACCACGGGATTTAAATCCACACCAAGGGTTTTCCCTTTTAATAAGAACCCATTTTTCTTTAAGTTCTTTAACAAAAACAGAAAACCATCTAATCTTCAAAAACTAGATCTCTTAAGGTTTCTCTGATCTTTAGGGATCGGTGGTGGTGTTTGTCTTTTCGATGGAATTTAATTCCATCATCAAGGAGCTCTGGCTCTGGGAAAAAAAATTTCTGGGAATTTAATTCCCTTTTTCAAAAAGGAATTTAATTCCTATGGGGAACCGAGTTCTTCCCATGGGGACTTCTTGGGGTTTTCTTGCCCTGAGTTCTCTTTTTCACAACCGAGAAGAAGAAGTTTGCACTGTTGCTTTCTAGGAATTTAATTCCCTTAATCCTGTTTGATGTGTCACAGAGTCCAAGATGGATTTCTTTTAGGGGAATGTGTAGGGTCATTTGAAATCCACTGTTTATTTAATGAGAATCTTCCTTTTATCTCATTATAATTGCTTTGCCTCATCATTAGCCAGCCGCCATCTTGATTTTGTAGGAGCCACGTGTTTTGTAACTAATGGTCCCATAAAATGAGTCCGCTGTCACTTTCTTCCATTGTCCTTTTATATGTATGTATTTATAATCATATATATATATACATTGTTGGCTTTGCTTTTAACAGTTTCCCCCTATTTCATTTCAGGTACGATGACGTCTGTTCCGTATTTCCCTTTCACTCGCTCGGAAGCCGCTTTTCCTTAATCGCCATCTGATGAGGAAGTGATGGCAATGATCAGGTCTCACGACCCGAACTGCACCAACTTACTTTTGTGGGGAACCTGGTACAGCCATATCATCCAGGGAAACCAGAGTTTCCTTTGCGAAGTACCGACAGAGCCCACCTTTCCGTTTCTGCCGATGGATCCTCCAAGGACAGTCTTTTCCGTGGAGATGCCGAATTGGACTCCGATAGGGCGGCTCGAGCGTTCGACAACTCGTATCCCGAACCATTCGATCCCAGCTATAGATATTCTGGGATGACGTATTTGCCAAGGTGAGGCCCAACCATGGGGGCAAATCTATAAGATAGGGCTCACCCCTCGACACCCTACGGGCTACCTCCTCTGGGCTCGCTACATCCTTTCTGCCCATCGCGCGTGGCTGCAGAAGATTAGGCTTTACCAGGCGATGTATGCGTTGCTCTTCCACTACCAATCCCCGCACATCTGGTGGGTTAAGGCGTTCTTAAACCAGTGGAATCTCCCCACCAACACTTTTCTCCTAGGGGACTGCGAAGTTTCGATCTCCTTGGAAGAATTTCACGAGATATCGGGGATGCCAATCAGGGGGACACTTTATGAAGAGTTGTTGCCTCCCGACGAGTACGTCTTTGAGCCCGAGCCCGCAATGCTTGACGGCTTGTCTACTGAGAACGCCGTCCGCCACAAGTGTCCAAGTTTGATCAAGGCGCTGGGTATCTTTGACCGGCTGTTCACAGAATCTGAGGAGCAAGGCATTACTTTTAAGAGCTTCATTGCTTGCTTCCTTCACGAGGATGTCCTGTCGAAGACGGCTTTGAAGTTCGCAAATATCAATTACCCCTTTGGGTTTGGTCCGAAGAAGCTGCCGACTAAGGAATTGGATTTACCGCAGTATTACATTCCTATTATGTCGCCGGTGTCTTTTGAATCCATTGCAGCTCCCGGCATGGATGAGGAGACATTCTTCGTGGGCTTTGTCAGTGTCTGGCAAAGCTGGTTCGTCATCTCCATGCATCGCCGCTTCATGAGAGTCTCGGTTATCTATCTGGCTCATCGTATTGCTGAGGGGACACGGCTGGCCGTCGGCATCCCGGCATTGGCGCATCTCTATCACTGGTTGGGCACTGCGGCTAATACTTCTACTCCTGGCGTGAATGTAGTAAACTTTTCTCTCCATTATTTTACGTCTTGGATCGAAATGCACGTGTTGGGTGCTTTTGCTATGCATCAGAGACCCGCATTTTACGACGCCTACACCTTCCCACGACTTATGCGATTGGTGGATGCTTCTGCCCCTGACCCGACTCAATTTGAGGCTATTCTGGCATTGATTGCTCCTTACGCTACTGCTGGCGGATTGGTGTTTACCGACCGGGTTTTATCTTCTCCTTCAGGTCCAGTTCGGCAACTCTGGGACCAGTCAAAAGACAATGTGCCTTCTTTGAGGCCCCGGGAGGCCACGCACTTGTATACAATCAGACCAGGCTATCTGGTATTTCGTCAGGATAGTGCGGCCCTTTTCATGCGGTACAACCCGTATCGCTTCGCCTGGCAGCTTGGATATGACCAGGGCGTCCCTTTCGAGGCTTTCATAGTCGCGCCGGTCCCTTCACCCGAAGCTATTCGCGATACCGCTCATCATTTCATGAGGCTGAACACCGGTTCCCACTTCATGATCTCCGAAGCTGACCATATTCCTCGATGCGTGGGGTCGTTTACGGGCTGGTACCTTTATCGGATCAACCCGATTATTGTTGAGGAGAGAAGGGTGCTCATTGGATATGGCATTCCTGGTCAGGTTCCGACGACGAGAGTTACGCTGCGACCGCGTGCACCGGTCCGCTTTCCCGTGAGGGATACCTGTGTTGCGCTTATTCTGGGAAAGTCGGGGGTAGAACTCACCCCCACAGTTGGTATGCCATTGGGTACCCGGTCGCGGGCTAATCGGGCTCCGGTAGCAGCACCACCACTCGTGGCGTCGACAATGGTTGTGTCATCCTCAGTTATGGCACCAAGCGAGGGTGGTAGGGACGAGGGTGTTGAAGGTGAGGTGGATCGGCGTCGTGCCAAGGCTTCACCGGGGAAGAAGCGGTCGTCCTCGGCGGCCGGTTCTGGGTCCAAGCGGCGGAGGAAAGTGGCTACTAACTTGCTCGACTCTTTAGTAGAGCATGAGCCCATTCTTTAGGATGAATCATTGGCTCTGCAAGAGTCGGATGCTGGCTTATTTTTTCCGGGTTCAGCTGCCGAGGAAGCCGCACAATTGGCTAAGGCAATAAGACGTTCTAAAGATGAGTCTAAGAACGTAAGGGTTCCGAAGAAGCCTTATCCTGCCGTGATCTTTTATGAAGACCCTTCGTGGATCCGGCGTCGGTTCATCAGCCCTTTGGAGGAATGGGGCGAAAGGGCCCTTAAGCAGGCTGCTTCGGAGGATGCTGCGAACGCGCTTTCATTGTGGACCGGCGGCCACGAGTCCACCCTTAAACCTCGGCCGGCACACCTCCTTGAGAAGGAGCATCGTCTTGAAGAAGCCATATTGAAAGCTTCTTTACGCATTGGTATGCTCCTGTATTTCTTTGTAATACTTAATATTGCCTGCATTTGTGTACATGTATTCTTATTCTCGTGTGAATTGTGCAGACACTTCGGCGATGTGGGAGGTTCCTACGGGCTTGCTGACGGTAGAGCCTTTTGACATGCTCAATGAAACAATGCTCGATGAGGAGGGGGTTGACGGCGCTATCCCTCTCGCGATAGAGCCTCCTGTGGCGGTTCTTGATCCCGGAGCACTCGCTCCTTTGGGAGAGGCACCCTTGGTAGTCACCGTCCCAACGGATCTTCCTGAGGGCGGCCCGAAGGCTGGGATGGAGATAGTCGAGACTACCCTCCCTTCGTTGGAACCCGCAGTGGCTGTCGTTGCTCCTTCTTCAGAGGCCATTACACCGGCTCGTGTCCTTGGTACTGTGCCTGAGGTCGCGGCGGAGGCCGTTGAAGCTGCTATCTCTCCAGCTCAGAATGGGAGGAGCGTCGAAGGTAACCTTCCACATTTTAAACTAGTGATCTTTCCGTTATCTGAACTCTTTTATCTTTTCAGAACTGCGTGGACTGGCGGCCTCTATTGCCGATCTGTCTCCCCGGCAATCCTTTCAGCGTTTGCTGGAGATGGCCGCTCCACAGGCGATATCTCCTCAACGCATCGTCCTCTCGTCTGGGCAAGGTTAGTGTCGTTCACCATTTCATAGCATTGTTGTTATTTCGCAAAATGACATTGATGTTCTTTACGGTTCTGGAGGCCGATGACGAGGTTGAGGTCCTCGAAGGGCCAGGGGAACCTTCAGCTCTTTCTTGCATGACTGTGGGTAAGTGAAGTCTCAATATGGTCTCACTTGTTCCTTTGCTTAAAAGTTTTACCGATCTTTTATAAATCTGAACAGCCCTTCCAGTTCCCACAGCGCTGGAATCACGCATCGCCAAGCCGCCCGGCCCTTATGCTTTATGAGCCTCAGACCGTCTGGAAAAATTGAGCCTCGACTCCCTGTCATCCCTGATCGAAGAGCTTCGTACGGACAGTGCGATTATAGCCGAAGCATTTGCTGCTGAAGCTAACGGTTCTCTTCCCTTTCTTGTTGTCTATCATAGCGAAGTGGTGGTGCAAGTCTGGGTTGAGTTTTGTCGGCAGGTGGAGGCTTCCTTGCATGTGCTTGAGTGTACCCGCCTTTCTTCGAAGGCTGTGGCTGCGAAGGCGAGTTTACGGGACTTAATCGAGTGGTGCGCGGCAAATATGGTGTCGTGCGAGAAGAGGCTCGGCCGCAAATTTTCGGAGAGGGAGCTGGCTTCTAAAGCGCTAAACGAGCTCCAAGCCAATCTTACAGCCGAAGCCAACAAAGCGTATGAACTCTGGCGAGTACTTCAAGAGTCTATCAAGGAGGTGGTGGCCATTGATAAAGCCTCCGTGTTTACTCGCGAAAGAGTTGAGGCTCATAAGGCTACCGAGAAAGAGCTTGAAGGCTGGCTCGCCTCATATCAGGCCCAGCAGGCTCAGGCGGAGGCCCGTCTTCTGGCGACGAAGGCGAGGCCCAGCGAAAGAGGGGTGAGCTGACCACTCTGCTAAATCGCCCGCCGGCTTGAAGACTTGTATATGTATATTTTTATTCTTTCTTTGTATATACTCCTGAATAAGAGTATATTTTTTTTCGTGAATTGTACCTTGTATTCATTTCGATTCATGAATAAAATATATATTTTTCTTCATAACGGCGTGTCCCTTTTTATTGAATGTATTCTGCGGATAGTCTATCTTTATCTCTCTGCAGGACAACGATGTCTTAGGATTCAGGGTTAAGATCTGCCTCCTAAGACTTTTTAACTTTACGAGCCGTGAGGGTCTCATAAAGAATTTTCTCCCTACCGGTCGAGAGGATCCTGTAGGTGTAATTTCTTCTTAAGAATCGTGAGGATTCCTAAGTGCGCTTTCCCTTATAAGTCGTAAGGATCTTATAAGAGAATTTTCCCTCTTACGAGTCGAGAGGACCCGTATGCGGTTGTTTCCCTCCTTGTCGAGATTTGACTTTGGAGAGCATGGTCCGTGAATAGTATGCAAGAGTCCATTTTGGACCGACTTGCAGGGCCCCAGTGCTTAGGAAACAGTTTTTTTTAATCCCCGCTGCCTAAGGCTTTTCCTTACGAGTCGAGAAGAATCGAGCATTTCTCACAAGATTATCCTAACGTCACAGTTAACCTCTGCTCTTTACGACAGAGGTCCATTAGGGTTTGTGGTACTAGGGTTTTGTCCGTCGTACCGTCGCGTTGGCTGCTGTATTTCTCGATAGGCAATCTTTCTGTTCGAGTGGCCTTGCGACTGTCATGTCTCTGATCTCTTCGGGGGCTGGACAAAACGTCTTCAAGCAATCCTCCTAGGCAGTTTGACCGTCAGAAGAGCAAGCGTTAGGAATTTTGCCATGCCGCTTTTTACTTGAGGTTAGGCTCATTTTGGAGAGCCCCGAAGAGTCATAACCACTCCGCGCTAGTGTGGGATGATCTCCGATAGTCTTTCAGGTTTTATATGAGTTGCCGTCAAGACCCTGAAGCTAGGAATTTAGCATTTGCTTCGTTTGCTGGCATTGTGTCTGCTGTATCGAGACGAATGTTGCGGTTGCCTCTAGGTTGCTGGTGAGCCGTCGAGGTTTGGAACTAGGGATTTTGCCGTGGCTCCGTTTGTTTGATTGTCGCGTATGGATCCTGCTGGAGGAAGAACGCTGTGGTGACGTCTCGTCTGCTGTATCAAGACGAACGTCGAGGTGGTGATCACTCCATGTTGGTGTGAGATGATCTCCGATGGTCTTTCCGGTTTTATATGAGTTTCCGTCAAGACCCTGAAGCTATGAAGTTGGCCTTCGCTTCGTTTGCTGGCATTACGTCTGCTGTATCGAGACGAATGTCACGGTTGTCTCTAGGTTGCTGGTGAACCGCCGAGGTTTGGAACTAGGGATTTTGCCGTGACTCCGTTTGTTTGATCATCGCGTCTGGATCCTGCTAGAGGAAGAACGCTGTGGTGAGTCTCGTCTGCTGTATCGAGACGAACGTCGAGGTGGTGATCACTCCATGCTGGTATGAGATGACCTCCGATGGTCTTTCCGGTTTTATATGAGTTGCCATCAAGACCCTGAAGCTAGGAATTTGGTCTTCGCTTCGTTTGTTTTGTCATGTCTGAATCCTGTTGGAGGAAGGACGCTGTAGTGAAATTTCGTCTGTTGTATCGAGACGAATGCCAAGGTGGTGACCGCTCCGCACTGGTGTGGGATGATCTCCGATGGTCTTTCCGGTTTTATATGAGTTTCCGTTAAGACCCTGAAGCTAGGAATTTGGTCTTCGCTTCGTTTGTTTTGTTATGTCCTAATCCTGTTGGAGGAAGGATGCTGTAGTGACATTTCGTCTGTTGTATCGAGACGAGTGCCAAGGTGGTGATCACTCCGCGCTGGTGTGGGATGATCTCCGATGGTCTTTCCGGTTTTATATGAGTTGCCGTTAAGACCTTGAAGCTGGGAATTTAGCCTTTGCTTCATTTGCTTTGGCGTGTCCGAATCTTGTTGGAGGAAGGACGATGTAGTGATATCTCGTCTGCTGTATCGAGACGAACGTCGTGGTGGTGACCACTCCGCGCTGGTGTGGGATGATCTCCGATTGTCTTTCAGGTTTTATATGAGTTACCGTCAAGACCCTGAAACTAGGAATTTAGCCTTTGCTTCATTTGCTTTGACTGTGAGGTCTTTTGTTGACTTTGCGTCTGCATCCTGCTGGACTGCGAAGGAACGCTGATGTTGACATTGCGTCCGCTGTAACGAGACGAATGCTGAGGTGAAGCTGGGATTTTGCCGTCGCTCCGCTTTGTTTTGACCGTGAGGTCTTTTTTTGACATTGTATCTGCATCCTACTGGACTGCGAAGGAACGTCGTTGTTGACATTGCGTCTGTTGTAACGAGACGAATGCTGAGGTGTAGTTAGGATTTTGCCGTCACTCCGCTTTGCTGACCATGGGGTCTTTTGTTGACGTTGCATCTACATCCTGCTGGACTGCAAAGGAACGCCGTTGTTGACATTGCGTTTGCTGTAACGAGACGAATACTAAAGAGGAGGTGGGATTTGCCATCACTCCGCTTTGCTGACCACGGGGTCTTTCGTTGATGTTGCATCTACATCTTGCTGGACTGCGAAGGAACGCCGTTGTTGACATTGCGTCTGCTGTAACAAGACGAATGCTGAGGTGGAGCTAGGATTTTGCCGTCACTCCGCATTGTTTCGACCATGTGGTCTTTCGTTAACGTTGCATCTGCATCCTGCTGGACTGCGAAGGAACGCCGTTGCTGATTCTTAGGCTGTAGATATTACCGTTAAGATTTGGAACTAGGGACTATGCCGTGGCTCTGTTTCGTTGCGACTCTGAGGTCGGTTGTTGACGTCATGTCTGCATCTGGTTGGAGGGACGAAGAACGCCGGTGTTGATCTCTAAGTTGTCGATGTTGACGTTGAGACCCTGAAGCTAGGGATTTTCCTTTGCTTCATTTGTTGACATTGTGTCTGCAATACTGCGACAAATGTCAAGGTTGTCTCTAGGTTGTCTATGAACCGTCGAGATTCGGCTTCCCTTTCTGATGGAGCCTGTTGGGAAAGTATGGTTTCCTCTTTGTTTGTGCCCCTGGATTGTATACAGGGATCGATGTGATCTCACCTGTAGGGCAAAAATTTTATTTTCATCATTTTTTTTTGCGATGCTCTATCATTTCAGCTTTTATATCGCGAATGTCGCGATTGCCCAATCATTTCGGCTATTTTTCGCGGTGCCCAATCATTTTGGCTATTTATTTTATTTTTACTCGCTGCTTTTTATTACGAGCTGCCTAATCATTTCGGCTATTTGGCATGCATACATTTTTACTTGTTGATTTTGTTTGCAAGCCGTCCTATCATTTCGGCTGTTTCATACGCATATGTAGCTCGTTAGCTTCTTACTGCAAGCTCGGGATTAGACACCGATTTCAGCATCAGCACCGCTACAACTGGAATATTGCCAGCAGTGAATCATCATTTGCCTCTGCCGATGTCGAACAAAGGTGGCTTAGCGAACAGGGTTAGGATCCTGTCGACTAAGGATTTTGACTTCATGAGCCGTAAAGGTCTTATAAAGGCGTTTCTCCCTACGAGTCATGAGGATCTCGTAGGTGCGTTTTCTCCTTAGGAATCGTGAGGATAACTAAGTGTGTGTTCTCTTATAAGTCGTAAGGATCTTACAAGAGTGTTTTCTCCTTACAAGTCGAGAGGACCTACAAGTGTTTGTTCACCGTGTGAGCATATCCTTAGTCGCTCGTGGGACTTTGTTAGGGAAATGTTTATTCGCGCCCGTGGATTGTATACAAGGGGCAATACTGAACCACTTGTAGGGCAAAAATTGGAGATTGTAATGGCTTAAGAACAGGTTCAGATTCCTGTAACTTAAGGCTTTTGAACCCTATGAGCCGTGAGGGTCTCAAAGGGAAATTCTCTTTACGAGTCGTGAGGATCTCGTAAGTGTAATTTCTCCTTAGGCATCGAGGGGATCCCTAAGTGTGTTGCTCCCTTGTGAGTCGTAAGGATCTCACGCGGATGGTTTCTCCTCACAAGGTCGAGAAGACCCTGCCCTGCGAGTGTCTTTTAACGAGGTTGCGCCCTTTTGAGTTTTCACAAACACTCCCCGGTAGCCCTGTTGTTTTTACTCACGGAGCCCTTTCGGATTTTCATCCATGCCCATTTTGCTTATGGACATATCGTTTTTCCTTTTTTTTTACCAGTCTGCGCCCTTTCGGGTTTTCACAAATTCGCCGGTAGCCCTACTGTTTTTACTCACGGAGCCTTTTCGGGTTTTCACCCGTGCCCATTTTGCTTGCGGATGTACCATTTTTCTTTTACCATGTCAGCCTGAAGATGCCGCGGGTTGGGAGTAGTTTAACGACATTTCGGTCATCAGCCAGTTTTAGGACATAGTGGTCTACCGTTAGTTTAAGGACATTTCGGTCCGTTGCCAGTTTTAGGACATAGTGGTCCATGGTTGCCGTATTTGAGGCGAATTTCTAGTTTACTGACTTTTCGGTCTATGGGGCTTTCCCTATGAATGGGCACAATGCGCCCGGCATATCCATCTTTCTCGGAGCATGTGGTTGTGGTGGGCTCACCTTCCAGTTTTCGGACAGCGCGAGCTTGCCCTGTTGGTATTGGTCTGCAACCCAGTTTTTGAAGACGTAGCAGTTTTCGAAGACGTAGCAGTTTTCGATCGGATGGCCCAATACTTGGTGGTAAGGACAGTAATTAGTATTGTTGACATCATTCAGTTGTATCTGGTGTTTCGGCTCCGGTAGAGTGATAAGCCTGTTGCGCATTGCTAGTTCGAACAGCCTCCTTGTTTCATCCCGGGGAAATGAGTAAGGACGTTTCAACTTCTCATAGAGAAGTTGCCGTTTGTTGCTTTGGCAAACAACCGGTCTAGGGCCACTCGATTGTTGTTGAGCGTTGGCGACGAAGGCCGTTTTTTCCTTCCCTTTATCCTTTTTGTTCGATCCCTTGTTTGCGGGTCCGAGATTCTTTCCGGGTAGCGTGCAATTGCACGGCTGAATGTTCTTGCAACTCCTAAATTCTTTCGTTTCAGAGATGGATTCCTTGAAGAGAGGGCCGAGGGATACTTTTTCATCGGAGTCGCTCCCAGAGGTGAGAACGCGCGGTCCCCCGGGATCAACCCTATGACAATTGCCGGCAATTCTTTTATGCTCATCTGTCGCATCTTTCCGCTGTCTACGAGCTTCACGTTTTGTCCTATTGAAGTGTTGCCCGTGAGCGACATATCCTTGCCACCAACACTTAAAGGAGTTGCAGTCTTCAGTAGGATGTGTGATCTTCTGATGATATAAGCAGAAGTTAGGATGTACGTTCGTTTCATCAAGATGTATATCGCCAGGAGAATTTTCTCTGAAAGAGGGCAGCCTCATCCCCATCGATATGGCTTTGGCGAATCGTTTCCTTGTCTTGATCCTGCTTTCAGTTGCGGCGGATGTACTTTGATCTGGTGGGAGTGTTTCGACCCTTTTATCCGGTCGCCGGCGTTTGGCCTTTTCAAATATGGCCATCTCACGCTCCCGATCGGCTTTACTTTTCAGATGAATTTCACTCAGGAAGGCGTCGATCATTTCGTCTGACGGCCATAGAAGTTCCGGTTCAGGACCTGCCCCCCGTCTCTCGGTGTAAGGAGCTTCTTTATCGTCTACCGATGAGTGAGAGATCACATGGCAGCTTGCCACATAATCCTCAGGTTCATCCGATGAGTCTTTGTCATCATCTCCGTACTCAAGGACGTGGCTGAGGAATTCTCGGAGTGTGACTGGGGTCCGCGCCTTCTGATTATATTCTTTCAGTGCGTCAATATGTTTTTGCAGATCCATGCACTTGTCATCAAACTTCACGGGCTTTTGGGTCTTCTCCTTCTTCTTCGAAGACTGGGTGTGAGCGCTTTGACCATCACCACCCGTTTCTGGAGTTGGACGCGGTTTCAGCATTCCTTCGATGATCTCGGGTTCCAGTGGATTTTTCCACCTGATCGCCGGGCATGTTTGTAGATCCTTCAGCATTCTTTTCATCTTGGCTGAAAGAACGTCCTCCCATGGGGCTTCCCTTATGAATGAGCACGATGCCCCTGGCATGTCCACCTTTTTAGGGGCGTGAGGTTGTGGTGGGTTCACCTTCCAGTTTTCGGATAATGCGAACTTGACTTGTTGGTATTGGTCCTCTATCCAGCCATTGAAGACGAAATAATCGTCGATTGGATGGCTTACTACTTGGTGGTAAGGCTAGTAATTAGGATTGTTGACATCGCCTGGTTGCAACGGATGTTTTGGATCCAGCAGATTGATGAGTTTGTTGTGCACTGCCAGCTCGAACAGTTTCCTCGTTTTATCTTGGGGAAACGAGTAAGGACGTCCCAGTCTCTCCTCGAGGGATGGGCATGGACGCACGTTGTTTTGGCGAACAACCGGCCTTAAGTTGCTCGGCCATTGCTGAGTATTGGCAACGAAGGTTGCTTTCCCTTTGCCCTTTTCATTTAAAGGCTCTGTCTTTGAAGAGGAAGGCCTATGGCCCATCTGGTCCATTTGGGCCAGCTTGTCAATCAAGGCCTGGAAGGTGGTCGGCTTGAAGAAGATCGTGAATTGGGAGATAGTTGACTGAGGGTCAAGAGTACCCACGAACATGCCTACCGCGGGAGCTTCTTCGATGCGCTGCTCGCATTTCGACCATAAATTTTGCCACCGTATCGTGTATTGTACCCACGTTTCGCCTGGCTTTACCCTGGCGTTAATCAATGCGGTGATCGGGGTGCGCTCGTTAGCGCTTGCAAATCGCTGGGTGAACAACAACTCCATTTCTGCGAAAGTTTTGATGGAGTCGTTTGGAAGTTCGGAGTACCACTCAAACGCCATCTCCGATAACCTGCCGACGAATTGGCGGAGCAAAAGTTTATCATCGCCACCGGTGTTGCCACAAAGAGCCCTGAACTGACCAACATGCTGATGTGGATTCCCCGTCCCTTTATATACATGGAATTTAGGGATCGTATATCCCGGCGGGTAATTGATTTGGTCATACCAGTCCGGATAGGGTCGTCCGATCTCGAAAATTTGGCCAGCCGCTTCATTCGCCTGGTGAGCTCGTATTTGCTGAGCAATATAGTCGTCCAGAGCGGCCTTGGAAATAGTTTCGAACTTGGCTGTTGAATGAGCTGGAGGAGGATTATATGTCTCTCCTCTATCGTCTTCAATAATGATCGGAGGGTCTTCAGCTAGAGGATCCGGCTGTAACATCATTCCTACCATGTCTTGGAAGAGAAGCGCCATTTGTTTTATGTTGGTAGCTTGTTCTGCTGCTTCTCTGTCCTTCTTTTTGAGGACTCTGCGTAGGAAGTCAACGTCAGTTTCTTGTTCATGATCCTGTTCTGATGATGCCTCCGGGCTTTCTTTTGGCCCGGTAAGTGCGGCCATTGTAGTCAGCATCTCTTGAAGCTTCTGCTGTTGCTCCTGGGCTTTTGTCAAAGATCGGGTGAGCGGTCGGTGACCCGTCGAAGCGCGACTTTCCTCCTTTCCGAAAGCCATATAAACAGTATGCACCATTATACCCCCAGACTTGGGGCGTTTATGCTCGGCGCTTTTACGGTTCGCATGTTCACAGGGGCTTTTTGCGGCCTCTTTTTCTTTTGAGTGATTGACGTTGAGGGAGCCGTTGCAGTGGGCACCCAGACGAATGACATTTTCTGTGGTTTGACAGGACGGTTCTCTTCCTGCTGGACCTTCAGCTTTTTCTGTCGGCAAGGATAGTCTTGATCAATCATCGACTCCTGGACCCGTCTCCAGACTTTGTAAACTTTGGAGGACAGCCGTTGGGGGGGTTGCTCCGGCTTTATTTCTGTAATATTCTCTACCGATTGAGGAGATCTCTTAAGCACGGCGGTAAGAGAGTTCCTGCGCACCTTGTTTAGCAATTCAAAGCTATTCCCAGTTGGAATAGCGGCATCAACTTCCACCATTGGAGCTGGCGGAGTCAGTCCAGAAGGGGAATTGCCCCCAGCTTTTCTCACTTGGCGCCAGTGGCAACGTCGAGCATGTCGTGTGGCCGGGATTAGCTCCACTGTTGGATCAGCTTTTCCATGCCCCCTGTTCTGATGAGAGTCTGTTGTTGGCGTCAGTCTGTCAAAGACAGATGCTCGCTGAGAGGGAACAGCCAATCTTGAGAAGGCCGATTTTCGTGCAGGGGAAATGACCTTGGTTACTTCACGCGGAGTGGGAGCTGAAACGGATAGTCTAGTGAAGACCGACCCCTTAGCCGGAGAAGCCGCCTTGGTGACTTCAGGAGTAGGAATAGCTATCCGCTTCGGGATAACGCCTTCTAGTATCGCGGGCTTCTTCACGGGTCCACTTGAGCTTTGGCCCAGTTTGCTGAAAACTGAGGCATTGGACTTGGGCGACCCCTTGAGAGGGGCCGCGGTAGTTGTAAGCCGATCAAAGACCGACTTCTTTGGAGCTTCTTGCGAAGACATTGGAGCATTGAAGCTCATCGGTGGGAGCATAGTCCCGAAGAATAGCCCAGTGGTGGCCTGAGTCACTTGTTCCACCGGCATAGCCAAGATGGAGGCCGCTTGAGGCCCGTAAGTCACTCCTCCGGACGGGACGGAGCGAGAGTTGCAGTTGCAGTTAGTGCAGTTTGAAGCCATTGATCTTCTGTTTTCTGCACGGAGCAAGACACCAAATCTTAGTACCTCGAATCCACAGGCAACCACAGCAAACCGCGATTCGTTCGTGAACACGACACACGAAGTGTGGAGTGGAAAGAGGAAGAGGTCCTACCGGGTGTGCCCGAATCTGTTCCCCGCCAAATCACGGAGACGCGACCGCGTTGGTTCATCTAGCCTGAAATTCAGGGCAGATGCTAATTGGTGCTATCCGTCCACCTCTCCGAAGATGCCAAGTTGATTTATGGCAACATGTATCGAAGGTTTAAACGGATGCGGCCGATGTAGCAGACTTCGTCAGATTCCCCCTCGTTTAAGGGGTTTTTGATTGTGGGGACGCTCTTCCTTGCAGGCGCAAGCCCCTGCAGTTAATTACGCTACCGCATCACGGTAACAACTTTCTCCTTCTCCAGATGGTCACTTCGTGTCGTGGGTGTTTGTTTTATTTGTGGTTGCCCGTGGATTGTATACGGAGACCAATTTATGTTGTCGTCCATAGGACGTGGATTAGTCCAAATCCATATCTTCTTAGATTTGGGTTTGGGGGTTTGGTTTAAGGATACGTTAGCCTCATTTGAGACCAAGATAAACTTAAACGTTCGTTGAGGATACATTAATCTAATTTCCAGACTAAGATCAACTTAACAGGATCATTTAGATCCAACAAGAGAGCATTTGGGCTCTATTGTTTAGTTTACGGACATTTCGGTCGATTGCCAGTTTAGGGACATGGTGGTCCATTGTTAGTTTAAAGACATCCTGGTCACGGTTAAGGACATCATAGTCCATGAGTTTAAGGACCCCACAGTCCGTGAAATGTGTGGTTATCGGGACCCGTCACCTCTTTGAAGACGCTGAGGAATTACAACGACAAATATCAAAGGAGTGAAGAGATGCACCCTTGAACCAAGGTGGATTAAGTGATCTGTAGTCCAATTTGGAACTAAGATCAGTTAATTATATTGTGAGCACGTTGGCTCAGTTGAGTTTGAGTTGAGGACTTATGGCCAACTTGGGCTAAGTACAATTGGATTTGAAGTGTTAGCCCTTTGTTGGACCATTAGACATTTGTCTGGGTTCAAGCCCACATTATTTATCAATGCTAAACATTTTCATCTTTGATTTTCTCAATTTTGAGATTCATTTGGAGGAGAGACTTTTGCCTCTGGAAAATTAGCCAATTTGGCTAAAATACTAGAGAAAACAGTGTTAAACACTGAAAACAGAACTCTCAAATTAGTGTTAAACACTAAAAGATAATCAGTGTTAAACACTGGAAATATGGTCCTCAAACTAGTGTTACACACTAGAAAACATCAGTGTTAAACACTGGGTATAAGTTCTTTTAAATTAATGTTAAACACTAAATAGGAATGGGTCACATGGTGCCACGTGAGGGCACACAGAGGTGGGACCAGATCCCCTTTTACTTTATTCTGCGGATAAGTGTTTAACACTTCTTTTATATTCTATCACGTGTTGACACGTGATGAGGATTTATGCATCGATAATTCAAGCACTTGCTGAGGGGTCACGTGGGAGCGCCCAAAGCTTCTTTTCTTCTGCTTTTTCTTCCTGTGCTTTTGGAGGTCACGTGGGAGCACGTGAGGCGTTGCCTCAGAACCTTTTCCTTCTCATTTTTGGGGATCTTTTTGGGGGTTAGGTGGGGACACGTGACCTTAGTTCTTTGCATGCTTGAAGATCTCTTTATCTTTAAGAATTAAATTCTTATGCAGGGTTAAACCTTAATTTCATTTTTTTAAGAGGAATTAAATTTCTGTGAATTTGAGAGAATTAAATTCTCAATTAGGGTTAAACCTTAGTTCTGTCTATCTTGAAGGAATTAAATTCCTGTGAGTTTGGGAGAATTAAATTCTCATATAGGGTTAAACCCTAGTTTTGTTTTGGGAGAATTAAATTCTCTAAACTCAATTCCCTCTCTAAGTTTTGGATCTGCATGGCAGGATCTCAACCCGATGAGAATTAAATTCTCATCCTATGGGGAGATGTGCTCTGTGCAGATCTTCAACCAGAAGAAGTACTAAGTTTTTTTTGCAGAAGAGTTAAACTTTTAGATTTGAGAATTAAATTCTCTGTTTGAAGTTTTGATCCCCTTTCTTTTCTCACATAGGGTTTTCTTTGTTGAGAATTAAATTCTCCTTTCTTTTCACTCCGAAATTTCAAGATTCCAGAACTCTATATCTCTTTCAAAATTCTCTCCCCCTTCTCTTCTCTTGGCTCCTATTTATAGGAGAAGGAAAAGAATCAATTTGTTTAGCAAATCTTTCATTGAAAGATTTTGTTTGTTTTCATAATTAATATGAGCCTTTAGATCATTAAGTGAATTTTATTCACCATTGTATTTTCAATCCAAAGATATTCTGTTTGTTATTTCTAGTGATATTTAGGGAAATCTTTCCTTATCTAAGATTTTTTCCATAAATTGGTGATCTTTAATCACCCTTGGATCTTTAATCCAACGGTCCCCATAATCCTTTTCCATTTGGAAAGATTTAATAGTTTTTAGAATTTAATTCTATTGAACTATAAGGCTTTTGAAGCGAGTCACGTGCTGACACGTAACAAGTGACCCTTGGTCTCGTGTGAGCACGTGACCCCCAATTGAGTCCTTTTCTCAGCGTTTATGTACGCTTCAGTTTTAACCATCACGTGTCAACACGTGACCATTGGTCACGTGTGAGCACGTGACACCTCGTTGAGGGATTTTCCTGATTTTTAGAATTAAATTCTATTAAGCTGTAAGGCTCTCAAAGCCTGTCACTTGCTGGCACGTGACCTTTGGTCACGTGGGAGCACGTGACCCCCAATTGAGTCATCTTTCAGCCGTTTGTTTTCGTTTCTGTTTGATGAAGTTTTATCCATCACGTGTCATCATGCGACCATTGGTCACGTGTGAACACGTGATACCTCATTGAGGTAATTCCTGATTTTTAATCAGGAAACAGGCATCCCCTTGAAAATTGCTTCACCTTCAAAGAATGGGTAGAAGACCAGTATTAACAAGGAAGGTTCGCTTTATCCGACAGCTGGAAAGTAACCCCACCACAAAAGCATGAGCCAAAAAGGACCTATACCGTAAGGCTAGGACTAGCTAAACCATAAAAAGGGAAGCGAACTCGTACCAGCCATATGATAACACTCTCAAAAGAGGGAGGGCACGAGACTATAGATGATCCCCGCAAGTGCTTCGCAAATGAAGACGAGGACGAGGTAATCTCCGAGTTTCCCCCAGCACCAAAGGAGATGGAAGACGGGATATACACTACGGCGAACAACCTGAGAAAAATTGACTTAGGGACGAAAGACGATCCGAGGCCAACGTTCGTCGGTGAGCTATTATCTGAAAAACATATAGCCACGTTAAAAGACGTGCTCATAAAATATAAAGACTGCTTCGCATGGAACTATTCCGAGATGTCGGGTCTAGATCCAATGGTAGCCATACATAAACTGGCTATATCGCCGGAAATAAAGCCAGCCAAACAGGCGCCAGGAAGAATGCGGCTCGAACTTGAGATGAGTATAAATACTGAGGTCAAGAAACTAATAGACTCCTGCTTCATCCAAGAGGTTCAATACCCTGACTGGATCGCTAACATCGTCCCGGTGATGAAGAAAAATGGCACTGTGCGCATCTGCGTGGACTTTAGGGACCTCAACAAAACTTGCCTGAAGGATGACTTCCCAGTACCTGTTACCGAGCTAATGATCGATAACATGTCTACCCATAAATTCTTCTCCTTCATGGATGGATCTTCAGAATACAATAAAATAAAAATGCATCCTGAAGATCAAAAGCATACTGCCTTCCGGACTCCGCTGGGCATATTTTGCTATAAGGTGATGCTCTTCGGTCTGGAGAATGCTGGGGCTACCTACCAGAGGGCCATGACAAAGATTTTCGATGACCTCATCCATTAGATCGTCGAATGCTACATCGACGTCCTTGTGGTTAAAAGCAGATCTCATGAGGAACATTGGGAACACCTAAAAATAGTGTTCCGACGGCTTCAGAAGTATAATATGAAAATGAATTCTCTAAAACGCGCGTTTGGATTCTCCTCAGGCAAATTACTAGGATTCATCATACGGCACCGAGGTATCGAAATCGATCCCTTAAAGATCAAGGCGATTATGGAAATGCCCACGCCAAGAACTCTCAAACAATTGCGTTCTCTTCAAGGAAAGCTTGCATATATCCGGCGGTTCATAGCCAACCTCTCTGGAAAATGCCGTCCCTACGGTCATTTAATGAAGAAGGGAACCCCATTCGTCTGGGATCAAAAGTGCCAAAATGTACTAAACGAAATCAAGCAATACCTGTAAAATCCGCTGGTATTGGCCGCTCCGGTTAAGGGAAAACCCTTATCTTATATACGACGGCCCTTGAAGGTTCTCTGGACGCACTATGGGCACAAGAGAACAATCAAAGAAAGGAGAGAGCTCTATACTATTTGAGTCGAGTTCTCCTGGGGGCAGAAAACAACTACACCCCCATTGAAAAGCATTTCCTGGCACTGATCTTCGCAATAAAGAAGCTCAGACATTACGCCTTGGCACATGAGGTCCATCTCATATCAAAGGCGGATCCTCTCAAATATCTGATATTAAGAGCTATACTAACAGGAAGGCTTGCCAAATGGGCCATCCTCCTGATGGAGTTCTCGATAATGTATCTACCCCTCAAAGCAGTGAAAGGCCAGGCCATTGCCGACTTTCTCGCAGAGCATCCGATACCAGCCGACTCCCTCTTAAATTGTGAGTTGCCGGATGAACATGCGTTCGACATAATCGAAGGAGAGAAGGAAGAAAATGATTCCCAATGGGAACTCTACTTCGATGGAGTATCTTCCATGAAGAGGCGAAAGCAAAACACCCCCATAATCAAAGCCGGGATGGGCCTTATCTTCGTGACTCCACAAGGAGGAATATTGCGTTACGCCCTTTCCTTAACGGAGTCAAGAACTAATAATGAAGCTGAATATGAAGCTTTGATAGCAGGTCTTGAGATCGCTGTCGACATGGGAATCAAAGGCCTCCTAATATATGGAGACTCCCAGTTGATCGTTAGCCAAGTAAATGGCGACTATCAGACATGCAAGCCAGAGCTGATAAAATATAGTGAAAGAGTGCAGCAACTGCTGACACAAATCCCCTCCTACATCCTAGAGAGTATGCCGCATGCAGAAAACAGCAAGGCAGATGCATTGGCCAAGTTGGCTAAGGAACTGGCTGATGACGACCTCGATGACATGAAAATCATTGTGCAAAGCCGCAGGATTCTCACGCCAACAGTTATATCTTCGGAAGATCTGATAGTGTCATCCGAAAGAAAAAAAATGACCGAAAAAGCAGCCCTTCAAATAGAGGATGAAGAAAAGGTAAAGTATTGGAGGGAAGTCTTCATAGACTACTTCAAATCTCAACGATCGCCTAAAAATGCGTTGTCTAGACATCAGCTCATGAAACAAGCTCTGTCTTTTGCCTTCGTTAATGATACTCTATATAAGAGATCTTTCGACTGTCTGTAGCTAAGATGCCTAGGACCAGAAGAAGTGAAGAGAGTAGTTCAAGAAATTCACGACGGACTCTACGGTTCTCAAGAAGCTGGGCAAAAAATGAAGCCGAAGATCAAAAGAATGGGTTATTATTGGCCTACAATGATTCAGGACTGCTTCGAATATGCAAAACAGTGTCACTCGTGCCAAATTCACGAGGACTTCATCCACCAACATCCAAATCCGCTACACCCAACAGTAGCTAGCTGGCCATTCAAATGTAGGGAACCGATATAATTGGCCCCATTAACCAGCATCGTCCAAAGGACATCGGTTCATACTGGCAACGACCGACTACTTTTCTAAGTGGAAAGAAGCAGTACCACTAAGGGAGATGAAGATGGAGAATATCCTCCTTTTCTTCAGAACGCATGTCATCTATCGGTTCGGCACTCCGCAATGAATTATCTCGGATAATGGGCCAGCTTATAGAAGTCATAAAATCAGTCGCTTCGCACAACAACATAAAATAGATTGGAGACACTCTTCAGTTTATAATCCTCGGGCCAACGGTCTAGCTGAACCTTTCAATAAGATCTTGACTAAGATTATAAAGAAAACGGTGTCCATAAACAAGAGAGACTAGCATGAAATGTTGCATGAAGCTCTCTGGGCGTACCGAACAACGTTCAAAACAGTGACGAATACAACACCATTCGCATATTCAGCACGGAAGCAGTGCTTCACCTAGAAATAGAACTCCTTTCTCTATGGGTAGCGGTTCGATACAAGCTGACAGATGAAGAAAATGCTCATCTTCGGCTTGAAGAGCTCGATGCCCTCGACGAAACTCGCCTTATAGCACAACAAAACCTGGAGGCTTATAAGGCAAGGATGATACGGTCATATGAAAGACTGACCAGGCCGAGATCATTCCGCCAAAGTGAACTCATGCTAGTTGTCAAAAGACCAATGATCCCCAATCGTGCAAAACAGGGGAAATTCGAGCTGAACTATGAAGGCCCGTACATCATAGACAAAGTCTACCAAGTTGGAGCCTACCTGCTCATGGATATGCATAGCGAAAGACCCTTCCGGCCAATAAACAACTGATTTCTCAAAAAATACTATGCTTGATGAGTTACGGCTTAGGTCTATGATAAATGACGATGCTCGTGTCCACTCGCTATCTTCCTGAGTTAGAACTCTTAGACTAGTGTGCAAAGAAACTCCGTTGCCTCAAACATGTCGACAAACGACCGAGATGTCCTTAAACTAGAAATTCGCCTCAAACATGGCGATAAAGGACCGAGATGTCCTTAAACTAGAAATTCGCCTCAAACATGGCGATAAAGGACCGAGATGTCCTTAAACTAGAAATTCGCCTCAAACATGGCGATAACGGACCGAGATGTCCCTAAACTAGAACCACGTCTCAAATGTGGCGATATAAAACCGAGAAGTCCTTAAACTAATTATCCGCCTAAAACATGGCGATATCGGACCGAGATGTCCCTAAACTAACAATGGACCGAAAAGTCCTTAAACTAGAAATTCACCTCAAACATGGCGATAATGTACCAAAACGTCTCTAAACTGGTGTGTCGCCTCAAACATGGCGCATCGGCCCAAATACGGCGATACCCTCCCTTGAGATCTATATTTCAATCGAAGTCTCGACGGCGAGGGTTGCAACTCAAGTCCTACCGGATACACAGCTACTCCAGCAATGAAGCCACTCTCAAATCCCAGAGGCAAATAGATGGGTCACTTACGACGAAGCTACTTTCGAGAGTTTCGTTGTTAAAAAAAAGACGGTGTGTCCATAAGCAAAATGGGTACGGATGAAAAACTGAAAGGGTATCGTGAGTAAAAACAGCAAGACTGCCAGCGAGTTTATGAAAACCCGAATAGGGCGGAAACTCGTAAAATAAAAAAAAATCATGTGCACTTTGATTGATCTGAAAAAAAGTGTTTGTCGTAAATAAAGTTAATCGCAATCAATAACGGTGTCGCTAGTAGCTAGCCGCGATGAGTACGGGTCGTCCCAAGGGATGTGTAGATCTTTTAATCTTGCTTTAGACGAGTTGATTGAAAGAAGGGGTGATTAGTTGTAGATCTACGATATACGGATGTAGAATCTATAAAGAAGAGGCTTGTAGGGTTCATAGAATTTAGTAGTAATGAATGAGTAATTAAAGATGACTCATTTTATCTTTTAATAGATTTAAAACTAGATCGATAGTGATGAATGTGGATTCTGATTCTTTTGGAAGAAACTAGGATTTCCCAACTCTTAACCCTTATCCTTGCATTGATCTTTATTCATGTCTAGCCTTTACCAAAACAATAGTTAATCTAATCTCAAATCGCGGTCGAGACTATCAATAAATTGGTAGCGCTCCCGATAATGATGTTAACATTTATTTTGCTAAAGTTTATAAACTTTATAAGATGTAAAAGATGTTAAGAGATTTTATCATCCATTGATCTACCTTAATCCTACAAACCCTAGTGATTTGAATTGGATTTTAGATCAAAGAATTATTTAACCGCAATCAAGAACGGCGTCGCTTGGTAGCTAGCCGGTGAGTACGGATCGGTCCACAGGGATGTTGTGACTTTTCTAATTTGCTCAAACGAGTTAATTCCAAACGTTGTGAATGGATTATCTCTAAAACCTAAATTGATTTATACTAAGACTAGAATCTTGCTAGGGTTAGATTTAGGTTAAGTTTGGAAATTGAATGTTTCCTCACCGCTTTCAATGCCCTATTTTAGATATATTAGGTGTTATGGTAATAATTAATAAAGGGGATTAGTACCATTGGGAAGAAACGATGTTTCTTCCTCTAGGTTCTTGTCCTTCCTTTCTTAATTATTACCCTAACCTTTATGGATAACATACGCATCTGGTCGTTTATACTACGGTATCACTTTTACCTCGTGGGGTAAGGTGCCGTAGGGAACGGTGTGTGCATGTATGCATGGAGTCCTATTAATTATCATTGATGGGCAAGAAAGGGGTGAGAGATTTCCATCTCTCAAACCCTTCCCTATTCCTAACCCTAACAAGAGAGGAGACTACTCGCTCATTAGGGAATTGAAAAACATTTCTAATTAATTTAACTAGGGCAGATAAGAAAATTTAAACTAGGGCAATGAAAAGAAAACTTACTAATTTTATTGATAGCTCTCTCCAAACATTTACACAGGATTTGATTTCTGAAATAGATGAATAAAAAGAGGCATCACCTAATACAAGATTTAGGGTTACTATTTATAGAGGATAGAAACCCTAGGGTTACAATCGACACACACATCTGCTATTACAAAAACACCCCTAGGAAGACTAGTCAACGCGCCGCCAGACGTTATGGAGAATTTTCTACTGACACGGGTAATACACGGCCGCGGAACCGTGGCCATAGGCCAGGTTTGGCCGCGGTTCCGCGGCCAATGGAGAGAGTTTGTACTTATTTTTCCTGGTCCTCTTTGAGTTGACTTTTACTTCCTATTTCTTCAGTTCGTTCTTCAGAATGTCTTCTCGTTCTCTTCTAGATCTCCACAGTGAATAATTGTAGTGGATTTTTTACTGTTTCTTCATGTCGCTGCCTTTGTGCTTTGTGAACTTTTGTTTATTGATCTTCATTGTTCCTCAAAATGCAGGCACGATCAAGATTTCACCATTTATCATTCGTAGTCTCACTTTGTATCATCTTTTTCATCAATTTCACCGTTTCTATTCCAAGAACCTGTAACCTGCAACTATGTAGCAGACATGGGTCAAAAGCACCTGTTTATTTGTAAAAAGTATAAGAATGAGGTTTATAAGAATGCAAAATTATGGTATGAACACCTAGCAAGCTAGGAATTACTCACGCATGATTGAGATAGAAGAGCAGATAGAGAAGGGATCATATGTAAATGCAGAAAGTAAAATACGAAGAATTAAGCAAATGATCTACCTTTATTAATCAACATTACAAGTACAAATCCTTCGAATTTATATTAAAAGAAGAAGTTTCTCTCGATCTCTGCCTCGTAGGAAGTAAATGTTTCGTCAATATTCACGTCGCACTATCATGTCAAATCACAAACCTGTCGTGGATCTCTTGTTCTTTAAAGGTGATAGATTTTTGACTTTAGCCCTCGGTCCTTTAAATAGCACAGAATTAGAAACCTTAGATCCCATGTGTTGGGATTTGCTGTTGTGATAACCCACCAAAAATATTTGATCCGACGGCTACAAGAAGGCCGCGGATCCGCCACGAATAGAGCATATTGGATGCGGTTGGGCGGCTCTTTGGTGGCATCAGGATTCCAAACTTCTGGTGCTGCCTCATGTTGACACGTGGAGATTGTTGTGATGTCTGGAATCTTTAATTCTTCTCTGAGTCTCTACCATTCATGATTTTACGATTAGATTCAACTTTATCGACAAATTTCATTCCCGACATCTTGGATATCTCGATCTCCAGACTTGAGCTAAATCTGCACAATATCTCAATTCATAGTATTAGTAATATTTGTTATTATTTTGAGATATTAACCTAATCATTTTATCTGATACAATATTGATTAGAATATTTGATATGATATTCATATTTTAATTACCAAAATATCATATAAATATTATATGCATATATTTTCCTTCATAATGTTAAGTACAGTGTATAAACATATGATAAAGAGTATTTTGCAGGTAAACCCACATATGCACAATAGTTACCATAAACACTTTTAATACTTAACAAAAGTAAGGAAAATGTTCCATCAAATGTGCAATATTTTCGACTGAACATACTTGCAAGGTCCTCTCGACCTTGTGAGGAGAAAATACCTACGTGAGATCCTTACGACTCACAAAGGAGCAACACACTTAGGAATCCTCATGACTCATAAGGAGAAATTACACTTTCGAGATCCTCACGACTCGTAAGGAGAATTCCCCTTATGAGAGCCTCACGGCTCATAAGATTCAAAAGCCTTAAGCTACAAGGATCTGAACCAGTTCTTAAGCTGTCATATCCTCCAAGTTTCCCTACAGGCGGTCCAATATTGACCCTTGTATACAATCCATGGCCATGAATAAACATTCCCCCACCAAGTTCCACCAACGACGAGAAATGTCCCCGTATGGTGAACGACACTTGTAAGTCCTCTCGACTTATAAGGAGAAAACACTCTTACAAGATCCTTATGACTTACAAGAGAAAATACATTTAGGAATCCCCATGATTCCTAAGGAGAAAGTACATATATGAGGTCCTCACGACTTGTACGAAGAAATACCTTTATGAGACCCTTACGGCTCATAAAGTAAAAAAACCTTAGTCGACAGGATCCTAACCCAGTTTGCTAAGCCACATTTGTTCAAATCAGTAAAGGAAAATGATGAGTCGCTCCTGGCAATATTCCAGTCGTAGCGATGTTGATGCCTAAACAGGTGTCAAACTCCAAGTCCTTTCACGACAAATGATAATTCGCACCTGGCAATATTCTAGTCGTAGCGATGCTGATACCAAGGTTGGTATCAGATTCCAAACTCGCAATAAAAACAGCAGTAATTAACAAAAAATATGCATATAAAAATAGCCGAAATGTTTGGGCAACTCGCAATAAAAAGCAGCGAGCAAAAATATTAAAAAAATAACCGAAATGATTAGGCAATCGTGACTTTCGCGATATGAAAAGCTGAAAAGATAGAGCATCACGGCAATAAAAAATAAAATAAAATAAAATTTCCTCTTCCCTGCAAGTATGTCCATATTGACTCTTATATGCAATCCATGGGCACAAATGAAAAAAAGGGGACCATACTTTCCCACCAGGCTCCGTCAAAGGGAGAGTCAGATCTTGACGGCAATATCTAGAGCCTAGAGATCACCTCGACGTTCTTCTCATTCCAACAGAGTGCAGACGTGACGTTAACAAAGCTCTAAAGAGCCAAATCAAAACGGAGTAATGTCAAAATCCTAGCTCCAACTCGGCGTTCCTTCTCATTCCAGCAGGATGCAGATGCAACGTCAACAAAAGACCCAAGGGTCGAAATAAAAATGGAGTCATGGCAAAATCCTAGCAAAGTCTTGATGGTTCATATACAACTCAGAGACCATCTCGACGTTCCTTCTCATTCCAGCAGGATGTAGACGCAACGTCAATAAAAGACCCAAGGGTCGAAACAAAAATGGAGCCATGGCAAAATCATAGCTCCAATTCTTTACGGTTCATATAAAACTCAGAGGCTATCTCGACGTTCCTTCTCATTTCAGCAGGATGCAGACGTAATGTCAAAAAAAGACCCAAGGGTCGAAACCGAAAATGGAGTAACGACAAAATCCTAAACTCTAAGTCTCGACGGCACATATACAACCTAGAGACCATCTCGATGTTCCCTCTCATTTTAGCAGGATGCGAATGCGGCTATCAAATGAAAATGGAGCAATGACATATTCCTAGCTCCGCACTTCAATGGCAGTACATATAGCATAGAAGTCTTACAGATGTCTATCCTGCTTCAGCAAAGAATCGACACGACATCGTCAAAACAAAAAATGAAGCAATGACATATTTCCATTTTCGGGTCTTGAAGGCAACTCATATAAAACCTAAAAGACTATCGGAGATCATCCCACACCAGAGCGGAGTGGTTATGACTCATTGGGGTTCCAAACTGAGCCTAACCTTAAGTAAAAAGCATCATGGAAAATTCCTAACGTTTGCTCTTCCGACAGTAATATGATCTAAGGAGATTACTTGAAGACGTCTTGTCCAGCCCCCGAAGGGATCAGAGACACGACAGTCGCGGGGTTACTCGAACAATGGCTTATAGACCGCCTATCGAGGAAAGCCAATGCGACGGTACCACAGACTAAAACCCTAATACCACAAGCCTAACAGACCCCTGTCGTAAAGAATGGGGGTTATCTGCATATAACGTTAGGACAAGTTTGCCTGTAAACCCAAGGGAGGTAAACTACAAACTCCGAAATGAGTACATAAATTAGAAACTCCGAAACAAGTGATTAAACTACAAACTCCGAAATGAGTACATAAACTAGAAACTCCGAAACGAGTGAATAAACTACGGACTCCGAAATGAGTACATAAACTAAGGACTCCGAAACGAGTGAATAAACTACAAACTCCGAAATGAGTATATAAACTAGAAACTCCGAAATGAGTGAATAAACTACATAAACTAGAGACTCCGAAATGAGTGAATAAACTACAAACTCCGAAACGAGTACATAAACTAGAAACTCCGAAATGAGTGAATAAAATACAAACTCTGAAATGAGTGCATAAACTACTTTGCGCTAGATCAAGACATCAAGAAACAGAAAGGCGTGACTCATAGGCTTCAGGGCTCAGAACTACATTTCTTAAGGATCGAGATCTGGGTTAACAAAAAATGTATGACATGCCAGCCAGAAACCAGCCATATGCTATGCATTACTTCACTTACAGGTATGCCATCGTGAGAAAGGTGGTAGGGGAAGCATTTGTTCGCATCAGTCCAGTGTTCACCTATGTCTAGATGCATGCATCAGAAACTTTTAAGGTTAAAATGCAAAGTATAAGTGCAGAGGAAATATGCCCACATGGATATGTGCTGGGGTGAAACGTTCAGCGTTCAACAATTTTTTTTCCACAGAAAAAAGATCACCAAATATGGGATCAGCGATATAGGGATTAACAAAACAATAAACAAGGTTTTCTAACTCCCTCTCTGCCTTCTTCACCATGTCAAAGCGGTGATCTTTGCGAGGAGTCACTCTCCACTGGTCAGTGTCATGCCCATCAACGAAGGCGGACATGACAGCCCGCTGTTCCCGCACCTGACTTAGCAGCTGAACAAAACGGTCCTTCAGAAGCTGGGTAATCAAATGTGCCTCATAAAAGTACTCGATCTTGTCCTCCTTTGCGTTAAGCGTTGACGGAGTCATCTCCGCTGGATGAGAGAGGATGTCAGCAAGCACAAACATGAAGATCATCTGGAGCCAAATGGAGCTGATAGGAAGAGGAGAGCTTCTACGAGCCAGAAGCTCGTACATCACCGTGTCACATTGTTCATCTGTGAGAACGAGGTCCACTAAATGCGTAGCAAAACGAGGGACAATTCCCTTGATAGGTACCTCCCACGGTTGCCGACGAGCATGCGGACAATTGCAAGCCATAACTCTTGGTTTGTTAAAAATGGTTCTCTCCTTGCAAAGAAGGAGGAAAACATAGCTTCAGATTATAAAGAGGAGCATTCAAGTCTAGGCATAGAAAATTTTATGCATGGTGGAGTTATTTCCAAGTCCTGACAAAAAAGGCATGGGAAAAGAAAAAGTTGACCCATGGGAATCAGAGCAAGAAGATGAAACGATTCCCTCAGCAGTGCCTTACGTGCATGACACGTGAGCGCCGGCGCCGATTCTTTGCAGGATTAGAACCTGTAGTGGCGCCTCATGTGCATGACACGTGAGCGCCTGCACTAGTTTTTATATGTATATAACAACACTTCACGTGAGGTACATAAGAGCATTGGCATAAAGAAAATGGGGAGCTTTATTATTCATACTACGAAAAAATTTGTACATTGAAAAAAATCATTAGAATGTCTACAACGGCACGATGCTGAATTTCAGAAACGGATTCATGAACTTAGAGGCAAGTTTGAGTAAAGTGTTTCTAGCTTTGTTGACCATCTTTTTATGCATTTTCTCATGAATGCAAGCGTCGAGATTCCTGCTGATGTCGTCCATCCTATGGTACGCGGATATTATCACTTTCTATTGGAAAACGCGATGCAAAACAGCGACAAGATCTTCTCTTCGCTTCTTTGAAATTAGGCCCATCAAATATACTGAATACACCTTGTCTTCAGCCTCATCAAGTGCCTCGAACGGCATAGCCTCATCAAGCTCAGGAAGTGATTCTCAAATCGACCCAACGAAAATCTTTAAGAGAGCAGAACAGCGAGGGAGCAATCGACCGTTGTAATCGTCGAAGCGACGCATCACCTTCGCGCATTGGGCGTCAGTAAACTCTTGGCCCTGGAAGCGGCCTTGGATGCGAAACTCCTCATAAGAGATAATCTCCTCAAGATTATACAGATGAGAAGCCATAGTATCTGAAAAGAAAAACTAGTAAAGGGTTAGCAATAAAAATATCAGAATCATTACAATCTAGAAGAAAAAAGTGGCCCCTACAAAATCAAGGTGATGCCCCATCAATGATGAGGACAGCACTCAGTGTAAGAATCCGAAAGGATTCTCATTTAATGAAAAATTTCATTGAATTGTAGAGTTCAAGACTCCCAATGGCCTCGAAGAATGTGTTCTACAGCAGATTCAAATCTGCAAGGAGAACCCTAAAAAGAAAATAAGAAAAGGGAATTTCAAAACGAATTTTCAAAAGAAATTTTCTCAGAAATCCTCATGGGAAATATACTGAAATTAAAATCCAAAGAACTTTTAAAGATTAAAGTAACAGGGTAAAACCCTAAGATCTCTGAGACCAACGGTCTACCTAAAATAAGGTTTTTAAGATCTTTAAGAGATCATTTCAAGAAAAAAAGCCAAGCTCCGTTAATGGGTTAAAAATCCAAGACAAAAAGAATCTCTTTTAAAAGAAAAATGGTCATAATCCTTACCAATTTTCTCAAACAGAGTTTAAACTCTAAGAGTTTTTTTTTGGGCAGAGATCTGAGCTCTGAGAAGAGAATTAAATTCTTAAAAAAGAAGATGGAAGATGACAAAACGACAGTCATCTCAAGGGCCAAAAGCCCTATTTATAAAACATGAAGGGACGGTTCAACTTCCTAGAAGATCCAACGATGGAAAAAAGTGACACCGTAGCACCCACGTGTAAGCCACGTGAGTGCAACGGTGGGGGGCATTTGTTTCCCCAGTATTTAACCTAATAAAAGAGCAAAGCTCTGTTGAATCTAATGAGGCAGCGCCTCACGTGCTCTCCACGAGAGCGCCAGCGCCAGAGCCAATCATATAGGATTAAATCATATGGTGATACCTTACGTGCTCCTCACACGGGCGTCAATGTGTAAAGCACAGAAGAGTTCATAAGAGTTAAACTCTTAGATGGCGCCACACGTGCTACTCACGCGGGCGCCAATGTGCAAAGCACAGAAGAGTTCATTATATAAGAGTTAAACTCTTAGTTGGCGCCGCACATGCTCCTCACGCAGATGCCAATGTTTAAAGCACATAAATACCCATTATAAGAATTAAATTCTTAAGTAGCGCCCACGTGCATAACACTTGAGCGTTGGCGCCTAGGTAGAATTAAAATTCTATAATACTCTCTGTTAAACAGAGCTGTTGGATCAAACATCCAACGAAGATGATAAATCATCAAAATATAGAATTAAATTCTGTTGGGAGAAAACATTTCCCAAATCTTTCTGAAATAAGAAAGATACTCTCGGTTGGATCAAAAATCCAATTATAGAATAAAATTCTATTTTGGAATATATTCTTTCAATCTTTCTAAATAAGAAAGATTGCTCTCTGTAAAACAGAGAACCCTTGGATTAAAAATCTAATGGTGATTAAAAAATCACCGTTTTACAGAATAAATTCTGTATAGGGGAAAATATTTCCCCAATCTCGTTAAAAAAAATCATGTTCTGTAAAAACAGAAGAACTTGGATCAAAGATCCAATGGTGGGTAAAATTCCCCAAATTAATTAGAATCTCTCAATGAGAGATTTTCTCAAAACCAATTAACAATTTGCCTTCACTATATAAAAGACCCGAGACTTTAAATCTCACAGAGAGCCACAGAAGACCACAACACAGAGAGAGACGGAAGGAGATAGAGAAAACCTTTTATAAACTTCTGCAAAAATATAGGGAGCTCTAAAAAGAACAGAGAATTCAATTCTCAAAGAAGAAGACCTTCCTTCTCAAAACCCTAGGTAAAGAAAAGAGATCAAAATATCTCTATCACATCTAAGGGTTTAACCCCTTTTAAAGAACTTAGTTCTTTCTCTGGATCTGAGATCCACAAGACAAGTCTCCCTTAAGTTGAGAATTTAATTCTCATCAAGAATATTTTGTTCTTGAGAATTAAAGATTCAGAAAAGAACTAGGTCCAAAAGAAAAAAAAACAAAAGGAGAAAGGAAACTATAAAAGAACTTAACTCTTAAAGAATAAACCGATCCCAGATCTTCAAAAAACGAAGATCTTGGTGATCATTAATGGTCAAAATGCCATTAACAGAGATTTAATCTCTAAAAAAAGAGGAAAAAGACTAGCGCCCCACGTGCTCCTCACGTGGGTGCCCCCTTTTAACAGCACATAGCGCCTCACATGAAAAACACGCGTACGCCCAAAACAGAAGGCCAGCGCCTCACGTGAAACACACGTGGGCGCTGAATAAAAGTGCTCAACACTCCCTATGCAACCGAAGACAGCTAAGTGCTTAGCACTGATTGGGCAGCGCCCACGTGCTCCTCACATGGGCGCCATACAAAAAGTGCTTAGCACTTCATATACAGCCAAAACGGCTGAATGCTTAGCAATGATTGGGCAGCGCCTCATGTGCACCTCACGGGGATGCCATAAAAAGTGCTTAGCACTTCACATTTAGTCAAAATAACTAAAAATGCTCAACATTTATTGGGCAGCGCCCATAACTGAATGCTTCACATGACATACATGTGAGTGGCAGAGCTCAAATAAGTGCTTAGCACTTTTACATGAAAAGAAAAGGGCTGAACAAATATAGCCCAAATAAGTTCTTAGCTCTTTTGAATAAAAAAAGGTTACTAGACTTGGCCCAAATTGGCTAAATCTTTGAAATTTTCTTGCAGCTGAGCCCAAATGCTCTTTTGCCGAATCTTAAATAAAAATAATCCTTAAAATTTTTCTAAGTTGATTTTAATCTCAAATTAAAGTAACGCATCCTTAACAAGAACAAATTGAACCCAAATGCTTACACATTTAAGTTGATCTTAATCTCAAAGCAGATTAACGGTCCTTAAATAAACCTAAGCCCAAATCTAAAATATACGGATTTGGACTAAACCGCGCCCTACAGGCGACGACATAAACTAGTCTCCGTATACAATCCACAGGAAACCAAAACAAACAAAAATACACAAGACACGAAGTGAACTTCCGGAGCAGGAGAAAGTGGTCATCGCAATGCTGTAACGTAATTAGCTGTAGGGGCTTGCGCCTGCAGGAAAGAGCGTCCCCACAATCAAAAACCCTCATAAAATGAGGGGGAATATGAAAATGTCTGCTACAATGGTCGCATCTGTCCAAACCTTTGATATATGGGGCCATAAATCACTTGGTATCTTCGGAGAGGTGGACGGATAAATCCAAATAATATCTGCCCCCAAACTCAAGCAAGACGATATATTCCGGTTCATCTCTGTTTTCGGTGGCGAACAGTCGCCCGATTGCAATTACAGCAAAATCAAAACTTTGTTCACGAGTGATTTGTTGCGAGAAAAGGATCTTTCTATGTGTGTTTGTATGTAACCGCAATCAAGACGGTGTCGCAAATAGCTAGACGTGATGAGTACGGGTCGTCCGCAGGGAAACGTGAATTTATTATCTTGTTTTAGACGAGTTGATAAAAGAGAGGAAGGATTGCTGTCGTTTTAATTTAAGATGGATAGAAAATTTTATAATAGAAAGGCTTGTAGGGTTTATAGGACTTAATAGTTAATGGATGAAGTAAAAATATAATTCTTTTTATCTTTTAATTGTTTAATACTAGAAAGATAGCGATGAATGTGGATTAGGGTTCTTGGAGGGAATTAGGGTTTCCCACTACTGCCCCTTTTCCTTCCATTGATCTCTATTTATTTCAAGCCCTTAACAAAACAAGTATTATCTAATCTCAAATCGTGGTCGTGACTATCATTAATTGATAGCGCGCCCGATAAGAGAGTTAATTTTTATTTTGCTAAGATTTATAAACATTAAAATGTCAAAAGAAATTCAGAGATTTTTCATCCATTATTCTACCCTATCATACAAATCCTAGCAAGCAAGAAATTACTCGCTCATGGTTATTAGCGTAGTAAATAGATGTGGAAGATGAATGAAACCATATTTAAAATCAGAAAGTAATGTTGAATGTAATGCGGAAAAGTAATGCGGAAAATAAATGCGGAAAAGTAATGCGGAAAATAAATGCGAAAAAGTAATACAGAAAAAGTAATACAGAAGATAAATGCGAAAATAATTAAAACAAAAGACTAGCTTTATTGATTAACTATTGCATTACAACTTGCTCGCTGAAAAAATAAATTACAAAAACCTAGTTGCTCGCTAGATCTCTCTCTACATCGATGGATAAATGAATAGATAATTGTATAGATAGATCTCGGTCCTTTTATAGGCTCTGGAATAGAAATCCTAGATGACATTTTGGTGTGTGAAATTACGATCATGACCCTAAAGTTTCAGATCCTACTGCCGCTAAATGACCGCTGAACCACCGCTAAAAGCCTATTTTGACCGCGCTTCCACCTCCTTTTGGTGGATTTGGGCTTCCAAATTTTTTATGCCTTTTTCTCTCGATATTTGGTGTAACACCCTAGTTCAGTTATACCATCATTGATTTGTTTTTTCTATTTATCTTGTGGTTATTTCCTGTTTTAATTCGCTTTTGGGTGCAGATAGTGTCTTTGTATTCTGTGCTTGGTATCTGACCCGACCCGCATGCTTGAAACCCGTCTTGGTTCTTGTTTAGTCTTATCTCTACTAGTCCCGAGGATCCGTGCTCACATATGTTCCGTTTACCTACATCGTATATCTGGCATCTGCATTTTTTAATATTGCATTTAAAGTCAAATAATATATTTTAAAATACATAGCATGGCCTGCATCATACCCCTGACCTTGTGGTGTCATCCGTACATCTTGTTCTCGTTCTCGTTCAGTGAAACAGACCCGTTTGGATAGATACGAGCACGCTACGTGCATCCGTTCTTGAGGGTATGCTTTTTCGTTACCCGGATATGTTGATGTTGGTCGACACGTATATTATCCGTATTTTAAAACTAGATTTTTAGACCCGACCTGGGCGTGTTTTGGACTATTTTGTATTTCGCCTAAAACTCAAATTTCCTTAATATTATATTCTAAAAGATTTAAACTGTTATATATTATAATCGTTTGTATTTTTTTAAACATAAAAATATTTTAAAAGAATTTTAACCAAAGATTTTAAACAGAATTCTCTCTCTCTCTTCTTTAAACCCACGAGGATCCTGTCACCACAACTCTCGCTACACTCACCTCCCCCGTCTTCTCTTTTTCTCACCGCCTCCCCACGCGAACCCTAACCCTAGCTCTCGCTCGCGCTCATCGCCATTCCACACATGACCTCGCCTCAACCTCCTCATCGTTGCCTCCTCTCTACCTTCCTCGTCTTCCTCCACTCTCCTTTCTGGAGCAAACCCACTAACCCTGCACACCCGCAACCCTTGCCGGCGCCCTCACGTCGCTGACCCATTGCCTGCACCTCGTCGTCGCATCTCCCCGTTCGTCTCCCTCTCCCCAACACCAGAGCCTCCTCCCTGCACCCCTGACCTGAACCCTGCACACCAAGAACCCATCTCCCGAACCCCCTAGCCTCGCCTGAACCCTCATCACCGGAGCTCCGACCTTCCCGTCGCCTCCTCGTCATCACAACAACCTCCTCGCCTTCTCCCAAACCCAGAACACCAAACCCCGGTCTCCTTCTTCTCTTCTTTCTTTTTCTTCTTTCTTTCTCTTTTCTTTTCTTGATCTGGTTTTTCCCGGCCATCACCGGAGCTGAGCCGTCGCTATCGATCAGGCCGACTAAGTGGGCATCTCCAGCCAGTGTGGTCACTTCTTACTTTGCCTGGACCTGTCCCGTGTGCGCGTGTGTATGTTGCGACATTTACCCGACGTCGGACGCTGCGTATACACCTCGTCATGAGATCCGATCAGGCAAGTTTCTCTTGCTGCATACTATGTCGCTATATTTATATCCATATGAATAAAAATATTACATGTTTATTTCATTGTGCATCCCATGTTACTATTTTACCTTTTTCCGATATCCGTTCATATCTGTACTGTTTATTACATGTCTAGTTGTATGCCGGAACCTGATTATATCATGTTACTGTTATATAGTACAACGTGCTTGTTAATGCGCATGTTTGGTTATATATAATTGTATATGGCTAAATCAATATAGGCAGATCGTATAACTCAGATCCCAAGTCGCACTTTAGCTGAGATCGTGCCTCGCATCTTCGTGCATCGTTCTCCCCTGATCTTTATCCTCAATGCAAGTATTCTTGCTCTGCTTTAGTTGATGCACATCGGCAACCCCTTATGTATATTACATATATTCTCATCCTGCTCTAGAATAGAAAGAAAGTGTTAGTGCTAAATGATTTCATATCGTTAGAAAGATATAGACTCGTATTCAACTAACTGATAATCAGAAAACTAGATTAAGTATGGTTTTACTATGAGATCTATTAAACTACGAAAAAGGTTTTGAAAGTTGTTAATCTAACTTATACATGTACCTTACTAGCCAGCTTACGATTATTATATCCATGTTTAGATTAACGGTAAAGATATCACCCATGATTAATACCAGCTTGTACATCACTTTCATGCAGTTACCAGTACCAGATGACAATTACTTTCGACATGTCTTAACTATTCATTAATCTAGTTCATTTTACTATGACGAGACCCCTAATTAGAATGCTGAACTACATGACATGACACACCACTATTTAGCAGTTTTATTTCTATTCAATTACCATATCACAAGTTCTAGCCTTTCAGCATTCTAAATTAGTGCTATAGTCATTACCATAGTAGCTAAATACGCGGGTGTTGGGGTAATTTGAGTGTGCGTTGGTACAACAGGATCTCAGGAGTCCCATGCCGGCAGCTCGTACCGGGCTATATCGGTCTCATGTTTACAGCTCGTACTGGGCTATATCGGTCACTTGTTCATTACACAGTTGGGCCCGTGTTTCCTAGCCCCTGGGGCACCACTCTTGGGTTAGGAATACTCCTGCAGAGGTTGACGCACACACTCGAGCTTACGATAGGATAGTTTACCTTTTAGTGACCAGTTAGGTTATGACTTGATTTCTTACATGTTTGTTTCATAGTATCCATGTATTTATTTATATATCTGTTTTATTTGCGCACATGGGCTTCACTACATTCATATATTCATGTTATCATACTACACATACACTTTATATGTTGAGTACTTGCTGGGATGTTCTGACATCCCTGAGATTTTACATCTCAGGTTTAGAGACAGATTTTCAGGATGAGCAGGACCGCAGTGGCTACCATGACTTTTCCGAAGATCAGTAACCTGTAGGTTTATTTCTTTTCTATTAGTATTTAGCATGTGCGGCCTTATAGGATATTAGGACTTATGTATCTCTTTTCAGATTTTGTTTTCTTTTCGAATCTATTGTATCGGATCTTTTTGCATCAATTATCTAGTGGACCCACTTTTAGTATTCCTTGTGGTTTCATTGCAGCATGATTATCAATATTATTCTTTTTGGTATTGGATTTTATTTTTGACAGGTTAATCTAGACAGCCTTATGTGACTATGGAAGAATCTTTCCTTACCATAGGTAGCACGGCTGGCCTTCGTCGCTCTCCGTATTCAGTATTTTGGGAAGCGGGGTGTGACAAGGTTTTGTTGGTATCAGAGCCCAGGCTGACATCAAAGTTAGTCTTGGTTCTACCGACCTTTGAGGTTAGAATCACATGTATAGGTTCTCCCCAGTGTGTCATGGTGCATATTCTTTTGACTCTGGTTGTAGGATTCGGACGACTGAAATAGAATTACGATATTGTACCCATGTACCGCGGCATGGTTATAATGCGTCATTCTATTTGAGTAACTTAGAGTTCTATTCTTGATTTTTTTTCACTGATTTGATTATTTTGCACACGCCGATTTCTCGAGCCAAGACCATGATTCTTCATACCCTAATTTGTTTCCTTGAATCATAATTTTTCATACCCATCTATTTTCATTGATCCTTGTAATTAATTCGCGGCCTTGTATTTTCGTTCTTCAAATTTCGAGGACGAAATTTCTTGTAAGGTGGGTAGAATGTAACACCCTAGTTCAGTTATACCATGATCGATTTGTTTATTCTATTTATCTTATGGCTATTTCCTGTTTTAATTCGCTTTTGGGTGCAGATAGTGCCTTAGTATTCTGTGCTTGGTATCCGACCCGACCCGCATGCTTAAAACCCGTCTTGGTTCTTGTTTATGTCTTATCTCTGCTAGTCCCGAGGATCCGTGCTCACATATGTTCCGTTTACCTGCATCGTATATCTGGCATCTGCATTTTTAATATTGCATTTATAGTTAAATAATATATTTTAAAATACTTAGCATGGCCTGCATCATACCCCTGACCTTGTGGTGTCATCCGTACATCTTGTTCTCGTTCCGTTCAGTGAAACAGACCCGTTTGGATAGTTACGTGCACGCTACGTGCATCCGTTCTTGAGGGTATGCTTTTTCGTTACCCGGTTATCCTGTGTTGATGTTGGTCGACACGTATATTATCCATATTTTAAAACTAGATTTTTAGACACGACCTGGGCGTGTTTTGGACTATTTTGTATTTCGCCTAAAACTCAAATTTCCTTAATATTATATTCTAAAAGATTTAAACTGTTATATATTATAATCATTTGTATTTTTTTAAACATAAAAATATTTTAAAAGAATTTTAAACCAAAGATTTTAAACAGAACTCTCTTTCTCTCTTCTTTAAACCCGCGAGGATCCCGTCACGACAACTCTCGCTACACTCACCACCCTCGTCTTCTCTTTTTCTCGCCGCCTCCCCACGCGAACCCTAACCTTAGATCTCGCTCGCGCTCGTCGCCTTTCCACACTCGACCTCGCCTCAACCTCCTCGTCGTTGCCTCCTCTCCACCTTCCTCGTCTTCCTCCATTCTCCTTTCTCGAGCAAACCCACTAACCCTGCACACCCGCAGCCCTTGTCGGCGCCCTCACGTCGCCGACCCATTGCCTCCACCTTGTCGTCGCCTCTCCCCGCTCGTCTCCCTCTCCCCAACACCAGAGCCTCCTCCCTGCACCCCTGACCTGAACCCTGCACACCAAGAACCCATCTCCCGAACCCACTAGCCTCGCCTGAACCTTCGTCACTGGAGCTCCGACCTTCCCGTCACCTCCTCGTCATCACAACAACCTCCTCGCCTTCTCCCAAACCCAGAACACCAAACCCCAGTCTCCTTCTTCTCTTCTTTCTTCTTCTTCTTCTTCTTCTTCTTTCTTTATCTTTTCTTTTCTTGATCTGGTTTTTCCCTGCCATCACCGGAGCTGAGCCGTCGCTATCGATTAGGCCGAACAAGTGGACATCCCCAGCCAGTGTGGTCACCTTCTTGCTTTGCCTAGACCCGTCTGTGTGCGTGTGTGTACATTGCGACGTTTACCCGACGTCGGACGCTGCGTATACACCTCGTCGTTAGATCCGATCAGGCAAGTTTCTCTTGATGCATACTATGTCACTATATTTATATCCATATGAATAAAAATATTACATGTTTATTTCATTGTGCATCCCATGTTACTATTTTACCTTTTTCCAATATCCGTTCGTATCTGTACATTTATTACATGTTTAGTTGTATGCCGGAACCTGATTATATCATGTTACTGTTATAAAGTACAACGTGCTTGTTAATGCGCATGTTTGGTTATATACAATTGTATATGGCTAAATCAATCTAGGCAGATCGTATAACTCAGATCCCAAGTCGCACTTTAGCTGAGATTGTGCCTCGCATCTTCGTGCATCGTTCTCCCCTGATCTTTATCCTTAATGCAAGTATTCTTGCTCTGCTTTAGTTGATGCACATCGGCAACCCCTTATGTATATTACATATATTCTTATCCTGCTCTAGAATAGAAAGAAAGTGTTAGTGCTGAATGATTTCATATCGTTAGAAATATATAGACTCGTATTCAACTAATTGATAATCAGAAAACTAGATTAAATATGGTTTTAATATGAGATCTATTAAACTACGAAAAAGGTTTTGAAAGTTGTTAATCTAACTTATACATGTACCTTACTAGCCAGCTTACGATTATTATATCCATGTTTAGATTAACGGTAAAGATATCACCCATGATTAATACGAGCTTGTACATCACTTTCATGCAGTTACCAGTACCAGATGACAATTACTTTCGACATGTCTTAACTATTCATTAATCTAGTTCATTTTACTAAGACGAGACCCCTAATTAGAATGCTGAACTACATGACATGACACACCACTATTTAGCAATTTCATTTCTATTCAATTACCATATCATAAGTTCCAGCCTTTTCAGCATTCTTAATTAGTGCTATAGTCATTACCATAGTAGCTAAATACGCGGGTGTTGGGGTAGTTTGAGTGTGCGTTCGTACAACAGGATCTCAGGAGTCTCATGCCGGCAGCTCGTACCGGGCTATATCGGTCTCATGTTTATAGCTCGTACCGGGCTATATCGGTCACTTGTTCATTCCACAGTTGGGCCCGTGTTTCCTAGCCCCTGGGGCACCACTCTTGGGTTAGGAATACTCCTGCAGAGGTTGACGCACACACTCGAGCTTACGATAAGATAGTTTACCTTTTAGTGACCAGTTAGGTTATGACTTGATCTCTTACATGCTTGTTTTATAGTATCCATGTATTTATTTATATATCTGTTTTTCTTGAGCACACGGGTTTCACTACATTCATATATTCATGTTATCATACTACATATACACTTTATACGTTGAGTACTTGCTGGGATGTTCTGACATCCCTAAGATTTGCCATCTCAGGTTTAGAGACAGATTTTCAGGATAAGCAGGACCGCAACGGCTACCAGGACTTTTCCGAAGGTCAGTAACCCGTAGGTTTATTTCTTTTCTGTTAGTATTTAGCATGTGCGTCCTTATGGGACATTAGGATTTATGTATCTCTTTTCAGATTTTGTTTTCTTTTCGAACCTATTGTATCGAATCTTTTTGCTTCAATTATCTAGTGGACCCACTTTTAGTATTCCTTGTGGTTTCATTGAAGCATGATTATCAGTATTATTCTTTTTGGTATTGGATTTTATTTTTGACAGGTTAATCTAGACAGCCTTATGTGACTATGGAAGGATCTTTCCTTACCATAAGTAGCATGGCTGGCCTTCGTCGCTCTCCGTATTCCGTATTTTGGGAAGCGAGGCGTGACATTTGGAGATTCTCTTGATACAAAGATTCTGAAAATATTGCTCTTAGTTTCTGCCGTTACTAAATTCTTAGATTTGCTCCTAATATTCGGTAGATTCGATTTTGTAATCCGATTTGATGTGGATTTCCTGCTTAGATTTCAGATCTGAGCTAATCTTATTATAATACCTGCACAATATCTCAAATCAAATTGTTAGAAACATTTGTTTTATTTGAGATATTATTCTAACCATTGATATGATATGATATCTTAAAACTATCGATTAGTAATATTTGATATGATATGAATATTTTAATATGAATATTTTATTTAAATACTATATGCATATATTTTCCCTAATTATATTAATTATAAATGAAGAAATATATGATAATAATCTTTTTACAAATAAACCCACATATGTTCATTATTTACAATTAACACATTTTAGTAGTTAATAATAGCAGGGAAAATTTCCATAGAAATAATGCAATAAATTTGACTAATCAACGAGCCAGGGATTGATATCCTGAAACAACCAACCAATACTCCCTCCAGCCCAAGAGCGCACATGTTTGCGAAAAATGGCCGCGATCATCATCCAGTCCCTCCGATACATACACTGAACAAGGTAAACGGACAGCAGGCGAACCAAAAACTGATCGGCCTCGAGGACCAGCATCGGGAAAGACACCGACTCTAATGGAGAGAAGGAAGAAAGTCTACTCTATCAGGAGGGACGAAGTCAGCAAATTCGAGGACGCTTTGAACAACGATCTGCAATTGCCTATTCTAAAGAGACCACATAAAATGAACACGACCGACAATCTCATATGTTGCCCATATCATAAGATGGTAAGTTATACCATCGAAAACTGTTAGTGATATATGTTGGCTATAGTGCCCTCAACTCAATTATTGGATCACAGGCACGTGATTGTAATGATTGAGGGAGGACCTATACCAGTAGAACAGTCTTACTCGAGATGATAGTATGCTCTCTGGTTTGTTTTTATCATCGTGTACATGTTTCAGGTGACATTACAGATCACTATTACATGTTGATAGAGCCCATAGGATTCTTGCTTGACTAACAACAGTATGAAGGCGATCATATACATGAGAGTTGGGTAGTCTATAAGCACATCCTTAAAATGTCCCTAGTCGTGGAAGTTTCGAGACTGGGCATCGATACTCCGAGAGTAGACTAGTGCATACGGATCGAGACCCCGATGAGAGACGGTGGATGGTCTCACAAGCCATCTGTAACATTTGAAATATTTTAGATAATTAATTAAATTATTTAGTTAAATAGATGAGGTTATTTAATTTTTATTGAAGTAAAGAGGGCTTTTTAAGTTGAAATAGAATTAAAGTAGTAAAGAAAATAGTGTTTATATAATAACATATGTAATGAGGGGTTTATGTGAAAATGGTTAGTTTCCTTATGCAAATTAGAGTTGTGTGAGGTTGTTTATGCAATTAGGGTTAGATAATGGTTAAGCTTATGTTTTACCTCCAAGACACCACACCTTAGGAGTAACCACACACACACACCTCCTTCTTGCATGTACACCTCATGCACACACACCTCACCCTTGCATGGAAGCACCACAATTCTTTTGGTGACACCTCCTCCTACAATTCATAGTTCATTCTCCTTATCTTGCATCAATGGTTCAGTTCATAAAACCAAATAAAAATCAGAATTTAACAAAAAGGAAAGAGAAAGAAAATAATTTAGAACTCACAAAAAAAAACAAGAGAAGAGAAGAGAAGAAAAGAACTAGGCGCTAAGGATTTTCACCATCACCAAGCTAGGATCATTGAGTTTGGCATCTTGGAGGAAGCTTTTCCAGTAATCTTCTGGAGGTATAATCTTTAACTCTGTAGGATTATAGTTCAGTAACTGTTTAAAAGTAGAAATCAGATATATGATATTTTAGGAAAATATAGGCTCTGTGAAGATCTGCTGTAACTTAGATAATAACTAACTTAACCAAGCAGTGCCTTAATCTTATAAACTGGACCTAGAATAAACCCTAAGAAGACGCACCCTGTTGCTCGGATTTTGGCTGGCGACATTAAGGAAAAATCAGATCTCGCTGGATTTTTAGTGGAGTTGGATGTTGTGGTTTTTAGGGTAGGTATATATATATGTATTAAGAGGTTTGGTATTGTTTGTTTATGTTATTTTAGCAGTATATGGAATCTGGAACCTAATATCTGAAAAGGGGTTAAAATTCCAAAATACAACATTGGTGTTTCGTAACGTGTTTCTGTTTTCTGTTACGAACAGCGATTGGTTAAATTCCAGTTAGTATAGGTATTAAATAGTTTACAATAGTCGTACATAGTATAGTTAATACGTAAAACTTGTATTTTCATGTTTTCGCCGTATCGGAGTTTAGCCGTTTCTTATACGAATTAATATCGATGTTAGATTTGAGTACGGGAACTTCGGAGGCCGCAAGGAAAGGAAAGGAATTGATGATCTGAGTAGATTCGACGTAATATGGTGAGTAGACTAAACATCTACCGGGGGATTTTGTATGGATGGCGTGATACACCCGTAGTTTAAGTTTACATTTAAGTTGTTCCTTTGCATATAACATTTGATTGTATGCATTCATATATATACATCGTCATGTTAGTAATTGTTAGAACACCGCACAAATTATCGACGAGTCATGCTGCACTTGCACATATCTACATGTTACACTACACCTCATCGATATTAAAATGTCACATGCGCACTTAGTACTTACTATATTCAATATGATTCATATCATACCTTAAATATCAATAATGGTAGTTATTTTGCATAGATATTATCATGTTTCATGTTCTAGAAATTGTAATGTTGATATAAGATGCATTGGATTATTACGGATTTATTGTTTTGAGTTTTATATATTATTAATGTTATATTCATTGATCCTTCCTGAATGATATGATACGTCCACCATGAGATGTCGTTTTTTTATGATTTGGATTTATTCCGAACCCAGTGGGGGCTATACGGTTGCAGATTTATACATTATCCAGACTGAGTGGGGGGATATACAGTTGGATATATGGTGGACCCGGTCGAGGCCGAGGGGCAGGAGAGCCACACTTTAGGCGGGGAGCCTAACGAGGATACTCGATACCGGAGACAGTTATGAACACGGCGGATATCTAGGTGATACCGACCGGTGTTATTGAGTGACAGGATCGTTCAGGAAACGATGCCTGATGAAACACCAAAGATTTGTGTCGATGTTGGACAAGGAAAACTGAACCTTATTTGGAAAATAATTAATGAGATTTCAGTTTTGATTCATACATTGAGTAGTACATATTCATGCTTCCACCTGTTATTATGCATCATATTCATCGTTATTGATATTAATTCTTTCCACCTGTTATTATGCATCACATTCATTGTTGTTGATATTAGTTCTAGTTCGGCATACTTACATTATCAGCCGATATATGTTAGTTTTATTCACTGAGTTGGCAACTCACCCCCGTTGTGCCATAGCTCCTTGCAGGAGTCGTGTGGACGCGTAGCAGCAGTGCGGATCCACTTACCAGCTTTCATCGTTCTTTTTGCTAGGTGGGTTACCTACGTAGTAACCTTCTATTTTGGTTTTGTTTATTGGATCTAGTATTACTCCATCAGACCCTGTATAAGTGACTTAGAATGAGATGTGGTTATATGTATCTTATTTCGACTGATGAGATCGTTTAGTTGTGCTACATTATATTTCTTTTACTTATGCTTGAGATTCTTCACTTGGAGTGTCATATACTTTTGTGTATTGATTTCAGCTGTTTGGCATCGTTTGCTCCCAACTAGGGATGCAACCTATTTACACATCTTATAACTGCTTAATTAATAATTGAAAAGGAAGTACTTTCGAAGTTTCAAAACCAGTTGTTTAAACTTCTATTATTTAAAAAAAATCATTCGGCATGCTACTTCATTCTTTTACTTAAAACTAAATATTTTCTAATTTCCGCCAAAAAGGTTTTGATCTTGGTTTTTGGTTTACTCAGATTGTGTCGATATCTTTAGACATCATACAATCTAAGTACCGATCATATCCAAATTTTGGGTTGTGACAAAGTTGGTATCAGAGCTTAGGATTAACCTTACGGAACCGAGTAGTGATTGGAGTAAGTAGACTTAAGTTTCGTTATGTAGGGTAACCTTTGGTTTGATAGAGTAGGTGATTTAGGATGAGTAGAGTATCATACATATGTTCCGCGGCATATTTATGCTACAATACTCAGCCTAAGTGACCTTAGGATATATATCTTGCTAAATCCTTCCTTTGACTTCCTATTATTGCTGCTCCTATTCATACACCTTATCAACTCTCGTTTCTCGTTCCAGTTGCTATGGCTACGCGAGCTAGGCGAGCCGCAACCAGGGATGCAGCTAGGGTGAATCCGCCTGTGATGGTGACTGACGTACCGGACGTTCCGGTGGAACCTGAGCATGTTGATCCTCCTCCTCCAGACAGACTGACTAGGATAGAGGAAGGCATGATGGGCCTACAGCAAATGGTGGGACAATTGATCGAGGCCACCCGTGTTCAGAGGCATGATCAAATACCGACGATGGTAGAACCCGATGAACAGCCTATGCATACTGTCGCACTGGTAGGACCGGGAGTGATGGAGGTATCTCTTCCAGAGTTCATGAGGTTGAGGCCTCCGGTGATCGATGCAGCAGAGGATCTTCAGTCCTTTCTTGATAGGATGGCTAGGATTGGCAGGTCATTATGATGTTCTGATGTTTGGTCGATGGAGCTAACCAGCTTCCGATTAGAGGGACTTTCCCAGAAGTGGTGTGAATCGATAGAGAGAGGGTGAGCTGCAGGTCTTCCTCCGATGTCATGGACGGAGTTTTCTGAGATCTTCCTTGCCAGATTTCTTCCACAGAGCGTGAGGGACGCTAGAGCCAGCAGTTTTGAAGTGTTGCGTAAAACTGCGAGTGTGTTGGTGGCAGAGTATGATTTACAGTTCATCCAGTTGTCACGCTATGCTCCGTACTTAGTTCCCAAGGAAGAGCACCGGGTGAAGAGATTTGTGAGGAGCCTGGATACCCAGCTATTTCTTTCTATAAGCTCCCAGCATTTCGATACTTATGTGCAGGCCATGGACGCAGCTATGCGAGTGGAAGAGCGTCTGAGTGAGGCAATGATTGTTCCGGAACCAAAGAGAACTAGACCTATTGAGTCTGTTACCAGGAAGTTTGGTAGAGGACGAGGCAGACATACTTCAGGCCGCGATTTTGGTCGAGGTTGGACTCAGGGCTAGATGTTCAGTTCATACCCCGTAGAGCAGAGGCCTCCATTTACATATTATAGTTGCGGACTTCCAGGGCATTTGGCTAGAGAGTGTAGACGCCATGGAGGGACAGTTGTTTCGCAGGCTGCTTTACCCCCTCCGCCTTCTACTTCGATGGCCTTACTTCCTCCCTCAGTTGGCACTATGCGCCAGACTGTTGCATCGCGAGGTAGGGGCTTTGCAGGACGATTTCAGAGAGGCCGAGGAGATCGAGGGAGAGGACGACAAGATGCGGGTAGGGGCCAGACACGAGTTTTTGCGCTGACTCTACAGGATGCCCAGGCATCCAATGTAGTTGTAATAGGTACTCTTACAGTATATTCTTTAGATGCACATATTTTATTTGATCCCGGTTCTACGCATTCTTTCGTATCTGCACACTTTGCACTTTCTCTGGGGAGAGAATCGACGTTGTTAGAGTTACCGTTAGTTGTGATTACTCCGGTGGGGGATTCTTTTATAGCTCGACATGTATTCAGGACTTGTTCGGTACGTATTGGTGATAGGGATTCATTAGTGGATTTGATTCTCCTAGATATGCTAGATTTTGATATACTTCTTGTTATGGATTGGTTAGTCGCTTGTCATGCTTATGTAGATTGTCGGGGGAAAGCGGTCAGATTCTGTTTTCCAGGCGAACCGATTTTTGTTGTGCTAGGAGGCTGTAGTGTAACTCCTGCCAACATGATTTTTGCTCTTTGTGCGAGACGGCTCTTGCAGAAGGGTTGTCATGGGTTTTTAGCGTTCGTTCAGGACGTAGAAGCCGCTGAAGTCTCGTTGGACCGGGTTCCGATCGCACGAGAATTTCCGGATGTGTTTCCTACTGAATTACCCGGATTACCACCTCATCGCGATATCAAATTTTGCATTGACTTGATTCCGGGTGCGGGGCCTATTTCTATGCCACCTTATCGAATGGCCCCGATGGAGTTGAAAGAACTCAAAGGTCAGTTGCAAGAGTTGTTGGATAGAGGACTTGTTCGTCCAAGTGTATCACCGTGGGGGAGCTCCTGTCTTGTTCGTTAAAAAGAAGGATGGCAGCATGAGACCGTGTATCGACTACAGGCAGCTGAATCGTGTTACTGTGCGAAATAGGTATCCACTACCTCATATAGATGACTTATTCGATCAGCTGCAGGGAGCTGGCTATTTCTCGAAAATTGATTTGCGGTCAGGGTATCACCAGTTGAGAGTTCGGAAAGATGACATTCCGAAGACTGCTTTTTGCACACGATACGAGCATTATGAGTTTCTGGTGATGTCGTTCGGGCTCACCAATGCCCCGGCAGCTTTCATGGATATGATGAACTGCATTTTCAGGCCATTCCTTGATCAGTTTATTATTGTATTCATTGATGATATTCTTGTTTATTCCCAGAGCCGGGAGGAGCACGAGCAGCATTTGCGCATCACATTGCAGACCTTAAAGGAGCATCAGTTGTTCGCTAAATTCTCCAAGTATGCTTTCTGGCTAGATAATATGGATTTCTTGGGTCACGTAGTTACGAAGGATGGTATACGTATGGACCCAAAGAAGATCGAAGCAGTACAACACTGGCCTAGACCCGTGTCGGTTACAGAGGTTCACAGTTTCTTGGGTCTGGCTAGTTACTAACGACGTTTTGTGCAGGATTTTTCTCGAATCGCTGCACCACTGACCGGATTGACCAGGAAGGAAGTTCCATTTCTTTAGACAGAGGCGTGTGAGCAGAGTTTCCAGCAGTTAAAGACTCGCTTATTTTTACCTTCTGGCTCAGGTGGTTTTGTTGTTTATTGTGACGCCTCTCGAGTGGGTTTAGGATGTGTGTTGATGCAGCACGACAGGATCGTCACTTATGCTTCGCGGCAATTGAAGAGGCACGAACAGAACTACCCCACTCATGACTTAGAGATGGCTGCTGTAGTATTCGCACTGAAGATTTGGAGGCATTACTTGTATGGTGGGTCGTGCCAAATTTTCACATACCACAAGAGCTTGAAATATATTTTTCAGCATGGGGATTTGAATCTGAGGCAGCGTCGATGGATGGAACTCGTGAAGGATTACGATTGCGAGATTCTTTATCATCCGGGAAAAGCGAATGTTGTCGCAGATGCTTTGAGTCAGATGCCTGGAGGTAGCTTATCTCATTTGTGCTCTATGCAGAGACAGTCTTCTGTAGACTGGAAGATTCTGTGTGATAGCCGTGTACAGTTTGAGTTCACATCGACAGGAGGACACTTAGCTCATGTTCATACCCTTCCTCAATTATTGGATCGTATTCGAGAGACACAGCCCGTAGATGCTCGTATGTCGGAGATCATGGATCAGGTTAGACAGGGTAGAGAGTCTGAGTTTGTGATAGATGACCGTGGAATATTACGATTTGGGACTCTTCTTTGTATGCCGGATTCGGAGGGACTGAGACGCGAGATATTAGAGGAAGCCCATCAATCAGCATATAGTATTCATCCTGGTTCTACCAAGATGTATCATGACTTGAAAGAGATCTATTGGTGGAAAAGAATGAAGAGAGATGTCACAGAGTTTGTTTCGAGATGCTTGACTTATCAGCAAGTCAAGATCGAGCACCAGAGGCCGGCAGGAGAGTTGCAGCCCTTGCCTATTCCGGAGTGGAAATGGGAGCAGATCTCCATGGATTTTATTGTGGGTCTACCCAGGACTTGCAAAGGGTATGATTCCATCTGGGTGATTGTAAATAGATTGATAAGGGCATCATACTTTCTTCCGGTGAATACAACGTTCGGATATGCACAGTATGCTCAGATCTATATAGACGAGATTGTGCGATTGCATGGAGTTCCGACGTGTATAGTGTCCGATAGGGGTACACAGTTCACCAACCGACTATGGCAGAAACTTCAAAAGGCTCTAGGTACCCGACTGAGTTTTAGTACAGCTTTTCACCCGCAGACTGATGGTCGGTCAGAGCGGACCATACAGACTCTAGAGGATATGCTTCGAGCCTGGAGTCTTGATTTCGGTGGCAGTTGGGATCATCACTTACCTTTGATAGAATTCTCTTTTAACAACAGTTTTCAGGAGACGATCCAGATGGCACCCTACGAAGCTTTAAATGGGAGAAAATGTCGATCACCCGTTTGCAGGACAGAACTCAGCGAGAGTAGCATTTTGGGACCGCAGATAGTACAGGAGACTATCGAAAAGACCCAGTTGATACGGGACAGAATGAAAGCGGCCTAGTGTAGACAGAAATCATATGCCGATTGTTCAGATCATAATTTTGCATTATTATATTCCCCATTCTTATTCATTTTGGAAATAAATAGATGCTTTTGATCTATGTCCGTTGAATAGTTGCAGGTTATAGGTTCTCGGAACAAAATAGTGAAAATGATGAAAAGACGTTACAAAAGTGAGACTACGACCAACAAATAAAAGAATCTTGATCATGCTTACAGTTTGAGGGATAAACGAAGATCAATGAACAATTTCACAAAGGACAAAGGCAGCGCAAGATTAAAGATTTCAACACGAAGCAAGTGGTAAAAGTCCACAACATTCTACACTGTGGAAATCTGGAAGAAACTAGAAGACATTATGAAGAACCAAGTGAAGAAAATAGAAGAAAAAGCAACAGAATGAAGCCCTGAAGAAATTATGCATCAATACCACCATATGGCCGCAGAACCACGGCCAAACCATGCTTATGGCCGCGGAACCGCAGCCGTGCTGTGCACATGCGGTGCGTGTAGGTGTGTCGGTGCATTGACTCGGTTTTCTTAAGGGTATTTTTGTAATTCTAGATATGGATCAGATGTAAACCCTATGGTTTCTATTCTCTATAAATAGGAATGCTACAGCTCTTTTTTGAGCGTGCCTCCTTTTGGGTGCCTCTTTAGAGATGCCTCTCTTTTAAATTCCAGATCTTAGATTTTCAATTTAATGTAATCGTCAAAGAGTGCATTAATAAAGAAGTTTTTAATCTTGCCCTAGTTAATTTCTTTTCTGCTCTAGTTATAAATTTCTTTTCTGCCCTAGTTATAAATTTTATTTATCTGCCGTAGTTGTTAATTTTATTTATCTGCCGTAGTTGTTAAATTAAAATCATAAAAATGAACTCTTAGATCTTAGAATAAAAACACCATTTTTTTGGATTAACTCGTTAGAACACAAAGATAATGAATCCATCTCCCTGTGGACCGACCCGTACTCAACCGGCTAGCTACCAAGTGATACCGTTCTTGATTGCGGTTAATATTCTTTGATTCGTCTTTCGAAAGCGCGACTAATTTTCAACAATCAAATAGCGCCGTTGCTGGGAATCGAACCCGGGTCACCCACGTGACAGGCGGGAATACTCACCACGTAGGGGTATATGATTGGGTTTGGATGAGAGGTAGGAATGAAAAATAGGACTTATATCTTTAGTAGAAATGATAGAAATTCCTAAGTGGAGATGGAACCTTAGAAGGAAAAGTCAAAAGATGTTGAAAGCTGAATAAATTTGCAGAACATATACGGTCTTAAGTTAAATGATAAGGAAGCGTGAAAAATACGGGTTGATAATTTCAGAGTTAAAGACAATAGATTTCTTGCTAGAAAACCGAATTGAAGAATAAAAGTCAATATGCCAAATTGATAGGATTTTGTGGGTAGTATCCGCTGAAAACCCTCAGGAGACAACACTCCTCCTTCTAGGGACACCTAGAGGTTTAACGGCTTATTACACGAGCTCACTGCAATCGCGTTTCCCTGCGAAAGTGAGACTAGGTCTTTTTCAAGAATAAAACCAGTTTTGCTCGAGGACGAGCAAAAGATAAGTTTGGGGTTATTTGTTCATATCATAATTTTGCATTATTATATTCCCCATTCTTATTCATTTTGCAAATAAACAGGTGCTTTTGATCCATATCTACTACATAGTTGCAGGTTGCAGGTTCTCGGAACAAAACAGTGAAAATGACGAAAAGACGATACAAAAGTAAGACTACAACTAACAAATGGAAAGATCTTGATCATGCCTATAGTTTGAAGACTAAACGAAGATCAATGGACGATTTCACAAAGAACAAAGGCAGCGCAAGGTTCAAGACTTCAACACGAAGCAAGCAGTAAAATTCCATGACTTTACTCACTGTGGAAATCTGGAAGAAAACCAAAAGACGATCTGAGAAACCAAGTGAAGAAACAAGGAGAAAAAAGCAACAGAAGAAGTACAGAGAAAATCAGCCCAAGACTCCACTATTTGGCCGTGGATCCGCGGCCAAACAGGGCCTACGGCCGCGGATCCGCGGCCGTGCTAGATACGTGTCGGTGGGGATTTTGTCGGTGCGACGGTGGTTGACTAGTCTTCTTAGGTGTATACTTGTAATTGCAGATGTGAGTCGATTGTAACCCTAAGGTTTCTATGATCTATAAATAGAAACCCTAAAACCTTTTTTAGGTTATACCTCATTGTATCTATTTAAATTCAGAATTCAATTCCTGTAAAAGTTGGAAGAGACCATCAAATAAAAATTAGAGTAAGTTTCTTTTCATTGTCCTAGTTAATTTTATTGTCCTAGTATAACTTTTATTATCTGCCCTAGTATAATCTTTCTTATCTGCCCTAGTTAAATTAGTTAGAACATGTTAATCAATTCCCTAATAAGTGAGTAGTCTCCTCACTTGTTAGGGTTAGGAATAGGGAAGGTTTGAGAGATGAAGATCTCTCACCCTTTTCTTACCCATCACACGTTTTTATAGGACTCCATGCATACATACACACACCGCTCTCTACGGCACCCTATCCCACGAGGTAGCAGTGATACCGTAGTATAAAAGACCGGTTGTGAATGTTTTCCATGGAGGTTAGGGTAAGAATTAAGAAAGGAAGGCCAAGAACCTAGAGGAAGAAACCAAGTTTCCTCCTGATGGTACTAATCCACTTTATTAATCATTACCATAACACCTCATAGATCTTAATTAGGGCATAGAAAGCGGTGAGGAATATTGACTTTCCAAACTTAACCTAAACCTAACCCTAGTAAGGTTGTAATCCTAGTCTAGATCAACTTAGTTTTTAAGAATAATCAATCCAACACCGTTTGGAATTAACTCGTTAGAATAAATTGAGAATACACAAAATCCCTGTGGACCGACCCGTACTCACCGGCTAGCTACCAAGCGACGCCGTTCTTGATTGCGGTAATTAATTCTTTGATCTAAAAATCTCTTTCAATCAAATGGCGCCGTTGCCGGGAAGACGGTAGTCTTTTTCTTTGTGTAATTTCGGGTTAAGAAAAAAAATTATAAAAAATTTAAAAATTATAAAAGTTGAAATTTTTTAAAAATAAACAATTTTTTTAAAATCCAATAAAAATAAAAATCATCTTGTTCTTTTTGAGAGCTATTATGTGAATTGTGCAGGAAAGGAAGAAGGACAAATTCAGATCTGGAGCAAAACCAGTGAACAAAATAGCAAACAGAAGATCTAAACAGACAGAGGAGGATCAAAACAGCACAGAACAGAATTTTAGGATCTAAACCGACCATTCGACCGCGGAACCGCCGCGATTTGGTGCCTTTGACCGCGGATCCGCGGCCTCGTGCTGACGTCATCACCTCATATCCCTCTGTGAGTATTTTTTATCTCCTCTGTAACCTCCTGATCTCAACTGAAAATTTTCCTGCAGGGTTCTTTGCGCAAAATTCTTCTCCCTCTCCAATAAATTGTTTTTGTGCAGGATTCTTTGCACTGCAAAATAAAAAAAAATTGAAAGTGTTTTAGATTTTTGGTGTGTTTACTGCTTTGCATTTTTAAAATAGACTTTGAAGGGGCTATAACACAAATCAAGATTGGATGGGGATTTCATTACCCTTCCTAGGACCCCAAAAATCACAAAAAGCATTTTGCATCAACCCTCGAGTTAATTAAAAAAAATATTAGACTCAGCTAATAAGGACTGTCGTGCTCAATAGGGCAAAGGAAAAGTTGTAGGTATCAGTCGTTTATCTAAATCGGACTTTGTGGTGCCTAGGCTAGACAAGTAGGAAAGGTAATTTTAAAAGGCCCGTCTCACGGTAATTCGTGAGCGGATCCCTCATTTCTTTACTTGTGCTTACCTGGCCACAATTGGCGGTGAAGAGGCGATTTTAGGATCTCACAACTTGCCTTTTGGAACAGTTAGGAGCGATCTAGTTGACTTAGAAGACCCTAGCTCGAAGCTTGATTGTGCATGCTTATATTGTGACTGTTTGAAAGTGTGTAGTAGTCCGTACAAATTGTGCAAAAACTCTTTCTAAAAAAAATATTTCAAAACTCCAAAAACAAATAATTTTTTTTAAATAAATAAATTAAAAAAATTTTAAAAATAAAAAATAAAAAAAACCACCACATTCTTTTTCTTTTCCTTTCTCACATCATGGGTACCCACCTCCCAAAACTCTTGCCGAACTTTGGTACCCTCAACCAAACATTGCTTCCTACGCGAATTGTTTTGGTCGAATTACGGACGACCCCTCCATGCCCAAAATTTATTTGAAAGATTGAATAGAAACGTTTAGGAGAAAAAGTTGGACTCCGAAATCCACCTTATATCAATCATTTCAAACTTCACCACCTTCTTACGTTGATACTCCTTTTTCGAGTCCTGTTGTAACTTCGAAACCCATGTTTATTGCTGAACATATTGAACAATCTCGTAACCGATCTTTCACTCTTTTCAACACTTCCAGTTCTTGGGATCAACAAGTCGATTCACCTTTTTATCCAAATGTTGATCCTACTCCTGTCCAACCATTCAATTCCTACCAGTCCTACCTGACTTTTGCACCTTCCCTAGACATTGCTTCTACACAGCCATTTGGGAGTTTCAAGAATCCAAACAATTTTGAATCTTTTACCGAAACCCCTTCACAACCCATGTCTAGTCTGGAACAGTCGTTGGAAACTTATATTGTAGCAACAAACCAACAGATGAGGAATTTGAATGCGTCCATTGCCGCCCTTAATTCATCAAGACAACCTAGTGAAGCGGTAGCTAGTTTCCAACTAGCTCCAAATTTTCTAATGTTTGATGAGGCGGTTGGACAGTGTGAGAATTTAAATGGTGAGAGTGAGCTGTGCACCCTTCCAAATCAAACCTACCCAATTGAATCCCACAACTCTGGTTTTCAATAAAGTGTCCCAAATGATTCACCAGTTGAAGATAAAATGTGTAATGAGTTGTGCGACTTTGTAGTGTTTGATTTACCTGATTGTGAAGAGCCTTTTTCGAGTAAAACAATCACCAATCCTTTTGACATTTACACCTCCACTCTAGAACCTGAATTAATTGATATCCATGCTTTTGATGAGGTGTCTAAAAAAATTGATTTTCACTTGATCGAGGATATTGACGCTGGGATTATTTTGGATGATGAACCCGCAGATTTGATTGAAATTTTCTCTCCACTTCATCATCCCGAATCATTAAATGTTTTTCCCAAACTTCATATGCATCTTGATTTTGATGATAATGGCATGGATAAGCTAAATTTTGAGGAGAATATTGAGGAAATTATTGAGGATGAATCAGTTTTGTTTGATGAGTCGGATTTCCCAATTCATCATGTCCCTTCCACTGATAGTGTACACCCTCCTGAATCTTTAACCGATACCCTTCCTCACCCACTTCCCTCCATCCTCGTTCCAACCTTGCAAGAGACCATTACGCTTTCATCTCCAATACCAAGTTCGACGTACCCATGTTTGCTCACGAATCTTGAGGGATTTGATCTCATTTCTCCGTGGGTTGATAGATTAGCACAATCGCTTTTTACACATCGGTCATTACAAGTTGTGCTAATTTATACACCCCATCCCCACCCTCAAGTTCGTATTCCCACTTTCTTTGGTTCTTCTAATCTTCCTTTAATGATACTGAGAGTTGATGAATCACAATCCGATATTTTGAGTTCAATAATTTTAGAAAAACAACTTGATTTAGAATCTTTTGAGAATAAGGTAGATGAGCCTTACGAGTCTTCTACCTCCATAATTTTTGAAAAATCAAGTGTGTTGAATTCTGGCGTGACACTTATTGAGATTAAAACGTTCAATCGGACCTTTGATGAAAGTTTCGAAGATATTTTCGCCGACGAACTCGCATTCTTAAATGACACAGATTTTGTGATTAATCAACCTCCACTCGAAGAAGTAGAACCACTACCATTTATTTTTCCCTTCCGCCATTCTTCTCCACCACCGAGACCGTATACTGCTTATATCTCCACACGGTCTCGTGTGCGTCTCATCTCATTTCTCTACACTCCATTCTTTCACCAAACCTACCATTATAACGATAAAATATTTGAATGGTTGGTGCTAACCTTTGGCCTGTGTAAGGCTTTGTATAGTTTGAATTTTCTCCTCCCTAACTCTGAACTTTAAACGCTTAAACAGTGGAAACACTATTTCACTTAAGTTTGGGTGGGACCTTGTTGTATATATATTTTGTTTTTTTTAACAATAAAAAAAACAAAAAAATTATAAATAAATAAATAGGGGAGAGCCGACATTTTGACCCTCTTGGTGTGGCATGACAATGAGGACATTGTCAAGTTTAAGTTTGGGGGTGTGCTCGGTAAGCCTTCTTCCTTCGCATTCATTTGTATATTCTTGAATTTGCATACTTATTTTAAATCCCATAAAAACTGAAAAATTTGAAAAATTATAAAAATTAAAACATTCAATTTTGGCCATAATTGACTTGAGTTTGACAAAAAGGTTAACTAGTTAGGAACAACTAGATCTAGACTTAGTAAATTAAAAACCCTAAAAATAACCTTTCTTAAAATTTAACGGTAGAAAGTATGTCTTTGTAGTTTATTTAGAAATAAGCAAATTTTGAGTTCACTTCTTGGGCTAAGTCAAAATAAGGGAAGAGTATTAATGTTTTTATTAAAGTGTAAGTCTGAAAAATAATCTCTAAGCTTAAGTCTAAATTCTGAAAATATATACCTTACAAATTGGACAAACACGAACCTTGAAACTTGGAATAGTAGAAGAGACCTTGAAATGCTCTTATCTAAAGTCCGTAGTACAAAGAAAAATAAAATAAAAATACAAGTGTGAATAATGAGATAAAAAAATGAACACTGGTTTTGTAATTACTTAAGGCTGCATAAATAGAAAAATATATAGCAAGGGTGCTTCATCACCTAGTGCCTTAAACCAACTGGTTTGGGAGTCACTGCTAAAGCCTTAGGTATTACAAGACGAGGAATTACGCCTTGATCTGCAAACACATTTTGTAATCGGTCGTTAGTACCTCAAGAAGTATTAATGGTCGCATGAAGGATGTGTGAGCAATTTCATCTAAAAATTCACCAACTAAAAGTACTTTGGACGATGGACAAGAGTATAAGAGCTTAAATTGAATTTCCAAGTGTAGGGGTGATACATACACACACGTAGGGGTATATGATTGGGGTTTGGATGAGAGATAGGAATGAAAAATAGGACTTATATCTTTAGTAGAGATGATAAAAATTCCTAAGTTGAGATGGAACCTTAGAAGGAAAATTCAAAAGATGCTAAAAGCTAAGTAAATTTGTAGAACATGTATGATCTTAAGTTAAATGAACAGGAAGTGTGAAAAATATGGGTTGATAATTCCTGAGTTAAAGACAATAGATTTCTTGCTAGAAAACCGAATTGAAGAATAAAAGTCAATAGGCCAAATTGATAGGATTTTGTGGGTAGTATCCGCTGAAACCCCTCAGGAGACAACACTCCTCCTACTAGGGACACTTAGAGGTTTAACGGCTTGTTTCACGAGTTCAGTGCAATCGCGTTTCCCTGCGAAAGTGAGGTTAGGCTTTTTCGAGAATAAACTAGTTTTGCTCGAGGACGAGCAAAAGATAAGTTTGGGGGTATTTGTTCATATCATAATTTTGCATTATTATATTCCCTATTCTTATTCATTTTGCAAATAAATAGGTGCTTTTGATCCATGTCTGTTGAATAGTTGCAGGTTACAGGTTCTCGGAACAAAACAGTGAAAATGATGAAAAGACGTTACAAAAATGAGACTACGACCAACAAATAAAAGAATCTTGATCACGCTTACAGTTTGAGGGACAAACGAAGATCAATGAACAATTTCACAAAGGACAAAGGTAGCGCAAGATTCAAGACTTCAACACGAAGCAAGCGGTAAAAGTCCACAACATTTTACACTGTGGAAATATGGAAGAAACTAGAAGATATTCTGAAGAACCAAGTGAAGAAAATAGAAGAAAAAAGCAACAGAATGAAGCCCTGAAGAAATTATGCACCAAGACCACCATATGGCCGCGGAACCGCGGCCAAACCATGCTTATGGCCGCGGAACCGCGGCCGTGCTATGCACGTGCGGTGTGTGTCGGTGCGTGTAGGTGCAACGGTGCATTGACTCGGTTTTCTTAAGGGTATTTTTGTAATTCTAGATATGGATCAGATGTAAACCCTAGGGTTTCTATTCTCTATAAATAGGAATCCCACAGCTCTTTTTTGAGCGTGCCTCCTTTTGGGTGCCTCTTTAGAGATGCCTCTCTTTTAAATTCAGATCTTAGATTTTCAATTTAATGTAATCGTCAAAGAGTACATCAATAAAGAAGTAAGTTTTTTTATCTTGCCCTAGTTAATTTCTTTTCTGCCCTAGTTATAAATTTCTTTTCTGTCCTAGTTATAAATTTTATTTATCTGCCGTAGTTGTTAATTTTATTTATCTGCCGTAGTTGTTAAATTAAAATCATAAAAATGAACTCTTATATCTTAAAATAAAAACACCATTTTTTGGATTAACTCGTTAGAACACAAAGATAATGAATCCATCTCCCTGTGGACCGACCCGTAGTCAACCGACTAGCTACCAAGCGACACCGTTCTTGATTGCGGTTAATATTCTTTGATTTATCTTTTGAAAGCGCAAGCATGCACTAATTTTCAACAATCAAATTGACGTCGTCGTAGACTCGAGTTTGGTGTGGGAGACCATGTATTCCTTCGGGTATCTCCGATGAAGGGTGTGATGCGTTTCGGGAAAAAGGGACAGCTCAGCCCCAGATATGTCGGACCCTATAAGATTCTGGAGAGAGTGGGTGCTGTAGCTTATCGTTTAACACTTCCACCGATTTTTCCTGATGTGCATCCAGTATTTCATGTGTCTATACATCGCAAGTATCTTCACGATCCCTCTCACGCGATCCAGTATCAGACCTTACAGCTTGAGCAGGATTTATCTTATACAGTGCAGCCAGTAGACCGTTAGGCAAAGAAACTAAGATCAAGGGTACTTTCGTCTGTAAAGGTTTTTTGGCGAGGAACGAATCGCGAGGAGGTCACTTGGGAGACTGAGGATGCGATGCGGAAGAAATTTCCCCATCTTTTTGAAGGTACGTGTAGTTAAATTTTAAGTTCGGGGACCGAATTTTCTTAAGGGGGGATATTGTAATATTTGAAATATTTTAGATAATTAATTAAATTATTTAGTTAAATAGATGGGGTTATTTAATTTTTATTGAAGTAAAGAGGGCTTTTTAAGTTGAAATAGAATTATAGTAAAGAAAATAGTGTTTATATAATAATATATGTAATGAGGAGTTTATGTGAAAAAGGTTAGTTTCCTTTCGCAAATTAGAGTTGTGTGAGGGTGTTTAAGCAATTAGGGTTAGATAATGGTTAAGCTTATGTTTTACCTCCAAGACACCACACCTTAGGAGTAACCACACACACACACACACCCCTTTTTCTTGCATGTACACCTCATGCACACACACCCCACCCTTGCATGGAAACACCACAATTCTTCTGGTGACACCTCCTCCTACAATTCATAGTTCATTCTCCTTATCTTGCATCAATGTTCAGTTCATAAAACCAAATAAAAATCAGAATTTAACAAAAAGGAAAGAGAAAGAAAACAATTTAGAACCCACAAAAGAAAACAAGAGAAGAGAAGAAAAGAACTAGATGCTAAGGATTCTCACCATCACTAAGCTAGGATCTTTGAGTTAGGCATCTTGGAAGAAGCCTTTCCAGTAATCTTCTGGAGGTATAATCTTTAACTCTGTAGGATTATAGTTCAGTAACTGTTTAAAAGTAGAAATCGGATATCGGATATAGGATATTTTAAGAAAATATAGGCTCTGTGAAAATCTGCTGTAACTTAGATAATAACTAACATAACCAAACAGTGCCTTAATCTTATAAACTGGACCTAGAATAAACCCTAAGAAGACGAACCCTGTTGCTCGGATTTTGGCCGGCGATATTAAGGAAAAGTCATATCTCGCCGGATTTTTAGTGGTGTTGGATGTTGTGGTTTTTAGGGTAGGTCTATGTATATGTATTAAGAGATTTGGTATTGTTTGTTTATGTTATTTTAGCAGTATATGGAATCTGGAACCTAATATCTGAAAAGGGATTAAAATTCTAAAATACGACACGGGTGTTTCGCAACGCGTTTCTTTTTTCTGTTACGAACAGCGATTGGTTAAATTCCAGTTAGTATAGGTATTAGATAGTTTACAATAGTCGTACATAGTGTAGTTAATACGTAAAACTTATATTTTCATGTTTTAGCCGTATCGGATGTCACGCCCCGCTTCCCAATGTACGGCGAAGTGGTCGTGACGAGGCCCGCTACGTATGTACTCAGAAGTACATACGCTAAGCGTAACTAAGCAATATAAAATAATCACAAGAGACAAATGAGATTGAGATAACAGCAACTTTTATTAATAACATTCTTTATACAATGCATGAAATGAAAATACAACTGGAATGAAAAAAAGAAAGCAATGCCTAAACAGTGGCATAATAATAAAAGGAAATACTGGAAAGAACAAGTACAAAGTCTAGAGCTCTGGATCTTCTTGGAACTGCTCCAAATCTTCAGTTGTTGGCTCGGTCTCAACTTGGTTCAACGCACCTGACGACATTCAAAGAAGAAAGAAATAGAATGTCGTCAGCGAACAGGTCGCTCGGTAAGTCCCAAAGAAAAGTGGAGTGAGATTGGCAGAGTAACAGTATTTTCTAGAGTATTATGTTGTAGAATATTATGGAATATTGTTTAACGCAGTTGTTTGTAGCTTGGTACAGAAGAATGCCAGTGTATACGAGGGGGATCTCTATATGCTAGAGATCAGTGCAAACGGAGAGTACAAGGAACCGTTATGCCACGGTACAACAGCAACAGTATTCATGTTAGGTGTCTTAATCTGACCACCTCATTCCACTTTTAACATCTTCCGTACCAATCTACCCCTTTAAACCCCGTAATGTTTTAACAGTGTTGTAGTAATGGAATATGTAAATTGAGTGACTGACCAAAACCATGATATCAGTAAACATGTTGCAACTGTATAATCAGGTAAATGGAATATCAGGATAATGGAATGAATATCCATGGTTTGATTCAGTCAAAAAAATATATATTGTTAACTGTATTCAGGGATTCACGATTTCAAGTTGTGTTGGAATATGATTGAAATATATATTGACTTGAATTATATTCAAGTCAGAATTAGTCAGACTCTAACCCGAGTCAGACTAAAAGAAAGATAATTTGAAGTTCAATATTAGCTAGGGGCCTTATTGTAATTTGTGAAACTTGAGGGGGTTTTATGTAAAAAGTACTTTTGTATAGTTTTCAAAATATACCTCAAGTATTTAATAATCGTCTTTATTATTGTAATGGATGTGAATTTTATTTGTGTTATTCTAGTGAATATATCCTAATAAAAGTATTAATTGTTTATTTGAAATTCGTGGTATTTTAATGTAACTTTTAATCTATGATTTTTAGGAAAAAGTGGAAACTTGATATTATAACAAAATAAGTGTTTAAATGATAATTATATATAATAAAACACTTAAATGATTTTTTAAATGAATATTTTATTTACAAAAAAATATTACTTTCCTTAAATATTGTATTTAAACCTTTCGAGACCGAATGCTCCTTGCGGAGGTCTGAATCTCGCACTACTAGCCTGCGGGTGCACGATGAACCGTGCTATCCCTAACAGGTTCCCCAAAGATGGGTTGTAATGGCACTTTGCTCAGGTTTTTATAAATACTTTTAATTTAGGGAAAAGGTTTTCTAAATATAGGGTATTTATTTGTAAAAGTATATAGTTCTCCATATTTTAGTTGTTAGGGTTTCCTAGACCATCTAACCTATATTCTATGGTCTAAACGATGAGTCATTAGAAGCCTCAAATCGCCTCTTCACCGTCGAATGCAGCCAGGTAAGTGCCAGGTAAGTGGGAAGGAACCACAGTCGTGGGCCTAATTAAAAACCACTAGCCTTAGACACACTTGCCTAGACCCATAAGACAGTTTAGATGAACGATCGATGTCCATGACCAATCGTGCTTTCATTTTATATAAGTTTTATTTAGAAAAGTTTACAATTTAAAGGTTAAACTAAAAGTTATAAAGGTTATGGTATTTTAGTGAAAAAGTCCTATAATATCGTATTCTGTATTTTTGTTATTTATCAATTAGGGTTATAATGAGTGTGTGTAAGGGTAGGTCATTACCCCGTGACTTATATTAAATTTTGGTGAAGTTTCAAGGTGAAATAAGCTATGTTAAAGTTAAGGGTATTAAAGTGCAAGAATACGGTTTCCATAAACGTTATCATTTCATGTGTGAAATTTCATCCAAATTGAATGAAACAAGTTTTGTTATCAAAATAAACACGATTAGGAGTGGGGTATCTAAATAGAACATTAAAATTTAACTTGATGGTATTTTTATGCAAGAAATACGGTTTTCTAAAGAACTTGTCATTTCATGTGGAAAAGTACAATTAAATTTGATTTAAGGGTGATTAATAGTCAACATGCAAGAGGGTTGATAATATGTATTAGGTGACAAGTGGAATTTTTAAGAAAAACCGAATCGGAAATCGGTTTGTCCGATTTCCGCCGGGTTTCAAAAAGTCGTATTTTGCAAATATAGAAAAGAGAGGTAGAAGGTTGGGACTTACGGGTTTGGACAAGCTAAGCGTTCTAAAAGGTGTGGTGGTTGCCGATTCGTCGGAAACGTCACGTCGGTCTTGATCCGGTCGCCGGAATTAAAAACCACTAGCCTTAGACACACTTGCCTAGACCCATAAGACAGTTTAGATGAACGATCGATGTCCATGACCAATCGTGCTTTCATTTTATATAAGTTTTATTTAGAAAAGTTTACAATTTAAAGGTTAAACTAAAAGTTATAAAGGTTATGGTATTTTAGTGAAAAAGTCCTATAATATCGTATTCTGTATTTTTGTTATTTATCAATTAGGGTTATAATGAGTGTGTGTAAGGGTAGGTCATTACCCCGTGACTTATATTAAATTTTGGTGAAGTTTCAAGGTGAAATAAGCTATGTTAAAGTTAAGGGTATTAAAGTGCAAGAATACGGTTTCCATAAACGTTATCATTTCATGTGTGAAATTTCATCCAAATTGAATGAAACAAGTTTTGTTATCAAAATAAACACGATTAGGAGTGGGGTATCTAAATAGAACATTAAAATTTAACTTGATGGTATTTTTATGCAAGAAATACGGTTTTCTAAAGAACTTGTCATTTCATGTGGAAAAGTACAATTAAATTTGATTTAAGGGTGATTAATAGTCAACATGCAAGAGGGTTGATAATATGTATTAGGTGACAAGTGGAATTTTTAAGAAAAACCGAATCGGAAATCGGTTTGTCCGATTTCCGCCGGGTTGGAGTTATTTATCAATTAGGGTTATAATGAGTGTGTGTAAGGGTAGGTCATTACCCCGTGACTTATATTAAATTTTGGTGAAGTTTCAAGGTGAAATAAGCTATGTTAAAGTTAAGGGTATTAAAGTGCAAGAATACGGTTTCCATAAACGTTATCATTTCATGTGTGAAATTTCATCCAAATTGAATGAAACAAGTTTTGTTATCAAAATAAACACGATTAGGAGTGGGGTATCTAAATAGAACATTAAAATTTAACTTGATGGTATTTTTATGCAAGAAATACGGTTTTCTAAAGAACTTGTCATTTCATGTGGAAAAGTACAATTAAATTTGATTTAAGGGTGATTAATAGTCAACATGCAAGAGGGTTGATAATATGTATTAGGTGACAAGTGGAATTTTTAAGAAAAACCGAATCGGAAATCGGTTTGTCCGATTTCCGCCGGGTTTCAAAAAGTCGTATTTTGCAAATATAGAAAAGAGAGGTAGAAGGTTGGGACTTACGGGTTTGGACAAGCTAAGCGTTCTAAAAGGTGTGGTGGTTGCCGATTCGTCGGAAACGTCACGTCGGTCTTGATCCGGTCGCCGGAATCCGTCGTCGGTTTCGGCAGCGCTTCGCTTCTCGCTCTTTGCACCAAGTTCTCAAGAGTTTTAGAGAGTATGCTTAGAGTTGTGAGGGGAAAAGGTATAGGGTAGGGGCCTTTATATAGGGCTAGGCTAGGGTTAGGGTTAAGGTAGATGAAAAGTTAAAAATAAAAAATGTGATAAAAATGTAATAAAAATGTATTAAAAGTGGAGTAATTGGGGGTTTTTAAGAGCTCTGGAAGTGGTAATGGGCTGAAACTTTGCAGGTGAGTAGGGAATACCAAAAGACACAACTTTCATGTTGTGACCCTTGCCGGAATCGGCCTAAAAGGGGGTGACTCGGCCGTGACTCGGTCGGATCACTGAGTCGGCCGAGTCAAGGCCGAGTTGGCCGATTCCAGACGCCCCGCTTCCCAATGTACGGCGAAGTGGTCGTGACGAGGCCCGCTACGTATGTACTCAGAAGTACATACGCTAAGCGTAACTAAGCAATATAAAATAATCACAAGAGACAAATGAGATTGAGATAACAGCAACTTTTATTAATAACATTCTTTATACAATGCATGAAATGAAAATACAACTGGAATGAAAAAAAGAAAGCAATGCCTAAACAGTGGCATAATAATAAAAGGAAATACTGGAAAGAACAAGTACAAAGTCTAGAGCTCTGGATCTTCTTGGAACTGCTCCAAATCTTCAGTTGTTGGCTTGGTCTCAACTTGGTTCAACGCACCTGACGACATTCAAAGAAGAAAGAAATAGAATGTCGTCAGCGAACAGGTCGCTCGGTAAGTCCCAAAGAAAAGTGGAGTGAGATTGGCAGAGTAACAGTATTTTCTAGAGTATTATGTTGTAGAATATTATGGAATATTGTTTAACGCAGTTGTTTGTAGCTTGGTACAGAAGAATGCCAGTGTATACGAGGGGGATCTCTATATGCTAGAGATCAGTGCAAACGGAGAGTACAAGGAACCGTTATGCCACGGTACAACAGCAACAGTATTCATGTTAGGTGTCTTAATCTGACCACCTCATTCCACTTTTAACATCTTCCGTACCAATCTACCCCTTTAAACCCCGTAATGTTTTAACAGTGTTGTAGTAATGGAATATGTAAATTGAGTGACTGACCAAAACCATGATATCAGTAAACATGTTGCAACTGTATAATCAGGTAAATGGAATATCAGGATAATGGAATGAATATCCATGGTTTGATTCAGTCAAAAAAATATATATTGTTAACTGTATTCAGGGATTCACGATTTCAAGTTGTGTTGGAATATGATTGAAATATATATTGACTTGAATTATATTCAAGTCAGAATTAGTCAGACTCTAACCCGAGTCAGACTAAAAGAAAGATAATTTGAAGTTCAATATTAGCTAGGGGCCTTATTGTAATTTGTGAAACTTGAGGGGGTTTTATGTAAAAAGTACTTTTGTATAGTTTTCAAAATATACCTCAAGTATTTAATAATCGTCTTTATTATTGTAATGGATGTGAATTTTATTTGTGTTATTCTAGTGAATATATCCTAATAAAAGTATTAATTGTTTATTTGAAATTCGTGGTATTTTAATGTAACTTTTAATCTATGATTTTTAGGAAAAAGTGGAAACTTGATATTATAACAAAATAAGTGTTTAAATGATAATTATATATAATAAAACACTTAAATGATTTTTTAAATGAATATTTTATTTACAAAAAAATATTACTTTCCTTAAATATTGTATTTAAACCTTTCGAGACCGAATGCTCCTTGCGGAGGTCTGAATCTCGCACTACTAGCCTGCGGGTGCACGATGAACCGTGCTATCCCTAACAGGTTCCCCAAAGATGGGTTGTAATGGCACTTTGCTCAGGTTTTTATAAATACTTTTAATTTAGGGAAAAGGTTTTCTAAATATAGGGTATTTATTTGTAAAAGTATATAGTTCTCCATATTTTAGTTGTTAGGGTTTCCTAGACCATCTAACCTATATTCTATGGTCTAAACGATGAGTCATTAGAAGCCTCAAATCGCCTCTTCACCGTCGAATGCAGCCAGGTAAGTGCCAGGTAAGTGGGAAGGAACCACAGTCGTGGGCCTAATTAAAAACCACTAGCCTTAGACACACTTGCCTAGACCCATAAGACAGTTTAGATGAACGATCGATGTCCATGACCAATCGTGCTTTCATTTTATATAAGTTTTATTTAGAAAAGTTTACAATTTAAAGGTTAAACTAAAAGTTATAAAGGTTATGGTATTTTAGTGAAAAAGTCCTATAATATCGTATTCTGTATTTTTGTTATTTATCAATTAGGGTTATAATGAGTGTGTGTAAGGGTAGGTCATTACCCCGTGACTTATATTAAATTTTGGTGAAGTTTCAAGGTGAAATAAGCTATGTTAAAGTTAAGGGTATTAAAGTGCAAGAATACGGTTTCCATAAACGTTATCATTTCATGTGTGAAATTTCATCCAAATTGAATGAAACAAGTTTTGTTATCAAAATAAACACGATTAGGAGTGGGGTATCTAAATAGAACATTAAAATTTAACTTGATGGTATTTTTATGCAAGAAATACGGTTTTCTAAAGAACTTGTCATTTCATGTGGAAAAGTACAATTAAATTTGATTTAAGGGTGATTAATAGTCAACATGCAAGAGGGTTGATAATATGTATTAGGTGACAAGTGGAATTTTTAAGAAAAACCGAATCGGAAATCGGTTTGTCCGATTTCCGCCAGGTTGGAGTTATTTATCAATTAGGGTTATAATGAGTGTGTGTAAGGGTAGGTCATTACCCCGTGACTTATATTAAATTTTGGTGAAGTTTCAAGGTGAAATAAGCTATGTTAAAGTTAAGGGTATTAAAGTGCAAGAATACGGTTTCCATAAACGTTATCATTTCATGTGTGAAATTTCATCCAAATTGAATGAAACAAGTTTTGTTATCAAAATAAACACGATTAGGAGTGGGGTATCTAAATAGAACATTAAAATTTAACTTGATGGTATTTTTATGCAAGAAATACGGTTTTCTAAAGAACTTGTCATTTCATGTGGAAAAGTACAATTAAATTTGATTTAAGGGTGATTAATAGTCAACATGCAAGAGGGTTGATAATATGTATTAGGTGACAAGTGGAATTTTTAAGAAAAACCGAATCGGAAATCGGTTTGTCCGATTTCCGCCGGGTTTCAAAAAGTCGTATTTTGCAAATATAGAAAAGAGAGGTAGAAGGTTGGGACTTACGGGTTTGGACAAGCTAAGCGTTCTAAAAGGTGTGGTGGTTGCCGATTCGTCGGAAACGTCACGTCGGTCTTGATCCGGTCGCCGGAATCCGTCGTCGGTTTCGGCAGCGCTTCGCTTCTCGCTCTTTGCACCAAGTTCTCAAGAGTTTTAGAGAGTATGCTTAGAGTTGTGAGGGGAAAAGGTATAGGGTAGGGGCCTTTATATAGGGCTAGGCTAGGGTTAGGGTTAAGGTAGATGAAAAGTTAAAAATAAAAAATGTGATAAAAATGTAATAAAAATGTATTAAAAGTGGAGTAATTGGGGGTTTTTAAGAGCTCTGGAAGTGGTAATGGGCTGAAACTTTGCAGGTGAGTAGGGAATACCAAAAGACACAACTTTCATGTTGTGACCCTTGCCGGAATCGGCCTAAAAGGGGGTGACTCGGCCGTGACTCGGTCGGATCACTGAGTCGGCCGAGTCAAGGCCGAGTTGGCCGATTCCAGACGCCCCGCTTCCCAATGTACGGCGAAGTGGTCGTGACGAGGCCCGCTACGTATGTACTCAGAAGTACATACGCTAAGCGTAACTAAGCAATATAAAATAATCACAAGAGACAAATGAGATTGAGATAACAGCAACTTTTATTAATAACATTCTTTATACAATGCATGAAATGAAAATACAACTGGAATGAAAAAAAGAAAGCAATGCCTAAACAGTGGCATAATAATAAAAGGAAATACTGGAAAGAACAAGTACAAAGTCTAGAGCTCTGGATCTTCTTGGAACTGCTCCAAATCTTCAGTTGTTGGCTTGGTCTCAACTTGGTTCAACGCACCTGACGACATTCAAAGAAGAAAGAAATAGAATGTCGTCAGCGAACAGGTCGCTCGGTAAGTCCCAAAGAAAAGTGGAGTGAGATTGGCAGAGTAACAGTATTTTCTAGAGTATTATGTTGTAGAATATTATGGAATATTGTTTAACGCAGTTGTTTGTAGCTTGGTACAGAAGAATGCCAGTGTATACGAGGGGGATCTCTATATGCTAGAGATCAGTGCAAACGGAGAGTACAAGGAACCGTTATGCCACGGTACAACAGCAACAGTATTCATGTTAGGTGTCTTAATCTGACCACCTCATTCCACTTTTAACATCTTCCGTACCAATCTACCCCTTTAAACCCCGTAATGTTTTAACAGTGTTGTAGTAATGGAATATGTAAATTGAGTGACTGACCAAAACCATGATATCAGTAAACATGTTGCAACTGTATAATCAGGTAAATGGAATATCAGGATAATGGAATGAATATCCATGGTTTGATTCAGTCAAAAAAATATATATTGTTAACTGTATTCAGGGATTCACGATTTCAAGTTGTGTTGGAATATGATTGAAATATATATTGACTTGAATTATATTCAAGTCAGAATTAGTCAGACTCTAACCCGAGTCAGACTAAAAGAAAGATAATTTGAAGTTCAATATTAGCTAGGGGCCTTATTGTAATTTGTGAAACTTGAGGGGGTTTTATGTAAAAAGTACTTTTGTATAGTTTTCAAAATATACCTCAAGTATTTAATAATCGTCTTTATTATTGTAATGGATGTGAATTTTATTTGTGTTATTCTAGTGAATATATCCTAATAAAAGTATTAATTGTTTATTTGAAATTCGTGGTATTTTAATGTAACTTTTAATCTATGATTTTTAGGAAAAAGTGGAAACTTGATATTATAACAAAATAAGTGTTTAAATGATAATTATATATAATAAAACACTTAAATGATTTTTTAAATGAATATTTTATTTACAAAAAAATATTACTTTCCTTAAATATTGTATTTAAACCTTTCGAGACCGAATGCTCCTTGCGGAGGTCTGAATCTCGCACTACTAGCCTGCGGGTGCACGATGAACCGTGCTATCCCTAACAGGTTCCCCAAAGATGGGTTGTAATGGCACTTTGCTCAGGTTTTTATAAATACTTTTAATTTAGGGAAAAGGTTTTCTAAATATAGGGTATTTATTTGTAAAAGTATATAGTTCTCCATATTTTAGTTGTTAGGGTTTCCTAGACCATCTAACCTATATTCTATGGTCTAAACGATGAGTCATTAGAAGCCTCAAATCGCCTCTTCACCGTCGAATGCAGCCAGGTAAGTGCCAGGTAAGTGGGAAGGAACCACAGTCGTGGGCCTAATTAAAAACCACTAGCCTTAGACACACTTGCCTAGACCCATAAGACAGTTTAGATGAACGATCGATGTCCATGACCAATCGTGCTTTCATTTTATATAAGTTTTATTTAGAAAAGTTTACAATTTAAAGGTTAAACTAAAAGTTATAAAGGTTATGGTATTTTAGTGAAAAAGTCCTATAATATCGTATTCTGTATTTTTGTTATTTATCAATTAGGGTTATAATGAGTGTGTGTAAGGGTAGGTCATTACCCCGTGACTTATATTAAATTTTGGTGAAGTTTCAAGGTGAAATAAGCTATGTTAAAGTTAAGGGTATTAAAGTGCAAGAATACGGTTTCCATAAACGTTATCATTTCATGTGTGAAATTTCATCCAAATTGAATGAAACAAGTTTTGTTATCAAAATAAACACGATTAGGAGTGGGGTATCTAAATAGAACATTAAAATTTAACTTGATGGTATTTTTATGCAAGAAATACGGTTTTCTAAAGAACTTGTCATTTCATGTGGAAAAGTACAATTAAATTTGATTTAAGGGTGATTAATAGTCAACATGCAAGAGGGTTGATAATATGTATTAGGTGACAAGTGGAATTTTTAAGAAAAACCGAATCGGAAATCGGTTTGTCCGATTTCCGCCGGGTTTCAAAAAGTCGTATTTTGCAAATATAGAAAAGAGAGGTAGAAGGTTGGGACTTACGGGTTTGGACAAGCTAAGCGTTCTAAAAGGTGTGGTGGTTGCCGATTCGTCGGAAACGTCACGTCGGTCTTGATCCGGTCGCCGGAATCCGTCGTCGGTTTCGGCAGCGCTTCGCTTCTCGCTCTTTGCACCAAGTTCTCAAGAGTTTTAGAGAGTATGCTTAGAGTTGTGAGGGGAAAAGGTATAGGGTAGGGGCCTTTATATAGGGCTAGGCTAGGGTTAGGGTTAAGGTAGATGAAAAGTTAAAAATAAAAAATGTGATAAAAATGTAATAAAAATGTATTAAAAGTAGAGTAATTGGGGGTTTTTAAGAGCTCTGGAAGTGGTAATGGGCTGAAACTTTGCAGGTGAGTAGGGAATACCAAAAGACACAACTTTCATGTTGTGACCCTTGCCGGAATCGGCCTAAAAGGGGGTGACTCGGCCGTGACTCGGTCGGATCACTGAGTCGGCCGAGTCAAGGCCGAGTTGGCCGATTCCAGACCGATTCCGGTGACCTGGATCTCCCCCGACGGTTCATCTACCCTCTGCAAGTGTTACATATTTGGGTGTAGTGGGGTTTTTGTGAGATATGCACGTGTAAACTCTTGGTATTCTAAAGGTTTTTTTAAAAATCAATAATAAAAATAATGTGGGGTATGGGATTCGAACTCTGGTGGCTTGGTTCAGCAATGCAAGGTATTACCAATGAGCCACAAGCTCCTTCTTGTAATTATTGTAAAGAGATAGATACTTAAAGTGTTATCAGCAACATTAATACTCCAAGTATACTTCGATTTTAAATCAAATTTTGGTATACAAAAATTGGAGTTGTTACAATCTACCCTCCTTACAAAAAATTTCGTCCTCGAAATTTACAACTTTTATTTAAGGACTAATTTACAAAAAAAGGTGCGGATATCTTGCACGCATCTCATCTTCCCTTTCCCACGTGGATTCTCCTGGAGTGTCTTTTCTCCACATTATCCGGACCAAATTAACTTCCTTGTTCCGAAGTGTCTTTACCTTTCTATCCAGGATCTCCACAGGTTGTTGCTCACAAGACAAATCGGGCTGTATCGTAAGCTCGGAATGATCAAGTACATGGCTGGGGTCACTCACATACTTTCTGAGTTGGGATATATGGAACACGTTATGCACTCCTTCCAATGAGGGTGGAAGCGCTAATCGGTATGCCACTTCACCAACTCGTTCGAGTATGTCGAACGGTCCAATGTATCTCGGACTCAACTTTCCCCGTTTTCCAAATCTGATCACTCCGCGGTTCGGAGATATCTTCAAGAATACATGGTCTCCTGGCTGGAACTCCAAGTGTCGTCTCTTTGCATCAGCCCAATGTTTCTGTCTATCTTGGGCTATGCGCATTCTTTCTCTGATAGTACGAACCACATCCACGGTCGCTACTATCATCTCTGGTCCAAGGAGTTCTCTATCTCCGATGTCGTCCCAACTTAATGGCGATCGACACTTCCTTCCATATAATGCTGCAAAAGGTGCCATTCCTATGCTTGCTTGGTAGCTGTTGTTGTACGCGAACTCCACAAGATGCAAGTGATCTTCCCACGATCCCTTGAAGTCGAGCATACATGCTCTGAGCATATCCTCCAAGATCTGAATAGTTCGTTCCGACTGACCATCTGTCATTTTTATCATTATCAATTAGGGTTATAATGAGTGTGTGTAAGGGTAGGTCATTACCCCGTGACTTATATTAAATTTTGGTGAAGTTTCAAGGTGAAATAAGCTATGTTAAAGTTAAGGGTATTAAAGTGCAAGAATACGGTTTCCATAAACGTTATCATTTCATGTGTGAAATTTCATCCAAATTGAATGAAACAAGTTTTGTTATCAAAATAAACACGATTAGGAGTGGGGTATCTAAATAGAACATTAAAATTTAACTTGATGGTATTTTTATGCAAGAAATACGGTTTTCTAAAGAACTTGTCATTTCATGTGGAAAAGTACAATTAAATTTGATTTAAGGGTGATTAATAGTCAACATGCAAGAGGGTTGATAATATGTATTAGGTGACAAGTGGAATTTTTAAGAAAAACCGAATCGGAAATCGGTTTGTCCGATTTCCGCCGGGTTTCAAAAAGTCGTATTTTGCAAATATAGAAAAGAGAGGTAGAAGGTTGGGACTTACGGGTTTGGACAAGCTAAGCGTTCTAAAAGGTGTGGTGGTTGCCGATTCGTCGGAAACGTCACGTCGGTCTTGATCCGGTCGCCGGAATCCGTCGTCGGTTTCGGCAGCGCTTCGCTTCTCGCTCTTTGCACCAAGTTCTCAAGAGTTTTAGAGAGTATGCTTAGAGTTGTGAGGGGAAAAGGTATAGGGTAGGGGCCTTTATATAGGGCTAGGCTAGGGTTAGGGTTAAGGTAGATGAAAAGTTAAAAATAAAAAATGTGATAAAAATGTAATAAAAATGTATTAAAAGTAGAGTAATTGGGGGTTTTTAAGAGCTCTGGAAGTGGTAATGGGCTGAAACTTTGCAGGTGAGTAGGGAATACCAAAAGACACAACTTTCATGTTGTGACCCTTGCCGGAATCGGCCTAAAAGGGGGTGACTCGGCCGTGACTCGGTCGGATCACTGAGTCGGCCGAGTCAAGGCCGAGTTGGCCGATTCCAGACCGATTCCGGTGACCTGGATCTCCCCCGACGGTTCATCTACCCTCTGCAAGTGTTACATATTTGGGTGTAGTGGGGTTTTTGTGAGATATGCACGTGTAAACTCTTGGTATTCTAAAGGTTTTTTTAAAAATCAATAATAAAAATAATGTGGGGTATGGGATTCGAACTCTGGTGGCTTGGTTCAGCAATGCAAGGTATTACCAATGAGCCACAAGCTCCTTCTTGTAATTATTGTAAAGAGATAGATACTTAAAGTGTTATCAGCAACATTAATACTCCAAGTATACTTCAATTTTAAATCAAATTTTGGTATACAAAAATTGGAGTTGTTACAATCTACCCTCCTTACAAAAAATTTCGTCCTCGAAATTTACAACTTTTATTTAAGGACTAATTTACAAAAAAAGGTGCGGATATCTTGCACGCATCTCATCTTCCCTTTCCCACGTGGATTCTCCTGGAGTGTCTTTTCTCCACATTATCCGGACCAAATTAACTTCCTTGTTCCGAAGTGTCTTTACCTTTCTATCCAGGATCTCCACAGGTTGTTGCTCACAAGACAAATCGGGCTGTATCGTAAGCTCGGAATGATCAAGTACATGGCTGGGGTCACTCACATACTTTCTGAGTTGGGATATATGGAACACGTTATGCACTCCTTCCAATGAGGGTGGAAGCGCTAATCGGTATGCCACTTCACCAACTCGTTTTCAATATTAGCTAGGGGCCTTATTGTAATTTGTGAAACTTGAGGGGGTTTTATGTAAAAAGTACTTTTGTATAGTTTTCAAAATATACCTCAAGTATTTAATAATCGTCTTTATTATTGTAATGGATGTGAATTTTATTTGTGTTATTCTAGTGAATATATCCTAATAAAAGTATTAATTGTTTATTTGAAATTCGTGGTATTTTAATGTAACTTTTAATCTATGATTTTTAGGAAAAAGTGGAAACTTGATATTATAACAAAATAAGTGTTTAAATGATAATTATATATAATAAAACACTTAAATGATTTTTTAAATGAATATTTTATTTACAAAAAAATATTACTTTCCTTAAATATTGTATTTAAACCTTTCGAGACCGAATGCTCCTTGCGGAGGTCTGAATCTCGCACTACTAGCCTGCGGGTGCACGATGAACCGTGCTATCCCTAACAGGTTCCCCAAAGATGGGTTGTAATGGCACTTTGCTCAGGTTTTTATAAATACTTTTAATTTAGGGAAAAGGTTTTCTAAATATAGGGTATTTATTTGTAAAAGTATATAGTTCTCCATATTTTAGTTGTTAGGGTTTCCTAGACCATCTAACCTATATTCTATGGTCTAAACGATGAGTCATTAGAAGCCTCAAATCGCCTCTTCACCGTCGAATGCAGCCAGGTAAGTGCCAGGTAAGTGGGAAGGAACCACAGTCGTGGGCCTAATTAAAAACCACTAGCCTTAGACACACTTGCCTAGACCCATAAGACAGTTTAGATGAACGATCGATGTCCATGACCAATCGTGCTTTCATTTTATATAAGTTTTATTTAGAAAAGTTTACAATTTAAAGGTTAAACTAAAAGTTATAAAGGTTATGGTATTTTAGTGAAAAAGTCCTATAATATCGTATTCTGTATTTTTGTTATTTATCAATTAGGGTTATAATGAGTGTGTGTAAGGGTAGGTCATTACCCCGTGACTTATATTAAATTTTGGTGAAGTTTCAAGGTGAAATAAGCTATGTTAAAGTTAAGGGTATTAAAGTGCAAGAATACGGTTTCCATAAACGTTATCATTTCATGTGTGAAATTTCATCCAAATTGAATGAAACAAGTTTTGTTATCAAAATAAACACGATTAGGAGTGGGGTATCTAAATAGAACATTAAAATTTAACTTGATGGTATTTTTATGCAAGAAATACGGTTTTCTAAAGAACTTGTCATTTCATGTGGAAAAGTACAATTAAATTTGATTTAAGGGTGATTAATAGTCAACATGCAAGAGGGTTGATAATATGTATTAGGTGACAAGTGGAATTTTTAAGAAAAACCGAATCGGAAATCGGTTTGTCCGATTTCCGCCGGGTTTCAAAAAGTCGTATTTTGCAAATATAGAAAAGAGAGGTAGAAGGTTGGGACTTACGGGTTTGGACAAGCTAAGCGTTCTAAAAGGTGTGGTGGTTGCCGATTCGTCGGAAACGTCACGTCGGTCTTGATCCGGTCGCCGGAATCCGTCGTCGGTTTCGGCAGCGCTTCGCTTCTCGCTCTTTGCACCAAGTTCTCAAGAGTTTTAGAGAGTATGCTTAGAGTTGTGAGGGGAAAAGGTATAGGGTAGGGGCCTTTATATAGGGCTAGGCTAGGGTTAGGGTTAAGGTAGATGAAAAGTTAAAAATAAAAAATGTGATAAAAATGTAATAAAAATGTATTAAAAGTGGAGTAATTGGGGGTTTTTAAGAGCTCTGGAAGTGGTAATGGGCTGAAACTTTGCAGGTGAGTAGGGAATACCAAAAGACACAACTTTCATGTTGTGACCCTTGCCGGAATCGGCCTAAAAGGGGGTGACTCGGCCGTGACTCGGTCGGATCACTGAGTCGGCCGAGTCAAGGCCGAGTTGGCCGATTCCAGACCGATTCCGGTGACCTGGATCTCCCCCGACGGTTCATCTACCCTCTGCAAGTGTTACATATTTGGGTGTAGTGGGGTTTTTGTGAGATATGCACGTGTAAACTCTTGGTATTCTAAAGGTTTTTTTAAAAATCAATAATAAAAATAATGTGGGGTATGGGATTCGAACTCTGGTGGCTTGGTTCAGCAATGCAAGGTATTACCAATGAGCCACAAGCTCCTTCTTGTAATTATTGTAAAGAGATAGATACTTAAAGTGTTATCAGCAACATTAATACTCCAAGTATACTTCAATTTTAAATCAAATTTTGGTATACAAAAATTGGAGTTGTTACATCGGAGTTTGGCCGTTTCTTATACGAATTAATATCGATGTTAGATTTGAGTACGGGAACTTCGGAGGCCGCAAGGAAAGGAAAGGAATTGATGATCTGAGTAGATTCGACGTAATCTGGTGAGTAGACTAAATATCTACCAGGGGATTTTGTATGGATAGCGTGATACGTCCGTAGTTTAAGTTTACATTTAAGTTGTTCCTTTGCATATAACATTTGATTGTATGCATTCATATATATATACATCGTCATGTTAGTAATTGTTAGAACACCGCACAAATTATCGACGAGTCATGCTGCACTTGCACATATCTATATGTTACACTACACCTCGTCGATATTAAAATGTCACATGCGCACTTAGTACTTACTATATTCAATATGATTCATATCATACCTTAAATATCAATAATGATAGTTATTTTGCATAGATATTATCATGTTTCATGTTCTAGAAATTATAATGTTGATATAAGATGTATTGGATTATTACGGATTTATTGTTTTGAGTTTAATATATTATTAATGTTATATTCATTGATTCTTCCTAAATGATATGATACGTCCACCATGAGATGCCGTTTTTTTTTTATAATTTGAATTTATTCCGAACCAAGTGGGGGGGCTATACGTTTGCAGATTTATACATTATCCAGACTAGGTGGAGGGGATATATTGTTGGATATATGGTGGACCCGGTCGAGGCCGAGGGGCAGGAGAGCCGCACTTTAGGTGGGGAGCCTAATGAGGATACTCGATGCCGGAGATAGTTATGAACACGGCGGATATCTAGGTGATACCGACCGGTGTTTGTTTCCGCCAAAAAATTCCTGCGCAAAAGAGCCCAAGGTATCAAATGGTAGCGATACGTTTAAGAAACTATGAACCAGTATTTTCTAGGCTGTATTTTGACAAACACCTGAATGTGAAACAGCTAAATTCTGATGGTATCGAAAGTTTCTCGAAAAAGCCTTCGATTTGATATATTATGGGCTTCATAATTCATCCGGGATCAAAAGTTATGAGCAAATATGCTATGCACGTGTAATCTAAGGGAGAAAATGCGAACCAGTATTTTCCGGGCTGCATTTTGACAAACTCTCGAATGAGAAACATCTAAATTCTGATGGTATCGAAAGTGTCTTGAAAAATCCTTCGATTTGATATATTATTGGCCTCATAATTCATCCGGGATCAGAAGTTATGAGGCATCACGTGCCCGCACGTGACCGGGCATCACGTGCCCATTTACAGGCAAAGCCTGTAGGCACTAAATAAAATAAATAATTGGTAATAATTAATCAGTGGGGTCACATGCTAACACGTGATAGGCTCTTAAACCCTCTGAAACAATTGAATTAAATTCTAATTAAATAATTAATCAGTGGGGTCACGTGCCAACACATGATGGGTTCCAGAGCCCTCTAAACCAATAGAATTAAATTCTAATTAATTGGTCAACCAGTGAGGCCACGTGCTATCACGTGATAGGCTCTTAAACCTTCTGAACTAATAGAATTAAATTATAATTAAGGGAAATCAAAAACCCTAGTTGGAAAAATATTTCCCTAGATCTTTCCAAACAAAAAGATTGTGCTCTGTAAAGTGGAGCACCGTTGGATTAAAAATCCAATGGTAATTAAAAATCACCAATTTGTAGAAAGATTCTATATAAGGAAAGATTTCCCTGAAATTTGCTAGGAATAACAGATAAAAGATCTTTTGGATTAAAAATCCAATGGTGAATAAAATTCACTGAGTGATCTAAAAGATCATATTGGTTACAAAATCAATTAAAATCTTTGAATGAAAGATTGAATAAACAAACTGATTCTTTTCTTTCTCCTATAAATAGGAGCCAAGAAAAAAAGGGGGGGATACAACAAGAGAGGAAAAAAAAAGATAATTTAATTCTCCAGAGAGAAAAGAATGTCTCTTGAGAAGAGAAAGAAACCCTAGATGAGAAAGGGAAAGAGATCTAAGATCCATAAAACAAAAAGAGAATTTAATTCTCAAAATAAACGTTTAACTTTTCTGAATAAGAACTTAGTTTTTTCTTTGATTGAAGATTTACAGAAGCAGATCTTCCCATAAGTTGAGAATTTAATTCTTATCGGAGAGATTCTGCCATGCAGATCCAAAACCTAGAGGGAGAATTGAGTTTAGGGAATTTAATTCCTCCAAATACTTAGGAATTTAATTCCTCCAACAGAAACGGGGTTTAACCCTTAAAACAAGAACTTGGTTCTTCTTCATGGTTGATGATCTGCAGAAGCAGATCTCCCCATAAGTTGAGAATTTAATTCTCATCGGGAAGATTCTGCCATGCAGATCCAAAACTTAGAGGGAAAGTTGAGTTTAAAGAATTTAATTCTTCCAAATACATAGGAATTTAATTCCTCTAAACAAAATTAGGGTTCAACCCTACAAAAGAATTTAATTCTTAAACAAAGGACTTAAAACTCTCCATGCACGTAAAGAAGTCGGTATCCAACCTGATCACGTGGCAACACGTGACCCTCCATTCAATGATCAAAAAAGAATGAATGACATCGGATCACGTGCTCCCACGTGACTCTTGAACAAACTTCTCAAAAATAAAGACAGAATAGACTTTGGGCATCCTCACGTGTCCCCACGTGACCCCTGATAAACACCTCTTTAAAAAAGAGAAGATGGAAAGAACTTAAGGATTAAAATCCAATGCATGGGTGCCCTCAATTGTCCCCACATGACCCCTAGCAAATCCCTTTAATATCCAGTGCATGGATACCCATCACGTGCCCAGACGTGATGGCCATGAAAGAACTTAAGGATTAAAATCCAATGCATGGGTGCCCTCAATTGTCCCCACATGACCCCTAGCAAATCCCTTTAATATCCAGTGCATGGATACCCATCACGTGCCCAGACGTGATGGCCATGAAGACTTAAGTGTTTAACACTTATTTGAATATTCTAAGAATAAAATAAAGAAAGCTTAGCCCAATCCTAGGGCGCCTCACGTGTCCTCACGTGAGCGCTTCATCTTTTTAGTGTTTAACACTATTTTGAGCATTTCATCCCTAGTGTTTAACACTATTCTAAATGCATCACGTGGGAACACGTGACCTCCAGATATGTGCTAGTGTTTAACACTATTTTTCAAACCAGTCTTAGCCTAAATTGGCTAAGTCTTTCTGAGTCAAGACTCCCCTTTTGACCGAGCCTCAAATACACTTTTGTCTTCCAAAGTTGGTCATCTCATATGACATTTGAGTGCTCAGCACTCAATAAAAGACAAAATACGGCCAGAACCCAGATTCATGTTTAGCATTGCTAAATAATAGGGGGCTGAACACAGACAAGTGTTCAACAGCCCCAACAAAGGTCCAACATTTTAAACCTAATTGGACTTAGCCTAAGTTGGCCATAAGTCCTCAACTCAGATTCAACTGAGCCCATGTGCTCATAATCTAATTAATTGATCTTAGTCCCAAATTAGACTACATATCTCCCAATCCACTTTGGTTCAAGGGTACATCTCTTCACTCCTCTGATATTTGTCATTGTAATCCTTCAACGTCTTCAGAGAGGTGACGGGTCCCGATAACCAATCATTCCATGGACTGTGGGGTCCTTAAACCCATAGACTATGATGTCCTTAACCTCGGACTGTGGGGTCCTTAAGCCCATGGACTATGATGTCCTTAACCTCGGACTTTGGGGTCTTTTAAACCCATGGACTATGATGTCCTTAATCTCGGACTGTGGGGTCCTTAAATCTCGGACTGTGGGGTCCTTAAACCCTTGGACTATGATGTCCTTAACCTTGGACTGTGGGGTCCTTAAGCCCATGGACTATGATGTCCTTAACCTTCGACCGTGATGTCCCTAAACTAAACAATAGAGCCCGAATGCTCTGTTGTTGGATCTAAACGATCCCGTTAAGTCGATCTTAGTCTGAAATCAGAATAATGTATCCTTAACATACGTTTAAGTTGATCTTAGTCTCAAATGAGACTAACGTATTCTTAAACCCAACCCCAAACCCAAATCTAAGAAGATACGGAGTTAGACTAATCTACGCCCTACGGGCGACAACATAAATTAGTCTCCGTATACAATCCATGGACAACCAAAAACAAAAAAAACACCCACGACACGAGGTGACCATCTGGAGAAGGAGAAAGTGGTTACCGCGATGCGGTAGCGTAATTAACTGCAGGGGCTTGCACCTGCAGGGAAGAGCGTCCCCACAATCAAAAACCCCTCAACAAGGGGGAATCTGACGAAGTCTGCTACATTGGCCGCATTCATTTAGACCTTCAATATATGGTGTCATAAATCAACTTGGTATCTTTGGAGAGGTGGACGAATAGCACCAAATAGCATCTACCCTCAAAGTTCAGGCCGGACGTCCCAACGTCCCGATCGTGTCTTTCGGCGGAGAACAGTGTTATTGAGTGACAGGATCTTTCGGGGAACGATGCCTGATGAAACACCGAAGATTTGTGTCGATGTTGGACACGGAAAATTGAACCTTATTTGGAAAATAATTGATGAGATTTCAGTTTCTATTTATACATTGAGTAGTATATATTCATGCTTCCACCTGTTATTATGCATCATATTCATTGTTATTGATATTAGTTCTTTCCACCTATTATTATGCATCACATTCATTGTTGTTGATACTAGTTCTAGTTCGGCATACTTACATTATCAGCCGATATATGTTAGTTTTATTCACTGAGTTGGCAACTCACCCCCGTTGTGCCATAGTTCCTTGCAGGAGTCGTGTGGACGCGTAGCAGCAGTGCGAATCCACTTACCAGCTTTCATCGCTCTTTTTGCTAGGTGGGTTACCTACGTAGTAACCTCCTATTTTGGTTTTGTATATTGGATCTAGTATTACTCCATCATACCCTATATAAGTGACTTAGAACGAGATGCGGTTATATGTATCTTATTTTAACTGATGAGATTGTTTATTTGTGTTACATTATATTTGTTTTACTTATGCTTGAGATTCTTCACTTGGAGTGTTGTATTACTTTTGTGTATTGATTTCCGCTGTTTGGCATCGTTTGCTTCCAACTAGGGATGCAACCTATTCGCATATCTTATAACTGCTTAATTAATAATTAAAAAAGAAGTACTGTCGAAGTTTCAAAACCAGTTGTTTAAACTTCACTTATTTAAAAAAAATCGTTCGGCATGCTACTTCATTCTTTTACTTAAAACTAAATATTTTCTAATTTCTGCAAAAAGGGTTTTGATCTTGGTTTTTAGCTTACTCAGATTGTGTCGATATCTTTAGACATCATACAATCTAAGTGCCGGTCACATCCAAACTTTGGGTTGTGACACCATTGGTGTCAGTTGGTTCACCTAAGATAGTATATAGGTGCTCATTGGGTTATGAGTACACCAGACGGACTCGCCGGGAACATGCTAGTTAGTATTATACCTATTGTCAGATAGCAGTTCCCTGGTGACATGTGTACAGGTTAGTCTATTGACATGAGATCGTCATTTTTCTCGTGGGAGTTCCCACTGTGCTTTGATTACTACCCTACCACGGCTCAAAGGAGTCGTGCAAACAGGTTTTAGTTGGGTACAGTCCCGAGCCACATGGAGGCAGTGAGCGGATCGTCAGGGGATTCGTCTCTCCCGGTATTGGGGGTTGATGTCGCGGTGTGCGCGGGTGGCCATCACCAGAAATCCTTGGCCAATGTAGTCGAGAATTACTGATTCGGATCAATAGTTTTTCAAGTGGTGACGGCCTTCATACCGACACTGAATATTGTGTTATTAGGGGTCTGACTTTATCCACCCCCTAGACTCGATATGCGATACTCATAGACGAACTGACCGGACTGTACGGATATTGTCACTGTCAGGTTCAGTAGGGTTTCAGGATGAGTTCGCTCGTCGGCCTCCCTTTCGCTCAATACCTAGGCAGCCGTTACGTATAGCTAGTGCCACTGATGTACTTGTGGTTAAATCTACTGCCAGCATATTGACGAGTCTTTAGAGTCCCATACAGATGGTTTCCCTAGTTCGGGCGAAACGTTGTAGAGGTCGTATGGTTTTATGGCAGGGTTCGATCATATTCGTGCACTTATGCACAGATCATGATCGGACGGATAATACTAGTGGGCTTTGGTTTAAGCCGGATCCTAGTATTATATTGTTGGATTATTTTCGTCTCGTTGTATTTGTATTCAGTCGGAATAAGGATGCAGGTATGTATGTACAGATAAGGGGTATTCTTGTAATTCGTTACGTGTTTACTTTTGAAGTTTCCATTTCTTTTCATGATTTAAACATTTGGTTTAATGTTTAATTAGTGGAAATTGTGAGTATGAGTTTTGGCCAAGGGCATTCATGCTGCATGTGCTCACTTGGTGACCCATGGTGTTGGGTCTTGTGTGCATTGATGGTGGCACATGTGCACTTGGTGACTCATGGTGTTGGGTTGGTGTGAGATATTTTTTATGCTAGGATTTTTCTTCACTTACTCACAATATATCTCACATAATTCAACTCAAGAAAAAGAACAGAACTTTTCTTTGCTTGGTTTTTCTTAAGTCTAAAACTAGAGCTCACAACTTCCACCACTTGGCTTCTTCTTCAACCTCCATCCATACCCTTTCATGTGTTGAGAATCCATGGATGTATTAAGACAAAATGGTCACACACACTCTCTACTTTACCATGGGCATCTAGGCTAGCAAACTTGATGTCCGAGTTGCTTCTGTTTAGAAGCAGGAGCCTGTATAAAGAATCCTCGACGTGGATCCTCTTCGACAAGGGAGACCGGAGAGCGAACTTGGTCGAGGCAGCCGCAACTAGCTAAGGACAGAGATTGAAGACCGAAGGACACAGATCGATCGGTATAATCTCTTAAACCACTTTACAGTTAACTAGTATAGGGTTAATGGCATGATCCGTCGTTTAGGGTTCCGTTAGCGCCAAGTTTTAAAAGTTTTGTTCCGCATTTGGCCACGGAAAGATGGCCGGGGCGCTGGCGTAGCCTTACAATATATGCCATAGAGGCCATTATTTTATCATACTGGATTGTATATTACTTAATGGGAGCTTGGGATATACACGGATATAGTAACAGTCTTGCTCGAAATGGTTGAATGCTACCTGGTTTGTTTCTACCTCAATATGTGCATGTGTTTTCTTAGCGTATCGCTTATACATATTGGTAGAGCCCCTAGGATCTTTGTTCGATTACCAGCGTTGTGATGGCAGTCACACTAGTCTATAAGCACATCCTATACAGGTCCCTAGTCATAGGATTATCGAGACGGGGTATCGATACTTCACAGTAGACTAGTGTATATGCTTCTTTTCCCAGCAGGGGAGATAGTATGCAGGTGCTCATTAGTATATGAGTACACTGGACAGGACTCGTCGGGAACTGCTGGTGGGTATTATACCTATCGTCGGGTAGCAGTTCCCAGGTGACATGAGTACAGCTTAGTCCGTCGACTTGACACTGCTACTTCGCCTCGAGTGTGTTCCTACTGTACTTTGATTACTACCCTACCACGGCTCAAAGGAGTCATGCAAACAGGTAGTAGTTGGGTGCAGTCCCGAAGCACTTGGAGGTAGTAGCGGTTATATAGGATTCGTCTCACCCAGTATTGAGGGTTGATATAGCTCTGTGTTCGGAAGGCCATTACATAATGTCCTTGGCCAAGGCAAGCGAGATTTACTGGTAGGTATTCCAGTAGTTTCTCAGGGTGTTTGTGGCTACACTCCGACACGACTTATTGTGCTATTAGGGATCTGACGATTACCGCCCCCTAGGCCCGATATGCGATACTCTTAGACGAACAGACCAGACTGTATGGAGATTGTCACATACAGGCTCAGTAGGAGTTCGGATGAGTTAACTCATCGGCCTTCTTATCGACACATACCTGGGTAGCCGTTACGTACAGCTAGTACCGCTTGCGGCTTGTGGTTAAACCCACTGCCATCGTAGTGTCGAGTCTTTAGAGTCCCACATAGAGAGTTTCCCTGCACCGTGCAAAAGGTTTATAGGCCGTATGGTTTTTACGGCAGGGCTTCGATCACGTACGTGCACTTGTGCGCATATGATGATCGGACGGATAATACTAATGGGCTTTGGTTTAAGTCGGATCCTAGTATTACATTAATGGATTATTTTCGTCTCTTGTATTCGTATTCTTCGAAATGCGGATGCAGGTATGTATATACGGATGAGGGGCATTCTCGTAATTTGCGAGAAGGCTTCTAGAAGAGACACCTCATTAGGGTTTCTTTTTTCATTTGGATTAAAGAATAATGATGTAGAGGAAATGAGGCGTAAACTTGACAAAAGATCAAGCATGACTCACTACTTAGATATTTTCAAGCATGCTTGATATTTGTCATATATTTTTATCTCATCAATAATTAGCATGCTTGAAGATTCTATTCTTGAGCCAAGCTCTTTTTCTTTAGTTGCTTCACCACTCTTATTTGCTCAAGTGATCTTCTTTTTCCTCTAAACCCTAATCTCTCATGTGTTGAGAATCCTAGGGTTCCAAGATACAAAGTATTCCATCTTCTCACTCTACACCCTCTAGGACTTCTAGTTTAGCAAACTAGAATCCGTAGTTATCTCATATTTGAGGTAGAAGCTCGGACTATAGACTCTCGGGTGGATCGTCTTTGACTCGAGGAGGCCGTCAAGGTTGCCCGATCCGTTCCGATCCTTGGAGCTGACGACGAGGTGGAGGACAGCGATGAAGACCCGAAGGAATTTTATCGTGAGGTATAACTTTGTATCATTGTAGTTAACCTCATACAATGTTACCTAGTTATAGTTTAGTATCGATCCTGGAGTTCGAGTCGGTGTTGCGAGCTTTGAAAAATCGTTTTTTGCATATTCGGCCTTCCCGCGAACACGCGGGGTGCGCAACATCGACTTACAGTGGTATCAGAGCCTACTAAACCATAGCTAATAGTTTAGACGAACTGTAAAACTATGAAACCGAAATAACTCCGAAACATCGAAATCTAAATCCAAGTTTCTGTCAAATTTTTCCGAGCCTTTAAATTTTTTTTAAATAATTGCAGAGTCTCTACTTCTTGTGAGATGAACGCACATCAAAAACGAGGCATTTTCACCTGATTTGGACCTGACACATTAGCAAAAAAACCAGTGTCACCTTTTTTGTTGTGGTGAAATGCTTTGAATTTTGGTCTGTGTTCTAAATGCTTGGATCTAAGGTCTCAGGTGTTGTTTCTTTTTACAAATTTTAGATATACTATTATCTTTTTACTGTGGCAATACGGAGTGTTTCGAAGTCGTAGTTTTAACGCCGTTTAATGTTTTAAGTTGTGATATATGTGTTTGGAACGTCGACTAATTGCTATACGTCGATTAGTCAGAGTTGCACATATCTGTTGCTGTTATTAATTTGTGTATATTAACTTTACTGGATCATCGTGGATGAATAGCCGGAGATGTGAGATGAGGTTTTTTCATTCTTTCATTCGATGTAAATAATTATAAAGTGATGTAATATTCTTTTGCGGGGCACATCCGGGTTGAGGTTGTAACCACCGTTGTATTATTTTCTTTTACTGTTTTCTACTCCTAGAATAGACCCAAGGTAGGGTGCGCAAACTACTGGATATTTTGAAGTGCCAAGTGGCCTACTCACTTTGATGAGAGAGGTTGCTTCACTACGGGTATTTGGCGGGTAGTTTTCCGCACCCGTAGGGGTATGGGGTGGGATTTGGCTATTCATCATGACCATGGAATCCGTCTTTCGTTACAGGCTTAAACGAAATGCGGATTCCTAGTATATCCAATATATTCATCTGTGATCTGGAATGCCTATTATTGCGTCAGACGAATGTTTATTATATATATGCTATATAGTAGACGTTGCTTACGTTTTTCACCCGCGCTAGTCTAGCCCCCGCTCTGGCGTTAGTTAAATAAGCTAACGGTGTTAGACGGGGCCCAGTGGCGAATGCGGATGGCATAAGTGGACGTGGTATTTTTGTCTTTTCTGTGATGATAGGTGTAAATGATGGGATTGCATTACATTAATGAAAAACAAACAATCCAAAGTTGAATCGTTGGAGCAAATTTTAAAACCACTCGGTTTTTTAAAAACAGGAGACTTTTAAATGCGGAGCTTAAACCACTCCTTTTAAAAGCTATCAGGTTCCTTCGATTATATCAAGTTCACTACGTTCATAGTTTCACCAAAACCATTGGTAGCCCTCCGTCATTTCAGTTGAATATTCAGTAGTATTCGAGCTTTGTATTTTAACCTTCGCTAAGATATAGTGTTTGATAGCTGCTGAATATTCATCTGTAGTATAGATAAATGCGTTAGTTTGGGACAGTCGTACTACTATTTTGGCCTTTGTCAAGGGTATGTATGGGTGGGTTCAAATTAACCTGGATAATGACGGGTAGAACTTGACATGTGACTTATGATATGTTGGCCTTCTTTAAGGTCATAAGATCATGGGGCAAAAATCCACATCGGGAGTTTCAAAAGAAACTGAAACTTACTAATGCTGCATACCATTTGGAGTGTGATAATGTTGGTAGGATTCCTTCAGGATTATGACGCAATGATATTTGATCCCAATCCTACTATGAGTATCCGCTACTCCTCGGGAGATTCTTCACTTAACGATCAATGCTATAAACCAAGTAGGTGTCTAGAACAGTGTTAGCGGGGCTACGCCTCCAGGGAAAAGAGGTTATTTAATTAAGGAACTTCGCGAAAGCATCGTAAAACCTCCCTCGAAGTACCGACACTAGCCTGGCCGAACGGTTAAGCAAGTATTATACGGTGAGATTAATCCTGACTAATTCTTCTTTTATGGTTTGAGGAAGGATTCGAGAAACAGTGGGAGCCATCCTGTTTAGATAAATTAAAAACCAATATAAACTTGCAAGAGCATCATGCTGAGTGTTTTCTTCTCTCTCTCCTAATTGCAACGACCAGATGACCAGATTAGGTTATAGTTAGATAATAAAATGACTGAGTTATACTATATTAACCATCAAAGGTTTGTCCTGATGTCCATTACCTATGACAAGCTGGACCACCTCATTATTACTCAAGCACACGCCGTCCCAGGTCCAGTTTCCACCATCATGGATTTTTCTATCCGTAAGATAAGGGAAAAAGGAGTGCGAATGCCATGTGCCTCGTGTTGGCCTCAGTTGATGGTGTATACCAGAGGCAGGACGAGAAGATGGACTTAGTTTCCATCTTCCTCCATAACAAAGTATTATATGGAGAGCAATCTCGTATCGCAAGATATGAGATCTCGAAGTAATTGCTTCAAGCGAGATTGGCTGTCGAGTCATCTGTAGGGGACCACGTCCTTATAATGATCAGCTATATTAAACAGCTCACGGACCTGGACACCACGTTGGAGAACGAGTCATGTACTGACTTGATTCTATAGTCCCTACCTTCTACTTACACCCAGGGGAAGTAAGTTATACTTCCAGTTAAGAGCACCCTGAAGGAAACCAGGGTGACACCCGCTCTGCTTATTGGAGAATCTTCCTCTTCTGGATCCAAGGCGAAAGCCAAGGGTGATAAGAAGAAGACCTCCACAAAGCCGATAGGCGGTGTCAGTAAGGTAAAAGGAAAGGGCAGGGCAAAAAGTTTCGGGGTTAACAGTAGGGAAGGAGGGATGTTCCTATTGTCACGGGAAAAGGCATTGGCAGAAGGGATACAGGGCTTGGAAATCCAGAATCCAGGATCCGAAGCATGTTGTGGTTTCGACTTCGGGTGTGTTTGTGATTGAAAACAGTCTGTCAATTAACTCTACTTCCTAGGTACTAGATACCGGATCAGAATCTCATATCTGTAATTTATTACAGGCTTTGAGAAACCGTAGAGTTATCAAGGAAGGTGATATAACTCTCAGGGTTACTAACGGAATGAGCGTGGACGTTGTATCCATAGGGAATATCACCTAGGATTGACATGTGGGCAGATATTGATTTTACGTAATTTTTTGTATGTACCTAGCCTAGTTTGTAAGCGATGTGGTCCACATCCACCTAAATCAAAGTTTGATTGGGTCAGGTACACTAGAGAACGGAATATACGTATTAAATCAAGCTCAGGTTTTCAACGTCCAACATACTTAAGAGAAAGTCTCCAGAATTAAATAAGGTTTTCTTATGGCATTGTAGACATGGTCACATCAATGAAAGACGGTTGTCAAAGTAACATAGAGAGGGATATTTGGATCCGTTCGAATCTCAGTCTTATGCAACTTGTCAATCTTGTTTCATAGGAAAGATGATAAAGACCCCGTTCACTGGACACGGAGCAAGAATGAGCACGCTCTTAGGACTCATACACATCGACATGTATGGTCCAATATCTATAGATGCACGAAGTGGTTATTCCTATTTCATTACATTTACGGATGATTTCATTAGGTTAGGACATGTCTTCTTGATGATGCATAAATCCGAGGCCTTTGAGAAATTCCGGAAGTATAAGAATGAAGTGTAAAAAACAAACAGGCAAAAGTATCAAGACACTAAGATCTGATCGAGGTGTTGAATACTTAAGTGCCGAGTTCCTGAATTACCTAAAAAAGAATGGAATTCTCTATCAGCTTACTCCTCCATAACACCATAACACAACGGTGTATCGGAAAATAGGAACAGAACCCTATTAGATATGATTCGTTCCATGATAAGTAACGCCGAGTTACCGCGATCCTTCTGAAGTTATGCACTAGAATCAGCTGCATATCTTTTGAATAAGGTTCCTACCAAGACTGTGCCTACCACACCATATCAGATGTGGAGTGGGAAGAAACCCTATATTCGGTATCTGAAGATATAGGGATGTCCAGCTTTTATCAAAAAGTAGTATGAGGACAAACTCGAGGCACGCTCAGTACTGTGTAGGTTTGTGGGATACCCAAAGAACTCCAGTGCGTATCTTTTCTATTACGCAGAGGAACAAATGGTTTTTGTTCCTCGTCATGCCCATGTTTTAGAAAATCAATTTTTTTGAAAAAGGACTAGTGGGAGCACAACAGAACTGAAAGAAATTCAAGAACCACAAACTATTACTGAAAGTATGGTAGAACCAGAGATTTCAAAAAAATAGTACATCCCTGTGCCAATCCACCAGACTAGTAGGCAATCTCATCCTCCCCAGAGATACTACGGTTTTCTAATAAACAGGAATAGAGAGGATTGCATCATTGACAATGATGAGCCAACTAGCTTCCATTAAGCCATTCAGAGCGGCGACTCGGTAAAATGGCTAGATGCAAAGCATACCGAGATGGTGTCCATGTACACCAACAAAGTATGAACTTTGGACATTGCTCCAGAATTGGTAAAACCCATAGGCTGCAAACGGATCATCAGAAAGAAGATTGGTATAGATGGACATGTTCAAACCTATAAGGCTAGACTTGTTGCAAAAGGATTTTGTCAAAGACCTATGGACCATGATGAAGCCTTTTCTCCAGTGTCTATGCTCAAATCTATTCGGATCCTTCTTGCCATTGCTGCCTTCCAAGATTATGAGATCCGGCAGATGGACGTAAAAACGGCTCTTCTAAATACTTTTAGAAGAGCGCGTTTATATGGATCAGCCAGAAGGTTTCAATTAGAGTGCGAGCAGCGGAAAAGTGTGCAGGTTGCTAAAGTCCATTTATGGACTAAAGCAGGCATTGCGGAGTTGGAACATCTGTTTTGATGAGACGGTCAAAGAATTCGACTTTATCAAAAATCCAGATGAACCATGCATTTATAGTAAGATTGTAGGGAGAACTGTGGGGTTCCTCGTCTAGTACGTGGATGGCTTTCTCTTGGTAGGAAATGACATTCCTATTCTACAATCAGTCAAAGGATTCTTGTCACTAAGGTTCTCCATGAAAGACCTGGGTGATGGCAACTACATTCTGGGGATCCAGATCTATCGTGATAGATCAAAGAGGATGGCGGGACTTTCACAGTCAATGTACATCAATACCATACTAAAAATATTTAGTATGGATGATTTTAAGCGCGGTAGTCTGCCGGCTTGTCACGAAATCACCCTCTCCAAAGAGATGTCTCCCAAGACTGATTTGGAAAGGGCTCGCATCACATCTATACCCTATGCTTTTGCGGTAGGATCTATAATGTATGAGATGTTGTGTACCAGACCAGATGAATCTTACAAACTGAGGGTGGTAAGCCGGTATCAGTCAAACCCAGGGAGAAGCACTGGATAGCAGGAAAGAACGTTCTCTAAGTACCTAAGAAGGACTAAGGAGATGTTCTTGGTGTATGGCGGAAAAGACCTCCAGATCGAGGCCTTTGCTGACTCCAGCTTCCAGAGTGATAAGGATGACTCCAAGTCCATGTCGGGTTATGACTTTACCCTCAGTGGAGGGGCGGTCTGTTGGAAGAGCTCTACGCAGGACACCGTTGCAAACTCGACGATGGAAACGGAGTAGTTCGCTGCATGAGACACCACAAAAGAGGCAGTCTGGATGAGGAAGTTCTTAATTGAACTTCAGGTGGCTCCTTCTATTTGTTGGTCCAATACTTTAGTATTGTGATAACATACGGCGCTATAGTTTTAGGGAAGGACCCAGGTCCCATCAAAGATCAGACATATTTTGAGGTGGTACCACCTGATCAGGGAGATCATTGATCCCCAGGAGATCGACGTGAGGAGAGTAGATACGGAGAACAACACTGCAGATCCACTCACAAATTCCATCCCTCAAACAGTGTTCGAGAAGCTATTCGAGATATTCGGTCTGCGATATGCCAGTATATGGCCTTAGTGCAAGTAGGAGATTGTTAGTGATATATGCCCTAAAGGACATTATTGTATCATACTGGATTGTATATTACTTAATGGGAGATTGGGATATACACGAATATAGTAATAGTCTTGTTCGAAATGGTAGTATGCTACCTGATTTGTTTCTACCTCAATATGTGCATGTATTTTCTTAGCATATCGCTTATACATATTGGTAAAGCCCTTAGGATCTTTGCTTGATTACCAGCGTTGTGATGGCAGTCACACTAGTAGGGCTGGGTAGTCTATAAGCATATCCTATACAGGTCCTTAGTCATAGGATTATCGAGACGGGGCATCGATACTCCATAGTAGACTAGTGTATACGTTTCTCATCCCAGCAGGGGAGATGGTATGTCCCACAGCTATTAGTACGTCCTACTGGAGATAGTATGCAGGTGCTCATTAGGTTATGAGTACACTGGACAGGACTCGTCGGGAACTTCTAGTAGGTATATACCTATCGTCGGGTAGCAGTTCCCAGGTGATATGAGTACAGCTTAGTCCGTCGACTTGACACTGCTACTTCGCCTCGAGTGTGTTCCTACTGTACTTTGATTACAACCCTACTATGGCTCAAAGGAGTTATGCAAACAGGTAGTAGTTGGGTGCAGTCCCGAAGCACTTGGAGGCAGTGCCGGTTAGATAGGATTTGTCTCTCCCGTATTGGGGGTTGATATTGCGCTGTGTTCAGAAAGACATTACACAAAGTCCTTGGCCAAGGCAAGCGAGATTTACTGGTAGGTATTCCAGTAGTTTCTCAGGGTGATTTGGGCTACACTCCGATATGACTTATTGCGCTATTAGGGGTCTGACGATTACCGCCCCCTAGGCCCAATATGCTATACTCTTAGACGAACAGACCGGACTGTACAGAGATTGTCACATACAGGCTCAGTAGGAGTTCGGATGAGTTAGCTCATCGGCCTTCTTATCGACACATACATGGGTAGCCGTTACATGCAGCTAATACCGCTTGCGGCTTGTGGTTAAACCCACTGCCAACGTAGTGTTGAGTCTTTAGAGTCCCACATAGAGAGTTTCCCTGCACCGGGCAAAAGGTGTAGAGGCCGTATGGTTTTTACGGCAGGGCTTCGATCACGTACGTGCACTTGTGCGCGTATGATGATAGGGCGGATAATAATAGTGGGTTTTGGTTTAAGTCAGATCCTAGTATTACATTGATGGATTATTTTCGTCTCTTTGTATTCGTATTCTTCGAAATGCGGATGCGGGTATGTATATATGGATAAAGGACATTCTCGTAATTTGCAAGAAAGCTTCTAGAACAGACACCTCATTAGGGTTTCTATTTTCATTTGGATTAAAGAATAATGAGGTGGAGGAAATAAGGTGTAAACTTGACAAAAGATCAAGCATGACTCACTACTCAGATATTTTCAAGCACGCTTGATATTTGTGAGATATTTTTATCTCATCAATAATTAACATGCTTGAAGATTCTATTCTTGAGCCAAGCTCTTTTTCTTTAGTTTCTTCACCACTCTCATTTCCTCAAGTGATCTTTTTCTTCCTCTAAACCCTAATCTCTCATGTGTTGAGAATCCTAGGGTTCCAAGAGACAAAGTATTCCATCTTCTCACTCTACACCCTTTAAGAGTTCTAGTTTAGCGAACTAGAAGCCGTAGTTACCTCGGATTTGAGGTAGAAGCTCGAACTATAGACTCTCGGGTGGATCATCTTTGACTCGGGGAGGCCGTCGAGATTGCCCGATCCATTCCGATCCTTGGAGCTGACGACGAGGTGGAGGGCAGCGATGAAGACCCGAAGGACTTGTATCGTGCGTTATAACTTCGTATCATAGTAGTTAACCTCATCCAATGTTAGCTAGTTATGGTTTAGTATCGATCCTGGAGTTTGAGTCGGTATTGCGAGCTTTGAAAATTTGTTTTTTGCATATTCCGCTTCCTCACGAACACGCGGGGTGCGCGACACCGACTTACAAAAACTGCTATGTTTTCAAAGATTAGATTGAGAACCAATACGAGGTCGAGAAAACCAGATCGTTCTCGGATATACTGGCAAGCCTCAAAGTTACGGTCATCAACTCAGCTCTGCCGAGATCAAAATTCGGGAAGCTCAGATAAGTAAGAACAAATGACCTCTAAGTCGTTAAACTAGGGAATAAAAGAAAAATAATGTAAAAAAATAAAGAAAGAAAAAAAAAGAAAAAAAATGGTATGTCCACAAGAAAAACGGGCACGAATGAAAACCCGAAATGGCTCCGTGAGTAAAAACAACGGGACTGCTGGTGAGTTTGTGAAAACCTGAAAGGGCGCAAAGTCGTGAAAAAGTGACGAAAATACACTCAAAAAATTCTCTCGACCTCGTGAGGAGAATATTCACGCGTGAAATCCTTACGACTGACAAAGGAGTAACACACTTAGGAATTCTCATGACTCTTAAGGAGAAAACACACCTACAAGATCCTTTCGACTCATAGAGAGAAAATATTTTTATGAGACACTTACGGCTCATAAAATTAAAAAGCTTTAGGTGATAAGGATCTAAACCTGTCTCCTAATCCATCGCTTCCTAACGGGCAATGGAAAATGATGAGTTGCCCCTGACGCTATACTTCAGTGTTAGCGGTGTTGATGCCGACCCAAAATCCAAATCCCCTAAATTCTCCCAGCCCTACTGTCAGTCCCTAAATTGACTACTGATTGTTTGCGAAAAAGTAGTGTGTATATGTTGTAAATAACCGCAGTCAAGACGGTGTCGCAAATAGCTAGCCGCGATGAGTACGGGTCGTCTGCAGGGAAACAGTGAATTTCTTATCTTGCTTTAAACGAGTTGATAAAAAAGAGGAGGGATTGTTTTCGTTTCTATTAAGAAGGGATGAAAAGTTTATAATAGAAAAGCTTGTAGGGTTTATAGGACTTAATAGTTAATGGATAAAGTAAAAAAATATAATTCTTTTTATCTTTTAATTGTTTAAAACTAGAGAGATAGCGATGAATGTGGATTAAGGTTCTTAGAGAGAATTAGAATTTCCCACTACTGCCCCATTTCTTTCCATTGATCTCTATTTATCTCAAGCTCTTAACAAAATAAGTATTAACAAATCTCAAATCGTGGTCGTGACTATCATTAATTGATAGTGCGCCCGATAAGAGGGTTAACATTTATTTTACTAAAATTTATAAACATTAAAACGTCAAAAAAAATTAAGGGATTTTTCATCCATTATTCTACCATAACCTACAAACTCTAGCAAGCAAGAATTTACTCGCTCATGGATATTAGCGTAGTAAAAGAGAGATGGAAGATATATGAAACCATATTTAAAATTTAAAAGTGCAGAAAGTAATACTGAATGTAATGCAGAAAAGTAATGCGGAAAGTAATGTGGAAAGTAAATGAGAAAAGAATTAAAACAAAGAACTTCCTTTATTGATCAACTATTGCATTATAAATTGCTTGCTGAAAAACTAAATTACAGAAACCTAGTTGCTCACTAGATCTCTCTCTAGATCGATGGGTAACTGAATAGATGAGATTTTGAATGTACAACTCTCGGTCCTTTTTATAGTCTATGGAATTATAAACCCTAGATACCATATTGGAGTATGTAACATTACAATCATGTCCCTGAAAATCCAGATCCTACGGCCACTATCCGACAGCGGAACCGCTGCCCTTGCCCTATATTGACCGTGGATCCGCCGCCATATTGTTGGCTTCTGACTTGGGATTTTCTGGTTTTTTCTCTCGATATTTAGAGATCCTCTTGATATAATGATTCTGAAAATATTGCTCTTACTTCCTGCCGTTGCTAGATTCTTCGATTTGGTACCAATATTTGGCAGATTCTGTTTGATATTCCAATTTGACGTGGATCTCCTACTTAGATTTTAGACCTGAGCTAATACCTGCACAATATCTCAAATCAAATTGTTAGTAGCATTTGTTATTTTTGAGATATTATTCTAACCATTTATATCATATGATATGATATCTTAAGAATATTTATTAGGAATATTTGACATGATATGCATATTTTAATTAATAATATTTTATTTAAATATTATATGCATATATTTTCCCTAATTGGAAAGATGTCGGAAATCACATTATCCCTCAATAAAACATCGTCTTTAGTCTTCCCCCTACCTTTCTTCTAAATATCGATCATATATCTCTACGTGTGTGTAAAAGACATCTCTACACTTGGAGAATTCAATTCAAGCTATCACACCATTTATTCATCTTCCTTAGTACTTTTTTAGTCGGTGAATGTTTTAGATGGATTTGCTCACACATTCTTCATGCGACCGTTAATATTTCTTGAGGTACTAACCAACCGATTACCGAATGTGCTCACTATTTAAGGCGTAATTAGCAATATTCTAGTCTTGCAATACCTAAGACTTAGCAGTGACTCTCAAACCAGTTGGTCTAAGGCACTAGATGATAAGGCACTCTCGCTATATTTTTTTATACTGCCTTAAGTAATTACAAAACTAGTGTTCATTTTTCTGCAGCATTTATATTTTTTTAATTTATATTTTTGTTTATATATTTTTCCTTCATACTAAGGTTTCTAGATAAGAGTATTTCAAGATATTCTCTACTATCCTAAGTTTCAGGATATGTGCAAGTGTGTATACTTGGGTATCAACGTTCAGAAGTTTGGACTTAAGAATATGAACTATTTTCAGACTTATTTCTATCCACAGATTAGCGATTCCTTCATCTTAGTAACCCTTGGGACAACAGCTCATGACTACCTATTACTAGCTTCGTTTTAAAACATCTAATTTTCTTGCATTTCTTAAATCTCTTCCTTTCTTACATATGTATTTTTCACTTTCTAACTTTATTTTAAATTTTTTTATGCAATACAATATTTACATATGATACATAGATATATACAAACTATCCATACAAACCATCCCCACAAACTTGTTTGCAGCAGTGTTATCACTGATGTAGTCTTATAAGCTCAGAATCTGAAGGTTAGGAGGAACGGTTCAATAAGATGGTGTAAAGAAGGGGTCAAGGGTGAATGACATTGAAATCCTCCTATGAACTTGTTCTTGGCTCACAATCATGTAAAAATTTCCTTTCTTTCAAGAGCCATTTAAAAATAATTTTCTTCTCCTCCCAAACTTGAGTAAACAATGCTTTCATTAAACATCGAAATTCAACAAAAAAAGGGGGGGTTAAATATTATCGGTCTACACAAAACTTTACATAGTCCAAAAGTTAAAACCAACCATTCAAATATTTTATCTAGGTAACATCATAGTTGGTAGAAGATCATGTAACAGATGTATGTGAAGAAGATTCGAGACTGTATAAGAATGAAGGTTGTATCAAAGCTCGAGTAGAAGAAACATAAATAATAGTATCGAGAAAATATGAAGTGGGGAGAAGGTAAGAGTTGTAATCGAAAGGTTTTACATCTCAGTTGGTGGAGACGAAAAAGTGAATGTGAATGAAAACGAGAATGTGAAAGATAAGGAATGGGTGGAATAGTCGTATTCTCCTATATGCTAAGAAGAAGGGGTGGTGGTTCAACTTCTTCGGCCTCAAAGGAAAGGCACGAATTTCCGGTTGAGGTTGATTCATCACAACATCCAAGTCTTTAAGGAACGCGAGTTCTTCGGCAAAAATATTTTCGAAACTTTCATCGATGGTCCGAGTGATAATTTCATTGGAAAGAAAGGAATAGATATCTATATTAGTGGAATATACAGATTCACTAGGACGGTTAAAGGTTTCAATGTCAATTTGTTTCGCTTCTGAATTCAAAACACTCGATTCATCAGAAATTATAGAGGTATGAGACTCAAAAATCTCGTTTACCTTATTCTTAAAAGAGTCTAAATCAAGTGGCCTTTTAAGAATTATAGAACTCGAAATATCAGAGTGTGGTTCATCAAACTTCGGTGGAAGTGAAAGAAGATTAGAAGAACCAAAACAAATGTGTGATAAAATGGGTAAACGAACTTGGGTGTCGAGCATTGTTGAACCAGATGTGGGAGATGAAGGATGAATATCGTTTTGCATATCAGATAGGTCGATGGTATGAATAGGATCAGTTAAATACACAAGAAGATGTTTACATTCAACGGAAGGAACATGATGGGTCGGAGAATCCAACTCATCCAACATAGCGGATTCATCTTCAAAGATATTCTCATCACCGCTTTCATTAACACCTTCAGTCAAATCAAACGAACTGTTCTTTAAAAATTCATTAATTATACTATTCTCAATCGATGGATCATTAGGTTCACTTAATGAAATTAGAAGGTTTGAAATGTCAAGTGTAGTCAATGTAGGGTTCCTAAGGGCGGCAGCAAGATTTCGGGAGGCATCGTCTATGCCGTTTTTAAATTTTTGCCGTACTAAATAACCCTAACCCTAGAATCTTAACTAGAAATTTAGACGAACAAGAATGAAAATAACTTTACATCCTAAGTGAATGAGGAATACAACATTTGTAGACCGGTCCTTCACTTCTAAAAGCTCCGTGTAGTAGTCCCTTCGCTCCAAGTAGTGAACACCCGAACTCTAGTAAGGGTTCACATGAAGAAATGAACAAGCTTGCTTGAAGTCTTCGAGGCCGAAGATGATCTACGTCGAGGAGACTCAAGCTCATGCTAGCTCTTCACTAATGGTAGATTAGTGAAGCAAACACCCTAAACTAGATGGCTAATATAGTAGAGGATGATGAAGTAGGAATTGGGCTCACTTTAGATTTAATTTTCTCACAATATTTTCTCACTTAGAAAAAAGCTATCAAGCTTTTTCTCAGTGAAGAAGAAGATGAAGTGATGAAGAAAAATGAAACTCATGTGAGGTGAGAATGGCAACCATGGGTGAGTTAGTGTCATACACTAACTCATGTAGAGACTTCACTATGGTTAAGGTATAATGGTTATGTCAATAAATATCTACAAGTGAAACAAAAATGGTGGACTTGGTCAATGTTTCTACAAGCTTCTACAAGCTTGTAGCCATGACAAAAATCCATCCAATTTTGAATTACTTAGATAAATATAAACCCTACATTATATCAAGTATGGTGTAAGTCTCATACACCCATGAAGCATGTGGCATCAAGCATGACACAAATAAAATGCACATTGATATATATCACATATATACTATATGCACATAAGTGAGAAAAACAATACTTAGTGAGCAAATATTAGTTAATGTAAATTAATATATCAAATATATAATTATACATTAAATTATCAAATCAACACATGATTTAATAATCTGGCTATATCACATACAACCGACTAATATCATATGGATCAACTTATCGAATCAACACTTGATCCGATAACCCGGCTATATCTCATATAACCGTCCGATATCACATATCGCGAGAATAGAATGCAGTATCACATACGCGCATTAATCTCGGTCCCGGACATATCACATATGTACTCCTACTTCATTTCGTATGAACCAGGAAACCTCTGTGTAGGACTCTAAAGACTCGTCAATACACCGGCAGTAGGTGATGATCATATCGAACACACACAAGCCGCAAGTGGTCTGCTAAACGTAACGGCCACCCGGGTATTGAGCGATCAGAAGATCAACAAGTAAGCCTGCTCATACTCCTGCGAATCCAATTAGTAATACTACCGTACAGTCCGGTGTCTGATATGTCGCATATCACAGCCTGGGGGTGGTATAACGTCAGACCCCAATAGCCTGATAAGTCATGCCGATGCAAGGTCCATAACGGTTTGAGAAACTACTGATAACACTTACCAGTAGATCTCAGCAACCCTGGCCATGGATTTCCTGTTATGGCCAATCAATCATAGCGCAACATCAACCCCCAATACTGGGAGAGACGAAATCCCTTCCTATCGCTCATTGCCTCCATGTGACTTGGGACTGTACCCAAAAACCACCGTTTTGCACGATCTCTTGAACGTGGTAAGGTGGAAATCAAAGCACAGTGGGAATCACACCAGACTCTATGACGATCTCGGGTCGACAGACTAACATGTACCAGTGTCATCAGAGAACTGCTATCTGACGATAGGTATAATACTATCTAGGAGTTCTCGGCGAGTCCGTACAGTGTACCCGGTCTCCACTGAGCACCCGTATACCTTCTCTGATATCAAACACCAATGGATATGGGATCATCCATTACCCATCATATAGGTCAATAAGCGCATACGCTAGTCTACTCTGGAATATCGATGCCCCGTCTCGATACTCCCACGACTAGGAACAATTGAAGGATGTACTTGCCGACTACCTCTGCCCCACTAGTATGATCCGCATCATAATCCTGGTAGTCAAGTACTCATCTTAAGGGCTTTATCAACATGTAATAGAGAGACTATAAGTGTACGTGTTAAGATAAAGAGCAACCAGATAGCATACTATCATGTCGAGCAAGAAAGTCCTCCCTATATATGTCCAAGCATCCACTACAATATACATCACATGTACAGTAATGGCCTCTAGGGCATACATATAACTAACAATCTCCCACTTGCACTAAGTCCATTTGTTGTGGTATCTCATACTCAACGTCCTATAGAAGTCTCTCTAGGGAAAGGCCTATGTGAGTGGATCCGCCGTGTTATCCTTCACGTCAACTCTCCTGACCCCGATCCCTGGGAGATCAACCATCTCTCTGATCAGGTGATACTTGCCTCAGCATATGTATGGAACGCTGATGGGACCTGCGTTCCTAGGCCAAAGCCATAACTCCATTGTTGTCACAATAACAGTTATTGGACGCTCAATGGTAGGAACCATGTTCTTCTCATGAACAAGAAATTCCCAGACAGACACTTTGGCAGCATCGTTAGTAGCAATGTATTCAGCCTTTATCATCTAGTATGTCACGGTATCTAGCTTAGAACTCTTCCAACATACCGTCCCTGCATCGAGGGTAAATACAATGCCTGTTACTGACTTTCAGTCGTCCTTATCACTCTGGAAGCTCGAACCAAGAACTTTCTTTTAATGCTTCTCAAGTACTTAAGAATGTCCTCCACGGATTTCCAGTGATTCTCCCAAGATCTGATTGATTCCTAATCACTACACCTAGTGAGTTAGCTACATCTGGTCTGGTACATAACATCGCACACATGATAAAGCCTACTGCCTAAGCATAGGGTATCCCTTGCACGCGAGCTCTCTCCAAATCAGTCTTGGGAGACATCTTTTTGGAGAGAGTGATTCCTAAGTAAGTAGGCGAACCACCACGCTTAGAATCCTCCATACTAAACCCCTTTAGTATGGTGTTAATGTACCTAGATTTGGGACACTCCCAATATCCACTTTGATCTATCACCATAGATCATAATCCATAAGATGTAATAGGTATCATCCAAATCTTCTATTGAGAATCCTCGTGATAAGAGGAGCTTTACCGAGTGTAGTATAGGAAACCATTTCCTATCAAGAGTATGTCATCTGCGTACAATGCGTGGAGGACAACCTTACTCTCTACAAACTTCTTATATATACAAGGTTCATCTACCGTTTTGATGAAATCAAACTCTTTGACTGCCACATCAAAACAAATGTTCCAACTCCGCGATGCTTGCTTTAATCCTGATGGACTTAAGCATAGCTTTGAAAGTATCAACTTTTCCATTTACACCAAGAATCTTCTCAAGATCCATTTGCTCCCGATGGGTTTTACCCCTTTAGGTGCAACATTCAAAGTCATACTTTGTTGGTGTACATGGATTCCATCTTTGATTGCATAGCATCCAGCCCTTTCACAAAGTCTCCACTTGTGATGGCCTGCCTAAACCTAGTTGGGCCATCATATACCATGATGCAATCCTCGCTCCTACTGGCATCGAGAAGACCGTAGTATCTCTCGAGTGGATGAGGAACCCTACCAGATTCGCGGAGAGGCTGAGCTTCGTTGGAGACTATTAAATCCTTTGGTTTCACCAAATCATCAGTTTTTAGTTTGTCTAACTGGAACTCCTTCCAGTTCTACCTCATGACCACTAATTTCTTCACAAGAAATTCCTTTTCTAAAATGGTGGCATGCTGAGAAACAAAACACCTTTTGCTCCTCGGTGTGGTAGAAGATTTACCCTCGCGAATATTTAGGATATCCAACAAACTTATAAAGAACTGACCTTGCCTCGAGCTTGTCTGGATTTTGCTTCTTAATATAGGCCGGACAACCTCATATCTTAAATCGTTTAAGATATGATCTCTTCCCATTCCATATCTCATATGGAGTTATAAGCACTGATTTGGATGGAACCTCATTCATTAGGTATGCAGCTTCTCAAGTGCATAACACCTAAAGGAAACAGGTAACTCAGCAGTAATCATCATAGAGCGCACCATATCTCATAGGGTGCGATACCTCCGCCCCGATACACCATTGTGCTGTGGTGTATTCGAAGGAGTAAGATGAGAGAGAATCACATTCTCTGTTTTAGAAAATCCAGGAACTCCATGCCCAAGTATTCATCTCCTCGATCACATCGAAGGACTTTAATACTTCCACCCGTCTGGTTCTCAACTTCAAGCTTATATTCCTTGAATTTCTCAAAAGTTTCAGACTTGTGTTTCAACAGGAATATATGTCTGAATCCTGAGAGAAGATCAGTGAATATAATGAAGTACGAAGAACCAACCTTGGCATTTGTAGACATAGGAGCGAATACATCATCATGTATCCGTCCCAAGAGTTCACTAACTCCTTCTCTATTTCCAGTAAACGGAGTTTCGGTCTTTTACCTTTGAGACAAGACTGGCAGGTATCATAAGATGAAAATTCGAACAGATTCTCATATTCATCTTTATGTAACTTAGCTGGTCGTATCGCATTGATATGACCTAGTCTACAATGACACAAGAAGGATTTGTTCATTTCTGAACTACTCCTCTTGTGTGTGTTCTAGATACTTTGAACTGTGGTTTGATTTAGAACGTATATGCCATTTCATAACGTGCATGATCCAATCAACCCTTGGTTCAGGAAAATATTCACAATATTATCCTCCAATACAGAATTATATCCTTCTTTAACTTAATAAAGAATCTGATGTAATGTTGTATATTAGGTTCGGTATGTAATAACATTTGTTCAGAATCAATGTATTTACCATTTTGATAATACAAGATGATATTTGCCAACTAACTTGGCTGCAACAATTGCACCATTCTCTAACTCTTAGAGATATATCACCCATTCTCAGTTCTCTACCTTTCTGTAGCCTATCTAACAGATTACATATGTGGGATCTTAATCCGGTATCACATACATAGGACGTAGAGGATACTGAGAAACAGTTCTTGGTAATGAACACACCCGAAGAATATGCATCATCATGCTTATTCCTCGATTGGGTAACATAGGAATCCGGATATTCCCCTATTTTCTGCTCAGACTTATAACAATTATAAAAAAGAACGGAACCAACGTTCCCCAGCACAATATAATAAGCAGGTTTGATCAATGCATCCATATTATCATCTTGATTAAGGCATGACATGGTCGCTACCAGGAGAGAGAGAGAAGAAAACACTCTGCGTGTGCTCTAGTAGGATTAGATTGGTTATTATTTTATCTAATCAGGATGGCTCCCACTGTTTTTATCAAATCATCCTTCAAACCCTAAAAGGTAAGACTAGCTGGGATTAATTACACTCTACAAGTTCGCTAATCTTTCGGCCAGGCCAGTGTCGGTACTTTGAGCAAGGTTCCCCGTTCTTTCACACGGACCTAATTAAAATAAACCTCGTTTTCCAAGGGGCATAACCCCGTTAACACCTTTCTAGACACCTACTTGATCGGCTAATTGTAATGTGTAAAACTCTCCCAAGAGTAACTCTTACTCGCATGGGTATCGGGATCCAACTATCTCATAGAAGATATGCAATCTCATTGCAAATTTCAACACTTGAAAATCCCAATAATATACTGCGCATGGCATCCTATGACCTTGACGCAGGCCAACAAATCATAGTCCGCTGGTCAAGTTCAACCCGTACATTTCATGATTAAATTAAACCCACCCGCAAGACACTTAATGCGGGCCAACAAAGTCGCACGACTACACTAATCCAACGCATCATATACAGCAGATAAGCACTAGTTAGCTACCGCACACTACACCTTGACGCAGGTCAACAAACGTACCACGAATACTAAGTAGTACTTATCTAAAATGATGGAAGGCTACGACAGATTTTTAAGAAAACCCTTTGCATAATAAACTTGATCTCGTTGTAAAATCGAGTGATTTTCAAAAGGAGTGTTTTTGAGGCTTATACTAGTTTTGCTAAAGAGGTCACTCCTGGTGAAGTGATCTCGGCTCTTTCCTCATCGAATGAGGTGCAAAATATTTCACAAATACCACTATGCGAAGCAAAAACTATAGAAGCAATCAAAAGACAAACCGGGTGGGTTGTAGCATCTGCCAGTTTCGCTAAAGCGGTCACTCCCGGTGAAGGGATCTCGGCTCTTTCCTTATCGAATAAGGTGCTGGATATTCTACAAGGAATACCGCTATGCAAAGCAAGAACTAGAGCTACCAGTTTTTATATAAGTTTCTACAACATCTTTAGGTTTCTTTTATTTCATTAATCTCATTAATGAAGTCCCATCAAATTATGCTTCCTAAGCATCACAGAAGAAACGAAAGCAACAATAGTTATTATATATCATATATATAATATAGGCATTCGTCTAGGAACATATCAAGTGATCACATCACAAAATATCAGCAGCAGAAGAACACATATGAAATATTGGATATAGTAGGAATTCCATGTTTTAATTAAGCCAGTATAAAATACGGATTCCACGGTTGCGATGAATAGCCAAACCCACATCCCTAGACCCCTACGAGACCGGCTAGCAACCCTACTGATTTATCTCAAAGAATAATTTATAACCGCAATCAAGAACGGCGTCTCTTGTAGCTAGCCGGTGAGTATGGGTCGGTCCACAGGGATTTTTTGTATTTCCTAATTGTTCTAAAGAGTTAATTCCGATTGGTGTCGGATTGATTAAATCTAAAAACTAAGTTGATCTAAATTAGGATTAACATCTTGCTAGGGTTAGGTTTAGGTTAGGTTTGGAAATTCAATATTCCTCACCGCTTTTTATGCCCAAATTAAGATCTATGAGGTGTTATGGTAACAATTAATAATGTGGATTAGTACCATCGAGAAGAAACGGTGTTTCTTCCTCTAGGTTCTTGTTCTTCCTTTCTTAATCCTTACCCTAACCTCCATGGAAAACACGTGCAACCGGTCCTTTATACTATGGTATCACCGCTACCTCGTGGGATAGGGTGCCGCAGGGAGCGGTGTGTGCATGTATGCATGGAGTCCTATAAAAACGTGTGATGGACAAGAATGGGGTGAGAGATCTTCATCTCTCAAGCCTTCCCCAAATCTAACCTTAACAAGCGAGGGGACTACTCACTCATTAGGGAATTAAAAGACATGTTCTAAACTAATTAACTAGGGCAGATAATAAAGATCTATGCTAGGGCAAGAAAGAAATTACCTAGGGCATGGAAATAAAATTTAACTAGGGCAATGAAAAGAAAACTTACTCCTAATTTTTATTCGATGCTCTCTTCCTTCTTTACAGAAATTTACAGATCTAAATTTAGATAGATGAAATGAGGCACAAGAAGAGGTATAACCTAAAAAAGGTTTTAGGGCTTCTATTTATAGATTCATAGAAACCCTAGGGTTACAATCGATTCACGTCAGCAATTACAAGTTTACCCCATAAGAAAAGAACTAGTCAACGCACGCCAGCCGCCTCAAAATTTCTGCACCGACACGGGCTTCACATGGCCGCGGATCCGCGGCCAAAACCCATGTTTGGCCGCGGATCCATGGCCAAAAAGAGGGCTTATGGGCTCAATTTTCTAGGTATTCTTTTGTTGCATTTTTACTTCTATTTTCTTCAGTTGTTTTCTCGAATTGGCATCTAGATTTCTTCCAGATTTCCACAGTGAATATAGTCGTGGACTTTTACCGCTTACTTCGTGATGAAGTCTTGAACCTTGCACTGCCTTTGTTCTTTGTGAAATCATCCATTGATCTTCGTTTAGTCTTCAAACTGTAGGCTTGATCAAGATTCCTCCATTTGTTGGTCGTAGTCTCACTTTTGTATCGTCTTTTTATTTTTTTCACTGTTTTTGTTCCGAGAACCTGTAACCTGCAACTAAGTAGCAGACATGGGTCAAAAGAACCTGTTTATTTGTAAACTGAATAAGAATGGGGAATAAAATAATGCAAAATTATGGTATGAACAAATACCCCCAAACTTATCTTTTGCTCGTCCTCGAGCAAACTTAGTTTTATTCTCAACAAAATCCTAACCTCACTTTCGCAGGGAAACGCGATTGCACTGAGCTCGTGCAACAAGCCGTTAAACCTCCAGGTGTCCCCAGTAGGAGGAGTGTTGTCTCCTGAGGGTTTTCAGCGGATACTGCCCACAAAATCCTATCAATTCGGCCTATTAACTTTTATTCTCCAATTAGGTTTTCTAACAAGGAATTCTATTATATTTGACTCGGAAATTATCCACCCATATTTTTCACGCTTCCTTATTACTTAACTTAAGATTATATATATTATGTAGACTTACTTAGCTTTTAGCATCTTTTAATTTTTCCTTCAAGGGTTCTATCTCAACTTAGGAATTTTTATCATCTGTACTAAAGATACAAGTCATATTCTTCATTCCTATCTCTTATCTAAACCCCAATCATATGCCCCTACGTGTGTGTATAGATCACCCCTACACTTGGAAATTCAAATCAAGCTATCATACTCTTGTCCGTTGTCCAAAGCACTTCTTAATTGGTGAATTTTTAGATGAATTTCACTCACACATCCTTCATGCGACCGTTAATACTTCTTGAGGTACCAATAACCGATTACAAGATGTGTTTGCACATTAAAGCGTAATTCCTAGTCTTGTAACACCTAAGGCTTTAGCAGTGACTTCCAAACCAGTTGGTCTAAGGCACTAGGTGATAAAGCACTCTCGCTAAATATTTTTTCATTAATGCAACCTTAAGTAATTAAAAAAACCAGTGTTCATTTTTTTATCTCTTTATTCACACTTGTATTTTTATTTTATTTTTTCTTCGTACTAAGGACTTTAGACAAGAGCATTTCAAGGTCACTTCTACTATTCCAAGTTTCAAGGTTCGTGTTTGTGCAATTTGTAGGGTATACATTTTTAGAATTTAGACTTAAGCTAGGAATTATTTTTCAAACTTATACTTTAATAAAAATATCAATACTCTTCCCTTGTTTTAACTTAGCCCAAGAAGTGAACTCAAAATTTGCCTATTTCTAAATAAACTACAAAGACATATACTTTCTACCGTTAAATTTTAAGAAAGGTTATTTTTAGGGTTTTTAATTTACTAAGTCTAAGGTCTAGTTGTTCCTAGCTAGTTAACCTATTTGTCAAACTCAAGTCATTTATGGCCAAAATTGAACTTTTCAATTTTTATAATTTTTGAAAATTTTCAATTTTTTATGGGTTTTAAAATAAGTATGCAAATGCAAGAATATACACATGAATGCGAATGAAGAAGGCTTACCGAGCATACCCCCAAACTTAAACTTGACGGTGTCCTCACTGTCAGGCTACACCAAAAGGGTTAAAATGACGGCGCTCCCCTGTTTATTTATTTATAATTTTTTTTCATTGTTAAAAGAAAAACAAAATATACACACAACAAGCTTCCCCCCAAACTTAAGTGAAACAGTGTTTCCACTGTTTTAAGCGTTAAAGTTCAGAGTTAGGGAGGAGAAAAATCAAACTATACAAGGCCTTACACACACCAAAGATTAGCACCAACCATTCAAAAATTCTATCGTCATAATGGTAAGGTTGGTGGAAGAATGGAGTGTAGAGAAAGGAGTTGAGAAACACACGAGACCGTATGAGAAGAAGGGTGGAACATGGTCTCGATATATTCGGAGAAGAATGGCGGAAGAGAGAAAGAAGTGTAGCACGAACTTGAGGGTGTAAATTGAGTGAATAAAGTAGCACAATTTGTGATGACCGATGTGTTAAAAGCGATTGTGCTAATCTATCAACCCGTCGAGAAATGGGGTCAAATCCCTCAAAATTCGCAAGAAAACATGGGGACATTGAACTTGGTAAACCATCCATTGAACATGGAAACGCGATGGATTCTTGCGCGGTCGAAACGAAAGGGAGTGATTTAGGAATAGTCTTATTCTCACCTAAGTAATCTGTCTCGAACACGAATGATTCTATCAATGGTTCGAAATGACTGTAAGCAACCGATTCTGATGGTTCAACTAACTCATCTGAAAATTCAAAGGACTCAAACTCGAGCGGCGAGTCTTCAAAATCGTCCGAAAAAGTGAAACACTCGTAATCATTATCATCTGTGAGAACTGTGTCTAATTCAAAGAGGTAAGCACTAGTGGCGTCCAAACTGCTGTGATCGAATAGAAATCTTTCAAGCTCACAGTCCTTCTGCGTGATCTTTTGCATGGTCGGAACGATTGAAAGGAGGGAGTTTGATTTAGGAAGTATAACAGTTAAAAGTTCAGGAGGATGAATTGGAAAATCCGACACATCAAACAAGACTGGTTCATCCTCAATACTATCCTCAATACTCTCTTCGGTACTATCCTCATAATTCTCCTCAAAAATTATCTCATCCATGCAATTATCATCAAAATCAAGACGCATATGAAGTTCGGGAGAAACATTTAATGACTCAGGATGATGAATTGGAGATAAAATTTCAGTCAAATCTATGGGTTCATCATCTAAAATACTCACTGCGTCAATATCCTCAATCAAGTGAAAATCTATTTTTTTAGACACCTCATCAAAAGCATGGATATTTATCAATTCAGGTTCTAGAGTGGAGGTGTAAATTTCAAAAAGATTAGGTGCGGTTTCACTCGAAAGGGACTCTTCACAATATGGTAAATCAATCACTACAAAGTCGCACAACTCATTAAATGTTTTATTTTCAACCGATGAATCATTTGGGACACCTGTTTGAAAACTGGAGTTGTGGGATTCAATTGGGTATGGGTAGGTTTGATTTGGAAATGTGTAAAACTCACTCTCACCACTCAAATTCTCACTCTATCCAACCGCCTCATCATACATTGGAAGATTTGGAGCTAGTTGGAAATTAGCTACCGGTTCACTAGGTTGCATAAAGGCGACAATGGACGCATCCAAATTCCTCATCTGTTTGTTTGTCGCTTCAATATAAGCTTCCAACGACTGTTCCAAAATAGACATGGGTTGTGAAGAGGTTTCGGTAAAAGATTCAAAATTGTTTGGATACGTGAAACTCACAAATGGCTGTGTTGAAGCAATGTCTAGGGAAAGTGCGGAAGTCGGGTAGGACTGGTAGGAATTGAATGGTTAGACAGGAGTAGGATCAACATTTGGATAAAAAGGTGAATGGACTTGTTGATCCCAAGAACTGGATGTGTTGAAAGGAGTGAAAGATCGGTTACAAGATTGTTCAATATGCTCAGCAATAGACATGGGTTTCGGAGTTACAATAAGACTCAAAAAAGGAGTATCAACGTAAGAAGGTGGTGAAGGTTGACACGGTTGATACAAAGTGAATTGTGGAGTCCAACTGTTTCTCCTAGACGCTTCTATTCGATCTTTCAAAGAAATTTTGGGTATGGAGGGGTCGTCCGTAATTCGATCGAAACAATTCGCGTATGAAGCAAAGTTTGGTTCAGGATACCAAAGTTCGGCAAGCGTTTTACGAGGTGGAGTACCCATGATGTAAAAAGGAGAAGAAAAAGAAGGTGGGTATAAGTGGGGTGCACAGAGTTCTTAGCGACAAGTTGCAAGTTTTTTGTAAAAAAAATTTCTTTTTGTGTTTTTTTTTGGAGCTTTTTGCCAAAAGATTTTCAATAAAAGGCTTAGACACAAGTTCAATTAATCACAAATGCATAATCAGGCTTAGATCTAGGGTCAGCTAGACAGTTCCTAACTGTTCCAAAGGGCAAGAAGTAGGACCTCAAACCGCCTCTTCACCGCCAATTGTGGCCAGGTAAGCACAAGTAGAGAAAGGAGGGATCCGCTCACGAATCACCGTAAGACGAGCCTTTTAAAGTTACCTCTCCCTGCCTGTCTAGCCTAGGCACCACAAAGTCAGGTTAGGATCAACGGTCGATGCCTACAACTATTCTTTTGTCCTATTGAGCGCGAAGCCCTTAGGGCTGAGTCTAAACTTTTTTAATTAGCTTGATGGTCAATGCAATATACCTTATGTGATTTCTGGGGTCCTGCGAAGGGTAATGAAGTCCCCACCCAATTTGGATTGGTGTAAAAGCCCCTTAAAGTCAATTTAAATCATGCAAAGCAGTAAACACAATCAAACACTTGCAAACAATTTTTTTTTTTAGCGCGGCGTAAAGAATCCTGCACAAGATCAATTATTGAGAAGGGGGAGAGATTTTTGACGCAAAGAATCCTGCAGGCAAATTTACAGAGGAGATACTGGGATTTTCAGAGAAGAATAAGGGAAGCTCACAAAGATTTTTGCACGTGCTGACTCGACCACGAGACCGCGTTTCCGCCGCCAAAAGGTGCCTCCTGGCGCGGTTCCGCGCTTACAGCAATTTTTTTCACGTGCTGACGTCACTCCAATGCCGCGGTTCCACCGCCAAAGCATGCTCCCGCCGCGGTTCCACGGTCTCCTCTGCAGGTCGGTTCCTGAAAATTTTTCTGTTCTTCTATATTGATTTTCCTCTATTTTTCAGATCTGCCGTTTTCTGTTTTGCTCGCTGGATTTTTCCAGATCCGAACTTGTTCGTCGATCCTGCAAAATTCACACGAAAATACCCTTCACAAAATAACAAGATGATAAATTTTTATATTTTTTTTCGGTTTTTATTATTTTTCAATTTTATATTAACCCAAAATTACAAAAAGAAAATAACACGCCATCCCCGGCAACGACGCCATTTGATTGATCAAAGAATTAATAACCTCAATCAAGAACGGCGTCGCTTAGTAGCTAGCCGGTGAGTACGGGTCGGTCCACAGGGATTTTGTGTATTCTCGATTTGTTCTAACGAGTTAATTCCGATTGGTGTCGGATTGATTAAATCTAAAAACTAAGTTTGATCTAGACTAGAACTAGAATCTTGCTAGGGTTAGGTTTAGGTTAAGTTTGGAAAGTCGATATTCCTCACCGCTTTCTATGCCCTATTTAAGATCTATGAGGTGTTATGGTAATAATTAATAAAGTGGATTAGTACCATCGGGAAGAAATGATGTTTCTTTCTCTAGGTTCTTATCTTTCCTTTCTTAATTCTTACCCTACCATCCATGGAAAACACGCTCAACCGGTCGTTTATACTACGGTATCACCGCTACCTCATGGGATAGGGTGCCGTAGGGAGCGGTGTGTGCATGTATGCATGGAGTCCTATAAAAACGTGTGATGGGTAAGAAAAGGATGAGAGATCTTCATCTCTCAAGCCTTCCCCAAATCTAACCCTAACAAGTGAGGAGACTACTCACTCATTAGAGAATTGAATAACATGTTCTAACTATCTAACTAGGGCAGAGAATAAAATTAACTAAGGCAGAAAGGAAAATTATACTAGAGCAGATAATAAAATTAACTAGGGCAATGAAAAGAAAACTTACTCCTAATTTTTATTTGATGCTCTATTCATACATTGCAGAAATTTACAGATCTGAATTTTGATAAAATAAAATGAGGCACAAGAAGAGGAATAACCTAAAAAAGGTTTTAGGGCTTCTATTTATAAATTCATAGAAACCCTAGGTTTACAATCGACTCAAATCTGCAATTACAAGTTTACCTAAGAAAAGACTAGTCAACGCGCCTACGCACCGCCAGAGAAATTTCCACCGACACGTGTCCTTCATGGCCGCGGTTCCATGGCCAAAACCCCTGTTTGGCCGTGGTTCCGCGGCCAAATAGAAGGATCATGAGCTTATCTTTTCTGGTCTTGGTCAGGTTGCATTTGTCATCTGTTTTATTCACTTTTTCCTTTAGAATATCTTCTGGTTCTCTTCCAGATTTCCACAGTGAATAATGTAGTGGACTTTACCGTTCGCTTCGTGTCGATGTCTTTGAACCTTGCGCTGCCTTTGTACTTTGTGAAATTTTCCATTAATCTTCGTTTATTTTCCAAACTGTAGGCTTGATCAAGATTCTTCCATTTGTCGGTCGTAGTCTCACTTTTGCATCGTCTTTTCATCATTTCACTATTTTTGTTCCGAGAACCTGTAACTTGCAACTATGTAGCATACATGGGTCAAAAGCACATGTTTATTTGTAAACTGAATAAGAATAGGGAATAAAATAATGCAAAATTATGGTATGAACACGAGTGCCAACTCAAATCTTTAAAAATCCGCTATAATATCCTTCTGCGAAGTTATTATACGTATTGCTGGTAACCGACTTAAAGCATCTGGTACTACATTAATTTTCTCCGGATGGTACTTTAGATCAAGATCATAATGTGCCATCAGCTCTAACCACGTATGCTGCCTCATGTTGAGCTCTTTTTGTGTGAACACATTGGCTCTTATAATCGGTAAACACCTCGACCTTCTCGCCCAATAAGTAGCGTCTCTAAATCTTTAGCACAAAAATAATTGCTGCTAGCTCCAAGTCGTGAGTTGGGTAGTTCTTTTCATGAGTCTTCAACTATCTCGACGCATATGCTATAACTTTTCTATGCTGCATCAAAACACGTCCCAAGCCTTTCCCAGATGCGTCGCTGTGAATAACTAATTCTCCGAAATCATATGGCACGGTTAAAATAGGATCGGTTGTTAACCTTTGTTTCAACGCTTTAAAAGCTAACGCATACTTCTCGGACCAAACAAACAGTACCTCCTTTGGTATTATCTTTGTTAATGGTTCTGCTATCCTACCGAAGTTCTTCACAAACCTTCGATAGTATCCAGCAAACTTAAGAAAACTTCTGATCTCCCCTGTATTCTTTAGAGTCGGCCAATCGTGAACAACTGCAATCTTTTCAGGGTCTACTGCAATTCCATCTCCAGATATAACATAACCCAAGAACTTCACTTCATCGGGCTAAAACTCGCACTTGCTCATCTTAGCATACAACTTTTCTTGTCTCAATGTTTGCAGTGCGATCCTTAAGTGTTTTACATGCTCTTCTGTGCTTCTTGAGTAAACCAGAATATCATCGATGAATATCACCACAAACTGATCTAGAAATGGTGAAAAAATATGGTTCATCAAGTCCATAAATATCGCCGATGCGTAAATAACTCCAAATGGCATAACTAATACTCGTAATGCCCATATCGAGTTCGGAATGCCGTCTTGCAAATGCCTTCTATTTTCACCCGAACTTGGTGATAACCGATCGCAAATCCAACTTCGAAAATACACTCGTGCCACTGAGTTGATCGAATAATTTTCCTATGCGAGGAATTGGATACTTATTCTTAATGGTCACCCGATTTAACTCTCGATAGTCGATGCACATTCTCCGTGTGTCATCTTTCTTCTTGATCAAAAGAACTCGAGGTCCCCATGGAGAACCACTGCTGCAAATCCAACCCTTCTCTAATAATTCAGAAACTTGTCTCTTCACCTCTTCCGGTTCTACCGGTGCCATCGGATAATAAGCCTTCGAAATTGGGGCTACTCTAGGAATAAGATCAATCGCGAACTCCACATCTCATTTTGGCGGTAAACCCGAGATGTTCTTGAACACATCCATGAAATCCTGAACTACTACTGGTGCTTTCTCCTTGGGCACTTCCATCGATGAAAAAACGGAAATTGTCGGCTTGGCCCTAAATTCGACTGGCCCGACCGATCTGCTGCCCCTAAGAATTCGAACTCCGGATGTCCGAAAATTTGGAAAATCATATTTTTTGCTCTACAATCTATGTGAGCATGGAAAATGTCAAGAAAATCCATTCCTAAGACAATATTATAACTGCATGTATCTATCACCGAGAAATCTGCGAACAACTCCCGTCCGCAAATAACAATAGAACAACCCTTGCATTCACTACTAGATATAATTCTCTCATTCCCAGTGTGTATGTCCCAACTGCTAGATAGGGCCATGTGTGGAATAGAGTGCGCACCAATAAATTTGGACGAATAAAGCAATAGGATGCACCGGAATCAAATAATGCCAATGCAGGAAAATAATAGAAAAGTAGGATACCTGAAACAATATCGTTAGAAGTTTTGGCCTCTTCGGCTGTCAGGGTGAAAGCTCGTCCCTGATTAGGCTTCTGAGTAATCTGCTTTTGCCCATACGTCTGCTTTTGTGGTGTTTTCTGGTCATCGTCTTTCAACTGTAGTTTCGAAGGGCATGCACCAATTGAATGGTCAGCTGATCCACAAACTAAACAAAGTCTATGGTTCCTCTGACAATCCTTCTGCATATGGCCGAGTAGACGGCAGAAATCACAAACCACACTCCTTTTCTGATTTGACACGAAAGGCCTTTCATAGGTACTATCCCCTGTCTATTGACCGGAATGCCCTTACGTCCAGGAGCTCTGGTTGGTGCATATGAGGTCTTCTGCACCACAACCTCTTACTGTTGAGTACCCTTTACTTTCACCGACAATCTCTGTTGTTCTATAGCCGCTGTGAGAACTTGAGAGAAAGTGGTCAACCCCAATGATATGATATGTCTCTGAATCTCCACATCCAAACTGCACATGAACCGCTTTGCCCTATCTGACTCGTTGGGAACCAAAGGCCCCACAAATCGACTGAGCCGGGTTCACCCAGCCTCATGTGTATCAACAGATCCGCCATTCTGCTTTAAGCTAATAAACTTCTCTTCCATTTCCTCCCAGGTAGATTGCGGAAAGAACATCTCCAAGAAACTCCGTGTAAAAGTCGCCCAGCTGATCGGCTTAGCCAAACATGTCTTCTTAACAAGCTACCATTCGCGAGCATAATCCACCAACTGGATGCGTACCACATCCATCCTTTTCTCATCCGGGATCTATGCAGAACTAAAATATTCTCTGTATCCACCAGCCACTACTTTGCCGGTAATGGCTCCTCCAATTCTGTAAATATGGCCGGACTGAGCCTCCTGAAGTACGCCATAGTGCCATCATGCTAAGCTGGTCTAGGAACTGCTACATTCTCAGCTGTCATGATAGCAATCTGTTGGACCGTCCTTAAGCCCTCTTGGAAAGCCTCGGCCTGTCGCTGGTTCAGCCCTGTCTGACATTTCTGATTCTCCATCATACCGTGTATGACCCCAAGTAATGCGACGTAGTCTACACATCTCTGATATGTCCGTAAATATTTTTCCACCATGATTCTAAAGTCAAGAACATTTGGAGAGGATTAGCAACAGAAACATGATTCAATAAAACAAGGAATCAATAAACTATAGATTCAAGAATGGAAATGCAGTAATGTAGCAGGACACGCTCCTAATTCCGAGTTTTCAGGTCAGTGTATTGGGTACAATACCCAACTACAAATTAAACCAAACTTGGCTAACCTAAAACCTATACTCTAATACCAACAAAACCTTGTCACGCCCCGCTTCCCAAAATACGTAAATACAGAATGTAACAAAGCCAACCATGCTACCTATGATGAGGAAATATTCTTCCATATTCACATTACGACTGTCAATCAGATATTAAGAACAGTAAATAAATATCTATCTATCTCGTGTCCATACCGTCACAATAAATAATAACGAAAAGATAGCGGAAACAAATAAAAATCTAACAAAAGAAATAATGTCACGCCCCGCTTCCCAGTGTACGGGAAAGTAGACGTGACAGGCCGTAACGTATTTACTCAGAAATAAATACGTTAAGCGTAAATAAGCAATATAAATGAATACATAAGAATATAAAAAAGATATGTAATAATTAAACATCAACTTTTATTAACATTCTTTCTTTATATTACAACTGATTTGAAAAGGAAATGTACAATGATAAAAGAAATGCCTAAATAGTGGCATACAACTGAAAAGGTAAGTACAAGTAAAAGCTAAAAGTCTGGCTCCTCTGTGAACTGATCCAAGTCCTCCTGGCTGGGCTCGGTCTCCTGAGAGTCGGGTCCTCCTGACGAACATTCCAAAGAAAGAAAGAAACATGAATGTCGTCCGCGAACTAGCGCCCGGTAAATCCCAAAAGAGAGATAGGATTAGTTCAAAAAAAGGGAACATAACTGGTAATTGGTACAAATATATGTTCTTTATGCTAACGTAGTTATTTGTAACTTGGTACAGAATGTATTAGTGTATACGAGAGGAGCCCAACTTGTTCCGTGGACTATGGTAATCGGTAGTACAATGCCCCGTCAAAACCCACGGACAACGGTACGGATGTTCAGGTAGGTGTCTTTTAGTGACCATCATGTTCCACTTCTAATATATTCTATACCAGTCTACCCCGTTAAATCCCGTAATGTATATTGTATAAATTATATTTATCAGACTTGCCGAGACCATGGATATAAGTTGTTCATGTAAACAGTTTCAGGATGTATCAAGTAGTCATGTAGTCAAGTCAAGTCATAACCATGGTTCGGTCAAGTCAAGTCATGTTTGCATGTTGATATTGTTCTAGTATTCAGGTTTAGGTTCAGGCTCAAGTATACATGTTGGATTCATGTTAGATTTGGATTCATATTTGGATTGGATTCATATTGGATTTAGACTCAGACTTGAGTCAGACACTTAAACAGAATTTTGATCCTGAATTAGGTTTGGGTGTTATCGGTAACTGTTGTATATGGACAGCAGGATTTGTGTCTTTTTCCAAGAAAATTACCATTGATAACATCATTAAGTTTTTATACCTTAAATAGGCAAGCACTCACTTTCTCCGAGTCCTTGAGGCTCAAGAGAATTGATCCCGCTTAAACCCATATTTACTAAAGTCCTTAAATGTAATTTATATAACTCGAGAGGGTTTTATGAAAAATATTTTATATACTTTCAAAATAAATCTCGAGTATTTATTTATTGTATTTAGGGTTTCATGGATGTAACTTTTAAGATTTGAGGTATTTTAGTGAATATTAACTTAGCTTGAATAGTTCATGGTATTTAAGTGTAAAACTTGTCTTTTGGATAACTTGAGAGTATTTTTAATGAAACTTGTCATTCTTTTATCTTTTTAGAAAACATGGAATTTTATTATATCTTGAAAATATGTGATTTGATCATATTTATATATTTATAAAAATTTAATTTTATTATTAAATAGAAAATGTCGTTTTTCTTAAAAGTCATACTAAAATCTTTCGAGACCGAATGCTCTGTGAGGAGGTCTGCATCTCGCTCTACTAGGATGTGTGATAATCCGCACCATCCAAAAGTGGGTCCCTTAAAAGGGGTTGTAGAGGTATAATCGCAAAGAATTTTGATAATACAATTCAAAGAAAACCGTTTTTTTTATAGTTTATGGTATTTTTGATGAAATGTTGTAATCACCACAAAAATAGGTTTCCACAAGTATCATGCTATGTCAATATGTGTGTATATGAGGGGTAGGTCATTACCCCGTGAAGTTTTCTAGAGGTAATAGTTATCAAAAGAAGTAAAAGATGAATATATGAAGTTCATGGTATTTCCATGTAAAACTAGGCTTAAGTTATATAACATGACGTTTTAAGGTGAAAATTGTTTTTAATTATTAGTTTTCAAGATTAATAAGTATGGTGTAGGGATATACATGAGGAAAATGTAAGAAAAGTGGAATTTATAAGGTTTCTAAAGAAGATGTCAGTGTTAACTCCACTTCCGACATATTTTATAAATCTAACGACTCCAATTTCATTGTACAAAATTTTTCAAGTTAATGTACAGAATAAAGTTTCAATCCTGACCACAAGTTATAAATTAAAATTGTTTAAGAACAGCAAGAAAACACTTGTAGCTCATTGGTAAAGCATTGCACTGCTGTGACGTAGCCCCTGTGTTTGAATCCCATCAGCCATATATTATTTTTAGGATTTTTCTTTTAAAATTTTTGGAAGCCCAAAAGTTTACACGTGTTATACACGTAAAAATAAAGAGTCACAGAAAACAAACATGTGAAAAATGTTGTATGAACAGATAGAGACACGTGGCAAGAATCCCACACCCCACCTCAACAAATCGACCGGCGAGAATTGCCTCTGGGTCAGCGCCGCCGGGCTCCCCCATCGGGAATGCTTCCATATTTTGAACCCTATTCGTTTGGCGTACCCCCACTACTCCCCTTCTATTTGATTTCACTATAAATTTACAGAGAGATTAAATTCACCTCTTTAATCCATTTTTAATGCATTTTAATTCTCTTTTCAATACTCAAAACCCTAATTTCTCCTATAAATACAACATCACACCCTAGCCCTCTCCATTCTGAAATCTATTGTTCAAAATCCTCAAAATTTTCCAAGTCAAAGAAGAGTACAAGTGGAGTTAGCCTAAGGTCAAGTTTCGGCGACGATTCGAGACGATTGCGGTGACCCCGTGACTCCACGAAGCTTCCAAATTCTTTCTCAACCTCCCCTCTCTCATTTCATCTAGTAAGTCCCCTCTCTTCTCCTCTTTTCACATCTCAAAACTATCTCTTTTCAAATCACGTCGGTAAGTGGAGTTATACCGATTCTTAATTCTATTCTCTTTAAAATTTCAATTTTTCTTAAGAACCACTTAACCATATCATTACATCTTGCTTGTTAAACATTAACTAATATTTAGAAACAAGTTTCATTTCAAAACTCCATGTAAAACAACTTTTATTAAGCTTTTACGTTTAAATACCATAAAGTTACATATGACATCTTTTATCATTTTTGCTCATATTACCTTTAGAAAATCTCATTAGATAATGACCTACCTCTCACAAACACGCATCATAACATAGCACGATTTTCTTTTAACAATATTTTTAGGACAAATACGACTTTTACATTAAAACACCATAAACCATTAAAAACCGTATTATTTAAATTGTGTTATTTACATTATTTGCAATTAAGCCTGTACAACCCATTTTGGGGAAACTGATCAGGATGGTGCAGGTTATCGCACATTCTCGGGACTAGTAGAGCGAGATACAGACCTCCTCACGGAGCATCTGATCTCGATGGAATTTTTAATAAAAATGTGATTTTTTATTTAATAAATAAATTTTATTTTTAATAATTATATATAAATATTATCAAATCATCTATTTTAAATATATAATAAATTCTATGTTTTTTCCAAACAAAAGAACAGAATCACAAGTTTTATGAAAATACCATCAAGAATCCATACAAGTCAAATTTACACAAAAATACTATATATTATTCAAGCTAGGTATTTATTCACTAGAATGCCTCACTTTTAAATGTTATATCCATGAAAACCCTAAATACAATAAATAAATACTTGAGGTTTATTTTGAAAGTATACTTAATTTTTTTTCATAAAACCCTCTCAAGTTATAATAAATTACATTAAGGACCATAGTAAATATAGGTTTAAGCGGGACCAATTCTCTTGAGCTTCAGGGAGCCGGAGAAGGTGGGTGCTTTCCTATTTAAGGTAGAAAACTAAAACGGGATTATCAATGGTAATTGGCTTAGAAAAAGTCATAAATTCTGTCGTCCATGTGCAGCAGTTACCGATAACTCCAAAATCTAATTCAGGAATCAAATTCTGTTTAAGTGTTAGACTCAATCTGAGTCTCAGTCTAATCTGAATACAATCCATACATGAATACAATTCAAATACAACTCCAATACAACGTGAATCTATATATACTGGAACTTGAACATGAATCCCAGAATATTATCAAATATCAATATGACTAGATTTGACCGAACCATTGATATATATTGTCTTGACTACATAACTATCCGTTTATATCCTTATCCGTTTACATGAACAATTTATACCATGGTCTCGGCAAATCTTACATCTATAAAACAACACAGTATATATTATGGGGTTTTTAAGGGGTAGATTGGTATGGAATGTATTAGAAATGGAATAAGACGGTCACTATAATACACCTAACCTGAATATCCATTGTCGTTATCTCATGGGTTTTGACGGGGCCTTGTACTCCATATACCTTAGTCCACGGAGCAAGTTGGACTCCTCTCATATACACCGATATGTACCAAGCTACAAACAACTACGTTAGTATAATAAAAACAGATATATTACCAGATTTATTCTTTTTACTTGATATATCTCTCTTTTGGGACTTACCGAGCGATTGTTCGCTGACGACATTCATTTTCTCTTATTTTTTTGGAATGTTGTCAGGAGGACCCGACTCTCAGGAGATCGAGCCCAGCCAGGACGATTTGGAGCTATTCATTGAGGATCCCGAGCTCTAGTTCTACTTGTACATGCTTTTACTTTCAGTTCATATACCATTGCTTAGGCATCACTTTCCAGCATTGTATTTACCTTCCAGTTGTATGTAACGAATGTTTAATCAATAAAAAGTAGCTATTTATTTATATCTCTTGTCATTTCTTGTGTACATTTATTATATTGCTTATTTACGCTTAACGTGTTTACTTCTGAGTAAATACGTCGCGTCTCTGCCACGTCTCTTTATCCGTACACTGGGAAGTGGGGCGTGACAATAAAAAGAGACTTTTTATGTAGAAAGAGAAGAAGGGGAGTGGGACTTACTAGCTAGAAAAAGTGAGGAGAGATAGAAGAAAAGGTGGTAGCCATCGTGGCATCGTAGAGTCGCCGGATCTTGCGTAGAACCTCGCTGGAAGTTGACTTTGAGCTAACCCCACTTCTACTCCACTTGTACTTAGAAAATTTTGATAATTTTGGCTAGGGATTTCAGAATGAGGAGGGGCTAGGGTATGTGGTTGTATTTATAGTGTGGAATTAGGGTTTTGAAATTGAAAGAATGAATTAAAATGCATTTAAAATTGGATTAATTGGGAAATTGAATTCTCTGTTAAATTGTAGAGAAAACAAATAGTACAGGGGTAATGGGGTAGGGGAAGAGTCTTGTGGGCAAAGCACGAGCACATTTTACCCACAGGGATTATCGCCACCGGCCTAAACTAAGATCTCGCCGGTCCAATGGTATAGGTGAGCCGTCGGATTGAAGCCACGTGTCTTATTCTCTATGCATATTATTTTGCACATGTTTGTTTTCTGTCTTTTCATTTCTATATGCAGTGCATGTGTAAACTTTTGGGCTTCCAAAAAGTTTAATAGAAAATTCAGAAAAAATATAATGTGCCTGAGAGGATTCAAACACGGGGGCTATGTCACAGCAGTGCAAGGCTTTACCAATGAGCTACAAGTTATTTCTTGCTATTCTTAAATAAAATAACTTATAAATTGTACTCAGGCTTGCAAAATCCATTCTGTACATTACCTTAAAAAATTTCGTACAGGAAAATCAGATTCGTTACAAATAATATCTTTGCCTCGTCCTTTATGGGATCACAACGACAAATCCATAACTAGAAAATAAATCTAAAGCATCACTAAACTAAAATAGCGGGAAGCTCTTCACCGGTCGGCTTTCCTGTTGAAGTATTCCTGATCGTCTTGTGTTAAGGTCAAAGGAACTTGGATATACAAAACACAGAGGTCAGTGCGTCATAAATAGCATAATAATAAACTGAACAGTATGCTATATAGGATGTCACATGCATGAGTGAAGTATGAGTGTAAACAAGAGCAACCACAAGTAATATAACAAGCAAGCTATGGGTAGTCAAAAATGTCACGTGTATATTAAGGTCTGTGTTTCTAGGTTATTTATCCTATATGAATTTAAAATCAATTAATGTACTCCTCTATATAATTCAAAAGTATATATCCCATTACCCCCGGGACCACGGACGCAAGAAATATCCCGTTCACCCCGGAACCACGAATGCAAGATGTATAAATCAAGAACGATTTTTGTTCCGTTAACCCCCGGAACCACCGAAACATGTAATATCCGTTTGAGTTACACTACAGGTACACTTTTGATTTTCCCTGTAGGGTGTTTTTTGTCACCCCATTAAGATAGGAATGCACACGCTTGTCAGGCATATACATATCCCCCCGGCTTAGGGTAGGCCTGGGTTTATTGATTGTGGAGATCCGAATCTCCGGCAGCCGTGGACTAAGCTGCTGTTAATTACCCCTTGCATTTAGAGCGAAGGAACCTCCGATTGACGAGTCAAATTGGTCATGCGAACTCAATGTGCAGCATGCGTATTATGTTTTGAAGGGGACTTGGACGTATCGGGGGCCTCGCGGAGTTTATTGAAGTCCCGCTACCCGGATAAATGGCTGGGGGTCAAGGGGGCTAGCAGCCTCCTTGCAGGGTGTGGGGCAGCACCTTGTTAGAATTTTTTCTAACGACAGAGGTATTTTTAGTGGGGAAAGTTTGGAAAAAAGAGGGATGAGGGGTATTCTAAGGAAGCGTGAGACAACACTGACCGATGGGCTCCAGCGGATCACGTGCGTGGTGCGTAGACGATGGGCGCCAATGGGTCACGTGCTAGGCGTGTGGACGCCAGGTGGGTCACGCGTATGGCACGCGACTGATGGGCACCAGCGGGTCACGTGCGCAACATGCAACCGCTGGGCGCTAGCAGATCACGTGCATGGCACGCGACTGCTAGAAACACTAGTGGAAGAAAGGGCTTAGCCCTTGGGATGGGAATTGAACTCTCAAGTGATTTTAGAGTTAAACTCTTAGGGAAGAAATTGGATGTGGATTTAGAATTAAACTCCCAAAAGGCCTAGATTTGGAGTTAAACTCCCGAGAGGTCTGGATTTGGAGTTAAACTCCTTTGAGGATTTAGATCTTGGATGGTAAAAAGAGCTCCCTTTTCATCCTCTTCGAGTCATGGACTTCCCTAAAATTGGTTCTTCTAAGATGGGTTCCTTCTTCCTCCTCTCTTTTTGTTGAATCTTGGAGAAAAGGGGCGCTGAAATTAAAAGTCTCTCTTTTAGAGATTTGATAGGAGATCTGAGCTCCCCTTCGAGGGTTTTATGGTGAAAAACTATTTTTTTTGGGAAAAGAAGAGTTAAACTCTTAATTTAATTCAAAAAAGAAGAAGGTTTAAAACCTTGAGGAAGGAGAAAGAAGCACAGAACCCTAATTTTTTTAGGGTAATGAATATCTTTTTTTATTTCATCATAATGTTTCCTTATATAGGCTTACAAATTTACACATGGCCCCTTGGGCTTTACAAAATGGCATTTTACCCATCACATTCCTCATGTGCTTATTTCTTTTTGCACATAAGCCACGGGCTTTACAAAAATTTGGGTTTTTGCCTATTTATTTAAATATTACATTTATTTTTTGTACTTTCTTGGCATGGGACCAGTATGGGCTTAGGCCCACCTGTTCCAGCTTGGGTTCAGGCATGGGCCTGGCTTAATTCAACAGCAAGGTCTGTTTGCTTTGGCTTAGGCCTACTTGTCTACGGTTGGACCTTGAATTTGACATTTAGCCAATGGGGTGTAAATTTTAACCCCAACAAAGTGCCCCCACCAATGAATGCACGCTACATATATGGATCGTGTCCATGAAATTGATGTATCTTTTTCCGCTTGGAGGTTGACTTGATTTGGTTTCCATTTTTGGGAGGCTGGCATAGCCCTTTTTACGACATGGACGGTCGATAGTTGACATATCTTCGAGACGGGGTGTCTGTTTAACATTTCCCCGAAACGGAGTGTCATTGTTTGATGTTTCCCCGAGACATAGTGTCGCTGGTTGACGTATCCCCAGCACGGAGTGTCTATTTGACGTTTCCCCGAGATGAAATGTTGGTGTATAATGTGTCCCTGAGGTGGAGTGTCTGCTGTTTGACGTATCCCCAGTACGGAGTGTCGCTGGTTGACGTATCCCTGGCACGAAGTGTCTGTTTGACGTTTCCCTGAGACGGAGTGTCGGTGTATGATGTATCCTCGAGATGGAGTGTCTGTTTGATGTTTCCCCGAGACGGAGTGTCTGTTGTTTAACGTATCCCCGGAACGGAGTGTCTGTTTGACGTTTCCCTAAGACAGAGTGTCTGTTTGACGTTTCTCCAGTACAGAGTGTCAATGTTTGACGTTTCCCCGGCACAGAGTGTCGCTGGTCGACGTATCCCTGAGACGGAGTGTCTGTTTGAAGTATCCATAAGATGAAGTGTCTGCTGTTTGACGTATCTCTAGCACGTAGTGTTTGTTTGACATTTCCTCAATATGGAGTGTTACTGTTTGACGTTTTCCTGGCAGAGAGTGTCACTGTTTGACGTTTCCCCGGTACGGAGTGTCGCAGGTTGACGTATCCCTGAGACGAAGTGTCTATTTAACATATCCCCGAGATGGAGTGCCTGAAGTTTGATGTATCCTCGGCATGGAGTGTCTGTTTGACGTTTCCCCGGTATGGAGTGTCACTGTTTGACATTTCCCCGGCACGGAGTGTTGCTGGTCGACGTATCCCTGAGACGGAGTGTCTGTTTGACATATCTCCGAGAGGGAGTGTCGCTGGTTGACATATCCCCGGCACGGAATGTCGCCGGTTGACGTATCCTCGAGACGGAGCGTCTGTATATGACATAGAGGTCATTGCTGGAATTAGTTGGTTTCATTTGTTTTTGGAAGATTCCAATCTGTCCGGCAGGACTTTTGAGCTTAGAAGCGCTTCCTGATGGGTTTTAGTTTGATTTGTTCGGTTCCTGCCTTGTTTGGCAGAACTTTTGAATATGAGGCATTGCAGCATAGGATTCGAAATTTAGGACTTGGATTTTTGTTTAGCATCAGTATCGCTACACTGGAATATGGTATCAGGAGCGAATCATCATTTTCCATGAGAGGATTTGGGGATTTTGGTTTTGGTTTGGCATCAGTATCGCTACACTGAAATGTGGTACCAGGAGTGAATCATCATTTGGCATTGGAGGATCTAGGGATTTTGGTTTGGTTTGGTTTGGCATCAGCATTGCGACACTGGAATGTGGTACCAGAAGCAAATCATCATTTGCCATTGGAGGATTTGGGGATTTTGGTTGGCATCAACATTGCTACACTGGAATATGGTATCAGGAGCGAATCATCATTTTCCGTGAGGGTATTTCCCTCGTTCCCAGTTTAACGATTTAGGGGTCATCTGTTCCCAGTTTAATGACTTAGAGGTCATCTGTTCCCAGTTTAATAACTTAGGGGTCTATCAGATCGAAATTTTGGAATTTTTGGGTTGGGGTTGGCATCAGCGTTGCTAACACTGGAGCACAGGTGCCAGGAGCAATTCATCATTTTCCATGATAGAATTTGTAACACCCGAGCCCAATGCTACTAATTTCAGTTACCGTTTGAACGTAGTGTGGCACTCGTTTTATTTATCTTGCTTGACTGTTACATACTGTAAATTTTTTACTCGGCAAATTCATTTCTGCATTTAACAAATTTTGGCATCTAAAATAAAATTAAAATATTCATCTTGGCCTACTTGACACCCCTAACCCTGCTGTTGCGTCCGTGCATCGTGTTCTCGTCCCGTTCAGTGAAACGGGCGAGTTTGGACGGCTACGTGCACGTACGTGTGTCCGTTTTGGGGGTATGCTTTTTGGTCATAAAACACTTCATTTTAAATTTTGGATCCCGCTTAAAATTCTATTATTTCAATTTCAAATTTTTGGACCCGACCCGGGCGCGATTTGGAAATGTTTTACTTTGTGCCAAAATCCCAAATTCTAATATTTTATAAACCATGGTATAAAATTTGTTTAACCATTTAAATTCTACTGATTCCTTAAAATCCTTTAAATCTAAATCTTTTATAACATTTTCCTAACCACTTATCTTTCATCAGCCAATCACATCCCTCTCCTTCAGCACCGTGGGCCCCTTACCTCTCTCCTCTCTCTTCTCTCTCTCTATCTCTCTCCTTTGTCTCCACGTCTCTCTCTCTCTATTTTTCTCTCTCTCTCTCCTCTATATTCCCTCTTCTTTCTTTCCCTTTCTTTTTACGTAGTCGAAGAACCCACCTCGTCACGAGCCCGGCCGCCTTGCCCTCGCCGCTGCAACCCCAACGCCGACACCACGATCGCCGACCTCCTCGCCTCCTCGCCCTCATCGCAGCCACACCCACCTCCTTCCTCCTTTCCCCACATTCCCGAGCGCCTGTACACCCCGACGAGGTCACCAGTGCAAACCACCGCGAGCCCAACCTCGTCGGTGACTCGCCGTCATCGCCCTCGTCGCCTCCTCGCCCTCGACCGACCCACTACCTCTCCTTTCCTCCTTCATCAACCCCGGGCACCCTGCATGCGCCTGCACACCCCGACCACCAGCGCGCGCCCCCTGCACGCCGTTGCACCGCCGTGAGTCGCCGCCGGTGACCCCGTCCTCGTGTCCCCGGCCTCGCAAACACCCCCTCGGTGAGTTTCGCATTCCCTCACCTCCTCCTTTCTTCTTTCCTTGCTTATCTGGTTCTTGATCTGAAACATTTCTTTCACTGTCGTCGTAGGCCACCGCCGGAGCTCCGTCGACGTGGTCGACCGTCACCACCCGTCCCACAGATCCTCGTGAGCATTTCCCTTCTCCATACTCCTTCCCTTTCTTCTTTATTTTCTTTCTTTGCCTGTTGCAACTCTTGAGTTTCGCTGTTTTTGTATCTCGCCGGATTCCGGCTTGCCGGCGACGTGACCCGACGTTCCAGCGAGGTGCCCCGACCCGTGTGGTTCCTTTGTTCGTCGTTTGGGCTCATTCCGTGAACCGTGCGCCCGTCGCGAGTTTCCCCGCCGACGTTTTACATTCCGTTTTTCCCGGTTCACGACCCGTCGAGGCAAGTACCCCTTGCTATATGATATACAATATTTACATATATATTATGACACCCTAAACCTGTAAATTTAACTTCGGTACGATCACTTCTCATTTTCATGTACAATATTATTATATATCATTTTACCTTTAAACTTGGAACCTACAGTTTGCAATTGAACCTAATAACCACATTTACCTGTTTAATCACAGTTTTTAATGTTAACATAGCTTATGGCATTTGTCTCTATAGTTTTGTTCCATTCGGACACTCGTATGCATTTTAACCTGTAATAGCTGTATTGAACCTTTATATAAATCATTTCACCTCTAAAGTTCTTAAACCTGTTAACATGTTTAAAAGGCCATAATTGTCATACTGCATTCGCATAACATTGAAATCACCTCTGTGACACAACTGATAACTGAACTGCAAATTGAGTAAATCTGCATATTGCTTAATTCATTGCTTATATCATGTTGATGATAACCATGCTTGATTATATAACTGATTGTGAGCAGACCTATGATATTGTTTACATCTTGACTTGACTTGCTACACGCATATTGATTGACCCGACATGGTACCGTACACTGCTTGACTTGACCTGATGTACCATGACCTGACCCGTTACCTGATCTTGTGTCTAATGCCAACGAACCTGACATGTAGTCCTTATGGACCGTTCCTGTTGTCTATCCAGACAAACCTGTTTACCTGATCCTGTGTTGTCATTAGTTTCTTGATTTCGGGATACCTGACTCGACTTACACATATAACTTGGGGGTATGGGGAAATCAAAGTTGAAACCTGACTTGTAACTCAACAGTTCACTACCTGTACTGATCAGTTTTAGATGCCAGGCCCGCCTCATGACGATGCTGCTGACATCGTTGGTCTTTATCCTTTCCCTATTAGTGCCTAGCGGCACGTCTCGGTTTCAGCCCGAGAGTCATAGACCGTGGTCCCGGGCATGCACGGGATACTATTGAGTTACATCGATGATTCATCAATTTGATTTCAAAGACTTTAGAACAGAAAACCTGATATAACAGTTTAGTTTACCCACTGCACACTACCCTGCACTGCCCTGATACATATATTATGTTACCATTGCTTTATTCATGTTTATATTCGCATTGCCTGTTTATTATTATTACTTGATGACTTGACGCGCTGACGTCTGGGTTTTGCATGGCCCAGATTCTCCTACTTTGCTGCAGACTGATTAGGAGTTTTGCCTCTGTTAGACGAGCGGCGAGGTTCCCGTCGGTACGTAGTTTTACTCCAGGTGTTTCATTTATTGTATCTTTTGGCTTCCGCATATTGTTATTCTCTTGACTCTTTTACTCTGGCTTATGGACATGCGCTAGATAGTTAGTTTACTTTCCTGTTCTTGATATCTCCACAGCCGTAATGTGACTGTGGAAGGATTTTTCCTATCCACGGGTAGCATGGTTGGCTATGTCACGTGCCCACTTTAGCGTACTTTGGGAAGCGGGGCGTGACAAAATTTAGGAATTTTTGTTTTGATTTGGCATCAGCATCGCTACACAAGAATGTAATACCAGGAGCGAATTATCATTTGCCATGAGAGGACTTGGGGATTTTGGTTTTGGTTTGGCATCAGTATCGCTACACTAGAATGTGGTACCAAGAGCGAATCATCATTTGCCTTTGCCTGTTGGATAGCGACGGCTTAGGAGACAGGTTTAGGTCCCTGTCTTCTAAGGCTTCTCAATTTTATAAGCCATAAGGGTCTCATAAAAATATTTTCTCTCTACGAGTCGAAAGAATCTCATAGGTGTATTTTCTCCTTAGGCGTCGTGAGGACCCCCAAGTGTGCTTTTCCTTCGTAAGTCGTAAGGATCACACGAAGGTGTTTTCTTACGAGTCGAGAGAATCTTGTAAGTTCTGTTCTCCTCATGTATTGTGAGGACACTTGAGTGGGTCTTCCCAAATTGAGTATAATTCCGATGGCGGAGACCGCCTGCGAGGCTGGTGATTGCTGTGGAGCATGGATGTGATGAGAATTATTTGAGCCCGTGGATTGTATACGGTAGTTGATTAGTCAAAAATATTGCACATTTGTATGAACATTTTCCCTACTATTATTAATAACTAAAAAGTGTTAGTTGTAAATAAAGAACATATTTGGGTTTGTTTGTAAAAAGATTATTATCATATGTTTCTTCATTTATGATTAATATAATTATGGAAAATATATGCATATAATATTTAAATAAAATATTATTAATTTAAATATGCATATCATGTCAAATATTCCTAATCAATATTATTAAGATATCATATCATATAAATGGTTGGAATAATATATCAAAAATAAAAAATGCTACTAACAATTTAATTTGAGATATTGTGTAGGTATTAGCTCAGGTCTGAAATCTAAGTAGAAGGTCCACGTCAAATCGGAATATCAAACCGAATCTGCCAAGTATTAGAAGTAAATTGAAGAATCTAGCAACGGCAGAGAGTAAGAGCAATATTTTCATAATCTTTATATCAAGTGAATTCCAAATATCGAAAGAAAAAGTCAGAAAAATCCCAAGTCAGAAGCCAATAATATGGCGGCGGATCCACGGTCAATATAGGGCAGGGGCGGGGGTGCCGCGGTCAGGTAGTGGCAGTAGGATCTGGATTTTCAGGGACATGATTGTAATGTTACATATTCCAATATGGTATGTAGGTTTCTAATTTCAGAGACTATAAAAAGGACCGAGAGCTGTACATTCAAAATCCAATCTATTCATCTACCCATCGATCTAGACAGAAATCTAGCGAGCAACTAGCTTTCTGTAATTTAGTTTTCAGCGAGCAATTTGTAATGCAATAGTTGATCAATAAAGGTAGTTCTTTATTTTAATTCTTTTCGCATTTATTTTCCGCATTACTTTTCTGCATTACTTTCAGCATTACTTTTCTGCATTATATTCAGCATTACTTTCTGCACTTTTAAATTTTAAATATGATTTCATTCATCTTCTATCTCTCTTTTACCATGCTAATATCCATGAGCGAATAAATTCTTTCTTGCTAGGGTTTGTAGGATAGGGTAGAATAATGGATGAAAAATCCCTTAATTTCTTTTGACATTTTAATGTTTATAAATTTTAGCAAAATAAATGTTAACCGTCTTATCGGGCGCGCTATCAATTAATGATAGTCACGACCATGATTTGAGATTCCTTAATACATGTTTTGCTAAGGGCTTGAGATAAATAGAGATCATTGGAAGGACAAGGGGCAATAGTGGGAAACCCTAATTCTCTCCAAGAACCCTAATCCACATTCATCGCTATATCTCTAGTATTAAACAATTAAAACATAAAAAGAATTATATTTTTTTTACTCCATCCATTAACTACTAAGTCCTATAAACCCTACAAGCCTTTCTATTATAAATTTTTCATCCCTTCTTAATAAAAACGACAACAATCCCTCCTCTCTTTTATCAACTCGTCTAAAGTAAGATAAGAAATTCACCGTTTTCCTGTGGACTACCCGCACTCATTGCGGCTAGCTGTTTACGACATCGTCTTGATTATGGTTATTTACAATACGCATACACATTACTTTTTCGCAAACAATCAAATGGCGCCGTTGCCGGGAAAACAGTCGTAATTATTTTTTTTGTTATTCGGGTTGATTTATAATATAAAACCAGAAAACATAAAAATATAAATAAAAATAATAATATAAATAAAAAAACGCATTTTGTATTTTTAACGATTCTTGTGCGAGTTTTGCGAGAAATATGGAGCACTTGGAGCGAACCAAAAAAGATTCAGAGATTGTCAAATAGGAGCAGAGAAGCATTGGAGTGCAGTGCCAAATTTTGAAGGGGAGAATTCATCACTAAGCGGCAGAACCGCGGCCCATAGGTACAATAGGCGGCGGAAGCGTGGCCAAATTGGGGAGTTGATCCCCCAATTTTTTTTGGTATTATCCTAACGTCTTCCTCTCTCCTCTAAACCTCCAATAAACTATTTTTACCTGCAGGATTCTTTGCAAATATTGCCGCTAAAAATCTTTTTGCATGTTTTAGATTTTGGTTTATTTTGCATATTTCAAACAGAATTTAAGGGGTAAGAAACCCAAATTCTGATTAGGTGAGGATTTCATCACCCTTCCTAGGCCCCACAAATCAAAACGAGCATACGCATAACCTTATATTAATAAAAAAATATCTAGACCTAGCCTCTAAGGACATTCGCGCTCAATTAGGACAAAGGAGGGTCGTGGGAAAAGTTGAGACTTTCAAAGCTATGCTTAAGTCCATCAGGATTAAAGTAAGTATCGCGGAGTTGGAACATCTGTTTTGATGTGGCAGTCAAAGAGTTTGACTTCATCAAAACAGTAGATGAACCTTGTATATATAAGAAGGTTGTAGAGAGTATCTACGCATTGTACGCAGATGACATACTCTTGATAGGAAATGGTTTCCTATGCTACACTCGGTCAAGCTCCTCTTTTCACGAGGATTCTCAATAGAAGATCTGGATGATACCTACTACATCTTGTGGATTATGATCTATGGTGATAGATCTAAGTGGATGTTGGGAGTGTCCCAAATCCAGGCACATTAACACCATACTTAAGGGGTTTAGTATGAAGGATTCTAAGCGTGGTGGTTCGCCCACTTACTCAGGAATCACTCTCTCCAAAAAGATGTCTCCCAAGACTGATTTGGAGAGAGCTCGCGTGCAAAGGATACCCTATGCTTAGGCAGTAGGCTTTATCATGTGTGCGATATTATGTACCAGACCAGATGTAACTAACTCACTAAGTGTAGTGATCAGGAATCAATCGGATCTTGGGAGAATCACTGGAAAGCCGTGGAGAACATTCTTAAGTACTTGAGAAGCATTAAAAGAAAGTTCTTGGTTCGAGCTTCCAGAGTGATAAGGACGACTGAAAGTCAGTCACAGGCATTGTCTTTACCCTCGATGTAGGGACGGTGTGTTGGAAGAGTTCCAAGCTAGATTCCGTGACATACTAGACGATAAAGGCTGAATACATTGCTACCAACGATGCTGCCAAAGTGGCTGTTTGGGAATTTCTTGTTCATGAGATGAACATGGTTCCTACCATTAAGCGTCCAATAACTGTTATTGTGACAACAATGGAGTTGTGGCTTTGGCCTAGGAACGCAGGTCCAATCAGCGTTCCATACATATTCTGAGGCAAGTATCACCTGATCAGGGAGATGGTTGATCTCCTAGGGATCGAGGTCAGGAGAGTTGACACGAAGGATAACACGGCGGATCCACTCACAGAGGCCTTTCCCTAGAGAGACTTCTATAGGACGTTGAGTATGAGATACAACAACAAATGGCCTTAGTGCAAGTGGGAGATTGTTAGTTATATGTATGCCCTAGAGGCCATTATTGTACATGTGATGTCTATTATAGTGGATGCTTGGACATATATAGGAAGGACTTTCTTGCTCGACATGATAGTATGCTATGCTTGATTGGCCATAACAGGAAATCCCTGGCCAGGGTTGCTAAGATCTACTGGTAAGTGTTATCAGTAGTTTCTCAAACTATTATGGACCTTGCATCGGCATGACTTATCAGGCTATTGGGTCTGACGTTATACCACCCCCAGGCTGTGATATGCGACATATCAGACGAAGAGACCGGACTGTACGGTAGTGTTACTAATTGGATTCGCAAGAGTATGAGCAAGCTTGCTTGTTGATCTTCTGATCGCTCAATACCCGGGTGGCCGTTACATTTAACAGACCGCTTGCGTCTTATGAGTGTTTGATATGATCATCACCTACTGCCGGCGTATTGACGAGTCTTTAGAGTCCTATACAGAGGTTTCCTAGTTCATGTGAAACAAAATAGGAGTACATATGTGATATGTGCGGGACCGAGATTAATGCGCGTATGTGATACCGCATTCTATTCTCGCGATATGTAATATCGGACGGTTATATGAGATATAGCCGGGTTATCGGATCAAGTGTTGATTTGATAAGTTGATTCATATGATATTAGTCGGTTGTATGTGATATAGCCGGATTATTAAATCAAGTGTCGATTTGATAATTTACTGTATAATTATATATTTGATATATTAACTTACATTAACTAATATTTGCTCACTAAGTATTGTTTTATTCACTTATGTGCATATAGTATATATATGATATATATTAATGTACATTTTATTTGTGTCATGCTTGATGCCACATGCTTCATAGGTGTATGAGACTTACACCATACTTGATATAATATAGGGTTTATATTTATCTAAGTAATTCAAAATTGGATGGATTTTTATCATGGCTACAAGATTGTAGAAGCTTGTAGAAATATTGACCAAGTCTACCATTTTTGTTTCACTTATAGATATTTATTGACCTAACCATTATATCTTAACCATAGTGAAGTCTTTACATAAGTTAGTGTATGACACTAACTCATCCACGGTTGCCATTCTCACCTCATATGAGTTTCATTTCTCTAGATCACTTTCTCTTCTTGTTCATTGAGAAAAAGCTTGATAGCTTTTTTCTAAGTGAGAAAATATTGTGAGAAAATTAAATCTAAAATGAGCCCAATTCCTACTTCATCATCCTCTACTATATTAGCCATTTAGTTTAGGGTGTTTGCTTCACTAATCTACCATTAGTGAAGAGGTAGCATGAGCTTGAGTCTCCTCGACGTAGATCATCTTCGGCCTCCAAGATTTCGAGCAAGCTTGTTTATTTCTTCATGTGAACCCTTACTAGAGTTCGGATGTTCATTACTTGGAGCGAGTGGACTACTACACGGAACTTTTGAAGTGAAGTACCAGTCTACAAAGGTTGTAGTCCTCATTCACTTAGGATGTAAAGTTGTTTGCATTCTTGTTCGTCTAAATTTCTAGTTAAGATTCTAGGGTTAGGGTTATTTAGTACGGAAAAAATTTGGAAACGGCATAGACGATACCTCCTGAAACCTTGTTTCCGCCATTAGGAACCCTACAGTGGTATCAGAGCCAGGCTAGAGATTTAAACGATATTTGTTAGATTACGAAATCAAAACTACTCCGAAACTTGAAACCCTAAAATCTAGTTTCTGTCGAATTTTAAATGGCCTCTAAAAATTTTTTTAGCAACTGCAGAATGTTGTATGTGATATAACATGAACACTATGAAAAGTTGAAGCAATTTGGCCGGTTTTTGGCCGAGCACAAGACCAAAAATTCTGAGGAGGCCGGCCCGGTATCATTGTTCTGGCTTCAAATTTTCATGGTGTTCCAGTCTCTGGGTTTTGGTGTTTCAAGTGTTGCTAGTTTTTGCTAAATTTGCATGTGATGTTACTTTCTGTAAAGGCAATTCGGAGTGCTTCGTAATCGTAATTCTAACATCTATTCGGGTTCTTTAGATGACGTTAAAAAGTTCGAACGGATATCAATAACCCAATTTTTCCCTCGCTGGAAATTTTCCAAGTATTGGATTTTTTCAAAGTTTAAAATCTTCAGAAAATCATGCAAGCGATTCTGTGGACATTCTAGAAGAATGAAACCCAAACTCGACATTTTGGATCGCGGAACCGCGGTCATACCGTAGAGTTTTCGGAAGTTCCATAGCGACATGAGTGAGGCATGGGTCGGCCCTTCTACGGATGGTTCATAGGTGCTGTGGCATGTTCTGGGTACTTTCTGAACTCTGCTCAAGTGTTGAGCTTTGTGGGAAATTTTGGGTGTTTGTTTATTCGATCGAAAAGTTTAACATCGTCTAGTTATCTATGATTGTGATACAATACTTGGAATCCACATAATTAGTTATGAGATAATTAGTTTGAATTTTATAAATCTAGCAGTTTAGTCTCATTTGATCGGTTGCCACGGAATTTTGATGTGGATCAAAAGTCCGTCGCAATTACATAGCGTACGCGGATACTCGCCGGTAACCTTACTAGATAGCCATGCTCCATAGTCCCGACCAAGTGACTGTAGGAGAACCCCGTCACCAAAAGCATCCGTTCGGGTGCTCGCGGCCGCGATGTTCCGCTTTAGTGCACTTCGTCGACGGCATCGGGTGTGTGGCCGTCTACTAAATTTTCTGACGAGCATTCGATTAGCTTATTGGGAATCTTGTTGAATTACCCTACTGGTTATTGAAAAGTGTTTTCAATATCGAGACTAAAATGCGGGGTTTATAATTGTTAGGCATGTGATGTCTAAGGAATTCATTTGGTTGGGTATGAAATCCAAAATATGTGATACATTGGGTTTATAATGTCTAAGGTGGTTGCGGATTTCAATTGTTGTAGTTGTTCACTTTCTTTTCTGCGACTGTAAGTGTAATATGTGGTGTATCGCCGGTTTCATTTCTATACATCAACGACAATTGGGATACGCATATTTACTTACGTTGATAACATGTGATGTTATGTGTTGCCGTGATATGTTAAATTGGATCGTCGTGTTTTGAATAGCCGGGGGTTTTTATGTGAGATAAGAGTTTTTCATTTTCATTCATGTAAAAGCTTGTATGTAATATTCTTTTATTGGGGCACTTCCGGGTTGAGGATGATGTCACCATTGATGTAGATTATTTACTTTTCCGCATTAGGATAGACCCAAGGAGGAGAGCACAAGTAACCGGGTTCTAGGGTCTAGTGGGAGACCATCTCGAGGAGTCAAGACCAGGTCTCCTAACTCTAGAATTGGTAGGTGTTCATACCATAATTTTGCATTATTTTATTCCCCGTTCTTATTCAGTTTACAAATAAACAGGTGCTTTTGACCCATGTCTACTACTTAGTTGCAGGTTACAGGTTCTCGGAACAAAAACAATGAAAAAGATAAAAAGATGATACAAAAGTGAGACTACGACCAACAAATAGAGGAATCTTGATCAAGCCTACAGTTTGAAGACTAAACGAAGATCAATGGATGATTTCACAAAGAACAAAGGCAGTGCAAGGTTCAAGACTTCGTCACGAAGTAAGCGGTAAAAGTCCATGACTATATTCACTATGGAAATCTGGAAGAAATCTAAAAGCCAATCCTAGAAAACAACTGAAGAAAATAGAAGTAAAAATGCAACAGAAGGATACCTAGAAAATTGAGCCCATAAGCCCTCTTTTTGGCCGCGGATCCGCGGCCATGTGAAGCCCGTGTCGGTGCAGAAATTTTGAGGCGGCTGGCGTGCGTTGACTAGTTCTTTTCTTAGGGGGTAAACTTGTAATTGCAGACGTGAATCGATTGTAACCCTAGGGTTTCTATGAATCTATAAATAGAATCCCTAAAACCTTTTTTAGGTTATGCCTCTTCTTGTGCCTCATTTCATCTATCTAAATTCAGATCTGTAAATTTCTGTAAAGAAGGAAAAGAGCATCAAATAAAAATTAGGAGTAAGTTTTCTTTTCATTGCCCTACTTAAATTTTATTTCCATGCCCTATGTAATTTCTTTCTTGCCCTAGCATAGATCTTTATTATCTGCCCTAGTTAATTAGTTTAGAACATGTTTTTTAATTCCCTAATGAGTGAATAGTCTCCTCGCTTGTTAGGGTTAGATTTGGGGAAGGCTTGAAAGATGAAGATCTCTCACCCATTTCTTGCCCATCACGCGTTTTTATAGTACTCCATGCATACATGCACACACCGCTCCCTGCGGCACCCTATCCCATGAGGTAGCGGTGATACCGTAGTACAAATGACCGGTTGCACGTGTTTTCCATGGAGGTTAGGATAAGGATTAAGAAAGGAAGGACAAGAACCTAAAGGAAGAAACACCGTTTCTTCCCGATGGTACTAATCCACTTTATTAATTATTACCATAACACCTCATAGATCTTAATTTGGGCATAGAAAGCGGTGAGGAATATTGACTTTCCAAACCTAACCTAAACCTAACCCTAGCAAGATGTTAATCCTAGTTTAGATCAACTTAGTTTTTAGATTTAATCAATCCAACGCCAATTGGAATTAACTAGTTAGAACAATTAGGAAATATACAAAATCCCTGTGGACCGACCCATACTCACCGGCTAGCTACAAGCGACGCCGTTCTTGATTGCGGTTATAAATTATTCTTTGAGATAAATCAAATGGCGCCGTTGCCGGGGTAGTATCCGTTGAAAACCTTCAGGAGACAACACTCCTCCTACTAGGGACACCTAGAGGTTTAACGGCTTGTTGCACGAGCTCAGTGCAATCACGTTCCCTATGAAAGTGAGGCTAGGTATTTTGTTGAGAATAAAACTAGGTTTTCTCGAGGACGAGCAAAAGATAAGTTTGGGGGTATTTGTTCATACCATAATTTTGCATTATTTTATTCCCCATTCTTGTTCAGTTTACAAATAAATAGGTGCTTTTGACCCATGTCTGCTATATAGCTGCAGGTTACAGGTTCTCGGAACAAAAACAGTGAAATGATGAAAAGACGACAAAAGTGAGACTATGACCGACAAATGGAAGAATCTTGATCAAGCCTACATTTTGGAAAATAAACGAAGATCAATAGAAAATTTCACAAAGTACAAAGGCAGCGCAAGGTTCAAAGACTTCGACATGAAGCGAACGGTAAAGTCCACTACATTATTCACTGTGGAAATCTGGAAGAGAACCAGAAGATATTCTGAAGAAAAAAGTGAAGAAAACAGATGACAAATGCAACCTGACCAAGATCAGAAAAGATGAGCTCACGATCCCTCTATTTGGCCGCGAAACCACGGCCAAACAGGGGTATTGGCTGCGGAACCGCGGCCATGAAGGACACGTGTCGGTGGAAATTTCTTTGGCGGTGCGTAAGCGCGTTGACTAGTCTTTTCTTAGGGGGTAAACTTGTAATTGCAGATTTGAGTCGATTGTAAACCTAGGGTTTCTATGAATCTATAAATAGAAGCCCTAAAACCTTTTTTAGGTTATACCTCTTCTTGTGCCTCATTTCATTTTATCAAAATTCAGATCTGTAAATTTCTGCAATGTATGAAGAGAGCATCAAATAAAAATTAGGAGTAAGTTTTCTTTTCATTGCCCTAGTTAATTTTATTATCTGCCCTAGTATAATTTTCCTTTCTGCCTTAGTTAATTTTATTCTCTGCCCTAGTTAGATAGTTAGAACATGTTATTCAATTCCCTAATGAGTGAGTAGTCTCCTCACTTGTTAGGGTTAGATTTGGGGAAGGCTTGAGAGGTGAAGATCTCCCATCCCTTTCTTTCTCATCATACATTTTTATAGAACTCCATGCATACATGCACACACCGCTCCCTACGGCACCCTATCCCACGAGGTAGCGGTGATACAGTAGTATAAACGACCGGTTGAGCGTGTTTTCCATGGAGGGTAGGGTAAGAATTAAGAAAGGAAGGATAAGAACCTAGAGGAAGAAACATCGTTTCTTCCCGATGGTACTAATCCACTTTATTAATTATTACCATAACTCCTCATAGATCTTAAATAGGGCATAGAAAGCGGTGAGGAATATTGACTTTCCAAACTTAACCTAAAGCTAACCCTAGCAAGATTCTAGTCCTAGTCTAGATCAAACTTAGTTTTTAGATTTAATCAATCCGACACCAATCGGAATTAACTCGTTAGAACAAATCGAGAATACATAAAATCCCTGTGGACTGACCCGTACTCACCGGCTAGCCACCAAGCGACGCCGTTCTTGATTGCGGTTATAAATTCTTTGATCAATCAACTCGTACTACCAGATTCTTCAGGACAGTTGTTGCAATTGCGGGTTCAGTCATCATTGATTGATAGCATTAAGGAAGCGCAGTTGCACAATCCTAGATTGCAGAAATTTCAAGGAAAGGTAGAACAGGACTTCGAACGGATTTATTGATTCATGAAGATGGTTCTTTAAGGTATGGAAGTCGTTTGTGTGCGCCTAAAGGAGAAGTTCGTGAAGAATTCTTGAAGGAGGCTCATAGTTCCGCATATTCGGTACATCCGAGAGGCACGAAGATGTATAGAGATTTATGACAACACTTTTGGTAGGAAGGCATGAAAAGAGAGATCGCTCGTTACATGTCGAGGTGCTTGGTGTATCAGCAAATCAAGGCTGAACATCAAAGGGTCGCTGATTTGTTGCAACCACTTCCGATTTCCCAAGAAGTAGGAACATATAACCATGGATTTCATGACAGTATTACCATGGAGTCCAAAGGGCAATAACGCGGTATGGATAATTGTCGATCGATTGACCAAGACAACTCATTTTATACTATTTTGAGTCGATATGTCGACAGAGGCTTTAGCAGAGAGATACGTGCAGGAAATTGTGAGATTGCATGGAGTGAGTATTAGTTTTGATCGTGACATCCCGTTCTTATCACATTTTTGGAGGAGTCTGCAAGAAAGTTTGGAAACTCGCTTGAAGTTTAGTACAGCCTATCACCCTCAGACAGGTGGACAGTCCAAGAGAATGATCCAAACTCTTGAAAATATGTTGAGAGCTTGTATATTAGATTTTAAGGGTTTGTGGGAGGATCATTTACATTTAGTGGAGTTCTTATACAATAATAGTTTTCAGGTGACTATACAGACGGCTTCATTTGAAACATTGTACGGTCGTAAGTGTCGCTCGCCAATATGTTGGGATGATGTTGGATAAAGAAGATTGTTAGGACCGGAACTGATTGTGCAAACTATGGAGAAAGTTAGCTTGATTCGTGATCATATGAAGGTGGCACAAGATCGACAGAAAAGTTAGGCTGATACTGGAAGAAGACCATTAGAATTTGCTGTTGGTGATCATATGTTCTTAAAGATATCACCCACTAAGAGAGTAATCCGGTTTGGTAGTCGATGGAAGCTTAGTTCTCGATTCGTGGGGCCTTTCGATATCATTGAGCGTATTGGAGAAGTGGCTTATCGATTGGCTTTACCACCATCCTTGGCTGGCGTTCATGACGTGTTTCATGTATCTCAACTTCATAAGTATGTTCGAGATGAGACGCACATCCTAGACCATTCGGAATTAATAGTTAGGGGTGATTTGACTTATGAAGAGCAACCGATGGCTATTGTGGATCGACGAGAAAAGGTTCAAGAATAGAGTGATCCCTCTAGTGCTTGTTTCGTGGGAAAATCGTCCGCGTGAAGAATCTACTTAGGAACGTGAAGACGAAATTCGACAAAAGTTTCCACATCTTTTTCCTTAGATCCATATTTTCCTTATTCTTGTCATTTTCCTGTTTCCGTGAATTTTGAGGACGAAATTCTTTTGTAGTTGGGTATAATATAACACCCTAGCATGATCGTACATTATTTAATGATATTAATTAGTAATTTGAATTTCTTTTAATTATTATTGTTTGGGTTATGATTGGTGTTTGCATAGTATGTGTGTTTATCGGACCCTATCCACTTGCGTGAAATCCGTTATGGGTTGATAGTTAGATAGAGTATATTTTATTAATATTTATCAATAGACCAAATCTATATGAATCTCAAATAATATATATACAATGTTTAAACTATATTTTTTTCTGGTAGCCATGCGTTATAAGTTTTTTATATTAATTGTTAGTATGCTTTTATCCTATTTAAATATCTCATGGTATTTTATTGACGGTTATCTATTACATATAAATCCTAAACATCCTAAAATACTATGTATAATATGTTAGAGTAAAACATTTTTCTAACCATTATATTTATGATTTAAGTGGGCTACGTATGTGTAGATAACTTCTGATATATTTTTGTGTTTTAGTAGAGATAGATCGGGGATCATAATATCTTTATAAAATATTATTTAGTTATATACATATATATATATAATATATACTTATACATATATATAATATATATACTTATACATAATATAAAATAAAAATATATTTCAAAAAAACCATCTCTCTCTCCCACCTCTCTTTTTACCTCGCTCTTCTACCCGAGCGCATCTTCACTACCATCACCCTCACCCTCGTCACCTCCTCCGTCTCCATCTCCGACCACCAATCCTCACCTCAAGACACCCAACCACCCATCTTCTTACCGCCGTCATCTTCACCGTCTTTCTCTGGCCCAAGCAACCGAGAACTCCCTCACCCGAGATCATCTCGTCGTCTCCTTTTTCACCGAGATCCTCACAGGCGAGAACCACGACTTCAATCTCCTCCATTGACTGGAGAAGAACCTAACACCTTTTTGCCGGCATCAACACCCCACCACTGCAACTCCCGAGATCCCTCATCTCGCCCTTGCTCGAGCCCATCGCCTTCGACTTTAAAACTCATCGCCATCCTCGATAGCAACCTCTCTCCTATGTAACCCAGGACCTTCGCCGCACCAAAACCCATCTCGCCATTATCTCCATCGCCTATTTCCTCTCTCCTCATCTCCATCCGCAAACCCAATTCAAAACCCTAGCTACGTCACCTGCTCACAGATAACACCGGCCACCTTGTCACTATGGTTGAACCCACCGAGACGAGCAGTAGACAACTGTCGTCGACTTCGTCTCTAATCCGGGTAAGCTCGAAGTTTGTTCCATGTTTCCGTTGTTCCGTGTTCGTATTGCTCCGTTCGTGTTCGTATCCGCATTCGTCAAGACCGAGACAAGTTTCTGACTTGCTATATACTATAGTCTACATAATATACATACATACATACATGCATGCATACATATATATATATATATATTGTCGTAATATTATTATTATTATTATTATATTGTTATATATATAATCCGTATATCATTACATAGTTAACATTAACAAGTTTTAAAATTTTAGTTTTTAATGTTTATGCAAATCATATCTATTAATAATAACTATTAATTATAACAAACTATTCTAGTTTGGTCAAATCGATAAATTGAATTGTAGGAATTAATATGGTTATTTTCGTCACATCATTTATCACACCTAGATAACGGTGTCACGACCGGGAAAAGGCACATGATAAAGTTGGTATCAGAGTATTAGGTTTAACCTTGGTTCGAATCTAGGTTTGACTATCCAGAGTCTCTCGTGTAGGCTCAAGCTACGAAATCGGGCATCTCCTACACTTGGTGGAATAAAACTGGCGAAATGCATCCTCGAGAACTTGTCCAAAGACATCGAAGGAATATGCATTGCTCGTCATCTCCCGATTGATTCACACCATATCTAAGACAGTGCCTGAGATTTGAGGATTTAAGTGTCAATGCTGGACACGGGTTTTATGATGATATCAAGTGTCGATACTGGGCACTCAAGTTTTATAATGATTTGATGTGTCGTTGATAGACACACGTTGGATGATACATATATATACATACATATGACACAGATGACATGGTACCATATATTACCACAGGCACGATATTATTATATTATTATACTTATGTATACACGATCACCCTAGATACCACACGGTATGATATTATTATATTACAGTATGACCTAGGAAATCGTTATATATTCGATTTCTACATGCTGATATTTTCTACTCACGAGTTAGCAACTCAACCCCGTTGTGCCATACTTTTCTTGCAGGATCGACCGCTCGGATGAGTAGCGGCTTGCTAGCACATATTTTCTTTCGGGTGATTTGCATTGGTAAGTGGGTTACTCCCCGGATCGTAACCGCCCTTGTATACATTTATTATTCATTTGTATCTAGTTAAAATCTCTATCAACCATACTATGTATATCTGGTAGACTTAGAAACCAGAGACTTGTATATTCTTTCAGACTTAGAGCGAGATGTGTGTATTATTCTTTATTTTGGGTTTGATGATATTTTGGTTTTCTTTACTTTCTCTTCTGTGTTGATCTTCGCCTTGGACGTCGTATATTCTTAATTGTGTGGTTGTGATTCCGCCAATTGGAGAAGAGCTAGCTCCCGCTTGGAAATTCCTATATTATTATTGTTATGTATTGGTTTTGGATCAAAATTTACAAAAGAGGTGCTGCCCAAATTACAAATGACGAAAACATTTTCAAATTATAACATATAATTCGCTTGCATTTCAAACGAACTTTATATATACTTTAAAAAGAAAGCACTTGATTTCATTATACTTTTATTTCAAAACTTCACCTCCATTATTTTCCTAAAAAGGTTTAGATTTCTAGACTTTCGGCTTACTTGGGTTACGGCGGGGTCCTATAGACTTTAAATGATTCAAGTGTCGGTCACGTGCCAATTTCGGGTCGTGACAAACTGTTATAGCTGTATTCTTCATGACCTGTTTACATGATGTCGTTACAAAAATAAACATTTTATCTAATTTAGTACACTATCATTGACATGCTTGTTGAAAGTATGTCTTAGCACCTCTAGTAGGTTTATACAAGCATCAAGTATGCAATTTTAAAAAATCTAGAGGTCTAAACTATACTATCCTAGAATCGAACTAAAGAATTATGATTTTAGTGCAAGAAAGCAAGTTCTAAACTAAGTGAAAAGGGTTTACAACCTTTGTAGACCGGTCATTCAATTCTAAGGCTCCAAGTAGTAGTCCCTAGAACTCTTCTTTGGCTCCACTTAGTGAAACGAGGCCGAAGATGATCCACCTTGAAGTCTCTCTCACTCAAATCCACTCTTCACTAATCTAAGTATTAGTGAAACAAACAACCTCAACTAAAGATCTGGTAAAGTGTAGGTTGATGAAGTAGGAATTTTTCTCACTAATTTTTCTTTTTGTCTTTTTTTTTTCCTCTCAAGAAAAATCTAGAGAGGAAGAAGAAGGGGAATGAACTTGGAATGAGAAAAGACAGAACCATGAGGTGAAGTGATGAGATGGTAGGAAAATATCTATGAATAAAACAAATAGAATGGGGTGAGTCATGGTTTCTCAAAGCTTCCACAAGCATCTAAGAATTATGACTCATTTTTTAATTCATAAATCAATCCATTTTCCTACTCACCACAATCCTGGTATGTGATTCTAATGCATCTTAGTTCTATGTATCATATATATTAATATGTATAAAGAGAAGAAAATGTTTAATGAGCTGATATTAGTTAATATATATATATATATATATATATATCAAATATATTAAAATATATTCAATTTTAAATCAATACTTGATCCAATAATCCGGTTATATCATATATAACCGGCTAATATATATATATATATATATATATATATATATATATATATATATATATATATATATTAGCCGGTTATATATGATATAACCGGATTATTGGATCAAGTGTTGATTTAAAATTTAATATATATTAATATATTTGATATATATATATATATATATCAAATATATTAATATATATTAAATTTTAAATCAACACTTGATCCAATAATCCGGTTATATCATATATAACCGGCTAATATATGTGTGTGTGTGTGTATCAAATTATTAAATCAACACTTGATTCAATAATCCGGTTATATCATATATAACCGGGTTATATTCAATACTAGTTAATATATATATATATATATATAAACTAGTATTGAATATAAGCCGGTTATATGTGATATAACCGGATTATTGAATCAAGTGTTAACTAGTATTGAATATAAGCCGGTTATATGTGATATAACCGGATTATTGAATCAAGTGTTGGTTTAATAATTTGATATACATATATATATATATATATCAAATTATTAAATCAACACTTGATTCAATAATCCGGCTATATCAAATATAATCTGGCTAATATACAAATATATATCAAATATATATTAACAACATATACATATACGATTGAATCAACACTTGATTCAATAATCCGGTTATATCATATATAACCTGACTGATATCAAATATCGCAAGATTAGAATACGGTATCACATACTCGTATCCAATCAAGCACCCACACATATCACCATATGTGCCCTACTTCGTTTCGCTTGAGGTAGGAAACCTTTGTATGGGACTCTAAAGACTCGTCAATATGCCAGCAGGAGGTAATGATCACATCAGATATCCACAAGCCGTCAGCGGTACTAACTGGACGTAACGGCTACCCAAGTATTGAACGAATAACAGATCAACAAGTAAACTTTTCCAAACTCCCGTAGAGCCTATAAGCAACACTTCCCGTACAGTCCGGTCTCTTCGTCTGATATGTCGCATATCGAGTCTTGGGGTGGAATCGTCAGACCCTAGTAACTTGATAAGTTATGCTGATATGTGGCCTATAACCTTTTGAAAAGCTACTGATAATACTTACCAGTAAATCTCATCAGCCATGGCCAGGGACTTGCTGCTATAGCAAATCGAGCATAGCGCAATATTAACTCTCAATACCGGGAGAAACGAATCCCCTCCACTCACTACCTCTATGTGACTCGGGATTGTACCCAAAATCCACCTGTTTGGACGACTCCATTGAGACATGGTAGGGAGGAAATCAAAGTACAGTGGAAACCACACAAGAGACTATAACGATCTCGGGTGTACAGACTAACCTGTACAAGTAGCACCAGAGAATTGCTATCTGACGATAGGTATGGTACCATCTAAGAGTTATCGGCGAGTCCTGTTCGATATACCCATTCTCTAATGAGCACCTGTGTATAATCTTTGATGTCAAACACCAATAGCTGTGGGATCAACCATCGCCCCATACAGGGTCAAGAACGTACACACTAGTCTACTCTGGAATATCGATGCCCTGTCTCGATATTCGCTCGAATAGGAACTGTTAAAGGATGTGCTTGCGCACTACACAAGCCCCACTAGTATGATCTACATCATAGTCCTGGTAGTCAAGCCAACCTCCTAAGGGCTTTATCAACATGTATCAAAGAGACAGTATAATTATACAAGTGTACATGTTAAGATAAATAGCAACCAGATAACATACTATCATGTCGAGTAAGAAAGTCCTCTATATATATGTCCAAGCATCCACTATATCATACAATAATGGCCTCTAGGGCATACATATTCCTAACAATCTCCCACTTGCACTAAGGATAGTTGTTGTAGTATCTCATACCCAACATCACAAAAATTCTCTCAAACTGCGTTTGGAGGAGGGCCTTCTTGAGTGGATCCGCTGTGTTGTCCTTCGTGTCAACTCTCCTGACCTCGATCTCGTGGCAATCAACTATCTCCTGGATCAGGTGATACCGCCTCAGAATATGTCTGGATTGCTGATGGGACCGGGGTTCCTTGGCCAAAGCCACATCTCCATTGTTATCACAATACAAGGGTATTGGATCCTCAATGGATGGAACCACACCAAGTTGAACAATGAACTTCTTCATCCAGAAAGCCTCTTTGGCAGCATCGTTGGCAGCGATGTATTCAGCCTCCATCGTCGAGTCTGCTACGGTATCTTTCTTGGAACTTTTCCAACATATCGCCCCTTCATTGAAGGATGAAGACAAAACCCAAGACTGACTTGTTGTCGTCCTTATCACTCTGGAAGCTCGAATTGGTAAAGGACTCCACTTGGAGTTCTCCGTTAGCAAACACCAAGAACATTTCTTTAATCCTTCTCAAGTACTTAAGAATGTTCTTCACAGCTGCCCAGTGATTCTCCCCTGGGTTTGATTGATACCTACTTACCACACTAAGTGCGTAAGCTACATCCAGTCTGTTGCATAACATCGCATACATGATAGACCCAACTGCATAAGTATAGGGTATCTCTTGCATGCTAGCCCTCTCCAAATCAGTCTTGGGAGATATCTCTTTGGAGAGAGTGATTCCTGAACAAGCGGGTAAATTACCACCCTTAGAATCTTCCATACTAAACCTCTTTAATATGGTGTCTATGTACCTGGATTGGGACAATCCCAACATCCTTTTAGATCTATAGATCTTAATCCCCAGGATTTAGGAGGCATCACCCAAATCTTTCATGGAGAACTTTTGTGATAGGAAGAGTTTGACCGAGTGCAGCATAGGAACACTATTTCCTATCAAGAGTATGTCATCCATGTACAATACGAGGAAGACAAACTTACTCTCTACAAACTTTTTATATATACAAGGTACATCTACGTTTTTAATGAAGTCAAACTCTTTGATTGCCACATCAAAACAGATGTTCCAGCTCCATGATACCTGCTTTAATCCGTAGATTGATTTAAGCAACTTGCATACCTTTTTGCAGCTCCCATCGTCCACGAAGCCCTCTAGATGTGTCATATACACGCTCTCTTCTAAATCACCATTTAGAAAAGCAGTCTTGACGTCCATCTGTCAGATTTCATAGTTATGGTATGCAGCAATGGCAAGTAGGATCCTGATGGACATAAGCATAGCTACTGGAGAAAAGGTTTCATCATAATCGACACCTAGTCGTTGATGAAAACCTTTTTCTACAAGTCTAGCTTTAAAGGTCTCAACCTTTCCATCTACACCAAGTTTCTTCTTAAAGTCCACTTGCTTCTGATGGATTTTACCCCTTCAGGAGCAACTTCCAAAGTCCATACTTTGTTGGTGTACATGGATTCCATCTCATCGCATAGCATCCAGCCATTTCACAGAGTCCCCACTTGTGATGGCTTGCTCGAAACTAGTTGGGTCATCATCTTCCATGATGCAATCCTCGCTCCCACCGTCTATGAGAAAACCATAGTATCTCTCAGGTGGATGAGAAACCCTACTAGATCTGCGGAGTGGTTGAGGTTCGTTAGGGACTATTGAATCCTCCAGTTATACCAAATTTTCAGTTGTAGTTTGTATAGCTGGAACTTCTTCTAGCTCTACCTCATTAACATTAATTTCTTTCATAAGAAATTCCTTTTCTAAAAAGGTGGCATGCTGAGCAACAAACACCTTTTGTTCCTCACTGTGGTAGAATAGATATCTATATGAATCCTTTGGATATCCCACAAACTTGCAAAGAACTGATCGTGCTTCGAGTTTGTCCGGATTCTGTTTTTTAACATAGGCCGAGCAACCCTATATCTTAACTCGTTTAAGAGATAGCCTTTTCCCATACCATATCTCATATGGAGTGATAGGCACGGATTTGGTCGGAACCCTATTCAATAGGCATGCAGCTATCTCAGGTGCATAACCCCAAAAAGAAAATAGGTAACTCAGCAATACTCATCATAGAGCACACCATATCTAATAGGGTGTGATTCCTCCGCTCCGATACTCCATTGTGTTGTGGTGTATACGGAGGAGTAAGCTAAGAGAGAATCCCATTCTCTTTTAAATAATCTCGGGATTTCATGCTTAAGTATTCTCCTCCTCGATCAGATCGAAGGACTTTAATACTTTTACCCGTCTGGTTCTCTACTTCGCACTTATATTTCTTGAATTTCTCAAAAGCTTCATATTTGTGTTTCAACAGGAACACATGTCCGAATCTTAAGAGATCATCGGTGAATGTGATGAAGTACGAGAAACCATTCCTGGAATGTATAGACTTAGGACCGTATACATCACTGTGTATCAGTCCCAAGAGTTAAGTAGCTCTTTCTCTGTGTCCAATAAACGGAGTTTTGATCATCTTGCCTTTAAGACATGACTGGAAAGTTTCATAAGATATAAATTCGAACAGATTCAAATATCCATCTTTATGCAAATTCGCTAGTCTTGTCGCATTGATATGATCAAATCTACAATGCCACAAGAAGGCTTCGTTTATTTCTGAACTTTTCCTCTTGTGTGTGTTCTGTATATTTAGAACTGTATTTTGATTTAGAATGTATATACCGTTACACAATGTACCAAACACAATCAACACTTGATTCAGGAAAATGTTCATAACAGTTTTCTCTAGTGCAAAATTATATCCTTCTTTATCTAATAAAGAAACGGATATTATGTTGAATATCATCGACGGAACATAATAACAGTCATTCAAAACCAATGTATTACCATTTGGTAATACAAAGTGATATTCGCCGATAACTTCGGCAGCAACAATTGTTCCGTTCCCTACACTGAGGGACATATCACCCTTTTTCCAGTTCTCTACTTCTCTTTCACCCTTATAACATATTACAAATGTAGAATCCTGATCCGGTATCTATTACCCAGAACGTAAAGGAGACTGAGAAACGGTTCTCAATAAATAACACACCCGAAAAAAATGCATCAGCATGCTCTTTCTCCGTTCGGGTTGCATGGGAATCCGTGCATTCCCCTATCCCTTGCTCAGACTTATGACAGTCATAAGATATAGCGGAACTAATGTTCCCCAACTCAGTATAATAAGCGGGTTCGGTCAATACATCCATATTATTATCTTGATTAAGACGTGTCATGGTCGCAACTTGGAGAGAGAGAAGAAAACACTTTAGCTGCGCTCTTACAAGATTAGATTGGTATTATCTTATCTAATCAGGATGGCTCTGTAACAACCGAGTCTTGTTATACCAATTTCAGTTACCGTATGTGTTATTGTTGGTGTTTATTTCATTTACCGTGTTTGGTTGTGAATGGTAGTTTACTTTATATTCGACCCACTCGCTTGAGCTTGTTGTTTCATAGTTGTAGAATACCCTATCATCACATATTTTTGAATATAACAATTTAAGTCACTTAAAATAATTTAAAAATACATGACATGGCCTGCTTGATACCCCTAACCCTGTGGTAGCGTCCTTGCATCGTGTTCTCGTCCCGTTCAGTGGAACGGATGTGTTTGGATGGCTACGCGCACGTGCATGCGTCCGTTCTTGGGGGTATGCTTTTTCATTACATAATCCTTCATTTCAATTTTTGGAACTTGCTAATAATTTTCATATTTCAAATCCAAATTTTTTGACCCGACCCGGACGCAATTCTGAAATATTTTGTACTCCGCCAAATCCTATTTATTTTTTTAAAATTCTTTAATCAGTTTTAAAAAAAATTTTAACAGCTTACCATATTTTCTCAGGTTATTCTTTAAACGGTAAATCATTAATAAATTTTTCCAAAAACAAATTTTCCAAACCCCTCTCTCCTTCTCTCTCTTCCTTTTTTCCTTCTCTCTCTTTCTCCTTCTCTCTCACCCCTCCCCCCGCTAGCAAACAAATCTATCTCTCCTCCTCTTTCCCTCTCCTCTCGTTTCTCTCTACCTCTCTAATCCCGTGCCTCTTTCTCTCTCCTATCACGGTGCGCGAAGATCCCGTCACCTTCCCCCGCGATATCCTCACCTTCCTTCTACATCTCCTTCTTCTTCTTCTGTTCTTTTTTTAAATCCCATGCACCCCCCGTCACGAGCCCACCAGAGAAACCCTAACCTTAGCCGCCTCCTCTGCCTCGTCACCACCTCCATCTCATCTTCTTCTCATCCTCCTCCTCGTCTTCATCTTCTTTTTCTTTCCTCTCTCCCCTGCACACACCCACAGAACACCAACAACGCAACGTCCCCGATCGTCGCCGACGACCCCAGCATCGCACCCACCATCATCACCATCTCGTTTCTTTCCCCTCCTCTACATCAGCACCTCAACAAAACCCTGCACGTACCCTGCATTAAAACCCCAGAAACCAAACCCTAGCACATCCTGTAACCTGCACCCTCGCCGGCACCTCACCGTCGGTGACCCCGACACAACCACCCCGTCTCCCTGACCCCTACGCACAACCCAGTAAGCAATCCTTTCTTCTTCTTCTTTTCCTCTTCTCTTCTCTTCTCTTCTCTTTCTTTGTCTTTTCTTGAATTCTTGTTCACTGTTTTTATTAGATCGCCGGAATCCGGTCGGGCCGTCGACGATCTCGACGACCCAGCGAGGACATCTGACCCGTGTGATCCTACTATTCATTGTTTGGACTCATTCCGTGTACCGTGCGCGCGTCGTGACTTTTCCCGCCGATGCGAGACGTTCCGTTTACCGTATCGTGATCCGTCGAGGCAAGTAAAACTTGCTACATGCTATTCATATTATTCCTATATTAATTTATCTAATTTCTTATTAAATCTATAGATAGAATCTAAAGTTATGAGTTCCAAGTTAATAGTGCGATGTTCCGTTTACATATTTCAGATCTAGAACTTGAAACTTACCCGTTGCGTTTTAGTCGACTATACCTAATAACCACATTTATATTTTAATCACATAATAACTATTGTACATAGTCTATGATACCCTTTCTATAGTTTTACTCTATCGGACACCTGTGTGCATCTTTAACTTGTTTTAGTTATAATTGCATCCATTGAACATATTATACATACCATTTCATCCCTAGATTACTTAATACTTATTAACATGACTTTAACATCCATAACTGTCATACTGTATTCAGATAATGTTGAAACTATCTCTTAAACTCAAACTGATAACCGTACATCTAAGTAGTTTAATTTGCACCTATTGCTTATCATATTACATGTTCCAATTTATTGTTCTATTAGTACCCATGCTTGTGATGTATACATATGCTTATGATAGTTTGACTATGAGCACCTACATGACATCTTGTGTACCCGGATATGACCTATTACACTTATTACTTGATACGACATGGCTTGACATAACATGACACCGTCCCATTCTTGACATAACATGACACCGTCCCATTCTTGACATAACATGACACCTTTATATATTACCTGGCTTGACCTGATGTACCATGGTCTTACCTGTTACCGGATCTTGTGTCTAATGCCAACAAACCTGACCTGTTGTCCTTACGGACCATTCTTGTTGTCTATCCAGACAAACCTGCACCTACCTGATCCTGAGTTGGCATTAGTTCTTGATTATTTAATACATGACTTGAACACATATAACTTTGGGGTATGGGGAAATCAATGATGAAACCTGACTTGTAACTCGACAGTTGCTTGCTTATACTGATCAGTTTTAGAGGCTAGGGCAGCCTCGGGATGATGCTGCTGACATCGTTCGTCTTTACATATTTCCTGTTTTAGTGCCTAGCGGCACGTCTCGGTTTCAGCCCGAGAGTCTTAGACCGTGGTCCCGGGCATGCACGGGATACTATTGAGTTACATCGATGATTCATCAAATTGATTTCAAAGACTTGAGACTATTCAACCCAATAGACCAGTTTAGATTACTCACTGTACACTACCTTTCACTGCCCTGATTTATATTGCTGTTACACCTGCTTTACCATTTATGATTATATTTGCATGTCTTGCTACATTATTATTGCTTGATGTTATGACGAGCTGACGTCTGGGTTTTGCATGGCCCAGATTCCTTACCCTTGCTGCAGTCAGAGCAGGAGTACTTCAGTCAGCAGGCTGAGCAGTGAGGACTCATTAGTAGTTAGTTCTTTTACTTTTCAGTATTATATTCCTGATGTGAGCCCGCATTATGGGACATACATTCCAGTTATGCTTGTATTGGATCTCTTACTTCCGCATTATTTATTCTTGACTCTTTTTATTTTGGCTTATGGACATGTGCTAGATAGTTTTATTTTTGTTCTTGATATCTTTACAGCCGTAATGTGACTGTGGGAGGATAATTCCTATCCACAGGTAGCATGGTTGGCTATGTCACGTACCTACCTTAGCGTACTCTGGGAAGCGGGGCGTGACATGGTTCTTTTGGTATCAGAGCCAGGTTAATCGGGTTGATTCTTTTGTAGTTGGGTATTGGACCCAATACACGAATCAGAATACTCGTGATTAGGAAACATGTCCTGCCACCTTACCGTTTTACCGTTCTTGAATCTAACCTCCTCCTGATTATACTTTTACGGTATGCAAACTTCCTTTGCATATCGACTCGAAACCTGATCCCTTGTTTATATCTAGAACTTAAGCGACTTGGATGGAGTTATGTAATTGTAGCTATGATACCGCGGCATGATTACAATGCGGTACTCTATTTAAGTAACTCGGAGTTCTAGCCTTGATCTACAATTTTGAATCTGTTATCATGCTAATCCCTGGGTGTTTTGATTTCAGGAATATAGCAGACAAGAATCTGAAGACGTACCAAAGACGTGTTGACGAAGCCGCTATGCTTGGAGTGATACGTGGGATGTTGGAGAATCAAAAGCGACAGACCGAGCTGATCCAGCAGCAAGCTGAATCTTTTCATGAGGGTTTGCGGACCGTTCAGCAGTCCGTGAACAATGTTGTGGCCAGACTAACAGATCGTGTGGGAACCATAGCAGATTTCAGGAGACTGGGTCCGTCTATCTTTACTGGTTTGGAGGAGCCGTTGCCAGCGAAGCAGTGGCTAGTTGACACGGAGAATCTACTCATTACAGCACAGATCCTAGATGATAAGAGGGTGGATGTGGTACGCATCCAGTTGGTGGATTACGCCCGTGAATGGTGGCTGGTGGAGGAGACCCGCTTGCCCAAGCCGATCAAGTGGGCGGATTTTTCAAAGAGTTTCTTAGAGAAGTTCTTCCCGCGGACTGCACGGGAGGAAATGGAAGAGAAGTTCATCAGTCTAAAGCAGAATGGTGCACCCGTAGATGTACATGCAGCTGAGTGGACACGGCTCAGAAGATTCGCTGGACCTTTAGTTGCCAACGATGCGGATAGGGCAAGGAGGTTTATGCGCAGTTTGGATGTGGACATCCAGAGGCAGATTGTATCCCTGGGTTTGACCACTTTTTCACAGGTACTTACGGCGGCCCGAGAATAGCAGAGCTTATCTGGAAAGACTGGGAGTTCACAGCAGACAGCGATTACTGTACGGAAGCCGGCTTTTGCACCAAACCGAGCTCATGGACGCAGAGGTATTCCAGTGGACCGTCGTGGTGTAACACCGATGAAGAAGCCTAGTGTCGTTGACCAGAGAAAGACCGTGATTTGTAACTACTGCCATTTACCCGAAAATTTGCAAAAGGAATGTCGCAGGATGCGGGGACTCTGTTTGGTTTGTGGATCGGTGGATCATACTATTAACTCTTGTCCGTCGAAGCTTCGCACAAAGGATGATGTTCAGAAGTTGTTGGATATAGTGCCCTCAAAGTCAATTATTGGATCGCAGGTACGTGATTGCAATGATTGAGGCAGGACCTATACCGATATGACAGTCTTGCTCGAGATGATAGTATGCTATCTGGTTTGTCTTTATCATCGTATACATGCTTTAGTTCACCATTGCATGATGATAGAGCCCATAGGATTCTTGCTTGACTACCAGCAGTATGATGGCGATCATATACATGGTAGCTGGGGTCTGTAAGCACATCCTTAAAGTGTCCCTAGTCGTGGGAGTTTCGAGACAGGGCATCGATACTCCAGAGTAGACTAGTGTATACAGTCGAGACCCCGACGAGGGGCAGTGGCCGGTCTCACAAGCCATTGGTATCAGTTGGTTCACCTAAGATGTATACAGGTGCTCATTGGGTTATGAGTACACCGGATAGGACTCGCCGGGAACATGCTAGTTGGTATTATACATATCGTCAGATAGCAATTCCCTGGTGACATGTGTACAGGTTAATTTGTCGACCTGAGATCGTCATTTGTCTCGTGTGAGTTCCCACTGTGCTTTGATTTCTACCCTACCACGCTCAAAGGAGACGTGCAAACAGGTATTTTTTGGGTACAGTCCCGAGCCACATGGAGGCAGTGAGCGGATCTTCGGGGATTCGTCTCTCCCGGTATTGGGGGTTGATGTCGCACAGTGCACGGGTGGCCATCACTAGAAATCCTCAGCCGAGGTAGTGGAGAATTACTGATTTGGATCAGTAGATTCTCAGGTAGTGATGGGCTTCATGCCGACACGATTTATCGCGTTATTAGGAGTCTGACTTTATCCACCCCCCTAGACTCGATATGCGATACTCTTTAAACGAACGGACCGGACTGTATGTATATTGTCGTTGTTAGGCTCAGTAGGGTTTATAGATAAGTTCGCTCGTCAGCTTCCCTTCCAATCAATACATAGGCAAACGTTACGTACAGCTCGTACCTCTGACGTGTTAGTGGTTATACCCAGTGCCAGTGTGTTGATGAGTCATTAGATTCTCCCACCGACAGTTTCTCAAGTTCGAGCGAAACGTTGTAGAGGCCGTATGGTTTTATGGCAGGGTTCGGAAAATGCACGTGCGTTTTCGCACGTGTCATATTTCGAGCAGATAATACTGGTCGGCTTTGGTTTAAGCCGGATCCCAGTATTATACTGTGTAGATATAATATCTGTGTCTCAGTTGCATTTGTATTCGGTCGTAATACAAATGCGAGTATGTTTATACTGATACAGGGTTATCCTGAAATTCGTTTCAGAATCACTTTTGGAAGTTGCCAGTTTCCAGTTTTCTATCACCCGTATTTAACATTCGGTTAAATACGGATTTATCTTTTCTTCACTTGGATGAGTCATGAGGTGAGTCGTGGTTCTAGAAACTTCTAGATTGGTGACAAGGATTGTGACTCATTCATTAGCATTAATTAATGTATGATGACTAGGTTAATGAATCACCATTTTTGCATTTAATGTTTTTAGTGATTCATTTTTCATGATAAGTATTGCTTATGGTCACCTCCTCTTTTCCTACACTCACCCCCTTTACTTCATATAGTGCCCAGCCATTTCCAAGAGGATTATTGATTCATTTTTGAGAAAAAGATACAAGAAATTAAGTTCATGGAAATTTCATATAGCTCAATTTCCATTTACCCGATTCCAAAAGGCAACTTCATTAACCGTTCGTCCATAGCCTTGGACGTAACGAGAGAAAGTGTTCTACTCATTCTCTACATCATCTTGGTCGTCTCTTTTAGCAAACTTGACGACCGAGTTGCCTCGGTTCAGAGACGGGTGCCCGTTTAAAGATCCGTCGACGTGGTGCCACCTGGACGAGAAGACTGGAGATTCTGGAGATCGGAGCCGCTGCAACAAAGCATGGGATGATGGTTGAAGACCGAAGGACTCGGATCATTCGGTATAATATTTCTACCCACTTTGTAGTTTGTTAGTTTAGCTTTAATGGCAGATCCGCGTTATTGTACACGATAGCGCCAGTTTGTAAAAAGTTTTCGTTCCGCATTTGGCGTCTGTTAGACGGCCGGGGCGCTACTGTGGACTTACAGTGGTATCAGAGCCTCACCATTAAGCTTTACTAACTTGTGCTAACGCGTTTAAAATATCGATCGAACGGATTTTCGAAAACCGCAAATTCCAATTCTAAATTTTCTGTGATATGCAAAATAATTTTTAGACCTGATTTAAAATTGACAGAAAGTTTAGAATTGGAATTTGCGGTTTTCGAAAATCCGTTCGATCGATATTTTAAACGCGTTAGCACAAGTTAGTAAAGCTTAATGGTGAGGCTCTGATACCACTGTAAGTCCACGGTAGCGCCCTGGCCGTCTAACAGACGCTAAATATGGAACGAAAACTTTTTACAAACTGGCACTATCGTGTACAATAACCCGGATCTGCCATTAAAGCTAAACTAACAAACTACAAAGTGGGTAGAAATGTTATACCGAATGATCTGAGTCCTTCGGTCTTCAACCATCATCCCACGCTTGTTTCGGCGGCTCCAATCTCCAGAATCTCTAGTCTTCTCGTCCAGGTGGCACCACGTCGACGGATCTTTAAACGGGCTCCCGCCTCTGAACCGAGGCAACTCGGTCGTCAAGTTTGCTAAAAGAGACGACCAAGATGATGTAGAGAATGAATAGAACACTTTGTCTCGTTACGTCCAAGGCTATGGACGAATGGTTAATGAAGTTGCCGTTCGGAATCGGGTAAATGGAAATTGAGCTATATGAAATTTCCATGAACTTAATTTCTTGTATCTTTTTCTCAAAAATGAATCAAATTTTAAATGGGTTTGACCTCGGGAAACGGTTATCATTCCAGGCTTTCAAGATGACATGGATGACAGAGTGCTGGTCTCACAAGCCATTGGTGTCAGTTGGTTCACCTAAGATGTATACAGGTGCTCATTGGGTTATGGGTACACCGGACAGGACTCGCCGGGAACATGCTAGTTGGTATTATACATATCGTCAGATAGCAGTTCCCAGGTGACATGTGTACAGGTTAGTTTGTCAAACTGAGGTCGATGTACCCGTTGTACATATTTTCTTTTCTGTACTGGGATTACCCCGCGACGGAGTGCACGGATAGCCGGGTTCGAAAAATGCACGTGCGTTTACGCACGTGTCATATTTCAGGCAGATAATACTGGTAGGCTTTGGTTTAAGTCGGATCCGAGTATTATACTGTGTAGATATAATATCTTTGTCTCAGTTGTATTTGTATTTGGTCGTAATACAAATGCGGGTATGTTTATACTGATACGGGGTTATCGACCGCGGAACCGTGGCCAGTATGTGGCAACAGTGGACCAAATTTTACCAATGTGTTCTTCATGTGAAATTATGGTTTTTGGTATATTTCTTTTGGGCCCAGATTTTGTTACTGTACAGCAGATGTACGTGGGGCCCACTTCGGGAAGTTTTGTCGATCGAAATTTTAAACGTGTTAGTTTACAGTATTTACATTATATCTCCGACCGGGAATGTCATTTGAGCGGTAAACCGCATCTAATTGCTATAGTTCTTTTAGACGGGTTTGCGAACGTGACATTCGCGTTGATGTTCTGTGTTGTGCTGTGATGTTGCGGATATGTCGTGGTGGATAGCAGTGTGCAATGGTAGTGCTGTTTGGATTTATTTGTACATTTGATATTGCAGGGCGAGCGTCCAACATGTGGACTACCGTCACTGCCTGTTTGTATAATATTCTTTTGGGGCATGACCGGGCTGAGGTCGATGTACCCGTTGTATATATTTTTCATTTCTGTACTAGGTTTACCCCGCGACGGAGTGCACGGATAGCCGGGTTCTGGAGAGCAACGGGTCCGTATCTCATGGCTTTGAGAGGCAAAGGGACCTCACTCTAGAATTGGCAGACTATTCGCAGCACTCGTAGGGGGTACAGGTTGGCCCAAGGAGGGGTGCTCGAGTTACCGAATTCCGTGAAGTGTCGGGTGGTCCATTCACTATACTGTAGGGGGCTGCCTCGCTTCAGGTTTTGGCGGGTAACTTGCCGCGCTCGTAGGGGTCTAGGTTTTATTGCATAGGCTATCCACACGACCAGGGGAACGTCGAGTTTCAGTAGCGGCTCTGTGAAACCCAGGGATCCCAGATTATCTGTATTGTTCTGTGATGCTTATTACTTTTCTGTAATGTTGCATATTATCACTCCTGGAGCGATTATTGTATATTGGTATATATACTATTAGATGTTGTATATGTTTTACACCCGCGCTAGCCCAGTCCCCGCTCTGTCGTTAGTTAAGTAACCTAACGGGTGATGACGGGACCCAGTGGCGAATGCGGATGGCATATACGTACATTATATTTTCGTTCTTTTCTGGTGTGATTGATTGATGGGACTGTGTTGATTCTTATCAATGCAAGAAAAACAAACCTATATTTGATGTTGTTGGAACAAATTTTAAAAAGTGTTATTACAAAGACGTTTCTTTTTGTTTTTCATAGTGGTATTCAGTTAGAATATCCTGCACCTCATTCGACGAGGCAAGGGCCGAGATCCCTTCACCGGGAGTGACCCCTTGGGCAGAAGTTTGCGTCAGGGTAATAACTTTACTATAGTCGATTACAAGTTGCTTTGCATCGCGGTATTCAGTTGGAATATCCTGCACCTCATTCCACGAGGAAAGAGCCGAGATCCCTTCACCGGGAGTGACCTCTTTAGCAAAAGGTTTTCGTCACTATATTTTTATAAAAAGCTATCAGGTTCCTTCAACGAGATCAAGTTCATTACGTTAAAGGTTTTTCGCCAAAAACTAGCCGTAGCCCTCCATCATTTCTTATGGATAGTCAGTAGTATTCAAGCTATGTTTGTTGACTAAAGTCAAGGCATAGTGTTTGGTAGTTGCTGGGTATTCATCTGTTGCATAGATAGATGTGTTGGTTTGGGACAGTCGTATTACCTTGTTGACTAAAGTCAAGGGTATGTACGGGTGGGTTCAAATCAACCTGGATAATGACGAGTAGAACTTGACATGTGACTTATGATTTGTTGACTAAAGTCAAGGTAATAAGAGCATGAGGCAAAAATTATATTGGGAGTTTCAAACATAATGAAACTTGCTAAGTATGCGCATACCTTCTGGAGTGTGGTAACATGAGTGGATTCCGTCACGTTATCATGCGATGATAGCTGGATCCCGATTCTCACTGATGAGTTGGTTTACTCTTCGGGTGATCCCGACTAATTCTTCTTTCAGGTTTGGAGGAGAATTTGAGATTACAGTGGGAGGTTTCCTGATTAGATAAAGTGATAACCATTCTGATCTAGGTTAGAGTGCACGCAGAGTGTTTCTTTTCTCTCTCTCTCTCTTTGGCAGCGACCTTTAACCGACCCTAGACTATGACTCGGTGACCAAGTTGACCGAACCTTCTTAAAATACTGGCTTTTGGATTGTTTAAAATTGCATAAATCATTGCCGCTCCTTCTTTTACCCTTTGTATTTCTCAGAACACCCCGTATTACTATGGACATCCACTTCCATTGGATAGATCCGTCGTATGGTTATATACGAACTCGAAGGGACTTCTTTGAGGATGGATCCAGGTTCAAGAGAAATAGAATTGGTTTATTCAGTTGTCTTTTATTATCACCTTCTCTCAGGTTGCGAGGGCTCCTTAGTTTAGAAGAGTACACCTATTACGCTTATTGGATAGTCTTATTCCAAACCATAAGCAGGTGCCGAAAGGTAGGGAATGAAGAAAACCAATTAGCCTAAGTAGGGTGTGCAGAAGGTAATATGTAAAGACAAAATAAAGGGATTAAAAAGTGGGCAAATTAAATTGCGACTGTTATCATTCACGACCAAACCGCGTACATCATCGCCACTCCTATTTCACCTTTGCTTTTTCCCAGTTCGGGAGAAATAGAATAAGGTATTATTCAGTTGTCTTTTATCATCACCTTCTCTCTAGATACGAGTACTCCTTGGTTTAGGAGAGTACACCTATTATGCTTACTAGATAGTCTTCTTCCAAACCATAGGCTGGTGCCGAACGGTAGGGAAGGAAGAAAACCACTTAGCCTAAAGAGGTGTACAGAAAGAAATGAATAAAGACAAATAAAGGGATTTGGAGAGATGGCAAAGAAATATACGGTTATAGTCATGAATTGATTTATGGAAGAGGCATTACTAAGAATACAAGGATACCCCTACGAAACATTTTCATGTTTCGGTACATTGTTAAAGGAAAATTGTTATCCCGATTAGATACTTACTCCAGGGTATATATTTACCAGATTTCATTCTCATATCTGTATGGTTTTACAGATGATGAGTGGGAGTAAGTTATTTGGAATTAGGAGATCATCCTCATTATATCGGAATTCGTTGTAATTGGTGATATTTGAGGAAATCGCTTGGGTACAGTTTTCAACCTACGATGCACAGGTTTTGAGTTATTCAACTCAGTGGACTTATACAGAGTATTGTATGTTGTCCAGTGTTCGTCAGGACAAGGGGACAGGTCCTCGTACTATGTTCTGTTTACTTGTGACTTCTCTACTTTTTAGACAAGTATTTCGTAGAAATACAATGTCTAAGTTTTGAGAAGTTGTGGGTATAAGAATAAAGTAGAGAACCAGATGTCGCAAGTATCGAGATTCTTCAAAGAGATTGAAGATGTAGATTCTTGTGACTGGTATTCAGATGATAGTAATAGTTTTGAGAAACTTGTTTCTCTTTCAGGTTACTCATAATTGGATAGATTCCTAAGTTGAGTAATGCTGAGTAGCCTCTCTCCATTAAGTTGATATGTACTGGAGACAGTTGCATGATTTGAATCTGGTTTCAATTAAATTAGTGCCTCTATTTCTATATTGTATATAGAATGGTTCATATCTTAACGATGTTAAGATACGGGGAGTTGTCCAGCTTATGCTTAAAACCAGACACTGGATAACTCAAGGCACGTTTCTGTAATGGCAGTTTGTGGGTTGACCCTGGCTTTGAAGAGGGTTGACATTTCTACCATCTGGAAGATCAATAGTGATATTGTTCTTGACTCGCCACAGTTTTAGTAAAATGGAATTTTTTTTTTGGAAACGGTAATGGGAGTATGGTAGAACTGGAAGTGATTCCAGAACCGCAAACGATTACGGAAAATTTAATAGGACCTATATATTCAATCAGGTTTGACATTCCAATAGCCACTCCGCAGATATGGTGGGTAACCTCAGACACCCGAGAGGTACTCCGGTAGCCTCAAGGACTGTGACAGCGAGGTTCTTGTTTACCCAGACTTGACACTACGGTTGTTCCAGGCTATGAGACCCGGCAGGAGGATAAGTATAGCGTCTTTCTAAACTAGCTTTAGAAGTGTACGTATATATTATTCTGCCAGAGGGTTATCATAGTCAATGGGAGCAGCGGAAGCATAGTGGGCAAGTAGCTTATGTCTATTTATAGACTTCAGCAGTTATAGCGGAGATAAATCATCTAATTTTGATGAGACAGTCATGGCTTTGACTTCATCAGAATAGGGGATGGATCTGTTGAGAAGGTAGTGGGGTGTGATATCCTAGTATTTGGATGACATACACAGAGTAAGAAGTGAAATTCCTATACTACGATCGGTTGTACTTTGGTAGTCACACAGTTGTTTCTCCACAAAGGACATGGATATAATATCAGACATTCTGGTTACTAGATCTATGGTTTTAGATCTAGAATTGGGTAGTTTCCCAATATGGGTACTTTGACGGTATTCTAATGGTATTTTAGAATAAATGACTCCTGGCATGGTGGTGTACCTGCAGGTGATGGAGTCACCCTCTCTAAAGGTGTCTGATAGACAAAGGGGAGAGGGATGTGCATGATTGGCAGATCACTTGCTTAAGCAATTGAGTCAATCGTGAGATGTCAAGTACCATACCAGATGTTGTTTTTGCACTAGATGCGATAAGTTTATATTAATCCAATCCTGAAGAAACATAAGGAAGCAGTTTTAGAACATAAGTGCATGTTCTACGGATTTGATGACAACAGCCTCCTTCGGGAAACGGTTATCATTCCACCCTTCCAAGGTGACATGGATGACAGAGTGATTGTCAGAGTTATAGGTTTCCCTCTGACGAGGGACAGTATTATGGACGGGTGGTCCAAGAGGATACTGTGGGAGGCATGGTGCTGGATACTGATTAGGTTCGGTTATCGATAAAGTCTAAGAAGTTTGGATTTGGAGTTCATTTATGAACTAGGTCCCATCAGATATTCAGACATATTCTAAGACAGGTATTACTCGATTCGGGAGATGGCTTTCTCCCGGAACTAGAGATTAAGAGAGACATAGAAAGAAATATCAGGGCGGATCCACTCACTGAGGCTATTTCTCGAACACAAGAGTTTTACAAACTAGCTTTGTGAAACTGATTAGTAGAGGAGTTGGGTGTTCGGTATCACATAGGCTGTGAGTATGCGACATTGCAGAAAAATTGGGTTATGGTGGAGAGTGGGGAGTGAAAACACCAATTGCAGCAGAGAATAATTAGCCTTAAGTGCAAGTGGGAGATTGTTGGATATAGTGCCCTCAAAGTCAATTATTGGATCGCAGGTACGTGATTGCAATGATTGAGGCAGGACCTATACCGATATGACAGTCTTTCTCGAGATGATAGTATGCTAACTGGTTTGTCTTTATCATCATATACATGCTTTAGTTCACTATTGCATAATGATAAAGCCCATAGGATTCTTGCTTGACTACCAGCAGTATGATGGCGATCATATACGTGGGAGCTAGGGTCTGTAAGCACATCCTTAAAGTGTCTCTAGTCGTGGGAGTTTCGAGACAGGGTATCGATACTCCAGAGTAGACTAGTGTATACAGTCGAGACCCCGACGAGGGGCGGTGGCCGGTCTCACAAGCCATTGGTGTCAGTTGGTTCACCTAAGATGTATACAGGTGCTCATTGGGTTATGAGTACACCGGATAGGACTCGCCGGGAACAAGCTAGTTGGTATTATGGATGAGTTCGCTCGTCAGCTTCCCTTCCAATCAATACATAGGCAAACGTTACGTACAGCTCGTACCTCTGACGTGCTAGTGGTTATACCCAGTGCCAGTGTGTTGGTGAGTCATTAGAGTCCCCCACCGACAGTTTCCTAAGTTTGGGCAAAACGTTATAGAGGCCGTATGGTTTTATGGCAGGGTTAGGAAAATGCACGTGCGTTTTCGCACGTGTCATATGTTAGTGTATATACCCTAGAGGCCATTACTGTATCATACTAGTTTGTATATTACTTGATGGAAGCTTGGGATATTTACAGTTGTATATACAATCTTACTCGAAATAGTAGTATGCTACTTGGTTTGTCTCTGCTTTAATATGTGCATGTGTTTCTTTTAGCATATCGCTGATATACATATTAGTAGAGCCCTTAGGATCTTTGCTTGATTACCAGCGTTGTGATGGCGCTCACACTCGTGGGGGCTGGGTGATCTATAAGCACATCCTTATACAGGTCCCTAGTCGTTGGACTATCGAGACAGGGCATCAATACTCCGGAGTAGACTAGCGTATGCGCTTCTCATCCCAGCGTGGGAGACGGTCTGTCCCACAGCCGTCAGTACGTCGTACTTGAGATAGTATGCGGGTGCTCGTTAGGTTATGAGTACACTGGACAGGACTCGTCGAGGACTGTTGGTTGGTATTATACCTATCGTCAGTTATCAGTTCCCAGGTGACATGAGTACAGCTTAGTCCGCTGACTTGACACTGTCACTTCGCCTCGAGTGTGTTCCCACTGCACTTTGATTACTCCCTACCACGGCTCAAAAGAGTCGTGCAAACAGGTAGTTTTTGGGTGCAATCCCGAAGCACTTGGAGGCAGTGACAGTTAGACAGGATTCGTCTCTCCCGGTATTGGGGGTTGACATCGTGCTGTGTCCAGGAGAGCCATTACACAAGGAGTCCCTGGTCAGGGCAAGCGAGATATACTGGTAGGTTTCCAGTGTTATCTCAGGGTGTTCTGGGCTACACTCCGACACGACTTGTACCGCTATCAGGGGACTGATGTTCACCGCCCCCTAGGCCCGCCATGTGATGTATCAGACGAACAGACCAGACTGTACGGAGACTGTCACTTACAGGCTCAGTAGGAGTTCAGATGGGGTTCACCTCGTCAGTCTTCTTATCGGCATCTACCTGGGGACCGTTACGTACAGCAAGTGTCGCTTGCGGTCAGTAGTTAAACCCACTGCCAGCGTAGTGTCGAGTCTTTAGAGTCCCACACAGAGAACTATTCGCCTTTAGGCAAAATGAGTAGAGGTCGCATGGTTTTGCGACAGGGTTCGTTCGCATCCGCGCACTTGTGCACGTTTGCTGTCCGGACAGCTTATACTAGCGGGCTTTGGTTTAAGCCAGATCCTAGTATATGATTTGGGATTGGTTTTATCTCTTTGTATTCGTGTTCCTCGGATCACGAATACGGGTGCGTATGCACAGTTGCTTGAGACAGAGGGAGAGGACTTTGATTAGGGTTAATGACCATTGTCATTTTATTAACCCTAATTCTTATGTGTGTATTATGGTTAATTGATATTAGTTTAATATAATTGTGCATGGTTATGGTTGTTGACCATTTGACTATCTTGACTTGTTGACCTTGGTTGACATGTTGACCATCATCATTCCCTATAAAAGATGCTCTTTGATCCATGCAATTAGCATTAAATATGAAATGATAATGGTCATGTCTTGATTAAGCCATGAGAATTATCTTACTAATTATCAATTTATAATAATCCACACATATATATGAGAATGCTTCACATTTTCTCTCATTTTATCATTTACTTTCTCTCTTTTGTTCTTCCTCTCCCTCAAGCTCTCCCCTCTCATGTGTTGAGAAACACTTGAGCTTGAGAAAAACCTCTTCTTGATAATCTCTACTCTCATCTAGGGTTCTAGGATTAGCACTTCTAGCACCCTGGTTACTTTCAGCTTGGAGTTGAAGCCAAAGGTTGAGGCTTTCGGATGGATCCTTCTTCGACGTGAGAAGACGACAAAGGTGATCTCTTTCTACTACTCCAAGGAGCAAGGAGAGAAGGACATAAAGCCCTAGGTATAACCATTCTACCCTTTAGCTAGTTTCTAGTTAGCTTTAACTTGTTTTTGTTTAGCAAAGATCCTTCTTTGTCTAGTCCATGTTGCCTAAAGTGATAAAAATCCGATTTTTATTCCGTTTTCCGCCTCCCCGCAAGCACCGGGTTGGGCAACGTGGACTTACAGTGATATCAGAGCCTAACTAAACATAAACTATCTAGGTAGTAAAAGTGTATGGAAGTTTGATCGGAAAAATCGAAAAACCAAATTATCAAAACCCTAACTTTCTGTTAAAATTTTTCCTGTTCAAAATAAAATAAATCATACTCCAAAATTCATCTCAGGGTTTTCTTAAGAAACTCACTAAACCCGGTCCAGTGAATCGATCAAAGCGCCGCGATTCCGCGGCAATAGCAAGCTATTGCCGCGCAACCGCGGCCGAGTTGACTCGGTTCTGGGTCGGGTTTGGTGCAGTGTTCTTCTGGCTTGGTTTTGAGATTTTTAAGATGGTTTATATGTGCCCAGGTTTTCCACAAAAGAAATTTGTTTTTGGGGGCCTATAAATCCGTATTTTTGATCGGACTTCACTACACTTTGACTAAAGGGTTATATCTGTGATGTTTATATGTATTGAACGTCGGCTAATCGCTATATGTCGATTAGTCGGGGTTATACATATCTGTGATCTGTGTTTGATGATGGTATGTGTATATGAATGCGTTGGATTGTCGCGGGTGAATATCCGGGGTGGATGTGAGATGAGTGTTTCTTTTTCTTTCATTCATTGTAATATGTAAATTGATGTAATAATATTTGTATGGCCGCACAACCGGGTCGGGGTTGTAGTCGTCATTGTATAATTTTTTTTTACTGTTTTCGCTCCTAGGATAGACCCATGGAGGGGGTGCACAAACTAACAGGTATCTCGAAGTGCCGAGTGGCCTACTCACGGTGTTGAGGGAGGTTGCTTCGCTTCGGGTACTTGGCGGGTAGTTTGCCGCACCCGTAGGGGTCTTGGGTGGGGTATTGGCTATTCACCGCGACCGTGTAATCCTCTTTTCGTTGCAGGCTCGAACGGATTGCGGATTCCTAGTATATCCAATGTATTCATCTGTGATCTGTAATGTCTATCATCGCTATATATTTATATATGATAACTATTTAGGCGTTGCTTATGTTTTACAGCCGCGCTAGCGCAGCCCCCGCTCTGTCGTTAGTTAAGTAACCTAACGGGTGATGACGGGGCCCCGTGGCGAATGCGAATGGCATAAGCGTACGTTATATTTTGGTTATTTTCTGCAATGGTAGGATTAAATGATGGGACGCGTTAAAAGAACTAATGCAAGAAAATAAACCAAGTAAAAGTCGATTGGAACACTTTGAAAACCACTCGGTTCTTTTCAAAACTAAACTTTTAAACGCGGAGCGTGAACCACTCCTTTTAAAAGCTATCTCGTTCCATCGATTATATCAAGTTCACTACGTTCACGGTTTCACCAAAACCATTCGTAGCCTTCCGTCATTCCACATGAATGGTCAAAAAGTATTCAAGCTATGTATTTTGGCCAAAGTCAAGGCATAGTGATTGGTAGCTATTGGGTATTCATGTGCAGCATAGATAGATGCGTTGGTTTAGGACAGTCGTGCTGCCATTTTGGCCAAAGTCAAGGGTAGGTACGGGTGGGTCCAAATTAACCAGGAGAATGACGGGTAGAACTTGACATGTGACTTATGATATTTTGGCCAAAGTCAAGGTCATAAGAGCATGGGGCAAAAATCCACATCGGGAGTTTCATAAGTACTGAAACTTGCTAGCGCTGCATACCATTTGGAGTGTGATAATTCTGGTAGGATTCCTTCGGTTTTATCACGCGATGATATTTGGATCCCGATCCTACTGTGAGTATATGCTACTCCTCGGGAAAACTCTCACTTAACGATCAATGCTATAAACCTAGTAGGTGTCTAGAAAGGTGTTAGCAGGGCTACGCCCCCAGGGAAAAGAGGTTCTTAAATTAAGGAACTTCGCGAAAGCGTTGGAAAACCTCCCTCGAAGTACCGACACTGGCCTGGCTGAACGGTTAAGCAAGTATTGTACGGTGAGATTGATCCCGACTAATCCTTTCTTTACGTTTTGAGAAGGGATTCGAGAGATAGTGGGAGCCATCCAGTTTAGACAAACTAAAAACCACTCTAAACTTGCAAGAGCATCATGCTAAAGTGTTTCTTTTCTCTCTCCTAATTGCAGCGACCATTCAACATGACCGGACTTAAGTTATTACTAGATAAAAACATATTGACAGGGCCAAACTACAAAAATTGGCTCAGGAATATCAAGATGGCAATCACTTACGACAAGTTGAGGTATGTCTTTAGCACCAAAGCTCCCCCTGTCCCAGGTCCCAAAACCAGTGTCGTAGATAGGGAAATCTACAAGACCTGGGAAATAGATTGCGCGAAGGCCAAATGCCTCGTACTAGCCTCGATGGGCAACGAACATCAGAGGAGGCACGAGAATATGGACCTAGAGTCCATATTTCTTCATACAAAAGAACTGTATGGAGAGCAGTCTCGTATCGCCAGATACGAAGTGTCGAAGAAGTTGTTTTCGGCAAGGTTGGCCGTCGGATCATCGGTAGCGGAACACGTGCTTAAGATGATTGGCTACATAGAGGAGCTCGCGGACCTTAGGACCACGTTGGAGAATGAACTCTATACTAATTTGATTCTCCAGTCCCTTCCTTCCACTTACGCCCAGTTTATCCTTAACTTCAACATGCAAGGAAAGGAGGTTGAACGTTTCGAACTTCTGAACATGTTGAGGAGTGCTGAGGGCACCCTACAGAAAGGTAGGGAGACATCCACTTTGTTTGTAGGAGGATCTTCCTCTTCTAGATCCAGGACGAAAGCCAAGGGTAAGAAGAAGAAAGCCCCCGCCAAACCAAGAGGCGGTGTCAGTAAAGTGGATACGAAAGGGAAAGGAAAAGCAACAAAGGTAGCGGGAAAGCTGGTGGGGAAGGAAGAATGCTTCTATTGTCACAAAAGTGGTCACTGGAAACAGGATTGCAAGGCTTGGAAGGCCAGAACACAGGATTTGAAGCGAGTTGCGGCTTCAGCTTCAGGTGTGTATGTTATTGAAAACTGTCTATCAATAAATTCTACATCCTGGGTATTGGATACCGGATCAGGATCTCACATCTGTAATTCTTTGCAGGCGTTGAGAAAGCGTAGAGTTTTGAAGGCAGGTAACATGACCCTCAGAGTTGCAAACGGTGCTAGCATGGATGCTGAGGCCGTAGGGGACTATCACCTGGGATTGTCGGATGGACACTTTTTGGTTTTGCGTAGTTGTTATTATGTACCAAATGCAACCTGTAATATCATTTCTGTATCTTTATTATCTAAAGAAGGTTATGAATTTGCATTTGTAAGTAATGTAGTGAACATTCACCTTAATCAAGTTTTGATTGGGTCAGGTACATTGAACAACGGTATATACGTTTTAAACCAACCACAGATTTTCAATGTCCAGAATACACACAAAAGAAAGTCTCCAGAAATCAATAAAACTTTCTTATGGCATTGTAGACTGGGTCACATCAATGAGAGAAGGTTGACTAAGTTACATGCAGAAGGATATTTGGATCCGTTCGAATATCAATCGTATGCAACTTGTCAATCCTGTCTCAAAGGAAAGATGACAAAGACTCCGTTCACTGGACACGAAGTAAGAGCGGGCGAGCTCTTGAGACTCGTACACAGCGACGTGTGCGGTCCAATGTCTACACATGCGCGAAGCGGTTATTCTTACTTCATTACTTTTACGGATGACTTTTCAAGGTACGGTTATGTCTTCTTAATGAAACATAAATCCGAGGCTTTTGAAAAATTCCAGGAATATAAGAATGAAGTAGAAAAACAAACAGGCAAAAGTATCAAGGCACTGAGATCTGATCGAGGTGGTGAATACTTGAGTGCCGAGTTCCTGGGTTACTTAAAAGAGAATAGAATTCTCTCTCAGCTTACTCCTCCATACACTCCGCAACATAACGGTGTATCGGAGAGACGGAACCGAACCCTATTGGATATGGTACGGTCCATGATGAGTAACGCTGAGTTGCCGCAATCGTTCTGGGGATATGCGCTAGAATCAGCTGCATACCTTTTGAACCGAGTTCCAACTAAGACTGTGCCTACTACACCATATCAGATGTGGTGTGGGAAGAGACCCTATCTTAATCACATTAAGACATGGGGATGTCCAGCTTTTGTAAAAAAGCAGCATGCGGACAAGCTCGAGGCACGCTCAGTACAGTGTAAGTTTGTGGGATATCCAAAGAACTCCAAGGGATATTTCTTCTATTGCGAAGAGGAACAAAAGGTTTTTGTTTCTCGCCATGCCCACTTTCTAGAACACCAGTTCATAGAAAAAGAAATAAGTGGGAGCGCAATAGAACTGGAAGAAATTCCAGAACCATGAGCTATTACTGAAAGCTTAGTAGAACCAGAGGGTTCAAAAGATCAGGACATTCCCACGCCACTCCGCAGGAGTAGTAGGCAGTCTCATCCGCCCGAGAGATACTACGGTTTTCTCATTGACGGGGATAGAGAGGATTGCATCATGGATTGTGATGAGCCTACTAGCTTCCAGCAAGCCATTCAGAGCGTCGACTCGGTAAAATGGCCGGATACAATGCGGACCGAAATGGAGTCTATGTACACCAACAAAGTATGGACGTTGGACATTGCTCCAGATGGGGTAAAACCCGTAGGATGCAAGTGGATCTTCAAAAGGAAGATTGGTGTAGATGGACAGGTTGAAACCTATAAAGCTAGACTGGTTGCAAAGGGTTTTCGTCAAAGACCTGGTTTGGACTATGACGAAACCTTTTCTCCAGTAGCTATGCTGAAATCCATTCGGATCCTTCTTGCCATTGCTGCCTTCCACGATTATGAGATTTGGCAGATGGACGTAAAGACAGCTTTTCTAAATGGACATTTAGAGGAGTGTGTCTATATGGACCAGCCAGAGGGTTTCATTCAGAGTGGGAGCAGCGGAAAGGTGTACAAGTTGCTTAAGTCCATTTATGGACTAAAGCAGGCATTGCGGAGTTGGAACATCTGTTTTGATAAGACGGTCAAGAAATTTAGCTTTATCAAAAATCCAGATGAACCATGCATCTATTGTAGATTTGTAGCGAGAACTGTAGTATTCCTCGTTTTATACGTGGATGACATTCTCTTAATAGGAAATGACATTCCTATGCTACAATCTGTCAAGGGGTTCTTGTCACACAGGTTCTCCATGAAAGACCTGGGTGATGCCTCATACATTCTGGGTATCCGGATCTACCGTGACAGATCCAAGAGGATATTAGGACTTTCACAGTCCAGGTACATCGACACCATACTGAAGAGATTCAGTATGGAAGATTCCAAGTGCGGTAATCTACCGGCTTGTCACGGGATCACCCTCTCCAAAGAGATGTCTCCCAAGACTGATTTGGAGAGGGATCGCATGTCTATTATACCCTACGCTTCTGCGGTAGGCTCTATAATGTATGCGATGTTGTGTACCAGACCAGATGTAGCATACGCATTGAGCGTTGTAAGCAGGTATCAGTCAAATCCTGGGGAGAAACATTGGATAGCGGTAAAGAACATTCTCAAGTACCTGAGAAGGACTAAGGAGATGTTCTTGGTGTATGGCGGAAAAGACCTCCAGATTAAGGCCTTTGCTGACTCCAGCTTCCAGAGTGACAAGGATGATTCCAAGTCCATGTCGGGTTTTGTCTTTACCCTCAATGGAGGGGCGGTGTGTTGGAAGAGCTCCAAACAGGAAACCGTTGCTGACTCGACTATGGAAGCGGAATACATCGCTGCATCTGATGCCGCAAAAGAAGCTTTCTGGATGAGGAAGTTCTTGAAAGAACTTCAAGTGGTTCCGTCCATTGTTGACCCAATACCTCTGTATTGCGACAACAACGGGGCTATAGCTTTAGCGAAGGAACCCAGGTCCCATCAGAAATCCAGACACATCTTGAGGCGGTATCACCTGATCAAGGAGATCGTGATCGCCAGGAGATCGAGGTTCGGAGGGTTGCTTCATCAGAAGATAACACAGCAGATCCATTCACCAAGGCCTTACCCCAGACTCAGTTCGAGCGGCTGATCGAGATGATAGATCTTCGATACGCCAGTACATGGCCTTAGTGCAAGTGGGAGATTGTTAGTGTATATGCCCTAGAGGCCATTACTGTTTCATACTAGTTTGTATATTACTTGATGGAAGCTTGGGATATTTACAGTTGTATATACAATCTTGCTCGAAATGGTAGTATGCTACTTGGTTTGTCTCTGCTTTAATATGTGCATGTGTTTCTTTTAGCATATCGCTGATATACATATTAGTAGAGCCCTTAGGATCTTTGCTTAATTACCAGCGTTGTGATGGCGCTCACACTCGTAGGGGCTGGATGATCTATAAGCACATCCTTATACAGGTCCCTAGTCGTTGGACTATCGAGACAGGGCATCGATACTCCGGAGTAGACTAGTGAATGCGCTTCTCATCCCAGCGTGGGAGACGGTTTGTCCCACAGCCGTCAGTACGTCGTACTTGAGATAGTATGCGGGTGCTCGTTAGGTTACGAGTACACTGGACAGGACTCGTCGGGGACTGTTGGTTGGTATTATACCTATCGTCAGTTATCAGTTCTCAGGTGACATGAGTACAGCTTAGTCCGCTGACTTGACACTGTCAATTCTCCTCGAGTGTGTTCCCACTGCACTTTGATTACTACTCTACCACGGCTCAAAAGAGTCGTGCAAACAGGTAGTTTTTGGGTGCAGTCCCGAAGCACTTGGAGGCAGTGATGATTAGACAGGATTCGTCTCTCCCGGTATTGGGGGTTGACATCGCGCTGTGTCCAGGAGAGCCATTACACAAGTAGTCCCTGGCCAGGGCAAGCGAGATATACTGGTAGGTTTCCAGTGTTATCTCAGGGTGTTCTGGGTTACACTCCGACACGACTTGTACCGCTATTAGGGGACTGACGTTCATCGCCCCCTAGGCCCGCCATGCGATGTATCAGACGAACAGACCGGGCTGTACGGAGACTGTCACATACAGGCTCAGTAGGAGTTCAGATGGGGTTCACCTCGTCAGTCTTCTTATCGGCATCTACCTGGGGACCGTTACGTACAGCTAGTGCCGCTTGCGGTCTATGGTTAAACCCACTGCCAGCGTAGTGTCGAGTCTTTAGAGTCCCACACAGAGAGTTATTCGCCTTTAGGCAAAATGAGTAGAGGTCGCATGGTTTTGCGACAGGGTTCGTTCACATCCGCGCACTTGTGCACGTTTGCTGTCCGGACAGCTTATACTAGCGGGCTTTGGTTTAAGCCAGATCCTAGTATATGATTTGGGATTGGTTTTATCTCTTTGTATTCATGTTCCTCGGATCACGAATACGGGTGCGTATGCACAGTTGCTTGAGACAGAGGGAGAGGACTTTGATTAGGGTTAATGACCATTGTCATTTTATTAACCCTAATGCTTATGTGTGTATTATGGTTAATTGATATTAGTTTAATATAATTGTGCATGGTTATGGTTGTTGACCATTTGACTATCTTGACTTGTTGACCTTGGTTGACATGTTGACCATCATCATTCCATATAAAAGATGCTCTTTGATCCTTGCAATTAGCATTAAATATGAAATGATAATGGTCATGTCTTGATTAAGCCATGACAATTACCTTACTAATTATCAATTTATAATAATCCACACATATATGTGAGAATGCTTCACATTTTCTCTCATTCTATCATTTACTTTCTCTCTCTTGTTCTTCCTCTCCCTCAAGCTCTCCCCTCTCATGTGTTGAGAAACACTTGAGCTTGAGAAAAACCTCTTCTTGATAATCTCTACTCTTATCTAGGGTTCTAGGATTAGCACTTCTAGCACCCTAGTTACTTCTAGCTTGGAGTTGAAGCCAAAGGTTGAGGCTTTCGGGTGGATCCTTCTTCGACGTGAGAAGACGACAAAGGTGATCTCTTTCTACTACTCCAAGGAGCAAGGAGAGAAGGACATAAAACCCTAGGTATAACCATTCTACCCTTTAGCTAGTTTCTAGTTAGCTTTAGCTTGTTTTTGTTTAGCAAAGATCCTTCTTTGTCTAGTCCATGTTGCCTAAAGTGATAAAAATCCGATTTTTATTCCGTTTTCCGCCTCCCCGCAAGCACCGGGGTGGGCAACGTGGACTTACATCATATTTCGGGCAAATAATACTGGTCGGCTTTGGTTTAAGCCGGATCCCAGTATTATACTGTGTAGATATAATATCTGTGTCTCAGTTGCATTTGTATTCGGTCGTAAACAAATGCGGGTATGTTTATACTGATATGGGGTTATCCTGAAATTCGTTTCAGGATCACTTTTGGAAGTTGCCAGTTTCCAATTTTCTATCACCCATATTTAACATTCGGTTAAATGCGGATTTATCTTTTCTTCACTTGGGTGAGTCATGAGGTGAGTCGTGGTTCTAGAAGCTTCTAGATTGATGACAAGGATTGTGACTCATTCATTAGCATTAATTAATGTATGATGACTAGGTTAATAAATCACCATTTTTGCATTTAATGTTTTTAGTGATTCATTCTTCATGATAAGTATTGCTTATGGTCACCTCCTCTTTTCCTACACTCACCCCCTTCACTTCATATAGTGGCTGGCCATTTCCAAGAGGATTATTGATTCATTTTTGAGAAAAAGATACAAGAAATTAAGTTCATGGAAATTTCATATAGCTCAATTTCCATTTACCCGATTCCAAAAGGTAACTTCATTAACCGTTCGTCCATAGCCTTGAACGTAACGAGATAAAGTGTTCTACTCATTCTCTACATCATCTTGGTCGTCTCTTTTAGCAAACTTGACGACCGAGTTGCCTCGGTTCAGAGGCGGGAGCCCGTTTAAAGATCCGTCGACGTGGTGCCACCTGGACGAGAAGACTGGAGATTCTGGAGATCGGAGCCGCCGCAACAAAGCATGGGATGATGGTTGAAGACCGAAGGACTCAGATCATTCGGTATAACATTTCTACCCACTTTGTAGTTTGTTAGTTTAGCTTTAATGGCAAATCCGGGTTTTTATACATGATAGCGCCAGTTTGTAAAAAGTTTTTGTTCCGCATTTGAAGTCTGTTAGACGGCCGGGGCGCTACCGTGAACTTACAAAAGCCACCGCAGAAACCGTTTCAGGGACAGAAGCAGCTGACTCAGGGACCCAATCAAGCTCGAGCATTTATCCTGACGGCTGAGGAAGCCAAGGCTTCAAGAGAAGTTGTTTCAGGTATTCTACTTGTTTATGGTTTTCCCGCATTAGCGTTATTTGATTCTGGTGCATCCCATTGTTTTATATCATCCAAGTTTATTGCTACACACTCGATCACCTGCACTACTCTATCTAGTTTCTGGGACATACACACTGGGAATGGGAAAATCATATCTAGTAGAGAGTGTAATGATTGTGCAGTTGTTGTTTGCGGACGGGAGCTTTTTGCAGATTTCTTGGTGATTGATACGAGAAGCTATGAAGTCGTCTTGGGAATGGATTTTCTCGGCACTTTCCATGCTCACATTGATTGTAGGAAAAAGAAATTAATTTTCCAGATTCCCGGACATCCCGAGTTTATCTTTACTGGAGGAAGCAATTCTGTCGGGCCAGTCGAGTTTACGGCTAGGCCGACAGCTAATATTCTTGCATCAATGGAGGTTGCTCAAGATGAAACACCAGCTGTTGTTCAAGATTTCATGGACGTGTTTGAAGACATATCAGGTTTCCCGCCGAAGCGAGACGTGGAGTTCGCAATTGATCTTGTTCCGGGTGCAGCGCCAGTTTCTAAAGCATATTATCTAATGGCACCAGTGGAGTTGGAAGAAGTTAAGAAGCAGGTAACTGAATTAATTGAGAAGGGTTGGATTCAAAGCAGTAACTCGCCTTGGGGAGCTCCAGTTCTTCTAGTAAAGAAGAAAGATGGCACAAGGAGGATGTGCATCGACTATCGAGAATTAAACCGGGTGACTATTAAGAACAAGTACCCGATCCCTCACATTAGCGAACTATTTGAGCAGCTTAGTGGAGCGAGGGTATTCTCGAAGTTGGATTTGCAATCCGAATATCATCAGGTCCGAGTGAAAACTGAAGATATTTGCAAGACGGCATTCCGAACTCGGTATGGACATTACGAGTACTTGGTGATGCCCTTCGGAGTAAAGAATGCACCGGCGATATTCATGGACTTGATGAACCGAATCTTTTTACCATTCTTGGACCAGTTTATTGTGGTGTTCATTGACGATATTCTGGTCTATTCGAAGAGTATTGAAGAGCATGCAGAATATTTGAAGATCACACTGCAGACGTTGAGACAAGAGAAATTATATGCAAAGATGAGTAAGTGCGAGTTTTGGCTGGAAGAAGTAAAGTTTTTGGGGCATGTTGTGTCTGGCGATGGAATCGCCGTCGATCCTGAAAAGATTGCAGCAGTTCGTGATTAGTCGATTCCGAAGAATGTTGCGGAGATAAGAAGCTTTCTTGGACTCGCCGGGAATTACAGAAGATTTATGGAGAACTTTGCTCGTCTGGCGAAGCCGTTGACCAAGCTTACACACAAGGGGGTACCATTTGTGTGGACGGCTAATTGTGCGTCAGCTTTCGAGGCGTTGAAGCAGAAATTGATAACCGCTCCTATTCTGACCGTGCCAGACAGTTCCGGAGGATTGGTGATTCACAGCGACGCATCTGGGAATGGATTGGGATGTGTTTTGATGCAGCATGGGAAGGTTGTAGCGTACGCATCGAGACAGTTGAAGACCCATGAGAAGAATTACCCAACTCATGATTTGGAGCTTGCGGCTGTGATCTTCGCTTTGAAGATTTGGAGACATTACCTTTTGGGTGAAAGGGTCGAGGTTTTCACTGATCATAAAAGCTTAAAATATGTGTTCACGCAGAAGGAGCTTAATATGAGGCAACGTAGATGGTTGGAGCTGATGGCTGACTACGATCTCGATCTTAAGTACCATCCGGGGAAGGTTAATGTCGTGCCGGATGCGCTCAGTCGGTTACCAGCCATTCAGATGTTGACTACGCAGAAGGAACTCGTTGATGATTTTCGAAGATTTGATTTGGAGGTTGTGCTACCACATTCTTCGAGACAGTTGATGCAGCTGCAGGTACATTCGTCGTTGGTCGAGAATATTAAAGCAGCGCAATCGCAGGACCCTAGATTGCAAAAGTTTCGAGAACAGGTTGAAGCTGGACTTCAAACAGATTTATTGATCTATGAAGATGGTTCGTTGAGATATGGTAGCCGTTTGTGTGTGCCAAAGGGAGATATTCATGAAGAGGTGATGAAGGAGGCACACAGTTCAGCATATTCCGTACATCTAGGAGGCACGAAGATGTACCGAGATATACGGCAGCATTTCTGGTGGGAAGGCATGAAACGGGAGATTGCTCGCTTTGTGGCAAAATGCTTGGTGTGTCAGCAAGTTAAGGCTGAACATCAAAGGGTTGCTGGTTTGTTGCAACCACTTCCGATTCCTCAGTGGAAGTGGGAGCATAGCACCATGGATTTCGTGACAGCTCTACCACGGAGTCCAAAGGGCAACAATGCAGTTTCGGTGATTGTTGATCGTTTGACCAAGGCAGCTCATTTCATTCCTTTTCGGGTTGGTCAGTCAACAGAAACTTTGGCAGAACGGTATATACAGGAGATTGTAAGATTGCATGGAGTACCGGTGAGCATCGTGTCCGACCGTGACACTCGGTTCTTATCATACTTTTGGAGGAGCTTACAGGAAAGTTTGGGGACCCGATTGAAGTATAGCACCGCTTATCATCCTCAAACAGATGGCCCGTCGGAGAGAACGATCCAAACTCTTGAAGATATGTTGAGAGCTTGCATGTTGGACTTCAAGGGTTCATGGGAGGATCATCTACATTTGGTGGAGTTTTCTTACAACAACAGTTTTCAGGCGACGATTCAGATGGCTCCATTCGAAGCTTTATATAGTCGCAAGTGTCGTTCACCTGTTTGTTGGGACGATGTCGGTGAACGAAGATTGTTGGGACCAGATTTGGTTGTGCAGACAGTTGAGAAAGTTAACGCTATCCGGAATCATATGAAAACAGCACAAGACAGACAGAAGAGTTGGGCGGATACGTCGAGAAGACCTCTAGAGTTCGCCGTGGGTGATTTTGTATTCTTGAAGATATCACTGACTAGAGGGGTGATTCGTTTCGGAAGTCGAGGAAAACTCAGTCCTCGATTCGTCGGACCCTTTGAGATTTTGGAGCGTGTTGGTGAGGTAGCGTATCGTTTGGCGTTACCGCAGTCCTTGGCGAATGTGCATGATGTGTTTTACGCATCTCAACTCCGTAAGTATGTTCGAGATGAAACACATGTGTTGGATCATTCGGAGCTGACTGTACGAGAAGACTTGACTTTTGAGGAGCGACCGATTGCGATTGTGGATCGGAGCGAAAATGTTCTTAAGAACAAGGTTATCCCTCTTGTACTTGTTTCTTGGGGTAGTCGCTCACATGGAGAGTCAACTTGGGAACGAGAAGATGAGATCCGGCAGAAGTTTCCCCATCTTTTCTTATAGTTGATTGATTGTTTATCCTTTCTTGTTTTGGAATTTCGAGAACGAAATTCTTTTTGTAGTTGGGTATAATGTAACAACCGAGTCCTGTTATACCAATTTTAGTTACCGTATGTATTGTTGTTGGTGTTTATTTTATTTACCGTGTTTGGTTATGAATGGTAGTTTACTTTGTATTCGACCCGCTCGCTTGAGCTTGTTGTTTCATAGTTGTAGAGTACCCTATCATCACATATTTTTGCATATAACAATTTAAGTCACTTAAAATAATTTAAAAATACATGACATGGCCTGCTTGATACCCCTAACCCTGTGGTAGCGTCCTTGCATCGTGTTCTCGTCCCGTTCAGTGGAACGGGCGTGTTTGGATGGCTACGCGCACGTGCGTGCATCCGTTCTTGGGGGTATGCTTTTTCATTACATAATCCTTCATTTCTATTTTTGGAACTTGCTAATAATTTTCATATTTCAAATCTAAATTTTTTGACCCGACCCGGGCGCAATTCTGAAATATTTTGTACTCCGCCAAATCCTATTTATTTTTTTAAAATTCTTTAATCAGTTTTAAAAAAAATTTTAACAGCTTACCATATTTTCTCAGGTTATTCTTTAAACGGTAAATCTTTAATAAATTTTTCCAAAAACAAATTTTCCAAACCCCTCTCTCCTTCGCTCTCATCCTTTTCTCCTTCTCTCTCTTTCTCCTTCTCTCTCACCCCTCCCCCCGCTAGCAAACAAATCTATCTCTCCTCCTCTTTCTCTCTCCTCTCGTTTCTCTCTACCTCTCTCATCTCGCACCCCTTTCTCTCTCCGATCGCGGTGCGCGAAGATCCCGTCACCTTCCCCCGCGATATCCTCACCTTCCTTCTACATCTCCTTCTTCTTCTTCTGTTCTTATTTTAAATCCCATGCACCCCTCGTCACGAGCCACCAGAGAAACCCTAACCCTAGCCGCCTCCTCTGTCTCGTCACCACCTCCATCTCATCTTCTTCTCATCCTCCTCCTCGTCTTCATCTTCTTTTTCTTTCCTCTCTCCCCTGCACACACCCACAGAACACCAACAACCCAACGTCCCCGATCGTCGCCGACGACCCCAGCATCGCACCCACCATCATCACCATCTCGTTTCTTTCCCCTCCTCTACATCAGCACCTCAACAAAACCCTGCACGTACCCTGCATTAAAACCCCAGAAACCAAACCCTAGCACATCCTGTAACCTGCACCCTCGCCGGCACTTCACCGTCGGTGACCCCGACACCACCGCCCTGTCTCCCTGACCCCTGCGCACAACCCAGTAAGTAATCCTTTCTTCTTCTTCTTCTTTTCCTCTTCTCTTCTCTTCTCTTCTCTTCTCTTTCTTTGTCTTTTCTTGAATTCTTGTTCACTGTTTTTGTTAGATCGCCGGAATCCGGTCGGGCCGTCGACGATCTCGACGACCCAGCGAGGACATCTGACCCGTGTGATCCCATTGTTCGTTGTTTGGACTCATTCCGTGTACCGTGTGCGCGTCGCGACTTTTACCGCCGACGCGAGACGTTCCGTTTACCGTATCGCGATCCGTCGAGACAAGTGAAACTTGCTACATGCTATTCATACTATTCCTATATTAATTTATCTAATTTCTTATTAAATCTATAGATAGAATCTAAAGTCATGAGTTCCAAGTTAATAGTGCGATGTTCCGTTTACATATTTCAGATCTAGAACTTGAAACTTACCCGTTGCATTTCAGTCGACTATACCTAGTGACCACATTTATATTTTAATCACATAATAACTATTGTACATAGTCTATGATACCCTTTCTATAGTTTTACTCTATCGGACACCCGTGTGCATCTTTAACTTGTTTTAGTTATAATTTCATCCATTGAACATATTATACATATCATTGCATCCCTAGATTACTTAATACTTATTAACATGACTTTAACATCCATAACTGTCATACTGTATTCATGTAATGTTGAAACTATCTCTTAAACTCAAACTGATAACCGTACATCTAAGTAGTTTAATCAGCACCTATTGCTTATCATATTACATATTCCAGTTTATTGTTCTATTAGTACCCATGCTTGTGATGTATACACATGCTTATGATAGTTTGACTATGAGCACCCACATGACATCTTATGTACCCGGATATGACCTATTACACCTATTACTTGACACGACATGGTACCGTCCCACTCTTGACATAACATGACACCTTTATATATAACCTGGCTTGACCTGATGTACCATGGTCTTACCTGTTATCGGATCTTGTGTCTAATGCCAACAAACTTGACCTGTTGTCCTTACGGACCGTTCTTGTTGTCTATCCAGACAAAGCTGCACCTACCTGATCCTGAGTTAGCATTAGTTCTTGATTATTTAATACATGACTTGAAAACATATAATTTTGGGGTATGGGGAAGTCAATGATGAAACCTGACTTGTAACTCGACAGTTGCTTGCTTATACTGATTAGTTTTAGAGGCTAGGCCAGCCTCGGGATGATGCTGCTGACATCGTTCGTCTTTACATATTTCCTGTTTTAGTGCCTAGCGGCACGTCTTGGTTTCAGCCCGAGAGTCTTAGACCGTGGTCCCGGGCATACACGGGATACTACTGAGTTACATCGATGATTCATCAAATTGATTTCAAAGACTTGAGACTATTCAACCCAATAGACCAGTTTAGATTACTCACTGTACACTACCTTTCACTGCCCTGATTTATATTGCTGTTACACCTGCTTTACCATTTATGATTATATTTGCATGTCTTGCTACATTATTATTGCTTGATGTTATGACGCGCTAACATCTGGGTTTTGCATGGCCTAGATTCCTTACCCTTGCTGCAGTCAGAGCAGGAGTACTTCAGTCAGCAGGCTGAGCAGTGAGGACTCATTAGTAGTTAGTTCTTTTACTTTTCAGTATTATATTCCTGATGTGAGCCCGCATTATGGGACATATATTCCGGTTATGCTTGTATTGGATCTCTTGCTTTCGCGTTATTTATTCTTGACTCTTTTTATTTTGGCTTATGGACATGTGCTAGATAGTTTTATTTTTGTTCTTGATATTTCTACAGCCGTAATGTGACTGTGGGAGGATAATTCCTATCCACAGGTAGCATGGTTGGCTATGTCACGTGCCTACCTTAGCGTACTCTGGAAAGCGGGGCGTGACAGGCTCCCACTGTTTTTATCAAATCTTCCTTCAAACCCTAAAAGGTAAGATTAGCCGGGATTAATTACACCCTACAAGTTCGCCAATCGGTCAGCGAGGTAGGTATTAGTACTCCAAGGGAGTCTCCCCATGCTTTCGCATGAAACTAATTAAATAATCTCGTTTCCGCAGGGGCATAAACCCGTTAACACCTTTCTTAGACACTTACTGGATCAGCTAATTGTAAAGTGGAAAACTCTCCCAGATGTAACTCTTACTCGCAATGGGTATCGAGATCCAACTATCATATAGAAGGTACGCAATCTTATTGCAAATTTCAACACTTTAAATTCCCAATATTTGTTTTTACCCCTAGCGACTTATGACCTTGGCTATGGTCAACAAATCATAAGCGCTAGTCAAGTCCAACCCATAATTTCGTGATTGAATTAAACCCACCCGTACGACCCTTGGATATGGTTAACAAAGTCGTACGACAACCCTAATATAATCGCATCATATGCGGCAGATAAGCACTAATCAGCTATCACACACTATGTCTTGACTATGGTCTACAAACGCAGCACGAATACTAAATTGCACTTATTTGAAATGACGGAGGGCTACGACTGGTTTTGAAGAAAACCTTTAACATAATGAACTTGATATCATTGTAGAATCTGGTGATTTGGAAAGGAGTGGTTTAAGCTCCGCTTTTAAAATCGATTAGTTTTCAAGACAATCCGAGTGGGTTGTAGCATATGCTAGTTTTGCTGAAGAGCTCATTCCCGGTGAAGGGATGTAGGCTCTTTCCTCATCGAATGAGGTGCTGGATATTCATAATGGAATACCACTATGCAAAGCAAGAATTAGAGCTACCTTTTTGAAAAAATTGATTCTATAACATCTTTAGGTTTCTTTTCTTTTCATTAATCTCATTAATGGCATCCTATCATTTATGTTTTCTAAACATCACAGAAGAAATGAAAATAAAATACATATATATGCCATCCGCATTCGTCACAGGGACCCGGGTCTTCACCGTAAGGTTACTTAACTTACGGCAGGGCGGGGCTAGGACTAGCGCGGATACAAAACATATATAGTGTCTACTAGTATATCATATATAAAAGTATCATTCGTCTCACGCAGTTATATGATCATATTATATCATAGAATCCAGCAGAAGCAAACATATAAAATATAGGATATACTAGAAGGTCCGTGTTTTAGATTAAGCCAGTAATGAAAAACACGGATTCCACGGTCATGATGAATAGACAAACCTACATCCCTAGACCCCTACGAGAGAGGCAAGCAACCCCGCCAATTCTATAGTTAGGCGACCCAGTCTCGACTCCTCGAGATGGTCTCCCACTGGACTCTAGAACCCGGTTACTTATGCTCCCTGCCTTGGGTCTATCCTAATGCGGAAAAGTAAATAATATATATCAATGGAGACAACAACCTCTACCCGAAAGTGTCCCAACAAAAGAATATTACATACAAATTACATGAGTGAAAATTGAAAAACTCTTATCTCACGCAAAACCCCCCGGCTATTCAATCACGACGATCCAATATAACATATAAACCAACAACACAATAACATCATATGTCATCAACGTAAGTAAATATGCGTATCCCTAATGTCGTTGACGTATAGAAACGAGATCAGAGATACCCCACATATTACACTTACGGTCGCAGAAAAGAAATGAAAACTACAATAATTAGAATCCGCATCATCCTTAGATATCATAAACCCGGAATATCACATACTCTGGATTTCATGCCTAACCCTATAAACCTTGCATTTAAGTCTCGAATTGAAAACACTTTTCAAAAACCGGTCGGGTAATTCAACAAGATTCCCGATTAAGCGATCGAATGCTCGTTGATAACTTTAGTAAATGGCCGCACCCCCGATGCCGTCAACGAAGTGCACTTGAACGGAACACCACGGCTGCGAGCACCCGAGTGGATGCTTTTGGCCATAGGGTTCTCCTATACTCGATTGGTCGGGACTTGGGGCGTGGCTATCTAGTAGTGTCTCCTGGCGACTATTCGCATACGATACGAGATTGCGACGGGGTTTTGATCCGAATCGAAACTCCGTGGCAATCCATCAAATGAGACTAAAATTCTAGATTTACAAAACGCTAACTAGTTTTCACAAAACTAATCAATGTGAATTCCAAAAATTGTATCACATAACTATAGTAATCTAGACGATGTTAAACATTTCGATCGATGTTTCAAGCAATAACAATTCACAAAGACCTCAACAACTTGAGCCTCATCAAAAATATCTAGAAATGAAGCAGCACAAGAAAATCGAGACCCTAACTCCACTATTGCATGGCGGAAGCGCCACAAATACATGCTATTTGCAGTGGTTCCGCCGCCAAGTTTTGGAGTTACATTCTCGTATTTCTTGAGCCTTCATAATTTTACCTGCATGAATTTCTGAGAATTTTTAATTGTGAAAAATATAACGTTTGGAATAATGGACAGAAGCTAGTAAAATTCAAGTTTCGAAACTTCGATTGAACACTTTAACGTCATTTAGACTACGCCTAAGTCTCTAGATTAGCTCTGATACCATGAAAGTATGTCTTATCACCTCTACTAAGTTTATACAAGTATCAAGTATGCAATTTTAAAAAATCTAGAGATCTAAACAATACTAACCTAGAATCGAACTAGAGAATTAGGGTTTTAATGCAAGAAAGCAAGTTCTAAACTAAGTGAAAAGGGTTTACAACCTTTGTAGCTCGATCCTTCACTTTTAAAGATCCAAGTAGTAGTCCGTAGAACTCTTCTTTGACTCCACTTGGTGAAAAGAACAACCTCGTTTCGCAGTCTTCGAGGCCGAAAATGATCGACCTTGAAATCTCTCTCACTCAAGCTCACTCTTCACTAATCTAAGTATTAGTGAAGCAAACAACCTAAACTAAAAGGCTGGTAAAGTGTAGGATGATGAAATAGGAATTTTGCTCACTAATTTTTCTTGTTTACTTTTCTTTTTCAACTCAAAAAAAATATGGAGAGGAAGAAGAAGGGGAATGAACTTGGAATGAGGAGAGAGAGAATCACGAGGTGAAGTGATGAGATGGTGGGAAAATATCTATGAATTAAAAAAAGAGAATGGGGTGAGTTATGGCTTCCCAAAGTTTCCACAAGCATTCAAGAATTATGACTCATTTCCATTTTCTTCAATTCATAAATCAATCCATTTTCCTGCTCATCACATTCCTTGTATGTGATTCTCATATATCCTAGTTCTATGTATCATCAACCATGATACAATAATATGTGTGTGTGTGTGTGTGTGTGTGTAAAGAGAAGAAAATGTTTAGTAAGCTAATATTAGTTTATATATATATATATGATATTAATCGGTTATATATGATATAACCGGATTATTGAATCAAATATATTAATATATATTAAATTATTAAATCAATACTTGATTCAATAATCCGGTTATATCATATATAACCGATTAATATCATATATATATATATATATATATATAGATATATGTATGTATGTATGTATATCAAATTATTAAATCAACACTTGATTCAATAATCCGGTTATATCACATATAACCGGCTTATATTCAATACTAATTAATATATATATCAAATTATTAAATCAACACTTGATTCAATAATCCGGCTATATCAAATATAATCCGGCTAATATCAAATATACAAATATATATCAATATATATTAATAACATATACATATACGATTGAATCAACACTTGATTCAATAATCCGGTTATATCACATATAACCTGACTAATATCAAATATCGCAAGATTAGAATATGGATCACATACTCGTATCCAACACCCGCACATATCGCCATATGTGCCCTACTTCGTTTCGCTTGAGCTAGGAAACCACTGTGTGGGACTCTAAAGACTCGTCAATACGCCAGCAGTAGGTAATGATCACATCAGATACCCACAAGCCATCAGCGGTACTAGCTGGACGTAACGGCTACCCAGGTATTGAATGAATAGAAGATCAACAAGCAAACTTGTCCAAACTCCCATAAAGCCTATAAGCAACACTTTCTGTACAGTCCGATCTCTTCGTCTGATATGTCGCATATCGAGTATCGGGGTGGAATCGTCAAACTACAATAACTTGATAAGTCATGCTGATGTGTGGCCTATAACCTTTCAAGAAACTACTGATAACACTTACCGGTAAATCTCATCATCCCTGGACAGGGACTTGTTGTTATAGCCAATCGAGCATAGCGCAATATCAACTCTCAATACCGGGAGAGAAGAAACCACTCCTATCACTCACTGCCTCCATGTGACTCGGGACTGTACCCAAAATCGACCTATTTGCACGACTCGTTTGAGCCGTAGTAGGAAGGAAATCAATGTACAGTGGGAACCACACAAGATACTATGACGATCTCAGGTCTACAGACTAACCTGTACAAGTGTCACCAGAGAACTGCTATCTGACGATAGGTATGGTACCATCTAGGAGTTCTCGGAGAGTCATGTTCGGTGTACCCATTCTCTAATGAGCACCTGTGCACAATCTTTGATGTCAAACACTAATGGCTGTGGGATCAACCATCGCCCCATACAGGGTTAAGAAACATACACACTAGTCTACTCTGGAATATCGATGCCCTGTCTCGATACTCCCTCGACAAGGAACTGCTAAAGGATGTGCTTGCAGACTACGTAAGCCCTGCTAGTATGATCTGCATCATAGTCCTGGTAGTCAAGCCAACATCCTTAGGGCTTTATCAACATGTATCAAAGAGACAGTATAATAATACAAGTGTACATGTTAAGATAAAGAGCAACTAGATAGTATACTATCATGTCGAGCAAGAAAGTCCTATATATATATATATATATATATCCAATCATCTACTATATCATACAATAATGGACTCTAGGGCATACATATTCCTAACACTTGTAACCTGCTGGACTGTTACTATTTCGTTATTATGTTAATACCTGTTGCCTTTAATACTTACTCATGCAAACAATCCTGACTTTTTGTCTTGGTGGACGTAACATATTGTCTTGATAGACATGACCTGTACCTGCCTGTTCCTGTGTTAGCATTAGGTAGAGATTATCTTCATACCTGATTTGGAAAACGAAACCTGGGGAAATGGGGAAATCAAAATTGTAACTGAAGTGTAACTTAAAGAAATATTACACGTTTCCATAGTTCCGGGGGTTAACGGAAAAAAAATCAATATTGATTTATACATCTTGCATCTGTGGTCATGGGGGATAACAGGATATGTAACACCCTAGGACATTTGTACAGTATAATAAGAGTATCAGTGTATTTTTGCTCAATTAAATCTATCTTTAATTTGGAGTTTAATATTTCCCAGATATAATATTATGGTTATGCTTATCTAGATTGGTAAATATATGATAATTAGTTTTAAAGATTTGTGTGCTGATCTATTAGTATCTTATTTAAATAATTCATGTAATATTTTGTTAGTGTTAAGTTTTGTTTATATCTTAATTAATATGGATATAATATATAGTCTAGATTATTTTAACCATAAATATATTGTAGTTTAATATTCGTTATAATATGATCTTTAAAACCCCTTTTAAATCTTATAAACTTATATTAAAGGGTTTGTGCAAGTTAATTTTACTATATATATATATGATAGTTTGAGAGAGATAAAAGATATGATAAGATAGTGTAAGATCCTTTTTAAAATCTTTTAACCGTATATAAATATACTTTTTCCTAATCCCATATAATTATATATATAAATATTCTTATACTATTATAATTCAAATAATATTCTATCACTAACTTCCTTAACTTATATATATATATATATATATATATATATATATATATAATTTATCTCTTTTTCTCTCTCCAATCACATTTCTCCCTACCCCCCTCTCACGTCTCTCTCTCTCATCCAAGCAACCCAACAACCAAGCTTATAAATCCATATTATATATATACATATCATCATCCCCTTCCTCATATCTTTTCTTTAATCTAACCGAGTCTACATCTGAGCCGAGCCGTGTAGCCGAGCATCAAACCTTGGATTTTTACTTCGCGGCGTCGTGTTGTTCCGTGATCATCGTCGTTGAGGAAAGTATTGAATGTTTGCTTTACATGCTATACGGTAAAGAATTAGGCTTGCCGTAATATATATTATTATTATAGATATATCGTACCAAGTTATATAAATTATTATTACGACATGAGTATTAACATGTAATTTATTTATATTAACACGATGACTATAGTATGGATAGTATAACACAACAATTTTACATATTTCATTTAGTTATTATAATGGCAAAATATATAGATGATAATTATACATTGTTCACAAAAAGGGTTATATCACCTATATATATATATATATATATATATATATATATATATATATATATATATATATATATATATATATATATATATATATATTGAATTTGTGAGACCTAGAAATATAAAATATTCATATTATTCATTATTAGTAAAATAAACTCATATCGTGTATTAACCGTTCACATTGATAGATTTGTGATGATATTGGAAACTGATCTTATTTGATCGCGTAAACTAGTTTGAAACATGATATTCAAATTTGATATTGAACTTATAATACTAGTACGATATTTGTATATCTAAACCAACGATAATTCTAACCATGCTAGTATATTGATTGTTTCATGAACACATGCTTGAACCTGTTATCTCATTATCATTATCGTTACCGTGCCGGTACTTATACTTGCCATGTAATATTTATCTATGACAACAACTACTGATATTGACTTGGTTGACTGGACCTGTTGTCCTGATGGACGTAACATGTATCTGATTGTTTCTGTGTTGGTATTAGGTAGATATCATATTGATACTTGACTTGAATATGAAACCTGGAGAAAAGGGGAAATCAAGAATGTAACTGAAACGTAACGCAAGAGGATATTATTATTGTCATGATTTCGGGGGTAAACGAAATAACCATTGTTGACTGTACCGTGGTCCCATACGGAAAGAACATGATATATTGTACCAAGGTCTCGTGGGGAATGAACGGGATATATACTGTTGAGTTACGATGAGAATTACATTAAATGGTTTCAAATACCTTTAGGATAGAAAACTTAGACACATGAACCTATATGATACACGTGACATGATTGACTCTATATATCTTACTTGTTACATTACATGTTATTGTTATTGCTTATCGTTTATACTCATGTTATCTAGTTCTTGCACCTGGTATATACTATATTTCACACTGGTTATATTATTATGATATTATTTATGACGCATCGACATCTGGATTTTGCATGGCCCAAATCCTATGACTTTAGCAAAGGAGGATCATGAGTACTTTGAGAAGCCTGCTGATCAATGATGAGCATTCCGCTGAAATAGTTGTTATACTTTAGGTTTATTTTTTAGTATTGCACGTTGCAGGTTTATTTTATACACCCTAAAGAGATAGGATTTGGATATTTATTTCTTTATTTCTGTGAATAGTATTGCTTCCGCTATTGTTTCATGTTATTATTTCTTGTGACTATTGGACATGTGATAGATAGATTTATTATTATATTATTCTTGATTACTGATTGATAGTCGTAATGTGACTATGAGAGGATATTTCCTTACCATGGGTAGCATGGTTGGTTTTGTTATATTCCCGTATTTGAGTATATTAGGAAGCGGAGCGTGACAAGGTTTTGTTGGTATTAGAGCATAGGTTTAGATTAGTTGGTTTTGGTTCAGTTTGTAGTTAGGTATGGTACCCAATGCATTGACCGTGAAACCCGGAATTATAGAAACATATCCTGCCACGCTATTGCTTATCATTCTAGTCCTTGAATCCTTATTTTATGAATCTTTTTTCCGTTGCTAATCCTCGTCGTTTGTTCTTGACTTCAGAATCATGGTAGGAAAAGATTTATGGGCATATCAGAGGCGTTTCAACGATGCTACGCTACTTGGGGTCATACGCGGCATGCTGGAGAACCAGAAACGTCAGACAGAACTAAACCAGCGACAGGCTGAAGCTTTCCAAGAAGGCTTAAGGACGGCCCAACAGACTGCAATCATGGCAGCTGAAAGGGCGGCAGTTCTTAGACCAGCTCAGCGTGAGGGTACTGTGGCGGACTTCAGGAAGCTCAGTCCGACAATATTTACAGGATTGGAGGAGCCATTACCGGCAGAGCAGTGGCTGGTGAATACGGAAAATCTTTTAGTTGCTGCACAGATTCCGGATGAGAAAATGGTGGATGTATTACGCATCCAGTTGGTGGATTATGCTCGCAAATGGTGGCTTGTAGAGGAAACACGTTTGGCAAACCTGATCAGCTGGGCGACTTTTACATGGAGTTTCTTAGAGAAATTCTTTCCGCAATCTGTTAGGGAGGAAATGGAAGAAAAGTTTATTGGCATAAAGCATAATGGAGGATCTGTGGATACGCATGTGGTTGAGTTGACCCGGCTCAGTCAATTTGCAGGGCTCTTGGTAGCCAACAATGTAGATAGGGCAAGGCGGTTCATGCGCAGTCCGGATATGGAGATTCAGAAGTATATCATATCGTTGGGGTTGACCACTTTTTCTCAAGTTCTCACGGCGGCTAGAAAACAACAGAGATTATCAGAAAGAGAAAAGGGTACCCATCAGCAGGAGGTTATGATGTGGAAGACCTTGTATGCACAGACCAGAACTTCATGACGTAAGAGTATTCCAGTCAAGAGACATGGAATAGTTCCTATGAAGAGGCCCTTCGTTTCAACGCAGAAAAAGAATGTGATTTATGAATTCTGCCAACGACCGGGTCATTTCTAGAAGGAGTGCTAGATGAGGCTTGGGCAGTGTCTGATTTGCAGAGTTGCTAATCATCAGGTCAATACTTGTCCATCGAGAGTTCAGAGAAAGGGTGATACTCCGAGAGCACAGCAGAAGCAGATTACTCAGAGGCCTAATCAGGGACGGGCCTTCACCCTGACGGCCGAGGGGGCCAGAGTTTCAGAAGATAAAGTTTTGGGTATCTTGTTCGTTTGTTTTTTTTTCTAGTTTTAGCTTTATTTGTTTCCTTAGCATCCCACTGTTGTATTTTCCTAATTCGTTAGTTAAATCCCTAGATACAACTTTTACATAGACTGTAGAATTAGTTTGTAATGATTACATCCAGGTTCATTCTTGAATCCTTCCTACTTTTCTGACGATCGTATCTCAGTGTAAAAGGAAACAGATTTTCGAACCTCCATCTTATAATCTCCTTGATTTTCTTATTGTTTTATTAAACTATATTCCATTGATTCTGAAGGTAGGATTTGGGCGACTTAGATGGAGTTACGTGATTGTAACTATGTACCGCGGTATGGTTACAATACGGTACTCTGTTTGGGTAACCTGGACTCCTACTCTTGATTCATTTTCTTGACTTGATTATGTGTACTACCTTATTTCTCCATTGTTCCTTTACTTCCAAACCTATGTCCTATCTTGAATATCGAATCTAACAACCTTTGTATTCTTTCTTACCCGACTGTTAGAGTCTGATGGTGACAGACGACCGCGTTATTCTCTATCTCGTCCAGTAGCGACGAGCATTTAAGGATTATAGTTTAGACATTAGAACAAGAGATTTGGCTGGATGAAGTGAAGTTTTAGGCCACGTTAAATCGGGAGATGGCATAGCAGTGGATCCGGAGAATAGGATTGTAGAAGCTAGAGATTGGCTTGAATGAAGACAAGTATTTAAGTACAGTCATATTGGGTAAACTGCTTCAAGGACGTTCAGGCATAAGATGCGCGATTGAAGAAGTTTAAAGACTTGCCTCAACTTTTCAGAATGGTGCGGCTGAACCGTGAGAGACCTATGATCCATAAGTTTTGGAACTGATTTTTTAATTCAAAGAGCTGGGTCCTTCTGGTATGAAAATCACTTGTGTGTGCCAAAAGAAGATTTGTGAAGAAATTATGAGGGAGGCACATACCTCGGCCTATTTGTTACATTCGGTAGGCATTAGCAGGAGATTGGATGGTTGCGTGACACTTGTTAGCCTAAATTAGATGACTAGGCATAATTTAATTCTCCTTATCACTGTTCATTTCATTTCATTAGCATATTTTATTCAGCATCTTAAATTATGATATTTATATTACTAGTTTAGACTTGTTGTTTATTGGGATTGGAGGGTGGAAATACCTGTACACTCGGGTAACACTCATGCTAGACAATCCATCATAGTCATGGGACACCTCTCGAGAATGTTCATGCTACTGACCTGATTCTTGATATTGTTGTCTTCCTAGGCACGAGCGCCCTGCTTATACTGCTTCCAACTAGTCATGGGATACCCCAAGGATACGAGTACGTTCATCAGTCAAGTCCATCACTATACATGTTATTTGACCTAATTTGACTCTTAAATTGATACCCGATATGACTTGACCTCCAGATTGACCTTCAATTTGCTTCTATCTTGACTTGATTATTGATATTCAACTTGACACCACCTTATCTTATGCACCGTTATTGTCCGCACAAATACCTTTCAATATTCTTTTCCGCCTACGACACGTTTTTCATATTACTTTACGTACATGTTTTCCCGGACTTGGTTCCGTGAATCTGACTTTTCTTGTTCTTTTCCATTCCTTGTTATTGTTCGTTTCATGAGTTCTGTAAATATGGGATGGTTCGTTCTTGTTCTTTTCCTTATCTCTGTTCTTTTTGTTCTCGTGAATTTCGATGACGCAATTCATTTTGTAGTTGGGTATAATATAACACCCTAGGACATTGTGTCACGTCCCGCTTCCCAGATTGCGCTACGATCAGCACATGACAGAGCCAACCATGCTACCTGTGGTTAGGAAACATCCCTCCACGGTCACATTGCTGCTGTCTATAAGATATAACAGTAAACATATAAAGCTAACCAGTACATGTCCATCTGCCAGAATAAACGAGTCAAGAAATATAAATATGCGGAAGCAATAAATCCAATAAACAGTAACATCTGGAAAATACGTCCTAAATATGGGCTCACATCAGGAAAAAGTTGCGAAAGAAACTAAACTAAACTAAACACTAACACTATCCTCACTGCTCGGCCTGACGGCTGAATTACTCCTGGCCAGCCTGTGAAAGAGATAAAGGAACCGGGCAATGCAAAACCCAGACTTCAGTACGTCATAATACCAATAATAATAAGTAATAACCATGATGCAATGAGATATGCAGGCATGAAAATAAACAGTAATATGAATATAACAAGTAAACATGGAAATGAAACAGTGAGATGTATGTGTGTATGTGGAGGGCGATGAGTAATCTAAACTATGCTACTGGTTTATCTATTCTAAAGTCTTCGAAATCAATTAATATAATCCTCATCGTAACCCATCAGTCTATGCCCCGTTCATTCCCTACGGGACCACGGTAACAGTATTATTCCGTAACGCCCAGAAAATTGGTAAACAATATATTCCGTAACGTCCGGAAAAAATGGCAAACAATATATTCCGTAACGCCCGGAAAAACGACAAATAATATAATAGCTTTTTGAGTTACGTTTGGTTACATTCTTGATTTCCCCTTTTCCTCCAGGTTTGTGTTCAAGTCAGGTATTTCCAATCGATATCTAATGCCAACATAGGATCAAGTAGGTACAGGTTTTGTCAATGCAGACAATAGTAACATCTATCAGGACAACAAGTCAGGATTGTTGGCATTAGTAACAAAATCCAAATAATAGGTTAAGTACTGTGTTAGGGCATGTCAGGTACTTCACAATGTATCGAACGGATGCCCAAAAGTAAAACTGTAGCAAGTATCGAAACACGGCAAAAGCACAGATGTACAAGTGTCTATCAGGGATTACATCTACAACTTCATGAGTACGTATGATGCACATTATCAAGCATGGTGTACTAATATAACAATAAAATGATATAATATGATCTTGCATACAACTAAATATATAATAAACAACACGGATACGAACAGTTATCATAAAACAGTAAAACTGTAACATGGGATGCATAATGCAATAAACATGTAATTTTTTATTCATATGGATGTAAAATATATATCATAGCATATAGCAACATAAACTTGCCTGATCGGATCTCATGACGGGGTACGTACGCCGCGTCCAACGTCGGGTAAACGTCGCGATGCACACAGGCGCATACAGAACAGAACCAAGCTATACAAGAATGTGACCATGCTGGATGAGGACGTCTACTAGGTTGCCCGGATCGTCGGCGACGAGCACGGCTCCGATGATCACCGGGAAACCAAGAAATCAAGAAAGCAAGGAGAAGAAGAAAGAAGAAGAAGAAGAAGGCTGGGGGTTTATTCCCCTCCGAACGACAGCGACGATACTAGGGCGTCTTGCCTGAGATTCTGGGCAGATGCTATTTAGCTTTATCCGTCCACCTCTCCGAAGATGCCAAGTTGATTTATGGCACCGTATATCGGAGGTTTAGACAGATGCGGCCGATGTAGCAGACATCGTCAGATTTCCCCTCGCTTGAGGGGTTTTTGATTGTGGGGACGCTCTTCCTTGCAGGCGCAAGCCCCTGCAGTTAATTACGCTACCGCATCGCGGTAACAACTTTCTCCTTCTCCAGAATTTCACTTCATGTCGTGTGTGTTTGTTTTGTTTGTGGTTGCCCGTGGATTGTATACGGAGACCGAGTAATGCTGTCGCCCGTAGGACGTGGATTGGTCCAAATCCGTATTTACTTAGATTTGGGTTTGGTGTTTTTAGTTTAAGGATACGTTAGCTGTATTTGAGGCTAAGATCAACTTAAACGTTCGTTAAGGATACGTTAGTCCTGTTGAAACTAAGATCAACTTAACGGGATCGTCTAGATCCATTTCCAGTTTAAGGACGTAGTGGTCCATTTAATATATGGCCGTCGGGACTCGTCACCTCTCTGACGTCGTTGAAGGATTACAACGACAGGTGTCAGAGGAGTTCAGAGATGTACCCTTGAACCAAAGTTGATTCGGAGTTTTATAGTCTATTTGAATGTTTAAGGATACGTTAGCCGTGTTTGGGGGTTAAGATCAACTTAAACGGGACCGTTTAGATCCGGCAAGAGAGCATTTGGAAGATCTATTGTTCCGGTTTAGGGACGTAGCGGTCCATAGGTAGTTTAGGGACGTTGCGGTCCATATTCCAGTTTAGGGACGTGGCGGTCCATATTCTAGTTTAGGGACGTGATGGTCCATATTCCAATTTAGGGACGTGGTGGTCCATCATTAGTTTAAGGACGTTTCGGTCCGATATTAGTTTAAGGACGTCTCGGTCCGATATTAGTTTAAGGACATTTCGGTCCACGAGTTTAAGGACCCCGCAGTCCGTGTTGATGTGTGGTTGTCGGGACCCGTCACCTCTCCGACGTCGTTGAAGGATTACAACGATGGGTGTCAGAGGAGTTCGGAGATGTACCCTCGAACCGGTCGTAAATTGATTTAAAGAGCAGCCGTGCTCAGTCAATTTAATTTAAGGACTTACGGCTAAAATTGGGCTAAGTCCAGTTGAAAATGTCCACATTTTGTTTGCATTTGGCCTGTTAGACCTTTGTTTGGGCTTTCCCTTTTTTAGAATGATGCATAGCATTTATGCCTATTTTAGCTAGGCTCTGCCCATTTTATTATAATGCAGAGCATTTGTTTTGGTCCATTGGACCTCTCAATTGGGCTTTGCCTCTTTAAATAATGCATAGCATAATTCTTGGTCTGTTTAGACTTTTGACTTAGGCCTGGCCCTTTAGGAAATGCATTGCATTTATCAGGCGCTTTGCGCCAATTAGAGAGCGCAAGCGCTTGTAGTGCTGACACGTGTCACGCAAGCGCAGTGCGCTGCGCTAATGCGCTGCGCCTGCGCGGCTGACACGTGGTGCGCTCTGGTGGCTTGCGCCAATCCAAGAACGCAACAGCGCAGTTTGCAAATGCAAGGCACTATGATTTAAGAATCTTTCAGATTCAGGAACCAATGGTTCAAAAGAAGAAGTGCAAAGCACTATTCGTTTTCTTGATCTAATTTAGATCAAAGAAAAACAAGTTTTTCTTTTTATTTCATGAACCAAAGGTTCATAAAAGTGCAAAACACTATTTTTTTTTTCTTGTTTTAAAGAACCAGTGGTTCATAAGAAGTGCAAAGCACTGTTTATTATATGAAGATCATTGATCTGGTTTTTAGATCAATGATCTATTAGAAGAAATTTCTTCTTTCTTGTGAAGGTTTTTACCTTTTTCTTGAAATTTTTCTCAGAGTTCTCTCTGTTTGAAGCTCTTGATTTTTCAAGAAATGTTGATGCCTTTGAATTGAGGTCTATGGTCCTTTTTATAGTACCCATAAATTAGTTAAATTTGTTAAAAAGATCTTTCTCTGAGTGATTTGGGGAATTTTCCCCACCGTTGGATCTTTGATCCAAGGGCTTCTGTTTTACAAAAGAAAATCTTCTTGTTTTAACAAGAACAGAAAGATTTCTTTGAAATCTTAATTCTGTTTGGCGCAAACGCCCCAGCGCGTGACACGTGTCAAGCAGCGCAACTGCGCTAGCGCATCTGCGCTGACACGAGTCGTGCGGCGCAAAGCGCAGCGCAACTGCGCTAGCGCATTTGCGCTGACACGTGTCGCGCAGTGCAGCGCTTGCACAACTGAAGCGTTGCTTCCTTTAATTTTTCTTTAAATAGAGCTTTGCTCTGATTGGATGCGCTGCTTTGGGCGCTGTGCTGATGTATCAACTTTTGACACGTGGCGCGCAGCGTAAAGAATCTGAAGCGTTGCTTCATTTACTAAAGTTTAAATTTTCAAAGTAGAGCTTTGCTCTGATTGGGGGGTTGCTTCATCTTCCTCCTTGGAATTTGAACAGAGTTTTGCTCTGATTGGGGTAAACAAATGCCCCCCCACCGATGCGCTTACGTGGCCCCCAAACGTGAGCGCAGCGGTGGCAGAATTCTAACCGTCGTGGCAACTCTTGGAATTTGAAAGGGCATTTGATGCCTATAAATAGGACCTTTGGTTCTCAACAGATGATCATCATCTTTTAAGAATTTTACTTTCAAAACTCAGAGCCCTGCTCTTTATTTTCAAGAACTTCAAGAGTTAAACTCTTAAAACTTTTAGGTGAAAATTTTAATTTGAATTAAGTTAAATTAATTTTCATTGACAGAGCTTTGCTCTCAATAGATCCCTGATCTAAAGGAAACCCATTTAGGGTTTCACTTAGCAGAGCTTTGCTCTATAGGTCTAAAGGGATCTAAAGAGAACTAAAAGGGACCCTATTAGGGTTCCATTAATAGAGCTCTGCTCTATGAAAGATTTTCCTTGGATTTTCTTAATTCATTAATGGAGCTTTGCTCCTTCCAAATCATACAACAGAACTCTTAGGAGTTTTTCATTGATCTTGGAGTTTAAAGATGGCATTTTATTCCTCAGTGCTTTATATCGTTTTGTTTAATCAGTCTTTCTGATAATTTTGTTGATTTTCTTTCACAGAATAATGGACGCCCACATGTACAGTCTTGACGAGATCATCTCTTATGGGGACATCCGCCGACTTGGCCGCTCTCAAAATCGAGAGTTCACAAACGCGGAGTGTGCTGAAATCGTGAACCGCTTCGACGCATACAACGAATCACTGCTTCCCCGACGTTCCTCCCTCCTTAAGCTTATCGTGGGAGCCATCTGGGAGGCGCTTCCCCTATTCTGTTCCGGTGTGCCGCTTAGAGCGTTGGATGCCGCCGAGGATAAGGTGCACTCGGTGTACCTGATGAACTTTATCTCGAAGAGACGGAGAGACAGTCTTATCGATCTCTTGCACGAGGTCTTTCAACTGTCTGCCATACTTGCTACTTATCAGAGGGTGGAAGACATCAGGGGGGACCCTGACGCTTGTGCTCGCGAAAGAACGCACACTAGGATGGTCCGCGAGGCTTGGAAAGTCATAGATAGGGTTGCTTTCGAGTTCCTCAATCCATGTCCTGGGTTCGAGGTTATACCTTTGTAATAATATTTCTCATTTATTGCTTTATGATTGTATGAATTTTTTTTGGCAATATTAATGGAAAAGTTTTATCCCAGCTTGTCTTATCCCTTGTTCTGAATTCTTTGCACATGCATGAATGAGTGTGTTTCGAACGCTTGATCAAATGTAAATCAGATATTCTTCCTGTCACTTCTTTCTTTCTCTTATTGTTCGTATGTTGTCTGAATAAACAGGATTGATAGATAATAGAGCAAGCATCTAGATTTCTCCAAGAGATAGCAATGGCTTAGGCCGCAGGTTCAGATCTGCCGCCCAAGACTTTTCAACTCTATGAGCCATGAGGGTTTCATAGAGACTTTTCTCCCTACGGATCGAGAGAATCTCGTAGGTGGATTTTCTCCTTAGGAATCGTGAGGATTCCTAAGTGTGTTTTCTCTTATAAGTCGTAAGGATCCTATAAGAGAATTTTTCCCTCTTACGAGTCGAGAGGACCCGTAAGCGGTTGCTTCCCTCCTTGTCGAGTTTCGAGTTTGGAGAGTGAGACCCGTGGATAGTGTGCGAGAGACCGTTTTGGGCCAACTTGCAGGATCCCGGTGCTTAGGAAACAGGCTCCTTTTATGCCTATTGCCTAAGGCTTTATCTTACAAGTCGAGCCGCATCGAGAATTTCCCGCAAAGACATCAATTTCTTCACAAGTCGAGACGAATCGAGCATTTCTCGCAAGAATATCCTAACGTCACAGTTAACCTCTGCTCTTTTCGACAGAAGTCCGTTAGGGTCTGTGGTACTTAGGGTTTTGGCCGTCGTACCGTCGCATAAGCTGATATGTTCCTCAATAGGCAATCGTGCTGTTCGAGTAGCCCTGCGACTGCCGTGCCTCTGATCCCTTCGGGGGCTGGACAAGAAGTCTTCAAGCAATCTTCCTAGGCAGTTTGACCGTCGGAAGATAAAGCGTTAGGAATTTGCCATGCCGCTTTTTACTTGAGGTTAGGCTCATTTTGGCGAGCCCCGATGAGTCATAACCACTCCGTGCTGGTGTGGGAATGATCTCCGATAGTCTTTCAGGTTTTTTGTGAGTTGCCGTCAAGACCCTGAAGCTAGGAATTTGGCCTTTGCTTCGTTTGCTGGCATCGCGCCTGCTGTATCGAGATGAATGTCGCGGTTGTCTTTATGTCGCTGATGAACCGTTGAGGTTTGGAACTAGGGATTTTGCCGTGGCTCCGTTTGTTTGATTGTCACGTCTGACCCTTGCTGGAGGGAGAATGCTGGGGTGATAACTCGTCTGCTGTGTCGAAACGAACGTCGGGGTGGAGCTGGAATTTCGCCGTGGCTCCATTTGTTTGATTTGTCGCGTCTGAATCCTGCTGGAGGGAGAACACTGGGGTGACAACTCGTCTGCTGTATCGAGACGAACATCGTAGTTGTCTCTAGGTTGCTGGTGAACAGTCGAGGTTTGGAACTAGGGATTTTGCCGTGGCTCCATTTGCTTGATGATGTTGCGTCTGCTGTGTCGAGACGAACGTTGGGGTGACATCTCGTCTGTTGTATCGAGACGAACGTCGCGGTGGAGCTGGGATTTTGCCGTTACTCTATTTGTTTGATGATGTTGCGTCTGCTGTGTCGAGACGAACATCGTAGTTGTATCTAGGTTGCTGGTGAACCGTCGAGGTTTGGAACTAGGGATTTTACCGTAGCTCCATTTGTTTGATGATGTTGTGTCTGCTGTGTCGAGACGAATGTTGGGGTGACCACTCCGCACTGGTGTGAGACGATCTCCAGTTGTCTTTCAGGCTTTATATGACTCGTCGTTAAGACTTTGAAGCTAGGAATTTAGCCTTCGCTTCGTTTGCTTTTGTCACGTCCGAACCCTGTTGGGGGAAGAAAGCTGGAGTGACATCTCGTCTGCTGTATCGAGACGAACATCGTAGTTGTCTCTAGGTTGCTGGTGAACCGTTGAGGTTTGGAACTAGGGATTTTGCCGTGGCTCCATTTGTTTGATGATGTTGCGTGTGCTGTGTCGAAACGAATGCTGAGGTGGAGTTAGGATTTTGCCGTCACTCCGCTTTGCTGACCATGGGGTTTTTTGTTGGCGTTGCATTTGCATCCTGCTGGACTGCGAAGGAACGCCGTTGTTGACATTACATCTGCTGTAACGAGACGAATGCTGAGGTGGAGTTGGGATTTTGCCGTCACTCCGCTTTGCTGACCATGGGGTCTTTTGTTGGCGTTGTATTTGCATCTATTGCGACAAATGTCGAGATTGTCTCTAGGTTGTCTATGAACCGTCGAGATTTGATTTCGCTTTCTGATGAAGCCTGTTGGGAAGGTATGTTCTCTCTTTGTTTGTGCCCCTGGAGTGTATACAGGGATCGATGTGATCTCAACTGTAGGGCCTAAGTTTCATTCATTTTTTTTATTATTATTATTTTATTTCCGCGATGCTCTATCATTTCAGCTTTTATATCGCGAAGGTCGCGATTGCCCAATCGTTTCGGCTATTTTTCGCGGTGCCCAATCATTTCGGCTATTTATTTTATTTTCACTCGCTGCTTTTTATTGCGAGTTGCCCTATCATTTCGGCTATTTCGTGTGCATACGTTTTTACTTGCTGCTTTTTATTGCAAGTTGCCCCATCATTTCGGCTATTTCGTATGCATGTGTGGCTCGCAAATTTTTTATCGCGAGTGGAGAACTTGGAATCTTGATGCCAATCCTAGCATCAGCATCGCTACAACTGGAATATTGCCAGGAGCGAATCATCATTTGCCACGAAAGGGCTTGGAATTTGATACCGGTTCAGGCATCAGCATCGCTACAACTGGGATATTGCCAGGAGCGAATCATCATCTGCCTCTGTCGATGTTGAACAAAGGTGGCTTAGTAAACAGGGTTAGGATCCTGTTGACTAAGGCTTTTGGCTTCATGAGCCGTAAGGGTCTCACAAAGGTATTTCTCCCTACAAGTCGTGAGGATCTCGCAGGTGCGTTTTCTTCTTAGGAATCGTGAGGATTCCTAAGTGTATGTTCCCCCTGTAAGTTGTAAGGATCTTACCAAAGGGTTTTCTCCTTATAAGCCGAGATGACTTATAAGGGTTGTTCACCATATGCACATATCCCCAGTCACGGATGGGACTTTGTTAGGGAAATGTTTATTTGCGCCCGTGGATTGTATACAAGGGTTAGTATTGAGCCACTTGTAGGGCAATATTGGAAGTTGTGGGGGTTGCTTAAGCACAGGTTTAGGTCTCTGTAACTTAAGACTTTCAAATCTTATGAGCCGTGAGGGTCCCGTAAGAGAGTTCTCCTTACGAGTCGTGAGGATCTTGCAAGTGTATTTTCTCCTTAGGAATCGTGGGGATCCCTAAGTGTGCTGCTCCCATATGAGTCGTAAGGATCTCACGCGGGTGGTTTCTCCTTACAAGGTCGAGGGAATCTTATAAGTGCATTTTAACGAGGTTGCGCCCTTTCGGGTTTTCACAAACACTCGCCGGTAGTCTTGCTGTTTTTACTAACGGAGCCCTTTCGGGTTTTCATCCGTGCCCATTTTGCTTATGGACATACCGTTTTTACTTTTTTTTTATTCTTTTTATTTTTATATATTTTTTTTTTACGAGGTCATGCCCTTTCGGGTACGAACACTCGCCGGTAGCCCTGCTGTTTTTACTCACGGAGCCATTTCAGGTTTTCATCCGTGCCCATTTTGCTTATGGACATACCGTTTTTATATATTTTATTTTTTCTTCTTTTTTTTATCTCGTCAGCCTACGGATGCTGCGGTATTAGATTAAAGACGTTTTGGTCGTTTGCAAGTTTTAGGACATTGTGGTCCGTCATTAGTTTAAGGACGTTTCGGTTCGTCATCGCCGTATTTGAGGCGAAGCTCTAGTTTACTGACTTTTCGGTCCATGGGGCTTTCTCTACGACTGAGCATGATGCCCCCGGCGTATCCGTCTTTCTCAGAGCGTGCGGTTGTAGCGGGTTCACCTTCCAGTTTTCGGAAAGCACGAACTTGCCCTGTAGGTATTGGTCTTTAACCCAGTTTTTGAAGACGTAGCAATTCTCGATCAGGTGACCTACTGTTTGGTGGTAAGGGAAATAATTAGAACTGTTGACATCATCCAGTTGTAGTTGGTGTTTCGGCTCCGGTAGAGTGATAAGCTTGTCATGCACTGCCACTTCGAACAGCCTCCTTGTTTCATCCTGGAGAAATGAGTAAGGTCGTCTTAGCCTCTTCTCGAGGGATACGCGTGGACGCATATTGTTTTGACGAACAGCCGGTCTAAGGCCACTCGACTGTTGTTGAGTGTTGGCGACGAAGGTCATATTCCCCTTTCCTTTATCCTTTTTGCTCGATCCTTTGTTTGCGGGGCCGAGATTTTTTCCGAGTAACGGGCGATTGCAATGCTGAATGTTCTCGCAACTCCTCAATTCTTTCATCTTTGAAATGGATTCCTTGAGAAGAGGGTTGAGGGCAACTTCTTCATCAGAGTCGCTTCCAAAGGTGATAATTTGCGATCCCTTGGAGCCGGCTATATGACAGTCATCGGCGGATCTCTTGCTCTCATCTATCGCATTTTTATGATGTCTATGAGCTCCACACTTTGTCATGTTGAAGTGTTGCTTTTGAGTGAGATATCCTTGCCACCAACACTTAAAGGATTCGCAGTCTTCGGTAGGATGTATGATCTTCTGATGATATAAGTGTTGGGGAAAAATTTACACCCCGGTTGACCGAGTCAAAGTCAAGGTCAACCCCCAAGCTAGGTGGGCCCAAGCCCAGGTCAAGCGGGCCCATGCCCAAGTCAAGCCCACGGCCAGCCTCCCCATGCCAACAACAAAATCATGTAATAAATAATTTTTATGTAATTGTTTATGCATGAATGTAAACAAAATGGGCATAAAGCCAATATTTTGTAAGCCCATGGCTTATGTGCAAAAATGAAATGGCACATGAGCCATGGGATGGCTAAAATGCCATATTTGTAAAGCCCAAGGGGCTATATGTAAATATGTAAGCCTATATAAGGCAACATGATGAATAGAAAAAAAAGAACACTTTTCATTCCCCCAAAACCTAGGGTTCTGTGTGCCTCCTCCTCCTTCTCCAAGGTTCTAAATTTTCTCATTTCTTTTGAATTAAATCAAGAGTTTTACTCTTTCATTTCCAAAACTAAGTAGTTTTCCACCGCAAAACACACAAAGGGGAACTCAGATCTCCCATTAGATCTCAGAAAGGAGAGATTTTTAGATCTCACATCTCTTGATCATCAAGATCCAGCCAACAGAGGAGGAAGAGGAAGAATCCCTTTCATCAACCAAAATATTTTAGGAGTTTAACTCCATTTATTTACATAGATATATATATATATATATATATATATAAAATAAATATCTCCTTTCTGAAGCATAGCTTCTGATTCTGGGACTAAAAGTCCCTTTGTCTCGCCAGCGCCCAACGCTCAAGCGCAAAACGCCCACGTGCCGACACGTGGCGCGCTTGCGCTCAGGCGCACTGCGCTCGAGCGCAACGCACCTACGTGCCGACACGTGGCGCGCTTGCGCTCAGGTGCACTGCGCTCGAGCGCAAAGCGCCCATATGCCGACACGTGGCGAGCTTGCGCTCAGGCGCACTGCGCTCGAGCGCAAAGCGCCCACGTACCGACACGTGGCGCGCTTGCGCTCAGGCGCACTGCGCTCGAGCGCAAAGCGCCCACGTACCGACACGTGGCGCGCTTGCGCTCAGGCACACTGCGCTCGAGTGCAAAGCGCCCACGTGCCGACACGTGGCGTGCTGCGCTCAAGCGCACTGCGCTCGAGCGCAAAGCGCCCACGTGCCGACACGTAGCGCACTTGCGCTCAAGCGCACTGCGCTCAAGCGCACTGCGCTCGAGCGCAAAACGCCCACGTGCCGACACGTGGCACGCTTGCGTCTGAGCGCACAGCACCTAAGCGCACAGCGCTCAAGGCGCTGGCCCCACGCATCCTTTGGATGCCTTTTCCCCCCTCTTTCCTTTATATATATATACATATATATATACACACATATGTATAAATATTTACACACACACATACTCCGCGACACTGTGCTTGTTAGAAAAAATTTCTAACGGGACGCTGCCCCGCACCCCGCAAGGGGGCTGCTAGCCCCCTTGACCCCCAGCCCGCTATCCGGGTAGCGGGACCCCCGTAAAAACTCTGCGTGGCTCCCGATATATCCAAAACCCCCCTTTCAAAACACAACACACGTATACTGCACATTGAGTTCGCATGACCAGTTTAACCCGTCAATCGGAGGTTCCCTCGCTCCAAAGGCGAGAGGTAATTAACGGCAGCTTAGTCCGCGGCTGCCGGAGATTCGGATCCCCACAATCATTAAACCCCGGCCTACCCTAGGCAGGGGGAATCTGTAGTACGCCTGACAAGCGCGCGCGTATTCCCATCTCAATGGGGTGACGAAAAACACCCTACAGATTCTGGCACGCCTGGTAGGACGAATCTCTCCTCCGATATTTCGGGTTAAGCGTTCATGCGAACTCAATCAATATACATACCTGTATTTATACTAAAAATAATGTTTTTTCATACAGGTTTTCAAGCAATCACTCTCCAACAATGTCCCCAAGGACGATCTCAGCTCTCAGCACGACTCCCGTCTCCTACACGATGAAGATAGACTCCAGGACGGTCCTTCCGGCCAGTCTCGGACGACAATGGGAGGAGGAGCCGCTACCATTCGGCTCTATCATGTTCATGCCAGTTGGCGCCATCCCATCTCCTCAAGCCCCGGTGGCAGACAAACCGGTCTCGAAAGGCAAGAGACCAAATATGGTGATCTCGAGGGCGCCCCAACCCAAACGCAAGTCGGTATCTGAACGACTTTTCTTGGCCCCAGCTAGGGGCAAGGCCATCAACACCAGCAAAGAAATAAGGCATCTCGGGCAAACTCCAGCGACGCCTCTGACAACTGCTCGATTGGGTGTCTTCTCAAGCCTTCCCATCACTCAGCCTATGGCGGCTTCCCGAAGAGCAGAAGCCTGCCAGACGCTCAAGGCAGAGAAACTGAGGAAGAAGCGGCTCGGACACAGAGCCAACAAAAGGGCCATGGCTCCGGCCATGTTAGAATTTATGAATTTCCAAAGCCCGGACTGCTCCGCGAAATCAGCCGCCAAAGATAAAGAGATGGCTGGGTACGTGGTCCACACTGTCTACATGGCCGGACAAGAAGAAACGAACCCTCCTCTTCTTTACAGCCATGGTGATGATATGGTTGACGCTACCCAGCATCGACTCGATCTAAATGATGAAGAGCCCGCTCACGCCGATAAGCCAGAGGAGCCCGTGGTTCTTACGGAATTGAGCTCAGGCAATAAAGATTACCCGGTTGTCATAGCCGGAACTACAGAACAAGCATTATTCCAATGGCTTCAAAGGCAATTTCAGGACAGGGATGAGAAGATGGCCGAGGTCTATTCCAAAGTCGACGAGCTGGCAAACGTCGTGGCAGATCTCGCGACCCAAGTCGCCCGGTTGCAATTACAGCAGAATCAAGTTTTGGTTCATGAGCCAGGGATTGATACCCGGGGGCAGCCAACTGATATCCCTTTCAACTTAAAAGCGGAGCGCCTTCGTGAAAAACGGCCGCAATCAGCCTCCAGTCCCTCCGATACATACGTCGGTGGGGAGCCGCCTCTGAAAGAGAAGCTGGAAAAGGTCTATTCCTTCAAGAGGGAAAAGGTCCACAAGATATTCAGGGACGCCTTAAGAAAAGGTCTACAACTGCCAGAATCAAAGAGACCGCAAGAAGAGAATATGACCGACGACCCAAAATATTGCCCCTATCACAGGGTGATAGGTCATGCCATTAAGGACTGCTTCGTCTTCAAAGATTAGGTCGAAAGGCAATACAAGATGGGAGAGATAGAACTTTCTAAAGGCGTGTTAGCAAACAGTCAAGCTACGATCGCCGATTTCATGCAAATGGAGACTGAAACCTTTCGGGAACCTAATCCTCCCAGACATGTGCCTCGAGGACCAGCATCAGTAAAGGCACCTACTCCAATGGAGGGAAAGAAGAGGGTATACTCCTTCAGGAGGGATGAAGTCCGCAAAATATTCATGGACACCCTGAACAGCGGTCTGCAACTGCCTGTCCCAAAGAGGCCACAAGAAATGAACATGACCGGCAATCCCCTATACTGCCCATATCATAGAGTGGTGGGTCATACCATCGAAGACTGCTATATTTTCAAAGATTGGGCAGAGGACCAATATAAGCTTGGAAAAACCTCACAATTCTCGGATGTATCGGCAAGCCACAGAGCTAGGTCATCAACACAGCCCCGCCAAGATCAAAGTTCAAGGAGCTGGGATAAGCAAAGAGGACCACCACGTCGTTAAACTGGGAACAGCTGACCACCACGTCATTAAACTGGGAACAGTCGACCTCTAAGTCGTTAAACTGGGAATGTAAAATTATACATATATATATATATATATATATGTAAATAAACAAAAAAATGTGTGAAAATAAAAGAAAAATAGAGAAAAGCCGAAATGATGGAGTAACCCGCAATAAAAATCAGCGAGTAAAATAAAGATGAAAATAAAGCCGAAATGATTGGGCAACCGCGAATAAAAGCCGAAAGGATAGGGCAATCTCGACCTTCGCGATAAGAAAAGCTGAAAGGATAGAGCAATCGCGGTAAAACAAAAAAAAACACAAACAAAAATCCAATTTTTCAAAATTCCCTCTGGCCCTACGGTTAGTCCCCAAATTGACTACCGTATACAATCCACGGGCTCAAATAATTCTCATCATACCTATGCCCCACCGTAATCACCAGTTACGCGGCTGGTCTCCGCCTTTAGAATTATGCTCCATTGAGAAGACCCACTCATGTGTCCTCACGATACATGAGGAGAACAAACCTTTGTGGGATCCTTACGACTCATAAAGGAAAAACACACTTAGGAGTCCTCACCACTCCTAAGGAGAAAATACACCTGCGGGGTCCTTACGACTCGCAGGGAGAAAATGCTTTTATAGGATCCTCACGGCCCATAAAATTGAAAAGCCTTAGGCGATAGGGACCTAAACCCGTCTCCTAAGCCATCGCTCCGCCAACAAGAGTAGGCAAATGATGAATTGCTCCTGGTACCTCTGCTTCAGTGTTAGCAACGCTGATGCCGACCCCTACCCCAAAATTCCAAGCTCGCCATCCGTAGACCTCTAAGTCTTTAAACTGGAAACAGATGACCTCTACGTCGTTAAACTGGAAACAGATGACCTCCAAGTCGTTAAACTGGAAACAGATGACCACCACGTCGTTAAACTGGGGACAGATGACCTCCAAGTCGTTAAACTGGAAACAGATGACCTCTACGTCGTTAAACTGGAAACAGGTGACCTCTAAGTCGTTAAACTGGAAACAGCAGACCTCTAAGTCTTTAAACTGGAAACAGATGATCACTATGTCGTTAAACTAGAAACAGATGAGCTCCAAGTCGTTAAACTGGAAACAGATGACCACTATGTCGTTAAACTGGAAACAGATGACCACCACGTCGTTAAACTGGAAACAGATGACCGTTAAGTCGTTAAACTGGGCACAATAGACCTCTAAGTCGTTAAACTGGAAACAGATGACCTCTAAGTCGTTAAATTGGAAATAGATAGACCTCTAAGTCTTTAAACTGGAAACAGACGACCTCTACGTCGTTAAACTGGAGACAGATGACCTCTACGTCGTTAAACTGGAAACACAATAGACCTCTAAGTCGTTAAACTGGAAACAGATGACCTCTAAGTCGTTAAACTGGAAACAGATGACCTCTAAGTCGTTAAACTGGAAACAGTCGACCTCTAAGTCGTTAAACTGGGAACGAGAGAAATCCACTCATATGTCCTCACGATACATGAGGAGAACAAACCTTCATGGGATCCTTACGACTCACGAAAGAAAAACACACTTGGGAATCCCCACGACTCCTGAGGAGAAAATACACCTGCGGGATCCTTACGACTCGTAGGGAGAAAATTTTATGGGACCCTCACGGCCCATAAAATTGAAAAGTCGTAGGGGATAGGGATCTAAACCTGTCTCCTAAGCCATCGCTCCCCAATCCCCAAGTGGCGAATGATGAGTTGCTCCTGGCATTATTCCAGTGCAGCGATGCAGACGCCAACCAAATTCCAAAACGGCGAATGATTAGTCGCTCCTGGTACCATATTCCAGTGCAGCGATGCAGACGCCGACCAAATTCTAAATCCCATACCCCAACGGCGAATGATGAGTCGCTCCTGGTACCATATTCCAGTGCAGCGATGCAGACGCCGACCAAGTCCCAAAATTTTTATGGCCCTACGGTCTGGATCATACATCCTACAAAACCGTATACAATCCACGGGCGTAAAACAATCCCGATCTCTCCAAAAAAAACGGTATGTCCACAAGCAAGACGGGCACGGATGAAAACCCGAAAGGGCTTCGTGAGTAAAAACAGCAGGACTGCCGGCGAGTTTGTGAAAACCCGAAAGGGCGCAAACTCGTAAAAGAAAAAAAAAAGAAATGAAATGCACTAGAAAAGTCCTCTCGACTTTGTGAGGAGAAAATTCCCGCGTAAGATCCCTACGACTCATAAAGGAGCCACACACTTAGGAGTCCTCACGACTCCTAGGGAGAAAATACACCTACAGGATCCTTACGACCCGTAGGGAGAAAATGCTTTTATGGGACCCTCACGGCCCACAAAATTGAAAAGATTTAGGTGATAGGGACCTAAACCTGTCTCCTAAGCCACCAATTCCCAAATCCTTCCGGGGCAAATGATGAGTTGCTCCTGGTATTATTCCAGTGCAGCAATGCAGATGCCAAACAAAAATCCATTCCCAAATCCTCTCGGGGTAAATAATGAGTTGCTCCTGGCATCATTCCAGTGCAGCAATGCAGATGCCGACAAAAAAAAATCCCCAAATCCTCTCAGGGCAAATGATGAGTTGCTCCTGGCATCATTCCAGTGCAGCAATGCAGATGCCAAACCAACCAAATCCAAATCCTCCCGGGGCAAATAATGAGTTGCTCCTGGCATCATTCCAGTGCAGCAATGCAGATGCCGACAAAAAAAATCCCCAAATCCTCTCGGGGCAAATGATGAGTTGCTCCTGGCATTATTCCAGTGCAGCAATGCAGATGCCTAACAAAAAAAAAACAATTCCCACATCCTCTCAAGACAGATGATGATTCGCTCCTGGTACCATATTCTAGTGTAGCGATGCTGATGTCAACCCAAATCAAATCAAACCAACAACCTCTATGGCGGAATCATGCTTCGTTCCAGAATTTACCCCGTGTCAAAATCATGCTTCGCTTCGGGATATCTACCTTTCCTGCCGGAATTATGCTCCGCCTCGGACTCAAGTCAACCCGACACTCCGCGCCGGGGAAAAGTCGATCAGCGACACTCCGTGCCGGGGAAAAGTCAACCCGACAGTCCGACCGGGGAAAAGTCGATCAGCGACACTCCGTGCCGGGAAAAAGTCAACCCGACACTCCGCGCCGGGGAAAAGTCAACCAGCGACACTCCGCGCCGGGGAAAAGTCGATCAGCGACACTCCGTGCCGGGGAAAAGTCAAACCGACACTCCGCGCCGGGGAAAAGTCCATCAGCGACAATCCGGGCCGGGGAAAAGTTAACCCGGCACTCCGGGCCGGGGAAAAGTCGATCAGCGACACTCCGTGCCGGGGAAAAGTCAACCAGCGACACTCCGCGCCAGGGAAAAGTCGATCAGCGACACTCCATGCCGGGGAAAAGTCAACCCGACACTCCGCGCCGGGGAAAAGTCGATCAGCGACACTCCGTGCCGGGGAAAAGTCAACTCGACACTCCGCGCCGGGGAAAAGTCGATCAGCGACACTCCGTGTCGGGGAAAAGTCAACCCGACACTCCGCGCCGGGGAAAAGTCCATCAGCGACATTCCGTACCGGGGAAAAGTCAACCCGACACTCCACGCCGGGGAAAAGTCGATTAGCGACACTCCGTGCCGGGGAAAAGTCAACCAGCGACACTCCGCGCCAGGGAAAAGTCGATCAGCGACACTCCACGCCGGGAAAAAGTCAACCCGACACTCCGCTCCGGGGAAAAGTCGATCAGCAACACTCCGTGCCGGGGAAAAGTCAACCCGACACTCCGCGCCGGGGAAAAGTCGATCAGCGACACTCCGTGCCGGGGAAAAGTCAACCCGACACTCCGCGCCGGGGAAAAGTCGATCAACGACACTCCGTGCCGGGGAAAAATTCAACCAGCGACACTCTGCGCCGGGGAAAAGTCCAACACAGACACTCCGCATCAGGGAAACGTCAACTAGCGACACTCTGCATCGGGGAAACGTCCAACACAGACACTCCGCATCAGGGAAACGTCCAACAGCAGACACTCCGTCTCGGGGAAACGTCAACTAGCTACACTCTACATCGGGAAAACGTCCAACACAGACACTCCGCATCAGAGAAACGTCCAACGGCAGACACTCCGTACCGGGGAAACGTCCAACATCAGACACTCCGTCTCGGGGAAACGTCAACTAACGACACTGTGCATCGGGGAAACATCCAACACAGACACTCCGCATCAGGGAAACGTCAACAAGCGACACTCCGTCTCGGGGATACGTCAACCAGCAGACACTCCGTGCCGGGGACACGTCGACCAGCGGCTCTCCGTCTCGGGGAAACGTCAAGCAGACACTCCGTCTCGGGGACACGTCAACCAGCTGATACTCCGCCTCGGGGAAACGTCGACCAGCAACACTCCGTGCCGGGAGAACATCAACGAAATCACTCGGGGCTAGGGAAACGTCTACCACGGACACTCTATCTCGGTGACGCGGCAACCGCCGACCGTCCATGTCGTAAAAAGGGTAGTGCATCCCAAAAAGTGGGAACCAAAGCAAGTCGCCTCCATGCAAAAGAAGATCCATCAATTTCATGCACACGACACACATGTGCAGTGTGCATTCATTGATGGGGGGCAATTTGTTGGGGAAAAATTTACACCCCGGTTGACCGAGTCAAAGTCAAGGTCAACCCCCAAGCTAGGTGGGCCCAAGCCCAGGTCAAGCGGGCCCATGCCCAAGTCAAGCCCACGGCCAGCCTCCCCATGCCAACAACAAAATCATGTAATAAATAATTTTTATGTAATTGTTTATGCATGAATGTAAACAAAATGGGCATAAAGCCAATATTTTGTAAGCCCGTGGCTTATGTGCAAAAATGAAATGGCACATGAGCCATGGGATGGCTAAAATGCCATTTTTGTAAAGCCCAAGGGGCTATATGTAAATATGTAAGCCTATATAAGGCAACATGATGAATAGAAAAAAAAGAACACTTTTCATTCCCCCAAAACCTAGGGTTCTGTGTGCCTCCTGCTCCTTCTCCAAGGTTCTAAATTTTCTCATTTCTTTTGAATTAAATCAAGAGTTTTACTCTTTCTTTTCCAAAACTAAGTAGTTTTCCACCACAAAACCCACAAAGAGGAACTCAGATCTCCCATTAGATCTCAGAAAGGAGAGATTTTTAGATCTCACATCTCTTGATCATCAAGATCCAGCCAACAGAGGAGGAAGAGGAAGAATCCCTTTCATCAACCAAAATATTTTAGGAGTTTAACTCCATATATTTACATAGATATATATATATATATAATAATAATAAATATCTCCTTTCTGAAGCATAGCTTCTGATTCTGGGACTAAAAGTCCCTTTGTCTCGCCAGCGCCCAACGCTCAAGCGCAAAACGCCCACGTGCCGACACGTGGCGCGCTTGCACTCAGGCGCACTGCGCTCGAGCGCAACGCACCCACGTGCCGACACATGGCGCGCTTGCGCTCAGGTGCACTGCGCTCGAGCGCAAAGCGCCCATATGCCGACACGTGGCGAGCTTGCGCTCAGGCGCACTGCGCTCGAGCGCAAAGCGCCCACGTACCGACACGTGGCGTGGTTGCGCTCGAGCGCAAAGCGCCCACGTACCGACACGTGGCGCGCTTGCGCTCAGGCGCACTGCGCTCGAGCGCAAAGCGCCCACGTACCGACACGTGGCGCGCTTGCGCTCAGGCACACTGCGCTCGAGCGCAAAGCGCCCACGTTCCGACACGTGGCGTGCTTGCGCTCAGGCGCACTGCGCTCGAGCGCAAAGCGCCCACGTGCCGACACGTAGCGCACTTGCGCTCAAGCGCACTACGCTCGAGCGCAAAACGCCCACGTGCCGACACGTGGCACGCTTGCGTCTGAGCGCACAGCACCTAAGCGCACAGCGCTCAAGGCGCTGGCCCCACGCATCCTTTGGATGCCTTTTCCCCCTCTTTCCTTTATATATATATACATATATATATATACACACATATGTATAAATATTTACACACACACATACTCCGCGACACTGTCCCTGTTAGAAAAAATTTCTAACGGGGCGCTGCCCCGCACCCTGCAAGGGGGCTGCTAGCCCCCTTGACCCCCAGCCCGCTATCCGGGTAGCGGGACCCCCGTAAAAACTCTGCGTGGCTCCCGATATATCCAAAACCCTTCTTTCAAAACACAACACACGTATACTGCACATTGAGTTCGCATGACCAGTTTAACCCGTCAATCGGAGGTTCCCTCGCTCCAAAGGCGAGAGGTAATTAACGGCAGCTTAGTCCGCGGCTGCTGGAGATTCGGATCCCCACAATCATTAAACCCTGGCCTACCCTAGGCAGGGGGAATCTATAGTACGCCTGACAAGCGCGCGCGTATTCCCATCTCAATGGGGTGACGAAAAACACCCTTCAATAAGCAGAAGTTAGGATGCATCTCTACTCCACCGAGAGTATTCTCTTCAGAGGGCGGTAGCTTCATTCCTGCTGACAGGGCTTTAGCGAACCTTTTCCTCGTCTTGAATTTGTTTTTATCCGCAGCGGATGGCTTTTGATTTGATGGAAGTGCTTCGACTCTTTGGTCTAGTAGTCGGCGTTTGGCTCCTTCCAGTATGGCCATCTCACGCTCTTGATTGGCTTTAACTTTCAGACGAATCTCATTCAGGAAGGCATCGATCAACTCGTTTGATGGCCGTGGAATTTCTGGTTCAGGGTCTGCCCTCGGTTTCTCGGCGCAAGGAGCCTCTTTATTATCTGCTAATGAGTGAGAGATCACATGACAAGTTGCCCCCGGCGTGTTCGTCTTCTTTGGAGTATACGGTTGTGGTGGGTTTACCTTCCAGTTTTCAGACAGCGCAAACTTGCCTTGTAGGTAGTGATCCTCGATCCATCCCTTAAAGACAAAACAATCCTCGATAGGGACGTTTTGGATTCGGCAGATTGATGAGTCTGTTGCGTACTGCCAGTTCAAACAGTCTTCTCATTTTATTCTGAAGAAACGAGTAAGGACGTCCTAGTCTCTCCTCGAGGGACGGGCGTGGGTGCGCGTTATTTTGGCGAACGACCGGCTTTGAGTTGCTCGGCTGTTGTTGAGCGTTGGCAATGACAGTCTCCTTCCCTTTTCCTTCCTCATTTCGAGAGTCTGGTTTTGGAGGAGACGGTCCGTGGCCCATCTGGTACATCTGGGCTAATTTGTCGATCAATGCTTGGAAGGTGGTCAGCCTGAAGAACATCATGAATTGTGAGATGGTCGCTTACGGATCAAGAGTGCCCACGAACATGCCTACCGCAGGTGCCTCTTCTATGCGTTGTTCGCATTTCGACCATAGGTTCCGCCATCGTGTTGCGTATTGGACCCACGTTTCGCCTGGCTTTATCCTGGCATTTATCAGTTCTGTTATCGGGGTGCATTCACCAGCACTCGCGAATCTTTTCGTGAACAATAGATCCATCTCCGCAAATATTTTGACAGAGTCATTAGGTAGCTCCGAATACCATTCAAAGGCTGTTTCTGCTAAGCTGCCGACGAATTGGCGAAGCAACGGTTTGTCATCGCCTCCAGTGTTGCCGCATAAGGCCCTGAATTGAGCGACATGTTGATGCGGATTCCATGTCCCTTTATATACGTGGAATTTAGGGATCGTATATCCCGGTGGGTAACTGATTTGGTCATACCAGCCCGGATAGGGTCGTCCAGTTCTAACAGTTTGCGCAGCCGCTTGATGAACCCGTATTTGATGGGCTATATAGTCATCCAGCGCGGCCTTGGAAATGGTTTCATCTTTGGCTGCTGAAAGAGTCGGCGGAGGGTTAGATATCTCCCTTCTATCGTCTTCAACGATGATTGGAGGATCTTCAGCTGGAAAGTCCGGCTGTAACATCATCCCTACCATATCTTGGAAGAGGAGCGCCATCTGTCTTATGTTAGCCACTTGTTCTGCGGCTTCTTTGTCCTTCTTTTCAAGGATTCTGCGTGGATAGTCAGCGTCAGTTATTTGTTCATGACGCTGCTCTGATGACACTTCCGAACTTTCTTTCGGTTCGGTAAGTGCAGCCATCATAGTCATCATTTCTTGAAGCTTCTGTTGCTGCTCTTGGGCTTTCATCACGGATCGGGTGAGCGGTCGGTGACCCGTCGAAGCACGGCTTTCCTCCTTTCCGGAAGCCATATAAACAATGTGCACTACCATGCCCCCAGACTTGGGGCGTTTGTGTTCGGTGTCTTTGCGATTTGCCAAAGACACAGGGTTTTTTGCGGCCTCCTTTTTTGAGTGATTGGAGTTGAGGGTGTCGTTGTAGTGGGCACCCAAGTAGCTTTTGCTTTTTGTGGCTTAACAGAGTAATCCTTCCCATGCCGAACCTTCATCGTTTTCTGTCGGCGGAGATAGTTTTCATCAATCACCGACTCTTGGACCTGTCGCCAGACTTTGTAAATTTTAGAGAACAGCCGTTGAGGGGGCTGCTCTAGCTTCTTCTCTGGAGCATTCTCCACAGGTGAAGGAGCTCGTTTCAACATCGCAGTAGGAGAGTTTCTGCACACCGTATTCAGCAATTCGAAGCTGTTCCCGGTTGGAACAGCAACATCAATCTCCACCATCGGAGCTGGTGGCGTAAATCCAGAGGGGGAGTTGCTCCCAGCCTTTCTTACTCGATGCCAGTGGTGACGTCGGGCGTGTCTTGCGGATGGAGTCACCTCCTTTGTTGGATAAGCTTCTTCATGCCCCCTGCTCTGGGTAGGGGAAGCAGCTTTGAGGACCTCGCCTGGAGCAGCAACCGGAATGGCCAGCCTCGTAAAAACTGACTTCTCGGAAGGAGGAGCCTTTCCAATGATTTCGTCCGTCTGAGTCGGGATGGCTATCCGCTTTGGGATGGCAACTTCGGGTATCGCAGGTTTGCGGACGTTCTGGCCCAGTCTGTTGAAAACTGAGGTATTGAAACTGGGCGACCCATTGAGAGGGGTCGCGGCAGTGGTAAGTCGATCAAAGACCGGCTTCTTTAGAGCTTCTTGCGATGTCATTGGGGTATTGAAGCTCATCAGTGGGAGCATAGTCCCGAAGAACAATCCAGCGGTGGCCTGAGTTACTTGCTCCACTGGTATCTTGAAAAGGAAGGCCGCTTGGGGCCCATAAGTCACTCCTCCAGCAAGGACGGAGCGAGAGTTGTAGTTGCAGGCAGTGCGGTTTGAAGCCATTGATCTTCTGTTTTCTGCACGGAGCAAGACACCAAAGCTTAGTACCTCAAATCTACAGGCAACCACAACAAACCGCGATTCGTTCGCGAATAAGACACACGAAGTGTGGAGTGGAAAGAGGAAAAGGTCCCACCGGACGTGCCAGAATCTGTTCCCCTCCGAACGACGGCGACGACACTAGGGCGTCTTGCCTGAGATTCGGGACAGATGCTATTTGGATTTATCCATCTACCTCTCCGAAGATGCCAAGTTGATTTATGGCACCGGATATCGGAGGTTTAGACGGATGCGGCCGATGTAGCAGACTTCGTCAGATTCCCCCTAGCTTGAGGGGGTTTTGATTGTGGGGACGCTCTTCCCTGCAGGCGCAAGCCCCTGCAGTTAATTACGCTACCGCATCGCGGTAACAACTTTCTCCTTCTCCAGAATTTCACTTCATGTCGTGTGTGTTTGTTTTGTTTGTGGTTGCCCGTGGATTGTATATGGAGACTGAGTAATGCTGTCGCCCGTAGGACGTGGATTGGTCCAAATCCGTATTTACTTAGATTTGGGTTTGGTGTTTTTAGTTTAAGGATACGTTAGCCGTATTTGAGGCTAAGATCAACTTAAACGTTCGTTAAGGATACGTTAGTCCTGTTGAGACTAAGATCAACTTAACGGGATCGTCTAGATCCATTTCCAGTTTAAGGACGTAGTGGTCCATTTAATATATGGCCGTCGGGACTCGTCACCTCTCTGACGTCGTTGAAGGATTACAACGACAGGTGTCAGAGGAGTTCAGAGATGTACCCTTGAACCAAAGTTGATTCGGAGTTTTATAGTCTATTTGAATGTTTAAGGATACGTTAGCCGTGTTTGGGGGTTAAGATCAACTTAAACGGGACCATTTAGATCCGGCAAGAGAGTATTTGGAAGCTCTATTGTTCCAGTTTAGGGACGTAGCGATCCATAGGTAGTTTAAGGACGTTGCGGTCCATGCTCCAGTTTAGGGACGTGGCGGTCCATATTCCAGTTTAGGGACGTGGTGGTCCATCATTAGTTTAAGGACGTTTCGGTCCGATATTAGTTTAAGGACGTCTCGGTCCGATATTACTTTAAGGATATTTCGGTCCACGAGTTTAAGGACCCCGCAGTCCGTGTTGATGTGTGGTTGTCGGGACCCGTCACCTCTCCGACGTCGTTGAAGGATTACAACGATGGGTGTCAGAGGAGTTCGGAGATGTACCCTCGAACCGGTCGTAAATTGATTAAAGAGCAGCCGTGCTCAGTCAATTTAATTTAAGGACTTACGGCTAAAATTGGGCTAAGTCCAGTTGAAAATGTCCACATTTTGTTTGCATTTGGCCCGTTAGACCTTTGTTTGGGCTTTCCCCTTTTTAGAATGATGCATAGCATTTATGCCTATTTTAGCTAGGCTCTGCCCTTTTTATTATAATGCAGAGCATTTGTTTTGGTCCATTGGACCTCTCAATTGGGCTCTGCCCCTTTAAATAATGCATAGCATAATTCTTGGTCTGTTTAGACTTTTGACTTGGGCCTGGCCCTTTGGGAAATGCATTGCATTTATCAGGCGCTTTGCGCCAATTAGAGAGCGCAAGCGCTTGTAGTGCTGACACGTGTCGCGCAAGCGCAGTGCACTGCGCTAATGCGCTGCGCCTGCGCTGCTGACACGTGGTGCGCTCTGGTGGCTTGCGCCAATCCAAGAGCGCAACAGCGCAGTTTGCAAGTGCAAGGCACTATGATTTAAGAATCTTTCAGATTCAGAAACTAATGGTTCAAAAGAAGAAGTGCAAAGCACTATTCGTTTCCTTGATCTAATTTAGATCAAAGAAAAACAAGTTTTTCTTTTTATTTCAAGAACCAAAGGTTCATAAAAGTGCAAAGCACTATTTTTTTTATTTTTGTTTTTTCTTGTTTTAAAGAACCAGTGGTTCATAAGAAGTGCAAAGCACTGTTTATTATATGAAGATCATTGATCTGGTTTTTAGATCAATGATCTATTAGAAGAAATTTCTTCTTTCTTGTGAAGGTTTTTACCTTTTTCTTGAAATTTTTCTCAGAGTTCTCTCTGTTTGAAGCTCTTGATTTTTCAAGAAATGTTGATGCCTTTGAATTGAGGTCTAGGGTCCTTTTTATAGTGCCTATAAATTAGTTAAATTTTTTAAAGAGATCTTTCTCTGAGTGATTTGGAGAATTTTCCCCACCGTTGGATCTTTGATCCAAGGGTTTCTGTTTTACAGAAGAAAATCTTCTTATTTTAACAAGAACATTAAGATTTCTTTGAAATCTTAATTCTGTTTGGCGCAAACGCCCCAGCGCGTGACACGTGTCAAGCAGCGCACAGCGTAGCGTAACTGCGCCAGCGCATCTGCGCTGACACGCGTCTCGCAGCGCAAAGCGCAGCGCCACTGCGCTAGCGCATCTGCGCTGACACGCGTCGTGCAGCGCAGCGCTTGCGCAACTGAAGCGTTGCTTCCTTTAATTTTTCTTTAAATAGAGCTTTGCTCTGATTGGGTGCGCTGCTTTGGGCGCTGTGCTGATGTATCAACTTTTGACACGTGGCGCGTTGCGCGTAGCGCAAAGAATCTGAAGCGTTGCTTCATTTACTAAAGTTTAAATTTTTAAAGTAGAGTTTTGCTCTGATTGGGGGTTCATCTTCCGCCTTGGAATTTGAACAGAGCTTTGCTCTGATTGGGGTAAACAGGGTTCTCAGGTGTGGCTCTGGGTTTGGGACAGAGGAGGCGGAGGCGAGGAGTGACGACAAGGTCATTGGTTTTCCAGCGAGAAGGGGTCGGGTTTTCTGCAGGAGGCGTCGGGGTTAGGGTCTGCGGGTTCTTGGGTGCAGGGATGAAGGTGGTGGTGGTGTCAGGAGTTGGAGGTGGTGATAAGGGCGGTGGCGAGGAGTGCAGGCGAGGAGGTCGGCGGTGAGGGTGTCGGCAATGGGTTTTGGGTGTGGAGGGATCTTGGGTTTGCTCGAGGTGCTGGTGCAGGGGTCTCGAGGTTTGGGTCGTCGAGGTGGAGAGGAAGAAGAGAAGGTTGAGGTGGTGAAGAGTGGATTCAACGGCCGCGAGACGAGCTCCAGCAAGGTGCAGGGCGAGGTCGGGGGCTTTGGGTTTGGGGCTCATCGTGGAGTTCTGTAGCGGGGAAAAAGATGAGTCATGGAGAGGTCGAGGAGATGAGGGATTGTAGACGAGGTGAAGACGACAACGGCGAGATGGGTGACGGTGACGACGACGGGGTAGGGTTCGCGAGAGGGGAGTGCCGAAGGCAGGAAAACAAGGAGAGTACATGAGGAAGAGAACAGAGACATGGGGTTTAAATAGGATTTTTAAAATAAGTTTTTAAAGAATATATATTCTGTGCAGAGAGAGAGAGAGAGAGTGAGATTTTAATTTGTTTAAAATATATTTGAATATATTCGTTTAGGTAAAAATATAAGTAACAGTATAATATATAAATAATATAATATTAAGAAAATTTGAGTTTTCTGGCTAATACAAAAATACTCCAAAATACGTCCGGGTTGGGTCTAAAATTATGGTTTGAAAATACGGATAATATACGTGTCAATCAAAACTAAAACGTAATGTCTGGTTAAAGAAAATGCATACCCCCAAGAACGGATACACGTCGCGTGCACGTAGCAATCCAAACGAGTCTGTTTTACTAAACGAAACATGAACACGATGTATAGATGCCACCACAGGGTCACGGGTATGATGCAGGTCATACTAGGTATTTTTAAAATATATTATTTGACTATAAATTTATTATTAAAAAATTCAGATGCTAGATAAAATACAGGTAAACAGGACATATGCAAGCACGAATCCTTAGCACTAGCGGGGATAACTCGTAAATAGGAACCAAGACGGTTTCAAGCCTGCGAGTCGGGTCGGATACCAAGCACAGAATACTAAAACACTATCCGCACCAAAAAACGAATAAAACAGGAAACAGCCACAAATAAATAAAATAATCAAATAGAGCATAGAATAACTGAACTAGGGTGTTACACATTGGTATAATATAACAATAGTATCGGTGTATTTTTGCTCAATTAAATCTATTTTTAATTTGGAGTTTAATATTTCCCAGATATAATATTATAGTTATGGTTATCTAGCTTAGTAAATATATGATAATTAGTTTTAAAGATTTGTGTGCTAATCTATAAGTATCTTATTTAAATAATTCATGTAATATTTTGTTAGTGTTAAGTTTTGTTTATATCTTAATTAATATGCATACAATATATAGTCTAGATTATTTTAACCATAGACATATTGTAATTTAATATTCATTATGATAAGATTTTTAAAACCCCTTTTAAATCTTGTAAACTTATATTAAAGGGTTTGTGCAAGTTAACTTTGTTTATGTGTATGTATGTGTGTGTGTGTATTATTAGGATATATATTAGTATGATAGTTTGAGAGAAAAGATATGATAAAATAGTGTAAGACCCTTTTAAAATCTTTTAGCCATATATATATACACTTTTTCCCTAAATTCATCTAATTATATATATAAATATTCTTATACTATTATAATTCAAAAAATATCCCATCACCAACTTCTTTAACTGATATATATATATATATATATAATTTATCTCTCTTTCTATCTCCAATCACATTTCTCTCTCCTCCCTCTCTTATCCAAACAACCCAACAACCAAGCTTATAAATCCACACTATATATATACATATCATCATCCTCTTCCTCATATCTTTTCTTTAATCTAACCGAACCTACATCTGGGCCGAACCAGGTAGCCAAGCATCAAACCTTGGATTTTAGCTTTGCGACGTCGTGTTGTTTCATGATCATCGTCGCTGAGGCAAGTATCGAATACTTGCTTTACATGCTATACGGCAAATAATTAGGCTTGCCGTAATATCTACTATTATTATAGATATATCGTACCAAGCTATATAAATTATTGTTACGACATCATGTTAGTCATATGTATGCCCTAGAGACCATTATTGTACATGATTGTATATTATAGTGGATGCTTGGACACACACACACATATATATAGGACTTTCTTGCTCGACATGATAGTATGATATCTGGTTGCTCTTTATCTTAACATGTATACTAGTATTATTATACTGTCTCTCTGATACATGTTGATAAAGCTCTTAAGATGTTATCTTAACTACCAAGACTATGATGCAGATCATACTAGTAGGGCTTGGGTAGTCTGTAAGCACATCCTTTAATTGTTCTTAGTCGAGGGAGTATCGAGACAGGGCATCGATGTTCCAGATTAGACTAGTGCGTACATTTCTTGACCCTGTAGAGGTGATGGATGATCCCACATCCATTAGTGTTTGACATCAAAGATTGTACACATGTGCTCATTACAAAATGGGTACACCGAACAGGACTTGTCGAGAACTCCTAGTTGGTACTATACCTATCGTCAGACAGAAGTTCTCTGGTGACACCGGTACAGATTAGTCTGTAGACCCGAGATCGTCATAGAGTCTTGTGTGATTCCCACTATACTTTGATTTCCTCCCTACCACGGCTCAAAGGAGTCGTGCAAACAGGTAGATTTTGGGTACAGTCCCGAGTCACATGGAGACAATGAGCGATAGGAAGGGTTTCATTTCTCCCGGTATTGGGGGTTGATATTGCGCTATGCTCAATTGGCTATAACAGCAAGTCTCTGGCCAGGGCTGATGAGATTTACTGGTAAGTGTTATCAGTAGTTTCTCAAACGGTTATAGGCCAAACATCGGCATGACTTATCAAGTTACTGGGGTATAATGTTTACCGCCCCTAGACTTGATATGCGACATATCAGACAAAGAGACCGGACTGTACGTGTCATGCCCCGCTTCTCGGTGTACGACAATAGGGCACAACGAAGCCCGCTACGTATTTACTCAGAAGTAAACAGGCTAAGCGTATCTATGCAATATAAAGTAAAATTGTACACAAGAGACAGGAATATAATGAACAGCAACTTTATTTATTAAACATTCTTTTATAGGTACAACTGGAAATGTAAATACATGAATAGAAAGCAATGCCTAAATAATGGCATAACTGAAATGAAAAGTATGTACAAGTATCTAAAGCTCGGGGTCAAATGCTAACTGCTCCAAATCTTCAGTGCTGGGCTCGATCTCCAGTGAGTCCGAATCACCTGACAACATTCCAAGGAAAGAAAAAACGGAATGTCGTCAGTGAATAATCGTTCGTTAAGTCCCAAAGAAGGAGAGAAGTAGGATAGACAAAAAAGATAATATATCTGTTATAATGTTTGATTGCTATGTTAACGTAGTTGTTTATACCTTGGTACAGAATATGCCAGTATATATGAGAGGATTCCAACTTACACCGTGGGCTTTGGTAACCCGTAGTACAAGGCTCCGTTGATAATACCACGGAACAACGGCATGGATGTAATTACGTCTTAAGTGACCACCTCGTGCCACCTTTAACATGTTCCGTACCAGTCTACCCCTTTAGAAACCCCGTAATGTTTATTGTATTAATTGTACTGATGGTATTATATTGTCTTGTAATAAATGGAAGACTTGCTGAAACCATGATATCAGTAGACGGAATGGATATAAATGGATAGTCATGTAAACAAAATATATCCATGGTTCGATTCAGTCATGTACATGTTGTTATAGCTTGTATTCTGGAGTTCATGGATTCATGTTGTATTGTGGTTATACTTGAATCGAATTCAAGTCAAATGGATTTCAGATTAGACTGTGACTCGAACTGAGTCAAACTTTTAAGCAGAATTGAAGTCCTGATTATTTTGATGTTATCGGTAACTGCTGCACATGGACGGCAGGATTTGTGTCTTTTTCCATGACAATTATCGTATTGATAACACCGTTTGTTAGATTGTCTACCTTAGATAGGCAAGCACCCACATTCTCCGGCTTCCCGAGGCTCAAGAGAATTGGTCCCGCTTTAACCTATGTTTACTAAGGTCCTTATTGTAAATTAGTATAACTTGAGTGGGTTTTATGTAAAAATAATTTGATATATGTTCAAAATACACCTCAAGTATTTAATTATCGTCTTTAGGGTTTTTCATAGATGTAAATTTTATAAAAGTGAAATTTCTAGTGAGTAGAACCTAGTTTTCATTGTATATGGTATTTTATTGAAATATTGGAATTGTTTTGTATTGAAATAGTACTTTCATGTAATTGTGATTCCTTTGATTTAGAAAACATGGAATATTTGTATAATATATGTAAAATAGATCGTTTGATAATATTCATATGTGTGTGTGTGTATTTAAAAATAACTTTATTTATTTGTAGAAATCTTATTTTCTTAAAAATAGCATTAAAAATTCTATCGAGATCGAATGCTCCATTCGAAGGTCTGCATCTCGCACTACTAGACCTGGGGATGTGCGATAATCCGCACCATCCTGAACGGGGTCCCCAAAAATGGGTTGTAGAGGCGCAATTGCAAGGAATTTAATTAACACAATTTTTAAAGAAATGATTTTGAAAGTTGATGGTATTTATTTGTAAATTCGTATTTCCCATAAACTGGAATGTCAAAATTCATCGTGCTATGTCAAATATGTGTGTTGTGATGAGGTAGGTCATTACCTCATGAATTATCTAAAGGTAATACAAGTATTATGTTGATTTGTGTCGAAAATAAAGTATATGGTATTTTACCGTAAAAATACGATAAAAGTTGCGTAATAGATTCTTTTGAGATGAAATTTGTTTTAATGTGTTTGTTAATATTTTTTAAACATTATATGAGAGTATGGTATTTTATGGTTTAAGAAAAATAGAACTTTTTAAGAAAAACCGAATCGGAGGTTGGATTAACTCCGCTTCCGTCGGGTTTTGAAGAATGAAAATTTTAGAATAGAAAAAGAGAGGGGAAGAGGGGAATTACTAGCTATTGAGATAGTGGGGAGAAGGGGGAAGCTTAGGAAAGCGTCGGGGCGTCGTTTCGTCGCCGGAATCTCCTCGAAACTTCGTCGGAACTTCGCCCTTTGCTAACTCCACTTGCACAACTTCTTGGACTTGAGAATTTTGGAGAGTTCTAGCACTTGATTTCAGAATGAGGGGTGCTAAAGGGTAGGGTTGTATTTATAGGGTAGGATTAAGGTTTAGAAGGTTAAACAATGCATTCAAATATGCATTAAAATTAGATTAAAGGTGATTTAATATTCTCTGAAAAATGTGCAGAGAAAATAAACAACATGAGAGAAGTGGGATAGGCCAAGGGGTGCTAGGGTGAAAAAATAGGGACCATCCTCTACAGGGGGCCCGGCGGTGCCGGCTCAAAAGTAGAACCTCGCCGGTTGAGATGGGTTGTTTTGCGTCTAGATTCTTGCCAGTGTCTCTATCGCCTCATATACCCTAGTGCACATGTTTGTTTATTCCGTAACTCATCGTTCTACGTGTAGTGCACGTGTAAACCTTTGGGCTTCTAAAAAATTAAAAGAAAAATTAATAAAAATAATATGTGGCTGATGGGATTTGAACTCAGGTGCTATGTCTCAGCAGTGCAAGGTCTTTACCAGTGAGCTACAAGCTCTTTCTTACTGTTCAAAAGTAAATTTAATTTATAACTTGTGCTCAGACTAAGATATTCCTTTCTGTATTTTTGAAAAAAAAATCGTACAGAAAGTTTGGGGTTGTTACAGTACGGTAAGTGTTGCTTATAGGCTTTGCGGGGAGTTTGGACAAACTTGCTTTTTGATCTTCTATTTGCTCAATACCTGGGTACCCGTTACGTCCAACTAGTACCGCTGACGGCTTGTAGGTGACCGATGTGATCATTACCTACCGCTAGCGTATTGACGAGTCTTTAGAGTCCCACACAGAGGTTTCCTAGCTCAAACGAAATGAGGTAGGGCACATATGTGATATGTGCGGGACCTTGATTAAATACGTGTATGTGATACCATATTCTAATCTCGTGATATATTATATCGGTCGGTTATATGTCATATAACCGGGTTATTGAATCAAGTGTTGATTCGATGAATTGATATATATATATATAAATGATATTAGCCGATTATATGTGATATAGCCGGATTATTAAATCAAGTGTTGATTTAATAATTTGATATATATATATATATATATATTGACTAATATTTCTCACTAAAGATTTTCTTCTCTTTAAAATGCATATAATATATATGTGATATATGTTTATATGTATTTATAAATTGTGTCATGTTGGATGATACATTGGACATGGGTGTATGAGACTCATGCCAAAGCTTAAGATAATTAGAGGATTTATTTATTAAGAGTAATTCAAAATTAAGTGGAAATGAGCATGGCTTGAGATGCTTGTAGAAGCATGTAGATGCCATGACTCATCCCACTAATTTTTGTTTTACTCTAGATATCTTATAACCCAACCATTATCTTTAGCCATGGTTAACTCTCTATAATATATCTATGAGATTTTTTCCTTACCCTAGTTCAACACAAGTTCTTCTTCATCTCATTCTTGCTCTCTAGCTTTTGATGAGGTGATAAAAGAGAAAGAGAAAGAGAATTCTAAAGTGAGCAAAATTCTTACTTCATCAACTGTTCATAACAGAATACTGCATTTTATACCGTCCATTCTTACGCTCGTGTGTTTATAGGTAGGTGCTTTTTATCCGTGTTTATTACATATTTGCAGGATACAGGTTCTCGGTTCTAAAACGGTGAAATTCATAGAAAACACGACAAAATCCGGGTTCCTGCCAACCACTGATAAAACACGGTCTCCGCTCTTCATCTGTATGCTGCCAGATACCAGTTTAGGAAGACAAAATGTCAAATCAATGTCATCCTCATGCACAAGGCTCAATGGTAGCACAAAATCCAAGAGATCTACGCGGAGCTCGAGGCAATCATGACAAAAGCATCCACAAAAGTCCACCTTTCCTCAACAGAAATTCTGGAAGAAATGTAAAAGTATTTTCAGAAAATATGTATACCAGACAACAGGGGACACCAAACCAGGGAACCCAGCCAAAAACCACTTCCCAATTCCCCTATACTGCCGCGTTTCCGCGGCCAATAGGGGGTATTGGCCGCGGAAACGCGGCCATACAGTGGGATCATCATGTCGTCTTTTGGGGGTATTTTTGGGATTTCATCTATGCTCTGCTGGTTGCCCTAGAACTCCATTTCCCTGCCTATAAATACAGCAGAACTTGCCAAAGCCAAGGGTCATTCTTTTGTTCATTTTTGTAGCCTCTTTTGTTAGGATTTTGTATAGTTCTTCTTCTTCCTCTTCATTCCTCTTCCATGAAATTGTAAGTGAGAAGCTTTTTGTGGAGGTGAATAAAGATGAGGGCTTTGTATCATTCTCTTGTGTTTCTTCTTCCCCTTGAGATTTTTGCTTTCCCTTGCTCATTCAACCTCTTCATTGAGCTTGAATGGGTAAGAGTTAGTTATTGATCTCAAGGGTCGTATTTTACCACGGACTAGCACTTCATTTCACATGCGGTTTCTACCCTTCTCTTGATCTTGCAAGTTCTTCATTGAGCTTGCAAGTTTAAGGGTTGGCTATTGATCACATGCTTGGCTTGGGTCCTAGTTCCGTATTTTTATTACCCGCTTTTTATTACTCGCTTTTTATTACTTGTCCTTTTATTTCATGCAATTTTATTCATGCACTTTCATTCTTGTAATCTTTTCTTTTATTTGTTCTTTTCTTTTTGTTCTCTTTTTCATATTGTGAATGTTGTAATTATTGTTGTTGTTAAGAATTAATACGGTTTTATAAGTTAACATTTCTTTCTCATTTCCTTTTCCCGTTATTTTCCATTTGAACTTCGCCCAAACCATACGCAAGCGCTCCGTTAGGCACCATACCCTGACAAGGTAACGGTGATTCCTAACCGCGACCGGTTGCGTTCGGTTTGGCCGGAGGCGAAAGCAAGAGACAAGAACGGAAGGACAAGGGTAAATAAGCCGGATTCCACGAATACCGCGCTTAAATCCCCTAATCCACGTTGTTGCCGATTGCTTAGCTTCAATTGGTCAAGACTCGGCTCAAAGGTTTTGAGTAAGGATTTCTTAGCTTATAATCTCGTATCTTTTCTTAACAACCTCTTACTTGCAGATAAACACATAGGTTAGAATCAAACTCACACAGATTCTTTATTGACTCGTCTAAAGCAAGAAGGTAAGATAACACCATCTCCCTGTGGACCGACCCGTGCTCACCGGCTAGCTGCATAGCGACACCGTCCTGATCGCGGTAAACTTTAATTCTTTCATCCGACACGCCATCGGCGTGCGATCATCAACCTACTCTCATCTAGCCCATTAATGTAGGTTGTTTGCTTCACTAATTCCTTAGTTAGTGAAGAGATAGCTTGAGTTAGAGATTCCTCAAGATGGATCATTTTCGGTCTCGAAAATCCTTAAGCAAGCTTGTTCCTTTCACCAAGTGGAGCCTAAGAAGAGTTCGAGGGACCATTACTTGGAGCTAAGGGACTACTGCTTGGAGCTTTAGAAGTGAAGGACCGGTCTACAAATATTGTATTCTCTATTCACTTAGTGTAAAGTTTTTTTACATGTTTAGAAACCCTAATTCTCTAGTTCGATTCTAGGTTAATGTAACTTAGACCTCTAAAATTTTAAAAAAATTGCATATTTGATGCATGTGGAAACCAAGTTGAGGTGCTAAGAAACATTTTCATGGTATCATAGCCAAACTAGAGCATTAGGTTTGGTCTAAACGAAGTTAAAGTGTTCGATCGGAATTTTCGAAACCACAAAAGCATAGTTTCTGTCCATTTTTTCAAAAGTTGATATTTTACAGATTAAAAATTCTCAGAAAATCATGCAGGTTATTTGATGGAGCCCCAAGAAATTCGAGACCTTAACTCCCCCAAGCTGCCGCGAAACCGCCGCCAAACGCATGGTTTGGCCACGGTTCCGCGCCAGTATTGAGGAGTTGTTAGCTCTTTTTTCTTGTGCTGCTCCATCTTGTTATTTACCACTCTCTGGGAATTTTTAGTGAGTCTCAAATGTTGTTGTCTCTCTGATTTATGGGTGTTTAAGATATCGATCGAAATATTTAACATCGTCTAGATATATTTGATATGTGATACAATATTTAGAATCCACAATAATTAGTTTTGTGAAAACTAGTTAATGTTATGTAAATCTAGCAATTTAGTCTCTTTTGATAGATTGTCTCGGAGTTTCGATTCGGATCAAAACTCCGTGGCAATCTCGTTTTGTACGCGGATAGTCGTCGGGTAACACTGCTAGATAGCCATGCCCCATAGCCCCGACAAAGTGACTGTAAGAGAACCCCGTTGCCAAAAGCATCCGATTGGGTACCCGCGGCCACGGTGTTCCGCCTAAGTACACTTCGTCGACGGCATTGGGGGTGCGGCCATCTACTAATGTTTCCGACGAACATTCGATCAAGTTCTCGAGAATCTTGTTGAATTACCCGACTGGTCATTGAAAAGTGTTTTCAATTTGAAACTAAAATGCAAGGTTTATTGTGTTAGGCATGAAATCTGAAGTATGAGATATTCTAGGTTTATGATGTCTAAGGTATTGCGGATTCTAATTATTGTATTTTTCATTTCTTTTCTGCGACCGTAAGTGTAATATGTGGTGTATCACCGATTTCGTTACTATACGTCAACAACTTTCGGGATATGCATATTTACTTACGTTGATGACATGTGATATTATGTGTTGTTATGATATGTTATATTGGATCATCGTGATTGAATAGCCGGGGGGTTTTGCGTGAGATGAGAGTATTTCTATTTTCATTCATGTAAAAATTGTATATAATATTCTTTTATTGGGACACTTTCGGGTTGAGGATGATGTCACCATTGATGTATATTATTTACTTTTCCGCATTAGGATAGACCCAAGGCGGGGAGCACAAGTAACCGGGTTCTAGAGTCCAGTGGGAGGCCGTCTCGAAGAGTTGAGACCGGGTCTCCTAACTCTAGAATTGGCAGGGTTTCTTGCCGCTCTCATAGGGGTCTTGGGATGTGGGTTTGGCTATTCATCACGACCGTGGAATCCGTGTTTTTCATTACTGGCTGAATTTAAAATACGGACCTCCTAGTATATCCTATATTTCATATGTTGACTTCTGCTGCAATGTTCTGTGATGAGAACATATAACTGCGTGAGGCGAATACTTTATTATATATATATATATGATATATAATAAACGTTGCTTATGTTTTGCATCTGCGCTAGTCCAGCGCCCACTCTGCTGGTAGTTAAGCAATCTAACGGTGAATGACGGGGCCTCGTGGCGAATGCAGATGGCATAAGCTACGTTGTATTTTTGTTTCTTTATCCGTGATGTTTAGGAAACATAAATGATGGGACTTCATTAATGAGATTAATGAAAAGGAAAGAATCCTAAAGATGTTGTAGAATCAAAATTTTCAAAAAGATAGCTCTAGTTATTGCTTTGCATAGCGTTATTCTTTATGAATATCTAGCACCTCATTCGATGAGGAAAGAGCCGAGATCCCTTCACCAGGAATGACCTCTTTAGCAAAAGCTAGCAAATGCTACAATCCACTCGGTTTGTTTTGAAAACTATTCGATTTTAAAAAGCGGAGCTTAAACCACTTTTTTATCACTCTATTCTACAATGATATCAAGTTCATTATGCAAAAGGTTTTCTTAAGAACCTGTTGTAGCCCTATATCATTTCAGATAAGTACTATTTAGTATTCGTGTTGCGTTTGTTGACCATAGCCAAGGCGTAGTGTACGGTAGCTGATTAATACTTATCTACAGCATATGATGTGATTGGATTAGGGTAGTCGTACGGCTTTGTTGACCTTAACCAAGGGTCGTACGGATGGGTTTAATTCAATCAGGAAATGACAGGTTGAACTTGGCTAGCACTTATGATTTGTTGACCATAGCCAAGGTCATAAGACGCTAGGGGTAAAAACACTAATTGGGAATTTCAAGTGTTAAAATTTGCAATGAGATTGCATACCTTCTATGAGATAGTTGGATCCCGATACCAACTGTGAGTAAGATTTACTCCTGGAAGAGTTTTGCATTTTACAATTAGCTGATCCCGTAGGTGTCTAAGAAATGTGTTAACGGGGTTATGCCCCTGTGGAAACGAGGTTATTTAATTAGTTCCATGCGAAAGCATGGGGAGACTCCCTCGGAGTACCAATACTTACCTGGCCGAATGATTGGCGAACTTATAGGGTGTAATTAATCCCGGCTAGTCTTACCTTTTAAGGGTTCGAAGGAAGATTTGATAAAAACAGTGGGAGCCATCCTGATTGGATAAGATGATAACCAATCTAATCTTGCAAGAGCGCACGCTAAATTATTTGCTTCTCTTTCTCTCTAGGTAGCGACCATGACATGCCTTAATCAAGATGATAATATGGATGTATTGACCGAACCCGCTTATTATACTGAGCTGGGGAACGTTGGTTCCGCTCTACCTTATAACTGTTATAAGCCTGAGCAAGAAATAGAGGAATACCCAGATTCCCATGCGACCCGAACGAGGAATGAGCATGTTGATGCATTTTCTTTGGGTATGTTCGTAACCAAGAACTGTTTCTCAGTATACTCTACTTCCTGGGTATTAGATACCGGATCAGAATCCCACATATGTTGTTATATGGGGTAAGAAGAAGTAGAGAATTGGGAATGGATGATAATTCTCTAGTGGTAGGGAACGGAGCAAAGGTTGCTGCCAAAGCAGTTGGCGAATATCACCTTGTATACCAAACGGTAATACACTGATTCTGAACGACTGTTATTATGTACCAAAAATGATGTGCAATATTATATCGATATCTATATTACATAGAGAATGATATAATTTTGTATTGGAGGATAATATTATGAACATTTTCCAAAATCAAGTGTTGATTGGGTTTGGTACGTTGTGTAACGGTATATACGTTCTGAATCAAACTACAGTTCTAAACATACAGAACACACACAAGAGGAAAAGTTCAGAAATGAACGAGGCCTTCTTGTGGCATTGTAGACTAGGTTATATCAATGTGACAAGACTAGCTAAGTTGCATAAAGATGGATATTTGAACCCGTTCGAATTTACATCTTATGAAACTTGCCAGTCATGTCTCAAAGGCAAAATGACCAAAACTATATTTACTGGACACGGAGAAAGAGCTACTGAACTCCTGGGACTGATACATAGTGATGTATGCGGTCCTATGTTTACACATTCCAGGAATGGTTCCTCGTACTTTATTACATTCACTGATGATCTCTCAAGGTTCGAATATGTGTTCTTGTTGAAATACAAATCTGATGCTTTTGAGAAATTCAAGAAATATAAGTGCGAAGTAGAGAACCAAACGGGTAAAGGTATTAAAATCTTTCGATCTGATCGGGGAGCAGAATACTTAAGCATGGAGTTCCTGGATTATTTAAAAGAGAATGGGATACTCTCTAAGCTTACTCCTCTGTATACACCACAGCACAACGGTGTATCAGAGCGGAGAAACCGCACCCTATTAGATATGGTGCGCTCTATGATGAGTGCTGCTGAGTTACCTATTTCCTTTTGGGGTTATGCACTTGAGACAGCTGCATACTTATTGAATAAGGTTCCGACCAAATCCGCGCCTACCACTCCATATGATATATGGAATGAGAAGAGACCATCTTTTAAACGAGTTAAGATATGGGGTTGTCCGGCCTGTGTTAAAAAGCAAAATCCGGACAAGTTCGAGGAAAGGTCTGTTTTGTGCAAGTTTGTGGGATATCCAAAAGATTCATATAGATATATCTTCTACCACACTGAGGAACAAAAAATATTTGTTTCTCAACATACCACATTTTTAGAAAAGGAATTTCTTGTAAAAGAAATTAGTGGTAGTGAGATAGAACTGGAAGAAGTTCCATCTACACAAACTGCAGCTGATGATTTGGTAGAACCGGAGGATTCAGTAGTCCTCTATGAAGCTTAGCCACTCCGCAGATCCGGTAGGGTTCCTCATCCACCTGAGAGATACTACGGTTTTCTCATTGACAGTGGAAGCGAGAATTGCATCATGGAAGATGATGACCCAACTAGTTTCGAGCAGGCCATCACAAGTGGAAACTCTGTGAAATGGCTGGATGCAATGCTATCTAAGATGCAATCCATGTACACCAACAAAATATGAACTTTGGAAGTTGCTCCTAAAGGGGTAAAACTCATCAGAAGCAAGTGGATCTTTAAGAAGAAACTTAGTGTAGATGGAAAAGTTGAGACTTTCAAAGCTAGACTTGTAGCAAAAGGTTTTCGTCAACGACCTGGTGTCGATTATGATGAAACCTTTTCTCCAGTGGCTATGCTTAAGTCCATCCGGATCCTACCTGCCATCGCTGCATACCATAATTACAAAATCTGGCAAATGGACGTTAAGACAGCTTTTCTAAATGTTGATTTAGAAGAGAGCGTGTACATGACACAGTCAGAGGACTTCATAGACAGTGGGAGCAGCGGAAAGGTGTGCAAGCTACTTAAATCAATCTACGGATTAAAGCAGGCATCGCGGAGCTGGAACATCTATTTTGATGTGGCAGTCAAAGAGTTTGACTTCATCAAAAACGTAGATAAACCTTGTATATACAAGAAGGTTGTAGAGAGTAAGGTTATCTTCCTCGTATTGTACGTGGATGCCATACTCTTGATAGGAAATGATGTTCCTGTGCTACACTCGGTCAAACTCTTCTTACCACAAAGGTTCTACATGAAAGATCTGGGTGATGCCTCCTACATCCTGGGGATTAAGATTTATTGAGATAGATCAAAACGGATGTTGGGATTTCTCAATCCAGGTACATTGACACCATACTAAAGAGGTTTAGTATGGAAGATTCTAAGCGAGGCAATTTACCCGCTTGCTCAGGAATCACTCTCTCTAAAGAGATGTCCCCCAAGACTGATTTGGAGAGGGCTCGCATGCAAGTAATACCCTATACTTCGGCAGTCGGGTCTATCATGTATGCGATGTTATGTACCAGACCAAATGTAGCTTACACACTTAGTGTGGTAAGTAGGTATCAATCAGATCCTGGGGAGAAACACCGGACAGCTGTGAAGAACATTCTTATGTACTTGAGAAGGACTAAAGAAATGTTCTTGGTGTATGGTAACGGTGAACTCCAGGTGGAATCCTTTACAGATTCGAGCTTTCAGAGTGATAAGGATGACAGTAAGTCGATCTCGGTTTTTGTCTTTACCCTCAACAGAGAGACGGTATGCTGGAAGAGTTCTAAGCAAGATACCGTAGCAGACTCGACGATGGAGGCTGAATATATCGCTGCCAAAGAGGCTGTCTGGATGAAGAAGTTTTTTGCTGAACTTGGTGTGGTTCCATCCATTGAGCATCAAATACCTTTGTATTATGATAACAATGGAGCTGTGGTTTTGGCCAAGGAACCCCGGTCCCATCAGTGATCCAGACATATTCTTAGGCTGTATCATCTGATCCGGGAGATAGTTGATCGCCGGGAGATCGAGATCAGGAAAGTTGACATGAAGAATAACATGGCGGATCCACTCACGAAGGCCTTCCCCCAGACACAATTTGAGAGACTTTTTAGGATGTTGGGTATGAGATACTATAACAACTGGCCTTAGTGCAAGTGGGAGATTGTTATTCATATGTTTGTCCTAGAGGCCATTATTGTACATGATTGTATATTATAGTGGATGCTTGGACACATATATATATAGAGAGAGAGAGGACTTTCTTGCTCGACATGATAGTATACTATCTGGTTGCTCTTTATCTTAACATGTAAACTAGTATTATTATACCGTCTCTCTGATACATATTGATAACGCCCTTAGGATTTTAGTTTGACTACCAGGACTATGATGTAAATCATACTAGTAGGGCTTGGGTAGTCCGTAAGCACATCCTTTAATTGTTCCTAGTCGAGAGAGTATCGAGACAGGGCATCGATGTTCCAGAGCAGACTAGTGTGTACGTTTCTTGACCCTGTAGGGGCGATGGATGATCCCACATCCATTGGTGTTTGACATCAAAGATTGTACACTGGTGCTCATTAGAGAATGGGTACACCGAACAGGACTCGCCGAGAACTCCTACTTGGTACTATACCTATCGTCAGATAGCAGTCCTCTGGTGACACTGATACATGTTAGTATGTAGACCTAAGATCGTCATATTGTCTTTTATGGTTCCCATTGTGCTTTGATTTCCTCCCTATCACGGCTCAAAGGAGTCGTGCAAACAGGTGGATTTTGGGTACAGTCCCAAGTCACATGGAGACAATGAGCGATAGGAGGGGTTTCGTCTCTCCCGGTATTGGGGGTTGATGTTGCGCTATACTCGATTGGCTATAACAGCAAGTCCCTGGCCAAGGCTGATGAGATTTACTGGTAAGTGTTATCAGTAGTTTCTCGAACGGTTATAGGCCAAACATCGGCATAACTTATCAAGTTACTGGGGTCTGATGTTTACCACCACTAGACTTGATATGCGATATATCAGAAAAAGAGACCGGACTGTACGATAAGTGTTGCTTATAGGCTTTGCAGGGAGTTTGGACAAGCTTGCTTGTTGATCTTCTATTCGCTCAATATCTGGGTAGCCATTACATCCAGCTAGTACCGCTGACGGCTTGTGGGCGACTGATATGATCATTACCTACTGCTGGCGTATTGACAAGTCTTTAGAGTCCCACACAGAGGTTTCCTAGCTCAAGCGAAACGAAGTAGGGCACATATGTGATATGTGCGGGACCTTGATTAAATATGTGTATGTGATACCGTATTCTAATCTCGCGATATATTATATCGGTCGGTTATATGTGATATAACCGGATTATTGAATCAAGTGTTGATTCGATGAATTGATATATATATATATATATAAATGATATTAGCCAGTTATATGTGATATATCCGGATTATTAAATCAAGTGTTGATTTAATAATTTGATATATTAATATATATATTGACTAATATTACTCACTAAAGATTTTCTTCTCATTTAAAATGCATATGATATATATGTGATATATGTTTATTTGTATTTATAAATTGTGTCATGGTGGATGATACATAGGACATGGGTGTATGAGACCCACACCAAAGCTTAAGATAATTAGGGGATTTATTTATTAAGAGTAATTTAAAATTAGGTGGAAATGAGCATGACTTGAGATGCTTGTAGAAGCATGTAGATGGCATGACTCATTCCACTAATTTTTGTTTTACTCTAGATATTTTATAACCCAACCATTATCTTTAGCCATGGTTAACTCTCTACAATATATCTATGAGATTTTTTTATCATCCTGGTTCAACACAAGTTCTTCTTCTTCATCTCATTCTTACTCTTTAGCTTTTGATGAGGTGATAAAAGAAAAAGAGAGAGAGAATTCTAAAGTGAGCAAAATTCCTACTTCATCAACCTACTCTCATCTAGCCCATTAGTGTAGGTTGTTTGCTTCACTAATATCTTCGTTAGTGAAAAGGTAGCTTGAGTTAGAGATTCCTCAAGGTGGATCATTTTCGGCCTCGAAGATCCTTAAGCAAGCTTGTTCCTTTCACCAAGTGGAGCCTAAGAAGAGTTTAAGGGACCATTACTTGGAGTTAAAGGACTACTGCTTGGAGTTTTATAAGTGAAGGACCGGTCTACAAAGGTTGTATTCTCTATTCACTTAGTGTAAAGTTTGTTTACATGTTTAGAAACCCTAATTCTTTAGTTCGATTCTAGGTTAGTGAAGCTTAGACTTCTAAAATTTTTAAAAATTGCATACTTGATGCATGTGGTAACCAAGTTGAGGTGCTAACAAACACTTTCACATCAGTATTAACATGGTAGTTTATTTATATTAACACGATGACTATAGTATGGATAGTATAACATAACAATTTTACATATTTTATTTAGTTATTATAATGATAAAATATATTGATGATAATTATACATTATTCACAAAAAAGGGTTATATCAGCTATATATATATCGAATTTGTGAAACCTAGAAGCATAAAATATTCATATTATTCAATATTGGTAAAATAAACTAATATCGTGTACCAACCGTTCATATTGATAGATTAGTGATAATATTGGAAACTGGTCTTATTTGATTGCCTAAACTAGTTTGAAACATGATATTCAAATTTGACATTGAACTTATAATACCAGTACGCTGCTTGTTTACATAAACCTACGATAATTGTAATCTTGCTAGTATATTGATTGTTTCATGAATACATGCTTGAACCTTGCTTAGAATCTGTTCCCCGCTGAAACCACGGAGACGCGACCGCGCGGGTCCATCTTGCCTGAATTTCGGGGCAGATGCTAATAGGTGCTATCCGTCCACCTCTCCGAAGATGCCAAGTTGATTTATGGCACCGTATATCGAAGGTTTAAACGAATGCGGCCGATATAGCAGACTTCGTTAGATTCCCCCTTATTTGAGGGGGTTTTGATTGTGGAGACGCTCTTCCCTGCAGGCGCAAGCCCCTGCAGTTAATTACGCTACCGCGACGCGGTAACCACTTTCTCCTTCTCCAGATGGTCACTTCGTGTCGTGTGTGTTTGTTTTGTTTTTGGTTGCCCGTGGATTGTATACGGAGACTAATTTGCGTTGTCGCCCGTAGGGCGTGGATTAGTCCAAATCCGTATTCTCTTAGATTTGGGTTTGGGGGTTAGGTTTAAGGATACGTTAGTCTCATTTGAGACTAAGATCAACTTAAACGTATGTTAAGGATACGTTAGTCTAATTTAGACTAAGATCAACTTAACGGGATCGTTTAGATCCAACAAAAGAGCATTTTGACTCTATTGTTTAGTTTAGGGACATTGCGGTCAATTAGTTTAAGAACATTACGGTCCAATATTAGTTTAAGGACATCTCGGTCCAATGTTAGTTTAAAGACATTGCGGTCGAGGTTAAGGAAATCATAGTCCGTGAGTTTAAAGACCTCACAGTCAAGGTTAAGTACATATAGTCTGTGAGTTTAAAGATCTCACAGTCAAGGTTAAGGACATCATAGTCATAGGTAGCTTAAGGACCCCACGGTCCAGGTTAAGGACATCATAGTCCATGAAATGTATGGTTGTCGGGACCCGTCACCTCTCTGAAGACGTTGAAGGATTACAACGACAAATATCAGAGAAGTTCAGAGATGTACCCTAAACCCATGTAGATTGAGAGACCTGTAGTCCAATTGGGACTAAGATCTGTGATTTATGAGCATATGAGCTCAATTAATCTGAATTGAGGATTTATGGCCAATTTGGGCTAAGTCCATTCAATTACAATGTTCAACATTTGTTTTTGAGTTGTTAGATATTTGTTTGAGCCCAATCCCTTTAAAAAATGCTAAACATTGGTTTGATCTCTGACAATATTTTGTTTTTAGTTGAATGATGTGCATTTATCATAGCTCCAGGCTTATTCAAAGAACAGTTTATGTTCTGTCCAAGCGCACATAAAAGTATGTGGTGCACTTGGCACTAGTGTCAGATATGAAACACTAATGCGCTTAGCGCTAAATGAAGAGCGCTGATGCGCTTAGCGCTTTGCGCTAGATGTAGAGCGCTGATGCACTTTTAGTTGAAGCGTTGAGGCGTTTGGTGCTGGTGCCATATAATGAGCGCAAAGCGCTTTTAATAATGCAGCGCACAACTGAGGAGCACGTGGCGCTCTTAGCGCTGACCGCTAGACAATGAGCGCAGTGCGCTGTGTTTTAAGCGCTATGGTACTGCAGCGCTTTGCGCTAGATGAAGAGCACTAAGGCACTTTTAAATTAGGAGCGCTAAGGCTCTTATTAGATTAGGAGCGCTAAGGCTCTTATTAGGTTAATTTTGCGCTCTGCAGATTATCTGTTCTTTGATAAGAGACTTTGTCTCAAGATTCTAAGAACAAAGTTCTTAGTTCATAGGAAATATTTCAAACTCTTTTTGATGAAAAGGTTTGCCTTTATGGATCTGTAATCCTAAGAGAATTGAATAATTCTCCCCCCTTTATAATGAGATATTCATAATCTCTTTTGTGAAAGACAACTTTGTCTTATAGATCTATGATCTGTGAAAGAAGTAAATACTTCTGTTTATATTGAGACGATTTCGTCTTTCTATTCTTTTTACCTTGAAAAAGAATTGTCTTCTTTTGCCGAGAGCTTCTTCTTCTCCTTGAGATTTTCTCAAAGTTTTGGGGGGGGGGCTTCTCTCTATGAGACATGAAGTCTTGGGACCTTTATATAGGGCAAGCTGATCAGTTCGATCAGTTAAAGAGATCTTTTCTCTAATTGATTTGGGAATTTCCCCACCGTCGGATCTTTGATCCAAGGGCTTCTGATTTACAGAAGATAATCTTATTGTTTTTAACAAGATTGAGAAATCTTTTCCTCTTTACAGAATTTATTCTGTATTTTAGTGATTTTTAATCGCCATTGGATCATTGATCCAACGGTGTTCCAAATGCAGGGCACAATCTTTTCTATTTGGGAAAGATTCAACAGAATTTCATTCTTATTAATTGATGATTTAATCATATCCGTTGGATATTTAATCCAACGGTAAGGAACATTTAGTTCCAGCGCTAGCGCTTATGCGCTCTGCCCATGGTGCGCTACTTTGGAGCGTAGCGCTCTTAGTGCTAGCGCACACGTGCTTTGCACGTGGTGCGCTACTTGGAGCGCAGCGCATCTAGCGCTAGCGCCTATGCGCTTTGCACAGGGTACGCTAGTTGTAGCGCAGTGCTTTTAAAAAGCATAGCTTTAATTCAAATTTTGAATTCTGAACAGAGTTTTACTCTAATTGGGGAAACAAAAGCCCTCCCCACCGTTGCACTCACGGGGCCCACACGTGGGTGCAACGGTGGCAGCATCTCTGCCCTTAGATCAACCGAGGAATTGAAACGGCGCTTAGCGCCTATAAATAGGACCCTTGGCCCCTAAGATGACTTCTGTACATTTTCAATCCTTCTTGAAAATTTATTTTCTCCTTCAGAGCGCGTCTCTTTCTGTTAAGAATTTTCTTAAGGACAGAACTCTGTCAGATTTCTTAGATAAAAGATTAAATCTTTTTGAAACATCTTTTAGGCTTTCACCCATTAACAAAGCCTTGCTCTTCATAGATCTTTGATCTAATGAAAATCCTTTTTAGGGTTTTATTAACAGAGATTTGCTCGCTTGGAATCACAAATCTAAAAGGATCTTGCTTATGATTTCTTAATCCATTAATGGAGCTTTACTCCTTTCAGACCATATAGAAGAATTCTTAAGAGTTTGTTCATGGATCTTGAAGATCACATTGAAATTTCATTTTTGATGGATTATTCCATCATCTTCTCAAAGCAAGGCTCTTAGGATTTTCTTGAGGAATTTTATTCCTTCATCATTAGACTTTGACAAATGTCTGTCTAGTAAAGAGCGCTGCTCTCAATGGGAGTTTTGCTCCTCTGTCCCGAGGAACCTTTTTATTAAGTGCGAAATCCTTTTTAGGATTGCCTTTCTTATTGCACAGAATTAAATTCATTGAGTGATTTAATTAGCACTTATTTCCTCCTTGGGGATATCAAGAGTTGTTTAAGTCCCTCGTCTGTTTCAATAAGCTTTTTCTTAATCAGTCTGTTCACTAACTCCCACTGATTTTCATTTTCAGACGTCATGAACGCTCATATGTATGACCTTGACCAGATTATTTCCTATGGAGACATTCGCGCCCTCGGCCATTCCCAAAACCAAGAATTCACAAACGCCCAATGTGCTGAAATTATGGGTCACTTTGATGCATACAATGGTCGACTACTTCCTCGCCGTTCCTCTCTCTTGAAGCTTATTGTGGGAGCGATCTGTGGAGCACTTCCTCTATTCTATGCGGGCATGCCGCTTAAAGTATTGGACGACGCTGAAGATAAGGTGCATTCGGTGTATCTGATAGGCTTAATCTCAAAGAAAAGCCGAGACAACCTTGTTGATATCCTGCATCAGGCTTTTCAGCAGGCGGCGATACTCGCTGCTTATCGAAAGGTTGAGGACATCAGTAGGGATCCTGACGCTTGTGATCGTGAAAGGATGCACAAGAAAATGGTCCGAGAGGCCCGAAAAATTTTAGATGACCTAACTTTTGAATTTCTCAATCCATGTCCTGGATTTGATGTCTTGCCTTTGTAAACATTATAATTCTGTTTTTGCTTACTGTTTTCCTCAATGTATGAATTTTCTGAAGTATGAACAGCAAGCTTTTCTATTTCCATGCATTTATTTTATGCATTAAACCTTTTCGCAGATGCATGAAATGGTTATGCTTTGAACGTTTAACCGAATGCGAATCAAATGTTCTCCTTACTGTCGCTTTCTTCTCTTTTCTTTGTTTCCGGCATGTTACTTTAGTAAGCGTAGCCTCAGATGATAGAGAGAGCATTCCGTTTTGAATTCTTCAAGAGGTAGCAATGGCTTACGAAGCGGGTTCAGATCTGCTGCCTAAGACTTTTCAACTTCATGAGCCGTAAGGATCTCATAAAGACTTTTCTCCCTATGAGTCGAGAGGATCTCGTAGGTGTATTTCCTCCTTAGGAATCGTGAGGATTCCTAAGTGTGCTTTCTCTTGAGAGTCGTAAGGATCTCACAAGAGAATTTTCCCTCTTACCAGTCAAGAGTACTCGTAAGTGTTTGTTTCCCTCCTTGTCGAGATTCGACTTTGGAGAGTGTGGCCCGTGAATAGTATGCAAGAGTCCATTTTGGACCGACTTGCAGGGCCCCGGTACTTAGGAAACAGGTTTTTTAATCCCTGCTGCCTAAGGCTTTTCCTTATGAGTCGAGAAGATTCGAGAAGTTCTCGCAAAGACACTAATTTCCTCACGAGTCGAGATGAATCGAGCAGTTTTTCGCAAGAATGCCCTAACGTCACAGTTAACCTCTGCTCTTTACAGCAGAGGTCCGTTAGGGTCTGTGGTACTAGGGTTTTGTCCGTCGTACCGTCGCGTTGGCTGATGTATTCCTCGATAGGCCATCTTGCTGCTCGAGTAGCCTTGCGACTGTCGTGTCTCTGATCCATTCGGGGGCTGGACAAGACGTCTTCAAGCAATCCTCCTAGGCAGTTTGACCGTCGGAAGAGCAAGCGTTAGGAATTTTGCCATGCCGCTTTTTACTTGAGGTTAGGCTCATTTTGGAAAGCCCCGAAGAGTCATAACCACTCCGCGCTAGTGTGGGATGATCTCCGATAGTCTTTCAGGTTTTATATGAATTGCCGTCAAGACCCTGAAGCTGGGAATTTGGCCTTTGCTTCGTTTGCTGGCATTTCGTCTCTCTAGGTTGTTGGTGAACCGTCGAGGTTTGGAACTAGGGATTTTGTCGTGGCTCCGTTGTTTGATTGTCGCGTCTGAATCCTCCTGGAAGAAGAGCGCATGGTGACATCTCGTCTGTTGTATTGAGACGAACGTCGAGATGGTGACCACTCCATGTGGGATGATCCCCGGTAGTCTTTCAGGTATTATATGAGTTACCGTCAAGACCCTGAAGCTAGGAATTTGGCCTTTGCTTCGTTTGCTGGCATTGCGTCTGCTGTATCGAGACGAATGCTGAGGTGTGGCTGGGATTTTGCCATCACTCCGCTTTGTATCGATCGTGAGGTATTTTGTTGACATTGCATCTGTATCCTGCTGGACTGCGAAGGAACGTCGTTGTTGACATTGCGTCTGGTGTAGCGAGACGAATGCTGAGGTGGAGCTGGGATTTTGCCGTCACTCCGTTTTGATTCGACCGTGAAGTCTTTTGTTGACGTTGCATCTGCATCCTGCTGGACTGCGAAGGAACGCCATGGTGACATCCCGTCTGCTGTATCGAGACGAACGTCGAGGTAGTGACCATTCTATGTGGGATGATCCCGGTAGTCTTTCAGGTTTTATATGAGTTACCGTCAAGACCCTGAAGTTAGGAATTTGGCCTTCGCTTCGTTTGCTTTGGCGTTTCCGAATCCTGTTGGATGAAGGACGCTGTAGTGACATTTTGTCTGCTGTATCGAGATAAATATCGATGTGGTGACCACTCCATGTGGGATGATCTCCGGCAGTCTTTCAGGTTTTATATGAGTTACCGTCAAGACCCTGAAGCTAGGAATTTGGCCTTCGCTTCGTTTGCTTTAGCGTGTCCGAATCCTGTTGGAGGAAGGACGCTGTAGTGACATTTTGTCTGCTGTATCGAGACAAGCGTCGAGGTAGTGACCACTCCATGTGGGATGATCTCCGGTAGTCTTTCAGGTTTTATATGAGTTACCGTCAAGACCCTGAAGCTAGGAATTTGGCATTCGCTTTGTTTGCTTTGGCGTGTCCGAATCCTGTTGGAGGAAGGACACTGTGGTGACATTTTGTCTGCTGTATCGAGACAAATGTTGAGGTGGTGACCACTCCATGTGGGATGATCTCCGGTAGTCTTTCAAGTTTTATATGAGTTACCGTCAAGACCCTAAAGCTAGGAATTTGGCCTTCGCTTCGTTTGCTTTGGCACGTCTGAATCCTGTTGGAGGAAGGACACTGTACTGACATCTCGTCTGTTGTATCAAGACGAACGTCGAGGTGGTGACCACTCCACGCCGGTGTAGGATGATCTCTGGTAGTCTCTAGGTTGTTGGTGAACCGCCGAGATTTGGAACTAGGGACTTTGTCATGGCTCCGTTGTTTTGACCCTGGGGTGACATTGCGTCTACTATAACGAGACGAGTGCTGAGGTGGAGCTGGGATTTTGCCATCACTCCGCTTTGTTTCGACCGTGAGGTATTTTGTTGACGTTGCATCTGCATCCTGCTGGACTGTGAAGGAACGCCATGGTGACATTGTGTCTGCTGTAACGAGACGAAAGCTGAGGTGGAGCTAGGATTTTGCCGTCACTCCGCTTTGATTCGACCGTGAGGTCTTTTGTTGACGTTGCATCTGCATCCTGCTGAACTGCGAAGGAACGCCATGGTGACATTGCGTCTGTTGTAATGAGACGAATGCTGAGGTGGAGCCGGGATTTTTCCGTCACTCCGCTTGGTGATGTTGTGTCCGAGTCCTGTTGGAATGAGGAAGATCACCATTGCTGATTCTTAGACTGTAGATATTGCCGTTAAGATTTAGAACTAGGGACTATGTCGTGGCTCCGTTTCGTTGTGTCGCTTCCGTGACTTGCTGGCATAGGGAGGAACGCTGTTGTTGGCCTTCTGGGATGCAGATGTGACCGTCGAGACTTGGCTCCCTTTCTGATGGAGCCTGGTGGGATTATATTGTTCTCTCTTTGTTTGCGCCACTAGATTGTATACAGGGATCGATGTGATCTTACCTGTAGGGCAAGAGTTTCATTTCATTTCATTTTTTTATTTCTTCCCGCGATGCTCTATCATTTCAGCTTTTATATCGCGAAAGTTGCGATTACCCAATCATTTCAGCTATTTTTCGCAGTGCCCAATCATTTCAGCTATTTGTTTTATTTTTACTCGCTGTTTTTTATTGCAAGTTGCCCAATCATTTCGGCTATGTTGCATGCATATATATTTTTTTACTCGCTGATTTGCAAGTTGCTAAATCATTTCGGCTATTTCATATGCATGTGTGGCTCGCTGGATTTTCGCTGCAAGCTTGGAATTAGACACCGATTTCGGTATTAACATCGATACAACTGGGATATTACCAGGATCGAATCATCATTTGCCTTTTTCGATGCCGAACAAAGGTGGCTTAGTAGACAGGGTTACAATCCTGTCGACTAAGGCTTTTAACTTTACGAGCCGTAAGGGTCTCATAAAGACTGTTTCTCCCTACAAGTCGTGAGGATCTTGTAGGTGTGTTTTCTCCTTAAGAATCGTGAGGATTCCTAAGTGTGTGTTCTTTTATAAGTCGTAAGGATCTTACAAGAGTATTCTCCTTATAAGTCGAGATGACTTACAAGTGTTGTTTATTGTACGAGCATATCCCTAGTCACGGATGGGACTTTGTTAGGGAATGTTTATTCGTGCCCGTGGATTGTATACAAGGGTCAATACTGAACCACTTGTAGGGCAGCATTGGAGATTGTGATGGCTTAAGAACAGGTTCAGATCCCTGTAGCTTAAGACTTTTGAATCCTATGAGCCGTGAGGGTCTTAAAGGGGAATTCTCCTTACGAGTCATGAGAATCTCGTAAGTGTAATTTCTCCTTAGGAATCGTGGGGATCCCTAAGTGTGTTGCTCCTTTGTGAGTCGTAAGGATCTCACAAAGGTATTTTCTCCTCACAAGCTCGAGAGGACCTTGCAAGTGTTTTTTAACGAGATTGCGCCCTTTCGGCTTTTCAAAAAACTCGCCGGTAGCCCTGCTGTTTTTACTCACGGAGCCCTTTCGGGTTTTCATCCGTGCCCATCTTGCTTATGGACGTACCGTTTTTTTTTACGTCAGCCTGGGAATGCCGCGGGTTTGTAGTAGTTTAAAGACATTTCGGTCATAAGTCAACATACGATTATGCAGCTAGATTTTGCCGCAAATCTTCGCAGGTTTTGTGTCGGAGGTGGATTCCTTGAAAAGAGGGCTAAGGGTGATTTCTTCGTCGGAGTCACTTCCAAAGGTGATAACTTGCGATCCCTTGGTGTCGACTAAGTGACAGTTGTCAGCGGCTCTTTTGCGCTCATCTGTCTTGCTTTTCTGTTCTCGACGAGCCTTGCGCTTCACTAGTTGAACGTGTTGTCGGTAGGCAACATATCCCTGCCACCAGTTTTTAAAGGCTATGCACTCCTCGGTAGGGTGTGCAATCCTCTGATGGTATAAACAGAAGTTAGGATGTATATCCGCTTCATCAAGATGTATACCTCTAGGAGAATTTCCTCTGAAAGAGGGCAACTTCATTCCTATTGCCAGGGCCCTAGTGAATCGTTTCCTTACTTTAAGCTTGCTTTTACTGGCGATAGGGATGCTTTGCTCCGGTTGGGGTGTCTCGACCTTTTTATCCAATCATCGGCGTTTGGCTTTTTCGAATATAGCCAGTTCACGCTCTCGATTGGTTTTGCTTTTCTGACGGGTTTCGTTCAGTAGCAAGTCGATCATCTCGTCAAACGGTTCCAAGGGTTTTGGCTTCGATCCTGCCCCCAGCTCTTTTATGCTATCTTCTATCGCCGAGTGAGTTTCTTCATTAGTTAATGCCGAATGAGAGATCATGTGGCAACTTACCACATAGTCCTCATATTCTTCTGACGAGTCATCCCCATCGTTATTGTCGTTATCTCCGTTCTCAAGGATATTGTTGAGAAATTCTTGGAGTGTGACCGGGGTCCGTGCCTTTTGATTATATTCTTTCAGCACGTCGATATATTTTTGCAGATTCGTGCGCTTCTCACCAGGCTTCACGGGCTTCTTGGCTTTCTTCTTCTTCTTCGAAGACTTTGACGGCTGGGCCTGAGCGTTTTGATTATTGCTACCAATTTTTGGAGTTGGGCGCGGTTTCAGCATTTACTTGAGGATCTCGGGTTCCAGTGGATTTTTCCACCTGATTTCCGAGCATGTGTGAAGATCCTTCAGCATTCTTTTCGTCTTGGCTGAAAGAGCGACCTCCCATGGAGCTTCTTCTATAAAAGAGCACGATGCCCCCGGCATGCCCACCTTTTTAGGGGCGTGAGGTTGTAGTGGGTTCACCTTCCAGTTTTCGGATAATGCGAACATGCCTTGTTGGTATTGGTCTTCAATCCAACCTTTGAAGATGAAGCAATCTTCGATTGGATGGCTTACTGCTTGGTGGTAAGGGCAGTAATTAGGATTGTTGACATCACCTGGCTGCAACGAATGTTTTGGATCCGGCAAATTGATGAGCCTGTTGCGCACAGCCAGCTCGAACAGCCTCCTCGTTTTATCCTGGGAAAACGAGTAAGGACGTTCCAGTCTCTCCTCGAGGGATGGGCGTGGACGCACGTTGTTTTGGTGAACAACCAATTTTAAGTTGCTCGGCTGCTGTTGAATAGTGGCAACGAAAGTTGCTTTTCCTTTCCCCTTTTCATTCCGAGGATCCGTCTTTGAAGGAAACGGTCTATGACCCATCTGGTACATTTAGGCCAGCATATCAATCAAGGCCTAGAATGTGGTCGGCTTGAAGAACATCATGAATTGGGAAATGGTCGCCTGAGAGTCAAGAGTACCCACGAACATGCCTACCGCAGGTGCTTCTTCGATGCGCTGCTCGCATTTCAACCACTAATTCCGCCATCGTATTGTGTATTGAACCAATGTTTCTCCAGGCTTCACCCTAGTATTGATCAATGCCATTATTAGGGTGCGTTCATTAGCACTCGCGAAACCCTAGGTGAATAGTAGCTCCATCTCTGCAAAAGTTTTGACGGAGTCGTTGGGAAGCTCCGAATACCACTCAAACGCCATCTCCAACAAGCTACCAACAAACTGGCGGAGCAGAAACTTATCATCACCTCCAGTGTTGCCACATAGAGCCCTGAACTGGGCGACATGCTGGTGAGAATTGCCCGTCTCTTTATATACATGGAATTTAGGGATCGTGTATCCCGGTGGGTATTTTATCTGGTCATACCAACCCGGATAGGGTCGTCTAGTCTTAACGATCTGCCCAGCCGCTTCATTTGCCTGATGAGCTCGTATTTGCTGAGCAATGTAATCATCTAGAGCAGCCTTGGAGATGGTCTCCTCTTTGGCTGTTGAAAGAGCCGGAGGAGGGTTCGATGTCTCTCCTCTGTCATCTTCAATGGTAATCGGGGGGTCTTCAGCTGGAGGTTGCGGCTGTAACATCATCCCGACCATGTCTTGGAATAAGAACGTCATTCGTTTTATGTTGGCGATTCTTCCGCTGCCTCTTTGTCTTTCTTTTCGAGGACTCTGCGGAAGAAGTCAGCATCGGTTTCCTGTTCATGACGCTGCTCTGATGACGCCTCCGGGTTTTCTTTTGGCCCAGTGAGTGCGGCCATTTGCGTTAGCATTTCCTGAAGCTTCTGTTGCTGCTCCTGGGCTTTTGTCACGGATCGCGTAAGCGGTCGATGACCTTTGGAGATACGGCTATCCTCTTTTCCGAATGCCATATAGATGGTGTGCACCACCATGCCCCCAGACCTGGGGCGTTTAGATTCAGTGTCCATGCGTTTCGCCACGGTCTCAGGGGCTTTCTCTGGCCTTCTTTTCTTGTGAGCAGTTGAAGTTGAGGGGGCCGTTGCAGTGGGCACCCAAGTAACTGTCACCTTTTGTGGCTTGACAGGACGGTCCTCTTCCCGCTGAACTTTCACCTTTTTCTATCGGCGGGGATAATCCCGATCAATTACCGAGTCTTGGACTTGTCGCCAGACCTTGTAGATTTTAGAGGATAGCTGTTGAGGGGGCTGTTCCGGCTTCGCCTTTAGGGCATTCTCCATAGGTGGAGGAGATCTCTTCAGCATAGCAGTAGGAGAGTTCTTGCGGACCCTTCTAAGTAGTTCGAAGCTATTCCCAGTTGGAACAGCAGCATCAACTTCCACCATTGGAGCTGGTGAAGTCAGTCTAGAAAGGGAATTGCCCCCAGCTTTCCTTACTCGACGTCAGTGGCAACGTCGAGCATGTCGTGCGGCCGGGATCACCTCCGCTGTTGGATCAGCTTCCTCTTGCCCCCTGCTTTAAGGAGAGACTGTTATTGGTGCTAGCCTGTTGAAGACTGACACCCGTTGAGAGGAGGTAGTCAGTCTTGCGAAAGCCGACTTCCGGACAGGGGAAACAGCCTTTATGACTTCATGTGGAGTAGCAGTTGAAACGGCCAGTCTTGTGAAGACCGACCCCGTAGCCGGAGAAACCGCCTTGGTGACTTCAAGAGTAGGAATGGCTATCCGCTTCGGGATAACGCCTTCTGGTATTGCGATCTTCTTCACGGACCCATCTGAGCTTCGACCCAGTCTGTTGAAAACCGAGGCAGTGGACTTGGGCGACCTATTGAGAGGGTTGCAGTAGTTGCAAGCCGATCAAAGACCGACTTCTTAGGAGCTTCTTGCTATGGTACTGGAGCGCTGAAGCTCGTTGGTGGGATTATGGTCCCGAAGAATAGCCCAGTGGTAGCTTGAGTCACCTGTTCCACCGGCATTGTGAAAAGGGAGGCTGCTTTGGGCCTGTAAGTCACTCCTCCGGACAGGACGAAGTGGGAGTTGCAGTTGCAGTTAATGCATTTTGAAGCCATTGATCTTTTGTTTTCTGCACGGAGCAAGACACCAAATCTTAGTACCTCGAATCCAGGGCAACCATGTCAAACCGCAACTTGTTCGTGAAACACGACACACGAAGTATGGAGTGGAAAGAGGAAAAGGTCCCACCGGGCGTGCCGGAATCTGTTCCCCGCCGAAAACACGGAGACGCGACCGCACGGGTCCATCTTGCCTGAATTTCGGGGCAGATGCTAATAGGTGCTATCCGTCCACCTCTCCGAAGATGCCAAGTTGATTTATGGCACCTGTAGGGTGTTTTTCGTCACCCCATTGAGATGGAAATACGCGCGCGCTTGTCAGGCGCATTACAGATTCCCCCTGCCTAGGGTAGGCTGGGGTTTATTGATTGTGGGGATCCGAATCTCCGGCAGCCGCGAACTAAGCTGCCGTTAATTACCCCTCGCATTTGGAGTGAAGGAACCTCCGATTGACGGGTTAAACTGGTCATGCGAACTCAATATGCAGTGCGTTGGTGTGTGTGTATTTTTTTGTTTTGTTCCACTTGTAAAAAAAAGAGATATATACATATATATATATATATTTTCTATATATAAAAACAAAAATAAATAAGTAAATAAATATTTGGAGAATTTTTTTTAATTTATAAAATTTTAAATATTTTTTTAATTTAAAAATATTATTTATAATTTATTTTTATTTATTTAATATTTTTTTAATATTTTTTTAAATAGAAAAAGGGATTAAGAAAAGAAGAAAAGAAAATAATTATGTTTTTTATTTTTATTTTTAAATATTATTTATAATTTATTTTCATTTATTTAATATTTATTTATTTTTATTTTAAATAAAAAAAGGAGGAAGAAAGAAGAAAAGAAAAAGAGAGGATTTTGTATTTTGTTAAAAAAAATGGGGTCACATGCTAGCATGTGACATGGAGGGTCACATGTTAGCATGTGACCCCTCATGTGAGGGGGTCACATGCTCAGCATATGAGGGGCCGTCACATGCTCACGCCCGTCACATGCTCAGCATGTGACCCACATCACATGTTAAGCATGTGATGGGGCCGTCACATGCCCCGTCACATGCTTTGCATGTGACGCCCGTCTTTTTTTTTTTAACATGGAGTTCAACTCCAAAAGAATTTTATATGGCTAAAAAAAATTATAATGTGGAGTTAAACTCCCCAAAAAAAGATATTTTTTTGTGGAGTTAAACTCCAAAAGAATTTCTGTAGTGGAGTTAAACTCCAAAGGAATTTTATTTGTGGAGTTGAACTCCAAAAGATTTTTACTGTGGAGTTAAACTCCAAAAGAATTTTTGTAGTGGAGTTGAACTCCAAAATAATTTTCCTGGTGGTGGAGTTGAACTCCAAAAGAATTTTATTTGTGGAGTTGAACTCCAAAAGATTTTCTCCTTTCTCCTTTGAGAAGAAACCCAAAATGGGTTCTCTTGAAACTCCAAGATCTAGATCTTGGATGATAAAAAAAAGAGACCCTTTTTCCTCTCTTGATGAAGTCTTGGGAGGTGGGTTTATGGTAAAACTTTATTTAGTTTTAAAAAAAAAAGAGAGCTAAGCTCTTGATTTATTTTGAAAATAAAAAGGAAGAGGAAGAACTTGAAGAAGAGAGAGTGGAGGCACAAACCCTAGTTTTTTGAGAGAATGAAAAAGTGTATGCTTTATTCATCATCATGTTGCCTTATATAGGCTTACACATTTACATATAGCCCCTTGGGCTTTACAAAAATGACATTTTAGCCATCCCATGGCTCATGTGCCATTTCATTTTTGCACATAAGCCATGGGCTTACAAAATATTGGCTTTATGCCCATTTTGTTTACATTCATGCATAAAAAATTACATAAAAATTATTTATGACATGATTTTGCTGTTGGCATGAGAGAGGCTGGCCGCGGGCTCGACTTGGGCATGGGCCCGCTTAACCTGGGCTTGGGCCCACCTAGCTTGGGGGTTGACCTTGACTTTGACTCGGTCAACCGGAATATAAATTTTTACCCCAACAAATTGCCCCCCATCAATAAATGCACACCGCACATGTGGGTCGTGTGCATGAAATTGATGGATCTTCTTTCACGTGGAGGCGACTTGCTTTGGTTCCCACTTTTTGGGATGCACTTCCCTTTTTACGACGTGGATAGTCGACGCTTGATGCGTCTCCAAGACAGAGTATTCGCGGTAGACGTTTCCCTTGCCCGGAGCTATCCGGTTCCTGCTTTGTAGGAAGCCTGCACTGCCTCTTTTGCGACATGGACGGTCGACGCTCTGTTATGAAGCGATTTGGGTTCCCAATTTGCGGGAGCCTGCACTGCCCTTTTTGCGACATAGACGGTCGACGCTCTGTTACGAAGCGATTTGGGTTCCCAGTTTGCGGGAGCCTGCACTGCCCTTTTTGCGACATAGACGGTCGACGCTCTGATCCGGAGCGATTTGGGTTCCCAATTTGCGGGAGCCTGCACTGCCCTTTTTGCGACATAGACGGTCGACGCTCTGTTCCGGAGCGATTTGGGTTCCCAGTTTGCGGGAGCCTGCACTGCCCTTTTTGCGACATAGACGGTCGACGCTCTGTTCCGGAGCGATTTGGGTTCCCAGTTTGCGGGAGCCTGCACTGCCCTTTTTGCGACATAGACGGTCGACGTTCTGATCCGGAGCGATTTGGGTTCCCAGTTTGCGGGAGCCTGCACTGCCCTTTTTGCGACATAGACGGTCGACGCTCTATTACGAAGCAATTTGGGTTCCCAATTTGCGGGAGCCTGCACTACCCTTTTTGCGACATAGACGGTCGATGCTCTGTTACGGAGCGATTTGGGGTTACCAATTTTCGGGAGCCTGCACTGCCATTTTTGCGACATAGACGGTCGACGCTCTGATCCGGAGCGATTTGGGGTTCCCAATTTGCGGGAGCCTGCACTGCCCTTTTTGCGACATAGACGGTCGACGCTCTGTTACGAAGCGATTTGGGTTCCCAATTTGCGGGAGCCTGCACTGCCCTTTTTGCGACATAGACGGTCGACGCTCTGATCCGGAGCGATTTGGGGTTCCCAATTTGCGGGAGCCTGCATTGCCCTTTTTGCGACATAGATGGTCGACGCTCTGTTACGAAGCGATTTGGGTTCCCAATTTGCGGGAGCCTGCACTGCCCTTTTTGCGACATAGACGGTCGACGCTCTGATCCGTAGCGATTTGGGTTCCCAATTTGCGGGAGCCTGCACTGCCCTTTTTGCGACATAGACGGTCGACGCTCTGATCCGGAGCGATTTGGGTTCCCAATTTGTGGGAGCCTGCACTGCCCTTTTTGCGACATAGACGGTCGACGCTCTGATCCGGAGCGATTTGGGTTCCCAATTTGCGGGAGCCTGCACTGCCCTTTTTGCGATATCAACGGTCGACGCTCTGATCCGTAGCGATTTGGTTGACGTGCCCCCGGCACAGAGTGTCGCTGGTCGACGTTTCCCCGAGGCGGAGTGTCTGCTGTCGATGTGCCCCTGGCACGGAGTGTCTGCTTGACATTTCCCCGAGGCGGAGTGTCGCTGTTTGACGCAAAGGTCGATATTGGAATTGGTTGGTTTGATTTGTTTGACTTGAGTTGACATCAGCATCGCTATACTGGAATATGGTACCAGGAGCGAATCATCGTCTGCCATGAGAAGATTTGGGATTGGTTTTGTTTTGGCATCTGCATTGCTGCACTGGAATAATGCCAGGAGCAACTCATCATTTGCCCGAGAGAATTTGGGAATTGGTTTTTGTTTGGCATCAGCATCGCTGCACTGGAATATGGTACCAGGAGCGAATCATCATTTGCGTTTGCTTATTAGGAAACGATGGCTTAGGAGACAGGTTTTAGGTCCTTATCACCGAAGACTTTTCAATTTTGTGAGCCGTAAGGGTTTCATAAAGCATTTTCTCCCTATGGGTCGTAAGGATCCCGTAAGTGTATTTTCTCCTTAGGAGTCGTGGGGACTCCCAAGTGTGTTGCTCCTTTGTGAGTCGTAAGGATCTCACGCGGGAATTTTCTCCTCACAAAGTCGAGATGACTTTGCGAGTGCATTTCATCTCTTTTTTACGAGTTTGCGCCCTTTTGGGTTTTCACAAACTCGCCGGCAGTCCTGCTGTTTTTACTCACGGAGCCCTTTCGGGTTTTCATCCGTGCCCATTTTGCTTGTGGACATACCTTCTTCTTTTTCTTCTTCTCTTTTTTTCTTTTTTTTTGAATCTTCCCTGCCGGTGGGACTTTGAATGTGGTCTCGCCGGTAGGACTTGGGAGAGATTGGGATCGTTTTACGCCCGTGGATTGTATACAGTTTTGCAGGATGTATGATCCAGACCGTAGGGCCAAAAACATTTCGGGACTTTGTTGGCGTCTGCATCGCTGCACTGGAATATGGTACCAGGAGCGAATCATCATTCGCCGCTCGGGAATTTGAGTTTGGTATTTGGTTGGCGTCTGCATCGCTGCACTGGAATATGATACCAGGAGCGACTCATCATTCGCCGTTTTGGGGTATGGGATTTGGAATTTGGTTGGCGTCTACATCGCTGCACTGGAATATGGTACCAAGAGCGACTCATCATTCGCCTTTTGGGGTATGGGGTTTGGAATTTGGTTGGCGTCTGCATCGCTGCACTGGAATATGGCACCAGGAGCGACTCATCATTCGCCACTTGGGGATTGGGAAGCGATGGCTTAGGAGACAGGTTTGGATCCCTATCACCTAAGACTTTTCAATTTTATGGGCCGTGAGGGTCCCATAAAAGCATTTTCTCCCTACGAGTCGTAAGGATCCCGCAGGAGTATTTTCTCCTTAGGAGTCGTGAGAACTCCCAAGTGTGTTTTTCCTTGGTGAGTCGTAAGGATCTCACGAAGGTTTGTTCTCCTCATGCATCGTGAGGACACATAAGTGGGTCTTTCCAATGAAGCATAATTCCAAAGGCGGAGACCATCCGCGTAACTAGTGGTTGCGGTGGGGCATGGGTATGCTGAGAATTATCTGAGCCCGTGGATTGTATACGGCAGTCAATTTGGGGACTGGCCGTAGGGCCGGGAGAATTTTGGAAATTTGAATTTTTGTTGGCGTCTGTATCGCTGCACTGGAATATGGTACCAGGAGCGACCCATCATTCGCCGTTGTTTTTTGTTTTTGTAGTTTTTTTTGTTTTTGTTTTTATCGCGATTGCTCTATCATTTCAGTTTTTCTTATCGCAAAGGTCGCGATTGCCCTATCATTTCGGCTATTTATTCGCGGTTGCCCCATCATTTCGGTTTTATTTTCATTTTCATTTTTACTCGCTGATTTTTATTGCGAGCTGCCCCATCATTTCGGCTTTTCTTTATTTTTTCTTTTATTTACACATTTTTTTATTTACATTTTTTTTACATTCCCAGTTTAACGACTTAGAGGTCGATTGTTTCCCAGTTTAACGACGTGGTGGTCCTCTTTGCTTATCCCAGCTCCTTGAACATTGATCTTGGCGGAGCTGTGTTGATGACCTAGCTCTGTGACTTGCCGATACATCCGAGGATTGAGAGGTTTTTCCAAGCTTATATTGTTCCTCTGCCCAATCTTTGAAAACACAGCAGTCTTCAATGGTATGACTCAGCACTCTATGGTATGGGCAGTATATGGGATTGCCAGTCATATTCATTTCATGTGGCCTCTTCGGAATAGGCAGTTGCAGGCCATTGTTCAGGGCTTCCTCGAATATATCGCGGACCTCATCCCTCCTAAAGGAGTACACCTTCTTCCTTCTCTCCATCAGAGTAGGTGCCCTCACTGACGCCGGTCCCTGAGGCCGATCAATCTTCGGTTTGCCCTGCACATGTCTGGGAGGGTTAGGTTCCCGAAAGGTTTCGGTCTCCATTTGCATGAAATCGGCGGTCGTAGCTTGACTGTTTGCTAACACGCCTTTAGACTGTTCTATCTCTCCCGTCTTGTATTGCCTTTCGACCCAATCTTTGAAGACGAAGCAGTCCTCAATGGAATGACCTATCACCCTGTGATAGGGGCAATATTTTGGGTCGTCGGTCATATTCTCTTCTTGCGGTCTCTTTGATTCTGGCAGTTGTAGACCGTTTCTTAGGGCGTCCCTGAATATCTTGTGGACCTTTTTCCCTCTTGAAGGAATAGACCTTTTCCAGCTTCTCTTTCAGAGGCGATCCCCCCCCGGCGTATGTATCGGAGGGACTGGAGGCTGATTGCGGCCGTTTTTCGCCAAGACGCTCCGCTTTTAGGTTTAAAGGGATATCAATTGGCTGCTCCCGGGTCCCAATCCCTGGCTCATGAGCCAAAATTTGATTCTGCTGTAATTGCAATCGGGCGACTTCGGTCACGAGATCTGCCACGACGTTTGCCAGTTCGTCGACTTTGGAATAGACCTCGGCCATCTTCTCATCCCTGTCCTGAAATTGACTTTGAAGCCATTGGAATAATGCTTGTTCTATAGTTCCGGCTATGACAACCGGGTAATCTTTATTGCCTGAGCTCCATTCCGTAGGAACCATGGGCTCCTCTGGCTTATCGGCTTGAGCGGGCTCTTCATCATTTAGATCGAGCCGATGCTGGGCAGCGTCAACCATATCATCACCATGGCTGTGAAGAAGAGGAGGATTCATTTCTTCATGTCCGGCCATGTAGACAGTGTGGATAACACATTCAGCCATTCTTTCATCACCGGCAGCTGGTTTCGCGGGGCGGTCCGGGCTTTGGAAATTCATAAATTTTAGCATGGCTAGAGCCCTAGCCCTTTTGTTGGCTCTATTTCTGAGCCGTTTCTGCCTCAGCTTCTCTGCCTTAAGCGCTTGGCAGGCTTCTGCTCTTCGGAAAGCCGCCATAGGCCGAGTGATGGGGATGCTTGAGAAGATATCTGCCCGCGTGTCCGTCGAAGGTATCGCCTGGGCTTGCCTACGACCTCTGGAAACTTCTTTTGTTCCGATGGCTTTGCCACCAGTTGGTGCCATGGAAAGCCGTCCAGACACCGATTTGCGTTTGGGTTGGGGCGCCCTCGAGACCACCACATTTGGCCTCTTGCCTTTCGAGGCCGGTTTGTCTGCCACCGGGGCTCGAGGAGCTGGGATGGCGCCAACTGGTATGAACACAATAGAGCCGAATGGTAGCAGCGGCTCCTCCCATTATCGCCCGAGACTGGCCGGAAGAACCGTCTGGAGTCTATCTTCATCGTGTAGGAGACGGGAGTCGTGCTGAGAGCTGAGTTCATCTTTGGAGACATTGTTGAAAGGTGATTGCTTGAAGATCCTGCATGAAAGAGCATTATTTTAGTATAAATACAGGTATGTATAATGATTGAGTTCGCATGAACGCTTAACCCGAAATATGGGAGGAGAGATTGGTCCCAGCGGGCGTGCCAGAATCTGTAGGGTGTTTTTCGTCACCCCATTGAGATGGAAATACGCGCGCGCTTGTCAGGCGCATTACAGATTCCCCCGGCCTAGGGTAGGCCGGGGTTTAATGATTGTGGGGATCCGAATCTCCGGCAGCCGCGAACTAAGCTGCCGTTAATTACCCCTCGTATTTGGAGCGAAGAAACCTCCGATTGACAGGTTAAACTGGTCATGCGAACTCAATATGCAGTGCGTTGGTGTGTGTGTATTTTTTTGTTTTGTTCCACTTGTAAAAAAAGATATATATACATATATATATATATATATTCTATATATAAAAACAAAAATAAATAAGTAAATAAATATTTGGAGATTTTTTTTTTAATTTATAAAATTTTAAATATTTTTTTAATTTAAAAATATTATTTATAATTTATTTTTATTTATTTAATTTTTTTTAAATAGAAAAAGGGATTAAGAAAAGAAGAAAAGAAAATAATTATGTTTTTTTTTATTTTTAAATTTTATTTATAATTTATTTTTATTTATTTAATATTTATTTATTTTTATTTTAAATAAAAAAAGGAGGAAGAAAGAAGAAAAGAAAAAGAGAGGATTTTGTATTTTGTTAAAAAAAAATGAGGTCACATGCTAGCATGTGACCCCTCATGTGAGGGGGTCACATGCTCAGGATGTGACCCGTCACATGCTCAGCATGTGACGCCCGTCACATGTTAAGCATGTGATGGGGCCGTCACATGCCCCGTCACATGCTTTGCCCGTCACACGTTCGTCTTTTTTTTTTTTAACGTGGAGTTCAACTCCAAAAGAATTTTATATGGCTAAAAAAAATTATAATGTGGAGTTAAACTCCCCAAAAAAAGGTATTTTTTTGTGGAGTTAAACTCCAAAAGAATTTCTGTAGTGGAGTTAAACTCCAAAAGAATTTTATTTGTGGAGTTGAACTCCAAAGGAATTTTATTTGTGGAGTTGAACTCCAAAAGATTTTTACTGTGGAGTTAAACTCCAAAAGAATTTTTGTAGTGGAGTTGAACTCCAAAATAATTTTGCTGGTGGTGGAGTTGAACTCCAAAAGAATTTTATTTGTGGAGTTGAACTCCAAAAGATTTTCTCCTTTCTCCTTTGAGAAGAAACCCAAAATGGGTTCTCTTGAAACTCCAAGATCTAGATCTTGGATGATAAAAAAAGAGACCATTTTTCCTCTCTTGATGGAGTCTTGGGAGGTGAGTTTATGGTAAAACTTTATTTAGTTTTAAAAAAAAAAAAGAGCTAAGCTCTTGATTTATTTTGAAAATAAAAAGGAAGAGGAAGAACTTGAAGAAGAGAGAGTGGGGGCACAAACCCTAGTTTTTTGAGGGAATGAAAAAGTGTATGCTTTATTCATCATCATGTTGCCTTATATAGACTTACACATTTACATATAGCCCCTTGGGCTTTACAAAAATGGCATTTTAGCCATCACATGGCTCATGTGCCATTTCATTTTTGCACATAAGCCATGGGCTTACAAAATATTGGCTTTATGCCCATTTTGTTTACATTCATGCATAAAAAATTACATAAAAATTATTTATGACATGATTTTGTTGTTGGCATGAGAGAGGCTGGCCGCGAGCTCGACTTGGGCATGGGCCCGCTTGACCTGGGCTTGGGCCCACCTACCTTGGGGGTTGACCTTGACTTTGACTCGGTCAACCGGGGTGTAAATTTTTACCCCAACAGCACCGTATATCGAAGGTTTAAATGGATACGGCCGATGTAGCAGATTTCGTCAGATTCCCCCTTGTTTGAGGGGTTTTTGATTGTGGGGACGCTCTTCCCTGCAGGCGCAAGCCCCTGCAGTTAATTACGCTACCGCGTTGCGGTAACCACTTTCTCTTTCTCCAGATGGTCACTTCGTGTCGTGTGTGTTTGTTTTGTTTTTGGTTGCCCGTGGATTGTATACGGAGACTAATTTGTGTTGTCGCCCGTAGGGCGTGGATTAGTCCAAATCCGTATTCTCTTAGATTTGGGTTTAGGCGTTGGGTTTAAGGATACGTTAGTCTCATTTGAGACTAAGATCAACTTAAACATATGTTAAGGATACATTAGTCTAATTTAGACTAAGATCAACTTAACGGGATAATTTAGATCCAACAATAGAGCATTTGGACTCTATTGTTTAGTTTAGGGACATTGCGTTCAATTAGTTTAGGGACTCTATTGTTTAGTTTAGGGACATTCCGGTCCAATGTTAGTTTAAGGACATCTCGGTCAATGTTAGTTTAAAGACATTGCGGTCGAGGTTAAGGACATCATAGTCCGTGAGTTTAAAGACCTCACAGTCAAGGTTAAGGACATCATAGTCCGTGAGCTTAAGGACCCCACAGTCCAGGTTAAGGACATCATAGTCCATGAAATGTATGGTTGTCGGTACCCGTCACCTCTCTGAAGACGTTGAAGGATTACAACGATAAATATCAAAGGAGTTCAGAGATGTACCCTTAAACCCATATAGATTGAGAGACCTGTAGTCCAATTGGGACTAAAATCTGTGATTTATGAGCATATAAACTCAATTAATCTGAATTGAGGACTTATGCCCAATTTGGGCTAAGTCCATTCAATTACAATGTTCAACATTTGTTTTTGAGTTGTTAGATGTTTGTTTGAGCCTAATTCCTTTAAAAAATACTAAGCATTGGTTTGATCTCTGACAATATTTTGTCTTTAGTTGAATGCTGTGCATTTATCATAGCTCCAGGCTTATTCAAAGAACAGTTTATGTTCTGTCCAAGCGCACATAAAAGTATGTGGTGCACTTGGCACTAGTGCCAGATATGAAATGCTAATGCGCTTAGCGCTTAGCGTTTTGCGCTAAATGAAGAGCGCTGATGCGCTTAGCGCTTTGCGCTAGATGTAGAGCGCTGATGCGTTTTTAGTTGGAGCATTAAGGCGTTTGGCTCTGGTGCCATATAATGAGCGCAAAGCGCTTTTAATAATGCAGCGCACACGTGAGGAGCATGTGGCGCGCTTAGCGTTGAGCGCTAGCCAATGAGCGCAGTGCACTGTGTTTGAAGTGCTATGGTACTGCAGCGCTTTGCGCTAGATGAAGAGCAATAAGGCACTTTTAAATTAGGAGCGTTAAGGCTCTTATTAGATTAAGAGCGCTGAGGCTCTTCTTAGGTTAACTTTGCGCTCTGCAGATTATTTGTTCTTTGATAAAATACTTTGTCTCAAGATTCTGAGAACAAAATTCTTAGTTCATAGGAAATATTTCAAACTCTTTTTGATGAAAGGCTTTGCCTTTATAGATCTGTGATCCTAAAAGAATTGAATAATTCTCCCCCCCTTTATAATGAGATATTCATAATCTCTTTTGTGAAAGACGGCTTTGTCTTATAGATTTATGATCTGTGAAAGAAGTAAATACTTCTGTTTATATTGAGACGATTTCGTCTTTCTATTCTTTTTATCTTGAAAAAGAATTGTCTTCTTTTGCCGAGAGCTTCTTCTTCTCCTTGAGATTATCTCAAAATTGGGGGGGGGGGGGGGCTTTTTTCTATGTGACTTGAAGTCTTGGGGCCTTTATATAGGGCAAGCTGATCAGTTCGATCAGTTAAAAAGATCTTTTCTCTAATTGATTTGGGAATTTCCCCACCGTCGGATTTTTGATCCAAGGGCTTCTGATTTACAGAAGATAATCTTCTTGTTTTTAACAAGATTGAGAAATCTTTCTCCCTTTACAGAATTTGTTCTGTATTTTAGTGATTTTTAATCACCATTGGATCATTGATCCAACGGTGTTCCAAATTCAAGGCACAATCTTTTCTGTTTGGAAAAGATTCAACAGAATTTTATTCTTGTTAATTGATGATTTAATCATATCCGTTGGATATTTAATCCAACGGTGAGGAACATTTAGTTCCAGCACGAGCGTTTATGCGCTCTGCCCATGGTGCGCTACTTTGGAGCGCAGCGCTCTTAGTGCTAGCGCACGCGTGCTTTGCACATGGTGCGCTACTTGGAGCGCAGCGCATCTAGCGCTAGCGCCTATGCGCTTTGCATGGGGTGCGCTAGTTGTAGCGCAGCGCTTTTAAAAAGCGTAGCTTTAATTCAAATTTTGAATTCTGAATAGTGTTTTGCTCTAATTAGGGAAACAAACCTGTTATCTCATTATTGTTATCGTCACCATGCCGGTATTTATACTTGCCATGTAATATTTACCCATGCCAACAACTACTGATATTGACTTGATTGATCGGACCTATTGTCCTGATGCACGTAACATGTACCTGATTGTTCCTGTGTTGGAATTAGGTAGATATTATATTGATACATGACTTGAACATGAAAGCCGGAGAAACTAGGAAATCAAGAATATAACTGAAACGTAACTCAAAAGGATATTATTGTTGCCGTGATTTCGGGGGTGAACGGAATAACCATTGTTGACTGTACCGTGGTCCCGAAGGGAATGAACGGGATATATACCGTTGAGTTACGATGAGAATTACATTAAATGGTTTTAAATACTTTTAGGATAGAAAACATACACATGAACCCATTGGATACACGTGACATGATTGACTCTATATATCTTGCTTGTTACATTACATGTTTTTGTTATTGCTTATCGTTTATACTCATGTCATCTAGTTTTTGCAGCCGATATATACTATATTTCACATTGGTTATATTATTAAGATATTATTTATGACGCACCGACGTCTGGGTTTTGCATGGCCCAGATCCTTTAACTTTAGCAGAGAAGGATCGTGAGTACTCTGAGAAGCTTGCTGATCAGTGAGGAGTATCCCGCTGAGATAGTTGATAGTTTAGATTTATTTTCGAATATTGCACGTTGTAGGTTTATTTTGTGAACCTGAAAGGGGTAGTATTTGAATATTTGTTTTTTTATTTTTTTGGATTGTATTGCTTCTGCTATTGTTTCATGTTATTATTTCTTGTGGCTATTGGACATATGATAGATAGATTTATTATTATATTGTTCTTGATTACTGATTGATAGCTATAATGTGATTATAGGAGGATGTTTTCTTACCATAGGTAGCACGGTTGGCTTTGTTACATTCCTGTATTTGAGTATATCGGGAAGCGGGGCATGACATGATATATCCTGCGTCTGTGGTTCCGGGGGTAACGGGATATATACTTTTGAGTTACATGGAAAAGTACATTAATTGATTTCAAATACATGTAGGATAGATAAGTTAGAAACACAGACCTTAGGATACACATGACATGTTTGATTATCCATATCTTGCTTGTTATATTACATGTGGCTGCTCTTGTTTATACTCATACCTCACTCTTGCACGTGATATCCTATATAACATATTGTTTAGTTTTTATTATTATAATATTTATGACGCACTGACGTCTGAATTTTGTATGGTCCAGTTCCTTTGACCTTATCACAGGAGGATCGGGAATACTTCGACAAGCAAGCCGAGAAGAGTTTCCCGCTATTTTAGTTTAGTGATACTTTAGATTTATTTTTTAGTTGTGGATTTGTTGTTGTGATCTCATAAGAGACGAGATTAGGATATTATTTCTTTTGTTGGATCTTTATTTATTTCCGCTAACTTTTTGTTATTATTTATTGTGGCAGTTTGGACATGAGATAGATAGATATTTATTTATTGTTCTTGATATCTAATTGAAAACCGTAATATGGTTATGGAAGGATATTCCTCACAGTAGGTAGTATGGTTGGTTTTGTTACGATCTGTATGTACGTATTTTGGGAAGTGGGGTGTGAAACAGACGATACGAGCTTCGGGCTCCGGAATGATGATGCTGACATCATTCATCTATACAAGATATTGTTTTACTGCCTAACGGCACGTTTCGGATTCAACCCCGAGAATCATGACCGTGATCCCGAGCACGCACGGGATATTATTGAGTTATATCGAGTACTCCATTAATTGGTTTCAAATACCTGTAAGACAAATAACATAGCGACATGAACCCTTAGAATATACATGATATAGTTGATACTGATATCTTGCTTGTTGCATCATATGTACTGTAATTCCTTATTGTTTATATTATGACATCCCGTTCTTACACATGATATACTATATCATCTACTGTTTATATTATTATTTTGATATTTATGACGCATTGATGTCTGAGATTTACATGGCCCAGATACTTGACCTTAGCACAGGAGAATTGTGATTAGTTCGATAGGATTGTCGATCAGTGAGAAGTATTCCGCTGACCTAGTTCTTATTGATGGTTTAAGTATTTTTCATTTCTTTAGATATTTATTGCTTCCGCTACTATTTCTTGTTATTATTTCGTGTGGCTATTGGACATGTGATAGATATATTTATTATTATATTGTTTTTATCACTGATTGACAGCCGTAATGTGACTATGAAAGAATGTTTTCTTACCGTAGGTAGCATGATCGGCTTTGTTATGTTCCCGTGTTTGAGTATATTGGAAAGCGGGCATTACAGTGGGGAAGGGGGGAGGGGAGGGGAGGGGGAGGGGAGGATGCCGGCGGGAGAGATGATGGTGTTGTTGTGAAGAATATAAGGAGGAAGAAGAAAATGATGGCGGTGGTGTGAAGAATACGAGGAAGAAGTCGACGATGGTGTTGGTGATGACGGCGACAGTAGGAAAAGGATGAGAAAGAAGAAGGTAGTGATGGTGTTGTTGATAATAGCGGCGGCGGCGGCGTTGTTGTTGTTGATGATGGCGGCGGAGGCGGCGAGGTGTCGTTATCACCGGTAGTGATGGCGGGGAGGATGAGAAAGTTGGGGCTTTTTTATGTATTTTTTATTTTTATTTTTTGGAATTAGGGTTTGTATTAGAATTGAGGTAATTTGGGGTTTTAAAAGAAATTTGCTGGCGTGGCAACTACAGTGACGTGGCAGTGATGTGGTATAGACGGTGCTGACGTGGTACCATTAATTTCGGCAGTTTCTTAATAGTTTTAGAGCAATACTTTTCCTACCCGCAATTTGTCTGTCCAAAGTTTACCCGAGACAAAATGGTAGAACCCACAACACCTAGATAATAGTGTCAAACATGTGGGACCAGGATATCTGTCTCTTTAACAAACTTTTAGATCGACAAATTGCTGTAGAAAAGTATTTTTGATAGTTTTGAAGATAATCGAAGTTTTGTTAAAATGACATAAACCTGCTGGGAGTTTTTAAGTGAAAAAGTCTTTAAAAAAATCTGCATCATCCATCATTTTTCCCCGCGAACAAGTCCCAAAGATCCCATTAGATTGTGTATTGAACATAACACGGTCAGATTAAAAGAAGAATACACAGAACAAACATCGGCATAGTTCAGAAATTTATTTCATCTACGATTATAAGATTATAAATACGGATCATTCATTGTTTTTTCAAACAATCGGCAGCGACCACATATTTGGTATCCTAAGGCAAACATACACCGACCCACGCGCTCAACATGTCCGAACTAATTCTCTCGCGGTCCCCACAATCCAATGGCACAACCACCCGCCGTTTTGTACGACCCAAATCCAATCCCAAATCTTCAACCCCCATTTTGACCCAAATTTGACCCCTGAAAAAATATAAAAATTAAAAATTGAAGCTTCCAAAAGAGGGAAGAACACCAATTAGCCAATCAAACATCTCTTTTCAAATTTCAATTTCTTAGCAAGATTCTTTTCCATAATTCCCCTTTCCTTTTTCTTCTCCCCAAATTATCTGGCGAAACCCTCGGCAATCCTTTCCTCTTTTGTCATCAAGATTCTGCTGCAACAATTTGAGGTTTTTTTTTGGGTTTGGGGATTTAAAAAGTTAAGAATTTTGTTGTTGTTGAGGAGATGGAGGAGCCGGGGCAGTTGAAGAGAGCGATGATCGACGCCGTGGCCGGAGCCATCTCTGGCGGGATCTCTCGCACGGTGACGTCGCCGTTGGATGTCATCAAGATTCGTTTCCAGGTTACAGAAATTAGGTCTCTCAATTCAGTGGTGATTTTGAGCTCAATTAGGTTAAAGTTTGATGCTTTTGTTGTTTGTGGGTATAAAAATCTATGAAAAATCTAGAATCCAAGTATGTCTAGTGACGACAATGTTAGAAGACTTAGGATCAACTTTATATGATGAACTATTAACCTTTTTTTTTTATTGTCTTGTAGTTATCATGTAGTATGATAAAAGCTTAGATGAGTCACTTATGACAACCCAAATCGTCTAGATAATTTAGTTTTCGTAATATCATCGAGTTTCTATAGCCAAATCTTACCCACATAAAGCTAAAGACATACTCATGCTCATGCCATAGTTCGACATTGTCGCTAAAGAACGACGCCAGTGGGCTTATCCTGCCCCTCTCGATATAAAGGAGGGAACTCTTCTCATTATTTTGGGTTTTCTGTATCTTAACCTCGTGTTCTCCATGCTACAAGTCTCATGCCTGGCTATCTGCGCTACCCGTTTTCCTAGATGCAATCATGAAAACTTTCAACCTAGAAAGTAGTAGTTTCTTTTGTTATAAGGGTCTGTTTGGTTGCAGGATTATTAGTTTGGATTTGGATTTTGGATTGTGGAATCCTAGGATTCCACAATTTTGTGTTTGGTTGCAAGATTAGGATTTCTAGGATTCCTTTGTTTTGTATGGGGGACCCACCACAAAAGAAGGATTCATGAATCCTAAAAATTTTCAAGAATTCTCAAGGATTTGGCACTATTCATTTTACTTTTAGATAGGGCCCATGTACTTTATTTATTTAACAATCCTCTCTCTCTCTATCTCTCTCTAAAATCCTCAAATCCAAATCCCATTTTTTTCACCAACCAAACAAAAATTACAAGGATCTACAAATCCAATACTAGGAATCCAAAACCAACCAAACAACAAATTACCAAATTCATAAATTTCAACCGTACTATTTTTGGAATCCAAATTCCATAATCCTGCAACCAAACTGCCCCTAAATGAATTAGGCTTATTCAACCCTGGTTTTCAAATCAAGGTATGCAAATCTTTAATTTTTAGGTTACACTTTTACCTGGGTCAATTTTCTATGCGTATTTTGTACTGTTTTGTTGATTGTACATCATTCTTCTAGCCAATTATAAAAAATGACATGGGTGACTACTTGCAGGTTCAACTAGAGCCCACTTCTTCATGGGCTCTTCTCCAAAGGGACTTGTATAGGCCATCAAAATATACTGGGATCCTGCAAGCATCTAAAGAAATATTTCGGGAGGAAGGATTACCGGTATTCAACTCAAACTAGTGTATTTTTCACATGCATTTTGTTTTCTGTTTTTTCCCCTTTGATGTATATTAATAATACCGCAGAAGATTATCTGCATGATATGTGAATTCTTTGGAGAAATGGTAATGCTGTCTTTTAAACTTTCGCCACTGTGTTTTCCAGGGTTTTTGGAGAGGAAATGTTCCAGCTCTATTCATGTACATGCCTTACACCGCCATACAGTTCACCGTTCTTCACAAGCTAAAAACCTTTGCAGCAGGTTCCTCCAAGACAGGTTTGCCATTTAATTGTTCATCTATGCATGGGTGTCTCGTTTAGTGCAATATCCAGTGAATTTTATATTCCAGATGAATCTTTATCATGCATAATTGAACTATACAAGTTCACGGAATAATTTTGTTTTTTTTAAACTGTCAATCTAAAAAATGATCATCATACTACTCATTATATCTCTTGTTTTCATTTTGCATGCTTTATCCATAATTTCTTGTTTCTTTTGTATTTTGCAGAGGATCACTTGCAGCTGAGTCCATATTTGTCTTATGTAAGTGGGGCATTAGCAGGATGTGCAGCTACAGTAGGATCATATCCATTCGATCTTCTACGGACGATTTTAGCATCTCAGGGTGAACCAAAGGTATGTGTATTGTCATAAGAGCGCGTCTGCGTTATCATTGCACCTTCAAGTTATTATAGGTTTCTATCTCTAATTTCAGTTCTGGTTGAAATTCATTATAGCAGGAAGTGCAAGCTTTCTTCTTCTTCTTTTACCTTTTAATTTAGAAGCTGCATTTAATTCCATCGCCCCAAATTTTATTTTAACTTTCTCAACCTTATCCAGCAGTTTAATACTCTAAAGTTTTGTATAAAGTTTTTGTATTAGAAATTCACATCTAGATTTGCACATTTATTATTGGCCTTAAATGGGAAGGATAACCAATGCAATAAGTTATCAATTGTGAGGGCGTTACACATTTTAAGATGGGTTGCTCATACAAGCATTTAATATTTATTATCGGTGCAATTTGAAAATAGTGATTTTGCTTAAATCAGAAAGCTTTGTTATTTATGACTCCTTAAGTTATTGAGGACCGCATTAACACCCCCAAGGGAACATAGGAGACAAGATAAACTTCACTTGTACTGATAAATTGATCCCATTTGACTTATAATATGGGATCATGATGATGAAAAAGATATTAATTCTTTACATCAAATTTATATATCTCGTTACATGACAGACTAAACATATTTCTCGACTGTTTTAATGAATTATTGTTCGTTGACTTGGCACGATGCTGCATCCTCACAACAAGCATAGATAATAATATATTAATATACAGAGTTCAAAAATTAATCTGAAATGACCTGATGATATCCAGGTGTACTCTTCAATGACATCAGCATTTCTTGATATTGTAAGAACCCGTGGATTTCGAGGATTGTATGCCGGCCTATCTCCAACACTCGTTGAGATCATACCCTATGCTGGATTGCAGTTTGGGACATATGACATGTTCAAGCGATGGATGATGGTATGGTACTTAACACCCCACTTGTTTTAGGATCCACCTTTGGTTCAGGCATGACACTGCAAAAGGGTTTTCATAACTATGTTCGTTTTGTTTTGTTAAATGACGTCGTTAGCTTGCTTTTGGGTTTTTTTCTTCACACAAACGACTTTGTATCATGCTGATGGAATTGGAACCGAATATGATCTTGGTTACCGATTTTAGCAGTTTGCGGCCTATTTTAGTGGTTTGCATCCGTACAAATACTGGAACAATGTTCTCATTTATATGATGACTGTCCGACTAGCATGGACTTTGATACGGATATGCTGCATATGCAACATGATATGAGTTGGATAGCAGATTTGCAGTTTTTCCAAAATTGAGGGATATAATTTAACACAATTTCTTTTGTTGTTTAAATGTAAATACGAAATAAAGAAAATGATCGTTTTAGCAAATTTAAACCAATAACACATATAATTTGTTAGCATTGAAGCATAAATCGTTTGTGTCTTAGCTATTATAGTACATGTATGATACATCTAAAATACCATATAAATTTTAGGATGTGACATAGAGTTCCACAAGTATTCTCGACGGATCCAAGAGAATCCAATAAGGATATGAATGGCATGTCTTCTCAAGTATGCATCGTGCAACACAACTACTTGTTGTGCCTTTATTGTTGATTATGACTTTTGACCATGCCTACGTCATCGAGTTAGGTTAAAGTGTGCTTTCATATTCTCATATGGCACGTTTGCAATGGTAAAGATGATAACAACTTTTTATTTTTGGGTATCAGATGTGGGATAGACACAGATTTTCCCATCTCAGCACAATTAGGCAGGACAACAGTCTTTCGAGCTTCCAGCTCTTCCTCTGTGGTTTTGCAGCGGGGACTTGCGCTAAAGCCGTGTGCCATCCTCTCGATGTTGTAAAGAAGAGGTTTCAGGTAATAATATCTCTATCCGAAAATATTTTCATGCATAAACATATTCTAGGGGTAAGTATAGCCTTCTTTTTGTCAATAACCTCAATTCATACCCATGTTGCTTTGTTTAGAATGACACTGTGTATTCTGTGAGTTCAATCTCTACTGATTGTCAACTAGGATTAGCTTGCATCAGTTTTGGTTAGGATGCACTAGATGGTGCACTAACTATATGTTTGCTGAAGTCGCTAAACTGGACTTAAGCATATTCTTTATTTTCGTCATGTTTCATGAAACTTATTCCATGGGAAATGTGTATGGTTTTGCTCTTGGCTTTATTTGAACCTTTAATATGAACATAAATTCCTACAACAAATTCCCATCTTTCCGCTTCTAGGCATTCCCCTAGTCTAGGAGAATGCAAACCGGTCATTAGGAAGCCGTTGTCTTCTTCATAGTTTCTTCTCTTAGTGCATGCCACTGACATCACGACTCCAAAATTATGATAAAGGGTTAGGAATATACTTTTATATTCTAACATGCTCGGTGGTTGAGCGCCCTTTATTTGAGCCAAAACCATTGAAAAAAATTCATTAACAAATATCTGCCCCGTTAGAATTGAACGGGGGTTTCTTTGATACCATCTTGAAGTCCTTGCCGCTGCAACCTTTAAGGTCTGTACTATTCTAACTAGAAGAAGAGGAGGGTTAACGAATTGAAATTTTTAACACCTAATAAATCCACTTGGTTTGAGGAAATAAAAGAAAATTATTTAGGTTGCTAATTCATCAAAAACTTAATTAATTTTAGCCATTTAATCTCGACTTACAAAGCACATTTCCCCACAATAAAATACCCTCATCCCCATGTTATGCTCCTAAAATTACCCACAATTTTAAATTCCAGGTGCATCACACGTGCATAAATACTAGTATTTTCACATTCGAACATTTTCAATCAGAGATTCGACACTAATTAAGAGAAAGCGTTAGATGTCAGATCCCCGCTTTTACCAAAGTCATTTATGAAGATGCTGTCACTAAACTTCTTCCTCTTAATGAAACTGTAGATTGAAGGATTGCGGAGACATCCGAAATATGGAGCTCGAGTAGAGAAGAGAACCTACAAGAACATGTACGATGCCCTATCCCAGATCGTTAAGATGGAAGGATGGGCGGGCCTCTACAAGGGAATATTCCCCTCTTTGATTAAATCTGCTCCCGCGGGTGCTGTCACCTTCGTCGCATATGAATACACCTCGGATTGGCTGGAGTCTTCATTAACATGAAGGGCTAAAATTTATTCTATAGAATGGGGGAAAAAACATGAAGTGGAAGTGCCATCTTCTGATATCTAACAAGCTACACACAACAGTTGCGATAAAAAAATTTGTTTTTGTAGCAAACTAAGCATCAAGCATGCAGTTCAATTTTGGTTTGGCTCTCATATAATTTATTTTTTCCTACTTATTTGTTGTTGGTCTTAGGTCCAATTCAGTTTGAAATTTATTTACGTAACCAATTGTTTAACAACCAGATAGATGTAACCAATTTTAATTTTCTTTTCAGGAGGGGAAAAATTATGTATCTTTTTCTTGCTAATATTTGTGTTCTAAGTTTGTTCTCGTGGGGATATACTAATCAATCAGTTGAGGTTTCTTTGTCTACAGTTTCTGTCATCTATAATTAGTTTCTCCTCATCACCTCATGTCCAGCAATTGCTGCAATGCATGTTTTTGTGAAAATTTTCTTGACCAATTTACAGATCAGGGTACAAAAATTAATAGTCTAAAATGCTGAGGTCTTGCTCATAGTCAAAGACTCAAAGATGTTTTTCTATAAATAAAATAGCCAAAAATGTTTTTCTTGAATGAATTAGGCAAAAGATGCTACCTTTGCCCACTGCACGGATGGGCACGTGAGTTGCACGTGTAGGACCAAAATAGTTGGGCTATGATCATTAGGCCAGGCCCTACACTTTTTTGGACTGTTAATCGAGGTGTTTATCAAAACCATGCACCCTGTGCCTTTCATCAAAATCCACTTTGGTTTTTTCCATGGACACTGCAAGCCTAAAACCTTCATGTTCCTATAGTTAACTACTAGTAACATGTACGTGCTACGCACATGTGTGATAAGGGAAAATCATCATGTGTTGTGATTTTTTTATGCTTCCTTGATTGTTATTAATCCAAGGGCCTTTTACTAAGTTTGTTCATTTTCTAAAACGAAGATATTTTATATTGAAAATTGTTGAAGGGTATAAAGTTAATTACATGTATATGAGAAAATAACATGATATGCTCTTGCTCTAGAACCCTTATATGGATTTTTCTACCTTTTTGAATTTTAGTGAGAAAATGAGAATTTTTTTTCGTTGCCCCTTGAGTCTTGAGTTTGAGTTATAATATTAGAGATTATTAAATTAACATTTCTTGTTCTTATTTTTAACTCCTCAAAATTAAATTGGGACATTCACAAAAAAAAAAACGCTGTAATTTGATAATTGAGCAGAAAACGACCATGCATAAAGGTTTTCTGCTAACAATGTATTGCAGGGTGACTTTTGTTAAGTACCCCTTATAATTTCTAATTTCACAGAGATTGTTATGATCAGAATAGGAATAAAGGGAAAAGGAAGGTGCAAAATGACAATATTCGAAGAGGGAGAAAAGTACTTTGCTTGAAGCATAAGAAACAGAGCAAGAATCACTGAAAGCTCTGCTCCCTCTCTCCCTCTCCCCCTCACACAAATCTCAAATGGGGTTTCGATTCCGAAACCCTAAAATCATCCCAAAAACCTACCGCAATCTAAGAACAAATCCCCCCATTTTCCTCTCTTCGATCGATCATCAAGAGAGCCATTCAAGAACCAGCAAGCGATGGCACGTGGGCCATTCCAACCACCATCACGTGAGGGGCGATGACGGCGTCTTCAAGCTCGGTCTCGCAGCCGATGTCGCACTTGCCGCCGGAAAATCCGTCACCGGCTACCTCACCGGCAGCACGGCCATCATCGCCGACGCTGCCCATTCAGTTTCTGATATTGTGAGCATTTTTCCCAATTAGGTCGAATTTTTAATTTTTATTTTTCGATTTTTTAAACCCTAAGTTTTGTAAAACCCTAGGCTTATAGCATAGTATTTGTTAAATTTTGATATTAATCTGTTTGATCGAAGCTTAGCTTACAGCCAAGTATTGCCAATTTGGGGCACAATTTTGGGTAAATAAGTAATGAGCAAGTTTTTTTAGAATTTTGCTTATAAATCCATTGTAATAGGAGAAATTTAAATCCTTAGAAGCGATTGTAAATACTTGAATAATAATCTTGAAGCTAATTATCACATTCTAGGGTACATTTTTTGGGTGTATAAAGTGAATAGTTATTTTCTGAATTTTTGTTACTAATTCTTCAAAATGGCAAATATCACAATCCTAGGCCCTGTTTGGGAATGGAGTTGAGTATAGATAAATGAAGTTTCATGAAGTTTAGAACTCCAAAATCCTAACTATTCCATGTTTGAGACGGTTTTTGGAGTTTAGAAAACTATGGTTATCTAAACTCCAAAGTTGAGAGAACCATAGTTCACTAAACTCCAATCCAACCAAAGTTTTCTAAATTCTAAAATTTGTAAAGAAAACATCCATTTGGATATTAGATAACTCTAAAACAAGATTTTGGAATCTAGATAGATACATAGCCAAACACCCCACCAAAGTTAAAGTTTAACATGGAGTTTGGAGCTGCAAACAATAGTTTGCATATCCTCTACCTCCACTTAAAAATAAACTCCGGTTATCCTAACTCCACACCGAAACAGGGCTAGAAGGTAGAAAAATATTTGGATAGCTAATAGTAAAGCCTAATGTTTTTATTTACGGCGTTTTTTTTGGTGTATGAGCATTTGGTGGATTTTGCTGATACTTTTCTAGAATGATAGCTATTCCAACACATAATAATTATTAATTTATGAACATTTTTAGATGAAAAGACAAAAATTTCATTAAGCATACTTGTAGCCTAACTTAAGCCCTAGATCTGTCAAATCATGATTGCGACTGTCTGGTATCAGTTTGTTGGGGAATTGATAAAAAAATGACCTGAACTATGAAGTTCGTGATTTTTATACATATAGGAAGAATGGCTAAGGGTGTCTGTCTCCCAGCCAAAACCCCTTTGTTGTCTAAATTATAAGTGATATCGAGTGAGTAATTAGAATTTAGGAATTAGGACTTTGTGTATATTAAGTTTATATGGTGTGTGCCATCTTAACACATGTCAACCTTTTTGCTTTACCTGGAGATTGCTGGTTGTGTGTAGTCATAAGTCATAACACATGTTGACTTATCTTTGATCAGCGTTGTTATTCACGCGAATGTTCTAAATATCGTTTGTCGGCGTCATGTCGGAATGATAATTTTCATGTCAGATATCGGATGTTAGTTTATATTGGAGGCATTTTCTAAATGCTGGATTGTGTTCTAATTTAAAACTTGATTGACATTCATTAAATACTGTAAATAATATTAACGTAACTCAACATAAAATATCAGCTTAACTTTTTGCTTTTGTTGAAGAAGAGAGGCGAGCCTGCAATAGCCGAAGGATTTGTCGAAGACGTTAAGAAACTTTGGATCTTGGTTTTGGAGATGCTTGATCTAGGGTTTGTTGAGGTTTTATCGATGAAAGGTTTTGAGAATAAAGATCCGACATATTGGCCGGCATCCGACGTATGCTATCAACATTTAGAACATTGAATTTCATGTGTTGTTAACTTGTCATCCAAGCAGGACTACGATATTTTCCACTTTAACAATCAAATCTTCTAACAACTCTCCAAGTTCCTCTTCTTCATTATTTATAAATCTTGGAGAAGACGTGAGCAAGCTAATAAACAGTTATAGAAAGTTAAAATTTATGACTCATTATAGAACTATGGAAGAGTGAGCTTAACATACTATATGTATTCAAGCTGGAAATTTCCAATCAATTATAGGGCTCAAAAGATTCACTAGGGTTACATTTTCTCTGGATCCTGCTGCCAAAACTAGTAGTTCTCATGGTTATTGCAGGCGGGCTTAAATATCCTTTGGCATGAAAAAAGGGTAGTAGTGAGGCCACATGCCAAGGCAAGAATTGAAACTGTGATGGCCACTTTCTAATTCACTCATTTCGCTGCACCATGTGTGTGATATATCTAGTACACGGTTATCCTCCACATGCCACCCCCACCCAAAAAAAAAGTATGTTGCATCCCTTAGTTATTTTTGTTGAATTGCTTTTGCATAGAAAAAGCACGTAACAATTGTTAAAACATGTCTCTTCAGAGACATTCAAGTAAATTCCTATGTTAAACGAATAACCTGAAAATAGTAATTTATTTAACATCTTGAACTCTGCAGGTCCTTAGTGGTGTTGCATGGATGTCATTTAGAGCTGGCATGGCTCCGAAGGACAAAGAACACCCTTATGGTCACTCTTGATTCTGTACTTAGATTCTTCTCCATTATTATTGTTATTGTAACACACACACAGTTGTAAGAACTCCTTTTGGACTCTGGCTCAATCTAATTTGAGAATGAACCGGGTGACTGTCCTAGTTACTGATTTTGCGATAAAATTAATAACTCCTCACAATGCTTTCTTCAGTTCAAGCTTTATCATACTTTGTGATTCTCACACGAGAGAGAGAGAGAGAGAGAGAGAGAGAGAGAGTACGGATCTGTTAGGGCGGGTTTGTGTTTTTAAATTCACGAATCTGAATAATAGCCGTTGGATCTGCCCTTTGCTTTCAACGGCTCAGATTAAAAAAATCATTTAAATAATCTAATAAATATTCTCTTTCCTAATTTTTGGGATCTACTTATCTCTATTTATTTATTTTGGGTAATATTGTTTAAAATCATGAGGATTTGTTAGATGCTCAGATTATTTCCATATTCAAATCATGAGGATCTGTTAGATATTCTAATTTTTTATATTTAGGTTCATTGAATTTGAATTTTTTTGTCATTTTGATTCAAATCATATGATATTCGTGTAAAAGTTGGTGTAGCACATGTGGAGGAGAAGACGCGGGAAAACCGGCTAAGATGGTTTGGTCAGGTGCGACGCAGACCTATGAAAGTACCTGTTCGACGAATGGATACTCTTGATATAGGCAATGTCAAAAGGCGAAAGGAAGACCGAAAAAAACATGGATGAAGGTGATATGAAAAGATATGGTTGTCAAAGGCCTCAATGAAGTATATTGTTCGATAGGAGTGAGTTGAGGCAGAGGATTCATGTGCTGGACTCGGCGTGATTCTCATGTTGGTTCATATAGCCTACCCCATATGCTTGGGATAAAAAGCTCAGTTGTTGTTGTTTAATTCAAATCATATAAATATGAATCCCAAAAATTAGAGGAGAGAATATTTACTGGATTATTTAAATGGATTATTTAGTTGTTTTAATTTGAGCCGTTAAATTCAAAGGACAGATCCAACAACTGTTATTTAGGTTCGTGAATTTAAAAACACAAACCCGTCCTAACGGATCTGTACTCTACACACACACACCACGAATCCGCTCTAACGGACCCATACTCTACACACACACAAAACTAAGAATAATCAACATGTCATCCAATTTCCACAGTTATGCTGCTCAAACACGTAGGATACTCTTGCATTTCTTCCGGGGCATGGTAAGTTCGAAACACTAGGCGTTCTTGGGATTTCCTGTATGCTTTTGGCAACTGGAGGTGGCATTGCTTGGCATGCTGTTGACCTTCTACAGGCATTTACTCCTTTCTTTTTTATTTCATATTTCCCCGAGATGTAGTTATCAAGTTCACTTTGAGTATCATTGTTTCTCACGGTTTTTTACGATATTGGGAGTTCATGTCTTATATAATTCCAGTGTATTCTTTATGACTTGTAAATTTCAGGGAGTTCTAACATCAGCTCCGGATATGGTTGACCATATGTTAGGACATGGCCATAATGATCACCATAGTATCAGTGGCCATCATCATGGTATTGACTTGGAGCACCCTATCCTGGCTTTGAGCATGACAATGGTATCTATTTCTGTTAAAGAAGGGTATGCAGAAATTTCTCCTCTTGCTTATCTATGTTTAGGCACTTTCATTCTGTTTCCTCCTGGAGTTGCTACAGATCTTATAATCTTCTCCCCCTTCGATTCTTTTCTGGCCTAGAGAATTTTGGAATTTGGAGGGTTGCTCCTCAGTTGGATTTGCTTTAATTGCATGACCAACTATAGTTTTCCTTTCTGCTTATGTATTAGTGCAATTTCTTTACTTGTGCATAAGGAATTTACCAATAAGTAGAAGGATTACGAATCGAGTAGTCATTATCAAGGGATTATGAACCGAGTAGTCATTATCGCTGTCTATCTCACAGGACATTATCCTGGATTTAGTTTTCTATTAATAATACAGACCGTTGGCTACCTTAGAATTAATTAAATATACTGACTATAGAATTTGCATAAGCATAACAGTTCTGCTTGACCAAGAGCCACTGTTTGTCATTGTTGTAGGCTTTTCTGGATCACAAAAAGAGCTGGTGGAAGAGAGGGAAGTGAACTGATGAAAGCAAATGCATGGCACCACCGTGCAGATGCTGTGTCATCCGTAGTTGCTCTTATTGGGGTCGGTAAGAAATTCTATACTTTCTCCTTGTTTCTTTTTTCTCTCTGATTAATTTTGGTCCATATTATTTTGACATGGTTTTATTCCTGCAATATAATATGCAGCGCATTATCTCGTTTAATCCATTCTTCTTCCTACATAAAATAGTAAGGGCAACTGTAACATATGTATTGTATGTGTTTGAATAAAACGATTTTATAAAGGTAGCTATGAATGTTGGAGGAATATGGTCTGTGGAGAAAGTTACCATTGAAATATTTAGACTATTTGCCGTGAAGAACATGAAGGTTGAAATATTGATTTAGGTTGCCTTGCCCCAAGAGGTTTTAGTTGTACCACAAATGACAATGGCTACCAGTTGTTTTCACCATTTTCAGTGATTAGCTTATATTCTTAGATAGTAATTATGTAAGGACTTGTGATTTTGATTACAGGAGGAACTATAATGGGAGTGCCATTTTTAGATCCGTTTGCTGGAATTTTTGTGTCAGGCATGATTATAAAAGCTGGAATTGAGACTGGATGCCAGAGGTACTATCGTTTCCTTTTTTTTGGTTAAAGTTTCATAGTAGCTCTTTTTCCTGGGAAAAGAAGCCCCCAGTAAGCTATTCAACCTTTACTGAACTTTTAAGATCTAATACAAGGGTATTGATAAAACTTAAAATTGCATCATATAGACTGTAAAACAGTAAGCTGGAAAATCTATACATGAGAAACTCTGATATTAGGATATTCTGAAAGGTCCAACTTGGCTAATCTTTCAATTGTAGCCGGAAGATTAAAGGTAGTATAGGAGCTGGAAATTCGAGATGACAGGCCTTCTTTTGCTACAAAATCTGCAAGTCTATTGCTTTCTCTGAATATGTGTTGAACAGTTGCATTGAGACTTTGTAGAAGGCATCTGATAGCTTTAATAATGTAAGTGATTCTCCAAGGTATCAAGCAGTTTCCTTTGATTGCATCTGCAAGTATTTTGGAGTCTGATTCAACTATAAAATCTTTAAGGTTCAAGTAAAAGCATTGAAGCAAGCCATCTAACATTGCTTTAATCTCAGCCTCTAAAATATCTCCATTGCCATGATAGAACTTAGATGCAAAAACAATTTTACCAGTAGAGTCTCTCACAACTGCCCCCCAGCGGTATCATTTGTACTGTGTGCTTTAGAACCATCAACATTTAATTTGTGTTTACCTTCATCAGGCTTGGACCAGTGAGTGAGAATAACTTGCTTGACTCTTTGAGTGGGAATTATAATCTCAAGCACACCAAGATTACTCAAAATTGTAGCAGCAGCAGCAGCAGCAGAGAATATATACTTCTTGTGTATGTTTGCAGACATCTGATATCAGATAACATATTCATCCAAATAGCTTCAATAGAGACCTTAAGATTTTGAAAAATAGCTGCACATCTCACCTTCCAGATATTCCACAAGAGCAAATGTGGAATCCATTTAGCTATCTCAGGTAAAATAGGGAGATGGTACCAAAACTGGTAGCAGTCAATAAGATTTGCCCATCCAGTTATATTGATGATATGAAATGCCTTCAGGATTCTATTCCATAAAGCTGAAGCTAATTCTCCTCAGAGAAATAGGTGTTCTCTGTCTTCTTGAGCTGGAGAGGTTTGCAACATATACATTTACTAGCCCAGTGAAAACCCAATTTTTGAATGTTTTTGTCAAGAGGGAGAGCATCTGATAATAATCTCCAAGAGAACAATAAAAATTTGCTGGGTTTTTTAGTATTGAGAAGGAACTGAGAATGCTGCGCTTTGGGGTGAGGAGATCTAACAGTCTTCCAGGCTGACCTGAGGGTGAATTGGCCACTTGAATTGGGCTTCCAGATCAAGGTATCTTTTCTAGTGTCTAAACTATAATTTCTGGCTTTTATTTCTCCTATCAAATACTGAGGAATATTGCCCTGAATGCTTTCAAAATTCCAAAAACCTTCACAGTTCAAAATGTCCTTTGACAAGTAGGGAACTTGGGGGAGTAGTAGTATAGTTCCTGAGCACTCTATCATTGTGCCAAACTGTGCCAAAAATCAATGTTGCCTTCACCAATTTGCCATAGTGTTATTGTGTACTTTTGGTAATAAAGTGTAAATCTTTCTCCAGGCTGCAGTGGAGTTTGATGGAGCAGTGAGTTCATGGTTCTTTGTGTATTTCTTTCAGGAACTGTGACCAGAGAGACCCTCCCTTGATAAATTTCCAAGCTTTTTTGAGATGATAGGCCAAAGCAAACTCTGATAAACTTCTGACATTTAGTCCCCTTCCTCAATAGGACTACATATTTTCCTCCAAACCACCCAGTGATGGTGCTTAGTGTCATTGTTGTCATTCCAGAAGAATTTTGAGATGAGAGAATTGATTTTGTTCGGGACTACAATGGGGGGATTGCAGGCAGCCAGAAGATGTGGAGGCATTGACGACAGGACATCTTTAATAAGAATCAGTCTGCCTGTATAGTTTAAAAACTTATCCTGCCACCCTGCAAGCTTATTTCTGATCTTTTCTAGTAACTCCTCATAGTGGATGGCCTTGATTCTACCAATATGAATTAGAGTATCAAGATACATCATAGGCCAGCTGCCTTTAGGAATGTTAGTTTGCATAGCTATTCTGTCACTGAAAGTCTCAGGGTAAGATTTTGCAGTATAAAAGGCACTCTTGTGTCTATTAATTTTTGCCCTGAACAATTTTCATAGACTTGAAGGAAACCAAAAGGTACTTGTAAATTTTTGCTGGAGCCATTGGCAAATATCAAGGTATCATCAGCATAAAGCAAATGTGAAATAGCAGGACATCCCTGCTTGCATTTAAAAATTGCAAGTTCACCAGAATTTGTTAGCTTAGATATGGCTCTGCTTAAATAATCTGAAGCTAGAATAAAAGAGAGGGAGATAAGGGATCTCCTTCTCTTATACCCCTACTGCCTTGTCAATAACCTCCATGCTGTCCATTGATTAGAATTGAAAAATACTGGTTGTGAAGACAACCTTCAACTAAAGTTATGAAATGAGAGGAAAACCCAAAAGCTTCCAAAATTTGTAGAATAAAACCTCATTCAAGTCTATCAAAAGCTTTTTCCATATCCAATTTGAATATTACATTGTGCCCTCTCACCTTTTTATTCAGGTCATGCATTAACTCCTGAGACAGAGATATATTATCAGTGATGTCTCTTCCTTTGATAAAAGCCCCTTGCTAAGGGGAGAACAAGGCAGGTAGTAAATCAGCTAATCTGTCAGCAATTAACTTGGTGAACACCTTATTTAATACATTGCAGAGGCTAATATACTATCATTTCCTTTAGTTTTATGTTTTATAGACTTTAGGTTCTTACATCAATTCTGTTTTTTTTATTGTTTACTTTTCTTTTCCCTTTTTTTTTGATGCCCAACTAAGATGACACATATGTGCAATTGAAAAGGATCCTTGTAATATTGAACTTTAATTTTTTTTAATTAGCTGTACTTTGGTACTAAAGAGAATCAGGAAGATGTGAATTATGTCTACTCCTTTTCAGGTTAAGATATTTTCATGTATGTCCAACTCTTTGAGTTTGCTTGCTAATCTTTTAGATTCTGCCACATAATTAATGGATGCCAGATTAATTGTTTGAGCATAAACTAGTGGAGCACGCAGATTTCCTTTGAGTAATTAAATTCTAATTGATCTTTTGTACAAGATAATCTTTCCTAGTGCATCCAAATTCATCATTCCCTGATGATTATATTACGATATGCAGTGTCATGGAATTAGTTGATGCTGGTGTTCCCTTACCTATTTTAGCACCCATCAAACAAACAATTACTCAAGTTGAAGGTGTGAAGGTATTGTATTTTCAAGTACTAGTTAACAGTAGAATTGAATTCCAGTGCTCTACATTTTCATCAATTGTACACTCACGTGATAAATGAGTTAGAGGAAGGTATAGATCAAGCTATATGTGGATCATTCAAATAGTCTTCAAAAAAGAAAATTCATACTGTGCAAATTGGTTTGCAATGGAATAACTCCATAGTAATAAATTTCTTCTGCTTTTATATTTGGGATAAATTCTGTTATGTTATTTCAATGCAGGGATGCCATAGCTTGAGAGGAAGAAAAGCTGGGTCTTTCTTGTATCTTGATGTACACGTTGAGGTATCAACTCCAAAGATGGTTTGTCGCTCTGTTTATTTTTTCTAGGAAACATGGAATAAGCGAAAATCTATTAAATATCATTGAGAAGATTTGCTACTTTTATTCAAAAACATTAACAAGGCTGAAAACTATCAACTAGGTTGCACGGACACTTCCAACGGGTTGCCGTATCCGCGTCCGACACGTATCGGACACCGACACTTGCACGACACTTGCATGACACGTATCGGACGTGTTGTATATATGTCATATACATATTGTATATGTTTTATGTGTATCATATGCTTATAAACATATTTTTAGTATGTTATTAGCGTATAGAATGTTAGACTCGATAATTTTCATTTGTTTAATGTTGTCATAATAGTTTAATATCTTATTTATCTTTATAAGATTATATATAGTCGTGTCCCCATATCCTATATTTTGGGATTTTCCTGTGTCACTGTATCGCATCGTGTCGTATCCATGTCCCGGTATCCGTGTCCATACAATCTTGACTATCAAATATTACATTTACCTGAGAAGACTATTTTCTTCATTAGAAAAATTTATTTTAACAACAATAACACCATGACCATCCGTTGCCTTTTCCCATTCAAGAGTGTTGGCTATGAATCATCAACACAAAGTTGAGAAAGGCTTCTACTAACTAAAGGGGCATAGCCCATCTGGTAACTTCCTGTTACTCATATTAGGTGTTGAGGTTCATTTCCTAGTAGTGTAGATTAACAAATCCAAAGAATTTACCAACTCTATATGTGTAACGCCATTACAATCAACCTAATGTCCACCTTTAGTGTTTTGGCACCTCTCTGCGGGTCAAGGCAACAAACATCAATGGCTCTAGGTGAAATTTGCAACTAAAGAGCATTCCTTATATTCCTGTAGAATGAGGAAACATATAGACTAGGAGATACGATGAAGAGATTTGTTATAGCTGTGTTCAACTGCTATCACGTATCATATACTTCAACTAAAGCTAGATGCGGGAAGGAGAATCTTTTGTAGTTGCTGACTCTATCATACTTTGTCCTCCTTAGTTCATGTTTCATGCTAGAATGGAAACTGAATAAAGGCAATATTGGGTACTTCAAATATAAAGAGGGGGCTATTTATGGTATGTCATTCAAAAAAATATGCCATATGAGCCGAAAAGCTAATTTATATAAATATCCAAAAACCATGTTATACACATCCTGGTTTAAAACAATTTTCTTTCTATAGATTTTTACTTCCAAATTGTCTTCTACGGCTGGTGGGGCATGTGGTTGGTATGAGCGATTATCATGGGGTTTCTACATGTTTTTTCACAGTTTTGGTGTGGTGGAAAATAATAACAAGAGGTAAGAGATAAGAACAAGCAGTAAACGGAAGAATGATGTAAATTTTTTAGATAAAACAAGCCGAGGTGATATTAACGTACTTTATTGTGTTTAATTGCTTTAGATATTAATATATCATTAAAAAGAAAGTGTTTCTATTTTTGACAAGTCAATTTCGGTGACACGAGGTATTTTGAATTTATTCTGATTTTGGAAAACACATCTCTGAATTTAGTGTAACGAAAAGTACATATTTACAATGATATTTCTTTCTTACGAATTCATTACTCGAAAGAGACTTGCATTAGTATTATTTTTACTTGTTATTTACGAAATAAATCATTAATCGCATGCACATATTTTTTTAACAACATTAGAGGAAAATGTTAATAAACAAATTAATTATCGGTTTGCAATCTTTTGAAATTAAAAATAGACTTGATATTACACTTCTTATCTGTGTCTACTCAAACCATTTATCAGGACCACACATACAACTTTTATCTTGCTGGAAACCTATTGAGAAATGATCCACAACCCCCGTGATGTGCGTTGCCCCTAGTATCCTTACTGAAGGTGGATGCTAGTAGTGAAATCTTTTGTAGCTACTGAATTTTCAAAATTTCCTTCTTTGTCCTTTATGCAACTTTGGTTTAGGCCAACTTGTATATTTAAACAAGGTCGTATGTGTATTTAAATATAAAGAGAAGACAATTACGGTATATCATGCAATAGCATATGCTTATTTGCAATCGTTGGCAGGAGAGAAGGAATTTTTTTCCAAATTAATTCTATAATTACTTCTCATGTCAACGAGCTCCAGCTTCTATTTTTCTCTTTATTTTGGCTTTTTCGCTGTTGGGGCCCATAATGGATTTGGAGGTGTGTCATGAGTTTCTATTTTTTTTAAAAAATTGTTTGGTGTGCTAGAAGAAAGGAAGAAAAGGTAGACAAGAAATCTTTTAAAATAGAAGTAAAAGAAATAAGCGTTAAGTAGGAAAGAGGCTAGAGGAATTTGGATTTCCATCTTTGCAAGTAATTTTCGGTTTATTGTTCTTCTTTCATTGTTATTTGCCCTTAAAAATATTGAATCATCCTTTGTAGATGAAATGATTTCAGAGGTTTATGTTAGAAGATTTATGGTTATGCATGATTTATAGTTTTCAACCCCCTTTTTATTAATTGTTTCCATTTTTTAAAATAAAAATCAAACCAATTTCTAGGAAAACTAAAGTGCCTTTTACTTAGAAAATGGAAACAAGTGCTAGATTTAGGATAGAGTACAAGATAGCATATAGATGAACTATTTATAAGTTTGATGCTGTCTCCCTTTTCTATTTCTCTAATATATGCAAATAATTAATCTTTTTAATATGATCATAACAAGTTAACAATAAAAAAAAAGGAACCCGCACATTTTTGGGATTTTTTAAATTTATTTACAGAATAATTAACCGATTGCTTCATCTTTTGATCTCCTTTGCTTCTTATTTATTTTGTCCATAATGTCTCCATAATGTCCCAACTATTTTAAGATTAAATGTGTGCTGTTTCGAATGTACCGACAGAACCTCCACATCTTGTGCACATCCTCTTGCAAATGTACCCCTAGTATATAGAAAGCGGGGTTGAGGGATGGACTTTTTCATGCACTTTTCCTATGATGCTAAAACTGGAATTTACATTTAAAAAATGCTAGTAACTAGAAAATTGGGTTAAGGGTGAATTTCGCCGAAAAGGAAAAGGAAAAAGGGAAAAAGAACATATTTAATGTCATTTGTTATCCTGAAGGTTTGGCTGTAAAGGATATTTGACAAAATTCAAGTTAAGTAATTCATTTTGGTAGAAATGGGCAACACTTCATGTTATGGCGAAAAAGACAGAAGGACAATAAATTAACAATTACTATGCTTTAACTTTAGATGTTGATTATTTAAGAATGGTATTGCAGGTAGACCCTTTCTTAAGCGTCAGCGCTTCTCATGATATTGGTGAAAATGTTCGCCGGCGCATACAGGATTCCCACAATCAAGTCGCAGAAGTTTTCATACATATCGGTTGTTGATAATCACGTTGTTCCTTCTTAAAATATAATTACTAAAATTGAACCTGGTTACTTTTGTAGCATTCCATTTCACTTATTTTGCACCATCATTCAACGTTACATGCGACCATCATATATATAAGGGTTAATTGCAAATGACCCCCATGTACCATAGGGCGTAAGGGGTTTGAGTGACATCCTGAACTATGAAAATAGGCGCTTACCTCTGTTTGAGATTATTTTTATTTTTCCAAGTCTACTCCTCGTCTTTCATTTCATTTCCAATAAGAAAATTTCAATTTTTTCTACTAATCACAACAAAAGCAATGGAGATACATTCTCTATAGTACCCACTTTCAGAAACGAAGGGAGCGGGATGTTGACATTTTAACATTCGCGTCTCTTGGGGAGAAAGTGGGATGCTGTGTTGATGTCCACACCTCTTTTTATTTTGTTTTTTGGGTTTTGGGTTGTTCATTTCTCCTTTTCTTTTTCTTTGTGTGTGTGAGTGTCTTTTTTTTTGGGGGGGGGGGGGGGGGTTGTTGTTGTTGTTGTTGAAAATGGACAAGGAGAAAGGGATGCTTTTAGTTTGGGAATGAAAATAAAGAACAGTGAAATCTGGATTAAAAAAGTAATTTTAAACACGGAATACGAGTGCCTATTTTCATAGGTCATGAGGTGTTAGTGCTCCACCCCTTCAATTTGTGTGTGTGTTTGTGTGTGTGTGTGTGTGTTGAGGAGGAGGAGGAGGAGGAGGGGAGGGAGGGAGGGAGGGTTGTGCGCATCTAAGGCTATATATAATTCTGTGTGATATTGAAACAGCAGGTGTTAGAAATTATATTCAAATAACTTGCACTGAATGCTTATTTTGCACTTCTGCTCCTAGTTGACGATAACCGAATGCTTGTGCATCTAGATCCTTCATTTTCGCATTGCACTTCGATATCAGACCAAATAGAGAATTTGGAGGGCATAGAAAGGACAAGCTCAAACAGCATCTCCAAGGAACAAAATGCAGAAGCCATTGTTTCCAATGTCATTGCATCACAATTCGCGGATGTATGTTATTCGTTTGCTTTAACTTCTTTACTTATTGCTTGTGCTGTTTGTTCGAATTCTGCTTTGTTCATCTTGTTATTCCCAAAATACCCTCAATATAAAATTGCAACTACGGTGAATGACACAAAAACAAGGGTATTTCTGGAATAAAAAGTTGTGGAATATGGTGTTTGAGGGGTTGGGGTTGTAGAGTATCTTTTGAGAAGCGTGTGGAGTTTCTTGCAGTATGGGCGCTTAGTAAGATTTTGAGTATCTTTTACAAAGAGAAAACAGGGCCTATAATACGACACTGTAGGATGCATCCTATGGTGGCACCAATATCGCAACTTTCTATTGGATGATGCATATTATATAAAGTGATATGATATCTCACTCGTAGTAAATATATTGGATTCACTATATGTCACATCACTTAATTTAATATACAACGGTTAATGAGATGTTTTTAGTGCCAAATCCACCTTAGGGTGCATCCAAAGCTCTTTAGGCACCGATTCATCTCTTATAAACGTGGTGCTATATAACTGACAAAGTCATATTTCAGAAAATGAAAATTGAACATATGACCCGTCAGACGCTGCAAGGGAAGATCTTGCTCGAGGTTCAAGTGTGGATGCCATTGGACATATCGATTTGGTAATCTATTTATCATCCATTTCATGTTACTTTAATTGCATTCCCATTTCTCATATTAAAATTGTAAAATTTGTTTCCTTGTGCATCTTTGAAAGGGATGCGATGAATGTAGCAAAAGAAGCTGAGAAGGAAATACTCAAGGCTGCTGCATGCATAGACCAAGTAAGCATTCAGCTGAGACTAGGAACTCCATACCGCTTCATTTATCGAAACAAGAATGCCGATAATCGATAAATAATACCATTTACTTTTTAGCTTTTGGATTGTTACAAGCTTTGCAACGGGTTCTTACTTGCATTTTCGGCTCTTACATGGGATAACCAGTTGTAAAATTTTCATGTTCTGATATATAGAGGTTGCAGTTGATCCAAACTTTACCATGAGCAAAATTTTTAAGGTATTCGTATATCTGTTTTCACAAAATATAATGCCTTATTATTATATCTTCAGTAATTGAGAGAACCGAGTCATTTCTTATTGCTTCTTCAATATTCCAATATATTGTTTGGTATTATGCATTCTCTCAAAAATAAACTGCTACAAGTTAATTCTTCTAATAAAAAAAGAGCAAAAATAATGAAAATAATTTTCTCCATGTAATTACAAAATACTAGATTTTTATGCCAAATATTTGAACTAGTTTGGATACCCTCTCCAAGAATTCGCTTAAGATCAGATCTTCGACTCATTGGCTTATAACCTTGACTTCAGGCTGCTCGCAATTATTCATTTGTTAGAAATATAACAATATCTATAGAATTTTTAACAATTACTAACAAGTGCCGCCGTGCCATGCATGGGCCTGAGAAATTGCCAAAATTTTTTATATTATATAATTCAACTCCCTGCTTTTAATATATATTTCAAAAGTGTATATAACTTTTAATATGTATTTCATAATTTTATTGGCAGTCGACCTATAATATACAGATTTTCATTACTTCTAACTATCTATATCTATACTTGTATCTACCAATAACCACATGATGCGAATACGGTGGCATCTACATTGGATCCGTATCCGATGATTGAGAACATATACAAAAGTAATAGTGAAAATGTCGATTATTCGGGAAGTCTCTCCGAGGACGACTGAAGCGAACGAGAATCGACGTTTGAAAACGTCGTAATGATTCACCCACGATAGGGTGGAATGAAGGTTTTGTCTAAACAAAACTGTTGAATCTATTAATTTGTCATTTCGTTCACTCCGTCTATCCTCCTTGGCGATCGAGTTGACGAGGGCCTTTGCTCACTCTGGAGCATCTCCTAGGTATAGGCCAGCTTGCGTCAAAATGCATCTACTTCGCCAGCGCGTGAAGGAGATGCATTTTGAGTACTGGTGCATTTCCAGGAACATTTGGTTTCAAACGTAGATATTCTCGTTCGTTTCTTCCAAAGAAGTCTCCTCTCTCCCGACCCTGCTTCATCTTAATTGTTATTTGAACAAAAAGATCACAATACACTTTTGGTAAAAATATTGCCCTAGAAAGAATCGGTCTCGTACGTTACAATAAGAAAAAGAACCGAAAATGCCTTTCCTGACTTTCCAATTTTTCAAAAGACATATGAGCCACATATAGTTTTCCATGTATGTACTTATGCAAAGTAATAGTGGATGGATGTATCCGATTGATAAGAACGTATATAAATTAATGGTCAAAGTGTTGATATCAACTTTTCAAAATACATCTGAGCTTCATCTATCATCAATTATCAATTTTCCACGCACGTACATATATAAATTAATAATAGATTAGTTGAATGCAAGTTTCAAAAGATATCAAAGATCTCATCTAATTTTCCATCCACATGTCCAGAAAGAAAATATTTTCTATAGATGCTACGGTACAATTTAGATTGAATAGTGATAAGTTGTATGTAATTAAATAGAGATAATGCATCAGAAAATATATTGCATGAATATGAAAATAAGCTTAGAACGGACAAATGCCTATTAACTTAAATTACAGGGTAAGGAGATTTGATTTCTTGCAATAAGGGTCTAAAAGCAAATTTTCTTAAATTAAAGGGGTGGAATCTAATTTTCCACTCATGCATGAAGATAGAAGAATGCATTTAGTTGAGGGCAAAATGGGGAAAAGAAAATATTGAATCAAGGCTAAAAGCTAGAAGTATGGATTTATACTATATTATTATTATATAATAGGCCCTAAAATCACTTGAAATGTAGGTTTTGTATCTTGAAAGTTTGACCAAGTTGTTTTATGCATTCCCCTGCAAGCTCTGTGCATCCCATAACTTTTGGATTCTTCATGATTCGAACCAGCGCAGCAACAGTATACTTCCGCTCCTTGCACACATTCTCCATTACCTTTTTCTTCTCATCGATAGCTTCACCACTTAATTTCTCAATTCCACCGCCTTTTTTCAGAATGCTATCAGCATAAGCAGCCAACATCTCAGAGGGGGACATGCCTGCAACATTCTCGTTGCAAACTACTACAAATGCTTCTCTAAGTGCCTTGATCATCATAATAATATATTAAACCAATTTTATTAATTTCCTCAAAGGAAAAAAATAAAAAATAAAACAGGAATACATTATGTTGAAGAAATTTTTAAAAAAATTTACCAACCTTGTGGAGTAAATTAATTGTGGCTAGAAAAACATTCTTTCACATGGCCTAAGTGTTCATCATGGAGCCTAACAACATTTTTTATGAAGCCCTGAAATTAAGGGAAAAGAGAAAGAGAAAAAGAGATCAAGATTTCAGCATTGAGTCATGAAATTGAAAACATAATAAATAATAACAACAATTAGTTAATTACCAGTTCTTGAGACCCAGCGGAGCTTTTGTTCTCCTCATATATATTGATTAAAAATAGTTAGAATTATTGGCACTAATTAAACTAACATAATCATAAGAATATATGCCCAAAGAATTACAATTGATTAAAACTAATCATCTAATCAATAGATCACCTGTTTTTTGCAAGTAGCGTCTTCTGCTTGTTTGATCAAGGATATTCCTTCGTTAATGATATGTTGCGTAAATATCGCAGCAATCTGATTGAGTCCTCCGCCAATCTTATGGAAGAGTCGATACATTCTCTTCAAATCTTCAATCTTCAAGAAGAAAAAAATAACAACGGAGATTAACTTATTTACTGTTTTAGGTAGGTAATTTTGCAGATCATTAAGATTATCATGAAAACAAACCTCTTTATCTCTGAAAATCACTATTAACCCAGAGTTTTCTTTTCCAAGCAATTGTGCTTCATATATAGTTCATATTGAACTTTCTGCAGGAATCAATTAAACAATCTTGTGAAATAGAATTACTTAAATCATCACAAAAAATATGTATAGTTTGTCATGTAACGTGAACTTCAATTACCTTAATCAAAACTTGTGTAGTAGTTGAATGCAAATAGCTTAAAGCCCCATCTTCCTCTAGTTCCAAACATTTTTCAGCCTGAAAAAATAATATGAAGGTTAATAAGTGCTTAAATAAATAATAAATCCTGCCTTCTCTAATTTTTATCTTTTTTCAAAAATCCGCAAGCCGCTGCTTTTCAAAAAATAGAAAGAGAAATATATCGTGCAATTTAACATATATAATCGGGTAGGGTATATTACACTAAAATACCCTTAACTACCGTTGTTTTTCGCTAAAGCGGCTTAAAGTTTTCTATAATTACAGTAAAATCTCTTAAACTAGTTTTAACGGGTTGTTTGCAAGTAAAATACCCCTTAAACGTAGGGTTTTAAGGGAGCTCACTACAATAAAACAAAAGTTTAAGTGTTTTATTCAAAATAGTGATAGTTAAGGGTATTTTAGTGTAATGTACCCTATTTTTTATTTGTAGAAAGATTCAACATACCAATGCAAGAAAATCATCTTTAACGCTAACATGAAAATCCTCCTAAACCTGAAAAAATACAAATTAAATAGATAATTATTAATATATATTTCCATAAACAAGAATCTGGAATATTTTTAGCTTAAGTAATCAATTAACGTTTGTAACTTACTTACCAATGTATGAAAGCATTGAAGGCCAGCTCTCTGAATAGTAGGGAAGGAATTCTTCGGCGTGTACAGTAACGATCGAGATAATTAAAAAATAGAGATAGGTATCACCATTAAGAGATGATCAGACCACCTTTTGGCGAGATCACTCAATAGATACGAGTCGTGTTTCTGAGCCAAAGACGGATGAACCTGCCATATATAGGGTGGGGAAAACAAAGATCATATATACTTGATGGAAAACTTATATACAATTCGCACTTTAGCAGATTGATCCGGCCTAAATTTCACTTAAAATATCATGAACTTAGTCAGCTGCAAATAAATATCACAATTTAAATTTCACTAAATTACCTTTACAATATATATTGTTGTTTTCACTAAACTAGGTACCTAAAATTTTTAATTATGGTAAACTTCCTTAAACTTTGGTTTTAAGGAATTTTATTTTACTAAAATAACCCCAAGCATGAAGTTAACTGAAAATGGCGTATAGGAAAGGTATATAACACACATATATATGTATATATAGAGAGAGAGATCCTCTGGGAGGGTTTTCTTGTTAGCCGGCGCAAAAAAATTTACCCTCTATCATTTGTTTCAATGACTGGCATTCGTCATCATCATCTGTATCATCTAAGATATTGATACACCAAATTTCATGTGACTCCATCACATTTTCATCGTTGATTTAGTGGATGCAAATTTAATGGTTTACCGATAATAGAACTAAATCTATGGTGAAAATGTGTTAGAATCACATGAAATTTTGTATACCACTTCTTAAATGATAAAGATGATGATGATGAGTGCGGATCGTCGAATAAAATGGTGAAGGGTATAGTTTTTTGACGCCACCTAATGAAAAAGCCTCATAGCCTCTTTCCTACGCTATTCTTATATATATATATATATATATATATATATATATATATATGTGAGAATAATGGAGAAAAGTGGCCATAGGAGGGGATTTTTTCCTATGGCGTCGAAAAAATACAACCTCATCAGTTTTTCCTACGGGATCCATCATCATCATCGTTATCATCTAAGATGTGCATACACCAAATTTCATGTGATTCCACTACTTTTCACCGTTGAATTAGCAATGTAAAAAGTTCTATTGTCGGTAAATCATTGATTTTGCACCAACTAAATCAACGGTGAAAAAATGGTAGAATCATATGAAAATTGGTGTACCCATATCTTAGTTGATAACGATGAAGATGATGCATTCCGATCGTCGAAAAACAAGATAGAGGGTGTGTTTTTTCGACGCCATAGGAGGAAATTTTCTCCTATGGCATCTTTCCTCCATTATATATATATATATATATATATATATATATATATATATATATATATGTTCCTTGATTCGAATCTGTCGAAGTCTGCAGCAGCACAGATTGAAGGGTGGATGAGAAAGAGAGATTAGAGAGAGAGAGAGATTGTATTTTGTAGTTGGATGAGATCGAGTGCGCACCGAACCAGGTAATATCTGCTTTTGCTTGGTGTGCTTTTCCTTTATTATTTACCGCTTTTGCGTAGTTGCTGCGTTGTGATCTTTTTTATTAGTTCTATGTATTGATCATCCCCTGCATGCATACTTTGATGCTGTTTTTTTAAAACATATTCATCTTTACAAATCTAACATAATTATTAGCAAATCATGATGGCCATATAAGATCAAAATCAAAGAATAATTAATGGCACTTTTCATATATTGAAAAAAATTATTTGTGGCACTTTTCATATATTCAATAAATATTGGTATTCTTGAAATAAAAATTAAACCCTAAGCCATGTTCTAAAGATTGTTATGGCACTTTTCGATATTGAAAAATTATATATATATATATATATATATATATATATATATATATAAACACAAAATTTCTTTGTATACATAAAAAAGAGAGTTTAAGATCAATAACAAAAAATGGTTAATACACACAGCAAGAACAATGAAACAATAAACGAAGCTGTAGAGACACTGTGTACATACACGATTAATATAACGATCTAATCCTTTGTCCGATTTTTGGGAGGAACTAAAACGTCATATATGTATGCAAAAAAGAAAAATAGTTGCTTAAAGAAAAAAGGGAGACATTATTTCGTCGAGAGCTTGGTTCAAAACCTTGCTATAATTCGTCGAGAGAGAGGTAAACTATGATTGATAAGTAGTACTAATTAATCTCAAAGGTTTACCCTCTATTTATAGTATACAATTGGGTTGGGTCCGGAAGGATATGACCCGTGCCAAATCCTAGTCGGGTATAGATTTGGCTAAAAAAAATTTTAAATTTGGCTGTAAATTTAAATTTGTAGTTATTTTCCTCAATCTAAAGAGATTTTTTTGATATACTTTTATGTTAGATAACTACTGATTTTCTGATGTATGGAAACCTACCTATTTGTTTTAATAATTAAAGTTTATATATATATATATATATATATATATATATATATATATATATATATATATATATATATATATATATATATATATATATATTAAAATTAAATAAATTCAAATTAAATAAATTCAGTGCTGCAAAATTTAAAGGATATCCATATTAAAAAAAATATTTGTGAAAAAGAACCTTAAAATTTAGAATTAATATATCTCTACTATCATCCTCCAAAGTTTAGGGTGGTTACATGGCGTTCTCATGTATTGTGCATCAAACTTTATTTTAATATACACGTGCATCATACATGCAAAATACTAATTTTAATTAGAAACCTAAGAAGATATGTGGCGCTCTCATATTTAATCTAAATTAAAAATTTTAAAAAAATTCTTGCTTTTGAGACTGTCCATATGATAGACTCTTTTGGCAATAGTATCTTGCAAGTGCGATGCACTTGTTAAATTAAAAATTATCTTTAACCTTTTTAATTTGAATTAAAAAAAATTAGAGAAGTTTAAACTTACTTGGTGGGAATGATTAATTTGTTTTCATAATGATTCATAATGATTCTAGTAGTTATTTAAGATCGATTATATAATTATAACTGATTCGGTTGATGATTGTATTTATTAAACATTTCTTAAAGAAAATTCTACATTTAATTTTTTTTACTGCTATTTGAGGCTATATTAGACTATCAAATTGGAAATCAATTTGGTGACTCTCAAGTTTTGTAGTTATAATAGTAGAGAAATAAAGATGAGAAAATCTTTTAGTATCAATGAGCGAAAAACATTAAAGAAAAATAGCTTCTCAGCGTATCGAACTCGTCAAGTAAAAAATTGTTGATTTTAGAAGGCAAAGTGCTGTGGCAATTTACATAAATTATAAATAGTCAAATTAAATAAATTCTCACAAACTGTCCAAAAACTTTTCTTCACCTCAAGTAACAAAGAAACATTACAAATCTAGAAATGATAAGCAGCTAAAACCCAAGATATATATATGATGATATTGATTTATTTTCTTGTTAATCTTGGGCCCTATAATATATGAATGGGATATCCCTCGATGAGATCCCAACCGTTGGTCGACTCGTTGAATCCATACAAGCCGTTCGATCTCGCTTCAACCTTGCAACTCTTCATGCATCTCTGATGATCCCTATGGTACGAGTACACGTGAAAGCTGAACCTTTCGCTCTCCCATCGAAAATGCGCAGAACAAATATCTTCTCGACCTGACATTGTTGCGTTGAGAGTCGAGTTGTAGGCCAAGGACATGTTTTGACCCCAATTTTGCTCCATCTGTCCCTGACACTGAACCGTCATTCGCCCACCGATTCTATAAAATTTGTTGGTGAACACGATTTCATCGGATATAGACCATTGGCAAGTTGCTAAGAACACTAGGATTGCGATGAGAGCTTGGAAATTTCTCATGTCTATATGTTTTCTCAGAATAAATGCTTCCAAATATATATATATCTATATATATATATATATAGGAGTTGGTGAACTGTTCTGGGGACGGGAGTTACAGAAAGTGAGATATTTATTGGCTTAAATTAATTGTTTAGTAACTTGCATTCATTTAATGCACAAGTTATAGAGATTTTAGTGAAAGGAGAATGCAATGCTTAACTGTGGTTGAAACTTTTAATTAATTTAAAACTTTCAATCTTCTTCTATATACGTTACTCTTCAGTTAATATATCTGAAGAGCTCTGGAATTAATTATATACTATAAGTACCATTTATTGGGTTCTATTTAAAATTTTGCCCTTTCCCTTTTTTCTTTTCCATTTACATTCTTTTCTTGGGCGACATAAATGAAAATGTAATTTATATGACTGTGTGCACAATATATAAATCATAAAAATAGCTATCTCCTCACAGAGCAAAGGTTCTTGAGTTCGCTAACCTGATTTCTAAATCAGATAACTGCCTATCTACGGGCAGCTCCGCGCAATGGACGGTTATGAAATCTAAAGTCAAGAAAAATTATATTAATTTAAAAGTTTATTGTTATATGATTTGTAAGTTTTAATATCTTATATTTATAAACTTCATATGTAAGATATACGAAAAATTAACTTGCAAATATTTCACCCGTTTTATTTAGTTTTTCAATTTTTTTCTTTTTGTAGCATACGTGAAAATTTTTAGAAATCTTAAAATTTTATTTTTCCTTCCTTTTTTTATTATTTTGCTTGCTATAGTAAACGACGAGAATCACAAAATGTAAAAAAATCCCAAAATTTTTATTTTCTTAAAATTTTCAACATTTGTGTGCTATGTAGCATATGAAGATGGACAAATTTTAAAAATCTTAAAAATTTTGTTTTCTTCGATTTTCTAATATTTTGCTTGCTATATAGCACAAGAAAATCATGAATTTTCAAACATAAAAATATTTTTTGTTTTCTTCAATTTTTCAATATTTTCATGATATAGCATACACAAATCACAAAATTTTCAAAAACCTCAAAATGTTTTGTTTCGTTACTTTGTTTTCCCAATATTATGCATGTTGCATTACACTAAAATCATGAAATTTACAAAAATTATAAATTTTCAGTTTTTAACATTTTGTATACTATAGTAAATGACAATCACGAAATTTACAAAATCCTAAAACTATTTGTTTCTTCAGATTTACAACATTTTGCATACTATCACACAAAAATTACTTAATTTTAAAAAATCTCAAACATCTCCATTATATTTGGTTATTTATATTTTGCTTGTTATATATATATAAGACAAGAAATTTTTGATTTTTTTAAAAAATTCAAAAAAAAAAATCTTTTTCGTCAAGTCTTCAATCTTTTGTATGTTAGCATACGAAAACCGTGAAGTTTTCAAAAATCTCCATATTTTATGTTTTATTCGGTTTCAATATTTTGTTTACTGTATAGCACACAAAGATCGTAAGATTTTTAAAAATATCAATTTTTTTTAATTTTCTTTCATTATCTATATTTTGCCTCTTACAACACATGAAATTGCTAAATTTTAAACAATATCAAAAACATTTTTTTTGGTTTTACAATTTGTTTATATGCTAGCACAAAAAAATTGTGAAATTTTCAATATCTTTCGATTTTTTCAATGTTTTATTATCTTGCTTGCTATATAGAAGACGAAATTGCAATATTTTCAAAAATCAAATTACTATTTTCCTTGGTTCTTTACCATTTTTCTTGGCAGAACAAACGAATATCGAAAAATTTTCAGAAATTTCTAATATTTCATGTTTTCTTCATATTTCAATATTTTGTATGATATAGCACAAGAAAATTATAAAATTTTCAAAAATCTCGAAAAAAAACCCGTTTTCTTTCTTTTTTTCACTTTTTTGCACACTAGCACATGAAAATCATAAAGTTTCAAAATCTTATAATTTCTGTTTTTTTTATATTTCAATATTTTACCTGCTCATATTTTTGGACAATTTCTACATATCAAGAAGACAAAAATCTATGTGAAGTAAAAGAAGAAAATATAGCTGATCGCTAAACCATGTGAAGCCGAAAAAGAAAAGATCATTGATTGTTGCTACAACCTTACATGACAAAGACATCCGGTCATAATGACCGAGAATCCGGATGACTAGAAACCCTTTGTAATGCACGAAAATTATGAAAATTTTTTAAAATCCCCAAAAAAGTATATTATCAAAATTTTCAATATTTTGCACGTTGTAACACATGAAAAATCGTAAAATTTTCAAAAATAACAAAATTTTCGGTTTCTTTAGTTTTCAATTTTTGCTTGTTATAAAAATCACAAAATTTTAAGAAATCTCAAGAATTTTAAGTTTTTCTTTGGCTTTTCAATATTTTTTCTTTGCTACAATATATGAAAATTATGAAATTTTCAAAAATCTCAATATTTTCTATTTTCTTCCATTTCCTATATTTTACATGTCATAGCATAAGAAATTTACAAAATTCTCAAAATCTTATGTTTTTTCAATATTAACACATGAAGATCTCAAAATTTTCAAAAATCTTAAATTTTTTGTATCTTTCAAAATTTGAATATTTTACATGTTACAGGTTTAACATACTAAAAATAGTAAAATTTTCAAAAATACCAAATTTTTATTTTTTTGCAATATCAAATGGAAATCGTGAAATTTTTATTTATAAAATATTTTCATTTTTTAATATTTTGTACGAGCATAAAAAACCCATGAATTTTCAACATTTTGCAAATAAAGCCTAAATAATGAAAGAAAAAATAGAATGAGATTTAAAGAAAAAAGAAAGCTGAATATATTTTTTTAACCAGATAACCCTAGATATATAGGATAAAAGAATGGTAAATATTGATAGAAGGCTAATAAATTAATTTCCATGACTCAAATATAGTGTGAGAGTTAATAGGGACTAGATAATAATTTTTCCTGTAAATTCTAAGCAAAATAAGAGAATATTTTGAGAAATATTCTCTCATACAGCATTAGCTATCTAATCTAATCTATCTATTTATCTAATCTATCTATCTAATTTAAGAACTCTTATAACAAAATTGACACTTTTTTTGGTCCGTATGTTTAGTTAAAATTTGGCATAACTAAAATATCCTTCTTATTATAACAAATTCAAATATAAAATTTATTTACATAGAAAATCCTTATACATTATGTATTTATATTTAAAATTTTAACTCGTGCTCTACTATTTTAATATAAAAGTCCTCCTTTCTCCCAAATCTCCCTTTACTTTCTCACGTTGATCAACCAAACCCTAAGAGGGTTTCAGAGAAAGCGATTAATGATTTGAAGGCGGAAGCAACAATTGTTTAAGATGGTACCTTTTTTACTCTTCGACGATTCGGTTTTTATTTGGCATGAAATTCGTAATCTCTCGTTGTTTATTGAGATACTTTCTTTCGTTCTTTACTCTCTAAATTCATGATATTTAGTGTTTATGACTGCAAATTTTATCTAGGTTTAAAGGAATTTAAACTTGCTGTTTGTTTTGTTAATCTAATTTGGTTATGAATAATCATAATTCCGTCAAAACCGTAATTGTCTCCGAAGGTATTTTCTTTAGTCCTTTACTGTCTAATTTCTAATTTTTAGTGTTTATTTGTATTTAAAACTGCAATGTTTATCTATGTCTGAACTTGCCATTTGTTCTGTTCTAATTTGGTTATGAATTGAATCATAAATCTGTCAAAGTACTTTCTTTTCCCTTTACTCTCTAAATTTCTTATCTTTAGGTTCTCGAATTTAAATTTTACGTCTAAAAAAATTCAAACCAGTAGGAACTTGTTATATAGTATTCTTGCTCGATCGGAATCCAATCTCATAGCAAAGATGGGATTTTATTGGATTGATCAAACCCTATCTGTCGAAGGTTATTTCTTTTAGCCTTTACTCTCTATATTTTTCATTTTAGGTTCTTTTTAAAAAATCGAACTTTGTGGCAGGAATTTGTTGTACGGTATCCTTATTTTAATTTTGCTTTTAAAAACAAGCTCAAACTTTGTTGCAGCATTTTTTTTGCATAGTATCCTTATTGGATCGGAGTTTGATCTGATAACAAAGATGAAAATTTATTGGATTGATCAAACCCCTATCCGATTGTTTTCGGAGGTACTTTCTTTTACCCTTTATTCTTTAAATTTCTGATTTTTAAGTTCTTGAATTTTAAAGTTGCTTTCAAAAATTTTGAACTTTGTGGCAAGAATTTGTTACATAATATCCTTATTTTCGTTTTTTTTTAAAAAAAGTTCGAACTTTGTGGCAGGAATTTATTGCAATGTATCCTTGCTCGATTGGAGTTTGATCTCATGGAAAATACGAAAATTTATTGGATTAATTAAACCTCAGGTACTTTTTTTTTCCTTTTACTCTCTAAATAAATTTCAGGTATTTAGGTTCTCAAATTTTAAATCAGTTAAAAAAAACTTTGTGACGGGAATTTGTTGCATAGCATCCTTATTCGACCGGAGTCTGATCTCATGGCAAAGATGAGAATTTATGTTCTTACATTAGAAGTTAGAGTAAAACTTCATCAGATCTTTTAGGGGTATAGATGCTGTCAGATTTGAAATTTAATAATTATTGCCGTATCAGTTTGCAATTTTCTAAATTAATTGAAAATTTTGCTTTCATATTTAAACTATCTTCATGATGAACATTTTATCGTATAATTTTTTTATTAGGTTACTATATGTTTGTGCTATTGCTTTCAGCATGACTCCTGCCTTTATGGTAATTGGAAACCATGATGGATTTGATTGATTTTTGACGATAAAGTTAACACCTTAACATGGGAATTATGAATCGTAAAGGAGTGAGTTAGAAAATAAAGTACTTTTAGGGGTCATTCCCTATATCTGAGTAGGAAATTGTTGCTCAAGATGAATTCATAGATTTTATTTGTTCTATTAAGTTTTCTGAATAAAATTGAAATACTATTTGCATGTTTTCTCGATTTAAATCATTTATTATGAATTTTACAAACTTTGGTTAAGAACTACGGATCAAAGAGCTGAGAAGAATTCAACCCTCATAGTCTATTCATCCATCAATGGAATCAAATAAGGAATCAAATATTTCTTATGGCTTAAGGTGTTTTGTTCTTCATCGATCTACTCTTCTACCTGCCAGCCAGAGACAAGAGAATAATATTATATAGATATTAATCTCCCTTTCAAGCTTAGCAACAGTTTCATTCAGGCAATTGTTGGACCCAAAAATGTCAAAACTCTCATACAAAGCGTCATGATTCCAAAAGCGAGGGTCTCATGAGATCTCATGAGCGGAGACCACATGAGCAGAGAACTCAAATACGGGAATTTAAGTGGTGGGGACCTTTAAAGCTGCAAAAACCTTTTTTTAAAGAGATGCCCACGTCAATTGAGGAACGATTGCGGGTATCTATAAAACGATACCCGCTCGAATGGTTATTGAACTCTTTGAACACCTCGCTACCTCTAAAAATGTGGGGAGTGGTTTGTTAACTTCCCCATTTATAAAAGGACTATAAATAAGCCCCTCAAAAACAAAACAAAGGACATAATAGAACGAGAACTCATAAGTTTTTACAGGTGAAAGGTTGAAGAGGACTCTCGGTTAGAAAAAAAGAAAGAAGGTTGATATTTGATGAATTCCTTCTTTCTTTCTTTAAGAACCTCTCTTTCTCTTCTTGATATTTTTACATGATATTGAAAGAGGAAGATAATTCTTCATGGATTCTCAATGACCAAGAGTTCTCCAAAAACTTAGGAACATAATTAATTTTACGTTCTTTAATAAAAAATGAGAATACAAAATTATTTCTTTTTAGAAAGTAGGAGAAATTCTATCTTTCCTATTCATACGAGAATATAGACTTTAAACATTTTATATTTCTCAATAATAACTTAAAAATATAAGGAGAAACGCTGCATATTTATATTTTGGATAAAAATCAATTTAATACCCAAGTGAAGATTTATTAAAGAACAGTAAAACTTTACTTGCTTCTTAAAAGAAATTAAAAAGGTCTTTTAAAGGATACTTCATAATTCAAAATATCCTAATAAGAATATATTCTTTGCAGGTATCTCAAAATGCATATTTTTATTGACCTTGAAGATGTTCATAGGAAATATCCTACAAATATATCCTCTTATTATGAATATCTTAAGAAAATACTTTAATAAGAACCATAGAACACCCCATCAGGTGTCTAAAAAGTTATTCGCATGATCCATAGAGGACACCATATGTTGCGGATATCTCAAATGGATATCCACAAGTTTAAAGTGCAGCGGATACCTCATTAAGAGATATCCGCGAGTTTAGAATGAAGCGGATATCTCTCAAAAAGATATCCACATGCACTCTATATGGGGTTTGGGTCCCACTTAGAGTGATCCTCCACTCTTCCGAGTTATATATCACGGGTCCTACTCAAAGGACTCCGTTTTGACTCAATTTTATTTAGAGTGGGACCCATAAGTGGAGATACCCGCTTAATCTTAAAATTGATATCTAATGCGATGTAAATCCCCCCCACTTTCTGTTAAAACATGTTTGCAACTTTATGCAGTCTTTTCATGTAACCTTGAGATGTAAAGAAATGTATATATCTCAAAATTGTATACAAATCAATATGAATGAAGTACCATAATAACTTCTTTTATGTTGCTCTTATCTTTTTCAAGTGTGTGTGTGATGTGACCCTTTCTTATAAGTGAGATGATTTGAAGTAACTTAACAAGGTATGCCGTCTAGGTATTTCCTAAGACAACAGAGTATAATTAACGGTAATTGCTGGCGTTTATCGGAAGTCTCGAATCCCAAGACCTTCTGGTCAAACTTTTAAACCCCTAACTTTATTTTGTTTAGACTCTACTTTTCTCTTAGTGTTCAATCGTTAGAGGTCATTTCAAAAGGGTAAACAAAAATGACGACACGGCTGGGGACACTTAGACTTCTTTTTTGATTGCTTTGAATCACATTAACACGTTGCTCTTGAGTCTCTGATCTCTAAGGCCAAAACTCTCTTTGAAAAATCACATATACTTGCAAATGATGAGGTCCACTGAATTCCATAATTCAGAAAGGCTATGTGTTAACAAAAGCCACCAGTTTTTGTCACTATGATGACATTAAGAAACCTTTTGAAAAGATGCTCTTCTTTAGTTAAGTGAGACTTGGTATATTTATACACTAGGCCCACTATAACTTAGAGGTTTCTAATATCATGGCAATATGCTTTACATGTAGTTTTATCAAATGGCTTTCAACAGTAATGATTCACTCGTGGATCTCGCTGCTGCTTCCAAGATTGCAAGATCATTGGTGTAATTTATTGCACATTTATATAGCCATATTTACCTTGTTTTTCCTATTTAATGCTACTCCTGATATATTTTATTGATAAATGCAAATTATAGGATTTAAAGGGCAAAAATACACAAAAGGCATATTACGTGCGTTGTATGTGTACAAATTAATGCAGAAACTGATACAAAGGTGAAAGTTATCGATCAAACACAGAGCCACAAGAATCACAAGACCAAACCAAGTCTGCACAACAAAATTGGGGCCAAGATCTTACCAGAAGTTGGGTTTAGCCGGTTTTGGTTAAGGTTTAGCCGGTTTTTAGATGAGTTAGGACTTGAAATTTTAGGGTTTTTTGGAAGATTTGAAAAGATTTCTTTCCATTCCATATAATTGGCCATAAAGTCTATATATACTGTTGCATAATTATTTACGTTATTATTCCCTTCTGAGAGGATCAAAGTCTTATAAGATCTTTCTAATTCAATTTTTATTTATATCTTTTTTTTAATTATTGTTTCTCTTTTATTATGCTAGCTAATTATCTATCATGGTTTGATGATTCTTGTTCTATGATTGGTGTTTGTTTTTATTGATCGATTCTTTTTCTTTTATTCTTAACGACGAATACTTTATGATAAAAGATAGGTTCCTTTTACGTAATTCTGTTAAACTAGATAGATCAATGAGTGATTGACAACCATAAGGTTTATTTAAGGAAAGGTTGCATTGCCTATAAACTAGTTAAATTAATGTTTGATTGACGACCATGAAAGTTAACTAGGGAAGATAAAGTTAGTATTTTTATTATTTGTGTTCTATCAAGTTAATCTAGGGTTAGATTAGATTATGTCGAAGATAAGCCATTGATTGACAACTATTGAGTTTATTAAGTAGAAGAGTAGATCTAACCATTTCCTTGTTAATTAGAACTTGTTATTTAAATTGATTCCTTGCTTATTTGTAGATTGATAGGGTATTACTATGATCTTATGATTTATGCTTTCTTTATGGATTGTTATTTTATTGCGATGAATGTATACTCTATACTTTCTTGTAATTGATAAATAATTAATTTAAAGATGAAAATCAAGAAAGGGATATATATTATTTATAACACTACGGTTAGAAAAGATAATTCTAAACCCTAGGCTTTTCTTTATATTAAGAAAATCTTTTAATTTGCAATTTACTTTCTTTTTATTATTGCTTTTTATTAGCTTGCTAACTCTCGTGCTTAGTGTTGATACCCCATGCTCGGACATACAAAACGGTAAGTGAACAAAACGGACTCGTTTTGTGTTTTGCGGCGAATATCGGAATTTGATGATTTGTGCTTCGCAACCGCCTTGACAAATCTGCTTCATGTCGGATCGACGTAAGGACGGACAACTCATGATCAAGAGAGCGTCGAAGGAATCGTCGTGATTCGATCTTCCGAGCTAAAGCCACAACCACTTCTTTCTTAGCTTCTTTGCTTGCTTTTCTTTGTTTTCGTATTCTTTATTTTAGTGACAAAACCAACCATTCGTTATTTGTTGAATCTTAAACAACAAGACCTAATACACAATTCCCTGCGGATCGCCCCGTACTTGCCGGCTTGCTACAACGCACCGTGCGCTTGCGGTTTATAAATTTTAAGACGAGAATGATCTCGCGTGCGCATTCCATTTCCTTAAAATTATATCTGTTTCCAAAACAAACGTGTTTGCGCACGTGGGTGAATTCCCGACATTAACACGTGCGGCCTTCGTGTGCAATACGTAAGCAAAAATCTCCTAGGACTACCCCAAATTGCTGTTAACTAACGAAAATGCCAACTCGAGAGTCGAGATATTTATATCGTATGCTAAAATATCGTCAAAAGTGAAGTAAAATGCTCCCAGATTTTTATATAAGCGATCTGGGATGAAACAAAGTATACCAGAGGCCAAGTTTGAGGCTCAGAGAACCCCCGACAAAAATTCAAACCCCAACTCCCAATCTCAGCTGACAATTGCGGCCAAAACGAATATTTTAGCGGCCGCAGTGAAGTGGAAAAGGTCCGAGTTTCTAGGGTACACTTTAGATTTTATAATAAGCTCCCAATAATATTAATTTATCTTTATTAGCACTGGAGTGATAGCAGATTTAATTTGAACCCCAACTTCTACAAAATAACTAGTTTTAGCACTTTGAAAACATCAGGGTGGATCGGTGAAGTTTTGATATTAAAACAAAAGGATAAATAGCACTAAAATACGTTTATCTATCTTAATTTAAGTTGTGGTTACCAAAGAACCACCCTAAATCAAATCTCGCCTTAAAAACCCACTTTAAATTTTAAAACAACCCAAGACATAAACTTTAGCTTAAAACTAGTGTTGCTATGACAAGTATTTGCTAAAACTTGATTAAAATTGGCACATTTACCTCTAAATTAGTATTGTGGGGACTCCCAAGCTTGTAAAGTGGCCTCAGGGGTGAGGACCTGGCTTCCACGTTGAGTTTTAAAAGAAAAGGATATGATTTTGTATTGATTATTAGGTATGTGTAGGGAGATCTTTTGGAAGGTAGAGAGTAAAATAAGGAGGAAAAAGAAGAAGATGAGGGGGATGAAAATGAGGAGGAGAACTGGCTAAGACCTTAGCCATTTACCCCCTCCTCCTCTCACCACAACCATTTCTATTATTTCATTCAACCCATTCTTGTGCCATACCCCCATGTCTTCCATGCCATGCTATTTTTCAAATGAAATAAAAATAAATTAATTTAGTTAAATGGTTAATAAAGTTAACCTAGGGTTCATTATCACGGCAACATAATTTGGTGCTGGTCACGTGCCGTTTCCAGATCGTGACAATTAAATTCTCCTCTTGTGGAAGATTTGTCTTATGGATCTCAGATTCCGATAAACAACTAAGGTTTTTTAAAAGGGTTAAATTCTTGTATCATGTATGAGATAGACAAAAAGGGAGATATGCTAATATCTGTTTTTACCTAGAGATTGAATAAATGGATGATCTTCTTCAAAGGGAGAATTAAATTCTCTGTTATTTTTTGTGGAAGCTTGAGGATGGGATTTCGCAGAAGATTGATGGAGTGTATTGTATCTCAAAGTTTATGGAGGGTGTTGTCTCTCTTGTATTTGTGAGACTTGAAGTCTCGAATCCTTTTTATAGGAGAGTTAGAAATATCAATTAGTTTGAGAAAATCTCTTATTGAGAGATCTCAATATTTTCTGTTCGTTTTAGCAAGATTAGAAAAATATTTTCCTAACAAAGAATTTGATTTTATCTTCTAATTTGATTGGTGATATTATAATCACCGTTGGATTTTAAATCCAATGGCACTCTGTTTAATGGAGAAAATCTTTCTAATGCAAAAAAGATCAGGAGAAGTATTTCCCGAATAGACTCTAATTCTATATAGAATTCGATTCTATTTGAATCTAGCGCTTCAAATTGAAGCGCTCACGTGGATATCACGTAAACGCTACCATATACATATATGGCAGCAGTGCTCACACGTTTTGCACATGAGCACTCACGTGTTTAACACGTGGGGCTTATCACAGAATTTAATTCTATCTGAAACCGATGCTCACATGCTTTGCATGTGAGCACTTACGTGTTTAACACGCGAAGGCTTCCATTCATCTTTTCTTCTTCTTCTTCTTTTAAGGAAACACACCCTCCACCATTTTTTTTGCGGTTGGCATTCGCCATCATCTTTATAATCTTAGATGTGGTTACACCAATTTCATGCGATTCTAACATATTTTCACTTTTGATTTAGTGGGTGCAAATTTAATGGTTTACCAATAATAGAATTTTTTACATTGCTAAATCAAGATGTTGAAATCACATGAAATTTGGTATATCCGCATCTTAGATGATGATGATGGGTGTCAATCATCAAATAAAATGGTGGAGGGTGTCGTTTTTTATGCCACCTAACCAAAAAAACCTCCTAAGTCCTCTTTTCTACATTATTCTCTCTCTCTCTCTCTCTCTCTCTCTCTCTATATATATATATATATAATAGAGTAAAGATATCATAGGAGAGAATTTCCACTTATTGCGTCGAAAAAATACACCCTCCACGATTTTATCTGACGATCGGAACCTATCATCTCCATTCTTATCATATAAGATGTGGATACACCAAATTTCATGTGATTCTACTACCTTTTCACCGTTGAATTAGCAATGTAAAAAGTTCTATTGTCGGTAAACCATTAATTTTACACCCACGAAATCAATGGTGAAAAGCGGTAAAATCGCATAAAATTTGGTGTATCCACGTCTTAGATAATAAGGATGAAGATGATGGATGCCAATCTTCTGAAAAAACGGTGGAAGGTGTATTTTTTCGATGCCAGAGGAAGAAATTTCCTCATATGGCATATTTCCTATATTATTCTCTCTCTTTCTCTCTCTCTCTCTATATATATATATAGGGTAGCGGTAGGATGAGATGGTGAGATGAGATTCTTAAAATGAGATGGAAAAATCCAACCGTTGGATTGACGATCGAATTTTTGCATCATGTTTTACAAGTCAAAATATGTATGCGTAAAAAAAATTAGACGATGTGGAGGCTTATAAGTCATACATCAAGGGTATGAAATGTATGCAACTTTTACGATGCTTTAACAACCATCCATTTTATGACCATGATATCCATTGCTTAAAAGCATTTAAATCGTCTAAAATTTTGTACATGTATATTGATTGACATGTAAAACAAGATGTATAGAATCGATCTTCATTTTGATTGATAGGTAATGGTCGGATTTTTCCATCCCATCTTAAGAATCCCATCCCACCATCTCACCATATATATATATATGATCTTATGAGGCCGATTCTTATTTCTTTTTTTGAGGCCAAACTTTTAAACACACAACCCTCTATGTTTTTCACCGATCCATACCATTCACTTTAATTTAGTTGTATTAGATAGGTTATATATAAAGTTTCATTAGTTTGGAGATTTCTAAGACATCTATCAAACGATCTTGTTTTTCATGTATCGTAAAACCATCGATTTTTCAGTCTATTTGGCAATAAGTTAGAGCTTTCCAAATCTCGTAAAATTTAATACGCATGCTATCTAACATGTGTAGATCATAATGGTCGGTGCGGATTGGTGGAAAACACGACATATTGCATGTTTAAAAAGTGGACCTCAAAATGAAAAATGAGGCCGAAAATCATAATATCGGCTATATGTGTGTGTGTGTGTGTGGAGGGCAGCAATAGGGTGAGATGGTGAAATGTGATTCTTAAAGTGAAATGGAAAAATCCGACCGTTGGATCGACGATCGGATTTTTGCATCATGTTCTACATTTCAAAATATGTGTTTGTATTAAAAAAAATCAGGTGATTTTGAGGCTTGTAATTCATGCATCAAGGGTATGCACTGTATGCAACTTTTACGATGATTTAACAGCCATCCATGTTGCGACCGTGATATCCATAATTTAGAAGCGTCTAAATCGTCTAAATTTTTATACACGTATGTTGATTGATGTGTAGAACAAGATGTACTGCGCCGATCGTTGTTTTGATTGTTGGATGATTGTCGGATTTTTCCATTCACTTTAAGAATCTCATCTCGCTACCCCATATATATATATATATATATATATATATATATATATATATATATAGAGAGAGAGAGAGAGAGAGAGAGAGAATAATGGAGAAAAGATGTCATAGGAGGGAATTCCCTCCTATGGCGTCGAAAAAATACCCTCTCCCTATTTTTTCCCGACGATCGGCACCTACCATCTTCATCGTCATCATCTAAGATGTGGATACACTAAATTTCATGTGATTCTACAACTTTTTCACCGTTGATTTAGCAATGTAAAAAGTTCTATTGTCGGTAAACCGTTAATTTTGAACCCACTAAATCAACGATGAAAAAGTTGTAGAATCACATGAAATTTAGTGTATCCACATCTTAGATGATGACGATGAAGTTGGTGGGTGCCGATCGTCGGAAAAAACTAGGGGGAGAGTGTTTTTTTGACGCCATAGGAGGAAATCCCCTCCTATGGCCTCTTTCCTCCATTAATCTCATATATATATATATATATATATATATATATATATATATATATATATATAATGGAATATATATAATGGAGGAAAGGTGGCATAGGAGGGAATTTCCTCCTATGGTGTCGAAAAAATACACCATCCACGATTCTTTTCGATGATCGCCATCCATCATCATCATCTTTATTATATAAAACGTGGATACACCAAATTTAATATGATTCCATCACTTTTTTACCGTTGATTTAGTGGGTGCAAAATTAACGGTTTATCGATAATAGAACTTTTTACATTGCTAATTCAACGGTGAAAAAATGGCGGAATCATATGAAATTTGGTGTATACACATCTTATATGATAAAGATGGTGGTGGTGGATGCCAATCGTCAGAAAAAATTGTGGATGATATAGATTTTTTACGTCACCTAACGAAAAAAGCCTTGTAGTGCCTCTTTTATTCATTATTCTTATATATAGAGGGAGAGAGGGAGAGAGGTGTTAATGAATACTTGGGAGAATATGAGGTAGAAAGCTAACTATAAGAATGAGTTTGGATACCTTAATAGAATTAAGGAAGGAATATTAAAAATTATTGAAATTAAAGTAACTTTTCTCAGGATAAAAGAGAATTTGAAGAGCAATATATAAACCCCCAAAAATTCAACATGAAATTGAGAAGTTGAATAGAAACTTTGAAGAAAGGAGAGGCTTCTTCTACTGAATGAACAAGAATACTTAAAAAAATTTATGATCCTTTCTTTAATGGACCCTCTTGAGCTACAATAAAATATTGCATATCAAAACGAAAAAGAAAAGAAAAAACTTGAGATAGATTTGACTTATTAATTTGCATCCATAAACTAAATGTGATACAATGATCAAGAATGACAATTTTTTTCCCCAGAAGGATATCATTCTCAAAATCAAGATTATAGAAGGTCTAGCTAAATTTAATTAACCATAGAAATTTTAGTTCAAGTCCCCAAAAGTCTCATTCCTAACAGACCACCCCTCATCTCTAGCCTCCATGTCACAACTCTTCTTGCAAGTCTGATGATCTCTAAAATAATTATACGCTACGAATCTCATCTCATCGTCCCGTTTGCCCACGCAATGCGCAGGCACGAGATCGATCGCAGCAGCTTCTGGTATATGAACCGTATAATTCTCTCCTTGAGAAATTTTGTGCCAAGACCAATGTAGCATCATGGCTCGGCATAAAATTTCCAAGGTTGTTTTGTTTCGCATTTTGTTTCGGAATGTGATTGTATCTGAATATGAGGAATTGAAGAGAGCTGAGAGGATGAAGATGATGGTTGTGATTGTTGATGGTTTTAGGAGAGCCATTGCTAAGTGAGTCTTGAATTTTTTTTTTTAGTTTGAAGATGAGTTTTTATTTGCCAGTTAGGTTATTTGTAGGTAAATATATATATATATATGGCACTAAATTGAGGGGGCATGTTTTAATGTGAAGGAGGTTACATTGTTTGTTAAAAAAAATAAAACCGTTTTATTTAATGGAAGGAAATAAGAATTAATTGGAATATTGCCAACTTAGGGGTGGCGGTTTTCGTTTTCCTTGTGATGAAAATTTATTTATTTTGATCGAAAGACGAACCGTTACTCAATATTATTTTGTATGAGCCGATACTCTAGCCAGCAAATCCATATAGTCTCATCAGGAATAATTTATATCTAGAAGTAATATAAGACCATCTCCGTCCAAGAATTTTATTATTCTCAAAAAATAAAAGGAATTTTACTCATTGTTTTATTTGATTATTTCATATATATATCCTCCATTGTATTTGTGTATACCCACTTGAAAAATAAATTTACCTTTTCGTTGGTATATTTTTCAACACTGTGATTGTTTCGATTTACAATGATAAACTCTTTGCTATCTATCTAATACAAAAAATGAACAATCTTTTCAATTTGTTAGATTCTCTTTATCTTTTTTAATAAATATATATAAGAAGAGAATAATGGAGAAAAGAGGCCATAGGAGGGGATTTCCTCCTATGGCGTGGAAAAAATACAGCCTCCATCATTTTTCTCGACGATCGGCCCCCATCATCTTCATCGTTATTATCTAAGACGTGGGTACACCAAATTTCATATGATTCTACAACTTTTTCACCGTTGATTTAGCAATGTAAAAAATTCTATTGTCGGTAAACCGTTAATTTTGAACCCACTAAATCAACGGTGAAAAAGTTGTGGAATCACATGAAATTTGGTGTACGCACATCTTAGATAATAACGATGATGATGATGGATGCCGATCGTCGGAAAAAATGGTGGAGGTTGTATTTTTTCCACGCCATAGGAGGAAATCCCCTCCTATGGCCTCTTTCCTCCATTAATCTCATATTCATTTCACTATATCCATTAATCTCCTATGGCCTCTTTCCTCCATTAATCTCATATAAGAAATACAATTTTAGAACTTTCATTAAATTGTCTTAATTTATATTAATGTATCGTCTACTTCGTAATATATATTCATTTCACTATATCAGAGCCTAAATTACGATCGTTTTATTGGTGAATATGAAGATTATGCAAGGTCAAACATAAGCAACAAAGGTTTAGCAATATAAATGAAAGATTAAATTAAAAAATCATAAGATAAACATCAGACCATGAAAGGGGTCTATATTTATTGAAGACACAAGCGTACCCGATCCGAACCCATTTAAACTTCGGGTTCACATGCGGGTCTAATACCCAATACTAATCATCAAAACACCCGACCCGTTTTCATCCTATCAAACCCCTAGAAGCTAATCCTCGATATCCAAAACCCTAGATTTTTGATCCCATGGGGAAGAACAAGTTCATCAACAAGAAGAAGGCCGCCACCTTCCAACTCATCGCCCGCGACTCCGCCGCCGACGGCGGGGCTTCGGCGAGCGACCGCGTCTTCGTCCGCGTAGACAACAACCCCTACTCGATCCGCGGCCTCGAAGACGAAGATGATTCCGAACTGAACGAGGAATCTATCTTCGCTGATGCGCCGGAGGATGAAGACGATGAGAAAGGAGGGGTCTTTGGACGCGGGTCACTTGGATCGCTGCCGGAGCACGTGAGGAGAGAGATTATCGAGCTAGGGCTGCCTGATGATGGGTACAATTACTTGCTTCATCTTCGTGAGATTAAGAATTCGGGTGGGGGATCGACTTATTTTGAGAACAGCAGGGCGAAGCCTGAACAGCTGCCGCTTGATGTGAAGGCGAGTGTTCTTATTTCCATCGATTTGAGTTTGGTTTCAAAATTATTGTCAAAGCTTTAATATTTTTTCCCATAGCTGATCATAGTAAGCTAATTGGTGGTAAAGCTACTACATTTCTATTAGAAATTATAAATTTAATGCAAACTCTGTCTAAAGTGTAGAACTTTCAAGTGTTTGGTGTTGACATCAATGAAATTGACCCGAATTTGGAAAGATAGATAAAAATAATTTAAGCTTTTGGTGAAGTGAGATGAGAATGCCACTTTATGTTTAATATTGGTGAGTTGTAACCAAAATTTCCAGAAACTACCCAGAACAAAAAAATTAGGATTAATCCCCCCCCCCCCCCTTTTTATAGGCATATGATGCATCGAGACTCCAAATCAGTGCCAATGCTAGCAGTGAGTTGAACGATGGTCCGACTTCGTTTTCTAATGTTTCTTCGAAGACAGTTGGAGTGAAGGTACAGAGAGCAGTTGATCCCGATGTAGCGAGGTTGCTTGATGATGATGATTTGTCGAGGTTTGGATCGGATGCAGAGGGATTGGATGAAGATTTTGTGGTTCAAGCCAATCTACCTGATGGAGAGGAAGAAGAAGAGTATGAGGCGGTGAAAGGAAAAGGAGCTAATGGTTTGGAAAGGGATGGGTTGCTAAAAGAAGCTGACAAGTTTGCTGATGCTGATGGGGACGATGAATTAGACGTTACTGAGAAGCCTCGGGTTCGTAGGCCTCTTGACGAACAATTTGATTTGGTGAGTTTTCCCCTTTTGACCCCACATTTTCTCCTTTTCAATAGCAGTTTATTTGTTTGATTTAAGGTTAGTGTTAACTTTCGTTATATAGTAAAATTTTGTTATATGATAATATGCATGTGTGTTGATTTCTATCATAACTTCATAGTATATGTAATTAACAGACCTTGCTTTAGCTTTTTGTCTATGTAATTAGACTTGATTTCACTACCAAAAACTGTATATGTTTTTCACTAAATTACCAAAAACTTAGTAAATTTCAATAAGCCTGCAAAAAGTTTCATTCAGCAGTACCTGTTTTTAGCGAATTAAACCTGTAGTTTACTAAACTAACAAAATGTCTTTAATTTGCAGAACGCTATTATGGTAGTTTGTTGTGAAAAATAGGTAGCGTTTAATATGAAAGTTTTCATGAGTTACTTGTAATTTTTAAAGTTTTTGGTACTTTACTGGTTAAACAGGTTTAGTTTTCAGTAGTTTACTGAAATTATCTGTATATTACTCACTATGACTGGTGTCTCGTTCTTGTGTTTTCAGCATTGAATGTCTTGTTTGAGACTTATTTCTACCTGATTTTGGTCTACTGGTGTCTCTAACTAAGATGTATTTGCCATATGTATTAACATAATTATTCTGGTTTTACCAAGCATTTTCAAGTGATTATATGAAACAATGTGTATGCATGCGTTGCATGTAGGGGTATTATTTGTTGGAGAAATTATTTGTGCTACTTTCATTAATTAACTGTTAAAACATTACATCTCATTTAGCTAATTGCTTCACTCCTTGGTCGTCTAAAGGTCTTATATTCAATATATTTGGTTGCACAGCTCGCGCTTCGGGAATATGATAGCGACAGCGATGATGAGCATGCTGGTTATATGAGTAATGAAGATGAACCACCACTTGTTGCCAAGATTACTGATGCTCTCAAGCCATATGGAATGGACAATTTGGAACTTGAGCACAAGTATAGAGCTCCTGCAGATCTAAAGCAAGGCCACCAGGGACCTGATGTTGATGAAGAATTGGATTTATGCAGCGATGTAATTAAAAAGTGTGTGGAGTATGCTGAGAAATACTGCAACGAGAGTGAAGATGATAAAGAGGTGGTCTTAGTCGAAGAAAGCAGCGATGAATCTGAAGCGTGGGACTGTGAGACAATTGTTTCTACTTATTCAACTCTTGATAATCATCCAGGGAAAATACAAGCCCTGGAGAAATTAAAAAAGAGGATTCCCAAAAATTTCCCTGCCGATTCAATCTTGAAGGGTAATAATATAATTGCACTTGGAGGAAAAGAGAAGCTTCCGCTGGAGTTTTTACCTCACAACAGGAAAGGTATTGAAAAGGTAAAGGAAGCAGGGAAAAGTTCAAGCATTGAAAGGCAGAAGCAAAGCCCACATGGTGAAGAGTCGAAGGAGGAAAAGAAAGAGCGCAAGGTATTATTCCAAAACCATTTTAGGAATTTTCATTTTAGTGAATACTATTTGAAATATCTGTTAGTACGTTGCGCGTGTCTCTAAATTTTTTCTTCAAAAGGGTAATGGACAACCAAGCCAGCCATCATGTTTAGTTTAATTGCTTTTGTTAAATAAAACATTCGAGTGCCTTCTTAACATAACAGGGGTGTTGATAACTTCAAAAAGTAGGAATCCCTAATAATTTGAATCTGCAAAGTTGTGCTTTTGTCCCAAGTCTTGCATGTTCAGGCTCAGTCATTATCTGCATTGATGGAGCATTACCTGAACATGTGCTTTTTATGTAATACAATTTGTTATCAACAATTGAGAAGCCAGCTAATGTGTATTGTGATGTCCAATGTATCTACAGTAAATCTATGGTAATATAACCAACAACAATAGGATAATCTCCCTGATGGGATTTACAAGTTACCAGGTTGATAGATCTGAGGCTTGAGTTTTCGAAAAATTAAAAAATTAATCTGCATTATGTTTTTACCTGCTGTCGCTGTGTTTTTTTTCCTCCTTGACATTAGTTATTAAAGAATCCCTGGCCGAAACTGTATTCATTTAGGTGCACTCTTATTTATATACCAAGTGTATTCCACTGCTCAGAATATTAATCATATTTTCTGTATTACACTGCGTATGCATCGACCCGTTCTTTCATAAACATTGGGATTTACTGTATAGGCCGCTGTAAAAGAAGAAAGAAGAGAAGCAAGACGAGCAAAGAAAGAATTGAAGGGCTTATACAGATGCGAAGCACAGAAGGCTCAAAAGGTTGCTGCTGTTGCTGGACCATCTTCTATCCACCTTATGTAGTCTGCAGGTTAGTGTTTTTTTTAATTTTCTTTTTGTTATATGCCATTTGCATATTCTAAATCATTTCCCTGGTTTTCATTTGCACGTAGCGTTATATTGAATTGGTAAATATAATGATCATCGAAAATCTCAAATGGCTAAGTATATAGGTTTACGGCTTTAAGTGCATGGACCTGGAGTCATTTTCTTTAGGCATTACTAGATCAATAACATTGAATGACCACAATTTCAGATTTTATAAGAATTGAGCATATAGTAATTCTGTTGCATAATGTATGTTATGTTTGGGTGAATTGCGCAATCCCTTGGTAGTTTACCCAGTATACCTACCACTTGTACTCACGTAATTAATAAGAGGAAACACCCCCTCTGCTCGACGTGCTTGTGAACCAAAACACTCAAATTCTACTCTAAACAAATCAAATGATTATCTAAGCAAACTCTAGAATTATTTTTTCTCTAGAACTTGAATGGTTTTGAGGGTTTTGTTAAATGAGCAGAGGGGTCGAATGCTCTGATAAATCATTCATTTGCTAGCGCATAGGTGCTACGCTAGTTAAATTTTAGGTGTTTTTTGTGCAAACAATCCTATTTCTTCTGTCTCTTTTTCCTTGCACTTTAGCCCATGCCGGTTTCGTGCAATCAAATGATTCCATATGTTGTTTTTTCCTTTATCTTCCCTTATACTTTTTCATAAGCACAAGTTAATATTCCCAGTCTTCTGTCTCTCTTTTCATAAGAACGAGTACAAATCAAGGTATCGGTTCAACAGATCACCCTTTTGATCTAGTGGTGCAGAATCAATCATATTCTTGATTAAATAATAAAAAAAAGACACCAAAGACGAATTCAAATGTTTTTGTCTTACTGGTGTTTACATAGCGTGGCGGTAAGTTCTAAAATCACATTTATTCGAAGACATATCAAAAATAAGAATGTGAGAAGCATGAAAACGAATGTAGTAAGAATGATTTTGAACCCCCCCCCCCCCCCCAAAAAAAACGCGCACACAAAAAAAAAGTGTTTAATTAATTACTATATGTCGTAATTAATTACTTTGTGATCATCATAATGCAGGAAGGATACTTGGTTGCAGGACTCGACACATGATTCAAGACAATGCTTTCGCATGATCCAACAATTTTGTAATCGTCTTGCTTATTTGTCCCCTTATTTGTGTGTTTTTTTTATTGCTTTTACAATATCTATAAGTCTTAATCAAGCTTGTTAGGATTTAAACTTAATCAGAACCTTTTTATTGATGAGAAAGCTATGTTTTGTTTGTTTCCACATTTTTATGTGAAGCCAATATACTGTATACTTTACATTTTTTTCCAAATTAAATTTAGTTCCATCATATCTATGCACTCTATTTTAATAATTAATTCATAACATCACAGAAAACAAAGAGAGGACATAAATTTCTTACACCCACACAAACATATTTAAATTAGAATAGCCGAAAATTTATCATGAATAAAAATAAAATCAAGTTTGATTAAGGCTTCAGATTGGTTCTGAAAGAGGAATAGCAAACAATTTTAAATATTTTATTGAAGTTTAGAAATTAAAATAATTACAATTTACAGGGCATGATTATTCCTTAAGTTGATATATTTTTTGATTGAGTTGTTTGATCGTTGCCTAAATATTTCTTTGTTTGATGTTGATGTGTCTTGCTGAAATAATTCATGCTCTGAGAAATTAAATTTGCAGAATATGAAAGTTAACTATAAATTTCAGGTCTGAAGATTATTTTCTCTTAGAAATTTTGCACATGCGACAAATGTGGAGAGAAACTTCCAGGGGGGAGATAATGTAAGGGCAATTTTGATTTGAGTAAAAATTTGTAATTGGTATGCAGTTAGCAGTTTTTTCCCAAAAATGTGGCAACTTAATTATTGGATTTTTTTTCCGAATATAAGAAATGATGTGGCAATAGTAATATTCTTTTTCATTTTCTTCAAAAAATAAAGTTCTGAGTTGAAATTGAAAATGCCTGTTACGAGTATATATTCTAGTTATAATAGTAGTGATTTTTAAACCGGTGGATCCATAATTACCTTCTTGATTTGTCTTTCTTGCTTTACAAACATGTGATCAATTGGACGCTCATACGGTTAAATTCTCTCTCTGAGGTAGCCGTCTCGACTCACGCACGAAGAGGTCAAACAAATAACTTCTTGCCAAATAAGTGGGCCTGTGGTGTTTGTCTCTTACATAGGTTTGATATATATTTCATCAAATGGGTAGGTTTAGTATTTTTCTTGTTCATAATTTTTTATGCCTTTTCATTGGGACATTTCAAAATATTTGATGTGGAGTCTATTCAAGTTTGAAAAATGGGTTTTCAGTAGAGCCATCGCATGAAGATGAGAAAATTATTGATTTTTGGTAATGACATGCTCCTCTCAATTGCATGATAATAAAGGAAATTTCTTGCAAAATTCTCATTTAACATTTTAAGATAGATGTGGGTTATCTGCAGTTGATTGTGTGATATACAGTTGCTAAAATGAAAAGAAGAACAAATTCTATATTTAAAATCTTTTTTTTCCACTTTCCAAATCTTAACCGTCCTTATAGCGTACAATAAATGATGGAAATCAGATTCTTTCCGAAAATTTCAATTATGAATTCTATGGGTACCTTACCTAGTAACAAAATAACAACCTTTTGTGCGGCTGAATGAGAGTTTCTTGTAGCTATAAAAAATGAGAATAACATAGTAAATCTGCCACATGAGAGAATTTCCTTCCATGACGTCGAAAAAATATACCCTCCATGATTTTTTTCGGCGATCGGCATCCATCATCATTTTTATCATGTAAGATATGGATATACCAAATTTCATGTGATTCGACAACAGATTTTTTACATTGCTAATTCAACGGTGAAAATGCGGCGGAATCACGTGAAATTTAATTGGTGTATCCACATCCGACATGATAAAGATGATGATGATGGGTGCAGATCGTTGAAAAAAATCGTGGAGGATATAGAATTTTGGCGTCACCTAACGCAAACGGCTCCCAGGGCCTCTTTTCTCCATCATTCTCATAAAAATAATATATAAACATATTAGTTTGTTTATCAAGTACATTTTTCCGTTTGAAGCTACAAAAACATAACACCAACTCATTCCAGAGATGGTGAAATATCCATCTCAATTCTCTGTCAAAACTTTGATCACACTCACACAACTTTCCAGTTCCTGATCCTTGCCTCCTCTAATCCTGCATCATTCCATTTTCTTCTTATTCAATCATTAACATTTATTTAATTGTTTCACTTTCTTCTGTTCGATTTATTTTGATAGAGTTGCTTATTTACTCATCACATATCTACAGCTATTTTATGACAACCTTTTTTATTCCTAGTTTTTTTTTAACATATATTTGATACTAGTTATAACTTTGTCAAATCTTTTTAGTGAAGATGAAGAAAATTTTTAATGCCATATATATATAATCAAAGACCACATCTTTCCTTGCCTTCTAATTTTTATTTATATTTCTTCACATCTATCCTTGCCTTCACTCTCACATACATTAATCAACTGCCAACCAACCCCCACCTTATAAATATCATTCCTCATTTACCTCAACGTTCATCAACCCCACAATTAATTAATCTCTGCTCATTCATTCAACACAAAAAATAATCAAAGAAAAAAGAAAGAAAGGTTAAAAGATAAATTCTAGCCTTAAATCTGTAAGTCTTCGAAAATGAAGAAGACCTCTCTCTTCACCTTCTCCTTCTTCTTCACTCTCTTCCTCTCCGTCTCCCTCTCCGTCGCCGCTGACCCCGACATGCTCCAAGACCTTTGCGTCGCCGATCTCACGGCCGGTAACTCCTCTTCCTTTGCCTTTATTAGGATTCAGACACTAGTTAGCAAAGAATTTTATTGAAGAGTTGTTCGTATGAAATCTAGCCATTCAATTTCATATGGACGGACGTAGATCTTTATGTATCCTTATTAATTTCGCTCTATAATTAGTGAAATACATCGTTAAATCGGAATAAAATCCGATTTATATTGCAAAATTTATATTCCAACCGTATTCAAAATTTAGATAACCACTCTACATGTATCAATATCAATCTTCATGTAGTCATCCCCATCGAGCCATCGAGATATAACTGAATGGTTGGGTTTCATTTACCGGACTCTGTCTGTGTGAAATCATGCAGCACACCTGCATTTTCTTGATCTCGATTCGAATTCTGCCGCAGAGTTTTGTAATCCCAATTGTTTTCATAACCTTAACAGCCATCAAGATAAACGGTTTCCCATGCAAGCCATCATCGTCCGTCAACGCCACCGACTTCTCCTTCATGGGCATCGCCACCGCCCGCCCCACCAACAACACCATGGGCTCCCTAGTCACTGGCGCCAACGTAGAAAAAATCCCCGGCCTCAACACCCTCGGCGTCTCCATGTCTCGTATAGACTATGCCCCGAAAGGCCTCAACCCGCCTCACACTCATCCGCGTGCCACGGAAATGGTGTTTGTTCTTGATGGTGAGCTAGATGTAGGGTTCATAACTACCGCTAATAAGCTCATTATGAAGACCATCACCAAAGGTGAGGCTTAAATGCCTTTTTACCTAAAAATCCATATATTGATGTTTTAATTTTTACAATCGAAAGTCCATATAATTACACAAATTGCTCGAGTATCATCCAATGCAGGTGAGGTTTTTGTGTTTCCGAGGGGTTTGGTTCATTTTCAGAAGAACAACGGAGATTCTCCGGCGGCAGTGTTGGCGGCATTTAACAGTCAGTTCCCGGGGACGCAGTCGATCGGCGCTGCGCTGTTCGGGGCAAGTCCGGAGGTCCCGGATATTGTGTTGACCAAGGCGTTTCAGGTTGGGACTAAACAGGTGCGGAAGATCAAGAGCAGGCTTGCCCCTAAAAAGTGATATTTTTCTTTTTTCCCATTTGCTTTATCCTTGGATAATAATTTGTGTTATATATGTTTCAAAGTGAAAAGTTTCATTTGTTTTTGACCCTTGTTTGAAGATGTTTTCTCATTGTTTTGATATGGTTAAATGACATGCATGCTTGATATTTTTTTCTATATAAAAGTAGCAAAGTTAAGTTAGGTAACCAATCTTTATGATTAAATTTTAATGAATATCTACGAAGTGAAATTTTGATGTAGACAAATAAAACCAGTAGATTTAAATCATCTACAATTCTCATGAGTGAATACTTAAAAAAAAAATCCGTGGTTCATATTGTTAGAGGATGTAATTTAATGGGTTGATCACACAAAACACCCCTGTTGTTTACCCCATCTAAATAACTCCAATGATTGTCTGAGACCGATTTATTTTGTTTCTTGGTCAATAAACCGAGAGGGTGTTCGTGGTAATAAATTGCTAGAGGTGAATAAAAGTGCTATACGGGTAAAAACGACATGGGAGTTTTGTGCAAATAACTCTAAAATGGAATTTAAGAGGATTTTTTTAATTTTTTCCAACTGAACCATTGCCATTCAAATACAAAGGTTGATGTTATTCATGTGCAATGTACAAAAAAAACAACAAAAGGAAAAAGGCTGGAATATATATATATAGATACTACACAAACTTGCATGGCTATCTCTCAACCTGATTTCTCCATAAGTTCTTCAATGAGCAGACTTAGGGTTCACCATTGGTGGCCCTTTCTCTCTCCTCTCAAGCTCATCAAGATCGAAAGTAACAAGCCTGTCCCAATTCCCTCCTTCGAACAAAACCCCGGCTTTCCCGTCGGTGACTCTCTGCACGATCCCGCAATGCTTGTAAAGCGGATTCTTTTCGTTCTTCACGATCAAATCCTGGTATATCCCCGCAACAGTGTCTGCTATTTTCTTCTTATTTTCTTAATAATAAACCCTAAAAGAGATCGATTTTATTAGTTGTTGTTGCCGCCACCTATAGCTGAAAAAAGAAGAGAAAATTGATTTTCTAACTTATAGATAAAAAGAAACCATGTTCATGTTACGTCAGAAGTTTTTGCCCTTAGTTTTTTATATTTTTATATTTGCAATTGGACAATAAATCTTTATTGCGTGGATGATTTTCATTTTAAATCTCAAATTTGGATTTATTTAATAATGTTAATTATGTGCTATTTTATTTAATCGTTGCTATTTGAATGTATATTTTCCATTATGTGGCACGTGGCTTGATTCTCTGCCTCTATATATATATATATATATATATATATAATGCTAAACATATTTAATTGTGGATGATTTTCATGTTTCTTTTCTTTTTTTTTTGAAATTGTGGATGATTTTTGTTTTATAATTACGATTATGCTTTTGACTTTCGGCCAAAAAGAAATTAAATAAAACAAGATCGATGAATTATGGTTACTTGTGGCTGCAACTTGTAATTAGTTTTGTACTGCCGCTGTTTTTTCTTAAAAAGAAATAAAAAATAAATTGGCTGCAGTTTAAAGGAGTAGGGTGAAAATTTCGTGGGTGTGGAAAAGAAAAACATCCGTCGCGAAATTCTTCTCTTGAAAATATGAAAGGAATTAATATATGCCGTTGATTTAATAAAGGATTGAACGGTTGAGATTTACCTTTGACCAAAAATCTTCAAAGCCACCTTTTACTAGAATCACGCCCGAAATATAAAGCTTTCTGGGCAAAATTTGAAAATATGAAAGAAATGGAGATGAGATATTATACCAAATCATTATAAGGAATATTCCCAATTAAACATTAGAGAAATATGTTCGTCTTTATAATATTGAAAGCCAACTATTCACAAATGTTTTATATTTTTGATTATCGGCATCATCCATCTTGATTTTCATAGACTGAACCATATAAAAATATATACCAATTTTCATATGCTTTTTACTCTTTTGCCATTGATTTCGTTATGGAAATGTTTTATTAATTGAAACAATTAGGACTATTTGGAGATTGTATATAGTTACTCAACGGAGATACAAAGCAAGTGCACCAAAAAAGAACATGAATTGAGTTGAGCTATTACATGGCGTGCATATGTGAAAGATCTATCGGAGTAAGGTCGGAACTATAGACCAAACATTATTTAAATGGCGGAGATATTGACAAGAATTAATTGAAACAGGTAGATTTGTGACCTCCAACATAAGTGCGGTAAACATCGAGAGCACACAATTTTTTTTGTATATATATGCCTAAGAATATGTTAATCTAGATTAACGGGGTTGATATCCAGAAAAAGTTGTGGAAAATTAACTTTCTGACCAAATATCTGGAAGATATAACAAGGATACCCACATTTCTCTAAAGATAAAACAGGGGAAAGATTAATCCAACTAGGTATAGACATGTGCATCATGCTTGGGAATAATAGGACATATATTGGCCTAAATAAGTGTCCGTGTCATTAAACTTCGCTAAAGCACACCATATTTATCATTATTAAGTTTTCTTCCGCCATCCCCCGGCATGAAACCTCCCTCACTTTCAAAGCAGAATCCTGAAACTCCAGATACCGCACTTTGCCATCTCGACTATATTTTTGTTAACTTTTCCATCCAAAACATATTGCATGGGATCGGAAGGGGAAAGCAAAAATGCAACTTCAAATATAGCAGACGCACTCCCTTTACGACGCCATCGGTCATATTATTTTTCACAATTAAGTATAATTGAAAAACATATGGCAGCTTCTCTTTTTATTCATATCTAATGACAAATTGGGGTAGCTAAAATATTTATTCCATTGTCGATCCCTCCCCATGTGCAAGATAAAAGCCTTGAACAAAACATGAAATCCCCACAAAACCTGGACTCAATTTCTCATTCCTTTCATGCTTTCAAATCATTCCGAGATGATCCTAGTCGAACTCTAATACATCTACCGATTGCTTGCTTATACAAAACTCCAAATATGAGTGATTCTCTCTATGTAAACACAAAAACTATTGGCTTACACAAAAACTCCAAATATTTTGTACATTTTCACAAGTCAATGAGAATATTTATAGACAATTGTAAGCGACCAGTTAGTTTGCAGTTAACTAAATGAAAAAATACAGACCTAGTTATGGCACTATAAATATATAGAATGAGGATAATCAAAGACACAGAAAGGAACTGGAGGTTGCAATGAGATTCGGTGGTGGATTGTTAGCAATTCTCATCACATTGCTCGCCTCCGAATTCAGAGGATCGACAGCTCAGACAATATGGACCCCAGCATCCGTGACATTCTATGGTGGTAGCAATGCCTCAGGCACAATGGGTATATAAGTTATCGAGATTAGTTGCAGTTTCAGTAATTCCTACCTTGATTTGTTTGATTGAACTAATGCACTACTTTCTCGCTTCAACTACATTAATTAGCTTTCAAGAAGGTCAAGCGCTGATCTATTTGGTTTAAGTCGTCCCAAAAATGCCATCCTATTAAGAAACACTAAGCTATACCCAATTTTAACAGTCCATTAACATTCCACTGTAACACTTCTACTTCATATTTAGTATGTTCACAAAGGGGTATTGGGAAAGGACAAAAATAGATGAAAATTTGAATTTTAAACAACTATTTAAATAACAAGCAAAACATAGATTATTGAATTCTATATGGGCAAAGATATAGGGTGATTCCTGCAAATTACCCAAAACCGCCCTTTACCATTGCAGTTTCTTGCTAAAATACAATGGTTTTTTTTTTGTTACAGTCAACTCCCTCAAAGTGCTAGTTTCAAGGGTATTTTAGTCGGGAAAAGCTCCCTCACAACCAAAGTGATATTTCAATGTACTTAACACAGGTGAAGCTTGTGGTTATGGAAACCTCTACACAGATGGCTACGGTACAAAAAATGCAGCCCTAAGCACCGCGCTCTTCAACAGCGGGGCTTCATGTGGGGCCTGCTTTCAGATCGTCTGTGATGCAACAAAGGTGCCGCAGTGGTGCAAGAGGGGGACATATATCACTATCACAGCCACAAATTTTTGTCCGCCAAATTATAATCTTCCTAATGATAATGGCGGGTGGTGCAACCCACCAAGAAAGCATTTCAACATGGCTCAGCCTGCTTGGGAGACCCTTGCAATTTATCGGGCAGGGATTGTGCCCGTTTTTTATAGAAGGGGATGATTTATCATCAAAAATTGCATTCAGTACATAGTTTTTCGAATGCAAAATTTGTTGCGAGTAAATTGTGCCAATTTCTTGGCATGCAAAAGAGGTATACAAATAGAGGGTGCAACAATTGCTGGTGCAGCTCCATTCCAGCAAACCAAGTAAATTTTCTAGCAAATTTGAGTTAGCAAACTTAAACTTCAATTAGATAAGGCGAGTTACACAAGGATCCTATTAACAAGGTTTGGAAACAAATCCTACCAACTTCAATTTGCCTAAAATTCCAAATCCTATCGGTAGGATCCTAGTCACTCCCGATATCCTGATCATATACTGTTTTGGCGTTTGAAAGCTGGAGTCTATTGACATGACTTCAACCCTGTATATTGTTATGACCTTTGAAAGCTATTGCCTCGGAAAGTTATGGCCTGATGAGAATTCTAAGACAACAAAACAACCAAGAGCTTTAATGCCTAGTGGGGGGAAAGCTCACGTATGATCAGACATTTTGATCGATAATCTGATAATCTAACTGGCATTCTACAAACTAATTGCAGGGTTAAATGGGGGAGGAGCGGAGGCATGAGGTTCACTATCAACGGAAGGGACTCTTCGAGTTGGTTTTGGTAACAAATGTAGGTGGCACTGGAGTAATCTCAAACATGTGGATCAAAGGCTCCAACACAAATTGGCTGGTGATGAGTAGAAACTGAGGGATAAACTGGCAGAGCAATTCTTGTCTCAATGGCCAAAGTTTGTCATTTCGGGTCCATGATGGAAGAATCAAGACGGCCTATAATGTGGCACCTTCAAATTGGAAGTTTGGTGACACCTATTCAACATCAATCCAAGTTCGATTGTTGATATTTTCCCCCTTTTTTGTGTATGTTTGTGTATGATGTCCGAGATTTTTATGTCTTGGATTGTGGCTATGAAATGCGAGGTAGCCCACCACAATAACATGATATTATGGAATAAAGGATAGGGCTCATTGACCTCGAAGAAGTTATGTATTGAACCTAGGTTGCCATATATTTTAATTGAAGCAACCTTTGCCCAAGGGTGACTCCACGATATAAAATATCTTATCATTGTTTGAAAAGAAAAATATCGCTACTGACTAGCGTTTTGCACGTGCGATGGCCGTGTTTCTATGCATATATTAATAGTTAAATACTGGCTTAGAAGATAAGTTCTGTTTTACTTATTTAATTAAATTATATGTATTTATTAATTTCTGATTGGTTCTTAAACGTCCTCTTATGAGAAATTATCGAATTTAATGTAGTTATTAGAGAAAGTCCTTAAAACAAAATTTATTTTGCAATGTGTGCGATTGTAGCTTACTTTTTAGGCTATAATTATTACTGTTACTCACAGACAGATTAATGGGGTAGACTCTATAATAATTTTTAAAATGTCTCAATTTTATGTTATTATTTATGTTAGGAGTGGAAGAATTTGAAAGCATTGTTGTTATTCTTCATGATAGAAGAGATTACATTACATAATTATACATATAAAAGTAGAGAGTTTAATCTAGTAAGTCTTTATATAGAAAAAACAAAGAATAGAAGGCAACAAATAATACACATTCACCCGGATATATTATACTAAATATACCAGGTAGTATACTATATTTAATAATTTATTTAAATTAAATTGGGCTTGACATGTGTGACCCTAATTTTCTTGTTATAATAGTAGAGATATTATTTACCATTCTCTCAAGTTCATAGTTTTCTGGGCCAGGCACTTGGCAGTATTAACGGGAAGGAAATTGATGAGGATATTTATTCGTGGAAGCTACAAAGATGATATTGATCATAGCAGACACCATTATAAGACAGTGAGGGCCAAAGGAAAAACGAAAAGAAAAGTGAAGCACCTGGGCCAGTTCATGTAAGAGCACTAAATGGACACAGGCCTTCTGGATCAGCTTTTATCGATAAAAGCTGCTATCTCATCAAGATCTTGATTTTCTGGTACACCAGAAGTTAAAAAATTGTGTTAGTTTGCTGATGTTAAAGAGAATCCATAATAGAAACTGTCATGGTATAGATCATCATTCCGGATCAAATCTCACTAACTTAAACTTTATTTCAAACAAGAAAAAACCATTAAATAAGAAAGCACACATTAGTACTTTTTCTGATACAGAGTTATGAAGAGAGAGCCTGGCATAAATGATGAATTTAGTTAACTCTTCTACCAACTTTAACTTTTTCCAAAGTATAAACACCAAGCTCCTACACCAAAGTCACCAAAATCAACAAAGCTTTCCAGCAAGTATCTCTCTCTCTCAGGATGTTCTAGCCTTTACACAACATAAAATAGCAGGCCCCAATGTGATCATTGTATATGCTGTAATTTACTTCATCTTCATAAGCTTGAACTGCTCATGCCCAATCATTTCTCCATGATAAAGCAATATTTCCTTTGCTTCTTGCTTTTCTGACAATATAAGCAGATAAAATGTCATTAACATACAACAATGCTGGCCCAAGATTAGCCTACACCAGACACTTAATAAAGACGGTACAATACTTGGACTTTTCAGACATGGTGAGGGCTAAAAAGGATGCTTGAAGTACAAATTTATAATAGTTTAAATCATGACTGCTAAAGGTGGTTCCTCAATATTAAACCAACGAGACAAAACTACAAAGTTAGGGCGCCATTCAGTATCAATGTGTACAAAGCTCTGCGATTGATTTATACAAGGCATACGAGCTAAAGCAGAATGCATAATGCTTTCCATGACGCAATGTAAAATAAGTAAAGTAAGCCAACTTTTTTAATTATGGCAAGCAAATATACACGAAGTGACACTTGACATCGGCATTTAAAAATTATATTGAATATCTAAAGCAAGATATGCCTACAAATAAGTATGTTAGCATATATTTCAAATAAAAATAAGATACGTCCATGAACTTTTATCAATGGTCTTACATTACTAATTCAAGTAACTTGCACGTTAAATCTGCAGTCAGATATCCCACCACAAAGATTAATTGTTAAAAAGAGCTACCAGGAGAAATCTCATGCTGATAGTACACTTACATCTAGTGCTATTTGCGGGCAGCACGATGCCGCTCTTTTTTGCGGAAACGCTCAAGCATGAGTTCATCTGTAGCCGCTTGTCTACGGGTAGCAATTTCTGAGTTGTTGGCTTCTGTTGACTTGGCCCCCATGTCGTTAACTTGAGAGTTTCGGTCCTTGTACAGCTGTGGATGCTCTGAAGCAAAACATTAACATGAATGAGTGTGAAATTGAACGGAAAATAGTAAAAGGGATACCAATCAAAATCCCAACCCTGGTTAGTATGAGTAATTGACATCCTCTTGGAAAAAACTTTAAGGGACTTTTTTTCCCAACTCCAATATGGAAGCTGATTATAATTATCATATAATCTTTCAATCAACTACAGAGATTGTCTGGGTTCTTTACTTATCATTCGTTCATAATACTTCGTAATCACTCGCTACTATGGCCAGTCGTACCGGTGAGATAAGATAACAAGATTGTTGTATTCCATCTTCTGATTGCAAACAAAGAATGGGAGTCATCTCCACTATATAAAGAATTCTCACTCCAAGAATTTTGTTTTTCTTTTTTTGCCAAAAAGAATTTTGTTAGGTTTTGAAATCTGGTGGTTTAAAATAATTCATTATACTCAGAATGTGCATGTTAACTGTTTCGTAACTTATTTATTGATGCATTCTTGTAGCTGCTTTTCTTTCATATTATTTTGCTAATGAACAGGTGGGCTGGCCCCATTTCTACTCAAAAAAGTAATTAAAGGACACAAAATTTATCTATACAAATGGTAATTCCCTACACACTCAAGTGCATCCTGTACTGAAGTGATAAGTTGTAGACCTCATTTTCTAAACAAGGATGAGCCAAATAAAAAGAATTTGACTAACCTTTGCGAAGTTTTTCAGCATAGTCCCGGCCACGCTGGAAATAATCTGCACTGAAACTTGAGGGGATATTCAATTCTGATTTAGTTCTGCCTGCAAGCCTCTTCTCTTGCAATAGCTTTTTGGCAGCCTCTGTCTCTTCAATATTTCGTAATTTATATCTGCATCATGATAATATTTGCTTTTACATAAAGAAACATTGATGTAGAAAATAAACCTAAAAGACATTATCCAGCATAGAAAAATAGCTGCAACCGAAGAATAGGGAAGAATAACATCTCCAGAGTTAAGGATAAAATAGGAAACCATGAAACTGTGGGCATGATATCCAATAGGAATACATCATGACCATGCCTAAATATCGATAACCTGGAGCATGAATATATATAATTGAAGAATGATGGCTCTAAAGAAAATGCGGGACATGAATGAAAGGAAAAGGATATCCTACCCTTATAAATTTGGAAGTGAAATACAAGCGGCTAAAAAGGGTATAAAATGGAAGAGCGTGTTAGTAAAAATCACTTTTAATTTCTTATTTTTCCTTCTTTATTTGCAAGAACGGTAAGGATTAGATAAGGAGGAGAACATGTTCATGATAATTTCTTTCACATGTGCAAGTGTGGTAGAGATCTACTAAATCTCACTCCAGCCTAGTCTATAGCTTGGTTGGGTCATGTTCAATGCTTCCTAAGCAGATTATTTTCTTACTTCGTGATTTCACTTGGATGATTTTACAGTTTCTTTCGAAAACACACATGATCTATAAGATCGAATAATTTAGCAGTTCGGTTATATGTCATTCTCGGTTGAATATAGGAGAGGAAAAAAGGCCAGCCTATCCCACTCATCATACAGGAGCACCATACTCCATCAAACAAGCACCGTCTTTTTTTTATTAAAAAAAACTTCCTTCAAATTAGTATCTAAATCAGCTTGTAATGTATTCTCCAAAACCGTCGTACTGTTTTGTTTTCTATTGTAGAGATCACTAGTCCTTATACAAGCTATATTAAACATCGTGGTAAATAAACGGATACAACTTTTATCCACATTGTTGTACTACTATATGTGGAATTCTTCAACTCCTCTCTAAGTTATGGCATGTTACTCTCATAGTATATATCTATTTAGGATCACAACCTTAAAGGCATGCATAGAGGCAATTAGCTTTTGCACTAACAAATTCGTTTGGTAAATTCTAGTCAGATTACATATGAGAAGAAAAGATGCAAGACAATAAATAAGAAGAGATGAAGTAACGCACTCGATTGGGAGTTGAATTTCCGCAATCCCTGTGGTCCACTGTGTTGAACTTTCCTCGGAGTTTCTCCTCTTCACCTGAAAAGGGAAAAGGTACGCACGGTTCAAGTAAGCCAGGCATTGAGATTTAAAAGTCTTTCCATAAGACTTCTAATACCTCACCTTAAGGTGTTCAGGCACGACATACAATTCATCCACTGCTTCTTTCTCCTCTTTATCACCTGACTCGATATTCTTCCCTTTTCTCTTTGCCAGTTCTTGCTCAACATACTTCACCCTTTTATATCAAAAACATCGAATTTTAGCAAATGTTGCTTCTAAAAAATCAAGTTTTACCCTAAAAAAATCTAACTTTACCCTAATTTCCTAAATTCTTCACTAAAATATCAAACGATCAAGCATTAGGGATACAATACATGTTGGGGTCTTCAACAGTGACAGCAGTTTCTTGAGCAAACGTATCCTGAAGCACCAACTCCTCCTTCTCTCCATCGCCATCGCCTTTCTCGCTCGATCTATGCACGCCGTTGGATCCAGATTTGCCGGTGGAGATCACCGGGATCCCTATCTTTCGTTCCCTTTGCTTCTGCAGGAACTTCACCTCCTCTAACACTGATCTGAGACATTTGATAGAACACAAACCCTAGGTTTAGATGAAGACGAGAATAACAAATTGGGGGGTTTTGTTTGAATTAGGGTATTGTTTGAATTAGGGTTAGGGTTAGGGTTAGGGTTACCTGCGTTCTTCTTCGTCTTCGGAGTCGTCTTGCTCGAGAGCTCGCTTCCTGTAGTTCTTGTTGCGCATGGTTGATTTGGAAATTTTGTTCCATGGGCGGGCAGGATATCACCGGCCAAGAGAGAAGTAAAAACAATGTGGGCCCAAAACAGTCGCCAAGGTAGTCCAAAACTCTCTCTTCTCTCTCATCCATGCCGAATTAACCCTCGGAATTAATCCTTGTTGATTGGTTGGCAAATTTCACTAAGAAAATGCCTTTTATTTCTAGGATGCGGGTGCGGATACAAAATCTAACCCAAATAAGACTAAAGGTCTAAACCTAATGTGAGACAACCCTTAGTTTATGCGATGCAAAACCCCAACTTAATAATGAGATACAAAATTTTGCCGGTGAAAAATAAATAAAAACAAGTTTTGGGCTAAATTGCAGGGTGCAAACAAAAACAGATTATTATACGAGCTAATTTTCTATCTGTATCCAAATCCAGATTTCATCAGACAGTGATTTTCAATGACTATTTGTATGTATCTGTATCGGACAATAAAAATAGTATTGTTTTTTGACTTAATTAGGTATAATTTTTCCCTTGTACATTTCATATCTATATCAGTATTCAGCCTTTACCGAATACAGATGTCTCGTTCATTTTTCAACAACTATGTATACCGTATTCTAGTCCAGTTATGATTATAGGATATGGACATATTAATACTTACATGCGTTTGAATCCGATTCGATTGTATTTCTGCTAAATTACCTGATTTGTATAGATTACACTCTTGCCTTTCTTATTTCCGATTTCTTTCTCTCACACTTAAGACTTCTCTGTTCTTTGCTTCTGTATGCAAGGATCAGGTTAAGATGCACGGTTGCGAGTGTCCCCTTTAGCACAGTGGTAAACTTCTTATTTGTCTTCATGCTGTGCAAGAGGCATGGGGTTTTAAACAATGCTTATTTCGACCCAAAAAAATATTTCAAGCAATGATGGCTGAAATTTGATAAAAATTTATTGATAGTTGGAACATAAAATATTTTTTACAACAATAAAGCAATCAAGTTGGTTGCTTTCAAATTTTCGAAAGGCAAAAATACCCTAATGCAAACTAATTAAGGGAAAAACAGAATGCATGAGGGCCACCACATGAGCGTGTCCCTCTTCTTTTCACTCATTTGACAAGCAGTAGGCAACTTGTCTGCTGCCGTGCACACAGACACACGCCTTCTTAAGCCCTGTTTGGGAGCACACTTAGGATGATTGTGGTTTATTTTAAGTGAAGTTTGGGGCTTTGCAAGCCCCGGACTCCGCTTTAAAAACAAACCACAGTTGAGTCAAAAAAGATGTGTTTGGCTAAAAATGGAGTTTTGTTAACTCTATTTTTATTTCTAACTTTTTTCTCCATCCTTGAACCCAACCCCCCCAAAAAAAAACAACGGCAGCGCCGTCTCAATCTCCTCCGCCAGAGCTCCGCCATTAGCCTCATCCTCTTCCACTACAGACGCCGCCCCTCGCGTCCCCTCCTCTTCTACCACTCGCTTCCACTTCCCTTCTCCTCTCGCACCCTCCATCTCATATCTGCAACAAACCCTAGCTATCGAAGTTACCGATGCCGGCGACAAGACCTCATCGGATTCGCACATGTGAGGATCGTGGATCCGAAGGACGGCCCCGACCATGGGCTGGATTGATTAGGGCAGCAGATTTTGATCCCATGTTGGGTCAAAACTTGTAGAATCTAGAGATGAAGAAAACACGGTTAACAAATTTACTTTGATAAGATAGGAGTTATGATAAGATAGAGTTATCTTAACTCCAATATTGTCTTGGGTTTAGTTTGCATTTTGGAGTTTAATTTTCTAAACTTTAGAATTAAGCCGGTTTGTTAAATCAGATATTGATTTAATCCTAATATTATATTAGTAGTATTATTCTATCTCTTGGGTATTCATATTTTGGTACGAATACGGGTATATATATACGATAGAGTGTATTCCGTATTTATACGGAAAACATTCTAGAAGGTGGACAACTCATTTTTTATTTATCCATTTATTCTTTTAAATGGAAATGAGGCGTAAAGGTAGTAAGGAGAGAATGGTGAGAACCATACTTGAATAGTTTTGACAAATGAATTATATATTCATTTGTGCAAACTATTCAAGTATGGTTGCTAAATTTTTATCGAAAAAATGAGATATACAAAACCATGCTGCATTTAATTTTTCATAAGAGTTATCTCATACACACCATGTGCTTCTCTCTCCTCTCTAGCTTTTCTTGAGTTTCTCCTCCTTTTTCTTCATTTTTCTCCCTACCATCTCATGAATTAAGAATTAAGAGAGGAAGAGATATGGAAATACACTAGAAAACACACTATATCTCCTTATTAACCTAGATTGGTAAACTAGATTACTAAGTTGCTTCATTAGTGAAACTAAGCTTGGATTTTAAACTCTCGGATAGATCATCTAGGATCAAGAAGGCTATCAAGTAAGGATAATCTAGGAGACTTCAAGGAGTTAAGGAAGAGGAGTGAAGACCCGAAATACACATGTCTTTAGGTATAACACTCTATCACAGTAGCTAGACTCTTCTAGCTAGTTTCGATATTTGGTTAGATTCTAGAATGTGTTTTCTGGTGTCAGTTTTTAAAAGCTAAAGCTTTTCGTTCCGCAACGGCGTGGTCAACGGCCAGGACGCTAGGAAACCCAAGACTTACGACGACCTAAAAAAATATTGCTAACCAATCATGGCAGAAATTTGATATAAACTTATTGATATTTGGAACATAAAATATTTTTTACAACAATAAAGCAATCAAGTTGGTTGCTTTCAAATTTTCTGAAGGCAAAAATACCCTAATGCATAGTGATTAAGGGAAAAACTGTCACGCCCCGCTTCCCAGAGTACGGTAAGGAGACGTGATGGGTCACGTAACGTATTTATTCAGAAGTAAACACACTAAGCGTAAATAAGCAATAAATATAAAAGTACACAAGAAAGGCATAAGATGTAAATGAACAACAACTTTTTATTTATTAAACATTCTTTACAATGCAATTGAAAAGTAAATACAATATGGAAAGCAAGGTCTAAACAATGATATGAACTGAAAGTAAAGGTATTGTTCATATCAGAATTTTGCATTATTATGTCGCCCATTCTTAATCATATTACAAATAAATAGGTATTTTTGATCCATGTCTGCTAAATAGTTGCAGGTTATAGGTTCTCAGAACAATACAGTAAAATTCATGAAAGACGCTACAAATGTGAGACTATGACCAACAATAGATGAATCCGTATGATGCCGCCTACCAGTTCAAGGAACAAATGAAGTTCAGTAGACAGTTCAATGCATAAAACACAAGGGTAGCACAAGATTCAAGATTTCAACGCGAAACTCACGGCAAAAAGTCCACAACATTCTGCACTGTGGAAATCTGGAAGAAATTAGAAGAGATTCTGAGGAACCAACTTAAGAAAACAAAAGGAAAAAGTAACATGAAGCAACCCTGAGAAGTTGAGCTAGAGATCCCTCAATATGGCCGTGGAACTGCGGCCAAACATGGCTTTCTGCCGCGGAACCGCGTCCGTGCAGTGCACGTGTCGGTGGGTGCTTTCTTAGGGTAGTCTTGTAATTTCATGTATGAATCGGATGTAAAACCTTGGGTTTCTTCTATCTATAAATAGGAAATCCAAAGGCCTAATTAGACATGCCTCTTTTTAATTCTAGATTTAAATTTTAAATTCCCTTGTAATCGTTGAGAGATCATCAATAAAATAAAGGTATTTTTATTTTTATCTCGCATTCTTTTATTATCTGCAATTTAATTTCTGCAATTTTTTATCTGTCTTTTATTATCAGCAATTTAGGTCATTAAAATAAAATTATAAAAATGAATTTTATCGTAACTTTCCTAATGAGTGAGTAATTCTTCACTTGTTAGGGTTAGGATTGGGAAGGTTTGAGAGAAGGAAATCTCTCTCACTCCTTTCTTTGCCCATATAATTTTTATAATACGGACTCTATTTAATCTAACCACACACTGCTCACTACGACACCCTATTCTAAATGATAGCGGTGAATCTCTAGTTAGACCGGTTGTGGTTGAATTAACTAGAGATTAGGGCCGAGAGTTAAGAAAGGACGGACAAGGACCAAAAGGAAGAAACTGAGTTTCTTCTTAGTCGTGCCAATCCCCTTTGTTGACTATTACCCTAACACCTATATTCTTAATTAGGGCATTAAAAACAGTGAGTAGAATCCCTATTCCAAACTAACCTAATCCTAACCCCAGCAAGACTTTAAATCGATTTAATCTCATTTTCAGATCTAAAAATAAAACCTACCAAAAATTAGAACTTAACTCGTTAGAACTTAAAGAAAGAACTCCTTTTTCCTGTGGACCGACTCGTACTCAACCGGTTAGCTACCAAGTGACACCGTCTTGATTGCGGTATTCTCTTAAATTTAAAAAGCACGTACAAAACCCTTCTCAATCAAATGGCGCCGCTGCCGGGGAGACGGTGGTTTATTTTCTTTTTGTAATTTCGGGTTATTTGAAAATAAAAAAAATATAAAAACTAAAAAAAATAAAAAAAATACATAAATAAAAATCATCTTGTTATTTTTTAAAGGTTTTTTGTGCAAGTATGCAGGCTTGGAGCAAACACTGATTCAGATCTGGAGCAAGCCCAGTGAACAAATACAGAAACAGAGAATTTGAACAGACAGAGGAGAACCAATTCAGCACAGAGAATAAATTTGACGACGTCAACCTTCAGAAGCACCGCGGAACCGCGGCACAATTGCACGTTTGACCGCGGAACCGCAGTCAACTGCTTACGTCAGCATCCCATTTTTTTTTCTCTGTGAGTATTTTTTTTTTATCTTCTCTCCTACCCCCTGAACTCCACTGACAAATTTTCCTGCAGGTTTCTTTGCACAGAACCTTTCTCCCTCTCCAATAAATTGTTTTTGTGTAGGATTCTTTGCACAAATAAAAAAAATTTGCGAGTGTTTTGGATATTTGGTGTGTTAACTGCTTTGCATAATTAATACGGACTTTTAAAGAGTTATAACACCAATCAAGATTGGGTGGGGATTTCATTACCCTTCCTAAGACCCCAGAAATCATTAAAAGTATATGCATTACCCTTGAGCTAATTAAAAAATATCTAGACTCGGCCAATTAAGGACTGTCGCGCTCATTAGGATAGAGGAAGGCTGTGGGCATTCAGTCGTTTATCTAAACCTGACTTTGTGGTGCTTAGGCTAGACAAGTGAGAAAGGTAACTTTAAAAGGCCCATCTCACGGTGATTCGTGAGCGGAACCCTCCTTTCTTCATTTGTGTTTATCTGGCCACAACTAGCGGTGAAGAGACGATTTGAGAGATATCTCACAACTTGTCGCTTTAAACCAGTTAGGAGCAGTCTAGCTGACTTAGGAGACCCTAGCTCTAGATTTGATTGTGCATGCTTAAATTGCGATTGTGCCGTAGTTCCGTATAAATTTTTGCAAAACTCTTTCTAAAAAAACACTTTCAAAAATTTCAAAACTCCAGAAAAAAACAATTTTTTTTAAAAAAAATAAAAAAAATAAATAAAAATTGAAAAAAAAAAATAAAATAAAAAAAATTCATATTCGTCTCCTTTCTCTCATCACATCATGGGTACCCCGCCTCGCAAAACTCTTGCCGAACTTTGGTACCCTCAACCAGACATTACTTCTTACGCTTCTTGTTTTGGTCGAATTTCGAACGACCCCTCCATGCCCAAAATTTCTTTGAAAGATCGAATAGATACGTCTAGAACAACCGGTTGGACTCCGCAATCCACATTATATCAATCATTTCAAACTTCACCACCTTCTTACGTTGATACTCCTTTTTCGAGTTCTGTTGTAACTCTGAAACCCATATCTATTGCTGAACATATTGAACAATCTCGTAACCGATCTTTCACTCGTTTCACCACTGCAAATTCTTTGGATCAACAATTCCATTCACCTTCTTATCCAAATATTGATCCTACTCCTGTTCAACCATTCAATTCCTACCAGTCCTATCCGACTTTTGCACCTTCCCTACACATTGCTTCTACACAGCCATTTGGGAGTTTCACGTATCCAAACAACTTTGAATGTTTTACTGAAACCCCGTCACAAACCATGTCTAGTTTGGAACAGTCATTGAAAGATTTTATGGTAGCGTCAAGCCAACAGATGATGGATTTAAATGTGTCCATGGCCGCCCTCATACAACCTAGTGACCAGATAGATGGTTTCCAACAGCTCCAAATTTTCCAATGTATGATGAGGCGGTTGGACAGATTGAGAATTTGAGTGGTGAGAGTGAGCTGTACACCCTTCCAAATCAAACCTACTCATCCCCTATTGAATCCCACAACTCTGGTTTTGAATGTCTATCAAGTGTTCCAAATGATTCACCAGTTGAAGATAGAACGATTAATGAGTTATGCGACTTTGTAGTGTTTCATTTACCTGATTGTGAAGGGTCCCTTTTGAGTAAAACAATCACCAATCCTTTCGACCTCTACACCTCCACTCTAGAACCTGAATCGATTAATATCCATGCTTTTGATGAGGTGTCTAAGAAAATTGATTTTCACTTGATTGAGGATATCGACGCTGGGAATACTTTAGATGATGAATCCGCAGATTTGACTGAATTTTTCTCTCCAATTCATCATCCCGGGTCATTAAATGTTTTTCCCGAACTTCATATGCATCTTGATTTTGATGAGAATTGCATGGAGAGTATTGAAGAAATTATTGAGAATGAAGCAGTTTTACTTGAGGAGTCGGATTTTCCAATTCATTCTATCCCTTTCAATGACTGCGCACACTCTCCCGAATCTTTATCCAATACCCTTCCTCAATCATTTCCCCCCATCATCGTTCCGACCTTGCAAGAAACTGTTACACTTTCATTTTCAATATCTGGTTTACCAAGTTCAATGTACCCATGTTTTCTCGCGAATCTTGAGGGATTTGATCCCATTTCTCGACGGGTTAATAGATCAGCACAATCGCTTTTTACACACCGGTCATCATAATTTGTGCTAATTTATTCACTCAATTTACACCCTCAAGTTCGTACTACACTTCTTTCTCTCTTCCGCCATTCTTCTCTTAATATACCGAGACCGTATTTCACCTTCCTTCCTATACGGTCTCGCGTAATCTCCAATTTTTTCCTCTCCGCATTCTTTCACCAACCAACACATTACAGAGATAGAATATTTGAATGGTTGGTGCTCATTTTTGGCCTGTGTAAGGCCTTGTATAGAGTGATACCGTTCTCTTTTCCCCCTAAGAACTTCACCGCTTAAACAGTGGAAACACTGTTTCAAATAAGTTTGGGAGTATGTACCATTTGTAACTATATAAAAACAAAATAAAAAAATTGAAAATAAAAATAAAAAAATAATATTTTTCTCCAATTTTTGGGGGTGTTTTTGTAGAATTTCAGTTTTAATAATAAATAAAAAATAATAATAAAAATTTTATTTACAAATAAATTCCTCTTTTTAAGAGGTCCTTTTTGCAAATAACCAAAACACCCCCTATAAATACAAGCCGACCTCTCCTCTGCAATTACCAAACCCTAATTTTCTTTTCCTCAAAACCCTAGCCACCGCAGCTGAAAGATCAGAGCGATCGCCTCCCGAAGCCGCGCTTTCGCCGCACAAGAGGCCTTCTGACCGCGCAACCGCCGCCGATCTGCCTCCTTTCCCTTTGAAAACTTCAGAGGAGGTTTGCATTCTCTGATCTTCTCTGTTAAAATTTTTAGAAATATTCTGCACTTCTCTGTGATGGCACCCACTTTGCAATTCGAGAGGGACTTTTCCCAAATCTTTGCACACACGGTCTTTGGAAGTTACTGCGGTGAAGAGATCCGAAGGCGCGGATGGAATTTTTTACCGTTTAACCATCCGAATGCCTTCTTGCTTCCGGATCTCGTCACCCGATTTTATGAGTGCATGGAGGATGGTTGCCTCTCACAACACGGATATATTAGGCTAATTTGGAGGGATAGGGAAATAATAATCGATAGGGACTTCATCCATGAAGTCACCTTAATTCGTAGACTACCTACTCATGACCAACCCCTCCAATTCGAGAATTACCTACCCTTGATGGGTAATGACTGTTCGAGGGAGCCACGCAAAGGCATCCAGGTTAGAACCCTCTTTGCGAATGTATTAACTGTGCGCCGTTGGGCACAAAATAACATTTTTGGTAGTTCGCACAATACAACATTTTTCACACCGTCCCTTCATATCGTGCACACTTTGTTGACTAGGAACCCCAGCTAGGATATGTGCACGGTATTACTTCATTCGATTGGTGCGGGCAAAAGGGCTGCTAATTATCCATGCCCTATATTGGTGACACAATTGTGTCGCCATTTTCTCCCCGTGAAGGAATTTGAGTTTTATATGCATGGAGGTATCCCCATTAAACCTCTTCTTGAGGGCGTATCCACGTCCTACACACGCTTAAATGATGTATGGTCGTGCACCGAGCTGGCCGAGGACGTACCCGCCAAGACACCCAGCTCCAGCTCGACCGCGAGCGAGGAAGAGCTTACCCCCGCGGCACATGCACATTTACTTAGGAGAGCCACTAGGGGGATAGATAGATTGATAGGGATGGTGACCAACCTGGATCAGCGAGTGACAGAAATAGAGCATGGCATGACCACACTGCTGGCAAGAGAGGAACGTTCCCGTTCACGTTCGAGGGGACGGCGAGGGCATGAGCAGTGAGGACACTGTTTTTGATAAGTTTGGGGGTGGAGGTGGTTTGTAAATAGTTATCATTGCATTGCATATTTTAATTTTTTGTTCATATTTGTTTCTTCTTTATTTTCATGTTTAATTCTGCATTGCATCTTTATAAAAAATAATAAAAATGAAAAATGAAAAAATATAAAAAAATATATAAAAATAAAATCAAATAAAAAAATTGAAAAACTTTAAAAAATTATTAAAAAATTTGAAAAATTCAATTTTGGCCATATTTGATTTAAGTTCAACATGACGGTTGACTAGCTAGGGAAAACTAGATTCTAAACTTAGTAAATTAAAAATCCTAAAAATAACCTTTCTTAAAGTTTAATTATAGAAAATATATGTCTTTGTAGTTTATTTAGAAATAGACAAAATTTTGAGTTCAGTTCTTGAGCTAAGTCAAAATAAGGGAAGAGTATTGAATTTTTATTTGAAGTGTAAGTCTGAAAAATAATTCTGAACCTTAAGTCTAAATTTTAAAAATATATACCCTACAACTAGCACATACACGCATCTTGAAATTTGGAATAGTAAAGAATACCTTGAAATGCTCTTGTCTAAAATCCTTAGTATGAAGGAAAAGAAAATAAAAAGTACAAGTGTGAATAAAAAATGAACACTGGTTTTGTAATTACTTAAGGCAGCATAAAATTAAAAAATATAGCGAGGGTGCTTTATCATCTAGTGCCTTAGACCAACTGGTTTGGGAGTCACTGCTAAAGCCTTAGGTATTACAATACGAGGAATTACGCCTAAATGCGCGAACACATTTTGTAATCGGTCGTTAGTACCTTAAGAAGTATTAACGGTCGCATTAAGGATGCGTGAGCAATTTCACCTAAAATTCACCAACTAAAAGTACTTTGGACGATGGACAAGGGTATGATAGCTTAAATTGAATTTCCAAGTGTAGGGGTGATACATACACACACGTAGGGGTATATGACTGGGGTTTGGATGAGAGATAGGAATGAAAGATAGGGCTTACACCTTCAGTAGAGATGATAAAAATTCCTAAGTTGAGATGGAATCTTAGAAGGAAAATTCAAAAGATGCTGAAAGCTTAATAAATTCGCAGAACATATACGATCTTAAGTAAATGAAAAGCAAGCGTGAAAAATATGGGTTGATGATTTCTAAGTTAAAGATAATAGAATTTCTTACTAGAATACTGAATTGAAGAATGACAGTCAAACGACCAAATTGATCGAATTTTGTGGGTAGTATTCGCTGAAAACCCTCAGGAGACAACACTCCGACTACTAGGGACACTTAGAGGTTTAACGGTTTATTGCACGAGCTCAGTGCAATCGCGTTTCCCTGCGAAAGTGAGGTTAGGATTTTTCGAGAATAAAATTGGTTTTGCTCGGGACGAGCAAAAGATAAGTTTGGGGGTATTTGTTCATATCAGAATTTTGCATTATTATGTCGCCCATTCTTAATTATATTATAAATAAATAAATGCTTTTGATCCATATCTGCTAAATAGTTGCAGGTTACAGGTTCTCAGAACAATACAGTGAAATTCATGAAAGACGCTACAAATGTAAGACTATGACCAACAATAGATGAATCCGTATGATACCGCCTACCAGTTCAAGGAACAAATGAAAATCAGTAGACAGTTCAATGCATAAAGCACAAAGGTAGCACAAGATTCAAGATTTCAACGCGAAGCTCACGGCAAAAAGTCCACAACATTCTGCACTGTGGAAATCTGGAAGAAATTAGAAGAGATTCTGAGAAACCAAGTGAAGAAAACAGAAGGAAAAAGCAAGATGAAGCAACCCTGAGAAGTTGAGCCAGAAATCCCTCAATATGGCCGCGGAACCGCGGCCAAACATGGTTTTCTGCCGTGGAACCGCGGCCGTGCAGTGCACGTGTCGGTGGGTGTCGGTGCTTTGACCCGGCTTTCTTAGGATAGTCTTGTAATTTCATGTATGGATCAGATGTAAAACATAGGATTTCTCCTATCTATAAATAGGAAAGCCAGAAGCCTAATTAGGAATGCCTCTTTTTAATTCTAGATTTAAATTTTAAATTCCCTTGTAATTGTTGAGAGGTCATCAATAAAGTAAAGGTATTTTTATTTTTATCTCGCATTCTTTTATTATCTGCAATTTAATTTCTGCAATTTTTTATCTGTCTTTTATTATCAGCAATTTAGGTCATTAAAATAAAATTATAAAAATGAATTTTATCGTAACTTTCCTAATGAGTGAGTAATTCCTCACTTGTTAGGGGTAGGATTGGGAAGGTTTGAGAGAAGGAAATCTCTCTCACTCCTTTCTTTGCCCATATAATTTTTATAATACAGACTCTATTTAATCTTACAACATACTGCTCACTACGGTACCCTATTCTAAATGATAGCGGTGAATCACTAGTCAGACCGGTTGTGGTTGAATTAACTAGAGGTTGGGACTAAGAGTTAAGAAAGGACGGACAAGGACCAAAAGGAAGAAACTGAGTTTCTTCCTAGTCGTGCTAATCCCCTTTGTTGACTATTACCCTAACACGTATATTCTTAACTAGGGCATTAAAATCAGTCAGTAGAATCTCTATTCTAAACTAACCTAATCCTAACCCTAGCAAGCCTTTAAATCGATTTATTATCATTCTTCGATCTAAAAACAAAACCTACCAAAAATTGGGACTTAACTCGTTAGAACTTAAAGAAAGAACTCCTTCTCCCTGTGGACCGACTCGTACTCAACAGGCTAGCTACCAAGCGACACCGTCTTGATTGCGGTATTCTCTTAAATTTAAAAAGCACATACAAAACCCTTCTCAATCAGGTATATACAAGTGACTAAAACTCTGGGTCTTCTGCGAACTGTTCCAATTCTTCTGAGCTTGGCTCTACCTCTAAAGAGTCGGATCCTCCTGACAACATTCCAAAGGAAGAAGAGAAAATGAATGTCGTCAATGAACAATCGCTCGGTAAATCCCAAAGAGAGATAGAAATAGACTGAACAGGTAAAGAGAATATATCTGGTATAATGTATGATTACTATGTTAACGAAGTTGTTTATACCTTGGTACAGAATATGCCAGTGTATACGAGAGGAGTCCAACTTACCCCATAGACTATGGTATATGGAGTACAATGCCCCGTCAAAACCTACGGGACAACGGCAACGGATGTTCAGGTTAGGTGTATTAAAGTGACCGTCTCTTGCCACTTTTAATACATTCCGTACTAGTCTACCCCTTTAAAAACCCCGTAATGTATTTTGTATTGTTTTATAGATGATTTGCAGATATACGACTTGCCGAAACCATGATATCAATTGTTCATGTAAACGGATAAGGATATAAACGGATAGTAATGTAAACAAGTCAATATATATCCATGAATCGGTCAAATCAAGTCATGTTGATATAGATTGTATTTTGGTATACATGGATTTATGTTGTATTGGAGTTATATTTGGATTGTATTCATATATGGATTGTATTCCGATTAGACCGAGACTCTGTCTGAATCAGACACTTAAACAGAATTTGATTTCTGAATTAGGTTTTCGAGTTATCGGTAACTGCTGCACATGGACGGCAGAATTTATGACTTTTTCCAAGCCAATTACCATTGATAACCCTGTTTTAATTACCTTAAATAAGCAAGCACCCACTTTCTCCGGCTCCCTAATGCTCAAAAGAATCGGTCCCGCTTAAACCTATATTTACTAAGGTCCTTATTATAAATTAATAAACTTGAGGGGGTTTTATGAAAAATAGTTTAGTATACTTTCAAAATAATTCTCAAGTATTTATTTATCGTATTTAAGGTTTTCATGGATGTAATTTTTAAATGTGAAGTATTCTAGTGAATATAAACCTAGATTGAATAGTATATGCTATTTTAGTGTAAATTGGAATTGTATGGATTTGTGATGGTAGATTCATGAAATTTGTGATTTCTTTGTTTAGAAAATATGGAATTTATTATATATATTTAAAATATATAATTTGATAATATTATAAATAATTATAGAAAAATAAATTTATTTATTAAATAGAAATCTCGTTTTCTTAAAAATTGTAATAAAAATTCTATCGAGATCGGATGCTCCGAGAGGAGCTCCGCGTCTCGCTTTACTATCGAAGATGTGCGATAACCCGCACCATCCAAATCGGGTTTCCTAAAATGGGTTGTAGAGGCTTAATTGTAAGAAATTTAATTTAAAACAATCTTAAAGAATACGGTTTTATTAGTTTAAGGTATTTTATTGTAAAATTGTATTTATCCCAAAATATTGTAAAGAGGCAATCGTGCTATGTCATGATTAGTGTTGTGGTAAGATAGGTCATTACCTCGTGAGTTTTCTAAAGGTAATATGAGCAAAATATAAGAAATAATGTCGTAGGTAAACTTGGTTGTATTAAACTGAAAAAGTATAATAAACATGGTTTTACATGGAGTTTTATGGTGAAATTGATTTCTAAATTTTAGTTAATGTTCAATCAACAAGGTTTAATAATTTGAATATGAGTTTCCTAAGAAAAATTGTTATTTTAAAGAGACTAGAATTTAAAAGTTGGTTAACTCCACTTACCGACGTCATTTGAAAAAAGAACTTATTTAATAGAGAAGAGAGGAGAAAAGAAAGGACTTACTGGATAAAGAGAGAGATGGGAGGTATGGGAAGGGTTCGAGAGCGTCGTGGAGTCGCGGTGTCACCGGATTTTTCTCGGATCGTCGCCGAAAGATGACTTTGGGCTAACTCCACTTGTACACCTTATTTGACTTGGAAAAATTTAGGAGTTTTGATGATAGATTTCAGAATAGAGAGGGGTAGGGTGTGGGGTGGTATTTATTGGATTGAATTAAGGTTTAGAGAATTAAAATGAGAATTAAAATGCATTAAATATTGGATTAAAGCTCATTTCTAATTCTCTGTTAATGTGCAGGAAAAACAAACAGAACTAGGGTCGTGGAGGGCCAAGGGGTTTAGGGAATTAAAATTTTAGGCATTACCTACGGTTTCAACCGGCGGCGCCGGCCCAATATGGGATCTCGCCGGCCATTTCAAGGGGGATGTACTCTGGATGCTTGCCACGTGTCGGTGTCGTTTCATATAACTCGGTGCACATGTTTGATTTCTGAGATTTTTTATTTTTACGTGTATTGCACATGTAAACTTTTGGGCTTCCAAAAAGTTTAAAAGAAAAATCAGCAAAAATAATATATGGCTGAGGGATTTGAACACAGGGGCTATGTCACAGCAGTACAAGACTTTACCAATGCGCTATAAGTGCTTTCTTGCTGTTCTAAAACAAATCAAATATTTATAGCATACCCAGAGTTGTAAATACTCCATTTAGTATTTTAATTTTAAACAAATTTTGTACATTATAAACAAAGTCGTTACATTCTACCCTCCTTATAAAAATTTCGTTCTCGAAATTTACAATTATTTAAGGACTAATTTATAAACAAGTGAGGGTATCTTGCACGCATGTCGTCTTCTCTTTCCCACGTTGATTCTCCTGGCGTGTCTTTTCACCGCATCACTCGGACCAAGTTTACTTCCTTGCTCCGAAGTGACTTCATCTTTTTGTCCAGGATTTCAACGGGTTGTTGCTCACAAGATAAGTCTGTCCGTACAGTGAGCTCGGAGTGATCAAGGATATGGCTGGGGTCGCTCATATATCTTCGAAGCTGGGATATGTGGAACACATTGTGCACTCCTTCCAATGAGGGTGGAAGTACCAAGTGATATGCCACTTCTCCGACTCGTTCAAGTATGTCGAACGGTCCAATGTATCTCGGACTTAACTTAGCCCTCTTTCCAAAGCGAATCATTCCACGGTTTGGAGAGATCTTTAGAAAGACATGATCTCCCGGTTGGAACTCCAAGCTACGACGCTTTGCATCAACCCAGTGCTTCTGTCGGTCTTGGGCTATGCGCATCCGTTCTCTGATAGTGCGAACTACATCTACAGTCGCCACTATCATCTCAAGTCCAAGGAGTTCCATATCTCCGATGTCGTCCCAACTTAATAGTGAACGACACTCCCTTCTATAAAGAGCTGCAAATGGTGCCATACCAATACTCGCTTGGTAGCTGTTGTTGTATGAAAACTCCATAAGATGTAGGTGATCTTCCCATAATCCTTCAAAGTATAGCATACAAGCTCTTAGCATATCTTCAAGGATCTGAATCGTTTGCTCAGACTGTCCATCTGTTTGTGGATGGTAAGCTATGCTAAAGTTCAGATTCGTTCCCAAGCTAGCTTACAGACTCTGCCAAAATTGCGATCGAAATCCAGTATCACGATCGGAGACAATGCAAACCGGTACTGCATGTAATCTCATGATCACCTGCATGAGTTCATGGGTATCAGAGATAATACACTATGAAGAGTTAAATCTTACTTAGATTCATACTTACTTTCATGTACTTCTTGCTAGTGTCTCAGTAGATTAGCCAATTCGAAATGTGATGAAATGAGATGACTTTGTGAGTCGATCCACAATAACCCACACAACATCGTTACCTATCATGCTGCGAGGAAGAGCAGTCACGAAATACGTGATAATGTGTTGCCACTTCCATTCTGGGATAGGTAGCGGTTGAAGTAAATCAGCAGTCCTGTGATGTTCAGCTTTCACTTGCTGACACACCAAACATTTGGCTACGCTTCTAGCTACTTCACGCTTCATTCCATGCCACCAGTAATGTTGCCGCAGATCTTTGTACATCTTTGTACCACCAGGGTGTACTGAGTATGGGGAGCTGTGAGCTTCTTTCATTAACTCTTCCCGAACAGGACCTTGTGGTACACACAATCTGCATCCGTATCTCAAAGATCTGTCTTCATGGATGATAAAGTCTATTCGAACTCCACTTTCTACTTGTTCTCTGATCTTTTACAACTTGGCATTACTTGCTTGAGCTGCTTTGATCTGAATGACAATTATAGACTGAACTTGTAAGTTCATCAAACTTGAAGCGTTATCTGGCATGATCACTTCTATTTCTATTTGATGCAAATCTTGCTGTAGCTTCCACTGTACGGTGAGATTCATTGATAGTGGTTAACGAATAAGTGCATCAGTTACTACATTCACCTTCCCTGGATGATATTTTAGGTTGATGTCGAAGTCCGCCATAAGTTCTAACCATCTTCTCTGCCGCATATTCAACTCTTTTTTAGTAAACACATACTTCAGACTTTTGTGGTCTGTGTAGACATTTACTCATTCTCCAAGAAGATAATGACGCCAAATCTTCAGTGTAAAGATGGCGGCTGCCAACTCTAGATCATGCGTCGGATAGTTGCACTCAAGAACCTTCAGCTGCCTTGATGCATAAGCTACAACTTTACCGTGTTGGTGTAGAACATATCTTAATCCCTTACCGGATGTATCGCAATGCACTACGAAACCTCCAGATTGGTCCGGTATTACGAGAATAGGCGTTGTTTTCAATGTTGACTTGAGTTCTACGAAAGCTTGTTCGCATGCTTCTGACCACACGAATTCTTCATCTTTACGTGTGAGTTTGGTCAGGGGTGTTGCAATCTTTAAAAATCCTTCAATAAATCTTTGGTAGTATCCCACTAATCCCAAGAAAGTTCGAATGTCCTGCAATGTCGTTGGTGTCGGCCATTCGCTTACTGCTGATACTTTTGTTGGATCCACAGAGATTCCTTCACCTGAAATGATATGTCCGAGAAATCCGACTTGTTCTAGCCAAAACTCGCACTTGCTGTACTTGGCATAGAGTTGATGCTGTCGCAAAGTCTTCAGGACAATTCGTAAATGTTCAGCGTGCTCTTTCCAATTCTTTAAATACACCAGGATGCCGTCGATGAATATGACAACGAACCTGTCTAGGTACTCTCGGAAAACTTGATTCATCAGATTCATGAATATGGCTGGTGCATTGGTCACTTCAAATGGCATCACAAGAAACTCATAATGACCATAGCGAGTCCTGAATGCCGTCTTCGGAATATCAGACTCTTTGACCTTCACCTGATGATAACCCGAACGAACATCTAATTTGGAGAAAACACAAGACCCACTTAGCTGATCGAACAGATCGTCGATTCACGGTAGTGAATACTTGTTCTTTATCATGACTTCATCAGAGCTCTATAACCAATGCACGTTCTGTATAAACCTTTCTTCTTCTTCACAAGCAACACCGGAGATCCCCAACTTGAAGTACTGGAACGAATCCATCCTTTCTGCAGAATTTCGTCCAGCTGAGTACGGATCTCCTTCAAACCTTTAGGACTTAATCGTTATGGTGCTTTGATCACCGGTTGTGCTCCAGGTACTAAATCAATTCCAAATTCAAGAGCTCGATCAGGAGGCAAACCTGATATGTCTTCAGGAAATATATCATCGAACTCTCGAACTACCTCTGGCTTTTCTTCTTCCGCCTGTAGAGTTGCAATCACTGCTTTCTTTGGTTTTTCCTTGTATATGCTAGGCTCTAGGGTATGGTCTCCACTTTTGAAATAAAAGACCGGATGATCTGGTATCTCAAACACTACCCTCCTTTGACGACAGTCGATGGTAGCATAGAAAGTTCCTAGTCAATCCATACCCAAAAGTAAATCGAAGTTCGGTATGTCTAGCACCTTGAAGTCAGCATAAAATTTTCTGCTGCAGACAACCACTAGACACAGGTCGTATCCCATTGTTGCCTTTAGAACGCCGTTCCCTGAACTGACATTCCAGTTGGATATAAGCGGTTTGACTGGAATCGCATGAGTTCGGACGAACCGTTGCGACATAAAGCAATGAGATGCTCCGGTATCGAAGAGTGATAGTGCAGGAAGTGAGGCAACTAAGATTGTACCTAAGTTGTGTAGGATAAGTTTTAGGTATAGGAAAGGATATGTATGAAGGTTGAACGAAAAGTTTGAAAGAAAGGGAGTTACCAGTGATGACTTGGCCAGTGGCTTCAGCTTCTTCCACAGTCATTGTGAAAGCCTGTCGCTTAAGTACGCTTCTCTTTGCTAGGGAGCATTCCTTTGTCTGTTCCTCTGTCCTTGAGGTAAGTTCCTTTTGTGCTTGATGGAACTGACGAGGAGGAGGTGCAGTAAGTCCACGAGGAGGTGGAGCTGGGAGAGCAAGACGTGGAGCAGGTGCCTGGATAGCTGGCCACTGCGGATAAGTGATTGCTGGTCTGTGCGCGGTATTCTGATTGAGTCTTGTTCCCTGATAAAAATCAGGAAATACCTTAATGAAGTATCACGTGCTCACACGTGACCAAGGGTCACGTGTTGACACGTGATAGTTTCCTATGATCTCCACTTTATAGAAATAAATTCTAAATCAAACGAAAATATAACAAAACGGCTAGGGAAAGACCCCAATGGGGCATCACGTGCTCACACGTGACCAAGGGTCACGTGCTAACACGTGATGGTCTTTTAGCTCTGTTAAAAGGCAGAATCAAATTCTGAATAAAAGAGGGTAACGTGCCAACACGTGACAGGCCCCTCAACTCTTTAATTAATAGAATTAAATTCTATTTCAATGGTCAAACGTTGGGATCACGTGCCAACACGTGATGGGCTTTAAAAGCCTTATAAGTTAATAGAATTAAATTCTAATTAAGGGAAATCAAAGACCCTAACTGGGAAAGTATTTCTTTAAATCATTCCAAACAAACAAAAAAGGATTATGCTCTGTAAAGTGGAGCACCATTGGATTAAAAATCTAATGATGATTAAAAATCACCAATTTATGGAAAGATTTTATAAAAGGAAAGATTTTCCTAAAATTCACCAAGAATAACAAACAGAATATCTTTTGGATTAAAAATCCAATGATGAATAAAATTTACTGAGATCATGTTAGTTACAAAAACAAACAAAATCTTTGAATGAAAGATTTACTAGACAAATTGATTTTTTTCTTTCTCCTATAAATAGGAGCCAAGAAGAAGAAGGGGGAGAGAGAATTTTAGATCTTGGAATTTTCTGAAAGAAAATAACAGAGAGAAAAGAAAGGAGAATTTAATTCTCAAGAAAAGAAACCCTAGGTGAGAAAGGGGAAAGGGATCAAAGCTTTATAAAACAAAAGGAGAATTTAATTCTCAATCTAAGAGTTTAACTCTTCTGCAAAAGAACTTAGTTCTTCCTCTGGTTGAAGATCTGCAGAAGAAAATCTCCCCACAGGTTGAGAATTTAGTTCTCATCGGGGAGATTCTGCCATGCAGATCCAAAACTTAGAGGGAGAATTGAGTTTCGAGAATTTAATTCTCCCAAAAGTAAAACTAGGGTTTAACCCTATATGAGAATTTAATTCTCCCAAATTCACAGGAATTTAATTCCTCCAAGATAAAACTAGGGTTTAACCCTATATGAGAATTTAATTCTCCCAAATTCACAGGAATTTAATTCCCCCCAAATAAAACTAGGGTTTAACCCTATGTGAGAATTTAATTCTCCCAAATTCATAGGAATTTAATTCCTCCAAGACAGACAGAACTAGGGTTTAACCCTATATGAGAATTTAATTCTCCCAAATTCACAGGAATTTAATTCCTCCCAAATAGAACTAGGGTTTAACCTTATATGAGAATTCAATTCTCCCAAATTTATAAAGAATTCAATTCCTCTAAATGAAATTAGGGTTCAACCCTACATAAGAATTTAATTCTTCCACATGCATAGGAATTTAATTCCTCTAAAAACGAAATTAGGGTTTAACCCTACAGAGAATTTAATTCTTAAAAATAAAGAGACTTGAAAGATCTCCATGCAAGTAAAGAACTAGGTCACGTGCCCTCACGTGACCACTAAAAAGATCCTCCAAAATAAGAAGGAATTAGTCCAGAGGCAATGCCTCACGTGCTCTCACGTGACCTCCAAAACAAAGAGAATAAAGGCGAAGGCATATTCTAATTTAGGAGCCTTCACGTGTCCTCACGTGACCCCTAATAAAAGCCTTAACAAATCAGTGCATGAGTGCCTATCACGTGCCCACACGTGATTGTCACGACCCGAAAGTACGGAACATGACCGGCACTTAAACTACGAACGTCTCGAGGCGTACGTAATCTAAGTAAACCGAAAACCCAGAAATCCAAACAAAGAAAAGTAGTAGAGTGCAGGAAAAACCAACTTAAAGCAAGTAGTTTCAATAGCATAAGCCGAATTATGCGGTTTTTAAAACATCAAAAATTTACTGAAAATTTCGGCAGAGTCTCCTTTGTAAATACTGGCCCCCAAACGGGATACAACATGAATAGTATACGAAATCAATACAAAGGCATCCCCAAGCGGGAGCTAGCTCTTCGTCAATCGACGGTCACAACCACACAAGCAATATAATATACAACGCCAACGGCGAGGATCAAAACTCAAAAGGAAACTCAAAACCACCAGAAATATAACGGGCGACTCTAAGGTCGAAAGAATAAACAACACTGGTCTCTATCTAAATAAATACATGTTTGGTTGATGGAATTTACTAGATACAACGGAATAATATTATACAAGGTAATATGATGGGTACGATACAAGAAAAACCCACCTACTAGCAAGTCACCCGAATGAAACTGAGCCCGCAAAGCCGTAATGAAACCTGTACGGCAAACCTGCAAGAAACTGGGGCACAACGGGGGTGAGTTGCCAACTCGTGAATAGAAAAACATCTACGCACAGAAATCGCATAAATAACGCAATCCTAAGTCAATGATCATAATATATCCTCAAAAATGTATATAACACGTAGCCTATAACAAGGCTAGGGTAAATATCTAACCCGAGTGTAATCTCATGCCCGTGTCAGTGCCTCAGGTAGCAATATATCATATGGATGATGTATGAATGCATAAAACAGAATGCATGTACTGAATAAAACTGGTTTCATAATTCAGTGAGATTTCTGTATTTTAAAAGAAATGAGGTACCATATATGAAATCAGCATAAAACAGTGCCCAGCATCGACACAAAACAAGTGTCCAAATACCTCGATATCTCTGTGTCACAATCTATGTACCTCAAGTCTCAATATCTAGGGCGCCGTCAGTCCAGACCGGCCCCTACCATCCATCTCAAGACCACGACGGTATCCTCCGGATATCCGACGCGTCGGGTAATATCACCGGTAGGTAATCTGTCCCCTGCCAGGCTCAACGTCAACACCACATTCATCTTGCCCCGGGGTACCATACCGGGCCCACCATGTACCCATGACGGTTCCTCCACTCCTCGACACGGATCTCGAAAACCACAGCAAACTCATGGTGGACGACAGTTACATCACTAGAAAACCGCAATTTACATATTTTAAAAGGTTAATAAGTTTAGAAATTTTGCGGCTTTCCCCCGAAATCCAGAAATATCATAAATCTCAAGAAGTCATCACAAGTGCATATGTCAATGATAATGAATGTATATGGTATCAATAACCAAGTTGCAATGTATGATTAATAACTAGGCATGAACAATGGAATAACAGTATGCATGAAGTGACAAGTAATAACTACAATATCTAAGCTGGCATATAAGGTAAGTACACTAATATTATGTCAAACTACTAGCTATCTAGCTAAGTTAAGCAATAATGTTTTCTAAGGTGTACGTGACATGGCAATTACCGATGAAGATGTGTGTGAGCCGGCAAGTAAGTGTATGTGGTACATACGCATCATCGGTAATGGTGCTGGTGTCCTAACAGCATGATATCAATAATGGAGTATGCAGCAAAATAAGTATGCGGGCAGAGCGAACAGCAATAATGTGCGGAAGCAGAATACTAGACACAACGATAACTAATCAGTATTAAACTAATATCAGTCCTACAAATGGTGCCTTTTGAAATAACACGAATCATGGGTTTTGAAAATAGGGGCTACGGTGTTTTTTATGAAAAGATACGTCTTTTGAAATATCCGTAGGATCCCTTGGGCTGTCTTTAAGAATGCCTACGATTCGTTGGTTTTTGAAATAGGTACGAAGTCTAATCTAATCTAACAACTACACTAAACTATACGGCTGAACTAACAAGCTGAACTACAGGTAAGGGAACCGCCTATCATCTGAGTCGATACATATACATACCTGTATATGTATAGTCGGTGTTCCCGCCTCAATAATATCATATCCGATACCCTATCTATAATCAGGCATCCCAAGTCAAGAGAGCGGATCAATCATCAATATAGCTCGTACGTAAATCCGTCGTACGGCATCCCAATCTGGGTACGGGTCAATATCACATTCATCATACTATTCACCGGGTATCCTCTTTATCAAATATCATGATCGGGGTACTGATCTACGTCTAGTACCATACTGATACCGCCTACGTATGCATGGACGTGTGAAACACTACGTCAAGGACCCGCTACAACGTCATGTCGTATCTCAAATACGAACCCTGCTATATCGCCGATCTCACGGCCTCAAATCAAATCTCATCGACTCAGCTCAATCCCAAGTATCATCCTCAAATCCGTATGTGAACACATAGTCCCATACCCATGTGAACCCATAACTATAAAGAATCCCATGAGCACATATCAATAGGAATGTATGCAAGTATGTATGTGTGTATGTGTAGTGCAACACTACCCTAGGGTTCGCAACACTAAGGTAATCCAACAAACCAATATCCATCCTAAGCAACATTATTAATCCTAAATAACATATAATAAATGTTGGTGTGTATACGCATCCGTATACACCACCACGAACTGCGGGGGTGCTATACGCCATCCACCCGACTTCTCCCCGTAGATATAAATCTACTCACCTGGTCCTCGCTAGCCGGTGCCGACGTCGCCACGCGCTTACTTGTCGTCTCGAAGTCCACATGGAGTACCTACATATCATAACGCACCGTACCGCATTAAAACTAAATTCGACATCGAAACGGTATACGAAAATCAAATCGGCACGCGTGTCACGCATAGGTCCAAACCTATCGCCTACGCATGCAAGAATAGTCAAACCAACCCTCGATGTCGATGTACAAACGTCAAACCATCGAGAAAAATCCAATCACACTCATTTGCACATTCACGAACACTAATTTTAATATAAACTGGGTTAAAACTCACAAGAACCCCAATTTCACTTAAAAGGTCATTTTTCCGAAAATCTAGCAAGCACATTTCGCCGTTTTTGTACAAAACATGATGTTTAAATGAATGTAGCGGACAATATATTTATTAAATATCTTAAATAAGTCATATAAACAATTTCCGGAATTTAATCTCATTAAATTCCAAAAACCCTAATATTCTAGTTTACAAAATACCTAAAATTTAACAATTTCAAAGCAAAAATGCACAAACTACAATCTAGCTTAGATTTGCATGATCTAAAGCATTAAACCACACTTAATAAAGTTAATGAAGTCATGAAAAACCCAAACACATTTTTAATCCCAAGTATTTAACCAATTTCAAAAACCTAGTAAGCAAATTAGCAAATTAACACAATTTTTAAACTAACCATTAGCACAAGCTACTAATCTTGTATTAACATGACAAAAAGCCTAAATATAACACACAACCATACACCAATTTTACAAAACCCTAACTTGCATTCGAATTCATAACTTGAATTCCAAAACTTGCAATTAAACTCACATATCCAAATTAACACTTAATTAAATTAGCTTAAGAAATTAGTAACAAATTAAGCAACAAAAATGTTTAGAATTATACCCAAAATATATGAAGATCCACAAGCATCCATGGCCTCCAAAAATGCCCTCTTTTCACAAGGATCCATGCTATACGGGCTGAGCTAAAATGGGTAGGAGTCGGATTTGGATTTAGATTTCATTTTGCATGGATTTTGAAGTGATTTGTGGATTTTTTTTGATGAAGAAAAGAGTGGGATTTTGGGGGGTGGGCTGCTGCTGTTGGGAGGGGGGCTCGGCCTGATTGGGGATGTGAGGAGAGAGAGGGAGGTAGAGAAAATACAAGGGAGGAAAGTCAAGGTCAAGGTAAGGTCAAAAGTCCACCTAATTCACCCATTTTCTTTTCTTTTCTTTCATATCTTTTCCTCTGAAAATCAAGTGGGGAAAAACATGGTGGCTGCTGAATTCAGCCATGGGGAGGAGTAAGTGGGGGTGTGTGGGTGTGGGTACGGATGTGGGGTGATGAAAAATGATAAATATAATACCCCAAACATCCATTTACGCTAAAAAAAAGCCTTTTTTTCTTCAATAATTTCTAAACCGTTTTGGCAAATGATTTCATTCCAAAAACCACATGATAAAATTTTATTTAATGTTTTATGATGTACAAAATTTGTTTCAACTCATTCCAATTTGTAATTTTCCCTAATTAAATGTATTAGTGACGGCTTAAAATAATAATAAAATAATATTTTTTCAGAAAATTTGAAATTTCACCAGCGGCTCAATAAACACCAAATAATAGCAATTACATAGCTAGAATATGTATATTTAATTTTTATAATAAGATATTTGTATTTTGACTTTTTACAGAAAACCCCCTTATTTTACCGATTTTTTTGAAATTTCACCGAAACGATTTTCAAAGCGTTACAATCTTCCCCCCTTCAAGAAATTCGGTCCCCGAATTTAAATTCGAACTCCCCCAAATACTAAAACATTTAAGAAAAACCATCAAGTCGTCGGGGCTCCGAAATAGTAACTACATAAAACAATTCGTAGCGCAGCGCATGCGCTTGAAAAATGAGTATATAACTCAAATTAAAACTCCGTCAAGCATCCCGCAATCATCGGAGTCATGGAGAAGACATCAATGCCAAATCCAAATCAAAACCAATATGACATAACTCGAAACTATACATGTAAATATAGAATCTATATCTGTAAGTATCTGAAGGAAATGCATGCCAAATCTCTTTAAGTCGCTGTGCAACGCGTAAAACACTGCACAGTGGCGGACGTCTATCATAAGAAAATAACTATATACATATATACCTTTGTTTGAAATGTACGTTCCGCCGTTTTGGAAACAATTTAGAAGGGTCTCCTTGTTTTAAACATTTCGTGTCATATCGGACACGTAGGTAAATACTGAGGCTATAGCTCGCTTTTTGGAAATCCCTTCAATAACTATCAATGCATGCAAAAATATATTCAGGTACTGTCCTCTGACTAGTCCTGCTCAGTACGAAAACACATAGCAATATCATAAAAACGTACTGCTCTATACGAAATCAATCCCAAAATATGCACATGAATGCTACGTGCGTCTGGTGCGCACGGAAATCAAAATCCATGAATGTGCCATACATGCGCACAGAAACAACATCTAAGTGCATCGGGTGTGCACGAAACATCTGTCGTAGGCAACATGTGTGCCTGACAGCAAAATCGGGTGCATCTAACATGCACGAAAAATCTCGATTTAGTGCACCTGGTGTGCACCAAAATCACACTTCAAAATATGCGCCCAACATGCGCGAAAATCCAAATCAGGTGCATCCATCGTGCACGAAATCATGAAATCCAATATCAAGTGCCGAACATGCGCAAAATCAAATCAGGTGCACAAAACAAATATCGAACATCACCATCGAAATCAAAGTCCGATGCATCTAAGTGCACAAAAGGCGTATCACTGCACTGCAAGCATATATAAACTATACAGAGTGCAGGAACGAAATCGCGTGGATGCATACGCATAAAACCAACTCAACTGTTTAAAACCGTAAAATCACAAACATGTGAAACTAAAGCACGAAAACGAAATCAAGTGCAACACTGTGCAAAGGTCGTAAATCCTCAATCATCAAAATCAAATCATACGAATAAATCACCCAAAACATCGTAATCAATAATGGCGGAATAGTACTGCTCAAGCACATCCTCTAAGAATCTCGGGCCAACTGGCGCGGTCACTAATGGGACGTCTCGTCGATGATCATGAACCCTGGCCTGCTGGTGTGCGTAACAATGACCACTCCTGGGTCAAGGTCTTCATTGGGAATTACAAATCTCTCAGTCCCTCGGCTCATCGGCCTTGTCAGGTGTGCTAACGGGGATGATCCCGTTCTGGCACGCCTCTTGTCATCTCCCGGTCAATCATCGCGACCACTCGTGAGACAGCATATCACTGGAGTCGGCCTCTAGCTCTCTGAATGTACATGACACATCTGATCCTGGGTGCAAGTATCATTGCAGCAGTGTCCTGGAAGGAATCCTGCTCACGGTCTCTTCCATGCCTCGTCTCTGCCAACTGTCCGGAAGTCGTTGTCCTTTCCTATATCTGCATCTTGCTCTGGAACGACTGCATACTCATCGCGACTCCTTCTGGAAGGTATATCCAAGTACAATGCCTCGGCATGCGCATCGCATCTCTGATGTCGGCGGAGGGGAACGTCATCATATCCAGGTATGTACGAATCTCTTACTCCACTTTTCTCTAATGTCGTCTGCTTTGGATTCGTCTCGTCGCGGCTGCATGGACTGAGCTCCAATGGCTATCCTCATATCTGGAATCTCCCAAGAAATGCATCTCACCACCTAGCATCCGAATTAAGTCGAGCCATCCAATCGATTCGTCAAAACCTCATAATCCCCCAAGAGCTCAACATCTTGGATACAGTTTAATAGTATCGAGTACATACCACAGCATCGGTGGTCCAGCCGTAGAAGGGCAAACCCAAGCCTCACTAATGGCGCCGTAGAACTGCGGCAAACCCGAAGGTTCAAAGGCTTTCACACGGTCATTAAGTCGAGTTAGGGTTTCATTCTTCTAGAGGGGACCATAGAATTTCCTGCATGTCTTTCCGACTACTTTAAACTTGGAATAATAGGTTTCCGACATTCGATCGTCTCTGTCGACCCTCACGTCTCTGCGTGAAGTCGTCTCTAGCTGGAATCAATCTATCTGATGACCTCGCATAGGGGTAGGCGAACGATCCACATGTCCTAGTCATTCATCCTCGATGACTAGCGACCTTCTATCATCTCTTGGTACAACTCGTTCTGCACTAACGCCAGCATCTGGGGCAATATCTCGTCGTTCGCAGCAATAATTGGCTCACTCGTCTGCACGCTGGACAGTGCCTCAACCATCATGAATAAGCAACACACCAACGGTCATCAAAATCTGGCTGGCCTCTGCCAGTGGCCCAATCCTCTGATACTGATCGGCACGTCCGAGAAATCTCATAAAGGCGATCCGCCAAACGCTCGTGGTGCGAAAACACAATCAAAAGACACCTCTCTACAATCGGGTGTCGCCGGAATTTCGCCCTGGTCAGTCCTCGTTCGTGACGAGCTTGTGCTGACCGCAACTCTAGCCGTAGCTCTCCCTGCCCGTAACCGTAGCAGCAAAACCAAACTGGTACCGATGAGGCTAGATCAGGAAGGAATATAATACTGAACAAGGAAATGTACATCCTAAGGCTTCATAAGTGGAGTGGCGTGTCGTAAATATGCCGCGGAACATATCAACGGTACGTCACTCTACTTTAGTCACCTATTCCATCAACCAAGGGTCATCCTACGCTCCGAAGGTTAAAACCTAACGCTCTGATACCAACTTTGTCACGACCCGAAAGTACGGAACATGACCGGCACTTAAACTACGAACGTCTCGAGGCGTACGTAATCTAAGTAAACCGAAAACCCAGAAATCCAAACCAAGAAAAGTAGTAGAGTGCAGGAAAAACCAACTTAAAGCAAGTAGTTTCAATAGCATAAGCCGAATTATGCGGTTTTTAAAACATCAAAAATTTACTGAAAATTTCGGCAGAGTCTCCTTTGTAAATACTGGCCCCCAAACGGGATACAACATGAATAGTATACGAAATAAATTCAAAGGCATCCCCAAGCGGGAGCTAGCTCTTCGTCAATCGACGGTCACAACCACACAAGCAATATAATATACAACGCCAACGGCGAGGATCAAAACTCAAAAGGAAACTCAAAACCACCAGAAATATAACGAGCGACTCTAAGGTCGAAAGAATAAACAACACTGGTCTCTATCTAAATAAATACATGTTTGGTTGATGGAATTTACTAGATACAACGGAATAATATTATACAAGGTAATATGATGGGTACGATACAAGAAAAACCCACCTACTAGCAAGTCACCCGAATGAAACTGAGCCCGCAAAGCCGTAATGAAACCTGTACGGCAAACCTGCAAGAAACTGGGGCACAACGGGGGTGAGTTGCCAACTCGTGAATAGAAAAACATCTACGCACAGAAATCGCATAAATAACGCAATCCTAAGTCAATGATCATAATATATCCTCAAAAATGTATATAACACGTAGCCTATAACAAGGCTATGGTAAATATCTAACCCGAGTGTAATCTCATGCCCGTGTCAGTGCCTCAGGTAGCAATATATCATATGGATGATGTATGAATGCATAAAACAGAATGCATGTACTGAATAAAACTGGTTTCATAATTCAGTGAGATTTCTGTATTTTAAAAGAAATGAGGTACCATATATGAAATCAGCATAAAACAGTGCCCAGCATCGACACAAAACAAGTGTCCAAATACCTCGATATCTCTGTGTCACAATCTATGTACCTCAAGTCTCAATATCTAGGGCGCCGTCAGTCCAGACCGGCCCCTACCATCCATCTCAAGACCACGACGGTATCCTCCGGATATCCGACGCGTCGGGTAATATCACCGGTAGGTAATCTGTCCCCTGCCAGGCTCAACGTCAACACCACATTCATCTTGCCCCGGGGTACCATACCGGGCCCACCATGTACCCATGACGGTTCCTCCACTCCTCGACACGGATCTCGAAAACCACAGCAAACTCATGGTGGACGACACTTACATCACTAGAAAACCGCAATTTACATATTTTAAAAGGTTAATAAGTTTAGAAATTTTGCGGCTTTCCCCCGAAATCCAGAAATATCATAAATCTCAAGAAGTCATCACAAGTGCATATGTCAATGATAATGAATGTATATGGTATCAATAACCAAGTTGCAATGTATGATTAATAACTAGGCATGAACAATGGAATAACAGTATGCATGAAGTGACAAGTAATAACTACAATATCTAAGCTGGCATATAAGGTAAGTACACTAATATTATGTCAAACTACTAGCTATCTAGCTAAGTTAAGCAATAATGTTTTCTAAGGTGTACGTGACATGGCAATTACCGATGAAGATGTGTGTGAGCCGGCAAGTAAGTGTATGTGGTACATACACATCATCGGTAATGGTGCTGGTGTCCTAACAGCATGATATCAATAATGGAGTATGCAGCAAAATAAGTATGCGGGCAGAGCGAACAGCAATAATGTGCGGAAGCAGAATACTAGACACAACGATAACTAATCAGTATTAAACTAATATCAGTCCTACAAATGGTGCCTTTTGAAATAACACGAATCATGGGTTTTGAAAATAGGGGCTACGGTGTTTTTTATGAAAAGATACGTCTTTTGAAATATCCGTAGGATCCCTTGGGCTGTCTTTAAGAATGCCTACGATTCGTTGGTTTTTGAAATAGGTACGAAGTCTAATCTAATCTAACAACTACACTAAACTATACGGCTGAACTAACAAGCTGAACTACAGGTAAGGGAACCGCCTATCATCTGAGTCGATACATATACATACCTGTATATGTATAGTCGGTGTTCCCGCCTCAATAATATCATATCCGATACCCTATCTATAATCAGGCATCCCAAGTCAAGAGAGCGGATCAATCATCAATATAGCTCGTACGTAAATCCGTCGTACGACATCCCAATCTGGGTACAGGTCAATATCACATTCATCATACTATTCACCGGGTATCCTCTTTATCAAATATCATGATCGGGGTACTGATCTACGTCTAGTACCATACTGATACCGCCTACGTATGCATGGACGTGTGAAACACTACGTCAAGGACCCGCTACAACGTCATGTCGTATCTCAAATACGAACCCTGCTATATCGCCGATCTCACGGCCTCAAATCAAATCTCATCGACTCAGCTCAATCCCAAGTATCATCCTCAAATCCGTATGTGAACACATAGTCCCATACCCATGTGAACCCATAACTATAAAGAATCCCATGAGCACATATCAATAGGAATGTATGCAAGTATGTATGTGTGTATGTGTAGTGCAACACTACCCTAGGGTTCGCAACACTAAGGTAATCCAACAAACCAATATCCATCCTAAGCAACGTTATTAATCCTAAATAACATATAATAAATGTTGGTGTGTATACGCATCCGTATACACCACCACGGACTGCGGGGGTGCTATACGCCATCCACCCGACTTCTCCCCGTAGATATAAATCTACTCACCTGGTCCTCGCTAGCCGGTGCCGACGTCGCCAAGCGCTTACTTGTCGTCTCGAAGTCCACATGGAGTACCTACATATCATAACGCACCGTACCACATTAAAACTAAATTCGACATCGAAACGGCATACGAAAATCAAATCGGCACGCGTGTCATGCATAGGTCCAAACCTATCGCCTACGCATGCAAGAATAGTCAAACCAACCCTCGATGTCGATGTACAAACGTCAAACCATCGAGAAAAATCCAATCACACTCATTTGCACATTCACGAACACTAATTTTAATATAAACTGGGTTAAAACTCACAAGAACCCCAATTTCACTTAAAAGGTCATTTTTCCGAAAATCTAGCAAGCACATTTCGCCGTTTTTGTACAAAACATGATGTTTAAATGAATGTAGCGGACAATATATTTATTAAATATCTTAAATAAGTCATATAAATAATTTCCGGAATTTAATCTCATTAAATTCCAAAAACCCTAATATTCTAGTTTACAAAATACCTAAAATTTAACAATTTCAAAGCAAAAATGCACAAACTACAATCTAGCTTAGATTTGCATGATCTAAAGCATTAAACCACACTTAATAAAGTTAATGAAGTCATGAAAAACCCAAACACATTTTTAATCCCAAGTATTTAACCAATTTCAAAAACCTAGTAAGCAAATTAGCAAATTAACACAATTTTTAAACTAACCATTAGCACAAGCTACTAATCTTGTATTAACATGACAAAAAGCCTAAATATAACACACAACCATACACCAATTTTACAAAACCCTAACTTGCATTCGAATTCATAACTTGAATTCCAAAACTTGCAATTAAACTCACATATCCAAATTAACACTTAATTAAATTAGCTTAAGAAATTAGTAACAAATTAAGCAACAAAAATGTTTAGAATTATACCCAAAACATATGAAGATCCACAAGCATCCATGGCCTCCAAAAATGCCCTCTTTTCACAAGGATCCATGCTATACGGGCTGAGCTAAAATGGGTAGGAGTCGGATTTGGATTTAGATTTCATTTTGCATGGATTTTGAAGTGATTTGTGGATTTTTTTTGATGAAGAAAAGAGTGGGATTTTGGGGGGGGGGGCTGCTGCTGTTGGGAGGGGGGCTCGGCCTGATTGGGGATGTGAGGAGAGAGAGGGAGGTAGAGAAAATACAAGGGAGGAAAGTCAAGGTCAAGGTAAGGTCAAAAGTCCACCTAATTCACCCATTTTCTTTTCTTTTCTTTCATATCTTTTCCTCTGAAAATCAAGTGGGGGAAAAACATGGTGGCTGCTGAATTCAGCCATGGGGAGGAGTAAGTGGGGGTGTGTGGGTGTGGGTACGGGTGTGGGGTGATGAAAAATGATAAATATAATACCCCAAACATCCATTTACGCTAAAAAAAGCCTTTTTTTCTTCAATAATTTCTAAACCGTTTTGGCAAATGATTTCATTCCAAAAACAACATGATAAAATTTTATTTAATGTTTTATGATGTACAAAATTTGTTTCAACTCATTCCAATTCGTAATTTTCCCTAATTAAATGTATTAGTGACGGCTTAAAATAATAATAAAATAATATTTTTTCAGAAAATTTGAAATTTCACCAGCGGCTCAATAAACACCAAATAATAGCAATTACATAGCTAGAATATGTATATTTAATTTTTATAATAAGATATTTGTATTTTGACTTTTTACAGAAAACCCCCTTATTTTACCGATTTTTTTGAAATTTCACCGAAACGATTTTCAAAGCGTTACAATCTTCCCCCCTTCAAGAAATTCGGTCCCCGAATTTAAATTCGAACTCCCCCAAATACTAAAATATTTAAGAAAAACCATCAAGTCGTCGGGGCTCCGAAATAGTAACTACATAAAACAATTCGTAGCGCAGCGCATGCGCTTGAAAAATGAGTATATAACTCAAATCAAAACTCCGTCAAGCATCCCGCAATCATCGGAGTCATGGAGAAGACATCAATGCCAAATCCAAATCAAAACCAATATGACATAACTCGAAACTATACATGTAAATATAGAATCTATATCTGTAAGTATCTGAAGGAAATGCATGCCAAATCTCTTTAAGTCGCTGTGCAACGCGTAAAACACTGCACAGTGGCGGACGTCTATCATAAGAAAATAACTATATACATATATACCTTTGTTTGAAATGTACGTTCCGCCGTTTTGGAAACAATTTAGAAGGGTCTCCTTGTTTTAAACATTTCGTGTCATATCGGACACGTAGGTAAATACTGAGGCTATAGCTTGCTTTTTGGAAATCCCTTCAATAACTATCAATGCATGCAAAAATATATTCAGGTACTGTCCTCTGACTAGTCCTGCTCAGTACGAAAACACATAGCAATATCATAAAAACGTACTGCTCTATACGAAATCAATCCCAAAATATGCACATGAATGCTACGTGCGTCTGGTGCGCACGGAAATCAAAATCCATGAATGTGCCATACATGCGCACAGAAACAACATCTAAGTGCATCGGGTGTGCACGAAACATCTGTCGTAGGCAACATGTGTGCCTGACAGCAAAATCGGGTGCATCTAACATGCACGAAAAATCTCGATTTAGTGCACCTGGTGTGCACCAAAATCACACTTCAAAATATGCGCCCAACATGCGCGAAAATCCAAATCAGGTGCATCCATCGTGCACGAAATCATGAAATCCAATATCAAGTGCCGAACATGCGCAAAATCAAATCAGGTGCACAAAACAAATATCGAACATCACCATCGAAATCAAAGTCCGATGCATCTAAGTGCACAAAAGGCGTATCACTGCACTGCAAGCATATATAAACTATACAGAGTGCAGGAACGAAATCGCGTGGATGCATACGCATAAAACCAACTCAATGTTTAAAACCGTAAAATCACAAACATGTGAAACTAAAGCACGAAAACGAAATCAAGTGCAACACTGTGCAAAGGTCGTAAATCCTCAATCATCAAAATCAAATCATACGAATAAATCACCCAAAACATCGTAATCAATAATGGCGGAATAGTACTGCTCAAGCACATCCTCTAAGAATCTCGGGCCAACTGGCGCGGTCACTAATGGGACGTCTCGTCGATGATCATGAACCCTGGCCTGCTGGTGTGCGTAACAATGACCACTCCTGGGTCAAGGTCTTCATTGGGAATTACAAATCTCTCAGTCCCTCGGCTCATCGGCCTTGTCAGGTGTGCTAACGGGGATGATCCCGTTCTGGCACGCCTCTTGTCATCTCCCGGTCAATCATCGCGACCACTCGTGAGACAGCATATCACTGGAGTCGGCCTCTAGCTCTCTGAATGTACATGACACATCTGATCCTGGGTGCAAGTATCATTGCAGCAGTGTCCTGGAAGGAATCCTGCTCACGGTCTCTTCCATGCCTCGTCTCTGCCAACTGTCCGGAAGTCGTTGTCCTTTCCTATATCTGCATCTTGCTCTGGAACGACTGCATACTCATCGCGACTCCTTCTGGAAGGTATATCCAAGTACAATGCCTCGGCATGCGCATCGCATCTCTGATGTCGGCGGAGGGGAACGTCATCATATCCAGGTATGTACGAATCTCTTACTCCACTTTTCTCTAATGTCGTCTGCTTTGGATTCGTCTCGTCGCGGCTGCATGGACTGAGCTCCAACGGCTATCCTCATATCTGGAATCTCCCAAGAAATGCATCTCACCACCTAGCATCCGAATTAAGTCGAGCCATCCAATCGATTCGTCAAAACCTCATAATCCCCCAAGAGCTCAACATCTTGGATACAGTTTAATAGTATCGAGTACATACCACAGCATCGGTGGTCCAGCCGTAGAAGGGCAAACCCAAGCCTCACTAATGGCGCCGTAGAACTGCGGCAAACCCGAAGGTTCAAAGGCTTTCACACGGTCATTAAGTCGAGTTAGGGTTTCATTCTTCTAGAGGGGACCATAGAATTGCCTGCATGTCTTTCCGACTACTTTAAACTTGGAATAATAGGTTTCCGACATTCGATCGTCTCTGTCGACCCTCACGTCTCTGCGTGAAGTCGTCTCTAGCTGGAATCAATCTATCTGATGACCTCGCATCGGGGTAGGCGAACGATCCACATGTCCTAGTCATTCATCCTCGATGACTAGCGACCTTCTATCATCTCTTGGTACAACTCGTTCTGCACTAACGCCAGCATCTGGGGCAATATCTCGTCGTTCGCAGCAATAATTGGCTCACTCGTCTGCACGCTGGACAGTGCCTCAACCATCATGAATAAGCAACACACCAACGGTCATCAAAATCTGGCCGGCCTCTGCCAGTGGCCCAATCCTCTGATACTGATCGGCACGTCCGAGAAATCTCATAAAGGCGATCCGCCAAACGCTCGTGGTGCGAAAACACAATCAAAAGACACCTCTCTACAATCGGGTGTCGCCGGAATTTCGCCCTGGTCAGTCCTCGTTCGTGACGAGCTTGTGCTGACCGCAACTCTAGCCGTAGCTCTCCCTGCCCGTAACCGTAGCAGCAAAACCAAACTGGTACCGATGAGGCTAGATCAGGAAGGAATATAATACTGAACAAGGAAATGTACATCCTAAGGCTTCATAAGTGGAGTGGCGTGTCGTAAATATGCCGCGGAACATATCAACGGTACGTCACTCTACTTTAGTCACCTATTCCATCAACCAAGGGTCATCCTATGCTCCGAAGGTTAAAACCTAACGCTCTGATACCAACTTTGTCACGACCCGAAAGTACGGAACATGACCGGCACTTAAACTACGAACGTGTCGAGGCGTACGTAATCTAAGTAAACCGAAAACCCAGAAATCCAAACCAAGAAAAGTAGTAGAGTGCAGGAAAAACCAACTTAAAGCAAGTAGTTTCAATAGCATAAGCCGAATTATGCGGTTTTTAAAACATCAAAAATTTACTGAAAATTTCGGCAGAGTCTCCTTTGTAAATACTGACCCCCAAACGGGATACAACATGAATAGTATACGAAATCAATTCAAAGGCATCCCCAAGCGGGAGCTAGCTCTTCGTCAATCGACGGTCACAACCACACAAGCAATATAATATACAACGCCAACGGCGAGGATCAAAACTCAAAAGGAAACTCAAAACCACCAGAAATATAACGAGCGACTCTAAGGTCGAAAGAATAAACAACACTGGTCTCTATCTAAATAAATACATGTTTGGTTGATGGAATTTACTAGATACAACGGAATAATATTATACAAGGTAATATGATGGGTACGATACAAGAAAAACCCACCTACTAGCAAGTCACCCGAATGAAACTGAGCCCGCAAAGCCGTAATGAAACCTGTACGGCAAACCTGCAAGAAACTGGGGCACAACGGGGGTGAGTTGCCAACTCGTGAATAGAAAAACATCTACGCACAGAAATCGCATAAATAACGCAATCCTAAGTCAATGATCATAATATATCCTCAAAAATGTATATAACACGTAGCCTATAACAAGGCTAGGGTAAATATCTAACCCGAGTGTAATCTCATGCCCGTGTCAGTGCCTCAGGTAGCAATATATCATATGGATGATGTATGAATGCATAAAACAGAATGCATGTACTGAATAAAACTGGTTTCATAATTCAGTGAGATTTCTGTATTTTAAAAGAAATGAGGTACCATATATGAAATCAGCATAAAACAGTGCCCAGCATCGACACAAAACAAGTGTCCAAATACCTCGATATCTCTGTGTCACAATCTATGTACCTCAAGTCTCAATATCTAGGGCGCCGTCAGTCCAGACCGGCCCCTACCATCCATCTCAAGACCACGACGGTATCCTCCGGATATCCGACGCGTCGGGTAATATCACCGGTAGGTAATCTGTCCCCTGCCAGGCTCAACGTCAACACCACATTCATCTTGCCCCGGGGTACCATACCGGGCCCACCATGTACCCATGACGGTTCCTCCACTCCTCGACACGGATCTCGAAAACCACAGCAAACTCATGGTGGACGACACTTACATCACTAGAAAACCGCAATTTACATATTTTAAAAGGTTAATAAGTTTAGAAATTTTGCGGCTTTCCCCCGAAATCCAGAAATATCATAAATCTCAAGAAGTCATCACAAGTGCATATGTCAATGATAATGAATGTATATGGTATCAATAACCAAGTTGCAATGTATGATTAATAACTAGGCATGAACAATGGAATAACAGTATGCATGAAGTGACAAGTAATAACTACAATATCTAAGCTGGCATATAAGGTAAGTACACTAATATTATGTCAAACTACTAGCTATCTAGCTAAGTTAAGCAATAATGTTTTCTAAGGTGTACGTGACATGGCAATTACCGATGAAGATGTGTGTGAGCCGGCAAGTAAGTGTATGTGGTACATACGCATCATCGGTAATGGTGCTGGTGTCCTAACAGCATGATATCAATAATGGAGTATGCAGCAAAATAAGTATGCGGGCAGAGCGAACAGCAATAATGTGCGGAAGCAGAATACTAGACACAACGATAACTAATCAGTATTAAACTAATATCAGTCCTACAAATGGTGCCTTTTGAAATAACACGAATTATGGGTTTTGAAAATAGGGGCTACGGTGTTTTTTATGAAAAGATACGTCTTTTGAAATATCCGTAGGATCCCTTGGGCTGTCTTTAAGAATGCCCACGATTCGTTGGTTTTTGAAATAGGTACGAATTCTAATCTAATCTAACAACTACACTAAACTATACGGCTGAACTAACAAGCTGAACTATAGGTAAGGGAACCGCCTATCATCTGAGTCGATACATATACATACCTGTATATGTATAGTCGGTGATCCCGCCTCAATAATATCATATCCGATACCCTATCTATAATCAGGCATCCCAAGTCAAGAGTGCGGATTAATCATCAATATAGCTCGTACGTAAATCCGTCGTACGACATCCCAATCTGGGTACGGGTCAATATCACATTCATCATACTATTCACCGGGTATCCTCTTTATCAAATATCATGATCGGGGTACTGATCTACGTCTAGTACCATACTGATACCGCCTACGTATGCATAGACGTGTGAAACACTACGTCAAGGACCCGCTACAACGTCATGTCGTATCTCAAATACGAACCCTGCTATATCGCCGATCTCACGGCCTCAAATCAAATCTCATCGACTCAGCTCAATCCCAAGTATCATCCTCAAATCCGTATGTGAACACATAGTCCCATACCCATATGAACCCATAACTATAAAGAATCCCATGAGCACATATCAATAGGAATGTATGCAAGTATGTATGTGTGAATGTGTAGTGCAACACTACCCTAGGGTTCGCAACACTAAGGTAATCCAACAAACCAATATCCATCCTAAGCAACGTTATTAATCCTAAATAACATATAATAAATGTTGGTGTGTATACGCATCCGTATACACCACCACGGACTGCGGGGGTGCTATACGCCATCCACCCGACTTCTCCCCGTAGATATAAATCTACTCACCTGGTCCTCGCTAGCCGGTGCCGACGTCGCCACGCGCTTACTTGTCGTCTCGAAGTCCACATGGAGTACCTACATATCATAACGCACCGTACCGCATTAAAACTAAATTCGACATCGAAACGGCATACGAAAATCAAATCGGCACGCGTGTCACGCATAGGTCCAAACCTATCGCCTACGCATGCAAGAATAGTCAAACCAACCCTCGATGTCGATGTACAAACGTCAAACCATCGAGAAAAATCCAATCACACTCATTTGCACATTCACGAACACTAATTTTAATATAAACTGGGTTAAAACTCACAAGAACCCCAATTTCACTTAAAAGGTCATTTTTCCGAAAATCTAGCAAGCACATTTCGCCGTTTTTGTACAAAACATGATGTTTAAATGAATGTAGCGGCCAATATATTTATTAAATATCTTAAATAAGTCATATAAACAATTTCCGGAATTTAATCTCATTAAATTCCAAAAACCCTAATATTCTAGTTTACAAAATACCTAAAATTTAACAATTTCAAAGCAAAAATGCACAAACTACAATCTAGCTTAGATTTGCATGATCTAAAGCATTAAACCACACTTAATAAAGTTAATGAAGTCATGAAAAACCAAACACATTTTTAATCCCAAGTATTTAACCAATTTCAAAAACCTAGTAAGCAAATTAGCAAATTAACACAATTTTTAAACTAACCATTAGCACAAGCTACTAATCTTGTATTAACATGACAAAAAGCCTAAATATAACACACAACCATACACCAATTTTACAAAACCCTAACTTGCATTCGAATTCATAACTTGAATTCCAAAACTTGCAATTAAACTCACATATCCAAATTAACACTTAATTAAATTAGCTTAAGAAATTAGTAACAAATTAAGCAACAAAAATGTTTAGAATTATACCCAAAACATGTGAAGATCCACAAGCATCCATGGCCTCCCAAAATGCCCTCTTTTCACAAGGATCCATGCTATACGGGCTGAGCTAAAATGGGTAGGAGTCGGATTTGGATTTAGATTTCATTTTGCATGGATTTTGAAGTGATTTGTGGATTTTTTTTGATGAAGAAAAGAGTGGGATTTTGGGGGGGGGGGCTGCTGCTGTTGGGAGGGGGGCTCAGCCTGATTGGGGGTGTGAGGAGAGAGAGGGAGGTAGAGAAAATACAAGGGAGGAAAGTCAAGGTCAAGGTAAGGTCAAAAGTCCACCTAATTCACCCATTTTCTTTTCTTTTCTTTCATATCTTTTCCTCTAAAAATCAAGTAGGGAAAAATCTGGTGGCTGCTGAATTCAGCCATGGGGAGGAGTAAGTGGGGGTGTGTGGGTGTGGGTACGGGTGTGGGGTGATGAAAAATGATAAATATAATACCCCAAACATCCATTTACGCTAAAAAAAGCCTTTTTTCTTCAATAATTTCTAAACCGTTTTGGCAAATGATTTCATTCCAAAAACCACATGATAAAATTTTATTTAATGTTTTATGATGTACAAAATTTGTTTCAACTCATTCCAATTTGTAATTTTCCCTAATTAAATGTATTAGTGACGGCTTAAAATAATAATAAAATAATATTTTTTTCAGAAAATTTGAAATTTCACCAGCGGCTCAATAAACACCAAATATTAGCAATTACATAGCTAGAATATGTATATTTAATTTTTATAATAAGATATTTGTATTTTGAATTTTTACAGAAAACCCCCTTATTTTACCGATTTTTTTGAAATTTCACCGAAACGATTTTCAAAGTGTTACAGTGATGGCCGTGAAAACTAAAAGTGTTTAACACTTATTTGCAGATTTGAGAATAAAACAAAGGAAGACCGGTCTCTACCTTCAGAGGTCTCACATGGCCCCACACGACCAATCCCATTCCAGTGTTTAACACTATTTTTGAGCGTTTTGTTCTTGGTGTTTAACACCATTTTTCAGCGCATCACGTGGGAACACATGACCATAAAATATATGTTAGTGTTTAACACTATATTCAAATCATTCCTAGCCTAAATTGGCTAAGTCTTTCTGAGGCAAGACTTCTTCTTTTTTACTAAGTCGCAAATACATCATTGCCTTCCAAAATTGAGCATCCTATATGGCATATGAGTGCTCAGCACTCAACAAAAGATAAAATGATATCAGAACTCCTGTTTAGCAGTGCCAAATAATGGGGGGTTGAACTCAAACAAATGTTTAATGGTCCAACAAAAGGACAACATTTCTCATCTAATTGGACTTAGCCCAAGTTGGCCATAAGTTCTCAATTCAGATTTAACTGAGCCAATGTGCTCATAATCTAATTAATTGATCTTAGTTCCAAAAATTGGACTATAGATCTCTCAAATCAACTTTGGTTCAAGGGTACATCTCTTCACTCCTTTGATATTTATCGTTGTAATCCTTCAACGTCTTTAGAGAGGTGACGGGTCCCGAAAACCACACATTTCACGGACTATGATGTCCTTAACCTTGACTGTAAGGTATTTAAACTCACGGACTATGATGTCCTTAACCTTGACTGTGAAGTCTTTAAACTCACGGACTATGATGTCCTTAACCTCGACCGTGATGTCTTTAAACTAACAATGGACCGCAATGTCTTATACTAATCGACCGCAATGTCTCTAAACTAAACAATAGAGTCCAAATGCTCTTTTGTTGGATCTAAACGATCCCGTTAAGTTGATCTTAGTCTAAAAATTAGACTAACGTATCCTTAACAAACGTTTAAGTTGATCTTAGTCTCAAATGAGGCTAACGTATCTTTAAACCCAACCCCCTAAATCCAAATCTAAGAAGATACAGATTTGGACTAATCCACGCCCTACGGGCAACAACATAAATTAGTCTCCATATACAATCCACGGGCAACCAAAAACAAAACAAACACCCACGACACGAAGTGACTATCTGGAGAAAGAGAAAGTGGTTACCGCGATGCGGTAGCGTAATTAACTGCAGGGGCTTGCGCCTGCAGGGAAGACCGTCCCCACAATCAAAACCCCCTTAAACGAGGGGGAATCTGACGAAGTCTGCTACATTGGTCGCATCCGTTTAACCCTTCGATACATGGTGCCATAAATCAACTTGGCATCTTCGGAGAGGTGGACGGATAGCACCAATTAGCATCTGCCCCGAAATTCAGGCGAGACGGACCTACCCGGCCGCGTCTCCGTGTTTCAGCGGGGAACAGATTTTGGCACGCCCGGTGGAACCTTTTCCTCTTTCCACTCCACACTCCGTGTGTCGTGTTCGCGAAAGAATCACGGTTTAATATGGTTGCCCTTGGATTCTAGGTACTAAGATTTGGTGTCTTGCTTGGTGCAGAAAACGAAAGATCAATGGCGTCTACTTGGACGAAGTGTTCTAGCTGCAACTGCAACTCACGTTCCACCTTATCTGGAGGTATAGCTTACGGGCCCCAGGCGGCCTCCCTGTTCACAATGCCGATAGAGCAGGTGACACAGGCTACCACCGGATTGTTCTTCGGGACCATGCTCCCACCAGTGAGCATTAATATCCCGCTGCCGCAAGAAGCGCAAAAGAAGTCGGTCTTTGATCGGCTCACTACCACCACGGCCCCTCTCAATGGGTCGTCCGATGTGAAGCCAACAATATCAGTCTTCGATAGGCTGAGCCTGAACTCCAATGGGCCTGTCAAGAAGCCCATGATATCTGAAGCGGCCATCCCAAAGCGGATAGCCATTCCTGCTCTCGAGGTCACTAAGGAAGCTTCTCCCGTCAAAGGATCAGTCTTTACGAGGCTGGCCACTCCGGCTCCAGTTCTTGCTCACAGGTCTGTCTTTGACAGATTGGATACTGCTGCTCAGCGGACGTCAGTCTTCAAGAGGCTGGTAGTAACAGCACCTCACCAGAACAGGAGGCACGACAAAGCCATCCTCATAGCTGAACCAACACCATCTGCGCGACATGCTCGCCGTTGTCACTGGCGCCGAGTACGGAAGGCTGGGGGCAGCTCTCCGTCTGGATTTACTCCATCCGCTCCAACGGTGGAGATCGATGCTGCTGTTCCAATCGAGAACAGCTTTGAACTGCTCAACAAGGTGCGCAGGAACTCTTCTACTGTAGTGCTGAAGAGATCCTCCACCTATGGAGATTACTGTAGAAAAGAAGCCGGAGCAACCCTCTCAGCGACTGTCCTCCAAAATTTATAAAGTCCGGCGACAGGTCCAGGAATCAGTGATTGACCCGGATTACTCTAGCCGATCAAAGAAGCTTAAAGCTCGACAAGGAGAAAATCATACTGTCAAGCCACCAAAGGTGACAGCCGTCTGGGTGCCCACTGCAACGGCTCCCTCAACCTCAACCGCTCAAAAGAGAAGGAGGCCAGAAAAAGCTCCTGTGACCGCAGCGAACCGGAAAGACGCCGACTCTAAACGTCCTAAGTCTGGGGGCATGATGGTGCATACTGTTTATATGGCCTCCGGAAAAGAGGAAAGCCGTGCTTCTACGGGCCATCGACCGCTTACCCGATCAATAACGAAGGCTAAGGAGCAACAACAGCAGAAGCTTCAGGAGATGATGACTGCAATGGCCGCACTCACTGGGCCAAAAGAAAATCCAGAGACCTCGGAGCAGCGTTGGGAACAAGAGACTGACACCGAGTTCCTCCGAAGAATGCTCGAGAGGAAAAAAAGGAGGCTGCGGAATAAGCAGCCAATATAAAACGAATGGCTCTTTTGTTCCAAGACATAGCTGGGATGATGTTACAGCCAGAACCTCCAGCTGAAGACCCCCCGATAATCATCGAAGACGACAAAGGGGAGACATCAAACCCTCCTCCGGCTCTTTCAGTAGCCAAAGTGGAAACCATTTCCGAGGCCGCTCTGGATGACTACATTGCTCAGCAAATACGAGCTCACCAAGCGAATGAAGCGTCCGACTAAGTTGTTGAAACTGGGCGACCATATCCAGGCTGGTATGACCAGATAAAGTACCCGCCGGGATATACCATCCTTAAATTTCATGTATATAAAGGGACGGGAAATCCGCACCAGCATGTCACCCAGTTCAGGGGTCTATGTGGTAACACCGGAGGTGATGATAAACTGCTCCTTCACCAATTCGTCGGCAGCTTGTCAGAGACGGCATTCGAATGGTATTCTGAACTTCCAAACGACTCTGTCAAGACATTTGCGGAAATGGAACTGCTGTTTACGCAAAGATTCACGAGTGCTAGTGAGCGTACCCCGATTACTGCATTAATTAACACCAGGGTAAAGCCAAGCGAAACTTGGGTACAATACGCAATACGGTGGCGAAATTTATGGTCAAAATGTGAGCAGCGCATCGAGGAAGCGCCGGCAGTGGGTATGTTCGTGGGCACTCTGGACCCTCAAGCAACTATTTCCCAATTTATGATGTTCTTCAAGCCGACCACGTTTCAAGCCTTGATCGACAAGCTGGCCCAGATGGACCAGATGGGTCATAGACCGTCTCCTCCAAAACCGGAGCCGCGGAACGAAAAGGGTAAAGGGAAAGCGACATTCATTGCGAATACTCAATAACAGCCCAGTGCCCCAAAACTAACGGATCAACTGGAAGAGAGACGGCGCTACTATAATGAGAAAATGAAGCGTCCTTACTCGTTCCCTCGGGACAAAATGAAGAGACTATTCGAACTGGCGATGTGCAACAGGCTCATCAATCTGCCAAATCCAAAGCGGTCACTGCAACCCGGCGAGACTAATAGTCCCAATTATTGCCCTTACCATCAAACGGTAAGCCATCCAATTGAAGATTGCTTCGCCTTTAAGGGTTGGATCGAGGACCAATACTAACAAGGCAAGTTTGCGCTGTCTGAGAAGTGGAAAGTAAGCCCACCACAACCGCACACTCCTAAGAAGACGGACACACCGGGGGCATCGTGCTCTTTTGTTGAAGAAGCTCCGTAGGAAATCACTCTTTCATCCAAAACAAAAAGAATGCTGAAGGATCTCTACACATGCCCGGCAATCAAATGGAAAAATCCGCTGGAACCCGAGATTATTAAGGGAACGCTGAAACCGCGCCCAACTCCAAAAATTACTGGTGATAGTCAAAGTGCTCACACCCAGCCGTCAAAATCTTCGAAGAAGAAGAAGAAATCCAAGAAGCTCGTGAAGCCTGGTGACAGGCGCATGGACCTGCAAAAGCAGATTGACGAGCTGGAAGAGTATAACCAGAAGGCACGGACTCCAGTCACACTTCAAGAGTTTCTCAGCCACGTCCTTGAGGACGGAGATGACGATAATGGAAAAGACTCGTCGGATGAATCTGAAGATTATGTAGCAAGTTGCCATGTGATCTCTCACTCGTCGATAGATGATGAAGAACTCCTTACACAAAGAAACTGGGGGCAGATCCTAAGCCGGAACTTTTAGGGCCATCGGACGAAATGATTGATGCATTCCTGAATGAAGCTCTTCTTAAAAGCAAGGTTGCTCGAGAGCATGAGGTGGCCATATTTGAAAAAGCCAAGCACCAGCGACTGGACGAAAGGGTTGAAATGCTCCGCCAAATCAAAGTGCATCCGCCGCAAATAAATGCAGGTTCAAAACGAGGAAGAAATTTGCTAAAGCCATATCAATGGGAATGAAGCTGCCACTCTCCTGAGGAAATATTCTTGGTGAAGTGGAAACACATCCTAGCTACTGCTTATATAATCGAAAGATTGCGCACCCTACCCTAGAGTGCAACGCTTTTAAAAGATGGTAGTAGGGATATGTTGCTCACCGGCAACATTTTAAGCGGATGAAACGCAAAACTCGTCGGGAGCAAAGAAGTACGACCGAGGAGCTTAGAAGAACTACTGGCAACTGTCGCATGGTTAACGCCGGGGGATCGCAAGTTCTCACCTACGGGAGCGACTCTGACGAAGAACTGACTCTTGGCCCCCTCTTCAAAGAATCCACCTCGGGAAAAGAGGAAGAACCGAAGACCTGTGAAAATATTCAGCTGCGCAATCGTACGCTGCCTGAAAAGAGTCTCGGGCCCTCGAATACTGGGTCAAATAGAAATGATAAGGGGAAAGAAAAGGTCCCTGAGGATATCATCCTTGATGACTAAGCCGTTGAAAAGCTGACAGCCAAGGACCCGCCAAAGGAGAGCAAGGTGGACTACAACGTTCTGGCACACTTGAGGAAGCTACCCTCGCAGCTCAGCATTCTCAATGCCCTTATGCTATCCAAAGAGGCGAGAGATTCATTGATCAAGGCGCTACAAGAGCCAGAGCAATTCCAAGCTTTCCTCGCCGAAGAAAAGATGAAGAGGACGAGCTGGAAGAAGTGCACACAGCCGATATCACCTTCGGCGATGAAGATCTCCTCCTTGGGACGTGCGAACACAACCGTCCCCTTTATATCTCTGGATACTGTCACGATATCAAGATAGGCAAAATCCTGGTTGACAATGGGTCTTCCGTCAATCTCCTTAACGTGCGAGTGTTGAAGGAAATCTGCATGAGCGTTCAGCACCTCGCTCGTGATAAAATCACCATCTCCGGTTTCGACTCCCAGTCATCACGGACTCTCGGGTCTGTGATACTGACGCTGCGCTTCGGGCTACTCGTCACGGATATTAAATTTCACGTCATTGACGCCATGACTTGCTACAATGCTTTGCTTGTCCGGCCTCGGTTACACGAGTACAACATCATCCCTTCTACACAACACCAGTGTATGAAGTATTTCAAAGATGGTTTTGAGTACACTGTGACGGGGGAGTTGAACCCATTCTCCGTGAACGAGGTCCGAAAGTACGAAGATGCAAAATACTTCTTACCAGATTTTGAGGACACGGAAAGATGTCACAAACCGGAGAACAAAGCCGTCACTACTATTCCAGTCTTCGGGAGTGATGCCGAGGAGGAAGAAGAGATAGTTTATTCAGGGCCACCCCAATACAATAAGCCGGGACCGTCCATCCCTATGTTGATCTTCGGCAGCGACTCGGAAGATAAGGTCAATGCTGTATTCTCTGCTCGGCCGTCGATACAAATCTCCGCCGACAAAGATCAAAGTTTGCAAGTTGCTATGATTCCACAAGAGCATTACAAAGAGCTCGATGCACTTGAAACTTATAGTATGCAAGAACTGCATACATTCTACGTCCCTCCTAAGTGAAAAGATGAAAAGGCGATCCTATTCTACCGATCCCGGGAAACCAAAGTGGAAAAAGAAATTTGGCATGGCATGGATTCTACACTTGACAGGCTCCAGCCCATTCGTCTGCTTAGATATTACACGGAAGGCTTCAAAAGGCTATTGAAGCGCTAAGGGGTACCCTTCAGACAGACTACTCGACAAGCTCGATTCTACAATAGGATTTGGGACTCCCCGGAACTCAGCGAAAGTTGCCCAACGGGAGAATGGAAACGGTCGGACTTAGATATGTCCAATCCAAGAAACAGGAATGAGTCCATGGTAGCTACGTCATACATGACTTCGATGAAGAAGGAGACGCCCTGTTAGAAAACGCTGACCCTGAACCAAAACGAGATCCTACCATCAAAATGCCGAGTCCATCATTTGAAGAATGAATGGACAAGCTCATAAGGGAAGTGGGTCGAAAGGTCCGGGATGACCATAACCGTGAAATGGCCATTTACGAGAAAGCCAAGACGCAGCGCCTCCTTCAGCAGGCCGCGGAGAATGACAATGCCCTTCCTTGTCAACCTGTCATACAAAAGGCTCGATGCAGAGGCAAAAATAAATCAAAGAGCGGGAAAGGCGTTCGACAGCAGCCAAGTGGGTCTAAGAAGCCACGCGAGCTAGAGTCGAGCAGCCGGGATCCATCCCTTATAAAGAAGATGGGTTGGGAATATTCTTTTCCCCAAGACAAGACAAGGAAGATATTCGATCTCGTCATAAAGTATCAGATGATGACACTCCCGGAATCCAAACATCCCGAGCAAGCGAATGAGATCTCCCACCCAAACTATTGCTCCTATCACCGAGCAATAGGACATCCTCTCGAAGACTGCTTCACCTTCAAGAACTGGGTTGAAGACCAATATCAACAAAGCAGGTTCGCTCTATCCAGCAGCTGGAAGTTAAGCCCACCACAGAAGCATGAACCGAAAGTGACGTGTATAGCGAGAGTAGAACCAGATCAACATCGATCTTGGAAACGATCTCGTACCTGTCGCGCGATAATGCAGTCAAAAGAAGAGCCCGAGAATATGGATAAACTCCCCTGGTGCTTCGAAAACGATGATGGCGAGGTGATCTCAGAATTTCCACCGGCACCGAAAGAGCTGGAAGATGGGATACATACTACTGTAGATAACCTCAAGAAAATTGATTTGGGGACGGCAAGTGACCCGCGACCGACATTCGTCAGTGAGCTGTTGCCTGAAGAAAGGGTGGCTGCGCTAAAGGACGTGCTTATGCAGCATAGAGATTGCTTCGCATGGAACTATTTCGAGATGCCAGGACTAGATCCAGAGATCGCTGTCCACAAATTGGCAATATCCCCGGACGCCAAGCCAATCAAACAAGCACCGAGAAGAATGCGGCTCGAGCTTAAGATGAGCATCAAAACCGAGGTCAAGAAGCTAATCGACTCTGGCTTCATCCAAGAGGTTCAGTATCCTGACTGGATCACCAACATCGTCCCGGTGATGAAGAAAAATGGAACGGTGCGCATATGTGTGGACTTTCGGGATCTCAATAAAACCTGCCCAAAGGACGACTTTCCAGTACCAGTCACTGAGCTGATGATAGATAACACATCCACTCACGAAGTCTTCTCCTATATGGACGGATCGTCAGGATATAATCAGATAAAAATTCATCCCGAGGACCAGAAGCACACCGCTTTCCGGACCCCTTTGGGCATATTCTGCTACAAGGTGATGCCCTTCGGTCTAAAGAACGCCGGTGCCATCTATCAGAGGGCCATGATGAAGATTTTCGATGACCTCATACATGAAATCGTCGAATGTTATATCGACGACCTCGTAGTTAAAAGCAAATCATACGAGAAACATCTAGAGCATCTGAAGATCGTATTTCAACGCCTCCGGCAATACAACTTGAAGATGAACCCTTTCAAATGCGCGTTCGGAGTTTCCTCGGGCAAATTCCTAGTATTCATCGTCCGACACCGAGGTATCGAGATAGATCCGTCAAAGATCAGGGCGATTATGGAAATGCCTCCGCCAAAGACTCTCAAGCAACTGCGGTCTCTCCAAGGAAAGCTCGCGTATATCCGACGATTCATGGCCAATCTCTCTGGCAAGTGCCGTCCTTATAGTCACCTAATGAAGAAAGGGACCCCTTTCGTTTGGGACCATAAATGCCAAAGCGCACTGGATGAAATTAAGCAATACCTGCAGAATCCGCCAGTGCTAGCCTCTCCCACTAATAGAAAACCTCTCGTCCTGTACACAACAGCCCTCGAAGGTTCGCTAGGCGCATTATGGGCATAAGAGAACGACCAAGGGAAAGAGAGAGCCCTTTATTATCTAAGTCAAGTTCTTCTGAGGGCAGAAAGCAATTACTCTCCCATTGAAAAACATTGCCTGGCGTTGATCTTCGTAATAACGAAGCTCAGACACTACGCGTTGGCACATGAGGTCCATCTTATATCGAAGGTGTATCCTCTCAAATATTTGATGTCGAAGGCCATATTAACAGGACGACATGCTAAATGGGCCCTGCTATTGATGGAATTCTCGATAACTTATCATACTTTTAAGGCAGTGAAAGGTCAGGCCATCGCCGACTTCCTCGCTGAGCATCCGATACCCGCCGACTCTCCCTTGAACTGCGAACTGCCGGATGAACACGCGTTTGACACAATCGACGGAGAGAGAAGTGAGAATGATACCCAATGGGAACTTTACTTCGATGGAGCATCTTCCATGAAGAAGTGCAAACAAAGCACGCCCATAATCAAATCAGGGGTAGACCTCATCTTCGTAACTCCACAAGAAGAGATAATGCGCTTTGCCTTCTCCTTAACAGAGCCGAGGACAAACAATGAAGCCGAGTATGAAGCTTTGATAGCAGGTCTTGAGATCGCCATCGACATGGGAATTAAAAACCTCCTCATATACGGAGACTCCCAACTGGTCGTTAGTCAAGTAAACGGCGACTATCAAACATGCAAGCCAGAGTTGGTAAAGTACGGCGAGAGAGTACAGCAGCCGCTGACTCAAATTCCTTCCTACACCTTGGAAAGCATACCACGTGCGGAAAATAGCAAAGCGGATGCATTAGGCTCGCTAAAGAACTGGCCGATGAGAACCTCGATGACGTAAGGATCGTTGTGCAAAGCCGTCGGGTTCTTGCACCGACAGAAATATCTCCGGAGTCGTCCGAACAAAAGGGAACGACCAAGCAAACGGCCCTGCAAATAAAAGACCAGGAAAAGGCTATGGACTGGAGGGAAGTCTTTATAGATTACTTCAAATCCCGTCGAACACCTGAAGATGCGTCCTCAAAACATCAGCTCATGAAGCGAGCCCTATCATTTGCCTTCGTCAATGATACTCTGTACAAGAGGTCATTTGATTCTCTGTGATTAAGATACCTGGGACCTGAAGAAGCAAAAAGAGTCATCCAAGAAACTCACGACGGACTCTGCAGTTCTCACCAAGACGGCCCGAAGATGAAGCTGAAGATCAAAAGGATAGGCTACTATTGGCCCACGATGATCCAGGACTGCCTCGAATGCGCGAAGCAATGCCACTCGTGCCAGATTCACGGGGACTTTATCTATCAGCATCCAAATCCACTACACCCAACAGTGGCTAGCTGGCCGTTCGAAATGTGGGGAACTGACATAATTGGCCCCATTGAGCCAGCATCGTCCAAAGGACATCGGTTCATTTTGGTGACAACGGATTACTTCTCCAAGTGGGCAGAAGCAGTACCGCTGAGGGAAGTGAAGACGGAGAATATCCTCCATTTCTTCAAGACACATGTCATTTATCGGTTTGGGACTCCGAGACGAATCATCTCCGATAACGGGCCAGCCTACAAAAGCCACAAAATCAGCCGCTTCGCACAACAACATAACATAGACTGGAGATATTCATCAGTCTACTTCCCCGAGCTAACGGTCCAGCTGAGGCTTTCAACAAGACTTTGACGAAGATCGTGAAAAAGATGGTGTCTTGAAATAAGAATGACCGGCATGAGAGACTGCATGAAGCTCTCTGGGCATATCGAACTACGTTCAAAACGGCCACGAACACAACGCCGTACGCATTGGTATTCGGCACGGAAGCAGTACTCCCTCTTGAGATAGAGTTGCCCTCTCTACGAGTGGCGGTTCATTACGAGCTAACGGACGAAGAGAATGCTCACCTTCGGCTTGAGGAGCTCGATGCCCTTGATGAAACCAGGCTCATGGCGCAACAAAACCTGGAGGCTTATAAAGCAAAGATGACGCGCTCGTATGAAAAATTAACTAGGCCGAGAACATTCCGCCAAGGCGAACTCGTGCTAGTGGTCAAGAGACCCATGATCCCCAATCGTGCCAAGCGGGGAAAATTCGAGCCGAATTATGAAGGCCTGTATATCATAGACAAAGTCTACCAGGGTGGAGCCTATCTACTCATGGACATGCATGGTGAAAGACCCTTCAGGCCAATAAATGGTCGCTTCCTAAAAAAGTACTACGCCTGACGAGTCACGGCCTAGGTCAATGATAGAGGACGACGACTATGTCCGCTCGCTATCTTCCTAAGCCCAAACTCTATAAGTAGTAACCGGCTAACCATGGACCGAAACGTCCTTAAACTAACAACGGATCGAAACGTCCTTAAACTAACAATGGACCACTATATCCTAAAACTAGCCCTTGACCGAGACGTCGATAAACTACTGTAGACTGCAGCATTCTAAGGTTAACAAAAAAAAAAGAATAAAAAAAAGAGAAGAAGAAAAAGGAAACGGTATGTCCATAAGCAAAATGGGCACGGATGAAAACCCGAAAAGGCTCCGTGAGTAAAAACAGCAGGGCTACCGGCGAGTTTTTGTGAAAACCCTAAAGGGCGCAACCTCATTAAAAGACACTTGCAAGGTCCTATCAACCTTGTGAGGAGAAACCACCTGCGTGAGATCCTTACGACTCACAAGAGAGCAACACACTTAGGGATCCCCACGATTCCTAAGGAGAAACTACACTTACGAGATCCTCACGACTCGTAAGGAGAACCCTCTAATGAAACCCTCACGGCTCATAAGATTCAAAAGTCTTAAACTACAGGGATCTGAACCTGTTCTTAAGCGGCCACCACAACCTCCAATGCTATCCTAAAAGCGGCTCAATGCCGACCCTTGTATACAATCCATGGGCGCGAATAAACGTTTCCCTAACAAAGTCCCATCCGTGACTAGGGATATGTTTGCACAGTGAACAACCCTTGTAAGTCCTCTCGACTTATATGGAGAAAGCACTCTTGTAAGATCCTTACGACTTATAAGAGATCATGCACTTAGGAATACTCACGATTCCTAGGGAGAAAATGCACCTACGAGATCCTCACGACTTGTAGGGAGAAATACTTTTATGAGACCCTTACGGCTCATAAAGTCAAAAACCTTAGTCGACAGGATCTTAACCCTGTTTACTAAGCCACCTTTGTTCGACATCGATAGAGGCAAATGATGATTCGCTCCTGGCAATATCCCAGTTGTAGCAGTGCTGATACTGAAATCAGTGTCTAATTCCAAGCTTGCAGCGAGAAAAGGCTAGCAAACCACACATGCATACGAAATAGTCGAAATGATGGGGCAACTTGCAAACAAAATCAGCAAGTAAAAATATATGCATGCAAAATAGCCGAAATGATTGGGCAATTCGCAATAAAAAGCAGCGAGTAAAAATAAAACAAATAGCCGAAATGATCGGGCACCGCAAAAAATAGCCGAACTGATTGGGCAATTGCGACCTTCGCGATATAAAAGCTGAAATGATAGAGCATCGCGGAAAGAAATAAAAAAAATGAAAATTTTGCCCTACAGGTGATATTGCATCAATCTCTGTATACAATCCAGGGGCGCAAACAAAGAAAGAATCACACCTTTCCTCCCCAGGCATCTTCAGAAGAAGGAGCCAAATCTCAACGGTTCACAGATAGCCTGGAGATCATCTCAACATTCGTCTCATTACAACAGATACAACATCAAGTAAAGAGGAACAGCGGCAACTCCCAGTTCCATGACTCGGCGGTGCACAGATGACCGAGAGTCAAATCCCGACTCCGTGAAATGCGGATGAAGTCAACCCTTCCTGGTCACGTGGAACGCGGATTAAGTCAATCCTGACCCCGTGGGAAACGTCCAGAGCGGATCCTGGTCCTCGCAGAACACAGCAATGATCCCGTGTGAAGCATCCAGAGTGGAGCTTGGTATTCGCAGAATACGGCAATGACCCCGTGGGAAGCATCCAGAGCAAAATTACTGGTCATGTGGAACGCGGCTTATATCAATCCTGAACCCGTGGGAAACGTCCAGAGCGGATCCTGGTCCTCGCAGAGCACGACAATAACCCCATGTGAAGCATCCAGAGCGGAGCCTGGTCCTCGCAGAACACGGCAATGACCCCATGGGAAGCATCCAGAGAAAAATTCCTGGTCATGTGGAACGCGGCTTATGTCAATCCTGACCCCCTGGGAAACGTCCAGAGCGGATCTTGGTCCTCGCAGAGCACGGCAATGACCCCGTGTGAAGCATCCAGAGCGGAGCCTGGTCCTCGCAGAATACGGCAATGACCCCGTGGGAAGCATCCAGAGCAAAATTCCTGGTCACGTGGAACGCGGCTTATGTCAATCCTGATCCCGTGGGAAACGTCCAGAGCGGATCCTGGTCCTCGCAAAGCACGACAATGACCACGTGTGAAGCATCCAGAGCGAAGCCTAGTCCTCGCAGAACACGGCAATGACCCCGTGGGAACCATCCAGAGCAAAATTCCTGGTCACGTGGAACGCGGTTTATGTCAATCCTGACCCCGTAGGAAACGTCCAGAGTGGATCCTGGTCCTCGCTGAGCACGACAATGGCCCCGCATGAAGTATCCAGAGTGGAGCCTGGTCCTCACAAAACACGGCAATGACCCCGTGGGAAGCATCCAGAGCAAAATTCCTGGTCACGTAGAACGTGGCTTATGTCAATCCTGACCCTGTGGGAAACGTCCAGAGCGGATCCTGGTCCTCGTAGAGCACGGAAATGACCCCGTGTGAAGCATCCAGAGCGGAGCCTGGTTCTCGCAGAACACGGCAATGACCCCGTGGGAAGCATCTAGAGCAAAATTCCTGGTTACGTGGAACGCGGCTTATGTCAATCCTGACCCCGTGGGAAACGTCCAGAGCGGATCCTGGTCCTCGCAGAGCACGGCGATGACCCCGTATGAAGCATTCAGAGCGGAGCCTGGTCCTCGCAGAACACGGCTATGACCCCGTAGGAAGCATCCAGAGCAAATTCCTGGTTACGTGGAACGCGGCTTATGTCAATCCTGACCCTGTGGGAAACGTCCAGAGCGGAGCCTGGTCCTCGCAGAACACGGCTATGACCCTGTGGGAAGCATCCAGAGCAACTCCTGACTCCACGAAATGTGGATAATGGTAACCTCATCCATCACTTACGGGTCCTCACGACTCGTAAGGGAGCAAACTCTCTTGTGAGATCCTTATGACTTTCAAGAGAAAACACACTTAGGAATCCTCACGATTCTTAATGAGAAATTACACCTATGGGATCCTCTCGACCTGTAGGGAGAAAATTCTTTATGAGACCCTCACAGCTCATAAAGTTGAAAAGTCTTAGGAGGCAGATCTTAACCCTGAATCTTAAGCCATCATTGTCCTGCAAAGAAATCGAAATAGACCATCTGCAGAATACACTTGCTAAAAGGGACACACCATCATGAAGAAAAAATATATCTTTTATTCATGAATTAAAATGAATACAAAGTACAATTCATGAAAGAACAAAAAAATATACTCTCATTCAGGAGTATGTACAAAAGAAGAATGAAAAAATGTGTATATACAATTCTTCAAGTTGGCGGGCGATTTAGTAAATTTGCCAGTTCATCCCTTTTTCGCTGGGCCCCGCCTTCATGATTTAGTATCGTCAAAAGACGGGCCTCCGCTTGAGCCTGTTGGACCTGGTATGAGGCAAGCCGGCCTTCAAGATCTTTTTTAGTGACCTTATGGGCTTCGACCATTTCACGAGTAAACACAGCGGTCTTATCAATGGATACCACCTCCTTGATAGCCTCTTGAAGCACTCACCAAAGTTCATATGCTTTAGTGGCCTTGGCCGTAAGGTTGGCTTGAAGCTCCCTCAGCGCTTTGGAAGCCAGCTCCCTCTCCGAAAACTTGCGGCTGAGCCTTTTCTCACATGATATCATATTCGCAGCACACCGCTTGATCAGCCCCTGTAAGCTCGCCTTCGCGGCTACAACCTCTGAAGAAAGGCGTGTACATTCAAGAACATGCAAGCAAGCCTCCACCTGCCGAGAAAACTCAACCCAGACTTGCACCAATGTTTCATTATGGTAGGTGGCAAGAAAGGGAAGAGAGCCGTTAGCTTCAGCGGCAAATGCTTCGGCCGTGATCATACTGCCAGCGCGAAGGTCCTCAATTAGGGATGACAGGGAGTCGAGGCTTAGCTTTGCCATCCGTTCCGAGGCACGCAGAGCATAGGGGCCGGGTGGCATGACGATGCGAGACTCCAGCGTGGTAAGAACCGGCAAAGCTGTTCAGATTTATAAACAGTCAGCGAGATTTGTAAGTAAAGAACAAATGGAACAACGTTGAGACTTTACTTACCCACAGTCATGCAAGAGGGGTCTGAAGGCTCCCCAGGCCCGTCAAGAATCTCAACCTCATCGTCGGCTTCCAGAACTGTAAAAGACATCAATGTCATTATATGAAATAGTGATAATGCTGTGAGAAGAGGGCAAACGACACTAACCTTGCCCGGAAGAGAGGACGATGCGTTGAGAAGATATCGCCTACGGAGCAGCCATCTCCAACAGGCGTTGAAAGGACTGCCTGGGAGACAGATCAGCAATAGATGCCGCCAATCCGCGCAATTCTGAAAAGACAGAAGGGTTCAGATAATGGAGAGATTATTAATGCAAAATATAGAAGGCTACCTTCGATGCTTCTCCCATTCTGGGCTGGAGGGATAGCAGCTTCAGCGGCCTCTTCCGTGACCTCAGGCACATCATCGAGGACGTGGACCGGTATAGCGACTTCCGAGCGAGGAGCAGTGGCTGCCACTGCAGGCTCCAACGGAAGGACGGTAGCCTCGACTACCTGTACCCTAATCTTCGGATCGCCCTTAGGAAGATCCATTGGATTGGCAACCGACAAAGATGCCTCCCCTGAGGGAGCAAGCGCTTCGGGAGCGGGAATCACCAAGGGAGACTCCATCGCAGGAGCAACGGTTGCATCGACCCCTTCCACACTGATTGGTGTTCACTGGGGATATCAGCAGAATCTACGGTCAAAGCGCGACTCAAAGCCTCCGCCGCCGCCGAAGTCCCTGCAAAGTTTATACGAGGATAAGGATACATATATATGTATACAAGCAATACAAAATATTATAAAGAGATACATGAACATACCGATGCGCAAGGGAGCTTTTAGTATGGCTTGTTCAAGCCGACGCTCCTTCCTCAGGAGGTATGCTCGCCGATGTTCGAGAGTAGACTCGTGGCCACCGGTCCACAATGAAAGTGCATCCTCGGCGTCGGCTGAGACGACCTGCTTAAGAGCCCTTTTGCCCCATTCTTCCAAAGGGCCTATGAATAGCCGCCGTATCCATGGAGGGTCTTCGTAAAAGATGACGGCGGGGTAAGGCCTCTTCGGTATCCTTACATTCTCGGATTCATCTTATGAGTGTCTTATAGCCTCAGCCAATTGTGCGGCTTCCTCGACAGATGAACCCAGGAAAAGTGGGCCACCATCTGATTCTTGCATGGCTAGTGGTTCACCCTGAAGAATAGGCTCGGACTCTATTAGAGAGTCGAGCAGATTGGTGACCGTCTTCCTCCACCTCTTGGGCCCAGAACTAACCGCCGAAGACGATCGTTTCCTTCCCCGTGGAGCTTTGGTATGGCGTTGACCCACATCGCCTTCAATGTCCTCACTCGGCGGTGCTACCGAGGACGACACGGCCATTATTGACGCCGCGGACGATGACACTACTACCGGCGTCTTATTAGCCCTTGATTGAGCCCGAGTACGCAGTGGCTACCAGCTGTGGGAGTTAAGTCCACTTTCGCCGCCTCCAGAATAAGCACGACACTGGTATCCCTCAAGGGAGGGCGAACCGTTGCACGCGGTTGCGGCGGAACTCCCGTGGCCTGAATCGGAATGGGAGCGCTGTATCCGAGAAGCACCCTCTTCTCCTCGACAATAATTGGACTGACCCGGTGGAGGTACCAGCCCGTGAAAGACCCCACACATCGAGGAATATGATCAGCTTCAGGAATCATGAAGCGAGAACCAGTGTTCAGCCGCATGAAGTGATGAGCGGCGTCACGAACAACTTTAGGCGATGGGCTAGGCGCCACTGTAAATGCCTCGAAGGGGACGCCCTGATCATATCCAAGTTGCCGGGTGAAGCGGTGAGGGTTGTACCGCATAAAAAGGGCCGCACCGTTATGACGAAATACCAGATAACCTGGTCTGATGGCGTTTAGGTGCATGGCTTCCCTGGGCTTCAGAGAAGGTACCCCCTCTTTCGACAAGTCGCAGAGCTGTTGAATCGGTCATAAGGGAGCATATATGACTCTATCGATGAATACCATTCCACCCGTATTAGCATAGGGAGCGATCAGCACACGAATAGCCCCAGACAGAGTCGGGTCAGGATCAGAAGCGTCCACCAGCCGCATGAGTCGCGGAAAAGTGTAAGCGTCATAAAACTTGGGTCTTTGGTGCGCAGCAAAGGCCCCAGCACGTGCATCTCAATCCAGGACGTGAAGTAATGAAGAGAGAAATTTACCACATCTACACCTGGAGTTGAGGTATTAGCCGCGGCGCCTAACCCATGAAATAGATGCGCTAGCCTTGGAATGCCCACAGCTAGTCGCATTCCCTCTGCAATGCGATGAGCAGGGTAAATAACCGAGACTCTCATGAAACGGCGATGCATGGGAATGACGAACCAGCTAAGCCAAACGTTGATGAAGCTCACAAAGAAAGTCTCCTCATCCATACCAGTAGCTGCAATCGACTCAAAAGATACCGCCGACATGATAGGAATGTAATACTGCGGCAAGTCCTCTTCTTTAGTCGGCCGCTTGTTTAAACCAAACCCAAAGGGGTCGTTAATGTTCGCAAACTTCAGAGCCGTCTTTGATAGGACATCTTCGCGAAGGAAGCGAGCGATAAAACTTTTAAAAGTGACGCCCTGCTTCTCTGACTCTGTGAACAGTTTGTCAAAAATACTCAGGGTCTTGATCAAACTTGGGCGCTTGTGGTGGACGACATTCTTGGTAGACATGCCGTCAAGCATGGCAGGCTCGGTTTCGAAGACATACTCATCGGGAGGCAGTAATTCTTCATAAAGTGTCCCCCTGACCGGCAGCCCTGAGATCTCGCGAAATTCTTCCAGAGAAATTGAAACTTCGCGGTCCCCTAGAAGGAAGGTGTTGGTGGGAAGATTCCATTGGTTCAAGAAGGCCTTAACCCACCAGACATTGGGAGATTGGTAGTGGAAAAGGGATGCATATATCTCCTGATAGTGTCCAACCCTCTGCAGTGGTGCACGATGGGCGGACAGGATGTAACGGGCCCAGAGAAGGTAGCCCATGGGATGTCGAGGGGTAAGCCTTATCTTGTAAATCTGTTCCCATAGCTGGGCTTCGCCCTGGCAAATGCGGCGCCCTAAAATGTCTATAGCCGGCACGGGATGGTTTGGAATACCAGTTGTTGAAGGCTCAAGCCGTCCTATAGGGGTCCAATTCGGCATCTCCACAGCAAAGGCAGTCATTGGAGGATCCATCGGTAGGAATGGATAGGCAGGCTCCGTCGGTATCTCGCAAAGAAAACTGCGGCGACCGCAGATGATGTGACCGTACCAGGTCCCCCATAAAAGTAAATTGGTGCGATTCGGGTCATGAGCCCTGATCATCGCCATCACTTCCTCGTTAGACGGTGACTGAGGAAAGGTAGCCTCCGAGCGAGTGAAAGGGAAGTATGGAACAGAAGTCATTGTGCCTGAAATAAAAGAAGGGGAAACTGTTAAGCGAAGCCAACACGTGTATATATATATATGTTTGTAAATGCATATATAAAAAGACAGTGGAAGAAAGCGATAGAGGACTTATTTTATGGGACCATTGGTTACAAAATGCATGGGTCCCACAAAATCAAGATGGCGGCTTACTAATGATGAGGCAAAAGCAATCACTATGAGAACAAAAGGAAGATTCTCAATAAACGAACAGTGGATTTTCAAATGACCCTACACATTCCCCAAAAAGAAATCCATCTTGGATTCTGCAAAAATCAAGCAGAGCATGGGAATTAAATTCCCAGAAAACCCTACTAGCAAATCTTTTCTTTTGTTGCGAAAAAAACAACTCAGGGCAAGAAAACCCCAAGAAGTTCTCTGGGAAGAACTAAGTTCTTCAGAGGAATTAAATTCCTTTTGAACAAGGGAATTAAATTCCCAGATTTTTTTCAGAGCCAAAGCTCTTTGAAATGGAATTAAATTCTAGAGAAAAGACAAGCATTACCATCGATCCCTGAAGATCAGAGAAGCCCTAAAAGGTCTATTGTTTAAAGATTGAATGGTTTTCTTTTTAAAGAACTTAAAAAATGGGTTCTTGTTAAAGGGATAAACCCTTGGTATGGAATTAAAATCCAACGAAGATTTCTGCAAAAGTTCTTCAGCCGTTCAAGATCATTACCTGAGAAAAAGGAATCTTTTAACAGAGTTAAACTCTGGAAATTTTCAAAACAGAAAACTAAGCTTTGAGAAAAGAGAATTAAATTCTTAAAGGGAAAAAGTAAGCAAGGAAGAAGATGAGCAAAGTGGAGGCGCTTCTGAAGGGACGCTGGCATTTATAGGATGTGATGAGAAACGTTTCATCTCCCCTATTCCCTAGACAGATCTAACGGTCACAAAGGTGACAGCGTTGCACTATCGTGCAGACACGTGAGAACAACGCAGTGGGGGCATTTGTTCCCTGATAAAAATCAGGAAATACCTCAATGAGGTATCACGTGCTCACACGTGACCAAGGGTCACATATTGACACGTGATAGTTTCCTATGATCTCCACTTTATAGAATTAAATTCTAAATCAAACGAAAATATAACAAAATAGCTAGGGAAAGACCCCAATGGGGCATCACGTGCTCACACGTGACCAAGGGTCATGTGCTGACACGTGATGGTTATTTAGCTCTGTTAAAAGGCAGAATCAAATTTTGAATAAAAGAGGGTCACGTGCCAACACGTGACAGGTTCCTCGGCTCTTTAATTAATAGAATTAAATTCTATTTCAATGGTCAAACGTTGGGATCACGTGCTAACACGTGATGGGCTTTAAAAACCTTATAAGTTAATAGAATTAAATTCTAATTAAGAGAAATCAAAGACCCTAACAGGGAAAGTATTTCTTTAAATCTTTCCAAACAAAAAAAATAAAATTATGCTCTGTAAAGTGGAGCACCGTTGGATTAAAAATCCAATGTTGATTAAAAATCACCAATTTATGGAAAGATTTTATACAAGGAAATATTTCCCTAAAATTCACCAAGAATAACAAACAGAATATCTTTTGGATTAAAAATCCAATGGTGAATAAAATTCACTGAGATCATGTTAGTTACAAAAACAAACAAAATCTTTGAATGAAAGATTTACTAGACAAATTGATTCTTTTCTTTCTCCTATAAATAGGAGCCAAGAAGAAGAAGGGGGAGAGAGAATTTTGGATCTTGGAATTTTCTGAAAGAAAATAACAGAGAGAAAAGAAAGGAGAATTTAATTTTCAAGAAAAGAAACCCTAGGTGAGAAAGGGGAAGGGGATCAAAACTTCATAAAACAAAAAGAGAATTTAATTCTCAATCTAAGAGTTTAACTCTTCTGCAAAAGAACTTAGTTTTTCCTCTGGTTGAAGATCTGCAGAAGCAAATCTCCCCACAGGTTGAGAATTTAATTCTCATCGGAAAGATTCTGCCATGCAGATCCAAAACTTAGAGGGAGAATTGAGTTTCGAGAATTTAATTCTCCCAAAAGTAAAACTAGAGTTTAACCCTATATGAGAATTTAATTCTCCCAAATTCATAGGAATTTAATTGCTCCAAGATAAAACTAGGGTTTAACCCTATATGAGAATTTAATTCTCCCAAATTCACAGGAATTTAATTCCCCCCAAATAAAACTAGGGTTTAACCCTATGTGAGAATTTAATTCTCCCAAATTCATAGGAATTTAATTCCTCCGAGATAGACAGAACTAGGGTTTAACCCTATATGAGAATTTAATTCTCCCAAACTCACAGGAATTTAATTACTCCCAAACAGAACTAGGCTTTAACCCTATATAAGAATTCAATTCTCCCAAATTCATAAAGAATTCAATTCCTCTAAATGAAATTAGGGTTCAACCCTACATAAGAATTTAATTCTTCCATATGCATAGGAATTTAATTCCTCTAAAAACGAAATTAGGGTTTAACCCTACAGAGAATTTAATTCTTAAAAATAAAGAGACTTGAAAGATCTCCATGCATGTAAAGAACTAGGTCACGTGCCCTCACGTGACCACTAAAAAGATCCTCCAAAATAAGAAGGAATTATCCTAGAGGCAATGCCTCACGTGCTCCCACGTGATCTCCAAAACAAAGAGAATAAAGGCAAAGGCAGATTCTAATTTGGGCGCCTTCACGTGTTCTCACGTGACCCCTAATAAAAGCCTTAACAAATCAGTGCATGAGTACCTTTCACGTGCCCACACGTGATGGCCGTGAAAACTAAAAGTGTTTTACACTTATTTGCAGATTTGAGAATAAAACATAGGAAGACTGGTCCCTACCTTTAGAGGTCTCACATGGCCCCACACGACCAATCCCATTCCAGTGTTTAACACTATTTTTGAGCATTTTGTTCTTGGTGTTTAACACCATTTTCAGCGCATCACGTGGGAACACGTGACCATAAAATATATGTTAGTGTTTAACACTATATTCAAATCAATCCTAGCCTAAATTGGCTAAGTCCTTCTGAGGCAAGACTTCTTCTTTTTTACTAAGTCGCAAATACATCCTTGCCTTCCAAAATTGAGCATCCTATATGGCATATGAGTGCTCAACACTCAACGAAAGATAAAATGATATCAGAACTCCTGTTTAGCAGTGCCAAATAATGGGGGGTTGAAATCAAACAAATGTTTAATGGTCCAACAAAAGGACAACATTTCTAATCTAATTGGACTTAGCCCAAGTTGGCCATAAGTCCTCAATTCAGATTTAACTGAGCCAATGTGCTCATAATCTAATTAATTGATCTTAGTTCCAAAATTTGGACTATAGATCTCTCAAATCAACTTTGGTTCAAGGGTACATCTCTTCACTCCTTTGATATTTATCGTTGTAATCCTTCAACGTCTTCAGAGAGGTGACGGGTCCCGACAACCACACATTTCACGGACTATGATGTCCTTAACCTTGACTGTGAGGTCTTTAAACTCACGGACTATGATGTCCTTAACCTTGACTGTGAGGTCTTTAAACTCACGGACTATGATGTCCTTAACCTCGACCGTGATGTCTTTAAACTAACAATGGACTGCAATGTCCTTAAACTAATCGACCGCAATGTCCATAAACTAAACAATAGAGTCCAAATGCTCTTTTGTTGGATCTAAACGATCCCGTTAAGTTGATCTTAGTCTAAAAATTAGACTAACGTATCCTGAACAAACGTTTAAGTTGATCTTAGTCTCAATTGAGGCTAACATATCCTTAAACCCAACCCCCAAAATCCAGATCTAAGAAGATACGGATTTGGACTAATCCACGCCCTATGGGCGATAATATAAATTAGTCTCCGTATACAATCCACGGGCAACCAAAAACAAAACAAACACCCACGACACGAAGTGACTATCTGGAGAAGGAGAAAGTGGTTACCGCGATGCAGTAGCGTAATTAACTGCAGGGGCTTGCGCCTGCAGGGAAGAGTGTCCCCACAATCAAAAACCCCTCAAACGAGGGGGAATCTGACGAAGTCTGCTACATCGGCCGCATCCGTTTAAACCTTCGATATATGGTGCCATAAATCAACTTGGCATCTTCGGAGAGGTGGACGGATAGCACCAATTAGCATCTGCCTCGAAAATCAGGCGAGACGGACCTATCCGGTCGCGTCTCCGTGTTTCGGCGGGAAACAAGTCTGTGAGGACAAGACCAAATATCTTGTGTGGATGAGCCACAGACTAAGCATAGGCAATTAGAACGCCTGCAATCTTTCGCCAGGCATCCATTCCTTTTGCAATAAAAGCAGAAATCTGGACTGGGCCGGTTGAATGGTACTCCCGGTCTCCTGGATACAAACGGTGGCCTGGAAGAAGCTTCTCCTACTATCTGAGTAGCAATGCTCTTCATACCGGCAGATTGAGCTCTGCTCTTATTCTTCACTACTTCCTCGTATCGACAGGCAGCTTTCAAAACTAAGTCGTGGGTTAGGAAATCCCCTGTAGCTAAAGTAGCTTGGATTTCCTTGTCCAACCCCTGCTGAAATCGTCTGGCCCTGATCTCAGCAGTCGGTATGAGGTGTGCCGCGAACCTGTTACGGTCTTGTGTTAGCTGTGTAGTATGTGATAATAGAAATTCGAATATTTAAGACATATCTTACCTGCTCAACATGGTGAATTCAGCATCATACTCATCCACAGATTTGGTCCACATCGAACCTTGTTGCAAGTGGATGAATTGCTCTCTATGTCGAATCGGGCAGTCTAGGGAAAATATTTCGCATCGAACATCTCACAAAAAATCCTCCATTCGATCGGTTGAGTAAGACGGCTTTCTTCCCCCTTCCACCATACTTGGGTGTTATCGGTAAGTTGCAACTTCGCAACCCTTACCCAAGCAATGTCTGGCACTTGTACTGCTGCCAGATTATCTTCGATCGACTAAGCCCATTCTTCAGCTTCCAATGGGCTCTCTTTCCCAGAAAATTGCTTCGGATGAAGTGCCCGGAATTACTTCACTCTCGGTACTTCCGCTTCTGGACAGTTCATTAGGATAGCAGTCGGTTGCTGCTGTCCCTCTAGGAGGTTCTTTATTGCCTCTAGCAGTACCGTCCGCTCATTGATCGGAGCTACAACGATAGGCATAAGTGGAAGAGGCGGTGGTGTGGTATTACCAATCACGTTGGTGCCAGTATTGTTCGGGGAATCCATAACCTTGCAAGAAAAATAGGGTTAGGATAGAATTCAAGGAAAATAAATATAAAGAATGTTTAGTTGCTAATTCTTGTAATATATTGCTTAGGTTTCCATGCAGGACATATCCTGCATGGTAAGGTTCCATACAGAACTAGCCTGCATGGGCCGTCAACAAAACATGTCACGCCCCGCTTTCCAGAATACGATAAGGAGACGTGACGGGTCATGCGACGTATTTACTCAGAAGTAAACATGCTAAGCATAAATACACAATATAATGTAAAAGTACACAAGAAAGACATGAGATGTAAATGAACAACAACTTTTTATTTATTAAACATTCTTTACAATGCAACTGAAAAGTAAATACAATATGGAAAGCAATGCCTAAACAATGGCATGAACTGAAGTAAAGTTATATACAAGTAACTAAAGCTCTGGGTCTTCTGCAAAATGCTCTAATTCTTCTGAGCTGGGCTCTACCTCCAGAGAGTTGGATCCTCCTGACAATATTCCAAAGAAAGAAGAGAAAAGGAATGTCGTCAGCGAATAATCGCTCGGTAAGTCCCAAAGAGAGATAGAAATATACTGAATAGGTAAAGAGAATATATCTGGTACAATATATGATTACTATGTTAACGCAGCTGTTTGTAGCTTGGTACAAAATATTCCAGTGTATACGAGAGGAGTCCAACTTACCCCGTGGACTATGGTATATGGAGTACAAGGCCCCGTAAAAACCCACGGGTGTCATGATCCAGAAAAGGCACGTGACTGGCACTTGAATTATGTGAAGTCTATAGGACCCCACCTAATTCAAGTAAGCCAAAAGCCCAGAAATTTAAACCTTTTTAATGGAGGTGCAGTTTTCAAATAAGGTTTACTGAAATCAAACTTATTCATATATATATATATATATATATATATAAGTAGTAATATATGAAAGCACTATATTTGTATTTAACTTGAAAACCCTTTTTGTCGTTTGAAATTTGGGCAGCACCTCCCTTGTAATTTTTAACACAAAACGAATACAAGCAATAATATATACGGCATTCCCAAGCGGGAGTTAGCTCTTCGTCAATTGGCGGAAACTAACGCGCAAGATAATATAAGTATACAACGCCGAAAGGCGAGAATCAAAACTCAGAAAGAAAGCGAGAAAAAATATCATCACGAAAACCAAAAACAACAATAAATACATAAACGCGACTCTAAGGCCGAAAGAATATACAAGTCTGGTTGATGGAGTTTTTAACTAGATACAACTGAAATAAATAACAAGTACAACTGAAATATAAAGTACAACAACGATGGTGGTCACGATGCAATGTATCTCACCTACCAAAGCAATCGGCCGAAAGAAAGTGATGTGCCAGCGAAACCATTACGGAACCTCTATGGCTAAACCTGCAAGAAACTGTGGCACAACGGGGGTGAGTTGCTAACTCGTGAGTAAAAATCGCATGTATGACGATCTCCTAGGTCATACAGTACTATAATATTAAAATAATAATGATACGATAATATCGAGTAGCAGTAAAGGTAGTACTATGAGCATATGTGAAATGTCAGAACTCGTGTCCATGTCACAAGGTAACTATATGTCATGTATAATATGTATGAATGCATTATCAAATGGGTGTGTCCAGCATTGACACACAAAATCATCAGAAAATCTGAGTGACCAACATCGACACTCAAAACATGACAAAAACCGTGTCCATAAGCGACACATCATCTTCGTATCTCGGGCTCCGTCAGTCTAGATTGGCCCAAATCATCTGATGACACGACTACGGTCGGTATCCTCCGGATCTCCGCTGCGTCAAACATCACTGGTAGGTAGTGCTCCCCTGCCAGGCTCATCGTCTACATCTCGAGCATATCGCCCTGGGGTACCTTACCGGGTCCACCATGTACCCGCAGACGAATCATCCTACTCCTCGAATCGGGTCTTGAAAACCAACTCAGAACCGAGAAAACATCATGGTGGACGCTACTCATCATATCAAGGAAAACCGCATCTTTCTCTTTTAAAATAATCATAAGTTTATAAAATTCACATGCGGTTTCCCAAATCCAGAAATCTTATAAAAGATCCGAAATCTCAAGATCACGAGTCAATGAACAATGAATATCGGTATAAAACCCCACAACGGTACATAACCGAATGAATATATGAATTCATCGGGTATCTAAGTAAGGAATGCAATATCTAAACTAGTATATGAGAGCAAGTATACTAATAATATGTTTAAACTACCAGCTAGCAGGTTATACTAATGAGGTAACATTTTCTAAAGTGTACGTGATATGGCAATTACCGATGATGATGTGTGTGAGCCGATAAGCAAGTGTACGTAAAACATACGCATCATCGGTAATGGTGCTGGTGTTCTAGCAGCCAAGATTATAATAGATAAAGGAAACACATGTATATGTATGCAATGCAGAAAGAACAACATAAATATAACAGAAAAGTGAATAGTAAACGTAACATTATAAAATAAACATATCAGTGTACAAGTCATACGGTTTTAGTGTTTTGAAATAGCACGAATCGTGGTTTTTTTAGAAAAGTAGGGGCTACGGTGTTTTTGAGAAAAGATACGTCCTTTGAAAAATCCGTAGCATCTCTCGGGTTGTCTTTTGAAAATACTCACGATTCGTTAGTTTTGAAAATAGACATGACTCTAGCCAAGTCTAGCATCTACCTAAATAAATAAAAGACTAAACTAAGAACCTAGTCAGAAGGATAAGAAAATCTACATATATTCCGAGTCGATGTACCTAGTAGTTGGCGATCCAGCCTCATAGCGTCATGTACTGTATAATACATGGTATGACATCCTTAAGTCAAGAGTGTGGATCAATCATCTTAGATGTCTCGTATGGTAATATCCATCGTACATCATCCTCAAAATCCAGGGGACATGTCAAAATCATACATAATATCATCATTCGTGCGGTATCATCATCGTATAATATCATGATCATGGGTATGGTTTTAAAGTATCGTACACTCAAATATTATCAACTCATATATTATCGTATGTATGAATACATATCGCCCAACGATCCTGTTAGTTGTATGTATGCCCTAGAGGCCAGTATTGTACAGATTATGTATATTATATTGGATGCTTGGACATATATAGAGATGACTTTCTTGCTCGACATGATAGTATGCTATCTGGTTACTCTTTATCTTAACATGTACACTGGTCTCTTTATACTGTCTTATAGTTACATGTTGGTAAAGCCCTTAGGATTTGTACTTGACTATCTGGAGTATGATGCAGATCATACTAGTGGGGACATGGTAGTCCATAAGTACATCCTTCAAGGTCCCTAGTCGTGGGTGTATCGAGACGGGGCATCGATATACCAGAGTAGACTAGCGTATACGCTTCTCGACCCATGTGATGGGCGATGGATGATCCCATATCCATTGGTGTTTGACATCAGAGATGGTATACGGGTGCTCAGTGGAGACTGGGTACACTGGACGGACTCGCCGAGAACTCCCAGATGGTATTATACCTCACGTCAGATGGCAGTTCTCAGGTGACACTTATACAGGTTAGTCTGTAGACCCGAGATCGTCATGGAGTCTTGTGTGATTCCCACTGTGCTTTGATCTCCACCTTACCACGTCCATGAGGGCGTGCAAAACGGTGGTCTTTGGGCACAGTCCCGAGTCACATGGAGGCAATGAGCAATAGGAGGGGTTTCGTCTCTCCCGGTATTGGGGGTTGATGTTGCACTGTGCTCGATTGGCCGTAACAGGAAAGTGCCTGGCCAGGGCTGATCAGAGATTTGCTGGTAAGTGTTACCAGTAGTTTCTCGACCCGTTACGAGCCTCACATCAGCATGACTTATCGGGTTATTGGGGTCTGACGTATACCACCCCTAAACTTGATATGCGACGTATCAGACGAAGAGACCGGACTGTATGGTAAGTGTTACTGGTCGGATTCGCAGGAGTGTGAGCGGGCTAGCTCGTCGATCTTCTGATCTCTCAATACCCGGGTGGCCGTTACGTTTAGCAGACCGCTTGCGGCTTGTGGGTGCTTGATATGATCATCATCTGCTACCGGCGTATTGACGAGTCTTTAGAGTCCTACACAGAGGTTTCCTGGCTCAAGCGAAACGAAATAGGAGCGCATATGAGATATGTGCAGGACCGAGAATAATGCGTGTATATGATACCGCATTTCATTCTCGCGATATATGTTTCGATTGGTTATATTCGATATGACCTAGTTATTGAATCATTGATTCGATAAATCGATACATTGGTTTCTAGCCGGTTATGTGCGACATGACCGGATCATTGAATCAAATGTTGATTTAATGATTTAATGCATAATTATATATTTGATATATTGCATTGCATTAACTAGTATTGGTTCACTTTAAACGGATTTTTCTCACTTGATGCACATTGTATATGTGATATGCTTTAGTGCACTACTTTGTATCATGTTTGATGATACTTGATAATGTGATTAAGTGTAAAGGGTTAAACCATGGTTAAGTGATGATTAGGGTTTTGGTTTTTCATTTATTTATTTGTTTATTTATTTGAAAGGATTAAGTTAAGAATGGTGGCTTATTTTGGAGCTATGTTGAAGCTTCATGAAGCTTTGACAAAGTCCACCATCCTTATCTCATCCTTAACCCTAACCACACTTACTAACCTTGGTTTAATCTCTACACTTGATCATGGTCAAGATATGATAAGTATTCATATTAGTTTTATTTTAAAATATGAAGACTTATCTTTCTTTCTTCATCTTCATCTTCTTCTTCTTCTTCAAGCTCAAGGTCCATCAATGTCAACTTGAGTTAAAGTGAGATAAATCCAATTCTAAAGTGAACCCACCTCCTATTTCTTCACCCTCTACCTCTTGCCAAGTTGTTTTGGGTGTTTACTTCACAAGTTTCACAATTTTGTGAAGTCGGAGCTTGAGTTTGTGCAACCTCGACGTAGATCGTCTTTGACATAAAGCCGACGACCTATTCCGCTTGTTTTCCCGATGAAGCCGATGATCGAGTCGAGGATTCATGACGGACAGCGAGGACATGACCACGTGGAGCTAAGGAGGCGGAAATCCGGATCTACAAAGGTTGTAGCATCTCAACTTTAGTTAAATAGTTAACTAGTTTTCCGTTTCGCCTAAATATCTAGTCTAAGATCCGTAGTCTAGGGTTTCTCGGCACCAAAAATTTTAAATTGGCATGTTCGATGCCTTGTGAGACCTTACTAGAGTGCCTAGGAACCTTCACTGGTATCAGAGCCTAGCTAGAGCCTTAGGCGAAGTCTAGACGCGATTTGAAATCCGAACGAACCCGAAACACCAAATCTAACATGCTCTCTGTCCTTTTTTGAAAACAGTGAGTTTTTCAACATTAAAAATATTCAGAAGAATCAGCAGGTGATTGTATGAGATACTGTGAAATTCGTACACCCATATCCATTAAACTGCCGCGGTTCCGCGGCACGAGCCACGCTCTTGCGGCGGATCCGCGGCGGTACGGATGCTTTATTAAATCATTTTTACACAGTAACTCATAATTAATAATTCTGGATTTTCTGGAAATTTTTAATAGTTATTCCAGAGTTGAATTTTCTGGGGATGATTTGGGGATTCGGTGTTTCGATCGGAGTATCAAATTTCGTCTTTGTGTTTTTCCGGATAATTTGTAGAATATGTTAAAGAGTTCGACCGGATAAAAATACCCAAGTTTTCCCCTGCCGGAATAATTCCAAGTGTTGGATTTTTCCGTAGTTTAACGACGTTCTAAGTAGTGCAAGTAACGCGATGGTCCCTCTAGAAGACACAAACCTTAACTCGATTATGTGACCGTCTTGAACTGCCCTTTGAACCTTCGGGTTTGGGGCAGTATGGCGTGCCACATGTGAGGCGTTGGCTTGACCCTTCTATGGCTGGACCGTTGGTACTGAGGCACGAACTGAATGTTGTTAGACTTATTTCATGTGTTGAGCAGTATCGGGAAAACTTGGGTATTCGACTGTTCGATCGGAAACTTTAACATTTTCTGTTTGTCTGGAATATGATACAATAATTGGAATTCACAAACAGTTATGAGATAACTGGATGAATGTTATAGATCTAGCAGTTTAGTTTCACAAGATATCGAAAAGATTTTTCGATGATGGGACTAAAATGCGGGGTTTATAACTGTTAGGCATGTGATGTCTAAAGAGGTTGCGGATTCCAATTGTTGTAGTTTTACACTTTCTTTTCTGTGACCGTAAATGTAATATGTGATATCGCCGGTTTCGTTGCTATATGTCAACGACAATTGGGATGCGCACATTTACTTACGTTGATGACATGTGATGTTATGTGTTGCTGGATATGTTATATTGGATCGTCGTGTTCGAATAGCCGGGGGGTTTTTATGTGAGATGAGTGTTTTTCATTTCCATTCATGTAAAAACTTGTATGTAATATTCTTTTATTTGGGGCGCTTCCAGGTAGCGGAAGTTGTCACCCTTTGTATATTATTTACTTTTCCGCATTAGGATAGACCCAAGGAGGGGAGCACAAGTAACCGGGTTCTGGGGTCCAGTGGGAGACCAACTCGAGGAGTCGAGTCCGGGTCTCCTAACCCTAGAATTGGCAGGGTTGCTTGCCGCTCTCGTAGGGGTCTAGGGGTGTAGGATTGGCTATTCATCATGACTGTGGAATCCGTGTTTTATACTGGCTCGTATTGAAAACACGAACGTCCTAGTATATCCAATATTTCATATGTTTCTTCTGCTGCGATATCTGTGATGTGATCATGTGATGTTCTGTGATGGATATAGTATATATGATATATTATATAGACGTTACTTATGTTTTACACCCGCGCTAGCCCTGCCCTGCTCTGTCGTTAGTTACCTAACCTAACGGTGCACGAGGGGACATCGAGGCGAATGCGGATGGCATAAGTGTACGTTATATCTATCTGTGATGTTTACGTATTTAAATGATGGGACTTCATTAATGTGATTAATGAAAGATAAGAAACCTAAGATGTTGTAGAATCGAATTTTAAAATAAAACAGGTAGCTACAGTTCTTGCTTTGCATAGCGGTATATATGATATACCCTGCACCTTATTCGATGAGAAAAGGACCAAGATCCCTTCACCGGGAGTGACTCCTTTAGCAATAACTGGCAGATGCTACAGACTCGGTTTGCTTTTGACTGCTTTTGGGTTTTTGCTTTGCACAGCGATATATATGATATATCCCGCACCTCATTCGACGAGGAAAGGACCGAGATCCCTTCACCGGGAGTGACTCCTTTAGCAAAACCAGAAAAGCCTCAAAATCACTCCATTTTAAAACTTCATTTGATTCTACAACGATATCAAGTTCATTACGCAATAGGTTTTCAGAAAACCTGTCGTAGCCCTCCGTCATTTCAGATAAGTACTATTTAGTATTCGTGCTGCGGTTGTTTGGCATGCGTCAAGGCGTAGTGTACGGTAGCTAACTAGTATTTATCTGCTTATGCATATGATGCAGATTGGATTAGGGTATTCGCACGGCGTTGTTTGGCATGCGTCAAGGGTCGTGCGGGTGGGTTTAATTCAATCAGGAAATGACGGGTTGAACTTGACTAGCGGACTATGGGTTGTTTGGCATGCGTCAAGGTCATAGCACGCTAGGGGCAAAAGATTATCGGGAATTTCAAGTGTTGAAATTTGCAATGAGATTGCATACCTTCTATGAGATAGTTGGATCCCGATACCCGCTGCGAGTAAGAGTTACTCCTGGGAGAGTTTTACACAGTGCAATTAGCCGATCAAGTAGGTGTCTAGAAAGGTGTTAACGAGGTTACGCCTCTGGGAAAACGAGGTTTACAGTAATTAGGTTCGTGCGAAAGCACGGGGGACCTCCCTCAAAGTACCGACACTGGCCTGGCTGAAAGATTGGCGAACTTGTAGTGTGTAATTAATCCCGGCTAGTCTTTCCTTTTAGGGTTTGGAGGAAGATTTGATAAAAAGCAGTGGGAGCCATCCTGATTAGATAAGATAATAACCAATCTGATCTTGCACGAGCATACGCTAAAGTGTTTTCTTCTCTCTCTCTCCAGGTAGCGACCATTTCATGCCTTAATAAAGATAATAATATGGATGTATTGACCGAACCCGCATGTTATACTGTGCTGGGGAACGTTGGTTCCGTTCTTTCTTATAAGAGTTATAGGAATGAACAGGATATAGGGGAATACCAGGATTCCCATGCCACCCGAATGAAGAAAGTACATGTTGATGCATTTTCTTCGGGTGTGTCCGTTACTGAGAACTGTTTCTCCATTTGCTCTACGTCCTGGGTATTGGATACCGGGTCGGGATCCCATATATGTAATCAGTTACATGGGCTAAGGAAAGGTAGAGAACTTGGAGAAGGTGATAAAGACATTAGAGTTGGAAATGGTGCAATTGTTGCAGCTAAGACTGTCGGGGAATATCACCTTGTATTACCAACTGGTAATACATTGGTTCTGAACGAATGCTATTACATGCCGAACCTGATATGCAACATTATATCGGTTTCTTTGCTAAGTAAAGAAGGATATAATTTTGTATTACAGGACAATGTTATGAACATTTTCCATAACCAAAAGTTGGTTGGATCAGGCACGTTGTGCAATGGCATTTATGTTCTAAATCAATCAACAGTTCTGAGCATAACAAACACACACAAGAGGAAGAGTTCTGAACTCAACGAATCCTTCTTGTGGCATTGTAGACTGGGTCACATTAATGCGACACGACTAGCTAAGTTGCATAAGGATGGATATTTAAATCCGTTTGAATTTTCATCCTATGACACTTGCCAGTCATGTCTCAAAGGCAAGATGACCAAAACTCCGTTTACGGGACACGGAGAAAGAGTTACCGAACTCTTAGGACTGATACATAGTGATGTATGCGGTCCTATGTCTACACATGCCAGGGATGGTTCTTCGTACTTCATTACATTCACTGACGATCTCTCTAGATTCGGATATATGTTCCTGATGAAACACAAATCAGAAGCCTTTGAGAAATTTAGAGAATATAAACAAGAAGTCGAAAACCAAACCGGAAAAAGTATTAAAATCCTACGATCTGATCGAGGAGGGGAATACTTGAGCAATGAATTCCTGGACTTCCTAAAAGAGAATGTGATTCTCTCTCAGCTGACTCCTCCATATACACCACAGCACAACGGTGTATCTGAACGGAGAAACCGCACCCTATTAGATATGGTGCGCTCAATGATGAGTACAGCTGAGTTACCTATTTCCTTCTGGGGACATGCGCTTGAGACAGCTATGGACCTATTGAATAGAGTTCCTACCAAATCAGTGCCTACCACTCCATATGAGATATGGAAAGGGAAGAGACCACATCTTAATTATATTAAGATATGGGGTTGTCCAGCCTATGTCAAAAGACAAAATCCGGACAAACTCGAGGCAAGATCTGTATTATGTAGGTTTGTAGGATATCCCAAAAATTCATAAGGGTATATCTTCTACCACCCCGAGGAACAAAAGGTGTTTGTTTCTCGACATGCCACTTTCTTAGAAAAAAGTTTTCTTATGAAACAGATAAGTGGCATTGAGGTAGAACTGGAAGAGGTTCCAGCGACACAGACTACAACAGAAGATTTGGTTGAACCAGAGGATTCCGTAGTTCCCGATGAACTCCAGCCACTCCGCCGATCTAGTAGGGTTCCTCGCCAACCTGAGAGATACTACGGTTTTCTCATGGATGGTGGGAGCGAGGATTGCATCATGGAGGATGATGACCCAACTAGCTTCGAGCAGGCCATCACGAGTGGGGACTCAGTGAAATGGCTGGATGCTATGCGGTCTGAGATGGATTCCATGTACACCAACAAAGTATGGACTTTGGAAGTTGCTCCTGAAGGGGTAAAACCCATTGGGAGCAAGTGGATCTTCAAGAAGAAACTTGGTGTAGATGGGAAAGTGGAGACTTTCAAAGCTAGACTTGTAGCAAAGGGTTTTCGTCAAAGACCAGGTGTGGACTATGACGAGACCTTTTCTCCAGTAGCTATGCTTAAATCCATCCGGATCATGCTTGCCATCGTTGCTTATCATGATTACGAAATCTGGCAAATGGATGTTAAGACCGCCTTTCTAAATGGTGATTTAGAAGAGTGCGTGTACATGACTCAGCCAGAGGGCTTCGTAGACAGTGAGAGCAGCGGGAAGGTGTGCAAGCTGCTTAAATCCATTTATGGATTAAAGCAAGCATCGCGGAGTTGGAACATCTGCTTTGACGTCGTTATCAAAGAGTTTGATTTCGTCAAAAATCCAGATGAACCTTGTATCTACAAGAAGGTGGCAGAGAGTAAGGTTGTCTTCCTCGTATTGTACGTGGACGACATACTCTTGATAGGAAATGATATTCCTATGCTGCAATCGGTCAAGCTCTTCTTATCACAAAGATTCTCAATGAAAGATCTTGGTGATGCCTCCTGCATATTGGGAATCAGGATCTATAGAGATAGATCCAAACGGATTTTGGGATTGTCCCAATCCAGGTACATTGACACCATACTAAAGAGGTTTAGTATGGAAGAGTCCAAGCGTGGGAACATGCCCACGATCTCTGGAGTCACTCTCTCCAAAGAGATGTCTCCCAAGACTGATTTGGAGAGAGCTCGCATGCAAGGGATACCCTATGCTTCGGCGGTAGGCTCTATCATGTATGCGATGCTATGTACCAGACCCGATGTAGCATACTCACTAAGTGTAGTGAGCAGGTATCAAGCTGATCCTGGAGAGAGTCACTGGACAGCTGTGAAGAGCATTCTCAAGTACTTACGAAGGACTAGAGATATGTTCTTGGTGTATGGTAACGGAGAACTCCAAGTGGAGTCCTTTACCGATTCCAGCTTCCAGAGTGATAAGGACGACTCTAAGTCGCAGTCGGGTTTTGTCTTTACCCTTTACGGAGGGGCGGTTAGCTGGAAGAGTTCCAAGCAGGAAACCGTGGCAGACTCGACGATGGAGGCTGAATACATCGCTGCCAACGATGCTGCTAAAGAAGCTGTCTGGGTCAAGAAGTTCATTACTGAACTTGGAGTGGTTCCATCCATTGAGCATCCAATACCTTTGTATTGCGATAACAATGGAGCGGTGGCTTTGGCCAAGGAACCCAGGTCCCATCAGCGGTCCAGGCATATTCTGAGGCGGTATCACCTGATCCGGGAGATAGTTGATCGCCGGGAGATCGAGGTCAGGAGAGTTGACACGAAGAACAACACGGCGGATCCACTCACGAAGGCCATTCCCCAGATACAGTTTGAGAGACTCTTCGGGATGCTCGGTATGAGATACTACAGCAGCTGGCCCTAGTGCAAGTGGGAGATTGTTAGTTGTATGTATGCCCTAGAGGCCAGTATTGTACAGATTATGTATATTATATTGGATGCTTGGACATATATAGAGATGACTTTCTTGCTCGACATGATAGTATGCTATCTGGTTACTCTTTATCTTAACATGTACACTAGTCTCTTTATACTGTCTTATAGTTACATGTTGGTAAAGCCCTTAGGATTTGTACTTGACTATCTGGACTATGATGCAGATCATACTAGTGGGGACATGGTAGTCCATAAGTACATCCTTCAAGGTCCCTAGTCGTGGGTGTATCGAGACGGGGCATCGATATACCAGAGTAGACTAGCGTATACGCTTCTCGACCCATGTGATGGGCGATGGATGATCCCATATCCATTGGTGTTTGACATCAGAGATGGTATACGGGTGCTCAGTGGAGACTGGGTACACTGGACGGACTCGCCGAGAACTCCCAGATGGTATTATACCTCACGTCAGATGGCAGTTCTCAGGTGACACTTGTACAGGTTAGTCTGTAGACCCGAGATCGTCATGGAGTCTTGTGTGATTCCCACTGTGCTTTGATCTCCACCTTACCACATCCATGAGGGCGTGCAAAACGGTGGTCTTTGGGCACAGTCCCGAGTCACATGGAGGCAATGAGCGATAGGAGGGGTTTCGTCTCTCCCGGTATTGGGGGTTGATGTTGCACTGTGCTCGATTGGCCGTAACAGGGAAGTCCCTGGCCAGGGCTGATCAGAGATTTGCTGGTAAGTGTTACCAGTAGTTTCTCGACCCGTTACGAGCCTCACATCAGCACGACTTATCGGGTTATTGGGGTCTGACGTATACCACCCCTAGACTTGATATGCGACGTATCAGACGAAGAGACCGGACTGTATGGTAAGTGTTACTGGTCGGATTCGCAGGAGTGTGAGCGGGCTAGCTCGTCGATCTTCTGATCGCTCAATACCCGGGTGGCCGTTACGTTTAGCAGACCGCTTGCGGCTTGTGGGTGCTTGATATGATCATCATCTGCTACCGGCGTATTGACGAGTCTTTAGAGTCCTACACAGAGGTTTCCTGGCTCAAGCGAAACGAAATAGGAGCGCATATGAGATATGTGCAGGACCGAGAATAATGCGTGTATATGATACCGCATTTCATTCTCGCGATATATGTTTCGATTGGTTATATTCGATATGACCTAGTTATCGAATCATTGATTCGATAAATCGATACATTGGTTTCTAGCCGGTTATGTGCGACATGACCGGATCATTGAATCAAATGTTGATTTAATGATTTAATGCATAATTATATATTTGATATATTGCATTGCATTAACTAGTATTGGTTCACTTTAAACGGATTTTTCTCACTTGATGCACATTGTATATGTGATATGCTTTAGTGCACTACTTTGTATCATGTTTGATGATACTTGATAATGTGATTAAGTGTAAAGGGTTAAACCATGGTTAAGTGATGATTAGGGTTTTGGTTTTTCATTTATTTATTTGTTTATTTATTTGAAAGGATTAAGTTAAGAATGGTGGCTTATTTTGGAGCTATGTTGAAGCTTCATGAAGCTTTGACAAAGTCCACTATCCTTATCTCATCCTTAACCCTAACCACACTTACTAACCTTGGTTTAATCTCTACACTTGACCATGGTCAAGATATGATAAGTATTCATATTAGTTTTATTTTAAAATATGAAGACTTATCTTTCTTTCTTCATCTTCATCTTCTTCTTCTTCTTCAAGCTCAAGGTCCATCAATGGCAACTTGAGTTAAAGTGAGATAAATCCAATTCTAAAGTGAACCCACCTTCTATTTCTTCACCCTCTACCTCTTGCCAAGTTGTTTTGGGTGTTTACTTCACAAGTTTCACAAGTTTGTGAAGTCGGAGCTTGAGTTTGTGCAACCTCGACGTAGATCGTCTTTGACATAAAGCCGACGACCTATTCCGCTTGTTTTCCCGATGAAGCCGATGATCGAGTCGAGGATTCATGACGGACAGCGAGGACATGACCACGTGGAGCTAAGGAGGCGGAAATCCGGATCTACAAAGGTTGTAGCATCTCAACTTTAGTTAAATAGTTAACTAGTTTTCCGTTTCGCCTAAATATCTAGTCTAAGATCCGTAGTCTAGGGTTTCTCGGCACCAAAAATTTTAAATTGGCATGTTCGATGCCTTGTGAGACCTTACTAGAGTGCCTAGGAACCTTCAGATCCATTATAATATCATATCATATACCATATCACGACTCAATCACAAATCAAAATCTCACAGCATCATGCCCGATCATATCGACTCATCTCCACATATCACATACTATCCTCATCACCCGTGTATATGTATACACACACACACACACTCACACATACATACATACATATATATATATATATACACATATACACCCAAAATCAAGTGTGCGCGCGCGCGCGCGCGTGCGACTATTTATAACCTGCGATTCGCCACCAAGGTAATCGTCCTATGGATAGGTCTTCCTAGATCAACCTAATCTAACCCAAGGTCTTTTAAATACCCTATTTTCTAAGTATCCAAATATTGCATCCAAACTTACTAATATAGTAATACCCTTTTCTACGGTTACGGGGGTGTTATACGCTATCCACTCGACTTCCCCCGTAGATATATATATCTACCCACCTCGATCCTCGCTTGCCGAAGTCAATGACGCCGCGCTCTTCCTTGTCATATGATGTCCACGTGGGGTGCCTACAATTTTAAATATGTTATATCATAAAACAAGAATCAAATACGAGAAAAGCCGATACGGCACACGAAACACACATAAGTTAGAACCTATGGTCTACGTGTGCAAGACTAAACAATCATAAAACTCTCATCGTTGATGTACAAACGTCCTGCGACCAAAACCACATTCAAACGCCAAAAACCAAGTTTTAGAAATCGGAAAACATAGTTAAAACCAACACAAAAGTGCTCTCAGATTTTTACTCAAGTAAATAGGGATCAAACTAACATTACAGGAGCTAGGTTATAGGGTGTGTGTGCTATAGACTAAAACCCAACACCAGACCCTAACAATGGCCCGGCGAAGAAGCCATTTCTACTGATGTCGCCGGCCCAACAGAAGGGTTTTGGTCTCGAACTTCATGGGTGGTCTTCTAGTGGTCTATCTAGGTTACTTGAGTTTTTTGTTTTTCTCATAAATAATCCAGGTTACTCCAGATTCCCTGTAGGCTTCACAAATCCAAGAAAACCGACATCGGACCAATTCTAGCTCAAGTTTTGGGTTTTGTCTCTGTTTGGTCTAGGATTTCTAACACTGCAGGGTTGTAGTCATGACTAATCCTCATTTACACCCTCACAACTCCACAAATCCCCTAAAAAAATCATCTTGGAAATTTCCAAGATCACTAAACCATCACTTGTTAGCTTAAAACTGCACTAGGATAATAGGAGCACTAAAAACTTAACTATAAGTTTAGGAATATACCTTATTTGGCAATTCAAGAAAATTCTTGAGTTGCTCAAAGTCTTCAAAGTTTACTCTTGATCTACCCATGGTGCTTGTGGTGGTCTTGTGCACATTTTTTGTGAAGGCTGGAGGTGATTTTTGGTGAGATTTTGGGTATGTTTTGGATGGTAGAGAGGAGGTGGAGGGAGTGGAGAAGTATGAAGAAAATGAAGATGAGGGAATGAAGGAGGAAAAGGGTTTAAGCCATGGTGTGTGTGTAGAAGTTTCACACTCTTTCTCCCTCTCTCTCACCCTTTCCCATGCTAAGACCTTACCTCCATGTTCTCCACATGCAAAATATCTCTTATTTAAAATTCCATTTTCTTTTCTTTTAAAAAAATAAATTCAACAACTATACATTGCAAAAGAATCCATGGTTTAGTTGAATGTAATAAGTGTTTTGAAATATGACATGGTGCATGTCATATGCATAACCTGGATTAATGCATAATTAGTAAATATTAATCAAGTTTAGTATTAATCTTGCATACAAATAATTATATAATAATTTATAAAATGTCCAATTCAAATAAATTCTTTGAAAATCAATAATTATATTAATTTTCCAAATATTTTCCGTACCATACATATATAATTATACCACATCATTAAAACTAATTTCTATATCTTTATAATATTCATAAAATTTATTATTTTAATTATTTAAATTCCTAAAAATAATATTTTATTTTTTGAAATGTTACAATCTTCCCCCCTGTCATGTCCCGAAAGTACGGAACATGACCGGCACTTAAACTACGAAACGTCTCGAGGCGTACGTAATTTAAGTAAACCGAAAACCCAGAAATCCAAACCAAGAAAAGTAGTAGAGTGAAGGAAAACCAATTTAAATCAAATAGTTTTAATAGCATAGCCAAATTATGCGTTTTTAAAAAAAAAATCAAATATTTCCTGAAAATTTCGGCATAGTCTCATTTGTAAATACTGGCCTCCAAACGGGATACAACATGAATAGTATACGAAATCAATAAAAAGGTATCCCCAAGCGGGAGCTAGCTCTTCGTCAATCGACGGTCACAACCATATAAGCAATATAATATACAACGCTAAGGGCGAGGATCTAAACTCAAAAGGAAACTCAAACAACAAGAATTCCACAGAAATATAACGCGCGACTCTAAGGTCGAAAGAATAATATCTCTGGTCTCTATCTCAATAAATACATGTTTGGTTGATGGAATTTCTAGATACAACTGAATAATAATATACAATGTATAATGATGGTTACGATACAAATAAACCCACCTCCTAGCAAGTCACCCGAAAGAAGTAGTGCCAGCAAAGCCATAAAGAAACCTGTACGACAAAACCTGCAAGAAACTGTGGCACAACGGGGGTGAGTTGCCAACTCGTGAGTAGAAAAACATCTACGAACAGAAATCGCATGAACAACGCAATCATAGGTCAACGATCATAATATATCCTCAAATATATAACCAGCAGCCTATAATAATGGCTAGGGTAAATATCTAACCCAAGTGCAATCCCATGTGCCTGTCTCAGGTAGCAATGTATCACATGGATGATGTATGAATGCACGAAACAGAATGCATGTACTGAAGAAAACTACTTTCATAAATTAGTGAGATTTTCTATATTTTTAAAACGAGGTATCATAATGAAATCAGCATAAACAGTGTCTAGTATCGACACAAAACGTAAATCCCAATGTCTCAAAATCTCAGGCTCCGGCTATCCGGACTGGCCTGTACATCAAATCTCTGTACCTCAATATCTCAGAATCTCTGTATCAATCTCACTATCAAGGGTGCCGTCAGTCCAGACCGGCCCCTACCATCAATCTCAAGATCACGACGGTATCCTCCGGATATCCGACGCGTCGGGTAAAATCACCGGTAGGTAGTGCTCCCCTGCCAGGCTCAACGTTAGCAACACGACCTTCTTGCCCCAGGGTACCTTACCGGGTCCACCATGTACCCGAAACGGTTCATCCAACTCCTCGAATCGGGTCTCGAAATCCATTAGCAAACTCATGGTGGACGACTCATACATCATGGGAAAACCGCACTTTTTCTTAAAAAAAAAAAGAGAAAGAAGTTTATAAGTGTTTTTGCGGTTTTCCCCCAAATCCAGGAAATCTCATGAAAATCCGAACCCAAATCCTCAATAGCATGTAAACAGTGAATATGGACATAAAAATCCATGAATACGGCATATCAATGAATAATAACATGCATGAAGTAGCAAGTAATAACTATAATGTCTAAACTAGCATATAAGGTAAGTACACTAATATCATGTCTAAACTATTAGCTAACAACCTATGTCAAATGAAATAGTATTTTCTAAGCGTTCGTGACATGGCAATTACCGATGAAGATGTGTGTGAGCCGGCAAGTAAGTGTACGTGGTACATACGCATCATCGGTAATGGTGATGGTGTCCTAACAGCATGGTATCAATAATGAAATATGAATTACAATAAGTATGCGATGTGGAGCAACAGCAATAATATGCGGGAGCTGAATACTAGACACAACGATAACTAAACTGCATTACCCTAATATAAGTCCTACAATAGTGCCCTTGAAATAACACGAATCGCAGTGTTTTGAAAATAAGGGCTACGGTGTTTTTAAGAAAAGATACGTCTTTTGAAATATCCGTAGAATCCCTTGATCTGTCTTTTAAAATACCCACGATTCGTTAGTTTTGAAATAGGTAGGAGTCTAATCTAGTCTAACAACTACACTAAACTATACGGCTGAGCTAACAAGCTGAACTACAGGTAAGGAAACCGCCTAACATCTGAGTCGATACGTATACATACCTGTATATATATTAGTCGGTGATCCCGCCTCAATAATATCATATCCGATACCATATCTATAATCAGACATCCCAAGTCAAGAGTGCGGATCAATCATCAATATATAGCTCGTATGTAAATCCGTCGTACGGCATCCCCAAATCTGGGTACGGGTCAATATCATACTCATCACACTGTTCATCTGGTATCCTCTTTATCAAGATCATCATCTGGGGTACTGACCTACGTCTAATACACTACTAATATCACTATTCACATGTCATTGTCATCCAAAGATCCGCTATAATAACAGGACGTATCTCAAGTACGAATCCTGCCATATCACCGATTTCACGGCCTCAACTCAAATCTCATCGACTCATCTCAATCCCAAGTATCATCCGCAAATCCAGTATGTGAACACCTAGTCCCATACCCAGGTGAACACATAACCACATCTCCCTATATACCCACAGGTAATAACATAGATGTATGCATGTGTGTGCGTGCGTGTGTGGGTGTAACAACTACTTTAGGGTTTCGCAACTAACACTAAACTAATCCATGAACACCTAGAATCCATCTTTATCATCAAGTCTCATATCAACATAATATATATAATCAAAATATATGTGTGTATACGTATTTGTATACATCACCACGAACTGCGGGGGTGCTATACGCCATCCACCCGACTTCTCCCCGTAGATATAAATCTACTTACCTGGTCTTTGCCCGCCGGTGCCGACGTCGCCACGCGCTTGTTTGTCGTCTCGAAGTCCACATGGGGTACCTACATATCATAACGCACCGTATCGCATTAAAACCAAATTCGAAATCGAAACGGCATACGAAAATCAAATCGGCACGCGTATCACGCATATGTCAAAACCTATCGCCTACGCATGCAAGAATAGCCAAACCAACCCTCGATGTCGATGTACAAACGTCAAACCATCGAGAAAAACCCAAACACTCTTATTTGCGCATTCACGAACACTAATTATAATATAAAATAGGTTAAAATTCACAAAAACCCTAAATTCACCTTAAAAGCCATTTTTCCGAAAATCTAGCAAGCAAAAATTACTCGTTTTAGTACAAAACTCGACGTTTAAACAAATCTAGTGGCCATAATACTTATTAAATATCTTAAATAAGTTATAAAAACAATTTACATAATTTAATCCCAATAAATTTCATTAACCCCAAAATTCTAGTTTACAATATGCCCAAATTCTAACAATTTATAGCAAAAATGCACAAACAACAATTTAGCTTGGATTTTCATGAACTAAAAGTATTAAACCACTCGATATAATATTTATAATGACATGCAACCTTAACTAGAATTTTATCTCACCAAAATATAATTATTTTAAAAACCTAGTTTACAATTTATATAATTATCACAATTTAAATCAATAAATATGCAAACTAGCAACTTAATTTGATTTAGCATAACCTAATATGTCAAATACATCACACAACCATAATCTCACAACCCAAAACCCCAATTTGAATTCAAACCTCTCTCTTGAATTTCAAATCATGCACTTAGAACTAATTAAAAACCTATTTAAACATATAATTAAGCTAAGCTAAGGCAATTAACAACAATTTAAGAGAAATGTTAGAATTATACCTCATGATCAAGAGATCAAACATGAATCTAGCATCAAAATCTTGGCCTCCAAAATGAAAACTTTTCACTAAGAATCATACTATAGTAGCCAAGAAATAATGGGTAAGGCTTGGATTTTGAATTAGCTTTGAAATTGTATGGATTTTGAAGCATTTTTGTGGATTTTTGAAGCAAAATGGAGTGGGATTTGGGGGAGGGGCTGCTGTTGTTGGGGGCTCAAATTTCGGCCAGAAATTTAAGCCAGAAAGGAGAGAGAGGGAGGGGTTGAAAATGATGGGAAAAGACAAAGCCCATACCTCTATGTTATAACATATTCAATTCCCTTTTTATTTCTTGTTTTCTTTTCCCTTCATTGACTTTTCAAGTAGGGAAAGTGAGGGGAGGGCTGCAGATTTCAGCAGAAAAGAGGAAGAGAAATGGGGGTGTGTGAGTGTGTGGGGTGAGGGAAAATGATAAATACTATACCCCAAACAACCATTTACACTAAATTCACTAAAAAAGCCTTTTTTTCTTCAATAATTTCTAAACCGTTTTGGCAAACGATTTCATTTCAGAAATAATATTTTACATGTTAGTTTAGTATGTCAAGAATTATAAAATTTGTATCAACCCATTCCAATTTGTAATTTTCCCTAATTAAATGTATTAGTGACGGCTTAAAATAATATTAAAATAATTTTTTTCAGAAAATTTGAAATTTCACTAGTGGCTCAATAAACACCAAATACTAGCAATTACATAGCTAGAATATGTATATTTAATTTTATAATAAAGATATTTGTATTTTGACTTTTTACAGAAACCCCCCTTATTTTACCGATTTTCCGAAATTTCACCGAAACGATTTTCAAAACGTTACACCTCCTTAAATAAATCCGGTCCCCGAATTTAAATTTAAAACTCCCCCTAAATACTAAAACATTTCAGTAAAATGATTAAGTCGTCGGGGCTCCGAAATCATGAATACTTAAAACAATTATAGCGCAAAGCATGCGCATGAAAACGAGTGTAAAACTCAAAATTAAAACTCCATCAAACATCACGCAATCATCGGAGTTATGGTGAAAATGCAAATGTCAAAATCCAATACGAAAACCGACATGATATACTCAAAACTATAACATGTATATAGTACGCATCGTTGTAAAATCATCAAGGCATCCAAATAGAAGTGCATGCAAAATCTTTTTCAAATTTCCGTGCGATGCGCGTATCACGGTAGAAGTAGCGGACATTCATTGTAAGAAAAATAGCTATATATATTCTTTGTTTAACATATACGTTCCGCCTTTTGAAAAAATATTAGAAGGGTTTCCTTCGTAAAGTTTCGTGTCATCATAGACACGTAAGAAAATATTGAGACTACAGCTCTTTTTTGGAAATCCCTTCGGCAACTATCGATGCATGCAAAAATACTCAGGTACTGTTCTCAGAACAGTCCTGCTTGGTTATCGAACCATATAGTATATATCATAAAACATGCTGCTCTAAAGAAATCAATCCCAAAAATGCATAGAAAGGATGCCACGTGCGTTTTGTGCGCACAGAAATCGAAATCAAGTATAGATGCCACTAACATGCACAGAAACAAAATCGTGTGCAACTGCACGAAAACAACTGTCTAATGCAACGGGTGTGCATGACAACGATATCAGGTGCATCTGGTATGAACGAAGAATCCCGATTTAGTGTATCTGGTGTGCACAAAATCGCATCAAGTGCGTGCAAGAATCTCAATCGGGTGCACATGGTGCACGAAAACATAAATCCAGTGCACTAGGGTGCACGAGAAAGAATATCAAGTATAAATGTCGAAATCAACGGTATACGACATACACCAATTCAAAATCATGTATATCGCGGTATATAACTCATAAACATGTGCAACTGCGTGCATAAGACCATATCAAGTACTGAAAGCTCGTGTAAACTACGTCGAAAGCATAAATCAAATCATATGCACACTATATGTATGAAATCAAAATCAAACATCTTGGACAGCATAAGATTGAAATCGAGTGCAATGAATATGCATGAAAACAACAATCAATACAACTGATATGTAAAATACGAATCAAGTGCAACTGTGGTGCACATAAGAATCGACAACTCGAACCTTCATTGCGCCCTCAAGCGGCGGGGCCTATGCGCCACCCGGGCCCTAAAATGGTCGATCGCTTCGCTCTCATAAAACAAATCGTCAAATATCGAAATCAAAATGAAGAAAATGTATTATCCGAACCACCAAATCGCAAATCATAATTAACTGTTGTCGATGTGTCTCTCCTTCAAAGTCGAAAAGTGCCAGTGCATCCAAGACTGTCAGAGCAAGATATCTACTTGCTTCCTATTCACGGTCTGGCGTCTTCTTTTTTTAGGTCCTTGTTTCTTTCTGCGGATTACCAGTTACATGACTCCTCGGCTCAACAACCCGATACGGAGTAATAACGGAAACAGTTCCGCTCTGGCGCATTCTCTGAATATCTCCTGACCAATTAACATGGTTGCTCGTAACGTATCTGTTTAATGATGGCAAACTTTGGCCCACTGAGTGTGCGTGATGCGACCGATCCTGGGTCCAAGTCTTCTTGTGTAGCATTCTACAAAGATTTTGTCGGGGTCTCTTTCCAATCCCATCTCTGCTGGACTGCCCGGAAGTTGGCACTCTTTACTTAATCCGTTTCTTGTTCCAGAACAGCTGTATCATCTTCATGACTTTCTTTTGGAAGATATTAACACCTCTGCGTGCGTATCACATCTCTGGTGTCAACGGAGTGGAACGTCATCTCGTCAAAATCTGGTACGAACCTCTTACTCCGCTTTTCTTAAATGTGGACCAATTCAGAATCATATCTTCGTAGCTGTGAGGACCGCGCTCCAAACGGCTGCACTCGTATCTAGATTCTCCTTTTCGAAGCTACGAACTCGATATCTTAAATATCCTGTAGTAGGCATTTGGCCAATTACATTCTCGAGGAATCGTCCAAATCATCGGAGTGATGCACTTACGCTCGTTCGTTCTCGATCGACTCACAACGCATCTGGGTGAGGTCCTTCTATCCAAAGCTGGTCAACTTACTGATCTTATATCGGAGTATCCAATGAATAACGCCCTTTCTTGACCGACTCACAGCACGTCTGTGTGAGGGCCTCTTCTAACTGATGTAAATTAATTGATGACTTCACATCGAAGCAACCAAACGAACAAAAAGTCCTAGTCTTATCCAGAGTGACTAGCAATCTACTATCACATTCCTGAGTGTAACCTCATGCTGCAATAGCTTCGAAACGTCTGGGAGCGATATCTTATCAAATTCAGTAACAGCTGGCTCCTCTGTCCGCACGGTAGATAACGCCTCAATCATCTAAAGTAAACGGTATATCAACCGTCTTCACATTTTGGCAGGCCTCTAGCAGTGGCCCGATCATCTGGTGTAGATCTTCTCTTACGTCAATGAGAAATCTTAGCCAAACAACACATCGAAATGCTCACGTCAACGAAAAACATAGTAAAACGATATATCAATGCAATCGTGTGTCACCGGAATACATCGTGGTCAGTTCTCGTTCATGACGAGCTCATGCTGACTGCACCTCTAGCCGAAGCTCTCTCTCTGCTCGTATAACCGTGGTAACAGAAACCACAATCCGACATCGATAAGGATAGATCATAGGAATGAATAGAAATACAGTGCCTAAGAAATGTACATTCTAAGGCTTCTTAAGGGGAGTAGCGTATTATAAGTAAGTCGCGGAACATATACACGGTACGTCACTCTACTTAAGTCACCTACTCCATCAACTATGGTCAACCTACGCAATGAAAGTTTGGGTCTAATACCCCCTTGGCCAAGTCTAAGTTCCGTAAGGTCAAGCCTAGGTCCGAATATAAATATACACCCTAGACTCTGCATAGTCAAACCTAGACTCGAACCAAGCTTAAACCTAACGATCTGATACCAACTTTGTTACGACCCGGAAAAGGCACGTGATTGGCACTTGAATCATGTGAAGTCTATAGGACCCGCCTAATTCAAGTAAGCCAAAAGCCCAGAAATATAAACCTTTTTAGGGGAAAATAATGGAGGTGCAGTTTTGAAATAAGGTTTACTGAAATCAAACTTATTCTTATATATACATAAGTAGTAATATATGAAAGCACTATATTTGTATTTAACTTGAAAACCCTTTTTGTCGTTTGAAATTTGGGCAGCATCTCCTTTGTAATTTTTAACCCAAAACGAATATAAGCAATAATATATACGGCATCCCCAAGCGGAAGCTAGCTCTTCGCCAATTGGCGGAAATAACCACGCAAGAAAATATAAGTATACAACGCCGAAAAGCGAGGATCAAAACTCAGAAAGAAAGCGAGAAAAACTATCATTACGAATACCAGAAACAACAATATATACATAAACGCGACTCTAAGGCTGAAAGAATATACAAGTCTGGTTGATAGAGCTTTTAACTAAATACAACTGAAATAAATAACTAGTACAACTGAAATATAAAGTACAACAACAACGGTGGTCACGATGCAATGTATCCCACCTATCAAAGCAATCACCCGAAAGAAAGTGATGTGCCAGCGAAACCGCTATGGAACCTGTACGACTAAACCTGCAAGAAACTATGGCACAACGGGGGTGAGTTGCCAACTCGTGAGTAGAAGACATCACAATCTCATGTATGACAATCTCCTAGGTCATATAGTACTATAATATTAAAATAATAATGATACGATAATATCGAGTAGCAGTAAAGGTAGTACTATGAGCATATATGAAATGTCAGAACTCATGTCCGTGTCACAAGGTAACTATATGTCATGTATAGTATGTATGAATGCATTATCAAATGGGTGTGTCCAGCATTGACACACAAAATCATCATAAAATCTGAGTGACTAACATCGACACTCAAAACATCATGAAAACCGTGTCCATCAGCGACACATCATCCTCGTATCTCGGACTCCATTAGTCCGGATCAGCCCAAATCTCTGATCACACGACTACGGCCGATATCCTCCGGATCTCCGCCGCGTCAAATATCACCGGTAGGTAATGCTCCCCTTTCAGGCTCATCGTCTACATCTCGAGCTTCTCGCCCCGGGGTACCTTACCGGGTCTACCATGTACCCACAGAAGGATCATCCTACTCCTCGAATCGGGTCTTGAAAACTAACTCAGAACCGAGAAAACATCATGGTGGACGCTACTCATCATATCAAGGAAAACCGCATATTTCTCTTTTATAATAATCATAAGTTTATAAAATTCACATGCGGTTTCCCAAATCCAGAAATCTCATGAAAGATCCGAAATCTCAAAATCATGAGTCAATGAACAATGAATATCGGCATAAAGCCCCACAACTGTACATAACCGAATGAATATATGAATGCATCGGGTATCTAAGTAAGGAATGCAATATCTAAACTAGCATATGAGAGCAAGCATACTAATAATATATTTAAACTACCAACTAGCAGGTTATACCAATGAGGTAACGTTTTCTAAAGTGTATGTGACATGGCAATTACCGATGATGATGTGTGTGACCTGAAAAGCAAGTGTACGTGCAATATACGCATCATCGGTAACGGTGCTGGTGTCCTAGCAGCCGAGATTATAATAGATAAAGGAAACACATGTATATGTATGCAATGCAAAAAGAACAACATAAATATAACAGAAAAGTGAATAGTAAACGTAACATTATAAAATATACATATCTGTGTACGAGTCATACGGTTTTAGTGTTTTGAAATAGCACGAATCGTAGTTTTTTAGAAAAGTAGAGGCTACGGTGTTTTTGAGAAAAGATATGTCCTTTGAAAAATCCGTAGCATCCCTCGAGTTGTCTTTTAAAAATACTCATGATTCGTTAGTTTTGAAAATAGGTATGACTCTAGCCAAGTCTAGCATCTACCTAAACAACTAAAAGACTAAACTAAGAACCTAGTCACAAGGATAAGAAAATCTACATATATTCCGAGACGATATACCTAGTAGTCGGCAATCCAGCCTTATAGCGTCACGTACTGTATAATACATAGTACGGCATTCTCGAGTCAAGAGTGTGGATCAATCATCTTATATGTCTCGTACGGTAATATCCATCATATGACATCCTCAAAATCAAGGGTACGGGTCAAAATCATACATAATATCATCATTCATACGGTATTATCATCATACAATATCATGATCATGAGTACGGTTCTAAAGTCTCGTACACTCAAATATTATCAACTCACATATTATCGTATGTATGAATACATATCGCCCAGCGATCCATTATAATATCATATCATATACTATATCACGACTCAATCACATATCAAAATCTCACGGCATTATGCCCGATCATATCGACTCATCCCCACATATCACATACTATTCTCATCACCCGTGTATATGTACACACACACACACACACACATATGTATATACACATATACATACAAAATCAAGTGTGTGTGTGCGTGCGCACGCGTGTGTGACTATATATAACCTGGGATTCGCCACCAAGGTAATCATCCCATGGATAGGTCTTCCTAGATCAACCTAATCTAAGCTAAGGTCTTCTAAATACCCTATTCGCTAAGTATCCAAATATCACATCCAAACTTACTAATATAGTAATACCCTATTCTACGGTTGCGGGGGTGCTATACGCCATCCACCCGACTTCCTTCGTAGATATATATTTACTCACATTGATCCTCACTTGCTGAAGTCAATAACTTCGTGCTCTCTCTTGTCGTACGATGTCCACGCAGGGTACCTACAGTTTCAAATGTGTTATATCGTAAAACAAGAATCAAATACAAGAAATGTCGATACGACACACGAAGCACACATAGGTTAGAACCTATGGTCTACGTGTACAAGAACAAATAATCATAAAACCCTCGTCATTGATGTACAAACGTCCTACGACCAAAACCACATTCAAACGCCAAAAACCAAGTTTTAGAAATCGGAAAACATAGTTAAAACCAACACAAAAGTGTTCTTAGATTCTTAATCAAGTAAATAGGGATCAAACTAATATTACAGGAGCTAGGTTATAGGGTGTGTGTGTTATAGGCCAAAACCCAACACCAGACCCTAACATGGCGAAGAAGCCATTTCTACCGATGTCGCTGGCCCAACAGAAGGTTTTTGGTCTCGAACTTCGTGGGTGGTCTTCTAGTGGTCTACCTAGGTTAATAGAGTTATTTGTTTTTCTCATAAATAATCCAGGTTACTCCAGATTCCCTGTAGGCCTCACAAATCCAAGAAAATCGACATCGGAACAATTCTAGCTCAATTTTTGGGTTTTGTCTCTGTTTGGTCCAGGATTTTTAACACTACAGGGTTATAGTCATGACTAATCCTCATTTACACCCTCACAACTCCATAAATCCCCTAAAAAAAATCATCTTGGAAATTTCCAAGATCACTAAACCGTCACTTGTTAGCTTAAAACTACACTAGGACAATAAGAGCACTAAAAACATAACTAAAAGTTTAAGAATATACTTCATTTGGCAACTCAAGAAAATTCTTGAGTTGCTCAAAGTCTTCAAAGTCTACACTTGATCTATCCATGGTGCTTGTGATGGTCTTGTGCACATTTTTTGTGAAGGCTAGAGGTGATTTTTGGTGAGATTTTGGGTATGTTTTGAATGATACAGAGGAGGTGGAGGGAGTGAAGAAGTATGAAGAAAATGAAGATGAAGGAATGAAGGAGGAAGAGGGTTTAAACCATGGTGTGTGTGTAGAAGTTTCTCACTCTCTCTCTCTCTCACACTCTCTTGCATGCCAAGACCTTACCTCCATGTTCCCCACATGCAAAATATCTCCCATTTAAAATTCCATTTTCTTTTCTTTTAAAAAAATAAATTCAACAACCATACATTGCAAAAGAATTCATAGTTCAATTGACTGTAATAAGTGTTTTGAAACATGACATGGTACATGTCATTTGCAAAACCCGGATTAATGCATAATTAGTAAATATTAATCAAGTTTAGTATTAATCTTGCATACAAATAATTATATAATAATTTATAAAATGTCCAATTCACATAAATTCTTTGAAAATCAATAATTATATTAATTTTCCAAATATTTTCCGAACCATACATATATAATTATACCACATCATTAAAACTAATTTCTATATCTTTATAATATTCATAAAATTTATTATTTTAATTATTTAAATTCCCAAAAATAATATTTTATTTTCTGAAATGTTACAACGGGACAACGACAACGGATGTTCAGGTTAGGTGTGTTAAAGTGACCGTCTCGTGCCACTTTTAACACATTCCGTACCAGTCTACCCCTTTAAAAACCCCATAATATATTTTGTATTGTTTTGTAGATGATTTGCAGATATAAGACTTGCCGAAACCATGATATCAATTGTTCATGTAAACGGATAAGGATATAAACGGATGGTCATGTCGACAAGTCAATGTATATCCATAGATCGGTCAAATCAAGTCATATTGATATAGATTTTATTCTGATATACATAGATTCATGTTGTATTGGAGTTATATTTAGATTGTATTCATGTATGAATTGTATTCCGATTAGACTGAGACTCTATCTGAGTCAGACACTTAAACAGAATTTGATTTCTGAATTAGTTTTTGGAGTTATCGGTAACTGCTGCACATGAACGGCAGGATTTGTGACTTTTTCCAAGCCAATTATCATTGATAACCCCGTTTTAATTTTCTATCTTAAATAGGCAAGCACCCACTTTCTTCAGCTCCCTGGCGCTCAAGAGAATTGGTCCCGCTTAAACCTATATTTACTAGGGTCCTTATTGTAAATTAATAAACTTGAGAGGGTTTTATGAAAAATAGTTTAGTACACTTTTAAAATAATCCTCAAGTATTTATTTATCGTATTTAGGGTTTTTATGGATGTAATTTTTAAATGTGAAGTATTCTAGTGAATATAAACGTAGATTGAATAGTATATGGTATTTTAGTGTAAATTGGAATTGTATGGATTTATGATGGTAGATTCATGAAATTTGTGATTTCTTTGTTTAGAAAACATGGAATTTATTATATGTATTTAAAATAGATAATTTGATAATATTATAAATAATTATAGAAAAATAAATTTATTTATTAAATAGAAATCTCGTATTTTAAAAAAATTGTAATAAAAATTCCATTGAGATCGGATGCTCTGTGAGGAGATTTGCGTCTCACTCTACTAATACCGAAGATATGCGATAACCTGCACCATCCAAATCGGGTTCCCCAAAATGGGTTGTAGAGGCTTAATTGCAAGGAATTTAATTTAAAACAATTTTAAAGAATACGGTTTTATTAGTTTAACGTATTTTATTGTAAAATTGTATTTATCCCAAAATATTATAAAGAGGCAATCGTGCTATATCATGATGAGTGTTGTGATGAGGTAGGTCATTATCTCGTGAGTTTTCTAAAAATAATATGAGCAAAATATAAGAAATAATGTCGTAGGTATACTTGGTCGTATTAAACTGAAAAAGTGTATACATGGAGTTTTATGGTGAAATTGGTTTCTAAATTTTAGTTAATGTTCAATAAGCAATGTTTAATTTGAATATGAGTTCCTTAAGAAAAATTATTATTTTAAAGATAATAGAATTTAAAAATCAGTTAACTCCACTTACCGACGTCATTTGAAAAGAGAACTTATTTAATAGAGAAGAGAGGAGAAAAGAAAGGACTTACTAGATAAAGAGAGAGAGTGGGCAGCTATGGGAAGGGTTCGAAAGCGTCGTGAAGTCACGGTGTCGCCGGATTTTTCCCGAATCGTCGCCGGAAGATGACCTTGGGCTAACTCCAATTATACACTTTATTTGACTTGGAAAATTTTGGGAGTTTTGCTGATAGATTTCAGAATAGAGAGGGCGAGGGTGCAGGGTGGTATTTATAGGATTGAATTAGGGTTTAGGGAATTAAAATGGGAATTAAAAATGCATTAAATATTGGATTAAAGCTCTTTTTTTAATTCTCTGTTAATGTGCAGGAAAAACAAACATAACTAGGGTAATGGGGGGAGGCTAAGGGGTTTAGGGAATTAAAATTTTAGGCATTACCCACGGTTTCAACCGGCGGCGTCGGCCCAATATGGGATCTCGTCGGCCATTTCAAGGGGGATGTGCTCTGGATGATTGCCACGTGTCAGTGTCATTTCATATAACTCAGTGCATATGTTTGATTATGAGAATTTTCATTTTTACGTGTATTGCACGTTGTTTCCCCCAATAAGAGCAAAGCTCTGTTCAAATTTTGAAATTTGAAATGAAGCAGCGCTTCATAAAAGCGCTAGCGCTAAATGCGCCAACGCCAAGAGTCAAAGACTCTGATGCAGCGCTCACGTGCAAAGTACGAAAGCGCTTGCGCTAGCAGCGCTTCATAAAAGCGCTAGCAGCGCTTCATAAAAGCGCTAGCGCTAAATACGCCAACGCCAAGAGTCGAAGACTCTGATACAGCGCTCACGTGCAAAGTACGAAAGTGCTTGTGCTAGCAGCGCCAGCGCCAGCGCTAGCAGGGCCAGCGCTAGCGCTAAGAGTCGAAGACTCTGATGCAACGCTCACATGCAAAGCACGAGAGCGCTGGCTCTAGCAGCGCCAGCGCTAGCAGCGTCCGCATTAAGAGTCAAAGACTCTGATGCAGCACTCACGTGCAAACCATAAGAACGCTAGCGCTGGAACTAAATGTTCCCCACCCTTGGATCAAAGATCCAACAAAGATGACTAAAAATCATCAGATTACCTCTGAAAATTAGAGCACCGTTGGATCAAACATCTAATGGTGATTAAAAATCACCAAGATACAGAACAAATTCTATATGGGAAGATATTTTCCCAATCTTGTTAATAACAAGAAAACTATCTTTTGTAAAATAAAAGCCTTCGGATCAAAGATCCAAAGGTGGATAAATTCCACAAATCAATTGGAGATCTCTCAATGAGAGATTTCCTTAACTGATTCAAAAAAAAACCTCCCCATAAGTTCTCAAATCAAAAGAAGAAAGACGGAGGAACCCCCCAACAAATTTTGAGAAATTTCAAAGAGAAGAGCAAGCTCTCGGAAGAAGAATTTCTTCAAGATAAATAAAACAGAGAGATCAAAGCATCTCGTCAAAAAAGAAGAAGAGCTTAATTCTTTTTCTAGATCATAGATGTATAAGACAGAGGTATTTCACAAAAAGAGATCATAGTATCTCATCATAGAAAGGGGGGAGAAGAATTCAATTCTCGTCAGATTATAGACCCATAAAGACAAAGTTTTTCACAAAAAAAGAAAACATAAGAGATTGTAACATCTCCTATAAAATAAGAACTTTGTTCTTAGAGCCACGAGACAAAATCTCTTATAAATGAGAATTTAATTCTCAGAGAGCAGAACTGATCAAAATTGCCTAAAAAGAGCATTAGCGCTCCAATTTAAAGAAGCGCCTTAGCGCTCCAAGACTGGCGCACAGCGCCGCAGCGTTCCTAGCGCTCCAATTTAAAGAAGCGCCTCAGCGCTCCAAGTCTAGTGTTCAGCACCCAGCGCTCCAAGCGCTATTTTAAAAGAAGCGTCCAGCGCTCCCCGCGCTATTTAAAAGAAGCACTCAGTGCGTCAAGGTTGGCGTTCAGCACCAAGCGTACCACGTGCACTTCATGTGGGCGCTATTTTATAAAGAGTGCTCCCCACTCATTGACTGGCACTCAGCGCCAAGCGTGCCACGTGCTCCTCACGTGTTCGCTATCTCACAGGAAGCACCTTAGCACTCTGAGCCTGGTGCTTAGCGCCAGGCGCGCCATGTGCTCCTCAGGTGCGCGCTGAGGAAACATAAACTGTTCTTTAAATAAAGCTCCAGAGCCATAATGAGGGTTCAACACTCAATAAAAGACAAAAGGTTGTCAGAACCCAAACCAATGCTCAACATTGAAAAAGGCCGAGCCTAATTAAATGTCCAACATTTTAACTGAGTGTGCCAAGCCCAAGTTGGTTACAAATCCCCAATGTAGATTAATTGAGCCCATATACTCATAAATCTTTTTAACTGATCTTAGTCCCAAACTTGACTACAGATCTCCCAACCAATATTGGTTCAAGGGTACATCTCTTCATACCTCTGATATATGTCGTTGTAATTCTTCAACGTCTTCAGAGAGATGGAGGATCCTAATAACCAATAACCTTTGGTGCATCCCCAAACGGTTAAACCAAAACCACACAGACTATGACGTCTTTAAACTGGACTATAATGTCCTTAAACTTTTCAGACTGTGGGGTCCTTAAACTCATGGACTATGAGTCCTTAAACTTTATGGACTGTGAGGTCCTTAAACTCATAGACTATGATGTCTTTAAACTGGACTATGATGCCCTTAAACTTTACGGACTATGATATCCTTAAACTTTTGGACCGCAACGTCCCTAAACTAAAACAATAGAGCCAAAATGCTCTTTTGTTGGATCTAAATGATCCTGTTGAGTAGATCTTAGTTTAAAATTAGACTAACGTATCCTCAACAAACGTTTGAGTTAATCTTAGTCTAAAACAAGACTAACGATTCTTAAACCCAACCCAAACCCAAATCTAAGAAAATACGGATTTGGATTAATCCACACTCTACGGGCGACAACATAAATTAGTCTCCGTATACAATCCACGGGAAACCAAAAATAAAACAAATACACACGACACGAAGTGACCATCTAGAGAAGGAGAAAGTTGTTGCCGTGATGCGGTAGCGTAATTAACTGCATGGGCTTGCGCCTGCAGGGAAGAGCGTCCCCACAATAAAAAACAGCTCAAACGAGGGGGAATCTGACGAAATCTGCTACAATGGCCGCATCCGTTTAAACCTCCGATATACGGTGCCATAAATCAACTTGGCATCTTCGGAGAGGTGGACGGATAAAACCAAATAGCATCTGCCCCAAAATTCAGGCGAGACGTTCGTCTCCCGTTTTCGGCGGAGAACAGATTCTGGCACGCTCGGTGGGACCTTTTCCTCTTTCCACTCCACACTTTATGTCTCGTCTTCGTGAACGAATCGCGGTTTGATATGGTTGCCCTTGGATTTGAGGTACTCAGATTTAGTGTCTTGCTCCATGCAGAAAAAGAATAGTAATGGCTTCTAACTGCTCCAGCTGCAACAATTGCAACAACTCCCGCTCCGTCCTCGCAGGAGGAGTGACCTACGGGCCTTAAGCGACCTCCATTTTCGCGATGCCAGTGGAACAGGTGACTCAGGCCACCACTGGACTGTTCTTCGGGACCATGCTCCCTCCAATGATCTTTAACGCCCCAGTACCTGAAGGGTTCCTAGGCACTCTAGTGAAGTCTCACAAGTGATCAAACATGCACAAATCAAATTTTACGGGTGCCTACAAACCCGACTACGGATCGTTTACTAGATATTTAGGCGAAACAAGCAAACTAGTTAACATTTTAACTAAGGGAACAGATATATAACCTTTGTAGATCCGGTCCACCACCTCCACGGCTCCGCAATGAAGTCCCCTCGCTGTCCAAATCATGTCTTGGGCTCTAGCGTCGGCATCATCGAAGAATGGGCGGGCTTGATCGTCGGTTCGATGCCGAAGATGATCTACGTCGAGACATCGCTAGAACAAGCTCCAACTTCACCAAGTGGGAAAAACTTGTGAAGGAAACACCCTATACTACTTGGCAAGAGGTAGAGGATGAAGAAATAGGAAGTGGGTAGACTTTAGTTTTGGATTTCTCACTTGTTTATAGGAAGTGGGTAGACTTTAGTTTTGGATTTCTCACTTGTTTTGGCTAGTTGCCATTAAAGGTGCAAGCTTTCTTCAACTTGAAGATGAAGAAGAAGAAGAAAAGAATATATGATAAGTCTTTTTTAATTATCAAATAAAATGATACTTATCATGATAGTAACCATAGTTAGGTGTAGAGAATAAACCTTGGTTAGGGTTAGTGGTTAGGTTTAGGAAAAGAACAAGAATGGTCAAGATTTCAACATTTCATGAAGTTTCCACAAAACAACAAAAAAAGTCCACCATTCTCTTTATCTTTTCCAAAAAGAAATAAATAGATAAATCAAAAGATAAATGAATGAGATAAAAGTAAACCCTAACCACTAACTTAACCATTGTTTAATTCTCTACACAAACCTAAGCTTGCATGTATCATCAAACATGATACAATCATGTGCACAAAATATATCACATATACAATGTGCACAAACCAAGTGAGTTAATCCATTTAAAGTGAACCATTACTAGTTAATGCAAAGTAATATATCAAATATATAATTATACATTAAATCATTAAATCAACACTTGATTCAATGATCCGGTTATATCGCATTTAACCGGCTAGTATCCAATGTATCGGCTTATCGAATCAATCCTTGATTCGATAACTAAGTTATATCGCATATAACTAATCGATACATTCATCGCTTGAATAGAATACGGTATCACATACACGCATTATTCTCGGTCCCGCACATATCTCATATGCGCTCCTATTTCGTTTCGCTTGAGCCAGAAAACCTCTGTGTAGGACTCTAAAGACTCGTCAATACGCCGGCAGCGGATGATGATCATATCAAACACCCACAAGCCGCAAGCGGTCTGCTAAACGTAACGGCCACCTAGGTATTGAGCGATCAGAAGATCGACGAGCAAGCCCGCTCACACTCTTGCGAATCCAACCAGTAACACTTACCGTATAGTCCGGTCTGTTCGTCTGATATGTCGCATATCTCGCCTAGGGGTGGTAAACGTCAGACCCCAATATCTCGATAAGTCATGCCGACTTGAGGTCCATAACATTCGTGAAACTACTGATAACTCTTACCAGTATATCACAGCAACCCTGGCCAGGGATTTCCTGTTATGGCCAGTCGAGCATAGCACAACATCAACCCCCAATACCGGGAGAGACGAATCCCCTCCTATCGCTCATTGCCTCCATGTGAATCGGGACTGTACCCAAAAGCCACTTGTTTGCACGACTCAGTAGAGCCGTGGTAGGGTGGAAATCAAAGCACAGTGGGAGACACACAAGACTCTATGACGATCTCGGGTCAACAGACTAAGCTGTACCAGTGTCACCAGAGAACTGTCATCTGACATGAGGTATAATACCATCTGGGAGTTCTCGGCGAGTCCGTTCAGTGTACCCAGTCTCCACTGAGCACCCGCATACCATCTTCGATGTCAAACACCAATGGATATGGGATCATCCATCGCCCATCGCATGGGTCGAGAAGATATGCGCTAGTCTACTCTGGAATATCGATGCCCCGTCTCGATATTCCCACGACTAGGAACTTTTCAAGGATGTACTCATGGACTACCCAGGCCCCACTAGTATGATCTGCATCATAGTCCTGGAAGTCGAGTACACATCCTAAGGGCTTTATCAACATGTAATCAGAGAGACAGAAAGTATACATGTTAAGATAAAGTGCAACCAGATAGTGTACTATCATGTCGAGCAAGAAAGTCCTACCTATATATGTCCCAGCATCCACTACAATATACATCCAATGTACAGTAATGGCCTCTAGGGCATACATATAACTAACAATCTCCCACTTGCACTAGGGCCATCTGTAGCAGTGGTTGCAGTATCACATACTCAACCATCCCATAAAAGTCTCTCTTTGGGAAAAGGCCTTCGTGAGTGGATCTGCCGTGTTGTCCTCTGAGTCTACTCTCCTAATCTCGATCACCCTGGAGATTAACTATCTCCATGATCAGGTGATGCTGCCTCAGAATATGTCTGGGTCACTGATGGGACCAGGGTTTCAGGGTCGAAGCCACGCTTCCATTGTCATACAATGGCAGGAACCTAGTTCATCTTATGAACCAATATACACCCAAACTTCCTCTTTGGTAGTATCTTCAATAGCGATGTTACCAGCCTTTATCGTCTAGTTTGCCACGGTATCGAGCTTGGAACTCTTCCAACATACCGTCCCTTTACTGAGGGTAAAGACAGTGCCTGTGACTGACATTCAGTCGTCTTTATCACCCTGGAACTCTTCCAGTGATTCTCCCCAGGATCGATTGATACCATCTCACTATATTTAGTGAAAATCCTAGCATTCAATTACATCTATCTCATAGGTGAAAACTCAGGATTTAGGAGGAATCACTTTGATCCTATTTGGGGAATCCTAGTGATAATAGGAGATTGACCGATCGTAGTATAGGAAACTCTTTTCCTATCAAGAGTATGTTGTCTACGTACAATACGAAGATGACCACCTTACTCTCTACTACCCTTTTGTATATACAAGGTTCGTCTACCATTTTGATGAAGTCAAACACTTTGACTATCACATCAAAACAGACGTTCCAACTCCGCGATGCCTGCTTCATTATGTAAAGCAACTTGCACACGTTTCCGCTGCTCCCACTGTTTACGAAGACCTCTGGCTGTGTTCTTATAGACGTTCTCTTCTAAATCAGTATTTAGAAAAACAGTCATGGCACCCAACCGCCAGATATCGTAGTCATGGTATGTAGCCGTGGTAAGTAGGATCTGGATAGACTTAAGCATAGCTACTGGAAAAAGGTTTCATCATTATCCACGTCTGGTCGATGACGAAAACCTTTAACAAGTCTAGCTTTGAAAGTCTCAACTTTTCCATCTAAACCAAGTAATCTTCTCAAGATATACTTGCTCCTGATGGGGATTTAACCCTTCAGATATAGCAGCTAAAGTCCATACTTTGCTGGTGTACATGGATTCCATCTCAGATCGCTAAGCATCCAGCTATTCTTACAGAGTCCCTACTCTCGATGGCCTGCTCGAAACTAGTTGGGTCATCATCTCATGATGCAATCCTTGCTCCCACTGTCATCGAGAAACTGAGGTATCTCTCAGGCGGATGAGGAACCCTACTAGATCGGCGGAGAGGCTGAGGTTCGTCGGGAACTACAGAATCTTATGGTTCTGTCAAATCATCAACTGCAGTTTTGTATAGCTGGAACCTTTCCAGTTCTACAGAACTGATCCTGTCTCGAGCTTGTCCGGATTTTGCTTTTAGACATAGCCCGGACAACCCCAAATCTTAACCAACTTAAGATATGGGCTCTTCCTTTCCATATCATATATGAAGCGGTAGGCACTGATTTGATTCGAACCCAATTCAATAGGTATGCAGCTTCTCAAGTGCATAACACCCAAAAGGAAATAGGTAACTCAGTAATACTCATCATAGAGCACACGATATCTAATATTGTGTGATTGCTCCGCCCCGATACACCGTTGTGTTGTGGTGTATTCAGAGGAGTAATACTGAGAGAGAATCTCATTTTCCTTTAGAATGGTCCAAGGATTCCATGCTCAAGTATTCTCCTCCCTGATCTCATCATAGGACATAATACTTATACCCGGTTATTGGTTCTCTACTTCTAACTTATATTCTGTGAATACCTCAAAAGGTTCGGACTTATGTTTCAACAGGAACATATGACTGAATCTTGAGAGATTATCAGAGAATATAATGAAGTAAAAGGAACCAGTCCTGGCATGTGTAAACAGGAGACCTTACATACATCATCATGTATCAGTCCCAAGAGTTTACTAACTCTTTCTCTGTTTCCAGTAAACAGAGCTGGTGTCATTATATCTTTGTGACATGACTGGCAAGTTTCACAAGATGTAAATTCAAACTGATTTAAATATGCATCTAAATGTAACTTCAGCCAGTCGGGTCACATTGATATGACCTAGTCTACAATACCTCAAGAAGAATTCGTTCATTTCTGAACTCTTCCTCTTGTGTGTGTTCAGTATACTAGGAACTGTAGTTTGATTTAGAGCGTTAATGCTTTTAGATAGCGTGCCTGAACCGATCAACTTTTGATATAGGAAATGTTCAAAACATTATCCATCAATACAAAATTATATCCTTCCTTTACTAATAAAGAGACTGATATGATTTTGTATATCAGGTTCGGTATCTAATAGCATTTGTTCAGAATCAATGTATTCATAATACAGGGTGACAGTGACCAACAGACTTGGCTGCAACACTTGCCCCGTTTTCTGTCTCATGAAACTTATCACCCGTTCTCAGTTTTTCTACCTTTTTGTAGCCCTATGTAACAGATTACATATCTGGGATCCTGATCCGGTATCATATACCCAGGATGCAGAGGATTCTGAGAAACAGTTCTTTGTAATGAACACACCCGAAGGAGATGCATCATATGCACTTTCTTCGTTTGGGTGGCATAGGAATTCTGGTATTCCCCAATTTCCTGCTCTGTCTTATAACAATCATAAGTTGGAGCGGGACCAACGTTCCCCAGCTCAGTATAACAAGCGGGTTCGGTCAAAATTCCGTATTATTATCTTGATTAAGGCGTGATATGGTCGCTACCAGGAGAGAGAGAGAAGAAAACACTCTGCGTGCGCTCTTGCAAGATTAGATTGGTTATATATTTTATCTAATCAGGATGGCTCCCACTGTTTTTATCAAATCTTCCTTCAAACCTTAAAAGGAAAGACTAGCCGGGATTAATTACACTCTACAAGTTCGCCAACCTTTCAGCCATGCCAGTGTCGGTACTTTGAGGGAGGTTCCCCGTGCTTTCGCACGGACCTAATTACAGTAAACCTCGTTTTCCCAGAGGCATAACCCCGTTGACACCTTTCTAGACACCTACTTGATCGGCTAATTGTAAAGTGCAAAACTCTCCTAGGAGTAACAATTACTCGCAGTGGGTATCGGGATCCAACTATCACATAGAAGGTATGCAATCTCATTACAAGTTTCAACACTTGAAACTCCCGATAAAGGTTTTTACCCCTGGCACCTATGACCTTAACTATGGTCAACAAATCATAAGTACTAGTCAAGTTCTACTCGTCATTTCGTGATTAATTAGACCCACCCACATGACCCTTAACTAAGGTCAACAAAGTCACGCGACTGTCCTCACTAATCGCATCATATGCGGTGTAGGAAGACATCACTTAGCTACCGTACACTGTGCCTTGACTATGGTCAACAAACACAGCACGAATACTAAGTACTCTACTTCCTAAAATGACGGAGGGTTGCGGCTGGTTTTTGTGAAAACCTTTAACGCTTTGAACTTGATCTCGTTGAGGAATCAAATGGTTTTTAAATGGAATGTTTTTGAGGCTTTTCTAGTTTTGCTAAAGGGGTCACTCCCGGTGAAGGGATCGTCGGCCCTTTCCTCGTCGAATGAGGTGCGGGATATATCATATATATCACTGTGCAAAGCGGAAACTATAGAAGCGATCAAAGACAAACCGAGTGTGTAGCATCTGCCAGTTATTGCTAAAGGAGTCACTCCCGGTGAAGGGATCTCGGTCCTTTCCATATCGAATAAGGTGCAGGATGTTCTACAAGGAACACCACGATGCAAAGCAAGAACTGTAGCTACCTGTTTTATTTTGAAATTCGATTCCGCAACATCAATTAGGTTTATTTTCTTTCATTAATCTCATTAATGAATATCCCATCATTTAAGTCCACCTAAACATCACAGATAAATATAACGTACGCTTATGCCATCCGCATTCGCCTCGATGTCCCGTCTGCACCGTTAGGTTAGGTAACGAACGCCAGAGCAAGGTAGGGCTAGCGCGGGTGTAAAACATAAGCAACGTCTATATAATATATCATATATACTATATATTATACCTGTCACAGAACATCACATGATCACAGATAAATCACAGCAGAAGAAACATATGAAATATTGGATATACTAGGACGTCCGTGTTTTCAATACGAGCCAGTATAAAACACGGATTCCACGGTCGTGATGAATAGCCAATCCCACACCCCAAGACCCCTACGAGAGCGGCAAGCAACCCTACCAATTCTAGAGTTAGGAGACCCGGACTCGACTCCTCGAGTTGGTCTCCCACTGGACTCCAGAACCCGGTTACTTGTGCTCCCCTCCTTGGGTCTATCCTAGTGCGGAAAAGTAAATAATATACAAACGGTGACAACTTCCGCAACCTGGAAGTGTCCCAATAAAAGAATATTACATACAGATTTTTTTACATGAATGAAAATGAAAAACACTCATCTCACATAAGAAACCCCGGCTATTCAAACACGATGATCCAATATAACATATCCAGCAACACATAACAACACATGTCATCAACGTAAGTAAATATGCGCATCCCAATTATCGTTGACATATAGCAACGAAACCGGCGATATCACATATTACACTTACGGTCACAGAAAAGAAAGTGTAAAACTACAACAGTTGGAATCCGCAACCTCCTCAGACATCGCATGCCTGACCAAATGAATTACTTAGACATCGCATGCCTAACAATTATAAACCCCGCATTTTAGTCTCATTATCGAAAACTCTTTTCAATATCAAGTCGGGTAATTCAACAAGATTCCCGACATTCTGATCGAATGCTCGTCGCAAACTTTAGTAGACGGCCGCACCCCCGAAACCGTCGACAAAGTGCACCAAGGCGGAACACCGCTACCGCGAGCACCCGAACGGATGCTTTCGGCGACGGGGTTCTCCTACAGTCACTTGGTCGGGGCAATGGAGTGAGGCTGTCTATTAAGTTTACCCGGCGAGTATCCGCGTACGCTACGTGATTGCTACGGACTTTTGATCACATCAAAATTCCGTGGCAACCGATCAAGTGAGACTAAAGTGCTATGTTTATAACATTCATTCAGTTATCTCATAACTATTTGTGAATTCCAATTATTGTATCACATTCCGGATAAATAGAAAATGTTAAACTTTCCGATCGAACAATCGAACACCCAAGTTTTCCCGATACAGCTCAACACATGAAATAAGTCTAACAGCATTCAGTTCGTGCCTCAGTAGCAACGGTCCAGCCGTAGAAGGGTCAAGATAAAAGTTAAAATATCCCAGAAAATACAGCACTAAGAATTAGGAATTACTGTGCAGAAATCACTAAACAATGGAACAGTAAGGCCGCGGAACCGCCGCACCATGCATAGCACGTGCCGCGGTTCCGCGGTGGAAAATTCGATTCAGACCCTCGTATTTCACAGTAATTCATAACAAACCCTGCTTGATTTTCTGGATATTTTTAATCTTGAAAAATCCACAATTTTAAAATCTGGACAGAGAGCATTTTTGAATATGGGTTTCGGGTTCGATCGGATTTCAAACTCCGTCGGGACTTCGCCTAAGGCTCTAGCTAGGCTCTGATACCACTGAAGGGTTCCTAGGCACTCTAGTGAAGTCTCACAAGTGATCAAATATGCACAAATCAAATTTTACGGGTGCCTACAAACCAGACTACGGATCGTTTACTAGATATTTAGGCGAAACAAGCAAACTAGTTAACATTTTAACTAAGGGAACAGATATACAACCTTTATAGATCCGGTCCACCACCTCCACGGCTCCGCAATGAAGTCCCCTCGCTGTCCAAATCATGTCTTGGGCTCTAGCATCGGCATCATCGAAGAATGGGCGGGCTTGATCGTCGGTTCGATGCCGAAGATGATCTACGTCGAGGCATCGCTAGAACAAGCTCCAACTTCACCAAGTCGGAAAAACTTGTGAAGGAAACACCCTATACTACTTGGCAAGAGGTAGAGGATGAAGAAATAGGAAGTGGGTAGACTTTAGTTTTGGATTTCTCACTTGTTTTGGCTAGTTGCCATTAAAGGTGCAAGCTTTCTTCAACTTGAAGATGAAGAAGAAGAAGAAAAGAATATATGATAAGTCTTTTTTAATTATCAAATAAAATGATACTTATCATGATAGTAACCATAGTTAGGTGTAGAGAATAAACCTTGGTTAGGGTTAGTGGTTAGGTTTAGGAAAAGAACAAGAATGGTCAAGATTTCAACATTTCATGAAGTTTCCACAAAACAACAAAAAAAGTCCACCATTCTCTTTATCTTTTCCAAAAAGAAATAAATAGATAAATCAAAAGATAAATGAATGAGATAAAAGTAAACCCTAACCACTAACTTAACCATTGTTTAATTCTCTACACAAACCTAAGCTTGCATGTATCATCAAACATGATACAATCATGTGCACAAAATATATCACATATACAATGTGCACAAACCAAGTGAGTTAATCCATTTAAAGTGAACCATTACTAGTTAATGCAAAGTAATATATCAAATATATAATTATACATTAAATCATTAAATCAACACTTGATTCAATGATCCGGTTATATCGCATTTAACCGGCTAGTATCCAATGTATCGGCTTATCGAATCAATCCTTGATTCGATAACTAGGTTATATCGCATATAACTAATCGATACATTCATCGCGAGAATAGAATACGGTATCACATACACGCATTATTCTCGGTCCCGCACATATCTCATATGCGCTCCTATTTCGTTTCGCTTGAGCCAGGAAACCTCTGTGTAGGACTCTAAAGACTCGTCAATACGCCGGCAGCGGATGATGATCATATCAAACACCCACAAGCCGCAAGCGGTCTTCTAAACGTAATGGCCACCCGGGTATTGAGCGATCAGAAGATCGACGAGCAAGCCCGCTCACACTCCTGCGAATCCAACCAGTAACACTTACCGTATAGTCCGGTCTGTTCGTCTGATATGTCGCATATCTCGCCTAGGGGTGGTAAAGTCAGACCCCAATAGCTCGATAAGTCATGCCGACTTGAGGTCCATAACATTCGTGAAACTACTGATAACTCTTACCAGTATATCACAGCAACCTTGGCCAGGGATTTCCTGTTATGGCCAGTCGAGCATAGCACAACATCAACCCCCAATACCGGGAGAGACGAATCCCCTCCTATCGCTCATTGCCTCCATGTGAATCGGGACTGTACCCAAAAGCCACCTGTTTGCACGACTCAGTAGAGCCGTGGTAGGGTGGAAATCAAAGCACAGTGGGAGACACACAAGACTCTATGACGATCTCGGGTCAACAGACTAAGCTGTACCAGTGTCACCAGAGAACTGCCATCTGACGTGAGGTATAATACCATCTGGGAGTTCTCGGCGAGTCCGTTCAGTGTACCCAGTCTCCACTGAGCACCCGCATACCATCTTCGATGTCAAACACCAATGGATATGGGATCATCCATCGCCCATTGCATGGGTCGAGAAGATATGCGCTAGTCTACTCTGGAATATCGATGCCCCGTCTCGATATTCCCGCGACTAGGAACATTTCAAGGATGTACTCATGGACTACCCAGGCCCCACTAGTATGATCTGCATCATAGTCCTGGAAGTCGAGTACACATCCTAAGGGCTTTATCAACATGTAATCAGAGAGACAGAAAGTATACATGTTAAGATAAAGTGCAACCAGATAGCATACTATCATGTCGAGAAAGAAAGTCCTACCTATATATGTCCCAGCATCCACTACAATATACATCCAATGTACAGTAATGGTCTCTAGGGCATACATATAACTAACAGTACCATCGCAAGAAGCTCCAAAGAAGTCGGTCTTTGATCGGTTTGCAACTATCGCGGCCCCTCTCAACGGGTCGCCCAAATCCAATGCCTCGGTCTTTAACAGACAGGGCCAAAGCTCTAATGGGCCCTTAAAGAAACCCGCATTACCTGAAGGGGCTATCCCGAAACTGTAAGTCCATGCTACCTCTCCCGGTACTTTCGGGAATGCGGAATTTGGTAAAAAACGATTTTCTTAAAGATGGTAACATGGACCTAAAACCCGGATCTTGGTTAAACATCTATCTAACATCCTAACTATGAGTTTTAGCTACTCGGTTAGGGGGTTATACCTTGCTTGTCTTGAACTCCTTCGTCTTCAAAGCTCCGATGGTGGTCCGATGGCTTCTTCTCGTCGTCTCCGTACGCCGAAGATAGATCCACCTGAAAGCTCCAACCTTTAGCTCCTTCTTCGTTCTTTGAAGAAACCAGTTCACTTGGTTTGCTAAACCTAGTGAACTAGAATGAGTAGAGAAGAAATAGAATGGGATTTTATCTATGGTTCTTGATTCTCAACTCATGAGACAAGAGAACCATAGATCAAGAGAGGGAGGAAGAGGTTGAGGGTGAGAGCAAAAATGGAGAGCTCAAGAACAAGAGAGAGAATGAGCAAGAAAGAATGAGGCTCTCTTTTTCCTTTCACCCTCTCATAATCCAAAGTGATCATAACTCATCATATCAAAAAAGTCTTATGTGATGGTTTGAAGCAACCACAACACCATCATTTCATGCACTCATTTTACACAAATGAGCAAGTAAACAAAAGTCTTTGCCATGAAATGATGGCTATGGTTATCATGATGGTCAACTAGTCAAGCCTAGTCAACCGGTCAACAAGTCAACAAAAGTCAACAAGTCAACAAAGTCAACAAGTCAACAAAAGTCAACAAGTCAACAACCATATCACCATAATACTTAATTAATACAATAGTTAATCACATATCACATTCTCATTAGGGTTGAGCATAAAGTCAAATAGTCAACGGTCAACTGTCAACAACCCTAATGAGAATCCGCTGCCTCTGCCTCCCTGTCAACCGTGCATACACACCCGCATCCGCGTTCCGAGGAACACGAATGCAAACTGGATAAATCCAATCCCATAAGGTACACTAGGATCTGGCTTAAACCAAAGCCCGCTAGTGTAAACTGACCGGACACTGTACGTGCACAAGTGCACGGATGTGACCGAACCCTGTCGCAAAACCATGCGACCTGTCGCAATACCATGCGACCTCTACTCTTTTGCCTAAAGGCGAAAAGCTTTCTGTGTGGGACTCTAAAGACTCGACACTACGCTGGCAGTGGGTTTAACCACAGACCGCAAGCGGCACTAGCTGTGCGTAACGGTCCCCAGGTAATGCCGACAAGAAGACCGACGAGGCGAAACCCATCTGAACTCCTACTGAGCCTGAGTGTGACATTCTCCGTACAGTCCGGTCTGTTCGTCTGATACATCGCATGGCGGGCCTAGGGGGTGGTAAACGTCAGTCCCCCAATAGCGGTACAAGTCGTGCCGGAGCGAAGCCCAAAACACCCTGAGATAACACTGGAAACCTACCAGTATATCTCGTTTGCCCTGGCCAGGGACTACTCGTGTAATGGCTCTCCTAGACACAGCGCGATGTCAACCCCCAATACCGGGAGAGACGAATCCTGTCTAACCGTCACTGCCTCCAAGTGCTTCGGGACTGCACCCAACCACTACCTGTTTGCACGACTCCTTTGAGCCGTGGTAGGGTAGTGATCAAAGTACAGTGGGAACACACTCGAGGCGGAGTGACAGTGTCAAGTCAGCGGACTAAGCTGTACTCATGTCACCTGGGAACTGATAACTGACGATAGGTATAATACCAACTAGTCAGTTCCCGACGAGTCCTGTCCAGTGTACCCGTAACCTAACGAGCACCCGCATACTATCTCAAGTACGACGTACTGACGGCTGTGGGACAGACCGTCTCCCACACTGGGATGAGAAGCGCATGCGCTGGTCTACTCCGGAGTATCGATGCCCTGTCTCGATAGTCCTGCGACCAGGGACCTGCATAAGGATGTGCTTATGGATTACCCAGCCCCACTAGTGTGACGGCCATCACATCGCTGGTAATCAAGCAAAGATCCTAAGGGCTCTACTAATGTGTATAGGCGATAAAAATAAACACATGTACACATTGAAGTAGAAACAAACCAAGTAGCATACTACTATTTTGAGCAAGATTGTATATACAAGGTGAATATCCCAAGCATCCATTAAGTAATATACAAACCAGTATGATACAGTAATGGCCTCTAGGGCATATACACTAACAATCTCCCACTTGCACTAAGGCCATGTACTGGCGTATCGAAGACCTATCATCTCGATCAGCCGCTCGAACTGAGTCTGGGGCAGGGCCTTGGTGAATGGATCTGCAGTGTTATCTTCTGAAGCGACTCTCCGAACCTCGATCTCCTGGCGATCTACGATCTCCCTGATCAGGTGATACCGCCTTAAGATGTGCCTGGATTTCTGATGGGACCTGGGTTCCTTCGCTAAAGCTATAGCCCCGTTGTTATCGCAATACAGAGGTATTGGATCAACAATGGACGGAACCACCTGAAGTTCTTTCAAGAACTTCCTCATCCAGACAGCTTCTTTTGCGGCATCAGATGCAGCGATGTATTCCGCTTCCATCGTCGAGTCTGCAACGGTTTCTTGTTTGGAACTCTTCCAACACACCGCCCCTCCATTGAGGGTAAAGACAAAACCCGACATGGACTTGGAATCATCCTTGTCACTCTGGAAGCTGGAGTCAGCAAAGGCCTCGATCTGGAGGTCTTTTCCGCCATACACCAAGAACATCTCCTTAGTCCTTCTTAGGTACTTGAGAATGTTCTTTACCGCTATCCAGTGTTTCTCCCCAGGGTTTGACTGATACCGGCTTACCACACTCAGTGCATAAGCTACATCCGGTCTGGTACACAACATCGCATACATTATAGAGCCTACCGCAGAAGCGTAGGGTATAATAGACATGCGATCCCTCTCCAAATCAGTCTTGGGAGACATCTCTTTAGAGAGGGTGATCCCGTGACAAGCCGGTAGGTTACCGCGCTTGGAATCTTCCATACTGAATCTCTTCAGTATGGTGTCGATATACCGGGACTGTGAAAGTCCTAATATCCTCTTGGATCTGTCACGATAGATCCGGATACCCAGAATGTACGAGGCATCACCCAGGTCTTTCATGGAGAACCTGTGTGACAAGAACCCTTTGACAGATTGTAGCATAGGAATGTCATTTCCTATTAAGAGAATGTCATCCACGTATAAAACGAGGAATACTACAGTTCTCGCTACAAATCTACTATAGATGCATGGTTCATCTGGATTTTTGATAAAGCCAAATTCTTTGACCGTCTCATCAAAGCAGATGTTCCAACTCCGCGATGCCTGCTTTAGTCCATAGATGGACTTAAGCAACTTGCACACCTTTCCGCTGCTCCCACTCTGAATGAAACCCTCTGGTTGGTCCATATAGACACACTCCTCTAAATTTCCATTTAGAAAAGCTGTCTTTACGTCCATTTGCCAGATCTCATAATCGTGGAAGGCAGCAATGGCAAGAAGGATCCGAATGGATTTCAGCATGGCTACTGGAGAAAAGGTTTCGTCATAGTCCAAGCCAGGTCTTTGACGAAAACCCTTTGCTACCAGCCTAGCTTTATAGGTCTCAACCTGTCCATCTACACCAATCTTCCTTTTGAAGATCCACTTGCATCCTACGGGTTTTACCCCGTCTGGAGCAATGTCCAACGTCCATACCTTGTTGGTGTACATGGACTCCATTTCGGTCCGCATTGCATCCAGCCATTTCACCGAGTCAATGCTCTGAACGGCCTGCTGGAAGCTAGTAGGCTCATCATAATCTATGATGCAATCCTCTCTATCCCCGTCTATGAGAAAACCGCAGTATCTCTCGGGCGGATGAGACTGCCTACTACTCCTGTGGAGCGGCGTAGGAATGTCCTGTTCTGTTGAACCCTCTGGTTCCACTAACCTTTCAGTAATAGTCTGTGGTTCTGGAATTTCTTCCAGTTCCACTGCGCTCCCACTATTTTCCTTTTCCAAGAACTGGTGTTCTAGGAAGTGGGCATTACGAGAAACAAGGACTTTTTGTTCCTCTGCGTAGTAGAAAAGATACCCCCTGGTATTCTTTGGGTATCCCACAAACTTGCACAGTACTGAGCGTGCCTCGAGTTTGTCCGCATGCTGCTTTTTGACAAAAGCTGGACATCCCCAGATCTTCAGATATTGAAGATAGGGTTTCTTCCCACTCCACATTTCATATGGGGTGGTAGGCACAGTCTTAGTCGGAACTCGGTTCAAAAGGTATGCTGCTGATTCTAGCGCATATCCCCAGAATGATCGCGGCAACTCAGCGTTACTCATCATGGACCGCACCATATCCAATAGGGTGCGGTTCCGTCTCTCCGATACACCGTTATGTTGCGGGGTGTATGGAGGAGTAAGCTGAGAGAGAATTCCGTTCTCTTTTAAATAGTCCAGGAATTCGGCACTTAAGTATTCTCCACCTCGATCCGATCTTAGAATCTTAATACTTTTGCCGGTCTGTTTCTCTACTTCATTCTTATACTCCTGGAATTTTCCAAAGGCCTCGGACTTATGTTTCATTAAGAAGACATAACCGTACCTTGAGAAGTCATCCGTAAAAGTAATGAAGTAAGAATGTCCGCTTCGGGCATGTGTAGACATTGGACCGCACACGTCACTGTGTACGAGTCCCAAGAGCTCGCTCGCTCTTACTCCATGTCCAGTAAACGGAGTCTTTGTCATCTTTCCTTTGAGACAAGATTGACAAGTGGCATACGATTGATATTCGAACGCATTCAAATATCCTTCTGTATGTAACTTAGTCAACCTTCTCTCATTGATGTGACCCAATCTACAATGCCATAAGAAAGTCTGATTTATTTCTGGAGACTTTCTTTTGTGTGTATTCTGGACATTAAAAATCTGTGGTTGGTTTAACACGTATATACCATTACTCAATGTACCTGACCCAATCAGAACTTGATTAAGGTGAATGTTTACAACATTACTTACAAACGCAAATTCATAACCTTCTTTAGAAGCTAAAGATACAGAAATGATATTACAAGTTGCGTTGGGTACAAAAAAGCAATTACGCAAAACCAAAACATGTCCATCTGACATTCCCAGGTGATAGTCCCCCACGGCTTTAGCATCCATGCTAGCTCCGTTCGCAACTCTGAGGGTCATGTCACCTGCCTTCAAAACCCTACGGTTTCTCAACGCCTGCAAAGAATTACAGATATGAGATCCTGATCCGGTATCCAATACCCAGGAAGTAGAGTTTATTGAAAGACAGTTTTCAATAACATACACACCTGAAGCTGAAGCTGCAACCTGCTTCAATTCCTGTGTTCTGGCCTTCCAGGCCCTGCAATCATTCTTCCAGTGTCCTTTCTTATGACAATAGAAGCATTCTTCCTTATCCACAAGCTTCCCCGCTATCTTTGTTGCTTTACCTTTTCCCTTCGTATCCACTTTACTAACACCGCCCCTTGGTTTGGCGGGGGCCTTCTTCTTCTTTCCCTTGGCTTTCGCCTTGGACCTAGAAGAAGATGATCCTCCTACAAACAAAGTGGATGTTTCCCTACCTTTCTGTAGGGTGCCCTCTGCGCTCCTCAGCATGTTGAGGAGCTCTGAAAGTTCAACCTCTTTTTCTTGTAAGTTGAAGTTCAGTATAAACTGGGCGTAAGTGGAAGGAAGGGACTGGAGAACTATATCCGTATATAGCTCACTCTCCAATGTGATCCCTAGGTCAGCGAGCTCCTCAATGTAGCCGATCATCTTTAGCACGTGCTCGGCTACTGATGATCCGACGGCCATTCTTGTCGAAAATAACTTCTTCGACGCTTCTTATCTTGCGATACGTGATTGCTCTCCATACAGTTCTTTTGTATGAAGCAATATGGACTCCATGTCCATATTCTCATGCCTCCTCTGATGTTCGTTGTCCATCGAGGCAAGCAGGAGGCATTTGACCTTCGCGCTATCAATCTCCCAAGTCTTACGGATTTCCTTATCCGCGACGCTGGAAGTTGGACCAGGGACAGGGGGAGCTTTGGTGGTAAGAAGATACCCCAGCTTGTCGTAAGTGATTGATATCTTGACATTCCTGAGCCAATCTTTGTAGTTTGGCCCTGTCAGTTTGTTTTTATCTAGGAGTAACTTAAGTCCAGTCATGTTGATTTGGTCGCTGCAATTAGGAGAGAGAAGAAGAAACACTCAGCATGATGCTCTTGCAAGTTTAGAGTGGTTTTTAGTTTGTCTAAACAGGATGGCTCCCACTGTTTCTCGAATCCCTTCTCAAACCATAAAGGAGGAATTAGTCAGGATCAATCCCACCGTACAATACTTGCTTAACCGTTCAGCCAGGCCGGTGTCGGTACTTCGAGGGAGGTTTTCCAACGCTTTCGCGAAGTTCCTTAATTAAAGAACCTCTTTCCCTGGGGGCGTAGCCCCGCTAACACCTTTCTAGGCACCTACTAGGTTTATAGCATTGATCGTTAAGTGAGAAATTTCCCGAGGAGTAGCATATACTCACAGTAGGATCAGGATCCAAATATCATTGCGTGACGAAACTGAAGGAATTCTACCAGAATCATCACACTCCAAATGGTATGCAAATCTAGCAAGTTTCAGTACTTATGAAACTCCCGATGTGGATTTTTGCCCCATGCTCTTATGACCTTGGCGTGAGGTCAAAATGTCATAAGTCACATGTCAAGTTCGTCCCATCATTATCCAGGTTAATTTGAACCCACCCGTACATACCCTTGACGTAGGCCAAAATGGCAGTACGACTGTCTCAAACCAACGCATTCTATCTATGCAACAGATAAATATCCGGCAGCTACCAATCACTATGCCTTGGCGTGAGGTCAAAATACATAGCTTGAATACTACCGAATATTTAACTGAAATGATGGAGGGCTACGGATGGTTTTGGCAAAACCGTGAACGTAGTGAACTTGATTTGGTCGATGGAACGAGATAGCTTTTAAAAGGAGTGGCTCAAGCTCCGCATTTAAAAGTTGTTTTTGAAAAGAACCGAGTGGTTTTTCGAAAGTGTTCCAACGACTTTAACTTGGTTTATTATCTTGCATTAGTTCTTTTAATGCGTGATATTCTTGCATTAGTTCTTTTAATGCGTCCCATCATTTAATCCCACCATTGCAGAAAACAACCAAAATATGACGTACGCTTATGCCATTCGCATTCGCCACGGGGCCCCGTCATTACCCGTTAGGTTACTTAACTAACGACAGAGCGGGGGCTGGGCTAGCGCGTCTGTAAAACATAAGCAACGCCTAAATAATATCATATATAGATATACTGCAATGATAAAACATTTCAGATCACAGATAAATACATTGGATATACTAGGAATCTGTAATTTGTACGAGCCTGTAACAAAAACAGATTACGCGGTCGCGGTGAATAGCCAAAACCCCACCCAAGACCCCTACGGGTGCGGCAAACTACCCGCCAAGTACCCGAAGCGTAGTAACCTCCCTCATCTCCTATGAGTAGGCCACTCGACACTTCGGCATACCCGGTAGTTTGTGCACCCCCTCCATGGGTCTATCCTAGGAGCAAAAACAGTAAAAAGAAATAATACAATGACGGCTACAACCCCGACCCGGTTGTGCGGCCATACAAATAATTATTACATCAATTTACAAATTTACATGAATTGCAAGAAAAGAAAACTCTCGTCTCACAACCCCCGGCTATTCACCCGCGACAATCCAACATATTTATATACACATTCCACACATTACAGATCACAGATTTGTATAACCTCCACTAATCGACATATAGCGATTAGTAGACGTTCAATACAAATATCACATTACAGAAAAACCCGTTAGCTCAAGTCTTTTAGAAGTTCGATCAAAAATACGGATTTTCGGGACCCCAAAATGAAATTTTCGTTCTGGAAAATCTGGGTTGAAAATATATATGCTAAAAATCCCAAAATACCCCCACAAGTAAACTGCAAAAGAGAAAACCCCTGACCAAGTCAACTCGGCCGCGCTTTCGCGGCGGGAGCGTGCTTCCGGCGCGGAAGCGCGGCTCTTTGACCAAGTCAGGGGCCCAAAATTTTGCAGATTCTTTTAAAAAGCCTGAGTCGATTTTAGGTGTATTTTAAAAAAGTTTTCCAGCACTTTTAAAATCGACAGAAAGTTTAAAATTCCGCGGTTTGTTTCGGGACTTTTTCGTTGATCGATCTTCTAGTTACTTGCTAACATGCTAGATAGAGTTTAACTAGGCTCTGATACCACTGTAAGTCCATGCTACCTCTCCCGGTACTTTCGGGAATGCGGAATTTGGTAAAAAACGATTTTCTTAAAGATGGTAACATGGACCTAAAACCCGGATCTTGGTTAAACATCTATCTAACATCCTAACTATGAGTTTTAGCTACTCGGTTAGGGGGTTATACCTTGCTTGTCTTGAACTCCTTCGTCTTCAAAGCTCCGATGGTGGTCCGATGGCTTCTTCTCGTCGTCTCCGTACGCCGAAGATAGATCCACTTGAAAGCTCCAACCTTTAGCTCCTTCTTCGTTCTTTGAAGAAACCAGTTCACTTGGTTTGCTAAACCTAGTGAACTAGAATGAGTAGAGAAGAAATAGAATGGGATTTTATCTATGGTTCTTGATTCTCAACTCATGAGACAAGAGAACCATAGATCAAGAGAGGGAGGAAGAGGTTGAGGGTGAGAGCAAAAATGGAGAGCTCAAGAACAAGAGAGAGAATGAGCAAGAAAGAATGAGGCTCTCTTTTTCCTTTCACCCTCTCATAATCCAAAGTGATCATAACTCATCATATCAAAAAAGTCTTATGTGATGGTTTGAAGCAACCACAACACCATCATTTCATGCACTCATTTTACACAAATGAGCAAGTAAACAAAAGTCTTTGCCATGAAATGATGGCTATGGTTATCATGATGGTCAACTAGTCAAGCCTAGTCAACCGGTCAACAAGTCAACAAAAGTCAACAAGTCAACAAAGTCAACAAGTCAACAAAAGTCAACAAGTCAACAACCATATCACCATAATACTTAATTAATACAATAGTTAATCACATATCACATTCTCATTAGGGTTGAGCATAAAGTCAAATAGTCAACGGTCAACTGTCAACAACCCTAATGAGAATCCGCTGCCTCTGCCTCCCTGTCAACCGTGCATACACACCCGCATCCGCGTTCCGAGGAACACGAATGCAAACTGGATAAATCCAATCCCATAAGGTACACTAGGATCTGGCTTAAACCAAAGCCCGCTAGTGTAAACTGCCCGGACACTGTACGTGCACAAGTGCACGGATGTGACCGAACCCTGTCGCAAAACCATGCGACCTGTCGCAATACCATGCGACCTCTACTCTTTTGCCTAAAGGCGAAAAGCTTTCTGTGTGGGACTCTAAAGACTCGACACTACGCTGGCAGTGGGTTTAACCACAGACCGCAAGCGGCACTAGCTGTGCGTAACGGTCCCCAGGTAATGCCGACAAGAAGACCGACGAGGCGAAACCCATCTGAACTCCTACTGAGCCTGAGTGTGACATTCTCCGTACAGTCCGGTCTGTTCGTCTGATACATCGCATGGCGGGCCTAGGGGGTGGTAAACGTCAGTCCCCCAATAGCGGTACAAGTCGTGCCGGAGCGAAGCCCAAAACACCCTGAGATAACACTGGAAACCTACCAGTATATCTCGTTTGCCCTGGCCAGGGACTACTCGTGTAATGGCTCTCCTAGACACAGCGCGATGTCAACCCCCAATACCGGGAGAGACGAATCCTGTCTAACCGTCACTGCCTCCAAGTGCTTCGGGACTGCACCCAACCACTACCTGTTTGCACGACTCCTTTGAGCCGTGGTAGGGTAGTGATCAAAGTACAGTGGGAACACACTCGAGGCGGAGTGACAGTGTCAAGTCAGCGGACTAAGCTGTACTCATGTCACCTGGGAACTGATAACTGACGATAGGTATAATACCAACTAGTCCTGTCCAGTGTACCCGTAACCTAACGAGCACTCGCATACTATCTCAAGTACGACGTACTGACGGCTGTGGGACAGACCGTCTCCCACACTGGGATGAGAAGCGCATGCGCTGGTCTACTCCGGAGTATCGATGCCCTGTCTCGATAGTCCTGCGACCAGGGACCTGCATAAGGATGTGCTTATGGATTACCCAGCCCCACTAGTGTGACGGCCATCACATCGCTGGTAATCAAGCAAAGATCCTAAGGGCTCTACTAATGTGTATAGGCGATAAAAATAAACACATGTACACATTGAAGTAGAAACAAACCAAGTAGCATACTACTATTTTGAGCAAGATTGTATATACAAGGTGAATATCCCAAGCATCCATTAAGTAATATACAAACCAGTATGATACAGTAATGGCCTCTAGGGCATATACACTAACAGAAACGGATAGCCATCCCTGTTCCAGTAAATGAAATCGTCGGAGAGGCTTCTCCTGCTATGGGGTCGGTCTTCACAAGACTGTCCGTGCCAACTCCCGCTCCATGCGAAGTTACCAAAGCCGCTACCCCTGCTCGAAAGTTTGCCTTCAACAGATTGACCATCCCTTCTCAGCGGATGTCAGGGTTTGATAGGCTGGTACCAACAACAACCCTTCACCAAAACAGAGGGCATGATGAAGCCACCCCCATAACTGAGTCAGTGCCATTTGCAAGACATGCTCGACGTCGCCACTGGCACCGAGTGAGGAAAGCTGGGGGCGATTCCCCTTCTAGATTGACTCCATCAGCTCCGATGGTTGAAGTCGATGCTGCTGTTCCAACTGGGAACAGTTTTGAACTTCTCAAGAGGGTCCGCAAGAATTCTCCGACCGCTGTATTGAAAAGATCTCCACCTGTGGAGAATGTTAAAAAGTCAAAGCCGGAGCAGCCCCTTCAGCAGCTGTCTTCTAAAATCTACAAGGTCTGGCGAAGAGTCCAAGACTCTGTAATCAACAACGACTACTCCCGCCAACCAAAGAAGATGAGGGTTCGGCAAGAAGAGGACCATCCCTCCGCCACGCCACGAAAGGTGTCGTCCGCACGGGTGCCTACATCAACAGCCCCTCAACTTCAACCGTCCATAAAAAGAGGAGGGCGGTGAAGATCCCTATGCCTGCGATGAATCTTGAGGGCACTGAACCCAGACGCTCTAAGTCTGGGGGCATGGTGGTGCATACTGTTTATATGGATTCCGGGAAGGAGGAGAGCCGTGCCTCTGGGGGTCATCGACCACTCACCCGATCGGTAACAAAAGCTCAGGAGCAACAACAGAAACTCCAGGAGATGTTAACGAAGATGGCTGCACTCACGGGACATAAAGAAAGCCTTGAAGCATCGTCGGATCAACGCCTGGAACAGGAAACCGATGCCGAGTTCCTTCGAAGGATGCTAGTAAAGAAAGATCAAGAGGCAGCGGAACAAGCGGCCAATATAAAACAAATGGCGCTATTGTTCCAGGATATGGTGGGCATGATGATCCAGTCAGACCCTCCAGCCGAAGATCCGCCAATAATAATCGAAGACGACAGAGGGGAGATATCAAACCCGCTTCCGGCCTTTTCAGCGGCAAAGGAGGAAACAATCTCGAAAGTTGCGCTCGATGATTATATAGCTCAATAGATACGAGCTCATCAAGCGAACGAAGCTGCTGGCCAAGTCGTCAGAACGGGGCGAGCATATCCCAGCTAGTACGATCAAATTAAGTACCCGCCCGGATACACAATCCCTAAATTTATATAAGGGGACAGGCAACCCCCACCAGCATGTCGCCCAGTTCAGGGCTCCGTGCGGCAACACTGGAGGTGACGATAAGCTATTGCTTCGCCAATTCGTCGGCAGCTTGACGAAGATGGCGTTCGAATGGTATTCAGAGCTTCCCAATGATTCCATCAAAACTTTTACGGAGATGGAGTTGCTATTCACCCAGCGTTTGCAAGCGCTAGCGAACGCACCCCAATCACGACATTGATCAATGCCAGGGTGAAACCTGGAGAAACATGGGTTCAGTACGCGATACAGTGGCGAAACTTATAGTCGAAGTGCGAACAGCGCATAGAAGAGGCTCCTGCAGTAGGCATGTTTGTGGGAACCCTCGATCCGCAGGCGACCATATCCCAATTTATGATGTTCTTCAAGCCGACCACTTTCCAGGCCTTGATCGACAAGCTGGCCCAAATGGACCAGATGGTCCATAGGCCTTCCTCTTCAAAGACGGAGCCTCAGAATGAAAAGGGGAAAGGGAAAGCTACCTTTGTCGCCAATGCTCAGCAACATCCGAGTGGTCCAAAACCAGTTGATCGCCAAAACGACAGACAGCGATTTATCAACGAAAAGTTAAAGCGTGCTTACTCATTCCCTCGGGATAAAACAAGGAGACTGTTCGAATTGGTGGTGCGCAATAGGCTCATCACTCTACTAGATCCGAGACGTCCACTGCTGCCAGGTGACGTCAACAATCCTAATTACTGCTCCTACCACCGAGTAGCAGGCCATCCAATCGAAGATTGCTTCATCTTTAAAGGCTGGATTGAGGACCAATACCAACATGGCAAATTCGCATTGTCCGAGAATTGGAAAGTAAGTCCGCCCCAGCCGCATGCTCCTAAAAAGGTAGATACGCCGGGGGCATCATGCTCATTTATAGAAGAAGCTCCATGGGAGTTCGCTCTTTCAACCAAAACGAAAAGATTGCTGAAGGATCTCCAAACATGCCCGGCGATCAGGTGGAAAATTCCGCTGGAGCCCGAAGTTATTGAGGGAATGCTGAAGCCGTGCCCGACGCCAAGAATTAGTAGCGATAGTCAAAACGCTCCTGTCCAGTCGTCAAAATCTTCAAAGAAGAATAAGAAGACCAAAAAGCCCGTGAAGCCTGATGACAAGCGCACGAACCTGCAAAAACACATTGACGCGCTGGGGGAATACAACCAGAAGGCGCGAACTCCGGTCACACTCCAAGAGTTTCTCAACCACATCCTTGAAAACAGAGATGGCAACAAAGATGAGGGAGAAGACTCGTCAGATGAACCTGAGGATTATGTGGCGAATTGCTATGTGATCTCTCACTCGTCAATAGATGGTGAAGAAGCTCCTGATGCAGAGAAATTGGGGGCAGATCCCAAACCGAAACCCTTGGAACCGTCTGACGAGATGATCGATCTGCTGCTGAACGCAACTCGTCAGAAAAGCAAAGCCGATCGGGAGCGCGAAATGGCCATATTCGAAAAAGCCAAACGCCGGCGGCTGGACGAAAGGGTTAAAACACTCCCACCAGATCAAAGCACATCCGCCGCAAACAAAAGCAAACTTAAGATGAGGAAATGGTTCGCCAAAGCCATGTCAATGGAAATGAAGCTGCCATCCTCCGAAGGAAACACTCCTGGTGTGATACACCTTGACGAAAAGGATGTACATCCAAATTACTGCTTATACCATCAGAGGATCGCGCACCCTACTGAAGAGTGCAACGCCTTTAAAAACTGGTGGCAGGGATATGTCGCCCACCGACAACATTTCAAGAGGATGAAGCGTGAAGCTCGTCTACAGCAAAAAATGAGACAGACGAGCACAAAAGAATTGCCGGTAACTGTCACATGGTCGTTTTCGGGATATCCCAAGTTCTCACCTTCGGAAGCGATTCTGACGAGGAAATAGCCCTCGGCTCTCTCTTCAAAGAACCTACCTCCAAAGCATAAGAGATGAAAACTTGCGAGAATATTCAGCTACGCAATCGTACGCTACCCGAAAAGTATCTCGGACCCACAAGCAAGGGAGCGAACAAAAAAGATAAAGGGAATGAAAAGTCCCTGAGGATATCACCCTCGATGATCGAGTCGTCGAGGAGTTGGCAGCCAAGGACCTGCCAAAGAAAAACAAGGTGGATTACAACGTTCTGGCACACCTGAGGAAGATACCCTCGCAACTGATCATTCTTGATGCCCTTCTGCTATCTAAAGAGGCGAAAGATTCTTTGATCAAGGCACTACAAGAGGCCGAGCAGTTCCAAGCTTTCTTTGCCGAAGAAAAGATGAAGGACGAGCTAGAAGAAGTGCACACTGCTGACGTCACTTTCGGTGATGAAGATCTCCTCCTCGGGACGTGCGAGCATAATCTCCCCCTGTATGTCACCGGATACTGCCATGACATCAAGATAGGGAAGATCTTAGTTGATAACGGGTCCTCTGTCAACCTTCTCAATGTGAGAGTGCTAAAAGAAATCTGCATGAGCGTTCAACACCTCGCTCGAGATAAAATCACTATCTCCGGGTTTGACTCTCAATCATCAGGGACGCTCGAGTCTGTGATACTGACATTGCGCTTTGGGCTGCTCGTCACTGACATCAAATTTCATGTCATTAACGCCAAGACTTGCTACAACGCTTTGCTCGGCAGACCTTGGTTACATGAATACAATATCATCCCTTCTACACAACATCAGTGTATGAAGTATTTCAAGGATAGTCTTGAGTACACCGGGGAGCTAAACCCATTCTCCGTGAATAAAGTCCGCAAATACGAGGACGCAAAGTACTTTCTGCCAGACTTTGAAGACACGGAAAGATGCTATAAATCGGAGAATAAGCAAAAAGCTATCACCACTATTCCGGTCTTCGGGAGCGATACCGAGGAGGAAGAAGAGATAGTCTATTCGGGGCCGTCCCAATGCAACAAGCCGGGACCGTCTACCCCTACTCTGGTCTTTGGCAGTGACTCTGAAGATGAGGTCAACGTAGTGTTCTCGGTCCGCCCATCGATGCAGGCTTTCACCGGAGATGATTAGAGTTTGCAAATCGTCGTGGTCCCGAGAAAGCATTACAAAGAACTCGACACACTCGATACCTATAGTGTACAAGAGCTACAGACGTTCTACGTCCCTCCCAGGCGGAAAGATGAAAAGGCAATCCTCTTTTATCGATCCGCGGAGAATAAAGTGGAGAAAGAAATCTGGCCTGGTGCCGATTCTACACTTGAAAGGCTCCAGCCCATCCGTCTGCCTAGATACTATACGGAAGGATTAAAAAGGCTGTTGAGGTGCCAAGGCATACCCTTCAAACAGACTGCTTGACAAGCTCAGTTCTATAACAGGATCGAAACGTCCCTAAACTAATAGAGGACCAAAACGTCCCTAAACTAATAGTGGACCGTAATGTCCTAAAACTAGCTTTGGACCGTAATGTCCTAAAACTAGCTACGGACCGTAACGTCCTTAAACTACTACGAACCGCAGCATCCGAAGGCTGATGCAAAAAAAACGATATGTCCATAAGCAAAATGGGCACGGATGAAAACCCGAAAGGGCTCCGTGAGTAAAAACAGCAGGGCTACGGCGAGTTTATGAAAACCCAAAAGGGTGCAGACTCGTAAAAATAAAAAAAGAAAGGGGTACGTCCATAAGCAAAACGGGCACGAATGAAAACCCGAAAGGGCTCCGTGAGTAAAAACAGCAGGGCTACCGGCGAGTTTGTGAAAACAAGAAAGGGCGCAATCTCGCTAAAAGACACTTGCAAGGTCCTCTTGACCTTGTAAGGAGAAAATTACCTGCGTGAGATCCTTACGACTCATAAAGGAGTGACACACTTAGGGATCTCCACGATTCCTAAGGAGAAATTACACTTACGAGATCCTCACGACTCATAAGGAGAACCCTCTTATGAGACCCTCACAGCTCATAAGATTCAAAAGCCTTAAGCTACAGGGATCTGAACCTGTTCTTAAGCCATCACTTTTCCCAGATTGCCCTACAAGCGTTTCAATGCTGACCCTTATATACAATCCACGAGCACGAATAAACATTTCCCCAACAGAGTCCTACCAGCGACAAGGGATATCCTCACATGGTGAACGACCCTTGTAAGTCCTCTCGACTTATATGGAGAAAATACTCTTGCAAGATCCTTACGACTTACAAGAAATCATACACTTAGGAATCCTCACGATTCCTAAGGAGAGAATACACTTACGAGATCCTCACGACTCGTAGGGAGAAACAACTTTATGAGACCCTTACGGCTCATGAAGTCAAAAGCCTTAGTCGACAGGATCTTAACCCTATTTGCTAAGCCACCCTTGTTTGAACCGACAAAGGCAGATGATGATTCGCTCCTGGCAATGTCCCAGTGGTAGCGATGCTGATGCCTGAATCGGAATCAAATTCCAAGTCCTTTCACGGCAAACGATGATTCGCTCCTGGCAATATTCCAGTCGCAGTGATGCTGATGCTAAGACTGGCACCAGATTCCAAGTTCCATACTCGCGATAAAAATCAGCGAGCCAAAAATGCATATGAAATAGCCGAAATGATGGGGAAACTTGCAACAAAATTAGCAAGTAAAATATATGCATACAAAATAGCCGAAATGGTTGGGCAACTCGCAATAAAAAGCAGCGAGTAAAAAAGCCGAAATGATTGGGAACCACGAAAAATAGCCGAAATGATTGGGCAATCACGACTTTCGTGATATAAAAAGCTGAAATGATAGAGCATCACGGAAAGAAATAAAAAACAAATGAAATAAAACTTTTTGCCCTGCAGGTAAGTCTATGCTGACCCTTGTATACAATCCATGGGCATAAACGGAAAGGGAACCACATGTCCCAACAAACTCTGTTAAAGGGAAAGTTAGATCTCGACAGCAACATTTGCATCCCAGAAGACCAACAACGGCGTTCCTCCTTACGCCAGCAGAACACGGACGCGACACCACCAATCGAAGCCACGGCGAAGTCCCCAGTTTTAAGGCTCTACGGTTCACGGACAACCTAGAGTCAGTCCCGACACCGCAGAAAATGGAAATACGTCATCCAATGACCCCGTCACGGAAATACGTCAGCACATGACCCCGTCGCGGAAATACGTCAGCACATGACCCCGTCGCGGAAATACGTCATCCAATGATCCCGTTGCGGAAATACGTCAGCACATGACCCCGTCGCGAAAATACGTCAGCACATGACCCTGTCGCGGAAATACGTCATCCAATGACCCCGTCGCGAAAATACGTCATCAACATGACCCTGTCGCGGAGATACGTCATCCAATGACCCCGTCGTGGAAAAACGTCAGCATATGACCCCGTCATGGAAATACGTCAGCACATGACCCCATTGCGGAAATACGTCATCCACATGACCCCGTCACTGAAATACGTCATCCAATGACCCCGTCGCGGAAATACGTCAACACATGACCCCGTCGCGGAAATGCGTCATCCAATGACCCCGTCGCGGAAATACGCCAGCAAATGACCCCATCGTGGAAATACGTCATCCAATGACCCCGTCTCGGAAATATGTCATCCAATGACCCCGTCGCGGAAATACGTCAGCACATGACCCCATCGCGGAAATACGTCATCACATGACCCTGTCGCGGAAATACGTCAGCACATGACCCCGTCGTGGAAATACGTCAGCACATGACCCCGTCGCGGAAATATGTCATCCAATGACCCCGTCGCGGAAATACGTTAACACATGACCCCGTCGCGGAAACATGTCAACTCCTGACCTCCCTGTCGTCAAGCAACGCTTCGACACGGATACATGTCAACTCCTGACCTCTCTGTCGTCAAGCAATGCTTCGACACAGATACATGTCAACTCCTGACTTCCTTGTCGTCAAGCAACGCTTCGACACGAATACATGTCACCCCCTGATCTCTCTGTCGTAAAGCAATGCTTCAACTCGGGAACCAGTCAACTCACCAATCACTTATGAGTCCACTCGACTTGTAAGGGAGAAAATTCTCTTATGAGATCCTTACGATTCTCAAAAGAAAGCACACTTAGGAATCCTTAGGATTCCTTAGGAGAAAATACACCTACGAGATCCTCTCAACTCGTAGGGAGAAAAATCTTTATGAGACCCTCACGGCTCATAAAGTTGAAAAGTCTTAGGCAGCAGACCCGAACCTGTTTCCTAAGCCATCACCACCCAACAAAGAGTCCAAGACGAACTGTTACTTATTATTTACAAGCCACACTTGCTAAAATTACATGCCGTCGAAATCGAGATATTGCTCAAGAGTACGTAAGCTGCTTTTCGCCAAGCCAAAACAAAAAGGCATAACCCACGGACGTCAATCACATATTATGCAAGGCAATAAGAAGAAGATTTGATTTACATCCAATTGAGAGTCCGACGCGTATCCACTCATGTATGTGTGAAGAGGATAAAATAAATGCATGTAAAGGAAAAATTTGTCATTCATACCTCAGAAAGTTCTTATATGGATGAAAATAGTAAACAAAAGCATTATTAAAATGTTTACAATGGCAAAACATTGAATCCGGGACACGGATTAAGAAATTTAAAAGTGAGTCCGTCTAAAGTGTTTCTGGCCTTTCTGACCATTCTTGTGTGCATCCTCTCACGTTCACAGGTGTCAGAATCTTCGCTGATATCATCCACCCTTTGATAAGCAGCGATTATCGCCGTTTGTTGGAAAGTTTGATGCAAGATATCAATGAGATTATCTCGCTGCTTCTTCGAGATCATGCCCGTCAGATACATTGAGTGCACCTTATCTTCAGCGTCATCCAATGCATTAAGCGGCATGGCTTTATGAAATCCAGGAAGTGCTCCCCAAATGGCTCTCACTATAACCTTCAAGTGGGCGGAGCGACGAGGAAGTAGTCGACCGTTGTGTGCATTGAAACGATCCATAATTTCAGCGCATTGGGCGTTTGTAAACTCCTGGTTTTGACAATGGCCTTGTGCGCGAATGTCCTCATAAGAAATGATTTCGTTAAGACAGTACAGGTGAGCGGCTATAGCGCCTGAAAATGAAAATCAGTGAGAGTTTAGTGGATGGACTGATCAAGAAAATGCTTATTGAAACAGACATGGGGATTTAAACAACTCTTGATATCCGCATGAAGAAAACAAGTGCTAATTAAGACACCCAACAAATTCAAATTTATGCAATTAAGGAGGAAATCTTAAAAGGATTCTCATTTAATGAGAGACTCCTCAAGAGTAATGCTCTACAAATAAGAATGACATTTGTTAACTCTAATTATGAGGGAATAAAAATTCCCCCAAAAATTCTGAAGAGCAATGCTCTGCAAGGAAGATGGAACAATCCATCAAAAATCTTAAAAGCAAAGCTTTTTACAGAAGTTAAAAACTTCAAGATCTTTAAAGATCTGTAAAGATGAACTCTAAGAGTTCTTCTTTAATGGGTTAAGAGACCCTAAGAAAGATCTCTTTAGATCTATGATTTCAAGAAAACAAAGCTCTGTTAAGAAAACCGTAAAAATTTCTTTAGATCTATGATCTGAAACGGCGCTAAGAGTCGAAAACTCTGTTGCAGTGCTCACATGCAAAGCACGAGAACGCTAGCGCTGGAACTAAATGTTCCCCACCCTTAGATCAAAGATCCAACAAAAATGACTAAAAATTATCAGATTACCTCTGAAAATTAGAGCACCGTTGGATCAAAGATCCAATGGTGATTAAAAATCACCAAGGTACAGAAGGAAGATATTTTCCCAATTTTGTTAATAACAAGAAAACCATCTTCTGTAAAACAGAAGCTCTCGGATCAAAAATCCAACGGTGGATAAATTCAACTAATCAATTGGAGATCTCTCAATGAGAGATTTCCTTAACTGATTAAAAAAAAACCACCCCATAAGTTCTCAAATCGAAAGAAGAAAGATGGAGGAACCCACCCACAAAATTTGAGAAATTTCAAAGAGAAGAGCAAGCTCTCGGAAGAAGAATTTCTTCAAGGTAAATAAAACAGAGAGATCAATGCATCTCGTCAAAAAAGAAGAACTTAATTCATTTTCTAGATCATAGATCTATAAGACAGAGGTCTTTCATAGAAAGAGATCATAACATCTCATCATAGAAAGCGGGGGAGAAGAATTCAATTCTCTTCAGATCATAGATCCATAAAGACAAAGTCTTTCACAAAAAAAGAAAACATAAGAGATTGTAAAATCTCCTATAAAATAAGAACTTTGTTCTTAGAGCTACAAGACAAAGTCTCTTATAAATGAGAATTTAATTCTCAGAGCGCAGAACTGATCAAAGCTGCTTAAAAAGAACATTAGCGCTCCAATTTAAAGAAGCGCCTTAGCGCTCCAAGACTGGCGCACAGCGCCGTAGCGCTCTTAGCGCTCTAAGACTGGCGCACAGCGCCGCAGTGTTCCTAGCTCTCCAATTTAAAGAAGCTCCTCAGCGCTCCAAGTCCGGCGTTCAGCGCTCCAAGCGCTATTTTAAAAGAAGCGCCCAGCGCTCTCAGCGCTATTTTAAAAGAAGCACTCGGTACTTCAAGGTTGGCGTTCAGCGCCAAGCGCACCACGTGCTCCTCACGTAGGCGCTATTTTATAAAGAGCGCTCCGCACTTATTGACTGGCGCTCAATGCCAAGCGCGCCACGTGCTCCTCACGTGTGCGCTATCTCACAGGAAGCACTTTAGCGCTCTAAGTCTGGCGCTCAGCGCTAAGCGCGCCACGTGCACGCTGAGGGAACATAAACTGTTCTTTAAATAAAGCCCCAGAGCCATAATGAGGGTTCAATACTCAATAAAAGATAAAAGGTTGTCAGAACCCAAACCAATGCTCAACATTGAAAAAAAGCGGAGCCTAATTAAATGTCCAACATTTTAACTGAGTAGGCCAAGCCCATGTTGGCTACAGATCCCCAATGTAGATTAATTGAGCCCATATACTCATAAATCTTTTTAACTAATCTTAGTCCCAAACTTGACTACAGATCTCCCAACCAATATTGGTTCAAGGGTACATCTCTTCATACGTCTGATATATGTCGTTGTAATTCTTCAACGTCTTCAGAGAGATGGAGGATCCCAATAACCAATAACCTTTGGTGCATCCCTAAACGGTTGAACCAAAACCACACAGACTATGACATCCTTAAACTGGACTATAATGTCCTTAAACTTTACGGACTGTGGGGTCCTTAAACTCATGGACTATGATGTCCTTAAATTTTATGGATTGTGAGGTTCTTAAACTCATAGACTATGATGTCTTTAAACTAGACTATGATGTTCTTAAATTTTACGGACTATGATGTCCTTAAACTTTTGGACCGCAACGTCCCTAAACTAAAACAATAGAGCCCAAATGCTTTTTTGTTGGATCTAAATGATCCTGTTGAGTATATCTTAGTCTAAAATTAGACTAACGTATCCTCAACAAATGTTTGAGTTGATCTTAGTCTAAAACAAGACTAACGACCCTTAAACCCAAATCTAAGAAAATACGAATTTGGACTAATTCACGCCCTACGGGCGACAACATAAATTAGTCTCCGTATACAATCCACGGGCAACCAAAAATAAAACAAATACACACGATACGAAGTGACCATCTGGAGAAGGAGAAAGTTGTTGCCGCGATGCGGTAGCGTAATTAACTGCAGGGGCTTGCGCCTGCAGGGAAGAGCGTCCCCACAATCTACAACCCCTCAAACGAGGGGAAATCTGACGAAGTCTGCTACAACGGCCGTGTCCATCTAAACCTCCGATATACGGTGCCATAAATCAACTTGGCATTTTCGGAGAGGTGGACGGATAAAACCAAATAGCATCTGCCCCCAAATTCTGGCGAGACGTTCGTCTACCGTTTTCGGCGGAGAACACACGTGTAAACTTTTGGGCTTCCAAAAAGTTTAAAAGAAAAATCAGCAAAAATAATATATAGTTTAGGAGATTTGAACATAGGGACTATGCCACAGCAGTGCAAGGCTTTACCAATGAGCTACAAGTGCTTTCTTGCTGTTCTAAAATAAAACAAATACTTATAGCATACTCAGGGTTGCAAATACTCCATTTAGTATTTTAAGTTTAAACAAATTTTATATATTATAAACAGAGCGTTACAAAAACAAAAGGGGTGCATAAGAGGACCACCACGTGAGCATGCCCCTTTTCTTTTCACTCATTGACAAGCGGTAGGCAACTTGTCGGCGGCTGTGCACATAGACCGATGCCTTCTTAAGCCCTGTTTGGGAATAGAGTTAGGATAAATGCGGTTTATTTTTAAGTGGAGTCGGGGGCTTTGCGAGTCCCAGACTCCACTTTAAAAATAAACCACAGTTAAGTCAAAACAGACGAGTTTGGCTAAAAATCGAGTTTTGTTAACTCTTTTTTTATTTCTAACTCTTTTCTCCATCCATGAACCCAACCCCAAAAAAAACGATGGCAGCGCCGTCTCAATCTCCTCCACCCAAGCTCCGCTTCTAGCCTCATCCTCCTCCACTGCAAACGCCGCCCCTCGCGTCCCCTCCTCTTCTACCACTCGCCTCCACCTCCCTTCCCCTCTCGCATCCTCTGCCTCAGATCTACAGCAAACCCTGGTTGCTGCTGTTACTGATGCCGGCAATAAGACCTCACCGGATTCCGCACATGTGAGGATCGTGGATGAGAAAGGCAGCCCCGACCATAGGCTGGATTGATCAGGGCAGAAGATTTTGATCCCAGGTTGGGTCAGGACTTGTAGAATCCAAAGATGAAAAAAACACAGTTAAAAAATTTACTCCGATAAGATAGGAGTTTTGATAGCTGCATTTATCTTAACTCCAATATTGTCTTGGGTTTATGTAACACCCTAGTTTGGATAGGGTATTATCGAAATATTATTTTTTCAATAATAAAATTTTTCCTATAATTTTAGGATTTATTTTAGGGTTGGTTGCTTATATATTTATAAAATCTTTTGATGTATACGATTTTTGTAACAACTCCAATTTCAATGTACAGAAAATTGTTTAAAAGTTAATATACAAATGGAGTATTTGCAATCCTGTGTACACTATAAGTATTTGTTTTACTTTTGAACAGCAAGAAAGCATTGTAGCTTATTGGTAAAACCTTGCACTGCTGTGACGTAGCCCCTGTGATTGAATCCTCCCAGCCACATTATCTTTTTATTTAATTTTTCTTTTAATCTTTTAGAAGCCCAAGGGTTTGCACGTACACTACACGTAAGATGATAAGTTACAGAATAATCAAATATGTGCACTGAAGAAAACCAAGCGACACTAACACGTGGCGAAGATCCAAGCACCCCTCACCGGTATTGGACCGGCGAGATTGCTTTGGAGACCGGCACCGCGAACCCCCTGTAGGGGATTCTCCCCATCTTTTCACCCAAGCACCCCTTGGCCTACCTCACTTCTCTCATGTTGTTTATTTTCTCTGCACATTTTCCAGAGAACATTGAATCGCCTTTAAATGCATTCTTTAACCCTGTAAACCCTAATTTTCCCTATAAATACCACACTCCATTTCACCTCTCCTCTCTCAGAATTTCATTACAAAAATTCTCAAGTCTCAAGTTGTGCAAGTGGAGTTAGCAAAGGGTGAAGTTCCGGTGAAGTTCCGGCGACGAAACGACGCCCCGGCATTTTCCCTAGCTTTCCCCTTCTCCCCTCAATCATTGTAGCTTGTAAGTCTCCTCTCTTCCTCTCCTTTCTATTCTAAAAACTTTCATTTTTAAAACTCGACGAAAACGGAGTTAATCCGACTTCCGTTTCGTTTTTCTTTAAAAATTCTAACTTTTCTTAAACAATAAAATATCATACTCTCATATAATGTTTAAAAAACATTAACAAACACATTAAAACAAGTTTCATATCAAAAGAATATTTTATGCAACTTTTATCGTATTTTTACGGTAAAATACCATATGTTTTACTTTCGACGCAAATCAACATAATAATTGTATTAACTTTAGAAAACTCACGAGGTAAGGACCTATCTCATCACAACACACATATTGGACATAGCACGATTTACTTTTGGGCAATGTTTTTGGGAATATCACGAGTTACAATAAAATACCTAAACTATTACAAAACCGTTTTCTTTAAGAAAAATATTATCTAATTCCTTACAATTACGTCTCTACAACCCATTTTAGGGAATCTCGATCGGGATGGTGCGGGTTATCGCACGTCCTCGGGCCTAGTAGAGCGAGATGCAGACCTTTACAAGGAGCATTCGATCTCGATGGAATTTTTAATTCTATTTTTAAGAAGATGAGATTTCTATAAAATAAATAAAATTATTTTTAATATATATATATGAATATTATCAAAAGATATATTTTAAATATGTTATACAGATATTTCATGTTTTCTAAATCAAAGGAATCACAATTACATGAAAGTACCATTTCAATACAATACAAATTCCAATATTTCAATAAAATACCATATATAATGAAAACTAGGTTCTATTTACTAGAAATTACACTTTTATAAAATACACATGTATGAAAACCCTAAAGACGATAATTAAATACTTGAGGTGTATTTTGAATATGTATCAAAACTATTTTTACATAAAACCCCCTCATGTTATACTAAATTACAATAAGGACCCTGGTAAATATAGGTTTAAGCGGGACCAATTCTTTTGAGCCTCAGGGAGACGGAGAATGTGGGTGCTTGCCTATATAAGGTAGACAATCTAACAAACGGTGTTATCAATACGGTAATTGTCTTGGAAAAAGATACAAATCCTGCCGTCCATGTGTAGTAGTTACCGATAACATCAAAAACTAATTCAGGACTTTAATTTCTTTTTAAGTGTCTGACTCAGGCTGAGTCTCAATCTGATTCAATCTGACTTGAATATAATTCAAGTATAAACTACAATACAACATGAATCCATGAATCAGTCTATTCAATCTATATCAATCTATATTGACTGAACCGAACCATAGATATACTCCGTTTACATGACTATCCATTTATATCCATTCCGTTTACTGATATCATGGTTTCAGAAAGTCATCTATCTATATAACAAAATAGTACAATCAATACAAAAGACATTGCGGGGTTATAAAGGGGTAGATTGGTACGGAAGGTGTTAGAAGTGCCACGAGACTGTAACCATAATACACCTAACTTGAATATCCATTGCCGTTGTACCGTGGCTGAACGGTTCCTTATACCCTGTATACCTCAGTCTCCGGATAGTGGGACTTTTCTCGTATACGCTGGCATATTCTGTACCAAGCTGCAAACAACTACGTTAACATTATAATCAAACATTACTAGTCATATTCTCTTTCTGTCTATTCCATCTCTACTCATCTTTGGGACTTACCGAGTGATTGTTCGCTGACGACATTTCTTTTCTTTTTTTTCTTGGAATGTTGTCAGGTGATTTGGACGCACTAGAGATTGAGCCTATTACTGAGGACTTAGAGCAATTTGCTATCGACCCAGAGCTGTAGGCACTTATACATAATTTTCATTTCAGTTATGCCAATGTTTAGGCATTGCTTTCTATTTATGTATTTACATTCCAGTTGTATCTGTAAAAGAATGTTTAATAAATAAAATTGATGTTCAATTATATTCATGTCCCTTGTGTACATTTACTTTATATTGCTTAGATACACTTAACGTGTTTACTTCGGAGTAAATACGTAGCGGGTTTCGCCGCGTCCCCTCCCTGTACACCGGGAAGCGGGGCGTGACAATTTTGATATGAAAATCTTTAGTTTTTAGATAATATATGTTAGTTCTTTAGTGGCAACAAAACAATATTTTCATATCCTAAAATTCTTAAACTAGCCTATTCATATTTGATTTACAAATATATTTCTTCGCCTAACTTCATTTTGCTGTTGGTTTGAGAATAAGAAAAATCCATACCAAATTTCTAAACACGCTCATATAAAGATATATATATATATATTTTATTACATACAACAATATATATATATATATATATATATATATATATATATATATATATATCTCAAATCATATATACTCACCCCTTCTCTCTCTCGTTTACACATATCTCCCCCCTCTCCTCTATTCCCCTGAGGCCCAAATCCCTCATCACCATCATCACCGCCGAGCAACCCCGACTCCCTCTCCTCTCACCCCGACCATCATCGCAACACTTCAACCATCACCCCACCGTCACTATCTTCCCTCACCCACAAACCCTCACCGTCAAACCTATCGCCCTCATCTCCCTTCTTAACGAACCCATCCCCCAAGCATCTCACCGTAGCCGCCTCGACACCACCACCACCATCGCAACACCAGGACCCTACTTTCCCGCCAGCACCACAACCTTCTCCCCCAACTCCGGCCGCCTCCATCATCGCCATCGTCGTCGTCTCAACTCCAAAACCCGACACCCCCATCCTCGATCACGACAACGTCACCATCGCCTGCACCTCTGAGACTCAACATTGCCTCAGCGATCCGTAACCCACCATCGAGCCAAGATCCCAACTCCTGTCGCTGACGGTCTCATCATCAGACCAGATCCTAGCCAGGTCTAAGTTCATGCCAAGAATTGGGACTGCGATTGTCCGTTACTTCGTATTATTGTGAGTGTTGTGTTTTCATCGCCAAGGCAAGTATTCTTGCTTTACTTTTGGCCGATGCAACATCGGCAACCCCTCTTGTGTGTGTGTGTGTGTGTGTGTGTATTCTGCACTGTTAGAATAGAAGGAAAAGTTTTAATGCTCAATTATTTTTATATCGTTAGAAAAATATAGATTTTATACAGCAAAGTGATTAAAAGAAAACTGTATTAAGTGTGGATCTGGAATGAGTTTTATTTAACTACAAATAAAGTTCGAAAGATGTTAACCTATCTCATATATATATATATATATATATATATATATATATAATACTAGCCAGCTTGTGATTATTATATCCATATTAAGTTTAACGGTAAAGACAACAAGTGTGACTTATACCAGCCTGTACATCGTCTTCATGCAGTTACCATTACCGGATAACAATTACCATTAATGTGTCATGATTATTCATTACTCCAGTCTATTTACTTAAGAATAAGATCTCTAATTATAATGCCGAACTACATTACATGACACAACCTATTGTTTACCAGTTTCATTTCTATACAATTACCATATCATAAGTTCCGGTATTTTCAGCATTTTTAATTAGTGATCTAATCACTACCATAGTAGATACGAATACGCGGGGTGTGGGGGTGGTTTGAGTGTGCGTTCGTACAACAGGATCTCAGAAGTCCCATGCCGGCAGCTCGTATCGGGCTATATTGATCGCATGTTATTACAGCTCGTACCGAGCTATATCGGTCGCATGTTATTACAGCTCGTACCGGGCTATATCGGTCACTTGTTCATCCTACAGTTAGGCTTGTGTTTTCTAGCCCCTGGGGCCCTACCCTTGGGTTAGGAATACTCCTGCAGAGGTTGACGCACACACTCGAACTCACGATAGGATAGATTACCTTTTAGTGACCAGTTAGGTTATGACTTGACCTGTTACATGTATGTTTCATAGTTTTAATGTGTTTGTATGTTTCTACATGCACACACGGGCTTCACTACACTCATGTATTCATGTTATCATACTACACACACATTTTATACGTTGAGTACTTGCTGGGATATTCTTACATCCTTGAGATTTCCCATCTTAAGTTTAGAGGCAAATCTTTCAGGTTGAGTAGGATCGGAATGACTATCGGGACCTTGCCGAAGATCAGTAGCCGTAGGTTCATTTCTTTTTAGTTAGTATTTAGCATGTGCGCCCTTATAGGACATTAGGGCTTATATATCTCTTTTGGATCTTGTTTTATTTCGAACCTATTGAATTGGATTTTTATTTGCATCCATTAACTAGTAAATCTGCTTTTAGTATTCCTTACGGGTTCCTTGCAACATGACTATCAGTATTATCTCTTTTGTTATTGGATTTTATCTTTGACAGATTTAGCTAGACAGCCATTATGTGACTATGGAAGGATCTTTCCTTATCGTAGGTAGCACGGCTGGCCTTCGTTGCTCTCTATATTCCGAATTTTGAGAAGCGGGGCGTGACAAGGTTTTGTTGGTATCAGAGCCAGACTGATCTTGAGGTTAGTCCTGGTTCTTCCGACCTTTTAGGTTAAAATCACATGTATAGGTTCTCCCAGGATGTCATGCTGCATATTACTTTGACTCTGATTGTAGAATTCGGGCGACTTACATAGAGTTACGATATTGTGCCCATGTACCGTGGCATGGATACAATACGGTATTCTGTATAAGTAACTTAGAGTTTTACCCTTAATTCGTATTCGTTGATTTGATTATACTGTATTATCTATTTTTTGCTCAATTGTTTTAATACTCTGAATTTGAATCTTATTTTAGCTGCTAAACCTCATTGTTCGTTTTGACTTCAAAATCATGGCGGAAGAAAATTTGCAGGTATATGGAAGGCGTGAAAACAATGCTGAACTACTGGGAGTTATACGTGATATGTTAGATAGCCAACAACAGCAAACTGACTTACTGCAGGAGGGTCTACTTGCTTCTCAGAAGACCGCTACTGCAGCCTTGAATAAGGTGGCTGAGGTTCATGAGGGTAGACGTCCGGGCAATGTCACTGATTTCAGGAGACTACAGCCGGCAGTTTTCACTGGCTCGGGCAGTCCACTTGATACCGAGCAATGGATTATCGACATGGAGAATTTACTGTCAGCCGCCCGAGTTCTAGAAGAGGACAGAATAGATATAGTCAAGATTCAGCTGCAAAATGTAGCTAGAATTTGGTGGCTCTCCGAAGATAACAGGTTGAAGAAACCGATCGCATGGACTGATTTCTCTATGGCTTTTCTTGAGAAATTCCTTCCCAAGTCGACCAGGATCGAAATGGAACAGCAGTTTATCAGTCTTCGGCAGAGAGATCACATAGTGGATGAGGTAGCGGCTGAATTTATCTGACTCAATAGTTTCTCTCCTTCATGGTAGCTCAGGAGGAGGACAGGGCCAGGAGATTTTTACAGTGCCTTACTCTGGAGATAAAGGAGAAACTAGTTTCACATGATCTGGGGACTTATTCTGATGTATTAAATGCAACCCGCAGGATTGAGGCAGTTATGGATAAGAGGAAGAAACTACAGGGTGGAGGATTTAAACGCCCGGTGAATCAAACTTCAGGAAGGATTCCAGTTAAACAGCATGGAGGAGTTCAGATGAAGCGTACCGCAACCCCACCACAACAAGAACCTCTGGTTTGTGGATACTGTCAGACACCGGAACACATTGAGAGGAATTGTCGCCGGGCCAAGGGTCTATGTCTGATATGTGGTGCTAGTGACCACCAAATTGGGAGTTATCCTAAGAGAGTAGAGCGCAACCAGTCTCAGAAAGGACTTGTCCCCCAGAAACAACTTTTTGATTAGAGGCGAGGCAACACAGGTCATGGACAGGGGCAAGCCTTTACCCTGACGACTGAGCAGGTAGAGGCATCAGAGGATATCGTTTTAGGTACCATTCTAGTTTGTTTTGTTCCTGCTAGAGCACTTTTCGATTCCGGGGCTTCGCATTGTTTTATGTCTTTAGCTTTTGCCACAACACATTCTATTACACACGAAATACTGACTCGAGGTTGAGACATTCACACTGGAAATGGAGTAGTTGCTACCAACCTAGAGTTCAAGTTTTGTCCAGTAGTGATTTGCGTCAGGGAACTTTTTGCAAACTTCCTGCTGAATGCGACCGGTAGTTATGAGGTTGTCTTAGGAATGGATTGGTTGGGCACCTTTCATGCACATATTGATTGTCGGGCCAAAACCGTAATCTTTCACATTCCTAAGCATCCAGAGTTCGTGTTTACTGGGGATAGCAAATCTCTGGGACCCATAAAGTTTAGAGCAAAACCGACGAGCAACATACTAGCGTCAATGAAGATTAATAAGAGTTCGGCACCGTTCGTAGTTCGGGAATTCTTGGATGTCTTCCTGAGGACTTACCGACCTACCCCCGCCTCGTGCTTTGGGGTTTTCGATAGAATTATTACCAGGAACGACACCGATTTCTAAGGCACCTTACAGAATGGCACCGGTTGAGTTAGCAGAATTGAAAAAGCGGCTAGAAGACCTCCTCAGCAAGGGTTTCATTCGCCCAAGTACTTCTCCGTGGGGCGCTCTATTTTTATTAGTGAAGAAGAAGGACGGTTCGTTACGCATGTGCATTGACTACCGAGAGTTGAACCGTGTTACGATTAAAAACAAGTATCCTATACATCGGATTGATGACTTGTTCGATCAGTTGTGTGGTGCTCAAGTGTTCTCTAAGTTGGATCTTCGGTCGGGGTACCATCAAGTTCGGGTTAAAGTGGAGGATGTATGCAAAACAGCTTTCAGAACTCGATACGGTCATTATGATTTTTTAGTGATGTCATTCAGTGTTACTAATGCCCCAGCCGTATTCATGGATTTAATGAACCGAGTTTTCTCCCAGTTTGTCGTAGTTTTCATCGACGACATTCTTGTGTACTCCAAATGCAAGGAGAAGCATGCCGAGCATCTGAGGATCATGTTACAGATACTGAGACAGGAGAAGTTATATACCAAACTAAGTAAATGCGAATTTTGGCTTGAACGAGTTCAATTTTTAGGCCACATCGTTTCTGGAGATGGTATCTCAGTAGACCCGGCGAAGATCGAAACGGTGAAAGTTGGCCAGCACCAAAGTCAGTAGTAGATATTAGAAGTTTCTTGGGACTCGCAGGCTACTACCGGAGATTTGTTAAAGATTTTGCGCGAGCGGTTGAGTCGTTGACAAGACTTACTCGGAAGGGAGTACCGCTCATATGGTCAGAAGAATGCAACCGGGCGTTCGAGTTATTAAAGGAGAAACTTATAACTGCACCCATATGTTCCTGCCAAAAAAATTTCTGCGCAAAAGAGCCCAAGGTATCAAATGGCAGCAATACGTTTAAGAAAATGTGAACCAGTATTTTACGGGCTGTATTTTGACAAACTCCCGAATGAGAATCAGCTAAATTCTGATGGAATCGAAAGCGTATCGAAAAATCCTTTGATTTGATATATTATGGGCTCATAATTCATCCGGGATCAAAAGTTATGAGGCATCACGTGCTCACACGTGACCGGGCATCACGTGCCCACACGTGACCGGGCATCACGTGCAGACACGTGACCATTTACAGGCAAAGCCTGTAGGCACTAAATAAAATAAATAATTGGAAATAATTAATCAGTGGGGTCACGTGCCAACACGTGATGGACCTTTAAACCCACTGAAAAGAATTAAAGGTATAATAAAATAACAAGGAAAAATCCCAATGGGGCATCACATGCCAACACGTGACCAGGGGTCACGTGCTGACACGTGATAATTCCTGAGTTCTTTAAAACAACAGAATTAAATTCTGGTCAAATGCTTAATCAGGGAGTCACGTGCCAACACGTGATGGGTTTCTAAAGATCTATGAATTAATAGAATTAAATTCTAATTAAGAGGGAATCAAAATCCTTAACTGGAAAAATATTTCTCTAAATCTTTCTAAACAAAAAAGATAATGCTCTGTAAAATGAAGCACCGTTGGATTAAAAATCCAATGGTGATTAAAAATCACCAATTTATGGAAAGATTTTATACAAGGAAAGATTTCCCTGAAATTTGCCAGGAATAACAGATAAAAGATCTTTTGGATTAAAAATCCAATGGTGAATAAAATTCACTGAGTGATCTAAAAGATCATGTTGGTTACAAAATCAATTAAAATATTTCAATGAAAGATTCACAAAACAAATTGATTCTTTTCTTTCTCCTATAAATAGGAGCCAAGAAGAGAAGAGAATGGATCTAATATTTTGGGGAGATAACAATAACAGAGAGAAAAAAGAGAGGAGAATTTAATTCTCAAGAAAAGAAACCCTAGGTGAGAAAAGGGAAAAAGACCAAAACTTCAAAACAGAGAATTTAATTCTCAAAATCTAAGAGTTTAACTCTTCTGCAAAAGAACTTAGTTCTTCCTCTAGTGGAAGATCTGCAGAAGCACATCTCCCCATAGGTTGAGAATTTAATTCTCATCGGGTTGAGATCCTGCCATGCAGATCCAAAACTTAGAGGGGGAATTGAGTTTAGAGAATTTAATTCTCTCAAAACAAAACTAGGGTTTAACCCTATATGAGAATTCAATTCTCCTAAAATTACAAGAATTTAATTCCTTCAAGATGGACAGAACTAGGGTTTAACCCTAATTGAGAATTTAATTCTCTCAAATTCACAGGAATTTAATTCCTCTTAAAATGAAATTAGGGTTTCACCCTATACAAGAATTTAATTCTTTTACATGTATGGAAATTTAATTCCTCTAAAAGAAATTAGGGTTTAACCCCACATAAGAATATAATTATTTCACAATAGGAATTTAATTCCTCCAAAATCATAATTAGGGTTTAACCCTACAGAGAATTTAATTCTTAAAAATAAGCAGACTTAAAAGATCTCCATGCATGCAAAGAATTAAGGTCGCGTGGCCCTACGTGACCCCTGAAAAGATCCCCAAAAATGAGAAGGAAAAAGCTTTGAGGCAATGCCTCACGTGCTCCCACGTGACCTCTAAAACAAAGAGAATAAAAGCAAAGGAAATGTTGGCTCTGAGCGCTCTCATGTGTTACCACGTGACCCCTAATAAATGCCTTAACAAATCAGTGCATGAGTGCTTATCACGTGCCCACACGTGATGGCCAAAAGTCAAAAAGTGTTTAACACTTATTTGCAGAACAAAGTAAAAGGAAATCTGGCCCCATCTTCAGATGCCTCACGTGCTCACACGTGATGGCCTGAAAACTAAGTGTTTAACACTTATTTGCAGCTTTGAGGGTAAAATAAAGGAGTTTCGGCCCAATTCTCAGGCGCCTCACGTGACCCCACGTAACCACTCCATTTTTAGTGTTTAACACTATTTTTAAAGCGCATCACGTGGGAACACGTGATCGTCAAATACTTTCTAGTGTTAACACTATTTCAAAATCGACCTAGCCCAAAATGGCTAAGGTTTTCCAGAGGCAGGATTTTCCTTTGACTGAACTTCAAATATACCCTTGTTTTCCAAACTGGATCATTTCACATGACATTCAAAATAAACTCCAGAGCCATGATGAATGGTCAGTACCTAATAAAAGACAAAATATTATCAGAGCCCTTAAAACTTTGGTTTAGCATTGCTAAATAATGTGGGCTTGAATCCAGACAAATGTTTAATGATCCAACAAAGAGCCAATATTTCTAATCTAATTGGACTTAGCCCAAACTGGCCATAAGTCCTCAATTCAGATTTAACTGAGCCAATGTGCTCATAATCTAATAAATTGATCGTAGTTCCAAATTGGACTACAGATCCCCAAATCCACATTGGTTCGAGGGTACATTTCTTCACTCCTTTGATATTTGTCGTTATAATCCTTCAACGTCTTCAAAGAGGTGACGGGTCCCGACGACCGCACATTTCACGGATTATGATGTCCTTAACCTTGACTGTGAGTTCTTTAAACTCACGGACTATGATGTCCTTAACCTTGACCGTGAAGTCTTTAAACTCATGGACTATGATGTCCTTAACCTGGACCACTATATCCTTAAACTGGTAATGGACCACTATGTCCTTAAACTGGTATTGGACCACTACGTCCTTAAACTGGTATTGGATCACTATGTCCTTAAACTGGTAATCGACCGCAATGTCTCTAAACTAAATAATAGAGTTCAAATGCTCTTTTGTTTGATCTAAATGATCCTGTGATCTTAGTCTAAAATTAGACTAACGTGTCCTTAACAAACGTTGAGTTGATCTTAGTCTAAAATTAGACTAACGTATCCATAATGAACGTTTAAGTTGATCTTAGTCTCAAATGAGACTAACGTGTCCTTAAACCCAAACCCCCAAACCCAAATCTAAGAAAATACGGATTTGGACTAATCCACGTCCTACGGGCGACAACATAAATTAGTCTCTGTATACAATCCAGGGGCAACCAAACACAAAATAAACACTCACGACACGAAGTGACCATCTGTAGAAGGAGAAAGTTGTTACCGTGACGCGGTAACGTAGTTAACTGCAGGGGCTTGCGCCTGCAGGGAAGAGCGTCCCCACAATCAAAAACCCCTCAAACGAGGGGGAATCTGACAAAGTCTGCTACATCGGCCGCATCTGTTTAAACCTTCGATATATGGTGCCATAAATCAACTTGGCATCTTTGGAGAGGTGGACGGATAGCACCAATTAGCATCTGCCCCAAATTTCAGGCAAGACGGACCTGCGAGGTCGCATCTCCATGATTCGGAGGGGAACAGATTCTGGCACGCTCGGTGGGACCTTTTCCTCTTTCCACTCCACACTTCTTGTGTCGTGTTCGCGAATGAATCGCGGTTTTCTATGGTTGCCTTTGGATTCGAGGTACTAAGATTTAGTGTCTTGCTCCGTACAGAAAACAGAAGATCAATGGCTTCAAACTGCACTAACTGCAACTGCAACTATCGCTCCGTCCCGTCCGGAGGAGTGACTTACGGGCCCCAAGCGGCCTCCATCTTCGCTATGCCGGTGGAACAGGTGACTCAGGACACCACTGGATTGTTTTTCGGGACCATGCACCCACCGATAAGCTTCAACGCCCCTGTACCATCGCAAGAAGCTTCCAAGAAGTCAGTCTTTGATTGGCTTGCAACTACAACGGCCCCTCTCAACGGGTCGCCCAAATCCAGTGCCTCAGTTTTTGACAGACTGGGCCAAAGCTCATTTGGGCCCATGAAGAAGCCCGTGATACCAGAAAGGGTTATCCCAAAAAGGATAGCCATTCCTGCTCTCGAAGTCGTCAAAGCGGCTTCTCTCGCCAAAGGGTCGGTCTTCACAAGACTGGCTGTTTTAGCTCCCGTTTCAGGCAAAATCATCAAGGCTGCTTCACCTGCTCGGAAGTCTGCTTTCGATAGGTTGGCCATCCCCACTCAGCGGACATCAGTCTTCAATAGGCCGACAACGACAACTTCTGACCAACACAGGGGGCATGAGGAAGTCACTCCTACAGCTGAGATAATCCCAACGGCTTGACACGGTCGACGTCGCCACTGGCGCCGAGTAAGGAAGGCTGGAGGTAACTCTCCTTCTGGACTGACTCCGCTGGCTCCAACGGTGGAAATCGATGCTGCTGTTCCAACTGGGAACAGTTTTGAACCGCTAAGGAGAGTGCGCAAAAACTCTCCGACTGCCGTGCTGAAGAGATCTCCTCCACCCATAGAGAACGCTAGTAAGGTGAAGCTAGAGCAGTCCCCTCAGCGGCTGTCCTCTAAAATTTACAAAGTTTGGCGACAGGTTCAGGACTCGGTGATTGATCAAGATTACTCTCGCCGATAGAAAAAGGTGAAAGTTCAGCGAGAAGAGGACCATCCTGTCAAGCCACAAAAGATGACAGCTACTTGGGTGCCCACTGCAACGGCCCCCTCAACTTCGACCGCTCACAAGAGGAGAAGGCTAGAGAAAGCCCCTGTGACCGCGGCGAACCGCAAGGGCACTGAGCCTAAACGCCCTAAGTCTGGGGGCATGGTGGTGCATACCGTCTATATGGTATTCGGAAAAGAGGATAGTCGTATCTCCACAGGTCATCGACCGCTTACGCGATCAGTGACTAAGGCTCAGGAGCAACAACAACAAAATCTCCAAGAGATGCTAACAGCCATGGCCGCACTTACGGGACCAAAAGCAAGCCCGGAGACATTCTCGGAGCAGCGCCGTGAGTAGGAAATTGATGCTGAATTCCTTTGGAAAATGCTTGAGAAGAAGGACAAAGAGGCCGCGGAACAAGCAGCCAATATAAAACAAATGGCCCTTCTATTCCAAAAGATGGCGGGCATGATGATCCAGCCGGATCCCCCAGCCGAAGATCCTCCAGTAATAATTGAAGATGATAGAGGAGAGACATCAAATCCTCTGCCGGCTCTGTCAACAGCCAAGGAGGAGACAATCTCTAAAACTGCCCTGGATGATTACATCGCTCAGCAGATACGAGTTCACCAGGCGAATGAAGCGGCTGGGCAAATTGTTAAAACTGGACGATCCTATCCAGGCTGGTATGACCAAATAAAGTACCCGCCGGGATACACGATCCCCAAATTCCATGTATATAAGAGGACTGGAAATCCGCATCAGCATGTCACTCAATTTAGGTCTTTGTGTGGCAACACCGGAGGTGACGACAAATTGTTACTTCGTCAGTTCGTCGGCAGCTTGGCGGAAACGGCCTTTGAGTGGTATTCGGAGCTGCCCAACGACTCCGTCAAAACTTTTGCAGAGATGGAGCTATTATTCACCCAGCGTTTCGCAAGCGCCAGCGAACGCACCCCAATCACGGCGTTGATCAATACCCGAGTGAAGTCAGGGGAGACATGGGTTCAGTATGCGATTCGGTGGCGCAACCTATGGTCGAAATGCGAACAGCGCATAGAGAAAGCTCCTGCCGTGGGCATGTTTGTGGGTACCCTTGATCCGCAGGCGACCATATCCCAGTTCATGATGTTTTTCAAGTCGACCACCTTCTAGGCCCTGATAGACAAGCTGGCCCAAATGGACCAGATGGGCCATAGGCCTTCCTCTTCAAAGACGGAGCCTTGGAATGAAAAGGGCAAAGGGAAAGCAACCTTCGTCGCCAACGCTCAAAAAAACCGAGTGGCCCGAGACCGGTTGTTCGCTAAAGCAACAAGCGGCAATCCCTCGATGAGAAGTTGAGACGTCCTTACTCGTTTCCCGGGGATAAAACAAGGAAACTGTTTGAACTGGCAGTGCTCAATGGGCTCATCACTCTACCGGAGTCGAGACACCCAACGCGACCGAACGACGTCAACGATCCTAATTACTTCCCTTACCACCAAGTATTGGGCCATCCAATCGAAGATTTATACGTCTTCAAACACTGGGTTGAAGACCAATACTAACAGGGCAAGTTCGTGCTATCCAAAAACTGGAAAGTGAATCCGCCACAGCAGCATGCTCCGAAAAAGATGGACCTGCCGGGGGTATCGTGCTCATTCATAAAGGAAGCTCCATGGGAAGTTGTTCTTTCGGTAAAAACTAAAAGAATACTGAAAGATCTTCAAACATGTCCGGCGATCAGGTGGAAAAGCCCGCAAGAGCCGGAGATTATCGACGGGATGCTGAAACCACGCCCAATATCAGGAATTAATAGCAATGGTCAAAACGCTCAGGCCTAGCCGTCGAAGTCTTCGAAGAAAAAGAAGAAGACCAAAAAGCCCGCGCAGTCTAACGACAAGCGCACGGATCTGCAAAAGTATATTGACATGCTGAAAGAATACAACCAGAGGGCGTGAACCCCAGTCACGCTTCAAGAGTTCCTCACTCACATCCTTGAGAATGAAGATAATGACAATGATGAGGGAGACGACTTGCCAGAAGAATCCGAAGATTATGTGGCAAGTTGCCACATGATCGCTCATTTGTCGCTAAGTAACAAAGCAGCCCACTCGACGTTAGGAGATAACGTAGAGGAGTTGGGGGCAGGAGCAGTGCCAAAACCCTTGAACTATGTGACAAAGTCTATCAAGGAGAAACCTACTTGTTCATATAGCATCCGGCGAAACTTCGCCTCAAAGCTACTAAGGACCGAAATGTTCTTAAACTAACAATGGACCGCAATATCCTAAACGGACCGAAACGTCCCTAAACTAACGATGGACCGCAATGTCCTAAAACTTGCAACTGACCGAAACGTCGTTAAACTACTACCAACCCGCGGCATTTTCAGGCTGACGTGGTAAAAACAAAAAACAAAAAAAGGTACGTCCATAAGCAAAATGGGCACGGATGAAAACCCGAAAGGGCTCCGTGAGTAAAAACAGCGGACTACCAGTGATGTTTATGAAAATCCGAAAGGGCACAGACTCGTAAAAAAAAAGTGCGGTACGTCCGTAAGCAAAATGGGCATAAATGAAAACCCGAAAGGGCTCCATGAGTAAAAACAGCAGGACTACCGGCGATGTTTGTGATAACCCGAAAGGGCGCAATCTCGTTAAAAGACACTTGTAAGGTCCTCTCGATCCTGTAAAGAGAAACCACCTGTGTGAGATCCTTACGACCCACAAAGGAGAAATACACTTAGGAATTCTCACGATTCCTAAGGAGAAAAACACACTTACGAGATCCTCATGACTCGTAAGGAGAATTCCCCTTTGAGACCCTCACGGCTCACAGGGTTCAAAAGCCTTAAGCTACAGGGATCTAAACCTGTTCTAAAGCCATCACAATATCCAATGCTGCCCTACAAGCAGCTCAATGTTGACCCTTGTATACAATCCACGGGCACGAATAAACCTTTCCCTAACAAAGTCCCACCAGCGACTAGGGATATGCTCACACGGTCAGCGACCCTTGTAAGTCCTCTCGACTTATAAGGAGAAAACACTCTTGCAAGATCCTTACGACTTATAAGAGAACATACACTTAAGAATCCTCATGATTTTTAAGGAGAAAATGCACCTACGAGATCCTCACGATTCGTAGGGAGAAATACCTTTATGAGACCCTTACGACTCGTAAAGTCAAAAGCCTTAGTCGACAGGATCCTAACCCTGTTTGTTAAGCCACCTTTGTTCGACATCGACAGAGGCAAATGATGATTCGCTCGTGGCAATATCCCAGTTGTAGTGATGCTGATGCCTAAATCGGTATCAAATTCCAAGTCCTTTCATGGCAAATGATGATTCGCTCTTGGCAATATTCCAGTCGCAGCGATGCTGATGCTAAGATTGGCACCAGATCCCAAGTTCCATACTCGTGGCAAAAAGTTAGCGAGCTATAAATGCATACGAAATAGCCAAAATGATGGGGCAACTTGCAACAAAATCAACAAGTAAAATATATGCATACAAAAATAGCCGAAATGATTGGGCAACTCGCAATAAAAAGCAGCGAGTAAAAAGAAAAATAGCCGAAATGATTGGGCACCGCGAAAAATAGCCGAAATGATCGGGCAATCGCGATTTTCGCGATGTAAAAAGCTGAAATGATAGAGCATCGCGGAAAGAAATAAAAAAATGAAAGAATGAAACTTTTTGCCCTGCAGGTGAGGTCAGATTGACCCCTGTATACAATCCATAGGCACAAACAAGAAGAGAACCATATCGTCCCACCAGGCTTCATCGAAGCGAAGCCAAATCTCAATGGTTCATAGACAACTTAAAGACAATCTCGACATTCGTCGCAATATTGCAGACACAATGTCAACAAACCAAGCGAAGGAAGATCCCTAGCTTCAGGGTCTCAACGTCAACATCGACAACTTGGAGATCAACACCGGCGTTCTTCCTCCCTCCAATCGGATGCAGATGCAACATCAACAAACGGAGCACGGCAAAGTCCCCTAGTTCTAAATCTCGACGGTTCATAGACAGTCTAGAGATCACCAACGGCGTTTCTCCTTACTCCAGTAGGATGCAGATGCGACGTCAACAAATGACCCCAGAGTCAAAACAACGGAACCATGGCAAAATCCCCTAGTTCCAAATCTCGAAGATTCACAGACAGCCTAGAGATCACCAACGACATTTCTCCTCACTCCAACCAGATGCAGACGCGACGTCAACAACCGACCTCAGAGTCGCAACGAAGCGGAGCCATGGCAAAGTCCCTAGTTCCCAAATCTCAATGGCCACATCTATGGCCCGAAGATCAGCAACGGTGATCCTCCTTATTCCAACAGGATTCGGACGCAGCATCACCAAATGGAGCCACTGCAAAGTCCCTAGTTCCAAGACTCTACGTTCACATACAACCTAGAGTCAACCAATGACCTCCCTGCTGGATCAACGCTCCGTCTCGGAAACAAGTCAACCAACCCCAAGGAAATCAACGTCCTTGGCAAAAACCTCGATTCAGGAAAATCAGCGTCCTTGATGAGAGCATCTCGATTCGCGTCGACCCGCAGAGAAATCAGCGTCTTTGCAGGAACATATCGGCTCATCTCAACCCTAAGGAAATCAGTGTCCTTGACAACCTTCTCGATTCAGGGAAATCAGCGTCCTTGACGAGAGCATCTCGATTCACGTCGACCTGCAGAGAAATCAGCGTCTTTGCAGGAATACCTCGATTCGTCTCAACCCCAAGGAAATCAGTGTCCTTGGCAACCTCCTTGATTCAGGGAAATCGACGTCCTTGACGAGAGCATCTCGATTCGCGTCGACCCGCAGAGAAATCAGCGTCTTTGCAGGAATACCTCGATTCGTCTCAACCCCAAGGAAATCAGTGTCCTTGGCCACCTCCTCGATTTAGGGAAATCAGCATTCTTGACGAGAGCATCTCGATTCACGTCAACCCGCAGAGAAATCAGCGTCTTTGCAGGAATACCTCGATTCGTCTCAACCCCAGGGAAATCAGTGTCCTTGGCAACCTCCTCGATTCAGGGAAATCAGCGTCCTTGACGAGAGCATCTCGATTCGCATCGACCCGCAGAGAAATCAGCGTCTTTGCAGAAATACCTCGATTCGTCTCACCCCCAGGGAAATCAGTGTCCTTGGCAACCTCCTCGATTCAGGGAAATCAGTGTCCTTGATGAGAGCATCTCGATTCGCGTCGACCCGCAAAGAAATCAGCGTCTTTGCAGGAATACCTCGATTCGTCTCACCCCCAGGGAAATCAATGTCCTTGGCAACCTCCTCGATTCAGGGAAATCAGCGTCCTTGACGAGAGCATCTCGATTCGCGTCGACCCGCAGAGAAATTAGCGTCTTTGCAGGAATACCTCGATCCGTCTCAACCCCAGGAAAATCAGTGTCCTTGGCAACCTCCTCGATTCAGGAAAATTAGCGTCCTTGACGAGAGCACCTAGATTCGCGTCGACCCGCAAGGAAATCAGTGTCTTTGCAGGAATACCTCGATTCGTCTGAACTCCGATTAAATCAGTGTCCTTGGTAAATACCTCGATTCAGGGAAATCAACGTCCTTGACGAGAACATCTTGATTCGCGCCGACCCGCAGAGAAATCAGTATCTCCGCAGGAATATACAACGTCAGCAAAGCGGAGCCGCGACAAAGTTCCCAGTTCCATGACTCAGCGGTGCACAAATAAACCAAAGTCAACTCTCGACCTCCCTGTTGAAGCAATACTTTGACTCGGAAGTAGGTCAACTCATCAATCACTTATGAGTCCTCTCAACTTGTAAGGAAGAAAATTCTCTTGTGAGATCCTTACGACTCTCAAGAGAAAACACACTTAGGAATCCTCACGATTCCTAAGGAGAAAATACACCTACAAGATCCTCTCGACTCGTAGGGAAAAAAAATCTTTATGAGACCCTCACGGCTCATAAAGTTGAAAAGTCTTAGGCAGCAGATCTGAACCTGTTTCCTAAGCCGTCGCTTCTTATCTCGATTCAGGGAAATCAGCATCCTTGGAGAGAACCTCTCGATTCGTTTCGACCCGTAAGGAAATCAGTGTCTTTGCGAGAATCTCTCGATTCGTCTCAACTTGCGGGGAAATTAGTGTCCCTACGCATAAAGAAAATTCTCTTGTGGGATCCTTATGATTCTTAAGAGAAAACGCACTTAGGAGTTCTTAAGACTCCTAAGGAGAAAAGACACCTACGAGATCCTCACAATTCGTAGGGAGAAAAGCCTTTGTAAGACCCTCACGGCTCATAAAGTTAGAAAGTCTTAGGCAACAGATCCTAACCCTGTTTGCTAAGCAATCGCTACCTTATAAAAAGTTCAAGATGAACTGTTATCTACCATCTATGGGCCACACTTGCCAAAGCTACATGCCACTGAAATGGAGAAGTTACTCATGAAGCATATAAATTACTTCATGCCAGAGTAAAACATAAAGAAATAGAAGGATGCGGCTAATGGACCTGAGGGTTTGGAACTATATCCCTTAAGAGTCGAGATTTGAGTCAATGATAAATGACGACGCTTGTGTCCGCTCGTTATCTTCTCAGATCAAGATCCTGAAGATTATATACCAACCCAAAACTGGTCATACGCTATGGATTACTCTGCACCACTTCACCCACGTATATACTTACATGGGCAAAGTAGTGGGGGGCATTTGTTCCCGCCAAAAAAATTTCTGCGCAAAAGAGCCCAAAGTATCAAATGGCAGCAATACGTTTAAGAAAATGTGAATCAGTATTTTCCGAGCTGTATTTTGACAAACTACCGAATGAGAAACAGCTAAATTCTGATGGAATCGAAAGCGTATCGAAAAATCCTTCGATTTGATATTTATGGGCTTCATAATTCATCCGGGATCAAAAGTTATGAGGCATCACGTGCCCACACATGACCGGACATCACGTGCCCACACGTGACCGGGCATCACGTGCAGACACGTGACCATTTACAGGCAAAGCCTGCAGGCACTAAATAAAATAAATAATTGAAAATAATTAATCAGTGGGGTCACGTGCCAACACGCAATGGACTTTTAAACCCATTGAAAAGAATTAAAAGTATAATAAAATAACAAGGAAAAATCCCAATGGGGCATCACGTGCCAACACGTGACCAAGGGTCACGTGCTGACACGTGATAATTCCTGAGTTCTTTAAAACAACAGAATTAAATTCTGGTCAAATGCTTAATCAGGGGGTCACGTGCCAACACGTGATGGGTTTCTAAAGATCTATGAATTAATAGAATTAAATTCTAATTAAGAGGGAATCAAAAACCCTAACTGGAAAAATATTTCTCTAAATCTTTCCAAACAAAAAAGATGATGCTCTGTAAAATGGAACACCGTTGGATTAAAAATCCAATGGTGATTAAAAATTACCAATTTATGCAAAGATTTTATACAAGGGAAGATTTCCCTGAAATTTGCTAGGAATAACAGATAAAAGATCATTTGAATTAAAAATCCAATGGTGAATAAAATTCACTGAGTGATCTAAAAGATCATGTTGGTTACAAAATCAATTAAAATCTATCAATGAAAGATTCACAAAACAAACTGATTCTTTTCTTTCTCCTATAAACAGAAGCCAAGAAAAGAAGAGAAGGGATCTGCTTTTTTGGGGAGATAACAACAACAGAGAGAAAAAAGAGAGGAGAATTTAATTCTCAAGAAAAAAAACCCTAGGTGAGAAAAGGGAAAAAGACCAAAACTTCAAAACAGAGAATTTAATTCTCAAAATCTAAGAGTTTAATTCTTCTGCAAAAGAACTTAGTTCTTTCTCTAGTTGAAGATCTGCAGAAGTACATCTCCCCATAGGTTGAGAATTTAATTCTCATCGGGTTGAAATCTTGCCATGCAGATCCAAAACTCAGAGGGGGAATTGAGTTTAGAGAATTTAATTCTCTCAAAAAAAAACTAGGGTTTAACCCTATATGAGAATTCAATTCTCCTAAAATTACAGGAATTTAATTCCTTTAAGATGGACAGAACTAGGGTTTAACCCTAATTGAGAATTTAATTCTCTCAAATTCACAGGAATTTAATTCCTCTTAAAATGAAATTAGGATTTCACCATATACAAGAATTTAATTCTTTTACATATATGGGAATTTAATTCCTCTAAAAGAAATTAGGGTTTAACCCTACAGAGAATTTAATTCTTAAAAATAAAGAGACTTAAAAGATCTCCATGCATGCATAGAATTAAGGTTACGTGGCCCCACGTGACCCCTGAAAAGATCCCCAAAAATGAGAAGGAAAAAGCTTTGAGGCAATACCTCACGTGCTCCCACGTGACCTCTAAAACAAAGAATATAAAAGCAAAGAAAATGTTGACTCTGGGCGCTCTCATGTGTTACCACGTGACCCTTAATAAATGCCTTAACAAATCAGTGCATGAGTGCTTATCACGTGCCCACACGTGATGGCCAAAAGTCAAAAAGTGTTTAACACTTATTTGCAGAATAAAGTAAAAGGAAATCTGGCCCCATTTTCAGATGCCTCACGTGCTCACACGTGATGGCCTGAAAGCTAAGTGTTTAACACTTATTTGCAGTTTTGAGGGTAAAATAAAGGAGTTTCGACCCAATTCTCAGGCGCCTCACGTGACCCCACGTGACCACTCCATTTTTAGTGTTTAACACTATTTTTAAAGCGCATCACATGGGAACACGTGATCGTCAAATACCTTCTAGTGTTAACACTATTTCAAAACCAACTTAGCCCAAAATGGCTAAGTTTTTCCAGAGGCAGGATTCCCCTTTGACTGAACTTCAAATATACCCTTGTTTTCCAAACTTGATCATTTCACATGACATTCAAAGTAAACTCCAGAGCCATGATGAATGGTCAGTACCTAATAAAAGACAAAATGTTATCAGAGCCCTTAAAACTCTAGTTTAGCATTGCTAAATAATGTGGGCTTGAACCCAGACAAATGTTTAATGGTCCAACAAAGAGCCAATATTTCTAATCTAATTGGACTTAGCCCAAACTGGCCATAAGTCCTCAATTCAGATTTAACTGAGCCAATGTGCTCATAATCTAATAAATTGATCGTAGTTCCAAATTGGACTACAGATCCCTATATCCACTTTGGTTCGAAGGTACATCTCTTCATTCCTTTGATATTTGTCATTGTAATATTTCAACGTCTTCAAAGAGGTGACGGGTCCCGACAACCACATATTTCACGGACTATGATGTCCTTAACCTTGACTGTGAGGTCTTTAAACTCACGGACTATGATGTCCTTAACCTCGACCGTGAAGTCTATAAACTCATGGACTATGATGTCCTTAACCTGGACCACTATGTCCTTAAACTGGTATTGGACCACTACGTCCTTAAACTGGTAATCGACCTCAATGTCCCTAAACTAAAAAATAGAGTTCAAATGCTCTTTTGTTGGATCTAAATGATCCTGTTAAGTTGATCTTAGTCTAAAATTAGACTAACGTGTCCTTAATAGACGTTGAGTTGATCTTATCTTAAAATTAGACTAACGTATCCTTAACGAACGTTTAAGTTGATCTTAGTCTCAAATGAGACTAACGTATCCTTAAACCCAAACCCCCAAACCCAAATCTAAGAAAATACGGATTTAGACTAATCCACGTCCTACGGGCGACAACATAAATTAGTCTCCGTATACAATCCACGGGCAACCAAACACAAAACAAACACCCACGACACGAAGTGACCATCTGGAGAAGGAGAAAGTTGTTACCACGACGCGGTAGAGTAATTAACTGCAGGGGCTTGCGCCTGCAGGGGAGAGTGTCCCCACGGTCAAAAATCCTTCAAACGAGGGGGAATCTGACGAAGTCTGCTACATCGTCCGCATCCGTTTAAACCTTCGATATATGGTGCCATAAATCAACTTGGTATTTTCGGAGAGGTGGACGGATAGCACCAATTAGCATCTGCCCCGAATTTCAGGCAAGACGGACCTGTGCGGTCGCGTCTCCATGATTCGGAGGGGAACACCATATTAATCGTACCAGATGGGACAGGAGGACCAGCGATTCATAGTGATGCTTCTGGTAAGGGACTAGGCTGTGTCTTGATGCAGCGTGGGAGTGTTCTGGCTTATGCATCATGTCAATTGAGGATGCACGAGAAGAATTACCCAACCCACGATTTAGAGTTGGCCGCAGTGATATTTGCTCTGAAGATTTGGAGGCATTATCTCTTGGGAGGGCGAGTGGAAGTCTATATGGACCACAAGAGCCTGAAGTATATATTCACGTAAAAAGAGCTAAATATGAGACAGCGCAGGTGGTGGGAGTTTATGGCTGATTATAATCTTGATTTGCAATATCACCTCGGGAAGGTGAATATGGTACCGGATGCCCTCAGCCGGAGACCAACAACAATGTTGTTGACTAGCTAGAAGGAAATCCTTGATGAGTTTTGGAGACTTGAATTGGAAGTGGTGAAACAGGGGACATACGGACAGTATTGACAACTACAAGTGCAGTCTTCGTTAGTAGATCATATCAAAGATGCACGAGCTGGGGACCCGCAATTGCAGAAGTTCCGTGAGTTAGTAGTGGCCGGATTGAGAACAGATTTATTGATACACGAAGATAGTTCCTTAAGATTCGGTAGTCGACTATGCGTATCAAAGGGCGAGGTTTGAGAAGAAGTATTGAAGGAAGCGCATAGTTCAGCCTATTCAGTGCATCCCGGTGGCACCAAGATATATAGGGATGTTAAACAACACTTTTTGTAGAATGGCATGAAGAGGGAGATTGCCCGCTATGTATCGAAATACTTAGTGTGCCAGCAGGTGAAGGCCGAACATCAGCGAGTTGCCGGTCTTTTGCAACCACTTCCTATTCCTCAGTGGAAGTGGGGACACATCACTGTGGACTTCGTGACGGCTTTACCGCGGAGTCCTAAGGGCAATAATGCTATTTGGTTCATCGTCGACCGTCTCACAAAGACAGCCCATTTTCAAACCTTTTGAGTGGAACAATCGACGGAGACGTTGGCAGAGAAATATATACAAGAGATCGTAAAGTTACATGGGGTGCCTATCAGCATAGTATCAGACAGGGACACAAGATTCCTCTCACATTTTTGGAGAAACTTACAAGAAAGCTTAGGCACTCATCTCAGTTACAATACAGCTTACCACCCCCAGACTGAAGGACAGTCTGAACGTACGATACAGATATTAAAAGACATTGTAATAACCCTAAATTTTCTGTACAAATTTTTTTCAAAAATACAGAAAGGAATACCTAAGCCTGAGCAAAAGTTATAAATTTGATTTTCTTTTGAACAGCAAGAAAGCACTTGTAGCTCATTGGTAAAACCTTGCACTGCTGTGACGTAGCCCTTGTGATCGAATCCCATAAGCCACATTATTTTTATTGTATTTTCTTTTAATCTTTTAGAAACCCAAGGGTTTACATGTACACCACATGTAAAATGAAGAGTCACACAGAAATCAAATATGTGCACTGAGTTATACCAAATGACTAGGACACGTGGCAAGAATCTAGACCCAAACCAACCCAATTTGACCGGCGAGATCTCACCCAAAACCGGCACCGCTGGGCCGCCCGTAGAGGATGGTCCCAATTTTCTCCCCTGGCACCTCTTCGCTTACCTCACTAACCCCATATTATTTGTTTACTCTGAAATTATCCAGAGAGTGTAATTTGACTCTTTAATTCCAATTTTAATGTATATTTTTAATGCATTCTTTAACCCTCAAAACCCTAATTTTCCCTATAAATACCACACTCCATTTCACCCCTCCTCACTCAGAATTTCATTACAAAAACTCTATAAAATTTCTAAGTCCTAAGTTGTGCAAGTGGAGTTAGCAAAAAGCAAGATTCCGACGACGTTTCGAGAAGATTCCGGCTACGAAACGACGTCCCGACACTTTCCTAATCTTCCCCTACCTCTTCTCCTTCTTATTAGCTTGTAAGTCCCCTTTTCCCTCTTCTTCTACTATTCTAAAATATCTTCTTTTCAAAACTCATCGGAAGCGGAGTTATTCCGATTTCCAACTCTCTTTTCTTTAAAAACTCCATTTTCCTTAAACAATAAATCACCATATCTTCTCATAATGTTTAATAAACATAATAAACACATTAGAACAAGTTTCATCTCAAAAGAATCTTTTATGCAACTTTTATCGCATTTATACGGTAAAATACCATATACTTTACATTTCGACATAATTCAACATATTTTCTTGTATTACGTTTAGAAAACTCACAACGTGAGAACCTACCACATCACAACACACATATTGGATATAGCACGATGAACTTTGGAATTCTAGATTATGGGAAAATATGCTTTTAGGAATAAATACCTTAAAGATATAAAAACCGTTTTCTTTAAAAAGAGTGTTAATTAAATTCCTTATAAATACGTCTCTATAACCCATTTTGGGGAACCCCGATCGGGATGGTGCGGGTTATCGCACATTCTCAGGCCTGGTAAAGCGAGATGCAGACTTCCGCAAGAAGCATTCGATCTCGATGGAATTTTTAATGCAATTTTTAAGAAAATGAGATTTTTACAAAATAAATAAAATTTATTTTATTAAATATATAAATATATATAGGAATATTATCAAAAGATCTATTTTAAATATATTATACAAATATTCCATGTTTCTCTAAATCAAAGGAATCACAATTACATGAAACTACCATTTCAATTCAATACAATTCCAGTATTTCACTAAAATACCATATACAATGAAAACTAGGTTCTACTCGCTAGAAAATTTCACTTTTATAAAATATACATCTATGAAAACCCTAAAGAAGATAATTAAATACTTGAAGTGTACATTGAAATGTATCAAAACAATTTTTCATAAAACCCCCTCAAGTTATATTAATTTACAATAAGGATCTTAGTAAACATAGGTTTAAGCGGGACCAGTTCTCTTGAGCCTCAGGAAGCCGGAGAATATGGGTACTTGCCTATCTAAGGTAGACAACCTAACAACGGTGTTATCAATACAGTAATTGTTTTGGAAAAAGACACAAATTCTGCCATCCATGTGCAACAGTTGCCAATAACATCAATCAGGACTTCAATTATGTTTAAAAATCTGACTCAGTTCGGGTCACAGTCTAATCTGAAATCAATTTGAATTGAATTTGATTCAAGTATAAACTATAATACAACATGAATCCATGAATACCAGAATTCAATCTATATCAATTTATTTTGACCGAACCGAACCATGGATATACTCCGTTTACATGACTATCTATTTATATCCATTCTGTTTACTGATATCATGGTTTCGGCAAGACTTCCATTTACTATAAGACAATACAATACAAGCAGTACAATCAATACAAAATACATTACGAGGTTTATAAAGGGGTAGACTGGTACGGAACTTGTTAAAGGTGGCACGAGGTGGTCACTAAAGACGTAATTACATCCATGCCGTTGTTCCGTGGTATTTTCGACGGAGCCTTATACTACGGGTTACCAAAGTCCATAGTGTAAGTTGGACTCTCTCGTATACACTGGTATATTCTATACCAAGCTACAAACAACTGCGTTAATATTATAATCAAATATTACAAGTTATACTCTCTTTCTGTCTATTCTATCTCTACCAATCTTTGGGACTTATTGAGTGATTGTTTGCTGACAACATTCCTATTTCTTTTCTTCTTTGAAATGTTGTCAGGTGGATCGGACGCGCTAGAGTTTGAGACTAGCCAGGAGCACTTAAAGCAGACCCCTGAGCAGTTCACAGAAGATCCTGAGCATTGGCTTTACTTGTACATGTTTTCATTTCAGTTATGCCATTGTTTAGGCATTGCTTTTCATCCATGTATTTACATTTCCAGTTGTACCTGTCAAAGAATGTTTAATAAATAAAGTTTTTGTTCACTATAATCTTGTCTCTTGTGTACATTTTACTTTATATTGCTTAGATATGCTTAGCGTGTTTACTTCTGACTAAATACGTAGCGGGCATCACTGCGTCCCCTCCCCGTACACCGGGAAGCAGGGCGTGCCAGACATGTTGAGAGCCTGTATGCTAGATTTCAAGGGATCGTTGGAGGATCACCTGCACTAGGTGGAATTCTCTTATAATAACAGCTACCAGGTGAGTATTCGGATGGCCTCGTTCAAGGCACTTTACGGGCGTAAGTGTCGTGCCCCACTTTGTTGGGATGATGTGGGAGAGAGAAGATTGCTAGGACCGGAGCTCATAACCCAAACCGTTGATAAGGTCCAGTCAATCAGAAACCGTATCAAGACAGCACAAGATCGTCAGAAGAGTTGGGCAGATGCTAGTCGAACAACTCTTGAGTTTGGTGTAAGAGATCATATTTTCCTTAAGATTTCGCCTATTTGAGAAGTGATTAGATTCGGTAGTCGTGGGAAACCCAGTCCCCGATTCATCGGACCATTCAAGATTGTGGAGCGTGTTGGAATAATGGCATACTGATTGGCTTTACCACCCTCTATGGCTGGTGTGCATGATGTATTCCATGTATCACAGTTACGCCGGTACGTTCGCGATGACAGTCATGTTCTCGATTACTCTGAATTAACTTTGAGCACTGATCTCTCGTATGAAGAGCAACCTACAGCCATTGTCGACCGTAGAGAGAAGGTGTTGAGGAACAAGATCATCCCTTTAGTTCTTGTATCTTGGGGCGGACGTTCACACATGGAATCCACTTGGGAGCGTGAGGACGAGATTCGTCAAAAGTATCCACATCTGTTTTCTTAATATTGTAGTCATCCTTCAAATTTCGAGGGAGAATTTTTCTGTAAGATGGGTAGGATGTAACACCCTAGTTTGGATAGGGTGTTATCGAAATATTATTTTTTCGACAATTAAATTTTTCCTATAATTTTAGGATTTACTTTAAGGTTGGTTGCTTATATATTTATAAGATCTTTTGACGTATACGATTTTGATATGAAAATCTTTAGTTTTTAGATAATACATGTTAATTCTTTAGTGGCAACAAAACAATATTTTCATATCCTAAGATTCTTAAACTAGCCTATTCATATTTGATTTACAAATATATTTTTTTGCCTAACTTTATTTTGCTATTGGTTTGAGAATAAGAAAAATCCATACCAAATTTCTAAACACACTCATATATATATATTATGTACAACAATATATCTCTCTCTCACACAAATCATATATACTCACCCCCTCCTCTCTCGTTTACACCCATCTCTCCCTTCCTCTCCTCTACTCCCCCGAGACCCAAATCCCTCGTCGCCACCATCACCACCAAGCAACCTCGACTCCCCCTCCTCTCAACCCAACCATCACCGCAACACTTCAATCATCACCCTACCATCACCACCTTCCCTCACCCATAAACCCTCACTGTTGAACCCATCGCCCCCATTTCCCCTCTCGACGAACCCATCTCCTCTCTCGACGAACCTATGCCTTAAGCATCTCACCGCAGCCGTCTTGACACCAACACCACCACCGCAACACCACAACCCCACATTCCCGCCAGCACCACAACCTTCTCCCCCAACTCCGGCCACCTCCATCATCGCCATCGTCATCGTCTCAACTCAAAAACCCGACACCCCCATCCTCGACCACGACAACGTCACCATCGCCTGCACCTCTGAGACTCACCATTGCCGCAGCGATCTGTAACCCACTATCGAGCTAAGACCCTAACTCTTGTCGCCGACGGTCTCATCATCAGACCAGATCCGAGCCGGGTCCATGTGCATGCCAGGAATTGAAACTACGATTGTCCGTTGCTTCGTATTATTGTGAAGTGTTGTATTTTAGTCGCCAAGGCAAGTATTCTTGTTTTATGGCACCGTGTATCGGAGGTTTAGACGGATGCGGCCGATGTAACATCGGTGTTGCCCTCCGAATACAGAGACGCGACCGTGTAAGTTCGTCTTGCCTGAGATTCGGGGCAGATGCTATTTGGTTTTACCCGTCCACCTCTCCGAAGATGCCAAGTTGATTTATGGCACCGTGTATCGGAGGTTTAGACGGATGCGGCCGATGTAGCAGACTTCATCAGATTCCCCCTCGCTTGAGGGGTTTTTGATTGTGGGGACGCTCTTCCCTGCAGGCGCAAGCCCCTGCAGTTAATTACGCTACTGCATCACGGTAACAACTTTCTCCTTCTCCAGAATTTCACTTCGTGTCGTGTGTGTTTGTTTTGTTTATGGATGTCCGTGGATTGTATACGGAGACTAAGTTATGCCGTCGCCCGTAAGACGTGGATTAGTCCAAACCCGTATTTTCTTAGATTTGGATTTGGGGTTTTGGTTTAAGGATACGTCAGCCCTATTTGAGGCTAAAATCAACTTAAATGTTTGTTAAGGATACGTTAGCCCAATCTCCAGACTAAGATCAATTTAACGGGATCGTTTGGATTCGACAAGAGAGCAATTGGCTCTATTGTTTAGTTTAATGACATTGCGGTCGATTTCCAGTTTAGGGACATGGTGGTCCATCATTCCCATTTGGGGACGAACGTTAGTTTAAGGACATTTCGGTCCAACGTTCCCATTTTGGGATGAATATTAGTTTAAGGACGTTTCGGTCCACGAGTTTAAGGACCCCGCAGTCCGTATTAATATATGGTTGTCGGGACCCGTCACCTCTCTGAAGACATTGAAGGATTACAACGACAAATATCAGAGGAGTTCGGAGATGTACCCTTGAACCGGGTGTAAATTGATTAAGAGAGCAATCATACTCAGTCAATTTAATTTGAGGACTTACGGCCAGTATTGGGCTAAGTCCAGTTGAAAATGTGCAACATTTTATTTGCATTTGGCCTATTAGGCCTTTATTAGGGCTCTGCCCCTGCACTGCAGTTTATTCTGGCTTGTTAGACTTTTTAAATTGGGCTCTGTCCCCTTTTTTATAATGCAGAGCATTTGTTTTGGTCCATTGGGCCTCTTAATTGGGCTCTGCCCTTTAATAATGCGCTGCATTAATTAGTCTGACAAAGCGCCACATGGCTTGTCAGGCGCTTTGCGCCAATTGAGGAGCGTAAGGCGTAAGTCCATATGGAGGTGACACGTGTCACGCTCTGGTGAGCGCAAGTCTGCTAGCGCAGTGCGCTGCACTGTTGCGCTGCTGACACGTGGCGTGCTCTGATGGCTTGCGCTAATTCATGAGAGCAGTGCTCTATTTTAGAAGCGCATAGCGCAGTCTGTTCTGGGGCTGACACGTGGCGCTCTCTGGTGGCTTGCGCCAAACCGAGAGCGCAACAGTGCAATTTTTTCAAGTGCAGGGCTCTGTTTAATATCTTGATCCGATTTTGGATCAAAGAAGAGAATCTTTTAAGATTCCAGAACCAATGGTTCATCAAAAGGCAATGCCTTTATGTAGATCAAATGATCTAGTAAAGAAGTAAATTACTTCTTTTCATTAATATTATCATTTTTTTATTGAAGATCTTTGATCTTGTTCTTAGATCATTGATTTTTTCAGAAGAAAATTCTTCTTTTTCTAAAGGTTTTACCATTTTCTTTCTTTCTTTCTGAATTCTTCTCAAAGTTCTTAGAAGAGCTCTGCGAATTCTCTGTGTGCTAATGTCTTTTAGACTTGGAGTCTAGGGGGCTTTTTATAGTGCCATTTGATTTGTTAAATCAGTTGAAGAGATCTTTCTCTGAGTGATTTAGGGATTTTTCTCTACCGTTGGATTTTTGATCCAAGGGCTCCTGTTTTACAGGAGAGAATCTTATTGTTTTAATAAGATCAGAAAAATCTTTCAGAATTTTTCTGTTTGGCGCAAGCGCACCTGCGCTTGACACGTGTCGAGCAGCGCAAAGCGCAGCGCAACTGCGCTGCAATGTGTCGCGCAGCGCAGAGCGCAGCGCAACTGCGTAGAGCGCAGCGCAACTGTGCTGCCACGTGTCGCGCAGCGCAGAGCGCAACTCAGCTGAAGCGTTGCTTCCTTTATTTTCATTTTAAATAGAGCCTTGCTCTGATTGGGTGCGCTGCCTTGGGCGCTGCGCTGGCGTGTCTGCTTTTAACACGTGGCGCGTTGCGCGCAGCGCAAGGAATCTGAAGCGTTGCTTCAATTTTTGAATTTTTGAAATTCAAACAGAGTTTTGCTCTGATTGGGGAAACAAATGCCCTCCCACCGTTGCGCTCACGTGGCGCACACGTGAGTGCAGCGGTGGCAAGATCCTGGCCGTTGGAACAACTGAGGAGTTGAAGGGGCGCAAGCTCCTATAAATAGGACCCTTGGCCCTTCACAGATGATCATCATCTTCAAGAATCTTTTTCTCAGAACTTCAGAGCCTTGCTCTTGCTTCCAAGAACTCCAAGAGTTAAACTCTTAAAACTTTTTAGGTAAAAATTTAAATTAAATTAAATTAAAATTAATTTTAATAGACAGAGCCTTGCTCTCATAGATCTTTGATCTAAAGAAAACCCCCTTGGGGCTTCACCAACAGAGCCTTGCTCTCATGAATCTGTTTCAGGGTTTCTTAACCCATGAACAGAGCATTGCTCTTTGGCAAAACACAGATCTTTTGATCTAAAAATGAAGAACTCTTAAGAGTTTTCATGGATCTTTAAGATCCCAGAATTTTTAATTTTTTTAATTTTTTAATTTTTTAAGAATTAATTTTCATTTTGATGGATATTTCCATCATTATCACAGAGCTAGGCTCTTTAAGGAATTTTATTCTCTTGAGACCAGAGTTTGACAAGTGTCACTCTGTGATAGAGCTTTGCTCTGAAAGAGGAGATTTTCTCCTTGTCTCTAGGGATTTCTCATTTAATGAGAGTATTCTTTTGAGGATTTATTCATTAATTGACGGTCCCATCCAATGATGGGGCTGTCTTATTAACTGATGAATTGTCATCTAGATTTTGTGGGTCCCCCTTTGGTCCTTTATCTACTGCACTGTAGTATGGTATAAATTTTAAAATGCCAAGCGTTGGAATTACGACACTGACGGCTGATTTTTTGTCCCTCCGCAGGAAACATGTCTGCTAATCTGTCATTCCCGTTTGTTCGCTCGAGGGAAGGATTTCCCAAGGCGCCGGTAGACCAGGAGGTATTGCTCTGATTAAGGATTATGACCCCGAGCACAAGAACCTTCACCTGTTGGGTAGGTGGTATAACGACATCATCAAGGGTCGCCGAAGCTTCGGTTCCGCGACGCCGTCTGAGCCCATCTCGTCGACTTCTAACTTATATTCATTAAATTTCTCAAAAGCTTCAGACATGTGTTTCAACAGAAACATGTGTCCGAATCTTGAGAGATCATCAGTGAATGTAAGGAAGTACAAGGAAACAGTCCTGGCATATGTAGACTGGGGACCTTCATACATCACTATGTATTAGTCCCAAGAGTTCACTAACTCTTTCTCTGTTTCGAGTAAACAAAGCTATGGTCATCTTATCTTTGTGACATGACTGGCAAGTTTCATAAGATGTAAATTTAAACTGATTTAAATATGCATCTAAATGTAACTTAGCTAGTCGGGTCGCATTGATATGAGCTAGTCTACAATGCCTCAAGAAGAATTTGTTCATTTCTGAACTCTTCCTCTTGTGTGTGTTCTGTACGTAAGGAACTGTAGTTTGATTTAGAATGTATATGCTTTTAGATAACGTGACTGAACCGATCAACTATTGATATAGGAAATGTTCAAAACATTATCCAACAATACAAAATTATATCATTTCTTTACTAATAAAGAGACTGATATGATGTTGTATATCAGGTTCGGTATCTAATAACATTCGTTCAGAATCAATGTATTTGGAAATACAGGGTGATAGTGACCGACAGACTTGGCTGCAACACTTGTACAGTTTTCTGTCTCATGAAACTTATCACCCGTTCTCAGTTCTCTACCTTTCTTTAGCCCATGTAACAGATTACATATGCGGGATCCTGATCCGATATCTAATACCCAGGACGTAGAGGATACAGAGAATCAGTTCTTTGTAATGAACACACCCGAAGAAGATGCATCATCATGCACTTTCTTCGTTTTGGGCGGCACGGGAAATCTGGTATTCCCCTAATTCCTGCTCTGTCTTATAACAATTATAAGTTAGAGCGGGACCAACGTTCCCCAGCTCAGTATAACAAGCGGGTTCGGTCAATACATCCATATTATTATCTTGATTAAGGCGTGACATGGTCGTTACCTGGAGAGAGAGAGAAGAAAACACTCTGCGTGCGCTCTTGCAAGATTAGATTGGTTATATATTTTATCTAATCAGGATGGCTCCCACTGTTTTTATCAAATCTTCTTTCAAACCTTAAAAGGAAAGACTAGCCGGGATTAATTACACTCTACAAGTTCGCCAATCTTTCAGCCAGGCCAGTGCCGGTACTTTGAGGGAGGTTCCCCGTGCTTTCGCACAGACCTAATTAAAGTAAACCTCGTTTTCCCAGGGGCGTAACCCCGTTGACACCTTTCTAGACACCTACTTGATCGGCTAATTGTAAAGTGCAAAACTCTCCCGGGAGTAACAATTACTCGCAGTGGGTATCGGGATCCAACTATCATATAGAAGGTATGCAATCACATTGCAAATTTCAACACTTGAAACTCCCGATAAAGGTTTTTACCCCTAGCACTTATGACCTTAACTATGGTCAACAAATCATAAGAACTAGTCAAGTTTTACCCGTCATTTCGTGATTAATTAGACCCACCCATATGACCCTTAACTAAGGTCAACAAAGTCACGCGACTGTCCTAACTAATCGCATCATATGCGGTGTAGGAAGACATCACTTAGCTACCGTACACTGTGCCTTGACTATGGTCAACAAACACAGCACGAATACTAAGTACTTCCTAAAATGACGGAGGGTTGCGGATGGTTTTTATGAAAACCTTTAACGCTTTGAACTTTATCTCGTTGCAGAATCAAATGATTTTTAAATGGAGTGTTTTTTAGGCTTTTCTAGTTTTGCTAAAGGGGTCACTCCCGGTGAAGGGATCGTCGGCCCTTTCCTCATCGAATAAGGTGCAGGATATATCATATATACCGCTGTGCAAAGCAAAAACTATAGAAGCAATCAAAAGACAAACCGAGAGTTGTAGCATCTGCTAATTATTGCTAAAGATGTCACTCCCGGTGAAGGGATCGTCGGCTCTTTCCTCATCGAATAAGGTGCTGGATGTCCTACAAGGAACACCGCTATGCAAAGCAACAACTAGAGCTACCTAATTTTTGAAATTCGATTCCACAACATCTTTTAGGCTTATTTTCTTTCATTAATCTCATTAATGAATGTCCCATCATTTAAGTCCACCTAAACATCACAGATAAATACAACGTACGCTTATGCCATCCGCATTCGCCTCGATGTCCCGTCTGCACCGTTAGGTTAGGTAACTAACGGCAGAGCGGGGCATGGCTAGCACGGGTGTAAAACATAAGCAATGTTTATATAATATATCATATATACTATATACACTATCTATCTGAACAAATCACATGATTACATCACAGATAACGCAGCAGAAAATATCATATGAAATATTGGATATACTAGGACGTCCGTGTTTATTTTGAGCCTGTATAAAACACGGATTCCACGGTCGTGATGAATAGCCAATCCCACACCCCTAGACCCCTACGAGAGCGGCAAGCAACCCTACCAATTCTAAAGTTAGGAGATCCGGACTCGACTCCTTGAGATGATCTCCCACTGGACCCTAGAACCCGGTTACTTGTGCTCCTCTCCTTGGGTCTATCCTAATACGGAAAAATAAATAATATACAATGGTGACATCATCCTCAACTCGGAAGTGCCCCAATAAAAGAATATTACATACAATGAATTTACATGAATGAAAATGAAAAACACTCATCTCACATAAAAAACCCCCGGCTATTCAAACACGACGATCCAATATAACATATCCAGCAACACATAACATCACATGTCATCAACGTAAGTAAATATGCCCATCCTAATTGTCGTTGACATATAGCAACGAAACCGGCGATATCACATATTACACTTACGGTCCCAGAAAAGAAAGTGTAAAACTACAACAGTTGGAATCCGCAACCTCTTTAGACATCGCATGCCTAATCAAATGAATTCCTTAAATATCGCATGCCTAACAATTATAAACCCCGCATTTTAGTCTCAAAATCGAAAACTCTTTTCAATATCAAGTCGGGCAATTCAATAAGATTCCCGACATCCTGAACGAATGTTCGTCGCAAACTTTAGTAGACGGCCGCACCCCCGGATGCCGTCGACGAAGTGCACTAAGGCGGAACACCGCTGCCGCGAGCACCCGAACGGATGCTTTTGGCGACGGGTTTTCCTACAGTCACTTGGTCGGGACTATGGGGCGTGGCTATCTATTAAGTTTACCGGCGAGTATCCGCGTATCCAACGTGATTGCAACAGACTTTTGATCGCATCAAAATCCCATGGCAACCGATCAAGTGAGACTAAACTGCTAGATTTATAGCATTCAAATCAGTTATCTCATAACAATTTATGGATTCCAAATATTGTATCACATTCCAGATAAATAGACAATGTTAAACTTTCCGATCGAATAATCGAACACCCAAGTTTTCCCAATAGCTCAACACTTGAGGGGAGTTTAAAAACATCCATTTCATGCCACAGTACCAACGGTCCAGTCGTAGAAGGGTCAAGCCAACGCCTCACATGTGGCACGCCGTACTGCCCCAAACCCTAAGGTTCAAAAGGCAGTTCAAGACGGTCACATAATCGAGTTAAGGTTTGTTGTCTTCTAGAGGGTCCATCGTGTTACTTGCAATACTTTGAACTTTCTTAAACTACGGAAAAATCCAACACTTGGAAATTTTCCGGTAGGGGAAAAGGTGAGATATTGATATCCGGTCGAACATTTTAACACGTTCTAAAATACCCGGAAAAACAAAGTAAACAAAGTTAAATAATCCGATTGAATCATCGAGTCCCCAATACAACCCAGAAAACTCAACTCTTGAGTATAAATTAAAAATTTCTAGAAAATACAGAAATTACAGAAAGAAACTACTGTGCAAACCACGTGGCATGATTCACCACTATGGCCGCGAAACCGCCGCGCAAGCCAGGGTAGGGCCGCGGTTCCGTGGCGCATTGGTCGATATGGGGGCACGTGCTGCACAGTAACTCCTAGAAAACCCTGCTGAATTTTTTGGATATTTTTAATTCACAAAAATCCACAGTTTCAAAAAATGTACAGAGAAGGGTATCGATTAGGGTTTCGGGGTTCGATCGGGTTTCTAACTTCGTCTACACTTCGCCTAAAGCTCTAACCTCGCTCTGATACCAGTGTAGGGTTCCTAGGCACACTCATGAGGTTCTACAAGGCATCAACCATGCCAAAATCAAATTTTTATGTGCCGAACAACCCTATGCAAGATCGTATACTAGAGGTAAGGTGAAACTAAAAGCAAGTAAACTACTTTACTACTAAGTGAAAGGGATTACAACCTTTGTAGATCCGGTCCTTCACTTCTAAAGCTCCGTGTTGACGTCCCTTCGCTGCGATCATCGGGATCCCGGACCCTAGCGTTGGTTTCTTCGGAGAAATAAGCGGGCTAGGTCGTTGGCTTCGAGGTCGAAGATGATCTACGTCGGGGAGACTCAAACTCAAGCTATTCCTTCACTTGGTCAAGAACTTTGTGAGGAGAACACCCTATACTACATGGCAAGTAGTAGAGGACGAAGAAATAGGAAGTGGGCTCACTTTAGAATTGTTTTTCTCACACCTTTTCTCATGGAACCATTGGAGCTAGCAAGCTTTTGATGGAGCTTGATGAAGAAGAAGAAGAAGAAAGAATAATGAATTATTTCATCCAAAAGAAAGCTTATCCTTTTAATTATGGCACCATGGTTGAGTTAAGCCCTCATGCTTAACTCATGTAGAGAATTAACCAAAGTATTAGGTTAAGGGTTAGGTTAAAGAATATCAAGAGAAATGACAAAAGAGTAGACTTTGTCAAAGTTTCTCCAAGCTTCTTCAAGCTTGATAACTTTGACCAAGTTTAATTCTTTTGTTAAATCTTAAGATAAAACAATAACCCTAATCTTAAACCTAATCTTGGTATAAGTCTCATACACACATCCTGTATGTATCATCAAACATGATACAAACATATGTACACAAATATATATCATATATACACTTATGCACAAACTAGTGAGAAAACAAATCTTAAGTGAGCTAATACTAGTTAATGTAAAGTAATATATCAAATATATAATTATACATTAAATCATTAAATCAACACTTGATTTAACGATCCGGTCATATTACATATAACTGACTAATATCTAGTGTATCAATGTATCGAATCAACACTTGATTCGGTAACCCGACTATATCTCATATAACCGTCCGATGATACAAATCGCGAGAATAGAATACAGTATCGCATACTGGTATTATTCTCGGTCCCGCACATATCTCATATGTGCTCATATTTCATTTCGCTTGAGCCAGGAAACCCCTGTGTAGGACTCTAAAGACTCGTCAATACGCCGGCAGTAGATGATGATCATATCAAATACTCACAAGCCGCAAACGGTCTGCTAAACGTAACGGCCACCCGGGTATTGAGCGATCAGAAGATCAACGATCAAGCCTGCTCACACTCCTGCGAATCCAACCAGTAACACTTACCACACAGTCCGGTCTGTTCGTCTGATATGTCGCATATCTCGCCTTGGGGTGGTAAACGTCAGACCCCAGTAGCTTGATAAGTCATGCCGATGTAAGGTCCATAACAAGCATGAAACTACTGATAACACTTACCAGTAAATCAGTGCAACCCTGACCAGGGATTTCCAGTTATGGCCAGTCGAGCATAGCGCAACATCAACCCCCAATACCGGGAGAGACGAATCCCCTCCTATCGCTCATTGCCTTAATGTGAATCGGGACTGTACCCAAAAACCACCTGTTTGCACGACTCAGTAGAACCGTGGTAGGGTGGAAATCAAAGCACAGTGGGAGACACACAAGACTCTATGACGATCTCGGGTCAACAGACTAAGCTGTACCAGTGTCACCGGAGAACTGCCAGCTGACGTGAGGTATAATACCATCTGGGAGTTCTCGGCGAGTCCGTTCAGTGTACCGAGTCACCACTGAGCACCCGCATACCATCTCTGATGTCAAACACCAATGGATATGGGATCATCCATCGCCCATCACATGGGTCGAGAAGATATACGCTAGTCTACTCTGGAATATCGATGCCCCGTTTCGATATTCCCATGACTAGGAACATTGAAGGATGTACTCATTGACTACCCAGGCCCCACTAGTATGATCTATATCACAGTCCTGGAAGTCGAGTACAGGGCTTTATCAACATGTAACAGAGAGACAATAAGTATGCATGTTAAGATAAAGAGCAACCAGATAGCGTACTATCATGTCGAGCAAGAAAGTCCTACCTATATATGTCCCAGCATCCACTACAATATACATCTCATGTACAGTAATGGCCTCTAGGGCATACATATAACTAACAAGCTTCGCGCTCCCCATGCACCCGTGCTACATGCGGCCGTCCGTTTTCTACCTAGAGCATCGGATGGTGGCTAGCCTGCAGTTGTCAATAGGAATCGCCGGGTTGGCTCACCTATATAATGGACTTAGCGTGGCGGCGGACGCTAATGAACCTGGGGTGCATCCTGCCAATTTCCCGATGCACTACTTCACCTCGTGGATAGAAATGCATGTGCACGGGGTGTTCGGCATCCACAAGAGCCCTTCGTTTTTTGAGAGGTGCAGACTCCCAAGAGTTATGCGGCTGATCGTCGCCTCGATCGTGAATGCGCCTCCGCGGGAGGCTAGGGGGTTGCTCCTTCGTCCACACCTGGTCGGAGCGAGGATTTCTTTTATGGATAAAGTCGTGACCATCGGCTCAGAAACCTTCAAGGCGGTGGTGGCGCTTTGTGACGGCTTTAAGGACGGGGCCTCCGTACTGAAAGCCCGGGAGATTCTTCACCTCTACTCCATTCGGCCAGGCTTCCTGGTATTCAGGCAGAACGACATGGCGCTTTTCATGAGGTACAACCCCGATCGGTTCACTCAACAATCAAGCTACAACCAGAGGATCCCGCTGGAGCCGTTTTTGGAAGAGCCCGCGGCCAGCATGGAGGGGATACGAAGCGCGATACACCATTTTATGCGGCTGAATACGGGCTCCCACTTTTTTATCAGCGAGCCGAGCTGCGTCCCCCGGGTCCTTAACGTGTACGTGGCTTGGTATGGGCACGCCATGGGTCCAGTCATCCGTGAAAAGAAGCGCATCTTGGTCGACCGCAAGGGTGCTCTTCCCGGCAGCGACCGCAAGGCTCCCCTGAAGCCAAGGACCCCGGTCATTCCTCTGTTGAAAGATGCTGGAGCCGGACCACCGCGCGTGCTGAGCTCTCCGCGCGGATTGCCGCCTCATGATACCGGGGATGCGCCCCCAGCGCCCCGTGCTCCAATGAATGTAGTTTCGCCTGAGTCCGGAGTGGGCACATATATTGGGACCCGCCGCCCTAAGGTGCCTGCAAAGCGCAAGATGATCTTGGCGGCGACCGGGGCCCGCGCGCAAAAGAGGAAGAAGAAGTCCATTCTTTCTCTGGATGCCGTCCTCGGCTTAGAGCCTCAGGCCCCTCTTACCGAAGGCTTACTCGAATACGGGAGCAACGAGGGCTTCTTGGTAAAGCCAGAAGACATCGACTTGGCGGCCGCCATCGAGGCTTCTGAGCGATCGGCAAGGCTCGAAGCGTGGTTGGCTAAACTTGCTCAGTCAGGTAATCATTGGTCGCACTCTTCATCATTTCATTGCACCTTTATTATTGTCTTTAACTAATGCCTTTCCCGTTTTTTTTAACAGGCGTCACCACTGAAGGAGCTATCGCTGCTTCCCTCCAAACTTTCCAGGAGGAGGAAAGGAAACGCACTCTGTCGGGCGTTGGTATGTATCGACTCGCTGAGTCTTTATTCTATCTTTTTTTATAGCCAATCTAATCTTCGTTCTGTCTTTTTGCAGGGGCCGTGCAAGTCGATGCGGGGACTCTTCTCGGGCCAGCTACTGAAGTCCCGGCCTCTTCGGGGCAGCCGCGAGAGACCCGACTTGAAAAGCCGATGAGGGATGCCTTGAAGGCTCTGGAGGCAGATCTAAACGCGGACGATGACGCCTCGATGAAGGAAGCTTTGAAGAGGTCCGTCGCAACGGCCCGGGAAGAGGGGAAGCGCTTGAGGCGCGAGGCGAAGGAGCACAGAGCTGCTTTGGCCGTGGGAGTGGGCCCAAGCACCGTTATTCCCATTGCTTCTCCTTCCGAGGAGCCCCCGGTCGCTTTGTCTACCGCTCATAGATAGGCGGCGCGTGCGGTTCGGGAGGCCAACGATCGATCCACCTCAGGTAGTGTGTCTTTCGAGACTTTATTGTAAGAGTTGTAAAACTATCTTTTCTGATACATCTTGTCTTGCAGGGCCAAGTCCAACTGAGGGAGCGGCGGAAACCGTCGAGCCTGAGGGGACAGTGGGGGAAGCACTGGCTGAACCCGAGCCGACGGTGGGTGACGTCGCCGAGGTTGCTGAACCCGAGGTAGGGCCTTAGGAAACTATGCCGGAGAAGGCAGCCGATGCCGAGCCCGAGGTAGCGGCAGATGAGACAGCTGTTACGGCCGAGTCTGCGGCAGCAGCGGATGGAGCACCTGAGATCGGCGACCCCATGGTGATGGCGGACGAGACAGCAGCGACTGCTGAGCCCGAGGGAGTAGTGGGTGAGACGGGCATGATTCCCGAGGACAAGCCAGCCGCTCTTTCTCAAGAGTCCGGCAATGCCCCAATCATTGCTCTCCCCGTCAACGGTCCTCCGCCGTCTCCTGGTCTCGCGAGCACGACGACGGCTCCCGTAGAGTCGGACGATGAGGCGTCGTGAGGTGGTCTCATGTCAATGGATAGAGACGCCGCCTTTTCGGCCGGCTCATCATCAGGTAAATTTCGGGTTACCGTCTTTTTTTTATTCTGCAACCTTTCCTGACATGGCTTATCTTGTTTCTAACGCAGGTGCGGCCAGTGCTGATGCTCCACTGCTCGAGGGAGCACCGTCAACTACTGCCTTGACGATGGCCACCTCTATACCTTCTCTCGCGCCATCGCAAATGTTGGAAGGTATGAATTTATAGCCCATTAGTTTTATCTTTCGGCCGTATAATTTGTGTACTAATGCCGTACTATTGCATCTTTGCAGGAGTGCTTTTTGATCACCTTTACCAGGTGCTGCACCCACACTTCTCCTTCCCGTCGGAGCGTGCTTCCTCCGGTGGCGCCGGTGAGCATGGTTTTCAATTAATATCCTTCCTTTTTCCAACAATGGACTTGTTTCTGATTTTTCCTTGCCCTGATTGCAGTGCTACAAATCGAAGGAAGAGATGCAAGATCGGTCGCGCCACCGGCCCTCCCGGCTTTGCTACCTACTGCAGCTGGTATAGTAAACTCCCTCATTGATGACTTTCTTATATTTCTTGAACCGTCATCTGATTGTGTTTTGTTTTTTCAGCTGTCATTCTGGTTCCGACGCCCTTCGAGTCTCGCATCATAATGCCGGCAGGCCCCTTCCTGAGACATCCATTTTCAAAGAACGCTACGATGAGTTTGGGGATGCTGAGCGGATACATTGAAGAGCTTGATGCGAGCGCTCCCCCATCTGCCGCAGATTTCGCTGCAGAGGTTAATCCGATACTGGCGACGCTTGTAAATTTTCATAATGAAGGCGTCGTCGTATTTTGGGTTAATCACTGCAGGGAAATCGAGGCCCGCCTGCATCAGCTGAAGTCGATGCGTCCTGCCCCCGAGATCTTGGCCACGAGCGCTCAACGGGTGGCATGGATCGAGCAGAGCGCCCCTTACTTCTGCCATCTCGAACAAGAAGTTGCCTCAAGGCATAAGGAGCGCGGTGAGACTTCGAGCAAATCTGCCCAACTGCACGCTCAGGTGGAGGCAAACGCTGCACAGCTGAAGGTTATCTTTGAAGGCCTTCTGCGATACCTCTCCGAAGGGTTAACACTGAGGCAGTAGCTTGACGTCGTCGAGCGGGATGCACCTAATCAGGAGGCATCCCAGCAGGCAGCTGAGGAGCAACTTTCATCCTACCTACAGCAGCGGGCCCAGGTGGAAGCGGAAGTGGCCGCGGTAGCCGCTCAGGAGGAGGCGCTGAAGGAAGTGCGAGAGCAGCTCGCGGATTTGTTAAAGCCACTTCCTTCTCAGTAGCTACTTTTTGTATCATTATACACTTGTAATCTTTGAATAAAATGTACATATTCTTTATTCTTTTATACGATTCGCCTTGTACTTAATTGAATTCATGAATAAAGATATATACATTTTTTTTGCAATGTCTTGTGTCATCTCTGCTCTTTCTTCCTTCTTTTATTATCAGTATGCTGTCTTAGTAAACATGGTTGACAGGTGATAGAGCGAGCATCTTGTCTTGGCTTCTTCAAGAGGTAGCGATGGCTTAAGCCGCAGGTTCAGATCTGCTACCTAAGACTTTTCAACTTTATGAGCCGTGTGGGTCTCATAAAGACTTTTCTCCCTACGGATCGAGAGGATCTCGTAGGTGTATTTTCTCCTTAGGAATCGTGAGGATTCCTAAGTGCGTTTTCTCTTATAAGTCGTAAGGATCTTATAAGAGAATTTTCCCTCTTACGAGTCGAGAGAACTCGTAAGCGGTTATTTCCCTCCTTGTCGAGATTCGACTTTGGAGAGTGGGACCCGTGGATAATATGCAAAAGACCATTTTAGACCGACTTGCAGGGTCCCAGTGCTTAGGAAACAAGTTTTTTAATCCCTGCTGCCTAAGGCTTTATCTTGCAAGTCGAGATGAATCGGGAAGTCCTCGCGAAGACACTAATTTCCTCACGAGTCGAGACGAATCGAGCAGCTCTTGTCAAGGACACTAATTTCCCTGAGTCGAAGTATTTTTCCGAGGACACTGGTTTCCTCAAGGTTGAAACGAATCGGAGTGTTCTTGCAAAGTCACTGGTTTCTCTGCGGGCCGACGCGAATCAAAAAGCTCTCATCAAGGACGCTAGTTTCCCTGAATTGAGGTATTTGCCAAGGACACTGATTTCCTTGGGGTTGAAACGAATCGGGGTATTCCTGCAAAGACGCTAGTTTCTCTGCGGGCCGACGCGAATCAAGATGTTCTCGTCAAGGACACTGGTTTCCCTGAATCGAAGTATTTTGCCGAGGACACTGGTTTCCTCGAGGTTGAAACGAATTGGAGTGTTCCTGCAAAGACACCGGTTTCTCTGCGGGCCGACGCGAATCAAGAAGCTCTCATCAAGGATGCTAGTTTCCCTGAATTGAGGTATTTGCCAAGGACACTGATTTCCCTGGGGTTGAAATGAATCGAGGTGTTCCTGCAAAGACGCTGGTTTCTCTGCGGGTCGACGCGAATCGAGGTGCTCTCGTCAAGGACACTGGTTTCCCTGAGTCGAGGAGGTTGCCAAGGACACTGATTTCCTCGAGGTTGAAACGAATCGGAGTGTTCCTGCAAAGACACTGGTTTCTCTGCGGGCCGACGCGAATCAAGAAGCTCTCATCGAGGACGCTAGTTTCCCTGAATTGATTTCCCTAGGGTTGAAACGAATCGAGGTGTTCCTGCAAAGACGCTGGTTTCTCTGCGGGTCGACGCGAATCGAGGTGCTCTCATCAAGGACATTGGTTTCCCTGAGTCGAGGAGGTTGCCAAAGACACTGATTTTCCTGGGGTTGAAACGAATCCGGGTATTCCTGCAAAGACACTGGTTTCTCTGCGAGCCGACGCGAATCAAGAAGCTCTCATCAAGGACGCTAGTTTCCCTGAATTGAGGTATTTGCCAAGGACACTGATTTCCTTAGGGTTGAAATGAATCGAGGTGTTCCTGCAAAGACGCTGGTTTCTCTGCGGGTCGACGCGAATCGAGGTGCTCTCATCAAGAACACTGGTTTCCCTGAGTCGAGGAAGTTTCCAAGGACACTAATTTCCCTGGGGTTGAAACGAATCGGGGTATTCCTGCAAAGACACTGGTTTCTCTGCGGGCCGACACGAATCAAGAATCTCTCATCAAGGACTCAAGTTTCCCTGAATTGAGGTATTTGCCAAGGACACTGATTTCCCTGGGGTTGAAACGAATCGAGGTGTTCCCGCAAAGACGCTGGTTTCTCAGCGGGTCGACACGAATCGAGGTGCTCTCGTCAAGGACACTGGTTTCCCTGAGTCGAGGAGGTTGCCAAGGACACTGATTTTCCTGGGGTTGAAACGAATCGGGGTATTCCTGCAAAGACGCTAGTTTCTCTGCGGGCCGACGCAAATCAAGGAGCTCTCATCAAGGACGCTAGTTTTCCTGAATTGAGGTATTTGCCAAGGACACTAATTTCCCTGGAGTTGAGATGATCTCTGGTGGTCTTTTAGGTTTTATATGAGTTGCCGTCAAGACCCTGAAGCTAGGAATTTGGCCTTTGCTTCGCTTGCTGTGGTGTGTCCGAATCCTGTTGGAGGAGGGACGCTGTAGTGACATTTCATCTGTTGTGTAGAGATGAACGATGAAGTGGTGATCACTCCACGCTGGGGTGAGATGATCTCCGATTGTCTTCAGGCTTTATATGAGTTGCCATCAAGACTTGGCTCCGTTTCCTAATGGAGCATGGGGAGGAAAGGTATGATTCCTTCTTTGTTTGCGCCTCTGGATTATATACAGGGATTGCTGTGATATCGCCTGCAGGGCATAAATTTCATTACATATATTTTTCATTTTATTTCTTTTCGCGATACTCTATCATTTCTGCTTTTATATTGCGAAAGTCGCGATTGCCCAATCATTTCGGCTATTTTCGCGGTGTCCAATCATTTCGGCTATTTATTTTATTTTCACTCGCTGCTTTTTATTGCGAGTTGCCCCATCATTTCGGCTATTTTGCATGCATACATTTTTTTTACTTGCTGATTTTGTTGCAAGTTGCCCCATCATTTCGGCTATTTCGTATGCATTTTTAGCTCGCTGATTTTTATCGCGAGTGTAGAACTTGGAATCTGGTGCCAATCTCAGCATCAGCATCGCTACAACTGGAATATTGCCAGGAGCGAATCATCATTTGCCATGAAAGGGTTTGGAATTTGATACCGGTTTAGGCATCAGCATCGCTACAACTGGGATATTACCAGGAGCGAATCATCATTTGCCTCTGTCGATGTCGAACAAAGGCGGCTTAGCGAACAGGGTTAGGATCCCGTCGACTAAGGCTTTTGACTTCATGAGCCGTAAGGGTCACACAAAGGTATTTCTCCCTACAAGTTGTGAGGATCTCGTAGGTGCGTTTTCTCCTTAGGGATCGTGAGAATTCATAAGTGTATGTTCCCCTGTAAGTCGTAAGGATCTTACAAAAGGGTTTTCTCCTTATAAGTCGAGAGGACTTACAAGGGTTGTTCACCGTATGGACATATCCCCAGTCATGGGTGGGACTTGGTTAGGGAAATGTTTATTCTCACCCGTGGATTGTATACAAGGGTCAGTATTGAGCCGCTTGTAGGGCAATATCGAAGGTTGTGGGGGGTTTGCTAAAGCACAGGTTTAGGTCTCTGTAACTTAAGACTTTCAAATCTTATAAGCCGTGGGGGTCCTGTAAGAGAGTTCTCCTTACGAGTCGTGAGGATCTCGCAAGTGTAATTTATCCTTAGGAATCATGAGGATCCCTAAGTGTGTTGCTCCCTTGTGAGTCGTAAGGATCTCACGCGGGTGGTTTCTCCTTACAAGGTCGAGGGGACCCTGTAAGTGTCTCTTAACGAGGCTGCGCCCTTTCTGGTTTTCACAAACACTCGCCGGTAGCTCTGCTGTTTTTACTCACAGAGTCCTTTCGGGTTTTCATCCGCGCCCATTTTGCTTATGGACATACCATTTTTTTTCTTTTTATTCTTTTTTTTTAATGGGGTCGCGCCCTTTCGGGTTTTCACGAACACTCGCCGGTAGCCCTGCTATTTTTACTCACGGAGCCCTTTCAGATTTTCATCCGTGCCCATTTCTCTTATGGACATACCGTTTTTTTATTATTATTATTTTTATTCTTTATTCTTCTTTTTTTTTATCTCGTCAGCCTGAGGATGCTGCGGTAGTAGTTTAACGATGTTTCGGTCGTCAGCCAGTTTTAGGACATAATGGTCCGTCATTAGTTTAAGGACGTTTCGGTCCAGTGAGGAGGTCCAGCTACTACTTATAGAGTTTTGAGCTTAGGAAGATAGCGAGCGGACATAGTCGTCGTCATCTATCATTGACCTTGGTTGTGACTCATTAAGCGTAGTATTTCTTTAGGAAGCGACCGTTTATTGGCCTGAAAGGCCTTTCACCGTGCATATCCATGAGCAGATAGGCTCCACCCTGGTAGACCTTGTCTATGATGTACGGGCCTTCATAGTTCGGCTCGGATTTTCCCCGCTTGGCGCGATTGGGGATCATCGGTCTTTTGACCACTAGCACGAGTTCGCCTTGGCGGAATGTCCTCGGCCTGGTCAATCTTTCATATGAGCGTGCCATCTTTACTTTGTAAGCCTCCAGATTTTGTTGCACTATGAGCCAGGTTTCATCAAGGGCATCAAGCTCCTCAAGCCGAAGGTGAGCATTTTCTTCGTCCGTCAGCTCGTAGTGGATTGCCACTCGTAGAGAGGGTAGCTCTATCTCGAGGGGGAGTACTGCTTCTATACCGAATACCAAAGCGTACGGCATTGTGTTCGTGGCCGTTTTGAACGTAGTTCGATACGCCCAGAGAGCTTCTTGCAGTCTCTCATGCCAGTCCTTCTTATTTCGGGACTCCGTCTTCTTCACGATCTTTGTCAAGATCTTGTTGAAGGCCTCAGCTAGACCGTTAGCTCGGGAATGATAAACCGAGGAATATCTCCAGTCTATATTATGCTGTTGCGTGAAGCGACTGATCTTGTGGCTTCTGTAGGCTGGCCCGTTATCGGAGATGATCCGTCACGAAGTTCTAAACCGATAAATGACGTGCGTCTTGAAGAAATGGAGGATATTCTCCGTCTTTACTTCTCTCAGTGGTACTGCTTCTGCCCATTTAGAGAAGTAATCAGTCGTTGCCAGGATGAAACGATGTCATCTGGACGGTGCTGGTTCGATAGGGCCGATTATGTCAGTTCCCCACATTTCGAACGGCCAGCTAGCAACTGTTGGATGTAGAGGATTTGGGTGTTGATGGATAAAGTCCCCATGAATCTGGCATGAGTGGCATTGCTTCGCATACTCGAGGCAGTTCTGAATCATCGTGGGCCAATAGTAGCCCATCCGTTTAATTTTCAACTTCATCTTCGGGCCTGCTTGGTGAGAACCACAGAGTCCGTCCTGAACTTCTTGAACGACTCTTTTCGCTTCGTCAGGTCCCAGGCATCTCAACCATAGAGAATCAAACGACCTCTTGTACAGAGTATCGTTGACGAAGGTGAAAGACAGAGCTCGTTTCATAAGCTGATGTCTTGAGGACGCATCTTCAGGCGTTCGACTGGATTTCAAGTAGTCTATAAAGACTTCTCTCCAATCTTCAGCCTTTTCCTGGTCTTTTATTTGCATAGCCATTTGCTCAGTCAGTCCCTTTTCTTCGGATGATTCCAGAGATATTTCTGCAGGGGCAAGCACCCGACGGCTTTGTACCATGATCTTTACGTCATCGAGGTTCTCATCGGCCAGTTCTTTAGCGAGCTTAGCTAGTGCATCCACTTTGCTGTTTTCTGCGCGCGGTCTGCTTTCCAGCATATAAGAGGGGATTTGAGTCAGTAATTGCTGTACTCTCTCGCCATACTTTACCAGTTCGGGTTTGCACGTTTGGTAATCGCCATTTACTTGACTGACGACCAGTTGAGAATCTCCGTATATAAGGAGGTTTTCGATTCCCATGTCGATGGCTATCTCGAGGCCTGCTATCAAAGCTTCGTATTCGGCTTCATTGTTCGTCCTCGGCCCTGTTAAGGAAAAAGCAAAGCACATTATCCCTCCTTGTGAAGTTACGAAGATGAGACCTACCCCTGATTTGATTATAGGGGTGTTTTGTTTGCGCTTCTTCATGGAAGACGCTCCATCAAAATAAAGTTCCCATCGGGTATCACTACCGTCGATAGCAACAAACGCATGTTCGTCTGGCAGTTCGCAATTCAGAGGGGAATCAGCAGGTATCGGATGCTCAGCGAGAAAGTCGGAGATGGCCTGGCCTTTCACTGCCTTGAGAGGTTGATAAGTTATTGAAAACTCCATCAAGAGCAGAGCCCATCTAGCGAGCCGACCTGTCAGTATGGCCTTCGACATTAAATATTTAAGGGGGTCCACCTTCGAAATGAGACGGACTTCATGCGCCAACGCATAATGCCTGAGCTTTGTTATCGCGAAGATCAACGCCAGGCAATGTTTTTCGATGGGGGAGTAGTTGCTCTCTGCCCCAAGGAGAACTCGAATTAAGTAATAAAGAGCTCTTTCTTTCCCTTGGTCGTTCTCTTGTGCCCATAATGCGCCTAAGGAACCCTCGAGGGTGGTTGTATAAAGAATGAAAGGCTTTCCCTTGACCGGAGCAGCCAACACTGGCGGATTCTGCAGGTACTGCTTGATTTCGTCCAGCGCGCTCTGGCATTTGTGATCCCAAACGAAAGGGGTTCCTTTCTTCATCAGGTGGCTGTAAGGGCGGCACTTGCCTGAAAGGTTGGCTATAAATCGCCGGATGTACGCGAGCTTCCCTTGGAGAGACCGCAATTGCTTGAGAGTCCTTAGCGGAGGCATTTCCATGATCGCCTTAATCTCTGACGGATCTATCTCGATACCTCGGTGTCGGACGATGAATCCTAGGAATTTGCCCGACGAAACTCCGAATGCGCACTTGAGAGGGTTCATCTTTAGGTTATATTGCCGAAGGCGTTGAAACACGGTCTTCAGATGCTCTAAATGCTCCTCGTATGATTTGCTCTTAACCACGAGGTCGTCGATATAGCATTCGACGATTTCATGTATAAGGTCATCGAATATCTTCGTCATGGCCCTCTGATAGTTGGCACCGGCGTTCTTTAGATCGAAGGGCATCACTTTGTAGCAGAATATTCCCAAAGGGGTCCGGAAAGCGATATGCTTCTGGTCTTCGGGATGCATCCTTATCTGATTATATCCTTATGAGCCGTCCATAAAGGAGAAAACCTCGTGAGTGGACGTGTTATCTATCATAAGTTCGGTGACCGGTACTGGGAAATCGTCCTTCGGGCAGGTTTTATTGAGATCCCAAAAGTCTACACATATGCGTACCGTCCCATTTTTCTTCATCACCGGAACGATGTTGGCGATCCAATCGGGATACTGAACCTCTTGGATGAAACCAGATTCGATTAGCTTCTTGACTTCGGCGTAATGCTCATCTCATGCTCGAGCCGCATTCTTCTTGGTGCTTGTTTGATTGGTTTAATGTCCGGGGATATCGCCAATTTATGCACATCAATTTCTGGATCTACTCCTGGCATTTCGGAATAGTTCCACACGAAGCAATCTCTATACTGCATAAGCACGTCTTTTAATGAAGCCACCCTTTCTTCAGATAGCAGTTCACTAACGAACGTCGGTCGCGGGTCGTTTACCGTCCCTAACTCAATTTTCTTGAGGTTATCCGCAGTGGTGTGTATTCCATCTTCCAGTTCTTTCGGCGCTGGTGGAAATTCCGAGATCACCCCGTCATCGCTATTTTCGAAGCACCAGGGAAGGTCATCCATATTCTCGGGCTCTTCTTTTGATATTGTTATCACATGACAAGTACGAGCTCGCTTCCACGATTGATGCGGATCTAGTTCCACTCTCATGGCTTTAGGTCCATGCTTCTGTGGCGGCGTTATCCTCCAGCTGTCAGATAGAGCGAACTTGCCGAGCTAATACTGATCTTTGACCCAATTCTTGAAGGTGAAGCAATCTTCGAGAGGGTGTCCTATTACCCAATGATAAGAGCAATAGTTCGGGTGTGAGACTTCGCCTGCTTGTTCGAGGTGCTTGGACTCCGACAGTGTAAGCATTTGATGTTTTATAGCGAGATCAAGTATCTTCTTTATCTTGTCTTGAGGAAAAGAGTATGCTCGACCCATCTTTTTCATAAGGGATAGATCAGGACCGTTCGATTCCCGACTGCGTGGCTTCTTGGTCCCGCTTTGCCGTTGTTGAATGCCTTTTCTGCTCTTTGACTTGTTTCTGCCTCTGCGTCGAGCCTTTTTTGCAACAGGTTGACAGGGAGCGACATTTTCATCTTTCTCAGCCTGTTGAAGGAGGCGTTGCGTCCTGACTTTCTCGTAGATATCCATTTCGCGGTTGTGGTCATCTCGAACTTTTTGACCAGCTTCCCTTATAAGCTTGTTCATTTGTTCTTCGAATGACGGACTGGGGATTTTTACGTCGGGGACTTTTTCCGGCTTAGGACTAGCATCTTCCCATTGAGCATCTTCTTCTTCATCAAAGTTATGCACGACATAGCAGTCGCGGAGTAGCTCTCGTTTCTTGGACCGAACATATCCAATCCCGATTATTTCCATTCTCCCATTGGGAAATTTGTGCTGAGTTCCGGGAATGTTCCAGATCCTATCATAGAACTTAGCTTTTCGAGCGGTCTGTTTGAAGGATATCCCTTGGCGCTTCAAGAGTCTCTTTAGTCCGTCCGTGTAGTATCTGGGCAAACGGATAGGCTGGAGCTTGTCGAGCGTAGGATTCGCACCGTGCCAGATTTCTTTTTCCACTTTGGTTTCCCCGGAGCGGTAGAATAAGATCGCTTTTTCGCCTTCTCGCCTGGGAGGGACATAGAACGTCTGCAGCTCTTCTACACTGTAGGTATCGAGCGCATCCAGTTCTTTATGATGTTTAAGTGGAACCATGGCGACCTGCAGACTTTGCTCTTCATCAGCGAAAGTTTGTATTGAAGGCCGAGCGGAAAATATAGCATGGACTTCATTTTCCGAGTCACTGCCAAAGATCAACGTAGGAGCGGATGGTCCTGACTTGTTGTATTGGGGCAGCCCGGAATAGACTATCTCTTCGTCCTCCTCGGTATCGCTCCCGAAGATCGGAATAGTGGCGTTAGCTTTGTTCTCCGGCTTGTGACACCTCTCCGTATCTTCGAAATCCGGTAAGAAGTATTTTGCATCTTCAAATTTGCGGACTACGTTCATGGAGAATGGGTTCAGTTCTCCCGTCACGATATACTCGAGACCATCCTTAAAATATTTCATACACTGATGCTATGTAGAAGGGATGATGTTGTACTCGTGTAACCATGGCCGGCCGAGCAGAGCATTATAGCATGTCTTGGCGTCGATTACGTGGAATTTAATGTCCGTGACGAGCAGCCCGAAGCGTAGCGTCAGTATCACAGACCCAAGAGTCTGTGATGATTGAGAGTCGAACCCGGAGATGGTGATCTTGTCCCGAGCGAGGTGTTGGACGCTCATGCAGATTTCCTTCAATACACGTACATTGAGGAGATTGACGGAAGACCCATTGTCAACCAAGATTTTGCCTATCTTTATATCGTGGCAGTACCCCGAGACATAGAGGGGCCGATTGTTTTCGCATGTCCCAAGGAAGAGGTCTTCATCACCGAAAGTGATATCGGCAGTGTGCACTTCTTCCAGCTCATCCTTCATCTTTTCTTCGGCGAAAAAAGCTTGGAATTGCTCCGGCTCCTGTAGCGCTTTGATCAATGATTCTTTTGCTTCTTTTGATAGTAAGAGGGCATCGAGAATACTGAGTTGTGAGGGTAACTTCCTCAAGTATGCCAGAACGTTGTAGTCTACCTTATTTTTCTTTGGCGGGTCTTTGGCGGTTAGCTCTTCCACAACTTGGTCATCTAGGGAGATATCCTCAGAGACCTTCTCTTTTCCCTTATCTTTTTTATTTGAGGGTCCAAGATTCTTTTCGGGTAGCGTACGATTACGCAGCCGGATATTTTCGCAGGCCTTTGGCTCTTCCTCTTTTCTCGAGGTGGACTCTTTAAAGAGAGGGCTAGGCTCCATTTCCTCGTCAGAGTCGCTCCCGAATGTGAGAACTTACACTTTCCCGGCGTTAACCATGAGACAATCGCCGGTAGTTCTTCTAGGCTCCTCGGTCGTACTTTTCCGCTCCTGACGAGTTTCGCGCTTCTCCCGCTTAAAATGTTGCCGGTGAGCGACATATCCTTGCCACCATTTATTGAGAGCTTTGCACTCTTCGGTGGGGTGCGAAACCTTCCGATGATATAAGCAATAGGAAGGGTGCATTTCTGCTTTGCCGGCACTGTTTCCTTCAGAGGGTGGTAGCTTCATCCCCAGTGATACGGCTTTAGCAAACCTTTTCCTCATCTTGAATTTGATTTTGTCCGCAATGGATGTACTTTGATTTGACGGGAGTGTCTCGACCTTTTCGTTTAATCGCCGGTACTTGGCCTTTTCAAATAGGACCGTCTCGCGTTCCCGATCAGCTTTACTTTTCAACAGAGCTTCATTGAGGAATGCATCAATTGTTTCATCTGATGGCCCCGGAAGTTTCGGTTCAGGATCTGCCCCCAGCTTCTTAGTGCAAGGAGTTTTCTTGTCGTCTGTAAACGAGTGGGAGATCATATGACAACTCGCCACATAACCCTCGGATTCATCCGACGAGCTCACTCCCTCATCTTCCTCTTGAAAGATGTGGTTGAGGAACTCCTGGAGTGTGATGGGAGTCCGCGCCTTTTGATTGTATTCCTCCAGCGCGTTAATTTGTTTCTGTAAGTCCGTAAGCTTGTCGCCAGGCTTCACGGGCTTTTTGGACCTTTTCTTCTTCTTCTTCAAAGATTTTGACGGCTGGGTGTGAGTGCTTGGGCCTTCACCACAGATCTTTGGAGTCGGGCGCGGCTTCAGCATCCCTTCGATGATCTCAGGTTCCAACGGGTTCTTCCATCTGATTGCCGGGTATGTCTTGAGATCATTCAGCATCTTCTTGGTCTTGGCTGATAGCAAAACCTCCCACGGAGCTTCTTCAGCAAGGGAGCACGTTGCCCCCGGTATATTCACCTTTTTAGAGGTATGAGGTTGCGGCGGGTTCACCTTCCATTTTTCGGATAACGTGAACTTCCCTTGTTGGTATTGATCCTCAATCCAGTTTTTGAAGACGTAACAATCTTCGATCGGATGATCCAACACTCGGTGATAGGGACAGTAATTAGGATCATTAACGTCGTTTGGCTGCGACGGACGTCTTGACTCCGGCAGATTAATGAGTCTGTTTCGCAATGCCAGCTCAAACAGTCTTCTCGTTTTATTTTAAGGGAAAGAGTAAGGATGTCCCAGCCTCTCCTCGAATGATAGGTGTGGATGCATACTGTTTTGACGGACAACTGGCTTCAAGTTGCTCGGCTGTTGTTGAGCATTGGCGGCGACGATCGCTTTTCCTTTCCCCTTCTCATTTCGAGAGTCCGGCCCTGGAAGAGACGGCCTATGGCCCATCTGGTCCGTCTGAGCTAGCTTGTCAATCAGGGCCTGGAATGTGGTTAGTTTAAAGAACATCATGAACTGTGAAATAGTTGCATGAGGATCTAAGGTGCCTACGAACATGCCCACCGCCGGCGCTTCTTCAATGCGTTGTTCGCACTTTGACCACAAGTTCCGCCATCGGATTGCATATTGAACCCAAGTCTCGCCCGGCTTTACTCTCACATTAATCAAAGCTGTTATTGGAGTACGCTCGCTGGCACTTGCGAAGCGCTGGGTAAACAACAACTCCATTTCAGCGAAGGTTTTGACGGAGTCATTCGGAAGTTCGGAGTACCACTCAAATGCCGTCTCCGATAAACTACCGACGAACTGGCGAAGCAACAATTTATCATCACCGCCGGTATTGCCACAAAGGGCCCTGAACTGGGCAACATGTTGATGGGGATTGCCGGTCCCCTTATAAACATAGAATTTCGGTATAGTATAGCCCGGCGGGTACTTGATCTGATCATACCAGCTCGGATATGGTCTCCCTGTCTTGACAACTTGGCCGGCTGCCTCAGTTGCCTGGTGAACCCGTATCTGCTGAGCTATATATTCGTCCAGGTCAACCTTGGAAATTGTCTCCTCCTTGGCCGTTGAAAGAGCCGGTGGTGGATTCGACGATTCTCCTCTGTTATCTTCAAGGACGATCGGAGGATCTTCAGCTGGAGAATCTTGCTGGATCATCATACCCACCATGTCCTGGAACAGAAAGGCCATTCATTTTATATTGGCTGCTTGTTCTACAGGCTCTTTGTCCTTCTTCTCCAATATTCTGTGAAGGAATTCGGCATCGGTTTCTTGCTCCTGGCGCTGATCCGAGGACGCTTCGGGGCTTTCTTTTGGCCCAGTGAGTGCGGCCATCGCATTCATCATTTCGTGGAGCTTCTGCTGCTGCTCCTGAGCTTTAGTCACCGATCGCGTAAGCGGTCTATGACCTGTAGATGTACGGCTATCCTTTTTCCCGGACGCCATATAGACGGTGTGTACGACAATGCCCTCGGACTTAGGGTGTTTAGGCTTACTACCTTTGATATTCGCCGCAGGCGTGGATACTTTCTCCGGCCTTCTTCTCTTATGGGCAGCCGAAGTGGAGGGGGCCGTTGTAGTGGGCACCCGAGTGTTTGTCGTCCTTTGCGGTTTGACAGGACGGTTCCTTTCTTCTTGAACTTTCACCCTCTTCTGCCGGTGAGAGGGATCTTGAATGACTACTGAATCTTGAACCCGTCGCCAGACCTTGTAAATTTTGGAGGACATCCGTTGAGGGGGCGGCTTCGGCTTTGTTTCTGTGACATTCTCCGTGGGTGGAGGAGATCTTTTCAGCGTGGCAGTCGGAGAGTTCTTGCGTACCCTCCTTAGCGGTTCAAAGCTGTTCCCAGTCGGAATAGCAGCGTTGACTTCCACCGTTGGGGCCGGTGGTGTTAGCCCAGAGGAGGAGTTGCCCCTGGCCTTCCGTACTCGGCGCCAATGGCGACGTCGAGCGTGTCGAGCTGTTGGGGCTGGTTCAGCGATGGGGATGGTATTATCTTGCCCCCTGTCTAGATGAGGCGCCGCTGGTGCCAGCCTCTTGAAGATTGATGTCTTTTGGGTAGTGGTATCCAATCTGGTAAAGACAGACCTTCGAGCACGAACGGGAGCCAGAATAGTCAGTCTTTTAAAGACCAACTCTTTAGCAGGAGAAGCCGCCTTGAAGACTTCAGGAGCAGAGGTGGCTATCTTCCTTGGGATGGCCACTTCAGGGGTTATGGGCTTCTTGGGATGCCCATCAGAGTTCAGGTTCAACCTAGTAAAGACCGAGGCTGCCGGCTTGACATTGGACGACCTGTTGAGAGGGGCCGTGGTAGTAGTGAGCCGATCGAAGACCGACTTCTTTTGCTCTTACGGTACGGGTACTGGAATGGTGAAGCTTGCTGGCAGGAGCATGGTCCCGAAGAACAGACCGGTGGTAGCCTGAGTCATTTGTTCCACCGGCATAGCAAGGATGGAGGCCGCTTGAGGCCCATAGGATACACCTCCCGGTGAGGCGGAGTATCGGCTGCATTGGCATTTGGAGCAGTTTGAGCAGTTAGAGGCCATTGCTGTTTGATTTCTGCGCCAAGCAAGAGATCAAATCTTAGTAACTTGAAACCCGAGGGCAACCATTAACAAACCGCGATTCGTTCGCGAAGACGACACACGAAGTGTGGAGTGGGAAGAGGAAAAGGTCCCACCGGGCGTGCCAGAATCTGTTGCCCTCCAAATACAGAGACACGACCGCGTAGGTTCGTCTTGCCTGAGATTCGGGGCAGATGCTATTTGGTTTTACCCGTCCACCTCTCCGAAGATGCCAAGTTGATTTATGGCACCGTGTATCGGAGGTTTAGACGGATGCGGCCGATGTAGCAGACTTCGCCAGATTCCCCCTCGCTTGAGGGGGTTTTGATTGTGGGGATGCTCTTCCCTGCAGGTGCAAGCCCCTGCAGTTAATTACGCTACCGCATCGCGCTAACAACTTTCTCCTTCTCCAGAATTTCACTTCGTGTCGTGTGTGTTTGTTTTGTTTGTGGATGCCCGTAGATTGTATACGGAGACTAAGTTATGCCGTCGCCCGTAGGACGTGGATTAGTCCAAACCCGTATTTTCTTAGATTTGGATTTAGGGTTTTGGTTTAAGGATACGTCAGCCCTATTTGAGGCTAAGATCAATTTAAACGTTTGTTAAGGATACGTTAGCCTAATCTCCAGACTAAGATCAACTTAACGGGATCGTTTGGATCCTACAAGAGAGCAATTGGCTCTATTGTTTAGTTTAATGATATTGCGGTCGATTTCCAGTTTAGGGACATGGTGGTCCATCATACCCATTTGGGGACGAACATTAGTTTAAGGACATTTCGGTCCAACGTTTCCATTTTAGGACGAATATTAGTTTAAGGACGTTTCGGTCCATGAGTTTAAGGACCCCGCAGTCCGTATCAATATGTAGTTGTCGGGACCCATAACCTCTCTGAAGACGTTGAAGGATTACAATGATAAATATCAGAGGAGTTCGGAGATGTACCCTTGAACCGGATGTAAATTGATCAAGAGAGCAATCATACCCAGTCAATTTAATTTGAGGACTTACGGCCAGTATTGGGCTAAGTCCAGTTGAAAATGTGCAACATTTTATTTGCATTTGGCCTATTAGGCCTTTATTAGGGCTCTGCCCCTGCACTGCAGTTTATTCTGGCCTGTTAGGCTTTTTAAATTGGGCTCTGTCTCTTTTTTTATAATGCAGAGCATTTGTTTTGGTCCATTGGGCCTCTTAATTGGGCTCTGCCCTTTAATAATGCGCTGCATTAATTAGTTTGACAAAGCACCACGTGGCTTGTCAGGCGCTTTGCGCCAATTGAGGTGCGTAAGGCGCAAGTCCATGTGGAGGTGACTTGTGTCATGCTCTGGTGAGCGCAAGTCTGCTAGCGCAGTGCGCTGCGACAGTGCGCTGCGCTGTTGTGCTGCTGACACGTGGCGTGCTCTGATGGCTTGCGCCAATTCATGAGAGCAGTGCTCTGTTTTAGAAGCACATAACGCAGTCTGTTCTGGGGCTGACACATGGCGCTCTCTGGTGGCTTGTGGCAAACCGAGAGCGCAACAGTGCAATTTTTTCAAGTGCAGGACACTGTTTAATATCTTGATCCGATTTTGGATCAAAGAACAGAATCTTTTAAGATTCCAGAACCAATGGTTCATCAAAAGGCAATGCCTTTATATAGATCAAATGATCTAGTAAAAAAGTAAATTAGTTCTTTTCATTAATATTATCATTTTTTATTGAAGATCTTTGATCTTGTTCTTAGATCATTGATCTTTTTAGAAGAAAATTCTTCTTTTTCTAAAGGTTTTACCTTTTTCTTTCTTTCTTTCTGAATTCTTCTCAAAGTTCTTAGAAGAGCTCTGTGAATTCTCTGTGTGCTAATGTCTTTTAGACTTGGAGTCTAGGGGGCTTTTTATAGTGCCATTTGATTTGTTAAATCAGTTGAAGAGATCTTTCTCTGAGTGATTTAGGGATTTTTCCCTACCGTTGGATCTTTGATCCAAGAGCTCCTGTTTTACAGGAGAGAATCTTATTATTTTAATAAGATCAGAAAGATCTTTCAGAATTTTTCTGTTTGGCGCAAGCGCACCTGCGCTTGACACATGTCGAGCAGCGCAACTGCGCTGCCACATGTCGCGCAGCGCAACTGCGCTGCCACATGTCGCGCAGCTGAAACGTTGCTTCTTTTATTTTCATTTTAAATAGAGCCTTGCTCTGATTGGGTGCGCTGCCTTGGACGCTGCGCTGGCGTGTCTGCTTTTGACACGTAGCGCGTTGTGCGCAGCGCAAGGAATCTGAAGCGTTGCTTCAATTTTTGAATTTTTGAAATTCAAACAGAGCTTTGCTCTGATTGGGGAAACATTCGGCAACCCCCTCATATATATATATATATATATATATACACACACACACACACACACATACATACGGCAACCCCTCATATATATATATACATATTTCTGCACTATTAGAATAGAAAGAAAAGTCTTAGTGCTCAATTATTTTTATATCGTTAGAAAAATATAGATTTTATGTAGCAAAAATGATAAAAAGAAAACTGGATTAAGTGTGGATCTGCAATGAGTTTTATTTAACTACAAATAAAGTTCGAAAAATGTTAACCTATCTCATATATATATCTTACTAGCCAGCTTGTGATTATTATATCCATATTAAGCTTAACAGTAAAGACAACAAGTGTGACTTATACCAGCTTGTACATCGCCTTCATGCAGTTACTATTACCAGATGACAATTATCTTTGAAATGTTATGATTATTCATTACTCCAGTCTATTTACTTAAAAACGCGATCTCTAATTATAATGCTAAACTACATTACATGACACAACCTACTATTTACCAATTTCATTTCTATACAATTACCATATCACAAGTTCCAGTCTTTTCAGCATTTTTAATTAGTGATCTAGTCATTACCATAGTAGATACGAATATGAGGGGTGTGGGGATAGTTTGAGTGTGCATTCGTATAAAAGGAACTCAGGAGTCCCATGCCAGCAGCTCGTACCGGGCTATATCGGTCACATGTTATTATAGCTCATACTGGGCTATATCGGTCGCATGTTATTACGACTCGTACAGGGGTATATTGGTCGCATGTTATTACTCATACCGAGCTATATCGGTCGCATGTTATTTGTCACACCCCGCTTCCCGGTGTACGGATAAGGAGACGTGACTGTAGGGTGTTTTTCGTCACCCCATTGAGATGGGAATACACGTCGCTTGTCATGCGTACTACAGATTTTCCCTGCCTAGGGTAGACGGGGGTTTATTAATTGTGGGGATCCAAATCACCGGCAGCCGTGGACTAAGCTGCCGTTAATTACCCCTCACCTTTGAGGCGAAGGAACCTCCGATTGACGGGTTAAACTGGTCATGTGAACTCAATGTGCAGTGTGCGTATGTGTTTTGGAGGGGAATTGGATATATCGGGGGGCCCATAGAGTTTTACGGGGGTCCCACTATCCGGATAGCGGGCTGGGGGTCAAGGGGGCTAGCAGCCCCCTTGCGGGGTGCGGGGCAGCGTCCCGTTAGAAAAATTTTCCTAACGGGGGACGTGTTTCTGGTGTGGAGTGTACGGAAAATGAGGAGTGAGGAGCATCTTAAAGACGCATGCATGGCACGTGGACACTTGGCGCCCACAGGTCATGTGCTTAGCGCATGGGCGCTTGGCACCCGCAGGTCACGTGCCAGGCGCATGGGCGCTGGGCGCCCACGGGTCACGTGCCCTGCACGCGAGCGCTGAGCGCCCGCTGATCCTGTGAGGCGCAGGTGGACGCTGAGCACCCGTGGGTCATGTGCCCTGCACATGACCGCTGGGCGTCCGCGGGTCACGTGCATAGCACGCGACCGCTGGGCGCACGTGGGTCACGTACGCGGCACGCGGCCGCTGGAAACACCAATAGAAAAGAGGCTTAGCCCCTGGGTTAGGAGTTGAACTCCCAAGGGGGCTTTGGAGTTAAACTCCTAACAGGGATTATGTATAGATTTTGAGTTAAACTCGTGAAAAGGGGGTTGATTTATGAAATTAAACTCTAACAGATCTTGAATGGAGTTAAACTCCTAGAAATCTTTGGATCTCCTTTTGAGCCTCGGATCCTCTAGGAATGGGATTTTTGGAGATGGGTATTCTTCTTCTTCCTCTCTGTTGGCTGGATCTTAGGGGAAAAAGGGGAGGTGAGACTTAAAATCTCCCTTTTTAGGGATTTGATGGCAGATTCGAGCTCCCCTTCAAGGGTTTTATGGTGAAAAACTGTTTATTTTGAAAAGGAAAGAGTTAAACTCTTGATTTAATTCAAAAACGGGGAGAAGGTTTTAGAACTTTGAGGAAGGGGAAGGAGGCACAAACCCTAGAATTTGAGAAAATGAATTATTGTCCTTCATTTCATCATCATGTTGCCTTTTATAGGCTTACAAATTTACATATAGCCTTTTGGGCTTTACAAAATGGCATTTTACCCATCCAATGCCTCATGTGCTCATTTCTTTTGCATTGAAGCCATGGGCTTTATAAAAATTTGGCTTTATGCCCATTTTTCTTACATTTATGTATGAAAATTACATCAAAATTATTTATTATATAATTTTCATTTTGGCATGGGGGCCGACCGCGGGGCTCGACTTTGGCATGGGCTCACTTGATCTGGGCTTGGGCCCACTTACTGGGGGTTGACTTTGATTTTGACTTGGTCAACCGGGGTGTAATTTTTGACCCCAACAGTGATTAGGTCCGCGGCGTATTTACTCAGAAGTAAACACGTTAAGCGTAAATAAGTAATATAATATAAATGTACACAAGAAAAACATGAGATGTAAATGAACATCAATTTTTTATTTATTAAACATTCTTTATAATACAACTGAAAAGTAAATACAATGTGAAAAGTAATGCCTAAATAATGGCATGAACATAAAGTAAAAGTATATACAAGTGACTAGAGCTCGGGGTCCTCGATGAACTGCTCCAAGTCTTCTGAGCTGGGCTCGATCTCCAGAGAGTCGGGCCCTCTTGACAACATTCCAAAGAAAGAATAGAAAGGGAATGTCGTCAGCGAACAATCGCTCAATAAGTCCCAAAGGGACAGAAATAGAATAGACAGATAAGAGAGAATATAACTGTATAATGTATGTTTGTTATATTAACGTAGTTGTTTGTAACTTGGTACAGAATATGCCAGTATATACGAGAGGAGTTCAACATTCCGTGGACTAAGATATACGGAGCACAAAGAATCGTTAAGCCACGAAACAACAGCAACGAATATTCAGGTTAGGTGTATTAAAGTGATCATCATCGTGCCACTTTTAACACATTCCGTACCAATCTACCCCATTAAAAACCCCGTAATGGTTATTGTGTTATTATATAGATGTAAGACTTGCCGAAACCACGATATCAATTGCTCATGTAAACGGATAAGAATGTAAACGAATATTCATGTAATCAAGTCAATGTATATCCATGGTTCAGTCAGTTCAAGTCATGTTGATATAGATGTTATTCTGGTATTCATATTCAAGTTCCAGTGTATATGGATTCATGTTGTATTGGAGTTATATTTGGATTTTATTCATGTGTGGATTGTTTTTAGATTAGACTGAAACTTAATTTGAGTCAGACACTTAAACAGAATTTGATTCCTGAATTAAGTTTTGGAGTTATCGGTAACTGCTGCACATTGACGACAAGATTTATGACTTTTTTCTAAGCTAATTACCATTGATAACCCCATTTTAGTTTTCTACCTTAAATAGGCAAGCACCCACTTTCTCCGCCTCCCTGAGGCTCAAGAGAATTGGTCCCGCTTAAACCAATATTTACTAGGGTCCTTATTGTAAATTAATAAACTTGAGGGGGGTTTATGAAAAATAGTTTTGATATAATTTTAAAATAAACCTCAAGTATCTATTAGTAGTATTTAGTGTTTTTATGGATGTAATTTTTAAAAGTGAATTATTCTAATGATTATAAATCTAGATTGAATAGTATATGGTATTTTAGTGTAAATTGGAATTGTATGGATTTGTGATGGTATATTCATGAAATTTGTGATTCCTTTGTTTAGAAAACATGAAATTTATTATATATATTTAAAATAGATAGTTTGATAATATATATATAATTATTAAAAATAGAACTTATTTATTAAATAGAAAATCACATTATTCTTAAAAATTGTATTAAAAATTCTATCGAGATCAGATGCTCCGTGAGGAAGTCTGCATCTCGCTCTACTAGTACCGAGGATGTGAGATAACCCACACCATCCAAATCGGGTTCCCCAAAATGGGTTATAGAGTCTTAATTGCAAGGAATTTAATTAAAATAATCTTACAAAATAAGGTTTTATTAGTTTAAAGTATTTTATTGTAAAATTATATTTATCCCACAAAATACTGTTTCAAAAGCCATCGTGCTGTATCATGATGAGTGTTGTGATGGGGTATATCATTACCTCGTGAGTTTTCTAAAGGTAATATGAGCAAATATGATGAAAGATGTCGAATAGAAAGTTTGTGGTATTTAACCGTAAAAGTGAAATAAAAGTTGCATAGCATGGTATTTTAAATTGAAACTCGTTCTCGATGTTGGTTTATGGTTGTTAAATAAGATGAAACAATATGGGTGTTTGGTTTTTAAGAGAAGTTATGTTTTTAACAAAATTAAAATCGGAAATCGGAATAACTCCACTTCCGACAAGTTTTGAAAAGAGATCTTTTTGGAATAAGAAGAGAGGAGAGGAGAGGGGGCTTACTGGACAAAAAGAGAGAGGAGAGGTATGGGAACAAGATGGAAGTTTCGTGGAGTCGCGGTGTCGCCAGATTTATCCCGAGTCATTGCCGGAAGATGACCTTAGGCTAACTCCACTTGTACAACTAATTTGACTTGAAAAAATTTGAGAGTTTTGATGATAGATTTAAGAATGGAGAGGGTTAGGGTGTGGGGTGATATTTATAGGATAAAATTAGGGTTTAGGGAATAAAAAATGAGAATTAAAATGCATTAAACATTAGATTAATGGGTGATTTTAATCCTCTGTTAATTTGCAGAAAATTCAAACAGTTCTGGGGTTAAGGGGGGAGGCCAAGAGACTAGGGTTCAAGAATTGGAGGCCTTCCTGATGGTTTGGACCGGCGCCGCCAGCCCAATGCGCAATCTCACCGGCCATTCTAGGGGTGTGGGGCTCTGGATTCTTGCCACGTGTTAGGGTCGTTTCATATATCTCAATGCACATGTTTATTTAATTTGACTTTTCATTTTTACGTGTATTGCACATGTAAACTTTTGGGCTTCCAAAAAGTTAAGAAGAAAAATCATTAAAAATAATATGTGGCTGAGGGGATTCGAACACAAGGGCTACGTCACAGCAGTGCAATGCTTTACCAATGAGCTACAAGTGCTTTGTTGCAGTTCTAAAAAAAATTAAATACTTGCAGCGTACTCAGGGTTGTAAATACTCCATTTAGTACTTTAACTTTAAACAAATTTCTGTACATTAAAAACAGAGTTGTTACATTCTACCCTCCTTACAAAAATTTCATCCTCGGAATTTACAAATATTTAAGGACTAATTTATAAATAAAAAAGGGTATCTTGCACGCATGTCGTCTTCTCTTTCCCATGTTGATTCTCCTGGTGAATCTTTTCTCCACATCACTCGAACCAAGTTTATTTTCTTGTTCCGAAGTGACTTCACCTTTTTGTCCAGAATTTCAACGGGTTGTTGCTCATAAGATAAGTCTGTTTATACAGTGAGCTCGGAGTGATCAAGGATATGGATGGGGTTGGTCACATATCTTCAGAGTTGGGATATGTGGAACACGTTGTGCACTCCTTCTAATAAGTGTGGAAGTGTCAACGATATGCCATTTCTCCGACTCGTTCGAGTATGTCAAACGGTCCAATATATCTCGGACTTAGCTTACCCCTCTTTCCAAAACGAATCACTCCACAGTTTGGAGAGATCTTTAGAAAGACATGATCGCCCGGTTGAAACTCCAAATGTCGGCATTTTGCATCAGCCCAATGCTTCTGTCGGTCTTGGGCTATGCGCATTCGTTCCCTGATAGTGCGAACTACATCTACAGTCGCCACTATCATCTCAGGTCCAAGGAGTTCCTTATCTCCGATATCGTCCCAATTTAATTGTGAACAACACTTCCTTCCATAGAGCGCTACAAACGGTGCCATTCCAATACTTTCTTGATAGCTGTTGTTGTATGAAAACTCCACAAGATATAGGTGATCTTCCCACGATTCTCCGAAATCTAGCATACAAGGTCTTAGAATATCTTCAAGGATCTGAATCGTTCGCTCAGACTCTCCATCTGTTTATGGATGGTAAGCTGTGCTAAAGTTCATACTCATTCCCAAGCTAGCTTGCAGACTCTGCCAAAACTGCGATCGGAATCTTGTGTCACGATCGGAGACAATGCAAACCGGTACTCCATGTAATCTCACAATCTCCTGCATGAGTTCATGGGTATCAGAGATAGTATACATTGAAGAGTTGAATCTTACTTAGATTCAAACTTACATCCATGTACTTTTTTGCTAGTGCTTCGGTAGATTGGCCAACTTGAAAGAGGATGAGCCGACTTTGTGAGTTGATCCACAATAACCCATACTGCATCGTTACCTTTCGTGCTGCAAGAAAATACAGTCACGAAGTCTATGGTGATGTGCCACTTCCATTCTGGAATAGGTAACGGTTGAAGTAAACCAGCAGTCCTGTGATGTTCAGCTTTTACTTGCTGACACGCCAACCATGTGGATACACTTCTGGCTACTTCACGCTTCATTCCATGCCACGAGTAATGTTTCCACAGATCTTTGTATATCTTTGTACCACCAGGATGTACTGAGTATAGAGAGCTGTGAGCTTCTTTCATCAACTCTTCCCGTATAGGACCTTGTGGTACACACAATCTTCTTCCGTATCTCAAAGATCCGTCTTCATAGATGATGAAGTCTATTCTACGTCCACTTTCTACTTGTTCTCTGATCTTTTGCAACTTGGCATCACTTGATTGAGCTGCTTTGATCTGATTGACAATTGTAGACTGAACTTGTAAGTTCATCAAACTTGAAGCGTTATCTGGCATGATCACTTCTATCTCCATCTGATACAAATCTTGCTGTAGCTTCCACTGTGCGGTGAGATTCATTGATAGTGGTTGGCGACTAAGTGCATTAGGTATTACATTCACCTTCCCTGGATGATATTGTAGGTTGATGTCGAAGTTTGCCATAAGTTCTAACCATGTTCTCTGCCGCATATTCAGCTCTTTCTAAGTAAACACATACTTCAGACTTTTATAGTCTGTGTATATATTTACCCGTTCTCTAAGAAGATAATAACGCCAAATCTTCGGTACAAATATAACAGCTGCCAACTCTAAGCCATGTGTTGGATAATTGCACTCATGAATCTTCAACTGTCTTGATGCATAAGCTACAACTTTACCGTGCTGGTGTAATACACATCCTAATCCCTTACCGGATGCATCACAATGCACTATGAAACCTCCAGATTGGTCCGGTATTACGAGAATAGGCGCTGTTGTCAATCTTGACTTAAGTTCTACGAAAACTTGTTCGCATGCTTCTTACCATAAGAATTCTTCATCTTTACGTGTGAGCTTGGTCAGGGGTGTTGCAATCTTTGAAAATCCTTCAATAAATTTTCGGTAGTATCCCGCTAATCCCAAGAAACTTCGAATGTCCTTCACTGTCTTTGGTGGCGGCCATTCGCTTACTGCAGATACTTTAGCTGGATCCACAGAGATTCCTTCACCTAAAACGATATGTCCGAGAAATCCGACCTGTTCAAACCAAAACTCGCACTTGCTGTACTTGGCATAGAGTTGATGCCGTCGCAAAGTCTCCAGGACAATTCGTAAATGTTCAGTATGCTCTTTTTGATTCTTAGAATACACCAGGATGTCGTCGATGAATATGACAACAAACCTGTCTAGGTACTCTCGGAAAACTTGATTCATCAGATTCATGAATATGGATGGTGCATTGGTCAATCCAAATGGCATCACGAGAAACTCATAATTTTCATAGCGAGTCCTGAATGTTGTCTTCGGAATATCAGACTCTTTGACCTTCACCTGATGATAACCCGAACGAAAATCTAATTTTGAGTAAACGCAAGACCCACTTAGCCGATTGAACAGATCGTCGATTCACGGTAGTGGATACTTGTTCTTCATCATGACTTCGTTCAAAGCTCTATAATCAATGTACATTTTGTATGAACCTTCCATCTTCTTCACAAGCAACACTGGAGATCCCCAACTTGAATTACTGGGACGAATCCATCCTTTCTGCAGAAGTTCGTACATCTGATTATGGACCTCCTTCAAACCTTCTGGACTTAATCGGTATGGTGCATCGATCACCAGTTGTGCTCCAGGTACTAAATCAATTCCAAATTCAAGAGCTCGATCAGGAGCCAAACCTGATATGTCTTCAGGAAATACATCATTGAACTCTCGAACTACCTCTAGCTTATCTTCTCCCGCCTTTAGAGTTGCAATCATTTCCTTCTTCGGTTTTGCTTTGTATGTGTTAGGCTCCAGGATACGGTCTCCACTCTTGAAATAAAATACTGGATGCTCTGGAATCTCGAACACTACCCTCCTTTGACGACAGTCGATGGTAGCATAGAAAGTTGCTAACCAATCCATACCCAAAACTACATCGAAGTTCGGTATGTCCAGTACCTTGAAGTCAGCATAAAATTCTTTGCTGCAGACGATCACTGAACATAGGTTATATCCCATTGTTACCTTTAGAACGTCGTTGTTGGGGTCAAAAATTATACCCCGGTTGACCAAGTCAAAGTCCTAAGCAAGCAGGCCCAAGCCCAAATCAAGTGGGCCCATACCCGAGTCGAACCCCGCGACTAATCTCCTCCAAGCTAAAATGAAATCATGTAATAAATAATTTTGATGTGATTTTTTATGCATGAATGTAAGCAAAATGGGCATAAAAGCCAAATTTTTGTAAAGCTCATGGCTCATGTGCAAAAGAAATGAGCACATGAGGCAGGGGATGAGCAAAATGCCATTTTGTAAAAGCCCAAGGGGCTATATGTAAATGTGTAAGCCTATATAAGGTAACATGATGATGAAATAAATGGTACTTTTTTCATTTCTCTCAAACTTTTTCATTTCTCTCAAACTTTAGGGTTTTTGTGCCCCCTTCTCCTTCCTCAAGGTTCTAAACCTTCTCCTTTTTTGAATTAAATCAAGAGTTTCACTCTATCTTTTTCAAAAATAAATAGTTTTGCACCACAAATCCCATAAAATGAAGCTCAGATCTTCCATCAGATCTCAAAAATGGAAGATTTTTAAATCTCACCCCCTTTCATCCAAGATCCGGCCAACAGAGAGGAAGAAGAAGGAGACCCATCTCCAAAAATCCCACTTTGGGGAAAATCCAAGGCTCAAGGGAGAAGCCCCCTTTCATCAGCTCCAAAAATATCTCAGGAGTTTAACTCCTCAAACACACACACACACACACAAAAAAAAAATAATAATAAATCTTTTTATTTGGGAGTACAACTCCCTGTGCAAGGACTAAGCCCACTCTCTGTCAAGAGTTCAACTCCATAAGTCAAATCGGGAGCACAGCTCCCAGTGCAGGGACCAAGTCCCTTTTCATGCCGACGCCAAACGTCCGCGTGCCAAGAACGCGGGGCCCAGCGCCCATGTGCCAAGCACGTGAGGCGCCAGCACCCAGCGCCCACGTGCCACGCACGTGAGGCGCTGGCCCCCACACGTCCTTTGGACGCTTTTTTCCCTTATATATATGTATATATGTATACACACACACACTCCACGACACTGTCCCTGTTAGAAATTTTTTTTAACGGGACGCTGCCCTGCACCCTACAAGGGGGCTGCTAGCCTCCTTGCCCCCCAGCCCGCTATCCGGGTTACGGGACCCTCGTAAAAACTCTGCGGGGCCCCCGATATATCCAATTCCCCTCCAAAACACAACACTACACATTGAGTGCGCATGACCTGTTTGACTTGTCAATCAGAGGTTCTCTCGCTCCAAAGGCGAGGGGTAATTAACGGCAGCTTAGTTCGCGGCTGCCGGAGATTCGGATCCCCACAATCAATAAACCCCGTCTACTCTATACAGGGAGAATCTGTAGTACGCCTGACAAGCGCGTATATTCCCATCTCAATAGGGTGACGAAAAACACCCTACAGCTGTTCCCTGAGCTGTCATTCCAGCTGGATACGAGCGGTTTAACTAGAATCGCATATTTCGGACAAACCGTTGCGACATAAAGTAATGAGATGCTCCAGTATCGAAGAGTGCTGGTGCAGGAAGTGAGGCTACTAAGATTGTACCAGTGATGACTTGGCCAGTGGGTTAGCTTCTTCCACAGTCATTGTGAAAGCCTGTCGCCTCGGTACATTCCTCCTTTCTGGAGGAGCATTCCTCTGTTCGTTCTTCTGTCCTTGAAGTAAATTCCTTTGTGCTTGATAGAACTGACGAGGAGGAGGTGTAGTAGGTCCACGAAGAGGTGGAGCTGGGAGAGCAAGACGTGGTGCAGGTGCCTGGATACCTAGTCGCTGCGGATAGGTGATTGCCGGTCTGGTTGTAGGATTTGGACTGTATCTACGAGGACAAGATCCAATATCATGTATGGATGAGCCACAGTCTAAGCAAAGACAATTAACACGCCTGTAGTCCTTTGCCAGGTGTCCATTCCTCCTACAGTAGATACAAAAGTCTAAACTGGGCCGGTTGAAAGGTATTCCTGGTCTCCTGGGTACAAAAGGTGGTCTGGAAGAGGCTCCTCTTGCTATTTGAGTAGCAGGGCGCTTCATACCGGAAGATTGAGGTTTGCCCTTCTTCTTCACCACCGTCTCATATTGACGGGCAGCTTTCAGAGCTAAGTCGTGGGTTGGGAAATCCCCTGTAGCTAGAGCAGCTTGGATTTCCTGGTCCAACCCCTACTGAAACCTTCTGGCCCTGATCTCAGGAGTCGGTATGAGATGTGCCACGAACCTGTTACGGTCTTGTGTTAGCTGTGTAGTATATGATATCAGAAAATTCGAATATTTGAGATATATTTTAACTGCTCAACATAGTGAACTAAGCATCATACTCATCCACGGATTTGCTCCACATAGAGCCTTGTTTTAGGTGGATGAATTGCTGCTCTATATCAAATCGGGCAGTCTCAGGGAAATATTTCGCGTCGAACATGTCACAAAAAGCCTTCCATTCGATCGACTGAGTAAGATGGCTTTCTTTCGCCTTCCACCATACTCGGGCATTATCTGTAAGTTGCAGCTTCGTAACCCTTACCCAAGTAATGTCTGGCACTTGTGCTGCTGCCAGATCGTCCCCAATGGATTGAGCCCATTCTTCAGCTTCCAGAGGGCTCTCTTTCCCAGAAAATTGCTTAAGATGCAGTGCCCGGAATTGTTTCACTCCAGGTGCCTCATTTTCTGGGCGGTTCATTAGGATAGCAGTCTGCTTCTGTTGTCTCTCCAAGAGGCTCTTTATTGTCTCAAGCAGTACCGTCTGCTCGTTGATCGAGGCTACAACGGTAGGCGTTGTTGCGCCACGGCAGCGCCCCGGCCGTCTAACCGAGGCCAAAATGCGGAATCAAATTTTTCTTAACTTTAAACCGGCGCTACCGCGGACAATATACCCGGATCGTAACCATTAACCTAATCCTAGCTATCAAGAGAATAGGGTAGAATCTATACCGAGCGATCCGTGTCCTCCGGTCTTCGTCTCCACTCCGATCTCCCGCGGAATCCTCGTCCGTCACCTCCTCGTCGAAAAAGGCACCACGTAGCCGAATACTTTTACGGGCTCCCACCTCTGGACTGAGGCAACTCGGGCGCGAAGTTGGCTAGCCGACGCGTCCAAGGGATGCTGTAGGCAAGTGTAGAAACCATGTCTGTTTGGGGTTTAATGTAGTTGCCATGGATGTGGAGGTGGAGAAAGAAAATGAGCTTATGGAAAAATGGAGCTATCATTTTCTTGCAAGAATGAGATGAAGGAAATATGCTACCCTTCCAAAATGAACCTCTCTCTCCCTCTCTTCAAATAGTGGCCAGCCCCCCCTTAGGAAATATGGTGGAGGAAAAACAAAACACAAGAAGGGAGGTGAGTGTAGGAAAAGCAAAGGGGTGACCACACCAAAAGCAATGATAACAATATCATATCAACCTTCATCTCATTTCTAATCACAAATAAAGCAAAGAATGGATGGAAAAATAATCTCATCATGATGCCACATAATGCAAGAAAACCCCTCCACAAAATGTTATTTGCACACTTGCAAATAACCCCCTCCATCGGAAAGTCCGGCCGGGAAGGAACAAAGAAAAACCGGCCGGAGCGGAATGCAAACTGGCAACAAAAGAAAACTGATCCCGTAATAAATTATAGGAAAACCCCGCTTCTGCATATACATGCCCGCATTTGTATTCCCACTGAATACAAATGCAAAGAGACAAAATCTACACTGTCTAATACTAGAATCCGGCTTAAGCCAAAGCCGGCTAGTAAAATCCGTCCGATCACGATCCGTGCAATACCGCATGTATCTGATCGAACCCTGCCATATCTCCATATGGCCTCTACAGCGTTTCGCCCGAAACTTGAGTAACTGAGTGTGTGGTGGACTCTAAAGACTCGTCAATACTATGGCTGTGGATTTAACCACTAGCACGTCAGAGGTATTAGCCATACGTGACGGGCCACCAGCTATTGACCAAAAGGGATGTCGATGAGCGAACTCATCCTGACACCCTACTGAGCCTGTCAGTGACAATATCCGTACAGTCCGGTCCGTTCGTCTATGAGTATCGCATGGCGGGCCTTAGGGGTTGGTAAAAGTCAGACCCCCAAAAGCGGTACAATTCGTGTCGGAGTGTAGCCCAGAACACCCTGAGATACTACTGGAATACCTACCAGTAAATCTCCTGCCTCGGCCGAGGGCTTTGTGTAATGGCTCTCCTAGACATAGCGCGACCTCACCCCTAATACCGGGAGAGACGAACCCCTGCAGATCCGCTCACTGCCTCCATGTGGCTCGGGACCGTACCCAACTAAAACCTGTTTGCACGACTCCTTTGAGCCGTGGTAGGGTAGTAATCAAAGTACAGTGGGAACTCACACGAGACAAATGACGATCTCAGGTCGATGAACTAACCTGTACACATGTCACCAGGGAACTGATATCTGACGTCTGGTATAATCCCAACTAGCAGGTTCCCGGCGAGTCATGTCCGGTGTACTCATAACCTAATGAGCACCTGTATACATCTTAGGTGAACTAACTGACACCAGTGGCTTGTGAGACCGGCCACCGCCCCTCGTCGGGGTCTCTACTGTATACACTAGTCTACTCTGGAGAATCGATGCCCTGTCTCGAAACTCCCACGACTAGGGACCATTTAAGGATGTGCTTATAGACTACCAGCTCCCACGTATATGATTGCCCTCATACTGCTGGCAGTCAAGCAAGAATCCTAGGGGCTCTATCAACGTGCAATAGCGACCTGTAAGGTCACCTGAAGCAGTACGCGATGATAAAGATAAACCAGATAGCATACTATCATCTCGAGTAAGACTGTCCTACTGGGACAGGTCCTCCCTCAATCATTGCAATCACGTGCCTGTGATCTAATAATTGACTCTGAGGGCACTATCTCCAACAGGCGTAAATGGAAGAGGTGGTGGTGTGGTGTTGCCGTTCACGTTGGTGCTAATATTGTTCGGAGAATCCATAATCTTGAAAGAAAAATACGGTTTGGATAGATTCAAGAAATATGAAATATAAAGAATGTTTAGTTGCTGAGTCTTATAATTCTTGTGTTATATTGCTTAGGTTTCCATGAAGAACGGACTTAAGCCACCAACAAAACATGTCACACCCCGCTTCCCAGTGTACGGATAAGGAGACGTGACTAGGCCCGCGACGTATTTACTCAGAAGTAAATACGTTAAGCGAAAATAAGCAATATAATATAAATGTACACAAGAAAGACATGAGATGTAAATGAAAATCAACTTTTTATTTATTAAATATTCTTTACAATACAACTGAAAAGTAAATACAATGTGGAAAGCAATACCTAAACAATGGTATGAACTGAAAGTAAAAGTATATACAAGTGACTAGAGCTTGGGGTCCTCGATGAATTGCTCCAAGTCTTCTGAGCTGGGCTCGATCTCCAGAGAATCGGGTCCTCCTGACAACATTCCAAAGAAAGAATAGAAAGGGAATATCGTCAGTGAACAATCGCTCCGTAAGTCCTAAAGAGATAGAAATAGAATAGACAAATAAGAGAGAATATAACTGTATAATGTATATTTGTTATACTAATGTAGTTGTTTGTAGCTTGGTACAGAATATGCCAGTGTATACGAGAGGAGTCCAACTATTTCGTGGACTAAGGTATACGGAGTACAAGGAACCATTAAGCCAAGGAACAACAGCAACGGATATTCAGATTAGGTGTATTAAAGTGACCATCATTATGCCACTTTTAACACATTCCGTACCAATCTACCCCATTAAAAACCTCGTAATGATTATTGTGTTGTTTTATAGATGTAAGATTTGTCGAAACCATGATATCAATTTCTCATGTAAACGGATAAGGATGTAAACGGAGAGTCATGTAATCAAGTCAATATATATCCATGGTTCGGTCAGTTCAAGTCATGTTGATATAGATGGTATTCTGGTATTCATGTTCAAGTTCCAGTATATATGGATTCATGTTGTATTGGAGTTATATTTGGATTGTATTCATGTGTGGATTGTTTTCAGATTAGACCGAGACTCCGTCTGATTCAAACACTTAAACAAAATTTAATTGTTGAATTAGGTTTTGGAGTTATCGGTAACTGCTGCACATGGACGGCAGGATTTGTGACTTTTTCCAAGCCAATTACCATTGATAACCCCGTTTTAGTTTTCTACCTTAAATAGGCAAGCACCCACTTTCTCCCGCTCTCTGAGTCTCAAGAGAATTGGTCCCGCTTAAACCTATATTTACTAGGGCCCTTATTGTAAATTAATAAACTTGAGGGGGTTTTATGAAAAATTGTTTTGATATAATTTCAAAATAAACCTCAAGTATTTATTAGTCGTATTTAGTGTTTTCATGGATATAGTTTTTAAAAGTGAAGTATTTTAATGATTATAAATCTAGATTGAATAGTATATGGTATTTTAGTGTAAATTAGAATTGTATGGATTTGTGATGGTATATTCATGAAATTTGTGATTCCTTTGTTTAGAAAACATGGAATTTATTATATATATATAATAGATATTTTGATAATATATATAATTATTAAAAATAGAATTTATTTATTAAATAGAAAATCACATTATTGTATTAAAAATTCCATCGAGATCGGATGCTCCGTGAGGAGGTCTGCATCTCGCTCTACCGAGGATGTGCGATAACCCGCACCATCTAAATCAATTTTCCAAAATAGGTTGTATAGATTTAATTGTAAGGAATTTAATTAAAACAATCTTATAGGATACGGTTTTATTAGTATAAGGTATTTTATTGTAAAATTGTATTTATCCCACAAAATACTGTTCTAAAAGCCATCGTGCTATGTCATGATGGGTGTTGTGATGAGGTAGGTCATTACTCTGTGAGTTTTCTAAATGTAATATGAGCAAATATGATGAAAGATGTCGAATAAAAAATTTGTGGTATTTAACCGTAAAAGTGAAATAAAAGTTGCATAGCATGGTATTTTAAATTGAAACTTGTTCTCGATGTTGGTTTATGGTTTTTAAACAAGATATAACAATATAGGTGTAACGTTTTGAAAATCGTTTCGGTGAAATTTCGAAAAAATCGGTAAAATAAGGGGATTTTCTGTAAAAAGTCAAAATACAAATATGTTATTATAAAAATTAAATATACATATTCTAGCTATGTAATTGCTATTATTTGGTGTTTATTGAGCCACTGGTGAAATTTCAAATTTTCTGAAAAAAATATTATTTTATTATTATTTTAAGCCGTCACTAATACATTTAATTAGGGAAAATTACAAATTGGAATGAGTTGAAACAAATTTTGTCCATCATAAAACATTAAATAAAATTTTATCATGTGGTTTTTGGAAGGAAATCATTTGCCAAAACGGTTTAGAAATTATTGAAGAAAAAAGGCTTTTTTTAGCGTAAATGGATGTTTGGGGTATTGTATTTATCATTTTTCATCACCCCACACCCGTACCCACACCCACACACCCCCATTCACTTATCCCCTTGAAGAATTCAGCAGCCCCCTCTTTTGTCCCCACTTGGATTTCAAAGAAAAGAAATGAAAGAAAAGAAAAGAAAATGGATCAATGAGTTGGACTTTTGACTTTGTGTTGACTTGGACTTCCTTACTTGTTATTTTCTCCACCTCACTCTCTCTCCTCTCCCCTCCATTCCAGCCAACCTTCCTACAGCAGCAGCCCCCCTATTTTCCCTTCTCTTTTCTCTTCAAACTTCATCAAAATTGCCTCAAATCCATCAAAAAAAATCCCAAAACCCAAATCCAACTCCTACCCATTTTTGCTTAGCCCTTGTAGCATGGATTTTGGTGACAAGGGAGCATTTTGGAGGGCTATGTGTGCTTGTGGGATCTTCAATTTGTTTGGGTAAATTCTAACCCTTTTGCTTAAATTGTTGTTAATTGCTTGTAGTTAGCTTAATTAAGTGTTAATTTGGTTTTATGTGGGTTCAATTGTATGATTAAGGAATTCTAGTTAGGGTTTTGTTTTGAAATTGGGTTGTGATCACTTGTGCATGGTTTGTGATGTGAGCTAACATCTTGAAAAAAATTGTTAAAATTTATCTAGTTGCATATTACAAGTTGTTACTTGAAAAATGTCCAAATTAAGCTTTTTTGTGCAAACTAGGTTTTTTGATTTAATTCGAAATATGAGATTAAAAATATGGTTAGGGTTTTTATCATATTATTAACTTTATTAAGTGTAGTTTAACACTTTAGTTCATGGAAATCCAACCTAAATTGTAGTTTGTGCATTTTTGCTATGAAATTGTTAAAAAAGGGTATTTTGTAAACTAGAATATTAGGGTTTTTGGAATTTAATGAGATTAAATTCCGGAAATTGTTTATATGACTTATTTAAGATATTTAATAAATATATTGGCCGCTACATTCATTTAAACATCCTGTTTTGTACAAAAACGGCGAATTGTGCTTGCTAGATTTTCGGAAAAGTGACTTTTTAAGTAAAGTTGGGGTTTTTGTGAGTTTTAACCTAGTTTATATTAAAATTAGTGTTCGTGAATGTGCAAATGAGTGTGATTGGATTTTTCTCGATGGTTTGACGTTTGTACATCGACATCGAGAGTTGGTTTGACTATTCTTGCATGCGTAGGCGATAGGTTTGGACCTATGCGTGATATGCGTGCCGATTTGATTTTCGTATGCCGTTTTGACGTCGAATTTAGTTTAATGCGATACGGTGCATTATGATATGTAGGTACCCCATGTGGACTTCGAGACGAAAAGCAAGCGCATGGCGACGTCGGCACCGGCGAGCGAGGACCAGGTGAGTAGATTTATATCTACGGGGAAAAGTCGGGTGGATGGCGTATAGCACCCCCGCAGTCCGTGGTGGTGTATACGGATGCGTATACACACCAATATTTATTATATGTTATTTGGGATTAATAACGTTGCTTAGGATGTATATTGGTGTGTTGGATTACTTTAGTGTTGCGAACCCTAGGGTAGTGTTGCACTACACATACACACATACATACTTGCATACATTCCTATTGATATGTGCTCATAGGATTCTTTATAGTTATGGGTTCACATGGGTATGGGACTATGTGTTCACATACGGATTTGAGGATGATACTTGGGATTGAGCTGAGTCGATGAGATTTGATTTGAGGCCGTGAGATCGGTGATATAGCAGGGTTCGTATTTGAGATACGACATGACGTTGTAGCGGGTCCTTGACGTAGTGTTTCACACACGTCCATGCATACGTAGGCGGTATCAGTATAGTACTAGACGTAGATCAGTACCCCGATCATGATATTTGATAAAGAGGATACCAGGTGAATAGTATGATGAATGTGATATTGACCCGTACCCAGATTTGGGATGCCGTACGACGGATTTACGTATGAGCCATATCTTGATGATTGATCCGCACTCTTGACTTGGGATGTCTGATTTTAGATATGGTATCGGATATAATATTACTGAGGCGGGATCACTGACTAATACATATACAGGTATGTATATGTATCGACTCAGATGTTAGGCGGTTTCCTTACCTGTAGTTCAGCTTGTTAGCTTAGCCCTTTAGTTTAGTTTAGTTGTTAGATTAGATTCGATTCTTACCTATTTCAAAAACTAACGAATCGTGGGTATTTTAAAAGACAGCCCAAGGGATCCTACGGATATTTCAAAAGACGTATCTTTTCATAAAAACACCGTAGCCCCTATTTTTCAAAACCCCATGATTCATGTTATTTCAAAAGGCACCATTTGTAGGACTTATATTAGATTATTACAGATTAGTTATCATTGTGTCTAGTATTCAGCTCCCGCACATTATTGCTGTTCGCTCTGCCTCGCATACTTATTTTGCTGCATATTCCATTATTGATATCATGCTGTTAGGACACCAGCACCATTACCGATGATGCGTAGGTACCACGTACACTTAATTGCCGGCTCACACACATCTTCATCGGTAATTACCATGTCACGTACACCTTAGAAAATATTATTGCTTAACTTAGCTAGATAGCTAGTAGTTTGACATAATATTAGTATACTTACCTTATATGCCAGCTTAGATATTGTAGTTATTACTTGTCACTTCATGCATACTGTTATTCATCGTTATGCCGCAGTCATGGATTCTCATGCATATATTCACTATTTTACGTGTTATTGAGGTTTTGGATTCGGATTTCCATGAGATTTTCTGGATTTGGAGGAAAACCGCAAAAACATAAATAAACCTTTTCTCTCTTTTAAAATAAAAAGTGCGGTTTTCCTATGATGTATGAGTCGTCCACCATGAGTTTGCTGATGGATTTCGAGACCCGATTCGAGGAGTGGAGGAACCGTTTCGGGTACATGGTGGGCCCGGTTTGATACCCGGGGCAAGAGGAATGTGGTGTTGACGTTGAGCCTGGCTGGGGAGCACTACCTACCGGTGATATTACCCGACACGTCGGATATCCGGAGAATACCGTCGTGGTCTTGAGATGGATGGTAGGGGCTGGTCTGGACTGACGGCGCCCTAGATATTGAGATTGAGACATTGATATTTCGAGACATTGAGATTTATGTTTTGTGTCGATGCTAGACATTGTTGATACTGATTTCATTTATGATACCTCAGTTTAAAAATACAAAGGAAATCTCACTAATTTATGAAAACAGTTCTTCATTTACATGTATTCTGTTTTCATGCATTCATACCTCATTCATATGATATATTGCTACCTGAGGCACTGACACGGGCACATGAGATTACACTCGGGTTAGATATTTACCCTAGCCTTGTTATAGGCTACGTGTTATTCATATATTTGAGGACATATTATGATCATTGACCTAGGTTGCGTTATTTATGCGATTTCTGTGCGTAGATATTTTTCTATTCATGAGTTGGCAACTCACCCCCGTTGTGCCCCAGTTTCTTGCAGGTTTGCCGTACAGGTTTCATTACGGCTTTGCAGGCTCAGTTTCATTCGGATGACATGCTAGTAGGTGGGTTTTTCTTGTATCGTACCCATCATATTACCTTGTATAATATTATTCCGTTGTATCTAGTAAATTCCATCAACCAAACATGTATTTATTGAGATAGAGACCAGTGTTGTTTATTCTTTCGACCTTAGAGTCGCTCGTTATATTTCTGGTGGTTTTGAGTTTCCTTTTGAGTTTTGATCCTCGCTATTGGCATTGTATATTATATTGCTTGTGTGGTTGTGACCGTCGATTGACGAAGAGCTAGCTCCCGCTTGGAGATGCCTTTTTCTTGATTTCGTATACTATTCATGTTGTATCCCGTTTGGGGGCCAGTATTTACAAAGGAGACTCTGCCGAAATTTTCAGTAAATTTTTTATGTTTTAAAAAACCGCATAATTCGGCTTATGCTATTGAAATTACTTGCTTTAAGTTGGTTTTTCCTACACTCTACTACTTTTCTTGGTTTGGATTTCTGGGTTTTTGGTTTACTTAGATTACGTACGCCTCGAGACGTTCGTAGTTTAAGTGCCGGTCATGTTCCGTACTTTCGGGTCGTGACAATAGGTGTTTGGTTTTTAAGAGAAGTTATATTTTTAATAAAATTAAAATCGGAAATCGGAATAACTCCACTTCCGACGAGTTTTAAAAAGAGATCTTTTTGGAATAGGAAGAGAGGAGAGGAGAGGGGACTTACTGGACAAAAAGAGAGAGGAGAGGTATGAGAACAAGATGGAAGCTTCATGGAGTCGCGGTGTCGCCGGATTTGTCGCAAGTCATCGCCGGAAGATGACCTTGGGCTAACTCCACTTGTACAACTAATTTGACTTGGGAAAATTTGAGAGTTTTGATGATAGATTTCAGAATGGAGAGGGCTTGGGTGTGTGTGGTATTTATAGGATAAAATTAGAGTTTAGGGAATTAAAAATGAGAATTAAAATGCATTAAATATTGGATTAATGGGTAATTTTAATCCTCTGTTAATTTGCAGGAAATTCAAACAGTACCGGGGTTAAGGGGGGAGGCCAAGAGAATAGGGTTCAAGAATTGGTGGCATTCCCGACGGTTTGGACTAGTGGCGCCGGCCCAATGCGCAATCTCGCCGGCCATTCTAGGGGTGTGTAGCTCTGTATTCTTGCTATGTGTCAGGGTCGTTTCATATATCTCAGTGCACATGTTTATTTAATCTGACTTTTCATTTTTACGTGTATTGCACGTGTAAACTTTTGGGCTTCCAAAAAGTTTAGGAGAAAAATCATTAAAAATAATATGTTGCTGAGGGGATTCGAACACAGGTGTAGGGTGTTTTTCGTCACCCCGTTGAGATGGGAATACACGCGCGCTTGTCGGGCGTACTATAAATTCCCCCTGCCTAGGGTAGGCGAGGGCTTATTGATTATGGGGATCCGAATCTCCGGCAGCCGCGGACTAAGCTGTCGTTAATTACCCCTCGCCTTTGGAGCGAGAGAACCTCCGATTGACGGATCAAACAGGCCATGCGAACTCAATATGCAGTATTGTGTTTTGAAGGGATTTTGAATGTATCGGGGGACCCGCAGAGTTTTTGCGGGGGTCTCGCTACCCGGATAGTGGGCTGGGGGTCGAGGTGGCTAGCAACCCCCTTGCGGGGTGTGAGGCAGTGCCCCGTTAGAAATTTTTTCTAACGGGGACAGTTTTGTGGAGTATGTGTGTGTGTGTATACATATATATAGGAAAGAAGGAAATGGCGTCCAAAGGATGCGTGGGAGAAAGCGCCAGTGCCTTACGTGAGCAGTACACGGGCGCTGGCGCTAGCGCTTTAGGCGCGAGCGCCTCACGTGTCCGACACATGGGCGCTCGGGTGCTGACGCTAGCGCTTTGGGCGCTGGCGCCTCACGTGCCCGGCACGTGGGCGCTCGGGCGCAGGTACTAGCGCTTTGGATGCTGGCGCCTCTTTATATGATAGGCCCGGCCACCTTCCCCCTATCCCTCACGTACCCGGCACATGGGTGCTCGGGCGCTAGCGTTTTGAACGCTGGCGCCTCACGTGCCCGGCACGTAGGCGCTCGGGCGCTAGCTCTTTGGGCGCTAGCGCCTCACGTGTCCGGCATGTGGGCGCTCAGGCACTGGCACTAGCGCCTCACGTGCCCGGCACGTGGGCGCTCGAGCGCTAGCGCTTTGGGCGCTAACACCTTACGTGCCCGGCACGTGGGCGCTGGGCGCTGGCAGGAAAAGGGACTTGGTCCCTGCACTGGGAGATGTGCTCCCGATTTGACTTATGGAGTTGAACTCCTAGAAAGAAAAACTCTTTTTTTATATGGAGTTGAACTCCCAGAAGCTTTGATTTGTGGAGTTAAACTCCAAGAAATCATTGTAAATGCTCAAGGGGATCCTTTTCTTCTCCTCTGAGCCTTGGATCTTTCCCAAAATGGGGTCTTTAGAGACGGGTCTCCTTCTTCCTCCCCTCTATTGACCGGATCTTGGAGAAAAGGGAATGAGATTTAAAAATCTCCCCTTTTTGAGATCTAATGGAAGATCCGAGCTCCTCTTTGTGGGTTTTGTGGTGAAAAACTATTTATTTTTGGAAGAGGAAGAGTAAAACTCTTGATCTGATTAAAAAGGGGAAGAAGGTTTTAGAACCTTGAGGAACGAGAAGGAGGCACAAAAACCCGAGAGTTTGAGAGAATGAAAAGTGTCCCTTTTATTCATCATATGTTGCCTTATATAAGCTTACACATTTACATATAGCCCCTTGGGCTTTACAAAATGGCATTTTTCCCATCCCATGCCTCATGTGTTCATTTCTTTTGCACATAAGCCATGGGCTTTACAAAAAATTGGCTTTATGCCCATTTTGCATACATGCATGCATAAAAAATTACACCAAAATTATTTATTACATGATTTTTATTTTGGCATGGAGGAGGGCCGGCCGCTTCATGTTCGGACTCGACTTGGGCATGGGCTCACTTGATCTGGGCTTGGGCCCACTTGGCTTGGGGTTGACCATGACTTTGAGTTGGTCAACCGGGGTGCAATTTTCGACCCCAACAACAGGGGCTACGTCACAGCAGTGCAAGATTTTACCAATGAGCTACAAGTGCTTTCTTGCTGTTATAAAACAAATTAAATACTTGTAGCGTACTCAGGGTTGAAAATACTCCATTTAGTACTTTAACTTTAAACAAATTTCTGTACATTAAAAACAGAGTCGTTACATTATTACAGCTCGTACTGGGCTTTATCGATCGCTTGTTCATCCCACAGTTGGGCTCGTGTTTTTTAGCCCCTGGGGCCCTATCCTTGGGTTAAGAATACTCCTACAGAGATTGATGCACACACTCGAGCTCACGATAGGATAGATTACCTTTTAGTGACCAATTAGGTTTATGACTTGACCTGTTTACATGTCTGTTTCATAGTTTTAGTGTGTGTGTGTGTGTGTATGTTTCTGTATGCGTACATGGGCTTCTCTACACTCATGTATTCATGTTATCATAGTACACACATCTTATACGTTGAGTACTTGCTGGGATATTCTGATATCCCTGAGATTTGCCATCTCAAGTTTAGAGACGGATCTTTCAGACTGAGTAGGATCGGAGCGACTATCGGGATCTTGCCGAAAATTAGCAGCCGTAGGTTCATTTCTTTTTAGTTAATATTTAGCATGTGCGCCCTTGTGGGATATTAGGGCTTATGTAACTTTTTTTGGATCTTGTTTTATTTCGAATCTATTGTATTGGATCTTTATTTGTATCCATTAACTAGTAAATCTACTTTTGGTATTCCTTACGGGTTCCTTGCAACATGACTATTAGTATTATCTCTTTTGTTATTGGATTTTATTTTTGACAGGTTTAGCTAGACAACCTTTATGTAACAACTCCAATTTCAGTGTACATAAATTTCATTTAAAGTTAATGTACAATTGGGGTATTTACAATTCCTGTAAAAGCTATAAGTATTTGTTTTGATTTAGAACAGCAAGAAAACACTTGTAGCTCATTGATAAAGCCTTGCACTGCTGATACAAAGCACCAGAGTTCAAATACCATCAGCCACATTATCTTTTTGTTTTATTTTCTTTTAACCTTTTAGAAGCCCAAGAGTCTACACGCGCAACACACATAATAGGATAAGTCACAGAATAATCAAACATGTTAAATAGGCTAGTTGAAGCGTCAGAGACATGTGGCCCCAATCCGAGCCCCCACCCCTTGAATCCGACCGGCGAGAGTTACTGTTCGGCCGGCGCCGCCGGTCCAACTTGTCCTAAACCCTAGTTTTTTCTTTTTTTCTTGACCCTTGGACTCCCCCCCATAGCTCCAGTATTATTTATTTACTCTGCACATTTACATAGCACAATAAAATTCACAATTAAACCTATTTTATTACAAATTTTAATACACCCATCCACTACACTAAACCCTAGATTTTCCTATAAATATCACCCCTCATATCATCCCTACCCACTCACAAACCTCTGCCGAAACTCTCAAGAAAATTCCAAGTTCCTATAGTGTGCAAGTGGAGTTAACGAAGGGCGAAACTCCGACGAAGTTCCAGCAACGATCCAAGGAGTTTCCGACGATGAAACGACGCACCGGCGCTTCCCACTCTTCTTCTTTCTCCCCTCTACCTTATAAGCCAGTAAGTCCCATTTTTCCCTCTCATCTTCATCTTTAAAAAGTTCCATTTCTAAAACCCGACGGAAGCGGAGTTAATCCGACTTCTGATTCGGTTTTCTTTAAAAACTACACTTTTTTTTAATAAGATAAAACCATATTCTCATATATTGATTAATAAACATTAACAAACTCAACAAAACAACTTTCACATCAAAATAATTATTTTTGTAACTTTTATCATATTTTTTCAGAAAAATACCATATAGTTTAGTTTCGACATAAACCATCATAATTTCTTGCTATACCTTTAGATAGTCCACGAGATAATGACCTACCTCCTCACAACACACATATCTATCATAACACAATGAATTTTAGGACAATAGAATACGGGAAATATGACTTTGCAAATAAATCCCTTTAACTTATAAAACCGTTTTCTTTAAAAGATGTATTAAAACATTCACATGCAATTACGCCTCTACAACCCATTTTGGGGACCTCTTTCGGGATGGTGCGGATTATCGCACATCCTCGGGTTTAGTAGAGCGAGATGCAGACCTCCGCAAGGAGCATTCGATCTCAATGGAATTTTTATACATTTTTCTTTAGAAAATGAGATTTTTACAAGAAAATAAATAAATTTATTTTCGTTAAATATGTATATATAAATATTACCAAAATACATATTTTAAATATATATATATATATATATTATTCCATGTTTCCAAAACTCAAGAAAAGAATTCAAATATTATATGAAACTACCATGATAATTCAAAACAATATTCATATTACAGATAAATACCATATATTATGAAATTAGGTTTTATTCACTAGAAATGCCACATTTATAAAATATACATCAATGAAAACTCTAAAGACGACAATTAAATGCTTGAAGTATATTTTGAAATTATACCAAAACTATTTTTACATAAAACCCCCTCAAGTTATACTAAATTACAATAAGGATCTTAGTAAACATAGATTTAAGCGGGACTAGTTTCTTGAGCCTCAGGGAGCCGGAGATATGAGTGTTTGCCTATTTAAGGTAAACAACTTAATAAACGGTGTTATCAACACGGTAATTGTCTTGGAAAAAGATATAAATCCTGCCGTCCATGTGCAGCAGTTACCGATAACACCAAAATAATCAGGATTTCAAGTTCTTTTAAAAAGTTTCTGACTTAGACCGAGTCTCAACCTAATCAATTTGACTTGAATATGATTCAAGTACAAACTACAATACAGCATGATTCAATATGAATCCATCTATACAATCTATATCAATCTGTATTGACCGAGCCGAACCATGGATATATTTCATTTACACATTCTTCCATTATATCCGTTCCATTACTGATATCATGGTTTCGACAAGTCATCCATCTATACAATTTAGAAGACAATACAATATAAGCAATACAATCAAGATATCGCGAGGTTTATAAGGGGTAGATTGGTATGGAAAGTGTTAGAAGTAGCACGAGACTGCAACCATAAGACACCTAACCTGAATCTCCATTGTTGTTGTACCGTGTCTGAACGGTTCCTTGTATTCCGTATACCTTAGTCTCCGGGATAGTGAGACTCCTCTCGTATACACTGGTTTCTTCTGTACCAAGCTACAAATAACAGAGTTAACACTAAATAATAATATTAAACAGTATACTCTATTCTGTCTATTCTATTCTTATCTATCTATGGGACTTACCGAGCGACTTGTTCACTGACGACATTCTCTTTCTTTTTCTTTGGAATGTCGTCAGGTGTTTCAGACTCATGTTCATATCATAATTTTGCATTATTATATTCCTCATTCTTATTCATTTTACAAATAAATAGGTGCTTTTGATCCATGTCTGTTATATAGTTGCAGGTTACAGGTTCTCAGAACAAAACAGTGAAAATGATGAAAAGACGACACAAAAGTGAGACTACGACCAACAAATAGAAGAATCTTGATCATGCCTACAGTTTGAGGGACAAATGAAGATCAGTAAACAATTTCACAAAGAACAAAGGAAGCACAAGATTCAAGACTTCAACACGAAGCAAACGGTAAAAGTCCACAACATTCTGCACTGTGGAAATCGAGAAGAAACTAGAAGACAATCTGAGAAACCAAGTGAAGAAACCAGAAGCCAAATGCAATAGGAAGCAGCCCAGAAAAATCCAGCCAAAGACCCCACCATATGGTCGCGGATCTGCGGCCAAATAGGGCATATGGCCGCGGAAACGCGGCCGTGCTGAGCACGTGTCGGTGCAAATTTGACGGCGGCGGCGGCTCGTTGACCAGGCTTCTAAGGATAGTTTTGTAAATGTAGATAGAGATTAGATGTAAACCCTAGGGTTTCTATAATCTATAAATAGGAACCCTAAAGCTCTTTTTGGGCATGCCTCTTCTTATGCCTCTTTTTATTTATCAAAATTCAGAATTTCAATTCCTGTAATATTTGAAGAGTGCATCAAATAAAAAGTAAGTTCTTTTTCTATGCTTTAGTTTAATTTCTTTTCTGCCCTAGTATAAATTTTATTTATCTGCCCTAATTAATTAGATAGCAATTTTATTTATCTGCCGTAGTTTTGCTAATTAGGTTATTGAATTAAAATCATAAAAATATCTCTTTTTATCAATTCCCTAATGAGTGAGTAGTTCCTCACTTGTTAGGGTTAGAAATAGGAAAGGTTTGAGAGATGAAAATCTTTCACCCCTTTTTTGCCCGTCATACATTTTAAATAGGACTCTATGCATACATACACACACCGCGCACTACGGCACCCTATCCCACGAGGTAGCGGTAATATCGTAGTTAAAGACCGGTTGTATATGTTTTCCATGGAGGTTAGGGTAAGAGTTAAGAAAGGACGGACAAGGACTTAGAGAAAGAAATCTAGTTTCTTCCCGATGGTACTAATCCACTTTGTTAATTATTACCTTAACACCTAAATAGTTCTTAATTAGGGCATAGAAAGCGATGAGGAACATTGACTTTCTAAACCTAATCTAAACCTAACCCTAGAAAGATTTTAATCCTAATCAAACTCATTTCAGTTTTTAGTGATAATCAATCCAACCCCAATTGGAATTAACTCGTTAGAACAAATAGAAAATACACAAAATCCCTGTGGACCGATCCGTACTCAACCGGCTAGCTACCAAGCGACGCCGTTCTTGATTGCGGTTAATATCCTTTGATTTATCTTTTAAAAGCGAAAGCGCACTAAATATCGTTCAATCAAATGGCGCTGTTGCCGGGGATGGCGGAGTTATTTTCTTTTTGTAATTTCGGGGTAATATAAAAATTAAAAAATCATAAAAAACTGAAAAATTAAAAAAATATATAAAAATTTATCATCTTGTTATTTTTTGAAGGGGTTTTCGTTTGAATTGTGCAGGATCGAAGAGACGAACGGATTCAGATCTGGAAAAATCCAGTGAGCAAAATAGCAAACAGCAGATCTGAACCAACAGAGGAGAACCACAACAGAGAAACAGAAGAAATTGGAGATCTGAACCGATAAAGACACCGCGGAACTTCCGCTATTTCCTTCATTTAGCCGCGGAACCGCCGCGGTCTGCTGACTTCAGCAGACCAAAACCCCTCTGTAAGTTTTCTTTCTTCTCTGTAACCCCTTTATCTCCTCTGAAAAATTTTCCTGCAGGGTTCTTTGCGCAAAAAACTTCTCTCCCTTCTCCAATAACTTGATCTTGTGCAGGATTCTTTGCGCCGCAATAAAAAAAAATTTTGCAAGTGGCTTGATTGTGTTTTACTGCTTTGCATTCTTTAAACTGACTTTAAGGGGATTTAACACCAATCCAGATTGGATGGGGATTTCATTACCCTTCTTAGGACCCCAAAACATCACAAAAAGCATATTGCATTGACCATCGAGTTAATTAAAAAAGATTAGACTCAGCCTTAAGGACTGTCGCGCTCAATAAGATAAAGGAATAGTTGTAGGCATCGATCGTTTATCTAAACCAGACTTTGTGGTGCCTAGGCTAGACAAGTGGGGAAAGGTAATTTTAAAAGGCCCGTCTCACGGTGATTCGTGAGCGGATCCCTTCTTTCTTTACTTGTGCTTACCTGGCCACAATTGGCGGTGAAGAGGCGATTTGAGGACCTCACAACTTACCCTTTGGAACAGTTAGGAGCAGTCTAGTTGACCTAGGAGACCCTAGATCTAGGCTTGATTGTGCATATTGTGATCGTGTCTAAGCTTCTTATTAAAAATCTTTCTGCAAAAATCTCCTTATAAAAAAAACACAAAACAGAAAATTTTTACAAAAACTTGCCACTTGTCGCTAAGAAATCCATTGCACCCCATTTACACTCACTTCCTTCCATTGACGTTTTCTTACCCCCACCTTCTGTTTTCACCTTTTGACTACACTACACCTCTTCAGTGTATGTCCGGTTGGACTAGGGACACCGGTGCCCATTTAGTCCGTGTCTCGTTAGTGCCGACTAACGACGCTTTCGACTCCAAAGTCGAAATTCCATCCACTTCTTTACCTTCACCTTCATATTCATCATCTTCTACAGAGATGTCGGGATTCAATCCTAACAATCCCTTACCTGCGGAACTGATTCCACCTCCACTAGGTGCGAATAACCCACCACACCCACCTGTCGAAGCGCCCCAACGAATCACGCTCCAGGATCTTTTCTATCCTATCTGCACCGCTTTACCCACTTGTCTTTCATTTCCACCGGCCAATGGGGATAAGTTTGAGATTAAACCCCACTTCATCAATATGTTGCCCAAATTTCACGGGCTGGAATCCGAAGATGCCTACATCTTCATTAACAAATTCCAGAATGTTTGCGCAATGATGAAGACAACACAACTTTTTGATGATGTTATAAGGCTACGTGTCATTCCATTCACTCTATGTGACCTAGCCAAAAAATGGTTATATAACACAGCATCACACTCGATAAAAAATTGGGAAGAGTTTGTTAAGACTTTTCTAAAAAAGTTTTACCCACACCACAAGACCGCGAGAATTCGCAACGAAATTACTCAATTTTCCCAGCTTCCTTCCGAACCTTTTTGGAAGTGTTTTGAAAGATTTAAAGACCTACTTGTTTAATGCCCTCACCACGGTATCGAGAATTGCAACTTTGCCAAACTTTATACGAAGGATTGAACCCAGCAACTAAACAGTTGTTGGAAACCATTTGTCAAGATCACTTTCATACAAAATCAAGCGAGGAAGCTTGGCAGTTTCTCGACGATCTTGCTGAACAAACACTTCAATGGGAAAGCACTAAGACCGTCTCATCTTCTTCATCAGGTCAGTCTAGGGCAGGCATACATCAACTTGATATGTCGATTGCAATGAAGGCCGAAATGGCCGCACTTACGAAAAAGCTAGAGGCAATTGAGAGCAAATTCTCATCGCCTTCTCCTGCCCCTGCTTTACCCTCACGCACTGTTTGCACTTGTTGTTCGGATCCGTCCCATTTAACCGAAGAGTGTCCTTACTATCCACCTGTTCAAGGACAAGATCAAGTCAATACTGCCTTTCAGCAAAGACAAAGAAATGATCCATACCCTTCGACTTATAATCCTCGTTGGAGGAGCCACCCAAATTTTGCTTGGAATCAAAATCAATAATTCTAAGGCAATAACAACTTTCAATGACCTCCTCCTCCACAACAACAAGTACCTCAACAAACTCAATACCAGCAACCTTTCCAACCCTAACCTTACCCAAACCAAATGAACAATTTTGTACCTAACAATTCTTATCCTCAAAACAATTTTGTTCAATCGAATAACGATAAGGTTTCCTCGCTAGAACGAAGTCTAGATGCGTTTTTAAAACAATCTACACAATCCGCAGCAAGGTTGGAGACTTCCATTCAATCTTTGGTGCAAAACAGTGCTTCCCATGATCAAAGCATTAAATCAATCGAGGCCCAAATTGCACAACTGAATGCTGCGTTGAGCAAGCGAGAAAAGGGAAAGCTTCCGTCTCAACCATTGCCAAAATCCCGGTCACACACATAACACACATGTTGCTTATGAACAACAAAATCATAATGTAAATGCTGTGACCACATTGAGATCTGGAAGAGTGTTGCATAATAATGTGGGTAATAGTGATGACACCCCTGCCGGTGCTTCTTCTTCATCTTCTTCTTCTTCTTCTTCATCTTCATCTTCTTCAGAGCCTATTCTTCATTCTTCACAAGCCTCTACTTCTTCTACTTCTAATGGACCCACATCTCACTTCACGAACACACCAACACTGGCATCCGTTCCAACTCCGCAATCTACTCCACAGACATTGGACTCAACAAATTTTCAAAATGCACCATTTCCAAATAGGTTGAGATCCAATAAACCCACTCCACAAATAGAGAAGATTGTGGAGTTATTCAAACAGGTTAGCATTAACATACCTCTCTTGGATGCAATCCAACAAGTCTCTTCTTACGCTAAAATCTTAAAGGACTTATGCACCAAGAAGAGGAAGTCACAAGTACTAAAGAAAGTTTTCGTGGCTAGTGCTGTAAGTGATGCTCTTAGCCAACCTTTACCCCAAAAACATAAGGACCCCGTCTGTCCTACAATTTCAATAACAATTGGGGATAAGAACATCAATCGAGCACTTTTAGATCTTGGTGCTAGTGTTAATTTGCTACCCTATTCAGTATATGAACAATTAGGCGTTGGAGAGCTTAAACCCACTCCTTTTACTCTCCAAATGGCCGACCGATCTATCACCCATCCTAAGGGTGAGTTAGAGGATGTGTTAATTAAAGTAGGGGACTTCATTTTCCCCGTTGATTTCATTGTTATGGACACACAGCCTGTGGCTAACCCCCGGAGTCAAATTCCGGTGATACTCGGTCGACCATTCCTTGCGACTTCTAATGCGGTAATAAGTTGTCGAAATGGTTCGATGAACCTATCTTTTAGAAATATGACAATTGAACTCAACATTTTTAAGTTTGGGAATCAGCCCTCCGAGCCTAATGCTAGTATACTTGATGTTTGCTCGATCCATGAGATCACGCAGGAGGACTGTGAGCTCGAAAAATTTCTGTTCGATCACAGCAGTTTTGACACCTCTAGTGCTTTGCTCCTAGAATCTGACACAGCTTTCACACCGGATAACGATTACGAGTGTTTCACTTTTTTGGAAGATTTTGAAGAGTCACGACCCGAGTTTGAGTCCTTTGATTTTTCGGATGAGTTAGTGTAAGTCCACGGTAGCGCCCCGGCCGTCTAACAGATGCTAAATACGGAACGAAAACTTTTTACAACTGGCGCTATCGTGTACTATAACCCGGATCTGGCATTAAAGCTAAACTAACAAATTACAAAGTGGGTAGAAACGTTATACCGAATGATCTGAGTCCTTCGGTCTTCAACCATCATCCCACACTTTGTTCCGGCAGCTCCGATCTCCTGAATCTCCAATCTTCTCGTCCAGGTGGCACCACGTCGATAAATCTTTAAACGGGCTCCCGCCTCTAAACCGAGGCAACTCGGTCGTCAAGTTTGCTAAAAGAGACGACCAAGATGAAGTAGAGAATGAGTAGAACACTTTGTCTCGTTACATCCAACGCTATGGACGAACAGTTAATGAAGTTGCCTTTTGGAATCGGGTGAAATGAGAAATGAGGCTTATTTAATTTCCATGAGTCCAAAACAATATCAATTTTTTTCCAAGCAACCATGATCTCACACTAAGGGGGCCGGCCACTTTATAAGGAGGTGGGGGTGAGTGTAGGAGAGGGGGAGGTGACCATAAGCTCAATACTTATCATAACACCTAGTATGAATGCATTAATGAAAGTGATGAATCACCTTAAGCTAGTCATCAAAGCATTTAATGCATCATTAAATCACAAATGAGTCATATGCCACCTCATCAGCCTAGTCACCATCTAGAAGCTTCTAGAAGCATGACTCACCCTTATCAAGAAAAGATAAATCCGTATTTAACCGAATGTTAAATACGGCTGATAGAAAACTGGAAACTGGCAACTTCCAAAAGTGATCCTGAAACGAAATAACCCCGTAATGGTATAAACATACCCGCATTTGTATTACGACCGAATACAAATGCATCTGAGACAAAGATATTATATCTACACAGTATAATACTCAGATCCGGCTTAAACTAAAGCCGACCAGTATTATCTGCTCGAAAAATGACACGTGCGAAAACGCACGTGCATTTTCCGAACCCTGCCATATAACCATACGGCCTCTACAACGTTTCGTCTGAACTTGGGAAAGTGTCTGTGGGGGAATCTAATGACTCATAAACACACTGGCACTGGGTATAACCTCTAGCACGTCAGAGGTACAAGTTGTACGTAACGGTTGCCTATGTATTGATTGGAAGGGAAGCTGACGAGCGAACTCATCTCTAAACCCTACTGAGCCTAACAGTGACAATATACATACAGTCCGGTCCGTTCGAATATGAGTATCGCATATCTGCCTAGGGGGCTGGTAAGGTCAGACCCCCAATAGCGGTATAAGTCGTGTCAGAGAGTGGCCCAGAACACCCTAAGATACTACTGAATTACCTACCAGTAAATCTCCTACCTCGGCCGAGGGCTTTGTGAAATGGCTCTCCCAGACACAGCGCGATCTCACCCCCAATACCAGGAGAGACGAATCCCCTGCCGATCCGCTCACTTGCCTCCAATGTGGCTCGGGACTGTACCCAAAAAAGACCTGTTTGCACGACTCCTTTGAGCCGTGGTAGGGTAGAAATCAAAGCACAGTGGGAACTCACACGAGACAAATGACGACCTCAGGTCGATGAACTAACCTGTACACATGTCACTAGGGAACTGCTATCTAACGATATGTATAATACCAACTAGCATGTTCCCGACGAGTCCTGTCCGGTGTACTCATAACCTAATGAGCACCTGTATACATCTTAGATGATCTAACTGACACCAATGGCTTGTGAGACCGGCCATTGCCCCTCGTCGGGGTCTCGACTGTATACACTAGTTACACTGGAGTATCGATGCCCTGTCTCGAAACTCCCACGACTAGGGACACTTTAAGGATGTGCTTACAGATCCCAGCTCCCACGTATATGATCGCCATCATACTGCTGGTAGTCAAGCAAGAATCCTATGGGCTCTATCATCATGCAATAGCGAACTAAATCATGTATACGATGATAAAGACAGACCAGAAAGCATACTATCATCTTGAGCAAGACTGTCATATCGGTATAGGTCCTGCCTCATTCATTGCAATCATGTACCTACGATCCAATAATTGACTTTGAGGGCACTATCTCCAACAATCTCCTACTTGCACTTAAGGCTAATTATTGCGATATCGCATACTCACAGCCCATGTGATACCGAACATCCAACTCCTCTACTAATCAGTTTCACAAAGCTAGTTTGTAAAACTCTTGTGTTCGAGAAATAGCCTCAGCGAGTGGATCCGTCTTGATGTTTCTTTTTATGTCTCTCTAAATCTCAAGTTCGCGGAGAAAGCCATCTCCCGAATCGAGTAATACCTGTCTTAGAATATGTCTGAATATCTGATGGGACCTAGTTCATAAATGAACTCCAAATCCAAACTTCTTAAACAGAATCGATAACTGAAGCTAATCAGTATCCAGCACCATGCCTCCCACAGTATCCTCTTGGACCACCTGTCCATAATACTGTCCCTTGTCAGAGGGAAAACTATAACTCTGACAATCACTCTGTCATCCATGTCACCTTTGAAGCCCGGAATGATAACCATCTCCCGAAGGAGGCTGCCGTCATCAAATCCGTAGAACATGCACTTATGTTCTAAAACTGCTTCCTTATGTTTTTCCAGGATTGGATTAATATAAACTTATCGCATCTAGTGCAAAAACAATATCTGGTGTGGTACTTGACATCTCATGATTGACTCAATTGCCTAAGCAAGTGATCTGCCAATCATGCACATCCCTCTCTCCTTTAGTCTGTAAGACACTTTTAGAGAGGATGACTCCATCACCTGCGGGTACACCACCATGCCAGGAGTCATATATTCTAAAATACTATTAGAATATTGTCAAAGTACCCACATTAGGAAACTACCCAAATCTAGATCTAATACCATAAATCTAGTAACCAGAATGTCAGATATTAAATCCATATCCTTTGCGGAGAAACAACTGTGTGACGACCAAAGTACAACCGATTGTAGTAAAGGAATTTTACTTCCTACTCTGTGTATGTCATCCAAATACCAGGACATCACACTCTACTACCTTCTTAATAGATCCATCCCTTATTCTGATGAAGTCAAACCTATGACTGTCACATCAAAATTAGATGATCTTATCTCCGCTATATCTTCTCAAGTCTATAAATAGAAATAAACTACTTGCCTACTATACTTCCGCTGCTCCCACTGACTACGACAACCTTCTGGCAGAATAATATCTACGTACACTTCTAAAGTATGTTTAGAACGACGTTATACTTATCCTCTTACCGGGTCTCATAGTCTGGAACAACAGTAGTGTCAAGTCTGGGTAAACAAGAACCTCCTTGTCACCGTCCTTGAGGCTACCGGAGTACCTCTCGGGTGTCTGAGGTTACCCACCATATCTGCGGAGTGGCTATTGAAATGCCAAACCTGATTGAATATATAGGTCCTATAAAATTTTCCGTAATCGTTTGCTGTTCTGGAATCACTTCCAGTTCTACCATACTCCCACTACTGTTTTCTGAAAAAATCCATTTTACTAAAACTGTGGCGAGTTAAGAACAATATCACTATTGATCTTCCAAATGGTAGAAATGTCAACCCTCGTCAAAGCCAGGGTCAACCCACAAACTGCAATTACAGAAACGTGCCTTGAGTTATCCAGTGTCTGGTTTTAAGCATAAGCTGGACAACTCCCCGTATCTTAACATCGTTAAGATATGAACCATTCTATATACAATATAGAACTAGAGGCACTAATTTAATTGGAACCAGATTCAAATCATGCAGCTGTCTCCAGTGCATATCAACTTAATGGAGAGAGGTTAATCAGCATTACTCAACTTAGGAATCTATCCAATTATGAGTAACCTGAAAGAGAAATAAGTTTCTCAAAAACCATTACTATCATCTGAATACCAATCACAAGAATCTACATCTTCGATCTCTTTGAAGAATCCCGATACTTGCGATACCCGGTTCTCTACTTTATTCTTATACCCACAACTTCTCAAAACATAGACATTGTATTTCTACGAAACACTTGTCTAAAACTAGAGAAGTCATAAGTAAATAGAACATAGTGCGAGGACCAACCCCTTTGTCCTGACGGACACTGGACAATATACAATACTCTGTATAAGTCCCCTGAGTTTGAATAACTAAAAACCTGTGCATCATAGGTTGAAAACCGTACCCAGGTGATTTTCTCAAATATCACCAATTACAATGAATTTCGATATAATAAGGATGATCACCTTATTCCCAATAAATTACTCCCACTCATCATCTGTAAAAAAACCATACAGATATGAGAATGAAACCTGGTAAATACATACCCTGGAGTAAGTATCTAATCGGGAAAACAGTTTTCTTTTAACAATGCGCAGTGAAACTGAAACATTAAAATGTCTCGTAGGGGTATCCTGGTATTCCTAGTAATGCCTCTTCCATAATCCAATTTATGACTTTAACCGTATATTTCTTTGCCATCTCTCCAAATCCCTTTATTTGTCTTTAGTCGTTACCTTCTGTACACCATCGTTAGGCTAAATGGTTTTCTTCCTTCCCTACCGTTCGGCACCAGCCTATGGTTTGGAAGAAGACTATCCAGTAAGTATAATAAGTGTACCCTCCTAATCCTAGGAGTACTCGCAACTTGAGAGAAGGTGATGATAAAAGACTACTGAATAAAACCTTATTCTATTAAAGGTGAAATAGGAGTGGCGATGAAGTACGCAGTTTGGTCGTGAATGATAACAGTCGCAATTTACTTTGCCCTTTTTCTAATTTCTTTATCTTGTCTTTACATATTACCTTCTGCACACCCTACTTAGACTAATTGGTTTTCTTCATTCCCTACCTTTCGGCACCTGTCTATGGTTTGGAATAAGACTATCCAATATGCGTAATAGGTGTACTCTCCTAAACTAAGGAGCCCTCGCAACCTGAGAGAAGGTGATAATAAAAGACAACTAAATAAACCAATTCTATTTCTCCTGAACCTGGATCCATCCTTGAAGTAGTCCCTTCGAGTTCGTATATAACCATACGATGGATCTATCTAATGGAAGTGGATGTCCGTAGTAATACGGGGTGTTCTGAGAAATACAAAAGGTAAAGAGCGGTAATGACTTATGCAACTAAGACAATCCAAAGGCCAGTATTTTAAGAAGGTTCGGTCAACTTGGTCACTGAGTCATAGTCTAGGGTAGGTCAAAAGGTCGCTGCCAAAGAGAGAGAGAGAAAAGAAACACTCTGCGTGCACTCTAACCTAGATCAGAATGGTTATCACTTTATCTAATCAGGAAACCTCCCACTGTAATCTCAAATTCTCTTCCAAACCTGAAAGAAGAATTAGTCGGGATCACCCGAAGAGTAAACCAACCCATCAGTGAGAATCGGGATTCAACTATCATCGCATGATAACTTGATGGAAGCCACTCAAGTTATCACACTCCAGAAGGTATGCGCATGCTTGGCAAGTTTGCTTTATGTTTGAAACTCTCGATGTTATTTTTGCCCCATGCTCTTATGATCGTGACTTTGGCCAACCCATCATAAGTCACATGCCAAGTTCTACCCATCATAATCCAGGTTAATTTGAACCCACCCGTACATACCCTTGACTTTGGCCAACAAGATAATACGACTGTCCCAAACCAACGCATCTATCTACGCAACAGATGAATACCCAGCAACTACCAAACACTATGCCTTGACTTTGGCCAAACAAACATAGCTTGAATACTACTGACCATCCATAAGACATGACGGAGGGCTACGGCTGGTTTTTGGCGAAAAACCTTTAACGTAATGAACTTGATCTCGTTGAAGGAACCTGATAGCTTTTTATAAAAATATAGTGGCGAAAACCTTTTGCTAAAGAGGTCACTCCCGGTGAAGGGATCTCGACTCTTTCCTTGTGGAATGAGGTGCAGGATATTCCAACTGAATACAGCGATGCAAAGCAACTTGTAATCGACTATAATGAAGTTATTACCCTGACATAAACTTCTGCCCAAGGGGTCACTCCCGGTGAAGGGATCTCGGCCCTTGCCTCGTCGAATGAGGTGCGGGATATTCTAACTGAATATCACTATGCAAAACAAAAGGAAACATCTTTGTAATAACACCTTTTTAAAATTGTTCCAACAACATCAAATATAGGTTTGTTTTATTCTTGTATTGATAAAAATCAATGCAGTCCCATCAAACAATCACACCAAAAAAGAACGAAAATAAAATGTACGTATATGCCATCCGCATTCGTCACTGGATCCCGTCATCACCCGTTAGGTTACTTAACTAACAACAGATCGGGGGCTGGACTAGCGCGGGTGTAAAACATATACAACATCTAATAGTATATATACCAATATACAATAATCGCTCCAGGCGTGATAATATGCAACATTACAGAAAAGTAATAAGCATCACAGAACAATACAGATAATCTGGGATCCCCGGGTTTCACAGAGCCGCTACTGAAACCCGACATTCCCCTGGTCGTGTGGATAGCTTGTGCAATGAAGCCTAGACCCCTACGGGTGCGGCAAGTTACCCGCCAAAACCTGAAGCGAAGTAGTTCCCACAGCATAGTGAATGGAACACCCGGCACTTCATGGAATCCGGTAAATTGAGCACCCCTCCTTGGGTCAACCTGTACCCCCTACGAGTGCGGCAAATAGTCTGCCAATTCTAGAGTGAGGTCCCTCTGCCTCTCAAAGCCATGAGATACGGACCCGTTGCCCTCCAGAACCCGGCTATCCGTGCACTCCTTCACGGGATAAACCTAGTACCGAAATAAAAAATATGTACAACGGGTACATCGACCTCAACCCGGTCATGCCCCAAAAGAATATTATACAACAGGCAGTGACAGTAGTCCACATGTTGGACGCTCGCCCCGCAATATCAAATGTACAAATAAATCCAAACAGCACTATCATTGCACCCTGCTATCCACCACGACATATCCGCAACATCACAGCACAACACAGAACATCAACGCGAATGTCACGTTCGCAAACCCGTCTAAAAGAACTATAGCAATCAGACACGGTTTACCGATCAAATGACATTCCCGGTCGGAGATATAATGTAAATACTGCAAACTAACAAGTTTAAAATTTCGATCGACTAAAAATCACAAAGTGGGCCCCACGCACATCTGCTGTACCGTAACAAAATCTGGGCCCAAAAGAATATTACCAAAACCCACAATTTCCAGTGAAGAAGCTACTGTGCAAATTTGGAGCAGTGATTACATAGACTGGCCGCGGATGCGCGGTCAAACCCTAGGTTTGACTGCGATTCCGCGGCGGTCTTGAAGGATTACGTGCCCAAATTTGTACCACGTGCTTATAAAACCCTGCACAACTTTCTGTGATGTGCAAAATAATTTTTGGACTTGATTTAAAATCGACAGAATCTGTGAACTTGGAATTTGCGGTTTTCGAAAATCCGTTCGATCGATATTTTAAACGCGTTAGCACAAGTTAATATAACTTAATGATGACGCTCTGATACCACTGTAAGTCCACGGCAGCGCCCCGGCCGTCTAACAGACGCCAAATACGGAACGAAAACTTTTTACAACTGGCGCTATCAGGTACTATAACCCGGATCTGCCATTAAAGCTAAACTAACAAACTACAAAGTAAGTAGAAGTGTTATACCGAATGATCTGAGTCCTTCGGTCTTCAACCATCATCCCACACTTTGTTGCGGCTGCTCCGATCTCCTGAATCTCCAATTTTCTCGTCCAGGTGGCACCACGTCGACGAATCTTTAAACGGGCTCCCGCCTCTGAACCGAGGCAACTCGGTCGTCAAGTTTGCTAAAAGTGACGACCAAGATGAAGTAGAGAATGAGTAGAACACTTTATCTCGTTACGTCCAACATTATGGACGAACAGTTAATGAAGTTACCTTTTGGAATCGGGTGAAATGAGAAATGAGGCTTATCTAATTTCCATGAGTCCAAAACAATATCAATTTTTTTCCATGCAACCATGATCTCACACTAAGGGGGCCGGCCACTTTATAAGGAGGTGGGGGTGAGTATAGGAGAGGGGGAGGTGACCATAAGCTCAATACTTATCATAACACCTAGTATGAATGCATTAATGAAAGTGATGAATCACCTTAAGCTAGTCATCAAAGCATTTAATGCATCATTAAATCACAAATGAGTCACATGCCACCTCATCAGCCTAGTCACCATCTAGAAGCTTCTAGAAGCACGACTCACCCTTATCAAGAAAAGATAAATCCGTATTTAACCGAATGTTAAATACGGCTGATAGAAAACTGGAAACTGGCAACTTCCAAAAGTGATCCTGAAACGAAATAACCCCGTAATGGTATAAACATACCCGCATTTGTATTACGACCGAATACAAATGCATATGAGACAAAGATATTATATCTACACAGTATAATACTCGGATCCGGCTTAAACCAAAGCCGACCAGTATTATCTGCTCGAAAAATGACACGTGCGAAAACGCACGTGCATTTTCCGAACCCTGCCATATAACCATACGGCCTCTACAACGTTTCGTCCGAACTTGGGAAAGTGTCTGTGGGGGACTCTAATGACACATAAACACACTGGCACTGAGTATAACCTCTAACACGTCAGAGGTACAAGTTGTACATAACGGTTGCTTATGTATTGATTGGAAAGGAAGCTGACGAGCGAACTCATTTCTAAACCCTACTGAGCCTAACAGTGACAATATACATACAGTCCGGTCCGTTCGTCTATGAGTATCGCATATCTGCCTAGGGGGCTGGTAAGGTCAGACCCCCAATAGCGGTATAAGTCGTGTCAGAGAGTGGCCCAGAACACCCTGAGATACTATTGGAGTACCTACCAGTAAATCTCCTATCTCGGCCGAGGGCTTTGTGAAATGGCTCTCACAGACACAGCGCGATCTCACCCATAATACCGGGAGAGACGAATCCCCTGCCGATCCGCTCACTTGCCTCCAATGTGGCTCGGGACTGTACCCAAAAAAGACCTGTTTGCACGACTCCTTTGAGCCGTGGTAGGGTAGAAATCAAAGCACAGTAGGAACTCACACGAGACAAATGACGACCTCAGGTCGATGAACTAACTGTTAGTGTATATGCCCTAGAGGCCATTACTGTATCATACTAGTATGTATATTACTTGATGGAAGCTTGGGATATTCACAGTTGTACAGACAATCTTGCTCAATATAGTAGTATGCTACTTGGTTTGTCTCTGCTTTAATGTGTACATGTGTGTTTATTTATTATATCACCTATACGCATTAGTAGAGCCCTTGGGATCTTTGCTTGATTACCGGCGTTGTGATGGCGATCACACTCGTGGGGGCTGGGTAATCTACAAGCACATCCTTATACACGTCCCTAGTCGTGGGAGTATCGAGATAGGGCATCGATACTCCAGAGTAGACTAGCGTATGCGCTTCTCATCCCAGCACGGGAGACGGTCTGTCCCACAGCCGTCAGTACGTCGTACTTGAGATAGTATGCGGGTGCTCGTTAGGTTACGAGTACACTGGACAGGACTCGTCGGGAACTGATGGTTGGTATTATACCTATCGTCAGTTATCAGTTCCCAGGTGACATGAGTACAGCTTAGTCCGCTGACTTGACACTATCACTTCTCCTCGAGTGTGTTCCCACTGTTCTTTGATTGCTACCCTACCACGGCTCTATTGAGTCGTGCAAACAGGTAGTAGTTGGGAGCAGTCCCGAAGCACTTGGAGGCAGTGACGGTTAGACAGGATTCGTCTCTCCCGGTATTGGGGGTTGACATCGCGCTGTGTCTAGGAGAGCCATTACACGAGTAGTCCCTGGCCAGGGCAAGCGAGATATACTGGTAGGTTTCCAGTGTTATCTCAGGGTGTATTGGGCTTCACTCCGACACGACTTGTACCGCTATTAGGGGACTGACGTTTACCGCCCCCCTAGGCCCGCCATGCGATGTATCAGACGAACAGACCGGACTGTACGGAGACTGTCACATACAGGCTCAGTAGGAGTGCAGATGGGGTTCACCTCGTCAGTCTTCTTATCGACATCTACCTGGGGACCGTTACGTACAGCTAGTGCCGCTTGCGGTCTGTGGTTAAACCCACTGCCAGCGTAGTGTCGAGTCTTTAGAGTCCCACACAGAGAGCTATTCGCCTTTAGGCAAAACGAGTAGAGGTCGCATGGTTTTGCGACAGGGTTCGTTCGCATCCGCGCACTTGTGCACGTTTGCTGTCCGAACAGTTTATACTAGCGGGCTTTGGTTTAAGCCGGATCCTAGTATATGATTTGAGATTGGTTTTTCTCAGAGTATTCGTGTTCCTCGGATCACGAATGCGGGTGCGTATGCACAGTTGCTTGAGATTGGGGGAGAGGACCTTGTTTAGGGTTAATGGCTTTTGTCATTTTATTAACCCTATTGATTTTGTGTGGATTATTGTTAATTGATAATTAGCTTAATTATTGTGCATGGTTGTTGTTGACAATTTGACTTCATTGACTTGTTGACCATGTTGACAACTTGACCATAATCATTTCATTTGGAAGATGCTCTTTGATCTTTGCAAAATTGAAATGATAATGGTCATGTCATGTTTTATCATGACAATTTTCAAGCTAATTATCTAATTAAAATTATCCACACATATTAGTGAGAATGGCTCACTAATAATTGATTCTATCATATCTTTTCTCTCTCTTGCTCATCCTCTCCCTCAAGCTCTCTCCCTCTCATGTGTTGAGAAACAAAAAGCTTGAGAAAAACCTTCACTTGATCTTCTCTACTCACTTCTAGGGTTCAAGTCTTAGCATTTCTTGCACTCTAGTTACTCCTAGCTTGGAGTTGAAGCTAAAGGTGGTGGCTTTCAAGTGGATCTTTCTTTGACGGGAGATGACAAACAAGGTGAACTCTTTCTACCATTCCGACGAGCAAGGAGAGAAGGAGTTCGAGCTCAAGGTATAACCTTTCTACAACTTAGTTAGTTGTTAGTTTACTTTAGCTAGTTTTCGTTTAGCAAAGATCCGGCTTTTACGGTCCATGTTACAAACCTTAGAAAAATTTTTGTTTTACCGTTTCCGCAACCCCGAAAGTACCGGGAGAGGTAACGTGGACCTAACAGTGGTATCAGAGCCTAACTAAACATAAACTAGCTTGGTAGTAAAGTGTATCGAAGTTCGAAACGGAAAAATCGAAAAAACCAAGTTATAAAAACCTGAGTTTCTGTTAAAACTTTTTCTGGTCAAAACAAAATTTGTTATATCCCAAAAATTATCTCAGGCTTTTTATAAGAAAACCACCAAAAACGATACAGTAACTCCACTAAAGCGCCGCCCTTCCGCGGCAAGAGCAAGCTCTTGCCGCGGAACCGCGGCCAACTTTGAGAGTTACTGCATCGATTTTGGTGCAGTATGTTTCTGACATGGTTTTAGGATTTTTCTGATATATTATATGTTCCCAGATTTGCCAGAATAGAAATTTGTTTTTGGGGGCCTATAAATCCGTTTTTTTTTCGAACTTCAATATACTTTGACTATAAAGGTTATATCTGTGATGTTCTTATGTATTGAACGTCGGCTAATCGCTATAAGTCGATTAGTCGGGGTTATACATATCTGTGATCTGTGATTGTTGTTAATGGTTTGTGTATATGAACTCGTTGGATTGTCGCGGATGAATAGCCGGGGTGGATGTGAGATGAGAGTTTCTTTTTCTTTCATTCATGTAATAAATTTGTAAATTGATGTAATATTATTTGTTTGGCCGCACAACCGGGTCGGGGTTGTAGCCGTCATTGTATAATTCTTTTTACTGTTTTTGCTCCTAGGATAGACCCATGGAGGGGTGCACAAACTACCGGGTAGCTCGAAGTGCCGAGTGGCCTACTCATGGCATTGAGGGAGGTTGCTTCGCTTCGGGTACTTGGCGGGTAGTTTGCCGCACCCGTAGGGGTCTTGGGTGGGGTATTGGCTATTCATCGCGACCGTGTAATCCGTTTTTCGTTGCAGGCTCGAACGAATTGCGGATTCCTAGTATATCCAAAGTGTTCATCTGTGATCTGGATTGGCTATCATTGCTATATTGCTATATATAATAACTATTTAGGCGTTGCTTATGTTTTACAGCCGCGCTAGCCCAGCCCCCGCTCTGTCGTTAGTTAAGTAACCTAACGGGTGATGACGGGGCCCCGTGGCGAATGCGAATGGCATAAGCGTACGTCATATTTTGGTTGTTTTCTGCAATGGTAGGATTTAAATGATGGGACGCATTAAAAGAACTAATGCAAGAAAATAAACCTAAAAGACGTTGTTGGAACAAGTTTTTCAAAAAGCTGTTATTACAAGGACGTTCATCTTTTTGTTTTGCATCGAGGTATTCGGTTATGAATGCCCAGCACCTCAATCGACGAGGCAAGGGCCGAGATCCCCTCATCGGGAGTGACCCCTTGGACAAAAGGTTTGCGTCAGGGTAATAACTTCACCATAGTCGATTATTCTTGCTTTGCATCGAGGTATTCATCTTACGAATGCCCAGCACCTCACTCGACGAGGAAAGAGTCGAGATCCCTTCACAGGGAGTGACCTCTTTAGCAAAAGTTTTCGCCACTATGTTTTTCAAAAGGATGTATCACGTTCCTTCAACGATATCAAGTTCATTACGTTAACGGGTTTTTCGCCAAAAACCCAGCCGTAGCCCTCCGTCGTTTCTTATAAGTTATACTTAGTATTCGTGCTGCGTTTGTTGACTGTGTCAAGGCGCAGTGAACGGTAGCTAAGTGTAGCTTATTTGCTGGATACAAAGTGATTGGTTAGGACATTTGTAGAACCTTGTTGACTGTGTCAAGGGTTGTGCAGGTGGGTTTAATGCAATCAAGATAATGACGGGATGAACTTGACTAGGACCTTTTGATTTGTTGACTGTGTCAAGATCACTTGGGTCCTAGGGGCAAAAACCACATCGGGAGTTTCAAAAGAACTGAAACTTGCAGATTTAGCATACCTTCTGGAGTGTGGTGACTAGAGTGGATTCCATCTAGGTTATCACACAATGACGGTTGGATCCCGATCCCACTGATGAGTTGGTTTACCCTCGGGAGATTATTTCACTTAACGATCAATGCTATAAACCTAGTAGGTGTCTAGAAAGGTGTTAGCGGGGTTACGCCCCCAGGGAAAAGAGGTTATTTAATTAAGGAACTTCGCGAAAGCGTTGGAAAACCTCCCTCGAAGTACCGACACTAGCCTGGCTGAAAGGTTAAGCAAGTATTGTGACGTGAATTAAAACCTGACTAGTTCTTCTTTTAAAAGGTTTTAAGAAGAATTTGAGTAAACAGTGGGAAACATCCTGGTTAGATAAATTAATAAACCAATCTAATCTTGCAAGAGCATACGCTGAGTGTTTCTTTTCTCTCTCTCCAGGCAGCAACCTTTTCACGCCCTAATCAAGATAATAAAATGTATCGCTTGACCGATCCGAATTCTTATTCGGGACTGGGGAAAGTTGGTTCAGCTCTAACTTGTGACAACAGTCATGAGTATGAGAATGGGAAAGAGGAAAGTATGGATTTTCAGGATACCCAGTTGAAGAAGAAGCATGGTTTTGCATCTACTTCAGGTGTTCTTGTAATTGAGAACTGCTTTACGGTCAGCCCTACCTCCTGGGTACTTGATACCGGATCAGGATCTCATATCTGTAATTTATTGCAGGGACTGAGAAAAAGTAGGAAAGTTGCACCGGGTGATATGTCGCTCAGAGTAGCGAACGGAGCACAAGTTAATGCGGCAGCCGTCGGTGAATATCACCTAGTATTGCCTAATGGCAAGACTATGATTTTGAACGATTGCTACTATGTACCCTCCATGGTTTGCAACATCATATCAGTTTCTTTACTCGATAAAGATGGATATGACTTTGTTCTTGAAAAGAATATCATGAACATTTACCTTCATAAGGTACTGGTTGCAGAGGGTACACTGTGTAATGGTATCTACGTTCTAAATCAGAATACAGTTCTCAATATACAAAACACACGCAAGAGGAAGAATTCAGATACGAATGAATCCTACTTGTGGCATTGTAGGCTTGGTCATATCGGAGAGAAAAGACTGAGTAAGTTGCATAAAGATGGACTCTTGAATACGTTCGAGTTTTCATCTTATGAAACTTGTCAGTCTTGTCTCAAAGGGAAGATGACCAAATCTCCGTTCACCGGACATGGAGAAAGAGCAAGAGAGCTCTTGGGACTCATACACAGTGATGTGTGTGGTCCGATGTCTATACATGCAAGGGGTGGGTTCTCGTACTTCATCACATTCACTGACGATCTCTCTAGGTTCGGATATGTGTATCTGATGAAACACAAATCTGAAGCTTTTGAGAAATTCAAGGAATTCAGAAACGAGTAGAGAACCAGACTGGCAAAAGTATCAAGATCCTCCGGTCTGACAGGGGAGGGGAGTACTTAAGCACGGAATTCCTAGATTACTTAAAAGAGAATGGTATTCTCTCTCAGCTTACTCCTCCTTATACACCACAGCACAACGGTGTATCGGAGCGGAGGAATCGTACCCTACTGGATATGGTTCGCTCCATGATGAGTAGTGCTGAGTTACCTCTTTCATTCTGGGGATATGCACTTCAAACTGCAGCACATCTATTGAATCAAGTTCCATCCAAATCCGTGCCTAAGACTCCGTATGAAATATGGAGTGGTAAAAGTTTGTATCTTAAACGTATTAAGATTTGGGGTTGCCCAGCTTATGTCAAAAAGCAGAACCCAGACAAACTTGAGGCACGGGCAGTTTTGTGTAAGTTTGTGGGATACCCAAAAGATTCAAGTGGGTATCTATTCTACCATGCAGAGGAACAGAAGATAATTGTTTCAAGAAATGCCACATTTTTAGAAAAAGAATTTCTTGTTAAAAACATTAGTGGCAGCACGGTAGAACTGGATGAAATTCCAGAAACACAAGCTTTAACAGAAAATTTGGAGGAACCGCTAGATTCAATAACCCCAAACGAACCTCAGCCACTCCGCAGATCTGGTAGGATTTCTCATCCGCCCGAGAGATACTACGGTTTTCTCATAGACGGGGATCGAGAGGATTGCATCTTGGAAGAAGATGACCCTACCAGTTTCAGGCAGGCCATTATCAGTAGGGACTCTGATAAGTGGCAGGAAGCAATGCAATCCGAAATGGAGTCCATGTACGCCAATAAAGTGTGGACCTTGGATATTGCTCCAGCTGGGGTAAAACCCGTTGGATGCAAATGGATCTACAAAAGGAAACTTGGTGTAGATGGGCAGGTGGAAACCTATAAAGCTAGACTCGTTGCAAAAGGTTTCCGTCAAAGACCTGGTTTGGACTATGACGAAACTTTTTCTCCGGTGGCTATGCTCAAATCCATTCGGATCCTACTTGCCATTGCTGCCTTCCATGACTATGAAATCTGGCAGATGGATGTTAAAACGGCTTTCCTAAACGGTTGTTTGGAAGAGTGCGTTTACATGGATCAACCAGAAGGTTTCATAGACAGTGGGAGCAGCGGAAAGGTGTGCAAGTTGCTTAAATCCATTTATGGATTAAAGCAGGCATCGCGGAGCTGGAACATCTGTTTTGATGAGGCAATCAAGGAATTTGATTTCATCAAGAACGAAGATGAACCCTGTGTTTATAAGAAGATTGTAGGACGAACTGTCGTGTTCCTAGTCTTGTACGTGGACGACATTCTTTTGATAGGAAATGACATTCCTATGCTACAATCGGTCAAGCTGTTTTTGTCACAAAGGTTCTCCATGAAGGACCTGGGTGATGCCTCGTACATTCTGGGGATCAAGATCTATAGAGATAGATCCAAGAAACTATAGGGACTTTCGCAGTCCAGGTACATAGAGACCGTACTAAAGAGATTTAGTATGGAGGATTCCAAGCGCGGTAACATACCCGCATTGCACGGAATTACCCTCTCCAAGAAGATGTCTCCTAAGACTGACGAGGAGAGGGTTCGCATGAGCACTATACCCTACGCTTCGGCGGTAGGATCTATAATGTATGCGATGCTATGTACAAGACCAGATGTAGCTTACGCGTTGAGCACGGTAAGCCGGTATCAGTCGGACCCAGGGGAGGACCACTGGACAGCAGTGAAGAACATTCTCAAGTACCTGAGAAGGACTAAGGAGATGTTCCTGGTTTACGGTAATGGAGACCTTGGGGTCGAGTCCTTTACCGATTCAAGCTTCCAGAGTGACAAAGATGATAGCAAGTCCGTCTCGGGTTTTGTGTTTACCCTCAACGGAGGGGCGGTATGTTAGAGGAGTTCCAAGCAGGATACCGTCGCAGACTCGACGATGGAGGCTGAATACATTGCTGCAAGCGATGCCGCAAAAGAAGCGGTCTGGATTAAGAAGTTCATTAGTGAACTTCAGGTGGTTCCGTCCATTATTGACCCAATACCTTTGTATTGCGATAACAATGGGGCTATAGCTTTAGCGAAGGAACCAAGGTCCCATCAGAAATCCAGGCACATCTTAAGGCGGTATCACCTGATCAGGGAGATCATTGATCGACAGGAGATCGAGGTGCGGAGAGTGGACACAAAGGACAACACTGCGGACCCATTCACGAAGGCTTTACCCCAGACTCAGTTCGAGCGGCTGATCGAGATGATAGGTCTTCGATACGCCAGTACATGGCCTTAGTGCAAGTGGGAGATTGTTAGTGTATATGCCCTAGAGGCCATTACTGTATCATACTAGTATGTATATTACTTGATGGAAGCTTGGGATATTCACAGTTGTACAGACAATCTTGCTCAATATAGTAGTATGCTACTTGGTTTGTCTCTGCTTTAATGTGTACATGTGTGTTTATTTATTATATCACCTATACGCATTAGTAGAGCCCTTGGGATCTTTGCTTGATTATCGGCGTTGTGATGGCGATCACACTCGTGGGGGCTGGGTAATCTACAAGCACATCCTTATACACGTCCCTAGTCGTGGGAGTATCGAGATAGGGCATCGATACTCCAGAGTAGACTAGCGTATGCGCTTCTCATCCCAGCACGGGAGACGGTCTGTCCCACAGCCGTCAGTACGTCGTACTTGAGATAGTATGCGGGTGCTCGTTAGGTTACGAGTACACTGGACAGGACTCGTCGGGAACTGATGGTTGGTATTATACCTATCGTCAGTTATCAGTTCCCAGGTGACATGAGTACAGCTTAGTCCGCTGACTTGACACTATCACTTCGCCTCGAGTGTGTTCCCACTGTTCTTTGATTGCTACCCTACCACGGCTCTATTGAGTCGTGCAAACAGGTAGTAGTTGGGAGCAGTCCCGAAGCACTTGGAGGCAGTGACGGTTAGACAGGATTCGTCTCTCCCGGTATTGGGGGTTGACATCGCGCTGTGTCTAGGAGAGCCATTACACGAGTAGTCCCTGGCCAGGGCAAGCGAGATATACTGGTAGGTTTCCAGTGTTATCTCAGGGTGTATTGGGCTTCACTCCGACACGACTTGTACCGCTATTAGGGGACTGACGTTTACCGCCCCCCTAGGCCCGCCATGCGATGTATCAGACGAACAGACCGGACTGTACGGAGACTGTCACATACAGGCTCAGTAGGAGTGCAGATGGGGTTCACCTCGTCAGTCTTCTTATCGACATCTACCTGGGGACCGTTACGTACAGCTAGTGCCGCTTGCGGTCTGTGGTTAAACCCACTGCCAGCGTAGTGTCGAGTCTTTAGAGTCCCACACAGAGAGCTATTCGCCTTTAGGCAAAACGAGTAGAGGTCGCATGGTTTTGCGACAGGGTTCGTTCGCATCCGCGCACTTGTGCACGTTTGCTGTCCGGACAGTTTATACTAGCGGGCTTTGGTTTAAGCCGGATCCTAGTATATGATTTGAGATTGGTTTTTCTCAGAGTATTCGTGTTCCTCGGATCACGAATGCGGGTGCGTATGCACAGTTGCTTGAGATTGGGGGAGAGGACCTTGTTTAGGGTTAATGGCTTTTGTCATTTTATTAACCCTATTGATTTTTTGTGGATTATTGTTAATTGATAATTAGCTTAATTATTGTGCATGGTTGTTGTTGACAATTTGACTTCATTGACTTGTTGACCATGTTGACAACTTGACCATAATCATTTCATTTGGAAGATGCTCTTTGATCTTTGCAAAATTGAAATGATAATGGTCATGTCATGTTTTATCATGACAATTTTCAAGCTAATTATCTAATTAAAATTATCCACACATATTAGTGAGAATGGCTCACTAATAATTGATTCTATCATATCTTTTCTCTCTCTTGCTCATCCTCTCCCTCAAGCTCTCTCCCTCTCATGTGTTGAGAAACAAAAAGCTTGAGAAAAACCTTCACTTGATCTTCTCTACTCACTTCTAGGGTTCAAGTCTTAGCATTTCTTGCACTCTAGTTACTCCTAGCTTGGAGTTGAAGCTAAAGGTGGTGGCTTTCAAGTGGATCTTTCTTTGACGGGAGATGACAAACAAGGTGAACTCTTTCTACCATTCCGACGAGCAAGGAGAGAAGGAGTTCGAGCTCAAGGTATAACCTTTCTACAACTTAGTTAGTTGTTAGTTTACTTTAGCTAGTTTTCGTTTAGCAAAGATCCGGCTTTTACGGTCCATGTTACAAACCTTAGAAAAATTTTTGTTTTACCGTTTCCGCAACCCCGAAAGTACCGGGAGAGGTAACGTGGACCTAACACTAACCTGTACACATGTCACCAGGGAACTGCTATCTGACGATATGTATAATACCAACTAGCATGTTCCCGGCGAGTCCTGTCCGGTGTACTCATAACCTAATGAGCACCTGTATACATCTTAGATGATCTAACTGACACCAATGGCTTGTGAGACCGGCCATTGCCCCTCGTCGGGGTCTCGACTGTATACACTAGTCTACACTGGAGTATCGATGCCCTGTCTCGAAACTCCCACGACTAGGGACACTTTAAGGATGTGCTTACAGACCCCAGCTCCCACGTATATAATCGCCATCATACTGCTGGTAGTCAAGCAAGAATCCTATGGGCTCTATCATCATGCAATAGCGAACTAAAGTATGTATACGATGATAAAGACAAACCAGATAGCATACTATCATCTTGAGCAAGACTGTCATATCGGTATAGGTCCTGCCTCAATCATTGCAATCATGTACCTACGATCCAATAATTGACTTTGAGGGCACTATCTCCAACAGTTAGTTGAACCATCCGACTCGGTTGCTTACACTCACTTTGAACCATTGATGGAATCTTTCGAGTTCGAGACAGTTTCACCAATGTTACTTTCAATTGTTTCACCTCCGAAATTCGAACTCAAGCTTTTGCCGTCTCACCTTAAATACGCTTACTTAGGTGAGAATAAGACCCTTCCCGTTATCATATCGACATCTTTAGCTCTCGAGCAAGAGAAAGCCCTTTTAATGGTCTTACGAAATAACCGGCAAGCTTTTGGCTGGACTATGGCGAACATCAAGGGGATTAGTCCCCTCATAGTTGAACATCATATACATATGATGGATGATGCCAAGCCAGTGAGGGATCCACAGAGACGCCTCAACCCCATAATGAAGAAGGCTGTCAAAAAGGAGATTGTCAAATGTCTTGATAGTGGTATCATTTACCCTATCTCTGATAGCCAGTAGGTTAGCCCCATTCATATTGTCCCAAAAAAATCAGGCATAACGGTCATAACCAATTAGGCGAATGAGTTAATACCTACTCCCACCCAAACTGGGTGGCGAGTTTGCATCGACTATAGAGAACTCAACGCCGCGACAAGGAAAGACCACTTTTCGTTACCTTTTATTGACCAAATGCTAGAACGATTGGCTAGGCATGAATTTTACTGCTTTTTGGATGGCTATTCCGGCTATAATCAAGTTCCCATCGCCGAAAAGGATCAAGACAAGACCACATTTATTTGTCCTTTCGGTACATTCGCTTACCGTCGCATGCCCTTTGGGTTATGCAATGCACCCGCTACTTTCCAGCGGTGTATGATGGGGATCTTTTCAGACATGGTGGAGAAATTCTTGGAAATTTTTGTGGATGATTTCTCCATTTTCGGCGACTCCTTCGATGAGTGTTTGCTACACTTAGACGCAATTCTTACCCGCTGTAGAGATAAGAACCTCACTTTAAATTGGGAGAAATGCTACTTTATAGTAAGAGAGGGTATTGTCTTAGGACATGCCATCTCGCAAAACGGCATAGGGGTTGATAAAGCCAAGATTGAAGTCATTTCCAATCTTCCCTCTCCTAAGTGCGTTAAAGACATCCGAGCCTTCCTTGGCCATGCCGGTTTTTATAGACGGTTCATCAAGGATTTTAGCAAGATATTTAGACCCTTGACTCTTTTGTTGGCCAAGATCACAACTTTTGATTTTGACTCAACCTGCATGAAAGCGTTCGAGTCATTGAAACACTCACTTATTTCTGCGCCCATTCTTTCATCTCCCGACTGGATGCATCCATTTGAAATTATGTGCGATGCATCTGATTTCGCCATTGGTGTTGTTCTTGGACAGCACATTAATAAGATACCGCACGTAATTTATTACGCTGGCCGAACATTAAATGAGGCCCAATTGAATTACACAACAACAGAAAAAGAATTTTTAGCCGTTGTGTTTGCACTCGAAAAATTCAGGCCTTATTTAATCGGCTCTCCAGTGATTGTTTACACGGACCACTCAGCTCTTCGCCATCTTTTCGTGAAGAAGGATGCTAAATCTAGGCTAATACGTTGGATCCACTTGCTACAAGAGTTTGACCTTGTCATAAGAGACAAGAGAGGATGTGAAAATGTAGTTGCCGACCACCTTTCACGACTTTCTTCTTTGCCTACACTCGAAATTCCTATTAAAGATGTTTTTCCCGATGAGCAGCTCTTAACTGTGTCATGCGAACCTTGGTTCGCTGATATAGTAAATTACTTGGCCACCGGACTGATACCAAAAGATTGGTCGAATCAGGACAAACTCCGATTCCTGTCCCAAGTAAAACATTTTTACTGGGATGAACCGTATCTCTTTAAATACTGTTCCGACCAAATCATTCGTCGGTGTGTCCCCAAAAACGAGTTCAAGAGTATGCTGTCTTTTTGCCACGATCAAGCGTGTGGCGAGCACTTTGGCCCCAAGAAGACAGCAGAAAAAATCTTGCAGTGTGGCTTCTACTGACCACGACTTTTTAAAGATGCATACAAATACTGCAAGACATGCTCCCGGTGCCAACACTTGGGCCGGATATCGCGGAGAAACGAAATGCCGTTCCAACCAATTTTGGTTGTTGATATTTTTGATATTTGGGGAATAGACTTCATGGGACCATTTCCCAATTCCTTTGGGAATATGTATATTCTATTGGCTGTTGACTATGTGTCAAAATGGGTCGAGGCTGTGCCCAGCCGAACTAATGACAACAAGGTTGTTGTTAGATTTTTTAAAGAAAATATCTTTTCTAGGTTTTGGGCATCCTCGAGCGATTATAAGTGATAATGGATCCCACTTCTGTAATAGGATATTTGAATCCTTAATGTGCAAATACGCCATTACTGACAAATTGTCAACACCATATCACCCCCAAACTTATGGGCAAGCCGAAATTTCGAATCGGTAGATTAAACAAATTTTGGAGAAAACGGTTTCTAAAAACCGTAAAGATTGGTCAACAAAACTGATATGCACTATGGGCATTCCGTACTGCCTACAAGACCGATCTTGGCATGTCTCCATACCGGCTTGTTTATGGGAAAGCTTTCCACCTTCCTGTTGAAATTGAGCACAAGGAATTTTGGGCGATCAAAGAGTTGAACTTAGCTATGGGAGATGCGGGCAGCAATAGAAAGCTGCAATTGAATGAATTGGATGAGCTGCGGGATGAGGCCCATGAGAACGCGGTAATTGTTAAAAACCGAACGAAAGTGTTCTATGACAAACACCTTATCCGCAAGACTTTCGAACCTGGTCAACAGGTTTTGCTTTATGACACTCGGTTACACTTCCATCCCGGCAAACTCAAATCTAGATGGGAAGGGCCATTTTTTGTACGCACCGTATATCCGCACGGTGCGGTAGATCTAGAAAATCCGGAGGACGGTACATTGTTTAAAGTAAACGGACATCGACTAAAACCGTTCCTCACTGCGGACCCGTCGGAGAAGCTCCTGTTTTTGCAGGAGCCGATCTACACCGACTGATCTTTCTCCATTTACCCCTAAATTTTCGATCATTTAGCCAAAACATTGTTTCAAATAAGTTTGGGGGTATGTATCATTCGTAATTATATAAATACAAAATAACATTAAAAAAATTTTAAAAAAATTTGAAAATAATTTTTTTGGGGTATTTTTGTAAATTTCCAGATTAAATAAATAAAATAAAATTTTTATTTGCAAATAAATCTCTCTTTTTAGAGGGGTATATTTGCAAATATCCATCACTCTCCCCCTATATAAAGACCCCGACCCCTCTCTCTGATTACAAACCCTAATTTCATCTTCTAAAAACCCTAGCCGCCGCCGCTTCAATTTCTGTAGCTCGATCTCGTTGCCGCGCCGCGTTCCCGCCGCCAGAGTCGCTTCCCGCCGCGCTTTCGCCGCAGCCCTGTGTCGTAACCCTCTGAAATTTTCAGAGGAGGTTCTATCTCTGAAAACCCTCTCTGTTTCTAATTTTATATATCTGTAGCTTATCTGATAGCACCCAATATGCAACTAGAGCGTGACTTTTCACAAATTTTTTCACATGCTGTGTATGGAAGTTATTTTGCGAATGAAATAGCACGTAGGGGCTGGAACTTTTTGATATATAATCACCCAACCGCCTACGCCCTTCCGGAATTAGTCACTCGTTTTTACGAGTGCATAGAAGATGGGTGTCTTGCCCAATTTGGCTTTATAAAATTGCAGTGGGGTGATAGGGAGATTATAATTGATAGGGACTTCATACATGAAGTCACCTTTGTTGGGGTAAAAATTTACACCCCGGTTGTTCAAGTCAAAATCAAAGTCAACCCCAAGCCAAGTGGGCCCAAGCCCAGATCCAGTGGGCCCATGCCCGGGTCGAGCCCGAACATGAAGCGGTCGGCCTTCCCCCATGCCGAGATAAAAATTTTGTAATAAATAATTTTGTTGCATTTTCTTTTATTTTATTTTATGGATAAATGTAAGGAAAATAAGCATAAAGCCAAATTTTTGTAAAGCCCATGGCTTATGTTCAAAAAGAAATGGCCATGAGCCATGGGATAGGCAAAATGCCATTTTGTGAAGCCCAAGGGGCTATGTGTAAAGTGTATGGCCTATAAAGGCAAAGATAATGAAAAAATCTAACAATTTTTCTCTCTCCAAAAACGTTTCAGATCTGAGATCTTTCTTCCTTCTTCAAGGTTCCAAAACCTTCTTCTTCTTTTTTTGAATTAAATCAAGAGTTTTACTCTTCCTTTTACAAAACTAAATAGTTTTCCACCACAAAACCCATTAAGGGGAACTCAGATCTGCCATCAGCTCTCAAAAAGAAAAGATTTTTAAAACTCACATCTCTTTATCTCCAAGATCCGGCCAGCAAAGGAAGAAGAAGGACCCATTTCCTTAACCCAAAGCATCTTAGGAGTTTAACTCCACCCTATTTTCTCTTTAGAGAATTTCCGGGGCTAAAAACCCCCCTTTTTCCTCGCTGGTGCGCTAGCGCTCGAGCGCAAAGCGCCCACGTGCCGACACGTGGCGCGCTTGCGCTCCAACGCACTGCGCTCGAGCGCAAAACGCCCACGTGCCGACACGTGGCGCGTTTGCGCTCCAGCTCCTCGCGCTCGAGCGCAAAGCACCCACGTGCCGACACGTGGCGCGCTTGCGCTCTAACGTGCTTGCGCTCTGCGCTCAAGCGCAAAGCACCCACGTGCTGACACGTGGCACGCTTGCGCTCAAGCGCCCAGGCGCTGGCCCCACGCATCCTTTGGATGTCTTTTTCCCTTTTTTTTATATATATACATATGTATACAAATGTACATATACACATACTCCACGAAACTGTCCCTGTTAGAAAAAAATTTCTAACGAGGCGCTGCCCCGCACCCCGCAAGGGGGCTGCTAGCCCCCTTGACCCCCAGCCCGCTATCCGGGTAGCGGGACCCCCGTAAAATACTCTGCGTGGCTCCCGATATATTCAAACCCCCTTCCAAAATAACAACACACGTACACTGCACATTGAGTTCGCATGACCAGTTTAACCCGTCAATCGGAGGTTCCCTCGCTCCAAAGGCGAGGGGTAATTAACGGCAGCTTAGTCCGCGGCTGCCGGAGATTCGGATCCCCACAACCATTAAACCCCAGCCTACCTTAGGCAGGGGGAATCTGTAGTATACGCCTGACAAGCGCGCGCGTATTCCCATCTCAATGGGGTGACGAAAAACACCCTATAGATTCTGGCACGCCCGGTGGGACCAATCTCTCCTCCCATATTTCGGGTTAAACGTTCATGCGAACTCAATCAATATACATATCGATTGCCTATACTGAAATGATGTTCTTTTTTCCATGCAGCAATCAACCTTCGACGACAATGTCTCCCCAGACGAATTCAGCTCCCAACATGACCCCGATTCCGTACGTGGTCAAGATCAACGCTCGTGTGGTTCTCCCCGCAAGCCTCAGTCAACAGTGGGAGGAACCGCCCCGCCAGTTTGGCTCCGTCATCATCTACCCTGCCGGTAGCGCTCATCTGGCGGAGATCCCGGCGGAACAGGTGGCCAAGCCGGTCTCAAGGGGTAAGAGGCCGAATGTCGTGATCGCCAAGGCACCACAACCGAAACTTAAGACGATATCTGAACGATTCTCTGGTGCTCCAGCGGGGGGCAAGAACTTCGGTACAAAGGGCAACATCAAATGTTGCGGACGAGCTCAGGCGAGGACTCCAACAAATGCACAATCGAGCGTATCTCCAAGTCCCTCCATCGCCCGGTCTACGGCGTCTTCCCAAAGAGCCGAAGTCTGCCAAGTGCTTAGAACAGAAAAGTTAAGGCAGAAGCGGCTCAGGTATCGAGCCAACAAGAGGTCCAGGGCTTCGACCAAATGGAATCGTGTGAAGTTCCAAGTGCAGGGTTGCCCCACGACGACGGCTGAGTCAGACGTAAGAATCAGCAATTCCTTCGAGCCTCTGAAGTGGGTTCAGAAAAATGCCATGACCGCCAGAATCAAGAAGACGGCGGTCCGAACAGTGCCACAAAGAGACGTGTCCCGGCCCCAACAGAAAACGTATGACACTGTCTCTTCAAGAGTCTATCAAGCACTCTGTGCCGCACGAAAGCAGCAGGGTAAACCCAGAAAAGAAGCGCCAGCACCATTCAAGAACCTGGTTAGGCCAGCCGCCTTCAATCGACCACCCGCTACTGAAACAGGAGGGCCAAGACAGCGATCCGTGAAATCAACCGCCGATAATAAAAAGATGGCTGGATATGTCGTCCATACGGTCTATATGGCGGGCGGGCGTCCCAGCGACAACCTTCGCAGCAAAAGCAAGGATGGGGCCACCACATCCCAAGTCCAATCTGGCTTGAATGTGGTTGCCGCTTCCCAAGAACAATCGCCTCCGTTGGATGAAGAAAACCCTCTCGAGGAGGAAGATGGGCAGAAAGACCTCTCGGTCCATGCAGAGTCAAGCTGGGACAGCGAGGAAGAGCCGACTTTACTCCCCAGGACCGCAGAGCAAGAGCTGCTTCAAGAGCTTCGAAAACAGCTCAGGAGCAAGGATAAAGAGATGGCCAAGCTCTATTCGAAAATTGACGATCTAACAAACGTTGTGATGCAGCTTACGGCTCAAATTGCTCGAGCGCCTCCCAATCAAGCACAAGCCGCTACTAATCAGCCGGGTGATGACAATCCGAGGCAGCCAATGCCTGTTCCTTCGGGCCCGAGACTGGTCGAGCCACATGAAAGCCGGCCACACTCCGCTTCTGGGGACGCCTTGGCCCCATATGGCACTATCCCGCTAACACAGGATCGGATAATGGATTTGGTCACCAGCAAGGTTAAAACATTGGTGGCCGAAGCTGAAGCTCAGAAAGAAATCGGCAGTAGTGGGCGGCCATATCCCGCGCAGTACGATCTGATTGAGTTCCCAAGCGGCTACGTCATTCCTAAGTTCGGAAGATTTGATGGAACGGGGAATGCAAATCAGCATGTCGCCCACTTCAAAGCATCGTGTGGAAATACAGGGGGCAATGACGCGCTCCTTCTTCATCAGTTTGTCAACAGCCTGACCGGTGTCGCTTTCGACTGGTACGCGAGCATACGAGACGGGTCCGTCATTACCTTTGCCCAAATGGAATCTCTGTTTCGGCAAAGGTTCATGAGTGTCAGTGATAAAATCTCCATTGCCGACCTTGTGAGGACCAAGCCGGGGAAGAATGAAAGCAACACCGACTTTATCGCTCGATGGCGTAATCTCGCAGTCAAGTGCGAACCGCCGCTGGAGCAGGACCAGTCTGTCAGCCTTCTCATTGAGAACCTCAGCAATTGGATGATCCCATTCTTGTGTACGGCGGGCCTCAAGACATTTCAGGAGCTAACCAAGAAAGTCCAAATGCTGGAACGCTCAAAGCAAGAGTCCCCGCAGGACTCTCAGAGAGACAAAACTTGGAAAAGCAAGCGGGACGACAACCGTGCAAGCGGGACGACAACCGTAGAAGCGGGAGTTCCAGCAGTACCAATGTCTTCAATGCGTCCGACAATGAAGAAAAGCGAAGGGCGGCCGAATCCAAAACTAACCGGTCTCGAAAGCCATTGCTGGGAGGAGATGGGCCTTCCCTAGAGGAGAAAAAGAACAAGGTTTACTCTTTCAGAAGGGACAAAGTCCGCAAGATATTTAAAGATGCCTTGAACAACGGCCTCTAATTGCCGGAGTCGAAAAGACCCCAATAAGCAAAAATGACCGACAATCCTCTGTATTGCCCGTACCACCAAGTAGTAAGCCATGCGATCGAGGATTGCTATATCTTCAAAGATTGGGTCGAGAAGCAGTACAAGGCTGGAAAGATCGAACTGTCCAAAAATGTGTTGGTGAACAATCAAGTTGCAACCACCAACTTTATACAGACAGAAACTGAAGCCTTCTGGGAGCAGACAGCCGAACCCGCTGCCCTGATAAATGAAACGGACTCATCGCGGCCTCCATGGAGTACGCACATATCTAATAAGACGAAGAAGATGATAAAGCTACTTCGGAAGGAACCCAGGACGGAATGGGAAGGGCAGAAGAAGCCTACCAGTCCAGCTGCCAATGTGGCTCCATCAGGCTCAAAATCCAAGAAGCTCAAGAAGAAGAAAAGTGCAGCTCGGCGCGAAAAAGAGTTTGCAGGGAGATCGACCATTCAAAAATATATCGATTCCCTCGAAGAATATGAACAAAGGGAAAGAACATTGATTCAATTGAAGGAGTTTTTCCCTGTACAAGCGGCTGAAATTCTGGAGGAGTTAGAAGAAGACTCCAATGAAGAGATCCCAGTAGTGACCTGCTATGCCATCCATCTTGGCAGCGACTCCGAGGATGAGCTATGTTTTCCCGAAGAGGACGAGGAGCTCACCACAAAGGCCAATCAAATCCAGCTCAGAAGCGGCAGGGCTGTACCGCCAAATCAGGGCAACGCCCCAAAAGGGAAGGAAAAACAAGTCTCTAATGAAGAGGATGGCAGAGAACCGGCTGATGAAAACATAAGTCCTTCCTCGGTGGACTATAATGTCTTGGCACATCTCCGGAAGCTTCCGTCTCTCCTGAGCATCTACGACGCCTTGGTCCTATCTAAGGAGCTTAGAGATGTTCTCATTCACGCTCTACAAAACCCCGAGCGGTATCAGGCTCACTTTGCAGAAATTAATATGAAAGAAGCCCAACACGCTTTGCATGCCGCCGCAGTCACATTTAAGAACGAAGACTTGCTGCTGGGAACGGCTGAGCATAATCGACCGCTTTACGTGACCGGGTACAGCGACGGAGATCGAATTAATCGCATATTAATTGATCCGGGGTCCTCAGTGAACATCATGAACTTGCGGACGTTGAAGAGTTTGTCAATGGACGTCCGACACCTGTCAAGGGAAAAGATTGTCATTCAAGGCTTCAACCAAAATTGCCAGCAAGTTCTGGGGTCCATAGCTCTGCCAATCAAATTCGGGGATCTGCAAACTGAAGCTAAGATATACGTGATCGATGCCGACACGTCTTATAAGATTCTCTTGGGGCGGCCGTGGCTCCACGATTACGGCATTATTCCGTCAACTCTCCATCAATGCATGAAGTATACTAAAAATGGCGAAGAAAGACGCATTGACGGAGACATCCAGCCGTTCGGTGTGCATGAAGTCCGCTATGAAGATTCTCGGTACTTTATGAACCACCAAAATGCTAAGCCACAATTGACTGAGGATAGACCGGCCCCAAGACCCAAAAGCAAATCTGCACCGGTTATCACTTTCAAAAGTAAAAACGCCCAAGTGTGCCCACATTTCGGTAGCGACACTGATGAGTCCGACCCTGGAAGCCCGTCCTTCCGTAAAACCCGCCCTCGTTTCGGCAGCGATATGGACGAATCTGTTACTGAAGGTCCATCTAGTAGCAAAGTCCGCCCTCATCTTGGCAGTGACACTGAAGAGTCAGAAGAAGAGGACCTGCCGTGCAACAGCTGTGCAGATTGGACCCCTATGCAGCAAGCGAAACTAAGAGAGACCTTCGAAGTTGCAGAAGGGTCCCTAGCCGTCACAAGGGTGCTGGAGCAGATATGCAAAGAGCTCGATGCGTTGTCAGTCTCCAGCGTGGACCAGCTGAAAACTTTCTACGTCCCCGGGAGGAAAAATGGACAGAAAGGCATCATGTTTTACGGGTCAAACCCCGTTGTGCACCCGGACGATCTTTCTGTCGCGTGCCTTCTCTTTGAGAGAGGCAAAAGAGCCGTCCTCAATCCCAGATACTATGCGCCCGAGATGCGGGAATACTTTAAAAAGTGCGGATGCCGGTTATATCAAACGGAGTCCGAAGCAAAGTTTTACGAAGGGCTATGGCATCCACCCCAGGTCCGAGCACTCATCGATGGACGAATTCCAGACAGACGGGGAATAGGTTACATTCAACCTGATTCCAGAGCGTGCTACATGATCCATGTTGGTGAAGCTGGCGAAAGATCAAATGATGATGATGAGATAGCCGAGCCAGAAGAAGCTCCTCAAGAGCTTGAAGATGGCGGACAAGCAACCTTTGACAAGCTAACCAAGATTGACTTAGGAACGCCCGATAATCCAAGGCCGACCTACATCAGCTCGCTCTTATCAGAGGAAATGAAAGCGCAGATAATTGTGCTGCTGCATGAGTTCGTCGACTGCTTCGCGTGGACATACAAAGAAATGCCTGGTCTTTCCCCTGAAGTGGCCGTACATAAGTTGGCTATATCTCCTGATGCTAAGCCAATCAAACAAGCTCCTCGAAGAATGAGAAGGGAACTAGAAGAAAAGGTCATCGAGGAAACTAAGAAGCTCATCGATGCCGGCTTCATCAGGGAAGAGAAATATGCGGACTGGATCGCATGCATAGTCCCAGTGAAGAAGAAAAATAGGCAGATCCGAGTTTGTGTCGATTTCAGGGACCTCAACAAGGTATGTCCTAAAGACGACTTCCCGCTACCGGTCATGGAAATGATGGTCGATGACACCTCAAATTACGAGCTGTTCACCTTTATGGATGGCTCGTCTGGATATAATCAGATCAAGATGTCGCCTGAGGATGAGAAGCACACAGCATTTCGAACCCCGATCGGAATATATTGCTACAAGGTAATGCCATTCGGACTGAAGAACGCAGGTGCTACATATCAAAGGGCAATGACTAATATCTTTGATGACCTAATCCATAAAGTCGTCGAATGCTATGTTGATGATCTGGTCGTCAAGACTAAAGCCAAGGCCGATCATATCCAAGATCTTAGGACCGTTCTCACCAGACTGAGGGAATATGACCTAAAAATGAATCCTCTGAAATGCGCTTTTGGCGTGTCGTCGGGAAAATTCCTGGGCTTCATAGTCCGACATCGAGGGATCGAAGTTGACCCATCAAAGATAAAGGCCATCATGGAGATGCCCCCTCCGAAGAGTCTGACGCAGCTAAGATCTTTTCAAGGCAAGCTCGCGTATATACGGAGGTTTATCTCAAATTTATCGAGAAGATGTAGGGCCTTCTCAAAGCTCATGAAGAAAGGAGCTCCTTTTATCTGGGATGCCGAATGTCAAGCAGCGTTCGAAAGCATCAAACAATACTTGTTGCACCCTCCAGTGCTGGCCGCTCCCATTCCAAATAAACCGCTGATTCTCTACACTGCCGCGCTAGATGAGTCACTCGGTACACTCCTTGCCCAGAATAACGAGGAGGGAAAGGAACATGCCCTCTACTACCTTAGTCGAACTCTAGTCGGGGCGGAACACAACTATTCCCCAATCGAAAAGCAATGCCTGGCTCTGATATTTGCTGTGAAGAAGCTGAGGCACTATCTGCTGGCTCATCGGGTTATGCTAATCTCCAAGGTCGACCCGCTCAAACACTTGATGACCAGAGCAAGCCTAGCCGGCAGAATGGCAAGATGGGCCGTCATGCTACTTGAGTTTGACATAGTATATACTCCTCAAAAAGCAGTAAAAGGTCAAGCTCTTGCAGACTTCCTCGCTGCTCATCCTATACCAGAGGGGTCACCACTCAATTGCGAGTTGCCCGACGAACAAGTGCTGCACCTAGAGAATGACGAGCCATGTTGGGAGCTCTACTTCGATGGGGCATCATCAATAAGAAGCTCCGGCCGATCAAGCATCCCGGAGGTAAAAGCGGGGATAGGGTTGGTGTTCATCACGCCATTAATGGGAACTCTACGGCGTTCTTTCGCTCTCACCGAGCCTCGGACAAACAATGAAGCTGAGTATGAAGCCCTGATAGCTGGTTTGGAGCTCGCCATAGAAATGGAAATTCTTCGGCTACGGGTTTACGGTGACTCCCAGCTTGTTGTCAACCAAGTAAGCGGCGACTATAAGATATACAAACCCGAGTTAGCTCAGTACAGAGGCCAAGCGTTGGAACTCATGAAATGGTTCACTCACATTGAACTAATGAGAATCCCCAGAGCGTTGAACGGAAAAGCCGACATACTCGCTCGCCTAGCCAAGGAGCTGGCTGATCCTGACATGGACGAAATTCTGATCACAGTTAGGAGCCAAAAAATTCTACCCCCATTCTCTCTACGGGAAGAGGAAAGCGCGGAACAGAAGAGCAGTCCTGCCGAAGAAGCTTCGATCATCCAAGACGAGCCCGATTGGAGAGAACCCTTCATAGAGTACTTCCGATACGACAAGCTGCCCGAAGAAAAATCTGTGAGGATTCAGCTGAAGAAAAGAGCTCTCCGATACGTGTTTGTAAATAACACGTTATACCGCAGGTCATATGACCAACTCTGGCTCAGGTGTCTGTCATTGGTCGAAGCCCAAAAGGTCATGAAAGATGTTCACTCGGGCATTTGCGGTGCTCACCAATCTGGCCCCAAGATGCGACTTCAAATCAAACGGCTTGGGTATTACTGGCCCACCATGATACGGGATTGCGGAGAGCATGCAAAGAAATGTCAGATCTGCCAAATCCATGGTGATTTCATTCACAAGCATTCCAATCCGTTGCATCCTACGGTGGCGTCGTGGCCCTTTGAAGTCTGGGGCACCGACATTGTTGGTCCAATTGATCCTCCATCATCCAAAGGCCACCGGTTCATATTGGCCGCGACAGACTACTTCTCCAGATGGGCTGAAGCTGTCCCGCTAAAAGAAGTCAAGACAAAAGATATTCTGACATTCTTCCAGCATAATATTCTATACCGTTTCGGTACACCAAGAAAAATCATTTCCGACAATGGGCCTTCTTTCAAGAGCTTCAATGTCTCAAGGTTCGCTACTCGGCACAAGATAGACTGGAGATATTCCTCCATCTATAATCCAAGAGCCAATGGGCTAGCCGAAGCCTTCAATAAGACTCTATGCAAGCTCCTGAGGAAAAATGCTTCAGCCAACAAGAGAGACTGGAATCTCAAACTTCACGAGGCGTTGTGGGCATATCGTACCACGCACCGTACTCCAACACAGTCCACTCCATACTCATTGCTCTTCGGAGTGGAGGCGATCCTCCCCCTCGAAGTCGAAGTTCCAAGCTTAAGAATGGCCGTTCAGCACGAGTTGACGGAGGAGGAAAACGTTCTCCTTCGACTTGAAGAGCTCGATGCCCTCGAAAAAAAGGGGCTCGCGGTGCAGCAAAATCTGAAGCTATACCGAGCCCAAATGTCACGGACTTATGACAAGATGACCCGTCTCCGCGCTTTCAAGAAAGGTGAATTGGTGTTGGTCCTCAAAAGACCGATCATCCCCAATCGATATGCCAAGGAAAAATTTGAGCCAAACTGGGAAGGACCATACGTCATCGAGAAAGTGTTCAACGGAGGATCCTACCAACTAATAAGTGCCGAGGGAGAAAGGCCCATGCCACCCATCAATGGCCGATATCTCAAGAAATACTACACGTGAATGCTCCAAGTCGCAGGCGAATTGAGCACATCAGCCCTACGGTCTGGATCATACATCCTGCAAAACCGTATACAATCTACGGGCGTAAATGGCCTCTATCTCTCCCAAATCCTGCCGGTGAGACTACTTTTAAAGTCCCACCAGCGGCAAAAAAAAAGGAAAAAAAAGAAGAAGAAGAAAAAATAATAAAAGAAATAAAAAAAATAAACGGTATGTCCATAAGCAAAACGGGCACGAATGAAAACCCGAAAAGGCTCCGTGAGTAAAAACAGCAGGACTACCGGCGAGTCTGTGAAAACCCGAAAGGGCGCAAACTCGTGAAAGGACATGAAATACACTCGCAAAGTCCTCTCGATCTTGTAAGGAGAAAACCCTGCGTGAGATCCTTACGACTCACAAAGGAGCAACACACTTAGGAATCCTCACGATTCCTATGGAGAAAATACACCTGCGGGATCCTTATGACTCGTAGGGAGAAAATGCTTTTATGGGACCCTCACGGCCCATAAAAATTGAAAAGCCTTAGGTGATAGGGACCCAAACCTGTCTCCTAAGCCATCGTTCCCCAACGGGCAACGGCAAATGATGAGTCGCTCCTGGCATTTCGCTTCAGTGTTAACGGTGCTGATGCCGACCAAAAACCCAAATCCCAAGTCCTCCTAAGGCAAATGATGAGTTGCTCCTGGCATTATTCCAGTGCAGCAATACTGATGCCAAACAAGATCCAAATTCCAAGTCCCCAAACGGCGAATGATGAGTCGCTCCTGATACCACATTCCAGTGCAGCGATGCAGACGCTAACCAAAATCCAATTTCTCAAAATTCTCCCGGCCCTACCGTGGGTCCCCAAGTTGACCATCGTATACAATCCACGGGCTCAAATAATTCTCATCATACCCAGCCCTACTGTAATCACCAGTTACGCGGCTGGTTTCCGCTTTGGGAATGACGCTCCATTGATAAGACCCACTCATGTGTCCTCACGATATATAAGGAGAATAAACCTTTGTGGGATCTTTACGACTCATAAAGGAAAAACACACTTAGGAGTCATCACGACTCCTAAGGAGAAAATACACTTGCGGGATCCTTACGACTCGTAGGGAGAAAATGCTTTTATGGGACCCTCACGGCCCATGAAATTGAAAAGCCTTAGGTGATAGGGATCTAAACCTGTCTCCTAAGCCATCGCTCCCCAATCCTCAAATGGCGAATGATGAGTCGCTCCTGGTACCATATTCCAGTGCAGCGATGCAGACGCTAACCAAATTTCAAATCCCATACCCCAACGGCGAATGATGAGTCGCTCCTGGTACCATATCCCAGTGCAGCGATGCAGACGCCGACAAAGTCCCGAAATTTTTCCGGCCCTACGGTCTGGATCATACATCCTGCAAAACCGTATACAATCCACGGGCGTAAAACAATCCCAACCTCTCCCAAGTCCTACCGGTGAGACCACATTCAAAGTCCAACCAAAAAAATAAAAAATAATAATAAAAAAAACCAATTCCAAAATCCTCCCGGGGCAAATGATGAGTTGCTCCTGGCATTGTTCCAGTGCAGCAATGCAGATGCCAAACAAAAACCAAAATCCCAAAATCCTCTCAATGACAGATGATGATTCGCTCCTGGTACCATATTCCAGTATAGCGATGCTGATGTCAACCCAAATCAAAATCAACAAGTCAACTTCCACTCCGACACCGCAGAAAGCGGAGCAAGTCAGAATCCAATCTCGACACCGCAAGAAGCGGAGCAAGTCAAGTCTACCCCTGACACTGCAAGGAGCAGAGCAAGTCAAATCAAGCACCGACCGTCCAAGTCTCAAAAAGGGCAGAACCGACCGTCCAAGTCGCAAAAAGGGTAGCATCGACCGTCCACGTCGCTAAAAGGGCAGCATCGACCGTCCAAGTCGCAAAAATGGCAGAACCGACCGTCCACGTCGCTCAAAGGGCAGCACCGACCGTCCACGTCGCAAAAAGGGCAGAATCGACCGTCCACGTCGCTAAAAGGGCAGCATCGACCGTCCAAGTCGCAAAAAGGGCAGAACCGACCGTCTACGTCGCTAAAAGGGCAGCACCGACCATCCACGTAGCTAAAAGGGCAGCACCGACCGTCCAAGTCGCAAAAAGGGCAGAACCGACCGTCCAAGTCGCAAAAAAAGCCGCATCGACCGTCCATGTCGTAAAAAGGGCAGTGCCAGCTTCCCAAAAGGTGGGAACCGAATCAAGTCGCCTCCACGAGAAAGAAGATCCATCAATTTCATGCACACGACCCATATATATGGTGTGCATTTATTGATGGGGGGCAATTTGTTGGGGTAAAAATTTACACCCCGGTTGATCAAGTCAAAATCAAAGTCAACCCCAAGCCAAGTGGGCCCAAGCCCAGATCCAGTGGGCCCATGCCCGGGTCAAGCCCGAACATGAAGCGGTCGGCCTTCCCCCATGCCGAGATAAAAATTTTGTAATAAATAATTTTGTTGCATTTTTTTTTATTTTATTTTATGGATAAATGTAAGGAAAATAGGCATAAAGCCAAATTTTTGTAAAGCCCATGGCTTATGTGCAAAAAGAAATGGCACATAAGCCATGGGATAGGCAAAATGCCATTTTGTGAAGCCCAAGGGGCTATGTGTAAAGTGTATGGCCTATAAAGGCAAAGATAATGAAAAAATCTAACAACTTTTCTCTCTCCAAAAAAGTTTCAGATCTGAGATCTTTCTTCCTTCTTCAAGGTTCCAAAACCTTCTTCTTTTTTTTAATTAAATCAAGAGTTTTACTCTTCTTTTTTCAAAACTAAATAGTTTTCCACCACAAAACCCATTAAGGGGAACTCAGATCTGCCATCAGATCTCAAAAAGAAAAGATTTTTAAAACTCACATCTCTTTATCTCCAAGATCCAGCTAGCAAAGGAAGAAGAAGGACCCATTTCCTTAACCCAAAGCATCTTAGGAGTTTAACTCCACCCTATTTTCTCTTTAGAGAATTTCCGGGGCTAAAAACCCCCCTTTTTCCTCGCTGGTGCGCTAGCGCTCGAGCGCAAAGCGCCCACGTGCCGACATGTGGCGCGCTTGCGCTCCAGCGCCTCGCGCTCGAGCGCAAAACGCCCACGTACCGACACGTGGCGCACTTGCGCTCTAACGTGCTTGCGCTCTGCGCTCGAGCGCAAAGCGCCCACGTGCCGACACGTGGCGCGCTTGCGCTCCAGCGCTATGCGCTGGAGCGCAAAGCGCCCTCGTGCCGACACGTGGCGCGCTTGCGCTCAAGCGCCCAGGCGCTGGCCCCACGCATCCTTTGGATGTCTTTTTCCCTTTTTTTATATATATACATATGTATACAAATGTACATATACACATATTCCACGACACTGTCCCTGTTAGAAAAAAATTTCTAACGAGGCGCTGCCCCGCACCCCGCAAGGGGGCTGCTAGCCCCCTTGACCCCCAGCCCGCTATCCGGGTAGCGGGACCCCCGTAAAATACTCTGCGTGGCTCCCGATATATTCAAACCCCCCCTCCAAAACAACAACACACGTACACTGCACATTGAGTTCGCATGACCAGTTTAACCCGTCAATCGGAGGTTCCCTCGCTCCAAAGGCGAGGGGTAATTAACGGCAGTTTAGTCCACGGCTGCCGGAGATTCGGATCCCCACAACCATTAAACCCCAGCCTACCTTAGGCAGGGGGAATCTGTAGTATACGCCTGACAAGCGCGCGCGTATTCCCATCTCAATGGGGTGACGAAAAACACCCTACAACCTTAATCCCTTGGATACCCGCTCATGATCAACCATTACAGTTTGAGGATTACATGCCCTTAATGGGCAATGATTGCTCAAGGGAGCCGCGGAAGGGGATCCAAGCGAGAACCCTTTTTGCCAATGTTTTAACTGTGTGCCGGTGGGCACAAAACAATATTTTTGGAAGCTCCCACAACACCACATTTTTTACACCCTCATTGCATATCGTGCACACACTCATGACAAGAAACCCTCGTTTCGACATGTGCACGGTTTTACTGAACTCAATTGGTGCGGGCAAATGAGCCGTAAACTATCCTTGTCCCAAGCTTGTGACACAACCGTGTCGATATTTCCTCCCCGTGGAGGAGTTCGAATTTTACATGCTTGGAGGCATACCTGTCAGGCCTCTCATTGAGGGTGTTTCTACGTCCTATACATGATTGACAGATGTGTGGTCAAGAATTGAACCGGCGGAACACGTGCCCGCCCGAACACCTAGCTCCAGCTCGACCGCGAGCGAGGGAGAACTTACCCCTTTAGAACATGCAAATTTGATGTGTAGAGCTGTTAGGGGCATCGACGAGTTGAGGGGGATAGTGAGGGAGTATGATCGGCGGTTGACTGAAGTAGAGCAGGGGATCCGAACCCTGCTAGCTAGTGAGGAGCGTTCCCGTTCACGCCTAAGGGCGCGGCGTGGGGCTGAGCAGTGAGGGCACTGCTTTTGGTAAGTTTAGGGGAGGTGGTGGTTGTAAATAGTTATCTTTTGCATTGCATATTTTTAAAAAAAAATTGTATATATTTTTCTTTTTCTTTTGCATGTTTAAATTTTGCATTGCATCTTTATAAAAAAAAATTATAAAAATTGAAAAAATGAAAATATAAAAATATAAAAAGAAAAATCAAATAAAAACTGAATTTTTTTTTAAAAAATTATAAAAATTGAAAAATTCAATTTTGGCTATAATTGACTTGAGTTTGACAAGACGGTTAACTAGCTAGGAAAAACTAGATCCTAAACTTAGTAAATTAAAAACTCTAAAAATAATCTTTCTTAAAATTTAACGGTAGAAAATATATGTCTTTGTAGTTTACTTAGAAACAGGCAAATTTTGAGTTCACTTCTTGGGTTAAGTCTAAATAAGGGAAACATATTGATATTTTTATTATAGTATAAGTCTGAAAAATAATCCCTAAGCTTAAGTCTAAATTCTTAAAATATATACCCTACAACTTGCACAAACACGAACCTTGAAACTTGAAATAGTAGAAGAGACATTGAAATACTCTTGTCTAAAGTCCTTAGTATGAAGGAAAATAAAATAAAAATACAAGTGTGAATAAAGAGATAAAAAAAATGAACACTGGTTTTTGTAATTACTTAAAGCTGCATAAATAAAAAAAATATTTAGCGAGGGTGCTTTATCACCTAGTGCCTTAGACTAACTGGTTTGGGAGTCACTGCTAAAGCCTTAGGTGTTACAAGACTGGGAATTACGCCTTAATATGCAAACACATTTTGTAATCGGTCGTTAATACCTCAAGAAGTATTAACGGTCGCATAAAGGATGTATGAGCAATTTCATCTAAAAGTTCACCAACTAAAAGTACTTTGGACGATGGACAAGAGTATAAGAGCTTGAATTGAATTTCCAAGTGTAGGGGTGATACATACACACACATAGGGGTGCATGATTGGGGTTTGAATGAGAGATAGGAATGGCATATAGGACTTATATTTTTAGTAGAGATGATAAAAATTCCTAAGTTGAGATGAGACCTTAGAAGGAAAATTCAAAAGATGCTAAAAGCTAAGTAAATTTACAGAACATATACAATTTTAAGTTAAATGATAAGGAAGCGTGAAAAATACGGGTTAATAATTTCTGAGTTAAAGATAATAGAATTTCTTGCTAGAAAACCGAATTGAAAAATAAAAGTAAATATGCCAAATTGATAGGATTTTGTGGGTAGTATCTGCTGAAAACCCTCAGGAGACAATACTCCTTCTACTAGGGACACCTAGAGATTTAACGGCTTGTTGCACGAGCTCAGTGCAATCGCGTTTCCCTACGAAAGTGAGGTTAGGTCTTTTTCGAGAATAAAACTAGCTTTGCTCGAGGACGAGCAAAAAATAAGTTTGGGGGTATTTGTTCATATCATAATTTTGCATTATTATATTCCTCATTCTTATTCATTTTACAAATAAATAGGTGATTTTGATCCATGTCTGCTACATGGTTGCAGGTTACAGGTTCTCAGAATAAAACAGTGAAAATGATAAAAAGACGACACAAAAGTGAGATTACGACCAACAAATAGAAGAATCTTGATCATGCCTACAGTTTGAGCGACAAATGAAGATCAATGAATAATTTCACAAAGAACAAAGCCAGCGCAAGATTCAAGACTTCAACACGAAGCAAACGGTAAAAATCCACAACATTCTGCACTGTGGAAATCTGGAAGAAACTAGAAGACAATCTGAGAAATCAAGTGAAGAAACCAGAAGCCAAATGCAACAGGAAGCAGCCCAGAAAAATCCAGCCAAAAACCCTACCATATGGCCGCGGATCCGCGGCCAAACAGGGCATATGGCCGCGGAACCGCGGCCGTGCTGAGCACGTGTCGGTGCAAATTTGACGGTGGTGACGGTGCGTTGACCAAGCTTCTCAGGATAGTTTTGTAAATATAGATAGGGATCAGAAGTAAACCCTAGGGTTTCTATAATCTATAAATAGGAACCCTAAAGCTCTTTTTGGGCATGCATCTTCTTATGCCTCTTTTTATTTATCAAAATTCAGAATTTCAATTCCTGTAATATTTGAAGAGTGCATCAAATAAAAAGTAAGTTCTTTTTCTATGCCTTAGTTTAATTTCTTTTCTGCCCTAGTATAAATTTTATTTATCTGCCCTAGTTAATTAAATAACAATTTTATTTATCTGCTGTAGTTTAGTTAATTAGGTTATTGAATTAAAATCATAAAAATGTCTCTTTTTATCAATTTCCTAATGAGTGAGTAGTTCCTCACTTATTAGGGTTAGGAATAGGAAATGTTTGAGAGATGAAAATCTCTCATCCCTTTCTTGTCCGTCATACATTTTAAATAGGACTCTATGCATACATACACATACCGCTCACTACGGCACTCTATCCCATGAGGTAGCGGTAATATCGTAGTTAAAAACCGGTTGTGTATGTTTTCCATGGAGGTTAGGGTAAAAGTTAAGAAAGGACGGACAAGGACCTAGAGGAAGAAACCTAGTTTCTTCCCGATGGTACTAATCCACTTTGTTAATTAACCTTAACACCTAAATAGTTCTTAATTAGGGCATAGAAAGCGGTGAAGAATATTGACTTTCTAAACTTAACCTAAACCTAACCCCAGCAAGATTTTAATCCTAATCAAACTCATTTCAGTTTTTAGTGATGATCAATCCAACCCCAATTGGAATTAACTCGTTAGAACAAATAGAAAATACACAAAATCCCTATGGACCGACCCGTACTCAACCGGCTAGCTACCAAGCGACGCCGTTCTTGATTGCGGTTAATATTCTTTGATTTATCTTTTAAAAGCGAAAGCGCACTAAATATCGTTCAATCAACTCACTAGAGATCGAACCCAACAACGAAGACTTGGATCAGTTTACTGAAGACCCGGAGTTTTAGATTCACTTGTACATTATATTTCATTTTCATTCCTGTTATGCCATTGTTTAGGCATTGCTTTCATTCCATATATTTTCATTTCAGTTGTATTGTAAAAAGAATGTTTAATAAATAAAGTTGCTGTTTATTTACATCTTGTCTCTTGTGTACATTTTATTTTATATTGTTTAGATACGCTTAGTATGTTTACTTATGAGTAAATATGTAGCGGCATCGTCGCTTCTTCTGCCTGTGTACTGAGAAGCGGGGCGTGGCACTTTATGTGACTATAGAAGGATTTTTCTTTACCGTAGATAGCACGGCTGGTTTTCGTTGCTATCCGTATTCCGTATTTTGGGAAGCGGGACGTGACAGTTTAGTATGCATTTTGGAGTTTACTTTTCTTAACTTTATGAAACTCCCCTTCACAAAACTAAACTCCTTGCAATATATCCTGTTACTTCCACAGATGAAAAGGCAATGGGTGGGCCGAATCAGGTTGCAATATGAACCCGACCCGTGAACCCAAAACCCTATCCCAAATCAGGAATCAGGATAGCTTCTTGATTTCAAACCGCCGGCAAATCTCAAGCTCAAGCTTAGCGATCTAAATTCAAAACTAAGCCCCATTCTCTTCTTCTTCTTCTTCTTCTTTATTCTTACTATAAAAATCCATGGATCTTTGTATCACTTGCAACTGCAATCCTAACCCCTTCCGCTTCTCTCAAAATCAAGGGACCAAAAGATTCGGCAGAAAAGGTCTCAACTTTAGATGCGAGCTCAGGACCGTAGAGTCCAATCCGATGGCGTCTCCGTCTTCGTCTACATCGATTCCGACGCATCGAGTCACCGTTCACGATCGGCTGCGAGGAGTCGTTCACGAGTTCTTGGTGCCTGAGGTAATCATTATCATTTTTGGTCCTTTTCTTCTTCTTTTTTAAAGCTTTGATTTTTATTTTCTGAAGCTTAAGCTTTCTGGTGCGCCAGCGCCCAGCTATTTGGAACTTAAGCTCCTTATTCCGAAACTTAAGCTCCTTATTCCGAAACTTAAGCATCCTTTTTTGCAAGTGCCAGTCCACTCGTGGCTTCCATCCACAAGCGCCAATCCCATTGCTTATGCGCCAATACCTCTTTGGCGTCTGTTCCACTTCTGCCCTTCTCCCATTCTTTTTTCGAAGCTCATCACGCACTCAAAACACCTCTCCCGTTAAATTTTTTTTCTAATGAGGCATCCCGCACCTCGCAAGAGGGCTGCTAGCCTTCTTGACCCTCAGCCCACTATCCGGGTAGCGGGACCCTCGTAAAAACTCTGCGAGACCCTCGATATGCCTGAAGCACCTTCAAACTTGTTCTCAAACACAACATGCACATACTACACATTGAGTTTCGCATGATATCCGTTAATCGGAGATTCCCCTTATCCAAAAGCAAGGGGTAATTAACGACAGTTTTGTCCGCGACCGCCGGAGATTTGGATCCCCACAATCAATAAATTCCAGCCTACCCTAGGCTGGGATCTGTATATGCTTGACAAGTGATGCGCATTCGTATCTCAATAGGGTGACGAAAAACACTCTAGAGCCCCCCTCACGCTGTGTGATGCAAAATTTGGCAAGTATTCATGGAACGCCCTTTTAAGTTTCTCATTGTATGGATTCATCTCGCTAGCTGTACATGTAGAGTAGATTGCATAGTGTTCCTCATGAAAATATAATCACTGCCCTTTTAGATCTGATCAAGGCCGATTCCGAGGTAAAAATCAACATCCCATTGAGACATTATCTGAATAGATTCAAGAAGAAGGACATTCTCTTCTCAATGATATAGCGCACTTATGGTCATTTTCAGGATAATGCAAGAAGAAAAAATTTGGTAGAACAAAAACAGTAGTCCGGGCCCTTAGGTTTGGACATGGTTCTGAAGCTCTTTTACCAATTGAAATTGAGTTTGAAGAACCTAAAGTTTTCTCATATAGGTCCATATAACTCAAACCTATTTTTTTCCTTCTTTTTTATGGTCATTGCCTAATATTAGATAAGGAAACATGAACCGGTATTGATAATAATCTCTGGGTTTGGTTAGTTTAAGAATTAAGGGCTGCGGGTTTACACTGATTTTGCTTGCACATCAGTTTTGCCTTAATTAGTAAACATAAAGCGCAGTTTATGGTGATGGTTTGGCAGGCTTGATAGTTGTGTTAACACGTAACTTATTGGCCGTGGGTATAGTATGTTCCACTTCGCCAGCTTACCCACGACCAAATATTTTTGCAACTGGAGTAGGAACAAGAAGACGCGTTACCGAATTTTAGGTGTCCATATACATATCTTAAGCTGCTCATGCTTGACTTATCAAGTTTTTTTTTTCCATGGAACAATATGCGTACACGCACATCTATTGTTAATTATATGAGGCTGCAAGGTCAGGTGCATGTGTTAATTTGGACACCTCTACCTTAATTTTTGAAGTAGTGGCAGGTGTATCATATCAACAGGTTGTTGTACTAGTTGTGCCGTTCGAGTGAAATCTGGGCAAATTAGACAACCTGAAGCTCTTGGAATATCTGCAGAACTGAAATCTAAGGTTTCACCTTTTTATATATGTTCGTCAATAAAAATTTTGTTGTTCAATATGACATCGTTTTCCTTCCTACCTACATTAACTATTCAACTCATAAAATTGCCTATGATTTTGGCTGCATCTACTTGAATTTTCACATAAATTTCTAAACAAGCTCCCATGTTTCTCTGTTACCTTGTCTAATATGTAGTTGAATAAATGTTTGTGCCAGCTTGTGATGAAGTATCTGGTAGACTTTTGCAAATTATAGACAACCTTAGCATTGGCTTTTGGATAATGCCTGGTTCTCACACACACACACACACACACACACACACACACATTGGTAGGCCTCCTTTATGAAATTACACTTGTCATTCGTATACAGAGTAGGGAAACAAGCAAAGCTGTTTTCCCCCCCCCAAAATTGATCAATTGAAATTCAGGCAATAACGTGCAAATGCATAGGACAGTTGCATTGAGTTTTAAGATGGATGTGCCTCTCATGTAGAAAGGAGATGTAGGGAATTTTTTGGGGGTTAATTACACTAGAATACCCTTAACTATCATGAATTTTCACTAAAGTACGTTAAAGTTTTTAAATTACAGCAAAAACACCTTAAGTGCTACTTTCGACTGTATTTAGTCGAAAGAAATCTCTTGAAAACCTTAGCTTAAGGTATTTTACCGTGATAAAAATAATTTTGAGGTATTTTAGTGAAACACAGTGATAGTTAAGGGTATTTTTATGTAATTTACCCTTTTTTTACTAAAACAATTGGAGAAATCTCCCCCTGCGTTTCATTAAATTAACTTAATGGATTAAGATATGGCTACTTGAAAGCTGAAAATATATTTATATTTGCGTTAATGGACTTGTAGGTTGATTAGTTATTTTAAAGCCCTTAGAATTTGGAAAAAGAACAAATATTACCGATTATTTGAGTGTAGAAATTTTTCCAACATATATTCTGTGTGTGTGTGTGTGATGTGTGTGTGTGTGTGTGTGTGTGTGAGAGAGAGAGAGAGAGAGAGAGAGAGAGAGAGAGAGAGAAGCCTATCATATCAAAGTGTCCAGCTTAATTGGTTGGGTAATTTTGTTCCATAGCACAAGATTGAAAGTTCAAGTCCTGATACCAGCATAAGTAATTTTTTATTTTTTAAAATGAGTATATATGGATTCTATTGTGTATTCTTTTTTCTTTTAAAGTTTAGACACTCTGAAAAAGGAATTGTAGAAAATTTTACATTAAACCTTGTTCCTTAGACTCACTTTAGTTTCATCGAAAAACCTACATTGTGTATGTCAAAATTATAAAGCTTAAAAATTGTTATTGTAAACAATATTATTTTCTTGTATATGAATAAATTAATTTAAAATTTTACTAGTCGGGTTTTAAATAATAAAATGATTTATATACATATAGTTGAACCTATTAATGGAACCCTAGCGTATGTTGTGCGTCCTCTGATCAAAACAAATTTTTGCATTCACCTCTAGCTAGGATGGAACTTGGAAAACATTTTTCTTTTTGCTGTTCTATTTTAAGTACTTAATTTGATGCTATCATTTTCGGATTAATTTCTTAGTTTAATTTTGGTGGTTTTGCTTTCTTTACTTACTTTCTTTCTTTTATGGGGTGTGGGGTGTTTTTTTTGAGGGGGGGGGGGAGGGTGATATTCGGGAAATCTCTCTGTCTATACATCGTTCAAAAAATGTGGAAATGCATGCTTAAGCATGATGAATAGTAACTGTGATATCGATCCTTGCAGGGTTATGCATTACTCTGCGTGGGCTTCCCATCTTCTGATGTTGAAGTTGAAACTCAAGATGAGGATGAGGTACTGCTATCCAAAACAAGAAACATTCAAACTAAAAAAATGCATCAGAATGTGAAAATATCTAATTTATTTAATGTAATGTTCGTCATTCATAGCCATCTGGAAATTTAATCTCCTTTATCTTTGCAGGTTTATTGGCTCCAATTTGGAAGATATTTTGCGAGAGGACCCATAGTAATTTTTCTTAAACTTTAGTTCCATAAGACATATAATCATCCATATAAAACTATATCTTCATTAAACCTCCCAATGTTGTTTTTCCTGCAATTTTGTTCATTTGTTTGCTCAAACTTACATGGAAAGAAGAAACAAAATATTTAAATTTTTACCTGCTATCCCATTTTTTTCTTTATTTACAGGAAAGAGATGATTATGCACTGGAGCTTGCCATGGGCGACGAATAGCATAGGCAAAATTAGCGCAAAAGTTTTGATTTGGCCATTTCTTTCATGGTTTTCACCTGGTTTACCATTTCGTGCCATCTTTAACACTTGTAAATTTCATTGGTATCGAGAATTATGTTCATATCTCCGATGCCCATTTGGGATTGTATGTTGTAATATCTCATTTGCTACATCAGCCATTCTGGTGACGTTTGTAGCCTGATTTCGATTGAAATAGATATTAAAAAAATCTCCGTATTGTTTGCTGATTTCTTCCGTCTTAATTCTGCAAGTATTAACTGTTTCATAATCTTGAAAACCTTCTGATACGAAGTTATACATATTGTTTCATGGTTATTGGCTCTAAATACATTCTGTTAATTACCTAAAATTTGAAAGCGTCCCCTATACAAATTTAACAGAGTTAAGAATACTCAATACAAATTTAACAGAGTTCAGAATACTCGAAAACATTTTCTTCGGAAGTACTGATGTTATGCTCAATGAAAAAAGACCATAGCTTCCATTTTTGAACTTGTATGTAGTTGGAGATACAATGCATTTCGAAAATAAAGTGTGCTAGAGTTGATGTATGCTTGCGTCATTTGGTCATACGATTAAGATTGTATTTTCAATTTCATGTTTCAGGAGAATTAGTCATTTAGCTGTTTGGTTAGATGTAATCATTGTTCAAGGGGGCCGGGGGACTCTGCCCTCCTTGTTTACCTAATTTCCAGCCATCAAATTGGATAGCAGGAATAGCAGGAGTGGACCGAATCGGCGACGTACATTTGTGAGAGGCAAGTTGTAACAAATTGTTGCACTTGATCTTACAAATCAAAGGTAAATAAAGGTATACTTTTCTTAACTTGTCTTTGCATGTGCAGCTCTCACTTGCACGCATGTACAGCTCGCTTGCACGCATGTGCTTTCTCTAGCGTACGTGAGTTGTAGATTTGGTATTAATTTATGGTTGTTAAAGGGGAAATATTAAAGTAGAAAATTCTTATATTTAGAAAGAAAAATATAGAAATTGAGAGCTCAGACAACAGAATTGCTTATGAGAATGGGGTTGACAAAAAGTACAAAACAAAAAGGACTACTGCAGTTGGAGATATGATATATATATGGGACCCGAGTGGCCAGTTTGCTGATATAATCCCCATTCATGCATGCATAGGAAAATCCTGTGGTGGGCCCTAAGTAAATTCTGACTTTGAAACAAATACATGAAGTGACTTCTAAACCTATTTTAATAGTTCTTTTCATAGGGTACTTCAAGAGTGTTTGATTCCCGGCACTTTCATTATTTCTGGACATTAATAGGTCTTAACAGACATTATCGATCCAACGCCTGTAATGAATTAATCGACATGGTAAATCACGAACAAAAGAAAAAAAGAATCAATGCATGGTTGATATTAGGCCGCACATACCGTGCGCACAGAAAGGTTTCACCATTTGCAATTTTATCTTATTTTTGTTTGTAAATAAGGTTAATTGCTTATATATATATAGAGAGAGAGAGAGAGAGAGAGAGAATAATGCATGAAAGATGCCATAAGAGGGAAATTGAAAAATTTGTAGAATCACATGAAATTTGGTGTACCCACATGTTAGATGATAGCGATGAAGATGGTGGGTGCCGATAGTCGGAAAAAATGAGGGAGGGTGTATTTTTCCGACGCCGTAGGAGGAAATTCCCTCCTATGGCCTCTTTCACCGTTGATTTAGTGGGTTCAAAATTAACGGTTTACCGACAATAGAACTTTTTACATTGCTAAATCAACGGTGAAAAGGTTGTAGAATCACATGAAATTTGGTGTACCCACATCTTAGATGATAACGATAAAAATGATGGGTGCCGATCGTCGGAAAAAATGAGGAAGGGTGTATTTTTTCGACGCCGTAGGAGGAAATCCCCTCCTATAATCTCTTTCCTCCATTAAGCTCATATATATATATATATATAGAGAGAGAGAGAGAGAGAATAATGAAGAAAAGAGGGCATAGAAGGGGATTTCCTCCCATGGCGTCGAAAAAATACAACCTCCACCATTTTTTCCAACGATCGGCATCCATCATCATCATCATCGTTATCATCTAAGATGTGCATACACCAAATTTCATGTGATTCCACCACCTTTTCACTGTTGAATTAGCAATGTAAAAAGTTCTATTGTTAGTAAACCATTAATTTTGCACCAACTAAATCAACAGTGAAAAAATGGTATAATCACATGAAATTTGATGTATCTGCATCTTAGATGATAAAGATGGACGTGTATGCCGATCGTCGAAAAAAATCATGGAGGATGTATTTTTCCGACGCCATAGGAGGAAATTCCCTCTTATGGCACCTTTCCTACATTAACCTTATATATATATATATATATATATATATATATATATATATATGCGCCAAAGGTCTTAATGGAAGCATATTGTTCGATAGGAGTGAGTGGAGGCGAAGGATTCATCTGCTCGACCCGGCGTGATATTCTCATGTTGGTTCATGTAGGCGGTCCCATATGCTTGGAATAAAAGGATCAGTAGTAGTAGTTGCTGCTGCTGCTGCTGCTGGTGTTGTACTCTATAGCATATACCTTCTCAAGTGATTAGTAATTAACACAAACTCCTCTGCTGCTCATCGACCGAAACCTCTGTAAGAATCACTGAAATTCAACTCTAACCGACCCTGATTGTTTAATTTATAACTTTAGAACTTGCATGTTTTTGCTTAGAGTAAAATTTTTGGAGGTTCTTACGGTTTTGGTTGATGTACAGAGAGGAAACCTGCGCTAATTATAATAGAAAAAAACTCTGGAATCTATTGCGTTGCATGTATGTATGTGATGTTTGTGTTGCATTGTTTTCTTTTTCTCTACCTTGAGATACATTTAGTATGTATTTACAGGTATTGGATACTCTCATGGATCTCCTTTGCTCAAACTCTTGTATGCAATGCACGCACACATGCACATCTCCCCTCTCAAAACTTTTCTTGCACGCAAGGGAGGGATAAATTTTGATGGAAATTAAATGTAACAGAACTAAAGTTGCGTTCATATTCAAGTTGGTTTAGTTAGAAGAGGATAAACGTAAGTGCTACGTGCATAGCTCACACACGAAGGAAATTGGGACGCTAGCTAGCATATCAACATGAACATAAATGTGACTCTCTTAACTACCAAACTGAAAGTTTTTTGCAGGAAAACTATCTACTTAGGATTCTAGAACATTATAACGATATAACGGATTGATATCAAAATAGAAGAAAGAAGACATATTGCTTGCTTCTAAGTTAAAACTACACTTTTTGATACATACATTAATATATAACACCTGGAAATTGCCTATTTGATATTGTTTGTGAGGATAATGTTGATGCATGCACGCATATGTTATCACTGGCTACAGGTTTTTGAACTGTATGTGCATGTGTAGTACTAACCTCATTGTATGGAGTATATATGAATATATTGAGCTCAGAACGAAAATCATAAGGCTGCTACTTAAATGTATATATCGAGATTATCCGATCAAAATCACATTGGTTCGAATCTCATCAACATTTTCATGTATGACTTAGATTATTGCATCCAACGTACAGTACTTTCCATACATCTGTATATCTCTTAATCGGTATATTAGCACATAATATATACCTTTGAGATAAGTTACCAGGGCAATTAAATCTCATTTTCTAAGCTTACAGAAACAAATTATCTTCTCTCGCCAGGTTTTTATTAGCATATATATGTAACAACTTTATGTTAGTCAATCATCATATCTAATTCCTTGCCTTAAGTAGTTATATATAGACTGGAGGTTTTTCAATGGAAACAAACTAGTTGAAAGCCTTGTTGTGGGCTCTGGCCATGTCATGCATGCACAACTATATCGTCCGCATGAATCGAAACAAATAAGTTGAACCTAGCTTATATATAATATCACTTCATGCATGAATTAATGCATACTGATCAAAGATACAGAGAGAAAGATGCACAAAATTGATCAAGATGATCGGTTGAGTTCAACAAAGAGCTAGTAAGAACAAAGGATAACATTTGATCTTTCTCATCCTATGCCATGACATGCAATCCCATGAATTTCTTATTGAGTGCCCCATGCAAACTTTTGAAAATTATTGTGAAAGATGTAGAAAATCTTTTATACACTGAGAATCTATAGGTCAAAACTTAGCAACAATTTAGTACTATAAGATCACTCACAATCCTAGATACATAGGTAGCTCAAGAGTTAAAAAGACCTATCAACTTGCAGTCCCTTGTTTAAGACAACTTTATCCAATTAGTAACAGAAAGTTTCAAATGGGAGATACCCTTTAATTTCTTCATTTTGCGTGCCTCTAAATCTCTATATAAACCCCTCTCATGCATCTCAACTCCAATTCACTCCAAATTTCTCATTCTTCACTCAAACTCTATCTAGCAATCAATATCCACAATGAGAAAACAATCCATTAGCACCTTGTTTCTCCTAGCTCTCCTTGTGTTCCAACATGGCATTGCCATTGCCTCAAAACCTCATTCTCATCCTCGCCCTCATCCTATCAAAACTGGGGGTCTCGCCTCGACGAGTGGGATCCACTTCATCGTGAACGGGCATGCGTTCTATCCTAACGGGTTCAACTCATATTGGCTCATGTACATGGCGGGGGACCCCTCGACGAGGTACATGGTGACCCAAGCTTTCCAACAAGCATCAAGCTATGGGCTTAATTTGGTTAGGACTTGGGGTTTTAGTGATGGTGGCTATAGGGCTCTTCAAAACAACCCGGGCTCTTACAATGAGGACATGTTCAAGGTATATATTGCTAGCTAGTTACTATAAATCTATAATACTGGCATGCACATGCATGAAGGAAAATGCATGTCTAAGTGTGGATATCAGCTATCAGTTGATACTGGCTATCAACTAGCATTGATGTGGCATTTTTTTAGATGGTACAGACCTAGCTACCACAATTCTAAGAAATGTCATGTCAATGCAAGCTCATAATCAATGTGATAAATATAACTATCATGCACATAAAGAAAAATGTATAAGTGTGTGTGTGTGTGTGTATGATAAAACAGGATACCAGCTATATCAACTAATGTCGACTATCTATCAGCTAAGGCCGGTAAGAAAATGCCACGTTAGTGGTAGCCGATAGCTAATGTGCGTTTATGTCCTAACTATATTGGGCAACTAATTACGAGGGTGATTTTTTTTCCCCTTACACTTTTTTATATATAGGCTTTGGACTTTGTGTTATCTGAAGCCAAGAAGTATGGTGTGTATGTGATATTGAGTTTGGTAAATAACTGGGAAGGATATGGAGGGAAAAAGCAGTATGTTCAATGGGCTAGGGATCAAGGTCAATGGTTGAACAATGAAGATGATTTCTTCAGGCATTGGATGACCAAGCAATTTTACAAGAACCATATCAAGGTATAATCAAATATACATGCATATATATGCTCTTCTTTAATTTCTTCATTGCATGATAATTGTTATTTTGACAAATATTATTTGAGGATTAATCAATATTACTTAATTAGACATGATGGTTTAGGCTGTTCTCACAAGGGTTAACACAATAACGGGAGTGGTGTACAAGGATGATCCTACCATCTTTGCATGGGAGCTCATGAATGAACCCCGCTGCCAAAGCGACAACTCTGGCGCAACCCTTCAGGTTTATTTTCATTAAGATTCAAATTTTATTTTTCAAGGATGATCCGGATCCAACATAACCCCCTTGAGGGTACCAAATGAGGGGTACGGGCATACCCGTACCCCCATGCATATCCTGTAGTAGTGTCCTACCATATGTAATTTCCTTCATTATGGCCATATGTAATTTCTTTCATTTCATAACTTTAATGAAATGTCTTATCTGGTTAGGGCCTTTTTGATCCTATCCATTTTTCTCAAAAATAAAAAAGTATGATCCTACCATCTTTTGATTATATGTTTCAAACCTTACAGAATTGGATCTCAGAAATGGCTTGGTACCTAAAATCGATCGACGACATCCACATGCTCGAAGCAGGGCTTGAAGGATTTTATGGAGATTCAAGGCCTGACAGGAAACAATACAATCCTGGCTACGAAGTTGGCTCCGATTTCGTCGCTAACAATCAAATCCCTCAAATCGATTTTACCACAATTCACATCTACCCTGATCAATGGTAAGTTTAATTTCTTCTTTACCATTGGATAGTCCGAGTCCATCCAATATTTCTCTACTTTTTATCTGACAGAATTTTGTTCTGACAGGATCATCGGAGCAGACGATAATGCCCAGACCAACTTCCTCCAGAGCTGGATCACCTCACACACCCAGGACTCCGCCTCGATCGGAAAGCCGCTCCTCATCACCGAATTTGGCCGTTCATCAAGACAATTCAACACGGCCCAAAGGGATGCCTACTATTGGACGGCCTTCAACACAATCTATGACTCGGCTAGATCTTCTGGGACCTGCGCAGGAGGGCTCTTCTGGCAGTTGCTAGTACAAGGCATGGACGACTTCAGAGACGGATACGAGGTGATCTTCCAGGAATGCCCCTCGACCGCGAGTATCATATCACAGCAGTCTAGCAGGATGGCTATCCTTAACAGCTAAGCACTCTGACAGAGACTCGTTTCCTTCATTTCTTCGGACGAAGAAAGAAAGGAAATGAGGATACAGTTCATATGTGTGTTAAAATAATTGTGTTTATTACCCATTGTTCATGATGTACTCAGAATAAATAAAATTTGTGATTTATTATGTTATGAATTAAATATATGCATATCTTTTAATCAGAAACAGCATCACGATTTATCAAAAACAGAGTTTTCAGGCATCCGAAGTGGGGGCATCATGAGTAATTTGTTGGGTTTGCCACCATTCATATCATACAAAGTAAAGGGGGGGAATTTTCAGATTTAAACCCACAAAATTAAAACTAAATTTTATGTATCCTCTTCACAGTAAAAGATATTTACATTATTACTCGGGTTTTCACAAGGAATGCAAAAAACCTATAAACCCTGTATTTTTACATTTTTTGTTGTTTTGGGAATAGTTTTACTAGGGTATCCAATGGTTCACTACTACAACTGTTAATTTCTAGTGGTGAATTTGTAAACAAATAAAGCTTTTGTATGAACCAGGCAGGTTCCACATTGGCTAGATGCAGTTATTTCTACCAATCACTAATTCGGTAACTCATGTGGAACCCACCGTGTTGGTAAGAAAATATTATTCGGTTAAAAATATACTTCCATCCGACTAAACGATACCAATTGGCTAATCTCCAACCATTTTTTTCCTATTCTGATATAGAATTCTATTTTTTTATTTATGAATTCTATTTTGAAACATTCTAGGTCTATCGTAAACGGATCTGAATTCAGGTTTGGGTATAAAAACCAAACCCTTTTTATGCATGTTTTGACCGGGTCTAGGCCTAGACCCTACCAATGTTTGAAATGTCATTTATCAGAATCCAAAAATTTTGATATCGGATATCAGATAACAGAGAAATTTTGGTAATATTTGCTAAATATCGATTATACAGTTTTGTATTATAAATGCCATTGATATAACTTACGTTTTTGACAAAAATGTCATCGTTATAACTTAATATAAATTGTTAGTTCTATTAAATGAATTTATTCCTTAATAGCTCAATGATAGAGTGGTCCTCTATTAAGCGAATGGTCATAGGTTTGCACTCGAAAGCCCTTGTCGAGGACGAACTCAAAAGACCTTGTCGACAGTATGCAGTTGATGTCGAAGTCGAACTCCAACTCAATGCCCTTTAAGATCTGAAGTCAAACTTGAATTCTTTGTCGATGAGAATCGCCTTTAGTTGAGGGGAAGAACACAAGAACAAAGTTGAGCCTGAGTCGACGAGGATCGCTTTTGCTGAGGAGTTGAGCTGCTTTCTTTTGAGAAATCAATTTGTGCCTCTTGTGGATTTGATTGGAAAAATATGGCTAATCACAAAACGGGTAGGATACGTTGTAATAGTTTATAACTTGAGACCAAAAGACTCATAATAAAAGGTTTCGGCAAGCAAACTGAAATCTTTCCTGATATAAAATTTCCTGACACACAGAATTATCAGCTCATACGCAGAAATTTCGGCCGATATATTCTCAATTTCGGAAAAAGAAATAATTTTGTAACTTTGTGTCGATTATTCACCAAAACCGAAATTTCGGAGATATATATTGGATTTCGGCTGACTTTTAATACACTGGACCCTACCCATTAATTACCACTTTTGTAGATAACCCCATGTATAACCTCACCACAATGATATAAAAATTTTTTTTTGGGAAATATACTTCCACCAACTGAATAACACCATTTTTCCTATTTTGCCTATTTTGCCTTCTATCATGACAAAAAACTCCATTTTGAAATATTAATCTAGGCCTGTCATATCCAACTATGTACTTCCCGACCTGCGGAATATTTATTCTGGCAGGATCAAAGGAGCAGACGATAACGCCCAGACCAACTTCCTTCATAACTGGAGGATCACTTCACACACTCAAGGACTCAGCCTCAATCGGAAAACCTCTCCTCTTCACCGAATTCAATTGTTCATCAAGACAATTCAACACGGTGCCAAGGGATGCCTAGTTGCCTACTATTGGACGGCCTACAACACCATCTATGATTCCGAGAGTTCTGGTAGTGCCTGCACCGGCGGGCTCTGCTGGCAACTATTTTTGTGCAAGGGATGGACAATTTTAGAGACGGATATGAAATGATTTTCCAGGAATGCCCCTCGACCACAAGCATTATTTCTCAGCAATCTATCAGGATGGAGAGCGTATAAAATGGAGAAAGAAAATCAATAAGAGAGGATACAATTCAGAATTAATTATTGTGTTTCAAATCAAATGCTAAATTGGGGAGTAATTCGGAGACAACTTGATGTTTCTATCGATTCCATTTGATCACTCTTTCCGGTATGTTTGCTTTCTTCTACATGCAGACATTTCTTCTATGTGAGAAAAATCTTTACTTAATCTCGATGTTGCATAGGTGGTATTTTTAGCGAACAAGGAGAGTGACGAACGTCGGTTATAACTTTCTTGCTCTTGCATAATGATTTGAGCCCCTATTCATGCACAAATATTGACCTTTGTCATATCACATTACCGGCATGAACGATCTAGATGAAACTCAACAAGGAATATCTCCCAATATATATACAAGCTTAACCTTGTAGGTAAATTAGTTTTTCTCAGGGCATCCTGTTTCAAAAGGTCCCGAGTTCACGCCTACAACGTCAACTATTTTATTGATGAAAATACAAGTAGGGAATCGATCCTTACACGATAAAATCACCCAAAAAGAAAAAAAAAAGGTACAATTAACTAGTCCAAGCATACATTTACTCCCAGAAACCCGTACCATCATTCAAAACATAAACGCCTTCTTCCGAGATCAACCATGACCAATTCGAACTGCATCTTCCTTTATCTCTCTGATAATCAAAAGCACTGAACAGGAACGAGCTCACGCTTTCCCAATCCATATTACAGTAGAAAAGGGTTGTACCGCTCACATTCACGCTAAAATCCCATCCATACTCGTCTCCGTCGGCCACAACATGGGGACCGAGATCGTCATCTTTCGACTGGCAATGAATGTTGATGCTCTTCCCGCTTCCTAATTTGTTGACGATGCTTACGTGCACAGATGATACGCCAGATGAAACAAGAATTAGAAATATAACAACTGAATTTCTTGAAGAACCCATTTGTTTTTCCTGGTTGATTCGGGTTTGTTGCACCTTTACATATAGGAATTGAATTGGTTCAGGAAGTTAGCAGATATGGAACGTAGACGTAATGTCTAGACATATTTGGGACTTTTTTTGTTTGGCATGTCATTAGCCGGTGTATATTCCTAGAATTCTTATAGAAAAGTTCAGACATTCCAAAGATATGCAGTAATTAAATAAATATTTGGATGGATACAATGGATATCTTTGATGTTACGGCATATAAGAATAAATAAGTAAATTTATTAAAATATACAGCTATGATTAAGCATTAATACAATTCAACTAATTAGGAATGTGAGTGGAAATGGTAGGTTCCAGGAATTGGAAGCTCAATTCTGAACCCTGTCACAAATTTTGAACTGCACAAGTTCAGGATCAATATGAGCCTAGCCAAAAATTGGGTTGAGTTAAAATGTTAGACAACTCTATTGTAACTAAACTTCTTTACTATACCATTGACGGAGGCATGTCAATGGTTCGGGGCTAGACCCGGATCCCAATTCAGACCGACCGAAAAAATCTGGGTCTAGTATAAGTTCTTCTAGACCCAGACCCAAACCCAAACCCGACCCATACTCATTTAACTACTTAATAAATGGGTCGGGTCTGGATTTGTTTGGTTCGTACCTGTTTAGACCCAGCCCATATATCTTATATATAATTAATTAATGTAAACCCTACCCTATATGAAAGTAATCTAGTTCTTAACTTCTAATTTTCTCTCTGTGTCTTTCATCTACATCTCTCTTCATTATTTTCTACACCATTGCACCACCCATAACTCTCCACCCTTGTGGATTTTAGTTGTTAAGTTATAGTAATTGCTGTTTTAGAAATAGAATTATAAATAGTTTGAGTTGATTTTTTTTTATTATGTGATAACTTTTGAAAATTATTCATAAACTTTTGAGTTATAGTAATGATTGATAAAAATTAAAGTTGATGAATGGGTCCGGATAAATGGGTTTGACCCAATTAATAATGGATCCGGGTCCGGGTCCACTCCATATAGACCCGTTGGGTAAATGAGCGGTCCATAAAAAAATAAATGGATATGGGTATGAGACATGCTGGACGTGACCCAAACAAGCCCATTTACAGGCCTACATTGAGGTGAGCTGCGGCTCGACTTTTTATCAAAAAGAAAATGAAATGAAACACAAAAAAAATGCTGAAAATGTGAAATGAGAAGAGTTGCAAATTGTTAGCCGTAGCAACAATAGTCCAAAATACCGTTTGAAGAAATCATCTTTCTCTTCAAACTGCTTGGCCAGAATACCAGCAAAATATGGAATTTATTTTCATAAAAAACAATCGAAGAAGTTTTATTTTAGTATGGAAAGCAAGTGCCGCAATAGCAATAGTAGAAAAACCTCTTGGCGTCGAGCAAGAGGTTTAGGTTATGCCTCTTGCATCAAGTTATATATGCCTATCATCCAGGGAAAAAAAGAGACTGGTGTTTCTTTAAAACCAGCCACGTCGATGGTCCTAACAAACATATCTTGATCTCTAATCTTCCTTTTAATTTTCCTCTTGGTCCGGAATGAGACTCTTGAGGATGCTGGTCTCCTTTAATCCATCCAATCCTTATCAATTAACGATGGCCTCGGCATAAATTTTCAAATCCGCATATACACTGCAAGACAAAATCATTAACCTCTGATAAAACTTGCTTGTTTCTTGAATGTTCAAAATTAGTGATCAAAGTACGGCAATTACAGTTACAGACAGGTTTATTGTCTGGCTTTGTACATGTGAAACATAAAAAGAAGAAGAAGAAAAAGCATGAAATTAGCATCACTCGCTAGAACTGCTTATAACAGGACTCAACCAGAATTATTATATATACATTATAAGAAAAGATACCTAAATGATGGTACCATCTGCAATTGTTCCATTCTTCATCACGACAGTGATTCCTGATCGAATGTAGAAACCCTCGGCTGGTCTTTCCGACTCTTCAATGTTCTGCATCACATCCATGTAAATAATTTAAAGAAATAATTATTTTCGACCGATAAATATCGCGAGTAATTTTATAGTTAATTCAATAGTAGTTTTTCTTTTCTGTGGCATTCATGTATAATCTAGACATAAAAACAGAATCGAAGAGTTACCATGTTACATTCACTATTGCAGATATTCTCAAAATTGTAAAATACATCTTAACTACTGTGTGAATGGTAATTATGTATCATTAGTGCAAAGTTGGGAAGAGACTTAAATATCACGAGAATCATATTCAGTTGTGATGCATTCTATCTTATACTAGATTACTACCTCAAAGACTACTTATCCTAAAATTTGTAGATTTTAGGATGCTCTAATTAAAATTTGCGATGTCTCACGAATATGAATCATGCCAGTGCTCAAAATCTATAATTAGGAGATATATTCAGCTTACATCTGCGTTTGTAATGACCACGTTCTTCCCGATCTTTGCATTTTTGTCGATGATACAATTCCTACATTAAGTTGCGGATCATGCATATCATCAGTATTCGTGCAACCAGCAAGCGAATTTAAATCCAAATTAATTAAGAAAACATACTTAATTTTGGTATTTTCTCCTACACCAACTGGAACTTTCCCACAAGATAAAGAAGAAGCTATCTCCGCCTCAGTTTGATAGTAGTCTGCTCCCATCATCATGGTGTTCTGTTAAAAAAATAAAACAATCACCTCCAATCAAAACCTTTTAAAGTGTGTGTTTTTAAAAGTTATGGTGGTTTCATGCTACATGAGTTGAGTAAGGGAGTTTCCTGTACTTTAGCCAAATTTCTATATGTTTTGTTAATGAAGAAGAATTACCTTGAGCTCCACCCCATAATCTAATCTTGATCGAATACCAACTATGGAGCGATCGACGCTGCATTCTGTTAAGAAACATCCATGTGAAATAATCGAGTTCAAAACCTGCAAAAATTAGAAATCCCGTTGTTAATTAATTGGAACAGTCATAGAAAAGACTGCTTTGTATATAAAAAAAAAATCCATCAATATAGAGTCATACCCTGCACTTTTCTATCTTCGTTGGAGGTAAAAACCGCGGTGAAGTGAAGATTGGCTTCAAAGGGTCATAGAAGTGAAATTTTGGAGGCTTAATCAGAGAAAAATTATGATAAGTTAAGATTGGGTGTTAGCAATAAAAGGAAAACTCGAAGGAAAACAAAATAAGGCGTGCACATGCACAAACATGCACATTGAGAAAACCTGATCAGTGAGTGCCAGATTTGCATCGAAGAACGATTTTATTGTTCCAATATCCTCCCAATATCCATTAAATAGATATGCCTGTCACATAAAATTAGTTTATAGAATTTGCATTCATTTACATAATAAGTTTGTAAATTTTCAATTACCTGCACATTATACTGTTCAGCTGCCATTGGAATTATCTCCGACCCAAAATCATTGGCATTAGGATAGTTCCATCTAAAATTTAACAAAGTTTTAGACCATTTAGATAATGATGATTATGCAAAAATGATTAAATATGGTTATAATTAATCTAAGCGGCTAAGAAAAAACCTTAGGAGTTTCAATAGAACATCGGTCTTGAACAAGTATATTCCCATTGATGCAATGTATGGAGATTTCTTAGCTTCTTGAGGAGACAATCCAAGAATGCCAGTATCTACTTGCTGCAAATTTGAAAAGTATTGGTTTCATTTATTTTTCGGAATGGAAAAAGCAAAAAATAAGGTTGCATTAGCAAGAGAGCTGGAGTACCTACCATCATTCTTAGGCTTTCACCCTTGGGCTTTTCAAGAAATTGACGGATGTGGCCTGTTTCATCGATCTTCACCAAACCAAAATCAGAAGCACGACTGTGAAGAAACATAGAATTATTCAATTAAATTTGGTTGGATGAATTATTATCAGTCTATAACTTAAAAGATGCCTAAATCAATGTACATGTTAACCATCATAACTGAAAGCACGGAAAATATGTCAATACAATGACTAGTAAAATTATACAAGCTCACATACTCTAAATGACAATGATCTCTAAGGTTACGAGTATTCATGAGTATCCAATACATATAGGAATGTGAATCACTCTTTAATTTTTTTTCTTTTCCGATCTTCGTAGTGGTACTCTTTCAAGTTTAAAAATTAGAAAAGCGTCTACATATATCTTTGTAAGTATTAGAGTACTCATATTGCAGATACTTTTATGAATTATTATACTTTTATAACTAAATACGTATGAAAAGGGAAATTTTAGTTCATAGATTATGATTTTAGACGAGAACAAAAAGATATTGGTTAACACATATGTTTAAGAACTAGAGAAGCAGAATTTTCCTATGTTCAGTATTACGAAGAAAAGAAAAAACATTAAATAACATCCAAAATTAGAAACTTTTATCCGTTAAAGGTACATGCTATAAGACTAACCTGTCATCTATTGGTACACATGAGACAGATATATCCGCACCAGAATCCATATGTTTCTGTGAATGCATAACATTACGATAAATATGTAGAAAAAATGACAAAATAAAAGGAATAAGCTTAAGGTTATAATTTTGGAGAAAAAGAATGCAAACCTGAACAAATTCCATGTAATCCATTCGATATAGATGATCCCCAGATAATATCAATATGTTCTCTATATCCCTAAGCTTGGCATCCTACATCAAATAGAAAAACAAACCCTAACATTGAATTTGCTTAAGGATACAATACAAATTAACTTATATCGAACATGAATGCAGGAAGGCCATCAATTTAATCGTATATTACACCCTTCACCTATAACCTCAGTTCGAACTTATAGCTTTCAACTGACTTATTAGCACCCGACACCCTTGGAATTGGTCGGATGAATGGAAAAAATTGATGTTCTTGTAAGACATATAAAAGCTAATAAAAATGTAAAATATGCAACATGTGGGAATTTTTAGTATTTTGTAATTTGAGTATATGCGTCATATGGTGCATTTCCATTCATGTTTGGTAAACTGATCTCATGCACTTGTATACCATAGTCCTTAGAGGTCTTTAGCGATATTCATATAAATTAGAGACTATTTGTTGCTATCGTTGCTCATTCCTTGCATGTTAAATCCAGATCAAGACTAACTCTAGATATGTCATGTGCCGATAAGAGACAGCTACCGGGTTATAAATGTTGGATGACATACAGATGAAGGATGCGAATATACAATTAACCCTTTATAAACATGCACGCATTACAAACCTCAAAAAGCCATGTAAATTGCCTCACAGCATCGGCAGTTCCCTGGAACCAATTCATGCCGGATTCTCCGGGTGTTTGCGTTGCCGCTAGTACCTATTTGTGATAGAATAAAATATTAGAAAAATAAGTAAATAAAACTTTCTGTTCGTTTAATTTTTAATTTAGAATACCTCTACAAATCCATCGCTAAAGTTTACACCATTTCCCAAATTATAGGTTCGGGCAAGGTGTCGGTTCAGAGACTGGGAATTGAACTGGGTCAACACGTAAATTTTGTTTATTCCGCTATTAATGCAATTGCTCATCGGAACATCGATTAGCCGATAACATCCCCCAATTGGTACCTAAGGATATATCACAAAAGGAAATAGAAAACAATTAGAATCATACATAGAAAATCCATGTAAACATGAAAAATCATCATAATATGAGAATTTTACTGCAGGCTTTGCTCTTCTTCGGGTAAGGGGGAAAAGGCGAGTCCCCGCTCCTCCGCCTAATATGATTGATGCCACTGTTTTCGGATCGGCCGCTGGCTTCACAATCAATGGAGGTTGCAATGTCTGCGACAAAATTTCAAGAAAGCCAATTAACAGTCTATTGCTCCTAAAATATTGAGCACAAAAGATTTCACAATACTCTAGAGATGATTAAATTTTTTGAGAATAACACAATGTAGCTATAAATTTAGAGATCCAATCTCAAATAAACTTCAGGATTAATAATCACAATTTTATCATTTGATGTAACAAAAAATTTTTGTGATTCATTTTTGAAATGTACTGGATCTGTTAACCCTAAACCTAAGAAAAATTACGGTAACAGCACCACGGTAAAAAAGATGAACACAGAGAAAATTACCAAGAACTCCTTTGCAACATCAGCAAGAACAGAATTGACAGTTGAGCTCTGAGCACCAACATTCATGACTCTCAATCTTGACCCATTTCTAACCCTGCATTGTTTCTTCAATGAACCCCTATGAGAAAACCTGTCACCAAACAGCGATGACAACCTCGCCGGGCTCGAAACCGAGCTATCCGTTGCCGCCGGAAAATTGAAGCTCAATGATCCAGCCATTTCTGTAACCAAATAACACCCAAGAACAATTTTTTTTTTAACAAAGCTAAAGTAAACAAAGAAGAGAAACGTATAGGAGAGAGAGAGATCTAGAGAGAGAGACAAAAACGGAGGAAGTTAGTTGAGCAGAGAACAGAAACTGAGATTATTCCAATTGGGTGCACAACAGAACAAGGAAGAAGCCAAACTGGGAGTGATTTCTCTCTCTCTACTATGATTTTTTTAAAGAAAAATTTATGACAGATAAAATATATTTTGTTGGAGTGGACCGAGTAAATTGTGTGCTTAGATCAAGTAGTAAATCAAGGGATTGGTTATTTTTGTTTGGATAAAAAAAATATGGCAGATTTGTTTGTTGCATAATTGTGATTGTGAACTTGTATCTTTTCATTTTATCTCAAAACCCCTCTTGTTATTTCATTTATCTGATATAAAAATATTGCATTATTTCATATTTATAAGCTATAAAAAATTGGACCTATTTCTTTGATGAATTTATGTTATATGATTATGTAGTTCATCTTAATTAAATAAAAATTATCCCTATGATCTATTACCTCCGTTTTTGCTTAATTGATGTTTAACAGATCATGATACGTATATAAAAGTGACAGCTCATTTATTTTGTGTGTTAAATATTAACACGATTAGTGTGCAACAAACTAGATACTAATAATGTATTTTGCTTTAATATAATTTTAGAAAAAACGGTGAAATTATTTTTAGGATTAATTTCTTTTGTGAGAGCTCATTCCCTTTGCAGTTTACTCCATATATCGCTTTTTTCGCCTCAAACGATAAACCCAAACAAGAACACTCCCTTTAAAACACTCAAATTAAGGCTCATCCTAACAAACATCTGCCCTATAAATAATATGAGACGGACAACTATGATTATTAAGAGTTGTCGTACAATGGGGTAAAAACATAGGGTTTCTCTATCTTTGCGCTTCGGAGTGTCATAAATATAGTAGAAAAACACTATATCTGGTTGTTCATATTTATTTTTTTTGTACATGGACTGTGATACATACACAAGTTAAGCTATTTATATTCTTTCAAAAAAGAAAATGTCAGCTACCATTGGTAACCTTAACCTAGATATATAGACTATTTTATTAGCAAAAGATATAATTCATGATTGCAAATTAGATTCTTTCCATTGGTCAATCAATCCATGATTTGCCCACTGTAATCAATTAGAATTTTGTGCAATTTTATTTTTCTATTTTAGATTACTTGGTTCACAAGCATGATTACTTGGTGCACAGGTATTGATGTGTGTGTATCTAGTAAAAGATTCATGTAAATATATCAAGAGAAAAACTCAATACAATTCTCTTCTTCCAATTTTTAATATTTTTATTTTCTAATTTTATTATGGTATCAGAGCAACAAATCCTGATCCTCTTTCAATGCCACCGATGTTCGGGACATCACATGAATATCAATATTTCAATGCTTCTTCTGGTAATGTTCATTCAGTAGCAAGTTTTGCAGATAACACCAAATGTTTTCCTTCAACAATTCTAATGCTTCTTGGATAATTGATTTTGGAGCATTCGACCATATGGTCTCAAAATCAGATTTTTTTTTCTTTCTAAACTTTCTAAATTTGTTTCTTCTTCGATTCGATTGCCTAATGGCACTACAATACCTATTGCCAATATTGATACTGCCACGCCCAATTCTTATATGTTGTTGCATGACGTTCTTCATGTGCTGGACTTCAAATTTAATTTGCTCTCTATTAACAAACTCACAAAATTAATCTCTAAATTATTCGGTAACTTTTTTTTCCAGATTCTTGTGTTTTTCAGGACCTAAAAATGAAATATGTGACTAGAAAAGGTAAAGAGAACAATGGACTTTATTTTCTTCTTCCGCAACAATCGCTTTGTGCTTCTAGTTTAGTTGTACAATCTCCTTTCGATCTATGGCACTGGAGGTTAGGTCATCCTTCTTTATCTATATCTTCAAAATTTCAAAATTTGGATCCTAAAATTTCATCAATTTTCAATAAATCAATTTATACCGTATTTCCTCTTTCCAAACAAATGTGTTTACCATTTCAATCTAGTAAAATTTCTACTAAATCTTGTTTTGAGTTGGTACGCTTTGATGTATGGGGTCCATATCACATTCCATCATTATACAGAGCCCGATATTTCTTAACTATTGTAAACGATTTTTCTCGTTGCATATGGATCTACCTTATGAATAACAAATCTGAAGTTCATTCTCACATTTGAAAATTTTTTAACATGATCAAAACACAATTTAAATCGAACGATTACAAAATTCAAACCGATAATGGTAGTGAGTTTCTCAATGGGGGCACTGCGACTTTTCTTCAAATTCTTGGCGTTATTCATCAAACAAGCTGTATACATACACTACAACATAACGGTATCGTAGAGCGCAAATATCGTCTCCTTTTAAATATTGCTAGGGTTCTACAATTTCAAGCTAAATTACTTGTTAAGTTTTGGTGTGATTGCATTTTGACTGCCGCTTATCTTATTAACCAGCTTCCGACCGTTGTTCTAAATGAAAAAAAACTCCTTTTGAAATGCTTTTTCATAAACCTCCATCTTATGATCATTTGCGTGTTTTTGGATGCGTATGTAATGGTCGTAACTGTCACGCCCCGCTTCCCAGAGTACGCAAGATTGGGCACGTGACACAGCCAACCATGCTACCTGTGAGTAAGAAGTATCCATCCACAGTCACATTATGGTTGTAAGGTTATCAAGAACAAGATAATAAGCTAAACTAATACATGTCCAAATCCATAATAATGAGAATCAATAAACAATGCGGAAGCAATGATCCAATATGATAATGGAAAGGTACGTCCCATAATGCGGGATCGCACCTGGAAATAAAATGCAATAAACAAACTAACCACTATAGAACTCAAATCAGCCTGCTGGCTGAAGTACTCCTGCTCGGTCGTTGACAGTGGTACGGAATCTGGGCCATGCAAAACCCAGACGTCAGCGCGTCATGACATCAAGTATATAATGTAAACATGGTAACAAGCAATGCAAATATGAACATGAATAAAGCAATAATAAGAAATAACAAGCAGGGTAATGTGCAATGGTGACTGAACTGTCCTATCAGGTTTTCTACTCTATAGTCTTTGAAACCAATTGATGAATCGTCGATGTAACTCAATAGTATCCCGTACATACCCGGGACCACGGCCACAATATTCTCGGCTGCAGCCGAGACATGCCGTTAGGCACAGAATAGGAATGTGTACACTCAGTATTACCCCGTACATACCCGGGATCACGGCCACAATATTCTCGGTCGAAACCGAGACATGCCGTTAGGCACAGAATAGGAATGTGTACACTCGGTATTACCCCGTACATACCCGGGATCACGGCCACAATATTCTCGGTCGAAACCGAGACATGCCGTTAGGCACAGAATAGGAATGTGTACACTCGGACGGTAGTGAACTGTCGAGTTACAAGTCAGGTTCATCTTTGATTTCCCCATACCTCCAAGCTATGTATGTCAGGTCAGGTATTCAGTAGTCAAGGACTAATGCCAACAGAAAATCCGGTGAAAGTAGGTCTGTCTGGATAGACAGCAGGGATGGTCGGGTTTGTCGGCATTAGGCAAGAAATCATGAAACAAGTCATGTCATGGTACAACAGGATGAGTCGGTATGTATGTATATGTCATGTGTAGCAGGGTCAGGCCAATATGTAGTGCAATCGAGTAGGTGCTCACAACAGGTATGCAATCAAATAATGAACAACAGCAGGAAACAGTAAATAACCATATTATTCCATGTAAACACAATGATATTCTGTATTCTCTTATTAACAGGTTCACGCACCTTTGGGGTGCACTAGCCACAAGGTGAAGCAATATCCACAATCATAAAGTAATGAAGCTACATGAATTTACACTAAGTATAATAATTGTCTCGTGAATGATTTAACAATTAAAGCAGATATGATCCAATTGTTTTATTTAGTTGAAATATGGATTGATAGTGGGTCGATTAATTACGAAAACTATCATAACGATTCCATGTTAAAGATAACTGCAACTGTCAATTCTAACTTATAATATGATATCAATTACCATCATTAAGTTGTTGTGTTATATAGTATGAATTCAACTGCGTGGCAAGACTAGGTCTCGCACGCTAGCATGTTAAAGCAAGTATTCAGATACTTGCCTCGACGGTTTTGCAAACCGGAACACGGATGCGATGTCGGCAGAAAAACGATATAGGTGCACGGGACACGGATCGAGTCCCAACAGAGAACAACGGGATCACACGGACCAGGGTACTTCGCTGGAGCGTCGGGTTCACAAGACGGCACGGTCGGATTCCGGCAACAACAACGGCAACGGAGTTAGCAACAAAGATAAACTTAAAACGATCAGCGGGGGTTTATGCACAAAGGGAAAGATGAGAAAGCTTACAGAGAGATATACCAGGGTGACCCCGGCGGGCTCGACGGCGCTGGAACGCCGGCGAGGCAGCGACGGCGGCTGCGAAGACTTGAACGGCCTTAGGGGTTCGCTGGAGAGGGTGTTGCGACGGGTGGAGGAGTGCTGGTCTGCTCCGGTGGTCGAGGGGGGGAGACGGAGGCGGCGCTGGTGACGGCGGTGAGGATCGTCGGCGCGTCCTCCGGCGAACTGCAGAGGGTAGTAGGGCTGGGCTCGGGTCTGTTGGTGGTCTGTCGAGGGGAGAGGGAAGGCGACGACGAGGTTGCCACGAGGAGGATGAGAGGGAGTCGCGGGCGTCGTCGGTGGCTGGAGGCGACGTCGACGACGAGGTCTGCGGTGCGAAGGGTGGCGTCGGGGTTGGGTGCAGGCACGGGAAGAGGAACGGAGGAAGGAGGAAGCGGGTGCGGTGAGGTCGAGGAGGTGATGGCGGCGACGGCGAGGACGCGGGGAGGTCGGCGGTGTGGTTACGAGGTGGCTAGGGTTAGGGTTCGGGGTTCGCTAGGGTGTTCTCGCGATGGAGGAGGAAAACGAATGGGGGCGGCTGCATGAGGAGTTTAAATATATATGAGGAGAGAGAGATAAAGATTGAGGAGAGAGACAGAGAATGGATTGAAGAGATTAGAGGGATACAGTGAAGAGAGAGATAGAGAGAGAGGGAAAAGGTGGGGCCCACGAGAATTTCCTTTCTCGTGATTGGCTGCGCACGAATCTTTTGAAGGTAAAAAAAATATATAAAGGATAACAAATAGTGATTTCAACGTTAAAACACAGAATATATATATATATTTATAGCTTCACCATATTTTATTAAATGGGTCCTTTTTGGCGCTAAATGAAACATTTCCAATTCGCGTCCGGGTTGCGCCCAAATGTTCCAAATTCAAATTGTAGGATTTTAAGCGGGTTCCAAATTTTGAAAAGAGGTGTTTAATGATTAAAATGCATGCCCTCAAGTCGGACACTTGCACGCGCGTAGTCGTCCAAACTTGCCCGTTTAGCCAAACGGGACAGAATCTCGACACGCGGACGCTACCACGCGACTAGTGGCGACGAGTAGGCCAACATGGACACTTTTAATTTCATTTTAGGAGTTAAAATTTGTTATGTGCCAAAATGACTTAACCGGTTAAAATTTAGCAATAAACACCAGAAAATCAGGATAATTGAAATGAGCAATATATAACCCTCAACTAGTAATATAAATAGTATTATTGGGCTCGGGTGTTACATCATACCCAACTACAAAAAGAATTTTGTCCTCGAAATTCCAAGAATACAAGATAGCTAACTACTGGAGAAGGTGAGGGAATTTCTGCCGGATCTCGTCTTGTCGCTCCCAAGTAGATTCTCCATGCGATCGATTACCCCAAGAAACTAGCACAAGAGGGATAACCTTGTTCTTAAGAACCTTTTCTCTTCGATCCTTGATTTCAACTGGTCGCTCTTCAAAAGTCAGGTCCTCCCGCACAGTCAACTCTGAATGATCCAAGACATGAGTCTCATCACGACCATACCTCCGTAGTTGAGACACATGAAACACATCGTGAACTCCTGCTAATGACTGTGGTAACGCCAACCGGTACGATACCTCTCCAACACGCTCCAATATCTCGAAGGGTCCAACGAATCGAGGACTAAGCTTTCCCCGACTTCCAAAGTGAATCATCCCTCTAGTCGGTGATATCTTCAGGAATACCAAATCACCCACGGCGAACTCTAGAGGTCTTCTTGACGTGTCGGCCCAACTTTTCTATCTATCTTGAGCTGCCTTCATATGCTTCCTGATTGTATTCACCTTCTCGACTGTCTGTACCACCAAATCTGGTCCTAGTAACCTTCGTTCACCAACATCATCCCAACAGACAGGTGAACGGCACTTACGACCATACAGTGCTTCAAACGGAGCCATCTGAATAGTCGCTTGGAAGCTATTGTTGTACGAAAACTCCACCAGGTGTAGATGATCTTCCCAAGAACCTTTGAAGTCCAATATGCAAGCCCTCAACATATCTTCAAGGTTCTGGATCGTTCTCTCCGATTGTCCATCAGTTTAAGGATAATAAGATGTGCTAAACTTCAATCGAGTCCCCAAACTTTCTTGTAAACTCCTCCAAAAGTGCGACAAGAATCGAGTGTCCCGATCGGACACGATGCTTACCGGCACTCCATGCAATCTGACAATCTCCTGCATGTATCGCTCTGCCAAAGTCTCTGTCGATTGACCAACCCGAAAAGGAACAAAGTGAGCTGCTTTGGTCAACCGATCGACAATCACCCATACTGCATTGTTGCCCTTTGGACTTCGCGGTAAAGCCGTCACGAAATCCATGGTTATAAGTTCCCACTTCCACTGAGGAATCGGAAGTGGTTGCAACAAACCAGCAACCCTTTGGTGTTCAGCCTTGACTTGCTGACACACCAAGCACTTAGCCACGAAGCGAGCAATTTCCCGTTTCATACCTTCCCACCAGAAGTGCTGTCGAATATCTCGGTACATCTTTGTCCCTCCTGGATGTACAGAGTAAGCTGAACTGTGTGCCTCCTTCATAAGCTCTTCACGCACATCTCCTTTTGGCACACACACACGGCTACCATAACTCAACGAACCATCTTCATGGATCAGTAAATCGGTTCGTAGTCCGGCTCCAACCTGTTCTCGAAACTTTTGCAGTCTAGGATCCTGCGATTGTGCTGCTTTAATCTTCTCAACTAAGGACGATTGTACTTGCAACTGCATCAACTGTCCTGTAGCATGGGGCAGCACAACTTCCAAGTCAAATCTCCGAAAATCCGCAATGATCTCTCTTTCTGTGCAGTCAATATCTGAATTGCTGGTAACCGACTCAGCGCATCCGGCACGACGTTGACCTTTCCCGGATGGTACTTAAGATCGAGGTCATAGTCGGCCATCAGCTCCAACCATCTGCGTTGCCTCATGTTCAACTCCTTCTGAGTGAACACATACTTTAAACTCTTGTGATCTGTAAAGACTTCAACTCTCTCGCCCAAAAGGTAGTGTCTCCAAATCTTCAGGACGAAGATCACGGCTGCAAGCTCTAAGTCATGAGTCGGATAGTTCTTCTCATGAGTCTTCAGCTGTTTCGAAAGCTAAAGCACATCCATCCGTCCAAACAAACGATACCTCCTTACGCGTAAGCTTGGTTAACGGCTCAGCTAACCGAGCGAAGTTCTCCACAAATCTTCTGTAGTAACCGGCGAGTCCAAGAAAACTTCTTATCTCCGCAACATTATTGGGAATAGGCCAATCTCGAACTGCTGCAATCTTTTCGGGATTGACGGCGATTTCATCGCCCGACACAACATGCCCCAGAAACTTCACTTCTTCCAACCAGAATTCGCACTTACTCATCTTCGCGAATAATTTCTCTTGTCTCAGCGTCTGCAATGCGATCCTTAAATGCTCAGCATGCTCCTCCGGACTCTTCGAGTACACCAGAATATCATCAATGAATACCACAATAAACTGGTCCAAGAATGGTGAAAAGATCCTGTTCATCAAATCCATAAATATTGCTGGCGCATTAGTCACTCCGAAGGGCATCACTAGATACTCGAAATGTCCATATCGAGTCCGAAACGCCGTCTTGCAAAAGTCTTCTGCCTTCACTCGGACCTGATGATATCCCGATCGCAGGTCCAGTTTCGAGAATACCCTCGCACCACTAAGCTGCTCAAAAAGTTCTCCAATGCGAGGGATCGGGTACTTGTTCTTAATAGTCACCCGGTTCAATTCTCGATAATCAATGTACATCCTTCTCGTGCCATCCTTCTTCTTTACTAAAAGAACTGGAGCTCCCCACGGTGAGTTGCTGCTTCGAATCCATCCCTTCTCGAGTAATTCACCAACTTGTTTCTTAACTTCTTCCAATTCCACCGGTGCCATCGGATAAAAGATTTTGATACTGGCGCTGCACCAGGAATAAGGTCAATCGCAAACTCCACATCTCGCTTCGGCGGTAAGCCCGAAATATCTTCAAACACATCCATAAAGTCGCGAACAACTGCCGGCTCTTCATTACTATTCACTTCCATAGTCGCAAGAACACTGTTTGTCGGCCTAGCCTTAAACTCGACTGGCCCGACAGAACTGCTTCCTTACCGCAACTGCTGTCTGCATCGTTGGCCGTGAAAGGTCCAGCGAGACTACTGAGTCTCGTCCACTCCGCTGCATGCACGTCCACGGTTGCTCCATTCTGCCTTAGTCCGATAAATTTCTTCCCTTTCCTCCGCGCAGTCTGCGGGAAGAACTTCTCCAGGGGGTTCTTAGAAAAACTTCGCCCAACTGATCGGCTTGGGCAAGCGGGTTTCCTCCACAAGCCATCACTCTCGGGCGTAATCCACTAACTGAATGCGCACCACATCAACTCCTCTGTCCTCTGGAATCTGTGTTGCAATCAGCAAATTCTCCGTGTCACTAGCCACGGCTCGGCTGGCAACGGCTCCTCCAGAGCAGTGAAAATAGTAGGACCCAAACGTCTGAAATCTGCCACGGTCCCTACTCGGCTAACTGGTCTAGTTCCATCGTTGTTTACAGACTGCTGAACGATCTGCAAACCCTCCTGAAACGAATCTGCTATTGCTGGATCAGCTCAGTCTGTCTCTTTGATTTCCAACATTTCTCTTATCACTCCAAGCATGGCGGCTTCGTTCACACGCCTCCGGTAAGTCTTCAACTTCTTACCTGTCATAATCCTGAACTCAAAACACCCAACATTAGCATGATGATAGATTCTGAATGTGGATCAAGGCTAGAACTCCAAGATACTTAAATAGAGTACTGCATTGTAGCTATGCCGCGGTATCATAGCCGCAATTACTTAATTCCACCCAAGTCGCCCAAGTCCTAGGGATAACAAGAAATCAGGTTTCCGAGTCGACGTGCAAAGTAAGTTTGCACGTCGTAAAAGATATAATCAGGAAGAATGTGATTCAAGAATGGTAAAACGGTCAATGTGGCTGGACATGTTTCCTAAACACGGGTATTATGATTCATGTATCGGGTGCAATACCCAACTACAAAGAATCGACCCAATTAACCTGGCTCTGATACCAAAAGAACCATGTCACGCCCCGCTTCCCAGAGTACGCAAGATTGGGCACGTGACACAGCCAACCATGCTACCTGTGGGTAAGAAGTATCCATCCACAGTCACATTATGGTTGTAAGGTTATCAAGAACAAGATAATAAGCTAAACTAATACATGTCCAAATCCATAATAATGAGAATCAATAAACAATAAGTGCGGAAGCAATGATCCAATATGATAATGGAAAGGTACGTCCCATAATGCGGGATCGCACTTGGAAATAAAATGCAATAAACAAACTAACCACTATAGAACTCAAATCAGCCTGCTGGCTGAAGTACTCCTGCTCGGTCATTGACAGTGGTACGGAATCTGGGCCATGCAAAACCCAGACGTCAGCGCGTCATGACATCAAGTATATAATGTAAACATGGTAATAAGCAATGCAAATATGAACATGAATAAAGAAATAATAAGAAATAACAAGCAGGGTAATGTGCAATGGTGACTGAACTGTCCTATCAGGTTTTCTACTCTATAGTCTTTGAAACCAATTGATGAATCGTCGATGTAACTCAATAGTATCCCGTACATACCCGGGACCACGGCCACAATATTCTCGGCTGCAGCCGAGACATGCCGTTAGGCACAGAATAGGAATGTGTACACTCGGTATTACCCCGTACATACCCGAGATCACGGCCACAATATTCTCGGTCGAAACCGAGACATGCCGTTAGGCACAGAATAGGAATGTGTACACTCGGTATTACCCCGTACATACCCGGGATCACGGCCACAATATTCTCGGTCGAAACCGAGACATGCCGTTAGGCACAGAATAGGAATGTGTACACTCGGACGGTAGTGAACTGTCGAGTTACAAGTCAGGTTCATCTTTGATTTTCCCATACCCCCAAGCTATGTATGTCAGGTCAGGTATTCAGTAGTCAAGGACTAATGCCAACAGAAAATCCGGTGAAAGTAGGTCTGTCTGGATAGACAGCAGGGATGGTCGGGTTTGTCGGCATTAGGCAAGAAATCATGAAACAAGTCATGTCATGGTACAACAGGATGAGTCGGTATGTATGTATATGTCATGTGTAGCAGGGTCAGGCCAATATGTAGTGCAATCGAGTAGGTGCTCACAACAGGTATGCAATCAAATAATGAACAACAGCAGGAAACAGTAAATAACCATATTATTCCATGTAAACACAATGATGTTCTGTATTCTCTTATTAACAGGTTCACGCACCTTTGGGGTGCACTAGCCACAAGGTGAAGCAATATCCACAATCATAAAGTAATGAAGCTACATGAATTTACACTAAGTATAATAATTGTCTCGTGAATGATTTAACAATTAAAGCAGATATGATCCAATTGTTTTATTTAGTTGAAATATGGATTGATAGTGGGTCGATTAATTACGAAAACTATCATAACGATTCCATGTTAAAGATAACTGCAACTGTCAATTCTAACTTATAATATGATATCAATTACCATCATTAAGTTGTTGTGTTATATAGTATGAATTCAACTGCGTGGCAAGACAAGGTCTCGCACGCTAGCATGTTAAAGCAAGTATTCAGATACTTGCCTCGACGGTTTTGCAAACCGGAACACGGATGCGATGTCGGCAGAAAACATGATATAGGTGCACGGGACACGGATCGAGTCCCAACAGAGAACAACGGGATCACACGGACCAGGGTACTTCGCTGGAGCGTCGGGTTCACAAGACGGCACGGTCGGATTCCGGCAACAACAACGGCAACGGAGTTAGCAACAAAGATAAACTTAAAACGATCAGCGGGGGTTTATGCACAAAGGGAAAGATGAGAAAGCTTACAGAGAGATATACCAGGGTGACCCCGGCGGGCTCGACGGCGCTGGAACGCCGGCGAGGCAGCGACGGCGGCTGCGAAGACTTGAACGGCCTCGGGGGTTCGCTGGAGAGGGTGTTGCGACGGGTGGAGGAGTGCTGGTCTGCTCCGGTGGTCGAGGGGGGGAGACGGAGGCGGCTCTGGTGACGGCGGCGAGGATCGTCGGCGCGTCCTCCGGCGAACTGCAGAGGGTAGTAGGGCTGGGCTCGGGTCTGTTGGTGGTCTGTCGAGGGGAGAGGGAAGGCGACGACGAGGTTGCCACGAGGAAGATGAGAGGGAGTCGCGGGCGTCGTCGGTGGCTGGAGGCGACGTCGACGACGAGGTCTGCGGTGCGAAGGGTGGCGTCGGGGTTGGGTGCAGGCACGGGAAGAGGAACGGAGGAAGGAGGAAGCGGGTGCGGTGAGGTCGAGGAGGTGATGGCGGCGACGGCGAGGACGCGGGGAGGTCGGCGGTGCGGTTACGTGGTGGCTAGGGTTAGGGTTCGGGGTTCGCTAGGGTGTTCTCGCGATGGAGGAGGAAAACGAATGGGGGCGGCTGCATGAGGAGTTTAAATATATATGAGGAGAGAGAGATAAAGATTGAGGAGAGAGACAGAGAATGGATTGAAGAGATTAGAGGGATACAGTGAAGAGAGAGATAGAGAGAGAGGGAAAAGGTGGGGCCCACGAGAATTTCCTTTCTCGTGATTGGCTGCGCACGAATCTTTTGAAGGTAAAAAAAATATATAAAGGATAACAAACAGTGATTTCACGTTAAAACACAGAATATATATATATTTATAGCTTCACCATATTTTATTAAATGGGCCCTTTTTGGCGCTAAATGAAACATTTCCAATTCGCGCCCGGGTTGCGCCCAAATGTTCCAAATTCAAATTGTAGGATTTTAAGCGGGTTCCAAATTTTGAAAAGAGGTGTTTAATGATTAAAATGCATGCCCCCAAGTCGGACACTTGCACGCGCGCGTAGTCGTCCAAACTTGCCCGTTTAGCCAAACGGGACAGAATCTCGACACGCGGACGCTACCACGCGACTAGTGGCGACGAGTAGGCCAACATGGACACTTTTAATTTCATTTTAGGAGTTAAAATTTGTTATGTGCCAAAATGACTTAACCGGTTAAAATTTAGCAATAAACACCAGAAAATCAGGATAATTGAAATGAGCAATATATAATCCTCAACTAGTAATATAAATAGTATTATTAGGCTCGGGTGTTACAGTAACACATCAATCACACAAAAATTTGCCCATCGTGCATCTCCAGGAATCTTTATTAGCTATCCTTTTGGCCAAATGCTTATAAAATCTTTGATCTCCATACCTGCAAAGTCTATACATCTCATGATGTTGTTTTTCATGAAAATATTTTTCCTTGTCGTGCTTTTCAACTAAGCCCACAAAACATATTTTTCCATTACTGGCTTCTGATATAGATGGCACTCCTCCTCTACCCATTTTTTACTTTCTATGTCCATTAGTGAAACTCCACCATCATCAATTAATCATTTACCATCGTCCATCCAAACAAACACTTCTCTAAATCCAACACAAGAAACATTAACATCATCATCCACATCTCCTTCAATCGATCATCAATTACTGAAACCAACTCTATTTCAAATCCACCTTTAAGAAGATCCACTCGAATTCATAAAACTAACTTATCTTAAAGATTACAACTACCTTATTCTCACACACAATTCGTCTGATAATTCAGGTATCTCATATTCTTTATCGAACTTTGTTACATATACAAAATTTTCTTCTCATCATGAAGCTTTTTTTCGTCTTTATCTCCAACTAATGAATCAACCGATTTTTCTCAAGCTGTTAAATTTCCAGAATGACGGGAAGCAATGAAGGCTGAGATGGATACTTTTACAAATAATAAAACATGGTCTATTGTTCCTCTTCCATACGGAAAGAAACCAATAGGCTCTTGCTGGGTATTCAAAATCAAGCGGCATTCTGGTACAACTGAAAGATATAAGACACGTCTTGTCGCCAAAGGTTATAGAATTGATTATCATGAGACCTTTGCGTCTGTTGAGAAGTTGGTCACAATTCGAGTTCTTCTCACCGTTGCCGTTATACACAATTGACTCTTGCATCAACTCGACGTCCATAATACTTTCTTACATGATGATTTGCATGAGGGAGTTTATATGTCACTCCCATCCAGATATGAGAAAAAGGGGGAGAATCTGGTTTGTTGGCCTCACAAACTCCTTATGGTCTCAAACAAGCATCTCGAAATTGGTTTGTGAAATTCTCTACTTGTCTGTTCAGTTTTGGTTTCCAACGGTCTCAAGCCGATCGTTCTTTATTTTTCATGCATCAAAATGGGGTTTCAATCTTTATTCTTGTTTTTGTTGATGACATAGTTGTTACACGAATTAATAATTTTCTAATTCGGAAAGTCAAATACATGTTGCACCTACAGTTCCACATCAAAGATCTTGGCACTCTTAAAAATTTCTTAGATATTGAAGTTGCTCGCTCTCCAAAAGGAAATATGCCATTAATATTCTTAAAGACTCCGGAATTACTGAAACTAAGCTAGTTGATTTTCCGATGGAACAAAATCTCAAGTTAAAAAATAGTGACAGCGCGATACTTGGCGATCCTTCAACTTTTTGTCGTCTTGTGAGACATCTTATTTATCTTACTATTTCTTGTCTTGATATCATCTATACAGTCAATTCATGCATCAACCTCACAAGCCTAATCTTGATGTTGCTTTTCGTTTGCTTCGATATATTAAAGATACAACTGATCAAGGAATTCTTTTATCCTCGTCTTCTATTTCTACACTTCGTGCTTATTGTGATTCAGATTGGGCAAGTTGTCCATTGACTCGACGCTCTACAATGGTTATTGCATATTTTTGGGCTTTAGCCCTATTTCTTGGAAAACAAAAAAATAAACTTCTGTTTTGCGCTCCTCTGTAGAAGCTAAGAATTGAGCAATGGACACTGCAACATGCGAAGTTACTTGGTTATCATAGTTGCTTCGTGATCTTGGTATTCGTCTAAATTCTCCAATTCCATTATATTGTGACAATCAAACGGCTATTCATATTGCTGAAAATCTTGTATTTCCTGAACGCACAAACCACATAGAGATTGATTGTCATGTTTTCCATGAAAAAAATTCAAATAGGCTTGCTCCGAACTTCTAAAATGGCTGGTTCTTAGCCGGCCTTTTTACAAAAGCCCTTGGAAATGATAAATTTCTTTTTCTCAAGTCCAAGTTGGATATTCTTAATTTGCATACACCAACTTGAGAGGGAGTATAAGCAAAAGATATAATTCATGATTGCAAATTATATCTTTCCATTAACCATTTCCTTTTATTATTAGCAAATCAATCAATCCATGATTTGACCATCGTAATCAATTAGAATTTTGTGCAATTTTATTTTTCCATTTTAGATTATTTGGTTCACAAGTATGATTATTTGGTGCACAAGTATTGATGTGTGTGTGTATTGTAAGAGATTCATGTAAATAAATCAAGAGAAAAACTCAATAAAATTCTCTTTTTCCAATTTTTAATATTTTTATTTTCTAATTTTATTAAATTTTTATCTTCTTTTTAATAGATTCAAACCGATATATATATATATATATATATATATATATATATATAACAGAGAGTGTGTGTTATTATATTTTCGGTAAATTACACTAAAATGACTAAATTATTGCATCTCCTCATTTATATAAATGGGGAGATGCGATAATGTAAATCCCCAGTTCTTTGTAAATTTTTTCCCGTATTTGAATAAATAATTTTCCCCATTTAAATCCCAATTAAATGTTCTATTTTCCTAATTAATTAAAATCCTTTTTTACTTGAAAACCGAAACCTACACTAAACCCCAACCCGGTCTAAGCCCATTACCCTTAACCCAAACCCAAACCTATATTCTTCTTCTTCTTCTTCTCCTTTTTTTTTTCTTTCCAAAAAAAAAATTCCACGAGAGCTCCTTCTTCCTCATCCACGTCGTCCACGAGAACCGCTCCTCGCCAACCGCCGCGAACCTCAGCCACGCCCTCAACGACTCCTCGAGATCCTCTCAACCTCCCTCTCATCTTCTCAACGTCTCTTTTTCTCTCTTTTTCTCTATCTCTATCACTCTCTCTTTTTCACAATCTCTCTAATTCTCAAACTCCCTCTCTCTGTCTCATCCATCGCCGGCGTCCCTCACACCCGACGAGACCCACAACACCCCTACGAGAACACTTACTTATTACTGAGCTCACCACACCATCTTCTTTTTCTCTTCACAAACCCAACTCCAAACTCCACCCATCGCCGAGGCTTCCACCGCCGCCACCAACCCCCTTCCAACGACGATCACCCTGTTAGGATCTTCACAACTTTATGTTCGGTCTACGATGTAGCCGAATGTGTTTGGAGGAGAGAATGGATAGAGAATGGAGAAAGTATCAATAAACTATTCTTATATTTTCCTTGCTGTTAAAAACTTTACAAAACATCTCCTTATATAGGAGTTTACATGGCCCTTCATTATGACTCTTCATAATACCAATTGATTACAATAACCGTTACATAACCTTTCATTAAACCTATTCATGAATTGGTATCCCTTCCTTTTATAACCGATGTCTCTTCAATTCTTTGTAACCGAAAAACAAGTTTAATTTCTAACATGCTCCCTTAAACTTGTTTAACCATGCCGATCTTTCCTCGCAATTTTGCGAACACTTCAAATTTTAGGGGCTTTGTAAAAATGTCGGCCAGTTGATCTTGTGATTTGACATGAACGAGTTCGACCTCTTTCTTCCTCATATGTTCTCTGATAGAGTGATACCGAGTATCAATGTGCTTCCTTCGTTCATGAAACACTGGATTCTTCGCCAGTGCTATAGCAGATTGGTTGTCCACATACATCTTCGTAGGTCCTTCCTGTTCAACCTTTAGATCTTTCAGCAGATTCCTTAGCCATATAGCATGGCAAACTCCAGCCGATATAGCAACGTATTCGGCTTCACAAGTTGATAGTGTCACTATCGGTTGCTTTTTGGAACACCAAGTAAATGCTGATTCACCGATGAAGAAAATGTACCCTGTCGTACTTTTGCGGTCATCTATATCTCCTCCCCAATCGCTATCGGTATATGCATATAATTCAAAATTGTTAGATTTCGAATAGAACAAACCGAAATTTGGTGTACCTTTGATATATCTCAATATCCTTTTCGCCGCTGATAAATGTGTCAATTTCGGTTCTTCCATGTATCGGCTGATCAAGCCGACTCCATATAGAATATCCGGTCTTGTGCATGTAAGATACCGAAGACTGCCTACCAAGCTTTTGAAATCCGTCGAGTCCACATTGCTCCCTTCATCGAACTATTATAATTTTGTTCCGCAGTCTACTGGGGTATTGACCGAATTGCTTTGCTCCATATTGAACTTTCTCAAAATCGACCGAGCATATCCTTCTTGGGATAAGAAAATCCCATGCGGTCTTTGCTTTACCTCTATTCCCAAATAATATGCCATCTGACCGATGTCGGTCATTTCAAATTCTTTGACCATCGAGCTTTTGAAGTCATTGAACATACATGGATTGTTTCCTGTGAAGATGAGATCATCCACATATAAACATACTATAAAAATATCACCTTTTTCGGACTTCTTTATGTATAATGCATGCTCATAAGGACACTTCATGAAACCGTGTGCTTGGAAGTATATGTCGATTCGACTATTCCATGCTCTCGGTGCCTGCTTCAGGCCATATAAAGCCTTCTTTAGCTTCAGTACTTTCGACTCATGTCCTTTCTTCTCATAACCGAGTGGTTGCTCGATGTAGACTTCTTCTTCAAGATATCCATTGAGGAATGCCGATTTAACATCCAATTGATATATCTTCCAACTTGCCTTGTATCGCTCGATTTCTCCCTTAGCGTTCTTTTTCTCCTTGTACACCCATTTCACTCCTATGGGTTTCTTGCTTTTGGGAAGTTCGATGATCTCCCAAGTTCCATTCCTCTCAATAGCACTGATTTCTTCGTCCATTGCTTCTTTCCACCTTCGGTCTTTGACCGCTTCTTCAAAATTCATTGGCTCGCATTCGGCAAACAAACAAAATAATGTTAGATTATTTTGCATTTCGGTTACCTCATATAACTCGGTCATAGTCCTCGTCCTTGGATTTCTTGGTGGAGTTGAACTTGACGACGCTTCGGTTTGTGGAGAACCGACTTGAGGCGAATTGAACCGAGGTGTTGTTGCAGGCGATGGAACATCAACTTCGACTTCATTTCTTTTCTTTTCTTCTTGACCGAGTACTTCATTCGGTCTGCTGCTTTCGGCTTCATCGCTCCAACTCCATGAGCTTTCTTCATCAAATTCGACATTTCGGCTAACAATGACCTTCTTATTGACTGGATCAAACAGCTTGTAGCCTTTGGTTCTTAGATCATAACCGATAAAAATCAACCGAGAACTTCGGTCATCAAGTTTTACTCTCTTTTGTTCGGGGACATGAGCATATGCTATGCTCCCGAAAATTTTAAAGTGACTTACATTCGGCTTATAACCATGCCACATCTCCTGCGGTGTTACATTTTGTAGACTCTGGGTTGGGTATCGGTTTAGAATGTACACAGCACATGCAACCGTTTCTGCCGAAAATTCCTTCGGCATATTTTTACTACTCAACATACATCTCACCATGTCTAATATGGTTCTATTTTTTCGTTCGGCCACTCCATTTTGTTGTGGTGAATAGAAGGCCGTTAAGAAATGCCGAATCCCATTTTCTTTGCAAAAATTTTCAAACTCATTTGAAGTGAATTCTCCACCTCGGTCTGACCTGACCGATTTCAAATAAAACCCACTTTCTTTTTCCACATTCATTTTGAATCTTTTAAAATTTTCAAAAACTTTCGATTTATTTTTTAGAAAATATACCCATGTTTTCCTTGTGAAATCATCAATAAATGTTAGAATGTACCTTTTTCCACCAAATGAATTTGGAGTAATTGGTCCACATACATCGGTGTGGACAAGTTGTAATGGCTCCTTGGCTTTAAACTCGGCTTTTTTTGGAAAACTTGCTCGGTGATGTTTACCAAGTAAACACCCTTCACATAACTCTTTCGGTTCATTCATAATCGGCAAACCTTTGACCATGTTCTTCCTCGCCAACAAGTTTAGTCCGCCGAAATTGAGATGTCCATACCTCATATGCCATAACCGAGCCGAATCTTTCACCGATGATTTTAGACACTTTGCTTCACCATATTTGATATCCAATAGAAATAGCCGATTCTTCGTCATCTGCACTTTTGCTATCAACTTCATTCGGTTATCTCTTAAGAAAAGAGTTCGATCCTTTAAATGAATATCGAAATTCTTTTCTAAGAGTTGTCCCAAACTCAAGATGTTGTTTTTCATATTCGGCACATAATACACATTTTCGATATATTTTTGTGATCCATCTTTCAGTCGAATTAAAATTTTACCTTTGCCTTTTACTGGTACCTTCGAACAATCACCGAATGTGACTTGGCCACTCACCGATTCGTCCAAGTCTACGAACATGTTTCGCTTGCCACACATATGATTACTTGCACCAGTATCGAGATACCAAGTGTCGGCACTTTCTTCGTCACCTTTAAAAGCCAGCAGAAGTACATCGTCATTGTAATCTTCTTTCTCCACAAAGTTTGATTTTTCCTCGACTGTTTTTCCCCAACAGTCTGCTGCGTAGTGACCGAATTTCTTGCAATTATAGCATTGAACATTCGGTCTCCCTCTTCCACCAGTCGATCGACCTCGGCCTCGACCTCGGCCGAAATTTTGGCTTTGGCTTCTATCGTCATTGTTTTGACTTCCTCGACCACCTTGTCCTCGACCGAATTGACCTCGGCCACGGCCTCTTCCTCGGCCGCGTGCATTTCCTCGATTTCGGTCATTTTGACCATTTTTAACCGAATCACCTTTCAAATTAACTTGTGTTTGTAGTAATTTTTCAATCGGTTCTTGCTTTTTCACGAACCGTTCTTCGTGGGCTTTTAGTGAACCTATCAACTCATCTATTGTCATTTCTTCAAGATTCTTTGACTCTTCAATTGAACACACAATGAAGTCAAACTTTGGTGGTAGTGACCGAAGAATTTTCTCCATCACCCTTACATCCTCCATTTTTTCTCCGTTCCTCTTCATTTGGTTGACCATCGTAAGCACTCGGGCATTATAGTCAATCACCGATTCATTCTCCTCCATTTTTAACAATTCAAACTCCCTCCTTAGTGATTGTAAGCGTACCTTTTTAACCTTCTCGACTCCTTGGAAGGTTTTCTCAAGTATCTCCCACTGTTGCTTTGCATTAGTGGCAGCCGAAATCTTCTCGAAAGTCGAATCATCGACACCTTGCTCGATAAAGTATCTTGCGGTACAATCTTTCTCGAATAATTTTTCGTGGGTCGTTCTCTGAGCTGCCGTCAGTGCAGCTTCATCTTGAGGCCGATCATAGCCTCGGACCACCACATTCCAAGCGCCTACTGCTCCCAAAACAGTCTTCATTTTGATGCTCCAATTTTCATAGTTATCTTTGGTGAGGCGTGGGGCGTTGTACGAGAGTGTTGTCTTCGACATTTTCTTCGAACCTTGCTCTGATACCACTTTGTTAGGATCTTCACAACTTTATGTTCGGTCTACGATGTAGCCGAATGTGTTTGGAGGAGAGAATGGATAGAGAATGGAGAAAGTATCAATAAACTATTCTTATATTTTCCTTGTTGTTAAAAACTTTACAAAACATCTCCTTATATAGGAGTTTACATGGCCCTTCATTATGACTCTTCATAATACCAATTGATTACAATAACCGTTACATAACCTTTCATTAAACCTATTCATGAATTGGTATCCCTTCCTTTTATAACCGATGTCTCTTCAATTCTTTGTAACCGAAAAACAAGTTTAATTTCTAACACACCCTCGTCTCCTCTCCCGAGCTGCTTCACCTCCACTTCCCCCACAACCCCACTCCTCTCAAACCTAACCACCTCACGCCACAACCATCATCGCACCACAACGGAGCCGCCTCCATTGATGAGCAATGCCACCATCGTCCCCTTCCTCCTCAAGCACCCCCACGACACCACCACGAGCTTCACAGCACCTCCATAACCGCACAACTCCACTGCTGCACCTCATCCTCCGGCCACCCGAGCTCCACTGCGACCACCGTCGAGGCCACCTTGCCACTCTCATCATGTCGTTCACCGTTCGAGGACCATGCCGGCTACCTCCCTTCGCTGAGCCCAAGCTCCAAACCTAGCTGAGCCATAACTGAGCTCCCAGTGTGTACATAGCCGAGCCTAAGCCTCATTATCGCCGTGCCTAGCGATGCGTGCGTCAAGCCCGTGCCATCTGTCGTCTCCAGGCAAGAGAAATCGCATCTCTTGCTACTCATGCTATTAAAATTTTATAAGTTAATGATAATGTTAGATGATTATAATATATATGTGTATATAAATGCGGGTATATATATTTATATATCTATATAACGTTAAGTTATAAATCGAACGCTTATACATTGAGCCATTATGACTGGTTGTATTGAATCGAACCCATCTCAGGTCTATTAATCGTATGGATGCCGTTTTAGAATTTTACACGAATTAATTGTTTCGACTGACACTCGTATATGCATATCGAGTGTTCAATAAGAAATCTTAAACCAAAACCTTGTTAAAATGGTAGAATTTATGACTAATAGATTCCTTTAACGATAATGAATAACACGTAAGAAGTTGAGTTAAAATTACGAACTTTAACACCATGAAATGATACCCCTCTTTAGTTTCGTCAAATCTGAAATTTCTCGCACATGTAGCTTATGAAAATCATGGTAAATTAGATATATACCAGAATGTTGTGTTCAAGGGCTTATATCGAAGTTAACTCGATAATCTAGAACCACCAATGTTTTATATTTTAGTACTGCTATAACACAATGACGAAAACTAAATGGAAATACGGCTCCAGACCCCAGTCCAGAGTAGTATTTCATGTTGACACCTGAATTTAATTGCCTGTATATCTCTGTATGGAAACGAAAATATACATAATCCTATATAGTTGTGAAGATAATCCTATTAGATAACTATAGGTGGTGATTTCGTTCAATTTGATTACTTTTGCTATTTTAATTGTATTTTAAACCGTCGGTATGTACTGCAATTTTCTCCAGAGACAGATTGTACATCTTAACCTTAAATAGTGCATATCTCTCTGCATACCATGGATATTATCAATTTGTCTAGTGAGTTGGAAATATAATAGATAAATATAAATATCATCTAACTGTAGCGTTACCTAACTGTGATCCCAACATTGAGTAAAACGTGTTACAAAATGGACTTTCAGTTCAGGAACTAGATTTCCAGCAAAGAACACTTAAATGGAATGACCGTAACTCCCAAAACTGAAACCCGATTGATCTGAAACCAATTTTTTTGGATTGATGTTTAAGTTTACTTTATACCCCCTTCGTTTTGCCTAATTACGATCATACGATTTAACATGATTTTCTGAACTCATAATGCACGTTATGATTCGTATTGTACATGACTTAATTAGTGGCATAATTCACATACTTACCCGACCGTGACACCTTTAGTGATAGCGAACGATCTTATTGATTCTCAGCGATTATTGCATTGCCGAACATGAGTGGTATTGGATTAGTTGTGTCAAGTACGCTAGTGATAAGTGAATGATTCGTGAAAGAGAACAGTGCAGTGAAAATTGAATAAAACAGTGTTATTGATGCGTACTTGTACACAACTAGCCACATACATATAGTTATTGAAACCTGGGGGAAAAGGGAAATCGAAGTGGAATGGAACCCGCATTTAGGGAGATTTAGTGATTTAAAGGATGATCATTCGAACATCGACTCTTACATATATTTAGGTTATGGACTTAGCGGTCCGGCTGGCAGGGTTATATATCGGGCAACATCGAACCGTAGTCTCGAATATGCACGAGACCCTCGTTAAACATGATTACTCTTTTCCACAGTTCGATTTCAAATTGACCTAGAAACTAATAGGTACATGGATCATATACTACATTGATTATTGATACACTGATTACCTGCATTCACTGTCTCTACTGTATTATCTTTCATTTCATACTTTATTATAATACTATTATATATTTGCTATTGCGTCGCCCTGCCGACCTGGATATGCATGCTCAGAGCTTGGATAGGACGCCGCTCAGGAGTCGGATCTACTGTTTGAGATTGCAGAGATCTAGACGGTTTTACTTTCAGCACTTTTACTACTTTCCCTAAAGCAACCTTGTATTCGCACATAGTTACTAATTTCCTTTCCAATTGAACTGTTGTAAATTGTGAATAATGAAAGTTGATGTAATAAACTAGTGATGTGTTTTCTTTACTTCTGTGTTGTATTTACTGATTACCATGTAATGCTAGAAGACGAAGTGTGATTATGACAGGATTATTCCTTGACCGTAGAAGTATGGTTGGTTTAGTCGCCTCTCATATTCTGTATTTTTGGAAACGAGGCGTGACATGGTTTTGTTGGTATCAGAGTCAAGTTTAGTATAAAGGAATAATGTGACTCACGCTTTATTACGTTGTTTTCACTTCACTATCTTTTACTTTCATCTTCGTATCTAATTCTATCATTTGATCTATCTTTCAGCGACATAGCCTTCTCGAACAACCATTCTTCGGACTCTACTTCCCAGGATCGCACAGAGAGGATCCTGAACGCACCAACGACTCTCGCGGAAGCTCAAAAGAGAAAGACTAACCTACTTATCGAGGGTCTCAGGGCAATTACCGCATTGGGAGGACCCACAACTCTCATTACCGCCCCCCGAGGGCACCGCTGCACCAGCTACAACTGCTAGAGCTGGCACCATATCGGATTTCCGGAGGCTACCCCTAGCTGTGTTTACAGGGTTAGCCGAACCACTTGAGGCTGAGCAATGGCTAGTCAATGGGAGAATTTACTGACGGCCGCACGGGTCTCCGATAAAGAGAAGGTAAACATGATAAAGATTCAGCTGGAAGACGAGACCCGTGCTTTGTAACGACTCTGAAATCACTGTATAGAAAATTTTTGTGATTGTACAGAAAAGGTACAGCCTGTGTAAGAGTTAAAAGTTATTTTTATTAATAAAAGTAAGAAGCAACTTGTAGTTTACTGGTAAAGCCTTTACACTGCTGTGATATAGACTGTGCGTTTGAATCCCATCAGACCCAATTATTTTTATATTTTTAATTTTTAATTTTTGGAAGCCCAAGAGTTGCACGTGCAATGTACGGAGAAATGAAAAGTTTCAAAAAAATCAAAGAAAAAAGGAGTAAACACAGATATATACACGTGGCATGAATCTCAAGACAAAACACCACATCTCGACCGCTCGTTTCTCCCATAGGGCCGGCGTCGATGGTCCAAGTTGCCCCAAATCTCCCTGTGCTTTGCACACTTGACTCTTCAACTCCCCTCAACTCCTCTGCACTGTTTGATTTTCCTGCAATCAAATAGAGACTCTTCAATTTACCATTTAACACATTTTTAATGCATTTTAATACAAAATTTTAATTCCTAAATCCTAATTCTTCACTATAAATACCACCCCATACCATAGCTCTTCACCATTCTAAAATTTCTAGCAAAAATTCTCTCAAACTCTTTAAACATCAAGTGGAGTTAAGCCCCCCAAGTGGAATAGCAAGCCAAACTCGACGACCGGAGCATCTCCGACGAAACCACGACCATCGAGGGCTTCCTCGATCTCTTAGTAACCATTAAAACCGTAAGTCCTTTCACCTCTATCCCTCAGTAACGACTCTAAAATTTTTGTACGTAAATTTTCTGTTAATATACAAGAAATGAATTTTACAGCCTGAGTTTGAGTTATAAGTTACTTTTGTTAAATAACAGCAAGAAGCTACTGTAGCTCACTGGTAAAGCCTTTGCACTGCTGTGACGTAGCCTGTGTGTTCGATTCCCATTAGACACAATTATTTTTTCTGAATTTTTTTTAACTTTTTGGAGGCCTAAAAGATTGCACGTGCAATACACGGTGGAATGAAAAGTTCAAAAAAATTAAAAATGTGGAAAATGGTTTAAACAGAGGATTTAGTGACATGAATCACGAGGCAAATGCCTCGAGATCGACCAACCAAAAGCCTATTAAAACCGATGCCGGCGGCTGTGATGAGGCCAATGAACCCCGGGCTTTGCACACTCGTCTCTTTACCTACCCCTAACCCCACTGCACTATTTGATTTCTGTGCAATCAAACAGAGACATTTCATTTCACAATTAAACACCATTTTAATACTTTTAATCCACATTTTTAATTCTCAAGCCCTAATTCTCCACTATAAATACCACTCCACACTTTGGCTCAGTATCATTCTGAAAATTCTAGCCAAAACTCTCTAAAAATTTCCTAGTACAAGTGAAGTAAAGTGGAGTTAGTGAGTAAGATGGTTCTGGCGAAGATCGAAACCAATTCCGGAGCTCCCATGACGTCATGAAGCTCATCCCCTCTTCTTCAACCTCTCCTTGAAATTTATAAACCGTAAGTCCCTCCCAATCTCTCTTTCTCTTCATTAAAATTCCATTTTTAAAACTTATATCGGTAAGTGGAGTTAATACCAATATCTTTTTTCTAAACCCCAGAAACTCCTTCTCCTTTATTCTTTGATCAACCAAGTTTTTACACAATACTTGTAACCTTAAATATAAATGTTTAGAATCAATTTTAACATAGAATCTCATGTAAAATAATCATATTTGAGCTTTTACATTAAAATATCTTGAACTTTGTTATCACATCTTTTCGACAAAATTGCTTAACAATACCTTAGGAAACTTCATGGGGTAACAACCTACCCCACACGCACACTTGGTTTCATAACACGATACCCACTGTATGTATTTTCGTTTCGAAAAATAATATTACAATAAAATACCATATAATTAAAAACCAGATTTCTTTTAAAGCGGTATTTCATATCCTTTGCGATTATGCATCTACAACCCTCTTTAGGGGACCCGTTAATGGATGGTACGGATTATCGCACATTCTTGGGCTAGTAGAATGAGATGCAGACCTCCTCACAGAGCATTCGATCTCGAAAGGATTTAAAGACGGTTTTTAAGAAATACGAATTTTCTAAATAAGATAAAATTATTTTTAAAATTAAAATTATATAAAATTATAAATCCATATTTTCAAAATATAATAAATATATATTTTTCAAAAAAATGAAAAGATTAACAAATGTCAATAAAATACCATCAAGATACCAAAAAGACAATTTTTTAATAAAATACTATGAACTTTCAAATGCTAAGTGTTTATCACTAAAATACCCTATACTTAAAATCCATGCTCATGAAAACCCTAAATAATACTAATCACCCTTGAGATTTAATTTTTAATTATATTAAAAATATTTTTCATAAAACCCCCTCGAGATATATAAAACAATATTTAAGAACTTTAGTAAATATAGGTTTAAACGGGATCAATTTTCTTGAGCCTCACGGAGCTGGAGAAAGTGAGTGATTGCCTATTTAAGGTAGATAACTTAACGGAATTATCAATGGTAATTGTCTTGAAAAAAGATACAAATCTTGCCGTCCATGTGCAGCAGTTACCGATGACTCCCGAACCTAATTCAAGAGCTAAATCAGTTTACAAGAGCCTGACCCAGTCTGAGTCCAATTCAAACCTAAATCCAAAATCAAACATGAATACTTGATCATGAACATGAATACTCAAACACAAATATCAATAACAAACATGTATACTTGACTTGACTTGACCGAACCATGGTTATAACTTGACTTGACTACTTAAATACTTGACTACATGCTGAACATGAATACTAGAACAATTTATATCCATGGTTTCGGCAAGACTTGTAAACAAAATCTATACAATACAATATTCGGGGTAAAGGGGTAGATTGGTATGGAACGTATATCGTGGCACGAGAGGTCACTTAAAAGACACCTACATGAATTCTTGTGCCGTTATCCCGTGGGTTATGACAGGGCCTTGTACTACATGTTACCATAGTCCACGGGGTAAGATGGACTCCTCTCGTATACATGAATACTTAATTTACTAAGGTATAAACAACCACGTTATAATAACTATCATATACCAGTAATCAGTTACCTGTTCATTCTCACTTTATATATTATCTTCTTGTTCTTCTTTTGGGACTTACCGAGTTTTAGTTCGCCGACGACATTCCTTTCTATTTCTTTCTATGAAATGTTCGTCAGGAGGACCGGACTCTCAAGATATCGAGCCTAGCCAGGAGGACTTAGACCAGCTTGCGGCACAGCCTGACTTCTAGTTCCTTGTACTTACTTTCCTGTATGCCATTGTTTAGGCACTGCTTTATATCATTTATCTTTTCATTTTCAAACAATTTTATATAAAGATGAATGTAAATAAAGTTGTTGTTATTTTTTATCACTTGTCATTATTGTTCATTTTTAAATATTGCTTAATTACGCTTAACTTATTTATTTCTTAGTAAATACGTTGCGGCCTGCCATATCACCGTATCCGTCTACTGGGAAGCGGGACGTGACAGGTTTTGTTGGTGGCCCATGCAGGTCAGTTCTGCATGAATTCTTAAGCAATATATCATAAGAATTATAAGAATCAATAACTATACATTCTTTACATTTCAAATTTCTTGAATCTATCCTAACTATTCATTTTTCTATCAAGGTCATGGATTCATTGAACAACACCAGCACGAATATCAATGGCAATACCCCACCGCTGTCACGACCCGAAAATAGCACGTGACCGACACTTGGATCACGTGAAGCCTATAGGACCCCCCGTAACCTAAGTAAGCCGAAATCCCAGAAATCTAAGCCTTTTGAGGAAAAATAATGGAGGTGAAGTTTGAAATAAAGGTATAATGTGGTCAAGTTCTTTCTTTAAAAGTATACGTAACGTTATATGGAAATACAAGCGAGTTGTATACTAGTTATGAAAACATTTTCGTCATTTAAAATTTGGGCAGCACCACCTTTGTAAATTTTGATCCAAAACCAATATATAACAATAATAAAGGCATCCCTAAAAGGGAGCCAGCTCTTCGGTAATTGGCGGAATCACAACCATACAATAAATATATATGACGCCTAAAGGCGAAGATCAAATACAGAAAAGAAAATAAAGAAACCAAAACATTATCAAACCCAGAATAAAGAATAATACACTTCTCGCTCTAGGTCTAAAAGAATATGTAAGTCTGTGGTTTCTAAGTCTACCAAATATACAAAGTCTGGTTGATGGAGCTTTTAACTAGATACAACTGAAAAATAATGTATATCCAAAGTGTACCCTACCCATCGATGCAAATCACCCGAAAGAAAACTGTATACCAGCAAGCCGCTACTGATCTGAGCGGTTGATCTTGTAAGAAAACTGTGGCACAACGGGGGTGAGTTGCCAACTCGTGGGTAGAAAATATCAACAGGTAATGTATAATGATCTCCTAGGTCATACTGTAATATAAAACATCATATTGTGTGGTATCTAGGGTAATCGTGTATACATATGTGTAAAATAACAATGTCGTGCTAATATAAGTATATAGTACCAAGTCATCTGTGTCATACGTAAATATATACGTATGTCATCCAATGTGTGTCCATCAACGGCACATCAAATCATCATGAAACCTGAGTGCCCAGCATCGACACTCGAAATTATCATAAAAACCCGTGTCCAGCATCGATATGTAAATCCTCATATCTCAGGCGCCGTCTCATCGGATCGGCCCTCATATCCATCTGTCTCAATCGCTCCGGTCGGTATCCTCCGGATATCCACCGAGTCCAATACCATCACCAGTAGGTAGTGTTCCCTTGTCGGGCTCAACGTCTTTCTATACGATCTTCTTGCCCCGGGGTACTTTACCGGGTCCACCATGTACCCGCAGACGGTGCCTTCTCACTTCTCGAATTGGGTAGTATCATAGCTCAGAATCGAGAAATCTCATGGTGGACGTCGAAATATCATATCAAGAGAAACCGCGTTTTTAAAATAGTTATAAGACTTTAAAAATGTATCTGCGGTTCTCAAATCCAGAGATCTCATGAAAACAGAATCTCATATGCATGTAACCATAAATGTACAGTAAATGCAAGCACAAAACAGTACTGTAAAGTATCACAAGTGTTTTTATGTAAACATGTCGTGTAACCAGGTAAGGAAGTGCAATATCTAAACTAGCATGCGTGATAAAGAGTACTAAATGATAACTTTAATTTTATAATTTGAGGAACAATACAGCAATATAGCAGTTTCTAATGTGTAGTGGCATGGCAATTACCGATGATGTGTGTGTGTGCTGGCAAGTTTGTGTATGTGCAACATGCGCATCATCGGTAATGGTGCGTGTGTCGTAGCAGACAAAGTCACACAAGATAAGTATCGGGAATGTAGCACATATGTCGCAAGGAAAAACAATACAGCGTATACATGAACAGTATAAAATACGTAACTATAATGAACCATACGATTATAGTTTAAATAGTACGAATCGTAGTTTCGAAAATGGGGCTATGGTGTTTTTGAAAAAAAGATACCATTTGAAAATCCGTAGCGCTCTTGAGGTTGTTATTTAAAAGCGCATCACGATTCGTTAGTTTGAAAATAGGTATGGTTTAAAACATATCCTATTATCTGTTTAAGTGGTCTAAGACAATATTCCTCGAGTCGATATATATATATATATATATATATTGGCGATTCATCCCCATCATATCACGTACGATATAATCTATCGTACGGTATCATCAAATCAAAGTACGGATCTATCATCCTATACATCACATCACGTATGGTATAATCCATCATACGGTGTCGTCAAATCAAAAGTACGGATCTATGATCACGTACATCATATCATCTCATATCATCATATGTATCATCTCATATCATATCTTAGCATATGTATATATATTTATATCGCCCCACATCCTCATATTACACATATCTGTAGGGTGTTTTTCGTCACCCCATTGAGATGGGAATACGCGCGCTTGTCAGGTGTACTACAGATTCCCTCTGCCTATGGTAGGCCGGGGTTTAATAATTGTGGGGATCCGAATCTCCGGCAGCCGCGGACTAAGCTGCCGTTAATTACCCCTCACATTTGGAGCGAAGGAACCTCCGATTTGACGGGTTAAACTGGTCATGCGAACTCAATGTGCAGTGTGCGTGTGTTGTGTTTTGAAAGGGGGTTTTTGGATTTATTAGGAGCTACGCAGAGTTTTTACGGGGGTCCCGCTACCCGGATAGCGGGCTGGAGGTCAAGGAGGCTAGCAGCCCCCTTGCGGGGTGCGGGGCAGCGTCCTGTTAGAAATTTTTTTCTAACAGGGACAGTGTCGCAGAGTATGTGTGTGTAAATATGTATGCATATGTACATATATTTTATATATATATATATATATAAAAGAAAGAGGGGGAAAAAGCGTCTTAAAGACGCGTGTGTAGCATATGGGCATATGGTGCCTGGGGTCACATGGCGCACACGTGACCGCTGGGCGCCTCAGCCCCCGGGGTCACGTGGCGCACACGTGACCGATGGGCGCCTCAGCGCCCGGGGTCACGTGGGCACACGCGACCGTTTGGGCGCCTCAGCGCCCGGGGTTACATGGGCGCACGTGACCACTTGGGCGCCTTAGCGCCCCGGGGTCACGTGGCGCACACGTGACCTTTGGGCGCCTCAGGGCCCCAGGGTCACGTGGCGCACACGTGACCTTTGGGCGCCTCAGCGCCCGGGGTCACGTGGGCACACATGACCGACGGACGCCTTAGCGCCCGGGGTCGCGTGGCGCACACGTGACCATTGGGTGCCTTGGCGCCCGGGGTCACGTGGGCACACGTGACCTATGGACGCCTTGGCGCCCACGTGGCACCCACGTGACCGTGGGAAGGGGCTTAGCCCCTAGGTTGGGGAGTTGAACTCCCAAAGGGGATTTTTGGAGTTAAACTCCTAGCAGAAATTTGATTTATGGAGTTAAATTCCAATAAATCTAGAAAGGAGTTAAACTCCTAGGAATTTTTGGTTTTTCTTCTGAGCCTTGGATCTGTCCAAAGTTAGATTCTTGGAGATGGGTCTCCTTCTTCTTCTTGTCTTTTGGCCGGATCTTGAAGATCAAGAGATGTGAGATTCTAAAAATCTCTTCTTTTTCGAGATCTGGTGGGAGTTCTGAGTTCCCTTTTGTGGGTTTTGTGGTGAAAAACTATTTATTTTGAGAAAAGAAAGAGTTAAACTCTTGATTTAATTCAAAATAAAGAAGAAGGTTCTTGGAACCTTGGAGAAGGAGCAGGAGGCACAAAGAACCCTAGTTTTTTGGGGGAATGAAAAGTCTATGCTTTATTCATCATCATGTTGCCTTATATAGGCTTACATATTTCCATATAGCCCCTTGGGCTCTACAAAAATGGCATTTTAGCCATCCCATGGCTCATGTGCCATTTCATTTTTGCACATAAGCCATGGGCTTACAAAATATTGCCTTTATGTCCATTTTGTTTACATTCATGCATAAAAAATTACATAAAAATTATTTATGACATGATTTTGTTGTTGGCATGAGAGAGGCTGGCAGCGGGCTCGACTTGGGCATGGGCCCGCTTGACCTGGGCTTGGGCCTACCTAGCTTGGGGGTTGACCTTGACTTTGACTCGGTCAACCGGGGTGTAAATTTTTACCCCAACAAATTGCCCCCCATCAATAAATGCACACTGCACATGTGGGTCGTGTGCATGAAATTGATGGACCTTCTTTCATGTGGAGGCGACTTGCTTTGGTTCCCACTTTTTGGGATGCACTGCCCTTTTTACGACATGGACGGACGACGCTTGACGCGTATCCGAGACAGAGTATCCGTGGTAGACGTTTCCCTTGCCCGGAGTGATCCGGTTCCTGCTTTGTAGGAAGCCTGCATTGCCCTTTTTGCGACATGGACGGTCGACGCATGACGCGTATCCGAGACAGAGTGTCCGTGGTAGACGTTTCCCTTGCCCGGAGCGATCCGGTTCCTGCTTTGTAGGAAGCCTGCACTGCCCTTTTTGCGACATGGACGGTCGACGCTTGACGCGTATCCGAGACAGAGTGTCCGTGGTAGACGTTTCCCTTGAACAGAGCGATCCGGTTCCTGCTTTGTAGGAAGCCTGCACTGCCCTTTTTGCGACATGGACGGTCGACGCTCTGATCCGGAGCGATTTGGTAGACGTGTCCCCGGCACGGAGTGTCGCTGGTCGACGTTTCCTCGAGGCGGAGTGTCTGTTGTCGATGTGCCCCCGGCACGGAGTGTCTGCTTGACGTCTCCCAGAGGCGGAGTATCGGCTGGTTGACGTTTCCCTGATGCGGAGTGTCTGTGTTGGACGTTTCCCCGATGCAGAGTGTCGCTGGTTGACGTGTCCCCGGCACGGAGTGTCGCTGACCGACTTTTCCCCGGCGCGGAGTGTCGGATTGACTTTTCCCCGGCACGGAGTGTCGCTGATGGACTTTTCCCCGGCGCGGAGTGTCGCTGGTTGACTTTTCCCCGGCACGGAGTGTCGCTGATGGACTTTTCCCCGGCGCGGAGTGTCGGGTTGACTTTTCCCCGGCACGGAGTGTCGCTGATCGACTTTTCCCCTGCGCGGAGTGTCGGATTGACTTTTCCCCGGCACGGAGTGTCGCTGATGGACTTTTCCCCGGCGCGGAGTGTCGCTGGTTGACTTTTCCCCGGCACGGAGTGTCGCTGATCGACTTTTCCCCGGCGCGGAGTGTCGGGTTGACTTTTCCCCGGCACGGAGTGCCGCTGATGGACTTTTCTCCGGCGCATAGTGTCGGGTTGACTTTTCCCCGGCACGGAGTGTCGCTGATGGACTTTTCCCCGGCGCGGAGTGTCGGGTTGACTTTTCCCCGGCACGGAGTGTCACTGATGGACTTTTCCCCGACGCGGAGTGTCGCTGGTTGACTTTTCCCCGGCACAGAGTGTCGCTGATCGACTTTTCCCCGGCGCGGAGTGTCGGGTTGACTTTTCCCCGGCACGGAGTGTCGCTGATGGACTTTTCCCCGGCGCGGAGTGTCGCTGGTTGACTTTTTTTTCTAGACGAAGCATAATTTCGACAGGGAAGGCAGGTACACCGAGGCGAAGCATCATTTCGACACGGGGTGCATTCTGAGACGAAGCATAATTCCGACGCAGAGCTTGCTGGTTAATTTGATTCCGAGGCGGAGCATAATTCCGGCAGGGAAGGTAGATATCCCGAGGCGAAGCATGATTTCGACACGGGGTAAATTCTGGGACAGAGCATGATTCCGCCGTAGAGGTTGTTGGTTTGATTTGATTTGGGTTGACATCAGCATCGCTACACTGGAATATGGTACCGGGAGCGAATCATCATTTGTCATGAGAGGGTTTGGGGATTTTGGTTTTGGTCGGCATCTGCATTGCTGCACTGGAATAATGCCAGGAGCAACTCATCATTTGCCCCGGAAGGATTTGGGAATTGGTTTTTGTTTGGCATCTGCATTGCTGCACTGGAATAATGCCAGGAGCAACTCATCATTTGTCCCGGGAGGATTTGGATTTGGTTTGTTTATGAGACAGGTTTAGATCCCTGTCACCTAAGGCTTTTCAATTTTATGGGCCGTGAGGGTCCCATAAAAGCATTTTCTCCCTACGAGTCGAAAGGATCTCGTAGGTGTATTTTCTCCTTAGGAGTCGTGGGGACTCCTAAGTGTATTGCTCCTTTGTGAGTCGTAAAGATCTCACGCGGGAATTTTCTCCTCACAAAGTCGAGAGGACTTTACGAGTGCATTTCATTTCTTCTTCTTTTTACGAGTTTGCGCCCTTTCGGGTTTTCACAAACTCGCCGGCAGTCCTGCTGTTTTTACTCACGGAGCCCTTTCGGGTTTTCATCCGTGCCCATTTTGCTTGTGGACATACTGTTCTTCTTTTTTTTGTTTTCCTTTTTTTTTTTTTTCATTTTTTTCATTTTTTTCCCTTTTTTTTGGAATCTTCCCTGCCGGTGGGACTTTGAATGTGGTCTCGCCGGTAGGACTTGGGAGAGATTGAGATCGTTTTACGCCCGTGGATTGTATACGGTTTTACAGGATGTATGATTCAGATCGTAGGGCCGTAAAAATTTTGGGACTTTGTTGGCGTCTGTATCGCTGCACTGGAATATGGTACCAGGAGCGACTCATCATTCGCCGTTTGGGCATGGGATTTAGAATTTGGTTGGAGTCTGCATCGCTGCACTGGAATATGGTACCAGGAGCGACTCATCATTCGCCGTTGGGGTATGGGAGTTGGAATTTGGTTGGCGTCTGCATCGCTGCACCGGAATGTAGTACCAGCAACGACTCATCATTCGCCGTTGGGGTATGGGAGTTGGAATTTGGTTGGCGTTTGCATCGCTGCACAGCGACTCATCATTCGCCGTTGGGGTATGGGAGTTGGAATTTGGTTGGCGTCTGCATCGCTGTACTGGAATGTAGTACCAGCAGCGACTCATCATTCGCCACTTGGGGATTGGGGAGCGATGGCTTAGGAGACAGATTTATATCCCTATCACCTAAGGCTTTTCAATTTTATGGGCCGTGAGGGTCCCATAAAAGCATTTTCTCCCTGCGAGTCGTAAGGATCCCGCAGGTGTATGTTCTCCTTAGGAGTCGTGGGGACTCCTAAGTGTGTTTTTCCTTCGTGAGTCGTAAGGATCCCACGAAGGTTTGTTCTCCTCATGCATCGTGAGGACACATGAGTGGATTTCCCTCTTTCCCAGTTTAATGACTTAGAGGTCGACTGTTTCCAGTTTAACGACTTAGATGTCATCTGTTTCCAGTTTAAAGACTTAGAGGTCTACTGTTTCCAGTTTAACGATGTAGAGGTCATCTGTTTCCAGTTTAACGACGTAATGGTCGTCTATTTCCAGTTTAAAGACTTAGAGGTCTTCTGTTTCCAGTTTAACGACGTGGAGGTCATCTGTTTCCAGTTTAACGACTTGGAGGTCATCTGTTTCCAGTTTAATGACGTGGTGGTCATCTGTTTCCAGTTTAACGACTTGGAGGTCATCTGTTTCCAGTTTAACGACGTAGAGGTCATCTGTTTCCAGTTTAACGACGTAGAGGTCATCTGTTTCCAGTTTAACAACTTGGAGGTCATCTGTTTCTAGTTTAACGACGTGGAGGTCATCTGTTTCCAGTTTAACGACTTAGAGGTCATCTGTTTCCAGTTTAACGACTTGGTGGTCATTTGTTTCCAGTTTAGAGACTTAGAGGTCTACTGTTTCCGGTTTAACGACTTGGAGGTCATCTGTTTCCAGTTTAACGACTTGGAGGTCTGCTGTTTCCAGTTTAACGACTTAGAGGTCATATGTTTCCAGTTTAAAGACTTAGAGGTCATCTGTTTCCAGTTTAAAGACGTAGAGGTCATCTGTTTCCAGTTTAACGACTTAGAGGTCTGCTGTTTCTAGTTTAACGACTTAGAGGTCATATGTTTCCAGTTTAAAAACATAGAGGTCATCTGTTTCCAGTTTAAAGACGTAGAGGTCATCTGTTTCCAGTTTAACGACTTGGAGGTCATCTGTTTCCAGTTTAAAGACGTAGAGGTCATCTGTTTCCAGTTTAACGACTTCGAGGTCTGCTGTTTCCAGTTTAACGACTTAGAGGTCATATGTTTCCAGTTTAAAGACGTAGAGGTCATCTGTTTCCAGTTTAAAGACGTAGAGGTCATCTGTTTCCAGTTTAAAGACTTAGAGGTCATCTGTTTCTAGTTTAACGACGTAGAGGTCTGCTGTTTCCAGTTTAACGACTTAGAGGTCTGCTGTTTCCAGTTTAAAGACATAGAGGTCATCTGTTTCCAGTTTAACGACTTGGTGGTCACGTGACGAGAAGCTTAGAGAAGATACCTAATCGAGCAGTTGTCGGGAGTACCGCTGGAGCTTGCATGAGATGCCTTATTATTTTGTCGGAGTTGATGGCCTTGCCCCCAGCTGGGGCCAACGAAAGCCGTTCAAATACCGACTTGCGTTTGAAGATGGAAATTGAAAATTGTTAACCTGCAAATAGAAACATTATTTCAGTATAGGCAATCGATATGTATATTGATTGAGTTCGCATGAACATTTAACCCGAAATATGGGAGGAGAGATGGTCCCACCGGGCGTGCCAGAATCTGTAGGGTGTTTTTCGTCACCCCATTGAGATGAGAATACGCGTGCTTGTCAGGCGTACTACAGATTCCCCCTGCCTATGGTAGGCCGGGGTTTAATGATTGTGGGGATCCGAATCTCCGACAGCCGTGGACTAAGCTGCCGTTAATTACCCCTCGCATTTGGAGCGAAGGAACCTCCGATTTGACGGGTTAAACTGGTCATGCGAACTCAATGTGCAGTGTGCGTGTGTTGTGTTTTGAAAGAGGGGTTTTGGATATATTGGGAGCTACGCAGAGTTTTTACGGGGGTCCCGCTACCCGGATAGCGGGCTGGGGGTCAAGGGGGCTAGCAGCCCCCTTGCGGGGTGCGGGGCAGCGCCCCGTTAGAAATTTTTTTCTAACAGGGACAGTGTCGCGGAGTATGTGTGTGTGTGTAAATATGTATGCATATGTACATATATTATATATATATATATATATATATATATATATATATATATATATATATATATATATATATATATATAAAAGAAAGAGGGGGAAAAAGCGTCTTAAAGACGCGTGTGTAGCATATGGGCGTATGGTGCCTGGGGTCACGTGGCGCACACGTGACCATTAGGCGCCTCAGCGCCCCGGGGTCACGTGGGCACACGTGACCGATGGGCGCCTCAGCGCCCGGGGTCACGTGGGCACACGCGACCGTTTGGGCGCCTCAGCCCCCGGGGTCACATAGGCGCACGTGACTGCTTGGGCGCCTTAGCGCCCCGGGGTCACGTGGCGCACATGTGACCTTTGGGCACCTCAAGGCCCCGGGGTCACGTGGCGCACACGTGACCTTTAGGCGCCTCATCGCCCGGGGTCACGTGGGCACACGTGACCGACGGACGCCTTGGCGCCCGTGGTCGCGTGGCGCACACGTGACCATGGGGCGCCTTGGCGCCCAATGGTCATGTAGGCACACGTGACCTATGGGCGCCTTGGCGCCCCGGGGTCACGTGGCTCCCACGTGACCGCGGGAAGGGGCTTAGCCCCTAGGTTGGGGAGTTGAACTCCCAAAGGGGATTTTTGGAGTTAAACTCCTAGCAGAAATTTGATTTATGGAGTTAAACTCCAACAGATCTAGAAAGGAGTTAAACTCCTAGGAATCTTTGGTTTCCCCCAATCAGAGCAAGGCTCTACTGAATTTTGAAAATTCAAAATTTGAAGCAACGCTTCGGTTTCCGTGCGCAGCGCGCAATTTGCCACATGGCAGAAGCTGATTCGGCGGCGTAACGCCCGAGACAGAGCGTCCCATCAGAGCAAGGCTCTTCAGAAAACAAAATTAAGACTTAAACTGCGCAAATGCATGACAGCGCGACACGTGTCTGCGCAAGCGCATGGATGCACGACACGTGTCTGCGCAGTTGCGCAATCGCAACTGCGCAAGCGCACGGATGCGCGACACGTGTCTGCGCAAGCGCACGGATGCGAAACACGTGTCTGCGCAGTTGCGCAATCGCAACTGCGCAAGCGCACGGATGCGCGACACGTGTCTGCGCAAGCGCACGGATGCGAGACACGTGTCTGCGCAGTTGCGCAATCGCAACTGCGCAAGCGCACGGATGCGCGACACGTGTCTGCGCAAGCGCACGGATGCGAGACACGTGTCTGCGCAGTTGCGCAATCGCAACTGCGCAAGCTCACCGATGTGCGACACGTGTCTGCGCAAGCGTACAGATGCACGACACGTGTCTGCGCAGTTGCGCAGTCGCAGCTGCGCAAGCGCTCGGATGCGCGACACGTGTCTGCGCAGTTGCGCAACCGCAACTGCGCAAGCGCACGGATGCGCGACACGTGTCACGCGCTGGTGAGTTGCGCAGCAACTGAATGAAGATTTAGATAAATCTTTTCTGTTCTCCTGTAAAACAGGGACCCTTGGATCTCTGATCCAATGGTGGGAAAATTCCCGAAATAATTCAGGAAAGATTTTGTTAACAAATCCAACAACTTTGTGGGCACTATAAATAAGACCCCAGACCTCATTAAAAAGGAAGGAACTTCTGAGAAAAAAGAGAGCTGGTGAAGATTAAGAACAGAGAAGAAGAAACAAAGAAAAGAGGTAGAATTTCTGAAAAGAAAAAAAATAAAAAAAAGAAATAAGAAAAATAAAAGAACAAAAATTAGTGCCTTGCACTTGAGATGAACCCCTGGTTCTAAAAAGAAAAAAAAAATAATAATAATAAAAGAATAAGAAAAAAATTAGTGCCTTGCACTTGATATGAACCCTTGGTTCTGTATGATCAGGAAAAAACAAGAACTTGTTTTTTCTTAGATCCAAATTCAAATCAAAAGTGCCATGCACTTGTGTTCTTAAACCTAAAGGTTTCTAGGGTTTCTGAAACCCCTTGTTTTGGGCCTGGCCCAAATTAAATTGCAGAATAAATAAAAGGGCAAGGCCCTGTTTGGAAAATTCCTGAGTTTCTGCAAACTCATTAAAAGGGCCTGGCCCGACTCAAGAAAATTATTGAGTTTCTGCAACTCATTATTTAAAAGGGCCTAGCCCAATTGCAGAATAAATAAAAGGGCAAGGCCCTGTGTGGAGAATTCCTGAGTTTTTGTAACTCATTATTTAAAAGGGCCTGGCCCGAATCAGACTTGCAAAATAATAAAAGGGGGCAAAGCCCTGTTTAGATTGATTCTTCTAATCAGGCAAAGCCTAAAATAAAATTTGGACTTAACCCAATCCTGGCTGTAAGTCCTTAAATTAAATGCCTCTCACAAATTAAGTCACGACCGGTTCGAGGGTACATCTCTGAACTCCTTTGACATCAGTCGTTGTAATCCCTCAATGACGTCAAAGAGGCGACGAGTCCCAACGACCACACATCGATATGGACTGCGGGGTCCTTAAACCCGTGGACCGAAACGTCCCTAAACTAATATCGGACCGAAATGTCCCTAAACTAATAATGGACCACCACGTCCCTAAATTGGAATATGGACCACTACGTCCTTAAACTGGCGACGGACCGAAACGTCCCTAAACTAATAATGGACCACCACGTCCCTAAAACTGGCAATGGACCACTACGTCCCTAAACTGGCGACGGACCGAAACGTCCCTAAACTAATAATGGACCACCATGTCCCTAAACTGGCGACGGACCGAAACGTCCCTAAACTAATAATGGACCGCCACGTCTTTAAATTGGCACAATAGAGCCCAGATGCTCTTTTGTCGGATCTAAACGGTCCCGTCTAAGTTGATCTTAACCCCAAATACGGTTAACGTGTCCTTAGACATCTAAATAAACAATAAAATCCCAAACCAACTTTGGTTCAAGGGTATATCTCGGAACTCCTCAGACGTATGTCATTGTAATCCCTCAATGACGTCAGAGAGGTGACGAGTCCCGACGGCCGGATAATTAAATCAATCACTACATCAGGTCGACCTTAGTCCAAAACAGGATTAGCGTATCCTTGATGAACGTTTAAGTTGATCTTAGCCGCAACGCGGCTAATGCATCCTTAAACTAAAAAACACCAAACTCAAATCTAAGCAAATACGGATTTGGACTAATCCACGTCCTACGGGCGACGATATCACTAAGTCTCCGTATACAATCCACGGGCAACCACAAACAAAATAAATATACACGACACGAAGTGAAATTCTGGAGAAGGAGAAAGTTGTTATCGCAACGCGATAGCGTAATTAACTGCAGGGGCTTGCGCCTGCAGGGAAGAGCGTCCCCACAATAAAAAACCCCTCACCCTGAGGGGGAATCTGACGAAGTCTGCTACATCGGTCGCATTCGTCTAAACCTCCGATACACGGTGTCATAAATCAACTCGGCATCTTCGGAGAGATAGACGGATAAAACCAAATAGCATCTGCCCCGAACCTCAGGCACGTGAGGTCCCGACGTCGCAGGCCGCCGTTCGGAGGGGAACAGATTCTGGCACGCCCGGTGGGACCTTTTCCTCTTTCCACTCCACACTTCGTGTGTCGTCTTCGCGAACCAATCGTGGTTTGTTGAATGGTTGTCCTCGAATTTCAAGTTGCTAAGATTTGGTCTTTTGTCTGGCGCAGAATTCAAGATTCAATGGCCACCAACTGCTTGAAATGCCATTGCAGCGGACGTTCCACCTCACCGAGAGGTGTAACATATGGGCCCCAAGCGGCCTCTTTCCTTACTCTGCCGGTAGAGCAGGTGACCCAGGCCACCACCGGCCTATTTTTCGGGACCATGGTCCCCCCCGCAAGCTTCTCTACGCCGATATCCGCACCAGAAGCGAACAAGAAGTCGGTATTCGACCGGCTCGCTGCTGCTACGGCCCCTGTCAACGGGTCGCCCGCTACTAAGCTGACAGCCTCTGTTTTCACCAGGCTAGGTCAGGATCATAAAGTGGCTGTCCCAAAGAGGGCAACGGCCACAGCTTCGGAAGTCGTTGAAGCAGCTTCTCCTATCAGAAAGTCAGTCTTCACAAGATTGACGGTTCCTACTCCTCCTTCAGCTGATCAAAAAGCATCAGTCTTTGATAGGCTGACACCGGCAGTTGCCCCACTCCTAAACAAGAGGCAACAAGAAACCGTCCCGATATCTGAGCCAGTCCCAATGGCTCGTCGTGCGCGACGTCGCCATTGGCAGCGAATAAGGAAAGCGGGAGGCAACTCCCCTTCAGGGCTAACCCCGCCTGCTCCAGTGGCGGAGGTCAACGCTGCTGTTCCAACTGGGAACAGCTTTGAATTGCTAAGGAAGGTGAGGAAGAACTCCCCGGTTGCTACATTGAAAAGGTCTCCTCCACCTATGGAAAAAGCTCCGGAGACGAAACAGGAACAGCCCCCTCAACGGCTGTCATCAAAAGTTTATAAAGTATGGCGCAGGGTTCAAAACTCTGTGATCGATCCGGACCACTTGCGTCACCAGAAGAAGGCGAAGGTGGAGAATAACAAAAGCTGCCCCATTAAGCAGCAGGGGGCAACAAATGCTAGAATGCCCGCTTCGACGGCTCCTTCAACCTCAAAGGTCTACAAAAGAAGGAGGCCAGAGAAAGCTCCCGCAACAGCAGCAAGAGTTAACAATGGTGAACCTAAACGCCCCAAGTCAGGGGGCATAACAGTTCATACGATCTATATGGCTTCAGGAAAAGAAGAAAGTCGTACTTCCACGGGTCACCGACCGCTTACCCGGTCAGTGACCAGGTCTCAGGAGCAGCAACAAAAGCTCCAGGAGATGATGACTACAATGGCTGCACTCACGGGGCCAAAGGAGAATCCTGAGACGTCCTTAGATGAACGTCAAGAGGAGGAGACCGACGCCGAGTTCCTCCGCCGAATACTGGAAAAAAGAGACAAAGAGGCTACAGAACAGGCGGCCAACATAAAGAAAATGGCCCTCCTGTTCCAGGATGTGGTGGGTATGATGATTCAACCAGATCCACCTGCTGGAGATCCCCCAATCATTCTTGAAGATGATAGAGGAGAGACATCGAATCCTCCACCGGCTCTATCCGTAGCTAAAGAGGATACTATATCAAAAGCTGATTTGGATGAATATATTGCTCAACAAATACGGGTGCATCAGGCGGTTGAAGCAGCCGGTCAGATCGTGAAAACGGGGCGGCCATATCCGGGCTGGTACGACCAAATCAAGTACCCGCCAGGTTACACAATTCCTAAGTTTCATGTCTACAAGGGGACCGGCAACCCCCATCAACATGTTGCCCAGTTCAGGGCGCTGTGTGGTAACACTGGAGGCGACGACAAACTCTTGCTGCGCCAATTCGTTGGAAGCTTATCAGACACGGCTTTCGAGTGGTATTCCGAGCTCCCCAACGACTTTATTAAAACCTTTGCGGAGATGGAGCTGCTCTTCACCCAACGTTTTGCAAGCGCCAGCGAGCGTACTCCGATGACGGCGCTGATTAACGCCAGGGTAAAGCCCGGCGAGACGTGGGTTCAATACGCTATACGGTGGCGTAATCTATGGTCTAAGTGTGAACAACGCATAGAAGAAGCGCCGGCGGTGGGGATGTTTGTTGGAACGCTTGATCCACAGGCAACCATCTCGCAGTTCATGATGTTCTTCAAGCCGACTTCCTTCCAGGCTTTGATCGACAAATTAGCGCAGATGGACCAGATGGGCCATAAACCCCCTCTCCCGAAGCCGGACCCCCGAAACGATAAAGGAAAGGGAAAAGCGATCATCGTCGCCAATGCCCAACAACAACCGAGCGACTCGAAGCCGGCTGCTCGTCCAAACAATACACGCCCATACGTACCCCTTGAGGACAGGATGGGACGTGCTTACTCCTTCCCCCGTGATAAAACAAGGAGGCTATTTGAACTGGCATTGCGCAATAGGCTCATAAATCTGCCAGACCCAAAACGTCCGTCGCAACCGAGTGACGTCAACGAGCCCAATTACTGCCCCTATCATCGAGTGCTAGGCCATCCAATTGAGGATTGCTACGTTTTCAAGAATTGGCTCGAGAACCAGTACCGTCAGGGCAAATTTGCGCTATCCGACAAATGGAAGGTGAATCCTCCGCAGCCCCACACCTCCAAGGGGACGAATACGCCGGGGGCAACATGCTCCGTTATTGAAGAAACTCCCTGGGAGGTTGTATTATCAGCCAAAATGAGGAGAATGCTAAATGATCTTCAGACCTGTCCAGCGGTCAAGTGGAAGAACCCCTTGGAACCGCAGGTTATTGAGGGGATGTTGAAGCCACGACCGATTCCGAAGACCGATGGTGGCAGTTCAAGCACTCATGGTCAGCCGTCAAAATCTTCTAAAAAGAAGAAGAAATCTAAGAAGCCCGTTAAGCCTGGTGACAAGCGCACGGACTTACAAAAGCAAATCGATGCGCTGGATGAATATAACCAAAAGGCGCGAACTCCCATCACGCTCCAAGATTTCCTTGATCACGTCTTCCAAAAAGAAGATGAAGGAGAAAGTTCATCGGATGAATCTGACGAATATGTGGCAAACTGTCATATGATCTCCCAGTCGACCACGAACGATGAAGGAAATTTTGGCACTGAAACGCTGGGGGCAAATGCCGAATCAGGAACCCCAGGGTTACCGGTTGAAATGATTAGTGCGTTTCTTAATGAAGCTCGGTTGAAAAGCAAGGCTGATCGAGAACGTGAGACGGCTATATTCGAAAGGGCCAAGCGTCAGCGACTTGAGGAAGGAGCCGAAATGATCCCGTTGGAGCAAAATGCCTTCACCACTGACAAAAGCCAATTCAAGATAAAAAAGAAATTTGCTAAGGCCATATCGATGGGCATGAAGCTACCACCCTCTGAAGAAAAAGGTACTGGCGCGGTAGAAATGCACCCCTCTTATTGCTTATACCATCAGAAGGTCTCGCATTCCACCCAAGATTGCAAAGCTTTCAATGGATGGTGGCAAGGATACGTCGCTGATCGACAACAATTTAAACGGGAAAAACGTAAAATTCGCCGAGAGCAAAGAAATACGACTAAAGAACTTGAAAGAACTGCCGGCAATTGTCACATGGTTAACACTACCGGGTCACAAGTGCCTACATTTGGGAGCGACTCCGATGAAGAGCTAGAGCTTGGCCCTCTCTTCGAAGAATCCACTTCGGGAAAAGAAAAAGAACCGAAGGCCTGCGAGAATATACAGCTGCGCAATCGAACATTACCCGAAAAGAACCTCGGACCCTTGAATAAGAAAAACAAAGGGAAAGAGAAGGTCTCTGAAGACATCGCTTTGGATGACCAAGTTGCGGAAGAGTTAACCGCCAAGAATCCCCCAAAAAGGAATAAAGTAGATTACAATGTCTTGGCGCATCTGAGAAAGCTACCCTCACAACTCAGCATTCTCGATGCCCTATTGCTATCGAAAGAAGCGAGGGATTCTTTGATTAAGGCCCTGATTAAGTCAAAAATATGAGTTTACCGCAATCAAGAACGGCGTCGCTTGAAGCTAGCCGGTGAATACGGGTCGATCCGCAGGGACGGGTAAATTTCTTTAAAGTGATTTAACGAGTTGATTCTTTTTGTAGTTTTGGTAGGTTTATAAAAATCTAAAGACTAGATCTAATTAATTTAATTTAGAATCTTGCTAGGGTTAGGATTAGGGGAAGTTTTGGAAATTAAAGATTTTTCCTCACCGCTTTCAATACCTTCCTTTTTTAGATCTCTTAGATGTTAAGTTAATTATCAATAAAGTGGATACAAATCTTTTGGGAAGATGTTTCTTCCTCTAGATTTGTACCCTACCTTTATTGATAATTATCCTAACCCTCACGGAAAACGCGCGGAACCGGCCCTTTATACTACGGTTCATCGTTACCTCGAAGGGTAGGATGCCGCAGGGAGCGGTTGTGCTCGTATGCGTGAAGTTCTTATTCATTAGGTGAAGGTGGCATTGAAAGGGGCGAGAGATTTCATCTCTCAACCCTTTCCCTAAGGCTAACCCTAACAAGCGAGGAGACTACTCTCTCATTAGGGGATAAGAAGACATTAAATTAAAAGAGATAAAAATACTTACTAGTTGACGGCTCCCTCCAAACGATAAAGAACAGATCTGAATTTTTTTCTCTCAGAAAATCTGAATTTATTGATTGAAAAGAGGCATGAGAAATTACAATGATTAGAGTCCTATTTATAGATAATAGGAAACCCTAGGTTACATTTTGATTCGCACATCTGAATTTACAAAAATGCCCTCTAAGAAATGTCCAAGTCAAAGATTTGCGCCGCTCTGCATTATGGAAAAAAATCTCGAAATCCGTGCTCTATACGGCCGCGGAAGCGCGGCGCGAGGCCTGGTTTGGCCGCGCTTCCGCGGCCAAAATGTGGAATTGGGCTGTGGGCTTTTTTATTCTGGCTTCTGGTGACTTCTTATTCCTGATTATATATGTTGTTTTCCATTTGGGCTTCTAGGTTAGTTCCAGATTTCCAGTGAACAATTCGCAATGGATTTTTAACCGTTCGCTTTGAGTCGATGTCTTGAATCTTGCTTTGTGAACTGATCTTCATGTAGGCTTGATCAAGATTCTCTGTTTGTTGATTAAAGTCCACTTTTGCATTATCTTTTCATCGTTTTCACTGTTTCCTGTCCAAGAACCTGTAACCTGTAACATGTAGCAGACATGCGTCAAAAGCACCTGTTTTCATTGTAAAATGCATAAGAATGGGGAATATAAAATACAATATTATGTGATGAACAAATACCCCCAAACTTATCTTTTGATCGTCCTCGAGCAAACTTATTGTTTTATTCTCTACAAAAAAAAAAACCTAACCGCACTTTCGCAGGGAAACGCGATTGCACTGAGCTCGTGCAACAAGCCGTTAAACCTCTAGGTGTCCCTAGTAGGAGGAGTGTTGTCTCCTGAGGGTTTTCAGCGGATTACACCCACAAAATCCTATCAATTTAGCTCATTGACTTTTGTTCTCCAATTAGGTTTTCTAACAAGGAATTCTATTATCGTCGACCCGCAAATTATCCACCCATATTCTTCACACTTCCTCATTATTTAACTTAAGATTACATATATCCTGTAGAATTACCTAGCTTTCGGCATTTCTTAAGTTTTCCTTCTAGAGTTCCATCTCCGCTTAGGAATTTCTATCAACTCTATTAAAGACACAAGTTCTATTCTTCATTCCTTTCTCTTATCTAAACTCCAAGCACATATCCCCACGTGTGTGTGTAGATCACCCCTACACTTGGAAATTCAAATCAAGCAATCGTACTCTCATCCATTGTCCAAAGTACTAATTAGTTGGTGAATGAAATTTGCTTACACATCCTTCATGCGACCGTTAATACTTCTTGAGGTACCAACGACCGATTACAAAATGCGTTTGCACTTTAAAGCGTACTTCCTAGTCTTTGCAACCCCCAAGGCTTTAGCAGTGACTCCCAAACCAGTTGGTCTAAGGCACTAGGTGATGAAGCACCCTCGCTAAATATTTTTCTATTTTTACAGCCTTAAGTAATCACAAAAGCCAGTGTCCATTTTTTTTCTTTATTCACTTTTTTTTCTTTTATTTTCATTGTACTAAGGACTTTAGACAAGAGCATTTCAAGGTCTCCTCTACTATTCCAAGTTTCAAGGTGCGTGATTGTGCAAATTGTAGGGTATACATTTTCAGAATCTAGACTTAAGTTAGGAACTATTTTTCAAACTTATACTCTAATAAGAACATCAATACTCTTCCCTTGTTTCGACTTAGCCCAAGAAGTGAACCCAAAATTTGCCTATTTCTAAATAAACTACAAGGCATATACTTTCTACCGTTAAACTTTAAGGAAGGTTATTTTTAGGGTTTTTAATTTACTAAGTCTAAGATCTAGCTTTTCCTAGATAGTTAACCTTTTTGTCAAACTCAAGTCAATTAGCCAAAATTGAATACATTAATTTTTATAATTTTTGAAATCTTTCAAATTTTTATGGGTTTTCAAATAAATATGCAAATGCAAAAAATATGTACAAATGAATGCGAAGGAAGAAGACGTACCGAGCATACCCCCAAACTTGAACTTTTGACAGTGTCCTCACTGTCATGCTAAACCAAGAGGGTCAAAATACCGGCACTCCCCTGTTTATATATTTACATTTTTTTTTTGTATTTTTAATGTTTTGAAATTTTTATTTTTATTTCTTAAAGAAAACAAAAATATATACAAAAAGACCCTCCCCCAAACTTCAATTAAACTATGTTAGACAATACTGCCCAATTTTGCATAGGCCAAAAGTCAACACCAACCATTCGAAAAATTTATCAGTAAAGAATATTGGTGGGTGAAAAAATAAGTAGTGGTGGTCCGCAAAGAATTGGGGAAGATAGAAGTAGTGGAATGGGAGGTGTGGAGGTGAATATACCGGTGATGGTGATGCATCGATACGAGAATGTAAGTGATCAGCAACCAGTGGAGTGTTGGCATTCTCGTACCTTATTAAAAGAAATGGGGGTATTTCAACTTCTACGGGAGGAAGTTGACTCACCACAATACCCCCAAGATGTTCCCGTGTGTCCTCTATTGACATGGCATCATCCATCAATTGTGTATGATATTCAATTATGAGGGAACTGATCTCCTCGATGTCCGCCATAGTCCAACTGAAAACTTGCCGCCTATCTTGTAAGACTTTTAAAATAGCGTTCTCTTGCTCGAAGGCTAGAGAGGCTGATATGATAATGGGAAAAGTCTCATTCTCACCTATGTAAGCATATCTACGGGGAGACGGCAAGGGCATGAGTTCGAATTTCTGAGGCGAAAGAATCATTGCAGAATCTACCTCGAACTCAAAGGACTCTAACACAGGTTCGAAATCACTGCAAACAACCAATTCGGATGGTTCTACTGACTCATCCAAAAACTCAAACGACTCATATTCGGGCTGTGAGTCGTCGTCATCTGAAAAAGTGAAACATTGATAATCAGCATCGGTTGTGTCAACAGTAGTAGGCTCAAGGAGGGACGCACTAGTGGCGTCAAAACTGTTTTCATCAAATAGAAATCCTTCAAGCTCGCAGTCCTCCTGCGTGATTTTGTGAATAGAGCAAACTTCTCGTGTACTAGTTTTAGGCACGGGGGGCAGACTTCCCATCTTATAAATATTGAACTCACTAGACCTCTTTCCGAAGGATAGAGTCATGGAGCCATTGCGACAATTTATTATGGCATTGGAAGTGGCCAAAAATGGTCGACCAAGAATCACCGGAATTTGGTTTCTTGGGTTAACAACAGGTTGTGTATCCATAACGATAAAGTCAACGGGGAATATGAATTCCCCGACTTTGATCAACACATCCTCTAGTTGACCCCTTGGATAGGTGATTGATCGATCAGCCATTTGGAGAGTGCAACGAGTGGGTTTCAACTCTCCAACCCCTAATTGTTCGTACACGGAGTAAGGAATCAGGTTAACACTAGACCCAAGATCTAAAAGTGCACGATTAATTTGCTTATCCCCAATTGTGATTGAAATAGTAGGACAGCCGGGGTCCTTTCGTTTTTGGGGTAAGGTTTGATGGTGGTTAATAGCATTGCTCACTGCACTAGCCACTAGCACTTTCTTGGGTACTTGAGATGCCTTTCTCTTCGAGGTGCACAAGCCCTTTAAGATTTTCGCGTATGAAGGGACTTGTTGGATAGCATCCAAGAGAGGTATATTTATGCTAACCTGCTTAAAGATCTCCACAATCTTCTCCACTTGTGCATTTGGTTTATTAGGACTCAACCTGTTTGGAAATGGTGCATTTTGAAAATTTGTTGAGTCACAAGTCTGTGGAGTAGAATGTGGTATAGGAACGGATCCCAGTGTGGATGTTTTCGTGTTGTTAGAAATGGGTCCGTTCGAGTCAGAAGAAGTAGAGCCGTGTGAAGGGTGGAGAATAGGCTCTAAAGAAAAAGGTGAAGAAGGAAGTGAAGAAAATGAAGAAGGGGAAGAAGAACCACCGGCGGGGACGTCATCACTAGTTTCCACATTATTTTGCAACTCTCTTCCGGATCTCAACGTGGTCACCGCATTCACATTGTGATTGTTATATGCGTTTAGTGTGTGACCGGGATTGGGCAATGGTTGAGATGGAAGCTTTCCCTTTTCTCTCTCGCTCAACGCAGCAGTTAATTGTGCAATTTGTGCCTCGATAGATTTGATACTTTGATCATGTGAGGCATTGTTATTCATTAAAGATTGAACATAACTTTCAAATCTTGCTGCGGAATCTGTAGTTTGCTTGAGAAATGCTTCAAGACTTTTCTCGAGTGAGCTAACCTTATCATCATTAGGTTGAACCAAATTGTTCGTTTGATTTGTATAAGGTTGTTGTTGGAAAGGTTGCTGGTTTTGAGTTTGTAAGGGTGCTTGTTGTTGTTGTGGAGGAGCTCTTTGAAAATTGTTATTCCCTTGGATTTGTTGATTTTGGTCCCAAGCGAAATTTGGGTGACTCCTCCACCCCTGATTGTATGTCGAAGAGTATGGATCATTTCTTTGTCTTTGCTGGAATGCAGCATTGACTTGATCCTGCCCTTGAATGGTTGCATTATAAGGACACTCTTCGGTTAGATGTGATGGATTAGAACAACAAGCACAAACAGTTCGTGAGGGTAGAGTAGGGGCAGGAGAAGTCGATGAGATTTTGGTCTCAATCGCTTCTAGCTTTTTCATAAGTGAGGCCATCTCGGCCTTCATAGCAATCGACATATCTATTTGATGTATGCCTGCCCTAGATTGACCAACTGAAGAAGATGATGTGGTCTTGGTACTCTCCCATTGAATTGTTTGCTCACTTAGGTCCTCAAGAAACTGCCAAGCTTCGTCGCTAGATTTAGAGAGAAAATGACCTTGACATATTGTTTCAAGCAACTGCTTCGTTGCTGCGTTCAATCCCTCGTATAATGTTTGGCAGAGTTGCCACCTTTCTATCCCATGATGAGGGCATTGAACAAGTAGGTCTTTAAATCTCTCGAAACACTTCCAGAATGGTTCGGACGGAAGCTGTGAAAATTGTATGATTTCGTTTCGGATTCTAGCAGTTTTGTGGTGAGGATAGAACTTTTTCAGAAAAGCTCTCACAAACTCGTCCCAATTTCTAATGGAGTGTGATGCGGTGCTGTATAGCCACTTCTCGGCTAGGTCACATAAGGTAAAAGGAATGACCCTTAGCCTTATTGCGTCATCACTTAATTGGGTTGTCTTCATCATGCCGCAAACGTTTTGGAATTTATTAATAAAAATATATGCATCTTCGGATTCCAAACCATGAAACTTAGGCAGCATATTAATGAATTGTGGTTTTATCTCAAAGTTGTCCCCATTAGCCGGTGGGAGGGAAAGACAAGTGGGAAGGGCGGTGCGGACGGGGTAGAAAAGATCCTGGAGCGCGACTCGTGCGGGCGCTTCAACAGGTGGGAGATTCGGGTTATTCGCACCTAATGGAGGCGGAATCATTCCCGTCGGCAAGGTATAGTTGGGGTCGTGTCCCGACATACCTTCGAAAGAAGAATTTGAAGATGGAGGTAAGGAGAAGGAGGGAACGTCGACGAAGGGTTCGTCGAAGGGTTCGTTGGTCGGTACCAACGAAACACGGACTAATCGGGCGCTAGGGTCCCTAGTCCAACCGGACATACACTAAAAGGGTTAGTGTAGTCGAGACAGAATGTGAGTGCAAAGATTCTTTAGCGACAAGTTGCACGTTTTGAAAAGATTTTCCTTTTTCTTTTTAAGTGTGCTTTTGCAAAAAGATTTTTGAAAAGAGACTAGTGACACAACTGCAATTAACCACACATGCACAATCAGGCCTAAGTCTAGGGTTGCCTAGGTCAGCTAGACAGCTCCTAACTGTTCCAAAGGGCTAGATATAGAACCTCAAACCGCCTCTTCACGGACAAGTACGGCCAGGTAAGTGGGAAGGAACCACCACTACAGTGGGCCTAATTAAAAACCACTAGCCTAGTCACCGCAATGTCGGTTAGGATAAACGGCTGATGCCTATACTAGTCCTTTGTCCTATTGAGCTCGACGTCCTTAGGGCTGAGTCTAATATTTTTTAGATTAAAAGTGGTCAATGCAGATGCTTTAAGTGATTTCTGGGGTCCTGGGAAGGGTAATGAAATCCCCACCCAATCTGAATTGGTCAATAGCCCCTTAAAGTCAGATTAAAGTATGCAAAGCAGTAAATCACTTGCAATCAATTTGCTTTTAAGCGCGGCGCAAAGAATCCTGCAGAAAATCAATTATTGGAAGGGGGAAGAAGATTTTTACGCAAAGAAATCCTGCAGAAATATTTTTACAGAGAGAATTATGGGAGATTTCAGAGGGGAGAGAGAAAAAACAAACCCTGAAATTTTTAGGGCTGACGTGGTATCCAAAGCGCGGAAGCGCGGCGGGAACCCCCTATATGCGGCGGAAGAGCGGCCGAAAGGAAAGAGTGGGCTTTGGAAATTTTTGTACTTCTCCTCTGTCCAATTTCTCCTCTGTTTTTATGCACCAACTTCTGATTTGCCCTCTGTAAAATTCCAGATCCGTGAAACCTGCAAAGATTCACAAAGAGTACCCTTCAAACAATAAAAGATGATATTTTTTTATATTTTTTTTTTGATTTTTTTCAAATTTTTATGATTTTTTAAAATTTCTATCAACCCGAAAATTCACAAAAAAGAAAGATTACGCCGTCCCCGGCAACGGCGCCATTTGATTAAGTCAAAAATATGAGTTTACCGCAATCAAGAACGGCGTCGCTTGAAGCTAGCCGGTGAATACGGGTCGATCCGCAGGGACGGGTAAATTTCTTTAAAGTGATTTAACGAGTTGATTCTTTTTGTAGTTTTGGTAGGTTTATAAAAATCTAAAGACTAGATCTAATTAATTTAATTTAGAATCTTGCTAGGGTTAGGATTAGGGGAAGTTTTGGAAATTAAAGATTTTTCCTCACCGCTTTCAATACCTTCCTTTTTTAGATCTCTTAGATGTTAAGTTAATTATCAATAAAGTGGATACAAATCTTTTGGGAAGATGTTTCTTCCTCTAGATTTGTACCCTACCTTTATTGATAATTATCCTAACCCTCACGGAAAACGCGCGGAACCGGCCCTTTATACTACGGTTCATCGTTACCTCGAAGGGTAGGATGCCGCAGGGAGCGGTTGTGCTCGTATGCGTGAAGTTCTTATTCATTAGGTGAAGGTGGCATTGAAAGGGGCGAGAGATTTCATCTCTCAACCCTTTCCCTAAGGCTAACCCTAACAAGCGAGGAGACTACTCTCTCATTAGGGGATAAGAAGACATTAAATTAAAAGAGATAAAAATACTTACTAGTTGACGGCTCCCTCCAAACGATAAAGAACAGATCTGAATTTTTTTCTCTCAGAAAATCTGAATTTATTGATTGAAAAGAGGCATGAGAAATTACAATGATTAGAGTCCTATTTATAGATAATAGGAAACCCTAGGTTACATTTTGATTCGCACATCTGAATTTACAAAAATGCCCTCTAAGAAATGTCCAAGTCAAAGATTTGCGCCGCTCTGCATTATGGAAAAAAATCTCGAAATCCGTGCTCTATACGGCCGCGGAAGCGCGGCGCGAGGCCTGGTTTGGCCGCGCTTCCGCGGCCAAAATGTGGAATTGGGCTGTGGGCTTTTTTATTCTGGCTTCTGGTGACTTCTTATTCCTGATTATATATGTTGTTTTCCATTTGGGCTTCTAGGTTAGTTCCAGATTTCCAGTGAACAATTCGCAATGGATTTTTAACCGTTCGCTTTGAGTCGATGTCTTGAATCTTGCTTTGTGAACTGATCTTCATGTAGGCTTGATCAAGATTCTCTGTTTGTTGATTAAAGTCCACTTTTGCATTATCTTTTCATCGTTTTCACTGTTTCCTGTCCAAGAACCTGTAACCTGTAACATGTAGCAGACATGCGTCAAAAGCACCTGTTTTCATTGTAAAATGCATAAGAATGGGGAATATAAAATACAATATTATGTGATGAACAGGCCCTACAAGATCCGGACCAGTTCCAGGCTTTCCTAGCCGAACAAAAGATGAAGGATGAATTGGAAGAGGTGCACACAGCCGACGTTGCTTTTGGTGATGAAGACCTTCTCCTCGGAACGTGTGAGCACAATCGCCCACTTTATGTTTCAGGATACTGCCATAACATAAAGATAGGAAAAATCTTGGTCGATAATGGATCGTCTGTCAATTTACTCAATGTGCGAGTGTTAAAGGAGATTTGCATGAGTGTCCAACACCTCGCCCGGGACAAAATCACCATCTCCGGTTTCGACTCTCAATCCTCAAAGACTCTTGGATCTGTGATATTGACGCTACGCTTCGGGGTGCTCGTCACAGACATCAAGTTCCATGTTATAGACGCCAAGACGTGCTACAATGCTCTGCTCGGCCGACCATGGCTACACGAATACAATATCATCCCTTCTACACAGCATCAGTGCATGAAGTATTCTAGGGACGGCCTCGAGTACACAGTGGCAGGAGAGTTGAATCCATTTTCCGTGAACGAAGTTCGCAAGTATGAAGATGCCAAATACTTCTTACCGAATTTCGAAGACGCGGAAAGGTGTCACAAACCGGAGAACAAAACTAACGCAACCATCCCTATCTTCGGCAGTGACACCGAGGAGGAGGAGGATATAATTTATTCAGGTCCGTCCCGGTCCACCAGGCCAGGACCATCTGTTCCTTCATTGATCTTCGGTAGTGACTCAGAGGATGAGGTTCATGCTGTATTCCCTGCTCGGCCTTCGATACGGGCTTCTGCCGATGAAGAGCGAAGTCTACAGATAACCTTGGTGCCGCTTGAGCATTACAAAGAACTGGATACACTCAACACCAACAGCGTAGAAGAATTGCAGACATTCTATATCCCCCCCGGACGAAAAGGCGAGAAAGCAATCCTATTCTACCGTTCTGAAGAAAACAAGGTGGAAAAGGAAATTTGGCACGGCGCGGATCCCACGCTCGACAGGCTCCAACCTATCCGTCTTCCCAGATATTACACCCAAGGTTTAAAGAAACTGCTGAAACGCCAAGGGATGTCCTTCACACAGACCGCTAGAAAAGCCAAATTCTATGACAAGGTCTGGAGCGTTCCCGGGACTCAGTGCAAACTGCCTAACGGGAGAACGGAGACGAAAGGACTCGGGTATATTCGCTCAAAGAAACGTGAGCTAATAAACAGCTGTTATGTCATGTGTGACTTTGATGACGAAGCAGACGCTCACTGGGAAGACACTAATCCGGAATCAGTAAAAGTTCCCGATGCAAGACCTCCTAACCCATCGTCTGAAGGCCAAATGAGCAAACTTACAAGGGATGCCAGTCGAGAAGCCCGAGATGATCATGATCGTGAAATGGCAATCTATGAGAAGGCCAAGACACGGCGCCTCCTTCAGCGGGCAATGAAAGACGAAAACGCCGCCCCTTGTCAACCTGCTATGAAGAAGGTTCGACTCGAAGGCAGAAATAAGTTGAAAGGCAAGAGAAGCGCTCGACAAACACAAAGCAAAGCTAAGAAGCCACGCATCCGAGAGTCGAGCATTGTTGACCAAGCCATCATGAAGAAAATGGGTCGAGCATACTCATTTCCTCAGAACAAAACAAGGAAAATACTTGAGCTTGCTCTGAAACATCGAATGCTTACTCTGCCAGAGTCTAAACACCCTGAGCAAGCAGGCGAAGTCTCCAACCCAAAGTATTGCTTTTACCATCGAGTAATAGGGCATCCGCTCGAAGATTGCTTCACCTTCAAGAATTGGGTCGAAGATCAATATCAGCGTGGCAAATTTGCGTTGTCTGACAGTTGGAGGGTAGCGCCGCCGCAAAAGCACGAACCCGAAAATACAAGGGTAAAACCAACTCCGCATTGGGGTTGGCAGGAAACTCACACCTGCCATGTGATAACAATATTAAAAGAAGGGTCCGACGATATGAACAACCTTCCTTGGTGCTTTGAAAGCGGTAGCGATGAGGCGATCTCAGAGTTTCCCCCAGCTCCGAAAGAACTGGAGGATGGAATCCACACCACTGCAGATAATCTCAAGAAAATTGAGTTGGGGACGGAAAATGATCCGCGACCAACATTCGTCAGCGAACTACTGTCTGAAGAGAGGGTGGCTGCGTTAAAAGACGTCCTTGTGCAGCATAAAGATTGCTTCGCATGGAACTATTCCGAGATGCCGGGACTAGATCCAGAAGTTGCTGTACATAGACTAGCAATATCCCCAGACGTCAAGCCGATCAAACAGGCGCCGAGAAGAATGCGACTCGAACTTGAGATGAGCATAAACACCGAAGTCAAAAAGTTAATCGACTCTGGCTTCATTCAGGAAGTTCAGTACCCTGAATGGATTGCCAACATCGTCCCAGTAATGAAGAAAAATGGGACAGTGCGCATATGCGTAGACTTTCGGGATCTTAATAAAGCCTGCCCAAAAGATGATTTCCCAGTGCCGGTCACTGAACTTATGATAGACAATACATCCACTCATGAGGTTTTCTCCTTCATGGACGGCTCGTCGGGGTATAACCAGATAAAAATGCATCCCGAAGACCAGAAGCACACAGCCTTCAGGACTCCTCTTGGTATATTTTGTTACAAAGTGATGCCCTTCGGTTTGAAGAACGCCGGTGCTACTTATCAGAGGGCCATGACAAAGATCTTCGACGACCTCATACATGAAATCGTTGAATGCTATATCGACGATCTCGTGGTTAAAAGCAAATCATACGAAGAACATCTCGAGCATTTAAAGATCGTGTTTCAACGCCTTCGGCAATACAACTTGAAGATGAACCCTCTTAAATGTGCGTTCGGGGTTTCCTCAGGCAAATTCCTAGGATTCGTCGTTCGACACCGGGGTATTGAAATAGATCCATCAAAGATCAAAGCAATCATGGAAATGCCCCCGCCGAGGACTCTCAAACAGCTGCGGTCTCTCCAAGGGAAGCTCGCGTATATAAGGCGATTTATAGCTAACCTTTCAGGAAAGTGCCGTCCTTATAGTCACCTGATGAAGAAGGGAACCCCATTCGTTTGGGATCAAAAATGCCAAGGCGCGCTGGATGAGATCAAGCAATACCTGCAAAACCCGCCGGTGTTGGCTGCTCCGGTTAAGGGGAAGCCTCTCATTCTTTATACAACCGCCCTCGAAGGTTCCTTAGGCGCATTATGGGCACAAGAGAACGATCAAGGGAAAGAAAGAGCACTCTACTACCTAAGCCGAGTTCTGCTGGGGGCAGAAAGCAATTATTCTCCCATTGAAAAACACTGCTTGGCATTGATCTTCGCAATAACAAAGCTTAGGCACTATGCGTTGGCGCACGAGGTCCGTCTGATTTCAAAAGTGGACCCTCTCAAATATTTAATGTCAAAAGCCATATTGACAGGACGACTCGCTAAATGGGCCCTGCTATTGATGGAATTTTCGATAACATATCAACCTCTCAAGGCGGTAAAAGGCCAGGCCATCGCTGACTTCCTTGCTGAGCATCCCATACCTGCCGACTCTCCTTTAAACTGCGATTTGCCAGACAGACATGCATTTGATGCAATCGACAGTGGTGATACCCGTTGGGAGCTTTACTTTGATGGAGCGTCCTCTATGAAAAAGCACAAACAAAGCATGCCAACGATCAAATCAGGGGTGGGACTCATCTTTGTGACTCCCCAAGGAGGAATAATGCGTTTCGCCTTCTCCTTAACGGAGCCGAGAACGAATAATGAAGCTGAATATGAAGCTTTGATAGCAGGCCTCGAGATCGCCATCGATATGGGAATTGAGAGCCTCCTCATATATGGGGACTCCCAACTGGTCGTCAGTCAAGTGAACGGCGACTACCAAACGTGCAAACCAGAGTTGGTGAAATACGGTGAAAAAGTGCAGCAACTGCTAACCCAAATTCCCTCCTACACTTTGGAGAGCATACCGCGAGCGGAAAACAGCAAAGCGGACGCACTAGCCAAACTTGCTAAAGAACTGGCTGACGAGAACCTCGACGACGTTAGAATCGTGGTACAAAGCCGTCGAGTGCTTGCCCCAGCAGAAGTATCTCCAGAGTCGTCTGAAGAAAAAGGAGCGAACGAGGAGACGACCCTACAAATAAAAGACCATGGGAAGACCGAAGACTGGAGAGAAGTTTTCGTAGATTACTTCAAGTCCCAACGAGTACCTGAAGAAGCGTCCACAAGACATCAGCTCACGAAACGAGCTCTGTCTTTCGCCTTCGTCAATAATACTCTATACAGGAGGTCATTCGATTCTCTGTGGTTGAGATGCCTAGGACCTGACGAAGCAAAAAGAGTCGTTCAGGAAGTTCGCGACGGACTCTGCGGTTCCCACCAAGCAGGCCCTAAGATGAAGTTGAAGATAAAGCGGATGGGCTACTACTGGCCCACGATGATGCAGGATTGCCTAGAATACGCGAGGCAATGTCATTCATGTCAAATTCATGGGGACTTTATCCATCAGCATCCCAATCCATTGCATCCAACAGTGGCTAGTTGGCCATTCGAAATGTGGGGAACTGACATAGTCGGCCCCATTGAACCAGCATCGTCAAAGGGACATCGTTTCATCTTGGCGACGACTGATTACTTCTCCAAATGGGCAGAAGCGGTACCGTTGAGGGAAGTAAAAACAGAGAACATCCTCCATTTCTTCAAAACGCATGTCATATACCGGTTTGGAACCCCAAGAAGGATCATCTCTGACAATGGGCCAGCCTACCGAAGTCATAAGATTAGCCGCTTCGCACAACAGCACAATATAGACTGGAGATATTCCTCAGTTTATAACCCGCGAGCTAACGGTCTGGCTGAGGCCTTCAACAAGACCTTGACGAAGATCATAAAGAAAACAGTATCCCGAAATAAGAAAGACTGGCACGAGAGGCTGCAAGAAGCTCTTTGGGCGTATCGAACTACGTTCAAGACAGCCACAAAAACAACGCCATACGCGTTGATATTCGGGCCGGAAGCAGTACTCCCCCTCGAGATAGAATTACCCTCTCTACGAGTGGCAGTCCATTACGAGTTGACGGACGAAGAAAATGCTCACCTTCGGTTTGAAGAGCTTGACACCCTTGATGAAATCCGGCTTCTAGCACAGCAAAATTTGGAAGCTTATAAAGCAAAGATGACGCGCTCATATGAAAGATTGAGTCGCCCGAGGACATTTCACCAAGGCGAACTCGTGCTAGTCGTCAAAAGGCCCATGATCCCCAATCGCGCCAAGCGGGGAAAGTTTGAGCCAAACTATGAAGGACCGTACATCATTGATAAGGTCTACCAGGGTGGGGCTTATCTACTCATGGACATGCACGGTGAAAGGCCTTTCAGGCCAATAAACGGTCGCTTCTTAAAGAAATATTACGCTTAACGAGCCTTAGTTTAGGTCAATGATAGATGACGACGACTATGTCCGCTCGCTATCTTCCTAAGCTCAGGCTTTATAAGCAGTAGCCAGCCCTCTCTAAGGTGGACCGAAATGTCCTTAAACTAATATCAGACCGAAACGTCTTTAAACTACTACTGCTGCATCTTAAAAAAAAAAAAAAAAAAAAAAAAAAAAAAAAAGAAGGTATGTCCATAAGCAAGAAGGGCACGGATGAAAACCCGAAAGGGCTCCGTGAATAAAAACAGCAGGGCTACCGGCGAGTGTTCGTGAAAACCCGAAGGGGCGCGACCTTGTAAAAAAAAAAAAAACGGTATGTCCATAAGCAAGATGGGCACGGATGAAAACCCGAAAGGGCTCCGTGAGTAAAAACAGCAGGACTACCGGCGAATGTCTGTGAAAACCTGAAAGGGCGCAACTTCGTTAAAGAACCCTTACAGAGTCCTCTCGACCCTGTAAGGAGAAACCACCTGCGTGAGATCCTTACGACTCGCGAGAGAACAACACACTTAGGAATCCCCACGATTCCTAAGGAGAAAATACACTTGCGAGATCCTCACGACTCGTAAGGAGAACTCTCTTATGGGACCCTCACGGCTCATAGGATTTGAAAGTCTTAAGTCACAGAGGCCTAAACCTGTGCTTAAGCAAACCCCCACAAACTTCCAATGTTGCCCTACAGGTGGTTCAATATTGACCCTTGTATACAATCCACGGGCGCGAATAAACATTTCCTTAACCAAGATCCATCTGGGACCGGAGATATGTTCGCATAACCCTTGTAAGTCCTCTTGATTTACAAGAAGAAAACCCTCCTGTAAGATCCTTACGACTTACAGAGGAACAAAACACTTAGGAATCCTCACGATCCCTAAGGAGAAAATACACCTACAAGATCCTCACGACTTGTAGGGAGAAATACCTTTGTGAGACCCTTACGGCTCATGAAGTCAAAAGCCTTAGCCGACAGGACCCTAACCCTGGTCGCTAAGCCTCCTTTGTTCGACAACGACAGAGGCAAATGATGATTCGCTCCTGGCAATATCCCAGTTGTAGCGGTGCTGATGCCGAAATCGGTGTCCAATTTCAGCTTTACAGCGAAAAGCCAATAGGCCGCACATGCATACGAAATAGCCGAAATGATGGGGCGACTTGCAATAAAAAGCAGCAAGTAAAAACATATGCATGAAGAAATAGCCGAAATGATTAGGCAACTCGCAATAAAAAGCAGCGGGTGAAAATAAAATAAATAGCCGAAATGATTAGGCACCGCGAAAAATAGCCGAAATGATGGGGCAATCGCGACCTTCGCGATATAAAAGCTGAAATGATAGAGCATCGCGGAAATAAAATAAAATAAAAAGAAGAAATGATAAAACTTTGGCCCTACAGTCGAGGTCACATCGATCCCTGTATACAATCCAAGGGCGTAAACAAAGAAGGGACCATACTTCCCCAGCGGATTCCGTCAAACGACGAAGCCAAACCTCAACGGTTTATTCCCACCAAAGAAGCCCATGACTTCAACAAAAACTTCTCAACTCACGGATACAAACACTCCTTGACGAGAGCCTTCTGATCCGCGTCGACCCGCAGAGCCACCATTGCCTCCGTAGGAACCATCGATTCGTTTCAAACCCCAAGGACACAAATAATCCTTGGCGCTTGGGAAACAAATAATCCCTCGCAAAACTTCTCAACTCACGGATACAAACACTCCTTGACGAGAGCTTCCTGATCCGCGTCGACCCGCAGAGCCACCAGTGCCTCCGTAGGAACCATCGATTCGTTTCAAACCCCAAGGACACAAATAATCCTTGGCGCTTGGGAAACAAATAATCCCTCGCAAAACTTCTCAACTCACGGATACAAACACTCCTTGACGAGAGCTTCCTGATCCGCGTCGACCCGCAGAGCCACCAGTGCCTCCGTAGGAACCATCGACTCGTTTCAAACCCCGAGGACACAAATAATCCTTGGCGCTTGGGAAACAAATAATCCCTCGCAAAACTTCTCAACTCACGGATACAAACACTCCTTGACGAGAGCTTCCTGATCCGCGTCGACCCGCAGAGCCACCAGTGCCTCCGTAGGAACCATCGATTCGTTTCAAACCCCAAGGACACAAATAATCCTTGGCGCTTGGGAAACAAATAATCCCTCGCAAAACTTCTCAACTCACGGATACAAACACTCCTTGACGAGAGCTTCCTGATCCGCGTCGACCCGCAGAGCCACCAGTGCCTCCGTAGGAACCATTGACTCGTTTCAAACCCCAAGGACACAAATAATCCTTGGCGCTTGGGAAACAAATAATCCCTCGCAAAACTTCTCAACTCACGGATACAAACACTCCTTGACGAGAGCTTCCTGATCCGCGTCGACCCGCAGAGCCACCAGTGCCTCCGTAGGAACCATCGATTCGTTTCAAACCCCAAGGACACAAATAATCCTTGGCGCTTGGGAAACAAATAATCCCTCGCAAAACTTCTCAACTCACGGATACAAACACTCCTTGACGAGAGCTTCCTGATCCGCGTCGACCCGCAGAGCCACCAGTGCCTCCGTAGGAACCATCGACTCGTTTCAAACCCCGAGGACACAAATAATCCTTGGCGCTTGGGAAACAAATAATCCCTCGCAAAACTTCTCAACTCACGGATACAAACACTCCTTGACGAGAGCTTCCTGATCCGCGTCGACCCGCAGAGCCACCAGTGCCTCCGTAGGAACCATCGATTCGTTTCAAACCCCAAGGACACAAATAATCCTTGGCGCTTGGGAAACAAATAATCCCTCGCAAAACTTCTCAACTCACGGATACAAACACTCCTTGACGAGAGCTTCCTGATCCGCGTCGACCCGCAGAGCCACCAGTGCCTCCGTAGGAACCATTGACTCGTTTCAAACCCCAAGGACACAAATAATCCTTGGCGCTTGGGAAACAAATAATCCCTCGCAAAACTTCTCAACTCACGGATACAAACACTCCTTGACGAGAGCTTCCTGATCCGCGTCGACCCGCAGAGCCACCAGTGCCTCCGTAGGAACCATCGACTCGTTTCAAACCCCAAGGACACAAATAATCCTTGGTGCTTGGGAAACAAATAATCCCTCGCAAAACTTCTCAACTCACGGATACAAACACTCCTTGACGAGAGCTTCCTGATCCGCGTCGACCCACAGAGCCACCAGTGCCTCCGTAGGAACCATCGACTCGTTTCAAACCCCAAGGACACAAATAATCCTTAGTGCTTGGGAAACAAATAATCCCTCGCAAAACTTCTCAACTCACGGATACAAACACTCCTTGACGAGAGCTTCCTGATCCGCGTCGACCCGCAGAGCCACCAGTGCCTCCGTAGGAACCATCGACTCGTTTCAAATCCCGAGGACACAAATAATCCTTGGTGCTTGGGAAACAAATAATCCCTCGCAAAACTTCTCAACTCACGGATACAAACACTCCGTGACGAGAGCTTCTCTGACTCATATCTCGGGCAGTAAGGATTCAAAAACTTGCTTCCTGAACAATGGGATCCTGCAAGTCAATCCTAAATGGTCTCTTGCATACTATTCACGGGTCTCACTCTCTGAAGTCGATTCTCGACAAAGAGGGAAACAACCGCTCACGAGCCCTCTCGACTCGTAAGAGGGAGAAATTCTCTCATAAGATCCTTTCGACTTATGAGAGAAAACCACACTTGGGAATCCTCACGAGTCCTAAGGAGAAAATCCACTTACGAGATCCTCTCGATCCGTAGGGAGAAAAGTCTCTATGAGACCCTCACGGCTCATAGAGTTGAAAAGTCTTAGGCAGCAGATCCGAACCTGCGGCCTAAGCCATCGTTATATCTTGAAGAAACCAAAATGCTTACTCTGTTACCTGTTAAACATGTTTATCAAGACAGCATGCTGATAATAAGAGAAGGGAGAAAGCAAAGAAATGATACAAGACATTGAAAAAAAAATGTGTATCTTTATTTATTAACTCAATCAAGTACATGGCGAATCGTATAAAAGAATAAAGAATGTATACATCTTATTCAAAAAAGAAAATTACAAGTATATTGATACAATGGCAGTTATTGGGAAGGAAGCGTCTTGCATAGGTGTAGCAATCGCTCACAGATGTCCTTCCATGCCTTCTCTTGATCGGCTACCACCGCCAGCTCTGCCTCCACTTGGGCTCGTTGCCGCAAGACCACTGCAAGCTGCTCCCTCACGCCCTGATAAGCAGCCTCCCGACTTGGGATATGGCGCTCAGCCACGTCAAGCTTCCTCTTTAAGTTTAGCCCATAGGAGATGCGCTCCAAGAGACCCTCAAAGATAGTCTTCACTTGGGCAGCATTTGCCTCAACCTCAGCGCGCAGATGGGCCGTTTCGTTTGAGGTCTTTTGGCATTCCCTTAGTCTCCGAGCTGCTTCTTGCTCCAAGTGGCGGGAGTGCGAAGTGCTTTGCTCGAGCCAAGTTGTGCGTTGGGCGCTCAGAGCTAAAACTTCGGGAGCAGGGCGCGTCAACTCCAGCCGATACAAGCAGGCCTCGATCTCCCTGCAGTGGTTAACCCAAGATTCAACGACGCCCTCGTCATGAAAAGTTACGAGCGCCGCTAACATTGGGTTAACATCCGCCGCGAAATCGACAGCAGAAGGGAGAGCGTCCATGCTGAGCTCTTCAATATACCCGCTCAGCATGCCTAGACTCATCACCGCACCCTTTGAAGACGGACGTCTCAGAAAGGGGCCTGCCGGTAAAAGGACGCGAGCCTCGAAGGGGACCGGAACCGGAACGATAGCTGCAAAACAAAACAGGGTTAAGCGATGGTTCAAAAGATGTTAAAGGATTACCAAAAAGGAGATCTACTATACCAGCAGCAACGGACGGCAGAGCCGGAAGGGCCGGTAGCGCGACAGGGCTTACATCCCCTCCTTCGATTCGTGGCACTACAATAAAGAAAAGGAAAAGTCAGAAATCATCCCATTGCTAAAAAAAAAAAAAAAAAGGGAATAAATAAAGATATTACCGGCGCCACTAGAAGGAGAAGCGAGTTCGGACGGGAAAGAAAAGTGCGGGAGCAACACTTGATACAAGTGATCAAAAAGCACTCCTGCAAAGGCACAATGGTGTAACGTTAGTACAAAAGCTGCATTTTCGAAAGATTAATGCATGAGTCGTAAATCCATACCTTCCAACATCCGTGACGGCACAAGGGAAGACAGAGAGGCGACTACCGCCAAAGCAGTGGTTGACGGTGCCCCCTCGAGCAGTGGAACATCGGTACTGGCCGCACCTGCAAGAACAAATTTGTTAGAAGAGATCACAAGATATATAAAAAAAAGGGGGGGAATGCTGGCGATAAAATTTTTTTTACCTGACGAGCTGCCAGCAGAAACTGAGGCGGTCCCCTCCTCCACTGACGGAAGACCACCGCCTGTAGCTTCATCACCCGATTCAAGGGGAATCGTTGTTACGCTCTCAAGCTCTGCAGGCGGTGGGGAACCATAGACAGGGAGGGCCAAGATAGGAACATTGCCAGATTCCTGAGAAGGAGCGCCTAGCTCGTCCTCAGGAATCATAGCCGCCTCACCTGCTGCTCCCTCAGGATCAGCGATTACAGCTGCCCCGTCCACCGGCACCACGAGGTCCCCAGCCTCAAGTACCTCGCCCTCTACCGCTTTCGGCTCGGTTGAGACAACCATCTCATCTGCCGCCACTTCAGGCGCGACATCAATGGCCCTCTCCGCGGCAGGTTCCTCAATCTCGGTTTCAGGCACCGTGGCCCCGACGACGGTGCCCACCGTCGGCTCAGGTTCGGCAGGCGCCGCCTCCGCCGTTTCCTGGGGTCCAACGGTCTCCGCCTCCCCCTCAGTCGGACTAGGCCCTGCCAGATGAAATGCATGTGAGCCAATGGCTTTATAATTCTAACAACAATGCTCTGAAAGAAGTACTACCTGAAGAAGATTTACCATTTGCACTTCGGGCCGCGCGCGCCGCTCGCCTATAAGCAGTAGATAGGGCGATAGGGGCCTCCTCAGAAGGAGTATCAGCGCGAGGAATGGTGCTAGGGCCCGCTCCCGTGGCCAAAGCAGCTCCGCTCGCCTCTGCTTCAGAAGGAGTGTCGGCACAAGGAAGAGTGCTAGGGCCCGCTCCCGCGGCCAAAGCAGCTCTGCATGCCCTTGCTTCGCGTCTCAACCGCTTCCGCTCCTCTTGAGCCGTTAAGACGGATGCCACTAGGGCTTCCTTGAGTGAGGCTCCCTCGTCCGTATATAGGGATGCCTCTAGATTCTTCAAAGCATCCCTCATCGTCTTGTCAAGCCGAGGCTCTTGTGGCAATTTTGACGAAGCCGGGACTTCGATAACAGACTTGGAGGGGACCCCTGCGTCAATTGATACAGCGCCTGCAAAGAAACAAAAGAAGGTCAGGTTGATTATCAAAAAAAAAAAAAGGGACAACAAACTTTCCTTGTAAAAGAGAAAGGGGTGAAACATACCAACGCCTGCTAAGGCACGCTTCTCCTCCTCTTCCTGAAAGGTTTTCAGGGAGGCAGCAATAGCCTCTTCAGTGGAGACACCTGTTGAAAATGGAGCGAATATTAGTTAAGGATAACAATATAAAATGCAATAAAACGACAAATAAGGCGTTTGATAATTACCGGACTCAGCGAGTTTGTTCAACATCGCTTCAAGCCTCGCCGATCGCTCTGAAGCTGCAATGGCGGCAGCCAAATTGGTGTCCGCAGGGTCCACCACAAAGCCCTCATTGCTGCCGTACTCGCATATGGTCTTGGCTGGAGAAGCCGCAGGCTTTAACCCGAGGATCGCATCAAGGGAAAGGGCGGACTTTTTCTTTTTCTGCTGTCCACCAGTTTTAGATCCACCTGGAGCGGATTTGCGCTTGGAAGCCACTTTAGGGCGGCGGGTCCCAACATCTGCCCCTACGCCTGACTCTGGCGATACTACTTTAGTCGCCTTCGTGGGAGCACGACGCACCGATGGTACATCCACCGTAGCAGGCAACGGCAATCCCCGCGGAGGACTCAACACGCGTGGTCGATCGACTCCAGCATCTTTTAGCGGAAGGACGACCGGGAGCCTTGGCTGCAAAGGGGCCTTGCGATCACCGCCAGGAGGCGCACCCTTACGGTTAACCAATAGGCGTTTCTCCATCAAAATGATTGGACCCATAGCGTGCGCATACCATGCCACATACGAATTAAGCATCTTAGGGACACAGCTGGGTTCACTAATGAAGAAATGAGAACCCGTGTTAAGCCGTATAAAGTGATGCATCGCATTCTTTACCCCCTCTGGGCCAACCACAGGCGTTTCCAAAAAGGCTTCCATCGGGATCCCCTGGTTGTAGCTTGATTGCTGGGCAAATCGATGTGGATTATACCTCATGAATAAAGCCGTCTCATTCTGCCGAAACACTAGGTAGCCCGGCCGAATGGAATAGAGATGGACGATTTCCCGAGCCTTCAGTACAGAAGCCCCGCCCTTAAACTCGTCACGTAGGGGCACCACCGACTTAGTAGTCTCCGAGCCTATGGTGACAACTTTATCCACGAAAGAAATCGTCGCTCCGACCAAATGTGGGCGCAGGAGGAGTCCCCTAGAATCCCGCGGGGATGCGAACACAATTGAAGCCCCGATTAACCGTATGACTCTCGGGAGTCTGTACTTCTCGAAGAATGGGGGAGTCTTGTGGGCGCCAAATACCCCTCGCACGTGCATCTCCATCCAAGAAACGAAGTAATGCATTGGGAAGTTAGCAGGCTGTGTCCCAGGATCATTAGCGTCCGCCGCTACGCTGAGTCCATGATAAAGATAAGCTAACCCAGCAATCCCTACCGACAACTGCAGACCGGCCACCATCCGATGTGCCGGGTAAAAAACAGAGGGCCGCATGAAGCGCGGGTGCATAGGGAGCGCAAAGTTGCATAACCACAGGCCCAGGAATCCAATAAAGAAAGTTTCCTCATCCATACCGGGGACGGCGATTTCCGAGAAAGCAACGATGGCAGCATTGGGGAGATAGAAATCCCTCTGGTTATTCTCCGATACGGGTCGGCGATCCAAACCAAAACCGAAAGGGTCGTCAAGCTGAGCGAACTTCTCGCTCTGCTCTGATAAGAACTCCGGGCGGATAAAGCGAGCAATGAAAGCTGCGAAACTGACGCCCTTATCCCCCGATTCCAAATGGAGTTCCTCATATATCTCCAACACTTTCACCAAACCCGGATACTGATGCTGAATGGCATTCTCCGGGGTTAAGTCAAATACCAGCTGCTTAGTGGCAAAGACATACTCATCAGGAGGAAGCAACTCCTCGTAATGCTCTCCCCTCATTGGCAGGCCTGAAATTTCGGCAAATTCCTCCAAAGAGATAGAAACTTCCTTATCCGCCATCAGAAAGGTATGGGTGGGGATATTCCATTGTTCAACAAAAGCCTTTATCCACCACGTTGGAGGAGAGGGGTACTCGAAGAGCGAGACGAAGACGGCTGAGTATAGACCAATCTTCGTTAGGTGGGTCCTCTTCGCCGATAGAATGTACCGGGCCCACTGCAAATATCCGACGGGGGGTCGTGGGATCATTCCAATGTTGTAAGCCTGCCCCCAAGGGCGTGCTTCGCCCTGACAGATTCGCCTCCCCAGGATATCTATCGCCGGCGGCGGCTGCACGGGGATGGCGCCGATTGCAGGTTGAAGGAGGTTATCAGAATTCCAATTCTTAACCTCCACGGCATACTTCACCGGGGGTTCGTCCGCATAAGGGATCGTGACTGTGGGCTCAGAGGGCACGGCGGAACTAAAACTACGGCGGCCTTGGATGATCTGGCTATACCACCTTCCCCACAGATGAAGCTTTTTGCACTCAGGATCGCGGTCTTTAATAAGAGCGAGTACCACCCGATCCACTGGCGCATGTGGGAACCCTCCTTCTGAGCGGACGAAGGGAAAAGACAAGTCGTCAGACATCTTTCCTGCACAAAAATATATATATCATTAGTGGCCTGACGTTTAAACCTTAAAAAAAAATAAAATAAAATAATGATAAAAAAAATAATAATGAATAAAAATCTTGCTCCATACTGTGATGCAGTGGGTAGGGGACCAAAGGGGGACCCACAAAATCAAGATGACGGCGCATCATTTGATGAGACAATCCCACCATTGGATGAGATTATCAGTCAATAAAAAAGACCCCCAAGAGAATATCCTCATTGGGGGGGGACCCCTAAAGACAAGGAGAAGATCTCCTCTTTTCAGAGCAAAGCTCTGCCACAGAGTGACATTTGTCAAACTCCTGTTTCAAATGAACAAAACTTCTTAAAAAAGAGCCTAGCTCTGCAGTAGTAATGAAAAATTTATAACTCCTAAGAATTAAAATTTTGGGATCTTAAAGAACCATGGAAACTTTTAAAAAAAAAAAAAGAAGAAGTTTTCTAGTTGATTTATGAAGCAGGGCTCTGTTCATGGGTTAAAACCTAAGAACAGAGTCTCTGCAAATTTTTGAGAGCAAGGCTCTGTGAATAAAAAAAAAAAACCAAAAGGGTTTCCTTTAGATCAAAGATCTATAAGAGCAAGGCTCTGTTGAAGAAACTCCAAAGGGGTTTCCTTTAGATCAGAGATCTATAAGAGCAAGGCTCTGATTATTTAAATTTAATTTAAATTAATTTACCTAAATGGTTCTGAAGTTAGAACTGAGAAGTTCTTAAGGAAATCACAAGAGCAAGGCTCTGAAGTTTTAAACAAGAGCAAGGCTCTGGGTAAAAATTCTTGAGAATGGTAAAAATTACCAAGGACCAAGGGTCCTATTTATAGGCGCCTGCGCCTGTTCACCTGACCCTTCGATCCGATGGTCAGGATCTTGCCACCGCTGCACTCACGTGCGCGCCACGTGAGCGCAACGGTGGGGGGGCATCTGTTTCCCCCAATCAGAGCAAGGCTCTACTGAATTTTGAAAATTCAAAATTTGAAGCAACGCTTCGGTTTCCGTGCGCAGCGCGCAATTTGCCACATGGCAGAAGCTGATTCGGCGGCGTAACGCCCGAGACAGAGCGTCCCATCAGAGCAAGGCTCTTCAGAAAACAAAATTAAGACTTAAACTGAGCAAATGCATGACAGCGCGACACGTGTCTGCGCAAGCGCATGGATGCACGACACGTGTCTGCGCAGTTGCGCAATCGCAACTGCGCAAGCGCACGGATGCGCGACACGTGTCTGCGCAAGCGCACGGATGCGAAACACGTGTCTGCGCAGTTGCGCAATCGCAACTGCGCAAGCGCACGGATGCGCGACACGTGTCTGCGCAAGCGCACGGATGCGAGACACGTGTCTGCGCAGTTGCGCAATCGCAACTGCGCAAGCGCACGGATGCGCGACACGTGTCTGCGCAAGCGCACGGATGCGAGACACGTGTCTGCGCAGTTGCGCAATCGCAACTGCGCAAGCTCACCGATGCGCGACACGTGTCTGCGCAAGCGTACAGATGCGCGACACGTGTCTGCGCAGTTGCGCAGTCGCAGCTGCGCAAGCGCTCGGATGCGCGACACGTGTCTGCGCAGTTGCGCAACCGCAACTGCGCAAGCGCACGGATGCGCGACACGTGTCACGCGCTGGTGAGTTGCGCAGCAACTGAATGAAGATTTAGATAAATCTTTTCTGTTCTCCTGTAAAACAGGGACCCTTGGATCTCTGATCCAATGGTGGGAAAATTCCCGAAATAATTCAGGAAAGATTTTGTTAACAAATCCAACAACTTTGTGGGCACTATAAATAAGACCCCAGACCTCATTAAAAAGGAAGGAACTTCTGAGAAAAAAGAGAGCTGGTGAAGATTAAGAACAGAGAAGAAGAAACAAAGAAAAGAGGTAGAATTTCTGAAAAGAAAAAAAATAAAAAAAAAGAAATAAGAAAAATAAAAGAACAAAAATTAGTGCCTTGCACTTGAGATGAACCCCTGGTTCTAAAAAGAAAAAAAAAATAATAATAATAATAAAAGAATAAGAAAAAAATTAGTGCCTTGCACTTGATATGAACCCTTGGTTCTGTATGATCAGGAAAAAACAAGAACTTGTTTTTTCTTAGATCCAAATTCAAATCAAAAGTGCCATGCACTTGTGTTCTTAAACCTAAAGGTTTCTAGGGTTTCTGAAACCCCTTGTTTTGGGCCTGGCCCAAATTAAATTGCAGAATAAATAAAAGGGCAAGGCCCTGTTTGGAAAATTCCTGAGTTTCTGCAAACTCATTAAAAGGGCCTGGCCCGACTCAAGAAAATTATTGAGTTTCTGCAACTCATTATTTAAAAGGGCCTAGCCCAATTGCAGAATAAATAAAAGGGCAAGGCCCTGTGTGGAGAATTCCTGAGTTTTTGTAACTCATTATTTAAAAGGGCCTGGCCCGAATCAGACTTGCAAAATAATAAAAGGGGGCAAAGCCCTGTTTAGATTGATTCTTCTAATCAGGCAAAGCCTAAAATAAAATTTGGACTTAACCCAATCCTGGCTGTAAGTCCTTAAATTAAATGCCTCTCACAAATTAAGTCACGACCGGTTCGAGGGTACATCTCTGAACTCCTTTGACATCAGTCGTTGTAATCCCTCAATGACGTCAAAGAGGCGACGAGTCCCAACGACCACACATCGATATGGACTGCGGGGTCCTTAAACCCGTGGACCGAAACGTCCCTAAACTAATATCGGACCGAAATGTCCCTAAACTAATAATGGACCACCACGTCCCTAAATTGGAATATGGACCACTACGTCCTTAAACTGGCGACGGACCGAAACGTCCCTAAACTAATAATGGACCACCACGTCCCTAAAACTGGCAATGGACCACTACGTCCCTAAACTGGCGACGGACCGAAACGTCCCTAAACTAATAATGGACCACCATGTCCCTAAACTGGCGACGGACCGAAACATCCCTAAACTAATAATGGACCGCCACGTCTTTAAATTGGCACAATAGAGCCCAGATGCTCTTTTGTCGGATCTAAACGGTCCCGTCTAAGTTGATCTTAACCCCAAATACGGTTAACGTGTCCTTAGACATCTAAATAAACAATAAAATCCCAAACCAACTTTGGTTCAAGGGTATATCTCGGAACTCCTCAGACGTATGTCATTGTAATCCCTCAATGACGTCAGAGAGGTGACGAGTCCCGACGGCCGGATAATTAAATCAATCACTACATCAGGTCGACCTTAGTCCAAAACAGGATTAGCGTATCCTTGATGAACGTTTAAGTTGATCTTAGCCGCAACGCGGCTAATGCATCCTTAAACTAAAAAACACCAAACTCAAATCTAAGCAAATACGGATTTGGACTAATCCACGTCCTACGGGCGACGATATCACTAAGTCTCCGTATACAATCCACGGGCAACCACAAACAAAATAAATATACACGACACGAAGTGAAATTCTGGAGAAGGAGAAAGTTGTTATCGCAACGCGATAGCGTAATTAACTGCAGGGGCTTGCGCCTGCAGGGAAGAGCGTCCCCACAATAAAAAACCCCTCACCCTGAGGGGGAATCTGACGAAGTCTGCTACATCGGTCGCATTCGTCTAAACCTCCGATACACGGTGTCATAAATGAACTAGGCATCTTCGGAGAGATAGACGGATAAAACCAAATAGCATCTGCCCCGAACCTCAGGCACGTGACGTCCCGACGTCGCAGGCCGCCGTTCGGAGGGGAACAGCTGGATTCTTGGAGATGGGTCTCCTTCTTCTTCTTGTCTTTTGGCCGGATTTTGAAGATCAAGAGATGTGAGATTCTAAAAATCTTTTCTTTTTCGAGATCTGGTGGGAGTTCTGAGTTCCCTTTTGTGGGTTTTGTGGTGAAAAACTATTTATTTTGAGAAAAGAAAGAGTTAAACTCTTGATTTAATTCAAAAGAAAGAAGAAGGTTTTTGGAACCTTGGAGAAGGAGCAGGAGGCATAAAGAACCCTAGTTTTTTGGGGGAATGAAAAGTCTATGCTTTATTCATCATCATGTTGCCTTATATAGGTTTACATATTTACATATAACCCCTTGGGCTCTACAAAAATGGCATTTTAGCCATCCCATGGCTCATGTGCCATTTCATTTTTGCACATAAGCCATGGGCTTACAAAATATTGGCTTTATGTCCATTTTGTTTACATTCATGCATAAAAAATTACATAAAAATTATTTATGACATGATTTTGTTGTTGGCATGAGAGAGGCTGGCCGCGGGCTCGACTTGGGCATGGGCCCGCTTGACCTGGGCTTGGGCCCACCTAGCTTGGGGGTTGACCTTGACCTTGACTCGGTCAACCGGGGTGTAAATTTTTACCCCAACAATATCGACTCGTGTCATTTTATTCCATCATATTATTATCTCATCATATCATCTTGTAATTATCTTTATGGTTATATCTGTATATATATAAGCGTATATATCTATACACACACTATATCTCTGATCTCCTAATACTATGGTTGCGGGGGTGCTATACGCCATCCATTCGACTTCTTCCGTAGATATATATCTACTCACCTACTGTCCTCGCTCTAGCCGAAGTCCATGAATGCCTTGCTCGCCTTTGTCGTTCCGGAAGTCCACGCGAAGGTACCTACAATTCAAGGAATATCGTATCGTAACAAAATCAAATCTGAAAATTGATACGGCAAGCGAAACGCACATAGGTTAGAACCTATGGTCCATGCATGCAAGAACAACTAAACAACTCCCGTCGTCGGCATACGAACGTCAAACGACCGAGTCAAAACACAAATATCCAAAAATTAAGTTTCAAAAGCCGCAAAACATCGCCAGAAATAAAGTAAAACGACTCTAGATTTTTCTTAAGGTGAAATTAGACTTTTTTGCATATAGAGTAGGTCTTGTTATCTAATGAGTGAGCTACAGGCCAAAGTTTCACACCCTAATTCCAAAATTGGGCCGCAAATTGCGGCCAAATCGAATAAAAAGATGGCCAAAAATGAGTGATTGGGCTCAGGCTTCTAGGGTAGCTTCATATTGGTCTGCACATCTCACTATATCTACTAATTAATTTTCAGAGTCCCCGAGACATCCCAGATTTCATGTGATCACCACAAGTCTTATAAAACCGATATCGGGAAAATTCTAAACTCAAGTATGAAACTTCTAAGCTCATCTAGACTAGGGATTTATCACTTAAAGAGTTTATAGTCACTAACTAGGTCTCTACTACACCACCACTACTCATATCATCCACCAAAGCTCACTTTAAAATTATCAAGTTAGGAAAGCATGCACTTAAGGTTCTAAAATTAGTTCTAATAAGTTTATGAGGTGAAGAAGCTAAAGATTTTATAAGAAGTGAAAGTTTTATCTCATTCGGGCAACTCAAGAAAGTTCTAAGATGGCTAAAGTGCCCCGAACTCCAACTTGATCCCACCATGAGCTTTAGGATGAGGTGAGGAACATTTTTTGTGAAGATGATGTGAGGTTTTAGTGAAGTTTTGGGGGTGATTCAAGGTGGTAGTGAGGGTGGAGGAAGTTGAGGATGAAGAGGATGAGGGAGATGAAGAATGAGATGAAGAAAAAGATAGAACGAAGGCTTCATGGTTACTAGAACCACCCCCCTCTCATTCTCTCTCTATCTCTCTCTCTCTCTCTCTTCATAATTACAAGTCATATCTTGTCTCTTGTCTCTTTTCTCTTTTCTTTTTTTCTTTTTCTCTTTTCTCTTTAAAAAGAAAACAAAGAAACACAAACCATGCAAATGAAACATAATACAATGTGTCATGGCATATTAAACATGGTTAACAAAAATCAAAATGGTTTAGTGCACACTTAATGTTTACTGATTAAGTTTAACATAAACTTGTATATAAATAATGGTATACTAATTTATAAAATACCCAAATCCAATAATGCCTTCATAATTAATAATTCAAATTAATATTCCAATTGCTTGCCCAATTATATGTATATAATTATACTATTCTATGAAAACTCAAATTTGTACTCGTATAGTTTTCGTGAAATTTATTATTTTATTATTTAAATTCTAAAAATATTATTTTATATTTTCTGAAATATTACACCCGCCTACTCTACCACCACCACCTACAGTTGCAGCTCCTATTAATGAGCAAACGGTACTGCTCGAGGCAATCAAGAGACTTTTGAGGGTCGGCAGCAGCAGACTGCTATCTTCATGCACCACCCTGAACCCGAGGCACTCGGAGTCAAGCAATTCCGGGCACTGCACCCAAAATATTTCTCGGGAAAATAGAGCCCAATGGAGGTAGAAGAATGGGCTCAATCGATCGAAGATGATCTGCATCAGCTCAAGTGCCAGATATTGCTTGGGCGAGAGTTGCGAAGCTGCAACTGACAGACAACGCCAGAGTCTTGTGGAAGGCTGAAGAAAGCTGTCTCACCAAACCGATAGAGTGGAAGAGATTTCGCGATCTGTTTGATGTGAAGTACTTCCCTGAGATTTCCCATTTTGACATGGAGCAGCAGTTCATCCATCTGCAAAAAGGCTCGATGTGGGTCTAGTCTGTGGATGAATATGATGCTGAGTTTATCATGCTCAGCAGGTAAGATATTGTCTCAATATTCAAATTCCTGATTTCACTCATTACACTGCTAACACAAGGTCGTAACAGGTTCGCTGCATACCTGATTTCTACTGCTGAGATCCGGGCACGGCGATTTCAGCAAGAGTTGGACCCAGAAATCCAAACTGCACTCACTACAGGGGATTTCCCAACCCATGAACTTGCTTTGAAGGCCGCCCGACGCTATAAGGTAGTTGTGAAGAAGAAGGGCAGACTGCAAACTGCCGGTGTGAAACGCCCTGTCACTCATATGACAGGAGGAGCCTCTTCTAGGCCAACATTTTCACCCAGGAGATCGGGAGGATCATTTAACCAATCCAGTCTAGACTTTTGTTTCTATTGCAAGAGGACGGGACACCTGGCGAAAGACTGCAGGCGTGAAAATGGCCTATGTTTGGTTTGTGGTGCTTCCACTCACGCCATAGGAGCATGTCCATATCGTTTTAACACAGCTTCAGCACCCAGACCCGCAATCACAGTTCCGCAGCGGCCAGCTCTTCAGGCTCCTGCACCTCGCCTAGCTCTCCCTGCACCAGCTCCACGTGGACCTCCTGCACAGCCTCAACGTCAATTCCATCAGGCATATAGAAACATACTTTAAGGGCAGAGAAACATGCCTCAAGGATAGAGGAATATGCCTCCAGCAAGGAGAAATGTACCCCGACGTCAAGCTTTCACAATGACGGTCGAGGAGGCTGAAGCCACAGGACAAGACATCACTGGTTCTTTCATCTTTTCATTCCTTGTATATCTCTATAACTTTTCCTATATTTAAATCTAACCTCACACAACTTAGATACTATACCAGTAGCCTCCCTACCTGCTCTAGCACCCTTCGACATTGGATCATCACATTGCTTTATGTCGCAACGGTTCGTCCGAACTCATGCGATTCCAGTTAAACCGCTCATATCCAGATGGAATGTCAGTTCAGGGAACGACTTTCTAAAAGAAACTTTAGGATACGATCTATGTCCAGTGGTCGTCTGCAGTAGAGAATTTTATGCAGACTTTAAGGTACTGGACATACTGAACTTCGACATAGTCTTGGGAATGGACTGACTGGGAACTTTCTTCGCTACCATCGACTGTCGCCAAAGGAGGGTAGTGTTCGAAATATCAGATCATCCAGTGTTCTATTTCAAGAGTGGAGACTGTACCCTGGAACCCAGCATTTACAAAGTAAAACCAAAGAAGGCAGTGGTTGCAGCATTGCAAGCGGAAGAATCGAAACCAAAGGTAGTTTGAGAGTTTGAGGATGTATTCTCGGAAGATATATCAGGTTTGTCTCCCGATCGAGCTCTTGAATTCAGCATCGATTTACAACCTGGTGCACAACTGGTAATCAAAGCTCCGTACCGGCTAAGTCTAAAAGGATTGAAGGAGATCCGCATTCAGTTGGACAAACTCCTAAAGAGAGGTTGGATTCATCCCAGTACTTCAAGCTGTGGATCTCCGATATTACTTGTGAATAAGAAAGAAGGCTCATACATGATGTGTGTGGATTATCGAGCTATGAACGAAGTGACGATTAAGAACAAGTTCCACTACCGTGCATCGATGATCTTTTTGATCAGCTAAGTGGGTCTTGTGTATTTTCGAAACTAGATCTTTGTTCGAGTTATCATCAAATGAAGGTCAAAGAGTCCGATATTCCGAAGATGGAGTTTAGGACTCGATATGGTCATTATGAATATCTCGTAATTCCTTTTGGAGTGACCAATGCACCACCATCTTTATGAACCTGATGAACCAAGTTTTCCAAGAGTACCGTTTGTTGTCATCTTCATCGACGACATCCTGGTGTATTCAAAGGATCGGAAAGAACACGCCGAGCATTTACAGATTGTCCTGGAGACATTGTGACAACATTAGCTCTACGCCAAGTAATACAAGTGTGAATTTTGGATAGATCAAGTCGGATTTCTCGGACATATCGTTTCAGGCGAAGGAATCTCATTAGATCCAGCTAAGATGTCAATTGTCAGTGAGTGGCCGACACCAAAGACGGCGAAGGATATACGAAGTTTCTTGGGATTAGCAGGATACTACCGATGATTCATTGAAAGCTTCTCAAAGATTGCAGCACCCCTGACCAAGCTCACACGTAAAGATGAAGTATTCGTGTGGTCAGAAACATATGAAAAAGCTTTTATAGAACTCAAGTCGAGGTTAACCTCTGTACCAATCCTCATAATACCGGATCAATCTGGAGAATTCGTTGTACATTGTAATGCCATCCGGTAAAGGATTAGGATGTGTTCTACACCGGCATGGAAAATGTTAGTGTATATGCCCTAGAGGCCATTACTGTATCATACTAATATGTATATTACTTGATGGAAGCTTGGGATATTCACAGTTGTATATACAATCTTGCTCGAAATGGTAGTATGCTACTTGGTTTGTCTCTACTTCAATATGTGTATGTGTTTCTTCTAGCATATCGCTTATATACATATTAGTAGAGCCCTTAGGATCTTTGCTTGATTACCAGCGTTGTGATGGCGCTCACACTCGTGGGGGCTGGGTAATCCATAAGCACATCCTTATACAGGTCCCTAGTCGTTGGACTATCGAGACAGGGCATCGATACTCCGGAGTAGACTAGCGTATGCGCTTCTCATCCCAGCGTGGGAGACGGTCTGTCCCACAGCCGTCAGTACGTCGTACTTGAGATAGTATGCGGGTGCTCGTTAGGTTACGAGTACACTGGACATGACTCGTCGGGAACTGTTGGTTGGTATTATACCTATCGTCAGTTATCAGTTCCTAGGTGACATGATTACAGCTTAGTCCGCTGACTTGATACTGTCACTTCGCCTCGAGTGTCTTCCCACTGCACTTTGATCATTACCCTACCATGGCTCAAAAGAGTCGTGCAAACAGGTAGTAGTTGGGTGCAGTCCCGAAGCACTTGGAGGCAGTGACAGTTAGACAGGATTCATCTCTCCCGGTATTGGGGTTGACATCGCACTGTGTCTAGGAGAGCCATTACACGAGTAGTCCCTGGCCAGGGCAAGCGAGATATGCTAGTAGGTTTCCAGTGTTATCTCAGGGTGTTCTGGGCTTCACTCCGACACGACTTGTACCGCTATTAGGGGACTGACGTTTACCGCCCCCTAGGCCCTCCATGCGATGTATTAGACGAACAGACAGGACTGTACGGAGACTGTCACATTCAAGCTCAGTAGGAGTTCAGATGGGGTTCACCTCGTCAGTCTTCTTATCGGCATCTACCTGGGGACCGTTACGTACAGCTAGTGTCGCTTGCGGTCTGTGGTTAAACCCACTGCCAGCGTAGTGTCGAGTCTTTAGAGTCCCACACAGAGGGTTATTCTTCTTTGGGCAAAATGAGTAGAGGTCGCATGGTTTTGCGACAGGGTTCGTTCACATCCACGCACTTGTGCACGTTTGTTGTCCGGACAGCTTATACTAGTAGGCTTTGGTTTAAGCCGGATCCTAGTATATGATTTGGGATTGGTTTTATCTTTTTGTGTTCGTGTTCCTCGGAACATGAACGCGGGTGTGTATGCACAGTTGATTGAGGCGGAGGAAGAGTTTTTTCATTGGGGTTTTGGAACGGGTGTGTATGCACAATTGACAGTCGTCTTTTTCCAAACCCTAATGATCTTGTGATTTATCAATTAATAATATTAATTAAATGAAATTGTGTCATGGTTGGGCTTGTTGACTTGTTGACCAAGGTTGACTAGGTTTGAAACTTTGACCATCATCATTAGCTTTTTAGATGCTCTTTGATCTTTGCAAAATCATTTATGGTGATATGATAATGGTCTATTCAGACTAACCATCACCTTTTCATTTTTGATTAATATTATTTTGATAAATCACTTATATTTTGTTATGGTTGTAAAAACCATTTTATTCTATCATATTCACTCTCTCTCCTCTCTTCTTCTTCCTCCTCCTCTAGTTCAAGGAGATTCATTCTCATGTGTTGAGAAACCTCTCCTTGAGATAAAAATACCCTAAACCACTCTCTACTCACTCTAGGGTTGAAGGTCTAGCAAGCCAAAGACCTTAGTTCTCTCAAAGTTCGAGAAAGGAGCCCAAGGTTGAACCCTTAGGTGGATCCATCTTTGACGAAAAAGGCGACGAGGAAAGCATCATCCAACCTCTACAAAGGTTTCAAGAAGAAGGAGTTCAAGTGAGGTATAACATGTTTTCCGAGTAGCTAACTCTCTTTAGCTTGGTAGCTAGTTTTGTTTAGAAAAGATCCCGACTTTTGTTAGTCCATGTTGCCTAATGCGCTAAAAATTGATTTTATACCGTTTTCACCTCCCCGCAAGAACCGGGGTCGGCAACGTGGACTTACAGTGGTATCAGAGCCTAACTAAACATAAACTAGCTAGGTAGTAAAGTGTATAGAAGTTCGATCGGAAAAATCGCAAAACTACGACATGCAAAACCCTAAGTTTCTGTTAAAATTTTTTCTGCTCTAAAAATAAAAAGTCATACTCCAAAAATCATCTCAGGGTTTTGTGAAGAAGCCCACCAAAAACGGTCGAATGATCCCTTCAAAGCGCCGCGGTTCCGCGGCAATGGGTATACATTTGCCACGGAACCGCCGCCGTTTTGACTCGGCTCATGACCGAGTTTGGTGCAGTGCCTTTAGGTTGTGGTTTTGGGATTTTTAAGATGGTTTATTTCAGCCCAGATTTTCCATAAAAGAAATTTGTTTTTGGGGGCCTATAAATCCGTATTTTTGATCGAACTTTACTATACTTTGACTAATCGGTAATATCTGTGATGTTTATATGTATTGAACATCGGCTAATCGCTATATGTCGATTAGTGGGGTTGTACATATCTGTGATCTGTGTTTGATGATGGTTTGTGTATATGAATGCGTTGGATTGTCGCGGGTGAATAGCCGGGGTGGATGTGAGATGAGTGTTTCTTTTTCTTTCATTCATGTAATATGTAAATTGATGTAATATTATTTGTTTGGCCGCACAACCGGGTCGGGGTTGTAGCCGTCATTGTATAATTCTTGTTACTGTTTTTGCTCCTAGGATAGACCCATGGAGAGGGTGCACAAACTACAGGGTATCTCGAGGTGCCGAGTGGCCTACTCATGGAGTTGAGGGAGGTTGCTTCGCTTCGGGTACTTGGCGGGTAGTTTGCCGCACCCGTAGGGGTCTTGGGTGGGGTATTGGCTATTCACCGTGACAGTGTAATCCGCTTTTCGTTGCAGGCTCGAACGGATTGCGGATTTCTAGTATATCAAATGTATTCATCTGTGATCTGTAATGTCTATCATTGCTATATATTTATATATAATAACTATTTAGGCGTTTCTTATGTTTTACAGCCGCGCTAGCCCAGCCCCCGCTCTGTCGTTAGTTAAGTAACCTAACGGGTGATGACGGGGCCCCGTGGCGAATGCGAATGGCATAAGCGTACGTCATATTTTGGTTGTTTTCTGCAATGGTAGGATTAAATGATGGGACACATTAAAAGAACTAATGCAAGAAAATAAACCAAGTAAAAGTCGATTGGAACACTTTGAAAACCACTCGGTTCCTTTCAAAACTAAACTTTTAAACGCGGAGCTTGAACCACTCCTTTTAAAAGCTATCTCGTTCCATCGATTATATCAAGTTCACTACGTTCACGGTTTCGCCAAAACCATTCGTAGCCCTCCATCATTTCAGTTAAATGTTCGGTAGTATTCAAGCTATGTATTTTGACTTCACGCCAAGGCATAGTGATTGGTAGCTGCCGGATATTTATCTGTTGCATAGATAGAATGCGTTGGTTTGAGATAGTCGTACTGCCATTTTGGCCTACGTCAAGGGTAGGTACGGGTGGGTTCAAATTAACCAGGATAATGATGGGAAGAACTTGACATGTGACTTATGACATTTTGACCTCACGCCAAGGTCATAAGAGCATGGGGCAAAAATCCACATCGGGGGTTTCATAAGCACTGAAACTTGCTAGCGCTGCATACCATTTGGAGTGTGATGATTCTGGTAGGATTCCTTCGGTTTTATCACACGATGATACTTGGATCCCGATCCTACTGTGAGTATATGCTACTCCTCGGGAAAACTCTCACTTAACGATCAATGCTATAAACCTAGTATGTGTCTAGAAAGGTGTTAGCGGGGCTACGCCCCCAGGGAAAAGAGGTTCTTAAATTAAGGAACTTCGCGAAAGCATTGGAAAACTTCTCTCGAAGTACCGACACTGGCCTGGCTGAACGGTTAAGCAAGTATTATACGGTGAGATCGATCCCGAATAATTCTTTCTTTACGGTTTGAGAAGGGATTCGAGAGACAGTGGGAGCCATCCTGTTTAGACAAACTAAAAACCACTCTAAACTTGCAAGAGCATCATGCTAAAGTGTTTCTTTTCTCTCTCCTAATTGCAGCGACCATTCAACATGACCGGACTTAAGTTAGTACTAGATAAAAATATACTGACAGGGCCAAACTACAAAGATTGGCTCAGGAATGTCAAGATGGCAATCACTTACGACAAGTTGGGGTATATCCTTACCACCAAAGCTCCCCTTGTCCTAGGTCCCACCTCCAGCGTCGCGGATAAAGAAATCCGTAAGACATGGGAGATCGATTGCGCGAAGGCCAAATTCCTCGTGCTTGCCTCGATGGACAACTAACATCAGAGGAGGCATAAGAATATGGACCTAGAGTCCATATTTCTCCATACAAAAGAACTGTATGGAGAGCAGTCTCGTATCGCAAGATACGAAGTGTCGAAGAAGCTTTTTTCGGCAAGATTGGCCCTCGGATCATCGGTAGCGGAACACGTGCTTAAGATGATTGGCTACATAGAGGAGCTCGCGGACCTTGGGACCACGTTGGAGAATGAACTCTATACTGATTTGATTCTCCAGTCCCTTCCTTCCACTTACACCTAGTTTATCCTTAACTTCAATATGCAAGGAAAGGAGGTTGAACTTTCCGAACTTCTGAACATTTTGAGGAGTGCTGAGGGCACCCTATAGAAAGGTAGGGAGACATCCACTTTGTTTGTAGGAGGATCTTCCTCTTCTAGATCCAGGGTGAAAGCCAAGGGTAAGAAGAAGAAAGCCCCCGCCAAACCAAGAGGCGGTGTCGGTAAAGTGGATACAAAGGGAAAAGGAAAGCCAACAAAGGTAGCGGGAAAGCTGGTGGGGAAGGAAGAATGCTTCTATTGTCACAAAAGTGGACACTGGAAACAGGATTGCAAGACTTGGAAGGCCAGAACCCAGGATCTGAAGCAAGTTGCGGCTTCAGCTTCAGGTGTGTATGTTATTGAAAACTGTCTATCAATAAACTCTACATCCTGGGTATTGGATACCGGATCAGGATCTCATATCTTTAATTCTTTGCAGGCGTTGAGAAAGCGTGGAGTTTTGAAGGCAGGTGACATGACCCTCAGAGTTGCAAACGGTGCTAGCATGGATGCTGAGGCCGTGGGGGACTATCACCTGGGATTGTCGGATGGACATTTTTTGGTTTTGCGTAGTTGTTATTATGTATCAAATGCAACCTGTAATATCATTTCTATATCTTTATTGTCTAAAGAAGGTTATGAATTTGCATTTGTAAGTAATGTAGTGAACATTCACCTTAATCAAGTATTGATTGGGTCAGGTACATTGAACAACGGTATATACGTATTAAACCAACCACAGATTTTCAATGTCCAGAATACACACAAAAGAAAGTCTCCAGAAATCAATAAAACTTTCTTATGGCATTGTAGACTGGGTCACATCAATGAGAGAAGGTTGACTAAGTTACATGCAGAAGGATATTTGGATCCGTTCGAATATCAATCGTATGCAACTTGTCAATCCTGTCTCAAAGGAAAGATGACAAAGACTCCGTTCACTGGACACGGAGTAAGAGCGAGCGAGCGAGCTCTTGGGACTCATACACAGCGACGTGTGCGGTCCAATGTCTACACATGCACGAAGCGGTTATTCTTACTTCATTACTTTTACGGATGATTTTTCAAGGTTCGGACATGTCTTCTTAATGAAGCATAAATCCGAAGCTTTTGAGAAATTCCAGGAATTCAAGAATGAAGTAGAAAAACAAACAGGCAAAAGTATCAAGACACTAAGATCTGATCGAGGTGGAGAATATTTGAGTGCCGAGTTCCTGGGTTACTTAAAAGAGAATGGAATTCTCTCTCAGCTTACTCCTCCATACACTCCGCAACATAACGGTGTATCGGAGAGACGGAACCGAACCCTATTAGATATGGTACGGTCCATGATGAGTAACGCTGAGTTACCGCGATCGTTCTGGGGATATGCGCTAGAATTAGCAGCATACCTTTTGAACCGAGTTCCCACTAAGACTGTGCCTACCACACCATATGAGTTATGGAGTGGGAAAAAACCCTATCTTCAATATCTGAAGATTTGGAGATGTCCAGCTTATGTCAAAAAGCAGCATACGGACAAACTAGAGGCACGCTCAGTACTATGCAAGTTTGTGGGATACCCAAAGAACTCCAGGGGTATCTTTTCTATTACGCAGAGGAACAAAAAGTCCTTGTTTTTCGTAATGCCCATTTTCTGGAACATCAGTTCTTAGAAAAAGAAATAAGTGGGAGCGCAATAGAACTGGATGAAATTCTAGAACCACAAGCTATTACTAAAAGCTTAGTAGAACCAGAGGGTTCGAAAGATCAGGACATTCCTACGCCACTCCGCAGGAGTAGTAGGCAGTCTCATCCGCCCGAGAGATACTACGGTTTTCTCATTGACGGGGATAGAGAGGATTGCATCATAGATTGTGATGAGCCTACTAGCTTCCAACAAGCCATTCAGAGCGTCGACTCGGTAAATTGGCTGGATGCAATGCGGACCGAAATGGAGTCCATGTACACCAACAAAGTATGGACGTTGGACATTGCTCCAGATGGGGTAAAACCCGTAGGATGCAAGTGGATCTTCAAAAGGAAGATTGGTGTAGATGGACAGGTTGAGACCTATAAAGCTAGACTGGTTGCAAAGGGTTTTCGTCAGCGACCTGGTTTGGACTATGACGAAACCTTTTCTCTAGTAGCTATGCTGAAATTCATTCGGATCCTTCTTGCCATCGCTGCCTTCCACGATTATGAGATTTGGCAGATGGACGTAAAGACCGCTTTTCTAAATGGACATTTAGAGGAGTGTGTCTATATGGACCAGCCAGAGGGTTTCATTCAGAGTGGGAGCAGCGGAAAGGTGTGCAAGTTGCGTAAGTCCATTTATGGACTAAAGCAGGCATCGCGGAGTTGGAACATCTGTTTTGATGAGACGGTCAAGGAATTTGGCTTTATCAAAAATCCAGATGAACCATGCATCTATTGTAGATTTGTAGCGAGAACTGTAGTATTCCTCGTTTTATACGTGGAGGACATTCTCTTAATAGGAAATGACATTCTTATGCTACAATCTGTCAAGGGGTTCTTGTCACACAGGTTCTCCATGAAAGACCTGGGTGATGCCTCATACATTCTGGGCATCCGGATCTACCGTGACAGATCCAAGAGGATATTAGGACTTTCACAGTCCAGGTATATCGACACCATACTGAAGAGATTCAGTATGGAAGATTCCAAGCGCGGTAATCTACCGGCTTGTCACGGGATCACCCTCTCCAAAGAGATGTCTCCCAAGACTGATTTGGAGAGGGATCGCATGTCTATTATACCCTACGCTTCTGCGGTAGGCTCTATAATGTATGCGATGTTGTGTACCAGACCAGATGTGGCTTATGCACTGAGTGCGGTAAGCAGGTATCAGTCAAACCCTGGGGAGAAACATTGGATAGCGGTAAAGAACATTCTCAAGTACCTAAGAAGGACTAAGGAGATGTTCTTGGTGTATGGTGGAATAGACCTCCAGATTGAGGCCTTTGCTGACTCCAGCTTCCAGAGTGACAAGGATGATTCCAAGTCCATGCCGGGTTTTGTCTTTACTCTCAATGGAGGGACGGTGTGTTGGAAGAGCTCCAAACAGGAAACCGTTGCTGACTCAACTATGGAAGCGGAATACATCGCTGCATCTGATGCCGCAAAAGAAGCTGTCTGGATAAGGAAGTTCTTGAAAGAACTTCAGGTGGTTCCGTCCATTGTTGATCCAATACCTTTGTATTGTGACAACAACGGGGTTATATCTTTAGCGAAAGAACCCAGGTCCCATCAGAAATCCAGACACATCTTAAGACGGTATCACCTGATCAGGGAGATCGTGGATCGCCAGGAGATTGAGGTTCGGAGGGTTGCTTCAGAAGATAACACTGCAGATCCATTCACCAAGGCCTTGCCCCAGACTCAGTTCGAGCGGCTGATCGAGATGTTAGGTCTTCGATACGCCAGTACATGGCCTTAGTGCAAGTGGGAGATTGTTCGTGTATGTGCCCTAGAGGCCATTACTGTATCATACTAGTATGTATATTACTTGATGGAAGCTTGGGATATTCACAGTTGTATATACAATCTTTCTCGAAATGGTAGTATGCTACTTGGTTTGTCTCTACTTCAATATGTGCATGTGTTTCTTTTAGCATATCGCTTATATACATATTAGTAGAGTCCTTAGGATCTTTGCTTGATTACCAGCGTTGTGATGGCGCTCACACTCATGGGGGCTGGGTAATCCATAAGCACATCCTTATACAAGTCCCTAGTCGTTGGACTATTGAGACAAGGCATCGATACTCCGGAGTAGACTAGCGTATGCGCTTCTCATCCCAGCGTGGGAGACGGTATGTCCCACAGCCGTCAGTACATCGTACTTGAGATAGTATACGGGTGCTCATTAGGTTACGAGTACACTGGACAGGACTCGTCGGGAACTGTTGGTTGGTATTATACCTATCGTCAGTTATCAGTTCCCAGGTGACATGAGTACAGCTTAGTCCGCTGACTTGACACTGTCACTTCGCCTCGAGTGTGTTCCCACTGCACTTTGATCACTACCCTACCACGGCTCAAAGGAGTCGTGCAAACATGTAGTAGTTGGGTGCAGTCCCGAAGCACTTGGAGGCAGTGACGGTTAGACAGGATTCGTCTCTCCCGGTATTGGGGTTGACATCGTGCTGTGTCTAGGAAAGCCATTACACGAGTAGTCCCTGGCCAGGGCAAGCGAGATATGCTGGTAGGTTTCTAGTGTTATCTCAGGGTGTTCTGGGCTTCACTCCGACACGACTTGTACCGCTATTAGGGGAATGACGTTTACCGCCCCCCCAGGCCCGCCATGCGATATATCAGACGAACAGACCGGACTGTACGGAGACTGTCACATTCAGGCTCAGTAGGAGTTCAGATGGGGTTCACCTCGTCAGTCTTCTTATCGGCATCTACCTGGGGACTGTTACGTACAGCTAGTGCCGCTTGCGGTCTGTGGTTAAACCTACTGCCAGCGTAGTGTCGAGTCTTTAGAGTCCCACACAGAGGGCTTTTCGCCTTTGGGCAAAATGGGTAGAGGTCGCATGGTTTTGCGACAGGGTTCGTTCACATCCGCGCACTTGTGCACGTTTGTTGTCCGGACAGTTTATACTAGCGGGCTTTGGTTTAAGCCGGATCCTAGTATATGATTTGGGATTGGTTTTATCTCTTTGTGTTCGTGTTCCTCGGAACATGAACGCGGGTGTGTATGCACAGTTGATTGAGGCGGAGGAAGAGTTTTTTCATTGGGGTTTTGGAACGGGTGTGTATGCACAGTTGACAGTCGTCTTTTTCCAAACCCTAATGATCTTGTGATTTATCAATTAATAATATTAATTAAATGAAATTGTGTCATGGTTGGGCTTGTTGACTTGTTGACCAAGGTTGACTAGTTGATTAGGTTTGAAACTTTGACCATCATCATTAGCTTTTTAGATGCTCTTTGATCTTTGCAAAATCATTTATGGTGATATGATAATGGTCTATTCAAACTAACCATCACCTTTTCATTTTTGATTAATATTATTTTGATAAATCACTTATATTTTGTTATGGTTGTAAAAACCATTTCATTCTATCATATTCACTCCCTCTCCTCTCTTCTTCTTCCTCCTCCTCTAGTTCAAGGAGATTCATTCTCATGTGTTGAGAAACCTCTCCTTGAGATAAAAATACCCTAAACCACTCTCTACTCACTCTAGGGTTGAAGGTCTAGCAAGCCAAAGACGTTAGTTCTCTCAAAGTTCGAGAAAGGAGCCCAAGGTTGAACCCTCAGGTGGATCTATCTTTGACGGAAAAAAGGCGACGAGGAAAGCATCATCCAACCTCTACAAAGGTTTCAAGAAGAATGAGTTCAAGTGAGGTATAACATCTTTTCCGAGTAGCTAACTCTCTTTAGCTTGGTAGCTAGTTTTGTTTAGAAAAGATCCCGACTTTTGTTAGTCCATGTTGCCTAATGCGCTAAAAATTGATTTTTATACCGTTTCCGCCTCCCCGCAAGAACCGGGGTCGGCAACGTGGACTTACAGAAAAGTTATGGCTTTTGCATCAAGATACCTGAAGGTTCATGAGCGCAACAACACATGATCTGGAGTTGGCAGCCATCATATTCGCACTTAAGTTTTGGCGCCACTATCTTATGGGAGAACGAGTGGATATATACACCGACCATAAGAGTCTGAAGTATGAATTTACTTAGAAGGAATTAAACATGCGACAGAGAAGATGGCTAGAACTCATGGCGGACTTCGACATCAACCTGCTATCATCCTAGGAAGGTGAATGTACTTCCTGATGCATTTAGCCACCAGCCATTAGCAATGAATCTCACCGCTTTGTGGAAGCTACAGCAAGAATTCCACGGACTGGCGATCGAAGTAGTTATGCCAGGTAATGCTTCAGATTTGATGAATTTACAAGTCTAGTCCACTCTTATCAATCAGATTAAGGCAGCTCAAGCAAATGATACCAAGCTACAAAAGATCCGAGAATAAGTAGAAAATGGACTTCGAACTGACTTTATCATCCATGAAGACGGATCCTTGAGATAAGGAAGTCGATTATGTGTGTCAAACGGCCCAGTTCGAGAAGAGTTGATGAAAGAAGCTCATGCCTCTCCTTATTCTGTACACTCCGGTGGTATGAAAATGTACAAGGATCTACGGAAACACTACTGGTGGCATGGAATGAAGCGTGAAGTAGCAAGGAGCGTAGCCAAGTGTTTAGTGTGTTAGCAAGTGAAAGCTGAACATCACAGAACTGCTGGTCTACTTCAGCCGTTATCAATTCCAGAATGGAAATGGCAGCACATTAACATGGAATTCATGACTGCCCTTCCTCGTAGCACGAATGGTAACGATGCAGTATGGGTTATTGTGGATTGACTCACCAAGTCGGCTCACTTTATTCCATTTCGAGTTGGCCAATCTATCGAGACGTTAGCAAAGAAGTACATGGAGGTAAGCATAAATCTAAAGTAAGATTTAAATCTTCAAGATGTACTATATTTGATACCCATGAACTCATGCGGGAGATCGTAAGATTACATGGAGTACCTGTTTGCATCATTTACGATCGTGATACAAGATTCCGATCACAGTTTTGGCAGAGTCTGCAAGCTAGCCTGGGAACAAGTCTGAATTTTAGCACGACTTATCATCCACAAACGAATGGACAGTCCATGCAAACAATTCAGATTCTAGAAGACATGCTAAGAGCTTGTATGTTAGACTTCAGAGGTTCATGGGAAGATCACCTACACCTTATGGAGTTTTCATACAACAACACCTATCAGGCAAGCATTGGAATGACACCATTCATAGCACTCTACAGACGGAAGTGTCATTCACCATTAAGTTGGGATGACGTCAGAGATTGTGAACTCTTTGGACCAGGATCGCGGAAACTGTAGAAGTAGTTCGCACGATCAGGAAAAGAATGCACATAGCCTAAGACCGACAGAAATATTAGGCAAATGCAAAGCGTCGGCATCTGGAGTTCCAACCTGGAGACCATGTTTTCTTAAAGATATCTTCTAATAAAGGAGTGATCCGCTTTGGCAAAAGGGGTAAGCTAAATCAAATGGCCAACCAAGGCTTAGGTGAAACCGTCGATCAGGCCATTCACTGTATTGCAGAGAATGCAAGATATATAGAACCATTCGACATACTCGAACGAGTTGGAGAAGTGGCATACCTTTAGCACTTCCACCCTCATTGGAAGGAGTGCACAACGTGTTCCACATATCCCAGCAATGACGATATGTGAGCGACCCCAGCCATATACTTGATCACTCAGAGCTCACTGTTCCCCTCCGAATGGCGGTCAAGACATGGGCGTCTTGCCTGAAATTCGGGGCAGATGCTAATTGGTGCTATCCGTCCACCTCTCCGAAGATGCCAAGTTGATTTAAGACACCATGTATCGAAGGTTTAAACGGATGCGTCCGATATAGCAGACTTCATCAGATTCCCTCTCGTTTGAGAGGGTTTTGATTATGGGGACGCTCTTCCCTGCAGGCGCAAGCCCCTGCAGTTAATTACGCTACCGCATCACGGTAACGACTTTTTCCTTCTCCAACTGGTCACTTCGTATCGTGGGTGTTTTTTTTGTGTTTGGTTGCCCGTGTATTGTATATGGAGACTTATTTATGTCGTCGCCCGTAGGACGTGGATTAGTCCAAATCCGTGTTTACTTAGATTTGGGTTTGTGGTTTTGGTTTGAGAATACTTTAGCCGTATTTAAGGATAAGATTAACTCAAACGTTTATTAAGGATACGTTAGTCTACTTTGCGACTAAGATCAACTTAACAGGATCGTTTAGATCCGACAAAAGAGCGTTTGGGCTCTGTTGTTCCAGTTTAGGGACATAGTGGTCCTTGTTTAATGTATGGCCGTCGGGACCCGTCACCTCTCTGACGACGTTGAAGAATTACAATAACAAGTGTCAGAGGAGTTCAGAGATGTACCCTTGAACCAAAGTCGATTGGGGGATCTATAGTCCAATTTGGGACTAAAGTCTGTTTGAAGGTTTAAGGATATGTTAGCCGTTTTTAAGGCTAAGATCAACTTAAACGGGATCGTTTAGATCCGACAAAAGAGCATTTGGAGCTCTATTGTTCCAGTTTAGGGACATAGTGGTCCATTGTCAGTTTAGGGACATGGGGGTCCATGTTCCAGTTTAGGGACATAGTGGTCCATGTTCCAGTTTAGGGACATAGTGGTCCATTTCCAGTTTAGGGACATAGTGGTCCATCATTCCCATTTGGGGAAAGATGTTAGTTTAAGGATGCATTATTCCATGAGTTTAAGGACCCCACAGTCCGTATTAATGTGTGGTTGTCGGGACCCGTCACCTCTCTGAAGACGTTGAAGGATTACAACGACAAATATCAGAGGAGTTCAGAGATATACCCTTGAACCAATGAGTTGGTTAAAAGAGCAGATGTGCTCAGTTCAAGATGATTTGAGGACTTATGGCCAGTTTGGGCTAAGTCCAATTATATTTGAAATATTGGCCCTTTGGGCCATTAGACATTTGTCTGGGTTCAGCCCCTCATCATTCAGCAGTGCTAAACAGAGGTTTGGGGGCTTTGACAACATTTTGTCTTTGATTTCCTCAATTTTGAGATTCATTTGGAGGAGGGACTTTTGCCTCTGGAAAATTAGCTAATTTGGCTAAAAATAGTGTTAAACACTTAGAGAACAACAGTGTTAAACACTGGAGATAGAACTCCCAAATTAGTGTTAAACACTAAAAGACAATCGGTGTTAAACACTGGAAATATAATCTTTAATTTAGTGTTAAACACTAGAAACAATCAGTGTTAAACACTGGAAATATAATCCCCAAATTAGTGTTAAACACTAAAGACGGAGGGGTCACATGTGGACACGTGAGAGCGCCCAAAGGAGGGACCAGATCCCTTTTCTTCGTTCTGCAATTAAGTGTTAAACACTTTTCATTTCCTGGCCATCACGTGTGGGCACGTGATAGGCATCCATCCATTGGATATTAAAGGGATTTGTTAGGGGTCACGTGGGGACATGTAAGGACGCCCTAAATGTGGAGCCAGATCTCCTTTTGTTTTATCCTCAAATCTGCGAATAACTGTTAAACACTTTTCATTTTTATTTTAGAGCATCACGTGTTGACACGTGATGGGGATCTATGCATCGATAATTACAGCACTTGTTGAGGGGTCACGTGGGGACACGTGAGAGCGTCCAAAGCTTCTTTTCTTCTGTTTTTTCTTTCTACGTTTTAGGAGTCACGTGGGAGCACGTGAGGCATTGCCTCAAAGCTTCTTTTCTTCAGGGATCTTTTTAAGGGTCACGTGGGGACACGTGACCCTAGTTCTTTTCATGAACAGAGATCTTTTAAGTCTCCTTATTTTAAGAATTGAATTCTCTGTAGGGTTAAACCCTAATTATAATTTTGGAGGAATTAAATTCCTATTGTGAAAGAATTAAATTCTTATTTAGGATAAAACCCTGATTTCTTTTTTAAAGGAATTAAATTCCTAGATATGTAAAAGAATTAGATTCTTGATTAGGGTTAAACCCTAGTTTTGTTTTAGGAGAATTAAATTCTCAAAACTCAATTCCCCTTCTAAGTTTAGGATCTGCATGGAAGGATCTTGACCCGATGAGAATTAAATTCTCAACTTATGGGGAGATGTGCTATGTGCAGATCTTTAACCAGAAGAAGAACTAAGTTCTTTTCTTTATATAAGAGTTAAACTCTTTTGAGAATTAAATTCTCCTTTGAAGCCTCTCTTGTCTTACCTAGGGTTTTTCTTTTGCAGAGAATTAAATTCTCCTATCTTTTCTTTTTTTCTCTTGAGAATTAAATTCTCCTCCCTCTGTTTCTTCTCTCCAAAAAAAGTAGCCCCCTTCTCTTCTTTTCTTGGTTCATATTTATAGGAGAAAGAAAAGAATCAATTTGTTTTGCAAATCTTTCATTGAAAGATTTGATTTTTTTTCATATTTAATATGAGCCTTTAGATCATTCAGTGAATTTTATTCACTGTTGGATTTTAAATCCAAAGATATTCTGTTTGTTATTTTTGGTGAGATTTAGGGGAAATCTTTCCTTGTCTAGGATTTTTCCATAAATTGGTGATATTTAATCACCCTTGGATCTTTAATCCAACGGTACCCATAATCTTTTTTCATTTGGAAAGATTTAGAAAACTTTAGAATTTTAATTCTATTAATCTATAAGGCTTTCGAAGCCAGGAAGCTGGAGAAAGTGAGTGCTTACTTATTTAAGGTAGACAACTTAACGGAGTTATCAATGGTAATTGCCTTGGAAAAAAACACAAATCCTGGCAGTTACCGATGACTCCCGAACCTAATTCAAGAGCTAAATCAGTTTACAAGAGTCTGACTCAGTTTGAGTCCAATTCAAACCTGAATTCAAAATTAAACATGAATACTTGATCATGAATATGAATACTCAAACTCAAACATCAATATCAAATATGTATACTTGATTTGACTCGACCAAATCATGGTTATAACTTGACTTGACAACTTGAATACTTACTACATCCTGAACATGAATACTAGAACAATTTGTATCTATAGTTTTGGCAAGACTTGTAAACAAAATCTATACAATACAATACGCGAGGATAAAGGGGTAGATTGGTACGGAACGCATATCGTGGCACAAGAGATCACTTAAAAGACACCTACATGAATTCTCCTGCCATTGTTCCGTGGGTTATGACGGGGCCTTGCACTACATGTTACCATAATCCATGGGGTAAGATGGACTCCTCTCGTATACATGAATACTTTCTTTACCTAGCTACAAACAATTACATTATAATAACTATCATATACCAGTAATCAGTCATATACTTTACCTGTTCATTCTCACTTTATATACTATCTTCTTGTTCTTGTTTTGGGACTTACCGAGCGTTAGTTTGCTGACGACATTCCTTTCTATTTCTTTCTATGGAATTTTCGTCAGGAGGATCGGACTCTTAGGAAATCGAGCCTAACCAGGAGCACTTAGACCAGCTTACGGCACAGCCTGACTTCTAGTTCCTTATACTTATTTTCCTGTATGCCATTGTTTAGGCACAACTTTATATCATTGTATCCTTTTATTTTCAAACAATTGTATGTAAAGATGAATGTAAATAAAGTTGTTGTTATTTTATATCACTTGTCATTATTGTTCATTTTTATATATTACTTAATTACGCTTAACGTATTTATTTTTTAGTAAATACGTTACGGCTTACCACGTCACCTATCCGTCTACTAGGAAGCGGGGCGTGACACCCTTTCCATCTCAAAATAACTTTTTAAAAGAAACCGACAAAAGAGGAGTTATCTCCGATATAAGTTTCTATTTAACATTTGTAATGCATGTGATGAGAAAATTAAATCAAACTAACATGCTATACTAATCTTAACCTTATTCACATCATTTACTTTTTAGTTTAACCAAAATTTCATATGAAACAAACATATAACGAATATTTTTCATTAAAATACCATGAACTTTAGTGTAACCACTTTTCGATATCTAGTATACCCAAACCCTAGAACCTTCATGGGGTAATGACCTACCCCACACGCACACTATGGTTTTATAGCACGGTATTCTAAGCATATGGGTAATTCAAAGTAAAAACTTTTCATTAAAATACCACACCTTTTCAAAAACGAGTTTCTTTTTAATCGGTATTTTAAACTCCTTGGCAATTACGCCTTTACAACCCTCGTTAGGGTACCCGCTAATGGATGATGTAGATTATCGCATATCCTTGGAACAGTAGAGCGAGATGCAGAACTCCTCACGGATTAATCGGTCTCGAAAGGAATAAAAATACAGTTTTTAAGGAAACGCGACTTTTCTAAACAAAACTAATTTTTGAAAAATTATAAATCCGTATTTTCAATAAAAACAAATTAAGAAACTATATTTTTAAAATGAAAGATTAGAATTTTTAATAAAATACCACCAAGTTTCCAAAAGAGCTAGTTTTCATAAAAATACCATAAACTTTCAAAAAGCTAGGTTTTATCACCAAAACACCACAACAATTAAAATACATATTCATAAAAACCCTAAATGTTATAAATCACCCTCGAGATTTATTTTTAAACTATATTAAAGTATTTTTCATAAAAACCCCTCGAGATATACAAACAATACTAAGGACTCTAGATTAATATAGGTTTAAGCGGGATCAATTCTTTTGAGCCCTAGGGAGCTGGAGAAAGTGATTGCTTGCCTATTCAAATTAGAAAACTTAATGGAGTTGTCAAATGGCAATTATCTTGAAAAAGACATAAATCCTGCCGTTCATGTGCAACAGTTGTCGATTTCTTCCGAACATAAGATTTTAATAATTTATATCAATTCACATGAAAAGACATGAACTCAAATCCAAACTCGAATCTAAACATAAACTTGAACTCGAACAAAAACTCGAACTCTAACCTAACTCGAAACTGAACTCGAATATGAACTCGAACCCAAACTACTCGAACCAACTTGACTCGAACCAAGATTGCAATTATCATGACTCGTATATTACTCGACTCACTCGAATACAATCTACACCTTTTGCAATCTAAGGTTTCGATCAAGACATGTCAATCAATCAATTAAATAAATTAAGTATATTAACCAGTTATATATATTATACTCGGGGTGCTTAGGATGGTTTCTTGTGTGAATCCAACGGAGCTTCAGCAGTCCCGTATTAAGCTCTTTTTTATTTTACTCGAATATCAGTCGGGCTGACTCATCCACAGCCTAGAGCCCCGATACTAACACATTAAATGAGCCCGTATTTCTTTGCTCCTGGGATCCCACTCTTAAGCTCGTGAATACTTCTACGGCTGCGTTGACATTCACACTTGGAACTTAATATTAACATAGTGACCAGCTAGAGACCTATAGTATATATTTATTCATGATCATATACTCTTATTCATCATATATATATTCTACACTTGTCATTTTCTTTATTCTTACCCATCTTTAGGACTTACCGGGCGCTAGTTCGCTGACGGGCATTCCACCCATTTTTTTTTATCTTGGAATGTTCGTCAGATACGATCGAGACAGAGGAGGTTGAAGCCACAGAGGAAGAATACAACCAGATTGTTACTCAGGGCTAGCTCAGCTTCACTTTTTCTTCATTTTATATATGCCACTTGTTTAGGCATTTTCCTTATTGTATTTACTTTCCAGCATAAACTCTTGTATTTGTAAATATTGGAAGTTGAATGTAAATAAAGATGTTTGTTGAAATTTTTTTCCAGTCTCAATCAATTCTTGCATCATGTATTATTGTTTCAATACGCTCAATATATTTATTTAGGGAATGACCTTCTCTGGATAAATACACCGCGGGCTTGCCACGTCACCGTTTCCGTCTATTAAGAAGCGGAGCGTGATAGGTTTTATTGGTGGTCCATACATGTCAGTTCTGCATGAAGTCGTAAATAATATACCACAAGAATTAATGAGTTCAATAAATATTTACATTCCTTGCATTTCAAATTCCTTGAATCTATCCTAACCTATCTTTTATATCAAGGTGATGGACTCTCCGAATAATACCAGTACCAACGTCAACGGCAATACTCTACCGCCTACTCTACCACCACCACCAACCGTTGCAGCTCCTATCAATGAGCAAATGGTAATGCTTAAGGCTATCAAGAGCCTATTAGAGGGTCAGCGGCAGCAAATTGCTATCCTGATGAGCTGCCCCGAAGCCGAGGCACCCGGAGTTAAGCAGTTTCGGGCACTGCATCCAAAGAACTTCTAAGGTAAGGAGAGCCCACATGAGGCAGAAGAATAAGCTCAAGCGATCGAGGATGATCTGGCAGCAGCTCAAGTACCGGATATTGCTTGAATGAGAATTGCTAAGTTACAATTGACTGATAACGCCAAAGTTTAGTGGAAGGATGAGGAGAGCCATTTCGCACAACCGATAAAATGGAGAACATTCCGAGACCTCTTCGATACCAAGTACTTCCCAGAGACTGCCCGCTTTGACATGGAGCAGTAGTTCATCTATCTAAAATAGGGCTCGATGTGGGTCAAGTCGGTAGATGAATATGATGCTGAGTTTACCATGCTCAGTCGGTAAGATATAGTCTCAAACTCAATTTGATTATCTCACTTAAAACATTGCTAACACAAGGTCATAACAAGTTCGCTGCACATCTTATTCCCATTACTGAGATCCGGGCATGACGATTTCAGCAAGGGTTGGACCCTGAAATCCAAGCTGCACTCGCTACAGGGGATTTCCCAACCCATGAACTTGCTTTGAAGGCTGCCCGATGCTATAAGGCAGTTATGAAGAAGAAGGACAGGTAGCAAATTGACGGTGTGAAACGCCCTGTGCACCAAATTACAGGAAATGCCTCTTCCAGGCTAGCTTTTAACAGACCATCTCGGAGGCCAGTAGGTTCGTTCGACAACTGCAGGCCATACTTTTGCATCTACTGCAAAAGAACAAGGTATCTTATGAAGAACTGTCATAGGACAAACAACTTTTGCCTGATCTATGGGTCTTATACTCACGCTATTGGAGCATTCCCCCAGAACAGAGGACCCAACAACCCTCCAGCTAATCCGGCGATCCAAGCTCCTCCTACCCGGTTAGTTCTAGCTGTACGTAACGGTCCCCAGGTAGATGTCGATAAGAAGACTGACGAGGTGACCCCATCTGAACTCCTACTGAGCCTGTATGTGACAGTCTCCGTACAGTCCGGTCTGTTCGTCTGATACATTGCATGGCGGGCCTAGGGGGCGGTGAACGTCAGTCCCCTAATAGCGGTACAAGTCGTGTCGGAGTGTAGCCCAGAACACCCTGAGATAACACTGGAAACCTACCAGTATATCTCGCTTGCCCTGGCCAGGGACTACTCGTGTAATGGCTCTCCTGGACACAGCGCGATGTCAACCCCCAATACCGGGAGAGACGAATCCTGTCTAACCGTCACTGCCTCCAAGTGCTTCGGGACTGCACCCAAAAACTACCTGTTTGCACGACTCCTTTGAGCCGTGGTAGGGTAGTAATCAAAGTGCAGTGGGAACACACTCGAGGCGAAGTGACAGTGTCAAGTCAACGGACTAAGCTGTACTCATGTCACCTGGGAACTGATAACTGACGATAGGCATATTACCAACCAACAGTCCCCGACGAGTCCTGTCCAGTGTACTCGTAACCTAACGAGCACCCGTATACTTCTCAAGTACGACGTACTGACGGCTGTGGGACAGACCGTCTCCCACACTGGGATGAGAAGCGCATACGCTAGTCTACTCCGGAGTATCGATGCCCTGTCTCGATAGTCCAACGACCAGGGACCTGTATAAGGATGTGCTTATAGATTACCCAGCTCCCACGAGTGCGAGCGCCATCACAACGCTGGTAATCAAGAAAAGATCCTAAGGGCTCTACTAATATGTATATCAGCGAAATGCTAAAAGAAACACATGCACATATTGAAGTAGAGACAAACCAAGTAGCATACTACCATTTCGAGCAAGATTGTATATACAACTGTGAATATCCCAAGCTTCCATTAAGTAATATACAAACTAGTATGATACAGTAATGGCCTCTAGGGCATATACACTAACAATCTCCCACTTGCACTAAGGCTATGTACTGACGTATCGAAGACCTATCATCTTGATCAGCCGCTCGAACTGAGTCGGGGGCAAGGCCTTGGTGAATGGATCTGCTGTGTTATCTTCTGAAGCAACCCTCCGGACCTCGATCTCCTGGCGATCCACGATCTCCCTGATCAGGTGATACCGCCTCAAGATGTGTCTGGATTTCTGATGGGACCTGGGTTCCTTCACTAAAGCTATAGCCCCATTGTTGTCGCAATACAGAGGTATTGGGTCAACAATGGACGGAACCACTTGAAGTTCTTTCAAGAACTTCCTTATCCAGACAGCTTCTTTTGCGGCATCAGATGCAGCGATGTATTCCGCTTCCATAGTCGAGTCCGCAACGGTTTCCTGTTTGGAACTCTTCCAACACACCGCCCCTCCATTGAGGGTAAAGACAAAACCCGACATGGACTTGGAATCATCCTTGTCACTCTGGAAGCTGGAGTCAGCAAAGGCCTCAATCTGCAGGTCTTTTCCGCCATACACCAAGAACATCTCCTTAGTCCTTCTCAGGTACTTGAGAATGTTCTTTACTGCTATCCAATGTTTCTCCCCAGGTTTTGACTAATACCTGCTTACCACACTCAGTGCATAAGCCACATCCGGTCTGGTACACAACATCGCATACATTATAGAGCCTATCGCAGAAGCGTAGGGTATAATAGACATGCGATCCCTCTCTATATCAGTCTTGGGATACATCTCTTTAGAGAGGGTGATCCCGTGACAAGCTGGTAGATTACCGCGCTTGGAATCTTCCATACTGAATCTCTTTAGTATGGTGTCGATGTACCTGGACTGTGAAAGTCCTAATATCCTCTTGGATTTATCACGGTAGATCCGGATACCCAGAATGTATGAGGCATCACCCAGGTCTTTCATGGAGAACCTGTGTGACAAGAACCCTTTGACAGATTGTAGCATAGGAATGCCATTTCCTATTAAGAGAATGCCATCCACGTATAAAACGAGGAATACTACAGTTCTCGCTACAAATCTACAATAGATGCATGGTTCATCTGGATTTTTGATAAAGCCAAATTCCTTGACCGTCTCATCAAAACAGATGTTCCAACTCCGTGATGCCTGCTTTAGTCCATAAATGGACTTGAGCAACTTGCACACCTTTCCGCTGCTCCCACTCTGAATGAAACCCTCTGGCTGGTCCATATAGACACACTCCTCTAAATGACCATTTAGAAAAGCTGTCTTTACGTCCATCTGCCAAATCTCATAATCGTGGAAGGCAGCAATGGCAAGAAGGATCCGAATGGATTTCAGCATAGCTACTGGAGAAAAGGTTTCGTCATAGTCCAAACCAGGTCGCTGACGAAAACCCTTTGCTACCAGTCTAGCTTTATAGGTCTCAACCTGTCCATCTACACCAATCTTCCTTTTGAAGATCTACTTGCATCCTACGGGTTTTACCCCATCTGGAGCAATGTCCAACGTCCATACTTTGTTGGTGTACATGGACTCCATCTCGGTCCCCATTGCATCCAGCCATTTTACCTAGTCGACGCTTTGAATGGCTTGCTGGAAGCTAGTAGGCTCATCACAGTCTATGATGCAATCCTCTCTATCCCCGTCAATTAGAAAACCGTAGTATTTCTCGGACGGATGAGACTGCCTACTACTCCTGCGGAGTGGCGTGGGAATGTCCTGATCTTTCGAACCCTCTGGTCCTACTAAGCTTTCAGTAATAGCTCGTGGTTCTGGAATTTCTTCCAGTTCTATTGCGCTCCCACTTAATTCTTTTTCTATGAACTGGTGTTCTAGAAAGTGGGCATGGCGAGAAACAAGGACTTTTTGTTCCTCTTCGCAATAGAAGTAATATCCCTTGGAGCTCTTTGGATATCCCACAAACTTGCACTGTACTGAGCGTGCCTCGAGCTTGTCCACATGCTGCTTTTTTACAAAAGCTGGACATCCCCATGTCTTAATGTGATTAAGATAGGGTCTCTTCCCACACCACACCTGATATGGTGTAGTAGGCACAGTCTTAGTTGGAACTCGGTTCAAAAGGTATGCAGCTGATTCTAGCGCATATCCCCAGAACGATCGCGGCAACTCAGCGTTACTCATCATGGACCGTACCATATCCAATAGGGTTCAGTTCCGTCTCTCCGATACGTCGTTATGTTGCGGAGTGTATGGAGGAGTAAGCTGAGAGAGAATTCCATTCTCTTTTAAGTAACCCAGGAACTCGGCACTCAAGTATTCACCACCTCGATCAGATCTTAGTGTCTTTATACTTTTGCCTGTTTGTTTTTCTACTTCATTCTTATATTCCTGGAATTTTTCAAAAGCCTCGGATTTATGTTTCATTAAGAAGACATAACCGTACCTTGAAAAGTCATCCGTAAAAGTAATGAAGTAAGAATAACCGCTTCGTGCATGTGTAGACATTGGACTGCACACGTCGCTGTGTACGAGTCCCAAGAGCTCGCTCGCTCTTTCTCCGTGTCCAGTGAACGGAGTCTTTATCATCTTTCCTTTGAGACAGGATTGACAAGTTGCATACGATTGATATTCGAACGGGTCCAAATATCCTTCTGCATGTAACTTAGTCAACCTTCTCTCATTGATGTGACCCAGTCTACAATGCCATAAGAAAGTTTTATTTATTTCTGGAGACTTTCTTTTGTGTGTATTCTGGACATTGAAAATCTGCGGTTAGTTTAGTACGTATATACCGTTGTTCAATGCACCTGACCCAATCAAAACTTGATTAAGGTGAATGTTCACTACATTACTTACAAATGCAATTTCATAACCTTCTTTAGACAATAAAGATACAGAAATGATATTACAGGTTGCATTTGATACATAATAACAACTACGCAAAACCAAAAAATGTCCATCCGACAATCCCAGGTGATAGTCCCCCACGGCCTCAGCATCCATGCTAGCACCGTTTACAACTCTGAGGGTCATGTCACCTGCCTTCAAAACTCTACGCTTTCTCAACGCCTGCAAAGAATTAAAGATATGAGATCCTGATCCGGTATCCAATACCCAGGATGTAGAGTTTATTGATAGACAGTTTTCAATAACATACACACCTGAAGCTGAAGCCGCAACTCGCTTCAAATCCTGTGTTCTGGCCTTCCAAGCCTTGCAATCCTGTTTCCAGTGACCACTTTTGTGACAATGGAAGCATTCTTCCTTCCCCACTAGCTTCCCCGCTATCTTTGTTGATTTTCCTTTTCCTTTCGTATCCACTTTACCGACACCGTCTCTTGGTTTGGCCGGGGCTTTCTTCTTCTTACCCTTGGCTTTCGCCCTGGATCTAGAAGAGGAAGATCCTCCTACAAATAAAGTGGATGTCTCCCTACCTTTCTGTAGGGTGCCCTCAGCACTCCTCAACATGTTCAGAAGTTCAGAAAGTTCAACTTCCTTTCCTTGCATGTTGAAGTTAAGAATAAACTGGGCGTAAGTGGAAGGAAGGGACTGGAGAATCAAATCAGTATAGAGTTCATTCTCCAACGTGGTCCCAAGGTCCGCGAGCTCCTCAATGTAGCCAATCATCTTAAGCACGTGTTCCGCTACCGATGATCCGACGGCCAACCTTGCTGAAAACAACTTCTTCGACACTTCATATCTTGCGATACGAGACTGCTCTCCATACAGTTCTTTTGTATGAAGAAATATGGACTCTAGGTCCATATTCTCGTGCCTCCTCTGATGTTCGTTTTCCATCGAGGCTAGTACGGGGCATCTGGCCTTAGCGCAATCTATTTCCCAGGTCTTGTAGATTTCCCTATCTACGACACTGGTTTTGGGACCTGGGACAGGGGGAGCTTTGGTGGTAAGGACATACCCCAACTTGTCGTAAGTGATTGCCATCTTGACATTCCTGAGCCAATCTTTGTAGTTTGGCCCTATCAATATGTTTTTATCTAGTAATAACTTAAGTCCGGTCATGTTGAATTGTCGCTGCAATTAGGAGAGAGAAAAGAAACACTTTAGCATGATGCTCTTGCAAGTTTTGAGTGGTTTTTAATTTGTCTAAACTGGATGGCTCCCACTGTCTCTCGAATCCCTTCTCAAACCGTAAAGAAAGGATTAGTCAGGATCAATCTCACCGTACAATACTTGCTTAACCGTTCAGCCAGGCCAGTGTCGGTACTTCGAGGGAGGTTTTCCAACGCATTCGCGAAGTTCCTTAATTAAGTAACCTCTTTTCCCTGTGGGCGTAGCCCCGCTAACACCTTTCTAGACACCTACTAAGTTTATAGCATTGATCGTTAAGTGAGAGTTTTCCTGAGGAGTAGCATATACTCACAGTAGGATCGGGATCCAAATATCATCGCGTGATAAAACCGAAGGAATCCTACCAGAATCATCACTCCAAATGGTATGCAGCGCTAGCAAGTTTCAGTACTTATGAAACTCCCGATGTGGATTTTTGCCCCATGCTCTTATGACCTTGACTTTGGCCAAAATATCATAAGTCACATGTCAATTTCTACCCGTCATTCTCCTGGTTAATTTGGACCCACCCGTACCTACCCTTGACTTTGGCCAAAATGGCAGCACGACTGTCCCAAACCAACGTATCTATCTATGCTGCACATGAATACCCAATAGCTACCAATCACTATGCCTTGACTTTGGCCAAAATACATAGCTTGAATACTTTTTGACCATTCATGTGGAATGACGGAGGGCTACGGATGGTTTTGGCGAAACCGTGAATGTAGTGAACTTGATATAATCGATGGAACGAGATAGCTTTTAAAAAGGAGTGGTTCAAGCTCCGCGTTTAAAAGTTTTAGTTTTGAAAAGAACCGAGTGGTTTTCAAAGTGTTCCAATCGACTTTTACTTGGTTTATTTTCTTGCATTAGTTCTTTTAATGCGTCCCATCATTTAATCCTACCATTGCAGAAAACAACCAAAATATGACGTACGCTTATGCCATTCGCATTCGCCACGGGGCCCCGTCATCACCCGTTAGGTTACTTAACTAACGACAGAGTGGGGGCTGTGCTAGCGCGGCTGTAAAACATAAGCAACGCCTAAATAGTTATCATATAAATATATATAGCAATGATAGACATTACAGATCAAAGATGAATATATTGGATATACTAAGAATCCGCAATCCGTTCGAGCCTGCAACGAAAAGCGGATTACACGGTCGCGGTAAATAGCCAAATACCCCACCCAAGACCCCTACGGGTGCGGCAAACTACCCGCCAAGTATCCGAAGCGAAGCAACCTCCCTCAACACCGTGAGTAAGCCACTCGGCACTTCGAGATACCCGGTAGTTTGTGCACCCCTTCCATGGGTCTATCCTAGGAGCAAAAATAGTAAAAAGAATTATACAATGACGGCTACAACCCCGACCCGGTTGTGCGGCCATACAAATAATAATATTACATCAATTTACATGTTACAATGAATGAAAGAAAAAGCAACACTCATCTCACATCCACCCCGGCTATTCACCCGCGACAATCCAACCCATTCATATACACATACCAATATCAAACACAGATCACAGATATGTATAACCCCGACTAATCGACATATAGCGATTAGCCGACGTTCAATACATACAAACATCACAGATATAACCGTTATAGTCAAAGTGTAGTGAAGTTCGAAAAAAATACGAATTTATAGGCCCCCAAAAATAAATTTCTATTCTGGAAAATCTGGGCACATATAAAATATCTTAAAAATCCCAAAACCAAGCCAGAGATACACTGCACCAAACTCGACCCAGTGAAGAGCCAACTTGGCCGCGGTTGCGCGGCAATAGCTTGCTATTGCCGCGGAACCGCGGCTCCTTGGTCGAGTCACTGGACCGGGTTTGGTGGTTATCTTCAAAAAACCATGAGACGATTTTTGGAGTATAACAAATTTTGTTTTGACCAGAAAAAATTTTAACAGAAACTTAGGGTTTCGAAAACTTGGTTTTTCGATTTTAACGTTTCGAACTTCGATACACTTCACTACTTAGCTAGTTAATGTTTAGTTAGGCTCTGATACCACTGTAAGTCCACGTTGCCCACCCCGGTACTTGCGGGGAGGCGGAAAACGGAATAAAAATCGGATTTTTATCAACTTAGGCAACATGGACTACACTATGAAGGATCTTTGCTAAACAAAAACTTGCTAAAGCTAACTAGAAACTAGCTAAGTGCTAGAAAGGTTATACCTTGGGCTTTATGTCCTTCTCTCCTTGCTCCTTGGAGTAGTGGAAGGAGGTCACCTTGTCGTCTTCTCCCGTCAAAGAAAGATCCACCCGAAAGCCTCAACCTTTGGCTTCAACTCCAAGCTAGAAGTAACTAGGGTTCAAGAAGTGCTAGTCCTTCAACCCTAGATGAGAGTAGAGATGATCAAGAGAGGGTTTTTCTCAAGCTCAAGTGTTTCTCAACACATGAGAGGGGAGAGCTTGAGGGAGAGGAAGAACAAGAGAGAGAAATGAAATGATAGAATGAGAATAATGTGAACCATTCTCACTAATATGTGTATATTATTTTAATTAAATAATTAGCTAGATAATTGTCATGGCTAATCATGACATGACCATTATCATTTCAATTTGCAAGGATCAAAAAGCATCTTCCAAAAGAAATGATGATGGTCAAAGTGTCAACCTAGGTCAACAAGTCAAGGAGGTCAAATGGTCAACAACCATAACCATGCACAATTATTAAACTAATTATCAATTAACTATAATACACACATAAACATTAAGGTTAATAAAATGACAATAGCCATTAACCCTAATCAAGGTCCTCTCCCTCTGTCTCAAACAACTGTGCACACGCACCCGCATTCGTGATCCGAGGAACATGAATACAATGAGAAAAACCAATCCCAAATCATATACTAGGATCCGGCTTAAACCAAAGCCCGCTAGTATAAACTGTCCGGACAGCAAACGTGCACAAGTGCGCGGATGCGAACGAACCCTGTCGCAAAACCATGCGACCTCTACTCATTTTGCCTAAAGGCGAATAGCTCTCTGTGTGGGACTCTAAAGACTCGACACTACGCTGGCAGTGGGTTTAACCACAGACCGCAAGCTGCACTAGTTGTACGTAACGGTCCCCAGGTAGATGTCGATAAGAAAACTGACGAGGTGAACCCCATCTGAACTCCTACTGAGCCTGTATGTGACAGTCTCCGTACAGTCCGGTCTGTTCGTCTGATACATCGCATGGCGGGCCTAGGGGGGCGGTGAACGTCAGTCCCCTAATAGCGGTACAAGTCATGTCGGAGTGTAGCCCAGAACACCCTGAGATAACACTGGAAACCTACCAGTATATCTCGCTTGCCCTGGCCAGGGACTACTTGTGTAATGGCTCTCCTGGACACAGCGCGATGTCAACCCCCAATACCGGGAGAGACGAATCCTGTCTAACCGTCACTGTCTCCAAGTGCTTCGGGACTGCACCCAAAAACTACCTGTTTGCACGACTCCTTTGAGCCGTGGTAGGGTAGTAATCAAAGTATAGTGGGAACACACTCGAGGCGAAGTGACAGTGTCAAGTCAACGGACTAAGCTGTACTCATGTCACCTGGGAACTGATAACTGACGATAGGCATAATACCAACCAACAGTCCCCGACGAGTCCTGTCCAGTGTACTCGTAACCTAACGAGCACCCGTATACTATCTCAAGTACGACGTACTGACGGCTGTGGGACAGACCGTCTCCCACACTGGGATAAGAAGCGCATACGCTAGTCTACTCCGGAGTATCGATGCCCTGTCTCGATAGTCCAACGACCAGGGACCTGTATAAGGATGTGCTTATAGATTACCCAGCTCCCGCGAGTGTGAGCGCCATCACAACGCTGGTAATCAAGCAAAGATCCTAAGGGCTCTACTAATATGTATATCAGCTATATGCTAAAAGAAACACATGCACATATTGAATTAGAGACAAACCAAGTAGCATACTACCATTTCGAGCAAGATTGTATATACAACTGTGAATATCCCAAGCTTCCATTAAGTAATATACAAACTAGTATGATACAGTAATGGCCTCTAGGGCATATACACTAACACCCCTCTTATACATTAATACCTTCCTTATTAAACTACAAATAATCACGTTAGAATAACTATCTTATACCTGTGAACAATCGTATACAACTTTACATGTTCATTTCACATTATATACTATCTTCTCTTTCTTTTTTTGGGACTTACCGAGCGCTAATTTGCTGACGACATTCTCTCTGTTTTCTTTCTTTGGAATGTTCGTCAGGAGGACCGAACTCTGAAGACGTAGAGCCGAGCCAGGAGGACTTGGACCAGCTTGCAGCTCCGCCTAACTACTAGTTCTTCCTGTACTTACTTTCACTATGCCATTGTTTAGGCATTTGCTTTTATTTTTGTATCTTTTACTTTCGGACAGTTGTATATAAAGTTGAATGTAAATAAAGTTGTTGTTTTATTTTATTACTCTTGTCATTCTTGTTCATTATTATATTGTTTAATTACGCTTAACGTATTTATTTTCGTAGTAAATACGTTGTGGGCTTGCCACGTCACCGTTTCTGTCTACTAGGAAGCCGGGCGTGACAGGTTTTGTTGGTGGCCCATGCAGGTCAGTTCTGCATGAAGTCTTAAACAATATATCATAAGAATTATAAAAATCAGCAACTATACATTCCTTGCAATTCAAATTTTTTGAATCTATCATAATCTTTCTTTTTCTATCAAGGTGATGGATTCTCCCAACAACACTAGTAGCAACATTAATGGAAACACACCACCACCTACTTTACCACCTCCCTCTATCGTTGCTGCTTCAATCAAAGAACATACGGTGCTTATCGAAGCCATTAAAGTCTTATGGAGGGCCAGCAGCAGCAGACTGCTATTCTCATGAACCGCCCGGAAGCCGAAGCACCTAGAGTAAAGTAGTTTTGTGCGTTGCATCCAAGAAACTTTTGAGGAAAAGAAAGTCCTCTTGAGGCTGAAGAATGGACCCAGAGTATAGAGGACGGCCTTGCCGTAGTACAGGTACTAGACATAGCTTGGGTTCATATGGCCAAGCTCCAGATCACCGACAATGCAAGAGTCTGGTGGAAAACTAGGGAAAGCCGTCTTACACGGCCAATAGAGTGGAAGATGTTTCGTGATCTGTTCGATGTGAAGTTTTCCCTGAGACTGCTCGAATTGAGATGGAGCAACAGTTCATCCACCTGCAACAAGGCTCCATGTGGGAAAAATCAGTGGATGAATATGATGCCGAATTCATCATGCTTAGTAGGTAAAGAATTCGTATCAAATTCTGTTCCGTAAAACACATCACTATCCTGGCATCAACATCTTATCAGGTTTGCGGCACACTTGATCCTGACCGATGAGATTTGGGCTAGACGATTCCAACATGGCTTAGATCTGGAGATTCGGGCGGCTTTAGCCACAAGCAACTATCCAACTCATGAACTCGCCCTGAAGGCAGCACGCCATTATGAAGCTGTGGTTGTAAATCCCCGTTCCCATCAATGGAATCTTTCTATATTTTTCCTTGTCCCCCGAGTGTTATCCTATTTTTCTCGTATTATTTTGTGTGAAGATTAGTTGCTTAGGTTTCAATATTTAATTTTTCCAAAACAAAATATATATGCTAAAACCCAAAACCTTTAAACCCCAGCCCGAACAAATTAAATAAAACTAAATAAACACATGTAAAACCCCAGCCCAAGAAAACTAAAACTAAATATAAATTAAACAATTTATTTAAACATAATTCCTCCGCCCACACTCCCCACCAGCCCAATCCCTAACCCAACACCCTTACCCGCGCTCGCGCCGACCCGACCCGACCTGACCCGACTCTTCTCCTTCCCCACTCATTCCAATTCATTTCTCGCTCGTTTTTCCTTTACTCCCCACGTCGCCAATGCCCCCGCTCGCGCCCCACGTTTCTATGCTCGTCACCCACGACCGCGCGCCCCTCGAGCTCCTCAACCCCTCCTCGTCTCTCCAACTCCCTCCCTCATCACTCTCGTTCTCTCATCCTCCTCTCCTCTCTCTCAAAACAAACTTTCTACCTCAACCCATACACCCCGCCGATGCCGCCACCGACGACTACGACCACCACTGTTCCTCCCTTACATCCCTCTCCTCTTCACCCCCTCGCCTGCACAGTCCTCCTCCATCAACCGAGCTCCTTCTCCCCACCATCGCCAAATCGCCAAGCTCGAGCCCCCTGCACCCTCACGCCGACGAGCTCCCATCGCGCCGCCGGCCACATCGTCGACGCCTCTGCATCCTCTGCATCACCATCACCTCCAAACACGAGCCCCCACTACCTCACACTCTCTCTCCAAAACCACCAAGCTCCGAACCCTACACACGACCACTGCTGCACCATCGCTAGAGCAACCACCGCCGACCATCGCCAACCCCAGTATGCCCCAGGAGATCCACAGCACCCCACTCCGCTTCCAGTGATCGCCAGTCATCCCCGGGCAACTTCGACGACGGGCCCAAACGCGAGCCGAGGCCGTGAACCCAAACCGTACCGTTCATCGCACGTTCATGCCGTTGCCGCTGCCGTGCGCCGCCAAAGCATCTCCAGGCAAGTATCCTACTTACTACATGCTAGATTATATCCGTTACAATTCAAAATACTATAAATTCCATGTTGACGATTCGTGAAACCTTATATGACATAAGTGTTTGATGCAAAACCCGAACGAAAACCTTCTATTAAACTGACTGGACTTGATTATATATGCTGGCCCGTGTGGCAATGAACATTGTGGTGAAATTTTACTGGAAAATTTAATCGTTATTGACTTGAACGATCACCCCCAATTACACCCGTTAAAGCTGAATATTTCCCGCGTCTGAAACTTGTTAAAATCATAATTAATTGTGTACCCATTGAAATGATGCGTTCGAGGTCTCAAATCAAAGCCGAATCGACGACCTGGAACCCTATAAAAGTTTTTAATTGTTTCTATACTGAAAATATGACGAGAACTGATTCGGAGAGCGGCTCTGGACTGCAGTCCAGAGCAGCTCCGGCTGTTGAGTTCTATCCCGTAGTGCTTACCCATTTGATGACTGAACTTGTATATTGCGGAACCCTATGCTTGATTGAAGATGAAACTGTTAGCTAAATAATGCAAGTTACGTCACCCTTTTTTATCGTCGTTTACTATTTAAACTGCAATTTAAAAGAACAGGGCGTATAGAAGTCCCAAACAGAAATAGAACTGATACCCTAGTGTTGAACGGTGCATAACTTCTGACGTTGAGACGCAATTGAGAATCCGTCTGGTGCGTTGGAAACCCTATAGAAAAACCTAAATTTCATTCAGTTGTATCATCGCTAAATTCTGATCTCAACTGGGTGAAAATTGTGTCGCGAAATGGACGTTCAGTTCAGAAACTGAATTTCCTGCAGCGAGCACTTAAAATGAAACGGCTGTAACTTGCAAACCCGAAATACGATTGCACTGAAACAAATTTTTCTGAACTTCCAACAGAGTGTACTTGTTACCGTATTTGTATCGTTTCACTGAATTCTGAACATATGATTTACTACAATTTTTGTAAGCTCATGAAGTGCATAGTAGTTCATATTACACATGACTTGTTAACTGCATAAATGTACATATCTTACCTGATTGCCACACCCATAGTGATAGTGCGCATTATTATTTAGTGTACAATGCATTATCGTGCACGAACGGGATTGATTTAGGAGTGTCAAGTACGCCAATGAAAAAGTGAATGATTCGTGACAGTGATTAATACAGTGAACAGTGACAAAACCGTGTTATTGGTGCATACTTGTAAACGACTAAACCATACTCGTCAATAGTGTAAACCTGGGGGAAAAGAGGAAATCAAAGTGGAAAGAGCATCGTATTTAGCGAGGACAGTGATTTAGAGAATGATCATTCGAACAGCGTAGCGATCCGGCTGACAGGGTTATGTCCCGGGCGTGTGGGCCGTAATCTCGGGTATGTACGAGACCCTCGTTAAACACGATCCTCCTTTCAACAACTCGATTTTAAACATGACTTAGAGACTGATAGGGACACAGATCATACTTTGCATCATTTAGTGACATAGTGATTATCAGCATTTTACTTCCACTGTTATTACCTTATTTGCCTGTTTCATGTCATTATTATAATATTGCTATTACGTCGCTCTGACGACCTGAGTATGCATGCTCAGACCTCGAGGAAGAACCAGCGCAAGAGTCAGACTTACCCTTCGAGCTAGCGGAGATTTAGTCTGGAATACCTTTTTCTTCTTTTCTGCTTTCCCTAAAGAGACCTTGTATTCGAACTTGGTTAGTAGTTCTTTTCTTGTTTATTTGTAAATTGTGAACAATGAAATTTGATGTAATAATTTAGTGATGTATTTCCTTTACTTCTCTGCTTTGTTTACTGATTACCATGTAATGCTAGAAGCCGAAGTGTGACTACGGCGGGATTATTCCTTGACCGTAGGAGCATGACTGGCCTAGTCATCCCTCGTTTTTTGTATTTTGGGAAGCGGGGCGTGACAGTGGTCAACAAGAAGGGTAAGTCTCAAGCAGCCGGAATCAAATGCCCTGCTACCCAGATGACAGGAGGAACCTCTTCTAGGCCGACTTTTGCACCCAAGAGGCCAGAAGGATCATTTAACCGGTCCAGTCCAGATTTCTGTTTCTACTGCAAGAGAACTGAACACTTGGAAAAGGACTGCAGGCGTGCAAATGGCCTGTGTTTGATTTGTGGCGCATCTACTCACGCGATTAGAGCATGCCCATATCGTATTAACACAGCACCAGCACCCAGACCCACAATTACAGCTCCGCAGAGGCCAGCCATCCAGGCTCCTGCACCTCGCCTAGCTCTTCCTGTACCAGCTCCACGTGGACCACCTGCACGATCTCATCGTCAATTCCACCAGGCATAGAGAAATATGCATCAAGGGCAGAGGAATGTGCCTCCGGCAAGGAGGAATGTACCGAGATGATAGGCTTTTACAATGACGGTCGAGGAGGCCGAAGCCACATGACAAGTCATCACTGGTAAATTTCATCATCCTTTCAATCTTTCAATCTTTGTGTATCGTTATACTTTTCCTATATCTAAACACGATCTCACACAACTTAGGTACTATACAAGTGCCACCCTTCCTGCACTCGTACTTTTCGACACTGGAGCTTCACACTACTTCATGTCCTAACGATTCGTGAGAACGCATGCGATTCTCGTGAAACCACTCATTTCAAGCTGGAATGTCAGTTCCAAGAATGGAGTCTTGAAGGCAACTTTGGGGTATAATTTGTGCCTAGTTATGGTTTACGGTCGAGAATTCTACGCAAATTTTAAAGTACTGGACATACTAACTTTCGATGTTGTGTTGGGAATGGATTGGCTGGGAGTATTCTATGCTACTATTGACTGTCGTCAAAGGAGAGTAGTATTTGAGATACCAGATCACCCAGTTTTCTATTTCAAAAGTGGAGATAGAACCTTGGAGCCAGGAAACTGCCATGCTAAACCAAAGAATGCAGAAGTGTTCTCTCTACCTGTGGAAGAAGAAAAGCCTAAAGTAGTTCGAGAGTTCGAAAATGTGTTCCCTGAAGACATATGGGGTTTGCCTCCCTATCGAGCTCTTGAGTTTAGTATTGATTTACAACCTGGTGCACAACCTGTAATCAAAGCTCCATACCGGTGAAGTTCGGAGGGATTGAAGGAGATTTGCATTCAGTTGGACGAACTCCTGAAAAAAGGTTTAAAGATTCATCCCAGTACTTCAAGCTGGGGATCTTCGGTGCTACCGGTGAAGAAGATAGAAGGATCCTGTTCCCTGATTAAAAATCAGGAAAAGATTCAGAAGAGGCATCACGTGCTCACACATGACCAGTGGTCATGTGTTGGTACATGATGGTTAAGCAGCGGCACAGAGCATATTTGTTCTCTAATTAAAAGTCAAGAAGAAGCTTCAGAAGAGGTATCACGTGCTCACACGTAACCAGTGGTCACGTGTCGGCACGTGATGGTTAAGCAGCGGCAAGGAAAAAGAGTGCAGAAGAAGAGAAGCCCATTCCAGGGGTCACGTGCCTATACGTGACCAGGGGTCACGTGCCTACACGTGACCAGGGGTCACGTGGCCCCACGTGACCAGGGGTTACGTGGCCACACGTGACCGGCTTTAAAAGCCTTATTCGTTAACAGAATTAAATTCTGAGGAAAGATCTTTCAAATCTTTCCAAAATGGAAAAGAATTATCTGAAACCGTTGGATTAAAAATCTAAAGGTGATTAAATATCACCAATTTATGGAAAAATCTTGGACTTGGAAAGATTTCCCCTTAAATCTCACCGAAATAACAAAGAGATATCTTTGGATTTAAAATCCAATGGTAAATAAAATTCACCTAATAATCTAAAGGCCCAGATTAATGATAAACATAAATCAAATCTCTCAATAAATAAGTCAAATCTTTCAATGAAAGATTCACTAAAACTGATTGATTCTTTTCCTTCTCCTATAAATAGGAGCCAAAGGAGAGAGTTTAAGGAGGACCTTTAGACAGATACAGAGAGAGTGATATAGAGCTTTGGAATATTGAAAATTCATAAGGAGGAATTTGATTCTCTGCAAAAGAAAAAGCTTAGGTAAGAAAAGAAAAGGGAGGCTTCAAAGAGAATTTAATTCTCAAAAGAGTTTAACTCTTATATAAAAGAAAAGACCTTAGTTCTTTCTCTGGTTGAGGATCTGCAAAGTGTACATCTCCCCATGAATTGAGAATTTAATTCTCATTGGGTTGAGATCCTGCCATGCAGATCTAAAACATAGAGGAGGAATTGAGCTTTGAGAATTTAATTCTCACAAAATGATAGGAATTTAATTCCTTTAAGATAAAATTAGGGTTTAACCCTAGGAATTTAATTCCTTCAGAATGGACATAACTAGGGTTTAACCTTAATTGAGAACTTAATTCTTTCAAACTCACATGAATTTAATTCCCTTAAAGAAAAAAGAATTAGGGTTTCACCCTATACCGGAATTTAATTCCTCTAAAGTTTATTGCTAGGGTTTGATTCTCTTAAAAGATGAACAGACCTTTAAAACATGCAAAGAGTCAGAGTCACGTACTACCACGTGACCCCTGCAAAGATTCACAGAAAAGAACTTTGAGTCAGAGTTACGTGCTACCACGTGACCCCTGCAAAGATCCACATAAAAGAACTTTGAGGCAATGCCTTACGTGCCCCACGTGACCCCTGAAGCATATAGAGAAAAAGGCAAAAGAAACAGAAAAAAGCTCTAGGGCGTTCTCACGTACTACCACGTAACCCCTTGGCTGGGGCTCTGACAGACGAACACCCAAATTCCTATCATGTGACAGCACATGATGCTCCAAAGTATTCAATGCTTTTGGCAGAACAAAATAAAGGGAAGCAGGGCGCTCTCACGTGCTACCACATGACCCTTCTTGCCTTAGTGTTTAAACACTAAATTGAAATCTCTGTATCCAGTGTTTAACACTGATTTGCCCTAGTGTTTAACACTAATTTAAAATCTCTGTATCTAACACTGATTTGCTCTAGTGTTCAAACACTAATTTGAAAGATTCTATTTGCAGTGTTTAACACTGATTTACTTTAGTGTTAAACACTAATCTCTATTTCCAGTGTTTAACACTGATTTGCTTTAGTGTTTAACGCTAATTTAAAAGCCATGTTCCCAATGTTTAACACTGATTATCTTTTAGTGTTTAACACTAACTTGCTAATCTTATTCCCAGTGTTCAACACTGTTGGTCTCTAGTGTTTAACACTAGTTTTAGCCCAATTGGCTAAGTTTCAGAGGCAAAGCCTCCCCTTCAATGAGCCAACAGAGGGCCAATATTGGACTTAGCCCAAGCTGGCCATAAATCCTCAATTCAAACCTAACTGGGCTGATGGGCTCATAATATTGAAAGGTTAGCATAACACCTCATGAAGGGTTTGGAAGCATCACATGAACCAACGAAAGAATTTTTAGGGTGCTAAGCTAACATGCATCGGATCGTTCCTAGAATCGATTAGGGTTTCAAATTTTTCATATCATCATATGTAAGAAATGCTAGGGTTTAGAGAGTACAACCTTTGTAGCTCCCTACGCTAGACTCCTCGGCTACTTGGGGTTTGTAAGAACTCCACTTGAATTCCTCGACGTCACCGATGATCCACCCGGAGTCCGCTTTGTCCAAGCTTACAACTTTATCCGATCAAGTGAACGAAATCAAGCTAACACTCTAATCAAGTGGGCTAGACTTGTGTAGAATGGTGTTGTGGTTCTCTTTCTCACTCCCAAAAACCAATCTTGATGAGTATATTGCTCACTACTAAGAACTAGAGAGCAAAAATGAGAGAGGTTGATGAAGATGATGGCTTTTTAAAGAAGATGATAAGTTTTTTTCTCTTATGAAAATAGAAAAATATATCAATATATATTTTCTATCTATCATCTCAAACCATGGTTGAATCATTATTGTACTAGAGTTAAAAAAACAAAAGGAAACTTTACCTAAGGTTAAAAGGTGGGTGAGAATGGTTAGGTCAAAAGAAGAGTGTAGAACAAAACAATAATGAATCTTTTTCTTTCCTTTTATGTTTTAGTATAAATACAATAATAATTCATATTAAAACCATGGTGTGAGTCTTACATTGCCATCATATTCCATATATAAGCAACCATGAAAGATGTATGTATGTATGTATGTATGTGTATATGTACATCCATATGTGCATGAATAAAAAAGAAGGCATACATGCATGCATACATCCAACTAACTCAAGAAAGGATTTCAAGTGAGAAGCTAATGGTTAAATGATAAGTCAACACTTGATTTATCAATCCGGCCATATCACATATGACCCCCTACCAAAAGCAAGCCGCCCGACCAATATACGGTATGCGATACGCGCATTTTAATCGGGTCCATGCGCATATCGCATACGCGCACCACAACGTTTCGCCTGGACTAGGAAACTCCATTGTGGGACTCTGAGACTCGTCAATACGCCGGTAGTGGGTGATGATCATATCAAGCACCCCCAAGCCGCAAGAGGTTAGCTAAACGTAACGGCCACCCGGGTATTGAGCGATCAGAAGAGAACAAGAGAACTTGCTACAACTCCCGTCGAGCCGATCGGCAACACTTTCCGTACAATCCGGTCTCCTCGTCTGATATGTCGCATATCAAGTCTAGGGGTGGTAAACGTCAGACCCCAATAACCGATGAGTCGTGCCGATGTGAGGCTCATAACGGGTCGAGAAACTACTGTTAACACTTACCAGCAAATCTCTGATCAGCCCTGGCCAGGGACTTCAATGTGACGGCCAATCGAGCACAGCGCAACATCAACCCCCAATACCGGATTTTTATCAACTTAGGCAACATGGACTACACTATGAAGGATCTTTGCTAAACAAAAACTTGCTAAAGCTAACTAGAAACTAGCTAAGTGCTAGAAAGGTTATACCTTGGGCTTTATGTCCTTCTCTCCTTGCTCCTTGGAGTAGTGGAAGGAGGTCACCTTGTCGTCTTCTTCCGTCAAAGAAAGATCCACCCGAAAGCCTCAACCTTTGGCTTCAACTCCAAGCTAGAAGTAACTAGGGTTCAAGAAGTGCTAGTCCTTCAACCCTAGATGAGAGTAGAGATGATCAAAAGAGGGTTTTTCTCAAGCTCAAGTGTTTCTCAACACATAAGAGGGGAGAGTTTGAGGGAGAGGAAGAACAAGAGAGAGAAATGAAATGATAGAATGAGAATAATGTGAACCATTCTCACTAATATGTGTATATTATTTTAATTAAATAATTAGCTAGATAATTGTCATGGCTAATCATGACATGACCATTATCATTTCAATTTGCAAGGATCAAAAAGCATCTTCCAAAAGAAATGATGATGGTCAAAGTGTCAACCTAGGTCAACAAGTCAAGGAGGTCAAATGGTCAACAACCATAACCATGCACAATTATTAAACTAATTATCAATTAATTATAATACACACATAAGCTTTAGGGTTAATAAAATGACAATAGCCATTAACCCTAATCAAGGTCCTCTCCCTCTGTCTCAAACAACTGTGCATACGCACCCGCATTCGTGATCCGAGGAACACGAATACAATGAGAAAAACCAATCCCAAATCATATACTAGGATCCGGCTTAAATCAAAGCCCGCTAGTATAAACTGTCCGGACAGCAAACGTGCACAAGTGCGCGGATGCGAACGAACCCTGTCGCAAAACCATGCGACCTCTACTCATTTTGCCTAAAGGCGAATAGCTCTCTGTGTGGGACTCTAAAGACTCGACACTACGCTGGCAGTGGGTTTAACCACAGACCGCAAGCGGCACTAGCTGTACGTAACGGTCCCCAGGTAGATGTCGATAAGAAGACTGACGAGGTGAACCCCATCTGAACTCCTACTGAGCCTGTATGTGACAGTCTCCGTACAGTCCGGTCTGTTTGTCTGATACATCGCATGGCGGGCCTAGGGGGCGGTGAACGTCAGTCCCCTAATAGCGGTACAAGTCGTGTCGGAGTGTAGCCCAGAACACCCTGAGATAACACTGGAAACCTACCAGTATATCTCGCTTGCCCTGGCCAGGGACTACTCGTGTAATGGCTCTCCTGAACACAGCGCGATGTCAACCCCCAATACCGGGAGAGACGAATCCTGTCTAACCGTCACTGCCTCCAAGTGCTTCGGGACTGCACCCAAAAACTACCTGTTTGCACGACTCCTTTGAGCCGTGGTAGGGTAGTAATCAAAGTGCAGTGGGAACACACTCGAGGAGAAGTGACAGTGTCAAGTCAACGGACTAAGCTGTACTCATGTCACCTGTGGTGTTTAACACTGATTTGCTTTAGTGTTAAACACTAATCTCTATTTCCAGTGTTTAACACTGATTTGCTTTAGTGTTTAACGCTAATTTAAAAGCCATGTTCCCAGTGTTTAACACTGATTATCTTTTAGTGTTTAACACTAACTTGCTAATCTTATTCCCAGTGTTCAACACTGTTGGTCTCTAGTGTTTAACACTAGTTTTAGCCCAATTGGCTAAGTTTTAGAGGCAACGCCTCTCCTTCAATGAGCCAACAGAGGGCCAATATTGGACTTAGCCCAAGCTGGCCATAAGTCCTCAATTCAAACCTAACTGGGCTGATGGGCTCATAATATTGAAAGGTTAGCATAACACCTCATGAAGGGTTTGGAAGCATCACATGAACCAACGAAAGCATTTTTAGGGTGCTAAGCTAACATGCATCGGATCGTTCCTAGAATCGATTAGGGTTTCAAATTTTTCATATCATCATATGTAAGAAATGCTAGGGTTTAGAGAGTACAACTTTTGTAGCTCCCTACGCTAGACTCCTCGGCTACTTGGGGTTTGTAAGAACTCCACTTGAATTCCTCGACGTCACCGATGATCCACCCGGAGTCCGCTTTGTCCAAGCTTACAACTTTATCCGATCAAGTGAACGAAATCAAGCTAACACTCTAATCAAGTGGGCTAGACTTGTGTAGAATGGTGTTGTGGTTCTCTTTCTCACTCCCAAAAACCAATCTTGATGAGTATATTGTCACTACTAAGAACTAGAGAGCAAACATGAGAGAGGTTGATGAAGATGATGGCTTTTTAAAGAAGATGATGAGTTTTTTTCTCTTATGAAAATAGAAAAATATATCAATATATATTTTCTATCTATCATCTCAAACCATGGTTGAATCATTATTGTACTAGAGTTAAAACACAAAAGGAAACTTTACCTAAGGTTAAAAGGTGGATGAGAATGGTTAGGTCAAAAGAAGAGTGTAGAACAAAACAATAATGAATCTTTTTCTTTCCTTTTATGTTTTAGTATAAATACAATAATAATTCATATTAAAACCATGGTGTGAGTCTTACATTGCCATCATATTCCATATATAAGCAACCATGAAAGATGTATGTATGTATGTATGTGTATATGTACATCCATATGTGCATGAATAAAAAAGAAGGCATACATGCATGCATACATCCAACTAACTCAAGAAAGGATTTCAAGTGAGAAGCTAATGGTTAAATGATAAGTCAACACTTGATTTATCAATCCGGCCATATCACATATGACCCCCTACCAAAAGCAAGCCGCCCGACCAATATACGGTATGCGATACGCGCATTTTAATCGGGTCCATGCGCATATCGCATACGCGCACCACAACGTTTCGCCTGGACTAGGAAACTCCATTGTGGGACTCTGAGACTCGTCAATACGCCGGTAGTGGGTGATGATCATATCAAGCACCCCCAAGCCGCAAGCGGTCAGCTAAACGTAACGGCCACCCGGGTATTGAGCGATCAGAAGAGAACAAGAGAACTTACTACAACTCCCGTCGAGCCGATCGGCAACACTTCCCGTACAGTCCGGTCTCCTCGTCTGATATGTTGCATAACAAGTCTAGGGGTGGTAAACGTCAGACCCCAATAACCGATGAGTCGTGCCGATGTGAGGCTCATAACGGGTCGAGAAACTACTGGTAACACTTATCAGCAAATCTCTGATCAGCCCTGCCCAGGGACTTCAATGTTACGGCCAATCGAGCACAGCGCAACATCAACCCCCAATACCGGGAGAGACGAAACCCCTCGCATGAGCCGGGTGAGAGAAAACAACCTTCCCGGTCACTTTAATTCACAACAAACATCGGAACTCCGCAAGGGCTCATACTTCCGCGAATGAAAACCTTCTCCAGGGAAAGGAAAAGCACCCTAAAAATAGAATAGGGCTATAGCAAAGGCGTCAAAGTAAAAGCGCTATAGAGAGAACTATTTGCCTCCATGTGACTCGGGACTGTACCCAAAAACTACCATTTTTCACGCCCTCATGGACGTGGTAAAGTGGAGATCAAAACACAGTGGGAATCACATAATACTCTATGACGATCTCGGGTCTACAGACTAACCTGTACAAGTGTCACCTGAGAACTGCCATCTGATGTGAGGTATAATACCATCTGGGAGTTCTCGGCGAGTCCGTCCAATGTACCCAATCTCCACTGAGCACCCGTATACCATCTCTGATGTCAAACACCAATGGATATGAGATCATCCATTGCCCATCTCATGGGTCGAGAAGCGTATACGCTAGTCTACACTGGTATATCGATGCCCCGTCTCGATACACCCACGAATAGGGACCTTGAAGGATGTATTTATGGACTACCATGTCCCCACTAGTATGATCCGCATCATAGTCCAGGTAGTCAAATACACATCCTAAGGGCTTTACCAACATGTAACTCTAAGACAGTATAAAGAGACAAGTATACATGTTAAGATAAAGTGCAACCAGATAGCATACTATCATATCGAGCAAGAAAGTCATCTCTATATATGTCCAAGCATCCAATATAATATACATCATCTGTACAATACTGGCCTCTAGGGCATACATACAACTAACAATCTCCCACTTGCACTAAGGCCAGCTACTGTAGTATCGCATACCGAGCATCCCGAAGAGTCTCTCAAACTGTATCTGGGGAATGGACTTCGTGAGTGGATCCGCCGTGTTGTTCTTCGTGTCAACCCTCCTAACCTCGATCTCCCGGCGATCAACTATCTCCCGGATTAGGTGATACCGCCTCAGAATATGCCTGGATCGCTGATGGGACCTGGGTTCCTTGGCCAAAGCCACCGCTCCATTGTTATCGCAATACAAAGGTATTGGATGCTCAATGGATGGAACCACTCCAAGTTCAGTAATGAACTTCTTGATCAAGACAGCCTCTTTGGCAGCATCGTTGGCAGCGATGTATTCAGCCTCCATCGTCGAGTCTGCCACGGTTTCCTGCTTGGAACTCTTCCAGCTAACCGCCCCTCCGTAAAGGGTAAAGACAAATCCCGACTGCGACTTAGAGTCGTCCTTATCACTTTAGAAGCTCGAATCGGTAAAGGACTCCACTTGGAGTTCTCCGTTACCATACACCAAGAGCATCTCTTTAGTCCTTCGTAAGTACTTGAGAATACTCTTCACAGCTGTCCAGTGACTCTCTCCAGGATCAGCTTGATACCTGCTCACTACACTTAGTGAGTATGCTACATCGGGTCTGGTACATAGCATCGCGTACATGATACAGCCTACAGCCGAAGCATAGGGTATCTCTTGCATGCGAGCTCTCTCCAAATCAGTCTTGGGAGACATCTCTTTGGAGAGAGTGACTCCAGAGATCGTGGGTAAGTTCCCACGCTTGGATTCTTCCATACTAAACCTCTTTAGTATGGTGTCAATGTACCTGGATTGGGACAATCCCAATATCCGTTTGGATCTATCTCTATAGATCCTGATTCCCAATATGCAGGAGGCATCTCCAAGATCTTTCATTGAGAATCTTTGTGATAAGAAGAGCTTGACCGATTGCAACATAGGAATGCCATTTCCTATCAAGAGTATGTCGTCCACGTACAATACGAGGAAGACAACCTTACTCTCTGCCACTTTCTTGTAGATACAAGGTTCCTCTGGGTTTTTGACGAAATCAAACTCTTTGATATTGACGTCAAAGCAGATGTTCCAACTCCGCGATGCTTGCTTTAATCCATAAATGGATTTAAGCAGCTTGCACACCTTCCCGCTGCTCCCACTGTCTACGAAGCCCTCTGGCTGAGTCATGTACACGCACTCTTCTAAATCACCGTTTAGAAAGGCGGTCTTAACATCCATTTGCCAGATTTCATAGTCATGATATGTAGCGATGGAAAGTATGATCCGGATGGATTTAAGCATAGCTACTGGAGAAAGGGTTTCGTCATAGTCCACACCTGGTCTTTGACGAAACCTTTTGCAACAAGTCTAGCTTTGAAAGTCTCCACTTTCCCATCTACACCAAGTTTTTTCTTGAAGATCCACTTGCTCCCAATGGGTTTTACCCCTTCAGGAGCAACTTCCAAAGTCCATACTTTGTTGGTGTACATGGATTCCATCTCGGACCGCATTGCATCCAGCCATTTCACTGAGTCTCTACTCGAAGCTAGTTGGGTCATCATCCTTCATGATGCAATCCTCGCTCCCACCATCCATGAGAAAACCGTAGTATCTCTCAGGTTGGCGAGGAACCCTACTAGATCGGCGGAGAGGCTGAGGTTCGTTGGGAGCTACTGAATTTTCTGGTTCCACTAAATCTTCAGTTTCGGTTTGTGTATCCGGAACCTCTTCCAGCTCCACCACTTTGCCACTAATTTATTTTACAAGAAATTCCTTTTCTAAAAAGGTGGCATGTTGAGCAACAAACACTTTTTGTTCCTCACTGTGGTAGAAAAAATACCCATATGGGTTCTTTGGATATCCCACAAACTTGCAAAGAACTGACCGTGCCTCGAGTTTGTCCGGATTTTGTCTTTTGACATAGGCCGGACAACCCCATATCTTAACTCGTTTAAAATATGGTCTCTTCCCACTCCATATCTCATATGGTGTGGTAGGTACATATTTAGATGGAACTTGATTCTATAGGTACGCTGCTGTTTCCAGTGCATATCCCCAGAAGGAAATAGGTAACTCAGCTGTGCTCATCATAGAGCGCACCATATCTAATAGGGTGCGGTTCCTCCGTTCCGATACACCGTTGTGCTGTGGTGTATATGGAGGAGTCAGCTGAGAGAGAATCCCATTCTCTTTTAGGAAGTCCAGGAATTCATTGCTCAGGTATTCACCTCCTCGATCAGATCGAAGGATTTTAATACTTTTTCCGGTTTGGTTCTCGACTTTTTGTTTATATTCTCTAAATTTCTCAAAAGCTTCTGATTTGTGTTTCATCAGGAACACATATCCGAATCTAGAGAGATCGTCAGTGAATGTAATGAAGTACGAAGAACCATCCCTGGCATGTGTAGACATGGGACCGCATACATCAGTATGTATCAGTCCCAAGAGTTCGGTAACTCTTTCTCCGTGTCCCGTAAACGGAGTTTTGGTCATCTTGCCTTTGAGACATGACTGACAAGTGTCATAAGATGAAAATTCAAACGGATTCAAATATCCATCCTTATGAAACTTAGCCAGTCGTGTCGCATTTATATGACCGAGTCTACAATGCCACAAGAAGGATTCGTTCAGTTCGGAACTCTTCCTCTTGTGTGTGTTTGTTATGCTCAGAACTGTTGATTGATTTAGAACATAAATGCCATTGCACAACGTGCCTGATCCAACCAACTTTTGGTTACGGAAAATATTCATAACATTATCCTGTAATACAAAATTATATCCCTTTTTACTCAATAAAGAAACCGATATAATGTTGCATATCAGGTTCGGCATGTAATAGCATTCGTTCAGAACCAAAGTACTACCAGTAGGTAATGCAAGGTGATATTCCCCGACAGTCTTGGCTGCAACAATTGCACCATTTCCAACTCTTATGTCTTTATCACCTTCTCCAAGTTATCTACCTTTCCTAAGCCCATGTAACTGATTACATATATGGGATCCTGACCCGGTATCTAGTACCCAGGACGTAGGGCAAATAGAGAAACAGTTCTCTGTAACGAACACACCCGAAGAAAATGTATCAACATGTACTTTCCTCATTCGGGTGGCATGGGAATCCTGGTATTCCCCTATGTCCTGTTCATTCCTTCATTCCTATAACTCTTATAAGAAAGAACGAAACCAACGTTCCCCAGCACAGTATAACATGCGGATTCGGTCAATACATCCATATTATTATCTTGATTAAGGCATGACATGGTCGCTACCTGGAGAGAGAGAAGAAAACACTTTAGCGTATGCTCTTACAAAATCAGATTGGTTATTATCTTATCTAATCAGGATGGCTCCCACTGGTTTTTATCAAATCTTCCTTCAAACCCTAAAAGGAAAGACTGGCTGGGATTAATTACACCCTACAACTTCGCCAATCTTTCAGCCAGGCCAGTGTCGGTACTTTGAGGGAGGTTCCCCGTGCTTTCGCACGGACCTAATTAAAGTAAATCTCGTTTTTCCAGAGGCGTAACCCCGTTGACACCTTTCTAGACACCTGCTTGATCGGCTAATTGTAATGTGTAAAACTCTCCCAGGAGTAACTCTTACTCGCAGTGGGTATCGGGATCCAACTATCTCATAGAAGGTATGCAATCTCATTGCAAATTTCAACACTTGAAATTCCCGATAATATTTTGCCCCAAACGATCTATGACCTTGACAAGATCAACAAACCATAGACCGTAAGTCAAGTTCAACCCGTCACTTCTTGATTGAATTAAACCCACCCGCACGACCCTTGACAAGGTCAACAAGGCCGTATGACTACCCTAATCCAATCTGCATCTTATGCATAAGCAGATAAATACTGGTCAGCTACCGCACACTGCGCCTTGACAAGGTCAACTAACGCAGCACGAATACTAAGCAGGACTTATCTGAAATGACGGAGGGCTATGACAGGTTTTTTCTGAAAACCTATTACGTAATGAACTTGATATCGTTGTAGAATCAAGTGAAGTTTTGAAATGGAGTGATTTTGAGGCTTTTCTAGTTTTGCTAAAGGGGTCACTCCCGGTGAAGGGATCGTCGGCCCTTTCCTCGTCGAATGAGGTGCGGGATATATCATATATATCACTGTGCAAAGCAGAAACTATAGAAGCAATAAAAAACAAACCGAGTGTGTAGCATCTGCCAGTTATTGCTAAAGGGGTCACTCCCGGTGAAGGGATCTCGGCCATTTCCTCATCGAATAAGGTGCAGGGTATATCATATATACCGCTATGCAAAGCAAAACTGTAGCTACCCTTTTTATTTAAAAATTTGATTCTACAACATCTTTTAGGTTTCTTTTCTTTCATTAATCACATTAATGAAGTCCCATCATTTAAGTCACCTAAACATCACAGATAAATACGACGTACACTTATGCCATCCGCATTCGCCTCGATGTCCCCTCGTGCACCCTTAGGTTAGGTAACTAACGACAGAGCATTGCAGGGCTAGTGCGAGTGTAAAACATAAGTAACGCCTATATAATATATCTTATATACTATATACTGCAGCCATCAGAACATATCAAATGATCACATCACAGATATCGCAGCAGAAACATAGATATAATGTGGGATATACTAGGATGTCCGTATTTAGTATTTAGTCAAAATAGAAAATACGGATTCCACAGTCGCAATGAATAGCCAAGCCCACACCCTGGACCCCTACGAGAGCGGCAAGTGACCCTACCAATTCTGGAGTTTAGGAGACCCGGTCTCGACTCCTCGAGATGGCCTCCCACTGAACCCCAGAACCCGGTCACCCGTGCTCCCCTCCTTGGGTCCATCCTAATGCGGAAAAGTAAATAATATACAACACAGGTGGCATCGACCTCAACCCGGAAGTGCCCCACATAAAAGAATATTACATTACATTTGAATTTACATGAATGAAAATATAAAACTCTCATCTCACATAAAAAAAACCCCGGCTATTCAATCGCGACAATCCTGCACATCATATCTCAGCAACACATAATATCACATATCATCAACGTAAGTATGTATGCGTACCCCAATTGTCGTTGACATATAGCAACGAAACCGGCGATATCGACATACAACACTTACGGTCACAGAAAAGAAAGTGTAAAACTGCAATATCTGGAATCCACATTCTCTTTAGACATCGTAAATGCGAAATATCACATACTTCGTATTTCATGTCCAACTATATCAATTCCACATATTGCATCACATTCCAGATAAATAGACGGTATTAAAGTTTTCGAACGATCGATCAAATACCCAAGATTCACTAAAGCTCAACACTTGAGCGGAGTTCAAAATCCCGGAGTGTGACACAGTGGTAGCGGTCCAGCCGTAGAAGGGTCAAGCCAACGCCTCACATGTGGCACGCCGTACTGCCCCAAACCCTAAGGTTCAAAAGGCAGTTCAAGACGGTCACATAATCGAGTTAAGGTTTGTTGTCTTCTAGAGGGACCACCACAAACAAACTTGCACGTATTTCCGAAATATTTTAAACCCCGTGAAAAGTGAGCAAATGATAGTCGTTCGAACACTTCAATACTTTCTAGATTTACCCGGAAAAGTTACGAAATCAAAATTCCGATCTAATCGACGAGTCCAAAATCATGTCCAGAATTTTTGAATGCAATATTCAGATTAAACATACCAAAAACACTGTACAAGCAGTTCTAAGAATTACAGTGAAACTATTATGCAACCGCGGAACCGCGGCCTAAGCCAGGAATTGCGGCGGTTCCGCAGCGGTTTATACTGTTCATTGCATAATTTTTACATCGTAATTCTTACATTTTCCTGCTGAAATTTTTATGTATTTTTAATTCTGAAAAAGGTCAATTTTTGAAAAATGTCCAGAGAGCATGCTAAAAGTCCGTATTTCGGTTCGATCGGAGTTTTAACTTCGTAAAATAGTCGCCTAATGTTCTAGGTTGGCTCTGATACCAATGAAAGGTTAGCATAGTACCTCATGAAGGGTTTGAAAGCATCATATGAACCAAACAAAGCATTTTTAGGGTGCTAAGCTAACATGCATCGGATCGTTCCTAGAATCGATTAGGGTTTCAAATTTTTCATATCATCATATGTAAGAAATGCTAGGGTTTAGAGAGTACAACCTTTGTAGCTCCCTACGCTAGACTCCTCGGCTACTTGGGGTTTATAAGAACTCCACTTGAACTCCTCGACGTCACCGATGATCCACCCGGAGTCCGCTTTGTCCAAGCTTACAACTTTATCCGATCAAGTGAACGAAATCAAGCTAACACTCTAATCAAGTGGGCTAGACTTGTGTAGAATGGTGTTGTGGTTCTCTTTCTCACTCCAAAAAACCAATCTTGATGAGTATGTTGCTCACTACTAAGAACTAGAGAGCAAAAATGAGAGAGGTTGATGAAGATGATGGCTTTTTGAAGAAGATGATAAGTTTTTTTCTCTTATGAAAATAGAAAAATATATCAATATATATTTTCTATCTATCATCTCAAACCATGGTTGAATCATTATTGTACTAGAGTTAAAACACAAAAGGAAATTTTACCTAAGGTTAAAAGGTGGGTGAGAATGGTTAGGTCAAAAGAAGAGTGTAGAACAAAACAATAATGAACCTTTTTCTTTCCTTTTATGTTTTAGTATAAATACAATAATAATTCATATAAAAACCATGGTGTGAGTCTTACATTGCCATCATATTCCATGTATAAGCAACCATGAAAGATGTATGTATGTATGTATGTGTATATGTACATCCATATGTGCATGAATAAAAAAGAAGGCATACATGCATGCATACATCCAACTAACTCAAGAAAGGACTTCAAGTGAGAAGATAATGGTTAAATGATAAGTCAACACTTGATTTATCAATTCGGCCATATCATATATGACCACCTACCAAAAGCAAGCCGCCCGACCAATATACGGTATCCTATACGCGCATTTTAATCGGGTCCATGCGCTTATCACATACGCGCACCACAACGTTTCGCCTGGACTAGGAAACTCCATTGTGGGACTCTGAGACTCGTCAATACGCCGGTAGTGGGTGATAATCATATCAAGCACCCCTAAGCCGCAAGCGGTCAGCTAAACGTAACGGCCACCCGGGAATTGATCGATCAGAAGAGAACAAGCAAACTTGCTACAACTCCCGTCGATCCGATCGGCAACACTTCCCGTACAGTCCGGTCTCCTTGTCTGATATGTCGCATATCAAGTCTAGGGGTGGTAAACTTCAGACCCCAATAACCGATGAGTCGTGCCGATGTGAGGCTCATAACGGGTCGAGAAACTACTGGTAACACTTACCAGCAAATCTCTAATCAGCCCTGGCCAGGGACTTCAATGTTACGGCCAATCGAGCACAGCGCAACATCAACCCCCAATACTGGGAGAGACGAAACCCCTCCTATCGCTCATTTCCTCCATGTGACTCGGGACTGTACCCAAAAACCACCATTTTTCACGCCCTCATGGACGTGGTAAGGTGGAGATCAAAATACAGCGGGAATCACATAAGACTCTATGACGATCTCGGGTCTACAGACTAACCTGTACAAGTGTCACCTGAGAACTGCCATCTGACGTGAGGTATAATACCATCTGGGAGTTCTCGGCTAGTCCGTCCAGTGTACCCAGTCTCCACTGAGCACCCGTATACCATCTCTGATGTCAAACACCAATGGATATGGGATCATCCATCGCCCATCTCATAGGCCGAGAAGCGTATACGCTAGTCTACACTGGTATATCGATGCCCCGTCTCGATACACCCACGACTAGGGACCTTGAAGGATGTACTTATGGACTACCATGTGATCGTACGCTTTTGGCGTGTCGGATTTTCGAAGTTCTAAAGTTTACCGCGATCAGGACGGTGTCGCTATGCAGCTAGCCGGTTGAGCACGAGTCGATCCATAGGGAGATGGTTGCATTTCTGTTCTTGTTTTAGACGAGTCAATAAAGAATTTGTATGAGTTTGTTCAAGCTAACCTATCTGTATTATTTGCAAGTATAAAGTTGTTAAGAAAATATAGGAAAGTGTAAGCTAAAGATATCCGTACTCAAAACCTTTGAGCCGAGTCTTGACCAATTGAAGCTAGAGCAATCGGCAACAACGAGGATTAGGGGATTTAAGTGCGGTATTCATGGAATCCGGCGTATTTACCCTTGTTTTTCCGTTCTTGTCTCTTGGTTTCGCCTCCGGCCAAACCGAACGCAACCGGTCGCTGTTAGGAATCACCGTTACCTTGTTAGGGTAGGGTGCCTAACGGAGCGCTTGCGTAACGTTTGGGCGGAGTTCAATGGAAAATAACGGGAAAAGGAAACGAGAAAAGACACGTTAACTTACAATACCGTATTGATTCTTAACAACGATAATTACAACCATTCACAAAATGAACAAAAAAGAGAGAACAAAAAGAAAAGGGAAAAGAAAAGATTACAAGTAAGTAAGTGCATGAATTTAAATTGCAAGAATGTAAAGCAAGGTAATAAAAAGCAAGTAATAAAAAGCAAGAAAGAAAACTAGAAACTAGAACTCAAGACAAGCATGGGATCAATAGCCAACCCTTAAACTTGCAAGCTCAATCAAGAGGTTGCAAGATCAAGAGAAGGGTAAAGAACTCATGTGAAGTGAAGAACTAATTCCATAAGAAAATACGACTCTTGAGATCAATAACAAACTCTTAACCTTTCAAGCTCAATGAAGAGGTTGAAAGATCAAGAGAAAGCAAGAATCTCAAGGGGAAGTTAAACAAAAGAGAATGATACAAAAACCCTCATCTTTATTCACATCCACTCAATGCTCTCACTACATTTCCATGGAGGATGAATGAAGAAGAAGAAGAAGAAGAAGAAGAACTAAAACTAGCAAAAAGAGGCTTAAGAAATTAACCCCTTGGCTTGGCTCAGATCTGGAGTATTTATAGGCGGGGAAATGGAAACCTAGGGCAAGAATCCGGCTCTACATAAAATTACCCAACTGCCCACAAAAAACGACAAAGTGAGGAGACCAAATGGCCGCGGTTACGCGGCCTAGACCCCCCATTGGCCGCGGAACCGGGCCGTATGGTGGGTTTTGGTGATCGGGTTTTGTGGGTTTTCCTGTTTACATGTTTCCTCGTGTTTGAAAACTTTACACTGCACAAAGTCTTCCAGAATATCTTCAGATTTCTTAGTCCAAGATTGCTTTCTTTTCTTTACTTTTGACTTCTATCTCCCTCGAGCTCCGCGCACCCATTGATTCTTGTGCAGCCCCCCTCGTGCTCTGTGCATGTCTGAGACACGAATGACCACTGTCATATGTCTTGTCTCAGGAACTGGTACTCGGCACTGGACGGATATGGATGACCGGAACCCGGCTTTTATCTGCTGTCAACAAATGTTCTGCTTTTGGCATAATTGTGGAGATTTTGTCTTGATTTGCAATATTTGGACTGGAAACCTGTAATCTGTAAATATGTAACAAACACGGATTAAAAGCACCTACCTATAAACAACCGAGCGTAAGAATGGGCGGTATAAAATGCAATATTCTGGTATGAACAAATACCCCCAAACTTAACTTTTGCTCGTCCCGAGAAAAACCAATTATTCACAAAAATAAAATCCTAACCACACTTTCGCAGGGAACGCGATTGCACTGAGCGCGTGCAATAAGCCGTTAAACCTCTAGGTGTCCCTAGTAGGAGGAGTGTTGTCTCCTGAGGGTTTTCAACGGATTACACTCACAAAATCCCGTCAAGCTAGTGTCATAAGTTAACATTGATTTTACTCCTACAGTTTAGTATTTACGTTAAAAACTCTATCATCCTAAGTTAGAAATATTCAACCCTAGTGCTTCACACCTCTAATCTATTTAACCTTAGATCATATACGTTCCAAAAAAAAGTTTAGAAAGATGTTGGTTCTCCTGAGTTTTCCTTCTAAAGTGCGGCCTCAAATTAGGGATTTTTATCACCTTTACAGAAAACACAAGTCTTTATTCTTCATTTCTATCTTTTATTCAAACATCGATTGTATACCCCTACGTGTGTGTATATTTGCACCCCTACACTTGAGAATTCAGTTCAAGCTATAATACCCTTACCCTAATACCTAATACTACTTCTTTTCATTAAGGATGGACGGATTTGCTCACACACCTTTCATGCGACTATTAATGCTTCTTGAGGCACTAACGGCCGATTACTGAATATGTGAACTTAAAGCGTAAATAGCAGTCTCCAGGTCTTGATTTTATTTTATTTTTCTTTTTCTTTTTCTTTTTCAAGACCGGATATATTTTTCAATATGCTCTTTTGGTGTTTAGCTTTAAATACCGTTTTTTCTTTCATACTAGGCTTTCAGGCAAGAGTATTTCTAGGTATCCTCTACTATCCCAAGTTTCAAGGTGCGTGTAAGTGCAATTTGTAGGGTATATACTTTCTAAATTTGAACTCAAGAAAAGAAACTATTTTTCAGTCTTATCCTCCGGTAAAGCTTCAATACTTTCCCTTCATCTTGACTTAACTCTAAAACTGAACTCAAGATTACCTATTTCTAAAAAAAAAAACTGTAAGGACGTATACTTACCAAAGTTAGACAGAATGAGGGTTATTTTTAGGGTTTTCAATTCCTAAGCCTAGAATTTAGTTATTTCTAATATATCAACTAAACTTTCAGAATAAAAATCTAAGTTACCCTATTAGCTAACTTGACGACAAAGTTTTTATATTTTTTGGAAAATTTTTGATTTTTGTGGGTTTTTAATAAGGTATGCAAATGCAAAATATACAAATGAATGCGAAGGAAGAAAGCTTACCGACCGAGCACACCCCCAAACTTAAACTTGACAGTGCCCTCACTGTCAGGCTATACCAAGAGGGTCAAAATTGCCGGCGCTCCCTAAAAACAAATTATATACAAAACAAAAACCAAAAAGATATATACAAAAAAGGTGTCCCCCCAAACTTATGTAAAACAGTGTTTCCACTGTTAAGCGTTGAAGTTCAGGATCGGGGGGAAAGAACAATATCAAACTATACAAGGCCTTACACAGGCCAAAAATGAGTACCAACCATTCAAAGATTTTATCGCTATAAAGCAGTGGCTGGTGAAAGAAGGCGTAGAGAAAAGAAATGGAGAATACGCTAGACTGTATGGAGATAGAAGCGGGATACAGTCTCGGTATATGAAAGAAGAATGGCGGAAGGGAACAAGAAATGGAGTACAAACTTAAGGGTGGATATGGAGCGAATAAATTAGCACAATTTGTGATGACCGATGTGTAAAAATTGATTGTACTAATCTATTAACCCGTCGAGAAATGGGGTCAAATCCCTCAAGATTCGTGAGAAACCATGGGTACGCCGAACTTGGTAAACCAGACACAGGAAGTGAAAATGATACGGTTTCTTACAAGGTCGGAACGATGGGAAGGATGGAGGGAAGTGATCGAGGAGGGGTATCGGTTAAGGTTTCGGAAGGGTGCACACAGTCAATGAAAGGAACAGGATGAATTGGAAAATCCGACTCATCAATTAAAACTGTTTCATCTTCAGTACTATCCTCAATATTCTCCTCAAAATTTTGCTCATCCATGCATAATTCATCAAAATCCAGACGCATATGGGGTTCGGGAAAAACATTTAATGACTCGGGATGATGATTCGAAGAGGCAAACTCAGCCAAATCTACGGGTTCATCATCCAAAATATCCCCAGCGTCAATATCCTCAATCAAGTGAAAATCAATATTCTCAGACACCTTATCAAAAGCATGGATATTAATCGATTCTGGTTCTAAGATGGAGGTGTAGAGGTCAAAAGGATTGGGATTGGTTTCACTTGGAAGGGACCCTTTACAATCGGGTAAATCAAACACTACAAAGTCGCACAACTCATTAATCATTCTATTTTCAATTGATAAATCATGCGGGATACTCGATAGACTTTCAAAACAGGAGTTGTGGGATTCAATTTGGGATGGGTAGGTTTGATTTGGAAGGGGGTACATCTCACTCTCTCCACTCAAATTCTCAGCCTGTCCTGCCGCCTCATCATTCATTGGAAAATTAGGAGCTAGTTGGAAACTAGCTACCGGGTCAGTAGGTTGTATGAGAGCGGCCATGGACGCATTCAAATCCATCATCTGTTGGCTTGACGCTACCCTAAAGTCTTCCAACGACTGTTCCAGACTAGACATGGGTTGTGATGGGGTTTCAGTAAAAGATACGAAGTTGTTTGGATACTGGAAACCCCCAAATGGCTGTGTAGAAGCAATGTCTAGGGAAGGTGCAAAAGTAGGGTTGGATTGGTAGGAATTGAATGGCTGGACAGGAGCAGGATCAACATTTGGATAAGAAGGTGAATGGAATTGTTGATCTCAAGAATTTGAAATGGTGAAAGGAGTGAAAGATCGGCTACGGGATTGTTCAATACGTTCAGCAAGAGACATAGGTCTTGCGGCTACAATTGGACTTTCAAAAGGGGTATCAACGCAAGAAGGGGTGAATGTTTGAAATGGTTGATACGAAGTGGATTGCGGGGTCCAGTTGTTCGTCCTAGACGCGTCTATCCGATCTTTCAAAGAAATTTTGGGCATGGAGGGGTCGTTCGATATTCGGCCAAAGCAAGAACCGTAAGAAGTAATGTCTGGTTGTAGGTACCAAAGTTCGGCAAGATTTTTGCGAGGTGGTGTACCCATGATATGAAGAGAGAAAGAAAGAAAGGCAGAGAAAAGGAGGGGAAAAAGAATGTGAATTTTTTTTTTAAATTTTTTTTTAGTTAGTTATTAACAAAAGAATGAAATATACACACAAAAAGAATATGGATAAAAACAATCACGACACAAAAATACCACACACCTAATCGTTCTAGGGTTCACCTAGGTCAACTAGACCTGTTCCAGAACTTGATTGTCGAAGTAAAACTGTGTTGAGAAACGGGCTCAAGAAACACTGATCACGAGGCCAGGTAAGTGCAGAGATAAGGGGAGGTTTTCCAACGCTTTCGCGAAGTTCCTTAATTAAATAACCCTTTCTCTTTTGGCGGTTTCGCCGTTAACACTTTCCTAGACACCCCGTAAACAATATACCGTTAAGCGAGGTTCTAAACACAGTTAACTTCTCCTAGTGAGCGCGAAGTCCTTAAGGTTTAAAATCTAGTTTCTTTTAAATTTTGTGCGGGTAAACGTTATGCTCAAGTTCGTGATTTGTGGGCCACGGAAAAGGTGATGAAATCCTTTACTGTATGTTGTGGGGTTCGCTTGCCCTTAAGTCCGTATTAATGTATGCAATGCGCAATTCAATAAAAATTCTATAAAGAATCAAACAATCGTTTTTTAATTTAAGCACGGCACTGCAACAAATACGGGTTAGTCAATTTTTTTTTGCGTTTGCTAGCGAACTTGCAAAGAATCCTGCAAAGAATAGTATATTGGATGCGTCGGATTTGAGAAAAAGGTGTTAGTAAAGTACGTACCGTTAAGTTTTTGGGTTAGGAAACCCCGTTGAATCAAATCCGGTAAGGTTGAAAAGTTCGCTTGCGCGGGTCAAACTACCCGGATCTTTGGCACTGTACTTTTCAATCACCTTAGCCTTGAACGTACACTTTGCTCCCACAATCGCCGTTTGCAAATCCGCAAAAATCTGCAGACTTGCTCACAAAAATTATTAAAAAAAACAAAAAGATTTTTTTTTAAATATATACAAAAAGAATATTAACCCGAATAACAAGAAAAGAAATACGTTACCGTCTCCCCGGCAACGGCGCCATTTGATCGCATGCTTTTGGCGTGTCGGATTTTCAAAGTTCTAAAGTTTACCGCGATCAGGACGGTGTCGCTATGCAGCTAGCCGGTTGAGCACGGGTCGATCCACAAGGAGATGGTTGTATTTCTGTTCTTGTCTTAGACGAGTCAATAAAGAATTTGTATGAGTTTGATCAAGCTAACCTATGTGTATTATTTGCAAGTATAAAGTTGTTAAGAAAATATACGAAAGTGTAAGCTAAAGATATCCGTACTCAAAACCTTTGAGCCGGATCTTGACCAATTGAAGCTAGAGCAATCGGCAACAACGAGGATTAGGGGATTTAAGTGCGGTATTCGTGGAATACGGCATATTTACCCTTGTCCTTCCGTTCTTGTCTCTTGCTTTCACCTCCGGCCAAACCGAATGCAACCGGTCGCGGTTAGGAATCACCGTTACCTTGTTAGGGTAGGGTGCCTAACGGAGCGCTTGCGTAAAGTTTGGGCGGAGTTCAATGGAAAATAACGGGAAAAGGAAACGAGAAAAGAAACGTTAACTTACAATAACGTATTGATTCTTAACAACGATAATTACAACCATTCACAAAATGAACAAAAAAGAGAGATCAAAAAGAAAAGGGAAAAGAAAAGATTACAAGTAAGTAAGTGCATGAATTTAAATTGCAAAAATGTAAAGCAAGGTAATAAAAAGCAAGTAATAAAAAGCAAGAAAGAAAACTAGAAACTAGAACTCAAGACAAGCATGGGATCAATAGCCAACCCTTAAACTTGCAAGCTCAATCAAGAGGTTGCAAGATCAAGACATGGGTAAAGAACTCATGTGAAGTGAAGAACTAATTCCATAAGAAAATACGAGCCTTGAGATCAATAACACACTCTTAACCTTTCAAACTCAATGAAGAGGTTGAAAGATCAACAGAAAGCAAGAATCTCAAGGGGAAGTTAAACAAAAGAGAATGATACAAAAACCCTCATCTTTATTCACATCCACTCAATGCTCTCACTACATTTCCATGGAGGATGAATGAAGAAGAAGAAGAAGAAGAAGAACTAAAACTAGCAAAAAGAGGCTTAAGAAATTAACCCCTTGGCTTGGCTCAGATCTGGAGTATTTATAGGCGGGGAAATGGAAACCTAGGGCAAGAATCCGGCTCTACATAAAATTACCCAACTGCCCACAAAAAACGACAAAGTGAGGAGACCAAATGGCCGCGGTTCCGCGGCCTAGACCCCCTATTGGCCGCGGAACCGCGGCCGTATGGTGGGTTTGGGTGATCGGGTTTTGTGGGTTTTCCTGTTTACATGTTTCCTCGTGTTTGAAAACTTTACACTGCACAAAGTCTTCCAGAATATCTTCAGATTTCTTAGTCCAAGATTGCTTTCTTTTCTTTACTTTTGACTTCTATCTCCCTCGAGCTCCGCGCACCCATTGATTCTTATGCAGCCCCCCTCGTGCTCTGTGCATGTCTGAGACACGAATGACCACTGTCATATGTCTTGTCTTAGGAACTGGTACTCGGCACTGGACGGATATAGATGACCGAAACCCGGCTTTTATCTGCTGTCAACAGATGTTCTGCTTTTGGCGTAACTGTGGAGATTTTGTATTGATTTGCAATATTTGGACTGGAAACCTGTAATCTGTAAATATGTAACAAACACGGATTAAAAGCACCTACCTATAAACAACCGAGCGTAAGAATGGGCGGTATAAAATGAAATATTCTGGTATGAACACCATGTCCCCACTAGTATGATCCGCATCATAGTCCAGGTAGTCAAGTACACATCCTAAGGGCTTTACCAACATGTAACTCTAAGACAGTATAAAGAGACAAGTATACATGTTAAGATAAAGTGCAACCAGATAGCATACTATCATATCGAGCAAGAAAGTCATCTCTATATATGTCCAAGCATCCAATATAATATACATCATCTGTACAATACTGGCCTCTAAGGCATACATACAACTAACAAATATAATTAATTGGTCCTGGCTCCAAATTGGGCCAAAGATCATCCAATCTACCTTGGTTTGAGGGTACATCTCTTCACTCCTTTGATACTTGGCGTTGTAATTCCTCAACGTCTTCAAAGAGGTGACATGTCCCGACGACCACACATTGATACGGACTGTGGGGTCCTTAAACTCATGGACTATGAGGTCCTTAACCTTGACCGGGATGTCTTAAAACTAACGCCGGACTGTGGGGTCCTTAAACTCATGGACTATGAGGTCCTTAACCTTAACCGGAATGTCTTAAAACTAACAACGGACTATGACGTCCTTAACCTTGACCGTGATGTCTTAAAACTAATGCCGGACTGTGGAGTCCTTAAAATCCACGGACTATGATGTCCTTAACCTTGACCGCAATGTCTTAAAACTAACATTGGACCGCAATGTCCTTAAACTACCTATTGACCGCAATGTCACTAAACTAAACAGCAGGGCTCCCTTAATTGCTCTCTTGTTGGATCTAAACGATCCAGTTAAGTTGATCTTAGTCTAAAACTAGACTAACATATCCTTAACAAACGTTTAAGTTGATCTTAGTCTCAAATGAGGCTAACGTATCCTTAAGCATAACCCTCAAACCTAAATCTAAGAAAGATACGGATTTGGAATAGTCCGCGCCTTACGGGCGACGACATAACTCAGTCTCCGTATACAATCCACGGGCAACCAAACACAAAACAAACACCCACGACACGAAGTGACCATCTGGAGAAGGAGAAAGTGGTTACCGCGATGCGGTAGCGTAATTAACTGCAGAGGCTTACGCCTGCAGGGAAGAGCGCCCCCACAATCAAAAACCCCTCAAGCGAGGGGGAATCTGACAAAGTCTGCTATATCGGACGCATCCGTTTAAACCTTCGATACATGGTGCCATAAATCAACTTGGCATGTTCGGAGAGGTAGACGGATAGCACCAATTAGCATCTGCCCCGAATTTCAGGCAAGACGTCAGTCGCGCCGTCTTTCAGAGGGGAACAGATCCTACAGTATGTACGTGGATTATTGAGCACTAAACGAGGTGACAATTAAGAATAAGTATCCACTATAACGCATCAATGACCTTTTCGATCAGTTAAGTAGATCTTGTGTCTTTTCAAAGCTAGATCTTCGTTCGGGTTATCATTAGGTGAAGGTAAAAGAGTCTGAAATTTTGAAGACGGCGTTTAGGACTTGTTATGGTCATTATGATTATCTCGTAATGCCATTTGGAGTGACCAATGCACTTGCCATCTTTATGAACTTGATGAACCAAATTTTCCGAGAGTACCTAGATAGGTTTGTTGTCATCTTCATCGACGGCATCCTACTGTATTCAAAGAATCGGAAAGAGAACGCCGATCACTTACGGGTTGTACTGGAGACATTATGACAACACCAGCTCTATGCCAAGTACAAAAAATATGAATTTTGGCTAGATCAAGTCGAATTTCTCGGACATATTGTTCCAGGCGAAGGAATTTCTGTGGATCTAGCTAAGGTGTCAACTGTCAGCGAGTGGCCGACACCAAAGACGGTGAAAAATATACGAAGTTTCTTGGGCTTAGCAAGATACTACCGATAATTCATCGATGGATTTTCAAAGATCGCAGCACCCTTGACCAAGCTCACACGTAAAGACGAAGCATTCGTATGGTCAGAAGCATGTGAAAAGAATTTTGTAGAAATCAAGTCAAGGTTAATCTCTGCACCTATTTTTGTAATACTGGATCAATCTGGCGGATTCGTTGTGCGTTGTGATGCATCCGATAAAGGATTAGGATGTGTTCTACACTAGCATAGAAAAGTTATGGATTTTGTATCAAGACAGTTAAAGGTACTTGAACGCAACTATCTAACACATGATCTAGAATTAGCAGCCGTCATCTTCGCACCCAAGATTTGGCGCCACTGTTGGGAGAACGAGTGGATATATACACTGACCACAAAAGTCTGAAGTATGTATTTACTCAGAAGGAACTCAACATGCAGCAGAGAAGATGGCTAGAACTCATGGCGGACTTCGACATCAACCTACAGTATCATCCTGGAAAGGTGAACGTAGTTTCTGATGCCCATAGTCGCCGGCCATTAGCAATGAACCTCACCGCTCAGTGAAAGCTACAGCAAGAACTGCATGGATTGGAGATTGAAGTAGTTGTGCTAGGTAACACTTCATCTTTGATGAATTTACAAGTTCAGTCCACTCTTGTAAATCAGATTAAGGCAGCTCAAGTAAATGATACCAGGCTATAAAAGATCCGAGAACAAGTAGAAAGTGGACTACGAACTGACTTCGTCATCCACGAAGATGGATCCATGCGATATGGAAGCCGTTTATGCATGTCAATCGGCCCTGTTTGAGAAGAGTTAATGAAAAAAGCTCACAGCTCTCCGTATCCGGTACACCCCGGTGGTACGAAGATGTATAAGGATCTACGGAAACACTACTGGTGGTATGGAATGAAGCACGAAGTAGTTAGAAGCTGTCACACCCCGTTTCCCAATGTACAGGGAAGTAGATGTGGCGAGGCCGCGACCTATTTACTCAGAAATAAACACGTTAAAAGTAAAGAAGCAATATAAAAATAAAGCACAAGAATGACAAGAGATGTAATGAAACAACAACTTTTTATTTATATTCATTCTTTACATACAACTGGAAAGTAAAATACAATAATGGAAAGCGATTCCTAAACAATGGCATTTGAACTGGAAGTAAAGTAAGTACAAGTAAGAACTAGAACTCTGGCTCCTCAGCAAACTGCTCTAAATTTTCCTGACCGGGCTCGATCTCCTGAGAGTCGGGTCCTCCTGACAACATTCCAAAGAAAGAAGAGATATGAATGCTGTTAGCGAACAATCACTCGGTAAGTCCCAAAAGAGAGATATATCAAGTAAAAGGAATATGTCTGGTAATTTATCTATTTTTGTTATACTAACGTAATTGTTTCTAACTTGGTACAGAATGCATCAGTGTATACGAGAGGAGTCCAACTTGCTCCATGGATTAAGGCATATGGAGTACAAGGTCCCGTTAAATCCACGAGACAACGATACGGATATTCAGATTAGGTGTATTATAGTGACCGTCTCATTCCACTTCTAATACATTCCGTACCAATCTACTCCGTTAAAAACCCCGTAATGTATATTGTATTGATTATAATGATTTGTAGTATAAGACTTGCCGAAACCATGGTATAAGTTGTTCATATAAACGATTTGGATGTAAACGGATAGTCATGTAGTCAAGTTCAAGATATAGCCATGGATCGGTCAAGTCAAGTCATGTTGCAGGTTCGTATTGTTCGGTGTTCATGTTTTATACATTGTATTCATGTTAAATTAGATATATGGTTGGATTCATGTTTGCATTGTTTTTATATTAGACTGAGAATCAGATTGAGTCAGACACTTAAACAGGTTTGAGTCCTGAATTAGATTTAGGAGTTATCGGTAACTACTGCACATAGACGGTAGGATTTGCGTATTTTCCAAGACAATTACCATTGATAACATTGTTTTAGTTTTCTACCTTAAATAGGCAGGCATCCACTTTCTTCGGCTCTTTAAGGCTCAAGAGAATTGGTCCCGCTTAAACCTATATTTACTAGGGTCCTTAATGTAAATTAATATAACTTGAGGGGGTTTTATGAAAAATATTTTTAGCATACTTTCAAAATAAAGCTCAAGTACTTATTTATTGTATTTAGGGTTTTCATGGATGTAATTTTTAAAAGTGAGGTGGTCTAGTGAATAAATACCCACCTTGAATAATACATGGTATTTTAGTGTAAAATTGACTTGTATGGATTCTTGATGGTATTTTCATGAAACTTGCAAATCTATCATTTTTTTTGGAAAATGTGAAATTTAATAATATCTTTAAAATATGGGTTTTGATAATATTTATATATTTATTAAAAAATAACTTTTTATTATTAAATAGAAATCCTCGTTTTTCTTAAAAATTGTATAAAAATTCCATCGAGATCGTATGCTCCGTGAGGAGGTCTGCATCTCGCTATACTAATCGCGAGGATGTGCGATAACCCGCACCATCCCGATCAGGCTCCCCAAAATAGGTTGTAGAGGAATAATTGCAAGGAATGTAATCACACAATTTAACGATTTTGAACAGTTTAAGGTATTTATTTGAAAAGTCATATTTGCCATATGATATTGTTTTCGAGCGAATCGTGCTATATCAAGATGTGTGTATGTGAGAATTAGGTCATTACCTCGTGAGGTTTTCTAAATGTATGCTAAGATAAAGTAATTAAAATATGTCATATGTAAAGTTTGCGGTATTTAAACGAAAAATGCAAGTGGAAGTTATTCTTTTAAGATGAAACTTGTTCTCAATATTTGTTTTATGATTAATAAACAAGATATAATGATATGGATGATTGGTTATTAAGAAAGAATGTAATTTTAACGAGTTTAGAATCGGATGTCGAAATAACTCCACTTCCGACAAGTTTTGAAAAGAGAACTTTTTAAATTAGGAAGTGAGGAGAAGAGAGAGGACTTACAAGCTTAGAGAAGAGTGGGGGGGTTTAATAAAAGGTTGGTGGTTTCGTGGGGTCGCGGGGTCGCCGGAATCGTCTCGAATTCTCTGCTGAACTTGACCTTGTGCTAACTCCACGTATACTCTTTTTTGACTTGGAAAATTTTGAGGATTTTTGAAAATAGGTTTCAGAATGAAGAGGGCTAGGGTATGGGTTTGTATTTATAGGGTAAAATTAAGGTTTTGAGAATTGAAGAGTGAATTAAAATGCATTAAAGTTTGGATTAATGGGTGATTTTAATCTCTCTATTAATTTACAGAGAAATCAAACAGTACTGAGGTAGTGGGGGTATGCCAAACGATTAGTGTGCAGAGTTTGGGGGCATTACCTACGGGGAGGCCCGGCGGCGCCGGTCTGAAAGGCCATCTCACAGGACAAGTGTAGGGGTGGGGCTCTGGATCGATGCCACATGTCCATGTTGGTTCATATAACATTCAACACATGTTTGATTTTCTGTGACTTTTCATTTTACGTGTATTGCACGTGTAAACTTTTGGGTTTCCAAAAATTTAAAAGAAAAATCAGTAAAAATATATGTGGCTGATGGGATTCGAATACAAGGGCTATGTCACAGCAGTGCAAGGCTTTACCAATGGGCTACAAGTGATTTCTTGCTGTTCTTAAATATATTGAATTTATAACTTGTGCTCAGGCTTACAACTCTATTCTGTACATTAACTTAAAAACTTTCTTACAGTAAAATTTGAGTCGTTACATTCGACCCTCCTTACAAAAATTTCGTCCTCGAAATTTACAATTATATAAGGACTAATTTACAAATAAGAAAGGGTATCTTGCACGCACGTCGTCTTCTCTTTTCCACGTTGATTCTCCTGGTGAATCTTTTCTCCACATCACTCGAACCAAGTTTACTTCCTTGTTACTAAGTGACTTTATATTTCTGTTCAGGATTTCAATGGGTTGTTACTCACAAGATAGATCCGTCTGTACAGTGAGCTCGGAGTGATCAAGGATGTGGCTGGGGTCGCTCACATATCTTTGAAGCTGGGATATGTGGAATATGTTGTGCACTCCTTCCAATGACGGTAGAAGTGCCAAACGATATGCCACTTCTTCGATTCGTTCGAGTATGTCGAACGGTCCAATGCATCTCGGACTGAGCTTACCCCTCTTGCCAAAGCAAATTACTCCACGGTTTGGAGAGATCTTCAAGAACACATGATCTTCCGGTTGGAACTCCAGGTGACGTCACTTTGCATCACCCCAATGCTTCTGTCTGTCTTGGGCTATGCGCTTTCTTTCTCTGATCGTGCGAACTACGTCCATAGTTGTCACGATCATCTCTGGTACAAGGAGTTACTTATCTCCGATGTCGTACCAACTTAATAGTGATCGACACTTCCTTCCACAGAGGGCTGTAAAAGGTGTTATTCCAATACTCGCTTGGTAGCTGTTGTTGTATGAAAACTCTACAAGATGTAGGTGATCTTTCCACGATCCTCCGAAGTCTAACATACACGCTCTTAGCATATCTTCAAGAATCTGAATCGTTCGCTCAGACTGTCCATCTGTTTGTGGATGGTAAGATGTGCTGAAGTTCAGACTTGTTCCCAGGCTAGTTTGCAGACACTGCCAAAACTGCGATCGGAATCTGGTGTTACGATCGGAGACAATACAAACCGGTACTCTATGTAATCTCACGATCTCCTACATGAGTTCATGGGTATCAAAAATAGTACACTATGAAGAGTTAAATCATACTTAGATTCAGACTTACTTCCATGTACTTCTTTGCTAGTATCTCAGTAGATTGGCCAACTCGAAAAGGAATAAAGTGAGCTGACTTTGTGATTCGATCCACAATAACCCATACATCATCGTTACCTTTTATGCTGCGAGGAAGAGCAGACACGAAATCCATGGTGATGTGTTGCCACTTCTATTCTAGGATGGGTAACGGTTGAAGTAACCCAGCGGTCCTGTGATGTTCAGATTTTACTTGCTGACACACCAAGCATTTGACTATGCTTTTGGCTACTTCACATTTCATGCTATGATACCAGTAATGTTGTCTTAGATCTTTGTACATCTTTGTACCACCAGGGTGTACTGAGTAATGAGAGCTGTGAGCTTCTTTCATCAACTCTTCTCGAACAGGACCTTATGGTACATACAATCTACTTCCGTATCTCAAAGATCCGTCTTCATGGATGATGAAGTCTGTTCTATGTCCACATTCTACTTGTCTACCAACAAAACCTGTCTAGGTACTCTCGGAAAACTTGGTTCATTAGATTCATAAATATGGCTGGTGCATTAGTCACTCCAAATGGCATCACGAGAAACTCATAATGACCACAGTGCGTCCTGAATGCCGTCTTTGGAATATCAGACTCTTTGACCTTCACCTGATGATAACCCGAACGAAGATCTAACTTTGAGAAAATACAAGCCCCTCTTAGCTGATCGAACAGATCGTCGATACGCGGTAGTGGATTCTTGTTCTTTATCGTGACTTCGTTCAGAGCTCGGTAGTCAATGCACATTCTGTATGAACCTTCCTTCTTCTTCACAAGCAAAACTGGAGATCCCCAACTTGAAGTACTGGGATGAATCCATCCTTTCTTCAAAAGTTCGTCCAGCTGAGTACGGATCTCCTTCAATCCTTTAGGACTTAAGCGATATGGTGCTTTGATCACCGATTCTGCACTAGATACTAAGTCAATACTGAATTCAAAAGCTCGATCGGGAGGCAAACCTGTGATGTCTTCAGGAAATACGTCTTCAAACTCTCAAACTACTTCTGGCTTATCTTCTTCAGCTTGTATTGTTGCAATGGCTACCTTCCTTGGTATATCCTTGTAGGTACTAGGTTCCAGGGTACGGTCTCCATTTTTAAAATAAAAGACCGGATGATCTGGTATTTCGAATACTGCTTTCCTTTGACGACAGTAGATGGTAGCATAGAAACTTCCTAGCCAGTCCATTCCTAATACTACATCAAAATTCGGAATGTCCAGCACCTTGAAGTCCGCATAAAATTCTCTACTGCAGACGACCACTGGACACAGGTCGTATCCCAGAGTTGGCTTTAGAACATCATTCCCTAAACTGACATTCCAGCTGGATATGAGTGGTTTAACTGGAATTGCATGAGTTCGAATGAACCATTGCGACATAAAGCAATATGATACTCCAGTATCGAAGAGTGCTAAGGCGGGTAGGGAGGCTACTAAAATTGTATCTAAGTTGTGTGGGATATGTTTAGGTATGGAAAGATATATGGATGTAAACAGGTATTGAACAGATTTGAAAGATAGGAAGTTACCAGTGATGACTTGGCCAGTGGCTTCAGCTTCTTTCACAGTTATTGTGAAAGCCTGACACCTAGATACGTTCCTCTTTGTTGGGGGAGCATTCAACTGTCCATTCCTCTGTCCCTGAGGTAGGTTCCTTTGTGCATGATGGAACTGACGAGGAGGTTATGCAGGAGGCCCATGAGGAGGTGGAGCTGGGAGAGCAAGTCAAGGTGCAGGTGCCTGAATAACTGGCCGCTGCGAAAAAGTGATGGCTGGTCTGGAGGCTAGATTCAGATCGAGTCTACAAGGACATGTAATAATGTCGTGAGTGGATGAGCCACAGACTAAGCACAGGCCGTTTGCACGCCTGCAGTCCTTCGCCAGGTGTCCATTCCTCCTGCAGTAGGTGCAAAAGTCTGGACTAGACCGGTTAAAAGTTACTCTCGATCTCCTAGGTACAAACGGTGGCCTGGAAGAGGCTTCTCCTGCTATCTGAGTAGCAGGGTGCTTCACACCGGCAGATTGAGATTTGCCCTTCTTCTTCACAACTGCCTCATATCTTCGGGCAGCCTTTAGAGCAAGATCGTAGGTTGGGAAATCCCCTGTAGCTAACGCAGCTTGGATCTCCAGGTCCAACCCCTGCTGAAATCGTCGTGCTCTGATCTCAGCAGTCGGTATGAGATGGGCCGCGAACCTGTTACGGTCTTGTGTTAGCAGTGTAGTATGTGTTATAAGGAAATTGAATATTGAGACATATCTTACCTGCTAAGCATGGTAAACTTAGCATCATACCCATCAATAGATTTCTCCATATAGAGCCTTATTACAGGTGGATGAATTTTTGCTCCATGTCAAAATGGGCAGTCTTGGGAAAATACTTCGCGTCGAATATCTCGCGAAAAATCCTCCATTCAATCCGCTGGGTAAGACGGCTTTCTTCCGCCTTCCGCCATACTCTGGTATTGTCAGTGAGTTGTAGTTTCATAACTCTTACCCAAGCGATCTCTGGCACTTGTGCTGCTGCCAGGTCGTCTTCGATTGATTGAGCCCATTCCTCTGCCTTCAAAGGGCTATCTTTCTTAGAAAAGTTCTTTGGGTGCAATACCTGGAATTACTTCACTCCGGGTGCCTCGGCTTCTGGGCGGTGCAATAGGATAGCAGACTGCTACTGCTATCCCTCCAAGAGGCTCTTTATTGCCTCAAGTAATACCGTCTGCTCGTTGATAGGAGCTGCTATGGTAAGTGGCGGCGGTAGAGGAGGTGGGGTGTTTTCATTCACGTTGGTGCTCGTGTTGTTTGGAGAATCCATAACCTTGAAAGAAAAATAGGGTTAGGATAGATTCAAGGAATTGAAATGTAAATAATGTTTTAGTTGCTGATTCTTATAATTCTTGTGATATATTGCTTAGGTTTCCATGCAGAACTGAGCTGCATGGTTATGTAGGTTTCCATACAGAACTGACCTGCATGGGCCGCCAACAAAACCTGTCACGCCCCACTTCCTAATGTACAGGGAAGTAGACGTGGTAAGACTGCGACGTATTTACTTAGAAGTAAACACGTTAAGCATAAATAAGCAATATAAAAGTAAAGCACAAGAATGACAAGAGATGTAATGAAACAACAACTTTTTATTTATATTCATTCTTTACGTACGACTCGAAAGTAAAATACAATAATGGAAAGCGATACCTAAACAATGGCATTTGAACTGGAAGTAAAGTAAGTACAAGTAAGAACTAGAACTCTGGCTCCTCAGCAAACTGCTCCAAATCTTTCTGGCTGGGCTCAATCTCCTGAGAGTCGGGTCCTCCTGACAATATTCCAAAGAAAGAAGAGATATGAATGTCGTTAGCGAACAATCGCTCGGTAAGTCCCAAAAGAGAGATAGATCAAGTAAAAGGAATAGGTCTGGTAATTTATCTGTTTTTATAACACTAACGTAGTTGTTTATAGTTTGGTACAGAATGCATCAGTGTATATGAGAAGGGTACAACTTGCTCCGTAGACTAAGGCATATGGAGTACAAGGTCCCGTCAAACCCACGGGACAATGGCACGGATATTCAGATTAGGTGTATTATTGTGACCGTCTTATTCCACTTCTAATACATTTTGTACCAATCTACCCTGTTAAAAACCCCGTAATGCATATTGTATTGATTATAATGATTTGTAGTATAAGACTTGTCGAAACCATGGTATAAGTTTTTCATATAAACGATTCAGATGTAAACGGATAATCATGTAGTCAATTTCAAGATATAGCCATGGATCGGTCAAGTCAAGTCATATTGCATGTTCGTATTGTTCAGTGTTCATGTTTGATACATTGTATTCATGTTGAATTAGATATATGGTTGGATTCATGTTTGCATTGTTTTCATATTATACTGAGACTCAGATTGAGTCAGACACTTAAACAGATTTGAGTCCTGAATTAGATTTAGGAGTTATCGGTAACTACTGCACATAGATGGCAGGATTTGCGTATTTTCCAAGACAATTACCATTGATAACATTGTTTTAGTTTTCTACCTTAAATAGACAAGCACCCACTTTCTCCGGCTCTCTGAGGCTCAAGAGAACTGGTCCCGCTTAAACCTATATTTACTAGGGTCCTTAATGTAAATTAATATAACTTGAGGGGGTTTTATGAAAAATATTTTTAATATACTTTCAAAATAAACCTCAAGTATTTATTTATCGTATTTAGGGTTTTCATGGATGTAATTTTTAAAAGTGAGGTATTCTAGTGAATAAATACCTAGCTTGAATAATACATGGTATTTTAGTGTAAAGTTGACTTGTATGGATTCTTGATGGTATTTTCATGAAACTTGCAAATCTATCATTTTGTTTGGAAACGCGGAATTTAATAATATCTTTAAAATATGGGTTCTGATAATATTTATATATTTATTAAAAAATAACTTTTAATTATTAAATAGAAATCCTCGTTTTTCTTAAAAATTGTATAAAAATTCTATCTAGATCGTATGCTCCGTGAGGAGGTCTGCATCTCACTCTACTAATCCCGAGGATATACGATAACCCGCACCATCCCGATCGGGTTCTCCAAAATAGGTTGTAGAGGCATAATTGTAAGGAATGTAATCACACAATTTTTTAAAATACGGTTTTTAATAGTTTAAGGTATTTATTTAAAAAGTTGTATTTGCCACATGATATTGTTTTCAAGCAAATCGTGCTATGTCAAGATGTGTGTATGTGAGAGGTTGGTCATTACCTCGTGAGGTTTTCTAAAGGTATGCTAAGCTAAAGTAATTAAAATATGTCATATGTAAAGTTTGTGGTATTTAAACAAAAAATGCAAGTGGAAGTTATATAACATGGTCTTTTAAGATGAAACTTGTTCTCAATATTTGTTTCATGATTAATAAACAAGATATAATGATATGGATGATTGGTTATTAAGAAAGATTATGATTTTAACGAGTTTAGAATCGGATGTCGGAATAACTCCACTTCCGACAAGTTTTGAAAAGAGAACTTTTTAAATTAGGAAGAGAGGAGAAGAGAGGGGACTTACAAGCTTAGAGAAGAGAGGGAAGGTTTAGGAAAATGTTGGTGGTTTCGTGGAGTCGCGGGGTCGCCGGAATCGTCTCGAATCCTCGCCGAAACTTGACCTAGTGCTAACTCCACTTGTACTCTTCTTTGACTTGGAAAATTTTGAGGATTTTTGATAAAAGGTTTCAGAATGAAGAGGGCTAGGGTATGGGTGTTAGTTATGTATATGCCCTAGAGGCCATTGTTGTGCATATGATGTATATTATAATGGATGCTTGGTTATATATAGAGAAGACTTTCTTGCTCGTCATGATAGTATGCTATTTGGTTTCACTTTATCTTAACATGTTGACTTGTATTGGTTTACTGTTTTACTCTCACATGTTGATAAAGCCCTTAGGATCTGTACTCGACTACTGGGACTATGATGAGATCATACTAGTGGGGCCACGGTAGTCATGAGTACATCCTATAACTGTTCCTAGTCGAGGGTATATCGAGATAGGGCATCGATACACCAGAGTAGACTAACGTATACGCATCTTGACCCATATGATGGGCGATGGATGATCCCATATCCATCGGTGTTAGACATCAGAGATGGTGTACGGGTGCTCAGTAGAGACTGGGTACACTGGACGGACTCGCCGAGAACTCCCAGATGGTGTTATACCACACGTCAGATGGCAGTTCTCCGGTGACACTGGTACAGGGTAGTCTGTAGACCCGAGATCGTCATAGAGTCTTGTGTGATTCCCACTGTGCTTTGATTTCCACCTTACCACGTCCAAGAGGGCGTGCAAAACGGTGGCTTTTGGGTACAGTCCCGAATCACATGGAGGCAATGAGCGATAGGAGGGGATTCGTCTCTCCCGGTATCGGGAGTTGATGTTGTGCTGTGTTCGATTGGCTATAACTGGAAGTCCCTGGCCAGGGCTGATATGGAGATTTACTGGTAAGTGTTACTAGTAGTTTCTCGACCCGTTATAAGCCACACATCGACACGACTTATCGGTTACTGGGGTCTGACGTATACCACCCCTAGACTTGATATGCGACATATCAGACGAACAGACCGGACTGTACGGGAGTGTTACTGGTTGGATTCACAGGAGAACGCACAGGCTAGCTTGTTGATCTTCTGATCGCTCAATACCTGGGTGGCTGTTACGTTTAGCTGACCGCTTGCAGCTTGTGGGTGTTTGATATGATCATCACCTGCTACCGGCGTATTGACGATTCTTTAGAGTCCTACACAGAGGTTTCTTGGCTCAGGCGAAACGGGGTAGAGGCACATATGTGATATGTGCAGGAACGAGAATAATGCGATATGGGATACCGTATTATATTCTCGCGATATTTAGAAATGAACCGGGTTATCGGATCAAGTGTTGATTCGATGAATCGGTACATGATATATTAGTCGGTAATATTCGATATAGCCGGATCGTCGGATCAAGTGTTGATTCGATGATTTAGTGTATAATAATATATATGATATATTATTACATTATCTAATATTGGCTCGCTTTATTATTCCATTTTCTCACTAGATGATACATTAATATATATGCGATATATGTTAATTGTATTATTTTCTTTTGTTGCAAATATATAATATATATGTGATATATATTATTGTGACATGATATGATTAATTGTTAAACATGTTTAAGGATGATTAATTGAGGTTAGGGTTTGTTTTGGGTTAGATGCTTCATGCATCTTCTAGAAGCTTTATTCTTTTGTCATTCTTAAGATATTATGGATGACACATTCTTTAACTCAACCAAACCCTAACTCTAGTTATTTCTCTACTAAATCCTAGCCACTCATCCTTGACCATGGTTTACAATTCAATCATATAGCTTTTATTCTATTCATCACAAAAGGAATAATATTATTATTGATTTTCCATTATCATCTTCTTCTCTCTTGAAAAGCTTGCTAGAAAATCCTTAAGTGATGAATAAATATGAGAAAATGATATAAGAAGAAAGCAAAATTACTACTCTCTCATCCTCATCTCATCTAGCCCATGGGATAAGTGTGTTCATCTCTTTTGAGTGAGAAAGCTTGAGTCGTTGCAACTTCGAGGTAGATCATCGGAGATTTGGAATATTTCGAGCTAGCATGGATCGTTCGAGTCGTGGAGCCTCTCATGAGTCCGGGAGATCGTGGATCGCGGCAAAGGGACTTCTACTCGGAGCTTGTGAAATGAAGGAGCGGACTACAAAGGTTGTAATCCCTCACACTTAGATAAAAGTTATCTTCTTGCATGTTAAACCCTAATAATCTAGCAAAGATCCCAGCTTTGGGTTGTTCGGCACGTCTAATTTTTTATCCGGGTATGTTTGATGCCTTATGAACCTTCACAAGAGTGCCTAGGAACCCTACAGTGGTATCAGAGACTAGCTAAAGCATTAGGCGATGTGTTTACGAAATTAAAACTCCGATCGAACCCGAAACGACGAAACTAGACCCCTCTCTGGAAATTTTTTAAATTTTGGGATTTTTCTGAATTAAAAATATGTAAAAAAATCAGCAGAGAATTCTAAGAATTACCATAAAACCCGAGCCCCCAATTCGATCAAATGGCGGCAGAACCGCGGCGTAAGCATGCTTACGCGGCGGTTCCGCGGCGGATCGATAGGATTGTGACACGTGGCGTTTCTGGTAATGTCCGTAGGTGCTTGTTGATACTTCTGGATATTTTTAACAGTGATTCCAGTGTTGTTAAAATCTGGGGTTTATTTTGTAATCGTAGATTCGATCGGAATATTTAACCTCGTATTTCTTTCCGGATATTTAGAAATTGTTAAACTATTTGAACGGATATCATTAACTCACTGTTTCCCGGTATGGCAAACTTTCAAGTGTTGAAATTTCTTCGGGTTTAAATCTTTCGAAAAAATTGTACAAGTTAAGCGGTGGACCCTCTAGAAGACAACAAACCTTAACTCGATTATGTGACCGTCTTGAACTGCCTTTTGAACCTTCGGGTTTGGGGCAGTACGGCGTGCCACATGTGAGGCGTTGGCTTGACCCTTCTACGGCTGGATCACCGGTACTGTGACATATTCTGGGATTATTTGAACTCCGCTCAAGTGTTGAGCAGTTTAGGAAATTTTGGGTGTTTGATTATCTGTTCGCAAAAGTTTAATACTGTCTATTTATCTGGAATGTGATACAATATGTGGAATTCATAGAGTTAGGCATGAAATGCGAAGTATATGATATTTCGGATTTACGATGTCTAAAGTGATTGTGGATTCCAAATATTGTAGTTTTACACTTTCTTTTCTGTGACCGTAAGTGTAATATGTGATATCCCCGGTTTCGTTGCTATATGTCAACGACAATTGGGATGTGCATATTTACTTACGTTGATGATATGAGATATTATGTATTGCTGTGATATGTTATATTGGATCGTCGCGTTCTGAATAGCCGGGGTTTTATGTGAGATGAGGGTTTTTATTTTCATTCATGTAAAATTCATTTGTAATGTAATATTCTTTTATTTGGGGCACTTCCAGGTTGCGGTTGATGTCACCAGTGTATATTATTTACTTTTCCGTATTAGGTAGACCCAAGGAGGGGAGCACAAGTAACCGGGTTCTAGGGTCCAGTGGGAGGCCATCTCGAGGAGTCGAGACCGGGTCTCCTAACCCTAGAATTGGCAGTGTTACTTGCCGCTCTCGTAGGGGTCTTGGGATGTGGGTTTGGCTATTCGTCGCGACCGTGGAATCCGTGTTTTATACAGGCTCGTATTAAAAACACGGACATCCTAGTATATCCAATATTTCATATATGTTCTTCTGCTGCAATGTTCTGTGATGAGATCATATTACTGTCTGAGACGAATGCTTATATTATATATATATATATGCTGATATATAAATATTACTGCTTTCGTTTCTTCTGTGATGCTTAGGAAGCATAAGCTGATGGGATTTTTATTAATAAGATTAATAAAAGGAAAAGAAACCTAAAGATGTTGTAGAATCAAAACTTTATAAAAGGGGTAGCTACAGTTTTGCTTTGCACAGTGATATATACGATATATCCTGCACCTTATTCGATGAGGAAAGGACCGAGATCCCTTCACCGGGAGTGACTCCTTTAGCAAAACTGGCAGATGCTACAAAACTCGGTTTGTCTTTTGATTGCTTTTAGTATTTTGCTTTGCACAGCGGTATATATGATATATCCTGCACCTTATTCGATGAGGAAAGGGCCAACGATCCCTTCACCGGGAGTGACCCCTTTAGCGAAACTAAGAAAAGCCTCAAAAACACTCCTTTTCAAAACTTCACTCGATTCTACAACGATATCAAGTTCATTACGCTCAGGGTTTTCTGAAAAACCTGCGTAGCCCTCCGTCATTTCAGATAAAGACCATTTAGTATTCGTGCTGCGTTTGTTGGCCTTTGTCAAGGCGTAGTGTGCGGTAGCTAACTGGTACTTATCTGCTTAAACATATGATGTGATTGGATTAGGGTATTCGTACGACCTTGTTGGCCTTTGTCAAGGGTCGTGCGGGTGGGTTTAATTTCAATCAAGAAATGACGGGTTGAACTTGACTAGCCTCCTATGATTTGTTGGCCTTTGTCAAGGTCATAGGGGTTAGGGGCAAAAGTATTATTGGGAATTTCAAGTGTTAAAATTTGCAATGAGATTGCATACCTTTTATGAGATAGTTGGATCCCGATACCCACTGCGAGTAAGAGTTACTCCTGGAAGAGTTTTACACAGGACAATTAGCCGATCAAGTAGGTGTCTATAAAAGTGTTAACAGGATTACACCTCTGGGAAAACGAGGTTTACATTAATTAGGTCCGTGCGAAAGCACGGGGAACCTCCCTCAAAGTACCGACACTGATCTGGCTGAAAGATTGACGAAATTGTAGGGTGTAATTAATCCCGGCTAATCTTACCTTTTAGGGTTTTAAGGTAGATTTGATAAAAACAGTGGGAGACATCCTGATTAGATAAGATAATAACCAATCTAATCTTGCAAGAGCATACGCTAAAGTGTTTTCTTCTCTCTCTCTCCGAGTAGCGACCATGTCATGCCATAATCAAGATAATAATATGGATGTATTGACTGAACCCAATTATTGTACTGAGCTAGGGAATGTTGGACCCGTTCTTTCTTATAAGAGTTATAAGACTGAACAGGAAACAGGAGAATATCTGGATTCTCAAGCCGCCCAAAAGAACATGCATGTTGATGCATCTTCTTCGGGTGTGTTAGTTATTGAGAACTGTTTCTCAGTTCACCCTACGTCCTGGGTATTAGATACCGGATCAGGATCCCACATATGTAAACAGTTACATGGGCTACGTAAAGGTAGAGAACTGGGAAAAGGTGATCATTCCGTTCAAGTAGGGAACGGTGCAAGTATTGTAGCCAAAGCAGTTGGCGAATATCACCTTGTATTACCAAGTCGTAATACACTGATTCTGAATGAGTGTTATTATATACCGAACATGATGTGCAACATTATATCAGTTTCTTTATTAAGTAAAGAAGGATATAATTTTGTAGTAAAGGATAATGTTATGAACATATTCCTAGATCAAAAGTTGATTGCATCAGGCTCGTTACATAGTGGCATATTCATTCTAAATCAGAATACAGTCCTGAATATACAAAACACACACAAGAGGAAAAGTTCAGAAATGAACGAATCCTATTTGTGGCATTGTAGACTTGGTCATATCAATGCGACACGACTGGCTAAGTTACATAAAGATGGTTATTTGAATTCGTTCGAATTATCATCTTATGATACTTGCCATTCATGTCTCAAAGGAAAAATGACCAAAGCTCCGTTTAGTGGACACGGAGAAAGAGTTACCGAACTCTTAGGACTGGTACATAGTGATGTATGCGGTCCCATGTCTACGCATGCCAGGAACGGTTCTTCCTACTTCATTACATTCACTGACGATCTCTCAAGATTCGGATATGTGTTCCTGATGAAACACAAGTCTGAAGCTTTTGAGAAATTCAGAGAATATAAGCACGAAGTAGAGAATCAAACGGGCAAAAGTATTAAGATTCTTCGATCTGATCGAGGAGGTGAATACTTAAGCAGTGAGTTCCTAGATTATCTAAAAGAGAATGGGATTCTCTCTCAGCTTACTCCTCCTTATACACCACAGCACAACGGTGTGTCTGAGCGGAGGAATCGCACCCTATTAGATATGGTGCGCTCGATGATGAGTACAGCTGAGTTACCTATTTCCTTCTGGGGGCATGCACTGGAGACAGCAGCATACCTATTGAATCAAGTTCCAACTAAATCTGTACCTACCACACCATATGAGATATGGAGTGGGAAGAGACCATGTCTTAAACGAGTTAAGATATGGGGTTGTCTGGCCTATGTCAAAAGGCAAAATCCAGACAAACTCGAGGCACGGTCAGTTCTATGCAAGTTTGTGGGATATCCCAAACATTCACATGGATATCTTTTCTACCATCGCGAGGAACAAAAGGTGTTTGTTTCTCGACATGCCACCTTTTTAGAAAAGGAATTTCTTACAAAAGAAATTAGTGGCGAAGAGGTAGAACTGGAAGAAATTCCAGCTACACAAACTCAAACTGAAACTGAAGATTTGGTAGAACCGGAGGATTCAATAGTACCCAACGAACCCCAGCCTCTCCGCCGATCTAGTAGGGTTTCTCGTCCACCTGAGAGATACTACGGTTTTCTCATTGATGGTGGAAGCGAGGATTGCATCATGGATGATGATGACCCGACTAGTTTCGAGCAGGCCATCACGAGTGGTGACTCTGTGAAATGGCTGGATGCAATGCGATCTGAGATGGAATCCATGTACACCAATAAAGTATGGATTTTGGAAAATGCTCCTGAAGGGGTAAAACCCATTGGGAGCAAGTGGATTTTTAAAAAGAAATTTGGTGTAGATGGAAAAGTTGAGACTTTCAAAGCTATACTTGTAGCAAAGGGTTTTCGTCAACGACCAGGTATGGATTATGACGAAACCTTTTCTCCAGTGGCTATGCTTAAGTCCATCCGGATCTTACTTGCCATTGCTGCATATCATGACTACGAAATCTGGCAAATGGATGTTAAGGCCGCCTTTCTAAACGGTGATTTAGAAGAGAGCGTGTACATGACTCAGCCAGAGGGCTTCGTAGATAGTGGGAGCAGCGGAAAGGTGTGCAAGCTGTTTAAATCCATTTATGGGTTAAAGCAAGCATCGCGGAGTTGGAATATCTGTTTTGATGTTGTAGTCAAAGAGTTTGACTTCATCAAAAATATAGATGAACCTTGTATCTATAAGAAAGTAGCAGAGGGTAAGGTTGTCTTCCTCGTATTGTACGTGGATGACATACTCTTGATAGGAAATGATATTCCTATGCTGCAATCAGTCAAGCTCTTCTTATCACAGAGATTCTCGATGAAAGATCTAGGTGATGCCTCCTGCATATTGGGAATCATGATCTATAGAGATAGATCTAAACGGATACTGGGATTGTCCCAATCCAGATACATTGACACCATACTAAAGAGATTTAGTATGGAAGAATCCAAGCGTGGGAACCAACCCACGATCTCTGGACTCACTCTCTCCAAAGAGATGTCTCCCAAGACTGATTTGGAGAGAGCTCGCATGCAAGGGATACCCTATGCTTCGGCAGTAGGCTCTATCATGTATGCGATGCTATGTACCAGACCCGATGTAGCATACTCACTAAGTGTAGTGAGTCGGTATCAAGCAGATCCTGGAGAGAGTCACTGGACAGCTGTGAAGAACATTCTCAAGTACTTACGAAGGACTAAGGAGATGTTCTTGGTGTATGGTAACGGAGAACTCCAGGTGGAGTCCTTTACCGATTCCAGCTTCCAAAGTGATAAGGACGACTCTAAGTCGCATTCGGGTTTTGTCTTTACCCTCAATGGAGGGGCGGTATGTTGGAAGAGTTCCAAACAGGATACCGTTGCAGACTCAACGATGGAGGCTGAATACATCGCTGCCAACGATGCTGCCAAAGAGGCTGTCTGGATCAAGAAGTTCATTAGTGAACTTGGAGTGGTTCCGTCCATTGAGCATCCAATACCTCTGTATTGCGATAACAATGGAGCTGTGGCTTTGGCCAAGGAACCCAGATCCCATCAAAAGTCCAGACATATTCTGAGGCGGTATCACCTGATCAGGGAGATAGTTGATCGCCGGGAGATCGAGGTCAGGAGAGTAGATACGAAGGACAACACTGCGGATCCATTCACGAAGGCTATTCCCCAGATACAGTTTGAGAGATTATTCGGGATGCTAGGTATGCGATACTACAGCAGCTGGCCTTAGTGCAAGTGGGAGATTGTTAGTTATGTATATGCCCTAGAGGCCATTGTTGTACATATGATGTATATTATAATGGATGCTTGGTTATATATAGAGAAGACTTTCTTGCTCGTCATGATAGTATGCTATTTGGTTTCACTTTATCTTAACATGTTGACTTGTATTGGTTTACTGTTTTACTCTCACATGTTGATAAAGCCCTTAGGATCTGTACTTGACTACTGGGACTATGATGAGATCATACTAGTGGGGCCACGGTAGTCGATGAGTACATCCTATAACTGTTCCTAGTCGAGGGTATATCGAGACAGGGCATCGATACACCAGAGTAGACTAGCGTATACGCATCTTGACCCATATGATGGGCGATGGATGATCCCATATCCATCGGTGTTAGACATCAGAGATGGTGTACGGGTGCTCAGTAGAGACTGGGTACACTGGACGGACTCGCCGAGAACTCCCAGATGGTGTTATACCACACGTCAGATGGCAGTTCTCCGGTGACACTGGTACAGGGTAGTCTGTAGACCCGAGATCGTCATAGAGTCTTGTGTGATTCCCACTGTGCTTTGATTTCCACCTTACCACGTCCAAGAGGGCGTGCAAAACGGTGGCTTTTGGGTACAGTCCCGAATCACATGGAGGCAATGAGCGATAGGAGGGGATTCGTCTCTCCCGGTATAGGGAGTTGATGTTGTGCTGTGTTCGATTGGCTATAACTGGAAGTCCCTGGCCAGGGCTGATATGGAGATTTACTGGTAAGTGTTACTAGTAGTTTCTTGACCCATTATAAGCCACACATAGACACGACTTATCGGTTACTGGGGTCTGACGTATACCACCCCTAGACTTGATATGCGACATATCAGACGAACAGACCGGACTGTACGGGAGTGTTACTGGTTGGATTCACAGGAGAACGCACAGGCTAGCTTGTTGATCTTCTGATCGCTCAATACCTGGGTGGCTGTTACGTTTAGCTGACCGCTTGCAGCTTGTGGGTGTTTGATATGATCATCACCTGCTACCGGCGTATTGACGATTCTTTAGAGTCCTACACAGAGGTTTCTTGGCTCAGGAGAAACGGAGTAGAGGCACATATGTGATATGTGCAGGAACGAGAATAATGCGATATGGGATACCGTATTATATTCTCGCGATATTTAGAAATGAACCGGGTCATCGGATCAAGTGTTGATTCGATGAATCGGTACATGATATATTAGTCGGTAATATTCGATATAGCCGGATCGTCGGATCAAGTGTTGATTCGATGATTTAGTGTATAATAATATATATGATATATTATTACATTATCTAATATTGGCTCGCTTTATTATTTCATTTTCTCACTGGATGATACATTAATATATATGCGATATATGTTAATTGTATTATTTTCTTTTGTTGCAAATATATAATATATATGTGATATATATTATTGTGACATGATATGATTAATTGTTAAACATGTTTAAGGATGATTAATTGAGGTTAGGGTTTGTTTTGGGTTAGATGCTTCATGCATCTTCTAGAAGCTTTATTCTTTTGTCATTCTTAAGATATTATGGATGACACATTCTTTAACTCAACCAAACCCTAACTCTAGTTATTTCTCTACTAAATCCTAGCCACTCATCCTTGACCATGGTTTACAATTCAATCATATAGCTTTTATTCTATTCATCACAAAAGGAATAATATTATTATTGATTTTCCATTATCATCTTCTTCTCTCTTGAAAAGCTTGCTAGAAAATCCTTAAGTGATGAATAAATATGAGAAAATGATATAAAAAGAAAGCAAAATTACTACTCTCTCATCCTCATCTCATCTAGCCCATGGGATAAGTGTGTTCATCTTTTTTGAGTGAGAAAGCTTGAGTCGTTGCAACTTCGAGGTAGATCATCGGAGATTTGGAATACTTCGAGCTAGCATGAATCGTTCGAGTCGTGGAGCCTCTCATGAGTCCGGGAGATCGTGGATCGCGGCAAAAGGAATTCTAATCGGAGCTTGTGAAGTGAAGGAGCGGACTACAAAGGTTGTAATCCCTCACACTTAGATAAAAGTTATCTTCTTGCATGTTAAACCCTAATAATCTAGCAAAGATCCCGGCTTTGGGTCGTTCGGCACGTCTAATTTTTTATCCGGGCATGTTTGATGATTTATGAACCTTCACAAGAGTGCCTAGGAACCCTACAATGGGTTTGTATTTATAGGCTAAAATTAGGGTTTTGAGAATTAAAGAGAGAATTAAAATGTATTAAAGTTTGGATTGATGGGCGATTTTAATCTCTCTGTTAATTTACAGAGAAATCAAACAGTACTGGGATAGTGGAGATAGCCAAACGATTAGTGTGCAGAGTTTGGGGGCATTACCTATGGGGAGGCCCGGCGGCACCGGTCTGGAGGGCCATCTTGGCGGCCAAGTGTAGGGCGTAGGGCTCTGGATCGATGCCACGTGTCCATATCGGTTCATATAACATTCAACACATGTTTGATTTTCTGTGACTTTTCATTTTACGTGTATTGCACGTGTAAATTTTTGGGCTTCCAAAAATTTAAAAGAAAAATTAGTAAAAATATATATGGCTGATAGGATTTGAACACAAGGGCCATGTCATAGCAGTGCAAGACTTTACCAATGAGCTACAAGTTTTTTCTTGTTGTTCTTAAACAAATTAAATTTATAACTTGTGCTCAGGCTTACAACTCTGTTCTATACATTAACTTGAAAATTTTCATAGAGTAAAATTTGAGTCGTTACAGAACCGTAGCAAAGTGTTTGGTGTGTCAGCAAGTGAAGGCTGAACATCACAGAACAGCTGGTCTACTTCAGCCGTTACCAATTCCAGAATGGAAATGGCAGCACATTACCATGGACTTCATGACTGCTCTCTCTCTCGCAGCACGAATGGTAACGATGCAATTTGGGTTATTGTGGATCAACTTACCAAGTCGCTCACTTTATTCCATTCAGAATTGGCCAGTCAACCGAGATGTTAGTAAAGAAGTACATGGAGGTGAGTATAAATCTAAAGGAAGATTTAAACTTTCAAGATGTACCATACTTGATACCCATAAACTCATGTAAGAGATCGTGAGATTATATAGGGTACCTGTCTGCATCGTCTCCGATTGTGATACAAGATTCTGATCACAGTTTTGGCAGAGTCTGTAAGCTAGCCTGGGAACGAGTCTGAATTTCAGCACGGCGTATCATCCACAAACAGACAGACAGTCCAAGCGAACAATTCAGATTTTGTAAGACACGCTGAGAGCCTGTATGTTAGACTTCAGAGGTTCGTGGGAAGATCACCCATACCTTGTGGAGTTTTCATACAACAACAGCTATCAGGCAAGTATTAGAATGACACCATTCGCAGCACTCTACGGACGGAAATATCGTTTCCCGTTGAGTTGGGACGATGTTGGAGATCGTGAACTCCTTGGACTAGAGATAATCGTAGTAACTGTTGATGTGGTTCGCACGATCAGTGAAATGATGAGCATAGCCCAAGACCGACAGAAATATTGGGCAGATGCAAAGCGTCGACATCTGGAGTTCCAACCTGGAGACCATATATTCTTAAAGATCTCTCCAAACAGATGAGTGATCTGATTTGGTAAGAGGGACAAACTCAGTCCAAGATACATATGACCGTTCGACATACTCGAACGAGTTGGAGAAGTGGCATACCTTGTAGCACCACCACACTCATTAGAAGGAATGCATAACATGTTCCACATATCCCAGCTACGACGATATATGAGCGACCCCAGCCACATACTTGATTACTCGGAGCTCACAGTACAACCTGATCTAACCTGCGAGCAACAACCAGTTGAGATCCTTAATCAAAAAGGTGAAAATATTTCGGAACAAGAAGGTAAACTTGGTCCGAGTGATGTAGAGAAAGGATTCGCCAGGAGAATCAATTTGGAAAAGAGAAGAAGATAAGCGTACATGATACCCTTACCCTTTTGAAAATTAGTCCCTGTGAAATTGTAAATTTCGAGGACGAAATTTTTATAAGGAGGGTAGAATGTAACGACTCTGAAGTCACTGTACAGAAATTTCTTATTATTGTGCAGAAAAGAGTATTAAAGCCTGTGTAAGTGTTAAAAGTTAATTTTGTTAAATAAAAGCAAGAAGCAACTTGTAGCTCACTAGTAAAGCTTTTACACTGCCTGCGTGTTCGAATCCCATCAGAAGCAATTATTTTTAAGATTTTTCTTTTTAATTTTTCGGAAGTCCAAGAGTTGCACGTGCAATACACGGAGAAATAAAAAGTTTCAGAAAAATCAAACAGGCGCAATGAGGTGTACACACTGATTTCACCACGTGGCACGAATCTCGAGGCGATTGCCTTAATCTCGACCGCCCGTTTCCATCATTTGGCAGGCGCCGACAGTTCGATTGAGCTTATTTGCCACCATGCTTTGCACACTTGTCCTTTCGACTCCCCTTAACTTCTATGCACTGTTTGATTTTCCTGCAATCAAACAGAGACTTTTCAATTCAAAATTTAACACCATTTTAATGCATATTAATCCAAAATTTTAATTCCCAAACCCTAATTCTTCACTATAAATACCACCCCATGCCCTAGCTCCCCTCTATTCTGAAAATTTCTAGCAAAATCACCTCAAAAGTTCCTAAGTGCAAATGGAGTTAAGTGGAGTTAGCAACCAAGCTCCTTCCATCGAAAATCGAAGCCGTTTCCGGAGCTCCCGCGATGCCACAAAGCCCTCTCCCTTTTCCTTAATCCCTTCTCAAAATTATAAAGCCTTAATTCCTTCTCATATTTTCTTCTTTTCATCTCAATTCATCTCCTAAAAGTAAATCGGTAAAGTGGAGTTATTTCCGATACATTTTTTTTAAAACTTGGAACTCCTTTTTCCTTAATGCATAGGTCAAACTAACCTTACCATCCTACTTATAACTTTAATTTCAATGTTTTAGCTTTGAGTTTAACCAAAACTTCCATGTGAAACTATCATAAAACGAACTTTTCATTAAAATACCATGAACTTTAGTATCACCCTCTTATCGATAATTAGTTTAAATATCTTTTGAAAAACTTCATGGGGTAACGACCTACCCCACATGCACACTCTGGTTCTATAACACGGTACTCTAAATATACGACTAATTTAAAGAATAACTTTTTCATTAAAATACCACACCTTTTCAAACACAGGTTTCTTTTAATCAGTATTTCAAAATTCTTAGAAATTACATCTCTACAACCCTCGTTAAAGGACCCGCTAATGGATGGTGTGGATTATTGCACATCCTTGGGACAGTAGAGTGAGATGCAGAACTCCTCACGGAGTATTCGGTCTCGAAAGGAAATAAAAATACGGTTTTTAAGAAATACGAATTTTCTAAATAAAAAAAATAAATCTTGGAAAAATTATATAAAACTATGAATTCGTATTTTCAATAAAAACAAATTAAGAAACTATATTTTTAAAATGAAAGATTAGAATTTTTAATAAAATACCATCAAGTTTCCAAAAGAGCTAGTTTTCAATAAAATACCATAAACTATTAAAAAGGCTAAGTTTCATTACTAAAAATAGCATTTAAATTAAAATCCATGTTCATGAAAATCCTAAATATTATAAATCACCCTCGACGTTTATTTTTAAACTATATTATAATGTTTTTCATAAAAAACCCTCGAGATATGCAAAACAATATTTTAAGGATTCTAGTTTAATATAGGTTTAAGCGGGATCAATTCTCTTGAGCCCCAGAGAGCCGGAGAAAGTGAGTGCTTGCCTATTCAGGTTAGATAACTTAACGGAGTTATAAATGACAATTATCTTGGAAAAAGATACAAATCCTGCCGTCCATGTGCAGCAGTTGCTGATTACTCTCGAACTTAAGATGTTGCAAGAACAAAGTCCTTTTATAAGAATCTAACTCCAACATGAATTCAAACTCAAACTAAAATCCAAAAATCAAACATGAACATGAACGCTTGATCATGAACATGAACACTCGAAATCAATTCAAACTCAAACTCGTATACTTGTCTCGACTTGACCGAACCATAGTTATAACTTGACATGAACTTGACAGACTACCTGAATACATGATTATATCTTGAACATGAACCTGAACATTTTATATCCATGGAATCGTCCAAGACCTATAATCTTAACTTATACAATACAATACACAGGGATAAAGGGATAGATTGGTAGGGAACGTATATCGTGGCACGAGAGGTCACTTAAAAGACACATATATGAATTCGCGTGCCGTTGTCCCGTGGGTTATGACGGGGCCTTGTACTACATGTTACCATAGTCCGCGGGGTAAGATAGACTCCTCTCGTATACATGAATAACTTCCTTATCAAACTACAAATAACCACGTTAGAATAACTATCTTATACTTGTGAACGATCATATACAACTTTTTCTTTTCATTTCACATTATATACTATCTTCTCTTTCTTATTTTGGGACATACTGAATGCTAGTTCGCTGATGACATTACTCTCTGTTTTCTTTTTTTAGAATGTTCGTTAGGAGGACCGGACTCTGAAGACATAAAGCCGAGCCAGGAGGACTTAGACCAGCTTGCATCTCCGCTTGACTACTGGTTCTTCCTGTACTCACTTTCAGTATGCCATTGTTTAGGCATTTGCTTTTATTATTGTATCTTTTACTTTCAGACAATTGTATATAAAGTTGAATGTAAATAAACTTATTGTTTCATTTTATTACTTTTTTCATTCTTGTTATATTACTTAATTACGCTTAACGTATTTATTTTCATAGTAAATACATTGCGGGCTTGCCACGTCACCGTTTCCGTTTACTGAGAAGCGGGGTGTGACAACGTTGGTGAACGGAGATTACTGGTCCCTGAGATTCTAGTTCGGATGGTGAACAAGATCCAGATGATCAGATAGAGCATTAAGATTGCTTAGGACCGACAGAAGAGTTGGGCAGATACCGGCAGGAGATCGTTAGAGTTTGAAGCCGGTGATCATGTATTTTTGAAAATATCACCTACTCGGGGAGTGATCAGATTTGGTAGCTGTGGGAATCTTAGTCCCTGATTCATCAGACCTTTCGAGGTGTTAGAGTGACTGGGAGAGGTGGCTTATCGACTTGTCTTGCCTCCATCGTTAGCTGGTGTGCACAACACATTTCATGTGTCATAGTTACGGCACTACGTTCGAGATGACAGTCATGTTCTCGATCATTCGAAGTTGACGTTGGGTATATCTTATGTGGAGCAGCCTACTATTATTCTCGATCGTAGAGAGAAGATGCTAAAGAACAAGTTCATTCTTCTAGTCCGAATATCTTATGGTGGTCGTTCGCCTGGGGAATCTATCTGGGAATGTAAGGAGGATATCTGTTAATGCTTTCCGCGTTTTTTTGAGTAGTTTTTCATTTGTTTGTTTTTGTTATTTTCGTTCTTTAATTTCGAGGACGAAATTTTTGTAAGGGGTGTATGATGTAAATCCCCAGTTCCTTGTAAATGTTTTCTCCGTATTTGAATAAACATTTTTCCCTATTTAAATCCTAATTAAATACTCTATTTTCCTAATTAATTTCCTAATTAATTAAAATCCTTTTTACTTTAAAACTGAAACCTAAACTAAACCCCAACCCAGCCCAAGCCCATTACCCTTAACCCCAACCCAAACCCAAACCCATACTCTTCTTCTTCTTCTCCATTTTCTTTTCCTTCCAGAAAAACCTACGAGAGCTCCTTCTTCCTCGCCCACATCATCCATAAGAACCGCTCCTCATCAACCGTTGCGACCTCATCCATGCCCTCAACGACTCCCCGAGATCCCCTCAACCTCCCCCTCATCTTCTCAATGTCTCTTTTCCTCTCTTTATCTTTATCTCTATCTCTCTCTCTCTCTCTCTTTCACAATCTCTCTCATTCCCAAACTCCCTCTCTTTACCTCACCCATCGCCGCCGGTGTCCGTCACCCCCGATGAGACCCACAACACCCCCATGAGACCACCTCCTTACTATTGAGCTTACCACAGCATCTTCTTTTTCTCTTCATAAACCCAACTCCAAACTTCACCCACCGCCGAAGCCACTGCCGCCAACGATCACCCTCGTTTCCTCTCCCGAGATGCTTCACCTCCACTTCTTCACAACCCCGCTCCTCGAAAAACCAACCACCTCACGCCATAGCCATCATCGCACTACACCGGAGCCACCTCCATCGCCGAGCAACGCCACCATCATCCGCTTCCTCCTCGAGCACCCCCATAAGCTTCACAGCACCCCCATAATCGTACAAATCCACCGCTGCACCTCATCCTTTGGCCACCCGAGCTCCACTGCGAGCACCATCGAGGCCACCTTGCTGCTCTTTCCATGCCGTTCATCGCCCGAGGACCACGTCGGCCTCCTCCCTGCTATCGCCGAGCTCAAGATCTAAACCTAACTGAGCCATAATCAAGCTCTCAGTGTGTATGTAGCTGAGCCCAAGCATCATTATTGAAAGTCGACCTTAGCACCACCATGAGGTTCAAGAGGCATCAAGCATGCCAAATTTTAATTTTTATTAGGTGCTAAGTTAGACTAACAAGATATTTACTAGATTATTAGGATTTTCCTTTTGTGATGTGATGAACTTAAGAGAAGAAAAGATCATACAACCTTTGTAGTTCGAGTCCTTCTCTTCAATAGCTCTGGGTTGAAGTCCACACGACTATACTAGGCTCCTCTTCGAGTTGAATGAATCTCCTTCGTGATCTTCGCGCCAAAGACGATCCACCCGAAGTCCACTAGCTCAAGCTAACCCTTCACTAATCTCATTAGTGAAGGCAACACTCCACATCAAATTGCTAATCTAATGTGAGATGGTGAAGCAGGGATGTATTTTGCTCACTTGTTTGTGTTCAAGGTTCATGATTCACATCTCATGTGAGGGTTGAAGCTTGAACCATGACATTTGAGGAGGAAGATGAAGCTAGAGAGCAACTATGGGAGCAACTCAAGAAAAATGACTAAGTGTTGAGAATGAGCAAAGAATCAATGGCAACCCTTGACCCCCACTCATTCAAGCATCCAATTTTGCAATATAAAATTGCAATCATGCTTGAATAGTGAGTTAAGATGAATAAACAATGAATAAAGACCATGCTTGCAAACCAGAAAACTTCTGTGTGGGACTCTAAAGACTCGTCAATACGCCAGCAGTAGGTGATGATCACATCAGTCACCCACAAGCCGTCAGCGGTACTAGATGGACGTAATGACTACCCGGGTATTGAGCGATATGAAGATCAACAAGCAAGCTTGTCCATACTCTTAATGAAGCCTATCAGTTGCACTACTGTATAGTCCGGTCTCTTCGTCTGATATGTCGCATATCATGTCTACGGGTGGTAAACGTCAGGCCCTAGTAACATGATAAGTCATGCCGATGTCTGGCCTATAACGGTTTGAGAAACTACTGATAACTCTTATCAGTAAATCTCAGCAGCAGCCCTAACCAGGGAATTCCAGTTATAGCCAATCAAGCATAGTTCAACATCAACCCGCAATACCGGGAGCGACGAAACCCCTCCTATCACTCATTGCCTCCATGTGACTCGGGACTGTACCCAAAATCCACCTCTTTGCATGACTCTTTTGAGCCGTGGTAGAGAGGAAATCAAAGCACAGTGGGAGCCACACAAGACTCTATGACTATCTCGGGTCTACAGACTAACCTGTACCAGTGTCACGAAAGGACTGCTATCTGACGATAGGTATACTACCACATAAGAGTTCTCGGCGAGTCCTGTTCGGTATACCCATTCTCCAATAAGCACACGTGTACAATCTTTGATGTCACACACCAATGGTTGTTGGATCAACCATCGCCTTTTAAGGGACAAGAAACGTATACACTAGTCTATACTGGAATATCGATGCCCTGGTCTCGATATTCCTACGACTATGAACTGATTAAATGATGTACTTGTGGACCACCCTGGCCCCACCAGTATGATCTCATCATAATCCTTGTAGTCAAGTACATATCCTAAGGGCTTTATCAACATGTGAGAGCAAGACAGTAAAGAATACCAGTCAACATGTTAAGATAAAGAGTAACCGGATAGCATACTATCATGTCGAGCAAGAAAGTCCTCTCTCTCTCTCTCTATCTATCTATCTATCTATCTATCTATATATATATATGTGTGTGTGTGTGTGTGTGTGTGTGTGTGTGTGTGTGTGTGTGTGTGTGTGTTCAAGCATCCACTGTAATATACATCACATGTACAATAATGGCCTCTAGGCCATACATATAAATCTCCCACTTGCACTAAGGCCATGTGTTGTAGTATCTCATACCCAACATCCCAAAAAGTCTCTCAAATTGTATCTAGGGGAGGGCCTTTGTGAGTGGATCCGCTACGTTGTCCTTCGTGTCAACTCTCCTGACCTCAATCTCCTGGCGATCTGCTATCTCCCTGATCAGGTGATACCGCCTCAGAATATGTCTGGATCCCTGATGGGACCTGGGTTCCTTGGCCAAAGCCACAGCTCCATTGTTATCACAATACACAGGTATTGGATGCTCAATGGATGGAACCACACCAAGCTCAGCAATGAACTTCTTCATCCAGACGGCTTCTTTGGCGGTATCGTTGGCAGCAATATATTCAGCCTCCATCGTCGAGTCTGCTACGGTGTCTTGCTTAGAACTCTTCTAACACACCGCCCCTTCGTTGAGGGTAAATACAAAACTCGAGACCGACTTATTGTCGTCCTTATCACTCTGGAAGCTCGAATCGGTAAATAACTCCACTTGAAGTTCACCGTTACCATACACCAAGAACATTTATTTAGTCTTTCTCAAGTACTTAAGAATGTTCTTCATAACTGTCCAGTGGTTTTCCCCGGGATCTGATTGATATCTGCTCACCACACCTAGTGAGTAAGCTACATCCAATCTGGTATATAACATCGCATACATGATAGAACCTACTGCCGAAGCATAAGGTATCCCTTGCATGCAAACCCTCTCCAAATCAGTTTGGGAGATATCTTTTTGGAGAGAGTGATTCCTGAACAAGCGGGTACATTACCTCGCTTGGAATCTTCCATACTAAACCTCTTTAGTATGGTGTCTATGTACCTGGATTGGGACAATCCCAACATTCATTTAGATCTATCTCTATAGATCTTTATCCCCAGAATGTAGGAGGCATCACCAAGATCTTTCATGGAAAACTTGAGTGATAAGAAGAGATTGACCGAGTGTAGCATAGGAACATCATTTCCTATCAAGAGTATATCATCCACGTATAATACGAGGAAGACCACCTTACTCTCTACAGCCTTCTTATATATACAAGGTTCATCTATATTTTTGATGAAGTTAAACTCTTTGATAACTTCATCAAAACAGATGTTCCAACTCCGCGTCGCCTGCTTTAATCCATAAATGGATTTAAGCAGGTTGCGCACCTTTGCGCTACTCCCACTATCTATGAAGCCCTCTGGCTGTGTCATGTAGACGCTCTCTTTTAAATCACCATTTAGAAAAGCGGTCTTGACGTCCATCTGCCAGATTTCGTAGTCATGGTATAGGATCCCGATGGACTTAAGCATAGCGACAGGAGAAAAGGTTTCATCATAGTCGATGCCAGGTCGTTGATGAAAACCTTTTGCTACAAGTCTAGTTTTGAAAGTCTCAACTTTTCCATCTACACCTATTTTCTTTTTGAAGATCCATTTTCTCCCAATGGGTTTTACCCCTTCAGGAGCAATTTCCAAAGTCCATACTTGGTTGGTGTGCATGGATTACATCTTGGATCTTATAGCATCCAGCTATTTCACAGAGTCTCCACTTGTGATGGCCTGCTCGAAACTAGTCAGATCATCATCTTCCATAATGCAATCCTCACTTCCACCGTCTATGAGAAAACTGTAGTATCTATCAGGTGGATGAGGAACCCTACTAGATCTGCGGAGTGGCTGGGGTTCGTTGGGTATAATTGGATCCTCCGGTTCCACCAAATCGTCAGCTGTAGTTTGTTCTGCTGGAACTTCTTCCAGTTCTACTTCATTGCTACTAATTTCTTTCATAAGAAATTCCTTTTCAAAAAAGGTGGCATGTTGAGCAACAAATACCTTTTCTTCCTCGGTATGATAGAAGATATGCCCTCGCAAATGTTTGGAATATCCTACAAACTTGCACAGAACTGACCTTGCCTCGAGCTTGTCCGGATTTTGCTTTTTGACATAGGCCAGACAACCTCATATCTTAATAAAATTAAGACATGGTCTCTTCCCATTCTATATCTCATATGGAGTGGTAGGCACAGATTTGGTCGGAACTCTATTCAATAGGTATGCAACTGTCTCAAGTGCATATCCCCAAAAAGAAATAGGTAACTCAGCAGTACTCATCATAGAGCGCACCATATCTAATAGGGTGTGATTTCTCCGCTCCGATACACCGTTGTGCTGTGGTGTATACAGAGGAGTAAGCTGAGAGAAAATCCCATTCTCTTTTAAATAGTCTCGGAATTCCCCGCTCAATCATTCACCTTCCCGATCAGATCGTAGGATTTTAATACTTTTGCTCGTTTGTTTTCAACTTCGCAATTATATTCCTTGAATTTCTCAAAAGCTTCAGACTTGTATTTCAACAAGAACACATGTCCAAATCTTGAGAGATCATCGGTGAATGTAATAAAGTACGAAAAACTATTCCTGGTATGTGTAGACATAGGACTGCATACATCACTATGTATCAGTCCCAAGAGTTCAGTAGCTCTTTCTCCGTGTCCAGTAAACGGAGTTTTAGTCATCTTGCCTTTGAGACATGACTGGCAAGTTTCATAAGATGAAAATTCGAACAGATTCATATATCCATCTCTATGCAACTTAGCCAGTCTTGTCGCATTGATATGACATAGTCTACAGTGCCACAAGAAGGCTTCATTCATTTCTGAACTTTTCCTCTTATTTGTGTTATGTATGTTAAGAACTATACTTTGATTAAGAACGTATATACCGTTACATAACATACCAGATCCAATCAACACTTGATTCTGGAAAATGTTCATAATATTATCCTCTAATGTGAGATTATATCCTTCTTTAGTTAGCAAAGAAATCGATATAATGTTGCACATCATCTTTGGTGTGTAGTAACAGTCGTTCAGAATCAATGTATTACCAGTTGGTAATACAAGGTGATAATCGCCAACTGTCTTGGCTGCAACAATTGCACCATTCCCTACTGTTAGGGATTTATCACCCTTTCCCAGTTCTCTACCTTTTTTAGCCCATATAACAAATTACATACGTGGGATCCTGATCCGGTATCCAATACCCAGAATGTAGAACAAACTAAGAAACAGTTCTCGGTAACGAACACACCCGAAGAAGATGCATCAACATGATATTTCTTCATACGGGTGGCACGGGAATCCTGACATTCCCCTATCCCTTGTTCAGACTTATGACATTCATAAGATAGATCGGGACCAACGTTTCTTAGCCCTGTATAAAAGGAGGGTTCGGTCAATACATCCATACTACTATCTTGATTAAGGCATGACATTAGTTTCTGCCTGGAGAGAGAGAGAGATGGAAACGTGTTAGCGTGTGCTCTTTGCAAGATTAGATTGGTTATTATCTTATCTAATCAGGATGGCTCTCACTGTTTTTATCAAATCTTCTTTCAAACCCTAAAAGGTAAGATTAGCCGGGATTAGTTACACCCTATAGGTTCGCCAATCATTCGGCCAGACAGGTATCAGTACTCCGAGGGAGGTTCCCCGTGCTTTCGCACGGACCTAATTAAAATAAATCTCGTTTTTCCATAGGCATAACCCCATTGACATCTTTCTAGACACCTACTGGATTAGCTAATTGTAAAGCGCAAAATTCTCCCAAGAATAACTCTTACTCGCAATGGGTATCGGGATCCAACTATCATATAAAAGATATTCAATCTCATTGCAAATTTCAACACTTGAAATTCCTGATAATGGTTTTTACCCCTAGCTTCCTATGACCTTGACGGAGGTCAATAAACCATAGGCTGCTAGTCAAGTTCAACCCGTTCATTTCTTGATTGAATTAAATCAACCCTACGACCCTTGACGGAGATCAACAAGGACGTACGACTACCCTAATCCGATTGCATCACATGCGGTAGATAGGCACTAATCAGCTACTACACACTACGCTTTGACGGAGGTCAACAAACGCAGCACGAATACTAAATAGTACTTATCTGAAATGGAGGAGGGCTACGCAGGTTTTTAAGAAAATCATGAGTGTAATAAACTTGATATCGTTGTAGAATCTAGTGATTTTATAAAGGAGTGTTTTTTAGGCTTTTCTAGTATCGCTAAAGAGGTCGCACCCGGTGAAGGGATCTTGGCTCTTTCCTAATCGAATGAGGTGCTGGATATTCATGAATACCACTATGCAAAACAAGAACTAGAGAAGTAATCAAAAGACAAAACCGAGTGGGTTGTTGTTCATAACATAATATTGCATTTTGTATTCCCCATTCTTATGCATTTAAGAATAAAAACAGGTGCTTTTGACCCATATCTGCTACATGTTACAGGTTACAGGTTCTTGGAACGAAAACAGTGAAAAAAACAAAAGACGACACAAAAAGAGACTTTTGACCAACAAATAGGAGGATCTTAGTCAAGCCTAAAAACGAAGAATAGTTCTCAATCAATAGGCAACTCAAGGTCCAAATTGTCATGGCAAACAGTTAAAGGATCGGTACAAGTGTTCACTGAAGTTCTGGAATCACTGCAGAAGCCCAAATGGAAAAAGAACTAAAGAAATGAAAAGCCCAGAAGAACCTGAAGAAGCCCAGAAGAAACCATCACATGATCACACTAAAGGGCCGCGAAACCGCGGCCCAAGCCAACCCATGCCGCGGTTCCGCGGCCGTAAGAAGCCCTAGTGCGCAGGAAATTTTGCCATAATTTTTGGCGGCTTTGGAAAGATTTTTCTAGGGGTATATTTGTAATTGTAGACATGCGGTGCAATTGTAAACCTAGGGTTTCTATGTCCTATAAATAGAACCCAAGTCCTTGTAAACTTTATGCCTCTACTCATGAATAAAATTCTGTTTTCTTGAAGTTAGAGCGCATCAACAGTAAGTAGGTTATTTTCCTTGCAGTAGTTGTAGTTTTTCATATCTGCTCTTATTTTCTCGCCTTAGTTTAATTTAGTTTAGATTTTATTAACTTGCAATCGATGTTTTCTCTCTTTAATAAACTCTTGTTTTTTTTCATCCCCTCAATGAGCGAGTAGTTTCCTCGCTTGTTAGGGTTAGGAATAGGGAAGGATTTGAGAGATGAAGATCTCTCATCTCTTTTCGTTGCCAAACTTTTATGAACATTAGAACTCCATGGATACCTTTTTATTCCGCTCCCTACGGCACTTTTACCCTCAAGGTAACGGTGATTCCGTAGTCTAAAGGCCCGGATTTTAAGGTTTTCCATGGAGGTTAGGGTAAAGATTAAGAAAGGAAGGACAAGGATCTAGAGGAAGAATCAATCTTCCCAATCATCCTAATCCTCTTTATAAATATTTACCATAACACTAATATGATACATTCAATTAATGGCAATGGAAAGAGATGTAGATCTTTGTTTACCAAATTTTCCCTAAACCTAATCCTAGCAAGTTTCTAGTCCTAGTCTCATACTACTTCAATTTTTAGGTTTAATTATAAATCCAAACACCATTTGGAATTAACTCATAAGAACTTAAAGGAGATTTACACATCCCTGTGGACCGACCCGTATTCACCGGCTAGCTTCATGCGACGCCGTTCTTGATTGCGGTAAATATTTTTGATCGAGAAAACCTCTCTTAATCAAATGGCGCCGTTGCCGGGGACGGCGTAAAATTTTCTTTTTGTAATTTCGGGTTAATATAAAATCTAAAAAATCATAAAAATTTGAAAAATTCCAAAAATAAATAAAAATTTGTCATCTTTTATTATTTGAAGGGTGTCGTTGTGAATCTTTGCAGGGTTTGACGGATCTGAAACAACACAGAAGGCAAATCAGAAAAGGGTATATCAAAACAGCAGGAGATTGAAAGCACAGAGCAGCTGAAGAAAGTTGGACACCTGAAGCCTCCATTGCGCCGCGATTCCGCCGCGATAGACGTCTCCTGCCGCGCAACCGCGGTCTTCTGAAGCCTTCTCTGGAAAAAAATTGCATGGTTTGATTTCTTTCTCCTTCCTCTACAAATCCCCATATATCTTTTGCCAAATCTTCTGCAGGATTCTTTGCGCTAAAAATCTTTTTCCCCCTTCCAATAATTGATTTTCTGCAGGATTCTTTGCGCCGCGCTAAAAAGCAAATTGATTGCAAGTGATTTACTGCTTTGCATACTTTAATCTGACTTTAAGGGGCTATTGACCAATTCAGATTGGGTGGGGATTTCACCACCCTTCCCAGGACCCTAGAAATCACTTAAAGCATTTGCATTGACCACTGTTAATTTAAAAAATATTAGACTCGGCCCTAAGGACCTCGAGCTCAATAGGACAGAGGACTAGTATAGGCATCGGCTGTTTATCCTAACCGACATTGCGGTGTCTAGGCTAGTGGTTTTTAATTAGGCCCACTGTCGTGGTGGTTCCTTCCCGCTTACCTGGCCGTACTTGTCCGTGAAGAGGCGGTTTGAGGTCCTATCTCTAGCCCTTTGGAACAGTTAGGAGCTGTCTAGCTGACCTAGGTGACCCTAGACTTAGGTCTGATTGTGCATGTGTGGTTAATTGCATTTGTGTCACGAGTCTCTTTTCAAAATCTTTTTTGCAAAAGCTCACTTAAAAAGAAAAAGGAAAATCTTTTCAAAACTTGCAACTTGTCGCTAAAGAATCTTTGCACTCACTTACACCACTTCTTCTCATTGACATTTTCTTACCTTCACATTCTGTCTTTCATCTTTCGACTACACTAACCCTTTTAGTGTATGTCCGGTTGGACTAGGGACCCTAGCGCTCGATTAGTCCGTGTTTCGTTGGTACCGACTGACGAACCTTTCGACTCCGAAGTCGAAATCTTGTCCACTTCTTCACTTTCACCATCACATTCTTTCGAAGGTATGTCGGGATACGATCCTAACAACACCTTACCGACGGGAAGGATTCCACCTCCGTTAGGTGCGAATAACCCGAATCTTCCGCCTGTCTAAGCGTCCGCACGAGTCGCGCTCCAGGATCTTTTCTACCCCGTCCGCACCGCCCTTCCTACTTTTCTTTCCCTCCCACCGGCTAATGGGGACAATTTTGAGATCAAACCCCACTTCATCAATATGCTGCCTAAGTTTCATGGTTTGGAATCCGAAGATGCATATATCTTTATCAACAAATTCCAAAACGTTTGCGCCATGATGAAAACTACCCAATTAAGTGATGACGCTATAAGGCTAAGGGTCATTCCTTTCACCTTATGTGACCTAGCCGAGAAATGGCTATACAGCACCGCATCACACTCAATTAGAAATTGGGACGAGTTTGTGAAAGCTTTTCTTAAAAAGTTCTATCCTCATCACAAAACTGCTAAAATCCGTAATGAAATTATACAATTTTCACAGCTTCCTGCCGAACCATTTTGGAAATGTTTTGAAAGATTCAAAGACCTACTCGTTCAATGCCCTCACCATGGGATCGAAAGATGGCAACTTTGCCAAACATTATACGAGGGATTGAATTCGGCAACGAAGCAGTTGCTAGAAACCATTAGTCAAGGTCACTTTCTGTCCAAATCTAGTGAGGAAGCGTGGCAGTTTCTTGAGGATCTTAGTGAACAAACAATTCAGTGGGAAAGCACCAAGACCACATCATCATCTTCTTCTATTGGTCAACCTAGGGCAGGCATACATCAAGTAGAGATGTCAATTGCTATGAAGGCCGAGATGGCCGCTCTTACGAAAAAGCTAGAAGCACTTGAGACCAAAATCTCAGCACCTTCTCCTGCCCCTGTTGTGCCCCCACGAACTGTTTATGCTTGTTGTTCGGATCCATCACATCTCACTGAAGAGTGTCCTTACACTGCATCTACTCAAGGACAAGATCAAGTCATTGCTGCCTTTCAGCAACGACAAAGAAATGATCCATACTCTTCGACATACAATCCGGGTTGGAAGAGCCACCCTAATTTCGCTTGGAACCAAAATCAACAATCCCAAGGAAACAACAATTTTCAAAGGGCTCCTCCTCCACAACAACAAGCACCTCCACAAACTCAATTTCAGCAACCTCTCCAACAGCAACCTTACCCTAATCAGATGAACAATTTTGTGCCCAACAATTTTGTTCCCCCTCAAAATGCTGTTAGCTCGCTCGAAAGAAGTCTAGAAGCATTCCTAAAGCAATCTGCACAATCCACAGCTAGGATAGAGACTTCTGTTCAATCTTTGGTGCAAAACAGTGCCTCACATGATCAAAGCATCAAAGCTATTGAGGCACAAATTGCACAACTCAACGCAGCATTGAATGAGATTGAAAGGAAAGCTTCCATCTCAACCACTCCCAAATCCTGGTCACGCACATGTTGCACATGAACAGCAGAATCATAACATGAATGCTGTGACCACGTTGAGATCCGGAAAAGTGCTGCAAAACAATGTGGGTATTCACCATGACACCTCTGCCGGTGGTTCTTCATCTTCCTCTTCTTCTTCGTTAGAGCCTATTCTCCATCCTTCACATGGCTCTACTTCTTCTAGCTCGAACGGACCCTCTCCTCACAACACGAACACATCTACACGGGGTTCCGTTCCAACTCAACAATCTGATCCGCAAAAATTGGACTCAACAACTTTTCAAAATGTTCCTTTTCCAAATCGGTTGAGATCCAATAAACCAACTCCACAGATGGAGAAGATTGTAGAGTTGTTCAAACAGGTTAGCATAAATATCCCTCTTTTGGATGCAATCCAACAAGTTCCTTCATATGCAAAAATCTTAAAGGACTTATGCACCAAAAAGAGGAAGTCACAAGTACCAAAGAAAGTTTTCGTGGCTAGTGCTGTTAGTGATGCTCTTGTCAATTCTTTACCCCCAAAGCACAAGGACCCCGGTTGTCCTACTATTTCGATCACAATTGGGAACAAGACCATCAATAGAGCACTATTAGATCTTGGTGCTAGTGTCAATTTGCTACCTTATTCGGTGTACGAACAATTAGGCGTTGGAGAGCTTAAGCCTACTCATTGTACTCTCCAAATGGCCGACCGATCAATCACCCATCCTAGGGGAGAGTTGGAGGATGTGTTAATTAAAGTAGAGGATTTCATTTTTCCCGTTGACTTTATTGTTATGGATACACAGCCTGTCGCTAACCCCCATAATCAAATTCTGGTGATACTTGGTCGACCATTCCTCGCGACTTCTAACGCGGTAATCAACTGTCGTAACGGTTCAATGAATCTAACTTTTGGCAAGATGACAGTTGAACTTAACATTTTCAAGATATGAAGTCAACCTTGCGAGCGTAATTCTAGCGTACTTGATGTGTGCTCGATCGATGAGATCGCGAAGGAGGACTGTGAGTTCGAGAATTTCATGTTTGATCATAATAATATTGACGCCACTAGTGCGTTCCTCCTAGAATCCGACACAGCTTTCACGACGGACAAAGATTATGAGTGTTTCACCTTTGTTGATGATCTTGAAGACTCTCCACCCGAGTTTGAGTCTTTTTCTTTTTCGGATGAGTTAGTTGAACCATCCGACTCGGTAGCGTACACTCAATTTGAACCTTTGATGGAATCCTTCGAGTTTGAAACAGTTACTCCATTGTTACCATCTATTGTTTCACCACCTAAACTCGAACTAAAGCTTTTTCCATCGCACCTGAAATATGCTTATCTAGGTGAAAATGAGACCTTACCCGTTATCATCTCGGCCTCTCTAGCTCTTGAGCAAGAGAAGGCTCTTTTAACGGTCTTATACAATAATCGGCAAGCTTTCGGCTGGTCTATGGCGGACATCAAGGGGATTAGTCCCCTAATAGTCGAACATCATATACACTTGATGAATGATGCCAAGCCGGCAAGGGATCCTCAAAGACGCCTCAACCCCATCATGAAAGAGGCGGTCAAGAAGGAGATTGCTAAGTGTCTTGATAGCGGTATTATTTACCCTATCTCGGATAGCCAATGGGTTAGCCTTATTCATGTCGTGCCAAAGAAATCGGGCATCACGGTCATCACCAATGAGGCAAATGAGTTAATTCCCACTCGCACCTAAACGGGATGGCGAGTTTGCATTGACTACCGGAAACTCAATGCCGCGACAAGGAAGGACCACTTTCCTTTACTATTCATTGACCAAATGCTAGAACGATTAGCAGGGCACGAATTCTACTGTTTTTTAGATGGCTATTCCGGTTATAATCAAGTCCACATAGCCAAAGAGGATCAAGACAAGACTACATTTACTTGTCCCTTTAGAACTTTTGCTTATCGTCGCATGCCCTTTGGTTATGCAATGCACCCGCTACATTTCAGCGATGTATGATGGGGATCTTTTCGGACATGGTGGAGAAGTTTTTGGAAATCTTTATGGATGATTTCTTCATTTTTGGTGACTCCTTCGATGAGTGTTTACGACATCTTGACGCAGTTCTCACCCGCTGTAGGGAAAAGAACTTGACTTTGAATTGGGAGAAGTGCCACTTTATGGTACGAGAAGGCATTGTCTTAGGACATGTGATCTCGCAAAATGGCATAGAGGTTGATAGAGCTAAAATCGAAGTCATTTCTAATCTTCCTCCTCCTAAATGCGTCAAAGATATCCGAGCTTTCCTTGGCCATGCCGGTTTTTATAGACGGTTCATTAAGGACTTTAGCAAGATTGCTAGACCCTTGACTCTCTTGTTGGCCAAGGACACTACCTTTGCTTTCGACTCAACTTGCATGGAAGCGTTCGAGTCTTTGAAACACTCACTCATTTCTGCGCCTATCCTTTCATCTCCAGACTGGACGCATCCCTTCGAAATTATGTGCGACGCATCAGATTTTGCCATTGGTGCTGTTCTTGGACAACACATTAACAAGATGCCGCATGTAATTTACTACGCTAGCCGAACATTAAATGAGGCCCAATTAAACTACACAACAACAGAAAAAGAGTTTTTAGCGGTTGTGTTTGCACTTGAAAAATTTCGGCCTTATTTAATCGGCTCTCCAGTTATAGTGTACACGGATCACTCTGCTCTTCACCACCTTTTTACAAAGAAGGATGCTAAGTCTAGGCTAATACGTTGGATCCTTTTGCTGCAAGAATTTGACCTTGTTATAAGGGACAAAAAGGGATGTGAAAACGTAGTGGCCGATCACCTTTCACGACTTCCTTCTTCGCCTACTCTTGAACTTTCTATCACTGATGTTTTCCCCGATGAGCAACTCTTGACCGTTTCTTGGGAACCATGGTTCGCCGATATTATAAACTACTTAGCCACCGGCTTGATACCTAACGATTGGTCGAAACAAGATAAACTTCGATTTTTGTCCCAAGTAAAGCATTTTTACTGGGATGAACCTTATCTTTTTAAATACTGTTCCGACCAAATCATTCGTCGGTGTGTACCTGAAACTGAGGTTAAGAGTGTGCTGTCTTTTTGCCACGATCAAGCATGTGGCGGGCACTTTGGCCCAAAGAAGGCAGCCGAGAAAGTTTTGCAGTGTGGTTTCTATTGGCCACGACTCTTCAAAGATGCATTTGAATACTGCAAAACTTGCTCCCGGTGCCAACACTTGGGCCGGATATCGCGGAGAAACAAAATGCCGCTCCAACCGATTTTGGTTGTAGACATTTTTGATGTTTGGGGTATAGACTTCATGGGACCATTTCCTAACTCTTTTGGAAATGTGTACATTCTTTTGGCTGTTGACTATGTTTCAAAATGGGTCGAGGCTGTACCAAGTCGAACGAATGACAACAAGGTTGTCGTTCGATTTCTAAAAAAACACATCTTTTCTCGATTTGGGCACCCTCGCGCAATAATAAGTGATAATGGTTCTCACTTTTGCAATAGGACTTTTGAGTCCCTAATGCGCAAATACTCTATCACCCATAAGCTGTCAACGCCATACCATCCCCAAACATGTGGGCAAGCCGAGATCTTGAATCGACAAATTAAGCAAATCTTGGAGAAAACGGTTTCTAAAAACCGTAAAGATTGGTCACTAAAATTGATCGATGCACTATGGGCTTTCCGTACTGCATATAAGACCGATCTTGGCATGTCCCCATACCGGCTTGTCTACGGGAAGGCGTGCCACCTCCCAGTAGAAATTGAGCATAAGGCATTTTGGGCCAATAAAGAGCTGAATCTATCTTTAGGAGATGCGGGCAGTAATCGAAAGCTGCAATTGAATGAATTGGAGAAGCTACGAGATGAGGCATATGATAATGCCGTGATTGCTAAGAACCGAGTTAAGGTATTTCATGATAAAAACCTTTTGCGAAAAACATTTAAACCAGGTCAACAGGTTTTATTATATGATACTCGGTTACATTTTCATCCCGGCAAGCTCCGTTCTAGATGGAGAGGACCTTTTGTAGTCCGCACCGTTTATCCGCACGGTGCGGTTGATCTTGAGAATCCAGAAGACGGTACTTTATTCAAAGCAAATGGACATCGTTTGAAACCGTTCTTCTCAGCGGACCATTCGGAGGAGCTCCTGCTTTTACAGGAGCCGATTTACATCGATTGATTTTCCTCCACCTTCACCCTCGAATTTCCATTTTTCCAAAACTTTATTTCAAATAAGTTTGGGGGTGTATATAATATGTAAATATAATAATAAGCAGGAACTTGCCGATATTATCAACCCACTTGGTGCAGCATGACAGTGAGGACACTGTCCATTGTAAGTTTGGGGGTATGTTCGGTAAGTTTTTCCTTTTGCATTCATATGTATATTTCTGCATTGCATCTTTATATAAAAAATCATAAAAATTTGAAATTTTGAAAAATACAAAAAAAATTAGAAAACAGAAAAAACCAATAAAAATTGAAAAAATTATAAAAATTAATGTATTCAATTCTGGTTAATTGACTTGAGTTTGATAAATAGGTTAACTGGCTAGGAAAAACTAGATCTTAGACTTAGCAAATTAAAAACCCTAAAAATAACCTTCCTTAGAGTTTAACTGTGGAAAGTATATGTCTTTGTAGGTTATTTAGAAATAGGCAAATTTTGGGTTCACTTCTTGGGCTAAGTCAAAATGAGGGAAGAGTATTGATGTTCTTATTAGAGAATAAGTTTGAAAAATAGTTCCTAACTTAAGTCTAGATTCTGAAAACATATACCCTACAAAATGCACAAACACGCACCTTGAAACTTGGATTAGTAGAAGAGACCTTGAAATATTCTTGTCTAAAGTCCTTAGCACAATGAAAAAAAAGAAAAAAAAAGAGTGAATAAAGAAAAAAATGGACACTGGTTTTTGTGATTACTTAAGGCTGTAAAAATAAAAAAATATTTAGCAAGGGTGCCTTATCACCTAGTGCCTTAGACCAACTGGTTTGGGAGTCACTGCTAAAGCCTTGGGTGTTGCAAGACTAGGAAGTACGCTTTAAAGTGCAAACGCATCTTGTAATCGGTTGTTGGTACCTCAAGAAGTATTAACGGTCGCATGAAGGATGTAAGAGCGAAAATTCACCAATTAATAAGTGCTTTGGACAATGGACGGGAGTACGATTGCTTGATTTGAATTTCCAAGTGTAGGGGTGATATTTACACACACGTGGGGATATGTGATTGGAGTTTAGATAAGAGAAAGGAATGAAGAATAGAATTTGTATCTTTGATAGAGTTGAGAGAAATTCCTAAGTGGAGATGAAACCCTAGAAGGAAAACTTAAGAGATGCCGAAAGCTAGGTAATTCTACAGGATATGTATAATCTTAAGTTAAATAATGAAAAAGTGTGAAGAATACGGGTGGATAATTTGCGGGCCGACGATAATAGATTTCCTTGTTAGAAAACCTAATTAGAAAACAAAAGTCGAAAAACCAAATTGATAGGATTTTGTGGGTGTAATTCGCTGAAAACCCTCAGGAGAAAACACTTTTCCTACTAGGGACACCTAGAGGTTTAACGGCTTGTTGCACGTGCTCAGTGCAATCGCGTTTCCCTGCGAAAGTGCGGTTAGGATTTTAGTGAATAAATAATAAGTTTGCTCGAGGGCGAGCAAAAGGTAAGTTTGGGGGTATTTGTTCATAACATAATATTGCATTTTGTATTCCCCATTCTTATGCATTTAAGAATAAAAACAGGTGCTTTTGACCCATGTCTGCTACATGTTACAGGTTACAGGTTCTTGGAACGAAAACAGTGAAAAAGACAAAAGACGACACAAAAAGAGACTTTTGACCAACAAATAGGAGGATCTTAGTCAAGCCTAAAAACGAAGAATAGTTCTCAATCAATAGGCAACTCAAGGTCCAAATTGTCATGGCAAACGGTTAAAGGATCGGTACAAGTGTTCACTGAAGTTCTGGAATCACTGCAGAAGCCCAAATGGAAAAAGAACTAAAGAAATGAAAAGCCCAGAAGAACCTGAAGAAGCCCAGAAGAAACCATCACATGATCACACTAAAGGGCCGCGGAACCGCGGCCCAAGCCAACCCATGCCGCGGTTCCGCGGCCGTAAGAAGCCCTAGTGAGCAGGAAATTTTGCCATAATTTTTGGCGGCTTTAGAAAGATTTTTCTAGGGGTATATTTGTAATTGTAGACATGCGGTGCAATTGTAAACCTAGGGTTTCTATGTCCTATAAATAGAACCCAAGTCCTTGTAAACTTTATGCCTCTACTCATGAATAAAATTCTGTTTTCTTGAAGTTAGAGCGCATCAACAGTAAGTAGGTTATTTTCCTTGCAGTAGTTGTAGTTTTTCATATCTGCTCTTATTTTCTCGCCTTAGTTTAATTTAGTTTAGATTTTATTAACTTGCAATCGATGTTTTCTCTCTTTAATAAACTCTTTTTTTTTTCATCCCCTCAATGAGCGAGTAGTTTTCTCGCTTGTTAGGGTTAGGAATAGGGAAGGATTTGAGAGATGAAGATCTCTCATCTCTTTTCGTTGCCAAACTTTTATGAACATTAGAACTCCATGCATACCATTTTATTCCGCTCCCTACGGCACTTTTACCCTCAAGGTAACGGTGATTCCGTAGTCTAAAGGCCCGGATTTTAAGGTTTTCCATGGAGGTTAGGGTAAAGATTAAGAAAGGAAGGACAAGGATCTAGAGGAAGAATCAATCTTCTCAATCATCCTAATCCCCTTTATAAATATTTACCATAACACTAATATGATACATTCAATTAATGGCAATGGAAAGAGATGTAGATCTTTGTTTACCAAATTTTCCCTAAACCTAATCCTAGCAAGTTTCTAGTCCTAGTCTCATACTACTTCAATTTTTAGGTTTAATTATAAATCCAAACACCATTTGGAATTAACTCGTAAGAACTTAAAGGAGATTTACACATCCCTGTGGACCGACCCGTATTCACCGGCTAGCTTCATGCGACGCCGTTCTTGATTGCGGTAAATATTTTTGATCGACAAAACCTCTCTTAATCAGTTGTAGCATTTTCTAGTTTCGCTAAAGAGGTCACTCCCGGTGAAGGGATCTCGGCTCTTTCCTCATCGAATGAGGTGCTGGATATTCATCAAGGAATACCACTATGCAAAGCAAAAACTAGAGCTACCCTTTTTGAAAATTTGATTCTACAACATCTTTTGGTTTCTTACTTTTCATTAATCTTATTAATGAAGTCCCATCAATTAATGTTTCCTAAATATCACAGAAAAATGAAACGAAAATAGAACGCACGCTTATGCCATCCGCATTCGCCACGGGGCACCGTCATGCACCGTTAAGTTACTTAACTACCGGCAGAGCGGGGGCTAGACTAGCGCGGGTGCAAAACATAAGCAACGTTTATTATATATCATATATATAATATTACATTCGTCTCATGCAGTTATATGATCAGCATCACAGAATCAAGCAACAGAAGCAACATATGAAATATTGGATATACTAGGATGTCCGTATTTTAAATTTAGCCAATAATGTAAAACATGGATTCCGCAGTCGTGATGAATAGCCAAACCCACATCCCTAGACCTCTACGAGAGCGGCAAGTAACCCTGCTAATTCTAGAGTTAGGAGACCCGGTCTCAACTCCTTGAGATGGTCTCCCACTGGACTCTAGAACCCGGTTACTTGTACTCCCCGTCTTGGATCTATCCTAATGCGGAAAAGTAAATAATATACAACAGTGGTGACATCATTCTCAACCCGGAAGTGCCCCAATAAAAGAATATTACATACAGATTTTACATGAATGAAAATAAAAACCTTCATCTCACTAAAAAAAAACCGGCTATTCTTTCACGACGATTCAATAAATCATATCAACAGCAACACATGATATCACATATCATCAACGTAAGTAAATATGTGTATCTCTAAAACATGTTGGTATATAGCAACGAGATTGGGATACCCCACATATTACACTTACGGTCGTAGAAAAGGAACAGAAAACTACAATAATTAGAATCCGCAATTACCTTAGATATCATAAACCCGGAATATCTCATATTTCGAATTTCATTCCTAACTTATAAAACTTGCATTTTAGTCTCAAATTGAAAACTCTTTTCAATTGGTTGTCGGAAAATTCAACAAGATTCCTGGCTTAGTGATCGCGTACAATACGCAATTGCGACGGAGTTTTGATTTGAATCAAAACTTCGTTGCAATCGATCAATTGAGACTGAACGACTAGATTTACAATATATTAACTATTTTTCATAAAACTAATTAATCTGGATTCTAATAATTGTATCACATACATCACAAAGCTTGTAAAGTAACTGCGACATTAGAATTCCGCACGCAATTAGCAAACTAAACCAATTTTTCCAACATTTGAAAAATCCAGTGAGCTAAAGTTCCAAAACCGATCGTTTTAAGCTAATCCGGGAGTGGAAACGAACTCGAAATCCGCCCGAATCTTCGCGGAGGAAAAGATCCCAAAATTAACTATCGAATTGGGGGCCTAGAGGGGGTATCCCACCCCCGAGGCCACCATGAGGTGGCCAGAGGGTGAGGCAGACCCGAAACTACTTAAGGTGGGGCAGTTCCGGGTCCCCACCGCCAAAACCACCCTATGTTGGTCTTGGGGAGTGGGCCCAGCCGTTCGGTCCCCTCCGGGATGTCACCAGGGTGCGCACGCTCCACCTCGCGGCTTCTCAGTTCAAACCGTGAGCCCGTGGGGTGTGCAAAAAACTCAAAACATCAATTTCGAAACTGTTTTTATCGGCAGTTTTTGCGTGACAAAAACGGCGGATTTCTAACGTCGCTACAAATTACCCTAATATTCTAGCTTGGCTCTGATACCATGAAAGTCGACCTTAGCACCACCATGAGGTTCAAGAGGCATCAAGCATGCCAAATTTTAATTTTTATTAGGTGCTAAGTTTGACTAATAAGATCTTTACTAGATTATTAAGGTTTTCCTTTTGTGATGTGATGAACTTAAGAGAAGAAAAGAGCATAGAACCTTTGTAGTTCGAGTACTTCTCTTCAATAGCTCTGGGTTTAAGTCCACGCGACTCTACTAGGCTACTCTTCGAGTTGAACGAATCTCCTTCGTGATCTTCACGCCAAAGACGATCCACCCGAAGTCCACTAGCTCAAGCTAACCCTTCACAAATCTCATTAGTGAAGGCGACACTCCATATCAAATTGCTAATCTAATGTGAGATGGTGAAGTAGGGGTTTATTTTACTCACTTATTTATGTTCAAGCTTCATGATTCACATCTCATGTGAGGGTTGAAACTTGAACCATGATATTTGAGGAGGAAAATGAAGCTAGAAAGCAACCATAGGAGCAACTCAAGAAAAATGGCTAAGTGTTGAGAATGAGCAAAGAATCAATGGCAACCCTTGACCCCAACTCATTCAAGCATGCAATTTTGCAATATAAAATTGCAACCATGCTTGAACAATGAGTCAAGATGAATAAACTATGAATAAAGCCCATGCTTGCAACCATGCTCTCATTTTCCACCTCTTTTTTATTTTTCTCAAAAATAGAAATCATGCCATGCTACATGTGTGTGTGTGTGTGTGTATTAATACATATAAGAAAATATTTAGTGAGCTAATGATATTAGTTAATATACAATTATATCAAATATAATATATATCACATTATTAAATCAATACTTGATTTAATAATCCGGTTATATCACATATGACCGACTAATATCACTTATCTGTATATCACATTATCAAATCAACATTTGATTCGACAATCTGGTTATATCACATATAACCGAACCGATAACAGATAACTGCCAGATTACAATACGATATCACATACACGTATTTAATCAGGCCCACACACATATCACATATGTGTCCTACTTCGTTTCGCTTGAACCAGGAAACTTCTGTGTGGGACTTTAAACACCCGTCAATACACCAGCAGTATGTGATGATCACATCAGTCACCTACAAGCCGTCAGTGGTACTAGCTGGACGTAACAGCTACCCGGGTATTAAGCGATATGAAGATCAACAAGCAAGCTCGTCCATACTCTCCATGAAGCCTATCAGTAACACTACCGTACAGTCCGGTCTCTTCGTCTGATATGTCGCATATCATGTCTAGGGTGGTAAACATCAGGCCCCAGTAACGTGATAAGTCATGCCGATGTCTGGCCTATAACGGTTTGAGAAACTAGTAATAACTCTTATCAGTAAATCTCAGCAGCAGCCCTGACCAGGGACTTTCAGTTATAACCAATCGAGTATAGCACAACATCAACCCCCAAAACCGGGAGAGACAAAACCCCTTCTATCGCTCATTGCCTCTATGTGACTCGGGACTGTACCCAAAATCCATCTGTTTGCATGACTCCTTTAAGCCGTGGTAGGGAGGAAATCAAAGCACAATGGAAGCCACACAAGACTCTATGACGATCTAGGGTCTACAGACTAACCTGTACCAGCGTCACCAGAGAACTGCTATCTGACGATAGGTATACTACCATATAGGAGTTCTTGGCAAGTCCTATTCGGTGTACCCATTCTCCAATAAGCACCTGTGTACAATCTTTGATGTCACACACCAATGGTTGTGGAATCAACCATTGCCCTTTAAGGGACAAGAAACGTACACATTAGTCTACACTGGAATATCGATGCCCTGGTCTCGATATTCCCACGACTAGGAATTGATTAACGGATGTACTTGTGGACCACCCTAGCCCCACTAGTATGATCTCATCATAATCATGGTAGTCAAGTACATATCCTAAGGGCTTTATCAACATGTGAGAGCAAGACAGTAAAGAATACCGGTCAACATGTTAAGATAAAGAGCAAGCAGATAGCATACTATCATGCCGAGCAAGAAAGTCTTCTCTCTGCGTTGAGGGTACCGATCGACTTCAGCCGAGCCTTTTGGGAACCGACCCTGGCGTACAGCCCCATGAAACCATTCTGTTTCAATAGAGGTACGGGAAACTGTTGGGGGCAATAAAGTAGGTGAAGTGGTTGGATTTTGCGAGCTGTTCCAACCACTGCTGGATGTGATTCCAAGAGCCGAATGAGAATGAATACCACATATATATATGTCCAATCATCCACTATTATATACATCACATATACAATAATGGCCTCTAGGACATACATATAACTAACAATTTTCATCGTGCCTAGCCATGCATGCATCGAGACCGTGCCATCCATCTGCTCCAGGCAAAAGAAATTCCATCCCTTGCTACTCAAGCTATTAAAATTTTATAGGTTAATGCTAATGTTAGTTAATTATAATAGATACGCGTATATATATGTGGGTATATACATTTATATACTTATATAACATTAAGTTATAAATCGAACACTTATAAATTGACCCGTTATTACTGGTTGTATTGAATTGAACCCATCTCGGGTCCATTAATCGTATGGATGTCATTTAGAATTTTACACGAATTAATTGTTTAGACCGGCAATCGTATACACATGTCGAGTGTTCGATATGAAATATTAAACTAAAATCCTGTTAAAATGGCAGAATTTATGACTAATTGATTCCTTTAGTGATAATGAATAACACGTAAGAATTTAGGCTAAAATACGGACTTTAACACCATGAAATGATACTGTTCCCCTCCGAAAGACGGCGCGACGGACGTCTTGCCTGAGATTCGGGGCAGATGCTAATTGGTGCTATCCGTCCACCTCTTCGAAGATGCCAAGTTGATTTATGGCACCCTGTATCGAAGGTTTAAACGGATGCGTCCGATGTAGCAGACTTCGTCAGATTCCCCCTCGCTTGAGGGGTTTTTGATTATGGGGACACTCTTCCCTGCAGGCGCAAGCCCCTGTAATTAATTACGCTACCGCATGGCGGTAACAACTTTCTCCTTCTCCAGATGGTCACTTCATGTCGTGTGTGTTTGATTTGTGTTTGGTTGCCCGTGGATTGTATACGGAGACTGAGTTATGTCGTCGCCCGCAGGGCGTGGACTAGTCCAAATCCGTATATTTCTTAGATTTGGGTTTGGGGGTTGTGTTTAAGGATACGTTAGTCTCATTTGAGACTAAGATCAACTTAAACATTTGTTAAGGATACGTTAGTCCAGTTTGAGACTAAGATCAACTTAACAGGATCGTTTAGATCCAACAAGAGAGCAATTAAGGGGGCCATGTTGTTTAGTTTAATAACATTACGGTCAATAAGTAGTTTAAGGACATTGCTGTCCAATGTTAGTTTTAAGACGTTGCGGTCAAGGTTAAGGACGTCGTAGTCCGTGGATTTAAGGACTCCACGGTCCGATATTAGTTTTAAGACATTACGGTCAAGGTTAAGGACGTCGTAGTCCGAGGGTTTAAGGACCCCACAGTCCGATGTTAGTTTTAAGACATTACGGTCAAGGTTAAGGACGTCGTAGTCCGAGGGTTTAAGGACCCCACGGTCCGTATCAATGTATGTGGTTATCGGGACCCGTCACCTCTTTGAAGACGCTGAAGAATTACAACGACAAGTATTAAAGGAGTGAAGAGATGTACTCTTACACCAAGGTAGATTAAGTGATCTGTAGTCCAATTTGGAAACTAAGATCAATTATTATATTATGAGCCCATTGGCCCAGTTGAATTTGAATTGAGGACTTATGGCCATCTTGGGCTAAGTCCAATTATGTTTGGGATATTGGCCATCTGTTGATTCATTGAAGGAGAGGCTTTGCCTCTGGAAACTTAGCTAATTGGGCTAAGGCTAGTGTTAAACACTAGAGACCATCAGTGTTGAACACTGGGAATAAGATAGACAAATTAGTGTTAAACACTAAAAGATAATCAGTGTTGAACACTGGGAACAGAGTTTTCAAATTAGTGTTAAACACTAAGCAAATCAAAATTAGTGTTAAACACTAAGAAAATCAATGTTAAACACTGGATACAGAGGTCTCAATTTAGTGTTGAACGCTAAGGCAAGAGGGGTCACATGGTCACACGTGAGAGCGCCATGCTTCCCTTTATTTTGTTCTATAGATAAGTGTTTAACACTTTTAGTTCTGAAAGCCATCACGTGCAGGCATATGATGGGGGCTCATGCTCTGGTTTGTTAGAATACTCATTAGAGGTCACGTGGTGACGCGTGAGGGCGCCCAGAGTCTCTATTTATTTTGCTTTTTCTTTATATGCCCCGGGGATCACGTGGGGCACGTGAGGCATTGCCTCAAAGTTCTCTTTTATATATTTTCGTAGAAGTCACGTGGCAGCACGTGAGGTGCCTATTCCAGAGTTCTATTCTGTGGGTCTTTGCAGGGGTCACGTGGTAGCACGTGACTCTGCATGTTTTAAAGTTCTGTTCATAGGGTTAAACCCTAAACCTCAGAGGAATTAAATTCATGCTTTCTTTTGAAGAATTATATTCTTAATAGGGTTAAACCCTAGTTTCTTTTCTTAAAGGAATTAAATTCCTGTGAGTTTGAGAGAATTCTATCCTCAATTAGGGTTAAACCCTAGTTCTGTTCATTTTGAAGGAATTAAATTCCCATAACATAGGGTTAAACCCTAACTTTATCTCAAGGGAATTGAATTCCTATTATTTTGTGAGAATTAAATTCTCTAAACTCAGTCCCTCCTCTGTGTTTTAGATCTGCATGGCAGGATCTCAACCCAATGAGAATTAAATTCTCAATTCATGGGGAGATGTGCACTTTGCAGATCCTCAACCAGAGAAAGAACTAAGTTCTTTTTTTTATGTAAGAGTTAAACTCTTTTGAGAATTAAATTCTCGTTTGAAGCTCCCCTTCTCCTTTCTTACCTAATGTTTTCTTTTTGCAGAGAACCAAAGGCTTTATCTCTCTCCCTCTCTATGTAGAAAAAGATCCAAAGGTTTCAGGATTTCAGAAAAAAGTTTTTTCAGAAAAAGATCTTCGAAAAAGGGGGTCCTTCTCTTCTTTTCTTGGCTCCTATTTATAGGAGAAGGAAGAGAATCAATCTACTTAGTAAATCTCTCATTGAAAGATTTGATTTGTATGTTGAGAGATTTGATTTATATTTATCATTAATCTGGGCCTTTAGATTGTTAAGCGAATTTCATTCACCATTGGATTTTAAATCCAAAGATATTTCCTTGTTGTTTCGGTTAGATTTAGGGGGAAATCTTTCCAAGTCCAAGATTTTTCATTTAGATTTTTAATCCAACGGTTCCAAATAATCATTCTCTATTTGGAAAGATTTGAATGATCTCTTCTCAGGATTTAATCTTGTTAAATAATAAATCTTTAAACGCCGGTCATGTGTATCCACGTGCCCCTGGTCACGTGTAGGCACGTGACTCTTGGTCACGTGTAGACACATGACCACTGGAACGGGCCTTTCTTCTTCTTTTGCGCTCTGTCTTCTGGCTGCTGCTTAGCCGTCACGTGCCAACACGTGACCATTGGTCACGTGTGAGCACGTGACCTTTTCTGGAATCTTTTCTTGAAAGCGCTTTGTGCCGCTGCTATGAACGTCACGTCCCAACACATGACCGATGGTCACGTGTGAGCACGTGATGCCTCTTCTGAGTCCTTTCCTGATTTTTAATCAGGGAACAAATGCCCCCACAGCGTTGTTCTCACGTGTCTGCACGTGAGTGCAACGCTGTCACTTTTATGACTGTTGGATTTGCTTTGGGAGTAGGGTAGATGAAACGTTTTCCATCCCATCCTATAAATGTCCATGTCCTTTCAGAAGAGCCTCCACTTTGCTCATCTTCCTCCTTTGAGAACTTTCTTCTTTTGAGAATTTAATTCTCTTTTTCCAGATCTTAGTTCTCTGCCTTGAAAAATTTTCAGAGTTTAACTCTGTTCAGGAAAGACTCCTCCTTTCAGGTAATGATGTTGAACGATCGAAGAATCTTCATTAAAAAAAACTCTATGGATTTTAAATCCGCATCAAGGGTTTCACCCTTTTTAAAATGAACCCATTTTTCTTCAAGTTTTTCCATAAGAACAGAAAACCACCTAACCTTCAAACTGTAGATCTCCTAGGGTTTCATATGATCCTTAGGGAAATGATGGTGACAGTTCAAGTCTATGGAGTTTAACTCCGTTCACAGAAAAAGGTTTCTGGAAATTTAATTCCCCTTTCCAAAAGGAATTTAATTCCTGTGAAGAACTAAGTTCTTCCCCTAGGGGCTTCCTAGGGTTTCCTTGCCCTAGGTTGTCCTTCTATGATCAATGAAGAAGAAGCTTGCAATGATGTCTTCTGTGGGAATTTAATTCTCCTGATCTTGTTTGATCTGTTGTAGAGCCCAAGGTAGATTTGTCCTCTAGGGGGATGTGTAGGACCACTTGAAACCCACTGTCTATTTAATGAGGATATCCCCTTTATCTTATTATGATTGCTTGGCCTCATTATTAACGAGCCGTCAACATGATTCTGTGGAGCCCATGTGTTTTGTAGCCAACGGCCCCATACGGGAGAATCTGCTGTCGCTTTCTTCAACTGTCTTCATACACATATTTACGCTCATATATATATATATATATATATATATATATATATATATATATATATGTATGTATGTATGTATGTATGTATGTATACATGCTGTCGGCTTCGCTTTTGACAGTTTTCCTTTATTTTATTTCAGGTGTAATGGCTTCTGTCCCGCGCTTTCCCTTCACTCGCTCAGAGGCCGCTTTTCCCCAATCACCGTCTGACGAGGAAGCGATGGCAATGATTCGGGCTCATGACCCGAACTGCACCAGCTTACTTCTATGGGGAACTTGGTATAGTCATATTATTCGGGGTCGCCGAAGTTTCCTCTGCGCAATACCGACAGAGCCTACTTTCCCATTCTTGCCGATGGATCCACCGAGGACGGTTTTTGCTGTGGAGATGCCGAACTGGACTCCAACGGGATAGCTCGAGCCTTCAACGACCGGTATCCCGAACCATCCGATCCCGGCTATAGACATTCTGGGGCAGCGTATTTGCCAGGGTGAGGCCCAACCATGGGGAAAAATCTACAAGATAGGGCTCACCCCTCGACACCCTACGGGGTACCTTCTCTGGGCTCGTTACATCCTGTCCGCCCATCGCGCGCGGCTGCAGAAGGTCGGGCTTTACGAGGCGATATATGCGTCGCTCTTTCACTACCAATCCCCGCATGTCTGGTGGGTTAAGGCGTTCTTGAACCAGTGGAACCTTCCCACCAACACTTTCCTTTTAGGGGATCGCGAGGTCTCGATCTCTCTGGCAGAATTCTATGACATCTCGGGGTTGCTAATCAGGGGTACCCTGTATGAGGAGTTACTGCCTTCTGACGAGTACGTCTTTGAGCCCGAGCCTGCTCCGGTTGACGGCCTGTCTGCTGAGAATGCCGTCCGCCATAAGCGTCTCAGTTTGATCAAGGCGCTAGGTATCTTCGATCGATTGTTCACCGAATCTGAGGAGCAGGGTGTTACTTTTAAGAGCTTCATTGCCTGCTTCCTTCGTGAGGACGTCCTGTCGAAGACAGCTCCGAAGTTCGCGAACATCAAAGACCCCTTTGGGTTTGGTCCGAAGAAGCTGCCGACCACTGAATCGGATCTACCACAGTACTACATCCCCATTATGTCGCCGATGTCTTTTGAATCCATTGCAGCTCCCGGCATGGACGAGGAGACGTTCTTCGTGGGGTTTGTTAGTGTCTGGCTCAGTTGGTTTGTCATCCCCATGCATCGTCGCTTTATGAGAGCTTCGGTTATCTACCCGGCTTATTGTATCGCTGAGGGGACGCGGTTGGCCATCGGCATTCCGGCGTTGGCGCATCTTTATCACTGGTTGGGCACCGCAGCTAATACCTCTACTCCCAGCATGGATGTAGTAAACTTTTTGCTTCATTAATTCACGTCCTGGTTCGAAATGCACGTGTTGGGGGCTTTCGCTATGCATCAGAGGCCCGCAATTTACGACGCCTACCCCTTCTCGCGACTTATGCGATTGATGGATGCTTCTGCCGCCGACCCGACTCAATTCGGGGCTATTCGGGTGCTGATTTCTCCTTACGCTACCGCTGGCGGGCTGGTTTTTAATGATCGGATCCTGTCTTCTCCTTCAGGTCTATTTCAACAACTCTGAGACCGGTCAAAAGATAATGCACCCTCTCTGAGGCCCCGAGAGGCCGTGCACTTGTATACCATGAGACTAGGCTATTTGGTATTCCGCCAGGACAGTGCAGCTCTTTTCATGCGGTACAATCCGCATCGCTTCGCTCGACAGCTTGGATACGACCAGGGCGTTCCCTTCGAGGCTTTCATAGTTGCGCCGGTCCCTTCACTTGATGCCGTTCGCGATGCCGCTCATCATTTTGTGAGGCTGAACACAGGCTCCCACTTCATGGTCCCTGAAGCTGAGCACATGCCCCGATGCGAGGGATCGTTCACGGGTTGGTATCTCTATCGAGTCAACCCGATTATTCTTGAGGAGAGAAGGATACTTCTTAGTCATGATGCCCCTCCTCAGGTTCCGGCCACGAGAGCTATGCTGCGACCGTGAGCTCCGGTCCGCTTCCCTCTGAGGGAGAATGGCACTGCGCTCATTCCGGGGGAGTCGGGGGTGGACCTTACTCCAACAGCTGGTATGCCCCTAGGCACCCGGTCGCGGGGTAGACAGGCCCTAGTAGCAGCGCTACCGCCTGCGGCAGCACTGCCCCCCGTGGAATAGACAATGACGGTGTCATCCTCGGTTGTGGCACCAAGTGAGGGTAATACGGACGAGGGAGTTGAAGGCGACGTGGGCCGCCACCGCACCAAGGCTCCACAGGGAAAGAAAAGGTCGTCTTCGGCGGCCGGTTCTGGATCTAAGAGGTGGAAGAGGGTGGCCACCAACCTACTTGATTCTTTAATGGAGTCGGAGCCCATACTTCCAGATGATTCGTTGGTCGTGCAAGAGTCGGACGCTGGTCTTCTTTTCCCGGGTTCGGCTGCCGAGGAGGCCACACAATTGGCTGAGGCTATAAGACGTTCCCAAGATGAGTCCCAAAACGTTAGGGTTCCGAAGAAGCCCTATCCTGCCGTAATCTTTTATGAAGACCCTTCGTGGATCCGGCGGCGGTTTATTGGCCCTTTGGAGGAATGGGGAGAAAGGGCCCTGAAGCAGGCCGCTTCGGAGGATGCTGCGGACGCGCTTTCCTTGTGGACCAACGGCCATGAGTCTACCCTCGAACCTCGGTGAGCACGCCTCCTTGAGAAGGAGCATCAGCTTGAAGAAGCCATATTGAAGGCTTCTCTGCGCATTGGTACATTTTTATATTTCTTTGCAGTTCTTCAGATTGCTTATGCCTGTATATATGTATCCTTATTCTTTGTGCAATTTGTGCAGAGTCTTCGGCGATGGGAGAGATTCCCACTGTCTTGCTGCAGCCAGAGCCCGTTGACATTCCCGATGTAGCCTTACTCGATGCGGAGGGGGCCGACAATGCTATTCCTCTCACAATAGAACCTCCGGTGGCGGTTCTTGATTCCAGAGTACTCGCTCCTTTGGGAGAGGTTCCCTTGGGGGTCGCCGCCTCGACGACTCTTCCTGAAGGCGGTCCAGAGGCTGGGATGGAGGTAGTCGGGATCACCCTCCCTTTGTTGGAGCCTGAGGTCACGGCGGAGGCCGTTGAAGCTACTATCCCCCCAGCTCAGAATGGGAGGAGTGTCGAAGGTAACCCTCCACATTTTAAGCTAGTAATCTTTCTGTTACCTGAACTCTTTTGTCCTTTCAGAATTGCGTGGACTGGCGACCTCCATTGCCGATCTGTCTCCTCGGCAATCATTCCAGTGTCTTTTGGAGATGGCCGCTCCGCAGGTGATATCTCCTCAATGCATCGTCCTCTCGTCTGGGCAAGGTTAGTGTCGTTCACCATCTTTTCATATCGTTGTTATTATTTTGCGGGCTGACGTTGACGTCTTTTACAGTTCTGGATGCCGATGACGAGGTTGAGATTCTCGAGGGGCCAGGGGAGCCTTCAGCACCTTCTTGTATGACTGTGGGTAAGTAACGTCTCAATACGGTCCCACTTGTTCCTTTGCTTAAGAGTTTCACTGATCTTTTATAAATCTGAGCAGCCCTGCCAGTTCTCACAATGTTGGAGTCGTGCATCGCCATGCCGCCCGGTCCTTATACTTTGCGAGCCTCAGACCGTCTGGCGAAATTAAGCCTTGATTCCTTGTCATCCTGATCGAGGAGCTTCGTGCGGGCAGTGTGATCACAGCCGAAGCATTTGCCGCCGAAGCTAACAGTTCTCTTCCCTTTCTTGCTGCCTATCATAGAGAGGCCGTGGTGCAAGTCTGGGTTGAGTTTTGCCGTCAGGTGGAGGCTTGTCTGCACATGCTTGAGTGTACCCGCCTTTCCTCGGAGGCTGTGGCTGCGAAAGAGGGCCTGCGAAGTTTGATTGAGTGATGTGCGGCAAACATGGTGTCGTGCGAGAAGAGGCTCGGCCGCAAGTTCTTGGAGAGGGAACTGGCTTCTAAGGCGCTGAATGAGCTTCAAGCCAATCTTACCGCCAAGGCTAACAAAGCATATGAACTCTGGCGGGTACTTCAAGAGTCTATCAAAAAGGTGGTGACTCTTGATAAAGCTGCCACGTTCACTCGTGATAGGGTCAAGGCTCACAAGGCCACCGAGAAAGAGCTCGAAGGCCGGCTTGCTTCGTATCAGGCCCAACAGGCTCAGGCAGAGGCCCGTCTTCTGGCGATACTGAATCACGAAGGCGTGGCCCAGCGAAAGAATGATGAGCTGACCAAGCTGCTAAATCGCCCACCGGCCTGAAGAATTGTATCTTTTCTTTTTGTACATACTCTTGAGCGAGAGTATTTTTTTTTTGCTCTCTCATGAATTGTACTTTGTACCCATTTTGGTTTATGAATAAAGACATATTTTCTTCTTAATGGTGTGTCCCCTTTTTATTGAATGTGTTCTGCGGACAGTCTGTCTTGATCTTATTGCAGGACAGCGATGGCTTAGGATTCAGGGTTAAGATCTGCCTTCTCAGACTTTTGAGCTTTATGAGCCGCGAGGGTCTAATAAAGATTTTTTCTCCCTACGGGTCGAGAGGATCCCGTAGGTATGAGTTCTTCTTAAGAATCGTGGGGATTCTTAAGCGGGTTTTCCCTTAGGAGTCGTGAGGATCTCACAAGAGAGTTTTCTTCCTTGCAGGTCGTGAGGATCTACAAGTGTTGAGTGCGGTCGCCCTTATCCGTATATCACGGGGTCAGGGGTTGCTTTGGGATGTTCTCCAGGGTACCGTAGTTTAAAGACATCACGGTCAAGGTTAAGGACCTCATAGTCCATGGGTTTAAGGACTCCACAGTCCAGCGTTAGTTTTAAGACATCACGGTCAAGGTTAAGGACCTCATAGTCCGTGAGTTTAAGGACTCCACAGTCCAATGTTAGTTTTAAGACATCACGGTCAAGGTTAAGGACCTCATAGTCCGTGGATTTAAGGACTCCACAGTCCGCGAAATGTGTGGTTACCGAGACCCATCACCTCTTTGAAGACGTTGAGGAATTATAACGCCAAATATCAAAGGACTAAAGAGATGTACCCTTTAACCAAGGTGACAATCAGTCTAGAATCATCGTGATTGGTCGTTAGTTTTAAGACATTACGGTCGAGGTTAAGGACATCATAGTCCGTGGATTTTAGGGACTCCACAGTCCGGTGTTTGCTCTGGGTGCTTCACACGGGTTCACGGCCGTGCTTGGCGAGGACCAGGCTCCGCTCTGGGTGTTTTCCGTGGGGTCAAAGAGTGACGTTATCCGCGTTCCACGTAACCAGGAATTTTGCACTAGATGCTTCACATGGGTTCACTGCCGTGCTCGGCGAGGACTAGGCTCCGCTCTGGATGCTTCACACGGGTTCACTGCCGTGCTCTGCGAAGACCAGGATCCGCTCTGGACGTTTTCCACGAGGTCAAAGAGTGACGTTATCCGCGTTCCACGTGATCAAGAATTTTGCACTAGATGCTTCATACGGGTTCACTGCCGTACTCGGCGAGGGCTAGGCTCCGCTCTGGATGGTTCACATGGGTTCATTGCCCTGTTCAGCGAGGACCAGGATCCGCTCTGGACGTTTTCCATGGGGTCAAAGAGTGACGTTATCCGCGTTCCACGTAACCAGGAATTTTGCACTAGATGCTTCACACGGGTTCACTGCCGTGCTCGGTGAGGACTAGGCTCCGCTCTGGATGCTTCACACGGGTTCATTGTCGTGCTCTGCGAGGACCAGGATCCGCTCTGGACGTTTTCCACGGGGTCAAAGAGTGACGTTATCCGCGTTCCACGTAACCAAGAATTTTGCACTAGATGCTTCACACGTGTTCACTGCCATGCTCGGCAAGGACTAGGCTCCACTCTGGATGCTTCACACGGGTTCACTGCCGTGCTCTGCGAGGACCAGGATCCGCTCTGGACGTTTTCCACAGGGTCAAAGAGTGACGTTATCCGCGTTCCACGTGACCAGGAATTTTGCACTAGATGCTTCACACGGGTTCACTGCCGTGCTCGGCGAGGACTAGGCTCCGCTCTGGATGCTTCACACAGGTTCATTGCCGTGTTCAGCGAGGACCAGGATCTGCTCTGGACGTTTTCCACGGGGTCAAAGAGTGACGTTATCCGCGTTCCACGTAACCAGGAATTTTGCACTAGATACTTCACACGGGTTCACTGCCGTGCTCGGCGAGGACTAGGCTCCGCTCTGGATGCTTCACACGGGTTCACTGCCGTGCTCTGCGTGGACCAGGATCCACTCTGGACGTTTTCCACGGGGTCAAAGAGTGACGTTATCCGCGTTCCACATGACCAGGAATTTTGCACTAGATGCTTCACACGGGCTCACTTCCATACTCGGCGAGGACTAGGCTCTGCTCTGGATGCTTCACACGGGTTCATTGTCGTGCTCTACGAGGACCAGGATCCGCTCTGGACATTTTTCATTGGGTCAAAGAGTGACGTTATCCGCGTTCCACATGACCAGGAATTTTGACTTTGTTTGTATTTCACGAAGTCTTAATCTGACTCTCGGCCAGCTGTACACCGCCGAGTCATGGAACTGGGAGTTGCCGCTGTTCCGCTTTGCTCGAGTTTGTATATGCTGCAATGAGACGAACGTCGAGATGATCTCTAAGCTATCTGTGACTCATCGAGATTTGGCTTCTTCTTCTGATGAAACCTGGGAGAGGAGGAGTGCAATTCCTTCTTTGTTCGTGCCCCTGGATTGTATACAGGGATTGATGTAATATCACCTGTAGGGTATAAATTTTATTTTTATTTTATTTCTTTTTCCGCGATGCTCTATCATTTCAGCTTTTATATCGCGAGGGTCGCGATTGCCCCATCATTTCGGCTATTTTTCGCGGTGCCCCATCATTTCGGCTATTTATTTCATTTTTACTCGCTGCTTTTTATTGCAAGTTGCCCAATCATTTCGGCTATTTTTCATGCATACATTTTTACTTGCTGCTTTTTATTGTAAGTTGCCTCATCATTTCGGCTATTTTTCATGCATACATTTTTACTTGCTGCTTTTTATTTCAAGGTGCCCCATCATTTCGGCTATCTTATATGCATGTGTGGCTCACTAGCCTTTTCGCTGCAAGCTTGGATTTTAGACACCGATTTCGGCATCATCACCGCTATAACTGGGATGTTGCCAAGAGCGAATCATCATCTGCCTCTGTCGATATTGAACAAAGGTGGCTTAGTAAACAGGGTTAAGGGTCCCGTCGACTAAGGCTTTTGACTTCATGAGCCATAAGGGTCTCACAAAGGTATTTCTCCCTACAAGTCGTGAGGATCTTGCAGGTGTATTTTCTCCTTGGAAATCGTGAGGATTCCTAAGTGCATGTCCTCTTGCAAGTCATAAGGATCTTACAAGAGTGTTTTCTCCTTATAAGTCGAGAGGACTTACATGGGTCGTTCACCATGTGAGCATATCCCTAGTCGCTGGTGGGACTTGGTTAGGGAAATGTTTATTCATGCCCGTGGATTGTATACAAGGGCCAGTATTGAATCACTTGTAGGGCAATATCGAAGGTTGTGGGGGGGGGGGTTTGCTTAAGCACAGGTTTAGGTCTCTGTAACTTAAGACTTTCAAATCTTATGAGCCGTGAGGGTCCCATAAGAGAGTTCTCCTTACGAGTCGTGAGGATCTCGCAAGTGTATTTTCTCCTTAGGAATCATGGGTATCCCTAAGTGTGATGCTCCCTTGTGAGTCGTAAGGATCTCACGCGGGCGGTTTCTCCTTACAAGGTCGAGAGGACCCTATAAGTGTCCTTTAACGAGGTTGCGCCCTTTCATGTTTTCACAAACACTCGCCGGTAGTCCTGCTGTTTTTACTCACGGAGCCCTTTCGGATTTTCATCCGTGCCCCTTTTGCTTACGGACATACCTTTCTTTTTATTATTTTTATTTTTATATATATATTTTTTTTACGAGGTCGCGCCCTTTCGGGTTTTTACGAACACTCGCCGGTAGCCCTGCTGTTTTTACTCACGGAGCCCTTTCAGGTTTTCATCCGTGCCCTTTTTGGTTATGGACATACCGTTTTTATATATATATATTTTTTATTCATCTCGTCAGCCTGAAGATGTTGCGGTATTAGTTTAAGGACATTTCGGTCCGCCATTAGTTTAAGGACGTTTCGGTCCGCCATTAGTTTAAGGACGTTTCGGTCCGTCCAGGAGAAGGTTGTCTATCGCTCATAAGGTTTGAGCTTAGGAAGATAGAGAGCGGACATAGTCGTCGTCATCTATCATTGACCTAGGCAGTAACTCACTAAGCGTAGTATTTCTTTAGGAATCGGCCATTTATTGTCCTGTAAGGCCTTTCACCGTGCATATCCAAGAGTAGATAGACTCCGCCTTGATAGACCTTGTCTATGATATACGGGCCTTCATAGTTCGGCTCGAATTTTCCCCGCTTGGCGCGATTGGGGATCATAGGCCTTTTGACCACTAGCACGAGTTCGCCTTGACGGAATGTCCTCGGCATGGTCAATCTTTCATATGAGCGCGCCATCTTTGCTTTGTAAGCCTCCAGATTTTGTTGCGCTATGAGCCGGGTTTCATCAAGGGCGTCAAGCTCCTCAAGCCGAAGGTGGGCATTTTCTTCGTCCGTCAGCTCGTAGTGGACCGCCACTCGTAGAGAGGGTAACTCTATCTCGAGGGGGAGTACTGCTTCTGTACCGAACACCAACGTGTATGGCGTTGTGTTCGTGGCCGTTTTGAACATAGTTCGATATGCCCAAAGAGCTTCTTACAGTCTCTCGTGTCAGTCCTTTTTGTTTCGGGACACCGTCTTTTTCACGATCTTTGTCAAGGTTTTGTTGAAAGCCTCAGCTAGACCGTTAGCCCGGGGATTATAAACTGAGGAATATCTCCAGTCTATGTTGTGTTGCTGCGCGAAGCGGCTAATCTTGTGGCTTCTGTAGGCTGGCCCGTTATCGGAAATGACCTGTCGCGGAGTTCCAAACCGATAAATGACGTGCGTCTTGAAGAAATGGAGAATATTTTTTGTCTTCACTTCCCTTAACGGTACTGCTTCTGCCCATTTGGAGAAGTAATCAGTCGTCGCCAGAATGAAACGATGTCCCCTGGATGATGCTGGTTCGATGGGGCCGATTATGTCAGTTCCCCACATTTCGAACGGCCAACTAGCCACCATTGGATGTAGAGGATTTGGATGCTGATGGATAAAGTCCCCATGGATCTAGCACGAGTGGCATTGTTTCGCATACTCGAGGCAGTCCTGGATCATTGTGGGCCAATAATAGCCCATCCGTTTAATTTTCAGCTTCATCTTCGGGCCTGCTTGGTGAGAACCGCAGAGTCCGTCGTGAACTTCCTAAACGAATCTTTTCGCTTCGTCAGGTCCCAGGCATCTCAACCATAGAGAATCAAATGACCTCTTGTACAGAGGATTGTTGACGAAGGTGAAGGACGGAGCTCGTTTCACAAGCTGATGTCTTGAGGATGCATCTTCAGGCATTCGACGGGATTTGAAGTAGTCTATGAAGACTTCTCTCCAATCTTCAGCCGTTTCTTGATCTTTTATTTGCATGGCCTTCTGCTCGGTCGCTTCCTTTTCCTCGGGTGATTCCGGAGATGTTTTTTCCGGAGCAAGAACTCGACGGCTTTGTACCATGATTCTTACATCGTCGAGGTTCTCATCAGCTAGTTCTTTAGCTAGCTTGGATAATGCATCTGCTTTGCTATTTTCGGCACGCGGTATGCTTTCCAAGGTGTAGGAGGGGATTTGGGTCAACAGTTGCTGCACCTTCTCACCATACTTCACCAGCTCTGGCCTGCATGTTTGGTAGTCGCCGTTTACTTGACTAACGACCAGTTGGGAGTCTCCGTATATGAGGAGGTTTTCAATTCCCATGTCGATGGCGATCTCGAGGCCTGCTATCAAAGCTTCGTATTCGGATTCATTGTTCATCCTCGGCTCTGTTAAGGAGAAAGCAAAGCGCATTATCCCTCCCTGTGGGGTTACGAAGATGAGACCCACCCCTGATTTAATTATAGGGGTGCTTTGTTTGCGCTTTTTCACGGAAGACGCTCCATCAAAATAAAGTTCCCATCGGATATTGCCACCATCGATCGCATCAAACGCATGTTCGTCTGGAAGATCGCAATTCATAGGAGAATCGGCGGGTATCGGATGCTCAGCGAAGAAGTCGGCAATGGCCTGGCCTTTCACTGCTTTGAGAGGCTGATAAGTTATCGAGAACTCCATCAAGAGCAGGGCCCATTTAGCGAGTCGCCCCGTCAATATGGCTTTCGACATTAAATATTTAAGGGGGTCTACCTTCGAAATGAGGCGGACTTCATGCACCAACGCATAGTGCATGAGCTTTGTTATCGCGAAGATCAACGCCAGGCAGTGTTTTTCAATGGGGGAGTAGTTGCTTTCTGCCCCCAGTAGAACTCAACTTAAGTAATAGAGTGCTCTTTCCTTCCCTTGGTCGTTCTCTTGCGCCCATAATGCGCCTAAGGAACCTTCAAGGGCGGTTGTATAAAGAATGAGGGGCTTTCCCCTGACTGGAGCGGCTAACACTGGCGGGTTCTGCAGATACTGCTTGATCTCATCCAGTGTGCCTTGGCATTTGCAATCCCAGACGAACGGGGTTCCCTTCTTCATCAGGTGACTGTAAGGGCGGCACTTGCCTGAAAGGTTGGCTATAAATCACCTGATGTACGCGAGCTTCCCTTGGAGAGACCGCAATTGTTTAAGAGTCCTTGGCGGCGGTGGCATTTCCATGATCGCCTTGATCTTCGACGAATCTATCTCAATGCCCCGGTGTCGGACAATGAACCCTAGGAACTTGCCTGAGGATACCCCGAACGCGCATTTGAGGGGGTTCATCTTCAAGTTGTATTGCCGAAGGCGTTGAAATACGGTCTTCAGATGCTCGAGATGTTCCTCGTATGACTTGCTTTTCATGACGAGGTCGTCGATGTAGCATTCGACGATTTCATGTATGAGGTCATCGAAGATCTTCGTCATGGCCCTTTGATAGGTGGCACCGGCGTTCTTTAGATCGAAGGGCATCACCTTGTAGCAGAATATACCCAGATGGGTCCGGAAAGCGGTGTGCTTCTGGTCTTCTGGGTGCATCTTTATCTGATTATATCCTGATGAGCCGTCCATGAAGGAGAAAACCTTATGAGCGGACGTGTTATCTATCATCAGTTCGGTTACCGGTACTGGGAAATCGTCTTTCGGGCAAGCTTTATTGAGATCCCGGAAATCCACGCATATGCGCACTATCCCGTTCTTCTTCATTACTGGGATGATGTTGGCGATCCAATCGGGATACTGAACTTCTTGGATAAACCCAGAATCGATCAGCTTCTTGACTTCGGCGTTGATGCTCATCTCAAGCTCGAGCCGCATTCTTCTCGGCGCCTGTTTGATTGGCTTGATGTCTGGGGATATTGCCAATTTATGCACTGCAATTTCCGGATCTAGCCCTGGCATTTCAGAATAGTTCCATGCGAAACAATCTTTATGCTGCATAAGCACGTCTTTTAACGCAGCCACCCTTTCTTCAGATAGCAGCTCGCTGACGAATGTCGGTCGTGGGTCGTTCGCCGTCCCCAACTCAATTTTCTTGAGGCTATCTGCAGTGGTATGGATTCCATCTTCCAGCTCTTTCGGTGCTGGTGGAAATTCTGAGATTACCCCGTCGTCATTGTTTTTAAAGCACCAGGGAAAGTCATCCATATTCGCGGGCTCTTCTTTTGATACCGTTATCATGCGACAGGTGCGAGCTCGTTTCCAAGACCGATGTGGATCTGGTTCTGCTCTTGTGGCTTTGGGTTCATGCTTCTGTGGTGGGATCATCCTCCAGCTGTCAGATAGAGCGAACTTGCCGAGCTGATACTGATCTTCGATCCAGTTCTTGAAGGTGAAGCAGTCTTTGATAGGGTGTCCTATGGCTCGGTGATAAGAGCAATAGCCCGGATGAGAGACCTCATTAGCTTGCTCAGGGTGTTTAGACTTCGGAAGTGTAATCATTCGATGTTTTAAAGCGAGGTCAAGTATCTTCTGTGTCTTGTCTTGAGGGAAAGAATACGCTCGACTCATCTTCTTCATGAAGGGCAAATCCGGACCGCGCAATACCCAATCACATGACTTCTTGGTTCCGCTTTGTCACTGTTGAACGCTTTTTCTGCTCTTTGACTTGTCTCTACCTCTGCGTCGGGCCTTTTGCACAACAGATTGATAGGGAGGAGCGTTTTCATCTTTCGCAGCCTGTTGAAAAGGCGTTGTGCCCTAGCTTTCTTGTAGATGGCCATTTCGCGATTATGATCGTCCCGAGCTTTTTGACCCACTTTCCTGATAAGCTTGTCTATTCGTTCTTCAAATGATGGACTCGGGACTTCAATCGCAGGATCCAGCTCCGATGAGGAGTTGACCTTTTCTGAGAAGGCGTCCTCTTCTTCATCAAAGGTATATATATGGCGTAGCTACCGTAGACCCGTTCCCGTTTTCTGGCTCTCACGTATCCAAGCCCAAGCATTTCCATTCTTCTGTTGGGTAATTTGCGCTGAGTCCCAAGGACATCCCAAATCCTGTTGTAGAACCGAGCTTGTCGAATAGTCTGTTTTAAGGGTACCCCTTGGCGCTTCAATAGCCTTTTTAGTCCATTCGTGTAATATCTGGGCAAGCGGATGGGTCAGAGCCTGTCAAGTGTAGAATCCGCACCATGCCGGATCTCTTTCTCCACTCTTGTTTCCGAGGATCGATAGAATAGGATCGCCTTTTCGCCTTTTCGCTTGGGAGGGACGTAAAACGTCTGCAGGTCTTGCACGTTGTGGGCTTCAAGCGCGTCGAGATCTTTGTAGTGCTCCCGTGGAATCATGGTGATTTGCAAACTCTGATCATCACTAGGGAATTCTTGTATTGGCGGCCGACTGGAGAACACAACATTAACCTCATCTTCCGAATCACTTCCGAAGATCAATATGGGGGCGGACGGTCCCGGGTCATTGCGTCGAGACGGCCCAGAGTAAACTATCTCTTCTTCTTCGGTATCACTCCCGAAAATAGGAATGGTGGCAGCGGCTTTGTTCTCCGGTTTGCTACATCTCTCCGTATCCTCGAAATCTGGCAAACAGTACTTTGCATCTTCGTATTTGCGGACTTCGTTCACGGAGAATGGGTTTAGCTCACCTGTCACGGTGTACTCGAGACCATCCTTGAAATATTTCATACACTGATATTGCGTAGAAGGGATGATGTTGTACTCGTGTAACCAAGGACGACCGAGCAGAGCATTGTAGCAGGTCTTGGCGTCAATGACGTGAAACTTGATATCCGTGATGAGTAGCCCGAAGCGTAATGTTAGTACCACCGATCCGAGGGTCCGTGATGACTGAGAATCAAAACCGGAGATGGTAATTTTATCACGAGCGAGGTGCTGAACGCTCATGCAGATCTCCTTCAACACCCGTACATTAAGGAGATTGACGGAGGATCCGTTATCAACCAGGATTTTGCCTATCTTGATATCATGGCAGTATCCAGAGACATATAGGGGACGGTTGTGGTCGCACGTCCTAAGAAAAAGATCTACATCACCGAATGTGACATCGGCTGTGTGCACTTCCTCCAGTTCATCCTTTATCCTTTCTTCGGCGAGGAAGGCTTGGAATTGCCCGGGCTCTTGCAGCGCCTTGATTAATGAATCTCTCGCTTCTTTTGATAACAGGAGGGCGTCGAGAATGCTGAGCTGCGAGGGTAGCTTCCTTAGGTGCGCTAGGGTGTTGTAGTCCACCCTACTCTTCTTAGGCGGATCCTTGGCAGTCAGCTCTTTCATAGCTTGGTCATCTAAGGTGATATCCTCAGCGACCTTTTCCTTTCCTTTATCTTTTCTAGTTGCGGGTCCGAGATTCTTTTCCGGAAGCGTGCGATTGCGCAGCTGAATGTTTTCGCAGGCTTCTGGTTCTTCCTCTTTTCCCGAAGTGGACTCTTTAAAGAGGCGGCTAAGAGCCATTTCTTCGTCAGAGTCGCTCCCAAAGGTGAGAACATGTGATCCTTCGGTGTTGATCGTGCGACAATTGCCAATAATTCTTTTGTGTCCTTCGGTCGTACTTCTCTGCTCCCGACGAGTTCTGCGTTTCATTCGCTTAAAATGCTGCCGATGAGCAACATATCCCTGCCACCATGTCTTAAAAGCATCGCACTCCTCAGTGGGGTGTGAAATCTTCCGATGATATGAGCAGTAATTAGGGTGCCTCTCCGCCCCATCGAGCGTGTTTACCTCCGAGGGTGGTAGTTTCATTCCCATTGACATGGCTTTGGCAAACCTTTTCCTCGACTTGAATCTGTTTTTATCCGTGTTGGATGTCTTTCGATCTGGCGGGAGCGCTTCGACTCTTTCGTTTAATCGCCTGCGTTTTTCTCCTTCTAATGCGGCCATCTCACGCTCCTGGTCGGCTTTACTTTTCAAACGAATCTCGTCTAGAAAGGCGTCGATCATTTCGTCTGTTGGCCACACAAGCTCCGGTTCAGGCTCTGCCCCCAGTTTCTTAGTGCCAGGAGTTTTTTCATTGTCTGTAAATGAGTGGGAGATCACATGACAACTTGCCACATATCCTTCGGATTCATCCGACGAACTCTCCCTCTCATCTTCCTTTTGAAAGACGTGGTTGAGGAACTCTTGGAGTGTGATGGGAGTTCGTGCTTTTTGATTGTACTCTTCCAACGCGTCGATCTGTTTCTGCAAGTCTGTATGCTTGTCACCGGGCTTCACGGGCTTCTTAGATTTCTTCTTCTTTTTCTTTGAAGATTTCGACGGCTGGTTGCGAGTGCTCGGGCCATCACCACTGATCCTCGGAATTGGGCGCGGCTTCAGCATCCCTTCAATGACCTGGGGTTCCAGCGGGTTCTTCCACCTGACTGCCAGGCATGTCTGGAGCTCGTTCAGCATTCTTTTACTTTTTGCTGAAAGCACGATTTCCCATGGGGGTTCTTTAATGAAAGAACAAGTTGCCCCCAGTGTGTCCGTCTTCTTAGCAGTGTGAGGTTGTGGCGGGTTCACCTTCCACTTTTCGGACAACGCAAACTTGCCCTGTAAGTATTGATCTTCAATCCATCCTTTGAAGACGAAGCAATCCTCAATCGGATGGCTTACCGTTTGATGGTAAGGGCAGTAGTTGGGGTTATTCACCTCACTTGGTTGCGGCGGTCGCCTTGGGTTTGGCAAGTTGATAAGCCTATTGCGTACCGCCAGCTCAAATAGCCTCCTCGTCTTATCCCGTGGGAATAAGTAGGGGCGCTTCAATTTCTCATTATAATACCGCCGTCTTTCTTCCAGTTAGTCCGCCAGCTTTGGGGCACTGGGTTGCTGCTGAGCATTCGCGACGAAGGTTGCCTTCCCTTTACCCTTGTCATTTCGAGGTTCTGGCTTCGGGGGAGACGGTCTGTGACCCATCTGGTCCATCTGGGCCAACTTGTCGATCAGAGTCTGGAACGTTGTTGGCTTAAAAAACATCATGAACTGTGAGATAGTTGCATGAGGATCTAGGGTACCCACGAACATGCCCACCGCGGGCGCCTCCTCGATGCGTTGTTCGCATTTCGACCACAAATTTCACAAGCGTATAGCGTACTGGACCCACGTCTCGCCTGGTTTTACCCTGGCATTAATCAATGCTGTTATCGGGGTACGTTTGCTAGCGCTTGCAAATCGCTGAGTGAACAGCAACTCCATTTCAGCGAACGTCTTGATGGAATCGTTCGGGAGCTCAGAATACCACTCGAACGCTGTTTCTGACAAGCTGCCGACGAATTGGCGAAGCAAGAGCTTATCGTCGCCTCCAGTGTTGCCACAAAGCGTCCTGAACTAGGCCACATGCTGATGGGGATTGCCTGTCCCCTTGTAGACATGGAATTTCGGGATTGTGTAGCCCGGCGGGTATTTGATCTGGTCATACCAGCTCAGATATGGTCTTCCCGTCCTGACAACTTGACCAGCTGTCTCAGTCGCCTGGTGAATGCGTATCTGTTGGGCTATGTATTCGTCCAGGTCAGCCTTGGAGATTGTCTCCTCCTTGGCTGTGGACAGAGCGGGCAGAGGATTTGACGTTTCTCCCCTGTCGTCTTTAAGAACAATTGGAGGGTCTTCGGCCGGAGGCTCTTGCTGGATCATCATACCCACCATGTCTTGGAACAGAAGGGCCATTCGTTGTATATTGGCTGCTTGTTCGGCAGTCTCTTTATCCTTCTTCTCCAATATCCTACGAAGGAACTCAGCGTCAGTTTCCTGTTCCTGGTGTTGATCAGATGACACTTCGGGGTTTTCTTTAAGCCCAGTGAGTGCGGCCATCTCGTTCATCATTTCTTGGAGCTTCTGTTGTTGCTCCTGAGCTTTGGTCACTGACCGTGTAAGCGGTCTATGACCCGTGGATGCACGGCTGTCTTCTTTTCCAAGCGCCATGTATACTATATGCACCATCATGCCCCCAGACTTAGGGCGTTTTAGCTTATTGTCCTTGATATTTGCTGCGGGAGCGGGGACTTCCTCCGGTCTTCTTCTCTTGTAGGCCATTGAAGTTGAGGGGGCCGTTGCTTTGGGCACCCAATTGGTCGTCACCTTTCGTTCCTTGATCGGAGAATTTTCTTATGGCCGACCTTTCGACTTCTTGTGTTGGTGAGAGTAATTAGGATCAATCACAGATTCTCGGACTTGTCACCATATCTTGTAGATCCTGGAGGACAGCGATTGAGGAGACTGCTCCGGCTTTTCTGCTTCCACGGCAGTCTCTACCGGTGGAGGAGATCTTTTGAGCACCGCAGTTGGCGAGTTTCTGCGTACCCTGTTCAACAGCTCAAAGCTGTTCCCAGTTGGGACAGCAGCATTAACTTCCACCATTAGAGCTGGTGGAGTCAGCCAGTGGGGGAGTTGCCCCCAGTCTTCCTTATCTGGCGCCAGTGGTGACGTCGGGCGTGACGGGTTGTTGGGACTGGTTCAGCGACGGCTGCGTCTTGCCCCCTGTTCCGGGGAAGGGCTGTTGCCGGTGTCAGCCTCTTGAAGACTGACGTTCGTTGAGAAGCTACAGTTTTCTGAGCGGGAGGGGGAACGGAGGTAGTCAGTCTCGCGAAGACCGATCTCTTAGCAGGAGAAGCCGCCTTGGCGACTTCAGGAGCAGGTTTGGCTACTCTTTTTGGAATAACCTTTTCTGGGACTGCAAGCTTCATTGTGGGCCCGCAGGAGTTTTGGCCCAGTCTGGAGAAGACCGAGGAGTTGGACGACCCGTTGAGAGAGGCCATGGGAGTAGCAAGTCGATCGAAGACCGACTTCTTCGAAGCTTCCGGTACGGGCATTGGGATATCAATGTTCACCGGCGGGAGCATGGTCCTAAAGAATAGACCAGTAGTAGCTTGGGTCACTTGCTCCACAGGCATAGTGAATAGGGAAGCAGCCTGCGGTCCATATGCTACACCTCCAGGTAAGGCGGAGCGTCGGTTGCATTTGCAGTTCGAGCAGTTGAACGCCATTGATCCTTTGTTTTCTGCACCAAGCAAAACGCCAAGTCTTAGTACCCCGCAACCCAACGGCAACCATTAGTAAACCGCGATTGGTTTGCGAATCACGACACACGAAGTGTGGAGTGGAAAGAGGAAAAGGTCCCACCGGGCATGCCAGAATCTGTTCCCCTCCGAAAGACGGCGCGACGGACGTCTTTCCTGAGATTTGGGGCAGATGCTAATTGGTCTTATCCGTCCACCTCTTCGAAGATGCCAAGTTGATTTATGGAACCCTGTGTCGAAGGTTTAAACGGATGCGTCCGATATAGCAGACTTCATCAGATTCCCCCTCGCTTGAAGGGTTTTTGATTTTGGGGACGCTCTTCCCTGCAGGCGCAAGCCCCTGCAGTTAATTACGCTACCGCATGGCGGTAACAACTTTCTCCTTCTCCAGATGGTCACTTCGTGTCGTGTGTGCTTAATTTGTGTTTGGTTGCTCGTGGATTGTATACGGAGACTGAGTTATGTCGTCGCCCGTAGGGCGTGGACTAGTCCAAATCCGTATCTTTCTTAGATTTGGGTTTGGGGGTTGTGTTTAAGGATACGTTAGCCTCATTTGAGACTAAGATCAACTTAAACATTTGTTAAGGATACGTTAGTCCAGTTTGAGACTAAGATCAACTTAACAGGATCGTTTAGATCCAACAAGAAAGCAATTAAGGGGGCCCTGTTGTTTAGTTTAATGACATTACGGTCAATAAGTAGTTTAAGGACATTGCTGTCCAGTATTAGTTTTAAGACGTTGCGATCAAGGTTAAGGACGTCGTAGTCCATGGATTTAAGGACTCCACAGTCCGATATTAGTTTTAAGACATTATGGTCAAGGTTAAGGACATCGTAGTCCGAGGGTTTAAGGACCCCACAGTCCGATGTTAGTTTTAAGACATTACGGTCAAGGTTAAGGACGTCGTAGTCCGAGGGTTTAAGGACCCCGCAGTCCGTATCAATGTATGTGGTTATCGGGACCCGTCACCTCTTTGAAGACGCTGAGGAATTACAACGACAAGTATCAAAGGAGTGAAGAGATGTACCCTTACACCAAGGTAAATTAAGTGATCTGTAGTCCAATTGGAAACTAAGATCAATTATTATATTATGAGCCCATTAGCCCAGTTGGATTTGAATTGAGGACTTGTGGCCATCTTGGGCTAAGTCCAATTATGTTTGGGATATTGGCCCTCTGTTGATTCATTGAAGGAGAGGCTTTGCCTCTGGAAACTTAGCCAATTGGGCTAAGGCTAGTGTTAAACACTAGAGACCATCAGTGTTGAACACTGGGAATAAGATTGACAAATTAGTGTTAAACGCTAAAAGATAATCAGTGTTGAACACTGGGAATAGAGTTTTCAAATTAGTGTTAAACACTAAACAAATTCAAATTAGTGTTAAACACTAAGAAATCAGTGTTAAACACTGGATACAGAGGTCTCAATTTAGTGTTGAACGCTAAGGCAAGAGGGGTCACGTGAGAGCGCCCTGCTTCCCTTTATTTTGTTCTATAGATAAGTGTTTAACACTTTTAGTTCTGAAATCCATCACGTGCGGGCATGTGATGGGGGCTCATGCTCTGGTTTGATAGAATACTAATTAGAGGTCACGTGGTGACACGTGAGGGCGCCCAGAGTCTCTATTTATTTTGCTTTTTCTTTATATGTCCCGAGGATCACGTGGGGCACGTGAGGCATTGCCTCAAAGTTCTCTTTTATATATTTTCGCAGAAGTCACGTGGCAGCACGTGAGATGCCTATTCCAGAGTTCTATTCTGTGGGTCTTTGCAGGGGTCACGTGGTAGCACGTGACTCTGTATGTTTTAAAGTTCTGTTCATAGGGTTAAACCCTAAACCTCAGAGGAATTAAATTCCTGCTTTCTTCTGAAGAATTATATTCTTAATAGGGTTAAACCCTAGTTACTTTTCTTAAAGGAATTAAATTCCTGTGAGTTTGAGAGAATTATATCCTCAATTAGAGTTAAACCCTAGTTATGTTCATTTTGAAGGAATTAAATTCCCATAACATAGGGTTAAACCCTAACTTTATCTCAAGGGAATTGAATTCCTATCATTTTGTGAGAATTAAATTCTCTAAACTCAGTCCCTCCTCTGTGTTTTAGATCTGCATGGCAGGATCTCAACCCAATGAGAATTAAATTCTCAATTCATGGGGAGATGTGCACTTTGCAGATCCTCAACCAGAGAAAGAACTAAGTACTTTTTTTTCTGTAAGAGTTAAACTCTTTTGAGAATTAAATTCTCCTTTGAAGCTCCCCTTCTCCTTTCTTACCTAATGTTTTCTTTTTGCATAGAACCAAAGGCTTTATCTCTCTCCCTCTCTATGTAGAAAAAGATCCAAAGGTTTCAGGGTTTCAGAAAAAAGTTTTTTCAGAAAAAGATCTTCGAAAAAGGGGGTCCTTCTCTTCTTTTCTTGGCTCCTATTTATAGGAGAAGGAAGAGAATCAATCTGCTTAGTAAATCTTTCATTGAGAGATTTGATTTGTATGTTGAGAGATTTGATTTATATTTATCATTAATCTGGGCCTTTAGATTGTTAAGCGAATTTCATTCACCATTGGATTTTAAATCCAAAAATATTTCCTTATTGTTTCGGTTAGATTTAGGGGGAAATCTTTCCAAGTCCAAGATTTTTCCTTTAGATTTTTAATCCAACGGTTCCAAGTAATCATTCTCTATTTGGAAAGATTTGAATGATCTCTTCTCAGGATTTAATCCTGTTAAATAATAAATCTTTTAACGCCGGTCACGTGTGGCTACGTGACCCCTGGTCACGTGTAGGCACGTGACTCTTGGTCACGTGTAGACACGTGACCCCTGGAACGGGCCTTTCTTCTTCTTTTGCGCTCTGTCTTCTGGCCGCTGCTTAGCCGTCACGTGCCAACACGTGACCATTGGTCACGTGTGAGTACGTGATGCCTCTTCTGAGTCATTTCCTGATTTTTAATCAGGGAACAGATACCTCCATTTAATTTCATCAAATCTGAAATTTCTCGCACACGTAGCTTATGAGAATCATAGTAAATTAGATACATACCGGAATGTTGTGTTCTAGGGCTCGTATCGAAACTGATTCGATAATATAGAACCCTCTGTATTTTATATTTTAGTACTGCTATAAAACAATGAAGAAAACTAAATGGAAATACGGCTCTGGACTGCAGTCCAGAACAGTATTTCATGTTGACACCTGAATTTAATTCCTTGTATATCTCTGTATGGAAAAGAAAATATGTGGAATCCTATATAGTTGCGAAGATAATCTTGTTAGATAACTATAAGTGGTGGTTTCGTTCAATTTTATTACTGTAGATATTTTAAATGTATTTTAAACTGTCGGTATATACTGCAGTTTTCTGCACAGACAGATTGTACACCTTAACCTTAAACGGTGCATATATCCCTGTATATCGTGGATATTATCGATCCGTCTGGCGCATTGGAAATATAACAGATAAATCTAAATATCATATAATTGTAGTGTTGCATGACTGTGATCTTAACAGCGAGTAAAATGTGTTGCAAAATGGACTTTCAGTTCAGGAACTAGATTTCCAGCTGAGAACACTTAAAATGGAATGACCGTAACTCGCAAACCTGAATCCCGATTGACCTGAAACTATTTTTTTTTTGGATTTCTATTTAAGTTAACTTTCTACCTCTGTTGTATCGTTTTGCCTAATTACAATCATACGATTTAACATGATTTTCTGAACTCATAATGCACGTAATGATTCATATTGTACATGACTTGATTAGTGGAATAATTCACATACGTACCCAACCGTGACACGTTTAGTGATAGTGAACGCTCTTATTGATTCTTAGCGATTATTGTATTGTCGAACGTAAATGGTATTGGATTAGTTGTGTCAAGTACGCCGGTGATAAGTGAATGATTCATGAAAGTGAACAGTGCAAAGAAAAGTGAATAAAACAGTGTTAATGATGCGTACTTGTAAACAACTAGCCCCATACATATGGTTATTGAAACCTGAAGAAAAAGGGAAATCAAAGTGGAATGGAACTTGTATTTAGCGAGATTTAGCGATTTAGAGAATGATCATTCGAACAACAACTCTTATATATATTTAGGTTATACACTTAGTGGTTCGGCTGACAGGGTTTTGTCTCGGGCAACAGCGGGCCGTAGTCTCGGATACGCACGAGACCCTTGTTAAACATGATCACTTTTTTTTTTCCATATTTCGATTTCAAATTGTCTTAGAGACCAATAGGGATATAGATCATATACTACATTGATTATTGATACACTGATTACATACATTCACTGTCTCCACTGTATTATCTTTCATTTCATGCTTTATTATAATACTATTATATATTTGCTATTGCATCATCCTGACGACCTAAGTATGTATGTTCAGAGCTTGGAGAGGACGCTACTCAGAAGTCAGATTTACCGTTTGAGCTTGCAGAGATCTAGACGGTTTTACTTTCAGCACTTTTACTGCTTTCCCTAAAACAACCTTGTATTCGCACTTAGTTAGTAGTTTCCTTTCCAGTTGACCTATTGTAAATTGTGAATAATAAAAGTTGATATAATAAATCAGTGATGCGTTTTCTTTACTTATGTACTGTGTTTACTGATTATTCTGTAATGTTAGAAGCCAAAGTGTGACTACAGTGGGATTATTCCTTGATCGTAAAAACATGACTGGTCTAATCGCCTCTCGTATTCCGTATTTTGGAAAGCGGGCATGACAAATAATTTACGGCATTTTAGTGTAATTTACCCAAAATATAAAATATATAATTAAACAACCAAAGATAAAGTAAATGGTTTTTGAAAGCGTTTTTTTTCTTTTTGAATTTTTTTTTTATGAAAGTGAAAAATGGTTTTAGACCAACTCAGCTGATGTGGTTGCCCCACGTGAGCTTTGTGGAATCATAAACCTAGGATCTAAGGTCACAGCCCAAAATTTGGAATCACGTGCACATCACACCGTCACTTCTTCTTCTATGTTGATTTCTTTAAATTTTTATGCGTGTGCTCCCATGATTTCAATGTATGTGCATAGATCTTATGGTGGACTGTGTTCCGGAGAATCCAGCTACAGGAGAACTAGGAACAGAGAGCTCTCTCCCTTTTTCCGCCCGACTCTTTCCTAGGTCAACGGGCTTTGACTTCGTTGGGCTAAGCTTGGATTAGCTTAAAAGTATGCAAATGGCCCAGGTGTGTGAGACTTTTAGGTTATAAAGAGGGGGCGGTTGGTCAACCCAGATGCTGTTGGTGTTAAACAAGAGACGGGGCGAGACGTTAATAGATCAAATATTCGGATATAAGTGTTATCATATCCATATCTAGTAGCCGTTGACCAATTCGGATACTGATATGGATAGTTATTGAAAACGAAAAATGTCAAATATGACTCATGTCTAACATCAAACCTTTTCTTGTCTCTTTTTAATAGAATCAATTAGAAGAAAGTTATTGTGTAAGATCCATCTAATATATAATTCCAAATTAACTTAAAATTAGTGGGTTCGAATTTATTTTAACCCTATTGGCCCACTAAAAGAGGCAAATTGACTTTCTTCAAAATTTATGTGTGCCCCATAAAAGAGTTCACTAAAGGAATTGGAGGAATTGCAGATATGGAGGAATTGCAGATATGGGTATTTCAGGATATAAATTAGCAAAAGCAGGAAGAATTTGGAAATTTTATTTGAAAACGCAAAGTACTGAATGATAAAGGAAGCGGTGAAATTCTTATGAAATTTGGTTTTATTTATAGATTCTCAAAGATCACCATGAAATAATTGCAAGGCTCCATAAAATACTATTTATATAGTCCTTCAACTTTCTATGCAATCAGAGATAGCTCCTTTTGAGATTCGCTTCAAGATCTTGGAAAGCTTCAGTTTGCACATTTGTAACCGAAGTTGTTGCTTTTTCTTCTTTTCTTCTTTTCCTCTCTTCTTTTTCTCTTCTTTCTTTTCTTTTTGTTTACACTCTTCTGTATTATGGGGTGGTGCAAAGTGCAGGAGTTTGATGATGTAAAATTTTACAGTTAATGTACTGTATTTTTTGGTGTTTTATGAAATTTTATGGGACGGACTCTTACTCTTCTTTCAAAAAAAAAAAAAATTCTATGCAATCGCGATAAGGATAAACATTGGTATAAGTTGTTTAAATTTAGAAATTCTTCTAGTGATAGAGCCATAATATTATGGTCTTAAAAAGGTCTATGGTTCAAGCCCTAATAGCTTCAATTTATTGTTGCTTCCTTAAAAAGAAATTAAGTCAACATGTTAGAGATATATTAAATATATATCAATTTAAGTTGGTAGATTCAATTAAATCATTTATTCATAGAAACATCATTTAATTTAAATACCTAGCTTCTTTTAATTTAGATCTTTATAATTGCAATTATATTGTAAGAAAAAAGGTACATTCAAATATTATGGCTTAAAAAATAGTAGTATTTTTAATATATGATTAAATTTCATATTAGAGTAAGTTTTACTCTACCCCTAAAAGGAATTTTATAGCTCTGTCCCGATCACTTGTACTGACAAAATTCTATGGGAAAAAGAATATTTTGAAAATAAATGACAAGTACTAATTTTTAGTGGTCTTTAACCTCTCACGGTCTCTCGAGTCCTTAACTACCAAAGTCTCCTGATCATGTTGCCATACACAACAAACCCCATATTTAAACTCTTGGGAGTTTATTAGAGTCGGACTTCGCGCTTCCGGTTATCATTCTTCAGATTTGCATTGTTATTCTGTGGCCTCTTCGTCAGCCTAGGGTCATCGCGGAGATCATCGTATGAGTTTCCTCCCTCTTGCTTTTATGTATTTCTTTTATTAACTTTTTTCGAATCTTGAAAAATAAGTACCATTTGAGGGAAAAAGGGATTTGAAAAACTATTGATGATACCATAGTTTGATAAAATAGTTTTGATTTATGATACCATCTTTATGGGGCTCCTTTTCGGGCCTCCGTCAAATGTTGTCTTCCGTTGATCTCACAGTGAACTTAGCTGATTATCCTTCGTTACGTGTGGGTCTCAATGGGTTTTTGGAGGAAAAGGTGAGGTGAGGAAGTTGTTGCCGAGTACCTGCAAAGAAGTCCCGGGATGGTTTGGTACCACCAAAGACCCTCCGACGCTCAAGTTAGTGATGAGATCCGAGCAGAGTAACGGCATAAAAGTGTAAAAAATGGCTTACTTGACCCCTCTGTGATGGGGTATTTTATAGTGGTGGCAGCACGCAGTAGAAGGCGCGAGAATCTCGCCGGCGGTTACGCTCCCGACGTCACGCCCGCGTAAAGAGCGGATCGCCCATTAATGGGGATCGTGATGGCGTGAAACGTGGGACATTGCTGACGGAGAATCTGCACATGGCGAGATTTGCGGAGCGGCGGTTGCATCTGTGAGCGGTACTGTTGGTCGGTCGGAGGACCGAGGAAGATGGCCTCGGTTGGGGAGCTCGGGAACGAGCGAGGGGGTCGAGGAGTCTTGGTCCTGTGGCAGCTCGGGGTGAGCTGAAAGGCCGAGGAGGCCAATTTCCAGGAGCTCTGAGGAGAGCCAGCTTGCGCTTGCAGGTTGGGCACAGGGGGGCCTGGTCGGCCCCTGTGGGCCCTTTCTTCTGAGTTCTGGGACATTTCATCTGCCACGTGTCCTTTTCTGCTGCGTTGCCAATATAGAGCATCATCATTAGCCTCCCACTCTTGTCCCTACCAGCTGGCGGGTCGGGTCAAGAGTGGACTGTCGGGCCGTCCGGGGAGAGCTCCCTCCTAAGATTTCGTCGGGACGCGTCCTCGGGCTGTCAGCTGCCTTTTCTGCCAGCAAATCAGGGCGAAATCTTTGCATTTAAGGAAGGTGCACCGATTCGTGCATCCTGTCACTGAATCGACGGTCCGCATGTCAAGCGTCGGTTGGCCGACGCGACTTGTGCAAACCTGTGGCGTCTGTTGGGCAGGAGGATGCCCGCTGGGGATGCGCCGAGCAGGAAGGAACTCGGCGGCCTTACGATGAGGGCTTCAGACCATCAGCGTCTGATGGACAGGAGGATGCCCGCTGGGGATGTGCCGAGCAGGAAGGAACTCGGCGGCCTCACGATAAGGGCTTGAGATCATCAGCGTCTGATGGGCAGGAGGATACCAGCTGGGGATGCGCCGAGCAGGAAGGAACTCGGCGGCCTCGCGATGAGGGCTTCAGACCATCAGCGTCTGATGGGCAGGAGGATGCCCGCCGGGATGCACCGAGCAGGAAGGAACTCGGCGGCCTTACGATGAAGGCTTGAGATCCTCAGCATCTGATGGGCAGGAGGATGCCCGCTGGGGATGCGCCGAGCAGGAAGGAACTCGGCGGCCTCACGATGAGGACTTGAGATCCTCAGCATCTGATGGGCAGGAGGATGCCCGCTGGGGATGCGCCGAACAGGAAGGAACTCGGCGGCCTCGCGATGAGGGCTTCAGATCATCAGCGTCTGATGGGCAGGAGGATGCCCGCCGGGATGCACCGAGCAGGAAAGAACTCGGCGGCCTCACGATGAGGGCTTGAAATCCTCAGCATCTGATGGGCAGGAGGATGCCCGCTGGGGATGTGCCGAGCAGGAAGGAACTCGGCGGCCTCACGATGAGGGCTTGAGATCCTCAGCATCTGATAGGCAGGAGGATGCCCGCTGGGGATGCGCCGAGCAGGAAGGAACTCGGCGGCCTCACGATGAGGGCTTTGATCCTTGACGATGGAAGGGCCGTGAGAGGCCTGCGAAGGATGGCCGAGCAGGGTAGCTGCTCAGTGCCTTTTGACGAGGGCATTGGTCCTTGATGCTGGAAGGGCCCTGAGAGGCCTGCGAAGGATGGCCGAGCAGGGTAGCTGCTCGGTGCCTCTTGGCGAGGGCTTAGATCCTTGACGCTGGAGGGGCCCTAAGAGACCTGCGAAGGATGGCCGAGCAGGGTAGCTGCTCGGTGCCTCTTGGCGAGGGCTTCGATCCTTGACGCTGGAGGGTCCCTGAGAGGCCTGCGAAGGATGGCCGAGCAGGGTAGCTGCTCGGTGCCTCTTGGCGAGGGCTTTGATCCTTGACGCTGGAGGGTCCCTGAGAGGCCTGCGAAGGATGGCTGAGCAGGGTAGCTGCTCGGTGTCTCGTGGCGACGGCATTGATCCTTGACGCTGGAGGGGCCCTGAGAGGCCTGCGAAGGATGGCCGAGCAGGGTGGCTGCTCGGTGCCTCTTGGCAAGGGCTTCGATCCTTGACGCTGGAGGGTCCCTGAGAGGCCTGCGAAGGATGGCTGAGCAGGGCAGCTGCTCGGTGCCTCTTGGCGAGGGCTTTCTGATCCCCGGCGTTGCGGTAGGGAAGCTACCCGCCGGGGATAGCCGAGCGAGGGATCCTCGGGCTCGACTGCCTCTGGGAGAACTTTCTGATCCTTCAGGACGGGGACCGAGCAGGGTTATTGCCCAGTGCCTCTTGGCGAGGACTTTAATCCCTGTCAGTTGTGGTAGGAAGCTACCAGCCGGAGATAGCCGAGCAAGGACCCGACTGCCTCTGGGAGGACTTTGGTTCTTAGCGCGGGAAGAGCTATAGGGCTGTAAGAAGCCTACCAAAGACCCTTGGCCGGGCAGGGTTACTGCCCGGTGCCTCTTGGCGAGGGCTTTTGTCCTGAAGGATAGCCGAGCGAGGGATCCTCGAGCTCGACTGCCTCTGGGAGGGCTTTCTGATCCCTGGCGTTGCGGTAGGGAAGCTACCCTCCAAGGATAGCCGAGCGAGGGATCCTCGGGTTCGACTGCCTTTGGGAGGACTTTCTGATCCCTGGCGTTGCGGTAGGGAAGCTACCCGCCAGGGATAGCCGAGCGAGGGATTCTCAGGTTCGACTGCCTTTGGGAGGACTTTCTGATCCCTGGCGTTGCGGTAGGGAAGCTACCCGCCAGGGATAGCCGAGCGAGGGATCCTCGGTCTCGACTGCCTCTGGGAGGACTTTCTGATCCCTAGCGTTGCGGTAGGGAAGCTACCCGTCACGGATAGCCGAGCGAGTGATCCTCGGGCTCGACTGCCTCTGGGAGGACTTTCTGATCCCTGGCGTTGCGGCAGGGAAGCTACCCGCCAAGGATAGCCGAGCGAAGGATCCTCGGGCTCGACTGCCTCTGGGAGGACTTTCTGATCCCTGGCGTTGCGGTAGGGAAGCTACTCGCCAGGGATAGCCGAGCAGGGTAGCTGCTGGGCTGCCTCTTAGTGAGGGCTTAGATCCTTGGACGAGGTGGCCCTCGAGCCGCCGTGGCGAGCCCCCTCTGTGCGACCCCGTCAAGGGAGGGGGTGTCGGTCTATTCGGCCGGCGAGGGCGTTGATGACGGTCGCCGGAGGAGGTTCACTCGCGCCTCCGGTGAGGTGGAGGCGGCGGCTGGTATCTAGATCTTCAGAGTGATCGCTTGCCATGGGGATGGAGATCGGAAGGCCAACTTTGTTTTTTTTTATGGAGTTTCGGTTCTCACAGACGGCGCCAACTGATGGGGCTCCTTTTCGGGCCTCCGTCAGATGTTGTTTTCCGTTGTTCTCACGGTGAACTTAGCTGATTATCTTTCGTTGCGTGTGGGTCTCAATGGGTTTTTGGAGGAAGAGGTGGGGTGAGAAAGCTGTTGCCGAGTACCTGCAAAGAAGTCCCGGGGTGGTTTGGTACCACCAAGGACCCTCCGACGCTTAAGTTAGTGATGAGATCCGAGCAGAGTAACGGCATAAAAGTGTAAAAAATGGCTTACTTGACCCCTCTGTGATGGGGGTTTTTTATAGTGGTGGCAGCACGCAGTAGAAGGCGCGAGAATCTCGCCGGCGGTTACGCTCCCGACGTCACGCCCACATAAAGAGCGGGTCGCCCATTAATGGGGATCGTGATGGCGTGGAACGTGGGACGTTGCTGGCGGAGAATCTGCGCATTGCGAGATTTGCGGAGCGGCGGTTGCATCTGTGAGCGGTACTGTTGGTCGGTCGGAGGACCGAGGAAGATGGTCTCGGTTGGGGAACTCGGGAACGAGCGAGAGGGTCGAGGAGTCTTGGTCCTGTGGCAGTTCGGGACGAGCTGAAAGGCCGAGGAGGCCAATTTCCAGGAGCTCTGAGAAGAGCCAGCTTGCGCTTGCAGGTTGGGCACAGGGATGACCTGGTCGGCCCCTGTGGGCCCTTTTTTCTGAGTTCTGGGACACTTCATCTGCCACGTGTCCTTTTTTGCCGCGTTGCCAATATAGAGCATCATCACATCTCTAGTTTTGATGTTGATTTAAATGGAGTTATTTTTTATTTCAAGCCCCTCAAATTATTTATCAGTTAAAAGAGTAAATTAAAAAAAAAAAGGCAGCTCTGTTTTAGGTAAAGAATTATTATTATCGTTGCAAATTTTCATATCTATTTTTTCTTTTCAAAACAAAATATTCACGGATATTACATTGCAGAAGAGTCATTCTATATAATTAAGGAAATTTTGGTTAGTTCAGTGGGACATTATAACTCGCTTTAATTAATAATAAATCTGAAATTTATAAAGCTAATGTGTTAGTAATATGATGGTCAAGGCTTCTTTTATTTTTCAACCATGCAAAATTCTCTAGTCTTTTTTGAGTGAATGTTCCTTCATGTTTAATTAATTTAGTGCTCATGTAATATAGATAGATATTTTTTTGAGAATTTAGAGTAAACCAATGAATTAATATATCGTTTATGTATATTGTAAATATATGATGTGGCTTGCCTGAACAAAGCTAATTACTTGTTTAGCTAACATCGATGGCAGTTTTTTAAAACTAGGATTATGTTGTTTATTCTGATCTTAAAGCCTAGCTAGCTGCCGGTCTTTTCAATCAGGTGAGCTTATTCATACCAGTATGCCGCAAACTTAGCTTTTTCCAAATTGGAACGAGATATTTTAGCATGCACAAAATATGTAGAAAAATATTTTTCTTCTAGAGCATGCCCTTATACAGGGTGGGATCCTCCTAGGTCCGTCGGCACTCGGTTAAAACAAACACTTTCTCAACACCGACTTCCCTAGCCGCAGCCTCACCGTCTTGGACACTATATATCGCCGACTTCGGTCTCCTCTTCCAATCCAATGCATGGGAAAACGCGCCCTGGCATCTCACTCCCCTTGTTATGGGGATCGGCACTTCCGTGGCCCTTCGCTCTACAGTCAACAAGGGCGTACATCCATATACAACGGCCAGCCCTTTCCTCGTTTTTATAGACGTGGCGCTGTGGATAACTGCATTTCCCGTGCTCGCTCGTATCATAACTTGCTGACTCCCGATCTAGGTCGAATGGCCATGTCGTCGGCAGCTGTCAATGACATAGCAGCTTGGATCTTGCTCGTACTAGCCATCGCTGATCTGTCTGGAACAGGCTCCCCTATCGTCTTTGTCTGGGTTCTCCTTGCCGCTTCCGCATATATCGACTTCGCCGCACTATTTGTCCGTCCATTGCTAAACTGGATGGCTCACAAATCGCCTGAGGGCGAGCCGGTTAAAGAGGTCTACATCTGTGCCACCCTCGTCGTCATCCTCGCCTTCGGGTGGGCCTTTGTCATTGGGGTCCTGGCCTCCTCATAGAAAAAATTGAGGATTTGGTTTCTGGGCTGTTTCTGCCTTTGTACTTCCGTGGGCTTTTCTTTCCATTGGCAAAATTCGTACGTACAGTTGTGGTGAAGCAATTGCATTGGGAGTGTTGATGAATACCAAGGGATTGCTTGAGCTCAATATTGGCAACGAGATCGCAAGGTAATTTTTATTTACAGATAACTTGATGATCATAACTTATTATCCTCATGACGAAACGGGTTATCAACTACTAGCGGATGCTAAACCGTCAGCTTGAACAAGATGGCCGGAATGGATCGCCGATTTGACGTTCTGATTGGACCACCTCTAAACCAATGGCAAGAGCCAAGAGATAACTTGCTAATTGATGTTGATCACTGGCAATTGAACGATGAAACCTTCGCCATTCTAGTCCTAATGGCCCTCTTCACCTCCTTCATTACCACCCCAATCATCACCGCCATCTACCGCCCGCATGTCGCTCCTCCTTGCCTCCCACAAACACTGCACCATCGCCTCCTCTTCAGTCAACCTCCGTATTTTGGCATGAATTCACTCTACCCTCTCCCTCTCCACCCTCCTCAACCTCATCGAATCTTCACGAGGGGCCTGCCGCCGCTCCTCCCTCACCCTTTACACCCCCGCCTCGTCAAGCTCCCCGAGCGCCTCCCCACTATCTCCATGGTCCAACGTGTCCGTTGTTAAAATTATGAAGATGCTTCAAACACAAACCATATCATATTTTACCAAAACCAAAATTTCTTAATTAAGAGATATCTTATGGCAGTTTCTTAATTAAGAAGATGGTGGAGTCTTAGTTGAAATAGAACAAGTGTATTATGGCAGATTCTTAAGTATGGTAGCTACTTAATTAAGGAATTGGTTTGTATATAAATATGGATCTTTCATATCTATTTTGTACATTACAGCCAAATAGAAGAGAGATCATTATATGAGAGGATAAAAGCTTAGATCTAAAAAGTTTTGAGAGAAAACTTCTCGGGTTGCTAGTGGTGTACTTGATATAAGATTATAGTAGATGTTTGCAGATTCTGCTCTGCCGGGAACTAGCCATATGGTGGATGAACCTCGTTAATCAATATCTTGCCTCTCTGTGCTTGATTTTCTATTTTATTCTCGTATATTTATATTGGTCTTTTGTCGTTTAATCGCTACCACATACGGTCAATATTAGAGACCATATGGAACGGTCTCTAAAAAATCATAAACGGTCGTTAATGTCTATTAGCAACCGTTCATATTTTAAACAGTTGCTAAAATACAGTCGCTAATTGGGTGGCCGCTAATACATATATTAGCGACAGTTCATGAACAGTTTCTAATAAGAACGGTCGCTAATATATGTATCAGAGACCGTTTGTTCCGGTCGCTAATGAAGAGACATGTGGACATCTCAACGAATTTAACCGTTTCCTAATATCAGCAAACGGTCGATGATAAGGTATTAGCGACCATTCCTGTAGCAAATACAATTGCTAATACCTATTTTTCCTGAAAAAATTACAGAAAAATGTTATATTCAATACAATAATATACAAAATCACAATAAATTACGTCACAATAGCGTTTCGCATACAATCAATATATATGCACAATCTAAAACATATCCAACAAGTTCAGCAACTAATACGAACACATACGCATACAAACCAACATATAAACACTATCCATGATATATCCACCAATATCAACAACTCAATCAAACACATATGAACTAAATTCTTAATAAATAAGCATACATTAACTAAATTGTTTTGAATACGAACAACACAATACATACGCTATATATATGTCCAACGATACGAAAAAATCTCCAACTCATGCGCAATTGCAGCTCACTCAACCCTGTAGATCGAAACAAATAAATACATATATGAACTAAAATTAAAATCTTCGAAACAATGTTAGCTATACTAACACACACATATATATGCGTATCTCGCTAATTCCCGCTACTTCCATCGCCAAAACATAATCCTTTCGCCGTTAAGTTATAAGAACCCTACGAATATACACCATGAATTTTAAATATCAAAACCCAACACAGTTTAATTGTATGCTCAAATTTCTGTAAATAATAACTACACGTATCTCGCCAACTCTCACCGCTACCATCGCCATCAGAACCTTTTCTTAAATAGTATCGATTCACATCGTCAAAATTCTCTTGCGAAAAAAGTTACTTAATAACCCTCCCTATGGGGTTGGCTGATCAGGGTTATACGGTTCCTGTAGCGGAGGGTGAGGGTAATAAGGATCTTGTGGCAGAGACGAAATCCAAGGATAGTACACTCCTTGTGATTGCGGAGGCGGAGGATAAGGATGGTACGACGTTCCCTGTGATGGAGGAGGGTAATACGGTCGCTGCGTTGGAGGAGAGTAATATGCCAGTTGTGGTGGCAATGGACTCCATGCTGACCACGGTTGCGGAGGCAGAACGTATTGTTGCGAGAATTATTCCCACCGTGCCTCCATTTGAGCTCTCCAAATTGCTTCATCTTCTGCCCTCTTCTTATCTACTTCATCCTTTCTCCTGAGCTACTCCTCTAGCTCATTGATCCGTTGTGTCTCAACCGATTGTTGGTTGGAGTGAGCGGTCGACGAACTTGAAGTAGTTCTTCTGGAACCGGACCGCGAAAAACCAACGAGACACTATATAGGGGAATATGACTGTGTCCCTTCGACTAAGTGAAAGACTGCTTTATAATAGATACCTCGGCCTCCGTATGAAGAGGATCGTCGGCCGGATATTTGGGATTTGATTCCCGATTGCTCCTCTCCACCTCATCGAAATTCTTCTTCGATAAATAAAACAATAATTAATTTTCTTTATGAAGTTAATAAGCGTAATTAATTTATTTAAAAGAATTGAAAAATACAAACTTACCACATGTTGAGTGGTTATATCCATCTTTTCTTTTGACATGCCCTCTCTCATGTGTAATGCCTCCCAAGTCTTAGGGAGGCTCGGTTTTTTCCCAGCCTTCTCTTATAACGGATATTTGATTTATTTATATATCAAGATATGTGACGATGAAATTGAAAAATCGAACATTTATGTAATTAAAGATAAGCTAATAAAATTAGCCGTATACTGACCAGCAGGAACCGATCCACCATAATAGTCATCTATGGCTTTTTCTTGGTTCTGCTTATTCCTTTCTGATACTTTCTACTTATTCAGAAGATAATATCTCTAAATGTAATTTAATTTAAATTCAGTATTCAAATCATTTAAGTATATTTTTAATTAGCTTTACTTCGGGTGTATCCCAATATAGTAGGAGAAATACAAACTGATTTCTAGGGATGATGGAGGGAAGAGTGGCAAAACGTTCCCAATCATTCGTAAATTTCTCTGACTGTTTGAATTTTTTCTTTAATTTTTGACGCCATCTCTTGAATATTTGTGACATCTCATACCCTACATGCGTCCAATGTCCGTCTATATCGTCTTCTAAGATGAAATGTTTCTATAATACAGATTAATAAATATATTATTTAATAAGTTTATAACATATAACATGTATGCATGTAATGTTGAAATATAATTGAGTTATGTATTACCAAGAGTGAGCGCCAAGTCCATACGTATGCTATCCAAGGGTTATCTGCAAACGTGAAGCTCACGTTCCAGAAGTCGGTGTTGCGGACGAGAATACCGATATAACCGTGGAAATGTGTAGCCCACATACTCGGACTTACGGGCTTCCCACCTACCCATTGCAGAATTGCTCTTTTTCCACGCATATCGTATTTCGTAATTTCGTTTGCAACACCTCTTTCATGGTGTTCAAACAGAACCAGATTATCCCTGCAGCCCGTGCCTCATCAATACTCGCGTATGCTGTCTCTATCAATCTATCACACCCCACTTCCCAGTGTATGAGGAAGAAGACGTGGCGGGTCGCAACGTATTTACTCAGAAGTAAACACGCTAAGCGTAAATAAGCAATATAAATAAAATAACACAAGAATGACAAGAGATGTAATAAAACAACTTTTTATTTATATTCATTCTTTATATACAATTGAAAAGTAAAGTACAATGATGGAAAGCGATGCCTAAACAATGACAATATGAACTAAAAGAAAAGTAAGTACAAGTAGGAATTAGAACTCTGGCTCCTAAGTGAACTGCTCTAAATCGTCTTGGCTGGGCTCGATCTCCTGAGAGTCGGGTCCTCCTTACAACATTTCAAACAAAGAAGAGATAGGAATGTCGTCAATGAACTAGCATTCAGTAAGTCCCAAAAGATAGAATGGAATAGACAAGTAAAGAGAATAAAACTGGTAAATTATCTGTTTGTTATGTTAACGTAGTTGTTTGTAGCTTGGTACAGAAAGTATCAGTGTGTACGAGAGGAGTCCAACTTATCCCGTGAACTATAGTAACCCGTAGTACAAGGCCCTGTCAAAACCCATGGAACAACGGCACAGGATGTTCATGTAGGTGTCTTTTAGTGACCGTCATTGTGCCACTTTTAACACATTCCGTACCAGTCTACCCCTTTAAAAAAAACCCGTAATGTATATTGTATTGATTTGTAGTTATCAGACTTGCCGAGACCATGGTACTCACAGGAAATGTAAATACCCCAAGTATACATTAACTTTAAATCAATTTTATGTACACAAGAATTGGAGTTGTTACAGTCTACCCTCCTTACAAAAATTTCGTCCTCAAAGTTTACAATTTATTTTAAGGACTAGTTTACAAATTCGTGAGGATATCTTGCACGCATCTCATCTTCTCTTTCCCATGTCGATTCTCCTGGAGTGTCTTTTTTCCACATCACTTGAACCAAGTTGATTTCCTTGTTCCGAAATGACTTCACTTTCCTGTCCAAGATCTCGACAGGTTGTTGCTCACAAGATAAGTCAAGCTGTACAGTAAGCTCGGAATGATCAAGAATATGGCTGGGATCACTCACATACCTTCTGAGTTGGGATATATGGAACACATTGTGCACTCCTTCCTATGAAGGTGGAAGTGCCAAGCGGTATGCCATTTCACCGACTCGTTCGAGTATGTCGAATAGTCCAATGTATCTTGGACTTAGCTTACCCCGTCTTCCAAATCGAGCCACTCCGCGGTTTGGAGATATCTTCAGAAATACATGATCTCCTGGATGGAACTCCAAATAAAGGCGCTTTGCATTAGCCCAATGCTTCTGTCGATCTTGGGCTTGTTGGGGTCAAAATTTGCACCCCTAGTTGACCAAGTCAAAGTCAAGGTCAACCCCAAACCAGGTGGGTCCAAGCCCAGATCAAGTGGGCTCATGCCCGAGTTTGTAGGGTTACTAGGCACACTCAAGAGGTTCCACAAGGCATCAACCATGCCAAATTTAAATTTTACGGTGCCGAGAAACCCTAATATAGATCGTTAACTAAAGATTAGGCGAAAGAACAAGTGCAAGCAAACAACTTTGCTAAAAAGTGAAAGGGATTACAACCTTTGTAGATCCGGTCCTCCACTTCTAAAGCTCCGTGTTGACGTCCCTCCGCTGCGATCATCGGATCCCGGACTCTAGCGATGGTTTCGTCGGAGAAATGATCGGGCTAGGTCATTGACTTCGAGGCCGAAGATGATCTACGTCGGGGAGACTCAAACTCAAGCTATTCCTTCACTTGGTCAAAAACTTTGTGAAGAGAACACCCTATACTACATGTCAAGTAGTAGAGAATGAAGAAATAGGAAGTGGGTTCACTTTAGAATTGGATTTCTCACTCTTTTTCTCATGGCACCATTGGAGCTAGCGAGCTTTTGTGAGCTTGATGAAGGAGAAGAAAAAGAAAACAATTAAAAGAATAATATGAAACTTATCCTTTTAATCATGGCACCATGGTTGAGTTAAGCCCTCATGCTTAACTCATGTAGAGAATTAACCAAAGCATTAGGTTAAGGGTTGGGTTAACTAATATCTTGAACAAATGACAAAAGAGTTGACTTTGTCAATATTTATCAAGCTTCATGAAGCTTGATAACTTTGACCAAAGTCTTACTCTTTTGTTATTTGTTAGGATAATTGTAAACCCTAATTTAACCTTGATTTGGTTCAAGTCTCATACACACAACTTGTTTGTATCATCAAGCATGATACAAACATGTACACTTGCATATATCACATATAAACAATATGCACATTCAAGTGAGAAAATCAATCTTAAGTGAACCAATACTAGTTAATGTAAAGTAATATATCAAATATATAATTATACATTAAATCATTAAATCAACACTTGATTTAACGATCCGGTCATATTGCATATAACCGACTAATATCAATAGTAACAACTTATCGAATCAACACTTGATCCGATAACCCGGCTATATCGCATACAACCGATCAATGTCACAAATCGCGAGAATAGAATTCAGTATCACATACTGGTATTATTCTCGGTCCCGCACATATCTCATATGCGCTCCTATTTCGTTTCGCTTGAGCCAGGAAACCCCTGTGTAGGACTCTAAAGACTCGTCAATACGCCGGCAGTAGGTGATGATCATATCAAACACTCACAAGCCGCAAGCGGTCTGCTAAACACAACGGCCACCCGGGTATTGAGTGATCAGAAGATCAACGAGGAAGCCCGCTCACACTCCTGTGAATCTAACCAGTAACACTACTGTACAGTCCGGTCTGTTCGTCTGATATGTCGCATATCTTGTCTAGGAGTGGTAAACGTCAGACCCCAATAACTCGATAAGTCGTGTCGATATGAGGCTCATAACGGGTCGAGAAATTACTGGTAACACTTACCAGTAAATCCCTAAAGCAGCCTTGGCCAAGGACTTTCTGTTATAGCCAATCGAGCACTGCGCAACATCAACTCGCTATACCGGGAGAGACGAAACCCCTCCTATCGCTCATTGCCTCCATGTGATTCGGGACTGTACCCAAAAACCACCGTTTTGCACGCCCTCTTGGACGTGGTAAGGTGGAAATCAAAGCACGGTGGGAATCATACAAGACTCTATGACGATCTCGGGTATACAGACTAACCTGTACCAGTGTCACCAGAGAACTGCCATCTGACGTAAGGTATAATACCATCTGGGAGTTCTCGGCGAGTCCGTCCAGTGTACCCAGTCTCCACTGAGCACCCGTATATCATCTCTGATGTCAAACACCAATGGATATGGGATCATCCATCGCCCATCTATATGGGTCGAGTAGCTACACGCTAGTCTACTCTGGTATATCGATGCCCCGTCTCGATACACCCACGACTAGGGACTTTGAAGGATGTACTTATGGACTACCATGTCCCCACTAGTATGATCCGTATCATAGTCCAGGTAGTCAAGTACACATCCTAAGGGCTTTACCAACATGTAACAGAGAGACAATCAGTATACACGTTAAGGTAAAGAGTAACCAGATAGCATACTATCATATCGAGCAAGAAAGTCATCCCTATATATGTCCAAGCATCCACTACAATATACATCCTATGTATAGTAATGGCATCTAGGGCATACATATAACTAACAATCTCCCACTTGCACTAGGGCCATGTGATAGCAGTGGTTGTAGTATCTCATACTCAACCATCCCATAATAGTCTCTCTCTGGGAATAGGCCTATGTGAGTGGATCCGCCGTGTTGTCCTCTGAATCTACTCTCCTAACCTCGATCCCCTGGAGATCAACCATCTCCACGATCAGGTGATACTGCTTAAGAATATGTCTGGATCACAGATGGGACGGGCGTTCCTAGGCATAAGCCACAACTCCATTGTCACACAATGGGAGGAACGAAGTTCATCTCATGAACTAATATACACCCAGACTGCCTCTTTGGTAGCATCTTTGGTAGCAATGTATCCAGCCTTTATCGCCTAGTATGCCACGGTATCTAGCTTGGAACTCTTCCAACATACCGTCCCTTTACTGAGGGTAAAGACAATGCCTGTGATTGACATTCAGTCATCCTTATCACTCTGGAACCTTTCCTGTGATTCTCCCCAGGATCAATTGATACCTTCTCATTACAACTAGTGAGTATCCTAACATCCAATTAGATCTATCTCATACATCCAAAACCCAGGATTTAGTAGGTATCACTTTGATCCTATATGGAGAATCCTTGTGATAGGCGGAGATTGACCGAGCGTAGCATAGGAAACTCCTTCCCTATCAAGAGTATGTCATCCACGTACTCTACGAGGATCACCAGTATACTCCCTACTACCTTTTTGTATATACAAGGTTCATATACCATTTTGATGATGTTAAACTCTTTGACTAACTCATCAAAACAGATGTTCCAACTCCGCGATACCTGCTTTATCACATAAAACATCTTGCATACGTTTCCGCTGCTCCCATTGTCTACGAAGCCCTATGGCTGTGTACTTATAGACGCTTTCTTCCAAATCATCATTTAGAAAAGCAGTCAAGACACCCAACCGCCAGATATCGTAGTCATGGTATGTAGCCGTAGCAAGTAGGATCTGGATGGACTTAAGTATAGCTACTTAGAAAAGGTTTCATCACAATCCATAGCTGGTCAATGATGCAAACCTTTAACAAGTCTAGTTTTGAAAGTCTCAACTTTTCCATGTACACCAATTAATCTTCTCAAGATATACTTGCTCCTGATGGGAATTTAACCCTTCACATAAAGCAACCAAAGTCCATACTTTGTTGGTGTAAAAGGATTCCATCTCAGATCGATTAACATCCAGCCATTCTTACAGAGTCCCACTCCTAATGGCAAGCTCGAAACTAGTTAGGTCATCATCCCATGATGCAATCCTCTCTCCCACTGTCATAGAGAAACCGGAGTATCTCTCAGGTGGGTGAGGAAACCTACTAGATCGGCGGAGAGGCCGAGGTTCGTTGGTTGCTATTGAATCCTTTGGTTCTACCAAATCATCAGCTGCAGTTTGTATAGCTGGAACTGTTTCCAGTTCTACCTTATGACCAATAATTTCTTCACAAGAAATTCCCTTTCACAAAGGTGGCATGCCGAGTAACAAAATATCTTTTTGTTCCTCGGTTAGGTAGAAGATATTCTCTTGCGTATGCCTGGGATATCCAACAAACTTCTACAGTCCTGACTTTGCCTCGAGCTTGTCCGGATTTTGCTTTTTAGACATAGGCCGGACAACCCCAAATCTTAACTAACTTAAGAGATGGGCTCTTCCCTTTCCATATCATATATGAAGTGGTAGGCAACTGATTTGATTTGAACCCTATTCAATAGGTATGCAACTTCTCAAGTGCATAACTCCCAAAAGGAAATAGGAAACTCAGTAATACTCATCATAGAGCACACCATATCACATAGGGTGCTATTGCTCCGCCCCGATATACCATCGTGCTATGGTGTATACGGAGGAGTAATGCTGAGAGAGAATCTCATTCTTAGAATAGTCCAGGGATCCCGTGCTAAAGTATTCTCCTCCCTGATCACATCAAAGGACATAATACGTATACCCTTTTTGGTTCTCTACTTCTAACTTATATTCTGTGAATATCTCAAAAGGTTCGGACTTGTGTTTCAACAGGAACATATGTCTGAATCTTGAGAGATCATCAGAGAATGTAATGAAGTACAAAGAACCGGTCTTGGCATGTGTAGACAGGGGACCTTCATACATCAGCATGTATCAATCCCAAGAGTTCACTAACTCTTTCTCTATTTCCAATAAACAGAGCTATGGTCATCTTATCTCTGTGACATGACTGGCAAGTTTCACAAGATGTAAATTCAAACTAATGTAAATATGCATCTTAATGTAACTTCAGCTAGTCGGGTCGCATTGATATGACCTAGTCTACAATGCCTCAAGAAGGATTCGTTCATTTCTGAACTCTTCCTCTTGTGTGTGTTTTATATACTAAGAACAGTGGTTTGATTTAGAACGTCAATACTTTTAGATAACGTGCCTGAACCGATCAACTATTGATATAGGAAATGTTCAAAACATTATCCAATCAATACAAAATTATATCCTTCTTTACTAATAAAGAGACTGATATGATTTTGTATATCAGGTTCGGTATCTAATGACATTTGTTCAGAATCAATGTATTCAGGTAATACAGGGTGACAGTGACCAACAGACCTGGCTGCAACACTTGCACCGTTTTCTTCCTCATGAAACTTATCACCCGTTCTCAGTTCTCTACCTTTCTGTAGCCCATGTAATATATTACATATGTGGGACCTGATCCGGTATCATATACCCAGGACGTAAAGGACAATGAGAAACAGTTCTCTGTAATGAACACACCCGAAAATGATGTATCGGTATGCACTTTCTTCGTTTGGGCGGCACGGGAATTCTGGTAATCCCCAATTTCCTGCTTTGTCTTATAACAATTATAAGTTGGAGCGGGACCAACGTTCCCCAGCTCAGTATAACAAGCGGGTTCGGTCAATATATCCGTTTTATTATCTTGATTAAGGCGTGACATGGTCGCTACCTGGAGAGAGAGAGAAGAAAACACTCTGCATGCGCTGTTGCAAGATCAGATTGGTTATTATTTTATCTAATCAGGATGGCTCCCACTGTTTTTATCAAATCTTCCTTTAAACCCTAAAAGGAAAGACTAGCCGGAATTAATTACACGCTACAAGTTCGCTAATCTTTCAGCCAGGCCAGTGTCGGTACTTTGAGGGAGGTTCTCCGTGCTTTCGCACGGACCTAATTAAAGTAAACCTCGTTTTCCCAGAGGCGTAATCCCGTTGACACCTTTCTAGACACCTACTTGATCGGCTAATTGTAATGTGTAAAACTCTCCCAGGAGTAACAATTACTCGCAGCGGGTATCGGGATCCAACTATCTCATAGAAGGTATGCAATCTCATTGTAAATTTCAACACTTGAAATTCCTGATAATTTTGCCCCTAGCATCCTATGACCTTGACGCAAGCCAACAAACCATAGTGCGCTAGTCAAGTTCAACCCGTCATTTCCTGATTGAATTAAACCCACCCGCACGACCCTTGACGCAGGCCAACAAAGTCGCACGACTATCCTAATCCAATCTGCATCATATGCATAAGCAGATAAATACTAGTTAGCTACCGCACACTACGCCTTGACGCATGCCAACAAACGTAGCACGAATACTAACTACTACTTATCTGAAATGACGGAGGGCTACGACAGGTACTTCTGAAAACCTATTGCGTAATGAACTTGATATTGTTGTAGAATCAAATGATTTTAAATGGAGTGTTTTTTAGGCTTTTCTAGTTTTGCTAAAGGGGTCACTCCCGGTGAAGGGATCGTCGGCCCTTTCCTCATCGAATAAGGTGCAGGATATATCATATATACCGCTGTGCAAAGCAAAAACTATAGAAGCAATCAAAAGACAAATCGAGGGTTGTAGCATCTGCCAGTCATTGCTAAAGGGGTCACTCCCGGTGAAGGGATCTCGGCCCTTTCCTTATCGAATAAGGTGCAGGATGTTCTACAAGGAACACCGCGATGCAAAGCAAGAACTGTAGCTGCCTGTTTTTGAAAATTCAATTCCACAACATCTTAGGTTTCTTTTCTTTCATTAATCATATTAATGAAGTCCCATCATTTAAGCTACCTAAACATCACAGATAAATACGACGTACACTTATGCCATCCACATTCGCCTCGATGTCCCCTCGTGCACCGTTAGGTTAGGTAACTAACGGCAGAGCGGGGCAGGGCTAGAGCGGGTGTAAAACATAAGTAACGCCTATATAATATATCATATATACTATATACAGTATTTATCACAGAACATCAAATGATCACATCACAGATATCGCAGCAGAAGAATCATATGAAATATTGGATATACTAGGACGTCCGTGTTTTCAATACGAGCCTGTATAAAACACGGATTCCACGGTCGCGATGAATAGCCAAACCCACACCCCTAGACCCCTACGAGAGCGGCAAGCAACCCTACCAATTCTAGAGTTAGGATACCCGGACTCGACTCCTCGAGTTGGTCTCCCACTGGACTCTAGAACCCGGTTACTTATGCTCTCCTCCTTGGGTCTATCCTAGTGCGGAAAAGAAAATAATATACAAATGGTGACATCTTCCGCAACCTGGAAGTGCCCCAATAAAAGAATATTACATACAATTAATTTTACATGAATGAAAATAAAAAACTCTCATCTCACATAAAACCCCCGGCTATTCAAAACGCGACGATCCAATATAACATATCCAGCAACACATAACATCACATGTCATCAACGTAAGTAAATGTGCGCATCCCAATTGTCGTTGACATATAGCAACGAAACCGGCGTTATCACATATTATACTTACGGTCATAGAAAAGAAAGTGTAAAACTACAACAGTTGGAATCCGCAACCTCCTTAGACATCGCATGCCTAACATTTATAAACTCCGCATTTTAGTCTCTATATCGAAAACACTTTTCAATATCTAGTCGTGCAATTTAACAAGATTCCCGATAAACTGATCGAATGCTCGTCGCAAACTTCAGTAGATGGCCGCACCCCCGATACCGTCGACAAATTGCACTAAGGCGGAACACCGCTGCCGCGAGCACCCGAACGGATGCTTTTGGCGACGGGGTTCTTCTACAGTCACTTGGTCGAGGCTATGGGGCATGGCTGTCTATTAAGTTTACCCGGCGAGTATCCGCGTACGCTACGTGATTGCGACGGGTTTTTGATCACATCAAAATTCCGTGGCAACCGATCAAGTGAGACTAAAGTGCTATGTTTATAACATCCAAATTCAGTTATCTCATAACTACTTGTGGATTCCAAATATTGTATCACATTCCAGATAAATAGAAAATGTTAAACTTTCCGATCGAACAATCAAACACTCAAGTTTTCCCGAAAACAGCTCAACACATGAAATAAGTTTAAAAACATTCACTTCATGCCACAGTACCAACGGTCCAGCCGTAGAAAGGTCAAGCCAACGCCTCACATGTGGCACGCCGTACTGCCCCAAACCCTAAGGTTCAAAGGGCAGTTCAAGACGGTCACATAATCGAGTTAAGGTTTGTTGTCTTCTAGAGGGTCCATCGCGTTACTTGCACTACTTGGAACGTTCTCAAACTACGGAAAAATCCAACACTTGGAAATTTCCCGGTAGGGGAAAAATTGAGTATTTATATCCGGTCGAACTTTTAACATGTTCTAAATTACCCGGAAAAACACATAGATGCAGTTAAAGTTCCCGATCGAATCATCGAATCCCCAATACAACCCAGAAAATTCAACTGTTGAATATAAATTAAAAAATACCCAGAAAACACAGGAATCAAATAAGGAGTTACTGTGCAAAAACGGAAGAATAAAGTGTCAATACGCCGCGGAACCGCCGCACGAGCCATGCTCGTGCCGCGGTTCCGCCGCGTTTTTATTGAGTTAAGCGCACGTGCTTCACAGTAACTCTTCAAAAACCCTGCTGAATTTTTTGGCTATTTTTAATTTGGAAAAAACCACATTTTCAGAAAATGTACAGAGAGGGTTAAAAGTTAGGGTTTCGGGGTTCGATCGGATTTCTAATATCGTCTACACATCGCCTAAAGCTCTAGCTAGACTCTGATACCACTGTAGGGTTACTAGACACACTTAAGAGGTTCCACAAGGCATCAACCATGCCAAATTTAAATTTTACGGTGCCGAGAAATCCTAATATAGATCGTTAACTAGAGATTAGGCGAAAGAACAAGTGCAAGCAAACAACTTTGCTAAAAAGTGAAAGGGATCACAACCTTTGTAGATCCGGTCCTCCACTTCTAAAGCTCCGTGTTGACGTCCCTCCGCTGCGATCATCGGATCCCGGACTCTAGCGATGGTTTCGTCGGAGAAATGATCGGGCTAGGTCATTGACTTCGAGGCCGAAGATGATCTACGTCGGGGAGACTCAAACTCAAGCTATTCCTTCACTTGGTCAAAAACTTTGTGAAGAGAACACCATATACTACATGGCAAGTAGTAGAGGATGAAAAAATAGGAAGTGGGTTCACTTTAGAATTGGATTTCTCACTCTTTTTCTCATGGCATCATTGGAGCTAGCAAGCTTTTGTGAGCTTGATGAAGGAGAAGAAGAAGAAAAGAATTAAAAGAATAATATGAAACTTATCCTTTTAATCATGACACCATGGTTGAGTTAAGCCCTCATGCTTAACTCATGTAGAGAATTAACCAAAGCATTAGGTTAAGGGTTGGGTTAACTAATATCTTGAACAAATGACAAAAGAGTTGACTTTGTCAATATTTATCAAGCTTCATGAAGCTTGATAACTTTGACCAAAGTCTTACTCTTTTGTTATTTGTTAGGATAATTGTAAACCCTAATTTAACCTTGATTTGGTTCAAGTCTCATACACACAACTTGTTTGTATCATCAAGCATGATACAAAAATGTACACTTGCATATATCACATATAAACAATGTGCACATTCAAGTGAGAAAATCAATCTTAAGTGAACCAATACTAGTTAATGTAAAGTAATATATCAAATATATAATTATATATTAAATCATTAAATCAACACTTGATTTAACGATCCGGTCATATTGCATATAACCGACTAATATCAATAGTAACAACTTATCGAATCAACACTTGATCCGATAACCCGGCTATATCGCATACAACCGATCAATGTCACAAATCGCGAGAATAGAATTCAGTATCACATACTGGTATTATTCTCGGTCCCGCACATATCTCATATGCGCTCCTATTTCGTTTCGCTTGAGCCAGGAAACTCCTGTGTAGGACTCTAAAGACTCGTCAATACGCCGGCAGTAGGTGATGATCATATCAAACACCCACAAGCCGCAAGCGGTCTGCTAAAAGTAACGGCCACCCGGGTATTGAGCGATCAGAAGATCAACGAGGAAGCTCGCTCACACTCCTGTGAATCCAACCAGTAACACTACCGTACAGTCCGGTCTGTTCGTCTGATATGTCGCATATCTTGTCTAGAGGTGGTAAACGTCAGACCCCAATAACTCGATAAGTCGTGTCGATATGAGGCTCATAACGGGTCGAGAAACTACTGGTAACACTTACCAGTAAATCCCTAAAGCAGCCTTGGCCAAGGACTTCCTGTTATAGCCAATCGAGCATTGCGCAACATCAACTCCCTATACCGGGAGAGACGAAACCCCTCCTATCGCTCATTGCCTCCATGTGATTCGGAACTGTACCCAAAAACCACCGTTTTGCACGCCCTCTTGGACGTGGTAAGGTGGAAATCAAAGCACAATGGGAATCACACAAGACTCTATGACGATCTCGGGTATACAGACTAACCTGTACCGGTGTCACCAGAGAACTGCCATCTGACGTAAGGTATAATACCATCTGGGAGTTCTCGGCGAGTCCATCCAGTGTACCCAGTCTCCACTGAGCACCCGTATATCATCTCTGATGTCAAACACCAATGGATATGGGATCATCCATCGCCCATCTATATGGGTCGAGAAGCTACACGCTAGTCTACTCTGGTATATCGATGCCCCGTCTCGATACACCCACGACTAGGGATTTTGAAGGATGTACTTATGGACTACCATGTCCCCACTAGTATGATCCGTATCATAGTCCAGGTAGTCAAGTACACATCCTAAGGGCTTTACCAACATGTAACAGAGAGACAATCAGTGTACACGTTAAGGTAAAGAGTAACCAGATAGCATACTATCATATCGAGCAAGAAAGTCATCCCTATATATGTTCAAGCATCCACTACAATATACATCCTATGTATAGTAATGGCCTCTAGGGCATACATATAACTAACAGAGTTGAGCCCGAACATGAAGCGGCCGGCCCTCCCCATCCCAAAATAAAAAATCATGTAACAAATAATTTTCATGTAATTTTTTTTTGTGCACGAATGTATGCAAAATGGGCACAAAGCCAATATTTTGTAAGCCCATGGCTTATGTACAAAAAAGAAATGGCACATGAGCCATGGGATGGGCAAAATGCCATTTTGTAAAGCCCAAGGTGCTATTTGTAAATGTGTAAGCCTATATAAGGCAACATGATGATGAATAAAGGATATACATTTCATTCCCCTCAAAATCTAGGGTTTGTGCCTTTTTCCCCTTTCTGAAGGTTCTAAACCTTCTTTTTTCTTTTGAATTAAATCAAGAGTTTTACTCTTCCTTTACCAAAACTAAATAGTTTTTCACCATAAAACCCATAAAGGGGAGCTCGGATCTCCCATCAGATCTCAAAATGAAGAGTTTTTAAAATCTCACATCTCTTGATTTTCAAGATCCGGCCAACAGAGGAGAAAGAAGGAGGCCCATCTCCGAAAACCTCATTTTGGGAAAGATCCAGGGCTTCAAAGAAGAACCCCTTTCATCAACTCCAAAACATATTAGGAGTTTAACTCTACTCTAAATCCTCTTTTAGGATTTTAAATTCTATTCCTGGGACTAAAAGCCCCTTTTTCTCGCCGGCGCCTAAGCGCCCGAGCGCTCAAGCACCCACGTGCCGGGCACGTGGTGCGCTAGCGCTCAAGCGCTCAGCGCCCACGTGCCGGGCACGTGGCGCGCCTGCGATCGAGCGCCTGGCGCTCAAGCGCCCATCGTCCATGTGTCGGGCACGTGGCGCGCTTGCGCTCGAGCGCCTGGCGCTCAAGCGCCCTGCGCCCACATGCCGGGCACGTGGCGTGCCAGCGCTCGCGTGTTAGACACGCGAGACGCTGGCCCCCACGCATCCTTTGGATGCCCTTTCCCTTTACACACACACATACACACACACACACATACTCTACAACACCGTCCAAAACACAACACTGCAAATTAAGTTCGCATGACCAGTTTAACCCGTTAATCGGAGGTTCTCTCGTCCCAAAGGCGAGAGGTATGTTTCGCCTAATCAGAGCAAAGCTCTGTTTGAATTCAAAATTCGAATTTTAAAGCAACGCTTCAAGTCTCAGGCGCAACGCGCCGCGTGTCTGGCGCTAATACGTCAGCGCAGCGCCCAAGAAGGCGCACCCAATCAGAGCAAAGCTCTGTTTAAAGGAAGCAACGCTTCAGATCCTTTGCGCTGCACACGACGCGCCACGTGTCCGGCGCAGATACATTAGCGCAGCGCGCCCAATTAGAGCAAGGCTCTGTTAAAGGAAGCGCCGCGCTGCGCTCTGCGCTGTGCGACATGTGGCAGCACAATTGCGCTGCGCGACACGTATCAGCGCAGATGCGCTAGTGCAGAAAAAGGGGCTAAGTGCCAAAGGCAATTTAGCCGTGCAAAATTACATGCGCTTGATAACAACAAATTAAAATACGATGCACAAGCACAACAAAGAGCTCAAATGAAAAGAACACTTAACAGATAATAAAATACTTAATTAAAACATTTATTTATTATTAAATTTAAAAGAGATCACCAAATATGGGATCGGAAAGACAAGGGTTCACAAAAATAAAAAGGAGATTCCCCAGCTCCCATTCTGCCTTCTCCACCACGTCAAAGCGGCGATCCTCCCGAGAAGAAGACATCCAACGATCGTCGCCACATTCTTTGGAAAAGGTGGCAATGACAACCCGGCGAGCCCGTATCTGGCTCAGCAAGTGGAAAGAGCAGTCCCTCAGGGCTTTAGTGATCAAGAGTGCTTCGGAAAAGCTCTCGATCTTATCCTCGGCCACATCAAGCATTGCCGAGGACATCTCTGCCGGAGGAGGGGGAATATCGGCGAGCACAGAGGCAAGGATCATCCGAAGCCAAATGGAACCCGGGGGAAGAGGAGACCCCACACGAGTCGAAAGCTCGTACATTACGGCATCGTACTGCTCGTCCGAAAAAGAGGAGTCCACCAAGCGCGCAGCAAAAAGGGGAACGACATCCCGGATCGGCACTTCCCACGGTTGTCGGCGGGCGTGAGGACGGTTGCAAGCCATGATTAAAGAAGTTCTCTGAAGGTGAGGAAAGAAAAGGCTCGACCTTGAGTTATATATAGATCCAAACACAGAAAATTCTGTGCGCAGCGGAGTTATTTCCAAGACCCGGGAAATCGAAATTTCGAAGAAATACAAGTTTGACTTGAAAAGAGGAGATGAAAAGATATCTCAGAGGAAGCAACGCCTCCGATTCCCCCAATCAGAGCAAAGCTCTAACTTGAAAATCTAAATTTTAATAAATGAAGCAACGCTTCAGTTGCGCCGCGCTGTGCGCTAGCGCACAGATGCGCTAGCGCCGCGCTCCGCGCTGCTCGACACGTGTCAGCGCAGATGCGCTAGCGCACTTGCGCCGCGCTCCGCGCTGCGCGACACGTGGCACGCACTGGGAGCATCTGCGCCAAACTAAATTAAGATTTTAAGAAATCTTTTCTGTTCTTGTTAAAACAAGAAGATTTTCTTCTGCAAAGCAGGGGCCCTTGGATCAAAAATCCAACGGTGGGGAAAATTCCCCAAATCACTCAGAGAATGATCTCTGTAACAAATTTAACTAATTTGTGAGCACTATAAAAAGGACCCTAAGCCTCAATTCAAAGGCATGAAAATTTTTCTTGAAAACTCAAGAACTTTAAACAGAGAGAAGATTTCAAGAAAAAGGTAAAGAACCTCCATGAATTAGAAGAAATTCCTTCTAATAGATCATTGATCTAAAAACAAGATCAATGATCTCTACCTAATAAACAGTGCTTTGCACTTCTTGTGAACCCCCGGTTCTTTAAACACAATAAAAATAAAAAAAATATAATAATAATAATAGTGCTTGGCACTTTTATGAACTTCTGGTTCTTCAAACAAAGAAAATCTTATTTTCTTTGATCTAATTTAGATCAAGAAATTAAACAGTGCTTTGCACTTCCCTTCTTGAATCTAAAAGATTCTTAGTGCTTTGCACTTCCAAGTTGCGCCGTTGCGCTCTTAAGAGAGCGCCACGTGTCGGCTATAGAGCTGTTTGCGCTAAACGCCTTTAAGTTAGAGCTTTGCTCTCTAGAATTGGCGCAACTCGCTGAGAGCGCGCCACGTGTCGCCAGCGCAATAGCGCAGCGTAACAGCGCAGCGCGCTGCACTGTTGCGCTTGCGCTCCTCAGAGCATGACACGTGTCATCACCATATGAGCTTGCGCTCAGTGATTGGCGCAAAGCGCCTGATAAATGCAATGCATTTCACTTCCTGAAGGGCCAAGCCCAATTAAAAGGCTTAACAAGCCTAATAAATAAAATGCTGTGCATTATTTGGAAGGGCAGAGCCCAGTTGAAAGGTCCAATGGACCAAAATAAATGATCCGCATCATAATAAAAAGGGCAGATTCCAATCAAAATGGGCATAAATGGCCTGAAGTAATGCAATGCATTATTTAAGTATGGGCAAAGCCCTAGCACAGGTCTAATAAAAATAAATAAATGATGGTATTGAACATTTTCAACTGGACTTAGCCCAATTTTGGCCATAAGTCCTTAAATCAAATTGATTGAGCAAAATGGTTCTCCTGAATCAATTCACAACCGGTTCGAGGGTACATCTCCGAACTCCTTTGACATTCATCGTTGTAATTCCTCAACGATGTCAAAGAGGTGACGGGTCCCAACGACCACACATCGCTATGGACTGCGGGGTCCTTAAACTCGTGGACCGAAACGTCCCTAAACTAATATCGGACCGAGACGTCCCTAAACTAATATCGGACCGAGACGTCCCTAAACTAATAATGGACCGCTACATCCCTAAACTAGAACAATAGAGCCAATCGCTCCTTTGCCGGATCTAAACGGTCCCGTTTAAGTTGATCTTAGCCCCAAACACGGCTAACGTATCCTTGAACATTTAAATGGATTATAAAACTCCCAATCAACTCTGGTTCGAGGGTAAATCTCCGAGCTCCTTTGACATCCGTCGTTATAATTCCTCAACGACGTCAAAGAGGTGACGAGTCCCGATGGCCATACATTAAATTAATCACTATGTTAAGTTGATCTTAGTCTAAAACAAGACTAACGTATTCTTAACGAACGTTTAAGTTGATCTTAGTCGCAACGCGACTAATGCATCCTTAAACTAAAAACATCAAACCCAAATCTTAGTAAATACGGATTTGGACTAATCCACGCCCTACGGGCGACGGCATTACTCAGTCTCCGTATACAATCCACGGGCAACCACAAACAAAACAAACACCCACGACACGAAGTGAAATTCTGGAGAAGGAGAAAGTTGTTACCGCGATGCGGTAGCGTAATTAACTGCAGGGGCTTGCGCCTGCAGGAAAGAGCGTCCCCACAATCAAAAAAACCCCTCATCCTGAGGGGGAATCTGACGAAGTCTGCTACATCGGCCGCATCCGTCTAAACCTCCGATACACGGTGCCATAAATCAACTTGGCATCCTTGGAGAGGTAGATGGATAAAACCATATAGCATCTGCCCCGAACCCCAGGCACGGACGCGAAATTCCGGGCCGCCGTTCGGAGGGGAACAGATTCTGGCACGCCCGGTGGGACCTTTTCCTCTTTCCACTCCACACTTCGTGTGTCGTCTTCGCGAACCAATCGCGGTTTGTTAAATGGTTGCCTACGGATTTCAAGTTGCTGAGATTTGGTCTTTTGTCTGGTGCAGAACTCAAGCATCCATGGATTCTAACTGCACCAAATGCGCGAAGCATCACTGCAACGGACGCTCCACCTCACCGAGAGGTGTAACATATGGGCCCCAAGCGGCCTCTTTCCTCGCTTTACCGGTTGAACAGGTGACCCAGGACACCACCGGCCTGTTTTTCGGGACCATGGTCCCACCTACAAGCTTCTCTATGCCGATATCCGCACCGGAAGCGAACAAGAAGTCGGTGTTCGACCGGCTCACTGCTACCACGACCCCTGTCAACGGGTCGCCCGCTACTAAGCCGACAGCCTCCGTTTTCACCAGGCTAGGTCAGAACTATAAAATGGCTGTCCCAAAAAGGGCAACGGCCGCTGCTTTGGAAGTCGTTGAAGCGGCTTCTCCCATCAGAGAGTCGGTCTTCACAAGATTGACGATTCCCACTCCTCCCCCAGCTGGTCAAAAAGCATCAGTTTTCGATAGGCTGACATCGGCAGTTACCCCACACTCAAACAGGGGGCAACAAGAAACCATCTCGATTTCCGAGCCAGTCCCAACGGCTCGTCGGGCGAGACGTCGCCATTGGCGACGAGTAAGAAAAGCAGGGGGCAACTCTCTCTCAGGGCTAACCCCACCTGCTCCAGTGGTGGAGGTCAACGCCGCTGTTCCAACTGGGAACAGCTTTGAATTGCTGAGGAAGGTGAGAAAGAACTCTCCAATTGCTGCATTGAAAAGATCTCCTCCGCCTAGGGAAAAAGCTCCGGAGATAAAGCAGGAACAGCCCTCTCAGCGGCTGTCGTCAAAAATTTATAAAGTTTGGCGGAGGGTTCAAGACTCCGTGATTGACTCAGACCACTTTCGTCACCAGAAAAAGGCAAAGGTGGAAAAGAACAAAAACCGCCCCATTAAACAGCAGGGGGCAACAAATATTAGGATGCCCACTTCAACGGCTCCTTCAACCTCAATGGTCCACAAAAGAAAAAGGCCAGAGAAAGCTCATGTGACAATGACAAAGTTTAAAAGCGGTGAACCTAAACGCCCCAAGTCAGGGGGCATAACAGTTCATACGGTCTATATGGCTTCTGGAAAGGAAGAAAGTCGTACTTCTACAGGTCACCGACCGCTTATCCGGTCAGTGACCAAGGCTCAGGAGCAGCAACAAAAGCTCCAGGAGATGATGACTACAATGGCTGCACTCACGGAGCCAAAAGAGAACCCTGGGACGTCCTTAGATGAACGCCAAGAGGAAGAGACCGACGCCGAATTCCTCCGCCGAGTACTGGAAAAGAGAGACAAAGAGGCTGCTGAACAAGCAGCCAATATACAGCGTATGGGCCTCCTCTTCCAGGACATGATAGGGATGATGATACAACAAGATCCCCCGACTGAAGAACCACCGATCGTCCTTGGGGATGATAGGGGAGAGACATCAAACCCTCAGCCCATTTTATCAATGGCTAAAGAGGATACAATCTCTAAAACTGATCTGGACGAATATATAGCCCAGCAAATAAAGGTTCATCACGCCGCCGAAGCAGCCGGCCACGTCGTAAAGACGGGGCGACCATATCCGGGCTGGTATGACCAAATCAAATACCCGCCGGGTTACACAATTCCCAAGTTTTATGTCTACAAAGGGACCGGCAATCCCCATCAACATGTTGCCCAGTTCAGGGCGCTGTGCGGTAACACCGGCGGCGACGACAAGCTTTTGCTCCGCCAGTTCGTTGGAAGCCTATCAGATACGGCGTTTGAATGGTATTCTGAGCTTCCCAATGACTCTATTAAAACCTTTGCGGAGATGGAGCTGCTCTTTACCCAACGTTTTGCAAGTGCCAGTGAGCGTACCCCGATGACGGCACTGATCAATGCCAGGGTAAAACCCGGCGAGACATGGATTCAGTACGCTATACGGTGGCGAAATCTATGGTCGAAGTGCGAACAGCGCATAGAAGAACCTCCAGCGGTGGGAATGTTTGTTGGAACGCTTGATCCACAGGCAACCATCTCGCAGTTCATGATGTTCTTCAAGCCGACTACCTTCCAGGCTTTGATCGATAAACTAGCGCAGATGGATCAGATGGGCCATAAACCCCCTCTCCCGAAGCCGGACTCCAGAAATGACAAAGGAAAGGGAAAAGTGATCATTGTCGCTAATGCCCAACAACAACCGAGCGACTCGAAGCCGGTTGCTCGTCCAAACAATACGCGCCCATACGTACCCCTTGAGGACAGGATGGGACGCCCTTACTCTTTCCCCCGTGATAAAACGAGGAGGCTATTCGAGCTGGCGCTGCGCAACAGACTCATAAATCTACCAGATCCAAAACGTCCGTTGCAACCGAACGACGCCAACGAGCCCAATTACTGCCCTTATCATCGAGTGCTAGGCCATCCGATTGAAGATTGCTACGTTTTCAAGAATTGGCTTGAGAACCAGTACCGTCAGGGCAAATTTGCGCTATCTGACAAATGGAAGGTGAATCCTCCGCAGCCCCACACCTCTAAGGGGACGAATACGCCGGGGGCAACATGCTCCGTTATTGAAGAAACTCCCTGGGAGGTTGTATTATCAGCCAAAACGAGGAGAATGCTAAATGATCTTCAGACCTGTCCAGCGATCAAGTGGAAGAACCCCTTGGAACCGCAGGTTATTGAGAGGATGTTGAAGCCACGACCGACTCCGAAGACCGATGGTGGTAGTTCAAGCGCTCATAGTCAGCCGTCAAAATCTTCGAAAAAGAAGAAGAAGAAATCTAAGAAGCCCGTGAAGCCTGGCGACAAGCGCACGGACCTACAAAAGCAGATCGACGCGCTGGATGAATATAACCAAAAGGCGCGAACTCCCATTACGCTCCAAGATTTCCTTGATCACGTCTTTCAAAAGGAAGATGAGGGAGAGAGTTCATCGGACGAATCCGATGAGTATGTGGCGAGCTGTCATATGATCTCTTATTCGGTCACGAATGATGAAGAGACCTCTGGCACTGAAACGCTGGGGGCAAATGCCGAATCAGGAGCCCCAGGGTTACCAGTTGAAATGATTAGCGCGTTTCTTAATGAAGCTCGGTTGAAAAGCAAGGCTGATCGAGAACGCGAGACGGCTATATTCGAAAGGGCCAAGCGTCAGCGACTTGAGGAAGGAGCTGAAATGATCCCGCTGGAGCAAAATGCCTCCACCGCTGACAAAAGCCAATTCAAGATAAAAAAGAGGTTTGCTAAGGCCATATCAATTGGCATGAAGCTACCATCCTCTGAAGGAAAAATTACTGGTGTGGTAGAAAGGCAACCCTCTTATTGCTTATATCATCAGAAGGTCTCGCATCCCACCCAAGGGTGCAAGGCTTTCAATGGATGGTGGCAAGGATACGTCGCTAATCGACAACGCTTTAAACGGGAAAAACGTAAAATTCGTCGGGAGCAAAGAAACACGACCAAAGAGCTTGAAAGAACTGCCAACAATTGTCACATGGTTAACACTGCCGGGTCACAAGTGCCTACATTTGGGAGCGACTCTGATGAGGAACTAGAACTTGGCCCCCTCTTCAAAGAATCCACTTCGGGAAAAGAAGAAGAACCGAAGGCCTGCGAGAATATACAGCTGCGCAATCGAACATTACCCGAAAAGAACCTCGGACCCTTGAACAGAAAAGACAAAGGGAAAGAGAAGGTCTCTGAAGATATCTCCTTGGATGACCGAGTCGCGGAAGAGTTAACCGCCAAGAATCCCCCAAAGAGGAATAAAGTAGATTACAATGTCTTAGCGCATCTGAGGAAGCTACCCTCACAACTCAGCATTCTCGATGCCCTATTACTATCAAAAGAGGCAAGGGATTCTTTGATTAAGGCCCTACAAGATCCGGACCAGTTCCAAGCCTTCCTAGCCGAAGAAAAGATGAAAGACGAATTAGAGGAAGTGCACACAGCCGACGTTGCTTTTGGTGATGAAGACCTTCTCCTCGGGACGTGTGAACACAATCGCCCCCTTTATGTCTCAGGATACTGCCATGACATAAAGATAGGTAATATCTTGGTCGATAACGGATCGTCTGTCAATTTACTCAATGTGCGAGTGTTAAAGGAAATTTGCATGAGCGTCCAACACCTCGCCCGGGACAAGATCACCATCTCCGGTTTCGACTTCCAATCATCAAAAACTCTTGGATCTGTGATATTGACGTTACGCTTCGGGCTACTCGTCACAGATATTAAATTCCATGTCATAGATGCCAAGACGTGCTACAATGCTCTGCTCGGCCGACCATGGCTACACGAGTACAATATCATCCCTTCTACACAGCATCAGTGCATGAAGTATTGTAGGGATGGCTTCGAGTACACAGTGGCGGGAGAGTTGAATCCGTTTTCCGTAAATGAAGTTCGCAAGTATGAAGATGCCAAATACTTCTTACCAAGTTTCGAAGACACGGAAAGGTGTCACAAACCGGAGAACAAAACTAACGCCACCATCCCTATCTTCGGCAGTGACACCGAGGAGGAGGAGGATATAATTTATTCAGGTCCATCCCAATCCACCAGGCCGGGACCATCCGTTCCTTCATTGATCTTCGGTAGTGATTCAGAGGATGAAGTTCATGCTGTATTCCCTGCTCGGCCTTCAATACTGGTTTCCGCTGATGAAGAGCGAAGTCTGCAGATAACCATGGTGCCGCTTGAACATTACAAAGAACTGGATGCACTTGACACCAACAGCGTAGAAGAATTGCAGACATTATATATCCCTCCCGGACGAAAAGGCGAGAAGGCAATCCTATTCTACCGTTCTGAAGAAAACAAGGTGGAGAAAGAAATTTGGCATGGCGCGGATCCCATGCTCGATAGGCTTCAGCCTATCCGTCTTCCCAGATATTATACCGAAGGGTTGAAGAAACTGCTGAAACGCCAGGGGATGTCCTTCACACAGACCATTAGAAAAGCCAAATTCTATGACAAGGTCTGGAACATTCCCGGGACTCAATGCAAACTGCCTAACGGGAGAGTAGAAACAAAAGGGCTTGGGTACATCCGGTCAAAGAAACGGGAGCTAGTAAACAGCTGTTATGCCATGTATGACTTCGATGAAGAGGCAGACGCTCAATGGGAGAACGCTAATCCTGAACCAGCAAAAGTTCCTGATACAAAACCGCCCAGTCCATCGTTTGAAGACCAGATGAGCAAACTTATAAGGGATGCGAGTCAAAAAGCCCGAGATGATCACGATCGTGAAATGGCAATCTATGAGAAAGCCAAGACACAGCGCCTCCTTCAACAGGCGGTGAGGGAGGAAAATGCCGCTCCTCGTCAACCTGCTGCAAAAAAGGTTCGACGCGAAAGCAAAAACAAGTCGAAAGGCAAGAAAGGCGCTCGACAACCACAAAGCAGAGCTAAGAAGCCACGCATCAGAGAGTCGAGCGTTATTGACCTAGTCCTCATGAAGAAAATGGGTCGAGCATACTCGTTTCCTTGGAACAAAACAAGGAAAATACTTGATCTTGCTCTAAAACATCAACTGCTTATACTGCCAGAGTCTAAACACCCTGAGCAAGCGGGCGAAGTCTCCAAACCAAATTATTGCTCGTACCATCGAGTAGTAGGGCATCCGCTTGAAGATTGCTTCACCTTTAAGAATTGGGTTGAGGACCAATATCATCTTGGCAAATTCGCGTTGTCTGACAACTGGAGGGTAGCGCCGCCGCAAAAGCACGAACCCGAAGACACAAGGATAGAACCAACTCCGCATTGGGATTGGCAGAAAATCCGCACTTGCCACATGATAACAATATTAAAAGAAGAGTCCGAGGACATGAAAAGCCTTCCTCGGTGCTTTGAAAACAGCAGCGATGAGGTAATCTTAGAATTTCCCCCAGCTCCGAAAGAACTGGAGGATGGAATCCATACTACTGCAGATAACCTCAAGAAAATCAAGTTGGGGACAGTAAATGATCCGCGACCGACATTCGTCAGCGAGCTGCTGTCTGAAGAGAGGGTAGCTGCGTTAAAAGACGTCCTTGTGCAGCATAAAGATTGCTTCACATGGAACTATTCCGAGATGCCAGGACTAGATCCAGAAGTTGCTGTACATAGACTAGCAATATCCCCGGGTGTCAAGCCAGTTAAACAAGCACCGAGAAGAATGCGGTTCGAGCTCGAGATGAGCATCAACGCTGAAGTCAAAAAGTTAATAGACTCTGGCTTTATCCAGGAAGTTCAATACCCTGAATGGATCGCCAACATAGTCCCAGTGATGAAGAAAAATGGGACAGTGCGCATATGCGTAGACTTCCGGGATCTTAATAAAGCTTGCCCGAAGGATGATTTCCCAGTGCCAGTCACTGAACTAATGATAGACAATACATCCACTCATGAGGTTTTCTCCTTCATGGACGGCTCATCGGGGTATAACCAGATAAAAATGCATCCAGAAGACCAGAAGCACACAGCTTTCAGGACCCCTCTTGGTATATTTTGTTATAAAGTAATGCCCTTCGGTTTGAAGAACGCCGGTGCTACTTATCAGAGGGCCATGACAAAGATCTTCGACGACCTTATACATGAAATCGTCGAATGCTATATCGACGATCTCGTGGTTAAAAGCAAATCATACGAGGAACATCTCGAGCATCTGAAGACTGTATTTCAACGCCTTCGGCAGTACAACTTGAAGATGAATCCTCTTAAATGTGCGTTCGGGGTTTCCTCGGGCAAGTTCCTGGGATTCGTTGTTCGACACCGAGGTATTGAAATAGATCCATCAAAGATTAAAGCGATCATGGAAATGCCTCCGCCAAGGACTCTCAAACTGCTGCGGTCTCTCCAAGGGAAACTCGCATACATACGGCGATTTATAGCCAACCTTTCAGGAAAGTGCCGTCCTTATAGTCACCTGATGAAGAAGGGAACCCCATTCGTTTGGGATCAAAAATGCCAAGGCGCACTGGACGAGATCAAGCAATACCTGCAGAACCCGCCGGTGTTGGCTGCCCCGGTTAAGGGGAAGCCTCTCATTCTTTATACAACCGCCCTCGAAGGTTCCTTAGGCGCATTATGGGCGCAAGAGAACGATCAAGGGAAAGAAAGAGCACTCTACTACTTAAGTCGAGTTCTGCTGGGGGCAGAAAGCAACTACTCTCCCATTGAAAAACACTGCCTGGCGTTGATCTTCGCAATAACAAAGCTTAGACATTACGCATTAGCGCACGAAGTCCATCTCATTTCAAAAGTGGACCCTCTCAAATATCTAATGTCAAAAGCCATATTGACAGGGCGACTCGCTAAATGGGCCCTGCTCTTGATGGAATTTTCGATAACATATCAACCTCTCAGGGCAGTAAAAGGCCAGGCTATCGCCGACTTCCTTGCTGAGCACCCGATACCAGCCGACTCTCCTTTAAACTGCGATCTTCCGGACGAACATGCGTTTGATGCGATCGATGGTGATAATACCCGATGGGAGCTTTATTTTGACGGAGCATCTTCCATGAAAAAGCACAAACAAAGTACGCCAATGATCAAATCAGGGGTAGGACTCATCTTTGTGACTCCACAAGGAGGAATAATGCGCTTCGCCTTCTCCTTAACAGAGCCGAGGACGAATAATGAAGCTGAATATGAAGCTTTGATAGCAGGCCTTGAGATCGCTATTGATATGGGAATTGAAAGCCTCCTCATATATGGGGACTCCCAACTGGTCGTCAGTCAAGTGAACGGCGATTACCAAACGTGCAAACCGGAATTGGTAAAATACGGTGAAAAAGTACAGCAACTGCTAACCCAAATTCCCTCCTACACTTTGGAAAGCATACCGCGCGCGGAAAACAGCAAAGCTGACGCACTGGCCAAACTTGCTAAAGAATTGGCTGACGAGAACCTCGATGACGTTAGAATCGTGATACAAAGCCATCGAGTGCTCGCCCCAGCAGAAATACCTCCAGAATCAAATAAAGAAAAGGGAGCAACTGAGCAGGCGACCCTACAGATAAAAGACCATGAGAAAACCGAAGACTGGAGAGAAGTCTTCATAAATTACTTCAAGTTCCACCGAATGCCTGAAGAAGCGTCCATAAGACACCATCTCGTGAAACGAGCTCTGTCTTTCGCCTTCGTCAACGATACTCTATATAAGAGGACATTCGATTCTCTGTGGCTGAGATGCCTAGGACCTGACGAAGCGAGAAGGGTCGTCCAAGAAGTTCACGACGGACTCTGCGGTTCCCACCAAGCAGGCCCTAAGATGAAGTTGAAGATAAAACGGATGGGCTACTACTGGCCCACGATGATGCAGGATTGCCTAGAATACGCGAGGCAATGTCATTCATGCCAAATTCATGGGGACTTCATCCATCAGCATCCCAATCCACTGCATCCAACAGTGGCTAGTTGGCCTTTCGAAATGTGGGGAACTGACATAGTCGGCCCCATCGAGCCAGCATCGTCTAAAGGACATCGTTTCATCCTAGCAACGACTGACTATTTCTCTAAGTGGGCAGAAGCAGTACCGTTGAGGGAAGTGAAGACGGAGAACATCCTCCATTTCTTCAAAACGCACGTCATATATCGGTTTGGAACTCCGAGGCGGATCATCTCCGATAACGGACCAGCTTACCGAAGTCATAAAATCAGCCGCTTCGCACAGCAGCATAATATAGACTGGAGATATTCCTCAGTTTATAATCCGCGAGCTAACGGTCTAGCTGAGGCCTTCAACAAGACCTTGATGAAGATCATGAAGAAAACAGTGTCACGAAATAAGAGAGATTGGCACGAAAGATTGCAAGAGGCTCTTTGGGCATATCGAACTACATTCAAGACGGCCACGAACACAACGCCATACGCGTTGGTGTTCGGTACAGAAGAGGTACTCCCCCTCGAGATAGAGCTACCCTCTCTACGAGTGGCAGTCCACTACGAGCTGACAGACGAAGAAAATGGTCACCTTCGGTTTGAAGAGCTTGACGCCCTTGATGAAACCAGGCTCATAGCACATCAAAATCTGGAAGCTTATAAAGTGAAGATGACACGCTCATATGAAAGATTGACCCGACCAAGGACATTCCGTCAAGGCGAGCTCGTGCTAGTGGTCAAAAGGCCTATGATCCCCAATCGCGCCAAGCGGGGAAAATTCGAGCCAAACTATGAAGGCTCGTACATCATAGATAAAGTTTACCAGGGTAGAGCCTATCTACTCATGGACATGCACGGTGAAAGGCCTTTCAGGCCGATAAACGGTCACTTTCTAAAGAAATACTATGCTTAATGAGCCACGGCCTAGGTCAATGAAAGATGACGACGACTATGTCCGCTAGCTATCTTCCTAGGCTCAAACTGTATAAGCAGTAGCCAGCTTCTCAACAGCGGACCGAAATGTCCTTAAACTAACAGTGGACCGAAATGTCCTTAAACTAATAGCAGACAGAAACGTCTTTAAGCTACTACCGCAGCATCTTTGGGCGTGAAAAAAAAACGGTATGTCCATAAGCAAAAAAAAGGGCACGGATGAAAACCCGAAAGGGCTCCGTGAGTAAAAACAGCAGGGCTACCGGCGAGTGTTCGTGAAAACCCGGAAGGGCGCGACCTCGTAAAAAAAAAAAAAGATGTCCATGTATTGTCAAACATGATACAATCAAGTGCACAAAAGTATGTGGGGTATGGGATTCGAACTCTGGTGGCTTGGTTCAGCAATGCAAGGTATTACCAATGAGTATGCTGCTAACACCATATCATATATGGAGTATGATTTGGTGAAACCATATATACTTGTTATAAATATCGTAATTATTATTAATATGGGGAGTTGAAAAGTCAGGATCTCAATAACAAAGGGTGAAAGGATCTCAATAATAAAAAAAAAACGGTATGTCCATAAGCGAAAAGGGCACGGATGAAAACCTGAAAGGGCTCCGTGAGTAAAAACAGCAGGGCTACCGGCGAGTGTTTGTGAAAACCCGAAAGGGCGCAACCTCGTTAAAAGACACTTATAGGGTCCTCCCGACCTTATAAGGAGAAACCACCTGCGTGAGATTCTTACGACTCACAAAGGAGCAACACACTTAGGAATCCCCACGATTCCTAAGGAGAAAATACACTTGCGAGATCCTCACGACTCGTAAGGAGAACTCTCTTATGGGACCCTCACGGCTCATAGGATTTGAAAGTCTTAAGTCACAGAGACCTAAACCTGTGCTTAAGCAAACCTCCACAAACTTTCAATATTGCCCTACAAGTGGTTCAATATTGACCCTTGTATACAATCCACGGGCGCGAAAAAACATTTCCCTAGCCAAATTTCATCCGTAATTGGGAATACGTTCGCATGGTGAACAACCCTTATAAATCCCCTCGATTTATGAGGAGAAAACCCTCCTGTAGGATCCTTACGACTTACAGAGGAACAAAACACTTAGGAACCCTCACGATTCCTAAGGAGAAAATACACCTACAAGATCTTCACGACTTGTAGGGAGAAAAACCTTCACGAGACCCTTACGGCTCATGAAGTCAAAAGCCTTAGCCGACAGGACTCTAACCCTGGTCGCTAAGCCTCCTTTGTTCGACAACGACAGAGGCAAATGATGATTCGCTCCTGGTAATATCCCAGTTGTAGCGGTGCTGATGCCGAAATCAGTGTCCAATTTCAGGTTTACAGCGAGAAGCCAGTAGGCCGCACATGCAGACGAAATAGCCGAAATGATTGGGCAACTCGCAATAAAAAGCAGCGAGTAAAAATAAAATAAATAGCCGAAATGATTGGGCACCGCGAAAATAGCCGAAATGATTGGGCAATCGCGACCTTCGCGATATAAAAGCTGAAATGATAGAGCATCACGGAAATAAAAAAAATGATGATAAAACTTTGGCCATACAGTTAAGATCACATCGATCCCTGTATACAATCCAAGGGCGTAAACAAACAGGCTCCGCCAGAAGACGAAGCCAAATCTCGACAGTTCAGTTCAACTCCGAAGAAATCAATATCTTCATCAAATTCCTCAACTCACGGATACAAACACTCCTTGACGAGAGCCTTCTGATCCGCGTCGACCCGCAGAGCCACCAGTGCCTCCGTAGGAACCCTCGACTTGTTTCAAACCCCAAGGAAACAAATAATCCTTGGCGCTTGGGAAACAAATAATCCTAGCAAACTCCTCAACTCACGGATACAAATACTCCTTGACGAGAGCCTTCTGATCCGCGTCGACCCGCAGAGCCACCAGTGCCTCCGTAGGAACCCTCGACTCGTTTCAAACCCCAAGGAAACAAATAATCCTTGGCGCTTGGGAAACAAATAATCCCAGCAAACTCCTCAACTCACGGATACAAACACTCCTTGACGAGAGCTTTCTGATCCGCGTCGACCCGCAGAGCCACCAGTGCCTCCGTAGGAACCCTCGACTCGTTTCAAACCCCAAGGAAAAAAATAATCCTTGGCGCTTGGGAAACAAATAATCCCAGCAAACTTCTCAACTCACGGATACAAACACTCCTTGACGAGAGCCTTCTGATCCGCGTCGACCCGCAGAGCCACCAGTGCCTCCGTAGGAACCCTCGACTCGTTTCAAACCCCAAGGAAACAAATAATCCTTGGCGCTTGGGAAATAAATGATCCTTAGCAAACTCCTCGACTCACGGATACAAACACTCCTTGACGAGAGCCTTCTGATCCGCGTCGACTCGCAGAGCCACCAGCGCCTCCGTGGGAACCATCGATTCGTTTCAAACCCCAAGGACACAAATAATCCTTGGCGCTCGGGAAACAAATAATCCCTAGCAAACTCCTCGACTCACGGATACAAACACTCCTTGACGAGAGCCTTCTAATCCGCGTCGACTCGCAGAGCCACCAGCGCCTCCGTGGGAACCATCGATTCGTTTCAAACCCCAAGGACACAAATAATCCTTGGCGCTTGGGAAACAAATAATCCCTAGCAAAATTCTCAATTCACGGATACAAACACTCCGTGACGAGAGCCTCTTTGACTCACATCTCGGGCAGTAAGGATTCAAAAACTTGCTTCCTGAACAATGGGACCCTGCAAGTCAATCCTAAATGGTCTCTTGCATACTATTCACGGGTCTCACTCTCTGAAGTCGATTCTCGACAAAGAGGGAAATAACCGCTTACGAGCCCTCTCGGCTCGTAAGAGGGCAATGGGATCCTGCAGGTCAATCCTAAATGGTCTCTTGCATACTATTCACGGGTCTCACTCTCTGAAGTCAATTTTCGACAAAGAGGGAAACAACCGCTTACGAGCCCTCTCGACTCGTAAGAGGGAAAAATTCTCTTATAGGATCCTTTCGACTTATGAGAGAAAACCACACTTGGGAATCCTCACGATTCCTAAGGAGAAAACCCACCTACGAGATCCTCTCGATCCGTAGGGAGAAAAGTCTCCATGAGACCCTCACGGCTCATGGAGTTGAAAAGTCTTAGGCAGCAGATCTGAACCTGCGACCTAAGCCATCGCTGATTCTTAGGAAAGTCAAGATGCATGCCCTACTATCCGTCAACCATGTTCGCTAAGACGATGTGCTGATAATAAAAGAAAGAAAAGACGGAGAAATGACACAAGACATTACAAAAATATGCATCTTTCATTCATAAAATTTGATTGAGTTTAGGATACATCGTACTAAAGAATACAAGATATACATATATGTTACAAATACCAACGATACAAGGAAAATTACTGAGAAGGAAGCGTCTTGCACAGATCCAGCAATTGATCGCACACTTCCTTCCATGCCTTTTCCCGATTGGCCACCACTGCCAACTCCGCCTCCACTTGGGCCCGTTGCTGTGCGACGGAGGCAAGCTGATCCCTGACGGCCTGATGAGCAGCCTCACGGCCTGCAATGTCACGCTCGGCAATATCGAGTGCCCGCTTCAGTCTCAGCCCATTTGAGATGCGCTCCAGAAGGCCCTCGAAGACGGCCTTTACCTCAGCGGCGTTCGTCTCAACTTCAGCACGCAGGCGAGCAGTGTTGCTTGAAGATTCTTGGCACTCCTTCAACCTCAAAACCACTTCTTGTTCCAGATGACGGAAATGATAAGCGCTTTGCTCGAGCCACGCTCCCCGTTGAGTGCTCGAGGCCAAAGTCTTAGGGGACAAGCGCATTGACTCTAGCTGATGAAGGCAAGCCTCGATTTCCCGACAATAGTTAACTCAAGAGGCGACAACACCCTCGTCATGGAAGGTAGCAAATATCGCCAACATCGGGTTAACCGTAGTGGCGAAATCCTCAGCAGATACTGGAGCCTCGATGTCGAGCTCCTCGATGTAGTCGCTCAGCATGCGCAAACTATTCGCGGCACCTTTTGAGGACGGGCGTCGCTGGGAAGGGCCGCCCGGTGTTGTAAAGCGGCTGCTAAGCGGAAGTCGATCCCCGGCGAGCCTAGGGTCGGGGGTCAAAAGAAAAAGAAGAAGTCGCTTTTCGCTGCGGAAGTCCCGATGTCCGCACCCACGCCAGACTCTGGCGAGGGTACAACCACTGCCTCCACTGGAGCACGGGGTGCAGTAGGTGCGTCTGTGATGTCAGGGAGCGGCAGCTCACGTGGAGGACTTTGCGCACGTAATGGTCTGCCCCCAGCATCTTTTAGAGGAGGGACCACCAGGATCCTTGGTGCCAAGGGAGCGTTACGATTGGTACCGGGGGGTACTTCTTTGCGGTCAATCAACACTCGCCTCTCTTCCTTTATAACAGCCCCCGTCACATGATTGTACCAGTCTTTATATACATTAAGGAGTCGTGGAGCACAGACCGGCGGGCTAATAAAAAAACGAGAACCCGTGTTCAGGCGCATGAAGTGGTGTAACGCGTTCTCCATCCCTTCTTCATTTACAGCAGGTTATAATAAGAAAGCCTCTAAGGGTACCCCTTGATCGTAACCCAGTTGTCGGGCGAAACGATGCGGGTTATATCTCATAAAGACTGCTGCACCGCCCTGCCTGAAGACTAAGAAACCCGGTCTAATAGAATACAAATGGAGGATCTCCCGGGCCGTCAACACTGAAGCTCCATCCTTGAAAGAGTCATGTAATGGTCGCACCGCAGTGGTGGACGCCTTCCCAATGGTTAATACCTTATCAATAAAGGACATCCCGACTCCAACGGTGTGAGGGCGAAGCAGTAAACCCCTGGCGTCCCGTGGTGAAGGGGCCACGATTGATGAGCCAATCAGATGTAAAACGCGAGGGAAACCGCACTTGTCAAACAATGAAGGCCTTTTATGCATACCAAAGACACCCGCCGTGTGTAGCTCGAGCCACGATGCAAAGTAGTGCATCGGGAAGACCACGTGCAGTACCCCGGGCTCGTTGGCATCCGCTGCTCGGCTGAGGCCATGATATAGGTGCGCCAGGCCGGCAATCCCCACGGCCACCTTTACTCCAATGACCATGCGGTGGGCTGGATAAAAGACAGAGGGCCGCATGCGATGAGAATGCATTGGGATCGCGAACCAACTCAGCCACAGCCCGAGAAATCCTAAGAAAAAGGCCTCCTCATCCATCCCAGGGACTGCAATCTTCGCGAAAGATATGGTAGGAAAGTCTGGGAGGAAGAAAGCCTTTTGGTCTATTTCCTTCGTCGGCAGGTTAGCCAAACCTAGACCAAAAGGATCATCCAGAATAGCAGATTTGACGGCTCCTGGCGAAATGACGCTAGGACGGAGGAAGCGAGCAATGAAGTCCTCAAAATTAACTCCTCGGCTCCCGTGTTCAATGAAAAGGGACTCGTAGATGTTCAACACCTTGATCAGGCTTGGGAATTGGTGTTGAACGGCATTTTCCGACATAATCCCCCTTACCATCGGCTTAGCACCGAAGACGTACTCATCTGTCGGGAGCAGCTCTTCATAGTGTTCCCCCATGACTGGTAGGCCGGTTACCTCCGCGAATTCCTCTAAGGAAATGGACACTTCCCGATCCATGGCAAGGAAAGTGTAGGTGGGAATATTCCATTGCTCCAAGAAAGCCTTGAACCACCAAGTGGGGAGCGTAGGATATTGGAAAAGAGAGACGTAGACCGCGGTGTACAGTCCTAGTCTTATCAACTGCGACTTCCTCGTCGATAGGATGTACCGGGCCCACGGCAGATATCCAATTGGGTGGCGGGGAATCAAACCAAGGTTATATGATTGCCCCCAGGGTCGTGCTTCTCCCTGACAGATACGGCGTCCTAGGATATCCAAAACCATAGGACGCTGAACCGGGACCGCATCCATAGCGGGATGAAGAAAGCTGTTCGCAGTCCAGTCTATTATCTCCACGGCATACTGCACTGGAGGTGGGTTAGCATAGTTAATTGCCGTGATAGGTTCTGACGGCACCGCGCAAGTGAAGCTGCGTCGACCCATAATAATCTGGTTATACCAAGACCCCCAAACGTGGAGTTTCTTGTACTCCGGGTCATATGCCTTGATCATGGCCAGGACCTCACGGTCCAAAGGCGCCTCTGGAAATCCCTCCTCCGAGCGGACGAACGGGAATGAAGTGTCTTCAGACATGATCGCTGCAAAAAGAGCAATGTAGCCGTCAGTGTTGTAACCCCAACGTTTGGCATTCAAAGAAGAAAATGCATTAATTAAATTAAAATCAAAATTAATTAATTACACCGCACCACAGTGCAGTGAGTAGGAGACCAAAGAGGGACCCATGAAATCTGAATGACAATACGTCAATTAAGAAGACAAACTCATCATTGGATGAGATTGTCAGTTGGTCCTTGGGGGGAACATTCCCATAATAAAAAAAGGGGGGAAAGAATCCCTAGAGACAAGGAGAAAATCTCCTCTTTCAGAGCAAAGCTCTGTCACAGAATGACACTTGTCAAATTCTGGTCTCAAAAGAATTAAAATTCCTTAAGAAAGAGCTTAGCTCTATAATATTCCATCAAAAAGAAAGTTTTTGAAAAGAAATTTAAAATCAAAATTTCTGGAATCCTGAAAAAGATCCATGAAAGCTTATAGAAAAATTCTTTATTTGTTTCAGATCTAAAAGATCTACATTTGATTCAAGAGCAAAGCTCTGTTCATGGGTTAGAACCCATGAACAAGATCTCTGTAGATCTATAGATTTGTGAGAGAAAAGCTCTGTTGGTTAAAATTGACTTAAATTAATTTAACTTAATTTTAAATTAAATATTACCTAAAGTTTTCTAAAAACTTTGGGAAATGAGAGCAAAGCTCTAGAGTTCTGAAAGCAAGAGCAAAGCTCTGAAATTCTTAAGCAAGAGCAGAGCTCTAAAAATCTAAACCTAGAAAATGGTGGAGAATTTTTTTAAGGGCCAGAGGCCCTATTTATAAGGCACTTGCGCCTCTTGAGATTCCCCCTTGATCCAACGGTCAGGGGGGGTTGCCACCGTTGCATTCACGTGTGCGCCACGTGAGCGCAACGGTGGGGGGGGCATTTGTTTCGCCCAATCAGAGCAAAGCTCTGTTTGAATTCAAAATTCGAATTTTGAAGCAACGCTTCAAGTCTCAGGCGCAACGCGCCGCGTGTCTGGCGCTAATACGTCAGCGCAGCGCCCAAGAAGGCGCACCCAATCAGAGCAAAGCTCTGTTTAAAGGAAGCAACGCTTCAGATCCTTTGCGCTGCACGCGACGCGCCACGTGTCCGGCGCAGATACATTAGCGCAGCGCGCCCAATTAGAGCAAGGCTCTGTTAAAGGAAGCGCCGCGCTGCGCTCTGCGCTGTGCGACACGTGGCAGCACAATTGCGCTGCGCGACACGTGTCAGCGCAGATGCGCTAGTGCAGAAAAAGGGGCTAAGTGCCAAAGGCAATTTAGCCGTGCAAAATTACATGCACTTGATAACAACAAATTAAAATACGATGCACAAGCACAACAAAGAGCTCAAATGAAAAGAACACTTAACAGATAATAAAATACTTAATTAAAACATTTATTTATTATTAAATTTAAAAGAGATCACCAAATGTGGGATCGGAAAGACAAGGGTTCACAAAAATAAAAAGGAGATTCCCCAGCCCCTTTCTGCCTTCTCCACCACGTCAAAGCGGCGATCCTCCCGAGAAGAAGACATCCAACGATCGTCGCCACATTCTTTGGAAAAGGTGGCAATGACAACCCGGCGAGCCCGTATCTGGCTCAGCAAGTGGAAAGAGCAGTCCCTCAGGGCTTTAGTGATCAAGAGTGCTTCGGAAAAGCTCTCGATCTTATCCTCGGCCACATCAAGCATTGCCGAGGACATCTCTGCCGGAGGAGGGGGAATATCGGCGAGCACAGAGGCAAGGATCATCCGAAACCAAATGGAACCCGGGGGAAGAGGAGACCCCACACGAGTCGAAAGCTCGTACATTATGGCATCGCACTGCTCGTCCGAAAAAGAGGAGTCCACCAAGCGCGCAGCAAAAAGGGGAACGACATCCCGGATCGGCAATTCCCACGGTTGTCGGCGGGCGTGAGGACGGTTGCAAGCCATGATTAAAGAAGTTCTCTGAAGGTGAGGAAAGAAAAGGCTCGACCTTGAGTTATATATAGATCCAAACACAGAAAATTCTGTGCGCAGCGGAGTTATTTCCAAGACCCGGGAAATCGAAATTTCGAAGAAATACAAGTTTGACTTGAAAAGAGGAGATGAAAAGATATCTCAGAGGAAGCAACGCCTCCGATTCCCCCAATCAGAGCAAATCTCTAACTTGAAAATCTAAATTTTAATAAATGAAGCAACGCTTCAGTTGCGCCGCGCTGTGCGCTGTGCGACACGTGTCAGCACAGATGCGCTAGCGCTACGCTGTGCGCTGCACGACACGTGTCAGCGCAGATGCGCTAGTGCGCTAGCGCACTTGCGCTGCGCGACACGTGTCAGCGCAGATGCGCTAGCGCACTTGCGCTGCGCTCTGCGCTGCTCGACATGTGTCAGCACAGATGTGCTAGCGCACTTGCGCCACGCTCCGCGCTGCGCGACACGTGGCACGCACTGGGAGCATCTGCGCCAAACTAAATTAAGATTTTAAGAAATCTTTTCTGTTCTTGTTAAAACAAGAAGATTTTTTTCTGCAAAGCAGGGGCCCTTGGATCAAAGATCCAACGGTGGGGAAAATTCCCCAAATCACTCAGAGAATGATCTCTGTAACAAATTTAACTAATTTGTGAGCACTATAAAAAGGACCCTAAGCCTCAATTCAAAGGCATGAAAATTTTTCTTGAAAACTCAAGAACTTTAAACAGAGAGAAGATTTCAAGAAAAAGGTAAAGAACCTCCATGAATTAGAAGAAATTCCTTCTAATAGATCATTGATCTAAAAACGAGATCAATGATCTCTACCTAATAAACAGTGCTTTGCACTTCTTGTGAACCCCCGGTTCTTTAAAAACAATAAAAATAAAAATAAAAATATAATAATAATAATAGTGCTTGGCACTTTTATGAACTTCTGGTTCTTCAAACAAAGAAAATCTTATTTTCTTTGATCTAATTTAGATCAAGAAATTAAACAGTGCTTTGCACTTCCCTTCTTGAATCTAAAAGATTCTTAGTGCTTTGCACTTCCAAGTTGCGCCGTTGCGCTCTTAAGAGAGCGCCACGTGTCGGCTATATAGCTGTTTGCGCTAAACGCCTTTAAGTTAGAGCTTTGCTCTCTAGAATTGGCGCAACTCGCTGAGAGCGTGCCACGTGTCGCCAGCGCAATAGCGCAGCATAACAGCGCAGCGCGCTGCACTGTTGCGCTTGCGCTCCTCAGAGCATGACACGTGTCATCACCATATGAGCTTGCGCTCAGTGATTGGCGCAAAGCGCCTGATAAATGCAATGCATTTCACTTCCTGAAGGGCCAAGCCCAATTAAAAGGCTTAACAAACCTAATAAATAAAATGTTGTGCATTATTTAGAAGGGCAGAGCCCAGTTGAAAGGTCCAATGGACCAAAATAAATGATCCGCATCATAATAAAAAGGGCAGATTCCAATCAAAATGGGCATAAATGGCCTGAAGTAATGCAATGCATTATTTAAGTATGGGCAAAGCCCTAGCACAGGTCTAATAAAAATAAATAAATGATGGTATTGAACATTTTCAACTGGAGTTAGCCCAATTTTGGCCATAAGTCCTTAAATCAAATTGATTGAGCAAAATGGTTCTCCTGAATCAATTCACAACCGGTTCGAGGGTACATCTCCGAACTCCTTTGACATTCATCGTTGAAATTCCTCAACGATGTCAAAGAGGTGACCGGTCCCAACGACCACACATCGCTATGGACTGCGGGGTCCTTAAACTCGTGGACCGAAACGTCCCTAAACTAATATCGGACCGAGACGTCCCTAAACTAATATCGGACCGGGACGTCCCTAAACTAATAATGGACCACTACGTCCCTAAACTAGAACAATAGAGCCAATCGCTCTTTTGCCGGATCTAAACGGTCCCGTTTAAGTTGATCTTAGCCCCAAACACGGCTAACGTATCCTTGAACATTTAAATGGATTATAAAACTCCCAATCAACTCTGGTTCGAGGGTACATCTCCGAGCTCCTTTGACATCCGTCGTTGTAATTCCTCAACGACGTCAAAGAGGTGACGAGTCCCGATGGCCATACATTAAATTAATCGCTACGTTAAGTTGATCTTAGTCTAAAACAAGACTAACGTATGCTTAACGAACGTTTAAGTTGATCTTAGTCGCAACGCGACTAATGCATCCTTAAACTAAAAACATCAAACCCAAATCTTAGTAAATACGGATTTGGACTAATCCACGCCCTACGGGCGACGGCATTACTCAGTCTCCGTATACAATCCACGGGCAACCACAAACAAAACAAACACCCACGACACGAAGTGAAATTCTGGAGAAGGAGAAAGTTGTTACCGCGATGCGGTAGCGTAATTAACTGCAGGGGCTTGCGCCTGCAGGGAAGAGCGTCCCCACAATCAAAAAACCCCCTCATCCTGAGGGGGAATCTGACGAAGTCTGCTACATCGGCCGCATCCGTCTAAACCTCCGATACACGGTGCCATAAATCAACTTGGCATCTTTGGAGAGGTAGATGGATAAAACCATATAGCATCTGCCCCGAACCCCAGGCACGGACGCGAAAGTCCGGGCCGCCGTTCGGAGGGGAACAAGGTAATTAACGGCAGCTTAGTCCACGGATGCCGGAGATTCGGATCCCCACAATCAATAAACTCCAGCCTACCCTAGGCAAGGAGAATCTGCAGTACGCCTGACAAGTGTGCGCACATTCCCATCTCAATGGGGTGACGAAAAACACCTTATAGACTCTGGCACGCCCGGTGGGACTTTCTCTCCTCCCATATTTCGGGTTAAACGTTCATGCGAACTCAATCAATATACATATCGACTGCCTGTATTGAAATCATGCTTCTTTGTGCAGGTTAACAAATTTCAAATTGCAATCTCTGGTCGCAGCAAAAATGTTTCCAAGGACAAGCTCAACTCTCGACACAGCTCCCATCTCCTACATGATGAAGATGGACGCCAGGACGGTCCTTCCGGCCAGTCTCGGGCGACAATGGGAAGAGCCGCCGCTACCATTCGGCTCTATCCCGTTCGTGTCAGCTAACGCCATCTCAGCTCCTCAAGCCCCAGTGACAGACAAACCGGTCTCGAAAGGCAAGAGACCGAATTTGGTGGTCTTGAAGGCGCCCCAACTCAAACGCAAGTCAGTCTTTGAACGGCTCTCCTTGGCCCCAGCTGGGGGCAAGGACATCAACACCAACAAAGCAACAGGGAGTCTCGAGCAAGCTCCGGTGTTGTCCCTGACAACTGCTCGATCGGGTGTCTTCTCTAAGCTCCTCGCTAATCGACTCACGGTGGCTTCCCAGGAAATGGATGCCTACCAAGCCGTTAAAATTAAGAAGCTAAGGCAGAAAAGGCTCAGATATAGAGCCAACAAAAGGGCTAGAGCTCCTGCTAGGCTGAACCTCATGAGGTTCGAAGAACAGGGTTACCCTGCCAAAGATGAGGAAATGGCTGGATATGTGGTCCACACTGTCTACATGGTAGGCACGCGCAGCAAGAGTAAGGACGGGGCCACCACATATCAAATCCAATCTAGCTTGAATGTGGTTGTCGTTTCCCAAGAACAGCTGCCTCTGCTGGGTGATGAAAACCCTCTCGATGAGGATGATAAGCAGAAAGACCCTTCGGTCCATGAAGAGTCGGGCTCGGAAAGCGAAAATGAGCCAATCTTCCGTCCCAAGAACGCAGAGCAGCAACTTCTCCAAGAGCTCCGAAAACAGCTCTGTTCCCCTCCGAACGGCGGCCGAGACATGGTCGTCTTACCTGAGATTCGGGGCAGATGCTAATAGGCGCTATCCGTCTACCTCTCCGAAGATGCCAAGTTGATTTATGGCACCGTGTATCGGAGGCTTAGACGGATGCGGCCGATGTAGCAGATTTCGTCAGATTCCCCCTCGCTTGAGGGGTTTTTGATTGTGGGGACGCACTTCCCTGCAGGCGCAAGCCCCTGCAGTTAATTACGCTACCGCATCGCGGTAACAACTTTCTCCTTCTCCAGCTGGTCACTTCGTGTCATGGGTGTTTGTTTTGTTTGTGGTTGCCCGTGGATTGTATACGGAGACTGATTTATGTCGTCGCCCGTAGGGCGTGGACTAGTCCAAATCCGTATTTTCTTAGATTTGGGTTTGGGGTTTTGGTTTAAGGATACGTTGGCCATATTTGAGGCTAAGATCAACTTAAACGTTTGTTAAGGATACGTTAGTCCAATTTGAGACTAAGATCAACTTAATGGGATCGTTTAGATCCTACAAAAGAGCGTTTGGGGGCTCGATTATTCCAGTTTAGGGACATGGTGGTCCATTGTATGTATGGCCGTCGGGACCCATCACCTCTCTGACGACGTTGAAGGATTACAACGACAGATGTCAGAGGAGTTCAGAGATGTACCCTTGAACCAAAGTAGATTAGGGGGATCTATAGTCCAATTTGGGACTAAAGTCTGTTTGAAGGTTTAAGGATGCGTTAGCCATATTTGAGGCTAAGATCAACTTAAACGGGATCGTTTAGATTCGACAAAAGGGCATTTGGGGACTCTATTGTTCCAGTTTAGGGACATGGTGGTCTATTGCCAGTTTAGGGACATGGTGGTCCACCTCCAGTTTAGGGACATGGTGGTCCATTGAATGTATGGTTGTCAGGACCCATCACCTCTCTGAAGACGTTGAAGGATTACAACGACAAATATCAGAGGAGCTCGGAGATGTATCCTTGAACCAATGAGTTGGTTGAAAGAACAGATGTGCTCAGTTCAAGATGATTTGAGGACTTATGGCCAATTTGGGCTAAGTCCAATTGTGTTTGAAATATTGGCTCTTTGTTGGTCCATTGAAGGAGAGCTTTGCCTCTAGAAACTTAGCCAATTGGGCTAAAGCTAGTGTTAAACACTAGAGGTCAACAGTGTTGAACACTGGGAATAAGATTAACAAGTTAGTGTTAAACACTAAAAGATAATCAGTGTTAAACACTAGCAACAGGGCTTTCAAATTAGTGTTAAACACTAAAGCAAATCAGTATTAAACACTGGTAATCAGAGATTTCAAATTAGTGTTTAACACTAAAGCAAATCAGTGTTAAACACTGGGAACAAAGTCTTCAGATTAGTGTTAAATACTAAGGAGAGAGGGGTCACGTGTGGACACGTGAGAGCGCCCTGATTTCCCTTATTTTATTCTGTAGATCAGTGTTTAACTCTTTTAATTCTGATGGCCATCACGTGTGAGCATGTGATGGAGACCCCCGCCCTGGTCTGTTAGAATGCTCATTAGGGGTCACGTGGTGACATGTGAGGGCGCCCTAAATGTGGAGCCAGATCTCCTTTTCTTCGTTCTGTAAGTAAGCGTTAAACACTTTTTATGTTTTCTTTGGAGCATCACGTGCTGCCACGTGAGGAGGATTAGTGCGCTGATTGTTAGAGCATCAGCCAAGGGGTCACATGGGAGCATGTGAGGGCGCCCAAGGCCTTTATTTCTTTTGCTTTTTCTTTCTGTGTTTCGGGGGTCACGTGGAGCACGTGATGGCATCAAAAAGTGGGGCCAGATCCCCTTTATTTTGTTCTGCAAACAAGTGTTTAACACTTTTAATTATCATAGCCATCACGTGTGGGCACGTGATGTATACTCATGCTCTGATTTATTAGAACATTTATTAGGGGTCACGTGATATCACGTGAGAGCGCCCAGAATTGTTTCTGCCTTTGCTTTTGTTCCATATATAATGAGGGTCACGTGGGAGCACGTGAGGCATTGCCTCAAAACTTTCCTCTTCTCATTTTGGGGGATCTGTTCAGGGGTCACGTGGGGCACGTGACCCTAGTTCTTTTCATGAACAGAGATCTTTTAAGTCTCCTTATCTTTAAGAATTAAATTCTTATTTAGGGTAAAACCCTAATTTTGATTCTGGAGGAATTAAATTCTTATTTAGGGTAAAACCCTAATTTTTTTTAAAGGAATTAAATTCCCAGATATGTAAAAGAATTAAATTCTTGATTAGGATTAAACCCTAGTTTTGTTTTAGGAGAATTAAATTCTCAAAACTCAATTCCTCTTCTAAGTTTAGGATCTGCATGGCAGGATCTCGACCCGATGAGAATTAAATTCTCAACTTATGGGGAGATGTGCTCTGTGCAGATCTTCAACCAAAAGAAGAACTAAGTTCTTTTTTTTGTATAAGAGTTAAACTCTTGGATTTTGAGAATTAAATTCTCTTTATTGAAGTTTTGATCCTTTTTCCCTTCTCACCTAGGGTTTTTCTTTGTTGAGAATTAAATTCTCCTTTCTTTTCTTCTCTGTTGAGAATTAAATCTCCTCCCTATGTTCTTCTCTCTCCAAGGTAGATCCCTCTTCTCTTCTCTTGGCTCCTATTTATAGGAGGAGGAAGAGAATCAATTTGTTCAATGAATCTTTCATTGAAAAATTCTAATTGATTTCATGATTAATATGATCCTTTAGATCATTCAGTGAATTTTCTTCACCGTTGGACTTTAAATCCAAAGATATTCTATTTGTTATTTCCGGTGAGATTTTAGGGGAAATCTTTCCTTGTTTAAGATTTTTCCATAAATTGGTGATATTTAATCACCCTTGGATCTTTAATCCAACGGTCCCCATAATCCTTTTCCATTTGGAAAGATTTAGAAGCTTTTGGAATTTTAATTCTATTTCGAATGATTTTAGAGAAATTTAGAATTGTAATTCTATTAAACTGTAAGGCTTTCAAAGCCTGTCACGTGTGAGCACGTGACCCCCAAATTGGTTCTTTTAACAGCCGCTTGTTTATGTTGTTATTTTAACCATCACGTGTCAACACGTGACCATTGGTCACGTGTTGACACGTGATACCTCATTGAGGTAACTTTTGATTTTTAATCAGGGAACAGATTTTGGAATTTAATTCCATTCATTATTTTAGAGGCCTTAAGAGCCCATCACGTGTCTGCACGTGACCCATGGTCACGTGTGAGCACGTGATGCCCCATTAGGGTCTTTTCTGAGTTTTTATTATATCTTTTAACTCCTCCAGCAGGTTCTTAAAGGTCCATCACGTGCGGACACGTAATGCCTCATAACTTTGTATCCCGGATGAATTATGAGCCCTATTATATATCAAATCGAAGGGTTTTTCGAGACGCTTTCGATACCATCAGAATTTATCTATTTCTGATTCGGGAGTTTGTCAAAAAACTGCCCGGAAGATACTGGTTCCCATTTTCTTAGGCGTATCGCCGCCATTTGATACCTTGGGCTCTTTTGCGCAGAAATTTTTGGCGGGAACAAATGCCCCACACTACTTTGCCCACGTAAGTATTTACGTGGGTGAAGTAGTGCAAAGTATTGCATAGCGTATGACCAGTTTCGGGTTGGTATATTACTTTCAGAATCTTGATCTGAGAAGATATCGAGCGGACACAAGCGTCGTCATTTATCATTGACTCAGATCTCGACTCTTAAGAGATATAGTTCCAAACCCTTAACTCCATGAGCCGCACCCTTCTATCTCTTTATGTCTTACTCTGGCGTGAAGTAGTTTATATGCTCATGAATAAGTTCTCCATTTCAGTGGCATGTAGTTTTGGCAAGTGTGTCTCATAGATGGTCCATCTTGACCTCTTTGCAGGGCGGTGATGGCTTAGGAGACAGGGTTAGGATCTGCCACCTAAGACTTTTCAACTTTATGAGCCGTGAGGGTCTCATAAAGACTTTTCTCCCTACGAGTCGTGAGGATCTCGTAGGTGTCTTTTCTACTTAAGGGTCGTGAGGACTCCTAAGTGTGTTTTCTCTTGAAAGTCGTAAGGATCTCACTAGAGAATTTTCCTGCTTATAAGTCAAGAGGACTCGTAAGTGGTTGTTTCCCTCCTAGTCGAGATTCGACTTTGGAGAGTGTGACCCGTGGATAGTATGCAAGAGACCGTTTTGGATTGCCTTGCAGGGCCCCAGTGCTTAGGAAACAGGTTTTTTTTTTAATCCCCGCTGCCTAAAGCTTTATCTCACGAGTCGAGACGAATCAAGAAGTTCTCGCAAAGAAATCAATTTCCTCACGAGTCGAAACGGATCAAGCAGATCTCGCAAGAATATCTTAACGTCACAGTTAACCTCTGCTCTTTACGACAGAAGTCCGTTAGGGTCTGTGGTACTTAGGGTTTTGGCCGTCGTACCATCGCATGAGCTGATATATTCCTAGATAAGCAATTGTGTTGTTCGAGTAGCCCTGCGACTGCCGTGTCTCTGATCCTTTCGGGGGCTGGACAAGACGTCTTCAAGCAATCCTCCTTGGCAGTTTGACCGTCGGAAGAGCAAGCGCTAGGAATTTGCCATGCCGCTTTTTACTTGAGGTTAGGCTCATTTTGGAGAGCCCCGTGAGTCATAACCACTCCGCGTTGGTGTGGGATGATCTCCGATAGTCTTTCAGGCTTTATATGACTTGCCGTTAAGACCCTGAAGCTAGGAATTTGGCCTTTGCTTCGTTTTGCTGGCATTGCGTCCTCTGTATCGAGACGAATGTCGCGGTTGTCTCTAGGTTGCTGGTGAACCGTCGAGGTTTGGAACTAGGGATTTTGCCGTGGCTCCTTTTGGTGATGTTGCGTCTGCTGTATCGAGACGAACGTCGAGGTGGTGACTACTCCGCATTGGTTCGAGATGATCTCCGATTTGTCTTTCAGGCTTTATATGACTTGCCGTTAAAACGTTGAAGCTAGGAATTTGGCCTTCGCTTCGTTTGCTTTGTCATGTGTGAATCCTATCGGAGGAAGAACGCTGTCGTGACATCTCGTCTGCTGTATCGAGACGAACGTCGAGGTGGTGACCACTCCACGCTGGTGTGGGATGATCTCTGATGGTCTTTCAGGGTTTATATGACTTGCCGTTAAGACGTTGAAGCTACGAATTTGGCCTTCGCTTCGTTTGCTGGCATTGCGTCCTCTGTATCGAGACGAATGTCGCGGTTGTCTCTAGGTTGCTGGTGAACTGTCGAGGTCTGGAACCAGGGATTTTGCCGTGACTCCTTTTGGTGATGTTGCGTCAGCTGTGTCGAGACGAACGTCGAGGTGGTGATCACTCCATGTTGGTGTGAGATGATCTCTGATTGTCTTTCCGGTTTTATATGACTTGCCATTAAGACCCTGAAGCTAGGAATTTGGCCTTCACTTCGTTTGCTGGCATTGCGTCTGGTGTATCGAGACGAATGTCGCGATTGTCTCTGGGTTGCTGATGAACCGTCGAGGTTTGGAACTAGGGATTTTGCCGTGGCTCCTTTTGGTGATGTTGCGTCTGCTGTATCGAGACGAACGTCGAGGTGGTGACCACTCCACACTGGTGCGAGATGATCTCCGATAGTCTTTCCGGTTTTATATGACTTGTCGTTAAGACCCTAAAGCTAGGAATTTGGCCTTTGCTTCGTTTGCTGGTATCGCGTCTGCTGTATCGAGACGAATGTCGCGGTGGTGATCACTCCATGTTGGTGTGAGATGATCTCTGATTGTCTTTCCGGTTTTATATGACTTACCGTTAAGACCCTGAAGCTAGGAATTTGGCCTTCGCTTCGTTTTCTTTGGCGTGTTTGGATCCTGTTGGAGGAAGGACGCTGTAGTGACATCTCGTCTGCTGTATCGAGATGAATGTCGTGGTGGTGACCACTCCATGTGGTGCAAGATGATCTCCGACGGTCTTTCAGGCTTTATATAACTTGCCGTCAAAACCCTGAAGCTAGGAATTTGGCCTTTCCTTCGTTTGCTTTGTCACGTCCGAATACTGTTGGAGGAAGAACGCTGGGGTGACATCTCGTCTGCTGTATCGAGACGAACGTCGAAGTGGTGACCACTCCACGCTGGGGTGAGATGATCTCTGGTGGTCTTTCAGCTTTTATATGACTTACCGTCAAGACGTTGAAGCTAGGAATTTGGCCCTCGCTTCATTTTCTTTGATGTGTCCGGATCCTGTTGGAGGAAGGACGCTGTAGTACATTTTGTTTGCTGTATCGAGACGAATGTCGTGGTGGTGACCACTCCATGTGGGATGATCTCTTTTTGTCTTTCCGGTTTTATATGACTTACCGTCAAGACGTTGAAGCCAGGAATTTGGCCTTCGCTTTGTTTGCCTTGTCGCTTCCGAATCCTGTTGGGGGAAGAACGCTGGGGTGACATTTCATCTGCTGTATCGAGACGAACGTCGAGGTGGTGACCACTCCGCGCTGGTGTGGGATGATCTTCGATTGTCCTTCAGGCTTTATATGACTTGCCGTCAAGACCCTGAAACTAGGAATTTGGCCTTCGCTTCGTTTGCTGGTATCGCGTCCTCTGTATCGAGACGAATGTCATGGTGGTAATCACTCCATATTGGTGTGAGGACCAGGATCCGCTCTGGACGTTTCCCACGGGGTCGAAGAGTGACGTTATCCGCGTTCCACGTGACCAGGAATTTTGCTCTAGATGCTTCACACGGGTTCACTACCGTGTTAGGCGAGGACTAGGCTCCGCTCTGGATGCTTCGCACGGGTTCACTGCCGTGCTCTGCGAGGACCAGGCTCCGCTCTGGATGCTTCACACGGGTTCACTGCCGTGCTCTGCAAGGACCAGGATCTGCTCTGGACGTTTTCCACGGGGTCAAAGAGTGACGTTATCCGCGTTCCACGTGACCAGGAATTTTGCACTAGATGCTTCACACGGGTTCACTGCCGCGTTAGGCAAGGGCTAGGCTCCGCTCTGGATGCTTCGCACGGGTTCACTGCCGTATTCTGTGAGGACCAGGATCCGCTCTGGACGTTTTCCACTGGGTCAAAGAGTGACGTTATCCGTGTTCCACGTGACCAGGAATTTTGCTCTAGATGCTTCACACGGGTTCACTGCCGCGTTAGGCGAGGACTAGGCTCCCTTTGGATGCTTCACACGGGTTCACTGCCATGTTCTGCGAGGACCAGGATCCGCTCTGGACGTTTTCCATGGGGTCGAAGAGTGACGTTATCCGTGTTCCACGTGACCAGGAATTTTGCTCTAGATGCTTCACACGGGTTCACTGCCGCGTTAGGCGAGGACTAGGCTCCGCTCTGGATGCTTCACACGGGTTCACTGCCGTGTTCTGTGAGGGCCAGGATCCGCTCTGGACGTTTTCCACGGTGTCAAAGAGTGACATTATCCGCGTTCCACATGACCAGGAATTTTGCACTAGACGCTTCACACGGGTTCACTGCCGCGTTAGGCGAGGACTAGGCTCCACTCTGGATGCTTCACACGGGTTCACTGCCGTGCTCTGCGAGGACCAGGATCCGCTCTGGACGTTTTCCACGGGGTCAAAGAGTGACGTTATCCGCGTTCCACGTGACCAGGAATTTTGTTGATTATATCCGCATTTCACGTGTTGGGATTTGACTCTCTGTGGGAGTACATCGTCGAGTCATGGAACTGGGAGTTGCTGCTGTTCCGCTTTGCTTGATGATGTGTCCGCTGTGATGAGACGAGTGTTGAGATGATCTCTAGGTTATTTGTGGCCCGTCGAGATTCGGCTTCTTCTTCTAATGAAACCTGGGGAGGAGGAATGCGACTCCTTCTTTGTTTGCGCCCCTGGATTGTATACAGGGATTGATGTAGCATCACCTGTAGGGCAAAAAGTTTCATTCTTTCATCATTTTTTTTATTCTTTCCACGATGCTCTATCATTTCAGCTTTTTATATCGCGAAAATCGCCATTGCCCAATCATTTCGGCTATTTTTCGCGGCGCCCAATCATTTCGGCTATTTATTTTATTTTTACTCGCTGCTTTTTATTGCGAGTTGCCCAATCATTTCGGCTATTTTTCATGCATACATTTTTTTACTTGCTGATTTTTATTGCAAGTTGCCCCATCATTTCGGTTATTTCGTATGCACGTATGGCTCACTGTTTTTTTTTTATCGCGAGTGTGGAACTTGGAATCTGGTGCCAATCTCAGCATCAACATCGCTACAACTGGAATATTGTCAGGAGCGAATCATCATTTGCCATGAACGGACTTGGAATTTGATACCGGTTTAGGCATCAACATCGCTACAACTGGGACATTGCCAGGAGTGAATCATCATTTGCCTATGTCGATGTTGAACAAAGGTGGCTTAGCGAACAGAGTTAGGATCCCGTCGACTAAGGCTTTTGACTTCACGAGCCGTAAGGGTCTCACAAAGATATTTCTCCCTACAAGTCGTGAGGATCTCGTAGGTGTGTTTTCTCCTTAGGGATCATGAGGATTCCTAAGTGTATGTTCCCCTGTAAGTCGTAAGGATCTTACAAAAGGGTTTTCTCCTTATAAGTCGAGAAGACTTACAAGGGTTGTTCACCGTATGGACATATCCCCAGTCACGGGTGAGACTTGGTTAGGGAAATGTTTATTCGCGCCCGTGGATTGTATACAAGGGTCAGTATTGAGCTGCTTGTAGGGCATTAATAGAGGTTGTCGGAGTTGCTTAAGAACAGGTTCAGCTCTCTGTAACTTAAGACTTTTAAATCTTATGAGCCATGAGGGTCCCATAAGAGATTTCTCCTCACGAGTCGTGAGGATCTCGTAAGTGTAATTTCTCCTTAGGAATCGTGAGGATCCCTAAGTGTGTTGCTTCCCTGTGAGTCGTAAGGATCTCACACGGGTGGTTTCTCCTTAGAAGGTCGAGAGGACCCCGTAAGTGTCTTTAACAAGGTTGCGCCCTTTCGGGTTTTCACAAACACTCGCCGGTAGCCCTGCTGTTTTTACTCACGGAGCCCTTTCGGGTTTTCATCCGTGCCCAATTCGCTTATGGACATACCGTTTTTTTTAACGAGGTTGCGCCCTTTCGGGTTTTTATGAACACTCGCCGGTAGCCCTGCTGTTTTTACTCACGGAGCCCTTTCGGGTTTTCATCCGTGCCCATTTCGCTTATGGACGTACCGTTTTTGTTTGTTTTTTTTTTAACAAGGTCGCGCCGTTTCGGGTTTTCACGAACACTCGCCGGTTGCCCTACTGTTTTTACTCACGGAGCCCTTTCGGGTTTTCATCCGTGCCCATTTCGCTTGTGGACATACCGTTTTTTTTAACAAGGTCGCGCCCTTTCGGGTTTTCACGAACACTCGGTTGTTGCCCTGCTGTTTTTACTCACGGAGTCCTTTCGGGTTTTCATCCGTGCCCATTTCGCTTGTGGACGTACCGTTTTTTTTTTCTTTTTCTTTTTTTTTTAACGAGGTCGCGCCCTTTTGGGTTTTCACGAACACTCGCCGGTAGCCCTGCTGTTTTTACTCACGGAGCCCTTTCGGGTTTTCATCCGTGCCCATTTCGCTTGTGGTCGTACCATTTTTTTTTACCACGTCAGCCTGAAGATGCTGCGGGTTGGGAGTAGTTTAACGACGTTTCAGTCATTTGCAAGTTTTAGGACATTGCGGTCCGCCGTTAGTTTAAGGACGTTTCGGTCCGCCGTCGCCGTATTTGAGACGCATCTCTAGTTTACTGACTTTTCGGTCTATGGGGCTTTCTCTATGACTGAGCATGATGCCCCCGGCATATCCATCTTTCTCGGAGCATGTGGTTGTGGCGGGTTTACTTTCCACTTTCCGGGCAGCGCGAACTTGCCTTGTTGGTATTGGTCTTCAACCCAGTTTTTGAAGACGTAGCAATTTTCGAGTGGGTGACCCGTTACTCTGTGGTAGGGACAATAGTTAGGATTGTTAACGTCACCTGGTTGCAATGGACGTTTTGGATCTGGCAGAGTGATGAGCCCGCTGCGCACTGCTAGCTCGAACAGTTTCCTCGTTTTTTCCTGAGAAAACGAGTAAGGACGTTTCAACTTCTCATTGAGGTATCGCGGCTTGTTGTTTTGACGACAAAACGGTCTCGGGTTACTCGGCTGTTGTTGAGTGTTGGCAACAAAGGCCGTTTTTTCCTTTTCCTTTCTCATTTCGTTTGCTCCGTCGTTTGCGGGTCCGAGATTCTTTCCGGGTAGCGTGAGATTGTACGGCTGAATGTTCTCGCAACTCTCCAATTCTTTTGTTTTAGAAATGAGTTCCTTGAAGAGAGGGTTGAGGGCGGCTTCTTCGTCAAAATCGCTTCCAAAGGTGAGAACTCGTGATCCCCCGGGCTCATCCCTATGACAATTGCCGGCAACTCTTTTATGCTCATCTGTCGTATTTTTTCGCTGTTTACGAGCTTCACGCTTTGTCCTGTTGAAGTGTTGCCTGTGAGCGACATATCCTTGCCACCAACACTTAAAGGAGTTGTAGTCTTCAGTAGGATGTGCGATCCTCTGATGATATAAGCAGAAGTTAGGGTGTACGTCCGTTTCATCAAAATGTATACCACCAGGAGAATTTTCTCTGAAAGAGGGCGGCCTCATCCCCATTGATATGGCTTTGGCGAATCGTTTCCTTGTCTTGATCCCATTTTCATTTGCGGCGGATGTACTTTGATCTGGTGGGAGTGTTTCGACCCTTTTGTCCAGTCGCCGGCGTTTGGCCTTTTCAAATATGGCCATCTCGCGCTCCCGATCAGCTTTACTTTTTAGACGAATCTCATCTAGAAAAGTGTCGATCATTTCGTCTGACGGCCACACGAATTCCAGCTCAGGCTCTGCCCCCAGTTTCTCAGTGCAAGGAGTTTTTTCATCGTCCGTAAATGAGTGGGAGATCACATGACAAGTTGCCCCCGGTGCGTCCGTCTTCTTTAGAGTGTGCGGCTGTGGTGGGTTTACTTTCCACTTTTCAGACAGCGCGAACTTTCCTTGTAGGTGCTGATCCTCGATCCACCCCTTAAAGACAAAACAATTCTCGATCGGGTGACTTACCGTTTGGTGGTAAGGGCAATAATTGGGATCGTTGACATCGCCTGGTTGCAACGGACGCTTTGGACTCGGCAAATTGATGAGTCTGTTGCGCACTGCCAGCTCGAACAGTCTTCTCGTTTTGTCCTGAGGAAACGAGTAAGGACGTCCCAGTCTCTCCTCGAGGGATGGGCGTGGACGCACGTTGCTTTGGCGAACAACCGGCTTTAAGTGGCTCGGCTGTTGTTGAGTATTGGCGACGACGGTTACTTTCCCTTTGTCCTTTTCATTCCAAGGCTCTGTCTTTGAAGGAGATGGTCTATGACCCATCTGGTCCATTTGGGCCAGCTTGTCAATCAAGGCCTGAAAAGTGGTCGGCTTGAAGAACATCATGAATTGGGATATGGTCGCTTGAGGGTCGAGAGTACCTACGAACATGCCCACCGCGGGCGCTTCCTCAATGCGTTGCTCGCATTTCGACAACAAATTCCGCCAGCGTATAGCATACTGGACCCAAGTTTCGCCTGGTTTTACCCTGGCGTTAATCAATGCCGTTATTGGAGTGCGTTCGCTGGCGCTTGCGAATCGTTGTGTAAACAGTAGCTCCATCTCCGCAAATGTTTTGACAGAGTCGTTAGGTTGCTCCGAATACCATTCAAAGGTTGTTTCTGCTAAGCTGCCGACGAATTGGCGAAGCAGCAGTTTGTCATCGCCTCCAGTGTTGCCGCATAAGGCCCTGAATTGAGCGACATGATGGTGGGGATTGCCTGTCCCCTTGTACACATGGAATTTGGGGATCGTATATCCCGGCGGGTAACTTATTTGGTCATACCAGCCCGGATATGGTCGCCCAGTTTTAACAACTTGGCCGACCGTTTCGTTCGCTCGGTGAGCTCGTATTTTCTGAGCAATATAATCATCAAGCGTAGCTTTTGAGATGGTCTCCTCTTTGGCTGCTGAACAAGCCGGAAGGGGATTTGACGTCTCCGCTCGGTCATCTTCAATAATGATCGGATGGTCTTCAGCTGGAGGATTCGGCTGTAATATCATCCCGACCATGTCTTGGAAGAGAATCGCCATTCGTTTTATGTTGGCAGCTTGTTCTGCTGCTTCTCTGTCCTTCTTTTCGAGGACTCTGCGTAGGAAGTCAGCGTCAGTTTCCTGTTCATGACGTTGTTCTGATGATGTTTCCGGGCTTTCTTTTGGCCCGGTGAGTGCGGCCATCGCAGTCATCATCTCTTGAAACTTCTGCTGTTCTTCCTGGGCTTTTGTCAGGGATCGGGTGAGCGGTCGGTGACCCGTCGAAGCATGGCTTTCCTCCTTTCCGGCAGCCATATAAACAGTGTGCACTACCATGCCCCCAGACTTGGGGCGTTTAGATTCAGCGCTTTTACGGTTCGCCATGTTCACAGGGGCTTTTTGCAGCCTCCTTTTCTTTTGAGTGATTGACGTTGAGGGAGCCGTTGCAGTGGGCACCCATCCAGCTGTTGCTTTTTCCTTCTTGACAGAGTAATTCTTCTCCTGCTGAACCTTCATCTTTTTCTGTCGGCGGAGATAGTCTTGATCTATTACGGAGTCTTGGACTTGATGCCAGACCTTGTAAATTTTAGAGGACAGCCGTTGAAGGGGCTGCTCTAGCTTCTTTTCCGTATCATTCTCCATGGGTGGAGGAGATCTCTTCAGCACTGCAGTAGGAGAGTTTCTGCGCACCCTGTTCAGCAGCTCAAAGATGTTCCCGTTTGGAACAGCAACATCGATCCCCGCCGTTGAGGCTGGTGGAGTAAATCCAGAGGGGGAGTTGCCCCCAGCCTTCCTTACTCGGCGCCAGTGACGACGGCGAGCATGTCGAGCGGACGGCGTTGGTTCAGCAGTGGGGATGGCTTTGTCTTGCCCCCTGTCCAGATGAAGCACTGCTGGTGTCAGTCTCTTAAAGAATGGCGTCTTTTGAGTAGCGGTATCCAATCTGTCAAAGACAGATCTTCGAGCAGGAACGGGCGCCGGAATAGTCAGTCTTGTGAAGACCGACCCATTGGCAGGAGAAGCCGCCTTGACGACTTCAGGAGCAGGGATAGATATCCTCTTCGGAACAACCTTTTCTGGTATTGCAGGCTTCTTCATGGGCCCACATGAGTTTTGGCCCAGTTTGCTGAAAGCTGAGGCATTGGGCTTGGGCGACCCGTTGAGAGGGGCCGCGATAGTTGTAAGCCGATCGAAGACCGACTTCTTCGGAGCTTCTTGCGATGGCAATGGGGCATTGAAGCTCATTGGTAGGATCATGGTCCCGAAGAATAGCCCAGTGGTGGCCTGAGTCACCTGTTCCACCGGCATAGCGAAGATGGAGGCCGCTTGGGGCCCATAAGTCACTCCTCACGCAAGGACGGAGCGAGAGTTGCAGTTGCATGTAGTGCAGTTTGAAGCCATTGGTCTTCTGTTTTCTGCACGGAACAAGACACCAAATCATAGTACCTCGAATCCATAGGCAACCACAGCAAACCGCGATTTGTTCACGAACACGACACACGAAGTGTGGAGTGGAAAGAAGAAGAGGTCCCACCGGGCGTGCCAGAATCTGTTCCCCTCCGAACGGCGGCCGAGACATGGTCGTCTTACCTGAGATTCGGGGCAGATGCTAATAAGTGCTATCCGTCTACCTCTCCGAAGATGCCAAGTTGATTTATGGCACCGTGTATCGGAGGTTTAGACGGATGCGGCCGATGTAGCAGACTTCGTCAGATTCCCCCTCGCTTGAGGGGGTTTTGATTGTGGGGACGCACTTCCCTGCAGGCGCAAGCCCCTGCAGTTAATTACGCTACCGCATCGCGGTAACAACTTTCTCCTTCTCCAGCTGGTCACTTCGTGTCATGGGTGTTTGTTTTGTTTGTGGTTGCCCGTGGATTGTATACGGAGACTGATTTATGTCATCGCCCGTAGGGCGTGGACTAGTCCAAATCCGTATTTTCTTAGATTTGGGTTTGGGGTTTTGGTTTAAGGATACGTTAGCCATATTTGAGGCTAAGATCAACTTAAACGTTTGTTAAGGATACGTTAGTCCAATTTGAGACTAAGATCAACTTAACGGGATCGTTTAGATCCTACAAAAGAGCGTTTGGGGGCTCGATTGTTCCAGTTTAGGGACATGGTGGTCCATTGTATGTATGGCCGTCGGGACCCGTCACCTCTCTGACGATGTTGAAGGATTACAACGACAGATGTCAGAGGAGTTCAGAGATGTACCCTTGAACCAAAGTAGATTAGGGGGATATATAGTCCAATTTGGGACTAAAGTCTGTTTGAAGGTTTAAGGATGCGTTAGCCATATTTGAGGCTAAGATCAACTTAAACGGGATCATTTAGATCCGACAAAAGAGCATTTGGGGGCTCTATTGTTCCAGTTTAAGGACATGGTGGTCTATTGCCAGTTTAGGGACATGGTGGTCTACCTCCAGTTTAGGGACATGGTGGTCCATTGCCAGTTTAGGGACATGGTGGTCCATTGAATGTATGGTTGTCGAGACCCATCACCTCTCTGAAGACGTTGAAGGATTACAACGACAAATATAAGAGGAGCTCAGAGATGTACCCTTGAACCAATGAGTTGGTTGAAAGAACAAATGTGCTCAGTTCAAGATGATTTGAGGACTTATGGCCAATTTGGGCTAAGTCCAATTGTGTTTGAAATATTAGCTCTCTGTTGGTCCATTGAAGAAGAGGTTTTGCCTCTAGAAACTTAGCCAATTGGGCTAAAGCTAGTGTTAAACACTAGAGGTCAACAGTGTTGAACACTGGGAATAAGATTAACAAGTTAGTGTTAAACACTAAAAGATAATCAGTGTTAAACACTAGCAACAGGGCTTTCAAATTAGTGTTAAACACTAAAGCAAATCAGTGATAAACACTGGTAATCAGAGATTTCAAATTAGTGTTTAACACTAAAGCAAATCAGTGTTAAACACTGGGAACAAAGTCTTCAGATTAGTGTTAAATACTAAGGAGAGAGGGGTCACGTGTGGACACGTGAGAGCGCCCTGATTTCCCTTATTTTATTCTATAGATCAGTGTTTAACTCTTTTAATTCTGACGGCCATCACGTGTGAGCACGTGATGGAGACCCCCGCTCTGCTCTGTTAGAATGCTCATTAGGGGTCACGTGGTGACATGTGAGGGCGCCCTAAATGTGGAGCCAGATCTCCTTTTCTTCGTTCTGTAAGTAAGCGTTAAACACTTTTTATTTTTTCTTTGGAGTATCACGTGTTGCCACGTGAGGAGGATTAGTGCGCTGATTGTTAGAGCATCAGCCAAGGGGTCACGTGGGAGCATGTGAGGGCGCCCAAAACCTTTATTTCTTTTGCTTTTTCTTTCTGTGTTTCGGGGGTCACGTGGAGCACGTGATGGCATCAAAAAGTGGGGCCAGATCCCCTTTATTTTGTTCTGCAAACAAGTGTTTAACACTTTTAATTTTCATAGCCATCACGTGTGGGCACGTAATGTATACTCATGCCCTGATTTATTAGAACATTTATTAGGGGTCACGTGATGTCACGTGAGAGCGCCCAGAATTGTTTCTGCCTTTGCTTTTGTTCCATATATAATGAGGGTCACGTGGGAGCACGTGAGGCATTGCCTCAAAACTTTCCTCTTCTTATTTTGGGGGATCTGTTCAGGGGTCACGTGGGGCACGTGACCCTAGTTCTTTTCATGAACAGAGATCTTTTAAGTCTCCTTATCTTTAAGAATTAAATTCTTATTTAGGGTAAAACCCTAATTTTGATTCTGTAGGAATTAAATTCTTATTTAGGGTAAAACCCTAATTTCTTTTTAAAGGAATTAAATTCCCAGATATGTAAAAGAATTAAATTCTTGATTAGGGTTAAACCCTAGTTTTGTTTTAGGAGAATTAAATTCTCAAAACTCAATTCCCCTTCTAAGTTTAGGATCTGCATGGCAGGATCTCGACCCGATGAGAATTAAATTCTCAACTTATGGGGAGATGTGCTCTGTGCAGATCTTCAACCAGAAGAAGAACTAAGTTCTTTTTTTGTATAAGAGTTAAACTCTTGGATTTTGAGAATTAAATTTTCTTTATTGAAGTTTTGATCCTTTTTCCCTTCTCACCTAGGGTTTTTCTTTGTTGAGAATTAAATTCTCCTTTCTTTTCTTCTCTGTTGAGAATTAAATCTCCTCCCTCTGGTCTTCTCTCTCCAAGGTAGATCCCCCTTCTCTTCTCTTGGCTCCTATTTATAGGAGGAGGAAGAGAATCAATTTGTTCAATGAATCTTTCATTGAAAGATTCTAATTGATATGATCCTTTAGATCATTCAGTGAATTTTATTCACCGTTGGATTTTAAATACAAAGATATTCTATTTGTTATTTCCGGTGAGATTTTAGGGGAAATCTTTCCTTGTCTAAGATTTTTCCATAAATTGGTGATATTTAATCACCCTTGGATCTTTAATCCAACGGTCCCCATAATCCTTTTCCATTTGGAAAGATTTAGAAGCTTTTAGAATTTTAATTTTATTTCGAATGATTTTAGAGAAATTTAGAATTGTAATTCTATTAAACTGTAAGGCTTTCAAAGCCTGTCACGTGCTGGCACGTGACCCTTGGTCACGTGTGAGCACGTGACCCCCAAATTGGTTCTTTTAACAGCCGCTTGTTTATGTTGTTATTTTAACCATCACGTGTCAACACGTGACCAATGGTCACGTGTGAACACGTGATACCTCATTGAGGTAACTTTTGATTTTTAATCAGGGAACAGATTTTGGAATTTAATTCCATTCATTATTTTAGAGGCCTAAAGAGCCTATCACGTGTCTGCACGTGACCCATGGTCACGTGTGAGCACGTGATGCCCCATTAGGGTCTTTTCTGAGTTTTTATTATATCTTTTAACTCCTCCAGCGGGTTCTTAAAGGTCCATCACGTGCGGACACGTAATGCCTCATAACTTTTGATCCCGGATGAATTATGAGGCCCATTATATATCAAATCGAAGGGTTTTTCGAGACACTTTCGATACCATCAGAATTTATCTATTTCTCATTCGGGAGTTTGTTAAAAAACTGCCCGGAAGATACTGGTTCCCATTTTCTTAGGCGTATCGCCGCCATTTGATACCTTGGGCTCTTTTACGCAGAAATTTTTGGCGGGAACAAGCTCAGAAGCAAAGACAAGGAGATGGCCAAGCTCTACTAAAAAATTGATGACTTGAAAAACATCGTCTTACAGCTCACGGCCTAACTTGCCTCTCAGCCGCCCAATCAGGCGCAGGGCTCTCATGAACAGGGAAACGGTGTCCCGAAACAGCCGACGCCCGTTCCCTCAAATCCAAAAGTGGGCGGACCGCATGAAAATCAGTCGCATCCTATCTCGGGAAATGTCTTGGCTACCGATGACAGTAGCCCGCTAACTCAAGATCAAATCATGGATTTGGTTGCCAACAAAGTCAAAACCTTGGTAGCCGAAGCTGAAGCGCAAAAAGATATCAGCAGCAGTGGGAGACCATATCTTGCTCAGTATGATCTGGTAGAATTTCTTAGTGGTTATGTCATCCCCAAATTCGGAAGATTTGATGGGACGGGAAATGCGAATCAGCACGTCGCCCATTTTAAAGCCTCATGTGGGAATACTGGGGGTAATGATGTGCTTCTCCTCCGCCAGTTCGTTAATAGCTTGACCGATATTGCTTTCGACTGGTACGCGAGCATACCGGATGACTCCGTCACAACTTTCGTCCAAATGGAGTCTCTGTTTCGGCATAGGTTCATGAGTGTCAGCGATAAGATCACCATCACCAATCTCGTAAGGACCAAGCCAAAGAACAACGAAAGCAGCACGGATTTTATAACCCGATGGTGCAATCTCTCCGTCAAATGTGAACCGCCAATAGAGCAGGACCAATCTGTCAGTCTCCTCGTCGGAAATCTTAACAATTGTATGGCCCCGTTTCTATGCACCGCGAGTCTCAAAACATTCCAAGAGCTGACCAGAAAAGTCCAGATGTTGGAGCGCTCAAAGCAGGAGTCCTCCTCGGATTCCCAAAATAACAATAGGTCTTGGAGAAACCGAAAGGACGATAATCGCGAAGGCGGAAATTACGACGATTCTGAATCTTTTAACATTTCGGCTAACCGAAATAAGCAAGGGATGAGTGGGTCTAATGCCAACCAGCCTTGGAAGCCAGTGTTCGGAGAGGGAGGAGAATCTCCACTGAAAGAGAAGCTAGATAAGGTATATTCCTTCAGAAGGGACAAAATCCGTAAAATATTCAAAGACGCCCTCAGGAACGGTCTACAACTGCCAGAGTCAAAATGACCGCAGGAAGCGAATATGACCGACGACCCTAAATACTGCCCTTATCATAGAGTGATAGGTCATGCTATTGAGGATTGCTTCGTCTTCAAAGATTGGGTCGAAAAGCAATACAAGGCAGGAGAGATAGAACTGTCTAAAGGCGTGTTAACAAACAGTCCAGCTGCGGCCGCCAATTTCATACAAACGGAGACCGAAGTTCTTCGTGAAACTGATTTTCTCAGACATCTGCCTTTCTCTGAAAACAATCGACCACCACGTCATTAAACTGGGAACAGTCGACCTCTAAGTTGTTAAACTGGGAATGTATATATATATATATATATATATATATATATGTAAATAAACAAAAAATGTGTAAATAAAAGAAAAATAAAGAAAAGCCGAAATGATGGGGCAACTCGCAAAAAAAATCAGCGAGTAAAATAAATATGAAATAAAGCCGAAATGATGGGGCAACCGCGAATAAAAGCCGAAATGATGGGGCAATCGCGATCTTCGCGATATGAAAAGCCGAAATGATAGAGCAATTGCGGTAAAACAATATATATATATATAAAACGGCGAATGATGAGCCGCTCCTGGTACCATATTCCAGTGCAGCGATGTAAACGCCGTCCAAAACTCAAATTCCCAATGGCGAATGATGAGTCGCTCCTGGTACCATATTCCAGTGCAGCGATGCAGACGCCAACCAAATTCCAAATCCCAATGGCGAATGATGAGTTGCTCCTGGTACCATATTCCAGTGCAGCGATGCAGACGCCAGCCAAATTCTAAATCCCAACGGCGAATGATGAGTCGCTCCTGGTACCATATTCCAGTGCAGCGATGCAGACGCCAACAAAGTCCCAAAATGTTTCCGGCCCTACGGTCTAGATCATACATCCTGCAAAACCGTATACAATCCACGGGAGTAAAAAGATCCCAATCTCTCCTAAGTCCTACCGGCGAGACCACATTCAAAGTCCCACCGGCGGTGAGAAAAAAGGTATGTCCACAAGCAAAATGAGCACGGATGAAAACTCGAAAGGGCTCTGTGAGTAAAAACAGCAGGACTGTCGGCGAGTTTGTGAAAACCCGAAAAGGCGCAAACTCGTGAAAAAGAGATGATATGCACTCACAAAGTCCTCTCGACTTTGTGAGGAGAAAATTCCTGCATGAGATCCTTACGACTCACAAAGGAGCAACACACTTAGGAGTCCCCACGACTCCTAAGAAGAAAATACACCTACGGGATCCTTACGACCCATAGGGAGAAAATGCTTTGTGAGATCCTTACGGCTCACAAAATTAAAAAGTCTTAGGTGATAGGGACCTAAAACATGTCTCCTAAGCCATCGTTTCCTGATAAGTAAGCGCAAATGATGATTCGCTCCTGGTACCATATTCCAGTGTAGCGATATTGATGCCAAGCAAAAACCAATTCCCAAATCCTCCCGGGGCAAATGATGAGTTGCTCCTGGCATTATTCCAGTGCAGCAATACAGATGCCAAACCAAAACCAATTCCTAAATCCTCTCATGACAAATGATGATTCGCTTCTGGTACCATATTCCAGTATAGCGATGCTGATGTCAACCCAAATCAAATCAAACCAACAACCTCTGCGGCGGAATTATGCTCCGTCCCAGAATTTACCCCGTGTCGAAATCATGCTTCGCCTCGGGATATCTACCTTCCCTGCCGGAATTATGCTCCGTCTCGGAATCAAATCAACCAACCAGCTCTGCGTAGGAGTCATGCTCCGTCTCAGAGTGTACCCCCCGTCGAAATCAAGCTTCGCCTCGGTGTATCTGCCTTCCCTGTCGGAATTATGCTTCGGTTCGGAATCAACTAACGACCTCCTCGTCGGAATTATGCTCCGCCTCGGAATCAAGTCAACCAGCAAGCTCTGCGTCGGAATCATACTTCGTCTCAGAATGTGCACCCCGTGTCGAAATCCTGCTTCGCCTCGGTGTATCTGCCTTCCCTGTCGAAATTATGCTTTGTCTCGGAATCAAGTCGGCCAAAAAGCTCTGCGTCGAAATCATGCTCCTTCTCAGAATATACCCCGTGTCGAAATCATGCTTCGCCTCGGAGTATTTGCCTTCCCTGTCGGAATTATGCTTCGCCTGGGAATCAACCTCTGCATCGAAATTATGCTTCGGTCAGAATGTCTGCCGCTTTTCAGAATGATGCTTCGACCCCCCTTGGAAGCATGCTCCGCTCTTCGGAATGATGCTCCGATCCTTTTGGAATTATGCTCCGCTCTTCGGAATGATGCTCCGATCCCCTGGAATCATGCTCCGCTCATCGGAATAATGCTCCGATCCTTGGAATCATGCTCCGCTCTTCGGAATGATGCTCCGATCCCCTGGAATCATGCTCCGCTCTTCGGAATGATGCTCCGATCCCCTGGAATCATGCTCCGCTCTTCGGAATGATGCTCCAATCCCCGGAATCATGCTCTGCTCATCGAAATGATGCTCTGCTCATTGGAATGATGCTCCGCTCATTGGAATGATGCTCCGATCCCGGAATTATTCTCCGACTCTTCGGAATGATACTCCGATCTTTGGAATCATGCTCCGCTCTTCGGAATGATACTTCGATCCTTGGAATCATGCTCTGCTCTTCGGAATGATGCTCCGATCCTTGGAATCATGCCTCTACTCTTCGGAATTATGCTTCGACTCTTTGGAATGATGCTCCGACTTTGGAATTATGCTCCGCAAATCGGAATGATGCTCCGATCCCCGGGAATTATGCTCCGCGAATCAGAATGATGCTCCGATCCCCAGGAATCATGCTCCCCGGGATGATGCTCCGTCCCGTGAATGATGTTTCATCTCCAAGTCCAACTTCAAGCTCCATCAATTTCGTGCACACAACTCATGCATACGGTGTGCATTCATTGATGGGGGGCACTTTGTTGGGGTCAAAATTTGCACCCCTAGTTGACCAAGTCAAAGTCAAGGTCAACCCCAAGTCAGGTGGGCCCAAGCCCAGATCAAATGGGCTCATGTCCGATTTGAGCCCGAACATGAAGCGGCTGGCCCTCCCCATGCCAAAATAAAAAATCATGTAACAAATAATTTTCATGTAATTTTTTTTTGTGCTCGAATGTATGCAAAATGGGCATAAAGCCAATATTTTGTAAGCTCATGGCTTATGTGCAAAAAACAAATGATATATGAGCCATGGGATGAGCAAAATGCCATTTTGTAAAGCCCAAGAGCTTATATGTAAATGTGTAAGTCTATATAAGGCAACATGATGATGAATAAAGGATACACTTTTCATTCCCCTCAAAATCTAGGGTTTGTGCCTCTTTCCCCTTTCTGAAGGTTCTAAACCTTCTTCTTTCTTTTGAATTAAATCAAGAGTTTTACTCTTCCTTCTTGAAAACTAAATAGTTTTTCACCATAAAATCCATAAAGGGGAGCTCAGATTTCCCATCAGATCTCAAAAAGAAGAGATTTTTAAAATCTCACATCTCTTGATCTTCAAGATCCGGCCAACAGAGGAGGAAGAAGGAGGCCCATTTCCGAAAACCCCATTTTGGGGAAGATCCAGGGCTCCAAAGAAGAACCCCTTTCATCAACTCTAAAACATCTTAGGAGTTTAACTCCACTCTAAATCCTCTTTTGGGATTTTAAATCCTATTTCTGGAACTAAAAGCCCCGTTTTCTCGCCGGCGCCTAAACGCCCACATGTCGGGCACGTGGTGCGCTAGTGCTCGAGCGCTCAAGCGCCCAGCGCCCACGTGCCAGGCACGTGGCGCGCCTGCGCTCGAGCGCCTTGCGCTCAAAGCGCCCAGCGCCCACATGCCGGGAACGTGGCGCGCCTGCGCTCAAGCGCCTGCGCTCGAGCGCCAGCGCTCAAGTGCCCTGCGCCCACGTGCCGGGCATGTGGCGTGCCAGCGCTCGAGCGCCTAGCGCTCAAGCGCCCTGCGCCCACGTGCCGGGCACGTGGCAGGCCAGGGCTCGAGCGCCTAGCGCTCAAGCGCCCTGCGTCAGCGCTCGTGTGTTAGACACGCGAGGCGCTGGCCCCCACGCATCCTTTGGATGCCCTTTCCCTTTATACATACATACATACATACATACATACACACACACACATACTCTACAACACTATCCCTCTAAAAAAAAATTGGGTCAGGATGCTGCCCCGTACCCCATAAGGGGGCTGCTAGCCCTCTTGACCCCCAGCCCGCTATCCGGATAGCGGGACCCCCGTAAAAACTCTGTGGAGCCCCCGATATATCTAAAACCCCTCCAAAATACAACACTGCACATTGATTTCGCATGACCAGTTTAACCCGTTAATCGAAGGTTCCCTCGCCCCAAAGGCGAGGGGTAATTAACGGCAGCTTAGTCCGCGGCTGCCGGAGATTTGGATCCCCACAATCAATAAACCCCTGCCTACCCTAAGCAGGAGGAATCTGAAGTACGCCTGACAAGCGTGCGTGCATTCCCATCTCAATGGGGTGACGAAAAACACCCTACAGGGCTATGCACATTCTTTCCTTTACAGTACGAACCACATCAACAGTTGCTACTATTATCTCAGGTCCAAGAAGTTCCCTATCACCGATGTCATCCCAACTTAATGGCGATCGACACTTCCTTTCATAGAGCGCTGCAAAAGGTGCAATTCCAATGCTTACTTGGTAGCTGTTGTTGTATGAAAACTCCACATGATGTAGGCGATCTTCTCACGATCCTCCGAAGTCCAACATACACGATCTGAGCATATCTTCCAAGATCTAAATAGTTCGCTCAGACTGACCATCTTTTTGTGGATGATAAGCCGTGCTGAAGTTCAGACTTATTTCCAAGCTCGCTTGTGATCGGAATCTTATGTCACGATCGGAGACAATGCAGACCGGTACTCAATGAAGTCGCACAATTTCCTGTATGAGTTCATGGGTATCAGAAATAGTACATATTTGAAGAGTTTAAATCATACTTAGATTCTTACCTCCATGTACTTCTTTGCTAATGTCTCAGTTGATTGGCCAACTCAAAATGGGATGAAGTATGCCGACTTTGTGAGTCAATCCACAATAACCCATACCGCATCGTTACCCTTTGTGCCGCGAGGAAGTGCAGTCACAAAATCCATTGTGATATGTTTCCACTTCCATTCTGGGATAGATAATGGTTGAAGTAATTCAGCAGTCCTGTGATGTTCAGCCTTTACTTGCTGACACACCAAACATTTAGCGACGCTTCTGGCTACTTCACGCTTCATTCCATGCCACCAGTAATTTTGACATAGATCTTTGTATATCTTTGTACCTCTAGGGTGTACTAAATAGGGAGAGCTGTGATATTCTTTCATTAACTCTTCTCGAACAGAACCTTTTGGTACGCATAATCTGCTATCGTATCTCAAAGATCCGTCTTCATTGATGATGAAGCCAGTTCTAAGTCCATTCTCTATTTGCTATCTGATCTTTTGCAACTTAGTATCATTTGCTTGAGCTGCTTTGATCTGATTGACAATGGTAGATTGAACTTGTAAATTCATCAAACTTGAAGCGTTACCTGGCATGACTACTTCAATCTCCATCTGATGCAATTCTTGTTGAAGCTTCCATTGGGCGGTGAGATTCATTGCTAATAGTTGGCGACTAAGGGCATTAGGTACCACATTCACCTTCCCTGGGTGATATTGCAGGTTGATGTCAAAGTTCGCCATGAGTTCTAACCATCGTCTCTGCCGCATATTAAGCTCCTTCTGAGTAAACACATATTTCAGACTCCTGTGATCTGTGTATATGTTCACTCGCTCACCAAGAAGATAATGACGCCAAATCTTGAGAGCAAAGATTATGGCCGCCAACTCTAAATCATGCGTCGGATAATTGTGCTCATGAATGTTCAGCTGTCTTGAAGCATTAGCCACGACCTTACCGTGCTGATGTAGAACACATCCTAATCCCTTACCGGATGCATCATAATGCACTTCGAAACCTCCAGATTGGTCCGGTATAACGAGAATAGGCGCTGATGTCAACCTTGACTTGAGTTCTACGAAAGTTGTTCGCATGCTTCTGACCACACAAAGTCTTCATCTTTACGTGTGAGCTTGGTCAGGAGTGTTGCTATCTTAGAAAAGCCTTCAATGAACCTTATGTAATATCCATCTAGACCCAAGAAATATCGAATGTCCTTCACTGACTTTGGTGTCGGCCATTCGCTTACTGCTGAAACTTTCGCTGGATCCACAGAGATTCCTTCGTCCGATACTATATGTCTGAGAAAACCGACTTGATCTAGCCAAAACTCACACTTGTTGTATTTGGCATAGAGCTGATGTTGTCGTAGAGTTTCCAGGATAATTCGTAGGTGCTCGGCATGTTCTTTTCGACTTTTTGAATACACCAGGATGTCGTCGATAAAGATGACAACAAACCTGTCTAGATACTCTCGGAAAACTTGATTCATCAGGTTCATGAATATTACTGGTGCGTTGGTCACTCCAAATGGCATCACAAGAAATTCATAATGTCCATAATGAGTTCTGAATGTCGTTTTGTGGATATCAGATTCCTTGACCTTCACCTGATGATAACCTGAACGAAGATCTAACTTGGAGAAAACACAAGATCCACTTAGCCGATCAAATAAATCATCGATGTGCGGGAGTGGATACGTGATCTTTATTGTTACTTCGTTCAAGGCTCTATAATCAATGCACATTCGATATAAACCTTCCTTCTTCTTCACAAGTAGAACTGAAGATCTCCAACTTGAAGTGCTAGGATGAATCCATCCTTTCGCTAATAATTCGTCCAACTGAGTTCGGACCTCCTTCAAACCTTCCGGATTTAATCGATAAGGTGCTTTGATCACCGGTTGTGCTCCTGATACTAAATCAATACTGAATTCAAGAGCTCGATCGGGAGGCAAACTTGATATATCGTCAGGAAACACATCGTCGATCTCTCAAACCACTTCTGGCTTTGATCCTTCCTCCGCTTGAATTGCTGCAATCACTGCCTTCTTTGGTTTCGCCTTGTAAGTACTTGGCTCCAGGGTACGGTCTCCACTTTTGAAATAGAAGACCGGATGCTCTGGAATCTCGAATACTACTCTCCTTTGACGACAGTCAATGGTAGCAAAAATTTTTTTGAGCCAATCCATACCTAGAACCACATCTAAGTTCGGTATGTCCAAAACCTTGAAATCAGCATAGAATTCTCTGCTGCAGACGACTACTGGACACAAGCTGTATCCCATTGTTTCCTTTAGAATGCCGTTTCCTGAACTGACATTCCAGCTGGATACAAGCGGTGTGACTTGAATCGCATGAGTTCGGACGAACCGTTGCGACATAAAGCAGTGAAATGCTCCAGTATCGAAGAGTGCTAGTGCAGGAAGTGAGGCTACTAAGATTGTACCTAAGGTATGTGGGATATGTTTTAGGTATAGGAAAAATATGTGGGTAGGTATTAAGACTGAAAGGAAAAGTTTGAGAAGAAAGGGTTACCAGTGATAACTTGGCAAGTGGCCTCAGCTTCTTTATCGTGAAAGCCTGTCGTCGTGGTACATTCCTCCTGGCCAGAGGAGTATTTCTCGGAACGTTCCGTTGAGCTTGATGGAACTGACGAGGAGGAGGTGCAGTCGGTGGTCCTCTAGGTGGTGGAGCAGGGAGAGCGAGTCTTAGAGCAGGTGCCTGAAGGGCTGGTCTCTGCTGATAATTGATTGCTGGTCTGGGTGCAGCAATTGGTTGTGCCTTATGGGACAAGACCCAATATCATGTGTAGCTGAGCCGCAGACTAAGCAAAGACAATTGGCTCTCCGGCAGTCTTTCATCAGATGTTCATTCCTCTTGCAGTAGGTATAAAAGGCCGGGCTAGGCTTGTTGATTGGTACTCCCGGTCTCTTTGGCACAAAAGATGGCCTTGATGAGACTCCTCCTGCCATCTGGTTGGCAGGATGCTTAACTCCAGCAGATTGAGATCTGCCCCTCATCTTCACCACTGCCTCATAACGGCGGGCAGCTTTCAGAGCCAATTCATGATTCAGAAAATATCCTATGGCCAATGCAGCCTGGATTTCCGGATCTAACCCTTGTTGGAATTGACGGGCTCTGATCTCATCCGTCGGTATCAGGTGTGCCGCAAATCGACTAAGCATGGTGAACCCAGCGTCATATTCATCTACTGACTTGGTCCACATTGAACCTTATTGCAGATGGATAAACTGCTATTCCATGTCGAATCTGGCAGTCTTAGGGAAGTACTTTGCGTCGAACATGTCGCGGAAAGTCTTCCATTCGATCGGTTGGGCGAGACGGCTTTCTTCCGCCTTCCACTAAACCCGTACATTGTCCGTGAGCTGCAGTTTCGCAACACGGACCCAAGCTATCTCTAGCACTTGTGCCGCTGCCAGATCATCTTCGATACTCTGAGCCCATTCCTCAGCTTCCAGCGGGCTCTCTTTTCCTAAGAAGTTCTTAGGGTGCAGTGCCCGGAATTGCTTCACTCCGGGTGCTTCCGCTTCTGGACGGTTCAAGAGAATAGCAGTCTGCTGCTGCTGTCCTTCCAGGAGGCTGCAGATTGCCTCAAGCAGAACCGTTTGCTCGTTGATCGGAGCAGGGACGGCAGGTGTAAGTGGTAGTGGTGGAGGTGTGTTGTTGACATTGGTGCTGGTGTTGTTTGGGGAATCAATAACCTTGAAAGAAAATTTGGGTTAGGACAGATTCAAAGTATATGAAATGATGAGATTCAAGAAGTATGAATTGTAAAGAATGTTTTCAGTTGCTGGTTCTTATGTTATATTGTTTAGGTTGTCCACGCAGAGCTGAACTGCATGGTAGGGTTCCATATAGCTCTGACCTGCATGGGCCACCAACAAAACCTGTCACGCCCCGTTTCCCAGTATACGGGCAGAGGACGCGATGAGGCCGCTACGTATTTACTCTGAAGTAAACACACTAAGCGTATCTAAGCAATATAAGTAAAATGCACAAGAGACGGAGACAATAGATATAAATGAACAACAACTTTATTTATTCACATTCTTTTTACAATACATCTGAAAAGTAAATACATGGAATGAAAAGCAATGCCTAAACAGTGGCATAACAGAAATGGAAAGTACTAAAATGAAATGTACAAGTATCTAGAGCTCCGGGTCGAAGGCTAGCTGATCCAAGTCCTCGCTGGTGGGCTCGATCTCCTGAAGGTCTGATCCACCTGAAAACATTCCAAAGAAGAAAGAGAAGGAATGTCGTTAGCGAACAATCGCTCGGTAAGTCCCAAAGATAATGGAGAAGTAGAATAGACACACAGAGAGAGTGTAGCTTTTAAAGTTGTATTATATTGTTATAATGTTGTATTTAGTGTTAACGCTGTTGTTTGTAACTTGGTACAGAAGAGGCCAGTGTATACGAAAGGAGTCTCAGTAGACCAAAGACTAAGGTGAACGGAAAGTACAAGGAACCGTTCATCCATAATACAACAACAATTGAATTCAGGTTAGGTGTCTTAATGGTTGCAGTCTCGTACCACTTCTAATACCTTCCGTACCAATCTACCCCTTAAACCCCGCGATATCTTGATTGTATTGTTTGTATTGTATTGTAAATTGTATTGTCTTATATTATAGATTGTATAGATGGATGACTTGCCGAAACCATGATATCAGTAAATGGATATAATTGGAGAATCATGTAGATGGATGTATATCCATATTTCGGTTCAGTCAAGTTGTATAGATTGATAGATTGAACAGATTGAATATATGGATTCATATTGAATTGTTATATATACTTGAATCTCATTATATTGAGACTCAGTCTGAGTCAGACAATTGAAATCCTGAATTAAGTTTTGATGTTATCGGTAACCGCTGCACATGGACAGCAGGATTTATGTCTTTTTCAAAGAAGATTACCGTATTGATAACACCGTTTGTTAAGTTGTCTACCTTAAATAGGCAAGCACCCATATCTCCGGCTCTTTGAGACTCAAGAGACTGGCCCCGCTTAAACCTATATTTACTAGGGTCATTATTATAATGTAGTATAACTTGAGGGGGTTTTATGTAAAAATAATTTTATATAATTTTCAAAATACACTTCAAGTATTTTATTATCGTTTTTAAAGTTTTCATTGATGTATATTTTATCATTGTGGCATTTCTAGTGAATAAAACTTATTTTTCATAATATATGGTATTTATTTGTAATATTGGAATTGTATGGTATTTTCTTTTAAATGAGATGTTTTTCTTAAATTTTGGAAATGTGGAATTTTTTTATAAATATTAAAATAGGTATTTTGATATTATTTACATATATATATATATATTTATTAAAAATATAAGTTTTATTTATAATAAAAACCACATTTTCTAAAGAAAATTGTATTTTTAAATCTTTCGAGACCGTATGCTCCTTGCGGAGGTCTGCATCTAGCACTACTAAGCCCGAGGATGTGCAATAACCTGCACCATCCCAAACGGGTTCCCCAAATGGGTTGTAGCGGCACATTGCAAATATTTGTTAAAAATACATATCTTGTAAAAAAAAGTTTTTATAAGCTGGAGGCAGTTTTGTGTAAAATCGTATTTTTCCAAAACTATATTTCCAAATATTATCGTGCTATGTTACATATGTGTGTTGTGAGAAGCCAGGCCATTACCTCGTGAACTATCTAAAGGTATAGCAATGGTAATGATGTTTTATGTTGAAACTAAACTATATGGTATTTTTCTGTAAAAGTGCAACAAAAATTGAAATATAAATTCTTTTGATATGAAACTTGTCAATATATTTTGTTAATGTTTAATGATCATGATGTGAGAGTTTGGTATTATTGTTCTTAAGAAAAATATGATTTTTAAGGAAAAACCGAATCGGAAGTCGGATTAACTCCACTTCCGTTGGATTTTAGAATTTTAAATTTTTAGAATAGTAAAGAGAAGGGGGAGAAGGGACTTACGGGTTTGTTGATTAGAGAAGGGGAAAGGAGGACGTAAGAGGTGCCGGTGTGTCGTTTCGTCACCGGAATCTCCTCAGGTCGCCGTCGGAAGTTCGCCGGAGTTTCACCCTTTGCTAACTCCACTTGTACACAAAAAGTCTAGAGATTTTTTTTGAGAGTTTGGACAGAGTTTTGGAAGTGAGGAGGGGTGATTTTAGGTGTGATATTTATAGGAAAACTTAGGGTTTAGGGTAAATGAAAGGGTGTGAAAAATATATTAAATTTTGCATTTAAAAAATTAAAAGGGGTGTTTTAAATTCTCTGTTTAATTTCAGAGATTTTAAATAGTGCAGGGGGAGTGAGATAGGCCAAAGGACTCTGGGAGTTGAAGAAAAAATAGGTTTGGGTCGAGTTAAAACCCGGTGCCGCCGGTCGAGTCGCCCGTTCCGCCGGCCCGAGTCGGCCGAGTCAGGTTGTCACGTGTCTCCTGATGCTGTGTCTTGACCCATGGACCTGTTTGTTTTATGTGTAACTCTTGGTTTTTACGAGTTATGCGCGTGAAGACTCTTGGGCTTCTAAAAAGATTAAAAGAAAACTGATTAAAAATAATATGGCTGATAGGATTTGAATTCTGGTGCTTTGGTTTAGCAGTGCAAGATCTTACCAATGAGCTACAAGCTCATTCTTGCTGTTCAAAATTGAATTAAATACTTATAGTACTCACAGGAAATGTAAATACCCCATGTATACATTAACTTTAAATCAATTTTATAAACACAAGAATTAGAATTGTTACAATATCCATTACCATATATTATGCAAACTAGATAACATATTGAACTGTTATAGTAGTATGATCATATTGTGATATTCCGGCATGCAGCTAGATAAGCTATTATCGGTACGGATACAGACAGATACTGTAAAACTGTAAATCGCCACTACTCGCTGATTATTAAAACGTATACACCATAGTCGAGCATATGAATATTGATATAATCAAAACAGTATGTTGCAAATTTAGAACTTGCCTGATCGGATCCCACGTCGAGATACGGATATCACGTTCCGACGTCGGAATAAACTCATGATGCAAACTTACATGCGCAGGACTGGACCTGGCTGAGCGGCTGCGTGACGTGGTAACAGGGCTAGATGACGACGGTGGCTGGATCGTCTGGATCGTCGGTGACATGCGCAACTCCGGCGAGACGATCGGGGATCAAGAAAAGAAAAAAAAGAAAGAAGAAGAAGAAGAAGAAAATAGATGCTGGGTTACTGGGTTCTCTGGACTTGGCGAGGACAGAGGGGATGGTGGCGATGAGGTGAAGTTGGCGGCGGCGAGGGGAACGCTGTGGGTTAAGGTTTGCGTTCGCGGGTGAGGACGTGAAGAAGAACGAGGAAGAGAGAGAAAGGGTAAGGTTTAGTTTTATAATAGGTTTTATAATAATTATATTATATATATAATATATATATTAGAGAGAGAGAGAAACAGAGAAAGAGAGGGGGGCAAGAAAAAGAGAGAGAGCCAAAGAGACGAGATATTTTATGTTAATTAATATATTATATATAATATATATTTAACAGTATATATATATATATATATATATATATATATATATATATATATATATATATATATGGGATTTTACAGATAATACCGGATCTTTCCAAATATTACCAGTATCCATTCAAAAATCTAGTTTTTCATTATGAAGAATATACGCAAAAGTTTAAATCATAATGCGATATCCGGTAAATAAAAACATATACCCCCAAATACGGATTTATGTAATTATACGAAACGATCAAATACTAATCTGTTTAACAATTAGGATATGAATATGATATATGGGTGTAACTACATGATATGGGGTATCATGACATCTAGATAAGAGAATATATTATTTGGTTTTATACTGTATTTTCAAAAGATATTTAGATTCTAAAATATTATATATATATATATATATATATATATATATATAATATTTTAGAATCTAAATATCTTTTGAAAATACAGTATAATCTAGATTTGCATGGATTCTCTGTACTAGCAAATATTTGATGTAATTTTGAACCATGATGGGTTTCAAATATGCAGGTCGGGTTGGATAATAACCACAACTACCAATTGCACTATCCGCAACCCAAAAACAACAATAGGAAAGAAATTTTACCGCGAGATTTGAAATACCCCAAATAAAAATAGTATAACAGTGTTAGGGTGTTACAGTGAGAGAGTCCAAGAAATATCTTATCGACCCCTCAGGTAGGCGAGCGGCGAGCTGCATGTCCTCGATCTTCTTGTCGAGGACGCTAAATCGTTGCTAGTATCACGAAGATTCTCCCTGGTCGGAGTCCCCACTATACTCGCTTCGGGCTTGAGCGACGAAACGGCTTCGGCTTCGCTTTATTATGTTCCTTAGATTCTCGGATTGGACCTTTCGTGGTTCTCCCCGGTGAGCGCCATGTGCAAGGCTTCGGTGATCATGGTGATGTCGGTCGTTCCTGGAATCAGGTGTTTTGACTGACCTCGTCTCGGAGGGCGAGGGAGCGTGGCCAGCGGTGAACTCATACCTCAGCGTTGAACTATTCGGTGTTTAATGAGTCATGGAATCACTCCTAAAATGCGGGTCGTGACTGCCGGAATCAGCATGCCAGTGTTCCGTGACATTGAGATTGGCACGAGCGAGGCTGAGGACTTGAACGCGCCTCTCTACCGCTTTATGCACGCCGTCGTTCCGGGGAGCAGGGGCGGCAGTTTGGCAGGCGCGGTCGGCCGTTTGGGCACGAGTGAGCGCGTCCACCATCGCTGTGAGTCTGTCGGTCCGTGCAGATAGGCTTCGACGACATTGGGAGGCGGAGTAGAACCGCCCCGCCTCCGTTGCGGAGGACGGGGTGGCTCGTGCTGGGATTTTCGTTGCAATGATCGCTGGCCATCAAATCGAAGATGGAAAATCAACTTTTTTGGGTGGAAAAGAGTTCATACAGACGGCGCCAACTGATGGAGGTCGGAACCTCCCTCAGATGTTGTTCTTCGTCGATCTAGCTACCAGCGGGGCTGAACGGTTGAGATTTGATATGATAGTTGAGCGTGTAGATCTCAATTGCTTGTTGTTGACGCCGAGCTACCTATAAGGGAAGTCCCGGAGTGGGAAATCACCGTAGGACCCTCCAACGATCAAGTATGTACCGAGAAATAATAATGGCAGGATAGCGATATATTGGAAATGAGTTCCAGTTACCTGAATCATCTGAAGGAGGGGTTTATATAGGGGTCGCATTAGAGCGAGCCGGTGCGAGATTCTTGCCATCTGTTACGCCTTCTCATTACGCTCGCGTTGATGGCGGGATACGCTCATTAATGACGAGATACTCTATCGTGGGATGTAGGACGTGGAGCGACAGAGATCTCGTTGTGGTGCGATACACGGAGCTGTTACAAGGAAGCCCATGCTCCATGCTCCCTGCCAGACAGGGAAGCTGAGGAAGCTTAGCTCGATGGCAGCTCGGAGACGAGCGAGGAGGTCGAGGAAGCTCAACTCTGTGACAGCTCGGAGATGAGCGAGAGGAGGCTGAAGAAGCTTAGCTCTGTAATAGCTCGGAGACGAGCGAGAAGAGGTTGAGAAAGCTTAGCTCTGTAATAGCTTGGAGACGTGTAAGGAGGCTGAGCAAGCTCAGCTGTAGAATAGTTCGGAGGCGAGCTGTTGGCTGGTTGTTAGGCGAATAGGGAATGTACTCAGGGAAGTCCTCCCAAAGGTCGGATGATAACTCAGAGATGAGGCGCCGAGGAATATCCCCTTCACAGGGTACTTCAAAGAGCTCCATCACGAAGCGTGCGGCTTTTATCATCTTGCCATTTCATAAGCAAAAGAGTCTGGATGGGTCAACGGAATCGATAGGGAGAGAGTATCAGGCCATCAATCAACGTGTGCTTAGAGGCACGCCTGTAGGTGATTTTAATTGATCGTGGCCTTGGTGGGAGTTCTCATGTTTCGGCTAGCGGAGTTGCATATGCGGTTGCGGTTTTATTCTTTGGTGGCGGCGATGGCAGAGAAGCGTTGGCTTATGGTGAACGCATTGCAAAGCATCCTGGCATCGAGTTAGACGGTTCTTCGACTCCTTAGGGATGTTGGTGTGGGAATTGATGGTAAACGTAGTTTTAACAAAAAGTTTTGCTGCTGTGTGCCTTACATATTGATTAGATGTTTCTTTAGACTAAGCTACAGAAACAATTTTTACTCCTAAATTTTTTTATGCTATTACATAAAAAAAAATTCCATATAATTTCATAAATTACTCGAGAATTCATATTATCTTCAGGAACAAAATGTTGAAGTTCATACCAAAGGCCACGAGTGCTTGGATCACTTCAAAACAAAAGTTGTGTCCTCTAACGACTCGATCAAATATGAGGAAAGAACCGTCGCAAATAAATCAGAGATTGTATCGGCGGTCAAAGGAATGGGAAGGTGCAATCTCATTTTAGTCGGGCAAGGGGCAGCCTTGATAGCTCTGACCCCTATAGAAACGACTGTCCGGAGCCGGCCCGTGGGTGGCCTTTTAGCGACGTCGTTTGCCACTCCAGGGTCGGTGTTGGTTGTGAAACAGTATGATCCGATGGCCAGCCCGTCAGAAATAATAGAAGACGAACAAGCAATTAATTTGGAGCTGGATACACCGACGCATTAGAGTTGGGAACTTTATACATGGTATAAATAGTATCGACGAAAAATGAGTATGCAAGATTGACGAGATGAAAAATGTTACAACGTCTATTTGGTTTATGTGATGAAAAACTTCATTTTTATGTGACAATATTTAATTGAATGGAAAGGTTAATTAGTTAGTTAATTATATAGTTTAGATTATTTATCATGCTTGAGAAGAAACCATGATTGAATGTTGTCACATTAACAAGGATAGTCAAATGTTATTTGTTTATTTGGGTTTATATGATGAATAACTTTATTTATGTGATAATGTTGATTGAATGGAAAGATCGACCAATTAGAGGGGGTTTCCCCGCCAAATGTTTAATGCTTGAGAATAAATTATGATTAAATGTTGTCATATGTACAAGGATAGTCAAATATTATGTGCTACTATATATTTATTAATTTATGATATGGGGGTAATTAGTATTGGAGTTTTGAATGCTACAGTGACAATGAAAATGAAAATAAATCTATTGTAACTTTTAAATAGTCTTGAAATTGTTTTATACCGCGTCTTTTTTTAATGACCCGCCACATATGATTCAGACACTCGATCCTTGCTAAGAAAACTAACGATGAAGAAATTGACTTTCAAGACCATTAAGATCGGAAAAACACTTGGTTTGGCTCACCGTTTATGAGTCGAAATCATAGCATCCATTTTGTGTTTTCTGCACCACAAGTTGTTTTTAAAGAGATGCAACTTGAGAGGCTCAGTTTCATTTTACTTTATTTTTATTACAAAATATTTATTTTCTTTTAGATTATTCCTATGAATTTAGGGAGTTATCTTTCATATCCATTCATTTTAAGTGGATGAAAACAATTTTTAAAACAAATCAAGATATATGGTTTCTTTTAGATAACCATATCGGAGGAAGGCTTATTGGACATTTTTTCCCCCTCAAGAAAAAGGAATTTATCAATATCATCTTAGACATGAAAAAGGGTGATGATAAAAAGATGTCTTCAAATCAATTCAATTGTATCTCGGTTGCTTGGAGTGCACTTATTTAACTTATAACTTTCGGCCTCTTAAATTTGCGATACTTTATTTGAACCGCTAAACATGACCAAACTCGGCCGTAATTATAACAAAATGAAGCATTAATGAATTTTAGCTATCTTCTTTTGCAGTTTTGGAGTGGAGATAGCCGCAGTTATACATGGTATAGATTGGATTTTTTAGGTTAAGTTATTATATTTTTCATTACTAGATTGCATTAATAGTATTGGGTGCAAAAATCAAAAGAAAATAGTTTTTTAAAAACATAATCTTTTTGGACTTTACTCAAGAAAAAAAGACCTGTTCAAAGGCTTCTAGATAACATGTACTCTTCAAGGATAATTCTAACAAAATGAATTCCAAATATCCAAAAATAGAGGGATCATTTAGTAATTTTCCTATTAAAATAATACGAGTCCGCTTCATATATTTCATGCCCCGGTCCTTGTGGAGCGTGGTGGTCCCCACAAAAAAAGAGTATCAAGTTATCAACATCGAATCAGGGTGTTCTAGACAATTATGATTTGTAATTTATTTTGTTTGCTTGCAAAAATTGGTGTACAACCTTGGATTTTCTTTACCTAACACACAAAAAAAATAGCTTTGAATAATCCGCACACCCAACTAATCTTCACTCTACCTCTGTCTGAGCCTCCTTTCACCACTGCTGTATTAATTCCAAACGAGTAGTGTACGGAACACGTGCAAAAGTAAACCGCTGTAATTTTCTGCCATGTCGGCAATGTTGATGTGTCAAAATCTGGTAATTTAATTTATATTAAACTTGAAATAAAAAATAAAATATAAAGATTTTTGGGTTATTGTTGCTATTCACCCATAACATGCTCCCCACAGATGAAAAATCTTACGTCCCTATCTTCTCTGTAACTCTAGTCATTCCGACGTTTCCATCCCTCCAACTAATTCTTTAAAAATCATTTTAGATTTTTATGATGTCAAAATATACAAACGTGCACGCATGTGCAACATACTAGTAGTAATAATTCATTTATATTGATAGAAAAACTGGTCAGAGAAATTAAGAATTGAATACCATATTATTTAGAAAAAATTGGCGTGCTCAGCGGTGACATACTTACTCCATAAAATTTTCATGGATCGCTCCTATAGAACTTGTCTCGATCAACCCATCATGTTCTTGGTGTAACCATCGAATTATTTATTTTATAAAATGCATACAGAAGAGTATCTGATGGCAACAACTAATCCGCTGTTCTAAATAGTTAGCTAATAACTTGGAGGGGAAAAATATTTTCTTTAATCATCTTTGAATGCAGATACCAGAGAATCAAAAATCCCTTCCTTAAAATATTTTCGAATTATTCACGGGGACGTTATGGTAGGGATGCACATGGTTGAATTGATAAGATATTAAAAATAAATATATTTGTTAATTCTGTAATTTATATATCCATTTTATTATATTACTTTGTTACTAATCTGCTATTTTAATAGGTTTTAAAAGTTTGTTATGAATTTTTATGTGTTTTTTGACAAAAAGAAAGAGAAATTTTCTTGCTATGTGTCATTTTGGAAATCATTTGAGATTTTTTTTTGGCTTATTTATTTCCAAATAATTATAAGAGCAACCCTCTATTCCAGTCACAACAGTAGAGATTTCATGCATAAACCCTTTTTTTTAAGGCTCATTGTATATATATCACCCAAATCAAAATTTCGTATAGCCTTTTATCACCATTAAACCGGCTTACAATCGATACATGCTTGCTCTAATTAACTAGATTTAAAAATAGGCTAAATAGCAGATTAAATCACTAGATTTTGCCTCAATAGCAGAAAATTTACCCCAACACTTTAGAACCTACCTCCCTTAAATTATTAAATATTAAATGAAGGATGTTGTGGAAATAAATTAAAGTTGAGAGGAAAAAATGCATGTTCTAAAAAATTTGAGGCATTTATTAGGTAAAAGTTAGGGATATCTAAAAAAAATCAAGTATTAATCAGAGACATGCATAAAGCATCATCAACTTTGTATCCTTCCATCGTTAAAGATCATAAGGGGCTGTTTGCTTGCAAGATTATGAAATTTGGATTCCAAAATAGTACGGTTGAGAATTTCTAGATTTGGTAATTTGTAGATCTTTGTAATTCTTGTTTAGTTGGTGGAAGTAAAATGGGATTTGGATTTGAGGATTTTATAGCCTGTTTGGTTGTAGGATTATGAAATTTGGATTCCAAAATAGTACGGTTGAGAATTTCTGGATTAGCTAATTTTGTGTTTGGTTGATATTGAATTGCTAAGGTTGGATTTGTAGTTCCTTGTAATCTTGTTTGGTTGGAAAAAAGAAAATGAGATTTGGATTTGAGGATTAAAGAGAGAGATGGAGAGAGATGATTTTTTTTATACATAAAAGTACACGGGACCCACCAAACAAGAACAATGAACGGTGCAAATCCAAACAAATTCTCTTTTTTTTCTAGGATTCTTGAATCATGGTTTTGAGGTGGGACCCGCACAGAAAACAAAGGAATCCTACAAATCCAAATTTTGCAACCAAACACAAAATTCATGAATCTAGGAATTTTTTTAAGGATTCCACAATCCAAACTTTAAAATCTTGCAACCAAACAGCCCCTTAGAGATGGACAGAGAGACGATTATTAAATAAAAAAAGTATTCCGACCCCAATCTCAAACTACAATGAATAGTGTCCAATCCTTGCAAATTCTTTAAATTTTTGAGGTTTCAAGAATTTTTTTTTATGGCGGGCCCCCATTAAAAACAAAGGAATCCTATAAATCCACATCGTACAACCAAATACAAAATTGTGGAATTCTCTCATTTTTTTGGATTCTAGAGTCTAATTCATTCATAATCTTGAACAGGCCCTAACGGGCTGTTTGGTTGCAAGATTATGAAATTTGGATTCCAAAATAGTACGGTTGAAAATTTCTTGATTTGGTAATTTGTTGTTTGGTTGGTATTAGATTCCTAGTATTGGATTTATAGATCGTTATAATCTTTGTTTGGTTGGTGAAAAGAAAGTGAGATTTGGATTTGAGAATTTTTGAGAGAGATAGATAGAGGGAGGATTATTAAATAAAGTATCCGGTCCCATCTAAAAGTGCAATGAATAGTGCCAAATCCTTGCAAATTCTCCAAATTTTTTAGGATTGAAGGATCCTTGTTTTGTGGCCCTCCATAAAAAACAAAGGAATCCTACAAATCCAAATTCCACAACCAAACACAAATTTATGGAATCCTCTCAAATTTATGTATTCCACGGTCCAATTATTTCATAATCCTACGCGCAAACATCCCCTAAATAGTACGGTTTGGTTGTAGGATTTAGAAATTTGGATTCCAAAATAGTACGGTTGAAAATTTCTGAATTTGGTAATTTGTTATTTGGTTGGTTTTGGATTCCTAGTATTGGACTTGTAGATCCTTATAATTTTTTTTTTGTTGGTGAAAAGAAAACGAGATTTGGATTTGAGGATTTTAGAGAGAGATATATAGAGAGAGGATTATTAAATAAATAAAATACCATGGGTCTCATCTAAAAGTACAATGAATAGTGTCTAATCCATGCAAATCCTTAAAAAATTTTAGAATTCCAGAATTAATGTTTTGTGGCGGCACTCCATAAGAAACAAAGGAATCCTAGAAATCCAAATCCGCCAACCTAACACAAAATTATGGAATTTAAAGATCAGACAGTCCAAATCCCAAATAATCCTGTAACCACAGGGGGATGATTACCCATCATCATGGATGTTGTGGTCCTCGAAAAAAGGTTGAAAATCAAAGTAGAGTCGTTTTGACAATTATACGCCACGCTTAAAAGGGCCTATTTGCAATTTCTTCTCTTTGCCTTTTATTTAGCTTTTCAAAGTAGACATTGGTGGACAACTTTGAAACCTTCACTCGTTTCCCATCTTCTTCTCTTCCCCAAAATCCCCAATCTCTCTGTCTCTCTTTCGATCGAGAGATTTCTTAGCTTTGCAAGGTAAAATCAAGCATTATTTTGTCGCGATTTTCTCTCTCTTTTGATTTCTGTGCTTTTTTTGGGTTTAATTTGATGAAGGATAGCTAAATTTACTGTTTCCCTTTGTGGGTCTTCTTTGATTTGAGAAAGGACTCTGTGTTCTTTCAGTTTTGATGAAATTATTGGGTGCCCATTTTGTGTTGTTGAAAGATTATGTCATATATTTGGTAAAAATGGAATCTTTATTGTTTGAATCATAACTGTGTGTTCATGGATTACATCACAAATATGGCAAATGGGTTTCCTTCCTAGGATAGGAGAAGCTACTTCTATTTTCAAGTTTATGATTAGGTCAACAAAGTTAAGCTCACACATGTGGAGTATTCTTGATTTTCTTGTGATGGTGTGTTGTTCTTCTGATCCTGGTGATAAGAAAGGTACCAACTTTGTGCTGTGGAAAATTAGGTCAGCAATTATTTCGGGAAGATTGTAGGTCTCCTTGGGAATTTGATGATAAGAGAATTTGGGTAACAAAGATATCAATTTGGTAGCACGGGATTGTTGAGTTTAGCAAGCCTGAAAGGATATCATTGGGCAAAAGAAGTATCCTTAGGTTGATTGTTTTGTGGGTATAGATAAATGGACGAGCCCTAAAATTTATGGCAGATTGCTCCTTTAACATGAAATAAATTCATATAAGTAGTTATGCGTTGTTGATATTATTGAGAGATTATCGACTGAAATGGAAAAAGGTGAAACCATGCATCTGCTCATTATTGTTTAATTCATTTTGTACTTAAACTTTTACACAAGAATTGAATCATAAGTAATGGTTTAAGCCTGCTTCACTGTTATGCACTACTTAACGACCCATTTTATTTCCTTAGTTGGTTCAAGCTTCCATAATTGTTTTTAGTATAAATTACACTAAAGTACCCTTAAGTCCTTAATTATAGTTGATTTCACTAAACTACCTTCAAATCTTTTTTTTTTACAGTCCACTCTCGTAAACTTAGGTATATGGGAGCCCTTTTCGCTAAATACCCTTAATCGCAGCACTTTAAGATAGTTCAGTAAAAAAACAGTGATAATTAAGGGTATTCCAACATCATTTAGCCTATATTTTGAATTCAAGCATTGAAATCTGAACTGTTTCCCCCTCTAATCTTGACTTATAGATTGTCTAAAGATGCCCGGTTCATCAGTGGTGTTGGAGATGAAAAATGATTACTCTGAGCAACACCCAAGAGAGGATAACGAGTATGCGAGGCTAGTCATGCCAATGAGAACAGTCGATGCCAATGCTCAACAGCCTCTTCAAATATCGAAGCATAAATCATTCACCTGGTGGATGAAATTTGTACTTGGCAGCATTGTTGCAATATTACTCACTTTGATCATTCTGAAATGGGGAGTCCCTTTTACATTTGAGAAGGTAAATTTTAGGTTGTATACTTTATTTTTTCTGTTAGTATGTTGCTCCTTGAATTTGTTATCATTTTGGCTATTAGTATTAATCATGTTTTGCCTTTTATCAAGTTCAACCATGAAGCAGTTTAAACTTTAGGTTTAGATCAAATCTAGATCACTAGAAATTCGTAATCATCAAATGCATCCTTATACGATTGTAGACTAATTGGTCATGAATAATTTATTTGGAATTGGATTGAATTGCATGCCCTGTTTATTTATTCTTACATCAATAAATCATAGTCATTCATGTGTTTAGATCATATAAACCTCTCATGCTTGTGTTTTAAGATGCTTGAAAAGATTACAATTTATTTCTTGATGTTAAATAGGGCCATGTTCATAAATTTATGTTGTTTCACATTGGCATGAGGTAGTCAGAAGTACATTATAAGATTCCATAATTATGTGACCAGAAATTGTAAACAAGAGCAGGTTTATAGTAATCCACTAATCTCTATGAGACTAGTTTTCAAGTAGGCAAATTTATATAGTTTGAGCTCAAGTGAACAAGGTGCAACCATGAATTCTCTTAGGTTAGGGTAGACTCGAAAAGGTAAAGATGATAGATTTGCCATAGCTTATAAAGTCCAGCAAATTGTTAATTTGATTTCTCTTCCTACTATCTGCTCTAGCACATGCTGAATTACGGAATTTCCCCATGTTTAGTCCTTAAAAAACACTAGCAACAATTAACTTTTTAAGGTCATCGAAACTGTCATGACCCATATATAAATTAAAGGGCTAATTGCACAAAATACCTATGTATGTTACTCCATATAGCACTGCATACCCTCCCAAGTGATTTAGTAGCCCAAATGCCCCCTGTTCGTTGGTCAAAACCCTAAAAAAAAAACTCAAAATCTTCCCTAAACAGCACACAAACAAATCGTTGAGTGAAGTTAGACAACCATATTTTCTGTTTAGGGTTAAATTTGACTGGTTTTAATGGTCTTGTCAGATGAGCAGAGGGGGTATTTGCAGTGATAAATTCCTTCTTTATTTTGGGGTGTGTGTGTGGGGTATTTTTTGGGGGGTGGGGGGGATGTCATATGGATCATATGGGGTACACTACAGTGGTGTATTGTCCAATTAACCCTAAAGAAATTTCATAGCAGAATATTATTTTTTTGGGTTCATTGAATCTCTTGTACATCAAACATCTCATGTGGGACAATTTATTCAATTCTGGGTCGTGAGTCATGACACAGATATCTATTACCTGTTTATGCCATCTACGACATCTGAATTGCTATCCTTGTTCACATAACTGATTATAAATTCATGGTGCAGGTTCTGATGCCAATTATGCAATGGGAAGCAACTGCTTTTGGGCGGCCAGTCCTTGCACTTGTGCTCGTTGCATCATTAGCTTTGTTCCCAGTCATTTTAGTTCCTTCCGGGCCTTCTATGTGGCTTGCGGGGATGATATTTGGATATGGTCTTGGTTTTGTTATAATTATGGTAGGAACTACTATCGGCATGGTGTTACCATATTTGATTGGCATGCTGTTTCGCGAACGTATTCATGTAAGACCTCTTAGCTCCGTTTTCAGTACTGTCTAATAGTATAAGGAGATAGATGCTCGAACATGAAAAATATATCCCACATCCCCCACCACAACTTCGTAGATTTGGTGTAGTGGCAGGAACTTTATGATGGTATCATAACAACTCAACTCAAGTTCAAATCTGTCAAAAGTTCAGGTTTCTGTCCATAAAATGACAACCTGCACCAGCACCCATTCTCCTGTTGGTTTTCTTATTGGGAAAAAAATTATATGTGTCATGTGACCGCTATTTGAAAAAATATATTTCCCTGAAAATGTTCTTCGTTGCAACAGCAGCTTAGGGCTAGATTAATGTGGGACGAGTTAGTTCGATTGTGGAAAAAGAAGTGTTTTAGTCATTTTAATGCATAAATTAATAACAGGTTTGGACTACCGTTTTTAGTACAGGGTGACTACTAGAGAATGGCCTAAACCACATGGTGCGGCTTTGAAGAAACAACCCTACACACGTGCGCACGCACAACTTAAGCAGTAATGTTAAGAAATAGTAATAGATATTTGTACTTACCTTTATTTCAATGAAATATGTAGGCATGGCTGAAGAGATGGCCCCAGCAGGCAGCTATTATTAGGCTGGCTGGGGAAGGGAGCTGGTTTCAACAGTTTCGGGTTGTTGCGCTCTTTAGAATATCACCATTTCCTTACACAATCTTCAACTATGCTGTAGTTGTTACGAGCATGAAGTTTGGACCTTACTTGTGTGGTTCAATTGCTGGAATGGTGCCTGAAGCTTTTATCTACATCTATAGGTCAGTGCCTTAGTTATATGATGGATAATTGTATCGGGTTTGCTGTTTGGAAATGGAGTTGCGTGCAACATCTGACATGCAAAAAAAAGTTCCCATCTTTAATGTCTGGTTAGCAAATATTTTAACAAGAATTTGGAAATGAAGTAGTAAAAAGCAACAATTTTTAGCATTTCTCACAGCCAATTTGGTTGCGACAAATGTCGAAAATTTTGAAACTGTATAATCATAACATTATTAGGGTTTTCACATCAGCCCCTCATTTACTCATTGCGTATTCATAATATTTTTTTGTTCAATTAAACATAAAATTTACCATGGATAAAACAATTAAACAATGGAATTGGCAGAAGCTTGTTCACAAAAGAAAAGGAGTGGCTTGATGAGATAGCTATTATTTATTTACAACAAATATTCTTCACAACAAATAACATTTTCTATCGCATCAAGCCAAATATCCTTGTAATGTAAGAAGGATAACCCGTATTCAGTATTTATGAAGACATTTGCGGCATCCTTGAATATTACCTTCAAGGGTATGCTGTTCCATTGACATATCTTTCTTTTGTGCTTAAAAATAATTCGTATCCATCTCTTATATTTCTATGTTTTGGTACAGCGGGAGATTAATACGAACATTGGCCAACATGCAATATGGAGATTATAAGATGGGCACGGTGGAGATCATTTACAATGTAATATCCTTGGTCGTTGCAGTTGCTCTAACTGTAGCTTTCACCATTTATGCAAGAAGAGCATTAGATGAGCTCAAAAGAGCAGAAGCCAGTGACAGCAGTTTAGGAGGTACTATTGAAATTGGAAAATTAGAACAAGAGCAGTCAAGAACAGCTTCCTCTTCGCCGGATTGTGATGTATAGTATCAAATCTAGTGCAGCAGAATTTGCTTCATATATGATCTAATTAACTTTGACAAGAAAAAGAAAAGGAATGTTTTCTGTTGTAGGTGAGATATACATAGTTGTAGCAATGAACACATGAGATATGGCGATGGCCGCTTCTTTTTGTATATAGGGTTTCATCGAAGAAATTTCATAGTTTTCACTTCCCTGGCACTTAAATATCAATTTATTTATTTACTTTTTCTTAGTTAAATGCGGTTTTGTTCATCAAAATCATGTGTCAATTTATAGTTGTACCTTGTATAAATTTTCGAATATCCATGCCATGGTTTGTCTAAGTTTATGTGAATGTTTCCACATTTTGCTGCCTAAATTGTTGCAATTACAGTGAACCAACCGAAAATTAAGTACATTTTATTTACTTGGTTCATGTACAATTTTACAAACATTTTACACAGCCTGATAAATTCAGCAGCATACATCCAAGCAATTTGTAAGTAGGTTCATATCATGCTTCAGAGATTGTATAATCAAAACGTTTCAAAAGGTATAAAGCACATCAAGATCATGCTACGATAAAAAAAAAAGCATAAAAATAAGTCAGAGAGCATATGCTTCCACTTTTTTTATTTCAATAATTTTCTCACTAGTTAGCCTTTCTTTTTGTATCAGGGAGGTGTATGATTCAAATTAGCCTCTATATAACCGAAAGGAATTAAATCTAATTATTGTAGTAACCTTGCTTTTTGATTTGAGGAAGCCATCACTAATTTGTTCGATTTATCATGGAAATATTTGCGCAAAAAAAGGGGGGGGGGGGGGGGGGGGGTTATAATTTAGTAATCCGTCGTTAATACGAGTTCGATCAATAATGCCAATGTCCTGGAAATCATAGCTTAAACATAATATTCTTATAGTGGGGGTGTAAAGTTAAGCTATGGATAAGTTATTTAGTTGCAGCAGCGAATGTGAAAACATATTGATACATCCTATTGCTCTTAATTAAACTATATGATATTTTACTATCACATTGTTAAAAAGCTAATCCCATCTGATTACTTGCTTTAACATAGAGTGATTAACAAGCTAGCTCGCAGATACCATCTCTTCTGCACAATCAATGTCAGGTTTAGTATAAGGTTAACCCCAGACGGGAGAAATTAAAAGTGATTACAAGCTGATAAACCTCTATGAATCACGTTTATAATTTTTGTTGTGACAATTTCGATAGGGTTTTGGCATGTCGGACACATGGTCATTTGGGCACTTGTGTGAAAATTCGAAGAATAAGATTACGATGATATCACTACTCTATCGTAGAGTTAGCACTCTTCTATGTAGTAGATGTAAACCCGAGATTGTAGAGTTTAGCGGTCAAAATTTACTTCATTTGAACTATACTACGCATCATGCACATAATCATAGATGAATGTGTATCTGCAATGCCCTCTTGTCAACTGTATCAGATACAGATGAGAAGATATATGAAAAATAGCTGCATCAACAGAAGTATACCAAGCATGCAACATTAAAATTTTTTTACTCTTATCAGTGGAGGGTTTACAGTTATGCATCCATGTTAATAGAAAGAGTTTACCTTGAGTAGCCTATATATAAGTCATTAATCCAAGGAAAAAATAGAAGAATTATACAAAACCAGGCAATATTTCACAAGTATATAGTTGGTTAGTGCAAGTTGTTTTGATCAGCCGTACCTTTCCTTGAAGAAACAAAACCTCTTCTTGATGCTCATCTGCTTCCAACTGCATTCAATTTTACACTCTACATATAGTGCAAGACCAACATTTTTTGTGACATCAATTCCTTATAATGCTAATGAGGTGATGCAACTGAAAGTTTAAATGTGAAGTGAAACAATACCAGCATCACACACAAGTTGGTAGAACTCTTGCAACCTCTCTCTTTGTTGACAACTTCCAGAAGTTGAGAAAACGAAGGAATGCATTTACAAGTATCAATTCAAAATGGTCCAATTATTGAATCTCCACCAAACTCAACTCAATTCTTTCATCCTCACCAAACAAATTCAGCAACCACCACACAAAATCTCCATCAAGACCAAATTTTGAAGCCTGCCCACAGCATAAATTCCAATTCAGCACCCCTATTTGGGCATATGAACATTACAGTCAGGAGAGTAAAAATCATTCCTTTCAATCAAAGATCTCAAGAAACCATGATAAGATGAAGGTTTAGCATCTGGGTTTGAATCAGAAGAAGCCTTAGGCTGCATACAACATAAATAATAACAGCCGTCACCAGAATCCTCAGAATAAGGGAAAGGAGGAGGAGGTGGCCTCCTCTTCCTCTTTGAATAAGCCTCCACTAAATTTCTGAATGGGGACATGATTAGATTCTTTGCTCCTCTCAATCTTCTCTCATACCCATTTCTCTTCTCTTTCTCTTTCTCTTTCTCCTTCTTCGTCTTCTTTGGTTGCTGCTGCTCCTGCTGCTGAATTTGATCATTATCCTCCTCCTCTGTTCCTTGAATTGACATATACAATGCTTGGGGCTTCTATGTTTAGAGATCAAAAATTAGATCAGAAGTTGAGAAAGAGATGCTGGGTTTGAGATTTTGTTCCATCTTGTTGTTGTCTTTTTGGGTGGAGAAAAAAGATCAAGGAACAAATGTGAGGGGAAGAACCAAGTTCCTTGTAATTAATGAATTGGAAAAATATTTGTTTGGACCAATCATGCACCCAAGATAAGAGGAAGCTGACGTGGAAAGCATTGGTTAGCAAAGGTCCATTTTTTTAATAAAAAAATCTTTGCTCCTCAATAAATTTTTTATGCAATTATCCCTTTTATGATTTTACAAAGCATTTTTAATCCTTTTATTTTTTTCCCGACAATTCCATTTTAGCTCTTTTTAGCATAGTCACGATATTCGCGAATTATTTGGCGATTCCGTGAATAATTCGTGAATTTTTGAACTGCTGCGAACGATTCGAATTATTCACGAATTATTTATGAATAATTCGTGAATTATTAATTTATGAATAATTCGCAAATAACAACGAATAATTCGCGACATCAAAATCCAGCAGCTCATATATTAATTTCTTCATCGAAATCCTTCCTGACCATTTTCCGAATACTTGCCGAATCTTTTCCGAGTACTTGCCGAATTTTTCCGAATAGTTTTCCGAATCCGAATTTTCGACCTCGCCGAATTAATCCCGAATGCTGAATTTATGAATATGTTTTTAGTGGATTATCATATTGTGGACAAGAAAATATTATTATGTGTATAAAAACCTGATGCCGTGTCTTACAACTGTACCTTAACCTATGGTTTTAGTATTTTTTTTGCGCAAATTATCGGGAAAAAAAAAACCAAGCACTTAATTCCGCTATCAAAATCCCTCTGGTCCTTGTGAAAATTTTTCCTGCAGTATCTACATAGTAACTTGTTATATCTAATCAAGTCATACAAAATATTTAGATACCGCAAACGGTTTAGACATCATAGGCGTTTAGATATCGTAGGAAACTATATATAACATGAAACCACTAGATATCACAGGTTTGAGGTTTTTTGACAAGTAAAAACTTTTTAGGGGTTTTTGACTTCAGTTTTAAGACTAAGGGTTTTTAACAACAGAAAATGCTTAGGTTTTTATGACAAGCCCACTCCCGTCCTATCAGTTGGCGACTATATTAAGCATTTCTTGATAAATCAATAATGAAACGTCCATCAATTTACTGCATGGTTTTAATAATTTATTCTTTCATTTTGCATGGACCATATCCGTTTATTAATAAATATTGAGAAAATCCTTGAAATATTCTTTTTCTATTTCATATATGCGGATTTATATTATATTTTTCATTATCTTAAATAAGTCTCAGAAAATAATTAATTTCTATAAAATAAAATTGAAGTAAATATTATTTCTGGTAAAAGGTGTACTTGTGAGGATGGACCATAATGGAGGACGTGGTCTCACACATACAAAATAGTTTTCATGATGATTTAATCCATGGTATCAGTAAACTAAAAGGGTATATTTTATAAAATGCCATCCTCTCATCTCTCATGTTTTTGAGATAGCGCTATTAAATTTTAAAAATACCATAAATCCCCATCGATCTGGCAAATGTTATATGAAAATGTTAGTTCTAACATGAACAAGCCGAATAACTCTCAAATGACTTGGTACTAAATTGATACCACAAAAATAAACCGAATATGACATTTTTTGACGAAAATACCATGCCAAAAAATACCCTCTAAGAAGGGTTCATGACGTTTTTAAAGCACCATGATGCTACTTCAAAAAACCTGAAAGTTCGATGGAAAGAGAGATAAAATTATAGGGACTTGCAAAAAGAAGAGATTGTACCTGTGGTTTGGTATTGTTTGGGTTGAATTCAGAATGGTCCTTAATTATATGAATGGATATTTATACAAGGTAATAATCTAAATGGAAGTGACTTGTGAATCTATACATTGTTTCTCTCTATTTCTAGGTGGATACCATTTAATTGAAGAAACCAAATGATGAGCTGGAAATGGGACATCCTCACTTCCTAATGTAATAAGACAGAGATCCACAAGAGTTTGAAAAAGAGAGAATAATTAACTCCAATTGGAATGAATTTAGGAGTAGGCAAGTTAAAATTTTAAGATATATTAGTTTAGTAAACGCATCTATTTTTAAATGAGCAAGAAAATAATTACTGAAAATATAATGATTAACATTATGTGCATCTTTTAAGGGGTTGTAAATTGTTATAAATTTTGCTACTTAGAATTAGAATATTAGCTTTTGATAAATACTTTACTTATCCAATGCTTGCATGTACTCAAGAGATAAAATGACGAGGATCTCATCATCCAGATATCGGAACCGTACATTGGGCCCGTGTTGGGAACAAGTAGATCTACGGAACAATACTCGCGACAAACTAATCACGCAATAATCAACAACCACGCAATTAACGAAAGACAAATTAAAGTGCGAGAATAAATAAGAAATCAAAACTCAAACAAGAGAGAATTTGTTAACGAGCTTCACCCACCATATGGCTAATCTCCAGAAGAGCGGAATCTGCAAACGCCTACTAAAATTCTTGAATCAATTACAAACACGAGCAACCTTAGGAGATTTCTCTCAAATATCTCTAGATCTCACAAACTCTAACTGTCACCCTCTTACTACAATGATCTTTCTCTACTAATTAATTTAGGCAGCATATAATACATATGAGAGGTCCCCTTTTATAGGCAAGCCTATTCTATAAAAAAACAAAAGATAAATCTAAATTTACCAAAACAGATTCGCAGCTAATTTGCTGTCGATAGACGTCTGACTCACACTTGGGCAGACGTCTGTCTCCAATCTGTATCTCTAAGCTTTCCTTGTTCAAATGTCTGTCGTGTCCCCAGACGTTTGTTCTAAAGTCTTGGGTTGGGCTTCACTTGCTTTACCAGACGTCTGTGTTGAGGTAAAAATTTACACCCCGGTTGATCGAGTCAAATTCAAGGTCAACCCCAAACCAGGTGGGCCCAAGCCCAGGTTAAGTGGGCCCATGCCCAGGTCGAGTCCGAAACATGAAGCGGCCGACCCTCCCCATGCCAAAATTGAAATCATGTAATAAATAATTTTTATGTAATTTTTTATGCATGAATGTAAACAAAATGGGTATAAAGCCAAATTTTTGTAAGCCCATGGTTTATGTGCAAAAAGAAATGGCACATGAACCATGGGATGGGCAAAATGCCATTTTGTAAAGCCCAAGGGGCTATATGTAAATGTGTAAGCCTATATAAGGCAACATGATGATGAATAAAATATAGACTTTTCATTCTCCCGAAAACTAGGGTGCTTTGTGCCTCCTGCTCCTTCTCCAAGGTTCTAAACCTTCTCAATTCTTTTGAATTAAATCAAGAGTTTTACTCTTTCTTTTCCAAAATCAAGTAGTTTTCCACCACAAAACCCACAAAAGGAAACTCAGATCTCCCATCAGATCTCAAAAAGGAGTGTTTTATTTAAAATCTCCTACTTCTTGATCTTCAAGATCCGGCCAAACAACAGAAAGAAGAAGAAGAACCCCCTTCATCAGCTTCAAAACATCCCAGGAGTTTAACTCCATACATATATACATAACAAATATTTCCTTTCTGAAACATAGCTTCTGTTTCTTAGCTAAAAGCCACTTTTTCTCGTCGGCGCTCAAGCGCACAGCGCCCGAGTGCCGACACGTGGCGCGCTTGCGCTCAAGCGCAAGCACCCGAGCGCAAGTCGCCCACGTGCCGACACGTGGCGTGCTTGCGCTCAAGTGCAAGCGCCCGAGAGCAAGTCGCCCCGGTGCCGACACGTGGCGCGCTTGTGCCCCAGTGTAAGCGCTCGAGCGCAAGTCTTCCTCGTGCCGACACGGGACGCGCTTGCGCTCCAGCGCAGGCGCTCAAGCGCAGAGCGCCCACGTGCCGACGCGTGGCGCGCTTGCGCTCAAGCGCAGAGCGCCCACGTGCCGACACGTGGCGCGCTTGCGCTCAAGCGCCCAGCGCTCAAGCTCTAGCGCCTGAGCGCACAGCACCTAGGCGCACAGCGCCCAAGGTGCTGCCCCCACACATCCTTTGGATGCCTTTTCCCCCTTTCTTTCTTTTATATATATACATATATACATATATAAACATATATATATACATATGTATACATATTTGCACACATACGTGCTCCACGACACTGTCCTTGTTAGAAAAAAATTTCTAACGGGGCGCTGCCCCGCACCCCGCAAGGGGGCTGCTAGTCCCCTTGACCCTCAGCCCGCTATCCGGGTAGCGGGACCCCCGTAAAAACTCTGCGTGGCTCCCGATATATCCAAACCCCCCATTTCAAAACACAACACACGTACACTGCACATTGAGTTCGCATGACCAGTTTAACCCGTTAATCGGAAGTTCCCTCACCCCAAAGGCGAGGGGTAATTAACGGCAGCTTAGTCCGCGGCTGCCGGAGATTCGGATCCCCACAATCAATAAACCCCGGCCTACCCTAGGCAGGGGGAATCTGTAGTACGCCTGACAAGCGCGCGCGTATTCCCATCTCAATGGGGTGACGAAAAATACCCTACAGTCTGAACCACACTTGGTCAGATGTCTGGTCTTCAGTCTCGGGTTGTGGCTTGATCTTTTGCAAACGTCTGTCGTGCTGGCCTTTAGATGTCTGTTGTTGCTCTGTGTTTCTGACATACTATGTCCAGACGTCTGCCCTTGCCTTTAGCAGACGGCTGACACGATGCATTCTTCATGAAAGAGTACGCTAGCACCGTGACGGGATTTAAACGGGCATCGCACATGCAATTTTAAAAATTTCAGCTTTAATGAACACTAACCAAGATCTCATCTAGAATAATAGGGTTTAACAATGATGATATGATTAACTATAGAAAGAGAAAGGGGCTACAACTTTTGTAGACCATGACCTTCTCTTCATAAAGCTCCGGGTAGTAATCCACGCGACTCCACTTGAAGAATGAACAAGCTTTCTCAGATGATCTTCGTGCCGAAGATGATCCACCCAAAGTCCGCCAATTCAAGCTACCTCTTCACTAAACTCTTTAGTGAAGGAAACAAACTATACTAGAGTGCTAATGAAGTGTAGGATGGTGAAGTAGGGGTTTTGTTTGCTCACTAGGGTTCTCACATGCTTAAGGATTCACATCTCATATGAGGGTTTGAGTTTGGAGGTGGAGGTGAAAAATGAGGAGAGAGCTAGAGAGCATATGAGCTCAGCGCAAGAAGAAGAGCAAATGTAGAAGATGCAAGTAAAGAATGGCTTTACTATCTCACACATAATTGAAGCAAACCAATTAAATCATTATTCAATTGTAACCATATTTTAATAGTGTAGTGAGATGAATAAAATATTCATCAAGCCATGCTTCACTCCATGCTCTCATTTTCCACCTCACATTTTCTATTTCCAATAAATAGAAAATTAACCCATATATATATATATATATATACACACACACACAAACACACACATATATAAATAACAAAATAATTAGTGAGCAATAATATTAGTTAAGATGTAATTATATCAAATATAATATTTATCATATTATTAAATCAACACTTGATTTAATAATCCGGTTATATCACATATAACCTACTAATATCATTTATCTGTATATCACATTATCAAATCAACTCTTGATTCGATAATCCGGTTATATCACATATAACCTGACTGATCAGATAACTGCCAGATTAGAATACGGTATCAAATACTTGTATTTAATCAGACCCCCGCACATATCAACATATGTGTCCTACTTCGTTTCGCTTGAACCAGAAAACTTCTGTGTGGGTGTAACGCTTTAAAAATCGTTTAGCTTATTTGTATGATAATTAGTAGCACAACTCGTATTTTCCGTAAAACCTAATTATAATTATTTTTCCACATAGACATAAATGTACCTATTTTAATTATGTAATTGCTTATGTATGTGTATTTAATTGGTTACTTATTTAATTGCTAGTTTACTTAATTATTTTCCTTATTTATTAATTTTTAAATATTATTTTAAACATGCACATACAAACTAATTTAGTGTTAATATTAATTAGTATAGATTAATACATGTCAGTGCACCATGGCACAACTAAACACAAATTGTAACATATTTTTTCAAAAAAAAAACGGTGCTTAAGATGGTTCTAGGTTTTACATAGAAAAAGATTAAAATAACAAGAAAAGAGGTATGGTGCCATTTTTATATTGGGAATGGTGTGTGTGTGGAGGTATGGTTACCTCACACCCCCACTCTATCTCCCTCACCCCTCCAAACCGCAGCCCCTCAATTCCCCCTCCTTCTTTTTCTTCCTTGCAAAACCTCACCACCTCACTTCAATCTCCACAAAAATCAACACCAATTTCTACTAAAATCATCACAAAAATTCTATTTTCCAAAACTAAGCAATGTTCTTTGATTCAAGTTTTCATTATGGCTGGCAAGTTTGGATCTTTTTCCAAACCATTTTGAGATATAAAACTAATCTAATTGTTAACTTGCTAATCTTTGCTTTTATTTGTCTAAATTAGGTGTTTATGTGATTTAATTGCATGTTTAGTGTGTTTAAGTGGGGTTAGATTTAGTTAGTGTTGTATGGCTTGATTAGGGCATTTATGTGTAGTTAGTGCTAATAGACTTACTAATCCACCTAGATTTGCACTAAAATACCATAAGGTTACTAACTAGTTTTTTTTAAAGAAAATGTTTTAGTTAAGTTTTCGGTTGTGATTGATCTACAACCTTTTCCCCGAAATTGTTAGTGTTGTATCAATGTGCGATATGTACGATTAGATTCTAGGTTTGGTGTTTGCTACGCATAGCAGCCCCTAGGTGTGGTTTGTGGCGATGTCACGCGTGTTTTGTGCACCAAGTGCACGTGCGTCTAGCTAGTGCGCGTTAGTTGCTTCGTATCGTCATGACTTCGCGTCTATATAAATATTTAGCCTCATATGTACTATTTGTGCGGTTATAGGATCGGTCGCGGAGACGTCGGACGCAATAAGGAAAGGTAAGGCAGTGATCGGATTCGACTAGCCGAGACGTTCCGGTGAGTAGATATACACATCTATGGGGGAATCACTTGGATGGCGTAAAGCGCCCGATAGATCAGGATTTAATTAAACTTCTTGTATTCACATGCGTATATCATTTTCATATAGCATTTGCATCATCATGCACATTGATATTATCACTTAGGACACTTGCACCATTACCAATGGTTAATGACGCACGTGCACTATTTATGTGAGCACACACGCCATTGGTAATTGCTATGTCACGAACACTATAGAACTTGTTAAACAATCGGTATCGTTGCATCATTATTGACATGTAGTTTCAATGCCATTCATCTCATTGCATCATATTGATATCATAGATATTCATCATTTTCGGCATATTCATATATTGTGATTCTTCTTGGAGATTTCCATATTCATAAGATTTCTGGATTTGGGGAAAACTGCAAAGGATTTTCATAAACTTATTATCATTTTTAAATAGAAATTGCGGTTTTCTCGTGATATGATGTGTGTGGCGTCCACCATGTGTTTTCTCGGTTCTTGAGCCACGTGTGTACACATACCCGATTCGAGAAGGGGGAGGTATCCTGGGGCAAAAGGGCCATATAGAGAGACGTCGAGCCTGGCAGGGGAGCACTACCTACCGGTGATTATTGACCCGGAGGATACTGACCGGAGTCGTGTGATTTGAAAGATTTGAGGGCCGATCTGAGAGACGACTACCGAGATTTGACACACACACATATATATATGTATATATATATATATATATGTATATATATATATATGTATATATATATATGGTGTCGATATTTGACACGGTTTTCTATCGATTTCATTTGATGATACCCCAGTTTTATTTTACAAAAGTTTTACTAAGATAAGAACACAGATTTTTCCTCATACCAGATATATATCTAGATTTCTTGCTTAATCATTCATTCATGTCGCATTCATATTAGTGCATAGCATCATTGTTGTATACATAGGTTGTGACGCATTTTTGTGCATTCTTGTGATAGCCTTATTAGATGTTACTTACTACCCACGAGTTGGAAACTCACTCTCGTTGTGCCACAGTGTCTTGCATGACCCACCGTCAGCATAGTAGTGGCAGGCATACTTCTTCTTCTTCTTCTTCCTTTTGCTTCGACTCAAGGACTTGTGCATAGGTGGGTTTTTGGGAGGATATTCTTTTGTTCCTACCATGCATATTTATTTTGTATCTAGTACACTCCATTGACCATGTGTATATGTGATCTAAAGACTGGACAGTGAGATTGGCATATTTTGTTCTCTGGTGTTGAGCTCATGTGAGCCGACTTGGTGCTTTTCTTATTTCTTGCTTTTATATACTTATTTCACACTATTATAATATATCTTGCATGTGGTTGTGTTCCGCCATTCGGCGAAGAGCTAGCTCCCGTTTGGGGATGCATTATTTCATTGTTTATATATATTCTTGTTTTGTACCCGTTTGTGGCCAGTTTTTACAAAGGAAATTCTACCGAAATTTTCAGGAAAACTTGATGCTTTTAAAATATTTAATGTAACTTTATTTTGTTAAAACCACATTTTAAAAATAAGTATTTCTTCACTCTATTCATTTTAACGGTTTAGATTTCTGGGATTTGGCTTACTTAGATTACGCTACACCTCTAGACGTTGTGTGATTTAAGTGCCAGTCACGTTCCACACATTCGGGTCGTGACAAAGTTGGTATCAGAGAAATAGGTTTTACCTTTCTGAGTGTAGGATGACCTTTGGTATGATGGAGTGGGTGACTTAAGCAGAGTGACGTGGCGTGTGTATGCTCCGCGGCATATCCACGATATGATACTCCGCCTAAGTGACCTTAGATATAATTGCTTGTAATTCCTTCCTTGATTCCGTATATCCTTTAATTCAATTGCAATATTCTTATCAAATCCTGTTTCTTGTTCTAGCCACTATGCCGCCGAAGACTACTAGGGCCCAGAGGGCAGCCGTCAGAGAAGAGATTAGAGCGGGCTCGTTTGAGACGAGGACTGACCAGGGCGGTATGCCTACCCCTCAGGGACAGACTGATCCCCCTTCTCCATGCAGGATAGCTAGGCTGGAGGCGAGCATTCAGGATTTGCACCAGATGGTTGGATCCCTAGTTGAGGCCAGCCGAGCACCGAGATCTGATGTTGTTCCTCCTAATACGGGGATTGTGATTATACCTGCTGCCCAGACAACTGTTCCTGCTGCTACCGAGACTATTGCAGTATCCTTACAGGCGTTTATGAGGCCGAAGCCTCCAGTTTTTATCGGCACAGATGCAGCAGAGGATCCACAGACATTCCTTGATAGGATGGCCAGGATTTGCCGTTCGCTGAGATGTTCTGATGAGAGATCCGTCGAGCTTGTGAGTTTTCGTCTGGAGGATCTTGCTCAGACGTTTTTCGAGTCAGTTGAGAGAGGCCGAGCTACAGGTCTACCTCCTATGACATGGGATGAGTTCACAGCGGTGTTTCTCGCTCGTTTCCTTCCGGAGAGCGTCCGGGATGCTCGAGCCCGTAGTTTCAAGTCTTTGCGCAAGACTCCTGGGATGACCGTGTCCGAGTATGATATTCAGTTCAGTCAGCTATCCAGATATTCTCCTTACCCGGAGGACACTAAAGAGAAGCGCATAAAGAGATTCGTACGAAGCCTTGATACGCAGCTATTTCTTTCTATCGGCGCCCAGCATTTTGAAACCTATGCAGCAGCGATAGACGTAGCTTTTTTAGTGGAGGAGCATATTTCTGAGACCACAGTGCCGAAGAGGATTCATACAGATATATCAGCTCCAGTGCGGTTTGGCAGAGATAGAACAGGCAGAGGCTATGGCGGATTCTTTCTAGGTCGTGGTAGTGGTCGAGGCATGATACGAGGCCGGTTGTTCAGCTCTTATTTACCGGGTCAGCAGCCATCGCCAGGATGTCATCGATGTGGAAATCCGCATCACTTTGTCAGAAATTGTCCTGTGAGGCGCCAGGGCGAGGCGACAGTTCCACAGATCACCTTACCACCTTCACCCCTTCCTCCGAGAGCTTTACCTCCTACACCTGTTGTTGCTCTACGCTAGACCGATGCTCCGAGAGGCCTTGGTCATGGCGGTCCGGTTCAGAGAGGACGAGGTAGAAGAGGCAGAGGACAGCCGGGTACCGGCAGAGAACATGCCTGAGTTTTCGCTTTGTCTCCTCAGGATGCGCAGGCATCGAACGCAGTAGTAACAGGTACTCTTCAAATGTGTTTCTTTAATGCGTGTGTATTATTTAACCTAGGTTCTACGCATTCTTATGTATCTACACACTTTGTACCGAGGTTGGGCTGAGAGTCGTCTTTGCTTAATCAGCCGCTGGTTGTTATTACTCCCGTAGGCAAGTCTTTTGTCGCTCGACATGTTTTTCGATCATGTTCTGTTCATATCGGGGATAGGGATTTTTCTATTGATTTGATTCTTCTCAATATATTAGACTTTGACGTTCTCCTATGCATGGACTGGTTAGCCACTTGTTATGCATCCATGGACTGCCGTAAGAAGGCGGTCAGATTTAGTTTTCCAGGTGAGCCGGTTCTTGTTATTCAGGGAGACCGTAGTGCCACCCTCCCTAATTTGATTTCTTCCCTTCGTGCTATTCATCTCTTGAGGAAAGCATGTCTGGGATTCTTAGCGTATATACGTAATGCTGGAGCCGTAGAGGTCCTGTTGGACCAGGTTCTGATTGTGAGGGAGTTTCCTGATGTCTTTCCTGACGAGTTGCCTAGATTGCCGCCAGAGCGCGATATCGAGTTCTGCATTGACTTGATACCCGGTATGGGGCCTATTTCTATACCGCCATATCGGATGGCCCCGGCAGAGCTCAGAGAGCTGAAGGATTAGTTGCAAGATTTGCTGGATAAATGGCTCATTCGTCCGAGTGTGTCACCTTGGAGAGCTCCTGTCCTGTTCGTCAAGAAGAAGAACGACAGTATGCGATTGTGCATCGATTATCATCAATTGAATCGAGTTACTGTGCGGAATAGATATCCCTACCTTGCATTGGCGATTTGTTTGATCACCTTTAGAGTGCGGGACATTTCTCGAAGATTGACTTGCGATCGGGTTATCATCAATTGCGGGTTCAGAGTGATGACATTCTGAAGACTGCTTTTCCTACGCGCTACGGACATTACGAGTTCTTGGTGATGTTGTTCAGACTCACCAATGCCCCAGCAGGATTCATGGATTTGATGAACCACATCATCATGCCGTTTCTTGACCAGTTCAGTATCATGTTCATTGACGACATTCTGGTATACTCCCGGAGTCGAGAGAAGCATGAGCAGCATTTGAGGATCACGCCGCAGATTTTGAGGGAGCACCAGCTGTTCGCTAAATTCTCCAAGTGTGCTTTCTGGCTGGATAGCGTTGACTTCTTAGGTCACGTGATTACGAGAGATGGTATACGTGTGGACCCGAAGAAGATCGAGGCCGTTCAGCACTGGCCCAGACCTGTATCAGTGATGGAGGTTCTCAGATTCTTGGGTTTGGCCGGCTACTATCAACGCTTTGTTCAGGATCTTTCTCGTATCGCTGCACCGTTGACCGGGTTGACCCGGAAGGGGGTTCCTTTTCTTTGGACCGAGGCATGCGAGCAGAGTTTTCAGCAGTTGAAGACTCATTTGACGACTGCACCAGTTTTATCCTTGCCATCAGGTTCAAGCGGCTTTGTTGTCTATTGCGATGCTTCTCGAGTGGGTTTAGGCTGTGTGTTAATGCAGCACGGCAGGGTCGTCGCTTATGATTCTTGGCAATTGAAGAAGCACGAGCAGAACTATCCCACTCACGACTTAGAGATGGCCGCGGTGGTTTTTGCACTCAAGATCTGGAGACACTACTTATACGGTGAGTCGTGCCAGATATTCACGGACCATAAAAGCTTAAAGTATATCTATTAGCGGCGGGATCTGAATTTGTGACAGCGCCGTTGGATGGAGCTTGTGAAAGACTATGACTGCGAGATTCTTTCTCATCCGGGCAAGGCGAATGTTGTGGCTGATGCCTTGAGTCGGAGGCCCGGCGGTAGTTTTTCCTATTTGAGTGCGGTTCAAAAACAGTCTTCCGCAGATTGGCAGATCTTATATGACAGCCGAGTACAGTTTGCGTTTACCTCGACTGGAGGACAGCTTGCCCATGTCCGCGCCCGTCCACAGTTACTTGATCGCATTCGGGAGGTACAGTCTGATGATGCTCGTTTTTTAGAGATCATGGAGCAGGTTCGGCAGGGTAGAGTTTCAGAGTTCGTGATCGATGACCAGGGAGTGTTACAATTTAGGACTTAACTGTGTGTGCCATATTCCGAGGGGCTGAGACGCGAGATTTTAGAGGAGGCGCATCAGTCAACATATAGTGTTCATCCGGATTCCATCAAGATGTAACATGACTTGAGAGACGTCTACTGGTGGGAAGGGATGAAGAGAGATGTCGCAGATTTCGTTTTGATATGCCTGACTTGCCAGCAAGTCAAGGCCGAGTATCAGAGGCCGGCAGGAGAGTTACAACCTTTACCCATTCCGGAGTGGAAATGGGAACAGATCTCTATGGATTTCATCGTGGGTCTACCTAGGACCAGTCGAGGGTATAACTCTATTTGGGTGATCATAGACCGATTGACGAAAGCAGCTCATTTTCTTCCAGCGAAGACCACTTTCGGATTCACTCAGTATGCTCAGATATATGTTGATGAGATTGTGCGACTACACGGCGTTCCGACTTGTATTGTTTCCGACAGAGGCACCCAGTTCACCAGCCGTCTTTGGCAGAAACTTCTGGAGGCTTTGGGCACTCGATTGCGTTTCAGTACAGCTTTCCATCCGCAGACCGAGGGCCAGTCAGAGCGGATCATACAGACTCTCGAAGATATGCTCCGAGCTTGCGTTCTAGATTTCAGTGGCAGTTGGGATCGTCACTTGCCCTTGATAGAGTTTTCCTATAATAACAGCTTCTAGGAGACGATTCAGATGGCACCCTTCGAGGCATTGTATGGGAGGAGATATCGATCACCAGTTTGTTGGACAGAGCTCGGTGAGAGTAGTATTTTAGGACCGCAGCTTGTGCATAAGACGACGAAGAAGATCCAGTTGATTCAGGACAGGATGAGAGCGGCCAGAGCAGGCAGAAATCTTATGCTGATAGACGTTGTCGCAGACTTGAGTTCGCCGTGGGTGATCATGTTTTCTTGCGGGTTTCGCCGATGAAGAGCGTGATGAGGTTCGGGAAGAAAGGGAAGCTTAGGCAAAGATATATGGGTCCCTTCGAGATTCTCGAGCGAGTCGGTGCAGTTGCTTATCGTTTAGTTCTTCCGCCTAGTTTTCCAGATGTTCATCCCGTATTTCATGTATCGATACTTTGCAAGTACCTTCATGACCCTTCTCACGCGATTCAGTATCATACGATCCAGCTGAAGCGCGATCTTTCTTTCATCGAGCAGCCGGTAGTCATTCTAGACCGGCAGGTGAAGAAACTGAGGTCTAAGGTCATACCATCCGTAAAGGTTCTTTGGCGTGGCCCAAACAGCGAAGAGGTCACCTGGGAAACCAAGGACGAGATGCGGAAGAAGTTTCCCCATCTTTTCGAATGTACGCGTAGCTAGATTTTTAAATTTTAGGACCGAATTTCTTTAAGTAGGGAAGATTGTAACGCTTTAAAAATCGTTTAGGTTATTTGTATGATAATTAGTAGTACAACTCGTGTTTTCCGTAAAACCTAGTTATAATTATTTTTCCATATAAACATAAATGTACCTATTTTAATTATATAATTGCTTATGTATGGGTATTTAATTAGTTACTTATTTAATTGCTAGTTTCCTTAATTATTTTTCTTATTTATTAATTTTTAAATAATATTTTAAATATGCACATACAAACTAATTTAGTGTTAATTATTAATTAGTATAGATTAATACATGTAAGTGCACCATGACACAACTAAACACAAATTGTAACATGTTCTTTTCAAAAAAAAAAATGGCGCTTAAGATGGTTCTAGGTTTTACATAGAAAAAGATTAAAAGAAAAATAAAATAAAAAGAAAAGAGGTATGGTACCATTTTTATATTGGGAATGGTGTGTGTCTGTGGAGGTATGGTTACTTCACACCTTCACTCTCTCTCCCTCACCCCTCCAAACCGCAGCCCCTCATTTCCTCCCTCCTCCTTCTTTTTTTTTTTCCTTGCAAAACTTCACTATCTCACTTCAATCTTCACAAAAATCAACACCAATTTCTACTAAAATCATCACAAAAATTCTATTTTCCAAAACTAAGCAAGCTTCTTTGATTCAAGTCTTCATTATGGCTGGCAAGTTTGGATATTTTTCCAAACCATTTTGAGGTATAAAACTAATCTAATTGTTAATTTGCTAATCTTTGCTTTTATTTGTCTAAATTAGGTATTTATGTAATTTAATTGCATGTTTAGTGTGTTTAAGTGAGGTTACATTTAGTTAGTGTTGTATGGGTTGATTAGGGCATTTATTGGTGCTAATAGACTTATTAATCCACTTAGATTTGCATTAAAATACCATAAGGTTACTAACTAGTTTTTTTTTTTAAACAAAAGGTTTTAGTTAAGTTTTCGGTTGTGATTAATCTACAACCTTTTCCACAAAATTGTTAGTGTTGTATCAATGTGCGATATGTACGATTAGATTCTAGGTTTGGTGTTTGCTACGCATAGCAGCTGTAGGGTGTTTTTCGTCACCCCATTGAGATGGGAATACGCGCACGCTTCTCAGGCGTACTACAGATTCCCCCTGCCTAGGGTAGGCCGGGGTTTAATGATTGTGGGGATCCGAATCTCCGGCAGCCGCGGACTAAGCTGCCGTTAATTACCCCTCGCCTTTGGGGCGAGGGAACCTCCGATTAACGAGTTAAACTGGTCATGAGAACTCAATGTGCAGTGTACGTGTGTTTTGTTTTGAAAGGGGGCTTTGGATATATCGGGAGCCATACAGAGTTTTTACGGGGGTCCCGCTACCCGGATAGCGGGCTGGGGGTCAAGGGGGCTAGCAGCCCCCTTGCGGGGTTCGGGGCAGCGCCCCGGCCCAAAAATTTTTTGGAGGGGAGAATGTTGCGGAATATGTGTATGTGTACATATGTATACATATATATATACATGTATATATAAACAAAAAGGTGGGAAAAGACATCCAAAGGATGCGTGGGGCCAGCGCCTTGAGCGCTGTGCGCTTAGGTGCTGTGCGCAAGGTGCTGGAGCGCAAGCGCGGGCGCCACGTGTCGGCACGTGGGCGCTTTGCGCTCGGGCGCAGTGCGCAGGAGCGCAAGCGCGCGCGCCACGTGTCGGCACGTGGGCGCTTTGCGCTCGGGCGCAGTGCGCTTGAGCGCAAGCGCGCCACGTGTCGGCACGTGGGCGCTTTGCGCTCGGGCGCACTGCGATGGAGCGCAAGCGCGCGCGCCACGTGTCGGCACGTGGGCGCTTTGCGCTCGCACGCAGTGCGCCGGAGCGCAAACGCGCCACGTGTCGGCACGTAGGTGCTTTGCGCTCGAGCGCTAGCGCGCCGGCGAGGAAAAGAGGGCTTTTGACCCCAGAAACTCCCGGAAGAGAAATTAGAAAGGAGTTGGACTCCTGAGTGTGTTTTTTTTTTTTGGGTTAATGGGAGGGGTTCTTCTTCTTCCTCCTTTGTTAGCTGGATCTTGAAGATCAAGAGATAAGGGATTTTAAAAATCACTCTTTTTTGAGATCTAATGGAAGATCTGAGTTCCCCTTGATGGGTTTTGTGGTGAAAAACTAATTTGTTTTATAAAAAGGAGAGTAGAACTCTTGATTTAATTCAAGAGAAAGAAGAAGGTTTTGGAACCTTGAAGAAGGAGAAAGATCTCAGATCTGAAACCTTTTTTTGGAGAGAGAAAAGTTGTTGAGATATTTCATTATCTTTGTCTTTATAGGCTATACACTTTACACATAGCCCCTTGGGCTTCACAAAATGGCATTTTGCCTATCCCATGGCTCATGTGCCATTTCTTTTTGCACATAAGCCATGGGCTTTACAAAAATTTGGCTTTATGCCTATTTTTCTTACATTTATCCATAAAATAAAATAAAAGAAATGCAACAAAATTATTTATTACAAATTTTTTTATCTTGGCATGGGGGGAGGCCGGCCGCTTCATGTTCGGGCTCGACCCGGGCATGGGCCCACTGGATCTGTGCTTGGGCCCACTGGCTTGGGGTTGACTTTGATTTTGACTTGGTCAACCGGGGTGTAAATTTTTACCCCAACAAATTGCCCCCATCAATAAATGCACACCACATATGTGGGTCGTATGCATGAAATTGATGGATCCTCTTTTACTTGGAGGCAACCTGATTTGGTTCCCGTTTTTTGGGAAGCTAGCACTGCCCTTTTTACGACATGGACGGTCGTTGCTTGACATGTCTCCGAGACGGAGTGCCCGTGATAGACGTTTCCCTGGCCCGGAGTGATCTGATTCCCGCTTTGTAGGAATCCTGAACTGCTCTTTTTACGGCATGGACGGTCGATGCTGCCCTTTTTGCGGCTTGGACGGTCGATGCTGCCCTTTTAGCGACTTGGACGGTCGATGCTGCCCTTTTAGCGACTTGGACGGTCGATGCTGCCCTTTTAGCGACGTGGACAGTCGATGCTGCCATTTTAGCGACTTGGACGGTCGTGGCTGCCCTTTTAGCGACTTGGACGGTCGGTGCTGCCCTTTTAGCAACGTGGACGGTCGGTTCTGCCCTTTTAGCGACATGGACGGTCGGTTCTGCCCTTTTAGCGACGTGGACGGTCGGTTCTGCCCTTTTTGCGACTTGGACGGTCGATGCTGCCCTTTTTGCGACTTGGACGGTCGTTGCTGCCCTTTTAGCGACTTGGACGGTCGATACTGCCCTTTTAGCGACGTGGACGGTCGATGCTGCCATTTTAGCGACTTGGACGGTCGTGGCTGCCCTTTTAGCGACTTGGACGGTCGGTGCTGCCCTTTTAGCGACGTGGACGGTCGGTTCTGCCCTTTTAGCGATGTGGACGGTCTGTTCTGCCCTTTTTGCGACTTGGACGGTCGATGCTGCCCTTTTTGAGACTTGGACGGTCGTTGCTGCCCTTTTAGCGACGTGGACGGTCGATGCTGCCATTTTAGCGACGTGGACGGTCGGTGCTGCCCTTTTTGCGACGTGGACGGTCGTTGCTGCCCTTTTAGCGACTTGGACGGTCGGTACTGCCCTTTTAGAGACGTGGACGGTCAATGCTGCCCTTTTAGCGACGTGGACGGTCGATGCTTGATTTGACTTGCTCTGCTTCTTGCAATGTCAGGGGTAGACTTGACTTGCTCCGCTTCTTGCGGTGTCGGAGTGGAAGTTGACTTGTTGATATTGATTTGGGTTGACATCAGCATCGCTATACTGGAATATGGTACCAGAAGCGAATCATCATCTGTCATTGAGAGGATTTTGGGATTTTGGTTTTTGTTTGGCATCTGCATTGCTGCATTGGTATAATGCCAGGAGCAACTCATCATTTGCCCCGAGAGGATTTGGGATTTTTTTTTAGGACTTTGAATGTGGTCTCACCGGTAGGACTTGGGAGAGGTTGGGATTGTTTTACGCCCGTGGATTGTATACGGTTTTGCAGGATGTATGATCCAGACCGTAGGGCCGGAAAAATTTCAAGGCTTTGTTGGCGTCTGCATCGCTACACTGGAATAATGCCAGGAGCGACTCATCATTCGCCACTTTGGGGTATGGGATTTGGAATTTGGTTGGCGTCTGCATCGCTACACTGGAATAATGCCAGGAGCGACTCATCATTCGCCACTTTGGGGTTGGGGACTTGGAATTTGGATCTTGTTTGGCATCAGCATTGCTGCACTGGAATAATGCCAGGAGCAACTCATCATTTGCCTTGGGAGGACTTGGGATTTGGGTTTTTGGTCGGCATCAGCACCGCTAACACTGAAGCGAAATGCCAGGAGCGACTCATCATTTGCCGTTGCCCGTTGGGGAACGATGGCTTAGGAGACAGGTTTGGGTCCCTATCACCTAAGGCTTTTCAATTTTATGGGCCGTGAGGGTCCCATAAAGCATTTTCTCCCTACGAGTCATAAGGATCCCGCAGGTGTATTTTCTCCTTAGGAATCGTGAGGATTCCTAAGTGTGCTGCTCCATTGTGAGTCGTAAGGATCTCACGCAGGGGTTTTCTCCTCACAAGGTCGAGAGGACTTTGCGAGTGTATTTCATCTCTTTTCATGAGTTTGCGCCCTTTCGGGTTTTCACAGACTCGCCGGTAGTCCTGCTGTTTTTACTCACGGAGCCCTTTCGGGTTTTCATCCGTGCCCGTTTTGCTTGTGGACATACCGTTTATTTCTTCTTCCTTTTTTTTCTTCTTTTTTCTTTCTTTTTCTTTTTTTTTTTTGCCGCTGGTGGGACTTTAAAAGTAGTCTCACCGGCTGGATTTGGGAGAAATAGGGGTCATTTACGCCCGTGGATTGTATACGGTTTTGCAGGATGTCTGATCCAGACCGTAGGGCTGATGTGCTTAATTCGCCTGCTACTTGGAGCATTCATGTGTAGTATTTCTTGAGATATCGGCCATTGATGGGTGGCATGGGCCTTTCTCCCTCGACACTTATTAGTTGGTAGGATCCTCCGTCGAACACTTTCTCGATGACGTATGGTCCTTCCCAGTTCGGCTCGAATTTTCCCTTGGCATGTCGATTGGGGATGATCGGTCTTTTGAGGACCAACACCAATTCACCTTTCTTGAAAGCGCGGAGACGGGTTATCTTGTCATAGGCCCGTGACATTTGGGCTCGGTATAGCTCCAGATTTTGCTGCACCGCGAGCCTCTTTTCTTCGAGGGCATCGAGTTCTTCAAGTCGAAGGAGCACGTTTTCCTCCTCCGTCAACTCATGCTGAACGGCCATTCTTAAGCTTGGAACTTCGACTTCGAGGGGGAGGACCGCTTCCACTCCGAAGAGCAATGAGTATGGAGTGGACTGAGTTGGAGTACGGTGCATGGTACGATATGCCCACAACGCCTCGTGAAGCTTGAGATTCCAGTCTCTCTTGTTGGCTGAAGCATTTTTCCTCAAGAGCTTGCACATAGTCTTATTGAAGGCTTCGGCTAGCCCATTGGCTCTTGGATTATAGATGGAGGAATATCTCCAGTCTATCTTGTGCTGAGCAGCGAACCTCGAGACATTGAAGCTCTTGAAAGAAGGCCTGTTGTCAGAAATGATTTTTCTTGGTGTACCGAAGCGGTATAGAATATTATGCTGGAAGAATGTCAGAATATCCTTTGTCTTAACTTCTTTTAGCGGGACAGCTTCAGCCCATCTGGAGAAGTAGTCTGTCGCGGCCAGTATAAACCGATGGCCTTTGGATGACGGAGGATCAATTGGGCCAACAATGTCGGTGCCCCAGACTTCGAAGGGCCACGATGCCACCGTAGGATGCAATGGATTGGGATGCTTGTGAATAAAATCACCGTGAATTTGGCAGATATAACATTTCTTTGCATGCTCTTCGCAATCCCGTATCATGGTGGGCCAGTAATACCCAAGCCGTTTAATATGCAGTCGCATCTTGGGGCCAGATTGGTGAGCACCGCAAAAGCCTGAGTGAACTTCTTTCATGACTTTTTGGGCTTCAGCCGATGACAGGCACCTGAGCCAGAGTTGGTCATATGACCTGCGGTATAGCGTGTCATTTACAAACACGTATCGGAGAGCACTTTTCTTCAGCTGAATCCTCGCAGATTTTTCTTCAGGCAGTTTGTCGTATCGGAGGTACTCTATGAAGGGTTCTCTCCAATCGGGCTCATCTTGGATGATCGAAGCTTCTTCGGCGGGACTGCTCTTATGTTCCGCGCTTTCCTCTTCTCGTAGAGAGACTGGGGGTAGAATTTGTCGGCTCCTGACTGTGATCAGAATTTCGTCCATGTCAAGATCAGCCAGCTCCTTGGCTAAGCGAGCGAGTATGTCGGCCTTTCCGTTCAACGCTCTGGGAATTCTCATTAGTTCAATATGAGTGAACCGTTTCATGAGTTCCACCACCCGGCTTCTGTACCGAGCTAACTCGGGTTTGTATATCTTATAGTCACCGCTTACTTGGTTGACGACGAGCTGGGAGTCACCGTAAACTCGTAGCCGACGGATTTCCATTTCTATGGCGAGCTCCAAACCAGCTATCAGAGCTTCATACTCAGCTTCATTGTTTGTCCGAGGCTCGGTGAGAGCAAAAGAACGCCGTAGGGTTCCTATTGATGGTGTGATGAACACCAATCCTATCCCTGCTTTTATCTCCGGGATGCTTGATTTACTAGAGGTCCTTATTGACGAGGCTCCATCGAAGTAGAGCTCCCAACATGGCTCATCTTCCTCGAGGTGCAGCACTTGTTCATCGGGTAACTCACAATTTAGCGGCGACCCTTCTGGTATGGGATGAGCGGAGAGAAAGTCTGCAATAGCTTGCCGTTTTACTGCTTTCTGAGGGGTATAAACTATGTCAAACTCAAGTAGCATGACAGCCCATCTTGCCATTCTGCCTGCTAGGCTTGCTTTGGTCATCAAGTGTTTGAGCGGGTCGACCTTGGAGATCAGCATAACCCGATAAGCGAGCAGATAGTGCCTCAGCTTCTTCACAGCAAATATCAGAGCCAGGCATTGCTTTTCGATTGGGGAGTAGTTGTGTTCCGCCCCGACTAGAGTTCGACTGAAGTAGTAGAGGGCATTTTCTTTTCCTTCCTCGTTATTCTGGGCAAGGAGCGCACCGAGTGACTCATCCAGCGCGGCAGTGTAGAGAATCAGCGGTTTATTTGGAATGGGAGCGGCCAGCACTGGAGGGTGCAACAAGTATTCTTTGATGCTTTCGAACGCTGCTTGACATTCGGCATCCCAAATAAAAGGAGCTCCTTTCTTCATGAGCTTTGAGAAGGGCCTACATCTCCCCGATAAATTTGAGATAAACCTCCGTATATAAGCAAGCTTGCCTTGAAAAGATCTTAGCTGCGTCAGACTCTTCGGAGGGGGCATCTCCATGATGGCCTTTATCTTTGATGGGTCAACTTCGATCCCTCGATGTCGGACTATGAAGCCCAGGAATTTTCCCGATGACACGCCAAAAGCGCACTTCAGAGGATTCATCTTCAGATCGTATTCCCTCAGTCTGGTGAGAACGGTCCTGAGATCTTGGATATGATCGGCCTTGGCTTTAGTCTTGACGACCAGATCATCAACATAACATTCGAAGATTTTATGGATTAGGTCATCAAAGATATTAGTCATCGCCCTTTGATATGTAGCACCTGCGTTCTTTAGTCCGAATGGCATTACCTTGTAGCAATATATTCCGATCGGGGTTCGAAATGCTGTGTGCTTCTCATCCTCAGACGACATCTTGATCTGATTATATCCAGATGAGCCATCCATAAAGGTGAACAGTTCGTAATTTGAGGTGTCATCGACCATCATTTCCATGACCGGTAGCGGGAAGTCGTCTTTAGGACATGCCTTATTGAGGTCCCTGAAATCGACACAGACTCGGATCTGCCCATTTTTCTTCTTCACTGGGACTATGCATGCAATCCAGTCCGCATATTTCTCTTCCCTGATGAAGCCGGCATCGATGAGCTTCTTAGTTTCCTCGATGACCTTTTCTTCTAGTTCCCTTCTCATTCTTCGAGGAGCTTGTTTGACTGGCTTAGCACCAGGAGATATAGCCAACTTATGTACGGCCACTTCAGGGGAAAGGCCAGGCATTTCTTTGTATGTCCACGCGAAGCAGTCGACGAACTCATGCAGCAGGGCAATTATCTGCGCTTTCATTTCCTCTGACAAGAGCGAGCTGATGTAGGTCGGCCTCGGATTATCGGGCGTTCCTAAGTCAATCTCGGCTAGCTCATCAAAGGTTGCTTGTCCGCCATCTTCGAGCTCTTGAGGAGCTTCTTCTGGCTCGGCTATCTCGTCATCATCATTTGATCTTTCGCTGGCCTCACCAACATGGATCATGTAGCACGCTTTGGAATCAGGTTGAATGTAGCCTATGCCCCATCTATCTGGAATTCGTCCATCGATGAGTGCTCGGACCTGGGACGGATACCATAGCCCTTCGTAAAACTTTGCTTCGGACTCCGTTTGATATAACCGGCATCCGCACTTCTTAAAGTATTCCCGCATCTCGGGCGCATAGTATCTGGGATTGAGGACGGTTCTTATGCCTCTCTCATAGGGAAGGCACACGACAGAAAGGTCGTCCGGGTGCACAACGGGGTTTGACCTGTAAAACAGGATGCCCTTCTGTCCATTTTTCCTCCCGGGCACGTAGAAAGTTTTCAGCTGGTCCACGGTAGAGACTGACAATGCGTCAAGTTCTTTGCACATCCATTCCGGCACCTTTGTAATGGCCAGGGACCCTTCTGCGACTTCGAAGGTCTCTCGTAGTTTCGCTTGCTGCATGGGGGGCCAATCTGCACAGCTGTTGCACGGCAGATCCTCTTCTTCTGACTCTTCAGTGTCACTGCCAAGATGAGGGCGGACTTTGCTGCTAGATGGGCCTTCAGTAACAGATTCGTCCGTATCGCTGCCGAAATGAGGGCGAGTTTTGCGGAAGGACGGGCTTCCAGCGTTGGACTCATCAGTATCGCTGCCGAAATGCAGGCGCACTTGGGTATTTTTGCTTTTGAAGGTGATAGCCGGCGCAGATTTGCTTTTGAGTCTTGGGGCCGGTCTATCCTCAGTCGATTGTGGCTTAGCATTTTGATGGTTCATAAAGTATCGAGAATCTTCATACCGGACTTCATGCACGCCGAACGGCTGGATGTCTCCGTCAATGCGTCTTTCTTCACCATTTTTAATATACTTCATACATTGATGGAGAGTTGATGGAATGATGCCGTAATCGTGGAGCCACGGCCGCCCCAAGAGAATCTTATAAGACGTGTCGGCGTCGATCACGTATATCTTAGCTTCAGTTTGCAGATCCCCGAATTTGATTGGCAGAGCTATGGACCCCAGAACTTGCTGGCAATTTTGGTTGAAGCCTTGAATGACAATTCTTTCCCTTGACAGGTGTCGGACGTCCATTGATAAACTCTTTAGAGTTCGCAAGTTCATGATGTTCACTGAGGACCCCGGATCGATCAATATGCGATTAATTCGATCTCCGTCGCTGTACCCGGTCACGTAAAGTGGCCAATTATGCTCAGCCGTTCTCAGTAGCAAGTCTTCATCCTTAAATGTGACTGCGGCGGCATGCAAAGCGTGCTGGGCTTCTTTCATATTAATTTCCGCAAAGTGAGCCTGATACCGCTCGGGGTTTTGTAGAGCGTGAATGAGAATATCTCTAAGCTCCTTAGATAGGACCAAGGCGTCGTAGATGCTCAGGAGAGACGAAAGCTTCCGGAGATGTGCCAAGACATTATAGTCCACCGAGGAAGGACTTATGTTTTCATCAGTCGGTTCTCTGCCATCTTCTTCATTAGCGACTTGTTTTTCTTCCCTTTTGGGGCGTTGCCCTGATTTGGCGGTAGAGCCCTGTCGCTTCTGAGCTGGATTTGATTGGCCGTCGTGGCGAGCTCCTCGTCCTCTTCAGGAAAACAGAGCTCATCCTCTGAGTCGCTGCCAAGATGGATGGCATAGCAAGTCACTACTGGGATCTCTTCATTGGAGTCTTCTTCTAACTCCTCCAGAATTTCAGCCGCTTGTACAGGGAAAAACTCCTTCAATTGAATCAATGTTCTTTCCTTTTGTTCATATTCTTCGAGGGAATCGATATATTTTTGAATGGTCGATCTCCCTGCAGACTCTTTTTCGCGCCGAGCTGCACTTTTCTTCTTCTTGAGCTTCTTGGATTTTGAGCCTGATGGAGCCGCCTTGGCAGCTGGACTGGTAGGCTTCTTCTGCCCTTCCCATTCCGTCCTGGGTTCTTTCCGAAGTAGCTTTATCATCTTCTTCGTCTTATTAGATATGTGCGTACTCCACGGAGGCCGCGATGAGTCCGTTTCATTTCTCAAGGCAGCGGGTTCGGCTATCTGCTCCCAGAAGGCTTCAACTTCTGTATAAAGTTGGTGGTTGCAACTTGATTGTTCACCAATACACTTTTGGACAGCTCGATCTCTCCAGCCTTGTACTGCTTCTCGACCCAGTCTTTGAAGATATAGCAATCCTCGATCGCATGGCTCACTACTCGGTGGTACGGGAAATACAGAGGATTGTCGGTCATTTTTGCTTCTTGGGGTCTTTTCGACTCCGGTAATTGTAGGCCGTTGTTCAAGGCATCTTTAATCTTACGGACCTTGTCCCTTCTGAAAGAATAAACCTTGTTCTTCTTCTCCTCTAGGGAAGGCCCATCTCCTCCTAGCAATGGCTTTCGAGACCGGTTGGTTTTGGATTCGCCCACCCTTCGCTTTTCTTCATTGTCGGACGCATTGAAGACATTGGTACTGCTGGAACTCCCACTTCTACGGTTGTCGTCCCGCTTGCTTTTCCAGGTTTTGTCTCTCTGAGAGTCCGGCAGGGACTCTTGCTTCGAGCATTCCAGCATCTGGACTTTCTTGGTTAGCTCCTGAAATGTCTTGAGGCCCGCTGTACACAAGAATGGGACCATCCAATTGCTGAGGTTCCCAATGAGAAGACTCACGGACTGGTCCTGCTCCAGCGGCGGTTCGCACTTGACCGTGAGATTACGCCATCGGGCGATAAAGTCAGTGTTGCTTTCATTCTTCCCCGGCTTGGTCCTCACAAGGTCGGCAATGGAGATTTTATCACTGACGCTCATGAACCTTTGCCGGAACAGAGACTCCATTTGGGCAAAGGTAATGATAGACCCGTCTGGTATGCTCGCGTACCAGTCAAAAGCGACACCGGTCAGGCTGTTGACAAACTGACGAAGAAGGAGCGCGTCGTTGCCCCCTGTATTTCCGCACGATGCTTTGAAGTGGGCGACGTGCTGATTTGCATTCCCCGTTCCATCAAATCTTCCGAACTTAGGAATGACGTAGCCGCTTGGGAACTCAATCAGGTCGTATTGCGCGGGATATGGCCGCCCACTACTACCGATTTCTTTCTGAGCTTCAGCTTCGGCCACCAATGTTTTAACCTTGCTGGTGACCAAATCCATTATCCGATCCTGTGTTAGCGGGATAGTGCTATCTGGGGCCAATGCGTCCCCAGAAGCGGAGTGTGGACGGCTCTCATGTGGCTCGACCAGTCTTGGACCCGAAGGAACAGGCATTGGCTGCCTCGGATTGTCATCACTCGGCTGATTAGTAGCGGCTTGTGCTTGATTGGGAGGCGCTCGAGCAATTTTAGCCGTAAGCTGCATCACCACGTTCGTTAAGTCGTCAATCTTCGAGTAGAGCTTGGCCATCTCTTTATCTTTGCTCCTGAGCTGTTTTCGAAGCTCTTGAAGCAGCTCTTGCTCCGCAGTCCTGGGGCGGAAGGTCGGCTCTTCCTCGCTGTCCGAGCTTGACTCTGCATGGACCGAGGGGTCTTTCTGCCTATCATCCTCATCGAGAGGGTTTTCTTCATCTAGCGGGGGCGGCTGTTCTTGGGCGGCGGCAACCACATTCAGGCTAGATTGGGCTTGGGATGTGGTGGCCCCATCCTTGCTTTTGCTGCGAAGGTTATCGCTGGGGCGACCGCCTTCCATATAGACCGTATGGATGATATATCCGGTCGTCTTTCTATCATTGGCGGCTGATTTCACTGATCGCTGTCTTGACCCCCTTGCTTCGGTAGCTGGTAGTCGATTGAAGGCGGCTGGCCTAACCAGGTTCTTAAATGGTGCTGGCGCTTCTTTCCTGGGTTTTTCCTGCTGCTTTCGTGCGGCACAGAGTGCTTGATAGACTCTTGAAGAGACAGTGTCATACTTCTTCTGTTGGGGCCGAGACAAGTCTCTTTGTGGCACTATTCGGACCGCTGTCTTCTTGATTCTGGCGGTCATGGCATTTTTCTGAACCCACTTCAGAGGCTCGAAGGAATTGCTGATTCTTACGTCCGACTCAGCCGTCGTCGCGGGGCAATCCTGCACTTGGAACTTCACATGATTCCATTTGGCTGAAGCCTTGGCCCTCTTGTTGGCTCGATACCTGAGCCGGTTCTGCCTTAACTTTTCTGTTCTAAGCACCTGGCAGACTTCAGCTTTTTGGGAAGACGCCGCAGACCGGTTGATGGAGGGCCTTAGAAATACGCCCGATTGTGCATTTTTTGGAGTCATCGCTTGAGCTCGTACGCAACATTTAATGTTGCCCTTCGCATCGGAAGTCTTGCCCCCCGCTGGAGCACCAGAGAATCGTTCAGATACCGTCTTAAGTTTCGGTTGTGGTGCCTTGGCGATCACGACATTCGGCCTCTTACCCCTTGAGACCGGCTTGACCACCTGTTCCGCCGAGATCTCCGCCAGATGAGCGCTTCCGGCAGGGTAGATGATGACAGAGCCAAACTGGCGGGGCGGTTCCTCCCATTGTCGACTGAGGCTTGCGGGGAGAACCACCCGAGCATTGATCTTGACCACGTACGAAATCGGGGTCACGTTGGAAGCTGAATTCGTCTGGGGAGACATTGTCGTCGAGGGTTGATTGCTGCACAGGAAAAAAAAACATCATTTCAGTATAGACAATCGATATGTATATTGATTAAGTTCGCATGAACGCTTAACCCGAAATATGGGAGGAGAGATCGGTCCCACCGGGCGTGCCAGAATCTGTAGGGTGTTTTTCGTCACCCTATTGAGATGGGAATACGCACACGCTTCTCAGGCATACTACAGATTCCCCCTGCCTAGGGTAGGCCGGGGTTTAATGATTGTGGGGATCCGAATCTCCGGTAGCCGCGGACTAAGCTGCCGTTAATTACCCCTCGCCTTTGGGGCGAGGGAACCTCCGATTAATGGGTTAAACTGGTCATGCGAACTCAATGTGCAGTGTACGCGTGTTTTGTTTTGAAAGGGGGCTTTGGATATATCGGGAGCCATACAGAGTTTTTACGGGGGTCCCGCTACCCGGATAGCGGGCTGGGGGTCAAGGGGGCTAGCAGCCCCCTTGCGCGGTTCGGGGCAGCGCCCCGGCCCAAAAATTTTTTGGAGGGGAGAATGTTGCGGAATATGTGTATGTGTACATATGTATACATATATATATACATGTATATATAAACAAAAAGGTGGGAAAAGACATCCAAAGGATGCGTGGGGCCAGCGCCTTGAGCGCTGTGCGCTTAGGTGTTGTGCGCAAGGTGCTGGAGCGCAAGCGTGCGCGCCACGTGTCGGCACGTGGGCGCTTTGCGCTCGGGCACAGTGCGCTTGAGCGCAAGCGCACCACGTGTCGGCACGTGGGCGCTTTGCGCTCGGGCGCAGTGCGCAGGAGCGCAAGCGCGCACGCCACGTGTCGGCACGTGGGCGCTTTGCGCTCGGGCGCAGTGCGCTTGAGCGCAAGCGCGCCACGTGTCGGCACGTGGGCGCTTTGCGCTCGGGCGCAGTGCGCTGGAGCGCAAGCGCGCGCACCACGTGTCGGCACATAGGCGCTTTGCGCTTGGGCGCACTGCGATGGAGCGCAAGCGCGCGCGCCACGTGTCGGCACGTGGGCGCTTTGCGCTCGCACGCAGTGCGCTGGAGCGCAAACGCGCCACGTGTCGGCACGTAGGTGCTTTGCGCTCGAGCGCTAGCGCGCCGGCGAGGAAAAGAGGGCTTTTGACCCCAGAAACTCCCGGAAGAGAAATAGAAAGGAGTTGGACTCCTGAGTGTGTTTTTTTTTTTTTGGGTTAATGGGAGGGGTTCTTCTTCTTCCTCCTTTGTTAGCTGGATCTTGAAGATCAAGAGATAAGGGATTTTAAAAATCACTCCTTTTTGAGATCTAATGGAAGATCTGAGTTCCCCTTGATGGGTTTTGTGGTGAAAAACTAATTTGTTTTATAAAAAGGAGAGTAGAACTCTTGATTTAATTCAAGAGAAAGAAGAAGGTTTTAGAACCTTGAAGAAGGAGAAAGATCTTAGATCTGAAACCTTTTTTTGGAGAGAGAAAAGTTGTTGAGATATTTCATTATCTTTGCCTTTATAGGCTATACACTTTACACATAGCCCCTTGGGCTTCACAAAATGGCGTTTTGCCTATCCCATGGCTCATGTGCCATTTCTTTTTGCACATAAGCCATGGGCTTTACAAAAATTTGGCTTTATGCCTATTTTTCTTACATTTATCCATAAAATAAAATAAAAGAAATGCAACAAAATTATTTATTACAAATTTTTTATCTTAGCATGGGGGGAGGCCGGCCGCTTCATGTTCGGGCTCGACCCGGGCATGGGCCCACTGGATCTGGGCTTGGGCCCACTTGCTTGGGGTTGACTTTGATTTTGACTTGGTCAACCGGGGTGTAAATTTTTACCCCAACAGCAGCCCTAGGTGTGGTTTATGGCGATGTCACGCGCGTTTTATGCACCAATTGCACGCGTGTCTAGCTAGTGCGCGTTAGTTACTTCGTATCGTCTTAACTTTGCGTCTATATAAATGTTTAGCCTCATATGTACTATTTGTGTGGTTATAGGATCGGTCGCGGAAACATCGGACGCGGCAAGGAAAGGCAAGGCAGTGATTAGATCCGACTAGCCTAGACGTTCTGGTGAGTAGATGTACACATCTATGGGGGAATCACTTAGATGGCGTAAAGCGCTTGATAGATCAGGATTTAATTAAACTTCTTATAATCACATGCGTATATCATTTTCATATAGCATTTGCATCATCATGCACATTGATTTTATCACCTATGACACTTGCACCATTACCAATGGTTCATGCCGCACGTGCGCTATTTATGTGAACACACACGCCATTGGTAACTGCTATGTCACGAACACTATAGAACTTGTTAAACAATCGGTATCGTTGTATTACTATTGACATGTAGTTTCAATGCCATTCATCTCATTGCATCATATTGATATCATAGATATTCATCATTTTCGGCATATTCATATATTGTGATTTCTCTTGGAGATTTCCGTATTCATGAGATTTCTAGATTTGGGGAAAACCGCAAAAGACTTTCATAAACTTATTATCATTTTTAAATAGAAATTGCAGTTTTCTCATGATATGATGTGTGTGGCGTCCACCATGAGTTTTCTCGGTTCTTGACTCACATGTGCACACATACTCGATTCGAAGAGGGGGGTGCACCGTCTGCGGGTACATGGTGGACCCGGTGAGATACCCGGGGGCAAGAAGGACATATAGAGAGACGTTGAGCATGGCAGGGGAGCATTACCTACCGGTGATTATTGACCCGGAGATCATCCGGAGGATACCGACCGGAGTCGTGTGATATGACAGATCTGAGAGACGGCTACCGAGATTTGACACACACACATATATGGTGTCGATATTTGACATGGTTTTCTATCGATTTCATTTGATGATACCCCATTTTTATTATACAAAATTTACTAAGATAAGAACACAGTTTTTTCCTCATACCAGATATATATCTAGATTTCGTGCTTGATCATTCATTCATGCCGCATTCTTATTAGTGCATAGCATCATTGTTGTATACATAGGTTGTGACGCATTTGTGTGCATGCTTGTGATAGCCTTATTAGATGTTACTTACTACTCACGAGTTGGAAACTCACCCCCGTTGTGCCACAGTGTCTTGGAGGACCCACCCGTCAGCATAGTAGCAGCGGGCATACTTCTTCTTCTTCTTCTTCCTTTTGCTTCGACTCGAGGACTTGTGCATAGGTGGGTTTTTGGGAGGATATTCTTTTGTTTCCACCATGTATATTTATTTTGTATCTAGTGCACTCCATCGACCATGTGTATATGTGATATAGAGACTGGACAGTAAGATTGGCATATTTTGTTCTCTGGTGTTAAGCTCATGTGAGCTGACTTGGTGCTTTTCTTATTTCTTGCTCTTATATGCTTATTTTACACTAGTATGATGTATCTTGCATGTGGTTGTCTTCCGCCATTCGGCGAAGTGTTAGCTCCCGCTTGGGGATGCTTTATTTCATTGTTTATACATATTCTTGTTTTGTACCCGTTCGGGGCCAGTTTTTACAAAGGAAACTCTGCCGAAATTTTCGGGAAAACTTGATGCTTTTAAAATGTTTAATGTAACTTTATTTTGGTAAAACCACCTTTTAAAAATAAGTATTTATTCACTCTATTTATTTTAACGGTTTAGATTTCTGGGCTTTGGCTTATTTATATTACGCTACGCCTCTAGACGTTGTGTGATTTAAGTGACAGTCACATTCCACACATTCGGGTCGTGACAGTGGGACTCTAAAGACTTGTCAATTCGCCAGCAGTAGGTGTTGATCACATCAGTCACCCACAAGCCGTCTGCGGTACTAGATGGACGTAACGGCTACCCAGGTATTGAGAGATTAGAAGATTAATATGCAAGAACTTGTTCAAACTCCTATGAAGCCTATAGGTAACACTTACCGTACAGTCCGGTCTCTTCGTCTGATATGTCGCATATCGAGTCTAGGGGTGGTAACGTCAGACCCCAATAACTTGATAAGTCATGCCGATGTATAGCTCATAATGGTTCAAAAAACTACTGATAACACTTACCAGTAAATCTCATTAATAGCCCTGGCCAGGGACTTACTGTTATAGCCAATCGAGTATAGCACAACATCAACTCCTAATCCCGCGAGAGATGAAATCCCTCCTATCGCTCATTGCCTCCATGTGACTCGTGACTGTACCAGAAATCCACATGTTTGCACGAATCCTTTGAGCCGTGGTAGGGAGTAAATCAAAGCATAATGGGAGCCACACAAGACTCTATGACGATCTCGGGTCTACAGACTAACCTGTACCAGTGTCACCAGAGAACTGCTATCTGACGATAGGTATAATACCAACTAGGAGTTCTCGGCGAGTCCTGTTCGGTGTACTCATTTTTTAATGAGCGCCTATGTACAATCTTTGATGTCAAACACCAATAGATATGGGATCAACCATTGCCCCATACAGGGTCAAGAAACTTACACACTAGTCTACTCTGGTGTATCGATGCCCTGTCTCGATATACCCTCGACTAGGAACAATTGAAGGATGTACTTGTGGACTACCCAGGTCCCAGTAGTATTATCACATCATAGTCCTGGTAGTCAAGCCAACATCCTAAGGGCTTTATCAACATGTATATGAGAGACGGTATAATAATACCAACGAACATGTTAAGATAAAGGCAAACAGATAGCATACTGTCATGTCGAGCAAGAAAGTCTTCCATATATATGTCCAAGCATCCACTATATCATACAATAATGGCCTTTAGGGCATACATATCACTAATAATCTCCCACTTGCACTAAGGCCAGTTGTTGTAGTATCTCATAGCCAACATCCCAGAAAGTTCTTAATTAACATCTGGGGGAGAGCCTTGGTGAGTGGATCCGTTGTGTTATCCTCAATGTCAACTCTCCTGATCTCGATCTTCCAGAGATCTACTATCTCCTTGATCAGGTGATACCGTCTAAGAATATGTCTGGATCACTGATGGGACCGGGGTTCCTAGGCCAAAACCACAGCTCCATTGTTTTCACAATACACAGGTATTGGATGCTCAATGGTAGGAACCACACCAAGTTCATCTCATGAACTTCTTCATCCAGACAGCCTCTATGGAAGTATCGTTGGTAGTGATGTATTCAGCCTTCATCGTCGAGTCTGCTATAGTATCTAGCTTGGAACTCTTCCAACATACCGTTCCTCCACTGAGGGTGAAGACAAAACCCGAGACCGACTTACCGTCGTCCTTATCACTCTGAAAGCTCAAATCGGTAAAGGACTCCACCTGGATTTCACCATTACCATACACCAAGAACATCTCTTTAGTCCTTCTCAAGTACTTAAGAATGTTCTTTACAGCTGTCCAGTATTTCTCCCCTGGATCTGATTGATACATATTCACTACACCTAGTGAGTAAGCAACATCTGGTCTGGTACATAACATCGCATACATGATTGACTCGACTACCGAAGCGTAGGGTATCTCTTGCATGCGAGCCCTCTCCAAATCAGTCTTGGGAGACATCTCTTTGGAGAGAGTGATTCCTGAACAAGCGGGTACATTCCCATGCTTAGAATCTTCCATACTAAACCTCTTTAGTATGGTGTCAATGTACTTGGATTGGGACAATCCCAACATCCGTATAGATCTATCTCTATAGATCTATATCCCCAGGATTGTAGGAAGCATAACTTAGATCTTTCATGAAGAACTTGTGTGATAAGAAGAGCTTGAACGAGTGTAGCATAGGAACAACGTTTCCTATCAAGAGTATGGCATCCGCATACAATACGAGGAAGAAAACCTTACTCTCTACTACCTTCTTATATATACTTGGTTCATCTACATCTTAGATGAAGTCAAACTCTTTGACAGCTTCATCAAAATATATGTTCTAGCTCCGCGATGCCTGCTTTAATCCGTAGATTGATTTAAGTAGCTTGCACACGCTTCCGCTGCTCCCACTGTCTACGAAGGCTTCTGGCTATGTCATATACACGCTCTCTTCTAAATCTCCATTTAGAAAAGCGGTCTTGACGTGCAACAACTATATTTCGTAGTCATGGGATGCAGCAACGGCAAGTAGGATCCTGATAGACTTAAGCATAGCCACGGAAGAAAAGGTTTCCTCATAGTCGACACCAGGTCGTTGACGAAAAACTTTTGCTATAAGTCTAGCTTTGAAAGTCTCAACTTTTACATTTACACCAAATATCATCACAAGATCCACTTGCTTCCGATGGATTTTACCCCTTCAGAAGCAACTTTCAAAGTCCATACTTTGTTGGTGTACATGGATTTCATCTCAGATCACATAGCATTCAGCCATTTCACATGTCTCCACTTGTGATGGCCTGCTCGAAACTAGTTGGGTCATCATCTTCCATGATGCAATCCTCGCTCCAATCATCTATGAGAAAACCGTAGTATCTCTTAAGTGGATGAGGAACCTTACTAGATCTGCGGAGTGACTAAGGTTCATTGGGGACTATTGAATCCTCCGGTTCCACCAAATCGTCAGTAATAGTTTGTGTTACTGGAACTTCTTCTAGTTCTACCTCATTGCCAATAATTTTTTTCACAAAAAATTCATTTTCTAAAAGGTGGCATGTAGAGAAACAAACACCTTTTGTTCCTCGGTGTGGTAGAAGATATACCCTCGCGAATGTTTGGGATATTCTACAAACTTACATAGAACTGGCATTGCCTTGAGCTTGTCCGGATTTTGCTTTTTAACATAGGTCGGACAACCCCATATCTTAATACGTTTAAGAGATGGTCTCTTTCCATTCCATATCTTATATGGAGTGGTAGGCAGCGGATTTGGTCAGAACTCTATTCAATAGGTATGCAGCTATCTCAAGTGCATAACCCCAAAAGGAAATAGGCAACTCAACAGTACTCATCATAGAGCATACCATATCTAATAGGGTGCGATTCCTCCGCTCCGAAATTCCATTGTGTTGTGGTGTATACGGAGGAGTAAGCTGAGAGAGAATCCCATTCTCTTTTAAGTAGTCTCTGAATTCCGTGCTTAAGTATTCTCCTCCCCGATCATATCGAAGGATTTTAATACTTTTACCCGTATGGTTCTCAATTTCGTACTCATATTCTTTGAATTTCTCAAAATATTCAGATTTGTGTTTCAACAGGAACACATGTACGTATCTTGAGAGATCATCGGTGAATGTAATAAAGTACGAGGAACCATTCCTGGCATGTGTAGACATAAGATCACATACATCATTATGTATTTGTCCCAAGGGTTCAGTAGCTCTTTCTCCGTGTCCAGTAAACGGAGATTTGGTCATCTTACCTTTGAGACATGACTGGCAAGTTTCATAAGATGTAATTTTGAACAGATTCAAATATCCATCCTTATACAACTTAGCCAGTCGTGTCGCATTGATATGACCTAGTCTATAATGCCATAAGAAGACTTCGTTCATTTCTGAACTGTTTCTCTTGTGTGTGTTCTGTATACTTAGAACTGTGTTGTGATTTAGAACGTATTTACCGTTATATAACGTACCATACCCAATTAACACTTGATTTAGGAAAACATTCACAATATTTTTGGTACGAAATAACAGTCGCTCAGAATCATTATATTACCAGTTGGTAACACTAGGTGATATTCGCCAACTGCTTTGGCTGCAACAATTGCACCATCCCCTACTTCTAGAGACATATCTCCCTTTTCCAGTTCCTTACCTATCTTTAGCCCATGTAATAAATTACATACGTGGGATCCTGATCCGGTATCTAATACCCAGGATGTAGAGCAAACCGAGAAATAGTTCTCGGTTACGAACACACCCGAAGACGATGCATCAACATGCTTATTCTTTATTTGGGTGGCATGGGAATCCTGATATTCCCCTATTCCTTGCTCAGACTTATGTCAATCATAAGATAGAGCGGAACTTAGCCCAGTATAATAAGTGGGTTCGGCCAATACATCCATATTATTATCTTGATTAAGGCATATCATTGTTCGCGACCAGGAGAGCGAGAAGGATAATCACTTTGCGTGCGCTCTTTGCAAGATTAGATTGGTTATTATTTTATCTAATCAGATGACTCCCACTGTTTTTATCAAATCTTCCTTCAAACCCTAAAAGGTAAGATTAGCCGGGATTAATTACACCCTACAATTTCGCCAATCGTTCGGCCAAGCAGGTATTGGTACTCCGAGGAAGTCTCCCCATGTTTTCGTATGGAACTAATTAAATAGCCTCGTTTCCACAAGGGAATCACCCTGTTAACACCTTTCTTAGACACCTATTTGATCGGCTAATTGTAAAGTGGAAAACTCTCCGAGGAGTAACTCTTACTCGCAGTGGGTATCGGGATCCAACTATCATATAAAAGGTATGCAATCTCATTGCAAATTTCAACACTTGAAATTCCCGATAATTGTTTTTACCTCTAACGTCCTATGACCTTAACGAAGGCCAACAAACCATAGGCCGTTAGTCAAGTTCAACCTGTTCATTTCTTGATTGAATTAAACCCACCCACACGACCTTTGATGAAAGACAACAAAGTCGCATGACTACCCTAATCCAATCACATCACATGTTGCAGATAAGCACTAATTAGCTACCGCACACTATGTCTTGACGAAGGCCAACAAACGTAGCACGAATACTAAATAACACTTATCTGAAATGACGGAGGGCTACGCTGGTTTTTAAGAAAACCTTTAGCGTAATAAACTTGATATCATTGTAGAATCTAGTGATTTTGAAAAGGAGTGGTTTAAGCTCTACTTTTAAAATCGAGAAGTTTTCAAAAACAAACTGAATAGCTTTTACTAGCTTTTGCTAAAGAGGTCACTCCCGGTGAAGAGATCTCGACTCTTTCCTCATCGAATGAGGTGCTGGATACCATCAAAGAATACCACTATGCAAAGCAAGAACTACAGAAACTGTGATGATAAACCGAGTGGGTTGTAGTATTTGCTAGTTTTGCTAAAGAGATCACTCCCGGTGAAGGGATCTCGGATCTTTCATCATCGAATGAGGTGCTGGATATTCATCAAGGAATACCACTGTGCAAAGCAAGAACTAGAGCTATTTTTTTAAAAACTTTTGATTCTATAATATCTTTATGTTTCTTTTCTTTTCATTAATCTCATTAATGAAGTCCCATCATTTAATGTTTCCTAAACATCACAGAAAAATAAAACGAAAATAGAACGTACGCTTATGCCATCCGCATTCGCCACGGAGCCCCCCCGTCTTCACCGTTAGATTACTTAACTAACGGCAGAGCGGGGGCTGGACTAGCTCGGGTGCAAAACATAAGCAACGTTTATTATATATCATATATATAATATAACATTCGTCTCACTCAGTTATATGATCACATCATAGAACCAAGCAGCAGAAGTCAACATATGAAATATTGGATATACTAGGAGGTCCGTGTTTTAGATTAAGCCAATAATGAAAAACACGCATTCCACGGTCGTGATGAATAGCAAAACCCATATCCCGTGGCCCCTACGAGAGTGAAAAGCAACTCTGCCAATTCTAGAGTTAGGAGACCCGGTCGCGACTCCTCGAGATGGTCTCCTACTGGACTCCAGAACCCGGTTACTTGTGCTCCCCGCCTTGGGTCTATCCTAATGCGGAAAAGTAAATAATATACATCAGTGGTGACATCATCCTCAACCCGGAAGTGTCCCAATAAAAGAATATTACATATAGATTTTATATGAATGAAAATGAAAAACTCTCATCTCATGCAAAACCCCCAGCTATTCAATCACGATAATCCAATAAAACATATCACAGCAACACATAACATCACATGTCATCAACGTAAGTAAATATGCGTATCCCAAATTCCGTTGACATATAGCAACGAGATTTACATATTACACTTACGGTCGCAGAAAAGAAATGAAAAACTACAATAATTAGAACCTGTATTTCCTTAAACATCATAAACCTGGAATATCTCATATTCCGAATTTCATGCTTAACTTGTAAACCTTGCATTTTAGTCTCAAATTGAAAACTCTTTTCAATAAGCTGTCGGATAATTCAACAAGATTCCCGACTAAGTGATCGCGTACTATACGCAATTGCGACGGAGTTTTGATCCGAATCAAAACTCCGTGGCAATCGATCAAACAAGACTAAACATCTAGATTTACAAAATACTAACTAGTTTTCACAAAACTAACTATTTGGATTCCAAAATTTATATCACATATCATCATCATCCATACAACATTAAACATTTCGATCGATTTAACAAACACCCACAAATCCCAGAGACCTCAACAACTTGAGTCTCATTAAAAACGTCCAGAAAATGCTAAAAATAACAATGGAGCAGCATAAGAAAAACAACACCAAAAACGCACCAAATTGCGGTGGAACCGCGGCCAAACATGGGTTTGGGCCGCGGTTCCGCGGCGCTTTTGAGGAGTCAAGGGTTCATATTTCTTGGGATTCCACAAAAAAGCCTGCACGATTTTCTGCATATTTTTAATCACCAAAATTTCAACATTTGAAAAATGCGAAAGAAACATCATAAATCGCGGGTTTCGAAACTTGATCGAACACTTTAACATCGTAAAGACCTACCCAAATGTTCTAGGTTGGCTCTGATACCATAAAAGTGTACGCTAGCACCGCGACGGGGTTTAAACGGGCATCACACATGCAATTTAAAAAATTTTGGGCACTAACGAACACTAACCAAGATCTTAACTAGAATAATAGGGTTTAACAATGATGATATGATTAACTATAGAAAGAGAAAGGGGCTACAACCTTTGTAAACCGTGTCCTTCTCTTCATAAAGCTCCGGGTAGTAGTCCATGCGACTTCACTAGGCTCCACTTGAGAATGAACAAGCTTCCTCCGATGATCTTCGTGCCGAAGATGATCCACCCGAAGTCCGCCAATCCAAGCTACCTCTTCACTAAACTCTTTAGTGAAGGAAACACACTACATTAGAGTGCTAATGAAGTGTAGGATGGTGAAGTAGCGGTTTTGTTTGCTCACTAGGGTTTTCAAAAGTTCAAGGATTCACATTTCATATGAGGGATTGAGCTTGGAGGTGGAGGTGAAAAATGAGGAGAGAGCTAGAGAGCATATGAGCTCAACTCAAGAAGAAAAGCATGTGTAGAAGATGCAAGTAAAGAATGGCTTTACTATCTCACACATAATTGAAGCAAACCAATTAAATCAATATTAAATTGCAACCATACTTCAATAGTGTAGTGAGATGAATAAAATATTCATCAAGCCATGCTTCACTCCATGCTCCCATTTTCCACCTCACATTTTCTATTTCCAATAAATAGAAAATCAACCCATGCTTGATTATATATATTAATACACATATATATAACAAAATAATTATTGAGCAATAATATTAGTTAAGATATAATTATATCAAATACAATATATATCATATTATTAAATCAACACTTTATTTAATAATCTGGTTATATCATATATAACCTACTAATATCATTTATCTGTATATCACATTATCAAATCAACTCTTGATTTGATAATCCGGTTATATCACATGTAACCTGACTGATATCAGATAACTGCCAGATTAGAATACGGTATCACATATTTGTATTTAATCAGGCCTCCGCACATATCAACATATGTGCCCTACTTCGTTTCGCTTGAATTAGGAAACTTCTGTGTGGGTGTTGTCACATCAGTCACCCACAAGCCGTCAGCGGTACTAGCTGGACGTAACGGCTACTAAGGTATTGAGTGATTAGAAGATCAACAAGAAACTTTGTCCAAACTCCCATGAAGTCTATAGGTAACACTTACCGTACAGTACGGTCTCTTCATATGATATGTCGCATATCGAGTTTAGGGGTGGTAACGTCAGACCCCATAAGTCATGCCGATGTATGGCTCATAACGGTTCGAGAAACTACTGATAACACATCAACGGCCCTGGCCAGGGACTTACTGTTATAGCCAATCGAGCATAGCGCAACATCAACTCGCAATACCGGGAGAGACGAAACCCCTCCCATCGCTCATTGCCTCCATGTGATTCGGGACAGTACCTAAAATCCACCTGTTTGCATGACTCCTTTGAGCCGTGGTAGGGAGGAAATCAAAGCACTGTGGGAGCCACATAAGACTCTATGACGATCTCGGGTCTACAGACTAACCTGTACCAGTGTCACCAGAGAACTGCTATCTGACGATAGGTATAATACCATTTAAGAGTTCTCGGCGAGTCCTATTCGGTGTACCCATTCTCTAATGAGTACCTGTGTACAATCTTTGATGTCAAACACCATTGGATATGAGATCAACCATTGCCCCATACAGGGTCAAAAAACGTACGCACTAGTCTACTCTGGTGTATCGATGCCCTGTCTCGATATACCCTCGACTAGGAACAATTGAAGGATGTGCTTGTGTACTACCCAGGTCCCAGTAGTATTATCCGCATCATAGTCCTGGCAGTCAAGCCAACATCGTAAGGGCTTTATCAACATGTATATAAGAGACGGTATAATAATACCAACGAACATGTTAAGATAAAGGCAAACAAATAGCATACTGTCATGTCGAGCAAGAAAGTTCTCCATATATATATCCAAGCATCCACTATATCATACAATAATTGTCTCTAGGGCTTACATATCACTAACACTTCACAATTTCTGACAATCTCCTACTTGAAGATGCTTCAGCCTTGATTCCCAACGCTAGTGGACTTTATACAACTCCTCTCTACTCTCTCTTCATCACATTTTCATAGAGAGGTTCACCAAATCGCAACAGAATTCCATCTTGTCTATGTCTACGAATTTGGTGAGCATATCCGCCAGATTCTTTTCTCCCGCTATCTTTTGCAATGTCAACTCGCCTTCTTCCACCGCAATACGAATGAAATGATAACGTATTTTAATGTGCTTCGTCCGATAGTGATACGCCGCGTTCTTCCCCAAATGCATCGCATTTTGCCTGTCGCTCCAAAAGGTATTGAAGTCTTGCTTCTTGCCCAATTCTTCAAGTAACCCTTGCAACTATATCATCTTCTTGATGGATTCCATGATCGCCATGTACTCAACCTCCGTAGTCAACAATGCCATCAACTTTTATAGTTGAGAGACCCAACTGACCGCTGTTCCCCTAACCGTGAATATGTACCTTGTTGCGCTCTTCCCACTATCTCGATCTTCTGAGTAGTCCGCATCAACATACCCTTACACCTTTAGAGTGTCACCTCCGAAGGATAAACAGTGACTAGATGTACTCCTAAGATACCTCAAAATCCACTTCACCGCATTCCAATGCTCTTTACCCGGGTTTTGCATATACCTGCTAACAATTCCCACTGCATGTGCAATATCAGGTCTCGTACTCACCATTGCATACATCAAACTCTACACCGCAGTTGCATAAGGCACGTTCGCTATCTCATCTTTTTGCTCTTGAGTTGTCGGGCACAACTCCTTGCTGAGTTTGAAATGCTTCGCTAAGGGTTTACTCACCGATTTTGATTTGTCCATGTTGAACCGCTTTAAAATCTTCTCAATATAGTCTCTTTGCGATAACCACAACTTCCGCTGCTTCCTATCTTTCACGATCTTCATACCCAGTCCCTTTGCGATAATCACAGCTTCCACTGCTTCCTATCTTTCACGATCTTCATACCCAAGATTTGATTTGAGACTCCCAAATCTATCATGGAGATTTTTCAGCCACTATCTTCTTCAAACTATTAATCTTCTCGAAATTCAGACCCGCTACTAGCATATCATCAACGTACAATGATAGAATAGTAAAGCCGTCGTCCTTAAAAGTTTGAACATAGACGCAATGATCAGATTCACAACGTACAAATCCTATCTCTAAAATAAACTGATCGAACTTGAGATACCACTGCCTAAGAGCTTGCCTGAGGCCATACAAGCTCTTTCGCAGTTTACACACTATAGTTTCTTTCCCCTTCACTTCATATCCCGGTGGCTACATCATATAGATCTCCTCCTCCAAGTCTCTATGAAGGAACGTAGTCTGACATCCAGCTGCTCTAAGTGAAAGTCCTCCATCGCCATGATACTAAGAATCACCCGAATAGATATCATCTTTACAACAGGGGAAAATATTTCTTGATAGTCAATACCTTACTTTTGTGTGTAACGCTTGACTACCAAATGAGGCTTGTACTGCTTCACACCATCAGCCTTATTTTTAATTCTGTACACCCATCTGTTTAGCAAAACCTTACAACCCTTGGGTAGCTTAACTAGTTCCCACATACGGTTCTTCTTCAAAGAATCCATCTCCTTGTCCATAGCTTGCTCCCACTGCTTTCTAACACCGTCACTTGTTTCTTCTTCAAGGGATTCATGCTATCCCGAATATCTGTACAACACGAAGTCGGTAAAAAGTCTATCAAGTGGCCTTCTATTTCGCGTAAATCTCCTCAGAACAAGAACATATGGTTGCTGAACATGGCCATCCTGTTCTTGAACCTGATCCTGCACTACGGCCTCCTTCAAATTTTGATCTTCACTTATAAGCACCGATTGCTCTATTGAGTTCCATCTAGCTCGACGAATTCATGTACCGCACCTTCTTTGGCTTGCTTCTCTTATTTGTACAAGTGTTGCTCATCAAAGACGGCGTTCTGGTTTCGTATTACCTTCTTGCTTGCATAATCCCACAGCCGATATCCGAACTCATCTTCACCATAACCGATGAAAGCACACTTCTTAGAGTTTGAGTCAAACTTACTCTTTTCTGTCTTGTCAATCAAAGAATACACAATGCAACCAAAAACTTTAAGGTGCGTATAATTAACCGCTTTACCTGACCAAATTTCTTTCGGAATGCTTCCGTCGAGCGCACCCGCCAGGCTTCTGTTTATCAGATACACAACAGTATCCACTGCCGCTGCCCATAGGAACTTTGGCATATCCGCATCCAAGGTCATATTTTGCACTCGCTCTAGAATCGTTCTATTCATCCTTTCAACGATACCATTTTGTTGTGGCGTCCCCGGTACCATCTTCAACCAATGAATATCTTTCTATAAGAAAACTCCTCGAATTCCTGTGTGCAGTATTCCCCTCAATTATCAGACCTAAGGCATTTACCTTAGTCCCTGTTTGGTTCTCCAAATTCGCAATCCAATGTTTGAAGATACTAAATACATTGGATTTCTTCTTCATCGCATACACCCATATTTTCCGGCTTGAATCATCGATGAACGTCACGAAATACTAATTACCTCCATAAGACCCCACCGAGACCGGACCCCATACGTCCGTATGCACCATCTTCAGTTTCTTGGTCTTCTTAGCAACACCCCCAATTTGAAATCTAAGCGCATTTTGCTTCCCGTAAACACAACTCTCATAAAGCCCCGACTCCACTTTTTTCAGTCCCAAAAGAAGCCCTCTACCTTGAAGAATTTTAGTACAGAAGTTGGGTATGAGATACCGTAAACACAATTATCGAACACGGTTTGCGAAGCTATTAGTACAGAAGTTGGGTATGAGATACCGCAATAATTGGCCTTAAGTGCAAGTGGGAGATTGTTGAATATAGGTGCCCTCAAGGCAATTATTGTAATTGAAGGAATACCTATATGAGAGAACAATCTTACTCGAGATGATAATATGCTATCTGGTTTGTCTTTATTTTTCATGTGATGCGTTTTATTTACTATCACGTATCGTTTAGACATGAGATAAAGCCTTCGAATTTTGCTTGAATACCGGGACGATGATGGAGATTATACTAGTCGGGCCAGAGTAGTCGATAAGCACATCCTTAAATGTCTCTAGTCGTAGTAGTATTGAGACTGGGTATCGGTACTCCAGTTTAGACTAGTGTGTACGTTTCCTGACCCGGTTGGAGGGCGATAGTTGATTCTACAGCTATTGGTTTTTGACATCAAGAATTGTATATAGGTGCTCATTGGATGAGTTACACTGGACAGACTCATCGAGAACTCTTAGTTGGTAATATACCAATGTCAGGTAGCAGTTCTCTTGTGACATGGGTACAGGGTGGTCCCTAGGACCTGAGATCGCTATAGTCTCATTTGTGTTCCCACTATACTTAGACTTCTACCCTACTATGGCTTAAAAGAGTCATACAAACAGGTTTTTGTTGGGTATAGTCTCAAAACACATGGAGGCAGTGAACGGTCAAGGGGATTCGTCTCTCCCGTTATAGGGAGTTGATATCGTGCTGTGCATAACATGACTACAATCACAAGTTGATGTCCATCGCGGTGGAGATAAACTGATAAGTGTTATCAGTTGTATCTCCAGTTGGTTATGAGTCCTTTGCCACACGACATATCGAGTTATTGGGGTCTGACAGATTCCAAACCTTAGACCCAATATGCGATACTCTTAGATGAAGAGACCATACCACACGGTAATGTCACTAATAGACTTTGCAGGGTTTTAATGAGCTTGCTCATTGACCTTCTTTCATTCAATATCTGGGTAGCCATTACGTGCAGCTAGTACCGTTGACGTACTTGTGGGATATGGATATGCTTCTAACCTACTGCCAGGGTATTTTCGAGTCATTAGAATCCCACATAGAGATTTCCCAGCACATGCGAAGCGATGTAGGGCACGTATAGGGATACGTGCAGGAGTTCGATTAAACACGTGTATTTGATACACGTATTTTAATCGGGTGTTTGTTGATATTAGTCGGTATATATATGATATAGCTAGATTATTAAATTAAGTGTTGATTTAATAATTAAATGTATATTTATATAATGATATATTTATATATTAACTAATATCATGCTCACACAATTATTTTCTTCTCTTTTATTAATATTTATATTTGATATAAATAATGAGACATGTATATTAATACATGTATGATGGGAATATAAGACTTATATGCAAGAAATGAGAATGAGTCATGGCTGTAGAATTCATAAGATGTTTTTTTTTGATGACTCATTTGTGTGAGTCATTATCTTGTTCATGACTCATTCTTGTTTCTAGTTGAAATGATTATTTATGATTATCTTGTTCATTATTCTTATCTCCTCCATACTTCTTCTTCCTCTTGAATTTTTTTCAAGTAGGGAATGGAAAAGGAAAAAGAAAAAATAAGTGAGCTAATTATTCTACATCTCCTATTAATCATTCTTAGCACGTTTAATTAGTGGGTTGCTTCATTTTGATGAGATCAATTTAAAACTAGAGCCTGTGTTGGAGAGGTGGCTAACGCACTGCAAAGGTTATAGCCCTCTAAACTTTAGTTTTTAGCTTACCAGTTTAGATGCAAGTTTAGCCTTTTGGTTTGATTCTTGGTTTGGATTTGAAATAGCTCTTTAGATTTTTAAAATTACCGCTTCTGCCACGTTTTAAACCCTACTAGAGGTTCCTAGCAAGCCAACACGGTCAACTCATTCCCGACCCCTTAAAAGGCCGGTCAACCTATTCCCGATCACCTAACGGGTCGGTCAACTTATCCCCGACCCGCTCAATGGTCAGTCAACTTAAATACGGTTCTTTCAACAGCCGGTCAATCAAGACCTGGACCCCTTAAAGTCCGATCAATAAAGACCTGGACCCCTTAAAATCTGGTCAACCAAGACCCGTACTCCTTAAAGTTTGACTAAGAAGCCCAGACCCCTTAAAGTATGATTGAGTGAAGCCCAGACCCCTATGGGTCCAGTCAAGATGGTGAAACGGTCCCCATGGGGGGCCGGCTTAGTGAAACGGCCTCCTAGTGGGGCTGGCTCAGTGGTCCGGCACCTATATGGGGGCAGGCTTGGTGGTCCAACCCTCTAGTGGGGTCGGCTTAGTGCCACCGGCCCCTCTCGGGACCGATTTGGTGCAAGTTAGACCAAAAAATATTATGTCATTGTCGGCACTTGCACTTGTACATTTTATTTTACAAATTATCCCTTCCCATTGTCTTGGAGGGAGTAGCTACTGTTTTATAAATTAAAAGGGAGACTTTTCCCTCTTCTTTTATTTATAATTATGTCACTCCTTTGTCCTATAAAAGAAAGGTGGATGCCTTCATTGTACACACACATTCTTAACACAATTCCTTCTACAAACTTCACACTTCTTACTCTTATACTCGTTCATTTGGTGAAGAAATAAAGGAGAAAATGTGTTATTTCAATTCTTACCCTGATTTCTTTTATTTTCTTTTAGAAGGGTTAGGATGGTGGGTTGACTTCCGACCATTCTATCCCCTTCTCTTTTTTTTGTCTCTTTTATTTTGTAAATTTCTTAGTCTCTATACCTGTCACGCCCCGCTTCCCAGTGTACGGAGAAGTAGACGTGACGGGCCGCGACGTATTTACTCAGAAGTAAATATGTTAAGCGTAAATAAAGAAATATAAATAAATGCACAAGAATGACAGAAGATGTAACATAAACAAAAACTTTTATTAATATCCATTCTTAACATTACAACTGATTTGAAAAGAAAATGTACAATATATGCCTAAACAGTGGCATACAAAAGAAAAGGTAAGTACAAGTAAAGACTAAAAGTCTGGCTCCTCTGTGAACTGATCCAAGTCCTCCTAGCTGGGCTCGGTCTCCTGAGAGTCGGGTCCTCCTGATGAACATTCCAAATAAAGAAAGAAACAGGAATGCCGTCAGCGAACTAGCGCTCGGTAAGTCCCAAAAGAGAGATAGGAATAGTTCAAATAAAGGGAACAGAACTGGTAATTGGTACAAGTATATATTTGTTATTCTAACATAGTTGTTTGTAACTTGGTACAGAATGTATCAGTGTATACGAAAGGAGTCCAACTTGCTCCGTGGACTATGGTAATAGTACAAGGCTCCGTCAAAACCTACGGGACAACGGCACGGATGTTCAGGTAGGTGTCTTTTAGTGACCATCACGTTCCACTTCTAATACATTCCGTACCAGTCTACCCCGTTAAAACCCGTAATATATATTGTATAAATTGTAGTTATCAGACTTGCCAAGACCATGGATATAAGTTGTTCATGTAAACAGTTTCAGGATGTATCAAGTAGTCATATAGTCATTTGTAGCAGTTCATTGAGAACCCAGAGCTCTAGTTCACTTGTATATACATTTTACTTTCAGTTCATGCCATTTACCATTGATAACCCCGTTTTAGTTTTCTACCTTAAATAGGCAAGCACCCACTTTCTTCGGCTCCCTGAGGCTCAAGAGAATTGGTCCCATTTAAATCTATATTTACCAGGGTCCTTAATATAAATTAATATAACTTGAGGAGGTTTTATGAAAAATAGTTTTAGTATAATTTCAAAATAATTCGCAAGTATTTATTTATCGTATTTATGTTTTTCATGGATGTAAATTTTAAAAGTGGGGTATTCTAGTGAATAAATATCTAGCTTGAATAATATATGGTATTTTTGTGTAAATTTGACTTGTTTTGATTCTTGATGGTATTTTCATGAAACTTGTGATCCTTGTGTTTAGAAAACATGGAATTTATATAAATATAAAATAGATGTTTTGATAATATTTATATATAAATATATAATTATTAAAAATAGAATTTATTTATTAAATAGAAAATCACATTTTCTTAAAAATTGTATTAAAAATTCCATCGAGATCGTATGCTCCGTGAGAAGGTCTGCATCTTGCCCTACTAGTTTCGATGGATGTGCGATAACCCGCGCCAACCAAATCGGATTCCCCAAAAGTGGGTTGTAGAAACATAATTGTAAGGAATTTAATTTAAAACAATTTAAAGAATACGGTTTTTAATAGTTTATGGTATTTAAATGTAAATTCGTATTTGTCCAAAAAATATTGTTTTCAAACAATCGTGCTATGTCAAGATGTGTGTTGTGAGAGGTAGGTCATTATCTCGTGAGATTTTTCTAATGGTAATACAAGCAAATATGATAAAAGATGTTGAATATAAAGTTTATGGTATTTAACCGTAAAAGTGTAATAAAAATTGTTTTACATGGAGTTTTATGGTGAAATTGGTTTCTAAGATTTTAGTTAATATTTAACAAGCAAGGTATAATAATTTGAATAATTATTTCCTAAGAAAAATTGTTATTTTAAATAGAATAGAATTTAAAAGTCGGGTAACTCCACTTACCGACGTCATTTGAAAAGAGATAGTTTTGAGATGTGAAAAGAATAGAAGAGAGGGGACTTAAGGTTTGAAAAGAGAGAGGGGAGGTATGGGAACAAAATGGAAACTTTGTGGAGTCGCGGTGTCGCCGGAATTGCCCCGAATTGTCACCGGAAAGTGACATAGGTCTAACTCCACTTATACACTTCTTTGACTTGGAAAAATTTGAAGATTTTTTTGATAATGGATTTCAGAATGGAGAGGGATAGGACGTGATGTGGTTTTTTATAGGAGATATTAGGGTTTTGAGGATTGAAGAAAGGAATTAAAAATGCATTTAAACTTGGATTAATGCTCAATTTTAATTCTCTGTTTAATTTCAGGAAAAACAAACAGAAGAGGAGTAATTGGGGGAGGCCAAGGGGTTAGGGTTCAAAATATGGGGACATTTCTTGCGGGAAAGCTCGGCGGCACGGGCTCAAAGGGCTTCTTCGCCGGTCGATTTGGTGGGGTTGGGGTCTGGATTCTTGCCACGTGTTCTACTCTGTTCATATGACATTTTCCACATGTTTGTTTTCAGTGACTTTTCATTTTTACGTGTATTGCACGTGTAAACTTTTGGGCTTCCAAAAATTTTAAAAGAAAAATCATTAAAAATAATATGTGGCTGGAGGTATTTGAACACAGGAGCTATGTCACAGCACCGTAAGGCTTTACCAATGAGCTACAGGTGCTTTCTAGTTGTTTTTCAAACAAAATAATAGTTAAAGTATACCCAGGCTTGCAAATACTCCATTCAGTACATTAACTTTAAAAAATCTTGTACATTAAAACATAGTCGTTACATGTTCCCAGGCTAGCTTACAGACTCTGCCAAAACTGTGATCAGAATTTGGTATCACGATCGGAGACGATGCAAACTGGTACTCCATGTAATCTCGTGATCTCTTGCATGAGTTCATGAGTATCAGAAATTGTTTATCTTGAGATTAAATCTTACAATAGATTCATGCTTACCTCCATGTACTTCTTTGCTAGTGTCTCGGTAGATTAGCCAATTTGAAATGGGATGAAATTAGCCGACTTGGTGAGTCGATCCACAATAACCCATACTGCGTCCTTCGTGCTGCGAGGAAGGGCAATAACAAAGTCCATGGTGATGTGTTGCCATTTTCATTCTGGGATAGATAACAGTTGAAGTAAACCAGCAGTTCTGTGATATTTAGCCTTCACTTACTGACACACCAAGCATTTGGCTACGTTTTTGGATACTTCGCGCTTCATTCCATGCCACCAGTAATGTTGCCGTAGATCTTTGTATATCTTTGTACTACCAGGGTGTACTGAGTAAGGAGAGCTGTGAGCTTCTTTCATCAACTCTTCCTGAATAGGACCTTGTGGTACACACAATCTACTTCCGTATCTCAAAGATCCGTCTTCGTGGATGATGAAGTCTGTTCGGAGTCTACTTTCTACTTGTTCTCGGATCTTTTACAGCTTGGCATTACTTGCTTGAGCTGCTTTGATCTGATTGACAATAGTAGACTGAACTTATAAGTTCATCAAATACGAAGCGTTACCTGGCATAACCACTTTTATATCTATCCCATGCAATTTTTGCTGTAGCTTCCACTGTAAGGTGAGATTCATTGATAATGGCAGCTGGCGATGTCATGCCCCGCTTCCCAGTGTATGGGCAGAGGACGCGACGGGCCGCTACGTATTTACTCAGAAGTAAACACGCTAAGCGTATCTAAGCAATATAAGTAAAATGCACAAGAGACAATGTCAATGGATATAATTGAACATCAATTTTATTTATTAACATTCATTTTGCAATACATCTGAAAAGTAATACATGGAATGGAAAACAATGCCTAAACAGTGGCATAACAGAAATGGAAAAATACAGAATGTAAATGTGTACAAGGAATCTAAAGCTCTGGGTCGAAAGCTAGCTGGTCCAAATCCTCGCTGGTGGGCTCGATCTCCAGTGAGTCCGAATCACCTGACGACATTCCAAAGAAGAAGAAAGAGAATGTCGTCAACGAATAAATCGCTCGGTATGTCCCAAAGATAAGGGAGAAGTAGAATAGACAGAGAGAGAATATAGCTTTTAAAGTTGTATTATATTGTTAACGCTGTTGTTTGTAGTTTGGTACAGAAGATACCAGTGTATACGAGAGAAGTCTCACTTTCCAAGGAGACTAAGTGTAACGACCGTATTTTCTAATACCTAATAAAATATATTTTATTTAAATTTCTACTATCAAATAATTATTTATGTGTTTTTTTATAGAATAATAATTTTCAAAGTAGTGTTAATAATTTTCAAAGCATTGAATATGATTAAAGGAATTTTCTAAATTCTACTTATTGTTTTTATAGGCTTAAAAAGTTTTAGTAAGATTTCATAACGTCCTAAAATAATCTACATATTTTTATTATCAACAAAAGTAATTAATTCGTAATTAAAAATATTTTAAAGGATAAACTAGATATTATATAATTTTAATAATTAGCTAAAACCATAGGAATGAATATATCATTTAGTTTTAGCCCAAAATTATTTTTATACTAAAGATAACAATAAGACATAATTTCTGAAATTTTCCCATAATTTTTCCATATTTTTAAACATTTTTACCAAATTTTTCAAAGCCAAATCAATATTTTTTAAATAATATGCTGATTTTTATTTTTATTAATTTTTATTTTAAAATTTTTTTAAACCTTTTAACCTGGACCATTGGATCACAAGATCCAACGGCCCAGAAACCCCGACGGCGCCCACGTGGTGGGGACCATGCGAAAACGCGTGGTCTCCACACGCACGACACGTGGCAGGCGGCGGGACTCTTGGCGGCGCGATCTCAGCCGTTGGATCTCAATCCAACGGCTGAGATAAGAAGCAGCGGGCGCAATCATTAACTAATGATTCGCAAATCATGAGGCAGCGCGGATTTTTGTGTTATTTAACAGATTTTTTTGGATTTTTCTGTTGATTGGAAAACACTATAAATAGGCACTTCAAACACTGATTTCTCACACCTCAGAACTCCAAAAATTCTGAAAAAAATACCGGTGCCTTCGTATCGACGCCTCCGACGCTATGGCTCCACCCAATCGCCGAGGAAAAATTGAGGCGCGGAGCTATTGAGGATTTTGTACACTCCTATGTTTTTCAACCCTTCGGCATCCGACTCAAACAAAAGGTAGGATCCGCCTCTCTCCCCTTTTCCTGTCACCTTATTCTTTCTCAATAACCTAGTTCCAACTTATAATCATCAACCCCTATTTAAAATGATGTTATAATATTCGTGCATGTCTATTCCTTGTACCCTCAATGATGATAATATTAACCCATGTTTTAAAACGGTGTTTAATTTCCTCTGTACACAAAAGTATATTGCACACCCATAATACGTGGAATCTGATATACTTAATGTCATAACCCAAGAATTGTCAATTTACCTCTGACATACCCACACTTACCTATACTATAAAAATGATCTCGAAAGAGGTTACTTGCACAAAATACCCTCGTTTAATTAAAATATTATATTTGTTTAAAATATCCATATAAGATATGTGAAATAAATATTTTAGATACGGCATACGTATATTTTACTTACACTTTTTCATCAACTACTATAAGATTGTTAAACCTCCTTCAACCTTTTTAAAGAAGAAAATACTAAATTTAAATAACGATATCTTTTCAAAAGGAATATTTAGTATCTTATAAAAAGGTAATTTTAAAATAACACCAATCTAGGACAAAGGAAAGGTTGTAGGCATCGATTGTTTATCTAAACCAGATTTTGTGGTGCCTAGGCTAGACAAGTGAGAAAGGTAACTTTAAAAGGCCCGTCTCACGGTAATTCGTGAGCGGATCCCTCCTTTCTTTACTTGTGCATACCTGGCTACAATGGGCGGTGAAGAGGCGATTTGAGGACCTCACAACTTGTCCTTTTGAAACAGTTAGGAGCAGGCTAGTTTTTCAAATAAAAAAAAACCTCTTGCAACTTGTCCTTATAAAAACCTCTTGCAAAAGATTTTCAAATAAACACCACAACCTTTTATCGAAAGGATAATTTTCCGTAAAATATTATGTTTTTCCAAAATGATAAATATTTCAAATCTCATGGTTTTTCTTAGAAATAATATAAGATAATTAAACACTATAATTTCTTTTTAACTAAGCTTTCTCTAAGATGACACGAACTATTTTACGAACTTTATAAAATAAAACGAGTGGTTGTGGAAGGCCATATTAAACAAGATCAATACTTTCTAAAATTTCCAGTTATGACAACATGACATATATAAAGCATGATACGGTTAGGGTTAGAATGCGCAGACCTAGGTATGGAATACAAATACGAAGATCCCGATATTCCGGGTGAACAATCCAATATATGGGCGACTATACAAATATGAAGATCCCGATATTCCGGGTGACCAGTCTAATATATGGGCGACTATACAATGTGGAAATTCCATGCCTAGAAATATACGCACTAATTCTAATTCGTTCGAACCTTTATACTGAACCATGGGGATGGGTAGTTTGATTAGGCAAGGATAATTTGGAACTCGGATTCCCATACTACTCGATCATGATCCCGGGAAGTGAAACAGTACATTTCAGTTCCCCAGTTGTTGTTCCGTGGCCACAACGGAATAATCGCGAGTATCCGGACCCTTATTTAACAAACTAATACGAACTTTTACCTTCACCTATACTTCCTACAACTTATCTACATACAACTTACAACATACTCATGCTTATATATACCTCTCTTCAAAACGTCTTAAGTTTTTGCATTTCAAACATTTACACCCCTTACTTTATGACTTCATGCATAAATCATACTCTTATATACACCTGTTCATTTTATACTCCTACTTCCTTATGAGGCAATCCTACCCGAGTATAACTCGCCGACGGACCATCCTTTTCTTTCTCTATCTTTGGAATGTCCGTCAGATAAGAATGAGTATTATAGCGAAGATCAAGGAGTGAAGCCAACTTATGAAGATTATGCAGACTGGACGATGGAAGATTAGCTGGTTTTAATTTTGTTGCCCACATGTTTAGGGCTTTTGTTTCTCCTTTGATGTAATTAAACTACTCGGTTTATTTTACTCTTTCTTTTGGGATGTAATAAAGTTTGGTTAATGGAAATAAAATGCCTTTCACTTTTATTATTTTTGTTTTGGTACACATCCTGCATGTTAAATATTCATACGCTTAACGTAACTGTATTGAATAGACCACATTCAATACAGTTAGGTTGCGGACCATGCCACGGCATCCTTCTCCTTCTTTTGGGAAGCGAGGCGTGGCAGGTTTTTGTGGTGGCCCATGCAGGTCCTCTTGTGCACTAAAATGAAACCGTTAACTGACTTATTATATTTGTGAATCTGATCCATCTATACCGATATCATAGTTTTCCTATGTCCCTTGTCCCTTCCTTGACATTCTGTACCCTGTCCATGACCTTCTGTTCAAGTCATGGCAAATCATTCCGACGAGGATGACATGTCCGATATTACTTTTGAAGCTACATCTGAAGATTCAGACGACGAATTCGTAGACTCTCAGGCGGTTATTTCCGACAGTGACTCGGAAGACTAAGAAGTCGATGCTGCAATTCCGGAGCCTATGATGGCTAATGACTCCGAAGACGAAGAAGAAGATCCTGTGGAAGGGGAGCATATAAAAGATGGGCCAGAAAAAGAGGCTCCTGCGGCGGGAGAGAATCCCATAAAATATGATCCGGATGAGGATGTTCTTGCGAAGGAACAAGACCCTATAGAGGGGGAAACGGAGGGCGAGGCTCCTGCCGAGGATGAGTCGAAGGACGAAGTTTCGAGTGAGGAGGATCTCGAGACCGAAAAAACTTAGGAAGTTGTCCCCACAAGGCACCGTGGGAATGGTCGTATCTTTCTTAGTGCGAGGACCTAGCACCACTTCTTGAACTCCCGTAATCGAGATTAATAAGTCTTTTTCCTTGGCCGAATAAAACGATGCATGTCCTTACTTTTCGGTTGTACTCTCCATATTGAAGTTGGATAATAAAATCTAAGTTTCAAGCAAAAACCTCTCTTGTGTCTCTTGCTCTCCCTATTTAGTCTCTCTCTTGCATAAATTATTGTTCTTCCATGCAAGTTATTATCTTGTCTCACCTCAGCCGTTTGTAACCTAACCTATTCTGATTCGGATCATCAATGGCCGGACGACACCATAACCGCAATCGAAAGGGAAATGGAGTCAATGAAGCCGCTGCTCAGCAAGCAGCTATGCTTCAAATGATGCAAGGACTATTGGAGCAACAGCAGCAGCAGACAGCTGCCCTTCATCAGGAGCTACGAGAAAGTAGGCAGCAGCAAGCAGAGATTTTAAGTAAGGCACTAACCTCAGTTCCTCAAGGTTCGGCGGGAGTGAAACAATTCAGATCACTCCACCCTAAGACTTTTTCGGGGAAGGAAACTCCCTTAGAAGCTGAGGAGTGGCTCAAGGGAACAGTCGACGATTTCGGTGCCGCCCAAATTTCGAAGGACGCATGGGTGAACATTGCTAAGCTACAACTTACGGATAATGCAAGGATATGGTGGGAGGCAAAGGAAAGTAGATTGAAGGAGCCCATCGACTGGGAAAGGTTCAAACAGCGTTTTGATACCTAGTACTTTCCAGTCGTGGCACACTTAAAAAAATGGAACGGGAGTTTATACAGTTCCAACAAGGGAGCATGTGGGATAAATCGGTGGACGAGTACGCTTCGGAGTTCGCAAGGTTAAGTCGGTTCGCGCATCATCTGGTGGCAACCCCAGAACTTTATGCTAAGAGATTCCGACAAGGATTGGACGTGAAGACGCAGTCCTCCATGTCTTCTGCTACCTTCTCAACTTATGATGAAATCTTAGAGGCGGCACGAAAGTTTGAAGACCTTCAGAGACGCATAAGGAAGGATGACCATTTGTCTGGCATTAAGCAACCATCCAATCAAATTCTTGAAGGATCATCTTCTAGATTCAACGGGAGGCAACAACCTAAGAGACCAGCAGGACCAACTATCTTCTGAAAACCAGCCGTTGTATTCAACCATTGTGGTAGGACCGGACACTACATGAGAGACTGTCGCATTTTGAACAAACTTTGCATAGTCTGTGGGTCTCCGGATCATGCTATTGGGGACTATCTTCAGAGAGGGAGACAATCAGGCCACGTCAACAAGCCGGCTAACTATGTGGCACCACGACAGGGAAACCAACCACTTTCCGCCACTAAACCAATCGGTCAAGGGACATCACCAAAGGGACCACCCTTGTCATCACAGGAGCGTGATTTTCAGCAAGCGTAGAGGAATGGACTCAAATGCCAGACCTTCACCATGACAGCCGAGAAGGTTGATGCCACGTGAAAAGACAACAGAGAGACTTTCCATGCAGCAAGTGATACACCAACTCGCGGGAGCGACACATGCAGTAAAGAGGATTCCTGACAGCGTTACTGATTTTCGTGCCTAGTAATGTCTACTCCTTTGAAAATTTCAAATATGAAATTATTCTAAGGAGGGTAGATCGTAACTATCATAACCATTCTTGCAATTCTTAGCAAACCCAGAAGTTTTAAACATCCACAACGATTTTTTCGGAGAGGGGACTTGGTGATGTGATATATCAGCGCGGCGATATAGTTGCATATGCGTCAAGACAACTAACGACTTGTGGACGCAACTATCATATTCAGATTTAGAACTGGCGATGGTAATTTTCATCTTGAAGATATAGAAACACTACTCTAAGGAGAACATGAGAACACGGATGGTTGAAACACATGAAGCAGATGAGAGGGGTCAAGTTTTATATGGGAGAAGTACCGATCGATTGGGACGATCCTGAAGATGGAGAATTTATAAGATTGACATAATTGTAGAAAGAAAAAAAAAATGGAGATGGTGATACAATGCAGCAAGCATGGAAAACTCAGCCTACGGTTCATAGGTCCCTTCGATATTCTCGAACGAGTTGGAAAGGTTGGCATAACCTACGAGCAGCAACCGGTCAGAATACTAGAAGGATGAAACCTTGAGCGACAAGATAATCCAGCTGGCTAGAGCTATTAGGCAGACATACACGGAAGCGAGAAGCCGGGACGAGAGAGCGAGACCCAAAATATTTAACCGTGATAATCCCTTCTTAGTGTTTTCTTCCTTTCCTTGACCTACCTTCTGAAATTTCGAGGACGAAATTATTTTAAGGAGCGTAGATTGTAACGACCGTGTTTTCTAATAACTAATAAAATATATTTTATTTAAATTTCTACTATCAAATAATTATTTACGTGTTTCTTTTATAGAATAATAATTTTTAAAGTAGTGTTAATAATTTTCAAAGTATTGAATATGATTAAAGGAATTTTCTAAATTCTACTTATTGTTTTTATAGGCTTAAAATGTTTTAGTAAGATTTTATAATGCCCTAAAATAATCTACATAGTTCTATTATCAATAAAAGTAATTAATTCGTAATTAAAAATATTTTGAAGGATAAACTAGATATTATATAATTTTAATAACTAGCTAAAACCATAGAAATGAATATATCATTTAGTTTTAGCCTAAAATTATTTTTATACTAAATACAACAATAAAACATAATTTCTGAAATTTTCCCATAATTTTTCCATATTTTAAAACATTTTTACCAAAATTTTCAAAGCCAAATCAATATTTTTTAAATAATCTGCTGATTTTTATTTTTATTAATTTTTATTTTAAAATTTTTTTAAACCTTTTAACCTGGACCGTTGGATCACAAGATCCAACGGCCCAAAAACCCCGACGGCGCCCACGTGGTGGGGACCACGCGAAAACGCGTGGTCTCCACACGCGCGACACGTGGCAGGCGGCGGGACTCTTGGTGGCGCGATCTCAGCCGTTGGATCTCAATCCAACCGCTGAGATAAAAGGCGGCAGGCGCAATCATTAACTAATTATTCGCAAATCATGAGGCAGCGTGGATTTTTGTGTTATTTAACAGATTTTTTGGATTTTTCGGATTTTTCTGTTGATTGGAAAACGCTATAAATAGGCAATTCAAACACTGATTTCTCACACCTCAGAACTCCAAAAATTCTGAAAAAATACCGGTGCCTTCGTATCGACGCCGACACTACGGCTCCACCTAATAACCAAGGAAAAATCGAGGCGCAGAGCTATTGAGGATTTTGTACATGCCTACGTTTTCAATCCTTCGGCATTCAACTCAAACAAAAGGTAGGATCCGCCTCTCTCCCTTTTTCATGTCACCTTATTCCTTCTCAATAACCTAGTTCCAACTTATAATTATCAACCCCTATTTAAAATGATGTTATAATATTCGTGCATGCCTATTCCTTGTACCCTCAATGATGATAATGTTAACCCATGTTTTAAAACGGTGTTTAATTTCCTCTGTACACAAAAGTATATTGCACATCCATAATATCTGGAATCCGATATACTTAATGCCATAACCCAAGAATTTTCAATTCACCTCTGACATACCCACACTTACCCATACTATAAAAATGATCTCGAAATAGGTTACTTGCACAAAATACTCTCGTTTAATTAAAATATTATATTTGTTTAAAATATCCATATAAGATATATGAAATAAATATTTTAGATATGACATACGTATATTTTACTACTTTTTCATCAACTACTATAATATTGTTAAACCCCTTTCAACCTTTTTAAAGAAGAAAATACTAAATTTAAATAACGATATCTTTTCAAAAGGAATATTTAGTATCTTATAAAAAGGTAATTTTAAAATAACACCAATCTAGGACAAAGGAAAGGTTGTAGGCATCGATCGTTTATCTAAACCAGACTTTGTGGTGCCAAGGCTAGACAAATGAGAAAGGTAACTTTAAAAGGCCCGTCTTACGGTGAATCGTGAGCGGATCCCTCCTTTCCTTACTTATGCTTACCTGGCCACAATTGGCGGTGAAGAGGCGATTTGAGGACCTCACAACTTGTCCTTTTGAAACAGTTAGGAGCAGGCTAGTTTTTCAAATAAAAAAAAACCTCTTGCAACTTGTCCTTATAAAAACCTCTTGCAAAAGATTTTCAAATAAACACCACAACCTTTTATCGAAAGGATATTTTTCCGGAAAATATTATGTTTTTCCAAAATGATAAATATTCCAAATCTCATGGTTTTTCTTAGAAGTAATAAAAAATAATTAAACACTATTATTTCTTTTTAACTAAGCTTTCCCTAAGATGACACGAACTACTTTACGAACTTTATAAAATAAAACGAGTGGTTATGGAAGGCCATATTAAACGAGATCAATACTTTCTAAAATTTCCAGTTATGACAACATGACATATATAAAGCATGATACGGTTAGGGTTAGAATGCGCGGACGTAGGTATGGAATACAAATATGAAGATCCCGATATTCCGGATGAACAGTCCAATATATGGGCGACTATACAAATATGAAGATCCCGATATTCCGGGTGACCAGTCCAATATATGGGCGACTATACAATGTGGAAATTCCATGCCTAGAAGTATACACGCTAACTCTAATTCGTCCGAACCTTTATACTGAACCACGGGGATGGGTAGTTTGATTAGGCAAGGATAATTCGGAACTCGGATTCCCCTACTACTTGATCATGATACCGGGAAGTGAAACGGTACATTTCACTTCCCCAGTTGTTGTTCCGTGGCCACAACGGAATAATCGCGAGTATCCGGACCCTTGTTTAACAAACTAATACGAACTTTTACTTTCACCTATACTTCCTACAACTTATCTACATACAACTTACAACATACTCATGCTCATATATACCTCTCTTCAAAATGTCTTAAGTTTGTGCATTTCAAACATTTACACGCCTTACTTTATGACTGCATGTATACATCATACTCTTATATACACCTGTTCATTTTATACTCCTACTTCTTTATGAGGCAATTCTACCCGAGTATAGCTCGCTGACGGACCTTCCTTTTCTTCCTCTATCTTTTGAATGTCCGTCAGATAAGAATGAGTATTATAGCGAAGATCAAGGTGCGAAGCCAATTTATGAAGATTATACAGACTGGACGATGGAAGATTAGCTGGTTTTAATTTTTGTTGTTGACCACATATTTAGGGCTTTTGTTTCTCCTTTGATGTAATTAAACTACTCAGTTTATTTTACTCTTTCTTTTGAGATGTAATAAAGTTTGGTTAATGGAAATAAAATGCCTTTCGCTTTTATTATTTTTGTTTTGGTACACATCCTGCATGTTAAATATTCATATGCTTAACGTAACAGTATTGAATAGACCACCTTCAATACAATTAGGTTGCGGACCATGCCACGTCATCCTTCTCCTTCTTTTGGGAAGCGAAGCGTGACAGGTTTTTGTGATGGCCCATGCAGGTCCTCTTGTGTACTAAAATGAAACCGTTAACTGACTTATTATATTTGTGAATCTCATCCATCTATACCGATATCATAGTTTTCCTATGTCCCTTGTCTCTTCCTTGACATTCTGTACCCTGTCCATGACCTTCTGTTCAAGTCATGGCAAATCTTTCCGACGAGGATGACATGTCCGATATTAATTTTGAAGCTACATCTGGAGATTCAGACGACGAATTCGAAGACTCTCAGGCGGTTATTTCCGATAGTGACTCGGAAGACGAAGAAGTCGATGCTGCAACTCCGGAGCCTATGATGGCTAATGACTCCGAAGACGAAGAAGAAGATCCTGTGGAAGGGGAGCATATAAAAGATGGGCCAGAAAAAGAGGCACCTGTGGCGGGAGAGAATCCCATAGAATATGATCCGGATGAGGATGTTCTTGCGAAGGAACAAGACCCTATAGAGGGGGAAACGGAGGGCGAGGCTCCTGCCGAGGATGAGTCGAAGGACGAAGTTTCGAGTGAGGAGGAACTCGAGACTGAAGAAACTTAGGAAGTTGTCCCCACAAGGCACCTTGGGAATGGTCGTATCTTTCTTAGTGCGAGGACCTAGCACCACTTCTTGAACTCCCGTAATCGAGATTAATAAGTCTTTTTCCTTGGCCGAATAAAACGATGCATGTCCTTACTTTTCGGTTGTACTCTCCATATTGAAGTTGGATAATAAAATCTTAGTTTCAAGCAAAAATCTCTCTTGTGTCTCTTGCTCTCCCTATTTAGTCTTTCTCTTGCATAAATTGTTGTTCTTCCATGCAAGTTATTATCTTGTCTCACCTCATCCGTTTGTAGCCTAACCTATTCTGATTCGGATCATCAATGGCCGGACGACACCATAACCGCAACCGAAGGGGAAATGGAGTCAATGAAGCCGCTGCTCAGCAAGCAGTTATGCTACAAATGATGCAAGGACTATTGGAGCAACAGCAGCAGCAGACAGCTGCCCTTCATCAGGAGCTACGAGAAAGTAGGCAGCAGTAAGCAGAGATTTTAAGTAAGGCACTAACCTCAGTTCCTCAAGGTTCGGCGGGAGTGAAACAATTCAGATCACTCCACCCTAAGACTTTTTCGGGGAAGGAAACTTCCTTAGAAGCTGAGGAGTGGCTCAAGGGAACAGTCGACGACTTCGGTGCTGCCCAAATTCCGAAGGACGCATGGGTGAACATCGCTAAACTACAACTTACGGATAATGCCAGGATATGGTGGGAGGCAAAGGAAAGTAGATTGAAGGAGCCCATCGACTGGGAAAGGTTTAAACAGCGTTTTGATACCCAGTACTTTCCAGTCGTGGCACACTTAAAAAAATGGAACGGGAGTTTATACAGTTTCAACAAGGGAGCATGTGGGATAAGTCGGTGGACGAGTACGCTTCGGAGTTCGCAAGGTTACGTCGGTTCGCGCATTATCTGGTGGCAACTCCAGAATTTTATGCTAAGAGATTCCGACAAGGATTGGACGTGAAGACGCAGTCCTCCATATCTTCTGCTACCTTATCAACTTATGATGAAATCTTAGAGGCGACACGAAACTTTGAAGACCTTCAGAGACGCATAAGGAAGGATGACCGTTTGTTTGGCATTAAGCAACCAGCCAATCAAATTCTTGAAGGATCATCTTCCCGATTCAACGGGAGACAACAACCTAAGAGACCAGCAGGACAAACTATCTTCGGAAAACCAGCCGTTGTATACAACCATTGTGGTAGGACCGGACACTACATGAGAGACTGTCGCATTTTGAACAAATTTTCCATAGTCTGTGGGTCTCCGGATCATGCTATTGGGGACTGTCCTCAGAGAGGGAGACAATCAGGCCCCGTCAACAAGTCGGCTAACAATATGGACCTACGACAGGGAAACTAGCCACTTTCCGCCACTAAACTAACCGGTCAAGGGGAATCACCAAAGGGACCACCCTTGTCATCACAGGAGCGTGATTTTCAGCAAGCGCAGAGGAATGGACTCAAACGCCAGACCTTCACCATGACAGCCGAGAAGGCTGATGCCATGTGGAAAGACAATAGAGAGACTTTCCATGCAGCAAGTGATACACCAACTCGCGGGAGCGACACATGCAGTAAAGAGGATTCCTGACAGCGTTACTGGTTTCCGTGCCTAGTAATGGCTACTCCTTTGAAAATTTCAAATATGAAATTATTCTAAGGAGGGTAGATCGTAACTATCACAACCATTCTTGTAATTCTTAGCAAACCCAGAAGTTTTAAACATCCACAACGATTTTTTCGGAGAGGGGACTTGGTGATGTGATATATTAGCGCGGCGATATAGTTGTATATGCGTTAAGACTACTAACGACTTGTGGACGCAACTATCATGTTCAGATTTAGAACTGGCGATGGTAATTTTCATCTTGAAGATATAGAAACACTATTCTAAGGAGAACATCGGAACACGGATGGTTGAAACACATGAAGCAGATGAGAGCGGTCAAGTTTTATATGGGAGAAGTACCGATCGATTGGGACGATCCTGAAGATGGAGAATTTGTAAGATTGACATAATTGTGGAAAGAAAAAAAAAGTGGAGATGGTGATACAATGCAGCAAGAGCGGAAAACTCAGCCCACGGTTTATACGTCCCTTCGATATTCTCGAACGAGTTGGAAAGGTTGGCATAACCTACGAGCAGCAACCGGTCGGAATACTAGAAGGATGAAATCTTGAGCGACAAGACAATCCAGCTGGTTAGAGCTATTAGGCAGACATACATGGAAGCGAGAAGACTGGACGAGAGAGCGAGACCCAAAATATTTAACCGCGATAATCCCTTCTTAGTGTTTTCTTCCTTTCCTTAACCTACCTTCTGAAATTTCGAGAACGAAATTTTTTTAAGGAGGGTAGATTGTAACGACCGTGTTTTCTAATACCTAATAAAATATATTTTATTTAAATTTCTACTATCAAATAATTATTTACGTGTTTCTTTTATAGAATAATAATTTTTAAAGTAGTGTTAATAATTTTCAAAGCATTGAATATGATTAAAGGAATTTTCTAAATTCTACTTATTGTTTTTATAGGCTTAAAATATTTTAGTAAGATTTTATAACGCCCTAAAATAATCTATATATTTTTATTATCAATAAAAGTAATTAATTCGTAATTAAAAATATTTTAAAAGATAAACTAAATATTATATAATTTTAATAACTAGCTAAAACCATAGGAATGAATATATCATTTAGTTTTAGCCCAAAATTATTTTTATACTAACGATAACAATAAAACATAATTTCTGAAATTTTCCCATAATTTTTCCGTATTTTAAAACATTTTTACCAAAATTTTCAAAGCCAAATCAATATTTTTTAAATAATATGCTGATTTTTTATTTTTATTAATTTTTATTTTTAAAATTTTTAAAACCTTTTAACCTGGACCGTTGGATCACAAGATCCAAAAGCCCAGAAACCCCGACGGCGCCCACGTGGTGGGGACTACGCGAAAACGCGTGGTCTCCACACGCGCGACACGTAGCAGGCGGCGGGACTCTTGGCGGCGCTATCTCAGCCGTCGGATCTCAATCCAACGGCTGAGATAAGAGGCGGTGGACGCAATCATTAACTAATGATTCGCAAATCATGAGGCAGCACGGATTTTTGTGTTATTTAACAGATTTTTCTGTTGATTGGAAAACGCTATAAATAGGCACTTCAAATACTGATTTCTCACATCTCAGAACTCCAAAAATTCTGAAAAAATACCGGTGCCTTCGTATCGACGACGCCGACGCTACGGCTCCACCCAATCGCCGAGAAAAAATTGAGGCACGGAGCTATTGAGGATTTTGTACACGCCTACGTTTTCAACCTTTCGGCATCCGACTCAAACAAAAGGTAGGATCCGCCTCTCTCCCCTTTTCCTGTCACCTTCTTCCTTCTCAATAATCTAGTTCCAACTTATAATCATCAACCCATATTTAAAATGATGTTATAATATTCGTGCATGCCTATTCCTTGTGCCCTCAATGATGATAATGTTAACACATATTTTAAAACGGTGTTTAATTTCTTCTGTACACAAAAGTATATTGCACACCCATAATACCTGAAATCTGATATACTTAATGTCATAACCCAAGAATTGTCAATTCACCTCTGACATACCCACACTTACCTATACTATAAAAATGATCTCGAAATAGGTTACTTGCACAAAATACCCTCGTTTAATTAAAATATTATATTTGTTTAAAATATCCATATTAGATATGTGAAATAAATATTTTAGATACGGCATACGTATATTTTACTTGCACTTTTTCATCAACTACTATAATATTGTTAAACCCCCTTCAACTTTTTTAAAGAAGAAAATACTAAATTTAAATAACGATATCTTTTCAAAAGGAATATTTAGTATCTTATAAAAAGGTAATTTTAAAATAACACCAATCTAGGACAAAAGAAAGGTTGTAGGCATTGATCGTTTATCTAAACCAGACTTTGTGGTGCCTAGACTAGACAAGTTAGAAAGGTAACTTTAAAAGGCCCGTCTCACGGTGATTTGTGAGCGGATCCCTCCTTTCCTTACTTGTGCTTACCTGGCCACAATTGGCGGTGAAAAGGCGATTTGAGGACCTCACAACTTGTCCTTTTGAAACAGTTAGGAGCAGCCTAGTTTTTCAAATAAAAAAAAAACCTCTTGCAATTTGTCCTTATAAAAACCTCTTGCAAAAGATTTTCAAATAAACACCACAACCTTTTATCGAAAGGATATTTTTCCGTAAAATATTATGTTCTTCCAAAATGATAAATATTTCAAATCTCATGGTTTTTCTTAGAAGTAATAAAAGATAATTAAACACTATTAATTCTTTTTAACTAAGCTTTCCCTAAGATGACACGAACTACTTTATGAACTTTATAAAATAAAACGAGTGGTTGTGGAAGGCCATATTAAACGAGATCAATACTTTCTAAAATTTCCAGTTATGACAACAATACATATATAAAGCATGATACGGTTAGGGTTAGAATACGCGGACCTAGGTATGGAATACAAATATGAAGATCCCGATATTCCGGGTGAACAGTCCAATATATGTACGACTATACAAATATGAAGATCCCGATATTCCGGGTGACCAGTCCAATATATGGGCGACTATACAATATGGAAATTCCATACCTAGAAGTATACGCACTAACTCTAATTCGTCCGAACCTTTATAATGAACCACAGGGATGGGTAGTTTGATTAGGCACGGATAATTCGGAACTCGGATTCCCCTACTTCTCGATCATGATCCCGGAAAGTGAAACGTTACATTTCAGTTCCCCAGTTGTTATTCCGTGGTCACAACGGAATAATTGCGAGTATCCGGACCCTTGTTTAACAAACAAATATGAACTTTTACCTTCACCTATACTCCCTACAACTTATCTACATACAACTTACAACATACTCATGCTCATATATACCTCTCTTCAAAACGTCTTAAGTTTGTGCATTTCAAACATTTACACCCCTTACTTTGTGACTGCATGCATACATCATACTCTTATATATACCTGTTCATTTTATACTCCTACTTCCTTATGAGGCAATCCTACCGGAGTATAACTCGCTGACGGACCTTCCTTTTCTTCCTCTATCTTTGGAGTGTCCGTCAGATAAGAATGATTATTATAGCGAAGATCAAGGTGTGAAGCCAACTTATGAAGATTATACAGACTGGACGATGGAAGATTAGCTGGTTTTAATTTTTGTTGTTGCCCACATATTTAGGGCTTTTGTTTATCCTTTGATGTAATTAAACTACTCAGTTTATTGTACTTTTTCTTTTGAGATGTAATAAAGTTTGGTTAATGGAAATAAAATGCCTTTCGCTTTTATTATTTTTGTTTTGGTACACATCCTGCATGTTAAATATTCATACGCTTAGCGTAACTGTATTGAATAGACCACCTTCAATATAATTAGGTTGCAGACCATGCCACGTCATCCTTCTCCTTCTTTTGGGAAGCGGGGCGTGACACTAAAATATCAGGAGTATAAGGCTCCGTCGATAATACCACGGAACAACGGCATGGATGTAATTACGTCTTAAGTGACCACCTCGTGCCACCTTTAACATGTTCCGTACCAGTACCCCTTATAAACTCCGTGATGTCTTGTTTTTATTGTTTGTATTGTATTGTCTTGTAAATTGAATTGTATAGATTGACGACTTGCCGAAACCATGATATCAGTAAATGGGTATAACTGGAGAATCATGTAGATAGAGGAATATCCATGGTTCGGTTCTGTCAATAGAGATTGAATAGATTGAACAGATTGAATATATGGATTCATATTGAATTATATTATATACTTGAATCATATTCAAGTCAGATTGATTATATTGAGACTCGGTCTGCGTCAGACAATTAGAAAAGAAATTGAATCCTGAATTAGGTTTTGGTGTTATCGGTAACTGCTGTATATAGACTGCAGGATTTGTGTCTTTTTCAAAGACAATTACCGTGTTGATAACACCGTTTGTTAAGTTGTCTACCTTAAATAGGAAAGCACCCATATCTCCGGCTCTCTGAGGCTTAAGAGACTGGTCCCGCTTAAACCTATGTTTACTAGGGTCCTTATTGTAATTTAGTATAAATTGAGGGGTTTTTATGTAAAAATAATTTTGTATAATTTTCAAAATACACCTCAAGTTTTTTATTATCGTCTTTAGAGTTTTCATAGATGTATATTTTATCAATGTGGCATTTCTAGTGAATAAAACCTAATTTCATAATATATGGTATCTATTTGTAATATTGGATTTGTATGGTATTTTCTTATAAATGGGATGTTTTTCTTGAATTTTGGAAATGTGAAATATTATAAATATTAAAAATAGATATTTTGATATTAATTACATATATATTTATTTAAAATATAAGTTTTATTTATAATAGAAATCACATTTTCTAAAGAAAATTGTATTTTAAATCTTTCGAGATCGTATGCTCCTTGCGGAGGTCTGCATCTCACTCTACTAAGCTCGAGAATGTGCGATAATCCATACCGTCCTGATTGGGTTCCTCAAAATGGGTTGTAGAGATGCAATTGCAAAGGTTTGTTAAAATACACATCTTGTAGAAAAAGGTTTTTATAAGTTGGAGGTAGTTATGTGTAAAGTCGTATTTTTCCCAGATCTATATTCCCAAATTCCATCATATTATGTTACATATGTGTGTTGTGAGGAGGTAGGTCATTACCTCGTGAGTTTTCTAAGGTAATACGGTTTAAAAAGTTCAAGCATGTCGAAATGAAACATGAAGGTATTTTAATGTGAAATTGCGATAAAAGATGGATATAACAATATTATATGATGAAACTTGTTAAAAATGTTTATTAATATTTAATGAATAATATGTGAGGATATGAAGGTATCTTGATTAAGAAAAATCGTAGTTTTTAAAGAAAACCGAATCGGAAGTCGGGCTAACTCCGCTTCAGTCGGGTTTTAGTTTGGAATATTTTTAGAATAGAGAACAGAGGAAGAAATAGGGAATTATAGGTTGATTAGCTAGAGAAGAGAAAGAGTAAGAGATGGGAGGTGCCGGTGCGTCGTTTCGTCTTCGGAATCTCCTCGGATCGTCGTCGGAACTTCGTCGGAGGTTCGCCCTTTGCTAACTCCACTTGCACACAAAAAGTCTTGGGAATTTTCTTGAGAGTTTGGGCAGGGATTTGTGAGTGAGGGGGGTGATTTGAGGTGTGGTATTTATAGAAAAAATTAGGGTTTAGGGTAATGAAAAGGGTGTATTAAAATTTTGTATTAAAATGGATTAAATGTGTGTTTTAATTTGCTCTGTAAATGTGCAGGGAATTTAAATAATACAGGGGTTATAGGGGGAGTTCAATGGTCACAACAGGTAAAGAAAATTGGGGTTTCGGCTGAGTCGGATCGGCGGCGCCAGCCGAGTCGGGCGAGTCGCCGGCCCGAGTCAACCGAATCAGGCCGCGTTTCCTTGCCACGTGTCCCTGTCTCTTCGTCTTGACTCGTGGACCCGTTTGTTTATTCTGTAACTTACCCTATTATGTGTAGTGCACGTGTAGACTCTTAGGCTTCTAAAAGATTAAAATAATTTTTAAAAAAAATAATGTGTGGCTGATGGGATTTGAACTCTAATGCTTTGGTTCAGCAGTGCAAGGTCTTACCAATGAGCTACAAGCTCCTTCTTGCTGTTCTAAAGTAAAAAAACTTATAACTTGTGCTCAGACTCAGGGGTTCCTTTCTGTATTTTTTTTTGAAAAATTTGTACATAAAGTTAGGGTTGTTACAGGCGACTAAGTGTATCAGGAACTACATTCACCTTCTCTGGATGATATTGTAGGTAGATGTTGAAGTCCGCCATAAGTTCTAGTCATCTTCTCTGCCTTATATTCAATTCCTTCTGAGTAAATACATATTTCAGACTCTTGTGGTCAGTGTGTATATCTACTCGCTCTCTAAGAAGATAATGGCATCAAATCTGAAGTGCAAAGATAACGGTTGCCAACTTTAAGTTATGTGTTGGATAGTTGCGCTCATGAACTTTCAGCTGTCTTGATGCAAAAGCTACAACCTTTCCTTGCTGGTTTAGAACACATCCTAATCCCTTACCGGACGCATCACAATGCATAATGAAACCTCCAGATTGATCCGGTATTACGAGAATAGGAGCCGATGTAAATCTTAACTTAAGTTCTACAAAAACTTGTTCACATGCTTCTGACCACACAAATGCTTCATCTTTACGTGTGAGCTTGGTCAGAGGTGTTGCAATCTTTGAGAAACCTTCGATGAATCTTCGGTAGTATCCTGCTAAACCCAAGAAACTTCGAATATCCTTCACCGTCTTTGGTGTCATCCATTCGCTGACAGCTGCCACTTTAGCTGGATCTACTGAGATTTCTTCGCCCGAAACAATGTGTCTGAGAAATACGACTTGATCTAGCCAAAATTCGCACTTGCTTTACTTGGCATAGAGTTGATAGTTGCAATGTCTCCAAGACAATCCGCAAATGCTCAGCATGTTCTTTCCTATTCGTTGAATACACCAGGATTTCGTCGATGAAAATAACAACAAACTGTTATTAATATGTATGCTCTAGAGGCCATTATTATACATTGATGTATATTATAGTGGATGCTTGGACATATATATATATATATATATATATATATATATATATATATATATATATATATATATAGAGGACTTTCTTGCTCGACATGATAGTATGCTATCTGGTTACTCTTTATCTTAACATGTATACTTAGTATTATTATATTGTCTCTCTGATACACGCTGATAAATCCCTTAGGATGTTTGCTTGACTACCAAGATTATGATGCGGATCATACTACTGGGACTTGTGTAGTCTACAAGCACATCTTTTAACAGTTCCTAGTCAAGGGAGTATCGAGACAGGGCATCGTATTCCAGAGTAAACTAGTTTGTACGTTTCTTGACCCTGTAGGGGACGATGGTTGATCCCATAGCCATTGGTGTTTGACATCATATATTGTACACAGGTACTCATTAGAGAATAGGTACACCGAACAGGATTCGCCGAGAGCTCCTATATGGTACTATACCTAACGTCAAATAGCAGTTCTCTGGTGACACTGTTACATGTTAGTCTGTATACCCGAGATCGTCATAGAGTCTTGTGTGGTTCCCATTGTGCTTTAATTTCCTCCCTACCACGGCTCAAAAGAGTCATGTAAATAGGTGGATTTTGGGTACAGTCCCGAGTCACATGGAGGTAATGAGCAATAGAAGGAGTTTCGTCTCTCTCGGTATAGGGAGTTGATGTTGCGCTATGCTCGATTGGCTATAAGAGGAAGTCCCTGGTCAGGGTTGTTGATGAGATTTACGGGTAAGTGTTATCATTAGTTTCTCATACCGTTATAGGATACACATCGGCATGACTTATCAAGTTATTAGGGTCTGACAATTCCACCCCCAGACTCGATATGCGACATATCAGACGAAGAGGCCGGACTGTACGGTAAGTGTTACTTATAGGCTTCATGGGAGTTTGGACAAGCTTGCTTATTGATCTTCTATTCGCTCAATACCTGGGTAGCCGTTACGTCCAGCTAGTACCGCTGACGGCTTATGGATGACTAATGTGATCATCACCTACTGCTGGCGTATTGACGAGTCTTCAGAGTCCCACATAGAAGTTTCCTGGTTCAAGCGAAACAAAGTCGGGCACATATGTTGATATGCGCGGGGGTCTGATTAAATACGAGTATGTGATATCGTATTCTAATCTGGCGGTTATTTGATATCAGTTAGGTTATATGTGATATGACCGGGTTATTAAATCAAGTGTTGATTTGACAATATGATATACAGATCAATGATATTAGTCGGTTATATGTGATATAACCGGATTATTAAATCAAGTATTTATTTAATAATTTGATATATATTATATTTTATATAATTATATATTAACTAATATTATTAGCTCACTAATTATTTTCTTCATAATATATATATTAACACACACACACACACACACACACACACACCTATTTGATGAGAATAATGGAGACAAGAGGCCATGGGAGGGGATTTCCTCTTATGGCGTCGAAAAAATACAATCTCCACCATTTTTTCCGATGATCAGCATCCAGCATCATCATCGTTATCATCTAAGATGTGCATAAACCAAATTTCTTGTGATTCCACCACTTTTCACCGTTGAATTAGCAATGTAAAAAGTTCTATTGTCGGTAAACCATTAATTTTGTACCAACTATATCAATGGTGAAAAAATGTTATAATCACATGAAATTTGGTATATCCACATCTTAGATGATAAAGATGGCCATGATGTATGCTGATTGTCGAAAAGAATAATGGAGGGTGCATTTTTCCAACGCCATAGAAGGAAATTCTCTCCTATGGCACATTTCCTCCATTAACCTCATATTTGATATATGTGTATCTATATGTGTGTGTGTGTGTCTCTCTCTCTCTCTCTCTCTCTATATATATATATATATATATATATATATATATCTCTCTCTCTCTCTATATATATATATATATATATATATATATATATATATATATATATATATATGAAGCATGGTTAGATTTTCTATTTTAAGAAAATGGAAAATTGAGGCGGAAATTGAGGTATGGTTGTGAAGCATGGTTCATGGATTATTATATTTCTCTTGACTTATTATTGAAGTATGGTTCCATTTTTAATATTGGGAAATATTGATGCTTCATTAAATGAATTCATTTGATGAACCATTCTTCACTTGAGTTATTTTTTAGGAGCTCATTTTCTTTCACACTCTCTAGCTCTCTCTATTTTCTTCACTTCCACCTTCAAACTCAATCCCTCATATAAGTTGTGAACCCTTGAGCTTGTCAGAACCCTAGTGAGCGAACAAAACCCCCACTTCACCATCCTACACTTGATTAGCAATTAAGTGTAGTGTGTTTCCTTCACTAAAGAGTTTAGTGAAGAGGTAGCTTGGATTAGCGGACTTTGGGTGAATCATCTTCGACACGAAGGTCTTCATTCAACCTTCGAGTGGAGCTACGAGGAGTCGTAGGGACTACAACCTGGAACTTTCGAAGAGAATGACACGGTCTACAAAGGTTGTTGCCACCTTCTCTTAGCTTAGGTCTTTTGATATCATTATGTAAAACCCTAATCATCTAGTTAGGATTCTAGGTTAGTGTTAATTAGCACACCAAATTTTTTTAAAATGGCATGCTTAATGCTTGTAAAACCCAGTGGTGGTGCTAACTAACACTTTCATGGTATCAGAGCCAAGCTAGAACATTAGGGATAGTCTTTACGATGTTAAAGTGTTCGATCGGTTTTCGAAGCCGGATTTTTGGCAAGTTTCTGTCGATTTTTCAAAAGTTGAATTTTTTGTGATTAAAAATATGCAGAAAATTGTGCAGGTAATTTAATGGATCCTCAAGAAATTTGAGCACCCAACTCTTTCAAACGGCCGCGGAACCGTGGCCTAACCCTATGTTTGGCCGCGGTTCCGCCACACTTTTGTAGAGTTGAGGTCTCCTTTCTTTTGTGCTGCTCCATTTTGTAATTTTGCACTCTCTGGGTATTTTTAATAAGACTCAAGTTGTTGAGATCTCTGGAATTTGTGGGTGTTTGAAAACCGATCGAAATGTTTAACGTCGTATAGATTATGATGATATGTGATGCAATATTTGGAATCCACGATAATTAGTTTTGTGAAAACTAGTCAGTATTTTGTAAATTTAGCCGTTTAGTCAAGTTTGATCGATTGCCACGGAGTTTTGATTCGGATCAAAACTCCGTCGCAATCGCCTATAGAACGCGATCACTTAGTCGGGAATCTTGTTGAATTATCCGACTGCTTATTGAAAAGATTTTTCAATTTGAGACTAAAATGCAAGATTTATAGGGTTAGGCATGAAATTCGGAATATGAGATATTCCGGGTTTATAATGTCTAAGGTATTTGCGGATTCTAAAGATTGTAGTTTTTCATTTCTTTTCTGCGACCGTAAGTGTAATATGTGGTGTATCTCCGATCTCGTTTCTATATGTCAACGGAATTTGGGATACGCATATTTACTTACGTTGATGACATGTGATGTTATGTATTGCTGTGATATGTTATATTGGATCGTCGTGAATGAATAGCCGGGGGGTTTTGCGTGAGATGATCGTTTTTCAATTTTCATTCATGTAAAAATTGTATATAATATTCTTTTATTGGGACACTTCCGGGTTGAGGATGATATCACCATTGATGTATATTATTTACTTTTCCGCATTAGGATAGACCCAAGGCGGGCAGCACAAGTAACCGGGTTCTGGAGTTCAGTGGGAGACCATCTCGAGGAGTCAAGACCGGGTCTCCTAACTCTAGAATTGGCAGGGTTGATTTCCGCTCTCGAAGGGGTCTAAGGATGTAGGTTTGGTTATTCATCACGACCGTGGAATCCGTATTTTTCGTTATTGGTTTAATTTAAAACACGGACCTCCTAGTATATCCAATATTTCATATGTTGACTTCTGCTGCTTAGTTCTGTGATATGATCATATAACTGCGTGAGACGAATGCTATATATATGATATATATAATAAACGTTGCTTATGTTTTGCACCCGCGCTAGTCCAGCCCCCGCTCTGTCGTTAGTTAAGTAACCTAACGGTGCATGACAGGGCCCCGTGGCGAATACGGATGGCATAAGCGTATGTTCTATTTTTGGTTCTTTTCTGTGATGTTTAGGGAAACATAAATGACGGGATTTCATTAATGAGATTAATGAAAAGAAAATAAACCTAAAGATATTGTAGAATCGAAATTCTTAAAAAGCAGCTCTAGTTCTTGCTTTGCATGGTGGTATTCCTTGATGAATATCCAGCACCTCATTCGATGAGGAAAAAGCCGAGATCCCTTCACCGGGAGTGACCTCTTTAGCAAAACTAGCAAATACTATAACCCACTCGGTTTTGTTTTAATAGCTTCTCTAGTTCTTGTTTTGCATAGTGGTATTCCTTGATGAATATCCAGCACCTCATTCGATGAGGAAAGAGCCGAGATCCCTTCACTGGGAGTGACCTCTTTAGCGAAACTAGCAAAAGCTACAAAAAACACTCATTTTCAAATCACTAGATTCTACAACGATATCAAGTTCATTACGTTAAAGGTTTTCTTCAAAACCAGCCGTAGCCCTCCGTCATTTCAGATAAGTACTATTTAGTATTCATGCTGCGTTTGTTAGCCTCCGTCAAGGCGTAGTTTACGGTAGCTGATTAGTGCTTATCTGCCGCATGTGATGCGATTGGATTATGGTAGTCGTACGGTTTTGTTGACCATAGTTAAGGGTCGTACGGGTGGGTTTAATTCAATCAAGAAATGACGGGTTGAACTTGGCTAGCACTTATGATTTTTTGACCATAGTTAAGGTCATAAGCTGCTAGGGGTAAAAACAGATATTGGGAATTTCAAGTGTTGAAATTTTCAATGAGATTGCATACTTTCTATGAGATAGTTGGATCCCGATACCCACTGTGAGTAAGTGTTACTCCTGGGAGAGTTTTCCACTTTACAATTAGCTGATCCATTAGATTTCTAAGAAAGGTCTTAACGGGGTGATGCCCTTGCGGAAACGAGGTTATTTAATTAGTTCCATGCAAAAGTATAGGGAGACTCTCTCAGAGTACCAATACCTGCCTGGCTGACCGATTGGCGAACTTGTAGAGTGTAATTAATCTCGGCTAATCTTACCTTTTAGAGTTTGAAGGAAGATTTGATAGAAACAGTGGGAGACATTCTGATTAGATAAGATAATAACCAATCTAATCTTGCAAAGAGCGCACGCAAAAGTGATTATCCTTCTCTATCTCCTGGTATCGACCAATGATACGCCTTAATCAAGATAATAATATGGATGTATTGACCGAACCCACTTATTATACTGGGCTAGGTTTCGCACTATCTTATGACTGTCATAAGTCTGAGCAAGGAATAGTAGAATACCCGGATTCCCACGCCACCCAAAAACGAAGAAGGAGCATGTCGATGCATCTTCTGCGGGTGTGTTCATTACCGAGAACTATTTCTCAGTTTGCTCTACGTCCTGAGTATTGGATACCAAATCAGGATCCCACGTATGTAATTTGTTACATTGGTTAGGTAGAGATAGGGAACTGGGAAAATGTGATATGTCCCTCGGAGAAGGGAATGGTGCAATTGTTGCAGCCAAAGCAGTCGGCGAATATCATCTTGTATTACAAAGTGGTAACATAATGATTCTGAGCGACTGTTATTTCGTACCCAAAAAATATTGTGAATATTTTCCTAAATCAAGTGTTGATTGGGTATGGTACGTTGTATAACGGTATATACATTCTAAATCATAAAACAGTTCTAAGTATACAGAACACACATAAGAGGAACGGTTCAGAAATGAACGAAGCCTTCTTGTGGCACTGTAGACTAGGTAATATCAATACGACAAGACTGGCTAAATTGCATAAGAATTGATATTTGAATCCGTTCGAATTTACATCTTATGAAACTTGCCAGTCATGTCTCAAAGGCAAATTGACCATGTAGGGTGTTTTTCGTCACCCCATTGAGATGGGAACACGCGTCGCTTGTTAGGCATACTACATATTCCCCCTACCTAGGGTAGGTTGGGGTTTATTGATTGTGGGGATCCGAATCTCCGGCAGCTGCGGACTAAGGTACCGTTAATTACCCCTCGCCTTTGGAGCGAGCGAACCTCTGATTGACGGGTCAAACTGGTCATGTGAACTCAATGTGCAGTGTACGTGTATTGTGTCTTGAGGGGTTTTGGATATATCGGGGGCCTCGCAGAGTTTACGGGGGTCCGGCTACCCAGATAGTGGGCTAAGGGTCAAGGGGGCTAGCAGCTCCTTTGCGGGGTGCGGGGCAGCGCCCCGTTAGAATTTTTTTTAACGGGGAAATTGAGTATGTATATAAAAAAAGGAAAATAGCGTCCAGTGCCAGCGCCCCACGTGCTTGGCACTCGGGCGCTAGGCGTCATCAGAAAAAAGGGCTTAGCCCCTACACTTAGAGTTGTACTCCCGATTGACTTTTGGAGTTGAACTCGTGACAAAGAGGACAAAGGGGCTTAGCCCCTGCACTGGGAGTTGTACTCCCCAAAAGAAAGATTTATTATTATATATATATATATATATATATATATATATATATATATATATTGAGGATTTAAACTCCTAAGATATTTTTGGAGTTGATGAAAGGGGACCCCTTTCTTCTCCCTTGAGTCCTGGATCTTTCCCAAAGTGGGGTTTTGGGAGGTGGGTCTCCTTCTTCCTCCTCTCTATTGGCTGGATCTTGAAGAAAAGAGGGTGAGAATTTAAAACTCTTCCCTTTTGGAGATTTGATGGAAGATCCGCGTTCCCCTTCAAGGGTTTTATGGTGAAAAACTATTTTTTATTGGAAGAGGAAGAGTGGAACTCTTGATTTAATTCAAAAAAAACGAAGAAGGTTTAGAACCTTGAGCAAAGAGAAGGAGGTATAGAAAACCTAATTTTGGGGGAGAATGAAATTATTCTTTCATTTCATCATCATATTGCCTTTTAAAGGCTTACAAATTTACACACAGCCCCTTGGGCTTTACAAAATGGTATTTTGCCCATCTCATGCCTCATGTGCTCATTTCTTTTGCACATAAGCTATGAGCTTTACAAAAATTTAGCTTTATGCCCATTTTTCTTACATTAATGTATGAAAATTACATCAAAATTATTTATTACATAATTTTCATTTTGACATGGGGGAGACTGGTCGTGGGGCTCAACTCGGGCATGGTCCCACTTGGCCTGGGCTTGGGCCCACCTGGCTTGGGGTTGACTTTGACTATGACTTGGTCAACCGGGGTGTAATTTTTGACCCCAACAGACCAAAACTCCGTTTACTGGACACGGAGAAAGAGCTACCGAACTCTTGGGACTGATACATAGTGATGTATGCGGTCTTATGTCTACACATGCCAGGAATGGTTTCTCGTACTTTATTACATTTACCGATGATCTCTCAAGATACGAACATGTGTTCCTGATGAAACACAAATCTGAATCTTTTGAGAAATTCAAGGAATATAAGTACGAAATTGAGAACCAAACGGGTTAAAGTATTAAAATCCTTCGATCTGATCGGGGAGGAGAATACTTGAGCACGGAATTCAGAGACTGGTTAAAAGAGAATGGGATTCTCTCTCAGCTTACTCCTCCGTATACACAACAGCACAATGGAGTTTCGGAGTGGAGGATTCGCACCCTATTAGATATGGCGCGCTCTTTGTCGAGTAATGCTGAGTTGCCTATTTCCTTTTAGGGCTATGCACTTGAGATAGCTGCATACCTATTGAATAGAGTTCCGACCAAATCCGTTCCTATCAATCCATATGAGATATGGAATGGGAAGAGACCATGTCTTAAATAAGTTAAGATATGGGGTTGTTCGGACCATGTTAAAAAGAAAAATTCGGACAAGCTCGAGGCAAAGTCTGTTCTATGTAAGTTTGTTGGATATCCTAAATATTCGTGAGGGTATATCTTCTACCACACCGAGGAACAAAATGTGTTTGTTTCTCGGAATGCCACCTTTTTAGAAAAGGAATTTCTTGTGATAGAAATTAGTGGTAATGAGGTAGAACTGGAAGAAGTTTCAGCTGCACAAACTAGAACTGATGATTTGGTAGAACTGGAGGATCTAATAGTACCCAACGAACCCCAGCCACTCCGCAGATCTAGTAGGGTTCCTCATCCACCTGAGAGATACTATGGTTTTCTCATAGACGATGGGAGCAAGGATTGCATCATGGAAGATGATGACCCAACTAGTTTCGAGCACGCCATCACAAGTGGAGAGTCTGTGAAATGGCTGGATGCTATGCGATCCGATATGGAATCCATGTACACCAACAAAGTATGGACTTTGAAAGTTGCTCCTGAAGGGGTAAAACCTATCGGGGGGAAGTGGATCTTTAAGAAGAAAATTGGTGTAGATGGAAAGGTTGAGACCTTCAAAGAAAGACTTGTAGCAAAAGGTTTTCGTCAACGACCTGATGTCGATTATGATGAAACTTTTTCTCCAGTGGCTATGCTTAAGTCCATCAGGATCCTATTTGTCATTGCTACATACCATGACTAGGAAATCTGGAAGATGGACGTTAAGACCGCTTTTCTAAATGGTGATTTAGAAGAGAGCGTGTACATGACACAGCCAGAGGGCTTCGTAGACAGTGGGAGCAGCGGAAGCGTGTGCAAGCTGCTTAAATCCATCTACGGATTAAAGCAGGCATCGCGGAGCTAGAACATGTGTTTTGATGAAGCTATCAAAGAGTTTGACTTCATCAAAAATGTAAATGAACCGTGTATATATAAGAAGGTAGTAGAGAGTAAGGTTGTCTTCCTCATATTATACGTGGATGACATACTCTTGATAAGAAACGATGTTCCTATGCTACACTCGGTCAAGCTTTTCTTATCACACAAGTTCTCTATGAAAGATCTAGGTGATGGCTCCTACATCTTGGGGATAAAGATCTATACAGATGGATCTAAACGAATGTTGGGATTGTCCCAATTCAGGTACATAGACACCATACTAAAGAGGTTTAGTATGGAAAATTCTAAGCGTGGTAATTTACCCGTTTGTTCAGGAATCACTCTCTCCAAAGAGATATCTCCCAAGACTGATTTGGAGAGGGATCGCATGCAAGGGATACCTTATGCTTCGGCAGTCGGGTCAATCATGTATGCGATGTTATGTACCAGATCAGATGTAGCTTACTCACTAGGTGTAGTGGGTAGGTATCAATCAGATCCTGTGGAAAACCACTGGACAGCTGTGAAGAACATTCTTAAGTACTTGAGAAGGACTAAAGAAATGTTCTTGGTGTATGGTAACGATGAACTCCAGGTGGAGTCCTTTACCGATTCGAGCTTCCAGAGTTATAAGGACGACAGTAAGTCGGTCTCGGATTTTGTCTTTACTCTCAATGGAGGGACGGTATGTTTAAAGAGTTCCAAGCAAGATAATGTAGCAGACTCGATGATTGAGGCTGAATACATTGCTGCCAACGATGTTTCCAAAGAGGCTGTCTAGATGAAAAAGTTCATTGCTGAACTAGGTGTGGTTCCATCCATTGAGAATCAAATACCTGTGTATTGTGATAACAATGGAGTTGTAGTTTTAACCAAGGAACCCCGATCCTATCAGAGATTCAGACATATTCTCAGGCGGTATCAACTGATCCGGGAGATAGTAGATCGACGGGAGATTGAGATCAGGAGAGTTGACACGAATTAAAACGTAGAGGTTCCACTCATGAAGGCCCTCCCCCAGACGTAGTTTGAGAGACTATTTGGGATGTTGGGTATGAGATACTACAACAACTGGTCTTAGTGCAAGTGGGAGATTGTTAGCGTAACAACTCCAATTTTTGTGTACGTAAATTTAATTTAAAGTTAATATATATTTGGAGTATTTATATTTCCTGTGAATACTATAAGTATTTGTTTTGCTTTTTAATAGCAAGAAAGAGCTTGTAGCTCATTGGTAAGACCTTGCACTGCTAAACCAAAGCACCAGAGTTCAAATCCCATCAGCCATATTATTTTTATATTGATTTCTTTTAATCTTTTTAGAAGCCCAAGAGTCTACACGTGCATAACCCGTAAACCCAAAGGTCACACTAAAAACAAACGAGTCCAGGAGGTAGACCAAGAGGCAAGGGACACATAGCGGGAAAACTCGGCCTGACTCGGCCGACGACTCGCCTGACTCGGCCGCCGCTGCCGGCCGAACTCCCCCGAATCGGATTTTTGTCTTCTTGGCTTCTGTGCCTCTTGATCTCCTTATAACCCCTGTATGGTTTGAAAACCCTGCACAATTACAGAGACCATAAAATCCCTTTAATCTCCATTTTAATGCAATTTAAGTGCAATTTTTTAATCAAAACCCTAACCCTAAAATTCTCCTATAAATACCCACACTCTTTTCCACCTCCTCACTCTGAATTCTATACAAAAACTCTCAAGAAAATTCTATGTTCAATAGTGTACAAGTGGAGTTAGCGAAGGGCGAAGCTCCGATAAACTTCCGACGACGACCCTAGGAGCTCCCGGAGACGAAACGACGTACCGGTATCTCTACCACTCCCTATTCCTCTTATCTAATCTAAAATCCAGTAAGTCCCTCCTCCCTTTTCTCTTTTCTATTATGAAAACTCGTAATTCTAAAATCTGACGGAAGTGGAGTTAATCCGACTTCCGATTCGGTTTTTCTTTAAAAGTTCCGTTTTTCTTAAATACAATAATACCAAACTTGTATATCATGACTATTAATCATTAAAAAAACATAATGAATAAGTTCCATTTCAAAAGAATGTATATTGTAATTTTTATCGCATTTTTTCAGAAAAATACGATATAGTTGAGCTTCGACATAAAAACATCATTACCATTGCTATACCTTTAGATAGTTCACGAGATAATGACCTACCTCTTCACAACACTCATATGTAACATAGCATGATGATATTGGGAAACATAGTTTGGGAAAATACTATTTTACACAAAACTACCTTTAACTTATAAAAAACCATTTTCTTCAAGATATGTATTTTTAACAAATCTTTGCAATGTGCCGCTACAACCCATTTCGGGGAACCCGTTCGGGATGGTGCGGATTATCGCACATCCTCGGGCTTAGTAGTGCGAGATGCAGACCTCCGCAAGGAGCATTCGGTCTCGAAAGATTTTAAAAAAAATACAATTCTCTTTAGAAAATGTGATTTGTACTATAAATAAAACTTATATTTTTTTAATAAATAAATATATATGTAATTAATATCAAAATATCTATTTTTAGTATTTATAATATTCCACATTTCCAAATTTCAAGAAAAACAACTCATTTACAAGAAAATACTATGCAATTCCATACAAGTTCAATACTTTACAAATAAATACCATATATTATGAAATTAGGTTTTAATCACTAGAAATGTCACATATATAAAATCTATATCTATGAAAACTCTAAAGACGATAATTAATTACTTGTGGTGTATTTTGAAAATTATACAAAAATATTTTTTATATAAAACCCCCTCAAGTTTTATAAATTACAATAAGGACCCTAGTAAATATAGGTTTAAGCGGGACCGATCTCTTGAGCCTTAGGGAGCCGGAGATATGGATACTTGCCTATTTAAGGTAGACAAGTTAACAAACGGTGTTATCAACACGGTAATCGTCTTTGAAAAAGACAAATCCTGCCGTCCATATGCAGCGGTTACCGATAACATCAAAACCTAATTCAGGATTCAATTTCTTTTCTAATTATCTGACTCGGACTGAGTCTCAACATAATCAATTTGACTTGAATATGATTCAAGTATATATAACAAACAATATGAATCCATGTATTCAATCTGTATTGACGGAACCGAACCATTGATATACATCCATCTACATGATTCTCCAGTTACGTCTATTTATTGATATCATGGTTTCGGCAAGTCATCCATCTATACAATTCAATTACAAAACAATGCAATACAAACAATACAATTAAAATATCGCGGGGTTTATAATTGGTAGATTGTTACGGAAGGTGTTAGAAGTGGCACGAGACTGCAACCATTAAGACACCTAACCTGTATTCCATTGCCGTTGTACCGTGGCTGAACGGTTCCTTGTACTTTCCGTTCACCTTAGTCTCTGGTCTACTGAGACTCCTCTCGTATATACTGGCCTCTTCTGTACCAAGCTACAAACAACAACGTTAACACCAAATACAACATTACAACAATATAATACAACTTTAAAATTTACACACACACACACACACTCTCTCTCTGTCTGTCTATTCTACTTCTCCCTTATCCTTGGGACTTACCGAGCATTTGTTCGCTGACGATATTCCTTCTGTTTATTCTTTGGAATGTTGTCAGGTGATTCGGACTTTCCGGAGATCGAGCCCACCAGCGGGGATTTGGACCAGCTAGCTTACGACCCAGAGCTTTAGATTCTTGTACACATTTACATTCTGTATTTTTTTCATTTCAGTTATGCCACTGTTTAGGCATTGTTTTTCCATTCCATGTATTTACTTTTTAGATGCATTGTATAAAAGAATGTTAATAAATAAAGTTGTTGTTCATTACATTTGTTTCTTGTGTATATTTCTTTTATATTGCTTAGTTATGCTTAGCGTATTTACTTCTTAGTAAATACGTAGCGGCCATTCGCGCCCTGTGCCCGTACACCGGGAAGCGGGGCGTGAAAGTTAGGAATATGTATGCCCTAGAGGCCATTATTGTACATTGATGTATATTATAGTGGATGCTTGGACATATATATAGAGAACTTTTTTGCTCGACATGATAGTATGTTATCTGGTTACTTTTTATCTTAACATGTACACTTAGTATTATTATACTGTCTCTCTGATACATGTTGATAAAGCTTTTAAGATGTTTGCTTGACTACCCGGATTACGATGCAGATCATACTACTGGGACTTGTATACTCTAAAAGCACATCTTTTAACAGTTCCTAGTAAAGGGAGTATCGAGACAGGGCATCAATATTCCAGAGTAGACTAGTGTGTACGTTTCTTGACCCTGTAGAAGGCGATGGTTGATCCCATAGCTATTGGTGTTTGATATCAAAGATTGTATACAGGTGCTCATTAGAGAATGGGTACAACGAACAGGACTCGCCGAGAACTCCTACATGGTACTATACCTAACGTCAGATAGCAGTTCTCTGGTGACACTGGTACATGTTAGTCTGTAGACCCGAGATCATCATAGAGTCTTGTGTGGTTCCCACCGTGCTTTGATTTCCTTCCTACCATGGCTTAAAGGAGTCGTGCAAACAGGTGGATTTTGGGTACACTCCCAAGTCACATGGAGGCAATGAGCGATAGGAGGGGTTTCGTCTCTCCCGGTATAGGGAGTTGGTGTTGCGCTATACTCGATTGGCTATAACATGAAATCTTTGGCCAGGGCTGTTGATGAGATTTACTGGTAAGTGTTATTAGTAGTTTCTCGTACCGTTATAGGCCACACATTGGCATGATTTATCAAGTTATTGATGTATAAGGATTGAAAAGGTTTGAAATATGGGGAGTTACCAGTGATGACTTGGACGGTGACTTCAGCTTCTTCCACAGTCATCGTGAAAGCCTGACGCCGGGATACATTCCTCCTTGCTGGAGGCACATTCCTCTGTCTGTTTCTCTGTTCTTGAGGCATGTTCCTCTGTGCCTAATGGAACTGACGAGGGGCTGTGCAGGAGGTCCATAAGGAGGTGGTGCAGGTAGGCTAAACGGGGTGCAGGAGCCAAAATAGCTGGCCACTGCGGAAAAGTGATAGCTGGTCTGGGGGCTAGATTTGGATTGAGTCTATGAGGACATGTTACAATGTCGTGAGTGGATGCGCCACAAACTAAGCACAGTCCGTTTACACACTTGCAGTCCTTTACCATGTTTCTATTCCTCTTGCAGTAGAAGCAAAAATCTGGATTGAGCCGGTTAAATGGTATTCCCGGTCTCCTGGGTACAAAAGTAGGCCTGGAAGAGGCTCCTCCTGCCATTTGGGTGACGTGGTGATTCATACCGACAGTCTGCCCTTCTTCTTCACCACTGCCTCATAGCGGCGGGCAGTCTTCAGCCTAAGATCATGGGTTGGAAAATCCCCTGTAGCTAGTGCAGCTTGGATTTCCGGGTCCAACCTTTACTGAAATAGTCGAACCCGGATCTCAGTAGTCGGGATCAGGTGTGCCGCGAACCTGTTATGGTCTTGTGTTAGAAGTGTAATATGTGATATAAAGAAATTGAATATTGAGACATATCTTACCTGCTAAGTATGGTAAACTCAGTATCGTATTCATCCACAGATTTGTTCCACATCGAACCTTGCTGTAAGTGGATGAACTGCTGTTCCATGTCAAAACGGGAAGTCTCGGGAAAGTATTTCGCGTCGAACATGTCACGAAATGTCTTCCATTCAATCTGTTGGGCAAGACGACTTTCTTCAGCTTTCCACCATACTCTGGCATTGTCTGTGAGTTGCAGCTTCGCAACTCTCACCCAAGCAATCTCTGGCACTTGTGCTGCTGCTAGGTCATCTTCAATAGACTGAGCCCATTCCTCTGCCTTTATTGGGCTCTCTTTCCCAGAGAAATACTTCGAATGCAAAGCCTGGAATTGTTTGACTCCGGGTGCCTCAGCTTCAGGGCGGTGCAAGAGGATAGCAGTCTGCTGCTGCTGATCCTCCAAGAGGCTCTTGATCGCCTCAAGCAATACCGTTTACTCGTTGATGTGAGCTGCAATGGTAGGTGGTGGTGGTAAGGTAGGAGGTGGGGTGTTTTCATTAACGTTTGTGCTTGTGTTGTTGGGAGAATCAATAACCTTGAAAGAAAAGGAAGGGTTATGATAGATTCAAGAGATTAAAAAAGTAAAGGATGTATAGTTGCTGATTCTTATAATTCTTGTGATATATATTGCTTAGGATTCCATACAGAACTGACCTGCATGGGCCTCCAACAAAACCTCTCACGCCCCGCTTTCCAGTGTACGGAGAAGTAGACATGACGGGCCGCGACGTATTTACTCAGAATTAAACACGTTAAGCGTAAATAAGCAATATAAATAAATGCACAAGAATGACAAGAGATGTAATATAAATAGCAAATTTTATTAATATCCATTCTTAACATTACAACTGATTTGAAAAGGAAATGTACAATGATAAAAGCAATGCTTAAACAGTGGCATACAAAAGAAAAGGTAAGTACAAGTAAAGACTAAAAGTCTGGCTTCTCTTTGAACTTATCTAAGTCCTCTTGGTTGGGCTCGATCTCCTGAGAGTCGGATCCTCCTGATGAACATTCCAAAGAAAGAAAGAAATAGGAATGTCGTCAGCGAACTAGCGCTTGGTAAGTCCCAAAAGAGAGATAGGAATAGTTCAAATAAAGGGAACAGAACTGGTAATTGGTATAAGTATATGTTTGTTATACTAACGTAGTTGTTTGTAGCTTGGTACAAAATGTATCAGTGTATACGAGAGGAGTCCAACTTGGTTCGTGGACTATGGTAATCGGCAGTACAAAGCCCCGTCAAAACCCAAGGGACAACGGCACGGATGTTCAGGTAGGTGTCTTTTAGTGACCATCTCCTTCCACTTCTAATACATTCCGTACCAGTCTACCCATTAAACCCCGTAATGTATATTGCATAAATTGTAGTTATCAGACTTGCTAAGACCATGGATATACGTTGTTTATGTAAACCGTTTCAGGATGTATCAAGTAGTCATGTAGTCAAGTCAAGTCATAACCATGGTTTAGTCAAGTCATGTCATGTTTGCATATTGATCTTGTTCTGGTATTCAGATTCAGGTTCAAGTATACATGTTGGATTCGTGTTAAATTTGGATTCATGTTTGGATTGGATTCATATTAGACTTATATTGATTTGGACTCAGACTTGAGTCAGACACTTAGAACTGATTTGAATCTTGAATTAGGTTTAGGTGTTATCGGTAACTGCTACATATGGACGGCAGGATTTGTGTCTTTTTCCAAGACAATTACCATTGATAACACCATTATGTTTTTCTATCTTAAATAGGCAAGCACTCACTTTCTCTGGCTCCTCAAGTGAATTGATTCCGCTTAAACCCATATTTACTAAAGTCCTTAAATGTAATTAATATAACTCGAGGGGGTTTTATGAAAAATATTTTATATACTTTCAAATTAAACCTCGAGTATTTCTTTATCATATTTAGGGTTTCATAGATGTAACTTTTAAGATTTGATATATTTTAGTGAATATTAACTTAGCTTGAATAGTTTATGGTATTTAAGTGTAAAACTTGTCTTTTAGATAACTTAAGGGTATTTTGGTGAAAATTTTCATTCTTTTATCTTTATAGAAACATGGAATTTTATTATATCTTGAAAATATGTGATTTGATAATATTTATATATTTATAAAAAAATAATTTTATTATTAAATAGAAAATGTCGTTTTCTTTAAAATCGTATTAAAATCTTTCGAGACCGAATGCTCCGTGAAAAGATCTGCATCTCGCTCTACTAGTCCAAGGATATGCGATAATCCGCACCATCCAATAGCGGGTCCTCTAAAAAGGATTGTAGAGGCATAATCGCAAAGAATTTTGATAATACAATTCAAACAAAACCGGGAAACGACATGTGTGCAAAGCACGGGGACTTTTCCCCATGGGTCACCCATCACCGCCATCCCATAAGAGGATATCGCCGGCCAAATGTTTGAGGGGAGCCGTCGGATGATTTCCACGTGTTCTACTCGCTGTTAATATAATTTTGCATATGTCTGTTTTTATGTCTTTTCATTTCTTATGTGCAGTGCACATGTACTCTTTTGGGCTTCCAAAAAATTTAAAAGAAAAATTCAGAAAAATAATATGTGGCTGATGGGTTTCGAACATAGGGGCTACGTCACAGCAGTGTAAGGTTTTACCAATGAGCTACAAGTGCTTTCTTACTGTTCTTAAACAAAAATAACTTTTAAATTGTAGTTAGGCTTGCAAACTCCATTTTATATATTAACTTAAAAAATTTCGTACAGTAAAATCAGAGTCGTTACAATACCTTATGCGTGATCAAATAGAACACTAAAAAATAATGGACACATTTCTTTGATTCTTTTGAATATTGTTTTCTTGCCTTATTTATATTTTATTTCTTTCCTTTTCTTAATCGGGGGTGTTCTTGAAAAAAGATATAATTAACAAAAGAAGTTTGCAATTTATATAATTTACATCTTGTTTTGGAAATACTTAACCCAAACCTTCATTTTTTTTACTTTCATACAAAAAATACGATTTTATGCAACTGTTCATCGTCGGAAGACGGACCGGGACGTTAGGACCTCTGGCCTGAATTTTAGGGGCAGATGCTATTTGGATTTATCTGTCCACCTCTCCGAAGATGCCAAGTTGATTTATGACACCATATATCGGAGGTTTGGATGGATGCGGCCGTTGTAGCAGACTTTATTAGATCCCCCCTCATTTACGAGGGGTTTTTGATTGTAGGGATGCTCTTTCCAGCAGGCGTAAGCCCCTGCAGTTAATTACGTTACCGCATCGGGATAATCACTTTCTCCTGCTCTGGAAGTTCACTTCGTGTCGTGTATTTTGTTTTGGTTTTAGTTGCTCGTATCTTGTATACGAAAACTAATTTATGTCGTCGCCCGTAGGGCGTGGATTAGTCCAAATCTGTATATTTTTAGATTTGGGTTTGGGTTGATTTAAGAATCGTTAATCTAGTTTGAGATTAAGATTAGCTTAAATATATGAGCATTTGGGCTCGATTATTTTATTTTAAGGACATCGCGGTCCATTATCTCCATGTTTGAGGCGAAATGTTAATTAAAGGACGTTTCGGTCCTTTATCGCCATTTTGGAGGTGAATATTAGTTCAAGGACATTTTGGTCCACTGTCTATCTTGCGCGCACGTATATTTGTTACGTGACGAAATGAACAATGGTGATATAGAATGTGCCCAATTTAGGGTACGATCCGATTTGAAGCATGCACGTCAGTTTAGAAGTGCATCAACGAAAGAAGTTATTGGTCGTCAGGACCCGCCACCTCTTTGAAGAAGTTGAGGAATTACAACGACATGTATCAGAAGTGTGAAGACATGTACCCTTAAACCAAATCCCGTATTTGAGGGAAAGAGGTTGTTGTGGACTTGAGAATATTTGGCCATATTTGAGACCGTGGAAATCAAGATCATGTGGGCTCGATTGATTAAAAAAACAAAGAGATTTGAAATCAGGAAACATAACCAATTTTTGGGCTAAGATGGAGTTCCATAATTACCCAACAGTGCTGAGCACTGGGACATAGAGCGCTCACGTGTAAAACACATGGGGTGCTGGATTAGTGCTAAGCACTAGAGTCCTGTGGTACTCACGTGTGAAATACGGGAGGAGCTCAGATGTGAGCATTTTTAGTTATTTTTGACTAATCATGGAGTGCTTAGCACTCTTCATGATACTCACGTGGGAAACACGTGAGCGTTAGGTTTTGGGATTTATTTGTTTGTTTCCCTCTTTTTACAGAAGTGCTAAGCACGTGGATAGAGCTCACGTGTGTTTCACGTGACTGCTTAGGGCGGCTGCTTAATTAACAAAGAAGTTTTTCTTTGCTCTTTAGGTGCCCATGTGGGAAACATGGGAGGCAGTTTTAACTTTGTTTTTTTTCTTATTTTGAGCACTTATGCAGGAAACACGTGAGGTAGTTTTAACTTTGCTTTTGCTTATTTTGAGCACTTACGTGGGAAACACGTGAGACAGTTTTAACTTTGCTTTTGCTTATTTTGAGCGCTTACGTAGGAAACACGTGAGGGTCCATAACAGCGTTGAGACGCCAAGTTATTCTTGCTGTTTATTTTCAGAGATATTTGATCTCTGTTATTGACATTTTTAGTCATCGATGATCATCTTGGATCATCATTATTGTTTGTATTGAAGAACTAAGTTCTTTTTGTAGGGTTAAACCCTAATTCTTGAAGGAATTAAATTCTCATATGCTCTTGTTCTTTTCTGTTTTAACTTAGTTCTTTTCTCATAAGTTTTGATTCTGCACAACAGAATCGTCCCGATGAGAATTAAATTCTCAACTTGTGGGGAGATCTGCTTTTGCAAATCTTAACCAGAGAAAGAACTGAGTTCTTATATGAAGGGTTAAACCCTTAAAGAGGCAAAGAAGAGACACTATGATCTCTGTGTTTTTTTCACCTAGGGTTTCAATGAGGCAAGTCTTCTTCTTCTTTGAGAATTAAATTCTCTTTTTTTTTTCAAGAGCTCACTGTATATTTTTTTTGCAGAAGCTTGTGGGGATTTCTGTGTATATTTAAATTTAATCTCCTTGCTCCTATTTATAGGAGAAGGGAAAAAATCAGTATGTTAAGAAAATCTCTCATTGAGAGATCATGAAGATTAATTGATGAATTTTATTCACCGTTGGATTTTCAGTTCAAAGGCTCTCTGTTTAACAGAGAACATTTCTTATTTGTTTAACAAGATTAAGAAATATTTTCCTATGAATATCTTGTTAATTTAACAAAATTAGGAAAATATTTTTCTAAGATAGAATTTTATTCTATCAGATGATCGGAGGGTGATTTTATAATTACCGTTGGATCTTTGATCCAAGGGTCCTCTGTTTAAAGAGAAGATCTTTCTAGTTTGAGAAAGATCAAAAAATATTTTCCACATAGAATTTAATGCTATCAGGTGGTTTGATTGGTGATATTTTATCACAATTGGATATTAAATTCAAAATTCTCTGTTAGAGAAGAATCTTTTCGTATTAGAAAGATCAGGGAAAATATTTCCTAAATAGAATTTATTCTATCTTGCTAAAGAGTGCAGCAAGAGAACTCACGTGTTTAACACGTGACCCTCAGTATGGGTTTTAGCATGCTTTATTTTCAGCGCTCATATGCATATAAACTCTCAGGTGTTTAACACGTGTTGCCTGTTTGGCTTGCAAATTATTTGATTGCAGCATCTATATACTTTGCATATAGGCGCTCACATGTTTAACACGTGTGGCTCTTTTAGCCCATTTGCTCTTAACCGCATCCCCTATATGCTTTTGCATATATATGCTTACGTGTTTAACACGTGAGACTTGAATAGTGGGGAATTTTCCCCTTTCTTCTTTTTTTTATGCGGAAACAAATGCCCCCCAGCGTTGCTCTCACGTGATTTGCACGTGAGTGCAACGCTGTCTACCCTTACAACCATTGGATTGTCTAAGGGAATGGGAAGATGAACCGCTCCCGATCACCTCTTATAAAGGGATGTTTGGCCTTTTAGATGATCACTGTTTTTTCATCTTCTTCCTTGACCTTTTCTTGAGAATTTAGTTATTCTCTTAGAGCTTAGCCCTCTGTCCAAAGAACTTTCAGAGTTAAACTCTGCAAAACTCCTTTTTCGGTAAGGATCATGAACGACATTCACCTCTTAGGGAAAACCCCTTTTTTCTTTGGATTTCAAATCTATCAATAGAACTTTGCTCTTGCCTTGAACTGATCTCTTAGAGATCTAAAAACACCCCTTTTTTTTAAAAGACGCTGGGGTCTTGAGAATCGTTAGTTCTCCTCTTAGGGTTTACCCTATCACTGATCTTTGAGGATCCTTAGAATTCAATTCCATTTTCTTCATTTCCTCACCATGGAGGTTTCTGGGATTTAATCCCATTAATAAAGGAATTTAATTCCATATTATAGAGTTTAGCTCTGAAAGTCTCGGAGACTTTTTAGGAATTTTATTTCCTGATGTTCTTGAGCATTTTTCTTTTTTATGGTTTTAATACCCTTTTCATAGATTTGAGTCTGTTGTGGAACACATATTTCGAGGGTATTGGGAGTTTAGCTCCACAGTTTAATGAGTTTTTCATTAAATGAGAATCTTTTTGGATTCTTACAATGAGTGCTTTCCTCATCATTCTGATTGCTAATCCCTTACTGATTTTTCTTTTCAGATATTATGGTTTCTCGTCTTTACGATCTCGAAGAGATTATCTCTTACGAGGACATTCACATCCAGGGTCGTTGTCAAGGTCAAGAATTTACTAACGCCCAATGTGCTGAGGTGATGCGTCGTTTTGACGACTACAACGGTCGGTTACTCCCCCGCTGTTCTGCTCTCTTAAACATTATCGTTGGGTCGATCTGGGCAGCAATTCCTGGGCTTGATGACGCTATGCCACTCGAGGCGCTTGATGATGCTGAAGACAAGGTGCATTCAGTATATTTGATGAGCCTGATCTCAAAGAAGTGAAGAGATGATCTTGTCGATATTTTGCATCGTGTCTTCTAACAGAAAGCGATAATATCCGTATACCAGAGGACGGACGATAATAGTGGGGATCCTGACGCTTGCATTCGCGAGAAAATTCATAAGAAAATGGCCAAAGAAGCCGGAAGCACTTTACTCAGACTTGCTTCCAAGTTCCTGAATCCGTGTTCGGGATTCAGCGTTTTGCCGTTGTAAACACTTTGATGATGTTTTTTTTTATTGTTGTTGTCTTTTTTTATCACCAATGTATAAATTTCTTCGAAGTATGAATGAAAAAATTCCCTTTTCTCTTTATGTCGATGCTCATATGTATCTCACATGAAGTGTTGTTATACATATATAAAAACCGTTGCTAGCGCCCATGTGTTATGCGCGTAAGGCGCTGCTGAGGATTTTAATCTTGAACTAGTGCCGACGCTCACATGTTATGCACATGAGGCGCCGCTCTAGTCCCGGAAAGAATCAATGCGAGCGTTCACGTATCGTGCACGTGAGGCGCTGCAGATGGAGTTGTTTCACCTCCTTACTTTGATTTTTATGAGTCAACTCTTTCTTTTCCTATGCCCTTTTTGCCGGACCTTGGGAATAGTTCCACCATGCACCATACTTTCTGTGCCTATACTTGAATACTCCTCTTTATTATCTGAAGCTCTGCTTCCCCCTTCTCTCACAAGGAAAGAACCACTTTTTAACAAACCAAGAGTTATGGCTTGCAATCGTCCACATGTTCGTTGGCAACCGTGGGAGGTACCTATCGTGGGAATCGTCCCTTGTTTTGCTGCGCATTTAGAGGATCACGTTCTCACTAATGACCAATGTGATATGGTGATATACGAGCTTCTGGCTCGTAGGGGCTCTCCTTTTTCTGTTGGCTCCATTTGGCTTCAGACGATCCTCTAGTCTATAATTTTTGACATCCCTCCTCATCCAGCGGAGATGACTCTGGCGATAATCGACGCGGTGGAGGACAAGATCGAGTGCTTTCATGAGGCTTGTTTGATTACCCAGCCTTTGAGGGATTGTTCGGTTCATCTGCTAAGCCAGATACGGACTCAGCGGGCCATCATATTTGTCTTCGCTGATGAGCATGGCACTGGGGAGCGATTCCTCACGAAGATCGCCGCTTTGACATGGTAGAGAAGGCAGAGAAGGAATTAGCAAATCTTGTATATTATTTTGTTAATTCTTGTATCTCTGATCCCATAAATAAAAATAATGTCGACCACTGAACGTTTCATCCCCAACTCATATTCATATGGGCATCTTGCCTCTGTACACATATTTTGTATTTTAATCTTTAGAAGTTTCTGATGCATGCATCTAGACATAGGTGAACATTGGACTGAAGTGATGCTTAACATTTGGCTGGTTTCTAGCTCACACACGACTTTTATTAGAATTTTGATAGTGAGCAGATTCAAGCGTCTTCTCAGATCTCGATACTTAAGAAATGTAGTTCTGAACCCCGAGGCCTATGGGTTGTGCCTTTCTGTTTCTTGATGTCTTGACTTGGCGTAAAGTAGTTTATGTACTCATTTCGGAGTTTGTAGTTTATTCACTCGTTTCAGAGTCTCTAGTTTATTTACTCATTTCGGAGTTCGTAATTTATTCACTCATTTCGGAGTTTGTAGTTTATTCACTCATTTCGGAGTCTCTAGTTTATATACTCATTTCGGAATTTATAGTTTATTCATTCATTTTGGAGTTTATTTAGTTTACCTCTTTAGGTTTACAGGCAAACTTGACCTAACGTTATATGTAGATAACCTACATTCTTTACGACAAAGGTCCATTAGGTTTTGTGGTACTAGGGTTTTGGTCCATGGTACCGTCGCGTTGGCTGATGTATTTCTCGATATGCGGTCTTTAAGCCGTTGTTCGAGTAGCCCAACGACTGCCGTATCTTTGATCCCTTCGGGGGCTGGACAAGACGTCTTCAAGTAATCTTCTTAGGTTATATTACCGTCGGAAGAGCAAACGTTAGGAATTTGCCATGACGCTCTTTACTTGAGGTTAGGTTCAATTTGGAGCCCCGATGAGTCATAACCATTCCACGCTGGAGTGGAATGATCTCCGATAGTCTTTTAGGCTTTATATGAGTTATCGTCGAGACCCGAAGCTGGGAATATGCCGTTGCTTCATTTTTTTGTTTTGACAATGTTGTGTCATTTCTTTGTTGAAGTAGGGTAGACATATGTAGGACCTCTATGCTGTATATATCGCAGTTGAAGTCCGGAGCTAGGAATATTCCATTGCTCCCGTTTTATTTGATAGTTGCATCTGCGTCCTGCTGAAATGATGAGGGGAACGCCAAGATATCCTCTAGGTTGTATACGCACTGTCGAGACTTGGAGTTAGGATTTTGCCGTGACTCCATTTTTGATTTTGTTGGGGTAAAAATTTACACCCCTGTTGACCGAGTCAAAGTCAAGGTCAACCCCCAAGCTAGGTGGGCCCAAGCCCAGGTCAAGCGGGCCCATGCCCAAGTCGAGCCCACAGCCAGCCTCCCCATGCCAACAACAAAATCATGTAATAAATAATTTTTATGTAATTGTTTATGCATGAATGTATGCAAAGTGGGCATAAAGCCAATATTTTATAAGCCCATGGCTTATGTGCAAAAAAAAAAAGAAAGAAATGAAATGGCACATGAGCCATGGGATGGCTAAAATGCCATTTTTGTAAAGCCCAAGGGGCTATATGTAAATATGTAAGCCTATATAAGGCAACATGATGATGAATAAAAGAAGAGACTTTTTCATTCCCCAAAAAACTAGGGTTCTTTGTGCCTCCTGCTCCTTCTCCAAGGTTCTAAACCTTCTCAATTCTTTTGAATTAAATCAAGAGTTTTACTCTTTCTTTTCCAAAACTAAGTAGTTTTCCACCACAAAACCCATAAAGGGGAACACAGATCTCCCATCAGATCTCAAAAAGGAGTGATTTTTAAAATCTCCTACTTCTTGATCTTCAAGATCCGGCCAAACAACAGAAGGAAGAAGAAGAACCCCCTTCATCAGCTTCCAAACATCCCAGGAGTTTAATTCCATACATATATACATAACTAATATTTCCTTTCTGAAGCATAGCTTCTGTTTCTTAGGCTAAAAGCCACTTTTTCTCGCCGGCGCTCAAGCGCAGAGCGCCCACGTGCCGACACGTGGCGCGCTTGCGCTCAAGCGCAGGCGCCCGAGCGCAGAACGCCCACGTGCCGACACGTGGCGCGCTTGCGCCCAAGCGCAGGCGCCCGAGCGCAAGTCGCCCACGTGCCGACACATGGCGCGCTTGCGCCCAAGCGCAGGCGCCCGAGCGCAAGTCTCCCCCGTGCAGACACGTGGCGCGCTTGCGCCCAAGCGCAGACGCCCAAGCGCAAGTTTCCCCAGTGCCGACACGTGGCGCGCTTGCGCTCAAGCGCAAAGCGCCTACGTGCCGACACGTGGCGCGCGTGCGCTTAAGCGCAGGCGCTCAAGCGCAGAGCGCCCACGTGCCGACACGTGGCGCGCTTGCGCTCAAGCGCAGAGCGCCCACGTGCCGACACGTGGCACTCTAGCGCCTGAGTGCACAGCACCTAGGCGCACAGCGCCTAAGGTGCTGCCCCCACACATCCTTTGGATGCCTTTTCCCCCTCTTTCTTTTATATATATACATATATACATATATACATATATATACACATATGTATACATATTTGCACACACACGTGCTCCACGACACTGTCCCTGTTAGAAAAAAATTTCTAACGGGACGCTGCCCCGCACCCCGCAAGGGGGCTGCTAGCCCCCTTGACCCCCAGCCCGCTATCCGGGTAGCGGGACCCCCGTAAAAACTCTGCGTGGCTCCCGATATATCCAAACCCCCCTTTCAAAACACAACACACGTACACTGCACATTGAGTTCGCATGACCAGCTTAACCCGTTAATCGGAGGTTCCCTCGCCCCAAAGGCGAGGGGTAATTAACGGCAGCTTAGTCCGCGGCTGCCGGAGATTCAGATCCCCACAATCAATAAACCCCAGCCTACCCTAGGCAGGGAGAATCTGTAGTACGCCTGACAAGCGCGAGCGTATTCCTATCTCAATGGGGTGACAAAAAACACCCTACAGATTATGGCACGCCCGGTGGGACCAATCTCTCCTCCCATATTTCGGGTTAAGCGTTCATGCGAACTCAATCAATATACATATCTGTATTTATACTAAAATAATGCTCTTTCATGCAGGTTCTCAAGCAATCACTTCTCAACGATGTCTCCAAAAACCTGCTCAGCTCTCAACACGGCTCTCATCTCATACACAATGAAGATAGACTCCAGGACGGTCCTTCCGGCCAGTCTTGGGCGACAATGGGAGGAGCCGCTGCTACCATTCGGCTCTATCATGTTCATGCCAGTTGGCGCCATCCCAGCTCCTCAAGCCCCGGTGGCAGACAAACCGGTCTCGAAAGGCAGGAGACCAAATGTGGTGATCTCGAGGGCGCCCCAACCCAAACGCAAGTCGGTGTCTGAACGACTTTCCTTGACCCCAGCTGGGGGCAAGGCCATCAACACCGACAAAGCAACAAGGCCTCTCAAGCAAGCTCTGGCGGTGCCCTTAACAACTTCTCGATCGGGTATCTTCTCAAGCATCCCTATCACTCGGCCTATGGCGGCTTCCCGAAGAGCAGAAGCCTGCCAAGCGCTTAAGGCAGAGAAGCCGAGGCAGAAGCGGCTCAGATATAGAGCCAACAAAAGGGCTAGAGCTCTGGCCATGTTAAAATTTATGAATTTCCAAAGCCCGGACCGCTCCGCGAAACCAGCTGCCAGTGGTGAAAGAACGGCTGAATGTGTTATCCACACTGTCTACACGGCCGGACATGAAGAAACGAACCCTCTTCTTCTTCACAGCCATGGTGATGATACGGTTGACGCTACCCAGCATCGGCTCGATCTAAATGATGAAGAGCCCACTCAGGCCGATAAGCCAGAGGAGCCCGTGGTTCCTACGGAATGGAGCTCAGGCAATAAAGATTACCCGGTTGTCATAGCCGGAACTACAGAGCAAGCATTATTCCAATGGCTTCAAAGGCAATTTCAGGACAGGGATGAGAAGATGGCCGAGGTCTATTCCAAAGTCGACGAGCTGGCAAACGTCGTGGCAGATCTCGCGACCCAAGTCGCCCGGTTGCAATTACAGCAGAATCAAATTTTGGCTCATGAGCCAGGGATTGGTACCCGGGAGCAGCCAACTGATATCCCTTTAAACCCAAAAGCGGAGCACCTTCGCGAGCAACGGCCGCAATCAGCCTCCAGTCCCTCCGATACATACGCCGGGGGGGAATCGCCTCTGAAAGAGAAGTTAGAAAAGGTCTATTCCTTCAAGAGGGAAAAGGTCCACAAGATATTCAGGGACGCCCTAAGGAACGGTCTACAACTGCCGGAATCAAAGAGACCGCAAGAAGCGAATATGACCGACGACCCAGAATATTGCCCCTATCACAGGGTGATAGGTCATGCCATTGAGGACTGCTTCGTCTTCAAAGATTGGGTCGAAAGGCAATACAAGATGGGAGAGATAGAACTGTCTAAAGGCGTGTTAGCAAACAGTCAAGCTACGATCGCCGATTTCATGCAAATGGAGACCGAAACCTCTCGGGAACCTAATCCTCCCAGACATATGCCTCGAGGACCAGCATCAGTAAAGGCACCTACTCCAATGGAGGGAAAGAAGAAGGTATACTCCTTCAGGAGGGATGAAGTCCGCAAAATATTCATGGACGCCCTGAACAGCGGTCTGCAACTGCCTGCTCCAAAGAGGCCACAAGAAATGAACATGACCGGCAATCCCATATACTGCCCATATCATAGAGTGGTGGGTCATACCATCGAAGACTGCTATATTTTCAAAGATTGGGCAGAGGACCAATATAAGCTTGGAAAAGCCTCACAATTCTCGGATGTATCGGCAAGCCACAGAGCTAGGTCATCAACACAGCTCCGCCAAGATCAAAGTTCAAGGAGCTGGGATAAGCAAAAAGGACCACCACGTCGTTAAACTGGGAACACCCGCTGACCACCACGTCGTTAAACTGGGAACAGATGACCTCCAAGTCGTTAAACTGGGAACAGATGACCTCCAAGTCGTTAAACTGGAAAAAGACAGACCTCTAAGTCTTTAAACTGGAAACAGATGACCTCTACGTCGTTAAACTGGAAACAGATGACCACTAAGTCGTTAAACTGGAAAAATACAGACCTCTAAGTCTTTAAACTGGAAACAGATGACCTCTACGTCATTAAACTGGAAACAGATGACCACCAAGTCGTTAAACTGGAAAAAGACAGACCTCTAAGTCTTTAAACTGGAAACAGATGACCTCTACGTCATTAAACTGGAAACAGATGACCACTAAGTCGTTAAACTGAAAAAAGACAGACCTCTAAGTCCTTAAACTGGAAACAGATGACCACTACGTCTTTAAACTGGAAACAGATGACCTCCACGTCGTTAAACTGGAAACAGATGACCACCACGTCGTTAAACTGGAAACAGATGACCTCGAAGTCGTTAAACTAGAAACAGTCGACCTCTAAGTCATTAAACTGGGAACAAGGGAAATCCACTCATGTGTCCTCACGATACATGAGGAGAACAAACCTTCGTGGGATCCTTACGACTCACGAAGGAAAAACACACTTGGGAGTCCTCACGACTCCTAAGGAGAACATACACCTGCGAGATCCTTACGACTCGTAGGGAGAAAATGCTTTTATGGGACCCTCACGGCCCATAAAATTGAAAAGTCTTAGGGGATAGGGATCTAAACCTGTCTCCTAAGCCATCGCTCCCCAATCCCCAAGTGGCGAATGATGAGTCGCTCCTGGTACCTATTCTAGTGCAGCGATGCAGACGCCAACCAAATTCCAAAACGGCGAATGATGAGTCGCTCCTGGTACCATATTCCAGTGCAGCGATGCAGACGCCAACCAAATTCCAAAACGGCGAATGATGAGTCGCTCCTGGTACCACATTCCAGTGCAGCGATGCAGACGCCAACAAAGTCCCGAAATTTTTCCTGCCCTACGGTCTGGATCATACATCCTGCAAAACCGTATACAATCCACGGGCGTAAAACAATCCCGATCTCTCCAAAAAAAAAGAGAAGAAAAAAAAACAAACAAAAAAAAAAACAAAAAAAAAACGAAAGAAACGGTATGTCCACAAGCGAAATGGGCACGGATGAAAACCCGAAAGGGCTCCGTGAGTAAAAAACAGCAGGACTGCCGGCGTGTTTGTGAAAACCCGAAAGGGCGCAAACTCGTAAAAGAAAAAAAAAAGACATGAAATGCACTCGCAAAGTCCTCTCGACTTTGTGAGGAGAAAATTCCCGCGTGAGATCCCTACGACTCACAAAGGAGCAACACACTTAAGAGTCCCCACGACTCCTAAGGAGAAAATACACCTACGGGATCCTTACGACCCATAGGGAGAAAATGCTTTGTGAGACCCTCACGGCTCACAAAATTGAAAGTCTTATGTGATAGGGACCTAAAAACCTGTCTCCTAAGCCATCGCTTCCTGATAAGAAAGAGCAAATGATGATTCGCTCCTGGTACCATATTCCAGTGTAGCGATACTGATGCCAAGCAAAAACCAAATCCAAATCCTCCCAGGGCAAATGATGAGTTGCTCCTGGCATCATTCCAGTGTAGCAATGCAGATGCCGACAAAAAAAAAGCCAATTCTCAAATCCTCTCGGGGCACATGATGAGTTGCTCCTGGCATTATTCCAGTGCAGCAATGCAGATGCCAAACAAACCAAATCCAAATCCTCCCGGGGCAAATGATGAGTTGCTCCTGACATTATTCCAGTGCAGCAATGCAGATGCCGAAAAAAAAAAAACCAATCCCAAATCCTCTCATGGAAGACGATGATTCGCTCCTGGTACCATATTCCAGTATAGCGATGCTGATGTCAACTCAAGTCAAACAAATCAAACCAACCAATTCCAACATCGACCTTTGCGTCAAACAGCGACGCTCCGCGCCGGGGAAAAGTCGATCAGCGACACTCCGTGCCGGGGAAAAGTCAACCACCGATACTCCGCGCCGGGGAAAAGTCCATCAGCGACACTCCGTGCAGGGGAAAAGTCAACCACCGACACTCCGCGCCGGGGAAAAGTCCATCAGCGACACTCCGTGCCGGGGAAAAGTCAACCAGCCGGAATTATGCTCCGCCTCGGAATCAAACCACCGACACTCCGCGCCGGGGAAAAGTCGATCAGCGACACTCCGTGCCGGGGAAAAGTCAACCACTGACACTCCGCGCCGGGGAAAAGTCGATCAGCGACACTCCGTGCCGGGGAAAAGTCAACCACTGACACTCCGCGCCGGGGAAAAGTCGATCAGCGACACTCCGTGCCGGGGAAAAGTCAACCACCGACACTCCGCGCCGGGGAAAAGTCCATCAGCGACACTCCGTGCGGGGGAAAAGTCAACCACCGACACTCCGCGCCGGGGAAAAGTCCATCAGCGACACTCCGTGCCGGGGAAAAGTCAACCAGCCGGAATTATGCTCCGCCTCGGAATCAAACCACCGACACTCCGCGCCGGGGAAAAGTCCATCAGCGACACTCCGTGCCGGGGAAAAGTCAACCACCGACACTCCGCGCCGGGGAAAAGTCCATCAGCGACACTCCGTGCCGGGGAAAAGTCAACCTGCCGGAATTATGCTCCGCCTCGGAAACAAACCACCGACACTCCGCGCCGGGGAAAAGTCGATCAGCGACACTCCGTGCCGGGGAAAAGTCAACCACTGACACTCCGCGCCGGGGAAAAGTCGATCAGCGACACTCCGTGCCGGGGAAAAGTCAACCACCGACACTCCGCGCCGGGGAAAAGTCCATCAGCGACACTCCGTGCCGGGGAAAAGTCAACCACCGACACTCCGCGCCGGAGAAAAGTCCATCAGCGACACTCCGTGCCGGGGAAAAGTCAACCCGCCGGAATTATGCTCCGCCTCGGAATCAAACCACCGACACTCCGCGCCGTGGAAAAGTCCATCAGCGACACTCCGTGCCGGGGAAAAGTCAACCACTGACACTCCGCGCCGGGGAAAAGTCGATCAGCGACACTCCGTGCCGGGGAAAAGTCAACCACCGACACTCCGCGCCGGGGAAAAGTCGATCAGCGACACTTCGTGCCGGGGAAAAGTCAACCACCGACACTCCGCGCCGGGGAAAAGTCGATCAGTGACACTCCGTGCCGGGGAAAAGTCAACCTGCCGGAATTATGCTCCGCCTCGGAATCAAACCACCGACACTCCGCGCCGGGGAAAAGTCGATCAGCGACACTCCGTGCCGGGGAAAAGTCAACCACTGACACTCCGCGCCGGGGAAAAGTCGATCAGCGACACTCCGTGCCGGGGAAAAGTCAACCACCGACACTCCGTGCCGGGGAAAAGTCCATCAGCGACACTCCGTGATGGGGAAAAGTCAACCACCGACACTCCGCGCCGGAGAAAATTCCATCAGCGACACTCCGTGCCGGGGAAAAGTCAACCAGCCGGAATTATGCTCCGCCTCGGAATCAAACCACTTACACTCTGCGCCGGGGAAAAGTCCATCAGCGACATTCCGTGCAGGGGAAAAGTCAACCACCGACACTCCGCGCCGGGGAAAAGTCGATCAGCGACACTCCGTGCCGGGGAAAAGTCAACCAGCCGGAATTATGCTCCGCCTCGGAATCAAACCACCGACACTCCGCGCCGGGGAAGAGTCGATCAGCGACACTCCGTGCCGGGGAAAAGTCAACTCGACACTCCGCGCCGGAGAAAGGTCCATCAGCGACACTCCGTGCCGGGGAAAAGTCAACCCGACACTCCGCGCTGGGGAAAAGTCGATCAGCGACGCTCCGTGCCAGGAAAAGTCAACCAGCCGGAATTATGCTCCGTCTCGGAATCAAATCAACTCGACACTCCGCGCCGGGGAAAAGTCAGCCAGCGACACTCCGTGCCGGGGGCACGTCGACCAAATCGCTTCATAACAGAGCGTCGACCGTCTATGTCACAAAAAGGGCAGTGCAGGCTTCCTACAAAGCAGGAACCAGATCGCTCCGGGCCAGGGAAACGTCTACCATGGACACTCCGTCTCGGAGACGCGTTAAGCGTCGACCGTCCACGTCATAAAAAGGGCAGTGCATCCCAAAAAGCGGGAACCAAAGCAAGTCGCCCCCACGTGAAAGAAGATCCATCAATTTCATGCACACGATCCACATATGCTGTGTGCATTTATTGATGGGGGGCAATTTGTTGGGGTAAAAATTTACACCCCTGTTGACCGAGTCAAAGTTAAGGTCAACCCCCAAGCTAGGTGGGCCCAAGCCCAGGTCAAGCGGGCCCATGCCCAAGTCGAGCCCACAGCCAGCCTCCCCATGCCAACAACAAAATCATGTAATAAATAATTTTTATGTAATTGTTTATGCATGAATGTATGCAAAGTGGGCATAAAGCCAATATTTTATAAGCCCATGGCTTATGTGCAAAAAAAAAAGAATGAAATGAAATGGCACATGAGCCATGGGATGGCTAAAATGCCATTTTTGTAAAGCCCAAGGGGCTATATGTAAATATGTAAGCCTATATAAGGCAACATGATGATGAATAAAAGAAGAGACTTTTTCATTCCCCAAAAAACTAGGGTTCTTTGTGCCTCCTGCTCCTTCTCCAAGGTTCTAAACCTTCTCAATTCTTTTGAATTAAATCAAGAGTTTTACTCTTTCTTTTCCAAAACTAAGTAGTTTTCCACCACAAAACCCATAAAGGGGAACACAGATCTCCCATCAGATCTCAAAAAGGAGTGATTTTTAAAATCTCCTACTTCTTGATCTTCAAGATCCGGCCAAACAACAGAAGGAAGAAGAAGAACCCCCTTCATCAGCTTCAAAACATCCCAGGAGTTTAATTCCATACATATATACATAACTAATATTTCCTTTCTGAAGCATAGCTTCTGTTTCTTAGGCTAAAAGCCACTTTTTCTCGCCGGCGCCCGAGCGCAGAGCGCCCACGTGCCGACACGTGGCGCGCTTGCGCTCAAGCGCAGGCGCCCGAGCGCAGAGCGCCCACGTGCCGACACGTGGCGCGCTTGCGCTCAAGCGCAGGCGCCCGAGCGCAAGTCGCCCACGTGCCGACACGTGGCGCGCTTGCGCCCAAGCGCAGGTGCCCGAGCGCAAGTCTCCCCCGTGCAGACACGTGGCGCGCTTGCGCCCAAGCGCAGACGCCCAAGCGTAAGTCTCCCCGGTGCCGACACGTGGCGCGCTTGCGCTCAAGCGCAAAGCGCCTACGTGCCGACACGTGGCGCGCGTGCGCTTAAGCGCAGGCGCTCAAGCGCAGAGCGCCCACGTGCCGACACGTGGCGCGCTTGCGCTCATGCGCAGAGCGCCCACGTGCCGACACGTGGCGCGCTTGCGCTCAAGCGCAGAGCGCCCACGTGCCGACACGTGGCACTCTAGCGCCTGAGTGCACAGCACCTAGGCGCACAGCGCCTAAGGTGCTGCCCCCACACATCCTTTGGATGCCTTTTCCCCCTCTTTCTTTTATATATATACATATATACATATATACATATATATACACATATGTATACATATTTGCACACACACGTGCTCCACGACACTGTCCCTGTTAGAAAAAAATTTCTAACGGGGCGCTGCCCCGCACCCCGCAAGGGGGCTGCTAGCCCCCTTGACCCCCAGCCCGCTATCCGGGGTAGCGGGACCCCCGTAAAAACTCTGCGTGGCTCCCGATATATCCAAACCCCCCTTTCAAAACACAACACACGTACACTGCACATTGAGTTCGCATGACCAGATTAACCCGTTAATCGGAGGTTCCCTCGCCCCAAAGGCGAGGGGTAATTAACGGCAGCTTAGTCCGCGGCTGCCGGAGATTCAGATCCCCACAATCAATAAACCCCAGCCTACCCTAGGCAGGGAGAATCTGTAGTACGCCTGACAAGCGCGAGCGTATTCCTATCTCAATAGGGTGACGAAAAACACCCTACAGATTTGACCCCTGGGTCTTTGTTGATGTCGTGTCTGCATCCTGTCGGAATGAGAAGGAACGTCGGGGTAGTCTTTAGGTTGTGTATGGACCATTAAGACTTGGAGCTAGGGTTTTTCCGTGACTCCACTTTTGATTTGACCCTTGGGTCTTTATTGACGTCGTGTCTGCATCCTGTCAGAATAAGAAGGTATGTCGGGTTAGTTTTAGGTTGTGTATGGACCGTCAAGACTTGGAGATAGGGTTTTGTCGTGACTCCACTTTTGATTTGACCCTTGGGTCTTTGTTGATGTCGTGTATGCATCCCGTCAGAATGAGAAGGTACGTTGGGGTAGTCTTTAGGTTGTGTATGGACCATCAAGACTTGGAGCTGGGGTTTTGCAGTGACTCCACTTTTGATTTGACCCTTGGGTCTTTGTTGACATCGTGTTTGCATCATGTTGGAATGAGAAGGTACGTCGGGTTAGTCTTTATGTTGTGTATGGACCGTTAAGACTTGAAGGTAGGGTTTTGCTGTGACTCCACTTTTGATTTGACTCTTGGGTCTTTATTGACGTCGTGTCTACATTTTGTCGGAATGAGAAGGTACGTCGGGGTGATCTCTAGGCTGTAAATGTTTCCATCGAGGTCTGGCTCTCTTTTTGACGGAGCCTGGTGGGAAAATATGGTTCCCTTTCTTTCATTTGTGCCCATGGATCGTATACAAGAGTCAATATGGACATATTTGCAGGACAGAGGAAATTTTATTTTATTTTATTTTTTTTTGCCGCGATGCTCCATCTTTTCAGCTTTTCATATCACGAAAGTCGCGATTGCCCAATCATTTCGGATTTTTATCCGCGGTGCCCAATCATTTCAGCTATTTTTTAAATATTTTTACTCGCTGGTTTTTATTGCGAGTTGTCCAAACATTTTGGCTATTTTTATATGCATATTTTTTTGCTCGCTGATTTTTATTGTGAGTTGCCCTATCATTTCGGCTATTTCATATGCATTTTTTTGCTACTCGCTGCTGTTTTTATTACGAGTTTGGAATCTGATACCAACCTTAGCATCAGTATCGCTACGACTGGAATATTGTCAGGAGCGAATCATCATTTGCCGTGAAAGGACTTGGAGTTTGACACCTGTTTAGGCGTCAGTATCGCTGCAACGGGGATACTGCCAGGAGCGAATCATCATTTTCCTTAAGAAGACTTGAAGTTTGATACCTTTTTAGGCATCAGCATCGCTGCGACTGGAATATTGCCAGGAGCGACTTATCATATGCCTTGGTTGATTTGAACAAATGTGACTTAGCAAACAGGGTTAGGATCCTCTCGACTAAGGCTTTTTGACTTTATGTGTAACATTTCAAAAAATAAAATATTAATTTTGGAATTTAAATATTAAAATAATATATTTCACGAAAACTATTCGATTTATGAATTGGGGGTTTTCATAAAATGGTATAATTACATACCAATATTTGGAAAATAATTGGAGATTAAAATGATTTATTTATTAAAAAGGTATTTATTGGATTTGGGCATTTTATAATTAATTATATGCAAGTTTATATTAAACATGATTAGTGCACTACTAATCATGATTAGGCCAAATCCGTTTTTTTAATTAATCATGACTAGTGCACCATGACATGTTGTATTTTGTTGCATGTTGTTTTATTTGCATTATGTTATATGTTTGGTTTTATTTGGATGAAAGAAAAGAAAAGAAAAATTCAAAAGAGAGCATGAGAGGGGACATGAGTGTATGGCCTTGAGAGAAAGAGGGTAGTATATGGCTCCTCACCATGCCTTCATCCTTCATCCTTTTCTAATCCTCTTCCATCATTCTTCATCTCCTTCTCCTCCTCCTTCACCCTCCTCTAACCCCTTGAGATCACCTCAAAAACCTTACCAAAACCTTATGCCACCTTCACAAAAGTTGACCACAACCTCACCTTATACCACCTTATGAGCTCAAGTTTGGATTTTGAGCAACTTGCACCATCTTGGAATTTTCTTCAGTTGCTTCAAGAGGTATAACTTCCACTTCCCACCTTGTTAATTGTTTCCTAACCTTCTAGTTCAGTTTAGAACTTGTTTTAGTGTAGTTCGTGATCTTGGAATTTTCTAGGTTGATATTTAGTGGAAGAAGGGACTTGATAAGCGGCTATTGAGGATTAGTTAGTGTTTACAAGACCTTAGTAATGATTTTCTAGCCAAGACCAGAGACTAGAAACCAAACACGAACTTAGAATTTTTCGACATAGGGTTTTTGACAGTTTGTGGTGATATAATGGAATTTGGGATGACCCGAAACCACCATAAATTAAGTTCCCATCACAGTGAAACGTGCAGACAACTAGGAATTTACCATCGAGACCCGAGACCCCAACTCTTGTTTCAGGTCGCAGATTTATTCTTGGTGGCCGCAATTTGCGACCACACTGTAGAGGTTGAGGTTGGATTTTGGTGAGTGGCTTTGTTATCTAGTATTTAGATCTACCCTATATGCAAAATGTCCTAATTTGACCTAAGGTAAAATCTGGGAGAGATTTCTTAGGTTGCTGATTTCGTGTTTTTCGATTTCTGAACTTGGGTTTTGGTATTTGAGATTGTATTTCATCGTTGGACGTTTGTACGTCAACGACGAGGGTTATTTGGCTATTTTAGCATGCGTAGGCTATAAGTTCTAACCTATGAGCACATCGTGTACCGTATTGGTTTTCGAACATGGTTTTAATAACGTTAAGACGTGTGTTGATATGTAGGTACTTTCGCGTGGACTTCCGAGACGACAAAGGAGATCAAGAAGAACATCAACTTTGACTAAGTAAGGAGATTGCAGGTGAGTAGATTTATATCTACGGGGAAAGTCGGATGGATGGCGTATAGCACCCCCGCAACTAGTGGTGAATGAACCGATATACGAATTATAGTTTGGAGAAACCTAAGTATGAAATTACGGATATGATCAAAGAGTTAACATGAGATGATATGATTATTACAAAATGACGTGAATTTAGGTGTCAATGTAATGATATATGATGATATGAGCGAATATGCTTTATATGAGGATGTGAGGCGGTATAGATGCCCAAATACATGTGCCAAGATATATATATATATATATATATATATATATATATATATATATAATGAGATTAATAGAAATGAGATGAGATTGATAGTGACATGATTTGAGATCGATATCGATATGATATGAGATCGATGTAAATACGATGTGAGATTGAGATAGAGATGTGATGAGATCGATAAGACAGGATGTACGAGACCATAGATCCGTACCCTTATCGATGAATAGGACGATAGATCCTTAACCTAGATTGATGCCACCATACAATTGATTACCGTATGCAATGAGTTTTACCGAATGATTGATCCGCGCTCGTGATTTGAGAATGATGATCGGGGATATTTCCATATCGGATACTAAGAGGTTGGATCGCCGACGTAAGATGTCACCTGAACCATACCTATTTCCAAAACTGATGAATCGTATGCACTTTTAAATAGAAACCTCAAGGGAAGCTATGGATTTTCAAATGATGTCTTTTCCTCAAAAACACCGTAGCCCCAATTTCAAAACTACGATTCGTATCTTTAAAACTGATCGTATGGTTCATGTGTAGTTGTATACCTTATTATCGTTTATGTTTATGTTTATGTTGGATTATCCCTCGTGAGATACGTGTTACATTTCCGGTATTTACCGCTTTATGATATCATCTGCTAGTACACCTGCAAAATTACCGATGATGCGCATGTTACACTTACACAGATTTATCGGCTCACACATTCATCATCGGTAATTTTTATGCCACTTACACAGTAGAATGGCTATATCATGATATTACTCTTAATTGTTCAGTACTATCATATGACATGTTTACATGATATACTTGATATACTCACATTACCGTTCTATGTTGCATACATCGTACCTTATGGTTGCATGCATTGAGATACTGTTTTCATGAGATTTCTGGATTTGAGAACCGCAGATATATTTCAAAGGAAATTATGAATGGTTTTAAAAACACGGTTTCTCGTGATGTGAATTCGAGGCGTCCACCATGAGTTTTCTCGGTTATGAGCTTGTTTTCGAAACTCGTTTCGAGGAGTTGGATAAGCCGTCTGCGGGTACATGGTGGACCCGGTAAGCTACCCCGGGGCAAGAAACTCGAGATGAAGACAATGAGCCTGGCAGGAGGGAGCACTACCTACCGACGATAGTTTGGACTCGGCAGTTATCTGGAGGATACGGGGATTTGAGCCTGACACTGCTCTTTAGTCTGACACTACTCGGCCTGAGCCTCTTGTGGGGACCGTAGTCGTGAGATGGATATGAGGGCCGATTAGAGGATGCGGCGCCTCAGATCTATGGATTTACATGTCGATGCTGGACACAGGTTTCATGATGTTTTGAGTCTCGATGTTGGACACTCAGGTTCCGTGATATTGATGTGTCGTTGATGGACACATATTGGTTGATATCCACATGCATACAGACATTTGATTTCATGATATTTCGAGTGTCGATATTGGATACTCAGGTTCCATGATATTGTTGTGTCGTTGATGGACACACATAGATGATATCCACATGCACACAGGCATATGATTTCAGATATTTATTTCTACATGCCATTGGCATTGACTCTATTGTTGACATATATGTATACATGGCCACCTTAGATACCATAGTATTACCTTCATGATACAGTTTGACCTAGAAATCGCTGTTTATTCGATTTCTATCTGCTGATGTTTTCTACTCATGAGTTGGCAACTCACCCCCGTTGTGCCACAGTTTTCTTGCAAGTTTGACCGCTTGGATCAGTAGCGGTATTGCAGGCACACAGTTCCTTCAGGGTGTTTGCTTCGGTAGGTGGGACACAAATTGAATCGTGACCACCCTTATACTTTTATATTCTATTGTATCTAGATAAACTCCATCGATCAGAAACTAGAATTTGTATATTGGTAGACCTAGTCAGATTTGTGTATTTAGGAGACTTAGAGCGATGGGTGTATGTTCGCTTCTTTGAGATGATGATGTCTTACTTTATTTATTCTTTCTGTGTTTGATCTTTGCCGTAAGGCATCGTATATATGTTTATTTCGTGGTTGTGATTCCTCCAATTGGCGAAGAGCTAGCTCCCGCTTGGGGATGCCTATATATTGTTATGTATATGGTTTTGGATCAAAATATACAAGGGAGGTGCTGCCCAAATTTTTAAAGTTCGAAAAATGTTTTCAGCTAGTATATATAATTCACTTGCATTTTTATATATCATTATTTATGCATTTAAAGAAAAACTTGATTTCATTATACCTTTATTTCAAAACTGCACCTCCACTATTTTCCACAAAAAGGTTTAGATTTCTGGGTTTCGACTTACTTGAATTAGGTTACACTTTTAGACGTTGCGTGATTCTCGTGCCAGTCACGTGCCAAATTTTCGGGTCGTGACATTATGAGCCGTAAGGGTCTCATAAAGGTATTTCTCCGTATGAGTCGTGAGGATCTCGTAGGCGTATTTTCTCCTTAGGAATCATGGGGATTCCTAAGTGTGTGTTCTCTTATAAGTCGTAAGGATCTTATAAGAGTATTTTCTCCTTATAAGTTGAGATAACTTACACGTGTCGTTCACCATATGAGGACATTTCTCGTCATTAGTGGAACTTGGCGGGGAAATCATTTATTTGTGCCCGTGGATTGTATATAAGGGCCAATATTGGACCGCCTGTAGGGCAACTTGGGGGATACGACGGCTTAAGAACAGGTTTGGATCCCTGTAGCTTAAGGCTTTTGAATCCTATGAGCCACGAGGGTCTCATAGGGGCAATTCTCCTTACGAGTCGAGAGAATCTCGTAAGTGTAAATAATTTTTACGAGATTGCGCCCTTCCGGGTTTTCACAAGCTCGCCGGAAATCCTGCTGTTTTTACTCACGGCGCCCTTTCGAATTTTCAACTGTACCCATTTTGCTTGTGGACAAACCTTTTTTTTACGAGATTGCGTCCTTCCGGGTTTTCCCAAGCTCGCCGGTAATCCTGCTGTTTTTATTTACGGCGCCCTTTCAGGTTTTCATCCGTGCCCATTTTGCTTGTGGACATATCGTTTTTCTACCCATCTGTTTGCCAGTAGGACTTGGGGGTAACTTCACCGCTGGAGTAGCTGTGTAGCCAGTGGGACTTGAGTTGCAGTCTTCACCGTTGGGGCTTCGATTGCAATATAGATCTCAAGAGAGCATATCACCGTTTTGGAGGCGATGTGCTAGTTTAGGGACATCTCGGTCCGTTATCGCCATGTTTGAGGAAAATTTTTAGTTTTAAAGATTTCTTGGTCCATTGTCGCCATGTTTGAGGCGAATTTTTAGTTTAAGAACATCTCGGTCCGGTATCGCCGTTTTTGAGACGAAGTTTTAGTTTAAGGAAATCTCGGTCCGATGTCGCCATATTTGAGGCGAATTTTTAGTTTAAGGACATTTCGGTCCGGTATCGCCGTTTTTGGGATGAAGTTTTAGTTTAAGGACATCTCGGTTTGATATCGCCATATTTGAGGCGAATTTTTAGTTTAAGGACATTTCGGTCCGTTGTTAGTTTAGGGACTACTCGATCCGTACTGCCATGTTTGAGGCAGATAATTAGTTTAAAGACTTATCAGTCCATTGTCGCCATGTTTGAAGCGAATTTATAGTTTAAGGACATCTCGGTCCGCTGTCGCCGTGTTTGAGGCGAATTTTTAGTTTAAGGACATCTCGGTCCGTTGTCGCCATGTTTGAGGCGAATTTCTAGTTTAAAGACATCTCGGTCCTTTATCGTCATGTTTGAGGCGAATTTTTAGTATAAAAACATCTTGGTCCGACATCGCCATGTTTGAGGCAAAGTTCTTTGAAGAGAGGGCTGAGGGGTATTTCATCCTCAGAATCGCTCCCGAAAGTAAGAACTTGGGGCTTTTCCCCTTCCGGACTGGTATCAACCATATGACAGTTGCCAGTCATTTTTTCACGCGCATCTGTCGCACTCTTTTGCTGTCGACGAGTTTCGCGCTTCATTCTCTTGAAGTGTTTTTGGTGGGCAACATATCCTTGCCACCACTTCTTGAAGGTACTGCATTATTCGGTGGGGTGGATGACCCTCCGATGATATAGGTAGTAGTTTGGATGTGAATCCTCTCCGTCAAAGCATATGACCCCGGGAGTGTTTCCTACCAGAGGTGGTAGCTTCATTCCCATTGACTGGGTTTTGGCGAACTGCTTCTCTGCCTTGATCCTGCTCTTATTTGTCGCAGGTATGCCTTGGTTTGGTTGGAGTACTTTACGACTCCACCTTGCCGCAGCTTCTTCATCCTGACACGGACGCTTAGCCTTTTCGTATATGGCTGTTTCGCGTTCTCGTTCAGCTTTGCTTTTTCGAAAGGCTTCGTTTAACAGCCTATCGATCGAGTCTTCTGGCAGTTCCGGAGATTTTAGCACCGATTTTGCCCCCAGTTTCTCTGCATTGTTTTCTGACGCCGAGGGAGTTTCTTCGTCATTTAACAACGAATGGGAAACCATGTGACAACTTGCTACATGGTCTTCGGTTTCTTCTGATGAGTCGTTTTCCTCATTGTTGTCACTATCTTCATTCTTAAGAATATGCTTGAGGAACTCTTCGAGCGTGACCGGTTTCCGCGCCTTCTGGTTGTACTCCTCCAGCGCGTCAATATATTTTTGTATGTTTGTGCGCTTGTCATCATACTCGGCAAGCTGCACAGGCTTCTTGGTCTTCTTCATTTTCTTCGAAGACTTTGAAGGCTTGACTTGGGGATTTTGCCCTTTGTCAACAATCTTCGGTACAGGACGCGATTTCAGCATCCCTTTGATGATTTCAGGTTCAAGTAGGATTTTCCACCTGACTTCCGGACATGCATGTAGATCCTTCAGCATTCTTTTGGTCTTTGCCGAAAGAACGATTTCCCATGAAGTTTCTTCCACGAGCGAGCATGATGCCCCAGGTGCATCCACCTTCTTGGGAGTGTGCTTCTGTGGCGGGTTCACCCTCCAGTTCTCAGAAAGCGCGAACTTCCCCTGTTGATACTGATCCTCGACCCAGTTCTTGAAGATGTAGCAATCTTCAATTGGCTGGCTCACCATTCTATGATAGGAGCAGTAGTTGGGGTTTTTGACGTCGCCGGGTTGGGGTGGACGCCGTGGGTCTGTCAATGTGATGAGTTTGTTACGTATTACCAACTCAAATAGTCTCATCGTCTTATCACGGGGAAACGAGTAAGCGCGTCCTAGCCTTTCTTCTAGGGATAAGCATGGACGTGTATTGTTTTAGCAAGCTGCCGGTTTTGGGTCGGTCGGTTGTTGTTGAGTGTTGGAGACGAAGGCCGCTTTCCCTTTACCCTTGGCATTTTGAGGGTCCTTACTCGAGGAGGAAGGCCCGTGGCCCATCTAGTTCATTTGGGCCAGTTTATCTATCAGAGCCTGGAAGGTAGTCGGCTTGAAGAACGTCATGAACTGGGACACAGTTGTTTGCAGATCTAGGGTCCCGTTGAACATGCCCACGTCGGGGGATTCTTCGATGCGTTTTTCGCACTTTGACCACAGGTTCCGCCACCGGATCGCATATTGGACCCAGGTTTCTCCCGGCCTTACCCTGACATTAATTAAAGCCGTGATCGGGATGCGCTCGCTTGTACTGGTGAACCTCTGTGTGAACAGCAGTTCCATTTCTGTGAATGTTTTCACGGAGTCATTTGGGAGCTCCGAGTACCATTCAAAAGCCGTTTCTGACAGACTGCCAACGAACTGGCGAAGCAGCAGTTTGTCGTCACCTCCAATGTTGCCGCATAGAGCTCTGAACTGCGCGACGTGCTGATGAGGGTTGCCTGTCCCTTTGTACACATGGAATTTGGGGATCGTATATCCCGGCGGGTACTTGATTTGATCATACCAGCCTGGATATGGTCGCCTAGTTCTAACAGTTTGGCCGGCCGTTTCATTCGCTTGATGAGCTCGTATTTGTTGAGCGATGTAATCATCAAGAGCAGCCTTAGAGATCGTTTCCTCCCTGGCCACTGATAGAGCCGGAAGAGGGTTTGATATTTCTCCTCTGCTGTCCTCGATGATTATTGGTGGATTATTAGCTGGGGGTTCTGGCTGAATCATCATTCCAACCATATTCTAGAACAAGACGCTATTTGCTTTATGTTGGCGGCTTGCTCAGCAGCTTCTTTGTCTTTTTTTTCAAGCACCCTTCGCAGAAACTTTGTATCGGCCTCCTGTTCTTGGCGTTGTTCGGCTGTTGGATCCGGACTTTCTTTCTTCCCGGTAAGTGCTGTCATTTTGGTCAGTATCCCATGGAGCTTTTGTTGTTGCTCCGGATCTTTTGTTAGCAATCGAATTTGCGGTCGATGAGCCACAAAAGCATGGCTTTTCTCTTTCCCGGAAGCCATGTAAACCGTGTGTACGATCATACCCTCAGACTTGGGGCGTTTGGGTTCATCGCCTTTGGAATTTGCCGCAGATGGTAGGATTTTCTCCGGCCTCCTCCTTTTGTGGGAGGTCGAAGTTGAAGGAGCCGTTGTAACAGGCACCCATGTGGAAGAAGTCCCTCGTTGTATGGTGGAGGGATGGTCTTTCTCTTGCCGAGCCTTCAATTTCTTCGGTCGACGAGAGTAGTTTTGATCAATCACGGAGTCCTGGAGTTTTCACCAAACTCTATGAATTTGGGAGGAGAGCCGTTGATGGGGCTGCTCCAGCTTTTCCTGCACTGTGGTTTCTGCAGGCGGGGACGATTTCTGCAGCACCGCCATTGGAGAGTTCTTTCGCGCCTTCCTAAGTAGATCAAAACTATTCCCGGTTGGAACAGCAATATCAATTTCCACCATTGGAGCTGGCGGAGTAAGTCCAGAGGGGGATTTGCCCCCAGCTTTTCTCACCCGGCGCCAATAGCGACGTCGAGCGTGTCTTGCAGACGGGACTTCCTCAGTTTTATAAGCGGCTTCTTCATGTCCTTAGCTTTGGTGAGGAACTGTTGTTGCTGTCAGCCTATTAAGGACTAATGTCCTTGGTAGGGTTTGCCGAGAAACGACCAATATTCTGAAGACCGATCTTCTGATGGGGGAAGCGCTTTTGATGGCTTCACCTGCAGGAGGAGTTGGGAGGGCAATCCGTTTTGGGGCAGCCCTTTCAGGTATGACGAGCCTCTTTGCGAGCCCATTTTGGTTCTGGCTCAACCTGTTGAAAACTGAGACGTCTGATCTTTGACTCAGCCTGTTGAAGACTGAGGCATTGGATTTGGACGGCCTGTTGAAAGGGGCCATTGTGGTTGCAAGTCGATCGAAGACCGACTTCTTGGGAGCTTCGTCTTGCGGTGCAGGGGCGCTGAAACTCGTTGGTGGGATTATGGTCCCGAAGAACAATCCGGTAGTGGCTTGAGTTACTTGCCCCACCGGTATTGAAAAGATGGAGGCTGCGTTGGGCCCCTAAGTCACTCCTCCAGTTGGGGCAGAGCGGGAGTTGTTGTTGCAAGTTGTGCAGTTGGAAGCCATCAATTTTTTCTTCTTCTGCACAGGAACAAGACACCAAATCTTAGTACCTAGAATTCAAGGGCAACCACAGCGAATCACAATTTTGTTCGTGAAACACGACACATGAAGGGTGGAGTGGAAAGAGGAAAAGGTCCCACCGAGCGTGCCAGAATCTGTTTACCGCCGGAAGACGGACCAGGACGTTGGGACGTCTGGCCTGAATTTTAGAAGCAGATGCTATTTGGATTTATCCGTCCACCTCTCCGAAGATGCCAAGTTGATTTATGGCACCATATATCAGAGGTTTGGACGAATGCGGCCATTATAGCAAACATTATCAAATCCCTTTCGTTTGCGAGGGGTTTTTGATAGTGAGAACGCTCTTCCTTGCAGGCGCAAGCTCCTACAGTTAATTACGTTATAGCATCGTGATAACCACTTTCTTCTACTCCGGAAGTTCATTTCGTGTCGTGTGTTTTGTTTTGGTTTTGGTTGCCCGTGGATTGTATACGGAGGCTAATTTATGTCATCGCCTGTAGGGCGTGGATTAGTCCAACTCCGTATATTTTTAGATTTGGGTTTGGGTTGATTTAATGATTGTTAATCTGGTTTGAGATTAAGATCAGCTTAAACATATGAGCATTTAGGCTCGATTATTTTAGTTTAAGGGTATCGCGGTCCATTATCGCCATGTTTGAGGAGAAATGTTAATTTAAAGACGTTTCGGTCCATTATCGCCATTTTGGAGGCGAATATTAGTTTAAATACATTTCGGTCCACTGTCTATCTTGCGCGCACGTGTATTTTTTACGTGACGAAGTGAACAATAGTGATATGAAATGTGCCCAATTTGGGGTATGATCCGATTTGAAGCATGCACGTCAGTTTGGAAGTACATCAACGAAAGAAATTATTGCTCGTCGGGACCCGCCACCTCTCTGAAAACGTTGAGGAATTACAACGACATGTATCAGAGGTGTGAAGAGATGTACCCTTAAACCAAATCCCGTATTTGAATGAAAAGGGATTGTTGTGGACTTGAGAATTTTTTATCATATTTGAGACCTTGAAAATCAAGAGCATGTGGGCTCGATTGATTAAAAAACAAAGAGATTTGACCTCAGGAAACTTAGCTAATTTTTGGGCTGAGATGGAATTTCCATAATTACCCAACAGTGCTGAGCACTGGGACATACAGCGCTCACGTGTCAAACATGTGGGGTGCTGGATTAGTGTTAAGCACTAGAGTCCTGTGGTACTCACGTGCGAAACACGTGAGGCGCTCAGATGTGAGCATTTTTAGTCATTTTTGACTAATCATAGAGTGCTGAGCACTCTGCGTGATATTCATGTGGGAAGCACGTGAGCGCTAGGCTTTGGGCTTTATTTGTTCGTTTCCTTCTTTTTACAGAAGTGCTAAGCACTTGGATAGAGCCCATGTATGTTTCACATGACTGCTTTCTTTTGGGGCGGCAGCCTAATTGACAAAGAAGTTTTTCTTTGCTCTTTAGGCGCCTACGTGGGAAACATGGGAGGCAGCTTTACCTTTGTTTTTTGCTTATTTTGAGCACTCACGTGGGAAACACGTGAGGCAGTTTTAACTTTTCTTTTGCTTATTTTGAGCACACACATGGGAAACACGTGAGGCAGTTTTAACTTTGCTTTTGCTTATTTTGAGCACTCACGTAGGAAACACGTGAGGATCCATAACAGTGTTGATACGCCAAGTTATTCTTGTTGTTTGTTTTCAGAGATATTGATCTCTGTTAATGACATTTTTAGTCATTGATGATCGTCTTGGATCATCATCATTGTTTGTATTGAAGAACTAAGTTCTTTTTGTAGGGTTAAATCCTAATTCTTGGAGGAATTAAATTCCCATATGCTTCTGTTCTTTTCTTTTTAACTTAGTTCTTTTCTCCTAAGTTTTGAATCTACAGAACAGAATCGCCCCGATGAGAAATAAATTCTCAACTTATAGGGAGATCTGCTTCTGCAAATCTCAACCAGAGAAAGAACTGAGTTCTTATATGAAGGGTTAAACCCTTAGAGAGGCAAAGAAGAGACACTATGATCTCTGTGTTTTTTTTTACCTAGGGGCAAGTCTTCTTCTTTTTTGAGAATTAAATTGTCTTTCTTTTTCAAGAGCTCACTGTATATTTTTTTTGCAGATGCTTGTAAGGAGTTCTATGTATATTTATATTTAATCTCCTTACTCCTACTTATAGGAGAAGGGGAAAAATCAGTATGTTAAGAAAATCTCTCATTGAGAGATCATGAAGATTAATTGGTGAATTTTATTCACCGTTGGATTTCCAATCCCAAGGCTCTCTATTTAACAGAAAAGATTTCTTATTTGTTTAACAAGATTAAGAAATATTTTCCTATGAATATCTTGCTAATTAAAAAAATTAGGAAAATATTTTCCTAAGATAGAATTTTATTCTATCAGATGATCGGAGGGAGATTTTATAATTACCGTTGGATTTTTGATCCAAGGGTCCTCTGTTTAACAGAGAAGATCTTTCTAGTTTGAGAAAAATCAATAAAATATTTCCCATATAGAATTTAATTCTATCAGGTGGTTTGATTGGTGATATTTTATCACAATTGGTTTTAAATCCAAAATTCTCTGCTAGAGAAGAATCTTTCTGTATTAGAAAGATCAGGGAAAATATTTCCCAAATAGAATTTAATTCTCACATAGAATTTAATTCTATCTTGCCAAAAAGTGCAGCAGGAGAATTCACGTGTTTAACATGTGACCCCTAGCATGGGTTTTAGTATGCTTTATTTTCAGCGCTCATATGCATATAAAATTTCACGTGTTTAACACATGAGGCCTGTTTAGCTTGCCAATTAGTTGATTGCAATGCCTATATGCTTTGCATATAGGCGTGTTGTGCTACGGCAGCGCCCTGGCCTCGTACTCGAGGCCAAAATGCGGAATCAAAAATTTTCCTTACTCGGAAACCGGCGCTACCGCGGACAATGAAAAAACCCGGATCGTAAACCATTAACCTATACTAGCTAACTAGAGATGGGGAGAGAGAAGTTATACCAAACGATCCGTGTCCTTCGGTCTTCGTCTCCACTCCGATCTCCCGCGGAATCTCCGTCACCTCTTCGCTCGTCGGAAAGAGCACCACGTAGCCGGAATCTTTTACGGGCTCCCGTCTCTTGACCGAGGTAACTCGGGCGTGAAGTTGGCTAGCCGACGCGTCCAAGGCTTGCTATAGAATAGTGTAGTGAACTTGTCTCTTTAGGGTTCTTGAAGTTGCCATGGATGGAGGTGGTAATGAGAGAAAGAACTATGGAGGAATATGATGCTCTCAACTTAGCAAAGGAATAATAAGATGAACAAAGTTTTTTCCTCCTTCAAAATGATCTCACCCTCTCTCCTCTCCTATGTGGCCGGCCCCTCTCCAAGAATAAAGAAGATTGGAGAGAGAGAAGAAAACTTCTCTCATATAAGGAAAAAGAATGAATAATAATTTATCAAAAAGGTCACTCTCATTTCACCTTCACAAACCATCAAATGAAAGGAATGGAATAGACTAGAAAGGCATCTCATGATGAAACAAGTCTCATCATAATGCAACATATGCAAGAAAGCCCTCCACTAAATGTTAATTGCAAACTTGCAATTAACACCCTCCAACGGAAAATCCGGCCGGGAAAGAACAAAGGAAAACCGGCCGGAACGGAATGCAAACTGGCAACTCCAGAAAACTGGTCCCGTAATAAATTACAGGAAAACCCACTACTGCAAATACATGCCCGCATTTGTATTCCCACTGAACACAAATGCAAAGAGACAAAACTACACTATCAAATACTAGAATCCGGCTTAAGCCAAAGCCGGCTAGTAAAAACCGTCCGATCACGATCCGTGCAATACCGCACGTATCTGATCGAACCCTGCCATATCTCCATACGGCCTCTACAGCGTTTCGCCCGAAAGCTTGAGTAACTGTAAGTGTGGTGGACTCTAAAGACTCGTCAATACTATGGCTATGGATTAAACCACTAGCACGTCAGAGGTATAAGCCAATACGTGACGGGCCACCAGGTATTGAACAAATGGGACGTCGATGAGAAGCTCACCCCGACACCCAACTGAGCCTGTCAGTGACAATATCCGTACAGTCCGGTCCGTTCGTCTATGAGTATCGCATGGCGGGCCTAGGGGGTTGGTAAAAGTCAGACCCCAAAAAGCGGTACAAGTCGTGTCGGAGCGTAGCCCAGAACACCCTGAGATACTACTGGAATACTTACCAGTAAATCTCCTGCCTCGGCCGAGGGCTTTGTGTAATGGCTCTCCTAGACACAGCGCGACCTCACCCCCAATACCGGGAGAGACGAACCCCTGCAGATCCGCTCACTGCCTCTATGTGGCTCGGGACTGTACCCAACTAAAACCTGTTTGCACGACTCCTTTGAGCCGTGGTAGGGTAGTAATCAAAGCACAGTGGGAACTCACACGAGACAAATGACGATCTCAGGTCGATGAACTAACCTGTACACATGTCACCAGGGAACTGCTATCTGACATCTGGTATAAGACCAACTAGCAGGTTCCCGGCGAGTCCTGTCCGGTGTACTCATAACCCAATGAGCACCTGTATACATCTTAGGTGAACCAACTGACACCAGTGGCTTGTGAGACCGGCCACCGCCCCTCGTCGGGGTCTCGACTGTATACACTAGTCTACTAACGGAGTATCGATGCCCTGTCTCGAAACTCCTACGACTAGGGACCTTTTAAGGATGTGCTTATAGACCACCAGCTCCCACGTATATGATCGCCATCATACTGCTGGCAGTCAAGCAAGAATCCTAGGGGCTCTATCAACGTGTAATAGCGACATGTCAGGTCACCTAAAGCAGTACACGATGATAAAGATAAACCAGATAGCATACTATCATCTCGAGTAAGACAGTCCTACCGGGATAGGTCCTCCCTCAATCATTGCAATCACGTGCCTGTGATCCAATAATTGACTCTGAGGGCACTAACTCCAACAATCTCCCACTTGCACTCAAGGCTAATTATTGCGATGTCGCATACTCACAGCCCGTGTGATACCGAACACCCAACTCCTCTACTAGTCAGTCTCACAAAGCTCGTTTGTGAAACTTTTGCGTTCGAGGAATAGCCTCAGTGAGTGGATCCGCTGTGATGTTTCTTTCTATGTCTCTCTATATCTCATGTTCGCGGAGAAAGCCATCTCCCGAAATGAGCAATACCTGTCTTAGAATGTCTGGATGTCTGATGGGACCTAGCTCATAAATGAACTCCAAATCCAAACTTCTTAGACTGTATCAACAACTGAAACTAATCAGTATCCCGCGCCATGCCTCCCTCAGTATTGCCTTGGACCACCTGTCCAAAATACTGCCCCTCGTCAGAGGGAGAACTATAACTCTGACAACCTCCTTTGTCGTCCATGTCACCTTGGAAGCCTGGAGTGATAACCGTCTCCTAAAGGAGGCAGCCGTTATCATATCCCTAGAACATTCACTTATGTTCTAAAACTGCTTCCGACTGTTCCTCCAGGATTGGATCAATATCAACTTATTGCATCTAGTGCAAGAACAACATCTGGTGTGGTACTTGACATCTCATGATTGACTCAATTGTCTAAGCAAGTGATCTGCCAATCATGAGTATCCCTCTCCCCTTTAGTCTATAAGACACCTTTAGAGAGGGTGACTCCATCACCTGCTGGTACATTGCCATGCCAGGAGTCGTCCATTCTAAATACTCATAGAATGCTGTCAAGGTACCCAGATTGGGAAACCACCCAAATCTAGATCTAAAACCATAGATCTAGTAACCAGTATGTCTGATATAATATCCAAGTCCCTTGTGGAGAAACCACTGTGTGACGACCAAAGTATAACCGATCGTAGTATAGGAATATCACTTCCCACTACCTTCTCAACAGATCCATCCCCTATTCTGATGACGTCAAACCTATGACTGTCACATCAGAAATAGATGATCTATCTCCGCTACATCTGCTTTAGTCTATAAATAGACATAAGCCTGATGTCCACCAATGCTTCCGCTGCTCCCACTGACTACGACAACCCTCTGGCAGAGTCATATAGACGTGCACTTCCAAAGCTAGTTTAGAACGACGCTATACTCATTCTCCTGCCGGGTCTCGCAGCCTGGAACAATCAGCAATGGCAAGTGTGGGTAAACAAGAACTTCCCTGTCACCGTCCTTGAGGCTACCGGAGTACCTCTCGGGTGCCTGAAGTTACCCACCGTATCTGCGGAGTGGCCAATGGAATGTCAATCCAGATTGAATCTTTAGGTTCCTTATCAAATCTTCAGTAATCGTTTGTGGTTCTGGAATCACTTCCAGTTCTACCATACTCCCACTACTTTTTCTGAAAAATCCATTTTTATTAAAACTGTGGCGAGTCTAGAACAATATTTCTATTGATCTGCCAGATGGTAGAAAGTCAACCCTCGTCATAGCCTGGGTCAACCCACAAACAGCCATTACAGAAACGTGCCTTGAGTTGTCCAGTGTCTGGTTTTAAGCATAAGCCGGACAACTCCCCGTATCTTAACAACGTTAAGATATGAACTGTTCTATATCCAATATAGAACCAGAGACACTGATTCAATTGAACCAGATTCAAATCATGCAGCTATCTCCAGTGCATGTAAACTAAATGGAAGGAGGCCGATCAGCGTTACTCAACTTAGGAATGCATCCAATTATGAGTAACCTGAAAGAGAAGCAAGTTCTCTTTATCATCACTATCAACTGAATACCATACACAAGTATCTACATCTTCGATCACTTTGAAGAATCCCGATACTTGCTATACCTGGTTCTCTACTCTATTCAAATACCCATAACTCCTCAAAACTTGGACCCTGTGTTTCCACGAAACATATGTCTAAGAACTAGAGAAGTTAAAAGTAAACAGAATATAGTACGAGGACCAACCCCTCTGTCCTAATGGACACTGGACAACATACAATACTCTGTATAAGTCCGCTGAGTCTAACAACTCTTTCACTGTGTGTCGTAGGTTGAAAACTGTACTTATAGTTAAGAAGAATTACACCGCTGTTTAATGCTCCTTACCTAACCATCCACTGATATAGGTAAATGTCGTAGACATAATACAAAAGGTATATCTCACTCTATGAAAATAGACGTACAGATATATCAATTTGAAATTGGTGCATAACCGCGGATATTCAAAACCAAATATTTGCCGACCGGCAAACAACCCAGGTGACTTCCTCAAATATCACCGATTACAACGAATCCCGATATAATGAGGATGATCACCCAATTCCCAATAACTTACTCCCACTCAGCATCTGTAAAACCATACAGATGTGAGGATCCAACCTGGTAAATACATACCCTGGAGCAAGTGTCTAACTGGGAAATCAGTTTTCCATTAACAGTACACAGTGAAACTGAAACATTGAAATGTTTCGTTGGGGTATCGTGGTATTCCTAGTAATGCCTCTTCCATTATCCAGATTCACAACTGTAACCGTATAATTCTTTGCCACCTCTCCAAATCCCTTTATATGTCTTTAGTCATTACCTTCTGTACACCCCTTTAAGCCAAATGGTTTTCTTCCTTCCCTACCGTTCGGCACCAGCCTATGGTTTGGAAGAAGACTATCCAAAAAGCATAAAGGGTGTACTGTCCTAATCCTAGGAGCACTCGCAATGCGAGAGAAGGTGAAGATAAAAGACACCTGAATGTACTTTATTCCTATTTCTCCTGAACCAGGATCCATCCCCGAACTGGAACAAGTTCCTTTCGAGTTCGTATATAACCATACGATGGATTATCCAATAAAATGGGATCTTTGTAGTGATACGGAGTGTCCTGGAGAAATACAAAGGTGATTTAGGATTGGCGAAGAAATACTTGGTTTGGTCGTGAATAGCAGTCGCAACTTACTTTGCCCTCCTACTAATCCCTTGCTTTGTCTTAACCTTAATACCTTCTGCACACCGTTTAGGCTAATTGGTTTTCTTCATTCCCCACCGTTCGGCACCAGCCTAAGGTTTAGAAGAAGACTGTCCAATCTGCGTAATAGGTGTACTATCTCCTAAACCAAGGAGTACTCGTAACCTGAGAGAAGGTGAAAAGAAAAGACAACTGAATAGTCCTATCCGTTTTCTCCAGAACCAGAAACCATCCTCGAAGTCCTTCGAGTTCGTATATAACCATACGATGGTTTTGTCCAATGGAAGTGGACGTTCGCAGTAATACGGGGTGTCCTGGAGAAAAGGGTAAAAGTAGGAGTGGCAATGAGGTCTGCAACTCTGACAATCCAAAAGCCAGTGTTAAGAAGGTTCGGTCAACTTGGTCACTGAGTCATAGTCCAGGGTCGGGTCAATGGTCGCTGCCAGAGAGAGAGAAAAGAAACACTCAGCGTGCACTCTAACCTAGATCAGAATGGTTACCAATTTATCTAATCAGGAAACCTCCCACTGTACCTCAAATTCTCCTCCAAACCTGAAAGAAGAACTAGTCGGGGTCACCCGAGGAGTAAACTAACTCATCAGTGGGAATCGGGATCCAACTATCATCGCATGATAACTTGACGGAATCCACTCAAGTCACCACACTCCAGAAGGTATGCGCATGCCTGGCAAGTTTCAGTTCTTTTGAAACTCCCGATGTGATTTTTACCCCTAGGACTCAAGTGACCTTGACGGAGTCAACAAATCAAAGAGTCCTAGTCAAGTTCAACCCGTCATTATCTGGATTGCATTAAACCCACCCGTACGTGCCCTTGACGGAGTCAACAAGGCCGCACGACTGTCCTAACCAATCCCACTTATGCGACAAACAAGTACCACTTAGCTACCGTACACTACGCCTTGACGGAGTCAACAAACGCAGCACGAATACTAAATAATACCCATAAGAAATGACGGAGGGCTACGAATGGTTTTTGGCGAAAAACCTTTAACGTAATGAACTTGATATCGTTGAAGGAACTGCATAGCCTATTATAAAAATATAGTGACGAAAACCTTTGCTAAAGAGGTCACTCCCGGTGAAGGGATCTCGGCTCTTTCCCCGTAGAATGGGGTGCAGGATATTCCAGCTGAATACCACGATGCAAAGCAAAAGTAATCGGCTATAGTGAAGTTAATGCCCTGACGCAAACTTCTGTCCAAGGGGTCACTCCCGGTGAAGGGATCTCGGCCCTTGCCTCGTCGACTGAGGAGCAGGATATTCCAAATGAATACCACAATGCAAAACAAAAGCGAACGTCCTTGCAATAACAGCTTTTTGAAAAGTGTTCCAACAACATCAGATTAGGTTTGTTTATCTTGCATTGATCCGAATCAACGCAGTCCCATCAATTAATCACACCACAAAGAACGAAAATATACTGACGTACGTATATGCCATCCGCATTCGCCACTGGGTCCCGTCATCACCCGTTAGGTTAGCTGACTAACGGCAGAGCGGGGACTGGACTAGCGCGGATGTAAAGCATATACAACATCTACTAATATATATACCAATATATTATATTTCGCTCAAGGCGTGAAAAGAAATGCAACATCACATAAATGTACAGCATCACAGAACAATACAGATATATGGAAACCCCGGGTTTCACAGAGCCGCTGCTGAAACCCGACGTTCTCCTGGTCGTGTGGATAGCCTGTGCAATGAAATCCTAGACCCCTACGGGCGCGGCAAGTCACCCGCCAAAACCTGAAGCGAGGCAGCCCCCTTCAGCTCCGTGAATGGACCACCCAGCACTCCACGGAATCCGGCAACTTGGGCACCCCTCCTGGGTCAACCTGTACCCCCTACGAGTGCGGCGAATAGCCCGCCAATCCTAGAGTGAAGCCCCCTCCGTCTCAATGCCCTGAGATGCGGGCCCGTTGCCCTCCAGAACCCGGCTATCCGTGCACCCCTCCGCGGGGTAATCCTAGTACAGAAAGTAAAATATACATACACCGGGTACATCGACCGCAACCAGGCCGTGCCCCAAAAGAATAATACAAACAGGCAGTGACGGCAGTCCACATGTCGGACGCTCGCCCCGCAATAACAAATGTACATAATACAACAAAACTGTACTATAATGCAACCAGGCTATCCCCCACGACCGATCCGCAACATCACAGCATAAACATAGAACATCAACGTGAAAGTCACGTTCGCAAATCCGTCTAACCGGGCTATAGCAGTTAGACCGGATTTACCGATCGAGTGACATTCACGGTCGCAGATATAATGTAAATACTGTGAAATAATGTGTTTAAAATTTTCCGATTGATCAAACCTTAACAAGTGGGCCCCAAAGAAAACTGTAGCACTCACAGAAATAATTGGCCCAATTTTAATATTCCAAAACCCCTAATTATAGCCCAGAAGCCCACTGGAGAAATTCGAAGCAGTGACCCCACCAACCTGCGGCGGAAGGGCGGCACAAATGGGGTTTTTGCGGCGCTTCCACGCTCCTGTTGAGTGATCACTGTCTCGAATTTTCCCAGAGTTCTTAGAACTCCCTGCACATCATTCTGAGACCACCTGAAAAAATTTTAGACTCCAAAAAATTTCGACAGAAACTGATGTGAAGGAAAAATACGGTTTTTGGAATTTCGGTCGATCGGAACTGAAAAACACATTAGAACAAGCTAGGAAAGGTTAATGGCGTGGCTCTGATACCATGTTGTGCCACGGCAGCGCCCCGGCCTCGTACTCGAGGCCAAAATGCGGAATCAAAAATTTTCCTTACTCGGAAACCGGCGCTACCGCGGACAATGAAAAAACCCGGATCGTAAACCATTAACCTATACTAGCTAACTAGAGATGGGGAGAGAGAAGTTATACCAAGCGATCCGTGTCCTTCGGTCTTCGTCTCCACTCCGATCTCCCGCGGAATCTCCGTCACCTCTTCGCTCGTCGGAAAGGGCACCACGTAGCCGGAATCTTTTACGGGCTCCCGCCTCTTGACCGAGGCAACTCGGGCGCGAAGTTGGCTAGCCGACGCGTCCAAGGCTTGCTATAGAATAGTGTAGTGAACTTGTCTCTTTAGGGTTCTTGAAGTTGCCATGGATGGAGGTGGTAATGAGAGAAAGAACTATGGAGGAATATGATGCTCTCAACTTAGCAAAGGAATAATAAGATGAACAAAGTTTTTTCCTCCTTCAAAATGATCTCACCCTCTCTCCTCTCCTATGTGGCCGGCCCCTCTCCAAGAATAAAGAAGATTGGAGAGAGAGAAGAAAACTTCTCTCATATAAGGAAAAAGAATGAATAATAATTTATCAAAAAGGTCACTCTCATTTCACCTTCACAAACCATCAAATGAAAGGAATGGAATAGACTAGAAAGGCATCTCATGATGAAACAAGTCTCATCATAATGCAACATATGCAAGAAAGCCCTCTACTAAATGTTAATTGCAAACTTGCAATTAACACCCTCCAACGGAAAATCCGGCCGGGAAAGAACAAAGGAAAACCGGCCGGAACGGAATGCAAACTGGCAACTCCAGAAAACTGGTCCCGTAATAAATTACAGGAAAACCCACTACTGCAAATACATGCCCGCATTTGTATTCCCACTGAACACAAATGCAAAGAGACAAAACTACACTATCAAATACTAGAATCCGGCTTAAGCCAAAGCCGGCTAGTAAAAACCATCCGATCACGATCCGTGCAATACCGCACGTATCTGATCGAACCCTGCCATATCTACATACGGCCTCTACAGCGTTTCGCCCGAAAGCTTGAGTAACTGTAAGTGTGGTGGACTCTAAAGACTCGTCAATACTATGGCTGTGGATTAAACCACTAGCACGTCAGAGATATAAGCCAATACGTGACGGGCCACCAGGTATTGACCAAATGGGACGTCGATGAGGAAGCTCACCCCGACACCCAACTGAGCCTGTCAGTGACAATATCCGTACAGTCCGGTCCGTTCGTCTATGAGTATCGCATGGCGGGCCTAGGGGGTTGGTAAAAGTCAGACCCCCAAAAGCGGTACAAGTCGTGTCGGAGCGTAGCCCAGAACACCCTGAGATACTACTGGAATACCTACCAGTAAATCTCCTGCCTCGGCCGAGGGCTTTGTGTAATGGCTCTCCTAGACACAGCGCGACCTCACCCCCAATACCGGGAGAGACGAACCCCTGCAGATCCGCTCACTGCCTCCATGTGGCTCGGGACTGTACTTAACTAAAACCTGTTTGCACGACTCCTTTGAGCCGTGGTAGGGTAGTAATCAAAGCACAGTGGGAACTCACACGAGACAAATGACGATCTCAGGTCGATGAACTAACCTGTACACATGTCACCAGGGAACTGCTATCTGACATCTGGTATAAGACCAACTAGCAGGTTCCCGGCGAGTCCTGTCCGGTGTACTCATAACCCAATGAGCACCTGTATACATCTTAGGTGAACCAACTGACACCAGTGGCTTGTGAGACCGGCCACCGTCCCTCGTCGGGGTCTCGACTGTATACACTAGTCTACTAACGGAGTATCGATGCCCTGTCTCGAAACTCCTACGACTAGGGACCTTTTAAGGATGTGATTATAGACCACCAGCTCCAACGTATATGATCGCCATCATACTGCTGGCATTCAAGCAAGAATCCTAGGGGCTCTATCAACGTGTAATAGCGACATGTCAGGTCACCTAAAGCAGTACACGATGATAAAGATAAACCAGATAGCATACTATCATCTCGAGTAAGACTGTCCTACCGGGATAGGTCCTCCCTCAATCATTGCAATCACGTGCCTGTGATCCAATAATTGACTCTGAGGGCACTAACTCCAACAAGGCGCTCACGTGTTTAACACCTGTGGCTATTTTAGCCCATTTTTTTTAACTGCAGCGCCTATATGCTTTTGCATATAGGGGCTCACGTGTTTAACACGTGAGACTTGAATAGTATGGAATTTTCCCCTTTTCTTCTTTTTTTTAATGAGGGAACAGCAACTTCGCTAAAAATACGGTTTTACGCAACCTTATTAAAATACGGTTTTACATAACTATATTGAAAGCCCTACTCTATTATAGAGATTGGTTATATATATTTATAAAAGCCCTACACTACATTGTAGAGATTGGCTATTTAATTTCGACAGCCCTACTTTATCGGTGAACATCGTTAAAGATTGGCATCTTATTGCATTTCACAGTTATTTATTCTCTTTAATTTCATTCCAATTATGTCATGGATATGGGTTGATGGGTTCAATACCAAATAAAGAAAACCCAGCATGGTTTTGTATTTTTCGCGTATTGAATCAATTATATTCATTCCGTATGATTTTCATTCAATAAATTAAAGAGAACTGTGGTCTTGGGTTGTTTGGGTAATTGCTAAACTAGTGGAAAATTATTTCTCTACTTTGGAAATGGTTTAAACACATTCAAACTATACACAACACGATCACGCGACAACCGACCGTCGAAAGGCATCGGTTTGCCGCTAAACAGATTTTGGCAACCATAGTGGGAGAGCATTTTTCCTCCATCTTTGAAAAGGATTATTGTTTTTATATAAAATATAATTAGGCATTGTATTTCACTGTTTTTGCCCTTTATTGATTTTTATTCATTTTTTCTATGAAAGATAATAATGGCAAATACCGTGAACTGCAACAAAAATGATGTTCCAAAGGTTTTCATCACCATTGAAATTGGTTCCATAGAAATTCATATTCCATTTGATAACGCGGCTGTGATAAGTCAAAGATAAGAGATCGCGAGTCCTACTCCAATTCCTACTTTGGTCATACCCGCACTAGTACTCCGTTCGGATGCTGTGCAAAATAGTAAGGATGGATTCATCCCGGTCATCTCAGAGTCTACCATGAAGAAGGCCAATGCTATTTCTTCCATTTCAAAGAACGTCCAGAACTAAACGTTCTATCACAACTACATGAACCGCAAAGAATTCTCAACATTCACTCAAATCTCCAGCAATAAAGGAAAGAGGGTAGTAGAAGATTTATACTCCCCCACACCCTATGATCCACAAGAAGGTTGCTCTCACAATGCAGGTTTCCATCCATTCTCCGATGGGGATTTCCCTCCTCTCTAGTCCACGAAAGAATCTTTTCTGTCATTTTTCGCTCCAAAGAAAAGGTCGGTAACGGTGAAGACTATCCCACTGTCCATCACTATAAAAAAGAGGGTATCAATCACTGTTCTAAGTTTCCCCACCAAGTCTACGGGAGATAGTAACGTGATTGAATCAGCCTCACCTCCTCAAAAGCAAGAAAAAGTTCAATCTTCACCTCATCCAAGTTATGTTCCTATGGAATGGCGCCATAAGGACTACGCAAGATACTTACCGTTCCTTCAAAGGATTGCAAACAACTGTTCGCGAGACAACACCGAGCCTAGGCCTAGTCCGCTTCTACCCCTCACCGCTCGGGAATATAAAATCATGATGCGGAACATGGCAGGATTCTAGTTATCCCCTCAAGAACAAAGAACTTTGTAGTGACTATGCAGAGGAATGGAAGAAGTTACTTCGTACATCCTAACGACATTCCCTGTTGGCATCAAGGAATCGAACGATGAACCCACTGAAGGAAGACCTATTAATGTTTCATCGAGTCATGGTCCTGTAACTAGGAGTAGGTCAATAATGAATCTAGTTCTGCGTATTTTTCTTCGTCTTGTAACACAAATAATATAAATGAAGAAAATTACACACCTCAAACGGAATAAGTATTGGCCACTAATGAAACATCTCTAGAAGAACAATTGGCCCAACTCCAAAGGACCTTACAAGAGAAAGATGAGGAATTGAACCGCATGAGGACACAAATTCCATCAAATGACTCCAACGCTGAACCAAACCCTCCTATTAACGAGTTAGTGCAAAGTCAAGTCCCATCAGTTGTCACCGTTCAAAGGATGGTAGCGGAAGGTGTAAAGGCGTATCTTTTGGAAACCCAGCATGCCATGAGGCCTGGATATATGAAATCTTACCCATCAGAAGTGGACTTGGAACCATTCCCTAAACATTACAAGCAGCCTTCCTTCACCAAATTCAGTAGAAATCGGTCACTACACAAACACATCACTCACTTCTTAGCAGCATGTCAAGACACAGCGTGTTAGATATAATGCCCTCAAGAAAATTATTATAATCGCAGGCAAGCTATTATGATGATTGAAGGAGGACCTATATGGGTAGAACAGTCTTACTCGAGATGATAGTATGTTATCTGATTCATCTCTATCATCATGTACATGTATTATGTGGTATTACGGATCATTATTACATGTTGATAGAGCCCTTAGGATTCTTGCTTGACTATCATGGTTATTGTGGCGATCACATTTGTGTGAACTGGGTAGTCTATAAGCAAATCCTTAAATGTATCTAGTCATGGGAATATCGAGACCGGGCATCGATATTCCAGAGTAAACTAGTGTATACGTTTCTTGATCCCAACGAGGGGCGATGGCCATTCTTACAGCCATTGGTGTCAGTTAATCATCAAAGATAGTATACAGGTGCTCATTGGGTTGTGAGTTACACTGGACGGACTCGCCGAGAACATTCTAGATGGTATTATACCTATTGTCAGGTAGAAGTTCTCTGGTGATATGAGTATATGTTAGTCTGTCGACCTGAGATCGTCATTTGTCTCGTGTGAGTTCATATTGTGCTTTGATTATTACCCTACTACGTCTCTACTGAGTCGTGCAAACATGTTTTAGTTGAGCACAGTCCCGAGCCATATGGAAGTAGTGAACGGATCGTCGAGGATTCTTCTCTCCCGGTATTGGGAGTAGATATTACACTGTGCATGGGTAGCCATCACCATAAATTCTTGGCCGAGGTGAATGAAAATTACTGATTTGGATCAGTAGTTTCTCTGTGGGTGATGGGCTTTATACCGACACGACTTATCGCATTATTAAGGGTTTGATTTTATCCACCCTCTAGACCCGATATGTAATACTCTTAGATGAACAGACCAGACTGTACAGAGACTGCCACTTTTAGGCTCAGTAGGTATACAGACAAGTTTTCTTGTCGGCCTTCCTTTCGTTCAATACCCGGATAGCCATTACGTACAGCTAGTGCCGCTGGCGTGCTTGTGGTTAAACCCACAACCAGTGTCACGCCCCACTTTCCAGTGTACGAGCAGAGGACGCGACGGCCCGCTGCGTATTTACTCAGAATTAAACACCCTAAGCGTATCTAAGCAATATAAAATAAAAGTACACAAGAGACAAGATGTAAATGAACAGCAACTTTATTTATTAATATTCTTTTTACAATACAACTAAAATGCAAATACATGGAATAAAAGCAATACCTAAACAATGGCATAACAGAAATGAAAATGAAATGTACAAGTAACTAAAGCTCCGGGTCGAAGGCTAGCTGATCCAAATCCTCGCTTGTGGGCTCTTTCTCCAGAAGGTCCGATCCACCTGACAACATTCCAAAGAAAAAGAAAAGGACTGTCGTCAGCGAACAATCGCTCGGTAAGTCCCAATGAATAAGTAGAGCCAGAATAGACATAAGAAGAATGTAGCTTTTAAAGTTGTATTATATTGTTAACGCTGTTGTTTGTGTCTTGGTACAGAAGAGGCCAGGGTATACGAGAGAAGTCTCACTATCCCGGAGACTAAGATATATGGAGTACAAGGAACCGTTCAGCCACGGTACAACGGCACTGGAGATTCAGGTTAGGTGTCTTATGGTTGCAGTCTCGTGCCACTTCTAACACCTTCCGTATCAATCTACCCCTTATAAACCCCGCGATATCTTAATTGTATTGTATTATCTTGTTATATATATATATGTATGTATGTATGTATGTATGTATGTATGCATGTATGACTTGGCGGAACCATGATATCAGTAATGGAACGGATATAATGGATGAACATGTAGATGGAATATATCCATGGTTCGGTTCGGTCAATACAGATTGATATAGATTGAATAGATAGATTCAAATTGAATCATGTTGTATTGTAGTTTGTACTTGAATCACATTCAAGTCAGGTTGATTAGATTGAGACTCAGTCTGAGTCAAACACTTTTAAAAGAACTTGAAATCCTTATTGTTTTGGTGTTATCGGTAACTGCTGCACATGGATGGCAGGATTTGTGTCTTTTTCAAAGACAATTACCGTGTTGATAACACTGTTTGTTAGATCGTCTACCTTAAATAGGCAAACACCCATATCTCCAGCTCCCTGAGGCTCAAGAGACTGTCCCGCTTAAACCTATGTTTATTAGGGTCCTTATTGTAATTTAATATAACTTGAGGGGTTTTACGTAAAATAATTTTGGTATAATTTCAAAATAACCTCAAGCATTCAATTATCGTCATTAGGGTTTTCATTGATTTATATTTTATAAATGTGACATTTCTAGTGTATAAAACCTAATTTCATAATATATGGTATTTATTTGTAATATGAATATTGTTTTGAATTATCATGGTAGTTTCATGTAATATTTGACTTATTTTCTTGAATTTTGGAAATATGGAATATTATATATATCTAAAATAAGTATTTTTGTAATAATTATATATACATATTTAATGAAAATAATTTTATTTATTTTCTTGTAAAAATCTCATTTTCTAAAGAAAAATGTATAAAAAGTCCATCGAGACCGAATGCTCCTTGTGGAGTTCTCCATCTCGATCTACTAAGCCCGAGGATGTGCGATAATCCGTACCATCCTGAACGGGGTTTCCCAAATGGGTTGTAGAGGCGCAATTGCATGGAAATGTTTTAATACATCTTTTAAAGAAAACGGTTTTATGAGTTAAAGGTATTTATTTGCAAATTCGTATTTCCCGTATTCTATTGTCCCGAGATTCATCATGCTATGATAGATATGTGTGTTGTGATGAGGTAGGTCATTACCTCATAAACTATCTAAAGGTATAGTAAGGAAAGAAGATTATAATGTCGAAATGAATAGTTTGTGGTATTTTTATATAAAAATGCGATAAATGTCACAAAAATATTTATTTTGAGGTGAAACTTGATTTAATGGTTTTTTTTATTGTTTGTTAAGCAATATGTGAGATTATGAAGTTATCTTGATTAAGAAAAATATAGTTTTTAAAGGAAACCGAATCGGAAGTCGGATTAACCGCTCTTCCGTCGGGTTTTGGAAATGAAACTTTTTAAAGAATAAGAAGAGAAGGGGAAATGGGACTTACTGGCTTATAAGGTAGAGGGAAGGAAGAGGAAGAGTGGGGAAGTGCCGGTGTGTCGTTTCGTCGCCGGAAACTCCTTAGGTCGTTGCCAGAACTTCGTCAGAGTTTCGCCCTTCGTTAACTCCACTTGCACACTATAGGAGCTTGGAAATTTTCTTGAGAGTTTTGGCAGGGAATTGTGAGTGAGGAGTGGTGAAATGAGGATGGTATTTATAGGGGAAAATTAGGGTTTAGGGTGTTTAAAGAATGCATTGAAATATGCATTAAAATTGGATTAATTGGGTATTTTATTGCTCTCTAGAAATATTCAGAGTAAACAAGCAATATGGGATTAGTGGGGTAGCTGAAAGGGTGCAGGGGCAAAGTTTGGGAGCATTTGGGATGGTTCTACCCGACAGCGCCGGGCTTTTCCCTATTCTTGTCGGGCCAACACCGACGGGTGTAGTTGGTGTTGGGGTATTTCGTCGGGGTCGTTTGGTATTCTACAGTTCACATGTTTGATTATTCTGTAACTTATCTTATTATGTGTAGTGCACGTGCAACCTCTTGGGCTTCTAAAGGATTAAAAGAAATTAAAACATAAAATTAATGTGACTGATGGGATTTGAACTCTGGTGCTTTGTAACCGCAGTGCAAGGCTTTACCAGTGAGCTACAAGCTCTTTCTTGCTGTTCAAAAGTAAAACAAATTGCTATAGTACTCATAGGATTTGCAAATACCCCAATTGTATATTAACTTTAAATGAATTTTATATAAACAGAATTTGGATTGTTATAGTCTACCCTCCTTACAAAAATTTCGTCCTCGAAATTTATAATTTGTTTTAAGGACTAGTTTACAAATAAGTGAAGATATCTTGCACGCATCTCATCTTCCCTTTCCCATGTTGATTCTCCTGGAGTGTCTTTTCTCCACATCACTCGAACGAAGTTGACTTCCTTGTTCCGAAGTGACTTCATTTTCCTGTCCAGGATCTCAACAGATTGCTGCTCACAAGATAAGTCGGGCTGTACAGTGAGTTCGGAATGATCGAGAATATGGCTGGGGTCACTCACATACCTTCTGAGTTGGGATATATAGAATACGTTGTGCATTCCTTCCAATGAAGATAGAAGTGCCAAGCGATACGCCACTTCACCGACTCGTTCGAGTATGTCGAACGGTCCAATGTACCTTGCACTAAGCTTACCCTTCTTCCAAAATGAATCACTCCGTGGTTTGGAGATATCTTCAGGAATACATGATCTCCTGGCTGGAATTCCAAGTGACGGCGCTTTGCATCAGCCCAGTGCTTCTGTCGATCTTGGGCTATGCGCATTCTTTTCCTGATAGTACGAACTACGTCAACAGTTGCTACTATTATCTCTGGTCCTAGGAGTTCTTTATCTTCGATGTCGTCCTAACTTAATGGCGATCGACACTTCCTTCCATAAAGCACTGCAAAGGGTGCTATTCCTATGCTTGTATGGTAGCTGTTGTTGTATGAAAACTCCACAAGATGTAGGTGATCTTCCCACGATCCTCCGAAGTCTAGCATACACGCTCTGAGCATATCTTTCAAGATCTGAATAGTTCGCTCAGACCGACCATCTGTTTGTGGATGATAAGCCATGTTGAAGTTCAGACTTGTACCCAAGCTCGCTTGTAGACTCTGCCAAAATTGCGATCGGAACCTAGTGTCACGATCGGGGACAATGCAGACCGGTACTCTATGAAGTCTTACAATTTCCTGTATGAGTTCATGGGTATCAGAAATAGTACTTATTTGAAGAGTTTAAATCCTACTTAGATTCTTATCTCCATGTACTTTTTTGCTAATGTCTCGGTAGATTGGCCAACTCAAAATGGGATGAAGTGAGTCGACTTTGTGAGTCGATCCACAATAACCCATACCGCATCGTTACCCTTTGTGCTGCGAGGAAGTGCAGTCACAAAATCCATTATGATGTGTTGCCACTTCCATTCTGGGATAGGTAACGGTTGAAGTTATCCAGCAGTCCTGTGATGTTTAGCCTTTACTTGCTGACACACCAAGCATTTAGCGACGCTTCTGGCTACTTCACGCTTCATTCCATGACACCAATAATTTTGACGCAGATCTGTGTATATCTTTGTACATCTAGGGTGTACTGAATAGGGAGAGTTGTGATCTTCTTTCATTAACTCTTCCTGAACAAAACCTTTTGGTACACACAGTCTGCTGCCGTATCTCAATGATCCATTTTCATGGATGATGAAGTCTGTTCTGAATCCATTCTCTACTTGTTCTCTGATCTTTTTCAACTTAGCATCACTTGGCTGAGCTGCTTTAATCTGATTGACAATGGTAGTTTGAACTTGTAAGCTCATCAAACTTGAAACGTTACCTGGCATGACTACTTCAATCTCTATCTGATGCAAATCCTGTTGAAGCTTCCACTGTGCGGTAAGATTCATTGCTAATGGTTGGCTACTAAGGGCATCAGGTACCACATTCATCTTCCCTGGGTGATATTACAGGTTGATGTCGAAGTCCGCCATGAGTTCTAACCATCGTCTCTGCCGCATATTAAGCTCCTTTTGAGTAAACACATATTTCAGACTCTTATGATCTGTGTATATATCCACTCGTTCACCAAGAAGATAATGGCGCCAAATCTTAAGAGCAAAGATAACGGACGCCAACTCCAAATCATGCGTCGGATAATTATGCTCATGAATCTTCAGCTGTCTTGGAGAATAAACCACAACCTTTCCGTGCTGATGTAGAACATATCATAATCCCTTACCGGATGCATCGCAAAATACTTCGAAACCTCCAGATTGGTCTGGTATGACAAGGATAGGTGCTGATGGCAATCTTGACTTGATTTCCACGAAAACTTGTCCGCATGCTTCTGACCACACAAAATCTTCATCTTTACGTGTGAGCTTGATCGGGGATGTTGCTATCTTAAAAATGCCTTCAATGAACCTTCTATAATATCCAGCTAGACCCAAGAAACTTCGAATGTCCTTCACTGACTTTGGTGTCAGCCATTCACTTACTGCTGAAACTTTCGCTGGATCCACAGAGATTCCTTCACCTGATACAATATGTCCGAGAAAACCAACTTGATCTAACAAATACTCGCATTTGTTGTATTTGGAATAGAGTTGATGTTGTCATAGAGTTTCCAGGACAATTCGTAGGTGTTCGGTGTGTTCTTTCCGGCTCTTAGAATACACTAGGATGTCATCGATGAAGATGACAACAAACCTGTCTAGGTACTTCCGGAAAACTTGATTCATTAGGTTCATGAATATTGCTGGTGCGTTGGTCACTCCGAATGGCATCACAAGAAATTCGTAATGGCCATAATGAGTTCTGAATGCCGTTTTATGAATATCAGCTTCCTTGACCTTCACCTGATGATAATCTGAACGAAGATCTAGCTTGGAGAAAACACAAGATCCACTTAGCTGATCGAATAAATCGTCCATGCGCGGGAGTGGATACTTGTTCTTTATCGTTACTTCGTTCAAGGCTCTATAATCATTGCACATTCGATATGAACCTTCCTTCTTCTTCACAAGTAGTACTGGTGATCCCCAACTTGAAGTGCTGAGATGAATCCATCCTTTCGCCAATAATTCGTCCAACTGAGTTCAGACTTCCTTCAAACCTTCCGAACATAATCGATAAGGTGCTTTGATCACCGGTTGTGCTCCTGGTACTAAATCAATGCTGAATTCAAGAGCTCGATCGGGAGGCAAACCTGATATATCGTCAGGAAACACATTTTTGAACTTTTGAACTACTTATGGCTTTGATCCTTCCTCCGCTTGAATTGTTGCAATCACTGCCTTCTTTAGTTTCGCCTTGTATGTACTTGGCTCTAGGGTACGGTCTCCACTTTTGAAATGGAAGACCGGATGCTCTAGAATCTTGAATACTACCATCCTTTGATGACAGTCAATGGTAGCATAGAATGTTCCGAGCCAATCCATACCCAAGATGATGTCGAAGTTTGGTATGTCCAGTACCTTGAAGTCAGCATAAAATTCTCTGCTGCAGACGACCATTGGACACAAGTTGTATCCCATTGTCGCCTTTAGAACGCCATTTCCTGAACTAACATTCCAGCTGGATACAAGCGGTGTGACTGGAATAGCATGAGTTCGGACGAACCGTTGCGACATAAAGTAATGAGATGCTCCAGTATCGAATAGTGAGAGTGCGGGCAGTGAGAAGATTGTACCTAAGGTATGTGAGATATGTTTTAGGTATAAAGGAAAGAGATAAAGGTATGTATATAGACTGGAAAGAGTTTTGAAAGGGAAGTGTTACCAGTAATGACTTGGCCGGTGGCTTCAGCCTCTTCCACAATCATCGTGAAGGCCTATCGCCTCGACACATTCCTCCTTGCTGGAGGAGCATTTCTCTGTCCGTTCCTTGGTCCTTGAGGTGGGTTCCTTTGAGCTTGATTTCTTGGTGTTTTAAGGAATGTTTGCCGGCCCTACCCTTTCGTTTGCGAGGACTTCTTTAGTCACAGAAGACCTCAGGTAAAGCCAATGCCGAGAAGTATGTGAAGATCGAGAGCTTTCTCCAAAGTGGAACCGACAAGGAGGAGGTGCAGTCGGTCCACGCGGAGGTGGAGCAGGTAGTGAAAGCGTCGGAGCAGGTTCCTGGATGGCTGGGCGCTGCAGGTATGTGATTGCTGGCCTGGGTGCATAATATGGGTTGTGTCTATGAGGACAAGACCCAATGTCATGATTAGCTGAGCCGCAGACTAAGCAAAGGCGATTTGCACGTCGGCGATCTTTCATCATATGTCCATCTCTCTTGCAGTATGTGAAAAATGCTGGGCTAGGCCGGTTGTTCGGTACTCCAGGTCTCTTTGGCACAAAAGGTGGCCTTGAAGAGGCTCCTCTTGCCATCTGGTTGGCAGGACGTTTCATCCTGGCAGACTGAGTTCTGCCCCTCATCTTTACCACTTCCTTATAACGGCGGGCAGCTTTCAGAGCCGATTCGTGGGTCGGAAAATCTCCTATGGCTAATGCAGCATGGATCTCTGGATCTAACCCTTTTTGAAATCGTCGGGATCTGATCTCATCCATCGGTATCAGCTGTGCCGCAAATCTCTTAAGGTATTGTGTTTGCTGTGTATTATGTAATATTTTAAAATCGAAATATTGAGACGTATCTTACCGACTGAGCATGGTAAACTTAGTATCGTACTCATTCACTGATTTGGCCCATATTGAACCCTGTTGTAGGTGGATGAACTGCTATTCCATGTCGACTTTGGCAGTCTCGGGGAAGTACTTTGTGTCGAACATATCGCGGAAGGTCCTCCATTCGATCGGTTGGGCGAGACGGCTTTCTTCCGCCTTCCACCAAACCCGTGCATTGTCCGTGAGCAGCAACTTCGCAACACGAACCCAAGCTATCTCTGGCACTTGTGCCGCTGCCAGGTCATCTTCAATAGTTTGAGCCCATTCCTCAGATTCTAGAGGGCTCTCTTTTCCTGCGAACTGCTTGGGGTGTAAGGACCTGAATTGTTTCACCCCAGGTGTTTCTGCTTCGGGACAGTTCATCAATATAGCAGTCTGCTGCTGTTGTCCCTCCAGGAGGCTGCGGACCGCCTCAATCAGTACTGTCTGCTCATTGATCGGAGCAGCAATGGCAGGTGTAATTGGTAGTGGTGGTGGAGTGTTGTTGAAGTTGGTGCTGGTGTTGTTTAGGGAATTCATAACCTTGAATGAAAAATTTTGGGTTAGGACATATTCAAAATATATGAAATTAGAAGATTCAAGGAATATGAATTGTAAATAATGTTTTAGTTGCTGGTTCTTGTGTTATATTGCTTAGGTTTTGTCCACATAGTGCTGACCTGCATGGGCCACCAATAAAACCTGTCACGCCCCTCTTCCCAGTGTACAAGCAGAGGACGCGACGGCCTGCTACGTATTTAGTCAGAAGTAAACACGCTGAGCGTATCTAAGCAATATAAAATAAAAGCACACAAGAGACAATATGTAAATGAACATCAACTTTATTTATTAACATTTTTTTTACAATACAACTGAAATGGAAATACATGGAATAAAAGCAATGCCTAAACAATGGCATAACAGAAATGAAAATGAAATGTACAAGTAACTAGAGCTCTGGGTCGAAGGCTAGCTGATCCAAATCCTCACTTGTGGGCTCCGTCTCTAGAAGGTCTGATCCACCTGACAACATTCCAAAGAAAAAAGAAAAGGAATGTTGTCAGCGAACAATCGCTCAGTAAGTCCTAATGAATAAGTAGAGCCAGAATAGACATAAGAAGAATGTAACTTTTAAAGTTGTATTATATTGTTAACGCTGTTGTTTGTAGCTTGGTACAGAAAAGGCCAGTGTATACGAGAGGAGTCTCACTATCCCGGATACTAAGGTATACGGAGTATAAGGAACTGTTCAGCCACGGTACAACGACAATGGAGATTCGGGTTAGGTGTCTTATGGTTGCAGTCTCATGCCACTTCTAATACTTTCCGTACCAATCTACCCCTTATAAACCCCATGATGTCTTGATTGTATTGTTTGTATTGTATTGTATTATCTTGTTATATATAGATGGATGACTTGGTGAAACCATGATATCAGTAATGGAACGGATATAATGGATGAACATGTAGATGGAATATATCCATGGTTCGGTTCAGTCAATACAGATTGATATAGATTGAATAGATGGATTCATATTGAATCATGTTGTATTATAGTTTGTACTTGAATCACATTCAAGTCGGGTTGATTAGATTGAGATTTCGTCTGAGTCAAACACTTTTTAAAAGAACTTGAAATCTTGATTGTTTTGGTGTTATCGGTAACCGTTGCATATGGACGGCAGGATTTGTGTCTTTTTCAAAGACAATTACCGTGTTGATAACACTGTTTGTTAGATTGTCTACCTTAAATAGGCAAGCACTCATATCTCCGGCTCCCTGAGGCTTAAAAGACCGGTCCTGCTTAAACCTATGTTTACTAGGGTTCTTATTGTAATTTAATATAACTTGAGGGGTTTTATGTAAAAATAATTTTGGTATAATTTCAAAATAACCTCAAGCATTCAATTATCATCTTTAGGGTTTTCATTGATGTATATTTTATAAATGTGACATTTCTAGTATATAAAACCTAATTTCATAATATATGGTATTTATTTGTAATACGAATATTGTTTTGAATTATCATGGTGGTTTCATGTAATATTTGACTTCTTTTCTTGAATTTTTGAAACATGGAATTTATATATATCTAAAATAAGTATTTTGGTAATAATTATATATACATATTTAATGAAATTTTTTTTATTTATTTTCTTGTAAAAATCTCATTTTCTAAAGAAAAATGTATAAAAAGTCTATCGAGATCGAATGCTCCTTGCGAAGGTCTGCATCTCACTCTAATAAGCCTGAGGATGTGCGATAATCCACACCATCCCAAACGGGGTTCCCCAAATGGGTTGTAGAGGCACAATTGCAAGAAAATGTTTTAATACATCTTTTAAAGAAAACGGTTTTATGAGTTAAAGGTATTTATTTGCAAAGTCGTATTTCCCGTTTTCTATTGTCCCGAGATTCATCGTGCTATGATAGATATGTATTGTGATGATGTAGGTCATTACCTCATGAACTATCTAGAGGTATAGTAAGAAAATAAGGTTATAATGTCAAAATGAATAGTTTGTGGTATTTTTATATGAAGATGCGATAAATGTCACAAAAATACTTATTTTGAGGTGAAACTTGATTTAATGGTTTTTTTATTGTTTGTTAAGCAATATGTGAGATTATGAAGTTATCTTGATTAAGAAAAATATAGTTTTTAAAGGAAACCGAATCGGAAGTCGGATTAACTTCGCTTCCGTCAGGTTTTGGAAATGAAACTTTTTAAAGAATAAGAAGAGAAGGGAAAATGGGAATTACTAGCTTATAAGGTAGAGGGAAGGAATAGGAAGAGTGGGAAGTGCCGGTACGTCATTTCGTCGCCGGGAACTCCTTGGGTCGTTGCCGGAACTTCATTGGAGCTTCGTCCTTCGTTAACTCCACTTGCACGCTACAGGAACTTGGAAATTTTCTTGAGAGTTTTGGCAGGGAATTGTGAGTGAGGAGGGGTGAAATGAGGGTGGTATTTATAGAGAAAAATTAGGGTTTAGGGTGTTTAAAGAATGCATTGAAATATGCATTAAAACTGGATTAATTGGGCATGGTATTTCTCTCTGGAAATATTCAGAGTAAACAAGCAATGTGGGGTTAATGGGGTAGCTGAAAGGGTGCAGGGGTAAAGTTTGGGAGCATTTGGGACAGTTCTACCCGACGGCGCCGGGCTTTTCCCTATTCTCGCCGGGCCAACACTGACGAGTGTGGTTGGTGTTGGGGTATTAGGTCGGGGTCGTTTGGTATTCTACAGTTCACATATTTGATTATTCTGTAACTTACCTTATTACGTGTAGTGCACGTGCAACCTCTTAGGCTTCTAAAGTATTAAATGAAATTAAAACATAAAAATAATATGGCTGATGGGATTTGAACTCTGGTGCTTTGTAACAGCAGTGCAAGGCTTTACCAGTGAGCTACAAGCTCTTTCTTGCTATTCAAAAGTAAAACAAATTCCTATAGTACTCACAGGATTTGCAAATACCCCAATTGTACATTAACTTTAAATGAATTTTATGTACACAGAATTTGGAGTTGTTACAGCTAGTGTATTATCGAGTCTTTATAGTCCCACACAGAGGGTTTCCCAGTTCGGGTGAAACGACGTAGTGTACGTATTTTCATACGTATATGGTTTGATTAAAACATGTGCGTTTGTTCACGTGCTTTTAATCAGACAGTTTGTTAATACTAACCGGTTTAAAAGATAGCCAGGTTATCACATTTTGGTTTAAATGTGAGCTGGTATTATATATCTTTTTTAGTATCTCCCATTTTGGTATTCGTACTTTGACAAAATACAGTATTTATACGAATACGAGTATTTGTGTAAATACACGTATTTGTGTCAAAATATTAATACGGGTATTTGTATCATTAGTACAAATACGGGTATTCGTATTTTATACGAATACGGTATTCGTATTTTGATACCAATACGGATGTATGTATTTGTAGCATATACTTGTATTAGTGTGTGTGTATACGCATTGATACACACACACAAATACATATGTGTATGTGGCAAATGAGGTGGGCTTTCTTTTTCTTCTTATATCTTCTTGAATCTTTATAAATGTTGTGGGCTTGTGACTCACCGTGGTGAGTCACAACCCACTCATTCATAAAAGATAAAAGAAGAGATAGAAAGAAAAATGGATGGATAAGGATGGTTGATATTTTCTTTAGTTGCCATGCTCATCTTCACCAAGTTCTTATTCTTCTCCTTTTGAGTTTTCTATTAGCGGAGAATTAGAAATGATTATGAGAGATTAAGTAGAGATTAGCCACTACATCAATCTAGTGATCAACTCTTAGCAAGTCTTGATCACTAGTTGCTTCAAATTAGAAGCTAGAGCCTTAGTTCGGACTCCTTCAAGTTATATCATCTTCGGTAAGGAAGACCAACTCCCAAGCTCGTTTCAGCGACCTAAGGAGCTAAGAAAGTGAAAAGAAGACAAAGGACACGAATACAAAAGTTATATTCATAACCTAGTAGTTAAACTCCTTAATTTTAGTTTTTAGTTTAGTGTTTGGTTTTGATTCTAGGTTGTAGGGTTTGTGCTCAAGTTTCGAAAATTTTCGTTTTGTATTCCGCACCTGCCGCTAGTTTGTGGCGTGAGCATGAGCGTCTACCTAAACTGCGTGCAATGGTTCACTCCTTCGACCGTTCATGTAAATGCTCTCTGGTTCTGCATTTATATGGTATAGTAAGGTGCCTCCTAATTCCATCCAAAATTGAGAATAAGGTTGCTGATTTTATTAACCAATGGTGGAATTTGAGTTTACATTGCCCTTAATCAATAACAGAATCGGAAGATGTCAGAATTTGTATGAACAATTTTCAAACAGAAATGGCGATTCATTTGTAAGGGGTTCTACCACTATCTTTTGAAGACTTATCATCCAAGGCAACTTGTAACGACTCTAATTTTACTATACGAAAATTTTTGAGTTAATGTACAGAATAGAGTTTGCAAGCCTGAGTACAAGTTATAAATTTAATTTGTTTAAGAACAGCAAAAAATAACTTGTAGCTCATTGGTAAAACCTTGCACTGCTGTGACGTAGCCCCTGTGTTCGAATCCCATCAGCCGCATATTATTTTTCTGAATTTTTCTTTTAAATTTTTTGGAAGCCCAAAAGTTTACACGTGCAATATACATAGAAATGAAAAGTTAGATAAAACAAACATGTGAAAAATACTGTATGAATAGAGATGGACACATGGCGATGATCCAACCCCCCACTTCCAACACGTGGCCGGCGAGATGCCGCTTGGGGCCAGCACCGACGGGTGACCTATGGGGAATAGTCTCCGGGTCCTGCACACAAAACCTTTTGGCCTACTCCACTACCCTTGTTCTGTTTATTTTTTCTGCAATTTAACAGAGAAGTAAATTTCATTCTTTAATCCAATTTTAAATACATTTTAATTCTTTTTTCAATTCCAAAACCCTAATTTCACATTATAAATACAACCTCATACCCTAGCCCCACTTCATTCTGAAATCTATAGCCAAAATTATCAAAATTTTCCATGTCCAAGAAGAGTACAAGTGGGGTTAGCCCAAGGCCAAAATCCGGCGAGGATCTACACAAGTTCCGGCGACCCCTCGACGCCACGAAGGCCACCACCCTAATCCTCTACCTCTCCTCTTTCCTTTTTGCTTGTAAGTCCCACTTCTTATTCTACTCTTTCACCTTGAAAAAAGTTCTCTTTTCAAAACACGTCGGTAAGTGGAGTTACCACTGACATTTCTCTCTAAAACCTAGAAAATTTTATTAATTCTTTCATAACTTACATTCAAACTCTTACCCTATAATTATAACCTTGAATCTAATGTTTAGAATTCATTTTCACTCAAATACAACATGCTAGATAACTTTAAATCAACTTTTACATTTAAATACCATGTACTTTCTATACGACATCTTTTAATTGTTTTGCTTAGCATACCTTTAGAAAACTTCACGAGGTAATGACCCACCTCTCACATACACACATCTTGACATAGCACAATTCTTTTGACACATAACTTTTGTGGCAAAATACGACTTTTCATTAAAATACCTTGAACTATAAAAACCCGTTTTCTTTTATATAGTATTATTAAACACTTTGCAATTATGCCTCTACAACCTAATTTGGGGAACCCGCTATTGGATTGTGCGGATTATCGCATATCCTCTGGACTAGTAGAGCGAGATACAGACCTTCTCACAGAGCATACGATCTCGAAATAATTTTAATACGATTTTTAAGAAAAACAAGATTTTCTACTTAATAAATAAAATTAATTTTTAAATAATTATATAAATATTATCAAACCAAATATTTTTAATATATAATAAAATTCCATGTTTTCTAGAAAATGAAAGAATGACAAGTTTCATTAAAATACCATCAAGTATCATTACAAGACAAGTTTCACTAAAATACCTTGAACTATTCAAGCTAAGTTACTATTCACTAATATAATTCATTCTTTAAAATTCACATCCATGGAAATCCTATGAACATAAACAATTACTCGAAATTTATTTCGAAAGTATATAAAATATTTTTCATAAAACCCCTCAAGATATATAAAATTACATTAAGAACCCTAGTAGATATAGGTTTAAGCGGGACCAATTCTCTTAAGCCTCGGGGAGCCGGAAAAGAGGATGCTTGCCTATTTAAGGTACAAAAACTAAAACGGAGTTATCAATGGTAATTGTCCTGGAAAAAGACACAAATCCTGCCGTCCATGTGCAGCTGTTACCGATAACTCCTAAACCTAATTTAGGATCCAAATTCTGTTTAAAGTGTCTGATTCAAGTCTGAGTCCAAGTAACAATCTGAATCCAATTCAATATGAATCCAATATACCAAACATGAACTTGAATACCAGAACAATATCAAATATGCAAACTTGAGTTGACTTGACCGAACCATGGTTATGACCTGACTTCATTACATGACTACTTGATACATCCTGAACTTGTTTACATGAACAACTTATACCATCGTCTCGGCAAGTCTGATAATTACCAATCAATACAATATACATTACGGATTTTAACGGGGTAGACTGGTACGGAATGTGTTAAAAATGGCACGATGATGGATACTAAAAGACACCTACATGAACATCTTGTGCCGTTGTCCCGTGGGTTTTGATGGGGCCTTGTACTTACATGTTACCATAGTCCACGGGATAGTTGGACTCCTCTCGTATACACCGATATATTCTGTACCAAGTTACAAACAACTACGTTAGCATAACAAACATATAATTTACCAGTTCTATTCTCTTTACTTATTCCATTTTATCTTTTGGGACTTACCTAGCGCTAGTTCGCTGTTGACATTCATGTCTCTTCTTTCTTTAGAATTTCGTCAGAAGGAACCGACTCTCAGGAGATCAAGCCCAGTCAGGATGATTTAGATCACTTCACACAGGAGCCACACTTCTAGGCTTTTACTTATACTTATTTTCTTTTCAGTTCATATGCCACCGTTTTGGTATCGCTTTCTATCATTGTACTTTTCTTTTCAGTTATATGTGAAGAAAGAATATTAATAAAAGTTGCTGTTATTATTACATATCTTTTTATTCTTGTGCATTCATATATATATTGCTTATTTACGCTTAACGTGTTTACTTCTGAGTAAATACGTCGCGGCCCGTCACATCTACTTCTCCATATACTGGAAAGCGGGGCATGACAGGTTTTGTTGGTGGCCCATGCAGGTCAGTTCTGCATGGAAACCTAAGAAATATGTCACAAGAATTATAAGAATCAACAACTAAACATTCCTTATATTTCTAAGCTTTTGAATCTATCCTAACCCTTTCTTTTCTTTCAAGGTTATGGATTCCCCGAACAACACGAGCACCAACGTGAATGGAAACACTCCACCTTCTCTACCACCACCACTTACCGTAGCAGCTCCTATCAACCAGCAGACGGTACTGCTTGAGGCGATAAAGAGCCTCTTGGAGGGTCAGCAGCAGCAAACTGCCATCCTTTTGCACCGCCCAGAGATTGAAGCACCCGGAGTTAAACAATTCCGGGCATTGCACCCTAAGCACTTTTTTGGGAAAGAGAGCCCACTAGAGGCAGAGGAATAGGCTCAGTCTATTGAAGATGACCTGGCAGCAGCACAAGTGCCAGAGATTGCTTGGGTGAGAGTTGCGAAGCTGCAACTCACAGACAATGCCAGAGTATGGTGGAAAGCTGAAGAAAGTCGTCTTGCCCAACAGATTGAATGGAAGATATTTCGTGACATGTTGGACGCGAAATACTTTCGCGAGACTTCCCGTTTTGACATGGAACAGCAGTTCATCCACTTACAGCAAGGTTCGATGTGGAACAAATCTGTGGATGAATACGATGCTGAGTTTACATGCTTAGCAAGTAAGCTATGTCTCAATATTCAATTTCTTGATATCACATACTACACTACTAACACAATGTAGTAACAGGTTCGCTGCACACCTCATCCCGACTGCTGAGATCCGGGCAAGAAGATTTCAGCAAAGGTTGGACCCGGAGATCCAAGTTGCATTAACTACAGGGGATTTTCCAACCCATGATCTTGCGCTGAAGGCTGCCCAACGATATGAGGCAGTAGTGAAGAAGAAGGGCAGATCTCAGACTGTCAGTGTGAAGCACCCTGCCACCCAAATAGCAGGAGAAGCCTCTTCTAACCTACTTTTGTACCCAGGAGACTGGGAATGCCATTTAACCGGCCTAGTCCATACTTTTGCTTCTATTGCAAAAGAAATGGACACCTCGCGAAGGACTGCAGGCGTGCTAACCGCCTATGCTTAGTTTGTGGCGTACCTACTCACGCTATTGGAGATTGTCCCCATCGTCACATCCCAGCTCCTAAACCCCGACCAGCACTCACCTTTCCGTAGTGGCCAGCTATCCAGGCTCTTGCACCTCGTCTTGCTCTACCAGCTCCACCTCCACGTGGACCTCCTGCACAGCCTCCCCGTCAGTTTCATCAGGCACAGAGGAACATGCCTCAAGGACAGAGGAATGTGCCTCCAGCAAGGAGGAATGTACCTAGGTGTCAGGCTTTCACAATGACCGTGGAAGAAGCTGAAGCCACTGATCAAGTGCTACGCCCCGCTTCCCAGTGTACGGGAAGAGGACGCGAATGTTTACCCCAATTAGAGCAAAGCTCTATTCAAATTCCGAGGCGGGAGATGAAGCAACGCTTCATCTTCCCCCAATCAGAGTAAAGCTCTGCTTTGAAAATTTAAACGTTAATAAATGAAGCAACGCTTCAAATTCTTTGCGCTACGTGCAACGCGCCGCGTGTCAAGCGCAGACACATCAGCGCAGCGCCCAAAACAGCGCACCCAATCAGAGCAAAACTCTATTTAAAACAAAAAGTAAAGGAAGCAACGCTTCAGTTGCGCAAGCGCTGCGCGGCACGTGTCTGCGCAGTTGCGCAAGCACAGCTGCGCAAGCGCTGCGCTGCGCTGCACGACGCGTGTCTGCGCAGTTGCGCTGGCACAGCTGCGCAAGCACAACGCTGTACGACACGTGTCTGCGCAGTTGCGCAGCTGTACGACACGTGTCTGCGCAGTTGCGCAAGTACAGCTGCGCAAGCGCTGCGCTGCGCGACACGTGTCACACGCTGAGGCGTTTGCGCAAAACAGAATTAAAATTCTATAGAAATCTTTTCTGTTCTTGTTAAAACAAGAAGATTTTCTTCTGTAAAACAGAAGCCCTTGGATCAAAGATCCAACGGTGGGGAAAATTCACCAAATCACTCAGAGAAAAATCTCTTTAACAAATTTAACTAATTTATGGGCACTATAAAAAGGACCCCAAGCCTCAATTCAAAGGCATCAACATTTTGGGAGAAATCAAGAACTTCAAACAGAGAGAACTTTGAAGAATTAGAGAGAATTTCTCAAGAACAAGAGAAAAAGGTAAAAACTTTTAGAAAAAGAGAAAATTCTCTTAAAACAGATCATTGATCTAAGAACAAGATCAATGATCTTCAAGAAAAAAGAAAAATAAACAATAACAGTGCCTTGCACTTTTTATGAACCACTGGTTCTTTGAAAACAAGAAAAAAAAACTTGTTTTCTTTGATCTAAAAATTGATCCAAAAGAATAAGAACAGTGCCCAGCACTTGCTAAAACTGCACTACTGCGCAAGCCGCCAGGAAGCGTCGCGTGTCAGCAGTACAACAGCGCAGCGCACTGCGCTGTTGCGCTTGCGCTCATCAGAGTATGACACATGTCACTTCCACATGCGCTTGCGCTCTTCAATTTGCGCAAAGCGCCTGACAAGCCATGTGGGGGCATTGTCATAGTATTTAATGCTCTGTATTATTAAGAAAAGGGACAGAGCCCAATTAAAAGGCCTAACAGGCCTAATAAAAAATGTTATGCATTTTAAATAGGGCAGAGCCCAAACAAAATAGATGCTCTGCATCATTTATAAAAGGGCAGAGCCCAACCAAAACAAAGAAAAATAATGCAGTGAAGGGGCAAGGCCCTAGCACAGGTCCAATAGGCCAAAGACAAAAGAATATTGAAACTGGACTTAGCCCAGTCGTGGCCATAAGTCCTCAAATTAAATTGACTGAGCACGGCTGCTCCCTAAATCAATTTACATCCGGTTTGAGGGTACATCTCCGAACTCCTCTGATAGTTCTCGTTGTAATCCTTCAACGACGTCAGAGAGGTGACGGGTCCCAATGACCACACATGAATATGGACTGCAGGGTCCTTAAACTCGTGGACCGAGACGTCCTTAAACTAATATCGAACCGAGACGTCCTTAAACTAATATCAGACCGAGACGTCCTTAAACTGGCGACGGACCACTACGTCCTTAAACTGGCAACGGACCACTATGTCCCTAAACTGGAATATGGACCACCACGTCCTTAAACTGGAACACGGACCACTACGTCCCTAAACTGGAACAATAGAGCCTCCAAATGCTCTTTTGCCGGACCTAAGCGGTCCCGTTTAAGTTGATCTTAGCCCCAAATACGGCTAACGTATCCTTAAACATTCAAATGGACTATAAAACTCCAAATCAACTTTGGTTCAAGGGTACATCTCTAAACTCCTCTGACACCTATCGTTGTAATCCTTTAATGACGTCAGAGAGGTGATGAGTCCCGACGGCCATATATTAAATGGATCACCACGTTAAGTTGATTTTAGTCTCACGTTTAAGTTGATCTTAGCCTCAATACGGCTAACGTATCCTTAAACTAAAAACACCAAACCCAAATCTAAGTAAATACGGATTTGGACTAATCCACGTCCTACGGGCGACGGCATTACTCAGTCTCCGTATACAATCCACGGGCAACCACAGACAAAACAAACACACACGACACGAAGTGAAATTCTGGAGAAGGAGAAAGTTGTTACCGCAATGCGGTAGCGTAATTAACTGCAGGGGCTTGCGCCTGCAGGGAAGAGCGTCCCCACAATCAAAAACCCCTCAAGCGAGGGGGAATCTGATGAAGTCTGCTACATCGGCCGCATCCGTCTAAACCTCCGATACACGGTACCATAAATCAACTTGGCATCTTCGGAGAGGTAGACGGATAAAACCATATAGCATCTGCCCCGAACCTCAGGCAAGACGTCCTCGCGTCTCGGCCGTCGTTCGGAGGGGAACAGATTCTGGCACGCCCGGTGGGACTTTTTTCCTCTTTCCACTCCACACTTCGTGTGTCATCTTCGCGAACCAATTGCGGTTTGTTAACGGTTGCCTTTGGATTTCAAGTTTACTAAGATTTGGTCTCTTGCTTGGCGCAGAAAAGGAATCAAGCATCGATGGCCTCTACCTGTTCGAAGTTCTCTAACTGCAGCTGCAGTTCGCTTCTGGCCTCAACTGGGGGCATAACCTATGGGCCCCAAGCGGCCTCTCTGTTCACTATGCCCGTGGAGCAGATTACTCAAGCCACTACGGGGTTGTTTTTCGGAATCATGCTTCCACCAACAAGCTTTAGCACCCCCGTGCCCGTACAAGAAGCTCCTAAGAAGTCTGTCTTCGATCGACTTTCAGTTACTGCGGCCCCTCTCAACGGGTCGCCCAACACCAGTGCCTCGGTCTTTTCCAGACTGGGCCAAAACTCCTGCGGGCCCACAACGAAACTTGCAATCCCAGAGAAGGTTGTTCCAAAAAGAGTAGCCAAACCTGCTCCTGAAGTCGTCAAGACGGCTTCTCCTGCTAAGAGATCGGTCTTTACAAGATTGACCGTCCCAACTCCCACACCTGCTCTTGCTGCTTAAAAGACATCAGTCTTAAATAGGCTGACGCCGGCAACAGCCCTATACCTGAACAGGGGGTAAGAGGAGGCTGTTTCTGTCTCTGAACCAATACCGATGACTTATCGCGCCCGACGATACCACTGGCGCCGAATAAGGAAGACTGGGGGCAACTCCCCTTCCGGGATAACTCCACCAGCACCAACGGTGGAAGTTAATGCTGCTGTTCCAACTGGGAACAGTTTTGAGCTACTGAATAGGGTACGCAGGAACTCGCCAACTGCAGTGCTCAAGAGATCTCCTCCACCGGTAGAGACTACCGTGGAAACAGAAAAGCTGGAGCAGCCTCCTCAGTCGCTGTCCTTCAGGATCTACAAGACATGGCGATAAGTCCGAGAATCTGTCATTGATCCTAACTTCTCTCGCCAGCAGAAGAAGTCGAAAGGTCGGCAGGAAGAAAATCCCCTGGTCAAGCAACGAAAGGCGACGACCGCTTAGGTGCCCAAAGCAACGGCCCCCTCAACTTCTACGGCCCATAAAAGAAGAAGGCAGGAGAAAGTGCCAACGCCGACGACGAATATCAAAGGTGGTGAACCCAAACGCCCTAAATCAGGGGGCATTGTAGTTCATACTGTCTATGTGGTGTCTGGTAAAGAGGAAAACTGCATATCAACAGGTTATAGACCGCACACGAGGTCAGTGACCAAGGCTCAGGAGCAGCAGCAGAAGCTCCAAGAGATGATGAACGCTATGGCCGCACTTACAGGGCCAAAAGAAACCCCTGAAACGTCCTCGGACGAGCGTCAAGAACAAGAAACTGACGCTGAATTCCTTCGTCGCGTACTAGAGAAGAAGGATAAAGAAGCTGCGGAACAGGCAGCCAACATAAATAAAATGGCCCTCCTGTTCCAGGATATGGTGGGTATGATGATTCAACAAGATCCACCTGCTGAAGATCCCCCGATCATCCTTGAAGACGATAGGGGAGAGACGTCGAATCCTCCGCCAGCTCTGTCAGCAGCTAAAGAAGAGACAATCTCCAAAGCCGATCTGGACGAATACATAGCTCAGCAGATCCGGGTCCATCAAGCGACGGAAGCAGCGGGTCAGGTCGTAAAAATGGGGCGGCCATATCCAAGTTGGTACGACCAAATCAAGTACCCACCCGGTTACACAATTCCCAAGTTCCATGTCTATAAGGGGACAGGCAATCCTCACCAGCACCTTGCCCAGTTCAGGGCACTCTGCGGCAACACCGGCGGTGACGACAAGCTGTTGCTTTGCCAGTTTGTTGGAAGCCTATCAGATATGGCGTTCGAGTGGTACTCTGAGCTCCCGAACGACTCTATTAAGACCTTTGCAGAGATGGAGCTACTGTTTACTCAGCGTTTTGCAAGCGCCAATGAACTGTACCCCGATGACGGCACTGATTAACTCCAGGGTAAAGCCAGGCGAGACGTGGGTTCAGTATGCTATACGATGGCGGAACTTATGGTCGAAGTGTGAGCAGCGCATTGAAGAAGCTCCCGCGGTGGGTATGTTTGTGGGAACCCTTGATCCGCAAGCAACCATCTCATAATTTATGATGTTTTTCAAGCCAACTACTTTTCAGGCCTTGATTGACAAGCTAGCGCAAATGGATCAGATGGGCCATAAACCCCCTCTTCCAAAGCCGGACTCCCGAAATGACAAGGGGAAGGGAAAAGTGATCGTTGTCGCTAATGCTCAACAACAACCGAGCGACTCGAAGCCGGTTGCTCGTCAAAATAATGTGCGTCCGTACTTAGCCCTTGAGGAGAGGCTAGGACGTTCTTACTCCTTTCCCCGCGATAAAACGAGAAGGTTATTCGAGCTGGCGTTGCGCAACCGACTCATAAATCTGCCAGATCCAAAACGCCCGTTGCAACCAAGTGATGTCAACGAGCCCAACTACTGTCCTTATCATAGAGTACTGGGTCATCCGATCGAGGATTGTTACGTTTTCAAAAATTGGCTTGAAAACCAGTACCGACAGGGTAAATTCGCGTTATCTGACAAATGGAAGGTGAATCCCCCGCAGCCCTACACCTCTAAGGGGACAAATACGTCGGGGGCAACACGCTCTGTCGTTGAAGAAGCTCCCTGGGAGGTTGTATTATCAACCAAGATAAAGAGGATGCTAAACGATCTTCAGACATGTCCAGCGATTAGGTGGAAGAACCCGTTGGAACCACAGGTCATTGAAGGGATGTTGAAGCCACGTCTAACTCCAAAGACCGATGGTGGTGGCTCAAACACTCGCAACCAGCCGTCAAAATTTTCGAGGAAGAAGAAAAAGAAATCAAAGAAGCCCGTGAGGCCTGGTGACAAGCGCACGGACTTGCAAAAACAAATCGACGCGCAGGAGGAATACAACCAGAAGGCACAGACTCCAATTACATTCCAAGAGTTCCTCAATCACGTCTTTCAAAAGGAAGATGAGGGAGAAAGTTCATCTGATGAATCTGAAGAATACGTGGCGAGCTGTCATGTGATTTCTCATTCGCTCATGAATGATGAGGAGACTTCTTGTACTGAAACGCTGGGGTCAGATACCGAATCAAAAATTCTGGGGCCATCAGATGAGGTAATTGACGCATTCCTCAACGAAGCTCGATTGAAAAGTAAAACTGATTAAGAATGTGAGACGGCTATATTTAAAAGTGCAAAGCGCCAGCGACTTGATGAAAGAGCTGAGACGATCCCGCTGGAACAAAACACCTCCACTACCGACAAAAGCCAATTCAAGATGAGGAAAAGGTTTGCTAAGGCCATATCAATGGGCATGAAGCTACCATCCTCCGAAGGAAACATCACCGGTGAAGTGGAAATGCACCCCTCCTATTGCTTGTATCGCCAGAAGATTTCGCACCCCACTGAAGAGTGCAAGACCTTCAATAGATGGTGGCAAGGATATGTCACTCATCGACAACGCTTTAAGCGGGAAAAGCGTAAAACTCGTCGGGAGCAAAGAAATACGACCGAAGTGCCAAAGAACTACCGACGATTGTCGCATGGTTAACACCAGTGGGTCACAAGTGCCTACATTCGGGAGCGATTCTGATGAGGAGCTGGAACTTGCCCCTCTCTTTAAAGAGTCCGCTTCGAGAAAAGAAGAAGAACATAAGGTTTGCGAAAATATCCGGCTACGTAATCGCATGCTGCCCGAAAAGAACCTCGGACCCTCGAACAGAAAAGATAAAGGGAAAGAAAAGGTCTCTGAAGATATCGTCTTAGATGACCAAGTTCTGGGGGAGCTAAGCGCCAAGGACCTGCCAAAGAAGAATAAGGTGGATTACAACGTCTTAGCACATCTGAGGAAGCTGCCCTCACAGCTCAGCATTCTTGACGCCCTTTTACTATCAAAAGAGGCGAGAGATTCCTTAATTAAAGCACTCCAAGATCCGGAACAATTCCAGGCATGCCTGGCCGAGGAAAAGATGAAGGATGAATTGGAGGAAGTGCACACGGCCGATGTCACTTTCGGCGACGAGGACCTTCTCCTTGGGACGTGCGAACACAATCGCCCTCTCTATGTCTCAGGATACTGTCACGATATAAAGATAGGCAAAATCCTGATCGATAATGGATCCTCCGTTAATCTCCTCAATGTACGGGTCTTAAAAGAAAGCTGCATGAGCGTCCAGCACCTTGCTCATGACAAGATCACCATCTCCGGGTTCGACTCCCAGTCATCAAGAACTCTTGGGTCTGTGATACTGACGCTACGCTTCGGACTGCTCGTCACGGACATTAAATTCCACGTCATAGACACCAAGACGTGCTACAACGCTCTGCTCGGCCGACCATGGTTACACGAGTATAACATCATCCATTCTACACAGCATCAGTGTATGAAATATTTTAGGGATGGTATTGAGTATACCGTGACGGGGGAATTGAATCTGTTTTCCGTAAACGAAGTTCGCAAATATGAAGATGCCAAATACTTCTTACCGAGTTTCGAAGACACGGAAAGGTGTCACAAGCCGGAGAATAAAACTAATGCCACCATCCCTATCTTCGGCAGTGATACCGAGGAGGAAGAGGAGAGAGTTTATTCAGGTCCGCCCCAACACAACAAGCCAGGACCGTCCGCTCCTACATTGATCTTTGGTAGCGACTCGGAAGATGAGATCCATGCTGTATTCTCTGCTCGACCTTCAATACGAAAGTCCGCTGACGAAGAACAAAGTCTACAAGTCGCCATGGTACCGCTTAAACACCATAAAGACCTAGATGCACTTAATATTTACAATGTAGAAGAGCTGCAAGCGTTCTATATCCCTCCCAGGTGAGAGAGCGAGAAAGCAATTCTGTTCTACCGCTCTGAAGAAACCAAGGTGGAGAAAGAAATCTGGCATGGCGCGGATCCTACGCTCGACAGGCTTCAGCCTATCCATCTTCCCAGATATTATATAGAAGGCTTGAAGAAGCTGTTGAAGCGCCAAGGGATACCCTTCAAACAGACCGTTAGAAAGGCCAAATTCTATGACAGGGTCTGGAACGTTCCTAGGACTCAACGCAAGCTGCCTAATGGGAGGATGGGAACGATCGGGCTCGGATACATTCACCCTAAGAAACGAGAACTGCTCCGCGGCTGTTACGTCGTGCACGACTTCAATGAAGAAGCAGATGCGCAACGGGAGGACACTAATCCTGAACCAGTAAAAGTTCCTGATGCAAAAGTACCCGGTTCGTCGTTTGAAGAACAAATGGACAGGCTTATAAGGGAAGCTGGTCAAAAGGTCCGAGATGATCACAATCGCGAAATGGCCATCTACGAAAGAGCCAGAACGCAACGCCTCCTTCAACAGGCCGTCAAAAATGAAAGTGTCACTCCGTGTCAACCTGTTATGAAGAAGGCTCGACGCAGAAGCAGAAACAAGTCGAAAGGCCAAAAAGGCGCTCAACAACAACAAAGCGGGGCTAAGAAGCCATGCAAATGGGAGTCGAGCGTTATTGATCTATCCTTCATGAAGAAAATGAGTCGAGCGTACTCATTTCCTCAGGACAAGACGAAGAAAATACTTAAGCTTGCTCTAAAACATCAGATGCTTACACTGCCGGAATCCAAGCACCCCGAGCAAGCAGGCAAAGTCTCTGATCCAAATTATTGCTCTTACCATCGAGTAATAGGGCATCATCTCGAAGACTGCTTCACCTTCAAGAATTGGGTCGAAGATCAGTATCAGCTTGGCAAGTTCGCTCTGTCTGATAACTGGAGGGTAACACCGCCACAAAAACATGAATCCAAAGCCACAAGAACAGAGCCAACTCCACACTGGGATTGGAATCGAATTCGCACCTGTCACATGATTACAATATTAAAAGAAGAGCCCGAGGACATAGATGAGCTACCCTGGTGCTTCGAAAACACTGACAATGAGGTAATCTCAGAATTTCCACCGGCTCCGAAAGAACTGGAAGATGGCATACATACTACTGCAGATAACCTCAAGAAGATTGAGTTGGGATCGGCAGACGATCCGCGACCGATATTCTTCAGCGAGCTGCTATCTGAAGAAAGGGTGGCTGCGTTAAAGGACGTGCTTTTATAGCATAGAGACTGCTTCACGTGGAACTATTCCGAAATGCCGGGACTAGATCCAGAAATTGTTGTGCATAGATTGGCGATATCTCCGGACGTCAAGCCAGTCAAACAGGCGCCGAGGAGAATGCGGCTCGAGCTTGAGATGAACATCAACGCCGAGGTCAAAAAGCTAATCGACTCTGGCTTTATACAGGAGGTTCAATATCCGGAATGGATCGCCAACATCGTCCCGGTGATGAAGAAAAATGGGATAGTGCGCATATGCGTAGACTTTCGGGATCTCAATAAAGCTTGCCCGAAAGACAATTTCCCAGTGCCAGTCACCGAACTGATGATAGACAACACGTCCACTCATGAGGTTTTCTCCTTTATGGACGGCTCGTCAGGGTATAATCAGATAAAGATGCATCCCGAAGACCAAAAGCATACCGCTGTCAGGACCCCTCTAGGGATATTTTGTTACAAGGTGATGCCTTTCGGTTTGAAGAACGCCGGTGCCACTTACCAAAGGGCCATGACGAAGATCTTCGATGACCTGATACATGAAATCGTCGAGTGCTATATCGACGATCTCGTAGTTAAGAGCAAATCATACGAAGAACATCTCGAGCATCTAAAGACTGTATTTCAACGCCTTCGACAATACAACTTGAAGATGAACCCTCTCAAGTGTGCATTCGGAGTTTCCTCGGGCAAATTCCTGGGATTCATCGTCCGACACCGGGGTATTGAAATAGATCCGTCCAAGATCATGGCGATCATGGAAATGCCTCCGCCAAGGACTCTCAAACAGTTGCGGTCTCTCCAAGGAAAGCTCGCATATATTCGGTGATTTATAGCCAACCTCTCTGGCAAGTGCCGCCTTTACAGTCACCTGATGAAGAAGGGGACTCCATTCGTCTGGGATCAAAAATTCTAGGGCGCGCTGGACGAAATTAAACAGTATCTGCAGAACCCGCCAGTGTTGGCTGCTCCGGTTAAGGGAAAACCTCTCATTCTTTATACAACCGCCCTCGAAGGTTCCTTAGGCGCATTATGGGCGCAAGAGAATGACCAAGGGAATGAAAGAGCTCTCTATTACTTTAGTCGAGTTCTTCTGGGGGCAGAAAGCAACTACTCTCCCATTGAAAAACACTGCCTGGCGTTGATCTTCGCGATAACAAAGCTCAGGCACTATGCATTGGCGCATGAGGTCCGTCTCATTTCGAAGGTGGACCCTCTTAAATATTTAATGTCAAAGGCCATATTGATGGGACGACTTGCTAAATGGGCACTACTCTTGATGGAGTTCTCGATAACCTATCAGCCTCTCAAGGCAGTGAAAGGCCAGGCCATCGCCGACTTCCTCGCTGAGCATCCGATACCCGCCGATTCTCCTCTGAATTGCGATCTTCCAGATGAACATGCGTTTGACGCGATCGGCGGTAATGATACCCAATGGGAGCTTTATTTCGATGGAGCATCTTCCATGAAAATGCGCAAACAAGGTACCCCTATAATCAAATCGGGGGTAGGCCTAATCTTCGTGACTCTACAAGGAGGGATAATGCGCTTCGCTTTCTCCTTAACAGAGCCAAGGGCAAATAACGAAGCCGAATACGAAGCTTTGATAGCAGGCCTCGAGATCGCCATCGACATGGGAATTGAAAACATCCTCATATACGGAGATTCTCAACTCGTCGTTAGTCAAGTAAACGGCAACTACCAAACGTGGAAACCGGAATTGGTAAAATATGGTGAAAAGGTGCAACAACTGTTGACCCAAATTCCCTCCTATACTTTGGAGAACATACCGCGTGCGGAAAATAGCAAAGTGGACGCATTGGCCAAACTTGCTAAAGAACTGGGCGACGAGAACCTCGATGACGTTAGAATCATGGTACAAAGCCGTCGGGTGCTTGCCCCAGCAGAAATATCTCCGGAATCATCAGAAGAAAAAGGAGCGAGCGAGCAGACGACCCTGCAAGTAAAAGATTGGGAAAATACCGAGGATTGGAGAGAAGTCTTCATAGACTACTTTAAATCCCACCGAATGCCTGAAGAAGCGTCTACAAGACATCAGCTCACGAAACAAGCTCTGTCTTTTGCTTTCGTCAACGATACTCTGTACAAGAGGTCGTTTGATTCTCTGTGGCTGAGATGCTTAGGACCTGACGAAGCGAAAAGAGTCGTCCAGGAAGTTCATGACGGACTCTGCGGTTCTCACCAAGCGGGCCTAAAGATGAAGTTGAAGATCAAACGGATGGGCTACTACTGGCCCACGATGATTCAAGATTGCCTCGAATATGCAAAGCAATGTCACTCATGCCAAATTCATGGGGACTTCATCCATCAGCATCCGAATCCACTACATCCAACGATGGCTAGCTGGCCATTCGAAATGTGGGGGATTGATATAGTCGGCCCCATCGAACCAGCATCGTCTAGAGGACATCGTTTCATCCTAGCGACGACTGACTACTTCTCTATGTGGGCATAAGCGGTACCGCCGAGGGAAGTAAAGACGGAGAATATCCTCCATTTCTTCAAGACGCATGTCATATATCGGTTTGGAACGCCAAGACGAATCATCTCCGATAACGGGCCAGCCTACAGAAGCCACAAAATCAGTCGCTTCGCGCAACAGCATAATATAGACTGGAGATATTCCTCAGTTTATAATCCGCGAGCTAACGGTCTAGCTGAGGCCTTCAATAAGACCTTGACGAAGATCATGAAGAAAACGGTGTCACGAAATAAGAAAGACTGGTACGAGAGACTGCAAGAAGCTCTCTGGGCGTATCGAACTACGTTTAAACCGGCCACGAACGCAACGCCATATGCGTTGGTATTCGGTACAGAAGCAGTACTCCCTCTCGAAATAGAATTACCCTCTCTACGAGTGGCAGTCCACTACGAGCTGACGGACGAAGAAAACGCTCACCTTCGTCTTGAAGAGCTTGACGCCCTTGATGAAGCCCGGCTCATAGCGCAACAAAATCTGGAAGCTTATAAAGCAAAGATGACGCGCTCATATGAAAGATTGGCCCGACCGAGGACATTTCGCTAAGGTGAACTTGTGCTAATGGTCAAAAGGCCTATGATTCCCAATCGCGCCAAGCGAGGAAAATTCGAACCAAACTATGAAGGCCCATACATCATAGATAAGGTCTACCAAGGTGGGGCCTATCTACTCATGGACATGCACAGTGAAAGGCCTTTCAGGCCAATAAACGGTCGCTTCCTAAAGAAATACTATGCTTAAGCTCAAACTTTATCAGCAGTAGCCAGCCTTCTCAAAATCGGACCGAAATGTCCTTAAACTAATAGCAGACCGAAACGTCTTTAAACTACTACCGCAGCATCTTTTAGGCTGACGAGATATAAAAAACATATAAAAATAAAATAAAATAAAAAAACGGTATGTATATAAGCAAAAAGGGTACGGATGAAAACCCGAAAGGGCTCCGTGAGTAAAAACAGCAGGGCTACCGGCGAGTGTTCGTGAAAACCAGAAAGGGCGCGATCTCATAAAAAAATATATAAAAATAAAAAGAATAAAAAAAAAGCGGTACGTCCATAAGCAAAATGGGCACAGATGAAAACCCGAAAGGGCTCCGTGAGTAAAAACAGCAGGGCTACCGGCGAGTGTTTGTGAAAACCTAAAAGGGCGCAACCTCGTTAAAGGACACTTATAGGGTCCTCTCGACCTTGTAAGGAGAAACCACCCGCGTGAGATCCTTACGACTCACAAGGGAGCAACACATTTAGGGATCCCCACGATTCCTAAGGAGAAAATACCCTTGCGAGATCCTCACGACTCGTAAGGAGAACTCTCTTATGGGACCCTCACGGCCCATAAGATTTGAAAGTCTTAAGCTACAGAGACCTAAATCTGTGCTTAAGCAACTCCCACAACTCCCGATATTGCCCTACAAGTGGTTCAATACTGACCCTTGTATACAATCCACGGGCGCGAATAAACATTTCCCTAATCAAGTCCCATCCGAGACTGGGGATATGTTCGCATGACGAACAACCCTTTTAAGTCCTCTCGACTTACAAGGAGAAAATCCTCCTGTAGGATCCTTACGACTTACAGAGGAACAAACACTTAGGATTCCTCACGATTCCTAAGGAGAAAATACACCTGCAAGATCCTCACGACTTGTTGGGAGAAATACCTTTGTGAGACCCTTACGGCTCATAAAGTCAAAAGCCTTAGTCGACAGGACCTTAACCCTGGTCGCTAAGCCACCCTTGTTCGACGCCGACAGAGGCAGATGATGATTCGCTCCTGGCAATATCCCAGTTGTAGCGGTGCTGATGCCAAAATCGGTGTCTAACTTCAGGTTTCCGACGAAAAGCCAGAAGGCCGCACATGCATACAGAATAGCCGAAATGATAGGGCAACTTGCAATAAAAAGCAGCAAGTAAAAATGTATGCATGCAAAATAGCCGAAATAATTGAGCAGCTCGCAATAAAAAGCAGCGAGTAAAAATAAAATAAATAGCCGAAATGATTGGGCACCGCGAAAAATAGCCGAAATGATTGGGCAATCGCGACCTTCGCGATATAAAAGCTGAAATGATAGAGCATCGCGGAAATGAAAAAAAAAAGAAATGATAAAACTTTGGCCCTACAGTTAAGATCACATCGATCCCTGTATACAATCCAAGGGCGTAAACAAAGAGTGAACCATACTTTCCCAACAAGCTCCGCTAGAAGACAAAGCCAAGTCTCGACGGTTCAGTCCAACTCCGAAGAAACCATTGTCTTCAGCAGATACCTCATTTCAAGGAAACAAATAATCCTTGGCGCTAGGGAAACAAATAATCCTTAGCAAATTCCTCGACTCACGGATACAAACACTCCTTGACGAGAGCCTCCTGATCCGCGTCGACTCGCAGAGCCACCAGTGCCTCCGTGGGAAATTCTCGACTCGTTTCAAACCCCAAGGAAACAAATAATCCTTGGCGCTAGGGAAACAAATAATCCTTAGCAAATTCCTCGACTCACGGATACAAACACTCCTTGACGAGAGCCTCCTGATCCGCGTCGACTCGCAGAGCCACCAGTGCCTCCGTAGGAAATTCTCGACTCGTTTCAAACCCCAAAGAAACAAATAATTCTTAGCGCTAGGGAAACAAATAATCCTTAGCAAATTCTTCGACTCACGGATACAAACACTCCTTGACGAGAGCCTCCTGATCCGCGTCGACTCGCAGAGCCACCAGTGCCTCCGTAGGAAATTCTCGACTCGTTTCAAACCCCAAGGAAACAAATAATCCTTGGCGCTAGGGAAATAAATAATCCTTAGCAAATTCCTCGACTCACGGATACAAACACTCCTTGACGAGAGCTTCCTGATCTGCGTCGACTCGCAGAGCCACCAGTGCCTCCGTGGGAAATTCTCGACTCGTTTCAAACCCCAAGGAAACAAATAATCCTTGGCGCAAGGGAAAGAAATAATGCTTAGCAAATTCCTCGACTCACGGATACAAACACTCCTTGACGAGAGCCTCCTGATCCGCGTCGACTCGCAGAGCCACCAGTGCCTCTGTGGGAAATTCTCGACTCGTTTCAAACCCCAAGGAAACAAATAATCCTTGGCGCTAGGGAAACAAATAATCCTTAGCAAATTCCTCGACTCACGGATACAAACACTCCTTGACGAGAGCCTCCTGATCCGCGTCGACTCGCAAAGCCACCAGATCCTCCGTGGGAAATTCTCGACTCGTTTCAAACCCCAAGGAAACAAATAATCCTTGGCGCTAGGGAAACAAATAATCCTTAGCAAATTCCTCGACTCACGGATACAAACACTTCTTGACGAGAGCCACCTGATCCGCGTCGACTCGCAGAGCCACCAGTGCCTCCGTGGGAAATTCTCGACTCGTTTCAAACCCCAAGGAAACAAATAATCCTTGGCGCTAGGGAAACAAATAATCCTTAGCAAATTCCTCGACTCACGGATACAAACACTCCTTGACGAGAGCCTCCTGATCCGCATCAACTCGCAGAGCCACCAGTGCCTCCGTGGGAAATTCTCGACTCGTTTCAAACCCCCAAGAAAACAAATAATCCTTGGCGCTAGGGAAACAAATAATCCTTAATAAATTCCTCGACTCACGGATACAAACACTCCTTGACAAGAGCCTCCTGATCCGCGTCGACTCGTAGAGCCACCAGTGCCTCCGTGGGAAATTCTCGACTCGTTTCAAACCCCAAGGAAAAAAATAATCCTTGGCGCTAGCGAAATATAATCCCTAGCAAATTCCTCGACTCACGGATATAAACACTTCTTGACGAGAGCCTCCTGATTCGCGTCGGCTCGTAGAGAAACCAGTGTCTCCGCGGAAAAATTCCCGATTCGTCTCAACTTGCAAGATGAAGCCTCAGGCAGCAGGGACTAAAAAACTTGCTTCCTGAACAATGGGACCTTGCAAGTCGATCCAAAAAGATCTCTTGCATACTATTCACGGGTCTCACTCTTCAAAGTCAAATCTCGACAAGGAGGGAAACAACCGATTACGGGCCCTCTCGACTCGTAAGAGGGAAAATTTTTCTTACAGGATCCTTACGACCTATAAGAGAAAACACACTTAGGAATCCTCACGACTCCTAAGGAGAAAAACCCACCTACGAGATCCTCTCGATCCGTAGGGAGAAAAGTCTCTATGAGACCCTCACGGCTCATAGAGTTGAAAAATCTTAGGCAGCAGATTTGAACCCGCGGTCTAAGCCATCGCTGTTTCTTGAGAGGGTCGGGATACTCGCTCTAATCATCCGTCAACCATGGTTATTAAGACAGCCTGCTAACAATAAAAGAAAGAAGAAAATGACAGAAAGAACATCCGATTTACATTTGACCAAGCGTTCGAGACGCACTCATTTATACATGGGCAGAAGACTCAGGACGAGAAATAAGACAAGCTAAAATAAAAAAAAAGGGTTTCCATTCATATTGCTAAAATTCTTACAATCATAAAAGAATGAATAAGAAACATTATTCAAATTATTACAACGGTATAACCTCAGATCCGGGGCACGGATTGAGGAATTCAAAAGTAAGGCCATCCAGAGTTCTTCTGGCCTTTCTAATTATTTTTATGCGCAGCCTCTCGCGCTCCTGTGTGTCAAGATCCTCGGCAAGCCCTCCCGACCTTCGATAAGCAGCAACTATCGTTGTCTGCTGGAAGATTTGATGTAGGATATCAATGAGCCTGTCCCGCCGTTTCTTCGAGATCAGCCCCGTCAGGTACACTGAATGCACCTTGTCTTCGGCATCATCCAGCGCATTGAGCAGTAGGGCCTCGTGAAGATCCGGAAGTGCTCTCCATATTGATCCCAGCACGACTTTCAAGAGAGCCGAACGACGAGGAAGCAGCCAACAACCTCTTGCGTTCAGACGACCCATGATCTCTGCACATTGAGCGTCTGTAAACTCCTGGTTTTGTTGATATCATCATAGGTGATGAACTCGTGCAAACTGTATAGACGCACCGCCATTATGCCTGGAGAAAATACCACAGGAAGATTAGCGATAGAAGAAAAAAATAATATACACAGAGGGCTAAATTCCTCGAGAGCAAAGCTCTGTTCAGGGATTAGAACCCATGAACAAAAGCTCTACAGATCTATAAGTTTTTTGAGAGTGAAGCTTTGTTTATGAAACCCCAATGGGGATCTCTTTAGATCAAAAGATCTGTGAGAGCAAAGCTCTTTGGTTTAGATTAATTTGAATCAATTTGATTTACATTAATTTTACCTAAAGTTTCTAACTTTGAAAATGAGCAAAGCTCTGCTGGTGAACCCCCGAAGGGATTTTCTTTAGATCAGAAGATCTATGAGAGCAAAGCTCTGTTGGTTAAGATTAATTAAAATTAATTTAATCTAAGAATCAATTTTACCTAAAGTTTTTCTAAAAACTTTGGAAAGGAGAGCAAGGCTCTAGAGTTCTTGAAGGCAAGAGCAAAGCTCTAGAGTTTTTTGAAAATAAAAATCTGAAAGATGATAGGCATCTGTGGGGGACCAAAGGTCCTATTTATAGGCATCAAGTGCCTCTTCAACTTCCAAAAGTTGCCATGGCGGTTGGAATTCCGCCACCGTTGCGCTCACGTTTGGGGCCACGTAAGCGCGACGGTAGGGGGGCATTTGTTTACCCCAATCAGAGCAAAGCTCTGTTCAAATTCCGAGGAGAGCTTTGAAAATTTAAACTTTAATAAATGAAGCAACGCTTCAAAATCTTTGCGCTGCGTGCAACGCGTCGCGTGTCAAGCGCAGACACATCAGCGCAGCGCCCAAAACAGCGCACCCAATCAGAGCAAAGCTCTATTTAAAACAAAAAGTAAAGAAAGCAACGCTTCAGCTGCGCAAGCGCTGCGCTGCGCGGCACGTGTCTACGCAGCAGCGCAAGCACAGCTGCGCAAGCGCTGCGCTGCACGACGCATGTCTGCACAGCTGCGCAAACGCAGCGCTGTACGACGTGTGTCTGTGCAGTTGCGCAAGCACAGCTGCGCAAGCGCTGCGCTGCGCGATACGTGTCACACGCTGAGGCGTTTGCGCAAAACAGAATTAAAATTCTAAAGAAATCTTTTCTGTTCTTATTAGAACATAAAGATTTTCTTCTGTAAAACAGAAGCCCTTGGATCAAAAATCCAACGGTGGGGAAAATTCCCCAAATCACTCAGAGAAAGATCTCTTTAACAAATTTAACTAATTTATGGGCACTATAAAAAGGACCCTAGGCTTCAATTCAAAGGCATCAACATTTTGGGAGAAATCAAGAACTTCAAACAGAGAGAACTTTGAAGAATTAGAGAGAATTTCTCAAGAACATGAGAAAAAGGTAAAAACTTTTAGAAAAAGAGAAAATTCTCTTAAAAACAGATCATTGATCTAAGAACAAGATCAATGATCTTCAAGAAAAAAGAAAAATAAACAATAACAGTGCCTTGCACTTTTTATGAACCACTGCTTCTTTGAAAACAAGAAAAAAAACTTGTTTTCTTTGATCTAAAAATTGATCCAAAAGAATAAGAACAGTGCCCAGCACTTGCTAAAACTGCACTATTGCGCAACCCGCCAGGAAGCGCCGCGTGTCAGCAGTGCAACAGCGCAGTGCACTGCGCTGTTGCGCTTGCGCTCATCAGAGCATGACACGTGTCATTTCCACATGCGCTTGCGCTCTTTAATTTGCGCAAAGCGCCTGACAAGCCATGTGGGGCACCGTCAGAGTATTTAATACTCTGTATTATTAAGAAAAGGGACAGAGCCCAATTAAAAGGCCTAACAGGCCTAATAAAAAATACTATGCATTTTAAAAAGGGCAGAGCCCAAACAAAATAGATGCTCTGCATCATTTATAAAAGGGCAGAGCCCAACCAAAACAAAGAAAAATAATGCAGTGAAGGGGCAAGGCCCTAGCACAGGTCCAATAGGCCAAAGACAAAAGAATATTGAAACTGGACTTAGCCCAGTCGTGGCCATAAGTCCTCAAATTAAATTGACTGAGCACGGCTGCTCTCTAAATCAATTTACATCCGGTTTGAGGGTACATCTCCGAACTCCTCTGACAGTTCTCGTTGTAATCCTTCAATGACGTTAGAGAGGTGACGGGTCCCAACGACCACACATGAATATGGACTACGGGGTCCTTAAACTCGTGGACCGAGACTTCCTTAAACTAATATCGGACCGAGACGTCCTTAAACTAAAAGACCACCACGTCCTTAAACTGGCGACGGACCACTACATCCTTAAACTGGCGACGGACCACTATGTCCCTAAACTGGAATATGGACCACCACGTCCTTAAACTGGAATACGGACCACTACGTCCCTAAACTGGAACAATAGAGCCTCCAAACGCCCTTTTGCCGGACCTAAGCGATCCCGTTTAAGTTGATCTTAGCCCCAAATACGGCTAACGTATCCTTAAACATTAAAATGGACTATAAAACTCCAAATCAACTTTGGTTCAAGGGTACATCTCTGAACTCCTCTGATACCTATCGTTGTAATCTTTTAACGACGTCAGAGAGGTGATGAGTCCCGACGGCCATATATTAAATGGATCACCACGTTAAGTTGATTTTAGTCTCAAAAAGGACTAACGTATCTTTAACGAACGTTTAAGTTGATCTTAGCCTCAATACGGCTAACGTATCCTTAAACTAAAAACACCAAACCCAAATCTAAGTAAATACGGATTTGGACTAATCCACGTCCTACGGGCGACGGCATTACTCAGTCTCCGTATACAATCCACGGGTAACCACAGACAAAACAAACACACACGACACGAAGTGAAATTCTGGAGAAGGAGAAAGTTGTTACCGCGATGCGGTAGCGTAATTAACTGCAGGGGCTTGCGCCTGCAGGGAAGAGCGTCCCCACAATCAAAAACCCCTCAAGCGAGGGGGAATCTGATGAAGTCTGCTACATCGGCCGCATCCGTCTAAACCTCCGATACACGGTGCCATAAATCAACTTGGCATCTTCGGAGAGGTAGACGGATAAAACCATATAGCATCTGCCCCGAACCTCAGGCAAGACGTCCTCGTGTCTCGGCCGCCTTTCGGAGAGGAACAGCGACGGCCCGCTATGTATTTACTCAGAAGTAAACACGCTAAGCGTATCTAAGCAATATAAAATAAAAGTACACAAGTGACAAGATGTAAATGAACAACAACTTTATTTATTAACATTCTTTTTACAATACAACTGAAATGGAAATACATAGAATAAAAGCAATGCCTAAACAATGGCATAACAGAAATGAAAATGAAATGTACAAGTAACTAGAGCTCCGGGTCGAAGGCTAACTAATCCAAATCCTCGCTTGTGGGCTCTGTCTCCAGAAGGTCCTATCCACCCGACAACATTCCAAACCAAAAGAAAAGGACCGTCGTCAGCGAACAATCGCTCGGTAAGTCCCAATGAATAAGTAGAACCAGAATAGACATAAGAAGAATGCAACATTTAAAGTTGTATTATATTGTTAACGTTGTTGTTTGTAGCTTGGTACAGAAGAGGCCAGTGTATACGAGAGGAGTCTCATTATCCCGGAAACTAAGGTATACGGAGTATAAGGAACCGTTCAGCCACGGTACAACGGCAATGGAGATTCAGGTTAGATGTCTTATGGTTGCAGTCTCGTGCCACTTCTAACACCTTCCGTACCAATCTACCCCTTATAAACCCCGCAATATCTTGATTGTTGTTAGGGTAAAAATTTACACCCCGGTTGACCGAGTCAAAGTCAAGGTCAACCCCCAAGCTAGGTGGGCCCAAGCCCAGGTCAAGCGGGCCCATGCTCAAGTCGAGCTCGCGGCCGGCCTCCTCCATGCCAAAATATAGACCATGTAATAAATAATTTTTTATGTAATTTTTTATACATGAATATATACAAAATGGGCAGAAAACCAAATTTTTGTAAGCCCATGGCTTATGTGCAAAAATGAAATGGCACATGAGCCATGGGATAGGCAAAATGCCATTTTTGTGAAGCCCAAGGGGCTATATGCAAATATGTAAGCCTATAAAAGGCAACATGATGAATAAAAAAAGGGAATACTTTCATTCTCTCAAAAACCCAGGGTTTGTATTTCTTTCCCTTTTCTGAAGGTCTCAAACCTTCTTCTTTCTTCTGAATTAAATCAAGAGTTTTACTCTTCCTTTTCAAAAACAAAATAGTTTTTCACCACCAAACCCACAAAGGGGAACTTGGATCTGTCTTTAGATCCCAAAAAGGAGATATTTTAAGATCTCACATCTCTTGATCTTCAAGATCCAGCTAACAGAGGAGGAAGAAGAAGAACCCTTTTCACTAAACCCAAAAAAAAAAACACTCAGGAGTCCAACTCCTCTCTGATTTCTCTTCCGAGAAATTTTTTTAGGCTAAAAGCCTCTTTTTCTCGCCGGCGCTCAAGCGCAGAGCGCCCGCGTGCCGACACGTGGCGTGCTTGCGCTCCAGCGCGAGCGCTCGAGCGCAAGTCGCCCATGTGCCGACACGTGGCGTGCTTGCGCTCGAGCGTCAGGCGCTGAAGCGCAAAGCACCCACGTGCCGACACGTGGCGCGCTTGCGCTCAAGCGCCCAACGCTCAAGCGCAGAGCGCCCACGTGCCGACACATGGCACTTTAGCGCCTGAGCGCACAGCGCCCAAAGTGCTGCCCCTACGCATCCTTTGGATGCCTTTTCTTCCCTTTTTTTCTTATATATGTACACACACACACACACACACACACACACACACACATATACATATGTGCACACACACATACACCACGACACTGTCCCTGTTAGAAAAAAATTTCTAACGGGGCTCTGCCCCGCACCCCGCAAGGGAGCTGCTAGCCCTCTTGACCCCCAGCCTGCTATCCGGGTAGCGGGACCCCCGTAAAAAAACTCTGCGTGGCTCCTGACATATCCAATAACCCCCTTTCAAAACACATCACACGCACACTGCACGTTGAGTTCGCATGACCAGTTTAACCCGTCCATCGGAGGTTCCCTCGCTCCAAAGGCGAGGGGTAATTAACGGCAGCTTAGTCCGCGGCTGCCGGAGATTCGGATCCCCACAATCAGTAAACCCCAGCCTATCTTAGGCAGGGGGAATCTGTAATGCGCCTGACAAGGGCGCGCGTATTTCCATCTCAATGGGGTGATGAAAACACCCTACAGATTCTGACACGCCCGGTGGGACCAATCTCTCCTCCCATATTTCGGGTTAAGCATTCATGCGAATTCAATCATTATACATACTTGTATTTATACTAAAATAATGCTCTTTTATGCAGATTTTCAAGCAATCACCTTCCGACGATGTTTTCGATGATGAACTCAGCTCCCGTCTCCTACACGATGAAGATAGACTCCAGGACGGTCCTTCCGGCCAGTCTCGGGCGACAATGGAAGGAGCCGCTGCTACCATTCGGCTCTATTATGTTCATGCATGTTGGCGCCATCCCGGTTCCTCAAGCCCCGGTGGCAGACAAACCGGTCTCGAAAGGTAGGAGACCAAATGTCGTGGTCGCAAGGGCACCTCAGCCCAAGCACAAATCCGTTTCCGAACGACTCTCCATGGCCCCAGCTGGGGGAAAGGCCATCAACACCAACAAAGCTACAACGCGTCCCGAGCAAGCTGCAGCGGTGCCCTTGACCACTGCTCGATCGGGTGTCTTCTCTAAGCTCCCCTCTGATCAACTCACAATGGCTTCCCGGATAGCGGATGCCCGCCAAGCCTTCAAAATCGAGAAGCTGAGGGAGAAAAGGCTCAGATATAGAGCCAACAAAAGGGCTAGGGCTCCTGCCAGGCTAAACCTCATTAGGTTCGAAGAACAGGGTTACCCCGCCGAAGATGAGGAAATGGCTGGGTATGTGGTCCACACTGTCTACACGGTGGGCACGCGCAGCAAAAGCAAGGACGGGGCTACCACATCTCAAACCCAATCTGGCTTGAATGTGGTGGCCTCTTCCCAAGAGCAGCCGCCTCTGCTGGGTGATGAAAACCCTCTCGATGAGGATGATAGGCAGAAAGACCCTTCGGTCCATGAGGAGTCGGGCTCGGAAAGCGAAGAAGAGCCAACTTTTCGCCCCAGGATCACGGAGCAAGATCTGCTTCAAGAGCTCCGAAAGCAGCTCAGAAACAAAGACAAGGAGATGGCCAAGCTCTACTCAAAAATCGACGACTTGACGAATGTCGTGATGCAGCTCACAGCCCGGCTTGCCTCTCAGCCGCCCAATCAGGCGGAGGGCTCGGCTCGTGAACCGGGAAATGGTGTCCCAAAGCAGCCGACACCTATTCCCTCAAATCCAAAAGTAGGCGAACTACATGAAAATCAGTCGCATCCTATCTCGGGAAATGTCTTGGCTACCGATGACAGTAGCCCGCTAACTCAAGATCAAATCATGGACTTGGTTACCAGCAAAGTCAAGACATTGGTGGCCGAAGCCGAAGCGCAAAAAGATATCAGCAGTAGTGGGAAACCATATCCCGCTCAGTATGATCTGGTAGAATTTCCTAGCGGCTATGTCATCCCCAAATTCGGAAGGTTCGATGGGACGGGAAATGCGAATCAGCACATCGCCCACTTCAAAGCCTCATGCAGGAATACTGGGGACAATGATGCACTTGTCCTCCGCCAGTTCGTTAATAGCTTGACCGATGTTGCTTTCGACTGGTACGCGAGCATACCGGATGGCTCCGTCACAACTTTTGTCCAAATGGAGTCTCTGTTTCGGCAGAGGTTCATGAGCGTCAGCGATAAGATTACCATTGCCGAGCTCGTAAGGACCAAGCCCAAGAGAGACGAAAGCAGCACGGATTTTATAACCCGATGGCGCAATCTCTCCATCAAATGTGAACCGCCGATAGAGCAGGACCAATCTGTCAGTCTCCTCATCGGAAATCTCAACAATTGGATGGCCCCATTTCTATGCACCGCGGGTCTCAAAACATTCCAAGAGCTGACCAGGAAAGTCCAGATGCTGGAGCGCTCAAAGCAGGAGTCCTTCTCGGATTTCCAAAATAACAATAGGTCCTGGAGAAACCGAAAGGACGATAATCGCAAAGGCGGAAACTCCGATGATTCTGGATCTTTCAACATTTCGGCTAACCGAAATAAGCAAGGGATGAGAGGGCCTAGCGCCAACCAGCCTCGGAAGCCAGTGTTTGGAGAGGGAAGAGAATCTCCACCGAAAGAGAAGCTGGATAAGGTCTATTCCTTCAGAAGGGACAGGATCCGTAAAATATTCAAAGACGCCCTGAAGAATGGTCTACAATTGCCAGAGTCAAAAAGACCGCAGGAAGCGAATAGGACCGACGACCCCAAATACCGCCCCTGTCACAGAGTGATAGGTCATACCATTGAGGACTGCTTCGTCTTCAAAGATTGGGTCGAAAAGCAATACAACGCAGGAGAGATAGAACTGTCCAAAGGCGTGTTAGTAAAAAGTCAAGATGCGACCGCCAATTTCATACAAACGGAGACTGAAGTTCTTCGTGAAACTGATTCTCTCAGACATCTGCCTTTCTCTGAAAACAATTGACCACCATATCACTAAACTGGGAACAATCGACCTTTAAGTCGTTAAACTGGGAATGTAAAAAGAAATATGTGAATAAACAAAAAAATGTGTAAATAAAAGAAAAAAAATAAAGCCGAAATGATTAGGGCAACTCTCAATAAAAATCAGCGAGTGAAAATAAAAATGAGAATAAAGCCGAAATGATGGGGCAACCGCGAATAAATAACCGAAATGATAGGGCAATCACGATCTTCGCGATAAGAAAAACTGAAATGATAGAGCAATCATGGTAAAACGAAAACGAAAACAAAAAAAAATCTAGTTTCCCAAAATTCTTTCGACCTTACGGCTAGTCCCCAAATTGACTGCCGTATACAATCCACGGGCTCAAATAATTCTCAGCATACCCATGCCCCACCGCAACCACCAGTTACGCGGCTGGTCTCCGCCTTTGGAATTATGCTCCATTGAGAAGACCCATTCATGTGTCCTCACGATACATGAGGAGAACAAACCTTTGTGGGATCCTTACGACTCATAAAGGAAAAACACACTTAGGATTCCTCACGACTCTTAAGGAGAAAATACACCTGCGGGATCCTTACGACTCGTAGGGAGAAAATGCTTTTATGGGACCCTCACGGCCCATAAAATTCAAAAGTCTTAGGTAATAGGGATCTAAACCTGTCTCCTAAGCCATCGCTCCCCAATCCCCAAGCGGCGAATGATGAGTCGCTCCTGGTACCATATTCCAGTGCAGCGATGCAGACGCCAACCAAATTCCAAATCTCATACCCCAACGGCGAATGATGAGTCGCTCCTGGTACCATATTCCAGTGCAGCGATGCAGACGCCAACCAAATTCTAAATCCCATACCCCAACGGTGAATGATGAGTCGCTCCTGGTACCATATTCCAGTGCAGCGATGCAGACGCCAACCAAATTCCAAATCCCATACCCCAACGGCGAATGATGAGTCGCTCATGGTACCATATTCCAGGGCAGCGATGCAGACGCCAACCAAATTCCAAATCCCATGCCCCAACGGCGAATGATGAGTCCCTCTTGGTACTATATTCCAGTGCAGCGATGCAGATGCCAACAAAGTCCTAAAATTTTTTATGGCCCTACGGTCTGGATCATACATCCTGCAAAACCGTATACAATCCACGGGCGTAAAACAATCCCAATCTCTCCAAAAAAATAATAAAATAAAAATAAAAATAAGGTATGTCCATAAGCAAAATGGGCACGGATGAAAACCCGAAAGGGCTCCGTGAGTAAAAATAGCAGGACTGCCGGCGAGTTTGTGAAAACCCGAAAGGGCTCAAACTCGTGAGAAAGAGATGAAATGCACTCACAAGGTCCTCTCGACTTTGTGAGGAGAAAATTCCCGCGTGAGATCCTTACGACTCACAAAGGAGCAACACACTTGGGAGTCCCCACGACTCCCAAGGAGAAAATACACTTACGGGATCCTTACGACCCGTAAGGAGAAATGCTTTGTAAAACCCTTACGGCTCACAAAATTGAAAAGTCTTAGGTGATAGGGATCTAAACCTGTCTCCTAAGCCATCGTTTCCTAATAAGCAAACGCAAATGATGATTCGCTCCTGGTGCCATATTCCAGTGTAGCGATGCTGATGCCAAACAAAAGAAAACCAATCCCCAAATCCTCTCACGCAAATGATGATTCGCTCCTGGTACCATATTCCAATGTAGCGATACTGATGCCAAACAAAAAAAAAACCAATCCCCAAATTCTCTCATGACAAATGATAATTCGCTCCTGGTACCATATTCCAGTGTAGCAATGCTGATGTCAACCCAAATCAAATCAAACCAACAACCTCTGCGGCGGAATCATGCTCCATCCCAGAATTTACCCTGTGTCGAAATCATGCTTCGCCTCGGGATATCTACCTTCCCTGCCGGAATTATGCTCCGCCTCGGAATCAAATCAACCAACCAACTCTGCGTCGGAATCAAGCTTCGTCTCAGAATGTGCACCCCGTGTCGAAATGATGCTTCGCCTCGGTGTAGCTTCCTTCCCTGTCGAAATTATACTTCGTCTTGGAATCAAGTCAGCCAACAAGCTCTGTGCCGGAATCATGCTCCGTCTTAGAACGTACCCCGTGTCGAAATCATGCTTCGTCTTGGGATATCTACCTTCCCTGCCGGAATTATGCTTCGCCTCGGAATCAAGTCAACCAACAAGCTCTATGCCGGAATCATGCTCCGTCTCAGAATGTACCCCGTGTCGAAATCATGCTTCGCCTCGGAGTATTTTCCTTCTCTATCGGAATTATGCTTCGCCTGGGAATCAACCTCCGCATCGAAATTATACTTCTGTTAGAATGTCTGTCACCCTTCGGAATGATGCTCCGAATCCTGGAATTATGCTCCACTCTTCGGAATGATGCTCCGAATCCTGGAATTATGCTCCGCTCATCGGAATGATTCTCCGATCCCTGGAATCATGCTCCGCTCGTCGGAATGATGCTCTGATCCTTGGAATCATGCTCCGCTCTTCGGAATGATGCTCCGAATCCTGGAATTATGCTCCGCTCATCGGAATGATGCTCCGATCCTTGGAATCATGCTCCGCTCTTCGGAATGACGCTCCGAATCCTGGAATTATGCTCCGCTCATCGGAATGATGCTCCGATCCTTGGAATCATGCTCCGCTCTTCGGAATGATACTCCGACCCTTGGAATCATGCTCCACCCTTCGGAATGATGCTCCGAACCCCTGGAATCATGCTCCGCTCTTCGGAATGATGCTCCGAATCCTGAAATCATGCTCCGCCTTTCGGAATGATGCTCCGATCCTTGGAATTATGCTCCGCAAATCGGAATGATGCTCCGACCCCCGGGAATCATGCTCCCCGATGGATACTCTGATCCTTGGAATCATGCTCCGCTCTTCGGAATGATGCTCCGATCTCTGGAATTATGCTCCGCCCATCGAAATGATGCTCCGATCTCTGGAATTATGCTCCGCTCATCGGAATGATGCTCCGATCTTTGGAACCATGCTCCGCCCTTCGGAATGATGCCCCGATCTCTGGAATTATGCTCCGCCCTTCGGAACGATGCTCCGAACACTGGAATTATGCTCCCTCTTCGGAACGATGCTCTGATCTCTGGAATTATGCTCCGCGAATCAGAATGATGCTCCGATCCCCGGGAATCATGCTCCTCGGGATGATGCTCCGGCCCTGGAATGATGTTCTACCTCGAAGTCCAACTTCAAGATCCATCAATTTCATGCACACAACTCAAATGTGCGGTGTGCATTTATTGATGGGGGGCATTTTGTTGGGGTAAAAATTTATACCCCGGTTGACCGAGTCAAAGTCAAGGTCAACCCCCAAGCTAGGTGGGCCCAAACCCAGGTCAAGCGGGCCCATACCCAAGTCGAGCCCGCGGCCAGCCTCCTCCATGCCAAAATATAGACCATGTAATAAATAATTTTTTATACATGAATATATACAAAACGGACAGAAAGCCAAATTTTTGTAAGCCCATGGCTTATGTGCAAAAATGAAATAGCACATGAGCCATGGGATAGGCAAAATGCCATTTTTGTGAAGCCCAAGGGGCTATATGCAAATATGTAAGCCTATAAAAGGCAACATGATGAATAAAAAAAAAGGAATACTTTCATTCTCTCAAAAACCTAGGGTTTTTATTTCTTTCTCTTTTCTGAAGGTCTCAAACCTTCTTCTTTCTTCTGAATTAAATCAAGAGTTTTACTCTTCCTTTTCAAAAACAAAATAGTTTTTCACCACCAAACCCATAAAGGGGAACTTGGATCTGTCTTTAGATCCCAAAAAGGAGAGATTTTGAGATCTCACATCTCTTGATCTTCAAGATCCAGCTAACAGAGGAGGAAGAAGAAGAACCCCTTTCACTAAACCAAAAAAAAAACACTCAGGAGTCCAACTCCTCTCTGATTTCTCTTCCGAGAAATATTTTTAGGCTAAAAGCCTTTTTTTCTCGTCGGCGCTCAAGCGCAGAGCGCCCGCGTGCCGAGACGTGGCGCGCTTGCGCTCAACGTTCAAGCGCAAAGCGTCCACGTGCCGACACGTGGCGCGCTTGCGCTCGAGCGCAACTCGCCCCGGTGCCGACACGTGGCGTGCTTGCGCTCCAGCGCTCAAGCGCAAGTCATCCCCGTGCCGACACGTGGCACGCTTGCACTCGAGCGTCAGGCGCTGAAGCGCAAAGCACCCACGTGCAGACACGTGGCGCGCCTGCGCTCCAGTGCCCAGCGCTCAAGCGCAGAGCGCCCACGTGCCGACACGTAGCACTCTAGCGCCTGAGCGCACAGCACCTGGGCGCACAGCGCCCAAGGTGCTGCCCCCACGCATCCTTTGGATGTCTTTTCTTCCCTTTTTTTCTTATATATATACATATATACATACACACACACACACATATATATACATATGTGCACACACACATACACCACGACACTGTCCCTGTTAGAAAAAAATTTCTAACGGGGCGCTGCCCCGCACCCCGCAAGGGGGCTGCTAGCCCCCTTGACCCCCAGCCCGCTATCCGGGTAGCGGGACCCCCGTAAAAAAATTCTGCGTGGCTCCCGACATATCCAAAAACCTCCTTTCAAAACACATCACACGCACACTGCACGTTGAGTTCGCATGGCCAGTTTAACTCGTCCATCGGAGGTTCCCTCGCTCCAAAGACGAGGGGTAATTAACGGCATCTTAGTCCGCGACTGCCAGAGATTCGGATCCCCACAATCAGTAAACCCCAGCCTACCCTAGACAGGGGGAATCTGTAATGCGCCTGACAAGGGCGCGCGTATTCCCATCTCAGTGGGGTGACGAAAAACACCCTACAATTGTATTGCTTGTATTGTATTGTATTATCTTGTTATATATAGATGGATGACTTGGCGAAACCATGATATCAGTAATGGAACGGATATAATGGATGAACATGTAGATGGAATATATCCATAGTTCGGTTCGGTCAATACAGATTGATATAGATTGAATAGATGGATTCAAATTGAATCATGTTGTATTGTAGTTTGTACTTGAATCACATTCAAGTCAGGTTGATTAGATTGAAAGTCAGTCCAAGTCAAACACTTTTAAAAGAACTTGAAATCCTGATTGTTTTGGTGATATCGGTAACTGCTGCACTTGGACGACAGGATTTGTGTCTTTTTCAAAGACAATTACCGTGTTGATAATACTGTTTGTTATATTGTCTACCTTAAATAGGCAAACACCCATATCTCCGGCTCCCTGAGGCTCAAGAGACTGGTCCCGCTTAAACCTATGTTTACTAGGGTCCTAATTATAATTTAATATAACTTGAGGGGTTTTATGTAAATATAATTTTAGTATAATTTCAAAATAACCTCAAGCATTCAATTATCGTCTTTAAGGTTTTCATTGATTTATATTTTATAAATGTGACATTTCTAGTGTATAAAACCTAATTTCATAATTTATGGTATTTATTTGTAATATGAATATTGTTTTGAATTATCATGGTAGTTTCATGTAATATTTGATTTGTTTTCTTGAATTTTGGAAACATGGAATATTATATATATCTAAAATAAGTATTTTTGTAATAATTATATATACATATTTAATGAAAATAATTTTATTTATTTTCTTGTAAAAATCTTATTTTCTAAAGAAAAATGTATAAAAAGTCCATCAAGACCGAATGCTCCTTGCGGAGGTCTGCATCTCGCTTTACTAAACCCGAAAATATGTGATAATCCACACCATCCCGAACGGGGTTCCCCAAATGGGTTGTAGAGGCGCAATTGCATACAAATTTTTTAATATATCTTTTAAAGAAAACGGTTATATGAGTTAAAGGTATTTATTTGCAAAGTCGTATTTCCCGTATTCTATTGTCCCGAGATTCATCGTGCTATGATAGATATGTGTGTTATGATGAGGTAGGTCATTACCTCATGAACTATCTAAAGGTATAGTAAGGAAATAAGGTTATAATGTCGAAATGAATAGTTTGTGGTATTTTTATATAAAATGCGATAAATATCACAAAAATACTTAATTTGAGTCGAAACTTGATTTAATGGGTTTTTATTGTTTGTTAAGAAATATGTGAGATTATGAACTTATCTTGATTAAGATAAATATAGTTTTTAAAGGAAACCGAATCGGAAGTCGGATTAACTCCGGTTTTGTCGAGTTTTAGAAATGAAACTTTTTAAAGAATAAGAAGAGAGGGGGAAATGTGACTTATTGGCTTATAAGGTAAAGGGAAGGAAGCGGAAGAGTGGGGAAGTGCCGATGCGTCGTTTTGTCGCCGGGAACTCCTTGGGTCGTTGCCGGAATTTCGTCGGAGTTTCGCCCTTCGTTAACTCCACTTGCACACTACAGGAACTTGGAAATTTTCTTGAGAGTTTTGGCAGGGAATTGTAAGTGAGGAGGGGTGAAATGAGGGTGGAATTTATAGAGAAAAATTAAGATTCAGGGTGTTTAAAGAATGCATTGAAATGTGTATTAAAATTGGATTAATTGGGCATTTATTGCTCTCTGGAAATATTCAGAGTAAACAAGCAATGTGGGGTTAGTGGGGTAGCTAAAAGGGTGCAGGGAGCAAAGTTTGGAAGCATTTTGGACGGTTCTACCCAACGGCTCCGGGCTTTTTCCTATTCTCGCCGGGCCAACACCGATGGGTGTGGTTGGTGTTGGGGTATTGGGTCGGGGTCGTTTGGTATTCTACAGTTCACATGTTTGATTATTCTGTAACTTAACTTATTACGTGTAGTACACGTGCAACCTCTTGGGCTTCTAAAGGATTAAAAGAAATTAAAACATAAAAATAATGTGACTGATGGGATTTGAACTCTGGTGCTTTGTAACAGCAGTGTAAGGTTTTACCAGTGAGCTATAAGCTCTTTCTTGTTGTTCAAAAGAAAAACAAATTCCTATAGTGCTCACAGGATATGCAAATACCCCAATTTTACATTAACTTTAAATGAATTTTATGTACACAGAATTTGGAGTTGTTACACCAAGTCATCACTGGTAACCTCCCAATCTTTTAAACCTTTTCAATCCTTGTATACATCATTATATTTTTCTTTCTATACTTAAACATATCCCACACAATTTAGGTACAATCTTAGTAGCCTCCCTACCTACTTTAGCACTCTTCAATACTGGAGCATCACATTGCTTTATGTTGCAACGGTTCGTCCGAACTCTGAGATTCCAGTTAAACCGCTCGTATCCAGCTGGAATGTCAGTTCAGGAAACAGCGTTCTAAAGGCAACTCTGGGATACGATCTGTGTCCAGTGATCGTCTGCAGCAAAAAAATTTATGCAGACTTCAAGGTGCTGGACATACTGAACTTCGACGTAGTCTTGGGAATGGATTGACGAGGAACTTTCTGCGCTACCATCGTCTGTCATCAAAGGAGTGTAGTGTTCGAGATACCAGATCATCCGTTCTTTTATTTCAAGAGTGGAGACCGTACCCTGGAACCTAGCACCTATAAGGCTAAACCAAGGATGGCAGTGATTGCAACAATACAAGCGGAAGAAGACAAGCCAAAGGTAGTTCGAGAGTTTGAGGATGTATTCCCTGAAGACATCTCAGGTTTGCCTCCCGATCGAGCTCTTGAATTCAGTATTGACTTAGTACCTTGTGCACTACCGGTGATCAAAGCACCATATCGGTTATGTCCTGAAGGATTGAAGGAGATCCGTACTCAATTGGACAAACTTCTGAAGAAATGATGGATTCGTCCCAGTACTTCAAGTTGGGGATCTCCAGTTTTGCTTATGAAGAAGAAAGAAGGTTCATACAGAATGTGTATAGACTACCGAGTTCTGAACGAAGTGATGATAAAGAACAAGTATCCACTGCCGCGTAGTGACGATCTGTTCAATCAGCTAAGTAGGTCTTGTGTTTTCTTAAAACTAGATCTTCGTTCAGGTTATCATCAGGTGAAGGTCAAAGATTCTGATATTCCTAAGACGGCATTCAGGACTCGCTATGGTCATTATGAGTTTCTCGTGATGCCATTTGGAGTGACTAATGCACCCGCTATTTTCATGAATTTGATGAACCGGGTTTTCCGAGAGTACCTATATAGGTTTGTTGTTATTTTCATCGACGACATCCTGGTGTATTCAAAGAATCGGAAATAACACGCTGAGCATTAATGAATTATCCTAGAGACATTGCGACAGCATCAACTATATGCTAAGTACAGCAAGTGCGAATTTTGGCTAGATCAAGTTGGATTTCTCGGGCACATTGTTTCGGGTGAAGGAATTTCAGTAGATCCAGCTAAGGTATTAGCCATCAGCGAATGGCCGACACCAAAGACGGTGAAAGACATTCGAAGTTTCTTGGGATTAGCAGGATACTACCGAAGATTCATAGAAGGCTTTTTGAAGATTGCAACACCCCTGATCAAGCTCACATGTAAAGATGAAGCATTTGTATAGTCAGAAGCATGTGAACAAGCTTTTGTAGAACCCAAGTCAAGATATCATCTCCTATTCTCGTAATACCGGACCAATCTGGAGGATTTGTTGTGCATTGCGATGCATCCGGTAAGGGATTAGGATGTGTTCTACACCAGCATTGAAAAGTTGTAGCATTTGCATCAAGATAGCTAAAGATTCATGAGCACAACTATCTAACACATGACTTAGAATTGGCGGCCGTTATCTTTGCACTTCAGATTTGGCGCCATTATCTTCTTGGAGAACGAGTAGATATATACACGGACCACAAGAGTCTGAAGTATGTGTTTACTCAGAAAGAGTTGAACATGCGGTAGAGAATATGGCTAGAACATATGGCGGACTTCGACATCAACCTACAATATCATCCAGGGAAGGTGAATGTAGTTCCTGATGTACTTAGTCGCCAGCCTCTATCAATGAATCTCACCGCACAATGGAAGCTTCAACAAGAATTGCACGGGATGGATATAGAAGTGGTTATGCCAGGTAACGCTTCGAATTTGATGAACTTACAAGTTCAGTCTACTATTGTCAATCAGAAACAGCTTAAGCAAGTGATGCCAAGTTGCAAAAGATCCGAGAACAAGTAGAAAGTGGACTGCGAACAGACTTCATCATCCACGAAGACGGATCTTTGAGATACGAAAGCAGGTTGTCTGTACCACAAGGTTCTGTTCGGGAAGAGTTGATGAAAGAAGCTCATAGCTCACCGTACTCAGTACATCCTGGTGGTACAAAGATGTACAAAGATATACGAAAACATTACTAGTGGTATGGAATGAAGCGTGAAGTATCCAGAAGCGTAGCCAAATATTTGGTGTGTCGGTAAGTAAAGGCTGAACATCACAGGACTGCTGGGTTACTTCAACTGTTGCCTATCCTAGAATGGAAATGGCAGAACATCACCATGGACTTCATGACTGCACTACCTCGCAGCACGAAAGGTAACGATGCGGTATAGGTTATTGTGGATCGACTCACCAAGTCGGCTCACTTCATCCCATTTCGAGTTGGCCAATATACTGAGACACTAGCAAAGAAGTATATGGAGGTAAGCATGAACATAATGTAAGATTTAATCTCAAGATGTACTATTTTTTATACCCATGAACTCATGCAGGAGATTGTAAGATTACATGGTGTACCAGTTTGCATCGTCTCCAATCGTGACACTAGATTATGATCGCAGTTTTGGCAGAGTCTACAAGCTAGCCTGGGAACAAGTCTGAACTTAAATACTGCTTACCATCCACAAACAGATGGACAATCTGAGCGAACAATTCAGATTCTAGAAGACGTTCTATGAGCTTGTATGTTAGACTTCGGAGGATCGTGGGAAGATCAATTGCATCTTGTGAAGTTTTCATACAACAACAGCTACCAGGAAAGTATTGGAATAGCACCATTTGCAGCGCTCTATGGAAGGAAGTGGCGTTCACCACTAAGTTGGGACGACATCGAAGATAGGGAACTCCTTGGACCAGAGATGATCGTGATAACTGTGGACGTAGTTCGCACGATCAGAGAAAGAATGCGCATAGCCCAAGACAGGCAGAAGCACTGGGCTGATGCAAAGCGACGTCGCCTGGAGTTCCAACCGGGAGATCATGTGTTCTTGAAGATCTCTCCAAACCGTGGAGTAATTCGTTTTGGCAAGAGGGGTAAGCTCAGTCCGAGATATATTGGACCGTTCAACATTCTCGAACGAGTCGGAGAAGTGGCATATCGTTTAGCACTACCACCCTCATTGGAAGGAGTGCACAACGTGTTCCACATATCCTAGCTTCGAAGATATGTGAGCAACCCCAGCCACATCCTTGATCACTCCGAGCTTATTGTACAGACAGATCTATCTTGTGAGCAGCAACACGTTCAAATCCTGGACTGAAAGGTAAAGTCACTGAGGAACAACGAAGTAAACTTGGTCCGAGTATTATGGAGAAAAGATTCGCCAGGAGAATCAACTTGGGAGCAAGAAGACGACATGCGTACAAGATACCCTTACTTGTTTGTAAATTAGTCCTTATGTAAATGTAAATTTCGAGAAAGAAATTTTTGTAAGAAGGGTAGAATGTAACGACTCTAATTTTACTATACGAAAATTTTTAAGTTAATGCACAGAATTGAGTTTGCAAGCCTGAGTACAAGTTATAAATTTAATTTGTTTAAGAACAGTAAGAAATAATTTGTAGCTCATTGGTAAAGCCTTGCACTTCTGTGATGTAGCCCCTGTGTTCGAATCTCATTAACCACATATTATTTTTCTAAATTTTTCTTTTAAATTTTTTGGAAGCCTAAAAGTTTACACGTGCAATACACGTAAAAATGAAAACTCAGATAAAACAAACATGTGCAAAATACTGTATGAACGGAGATAGACATGTGGCGATGATCCAACCCCCCACCTCCAACACGTGGCCGGCGAGATGCCGCTTGGGGCCGGCGCCGATGGGTGATCCATAGGGAATAGTCCTCGGGTCTTGCACACAAAACCCTTTGGCCTACCCCGCTATCCCTGTTCTGTTTATTTTCTCTGCAATTTAACAGAGAAGTAAATTTCATTCTTTAATCCAATTTTAAATGCATTTTAATTCTTTCTTCAATTCTAAAACCCTAATTTCAAATTATAAATACAACCCCATATCCTAGCCCCTATTCATTCTGAAATCTATAGCCAAAATTATCATAATTTTCCAAGTCCAAGAAGAGTACAAGTGGAGTTAGCCCAAGGTCAAAATCCGGCTCGGATCTACACAAGTTCTGGTGACCCCTAGACGTCATGAAGGCTACCACCCTAATCCTCTACCTCTCCTCTTTCCTTTTTGCTTGTAAGTCTCACTTCTTATTCTACTCTTTCACCTTAAAAAGGGTTCTCTTTTCAAAACACGTCGGTAAGTGGAGTTACCACCGACATTTCTCTCTAAAACCTAGAAAATTTTATTAATTCTTTCATAACTTACATTTAAACTCTTACCCTATAATTATAACCTTGAATCTAATGTTTAGAATTCATTTTCACTCAAATACAACATGCTAGATAACTTTAAATCAACTTTTATATTTAAATACCATGTACTTTCTATACGGCATCTTTTAATTGTTTTGCTTAGCATACCTTTAGAAAACTTCACGAGATAATGACCTACCTCTCATATACACACATCTTGACATAGCACGATTTTCTTGAGACATAAATTTTATGGCAAAATACGACTTTTCATCAAATTACCTTGAAATTTAAAAACCCGTTTTCTTTTAAATAGTATTATTAAACTCTTTGCAATTATGTCTCTATAACCCATTTTTGGGAACCCGCTATTGGATTGTGCGGAATATCGCACATCCTCAGGACAAGTAGAGCGAGATGTAGACCTCCTCACGGAGCATACGATCTCGAAAGAATTTTAATACGATTTTTAAGAAAAACAAGATTTTCTACGTAATAAATAAAATTAATTTTTAAATAATTATATAGATATTATCAAACCATATATTTTTAATAAATAATAAAATTACATGTTTTCTAGAAAATAAAATAATGACAAGTTTCATTAAAATACCATCAAGTATCAATACAAGACAAGTTTCACTAAAATATCTTGAACTATTCAAGCTAAGTTACTATTCACTAATATATCTCATTATTTAAAATTCGCATCCATAGAAACCCTAAAGAACATAAATAATTACTCGAGCTTTATTTTGAAAGTATATAAAATATTTTTCATAAAACCCCTCGAGATATATAAAATTGCATTAAGGACCCTAGTAAATATAGGTTTAAGTGGGACCAATTCTCTTAAGTCTCGGGGAACCGGAGAAAGTGGGTGCTTGCCTATTTAAGGTAGAAAAACTAAAACGGAGTTATCAATGGTAATTTTCCTGGAAAAAAGACACAAATCCTGCCGTCCATGTGCAGCAGTTACCGATAATTCCTAAACCTAATTCAAGATCCAAATTCTGTTTAAAGTGTCTGACTCAAGTATGAGTTCATGTATCAATCTGAATCCAATTCAACATGAATTCAATATACCAACCATGAACTTGAATACCAGAACAATATCAAACATGCAAACTTGACTTGACTGTTATGACTTGACTTCATTACATGACTACTTGATACATCCTGAATTTGTTTACATGAACAACTTATACCATGGTCTCGGCAAGTCTGATAATTACCAATCAATACAATATACATTTTGGGGTTTAATGGGGTGGACTGGTATGGAATGTGTTAAAAGTGGCATGAAGATGGACACTAAAAAACACCTACATGAACATCATGTGTCTTTGTCCCGTGGGTTTTGACGGGGCCTTGTACTTACATGTTACCATAGTCCACGGTATAGTTGGACTTCTCTCGTATACACTGATACATTCTGTACCAAGCTACAGACAACTATGTTAGCATAACAAACAGATATTTACCAGTTCTATTCTCTTTATTTGTCTATTCCATTTTATTTTTTGGGACTGACCGAGCGCTAGTTCGCTCACGACATTCTTGTCTCTTCTTTCTTTGGAATGTTCGTCAAGAGGACCCGACTCTCAGGAGATCGAGCCCAGTCAGGACGATTTGGAGCACTTCACAGAGGAGCCAAACTTCTAGGCTTTTACTTGTACTTATTTTCTTTTCAGTTCATATGCCACTGTTTAGGTATCGCTTTCTATCATTGTACTTTTCTTTTCAGTTGTATGTAAAGAAAGAATGTTAATAAAAGTTATTATTATTACATCTCTTGTTATTCTTGTGTATTCATTTATATTGCTTATTTACGCTTAACATGTTTACTTCTGAGTAAATACGTCGCGACCCATCACGTCTACTTCTCCGTACATTGGGAAGCGGGGCGTGATACAACTAATATTGAAAACATCCTTGATCGGTTGAATAGGCAACCCGATTGGCACTTCAAAGATCACAATCAGAATTTTAAGAAAAATCAAAGTTACGACAATAGGAAAGGAAAACAAGTAATGGAAACTTCGGTGAGCGAACCCTAAATTCTGTTAGGTCCACGTTACCTCTCCCGGTACTTTCGGGGTTACGGAAACGGTAAATCAAAATTTTTCTAAACTTTGTAACATGGACCGTAAAAGCCGGATCTTTGCTAAACTAAACTAGCATACTTGCAAAGTAGAGTTAACTACTATGCAAAGTGGTTATACCTCAACTTGAACTCCTTCTCTTCTTGTTCTTTGTAGAAGCTTGAATGGTTCTCTTCTCGTCGCCTTCTTCCGTCGAAGATGGATCCACCTCGAAGGTTCGACCTTTGGGCTCTTCCTCGATCTTTGAGTGAACTAGGGTTTCCGGCTTGCTAAACCTTGAACCCTAGAGAGAGTAGAGAGTGTCTAGGGGTTGTTTTCTTTTCAAGGTGAAGGAATCTCAACACATGAGAAGGAATCACCTTGAGCTAGAGGAAGAAGAAGATGAAGAGAGGAGAGAGAATGGATATGAAAGAATGAGCTATCTTTTTCTTTTTGCAACCATATCAAAAAGAAAAAGAATTATCTAAATGATAATAATTCAAAATGAGAATAGTTGATGGTAATTTGGAATGACCACTACCATGCTTCATTTAATGAAATGTAAGCATGAATCAAGGAGGATTTTTCAAAGCATGATGGTGGTCAACATTCAACCATGGTCAACAAGTCAACCATGGTCAACAAGTCAACAAAATCAACCATAACATTATTCTCATTTAATTACTATTATTAATAGATAATCCATAAATCCATTAGGGTTTGGAAAATGATAACTGTCAACTGTGCATACGCACCCGTTCCGAAACCCTAATGAAAAACCTCATCCTCCGCCTCAAGCAACTGTGCATACACACCTGCATTCTCGTTCCGAGGAACAAGAATACCAAGATATAAAAGCAACCCCAAAACATATACCAGTATCCGGCTCAAACCAGAGCCCGCTGGTAATATCCGTCCGGACTCCAAACGTGCACAAGTGCGCGGATGAGAACGAACCCTGTCGCAAAACCATGCGACCTCTACTCTGTTTTGCCCAGAGGCGAATACCCTCTGTGTGGGACTCTAAAGACTCGACACTACGCTGGCAGTGGGTTTAACCACAGACCGCAAGCGGCACTAGCTGTGCGTAACGGTCCCTAGGTAGATGCCGACAAGAAGGCTGACGAGGTGAAACCCCATCTGAACTCCTACTGAGTCTGAATGTGACATTCTCCCGTACAGTCCGGTCTGTTCGTCTGATACATCGCATGTCGGGCCTAGGGGGCGGTAAAACGTCAGTCCCCCAATAGCGGTATAAGTCGTGTCGGAGTGAAGCCCAAAACACCCTGAGATAACACTGGAAACCTACCAGTATATCTCGCTTGCCCTGGCCAGGGACTACTCGTGTAATGGCTCTCCTAGACACAGCGCGATGTCAACCCCCAATACCGGGAGAGACGAATCCTGTCTAACCGGCACTGCCTCCAAGTGTTTCGGGACTGCACCCAACCACTACCTGTTTGCACGACTCCTTTAAGCCGTGGTAGGATAGTGATCAAAATGCAGTGGGAACACACTCGAGGCGAAGTGCCAGTGTCAAGTCAGCGGACTAAGCTGTACTCATGTCACCTGGGAACTGATAACTGACGATAGGTATAATACCAACCTGTCAGTTCCCGACGAGTCTTGTCCAGTGTACTCGTAACCTAACGAGCACCCGCATACTATCTCAAGTACGACGTACCGACGGCTGTGGGACAGACCGTCTCCCGTGCTGGGATGAGAAGCGCATACGCTAGTCTACTCCGGAGCATCGATGCCCTATCTCGATACTCCCACGACCAGGGACGTGTATAAGGATGTGCTTGTAGATTACCCAGCCCCCACGAGTGTGATCGCCATCACAACGCCGGTAATCAAGCAAAGATCCTAAGGGCTCTACTAATGCGTATAGGTGATATAATAAATAAACACACATGTACACATTAAAGCAGAGACAAACAAAGTAGCATACTACTATATTGAGCAAGTTTGTCTGTACAACTGTGAATATCCCAAGCTTCCATCAAGTAATATACATACTAGTATGATACAGTAATGGCCTCTAGGGCATATACACTAACAAATTCAACCAACCATATTCCAAACAAAATTCTCGCCAGAAGCAGAGAACCTCTTAAAAGAAGATTTACAAGATATTCTCAAAGGATTGCTCGAGATGAAGTTGGTTCAGTTATCTCCATCGCGTTACTCGAACAAAGGAAAGTCGCACCCTAGCAACGTTCAATACTACGAATATCATCGCATGCCGGGATATGATTTACAACAATGTTTTATTTTCAAGAAACTGATCCAGAATATGACCAACGACGAAAAGATTGATGCCTCATTACTTAAGAAATTAAAGAAAGGGAAACAATTCGTTCATATAATATCAGTTTCCTCCAAAACTGAATCAGTGAAACCTCCTTCAATCACAAAGTCCTCTTCAACAATGGTTCCTCCAACTATACAAGATCTTCAGCAGACATTTACATCTTTACAATTAAACGGGATGACTAATTCATCACTGGATCGCCCTCTTAATCTCCCAGATACTTCGATGTATGTTCGTCGCCGCAAAAGGGCTCCGAAGTACAAGATATTAAGAAAAGTTATGCCAACAAGCGACATTAAAGGATTTATCATTCGAGTTTCTCATGATTTAATGATGATCAAGTCTTAAGTACCTGAAGAAGATATTCTATGGAAAAACTTATCCAGCAACATTATTGGAGTTTTTGAAGAAAACGATGAATCTCTTTACTTTCCAGAAGAACCCCCTAAAACCAATATTGTCACCCGAGCTGGCACTTGAATGACAGAAGTGGGCCTTTCTCCTGACCAACCGTCCACATCCTACCAAGCCAGGATCTAAAGCCCCGACGAGATTATGCACTCCGAGACTATAAAATACAACATTCTTGCACATCTGAAGAAAATTCCATCTCTCCTCGGTTTGTATGATTCTTTATGTTTATCATCGAATTTGCGTAAAACTCTCCTTGCGACTCTGCAATGCATAAGAAGCGGCGAAGCAAATATGGAAAATATGACCACCAATCCATCGGACGTCCTCAACGTTGAATTCACTGAAGATAATTTACTACTGGGCACCAAATTTCATAATCGCTCACTGCTTGTCACCGGAGAACTCAAGAATACAATTGTTAACAGAATGATGTTGGATTGTGGTTTCGCAGTGAACTTGTTACCTTTAAAGATCTTAACGGCGATTGGGTATATTGTCAGAGATTTAACTACTAGCAATATAATCATCCAAGATTTCAATCAAACTGGGCAATAAGCCTCAGGGACTATACGACTCACTTTAAAATTCGAAGGATGGTCTTCCACTCCGCTCTTTCATGTTATCGATACATTCACATCATATAACGCTTTGCTTGGCCACCCTTGGTTGCATGAGTACGGCATAATTTCTTCTTTCTTACACTAATATTTTAAGTTTGTATCAAAGGATAGTGAGATTAAAAGGATATTCACAGATACTCAACCTTTCACTGTCGTTGAAGCTTTCTATGCCGACGCCAAATTTTATCGAGATAATACTACAATCAAGAATAACCTTGGATTTAGCATTGCAACAAAAGATGACTTGTTCAAACCTTAAGCGGATACTCTAAAGAGCAAGAAAACACTCACCAAAAGTGTGATATATCAATACATCCCTCATGATCAAAGGAATGAAGGAGACCCTATCTTCTAAATAATTTAGAAAGTACTTCTTCGCAGTCATAAGGCTAGAAAGAACAAAGAGAAGAAGAAAAGTCGTTACGACGCCTCTCGCCCAATAGCCTTTGTGCCGGCTTCATCAAATAACCTAAAGGAGTCGGATTTCTGTTTATCGGATTTCTATTTAGATGTGCATCTTTACAATGCAAAAGCAGTTGATATGATGGTCAAAATGAGTTACGATCTTAACCGTGGCGTGACCCCATGTAACGACTCTAAAATCCCTGCACAAAATTACTTGTTTATTGTATAGAAAGGATATTTCAGCCTGTTGTAAAGTTATAAATTAAATTTGTTTAATAAAATTAAGAAACAACTTGTAGCTCACTGGTAAACCCTCTATACTGCTGTGATATAGCCTGCGTGTTCGAATCCTTATAACCCAAATTATTTTATCTTCAATGTAATATGCACATCAATTGCCTTTTCATGTAACAAAAATTTCATGTTCAATGATTATATAAATGAATTTTTCAGAAAAATACCATGAATTTTAGTATAACCATTATTTCGATAATTAGCATAAATACATTTAGGAAAATTCATGGGGTAACGACCTACCCCACACGCACATGTTTGATTCATAGCACGAGATTTAGATGTATGGTTAATTTAAGAAAATACATTTTTCAAATAAATACAATCACTTTTATAAAAAAATATGTTTTTATCGATATTTTTAAATCCTTGGCAGTTGTACCTCTACAATTCTCATTAGGGGACTCGCTAATGGATGGTGTGGATTATCGCATATTATTGGTATAGTAGAGCAAGATGCAGAGCTCCTCACGGAGTATTCGGTCTCGAAAGAAATAAAAATACGATTTTTAAGAAATACGACTTTTCTAAACAAAACAATCTTTGAAAATTTTATATAAAACTACCAATCCGTATTTTCAATAAAAAAAACTTGTCAAAATGTATTTTTAAAATGAAGATTGAAATTTTAATAAAATATCATCAAGTTTCCAAAAGAGCTAGTTTTCATAAATATACCATGAACTTTTAAAAACTAGGTTTTATCACTAAAACACCATCTAAATTAACATACATGTTCATAAAAACTCTAAATATTATAAATCACCCTCGAGGATTACTTTTAAACAATATTAACATATTTTTCAAAAAAAAAACCTCGAAAAATGCAAACAATATAAATACAATGTAACAACAATAATAAATATTTAAGGATCCTAGATTAATATAGGTTTAAGCGGTATCATTTCTCTTCAGCCCAGAGAGCTAGAAAAAAGGAGTGCTACACAGCGAGTAAGTCTCTCTTCTCTCTTTTCTTTCATCTCAAAACCATCTTCTAAAACATATCGGTAAAGTGGAGTTAACTCCGATATGTGTGATGTTTACCTTTGTACTCCCTTCTTTAAAGCAAAATAGGTCAAACTAACTTTCTCATACTACTTGTAACTTTGTTTACAACGATTTATCTATGAGTTTAACCAAAATTTTCATGTGAAACAATCATATAACGAACTTTTCATTAAAATACTATGAACTTTAGTATAACCCTTATTTCGATAATCGTTGAAAATACATTTAGGAAAACTTCACGGGATAACGACCTACCCCACACACACACTATGGTTTCATAGCACGGTATTCTAAGTATATATGATTTATTCAAAGAAGAAGTTTTTCATTAAAATACCACACCTTTTCAAAACGAATTTCTTTTAATCGGTATTTTGTAATTCTTGGCAATTACGTTTCTACAACCCTTATTAGGGGACCCGCTAATAGATGGTACGGATTATTGTACATCTTTGGGATAGTAGAGAGAGACGCGGAACTCCGCACGGAGCATACGATCTCGAAAGGAAATAAAAATACGGTTTTTAAAAAATACGACTTTTCTACACAAAACAAAATTTTGGAAAAAATTATATAAATCTATAATCTGTATTTTCTATAAAAACAAACTATAAAACTATATTTTTTTAAAGATTAATTTTTTCTTATAAAATACCATCAAGTTACCAAAATGGCTAGTTTTCAATAAAATACCACAAACTTTTAAAAAATCTAAGTTTCAACACCAAAATACCATAACAATTAAACAACATGTTCAAGAAAACCCTAAATGGTACAAACCACCCTTGAGATTTATTTTAAAAACTATAATGAAGTATTTTTCATAAAACCCCCTCGAGATATACAAAACAATATTTTAAGGACTATAGATTAATATAGGCTTAAGCGGTATCATTTCTCTTGAGCCTTGGAGAGCCGGAGAAAATGAGTGCTTGCCTATTCAGGCTAGACAACTTAACGGAGTTATCAATGGTAATTTTCTTGGAAAAATACACAAATCCTGTCGTACATGTGTAGCTGTTGCCGATTACTCCCGAATTTAAGATGTTGCAAGAACAAAGTCCCTTCTCATAAGATTCTAACTCCAACATGAATCCGAACTGTAACACCCTAGTTTATTTATACCATATTTGATTTTTACGACAGCTCTTGTTTATTGTTTGCTTTTGGGTGCGGATGATACAATTTGTATCTGTGGTTAGTATCCGACCTGTGTACTTGAAACCCATCGTGATTCTAGATTACGTTATATGATTACTAGTACAGAGGATCTGTGCATACATATATGTTCTATATACATGTATCATATATCTAGTATCCGCATATATTTTTAAATAATACAAATTATAACCAAATATATATTTTAACATCTAGCATGGCATGAATCATACCCCATATCCTGTGAGTGCATCCAAACATTGTGTTCACTTCCTGTTTGATGAAACGGACTCGTTTGGATCGCTATGTGTATTTACGTGTATCCGTTCTTGGGGGTATGCATTTTACTTAACCAGATGTCGCATTATAATTTTAACTGACATGTGTATTATCTGTATTATAAAACTAGATTTTTGAAGTGACCCGGGTATTTTTCGGAGTATTTTGTTATTAGCTATATAATCATAGAATATATATTATAATATTCTTATATATTCTCAGTTAATATAATCTATATAAATAAATATATTTTAAATCCTAAATTATATATATCCCCCTTCTCTCTCCCCCCCTCTCTCCCGTATCTCTTCCTCTCTTCTCTCGCACTCCCTCTCTCTCCTCTCGCAGATACACACACACACACTCTCTCTCGCAATCCTCATTTTCTCTCTCTCTACTTATATATATAATTATATTTATATATTAATATTTTACAAACACCTCTCTCTCACCTCTCCTCTTCCTTCACCTCCCGCGACGTAAACTCACGCCCGAACCCTAGCCTCACCTCACCTCGCCACCACCCTCGTCCTCGTCCTTTCGCCCTCATCATCATCCCTTCGACCTCATCTCCTTCTCCTCCTTTCCCTCTAACTACGTTCCCCAACGTGAGATCCGATCAGGAAAGTTTATCTTGCAACATGCTATGTTATAGTATATCTATTTATATATGAATAAAAATAATACATGTGTGGTATTGTGCATCAAATGTTATAGTTTTACCGTTTTTCGATATCCGTTCGTATCCGTACTGTCAATTGCATATCTAGTTGTATGCTGGAACTTCATTATATCATGTTACTTTAATATTAGTGCGACATGTTATCTAACTTGCATCATACATAATCATGGATATATATATATATATATAAGTTATTACAGATAGATACATATGCATCCTGACATCAACACTATTTACCGTGATCCCGATATCGATTACAGTTTCACATTTAGTATCCACTTGATACATATGCATCACATGACATGTCCTGACACACTATTTGAATTATTACTTTGATCTTGTTACTAATGCTGACAATCCTGACTTGTTGTCCTGATGGACGTAACCTGTTGTCTACATAAACAAACCCGTACCTACTTGATCATGTGTTGGCATTAGACTTACATCATCAATACCTGACTAGAACACATAATCTGGGGTGTAAGGGGAAATCAATAATGAAACCTGACTTGTAACTCAACAGTTCGATACTTATACTGATCAGTCTTTACGGGCTATGCCAGCCCCGGGATGATGCTGCCGATATCATTCGTCTGTACATATTACATATTTACTGCCTAACGATATGTCTTGGATTCAACCCGAGAGTCTTGACCATGGTCCCGGGCACGCATGGGATACTATTCAATTATATCGACGATTCCATTAAATTTATTTCAAAGACATTAGAGTAGATAAACTAGTAGCACAGTTTTAGGTTACTCGTCGCACTTCACATACACATACATACCTCACTGTTCATATCCGTGTTTTCTTTATATTCATGTTTACCTATATCATTACATCCTGGTTATTATTGTTATTTTTGATGTTATGACGCATTGACGTCTGGGTTTTGCATAAACCAATTTCTCTATCTCTATCGTAGGCTGAACAGGAGTACTTTAGCCATCAAGCCGAGCAGTGAGGGATTAGATTTAGAGATGCTTAGTTTAGTTATTTTTCGTAGCTTTATTTCTTGATGTAAGCCCATATTGGGACGGATTTTCAGATGTTGTTTATTAGATATTAATTCGTTTCCGCTTATACATTTTTCTTTACTCTTTTATTTTGGCAAATGAACATGTAATAGTTAGATTTTATATTTTACTGTTCTGGATATCCTATAGACAGTCGTAATGTGACTGTGGAGGGATGATTCCTATCCACAGGTAGCATGGTTGGCTCTGTTATGTGTCGTAGTTAGCGCACTCTGAGAAGCGGGGCGTGACACAAACTCAAACCAGAATCCAAAATCAAACTTGAACTTGAATACTTGATCATGAACACGAACACTTGAAATCAAATCAAACTCAAACTCATATACTTGACTCGACTTGACCGAACCATGGTTATAACTTAACATGAACTTGACATGATTACCTGAATACATGATACATCTTGAACATGAACCTGTACATTTTATATCCATGGATTCGGTCAAGACCTATAATCTTAAAACTATACAATACACTACACGGGGATAAAGGGGTACATTGGTATGGAACATATATCGTAGCACGAGAGGTCACTTTAAAAGACACCTACATGAATTCACGTGTCGTTGTCCCGTGGGTTATGACGGGACCTTCTACTACATGTTACCATAGTCCACGGGGTAAGATGAACTCCTCTCGTATACGTGAATACCTTCTTTATCAAACTATAAATAAACATGTTAGAATAACTATCTTATACTTGTGAATGATCATATACAATTTTACCTGTCCTCTGTTCAATTGGTTTCTACTCTTGTGTGTATACTATCTTCTATTACTTCTTTTGGGACATACCGAGCTCTAGTTTGCTAACGACGTTCCTTTTTGTTTCTTTCTTTGGAATATTTGTCAGGAGGACCAGACTCTGAAGACGTAGAGCCGAGACAGGAGAACTTAGACTAGTTTGTAGCTCAGCCTGACTACTAGTTTTTCCTGCACTTACTTTCAGTATGCCATTGTTTAGGTATTTGCTTTTATTATTATATCTTTTTCTTTCAGACAGTTGTATGTAAATTTGAATGTAAATAAAGTTGTTATTTCATTTTATTACTCTTGTTTATTGTTATATTGCTTAATTACGCTTAACGTATTTGTTTCATAGTAAATACATTGCGGGCTTGCCACATCACCGTTTCCGTCTATTGGGAAGCGGGGCATGACACGAACTTAAGAATTCAAGAACTAAATCCTTTCATAAGATTCTGACTCCAAACTGAATCCAAACTCAAACCAGAATCCAAAATCAAACACGAACTTGAATACTTGATCATGAACCTGAACCCTCGAATTCAAATATCAAACTCATACTTGTATACTTGACTCGATTTGACCGAACCATGGTTATAGCTTGACATGAACTTGACATGAATACCTGAATACATGATTACATTTTGAATATGAACTTGTACATTTTTATATCCATAGATTCAGCCAAGACATGTAATCTTAATCTATACAATACAATACGTGGGGATAAAGGGGTAGATTGGTACGGAACGTATATCGTGGCACGAGAGGTCACTTTAAAAGACACCTATATGAATTCACGTGCCGTTGTCCCATGGGTTATGACGTGGCCTTGTACTACATGTTACCATAGTCCACGGGGTAAGATGGACTCCTCCCGTATACATGAATACTTTCTTTATCAAACTACAAATAATCACGTTAGAATAACTATCTTATATCTGTGAATAATCATATACCACCTTACCTGTCCACTGTGCTTTTGGTTTCTATTCACATTATACACTATTTCTCTTATTTCTTTTGGGACTTATCGAGCGCTAGTTCGTTGACGACATTCCTCCCTGTTTTCTTTCTTCGGAATGTTTGTCAGGAAGACCGGACTCTGAGGACATAGAGCCCAGTCATGAGGACTTGGACCAGTTTGCTACTCAGCTAGACTACTAGCTTCTTCCTACCTGTATTTACTTTCATTATGTCATTGTTTAAGCATTTGTATTATTATTGTATCATTTATTTCCAGACAGTTATATATAAAGTTGAATGCGGATAAAGTTGTTATTTCATTTTATTACTTTTATCATTCTTACTTATTGTTATATTGCTTAATTACGCTTAACGTATTTTCATAGTAATACGTTGCGGGCTTACCACATCACCGTTTCCATCTACTGGGAAGCGGGGCGTGACACCCCAATTCCAACGCCATTCGAGGATATACTCTCCAAAGAACAGAAATAAGCGATTTATCAAAATAAACCAATGCCTTGTTCAAAGAAGGGCTTAAGTTATCAAGTTTGTGTAATCACTGATCACTACAACACACAAGAAGAATATTCGCCTCCTTCAATCAACACCAAATTTCTGAAAAGATACTACGCCTAATCGGCATTAAAGTATACTCCAAGCTCCACGAGTATAAACCGTGAGCCTCTTATGCCTCTTCTTCCTAAAAGGGATAGGGTTTTGCTCACTCAAAGAATTGCGCCTTATTTTCAACGGCGCTATCTATGCCTTATTTTCAACGTCGATCAATTTTTAATTGCGTTACCTATGCTACATTCATAAAGGTGCCCGATTAAAGATAATTATCAACAGGACTTCACAAACAGAGCCTCATCAACAACGACTATCTTTTCACCTCTATTTGGCAACGGCTATATATACACCACTATCTGATTACGCCTTCATCAATGGGGGCTTATTAACCAAGCGACTATATATACGCCACAGACATCGTTACACCAGTTTCAAAAAAATTTACACCCCATTACAGGATGGAAGTATCATATTTCTAATCAACGCAAAGGCGTACTCTACTACTTTGATATTCGGCAATAAAAGCCCTTCAACACCGATTTATATTTATGCTCGGCCTTGTCTGTGCAAATCAAATTGCGCATGCGAGTCCAACAATGGGGACTATTTGTAGACTCCAGAAAAAAGTTTCAGGTTGAAATTCACCAATTATTACTTCTGCACCGCTGGATTCCTCTCAACAATTACAATTTACACTCGAGTATCAAACACTCAGGTTTCAAAACACGCTTGGGGTTAAAGTCATCGACCGCTATTTCTGTATCATATTTCAGCCCGGTCTCTCTTAGGACTGGCCCAAAACTTATTCCGACCCCTTAAAAGGATCGGTCAATTTATTCCGACCCCTTAAAAGGGCTGGTCAACTTATTCCCAATCCCCTAACGGGTCGGTCTACTTATCCCCGACCAGCTCAACGGTCGGTCAACTTAAACCCGGGTCTTTCAATCGCCGGTCAACCAAGATCTGGACCCCTTAAAGTCCGGTCAATCAAGACCTAGCTCTTTCAACAGCTAGTCAACTAAGATCTGGACCCCTTAAAGTATGATCAACCAAGACGGGCCCTTTAAAGTCCAACCAAGAAACCCGGACCCCTTAAAGTCCAATTGAGTTAAACCCGGACCCCCATGGGTTTAGCTAGGATGGTGAACCGGCCCCTGTAGGGGCCGGCTTGGTGAATCGACCCCCTTGTAGAGCCGGCTCAGTGGTCCGACCCCCATAGTGGAGGTCGGCTTGGTGCCACCCGCCCCTCTCGGGGCCGGTTTGGTGCAAGTTGGACCAAAAAATATTATGACATGGTTGACACTTGCACTTGTACATTTTATTTTACAAATTACCCCCTCCCATTGTCTTGGAGGGAGTAGTTACTGTTTTTTAAATTCAAAGGGAGACATTTCCCTCTTCTTTTATTTACAATTGTGCCACCCCTTGTCCTATAAAAGGAGGGTGGATGCCTTCATTTTACACACACATTCTCAACATAATTTTTTCTACAAACTTCACACTTCTCATTCTCACTCTTGTACTTATTCTTTTAGTGAAGAAATAAAGGAGAAAATGTGTTATTTCAATTCTTGTCTTGATTTCTTTTATTTTCTTTTAGAAGGGTTAGGATGGCGGGGTGACTCCTGACCATTCTATCCCCTTCTCTCTTTTCTGTTTCTTTTATTTTGTAAATTTCTTGGCCTCTATGCCTTATACGTGATCAAATGGAACGCTAAAATATAATAGACACGTTTCTTTGAATATTGTTTCATTGCCTTAATTTATATTTTATTTCTTTCCTTTTCTTAATCGGGGGTGTTCTTGAAAAATGATATAATTAACAAAACAAGTTTGCAAATATATATAATTTACATCTTGTTTTGGAAATGCATAACCCAATCCTTTTTTTCTCTTAATTTCATACAAATAATACGGTTTTATGTAATTTCACTAAAAATACGGTTTTATGCAATTTTATTAAAATACGGTTTTACATAACCATATTAAAAGCCCTACTCTATTATAGAAATTGGCTATGTATATTTATAAAAGACATACTTTACATTTTAGAGATTGACTATTTAATTTCTATAGCCCTATTTTATCAGTTAACGCCATTAAAAATTGGTATCTTATTGCATTTCACCGTTATTTTTTTCTCTTTAATTTCATTCCGATTATATCATGGATATGGGTTGATGGGTTCAATACCGAATAAAGAAAACCTAGCATGGTTTTGTATTTTTCGCGTATTGAATCAATTATATTCATTCCGCATGATTTTCATTCAATAAATTAAAGAGGACTAAGGTCTTGGCTTGTTTGGGTCATTGCTAAATAAGAGGAAAATTACTTCTCTACTTTGGTAATGGCTTAAACATATTCAAACCATACACAATACGATTACGAGACAACCGACCGTCGAAAGGCGCCGGTTCGCCGCTAAACACTCATCATTTAATGTGTTGTTTACATAATCATTAAACGTAAAAGTCCTTGAGATAGATTTACTAACGTCATTAAAAGGTTCTTCCAGCTTTTTGACGATGAACAAAAAAAGTAGGGCTCGAATCTCGTCTTCAAATGTAATTAAAACGGACTCTAATTGGCTCGTCACATTGTTGAAATCATCTAAGTGTTCTGTCACCGAACCACTTTCTGTCATCTTCATATTGAAAAGTTTCTTCATCTGAAAGATTTTGTTTGATGTCGAAAGTTTCTCATACAACTTGGTTAACGTCGTCATTAGTCTCATGGTTGTCCTCTCCTTTGAGATATTAAAGGCCATCTGTAGAGTCAACAACAACCTAATTGTCTCCAAGGATTTCCTATTCAAAAGGTTCCACGTCTCATTCGCTATTTTCTCAGGCTTCTCACCTATCAACGGAAGATACAGGTCCTTTTGATATAGGTAGTTCTCTATCTGCATGTGCCATCAACCATAATTGTGACCATTGAACTTTTCGATCCTTATTTTATCCGCCGTCATTTTTCACTCTACCGTCGCAGCAAACACAACTTTTCCCTTAGATCCAAACCAACGCCTTTAAAACGACGATCTAAGAAAGTGGGGAAGAGGACCCTAATCGTTACCCACCGTTAACCTAGATCGTAGAATTGAAGAACCCTAGGTTTCTTAACCACACTCTGATACCAGTTGTTGAGAACAAGTTGATTCACGGAACAATACTCGCCACAAACCAAACACCTAATAATCAACAACCACGCAATTAACGAAAAACAAATTAATAAGTGTAAGAATAAATAAGAAATCAAAACATAGACAAGAGAGGATTATTAACGAGATTCACCTACCGTATGGCTAGTCCCTGGCAGAGCGGAATCTGTAAATGTCTATTAAAATCCTTAAATCAATTACAAACATAAGCAACCCTAAGAGATTTCTCTCAAATCTCTGTAGATCTCACAAAGCCTAACCGTCACCCTCTTAATATAATGATCTCTCTCTACTAATTAATTTTGGCAGTATAGAATACATATGAGAAGTCCTCTTTTATAGGCAAGTCCTAATCCTATAAAAAATAAGAGATAAATCTAAATTTACCAATACAGATTCGCTGTAGATTTGCCGCCGACAGACGTCTGACTTCCACTTGGGCAGACGTCTGTCTCTAATCTGTATCCCTTCGTTTTCATTGTTTAGATGTCTATCGTGTCCCCAGACGTTTGTTCTAAAGTCTCGGGTTGGACTTCATTTGCTTCACCAGACGTCTGAACCACACTTGGTCAGATATCTGGTCTTCAATCTCAGGTTGGGGCTTGATCTTCTGCAGAAGTCTGTCATTGCTTTGTGTTTTTTACATGCTATGTCCAGGCGTATACCCTTGTCTTTTGCAAACATCTGACCTGATGCATTCTTCACAATTTCTAACTACCCGATGGTGTTTATTTCTTAAATATTATGCGGGTAGGAATAATAATGGATAGAAAAATATTTTTATTAGTTTCTTCTATTCTATTTCAATTTATCAAGAACTAAGGAGGTAAACAAATATAATTTAAATTAAGAACTGTGAGGTTTGAACTCAGGACGTCTTGAACCTAGTGTGATCTGATACCACGTCAAGAACCAATTCTATCCAAAATCTCATGATGTTAGATTGTGGGATAACAATATATATCAACACAACATAATACTTTAATACAATTAGACTTCTTAATCCACAAGTTATTATGGAAGTCAGGTACCAATCAGTTATCCTCCAAAAATAAAAGACTAGCATTTTTTAGTTAAGTGAGAGTATAAGACAGAAGTTTCCATACTAATATTTGGTCTTTTTTAAAATGTAAACGATAGTAAAAAAAAAACATCCAATGCTATTATTATTATTATTCCTTCAAAATCTTTTGAGAAACTTAAAACTTAGAAAAGAGTAGCTTGTGGGATTGAGTGCGTGTGTGAGAGAGAGAGGAGAGAGAGAGAGAGACACTCGTGGGATTATGAATGAGAGAGCTACAGGAGACTCAACTATTCATTAGATGGTCATTGGGTTTAATTTTCAAAAACTACCAAAAAACTTTACCCTTTTGGCAAGTAACTACCAAAATTACGAGAAACTGCCATGAGTAGCAGGTCAATGTGGGTCAACTCTTTAACAATATGTAGCATGGTAAATAAACAATAATGGCGAGCAGTGCTTGGAAGGTGGAACAGGTCAGGCATAGATCTGGACCCGATGTTAAAATCATGGTCCTATATAGGTCTATCTACACTTATACCTATCCAGACCCAAACCGATTAGACCCATTAGTCATGGATCGGGTCTGGGTCTTTTTAATTCGGACCCATTAGACCCAAACCGATTTAATTGCTTGATATAAGTAATGAGTTTGTAATCTCATTTATATTTAATTTTAAGAAAATTATGAGATATCTCCGTAGTTATATAGATTTTAGTTTTATATATTTTCAATTTCTCAATTTATCTTAATAACCGTGAACTTTATATTTACGTTATTCTAGATGTTATGAATTATAGCTTTCGAGTTACAAGTTGCAAATTTAAGAAAAAACAATATATCTATAGTTTTGAATGATTTTACTAGGTTGGGCGAATCCACCGACTCACGTCGAATATGAACGCCTTTCTCGACATTTTATTATAGCTTTTAAAAGTAAGTTGTGAGATTCTGAGTTATGATGATTCACTTATATCACATTATAGAACTTGATGAAATAAACAATTGATTTGTTTTTAAAAAAAAATTCAAAATATAGATAAACGGGTCCGAGTAAACGGGTCTGATCCAATTATTAATCGGTCCGGGTTTGAAGCTATTCCATATAGGTCTATAGGGTAAATGGGTGGGTCTTGACCCGTCAAAAATAAACGGGTACGAATCTGAGATATGCTAGACTTGACCTGACCCAATCCATTTATAGGTCTACCAGCGGCGAAAGGAAGAGGCGGCCGGCGGGAGTGGGACGCGGAGGCGATGAGGAGAGAGGCGGCAACGCTAAGATAGGATGGCTAGGGCTAAAGAGATGAAAGAAGATGAAGAGGACAGCGGCGGCGGCAAATGAAGAGGGAAAAGATTCTTTTAAGACAGTTATGAACTCAATTTCTCCCGTAAGCCCAGTTAAATTCAAATTGGTCCGATCAAGCTGCTGAATATTGGAAACAAGTTATAGCGCTTACTCCAGATAATTACATTGAAGCACATAATTGTTTGAAGATCATGAGACGTTTCGAATAAAACCACTAGTTAATTAATTAAAATCGCAGAGGATGGTTGTTGCTGCGAGAGAAGAGACTTTGGGTTAGGGTTGCATTGATAGAAAAAATTGGATGACGAGGAAGATAACGATGACGACAACGAGATAATAGTGCAGTTTTGCCACGATGACGACGAGGATGACGCCGGCAAAGAGAAAGGAGGCTGGTGCCGCCGGTGGGCCTAGGTTTTAAGGTTTAGAGTGAGATGATGAAGATGAAGCAAGTTTGGATATTTTGTACTTCCTCCGTTCATAATATAAGTCCATTTTACCTTTTTTGTCTCAAAATATAAGTCCATCTACAATTTCAAGAAAGAATTTTGTGTACACAATACATTTTTAATTAAGATGCCAAAAATAGCCTTCAATTAGTTAAGTGGTTATGTCTTTGGAAAAGAAAAGTTTGAAAGCAACTCTCTCATTTATTTTAACCATTTTATATTTCTCATGCTTTTTTCAATTGAATGCAACCCTTTCATCTGTTTTGACTAGTTTTGATGATGCTCGATATCAGCGATCTCCCAAATCAGGACACGTGGCAGATGATGTGTCCCAGAGCTCACAAGAAAGTACCTACAGTGGCCGACCAAACCATTCCTGTGCCCGTCCTACAAGCAAATGCTGGCTCACCCCCGAGCCCCCAGCACAATTGGCCTTCTCGGCCTCACAGCTCGTCTCCGAGCTATCGCAGGCCCAAGCCTCCTCGGCCCTCTCAGCTCGCCTCCGGGCTCGAGCAGAACCAAGATACCTCGGCTCTCCCGCTCCTCCGCAAACTCTCCCGCCGAGGTCATCTTCCTCGGTCTCATCGACCGACCGACAGCACCGCTTGCAGGCGTAACCGCCATCCCGCGAATCTCGCTATACGCGAGATCTCCGCCGGTCACATCCCACGTTCCATGCCACCACGATCCCCCATTAACGAGCATGTCTCGCCATTAATGGGAGGTCCCGCTCATCATGCGGGTGTGACGTCGGGAGCGTAACGGCCGGCGTGATTCTCGCGCCTGCCTCGCCTGCTTCACCGCTATATAAACCCCTTCTTCAGACGGTCGAGGTAAACCATTTTAACTCCACTAAGCCGTTACTCTGCTCGGATCTCCAGTCTAACTTGACCGTCGGAGGGTCCTCGGTGGTACAACCACCCCGGGACTTCCTTGCAGGTAGCTTGGCAACCATAACCTCAAACCCATTGAGATCCACATGCTTCAGGTGCGACAGCCTCTAGATCCAATCTTAGCTCTCCATCGCCGCCCTCAGCAGATCAACGGAAGATAACATCTTGGCGCGATCCAGGTCGCGTCAGCTGGCGCCGTCTGTGGGAATTCCTTGATTCCACAAAAACAAAAGTTTGTCTCCCGATCTCAACCTAATGGCGAGCGATCATCATGATGATCCAAACACCAGCAGCCGCCTCCCCCTCAACGGAGGCGCGGACGAACCTCCTCCGCCAAATGCCATCAACACCCTCGCTGGCCGAATAGACCGACTTGCATTCATAGTGGAAGCCCTCGTCCATGTCCAAACGGCAGGGCAAGATCACCAAGTCGCCGCTCCCCCGCTTCGGGACCAGGACCCCTACAGGGGGAGAGAAGACTCCGCCTGTGTCGGCACTGCCGATCACCGCGTCGCTACCTCCCACGGCCGCAGACCTTCCGAGACAATACGTTCTGAGGCCTGCTGGGCGCCTCACATTTCAACACCGAGGTCTGTCGTCAGAGCGCCTCGTCCCGAGATCCTCCGCGCACCTGTCCCTCCCGATGAGATGTCTGTTAGCTCGCCTGTTACTAGGCCTGACCGACACCCCCTCCCTCGACGGGGTCGCGCGGACAAGACTCACCACGGCTGCTCGAAGACTACTTCTGTAACATTTCAGAAAAATAAAATATTATTTTTAGGAATTTTTATAATTAAATAATGATTATATTGAATATTTTAATAAGGCGGTATAATTAAATACCGATAAATAGGGAAAAATTTAAAAAATTATAGAAATTACTAAAAAGAGGGTGTTTTATTGTATTTAAGCAAATTATGAAAGTTTATGATTTATTTGACACTAATTTAGTGCTAATCGTGATTAAAAATCGCTAATCGGGTATTAAGCGTGTTTTGTGCACATGACATGCACATGTCGCTTTTACACTTGTTACATTTTTATCATGGCTTTTCTTCATGTTTTATATCATGGTTGTTGTTTTATTATGAGAGAAGAAAAGAAAAATAGAAAAGAAAAGAAAACATTAAAGAATTGAGGGATGGGCATGAGAGAGAGTGAGGTGAGAGGTTCACTTGACTTGGTCTCATTTCCTCTCTCATTTTTCCTTCACCATTCTCTCTCCCTCTCAACCCCATGGCAGCACCTCCTCCCTCCCCCTCTTCAAACCACACAACACCATAAAAAACAACCTAAAACCCCATCTCCATTTCATTAAAAATGTGCACAAGCTCATGGGAAACACTTTGGACCGAACAAGTTTTGATTTTGGACACTTGGAGAAACTCAAGAAATTTCTTGAGATGCCAAATAAGGTAATTCCTATACAATTTACATTGTATTTCATTCTTTTAAGCTTCCATGGTTGATTTGAGGTGTTTTAGTGATGTTTAGCGAGGGTAGGAAATTTTTAGTTAGGGTTTATGGAATTCATAAGTTGTGATGTGTGGTTGAGGTTAGTAGTGACCTTAAAACCCTTTTAGTGATATCATATTGGACCAAACCAGAGACAAAACCCCGGAATACGAACTTTAAAATCCTGCAGATATGGAAAAATTGTGGTTTTGTGTTGGTTAAATGAAATTTGCTAACACCCAGGTGACCTGAAAATTATTTAGCATATACAGAGATACCAGCAGGCACCTAGGAAGCACCACCCAAGACCCCAGTCCCTACCCTCTCATCTGGGCGACAAATAAAACCCTTCTGGCCGCAATTTGCGGCCAGATCATGAAGTTTGCGTTTCGTGCTTCTTCTGTAGTTCCTACATCTGTAAACTAGACCCTCCATATGTGCAAAATTGGCTAATTTGACTTAGGGTAAAATCTGGAGCATGTTTACAATGTTGCAGTTTTGATTCGGGGTTTCATTTCTCGTCTTTTGAATTCTGGAATTCTAGTATTGTGTTTTACCTTGATCACTTAACGTTTGTACGACGATATCGAGGGTTGGTGGTGGTTTTGAAGGCGTGGTCCATAGGTTCTAACCTATAGGCCTTGGCGTGTCGTTTCAGTTTTAGCTTAGATTTTAATGCGCATTATGATCGTGTTATATGTGTAGGTACCCCCACGATGAGTCAAGACGATGAAGAAGATGATGGCGACATCGATATCGGCAAGCAAGATCAAGGTGAGTAGATATATATCTACGGGGAAAGTCGGGTGGATGGCGTATAGCACCCCCGCAGTTCGTAGTATAGCTTATATATATATATAAATGGATATATATGTGGTTTATGATACGTGGATGATTATCAAGATATGATTATGTGTCATGGTTTAGTTAGGGTAATTAGAAATAAATTAGCATAGCTTCTTAGTCGCGAACCCTAGAAAAGGTTTACACCCACACGCGCACACACACTTGCATACTTTTATTTGCATGTGCGTATATCGGGATATGTATACACACACACACACACACATGGGTATGAGACTATGTGTGTGTGTGTGTGTGTGTATATACATATACACGGATTATGAGGATAGCACTTGGGATTGGAGATGAGTCGATGAGATTGTGCTTGAGGCCGTGAGATCGGTGATATGACAGGGTTTGTATTTGAGATACGACATAATGTTTTTAGCTGGTCCTTTCGACATGGTGTTTTCATACACACGCATGCATATACATAGATAGTATCAGTATTGTACTAGACGTAAATCAGTACCCCGGATCATGATATTTGATAAAGAGGATACTAGATGAATAATGTGATGAATGTGATATTTGACCCGTATCCAGATTTGGGATACCGTACGACGGTTTTACGTACGAGCTTTATATTGATGATAGATCCGCACTCTTGACTTGAGGATGTCATATTATAGATATTGTATCGTATGTGATACTATTGAGGCGGGATCACCGACTATTATATATATATATATATAGGTATCGACTCAGATGTTAGGCGGCTTCCTTACCTTTTGATCAGCCGGTTTAGTTTAGTCCGGTAGTTTACTTGTAAATGATAGATTAGACTCGAGTCATACCTATTTCAAAACTAACGAATCGTGAGTATTTTAAAGACAGGCCAATGGATTCTATGGATATTTCAAGGACGTACCTTTTCTTTAAAACACCGTAACCTTTATATTCAAAACACCATGATTCGTGTTATTTCAAATGGCAAAACTGTATGACTCATATTTATATAAATGCATATTCGTTATCATTGTGTTTGTTATTCAGCTCCGGCATATTATTGTTGCTTGCATCGCATTTCATGCTTATATTGTGTTTTCATATGCCATTATTGAGATCATGCTGTCAGCACACCAGCACGATTACCGATGATCCGTATGTTCCAGATACACTTATTTGCCGGCTCACACACATCATCATCTGTAATTGCCATGTCACGTACACTTTAGAGAATATTACTCAATAACATAGTTTGTAACTGATAGTTCGATATGGTATTAGCGTACTCGTCTTTATATGCTAGTTTAGATATTGCAGTTATTACTTGCTATTTCATGCATATTATTATTCACTGTTATGCAGTATTATGGAGTTTTATGCCGATATTCACTGTTTACTTGCTATTGATGATTGGATTTCGGATTTCAATGAGATTCCTGGATTTAGGGGAAAACCGCAAGAATATATATAAACTTCTCTCTCTCTCTCTCTTTTTAAAATGAAAAGTGCGGTTTTCTCGTGATGTATGAATCGTCCACCATGATGTTTTCTCTGTTATGAGATGGATTTCGAGACCCAATTTGAGGAGATGTATGAACCGTCTCGGGTACATGGTGGACCCGGTATGGTACCCCGGGGCAAGAGTGATTTCATGGTGGATGATGAGCCTGGCAAGGGCAGACTGCCTACCGGTGATTTTACCTGGCGCGTCGGATATCCGGAGGATACCATTCGTGGTCGAGTGATTGATGATATGGGCCGATCCGGACTGACGGAGCCCTAGATATTGAGATTTGAGACACTGAGATTTTGAAATTTGAGATATTGAGCTATTGAGATTTGATGATACAGGCCAGTCCGGATATCCGGAGCCTGAGATATTGAGATATGGAGGATTTATGTTTTGTGTCGATGCTAGACACTGATTATGTTGATTTCATTGATGATATCTCGTTTTAAATATACAGAAATCTTACTAAGTTATGAAAGCAGTTTCTTCATTTACATGTATTCTGTTTTCATGCATTCATACCTCATTCATATGATATGTTACTACCTGAGGCACTGACACGAGCACATGGGATTACACTTATGTATAGATGTTTACCCTTGCCACATTTTCATATTTCAGACTTATCATTTTGAGGTTATATATATACTTGATCGTATTGACCTAGGATTGTGTCATACATACGATTTCTGTTCGGTGATGTTTTCTACTCACGAGTTGGCAACTCACCACCGTTGTGCTACAGTTTCTTGCAGGTTTTGCCGTACAGGTTTCGTTACGGCTCTGTTGGTACACTGCTTACATTCCGGGTGATTTGCTTTGGTAGGTGGGTTCACTTGCATCGTGACCACCATTGTGCTTATTTTATTCAGTTGTATCTAGAAACTCCATCAACCAGACATATATTTATTTCAGACTTAGAAACTTGAGTTGTTTATTCTTTCGACCTTAGAGTCGCACGTTGTATTATTATGGATTTCATGATATTTTGAGTTTCCTTTTAAGTTTTGATCCTCGCCTTTCGGCGTTGTATATTATATTGCTGACGTGGTTGTGACCATCGATTGACGAAGAGCTAGCTCCCGCTTGGGGATGCCTTTTTTTATTCACGTATATATTTATCTTGTTGTACCCCGTTCGGGGCCAGTATTTACAAAGGAAACTCTGCTGAAATTTTCAGAAAAGACTTGATGTTTTAAAAACGCATAATTCGGTTTATGCTATTAAAACCCCTTCTTTAAAAACCAGTTTTCCTTCATTTATTATTTAAAATGGTTTTAGATTTCTGGTCTTTTGGCTTACTTGAATTAGATATGGTCCTATAGACTTCATACGATTCAAGTTCCAGTCATGTGCTATTTTAGGTCGTAACAAAGTTGGTATCAGAGCGCTGGGTTAACCTTGGTTCGAGTCTAAGTTTGACTATGTAGAGCCTAGGACGTTTGTATATATATGGAATCTAGGCTTGACCTTACGAAACTTAGACTTAGTCGAGGGGGTATTAGACCCAAACTTTTGTCGCGTAGGTTGACCTTAGTTGATGGAGTAGGCGACTTAAGAAGAGTGACGTACGTGTGTATGTTCTGCGGCATACTTACGATACGCTACTCCGCTTAAGAAACCTTAGGATGTACATTTCCTTGCACAGCATTATATTCATTCACGATCTATCCTCATCGATATTGGTTTATGGTTTTGCTGCTACGATTACACGGGCAGAGAGAGCTACGGCTAGAGTTGCGGTCAGCACGAGCTCGTCACGAACGAGAACTGACCAGGGCGTGATTCCAAAGACATACGATTTCATAGAGAGGCATCGTTTTATTGTGTTTTCGAGCCGTGAGCGTTTAATGGATCGCTGTTATGAGATTTCTCAGACGTGCAGATTTGCACCAGAGGATTGAGCCATTGATAGAGACCAGCCAGAATGTGATGACCATTGATGTATCGCTTGTTCATGATGATTGAGGCACTGTTCAGCGTGCAGACGAATGAGCCAGTTATTGCTGCGAACGACGAGATATTGCCTCAGATGTTGGAGCTATTGCTGTACGAGTTGTACATAGAGATATGATAGAAGGTCACTAGTCACCCGAGGATAAATGACTAGGAAATATGGTTCGTTCGCTTATCCCGATGCGAGGTCATCAGATAGATTGATTCCAGCTTGAGGAGATTTCACACGGATACGTTGGGAGTCGATAGAAACGATCGAATGTCAGAAACCCATTTTCCAAGTTTAAAGTATTTGAAGAAAACATGCAAGTAACTCTACGGACCCTCTAGAAGAATGAAACCCTAACTCGACTTAATAACCATGTGAAAGCCTTTGAACCTTCGTGTTTGCGGCAGTTCCACGGTGCCATTAATGAGGCTTGGGTTTGCCCTTCTACGGTTGGTCCATAAGTGCTGTAGCGTGTACTCGATATTATTAAACTGTACCCAAGCTGTTGATCTCTTGGGGGATTATGAGGTTTTGACGAGTCGATCGGATGGTTCAAAATCTTTCGGATATCATGTGATGGGAGGCATTGTTTGGGAGGCTCCAGATACGAGTATAGCCGTTGGAGCGCAGTCCATACAGCCACGAAGAGACGAGTCCGAAGCAGTCGACATTAGAGAAAAGTGGAGTAAGAGGTTCGTACGAGATCTTGATGAGATGACGTTCCACTCCGCCGACATCAGAGATGTGACATGCATGCAGAGGCGTTGTTTATGGATTTATCTTCCAGAAGGAGTCGCGATGAGTATGCAGCCATTCCGGAACAAGAAACAGATATAGTAAAAGATGATAACTTCTGGGCAGTTCGACAGAAATGATATTTTGGGAGAGATCTCGACAGGACCTGTAACACCCGAGCCCAATAATACTATTTATATTACTAGTTGAGGGTTATATATTGCTCCTTTCCAATTATTCTGTTTTTCTGGGGTTTATTGCTAAATTTTAACCGGTTAAGTCATTTTGGCACATAACAAATTTTAACTCCTAAAATGAGATTTAAAATATCCATGTTGGCCTACTCGTCGCCACTAGTCGCGTGGTAGCGTCCGCGTGTCGAGATTCCGTTCCGTTTGGCTAAACGGGCAAGTTTGGACGACTACGCGCGCGTGCAAGTGTCCGACTTGGGGGCATGCATTTTAATCATTAAATACCTCTTTTCAAAATTTGGAACCCGCTTAAAATCCTATAATTTGAATTTGGAACATTTGGGCGCAACCCGGGCGCGATTTGGAAATGTTTCATTTAGCGCCAAAAAGGCCAGTTTAATTAAATATCTAAAGCTAAAATATATACGAATATATACTTTCTCACTGTTAAATCTTTCAACTCCCCTCAAATCTCTTTTAGATCTCTCCTCCTAGCCAATCACGAGCAAGTGATCACCCTCGTGGGGCCCCCTTCAAACCGCCTCTCTCTGTCTCTCTCCTCATTCTCCTTCTCTCTCTCTCTCTCCCTATATTTAAACTCTTCTTCTCATTCTCATGCAGCCGCCTTCGTTTCCCCACGCGACCACGAGAAACCCTCCAAACCCTAACCCTAGCTCCTCGCGACCTCACCGCCGACCTCCTCACGACCTCGCCGTCGCCGTCACTACCTCGTCATCACCTCCCTCCTCTCCTCGCTGGACCACCACCAACCTGCAGCCGACCCTGCACCTACCCCGGGTCGCCGGGAACCGCGCCGTCGACCCTCGTCAACGCCACCTCCGACCACCTTCCTTCCCCCTCGACCACCAGAGTCGACTACCACCCTTTTACTCGCTGCAGCACCCTCTTTCCAGCGAACTCAGGATTTCCAGCCATCGTTGTTCGCCGTCGCTGCCTCGCCGGCGTCCCATCGCCGTCGAGCCCGTCGTGGCTGTCCCTGGTACCTCTCGGTAAGCATCCCTATCTCTCCTTTGTGCAAAGTCTTCACCCCCGCTGATCGTATTAAGTTTATCGTGTGTTGCTAACTCGTTGCCGTGTTTTGCCGGAATCCGACCGTGCCGTCTTGGCGAACCCGACGCTTTAGCGAAGCCTCCTGGTCCGTGTGATCCCGTTGTTCTCTGTTGGGACTCGATCAGTGGCCCGTGCTATCATATCGTGTTTTCTGCCGACATCGCATCCGTGTTCCGGTTTGCAAAACCGTCGAGGCAAGTATCTGAATACTTGCTCTAACATGCTAGCGTGCGAGATCTAGTCTTACCACGCAATTGAATTCATACTATAAGACAACTTAATAATGGTAATTGATAAAATGTTATAAGTTAGAATTGACAGTTGCGGTTATCTTTAACATGGAATCGTTATAATAGTTCTCGTAATTAATCAACCCAACATCAATCCATATTTCAACTAAATAAAACGACTGGATCATATCTGCTTTAACTGTTAAATCATTCACGAGACAATTATTATACTTAGTGTAAATTTCTGTAGCTTCATTACTTCATGATTGTGGATATTGCTTCACCTTGTGGCTATTGCACCCTAAAGGTGCGTGAACCCGTTAATAAGAGAATACAAACATCACTGTGGTTACATGGAATATTATGGTTATTTACTGTTTCCTGCTGCTGTTCATTATTGATTGTATACCTGTTGTGAGCACATACCCGATTGCACTACATATTGGCCTGACCCTGCTACACATGACATATACATACATACCGACTCATCCTGTTGTACCATGACATGACTTGTTCCATGATTTCATGCCTAATGCCGACAAACCCGACCATCCCTGCTGTCTATCCAGACAGACCTACTTTTACCGGATTTTCTGTTGGCATTAGTCCGTGACTACTGAATACCTGACCTGACATACATAGCTTGGGGGTATGGGGAAATCAAAGGTGAAACCGACTTGTAACTCAACAGTTCGATACATTGATCTGATCAGTCTTACGGGCTTGGCCAGCTCCGGAGTGTTGATGCTGACATCACTCGTCCATCCTACTACCTTTTACTGCTTAGCGGCACGTCTCGGATTCAGCCCCGAGGGTTTTGACCGTGGTCCCGGGCACGCACGGGATACTATTGAGTTATATCGACGATTCATCAATTGGTTTCAAAGACTATAGAGTAGAAACCTGACAGGATAGTTTAGTCACCATTGCACATTACCCTGCTCTGTTATTTCTTAGTACTGCTTTATTCATGTTCATATTTGCATTGCTTATCATCATGTTTATATTATATACTTGATGTCTTGACGCGCTGACGTCTGGGTTTTGCATGGCCCAGATTCCGTACTACTGTCGACGACCGAGCAGGAGTACTTCAGCCAGCAGGCTGAACTGTGAGTTCCTTAGAGTTTGGTTTATTTATTTCATTTCATTTCCAGATGTGAGCCCGCATTATGGGACGTACTGTTTATTCATTGTATTGGATCATTAGCTTCCGCACTTATTGTTTATTGATTCTTGTTATTATGGATTTGGACATGTATTAGATTAGCTTATTATATTGTTCTTGATATCCTTACAACCGTAATGTGACTGTGGATGGATACTTCCTACCCACAGGTAGCATGGTTGGCTATGTCACGTGCCCAATCTTGCGTACTCTGGGATGCGGGGCGTGACATGGTTCTTTCTGGAATAATTTACGAGAAGACTTGGACCTAGGAGAGGTCATATTGTGCACACCCAACAGGCCGGAGTTCGGTATCGTCGACGGGACATGTTATGAGTGACCACGATAGTTGGCCAGAGATACTTAGAGGATGTGCTTGAGCAGGACTATTCGCCATACTTGATTTTGGTATTTTGGGCGATCTATTCGCATGATTGAGTTTTGATGACCGAGTTTCATGATATTTGTTTTCGTGCACCATGGTTGCACCTACTGGATATTCATATTTTGTACACAGTTATTACACTTGAGATATGCTTTATACACCGTTGTGTTGATTTATGATTTATGCACAGTATCGCACTTGATATCATTTTGTGCCTTGGCTGCACATTTTTATGACTTCATGGATTTTATACAGTTGAGTTGATTTTGTGCATATGGTACGCACACGATTTGGTTTTTGCACTCGGTATAGTTCACATATGCTTGCAGTGCATTGATACGTATTTGTGCACCGCGGTTGCACTGGACTATGATTTGATATCATTTGAGATATGGATTTTGATTGTGATACACGATATTTGTTTTGTGCACCTTGTGCACCTGATTGGATTCTTGCGCATATTTAACGCGCTTGGATTGGATTTTGCGCATATTCGACGCTTGATATTGGATTTCGCGCATGTTCGGCGCTTGATATTGGATTTCATGATTTCGTGCATGTGGGATGCACATGATTTAGATTTTATTCATGCACCTGATTTGGATCTTCGCGCATGTTGGGCGCATGATTTGAGATGCAATTTTGGTGCACACCAGATGCACTAAATCGGGATTCTTGGTGTATATCAGATGCACCTGATATTGCCGTCAAGCACACCAGTTGCCCTTGACAGATGTTTCGTGCACACCCGTTGCACTTAGATTTTGTTCTATGCACATGTACGGCACATTCATGGATTTCGATTTCCGTGCGCACCAGACGCACGCGACATTCTTATGCATGTTTTGGGATTGGTTTCTTATGGAGCAGTACGTTTTTATGATATTTACTATTTGTTTTCGTACTGAGCAGGACTAGTCAGAGAACAGTACCTGAATATATTTTGCATGCATTGATAGTTATCGAAGAGATTTCCAAAAAGGGAGCTATAGTCTCAGTATTTACCTACGTGTCTGAGATGATACGAAACATTTAAAAATAAGGAAACCCTTCTAAATTGTTTTCAAAACGGCGGGACGCGCATAATAAACAAATGATATACAGATATATATAGTTATTTCTTACGATAGGCGTCCGCCACTGTGCAGTGCTATGCGCATCGCACAACAATTTAAAAAGATTTGGCATGCATTGCTTCCAGATATTTTGATGATGTTACATGTATAGTTTGATGTATATCATGTTGGTTTTCGTATTAGATTTAGACATTGATATCTTCCCCATGAATCCGATGATTGCGGGATGCTGGATGGAGTTTTGCTTTTGATTGATATACTCGTTTTTCATGCGCATGCATTGCGCTACGATGTGTTTTATGTATTTATGATTTCGGAGCCCCGACGACATGATCTTTTTACTGAAATGTTTTAGTATTTGAGGAGTTTAAATTTAAATTCGGGGACCGAATTTTTTAAGGGGGGAAGACTGTAACATTTCAGAAAAATAAAATATTATTTTTGGGATTTTTTATAATTAAATAATGATTATATTGAATATTTTAATAAGGCGGTATAATTAAATACCGATAAATGGGAAAAAATTTGGAAAATTATAGAAATTAATAAAAAGAGGGTGTTTTATTGGATTTAAGAAAATTATGAAAGTTTATGATTTATTTGATACTAATTTAGTGCTAATCACAATTAAAAATCGCTAATCGGATATTAAGCGTATTTTGTGCACATGACATGCACATGTCATTTTTACACTTGTTATATTTTTATCATGGCTTTTCTTCATGTTTTATATCATGGTTGTTGTTTTATTATGAGAGAAGAAAAGAAAAATAGAAAAGAAAAGAAAACATTAAAGAATTGAGGGATGGGCATGAGAGAGAGAGTGAGGTGAGGGGTTCCCTTGACTTGGTCTCATTTCCTCTCCCATTTTTCCTTCACCATTCTCTCTCCCTCTCAACCCCATGGCAGCACCTCCTCCCTCCCCCTCTTCAAGCCATACAACACCATTAAAAAAAAAACTAAAACCCCATCTCCATTTCATTAAAAATGTGCACAAGCTCATGGGAAACACTTTGGACCAAGCAAGTTTTGATTTTGGACACTTGGGGCAACTCAAGAAATTTCTTGAGTTGCCAAATGAGGTAATTCTTATACCATTTGCATTGTATTTCATTCTATTAATCTTCCATGGTTGATTTGAGGTGTTTTAGTGATGTTTAGTGAGGGTAGGAAATTTCTAGTTTGGGTTTATGGAATTCTTGAGTTGTGATGTGTGATTGAGATTAGTAGTGACCTTAAAAGCCTTTTAGTGATATCATATTGGACCAAACCAGAGACAAAACCCCGGAATACGAACTTTAAAATTTTGCAGATATGGAAAAATTATGGTTTTGTGTTGGTTAAATGAAATCTGCTAACACCCGGGTGACCTGAAATTTTTTTAGCATATACAGAGATACCAGCAGGCACTTAAGAAGCACCACCCAAGACCCCAACCCCTACCCTCTCACCTGGGCCGCAAATAAAACCCTTCTGGCCGCAATTTGCAGCCAGAGCATGATGTTTGGGCTTCGTGCTTCTTCTGTAGTTTCTACATCTGTAAACTAGACCCTCCATTTGTGCAAAATTGGTTAATTTGACTTGGGGTAAAATCTGGAGCATGTTTACAATGTTGTTGTTTTGATTCGGGGTTTCGTTTCTCGAATTTTGAATTCTGGAATTCTAGTATTGTGTTTTACCTCGATCACTTGACGTTTGTATGACGATATCGAAAGATGTTGGTGGTTTTGAAGGCGTGGTCCATAGGTTCTAACCTATAGGCCTTGGCGTGTCGTTTCGGTTTTGGCTTGGATTTTAATGCGCATTGCGATTGTTCCCCTCCAAACGGCGGCCAAGACATGGACGTCTTGCTTGAGATTCGAGGCAGATGCTAATTGGTGCTATCCGTCTACCTCTCCTAAGATGCCAAGTTGATTTATGGCACCATGTATCGAAGGTTTAAACGGATGCGTCCGATATAGCAGACTTCGTCAGATTCCCCCTCGCTTGAGGGGTTTTTGATTGTGGGGACGCTTTTCTCTGCAGGCGCAAGCCCCTGCAGTTAATTATGCTACCGCATTGCGGTAACAACTTTCTCCTTCTCCAGATGGTCACTTCGTGTCGTGTGTGTTTGTTTTATTTATGGTTGCCCGTGGATTGTATACGGAGACTAATTTATGTCGTCGTCCGTAGGACGTGGATTAGTCCAAATCTGTGTTTTCTTAGATTTGGGTTTGGGGTTTTAGTTTGAGGATACGTTAGCCATATTTGAGGATAAGATCAACTCAAACGTTTGTTAAGGATACGTTAGTCCAGTTTGAGACTAAGATCAACTTAACGGGATCGTTTAGATCCGACAAAAGAGCAATTGGCTCTATTGTTCCAGTTTAGGGACATAGGGGTCCATTGCATGTATGGCCGCCGGGACCCATCACCTCTCTGACGACGTTGAAGGATTACAACGACAGATGTCAGAGGAGTTCAGAGATGTACCCTTGAACCAAAGTAGATTAGGGGGATCTATAGTCCAATTTGGGACTAAAATCTGTTTGAAGGTTTAAGGATGCGTTAGCCATATTTGAGGCTAAGATCAACTTAAACGGGATCGTTTAGATCCGACAAAAGAGCATTTGGGCTCTATTGCTCCAGTTTAGGGACATGGTGGTCCATTGCCAGTTTAGAGATATGGTGGTCCATTGCCAGTTTAGGGACATGGTGGTCCAAGTTCCAATTTAGGGACGTAGTGGTCCAAATTCCAGTTTAGGGACGTGGTGGTCCATTAAAATGTATGGCTGTCGGGACCCATCACCTCTCTGAAGACGTTGAAGGATTACAACGACAAATATCAGAGGAGCTCAGAGATGTACCCTTGAACCAATGAGTTGGTTGAAAGAGCAGATGTGCTCGGTTCAAGATGATTTGAGGACTTATGGCCAATTTGGGCTAAGTCCAATTGTGTTTGAAATATTGGCCCTCTGTTGGTCCATTGAAGAAGAGGTTTTGCCTCTAAAAAGTTAGCCAATTGGGCTAAAGCTAGTGTTAAACACTAGAGGTCAACAGTGTTGAACACTGGGAATAAGATTAACAAGTTAGTGTTAAACACTAAAAGATAATCAGTGTTAAACACTAGCAACAGGGCTTTCAAATTAGTGTTAAACACTAAATCAAATCAGTGTTAAACACTGGTAATCAGAGATTTCAAATTAGTGTTAAACACTAAAGCAAATCAGTGTTAAACACTAAGGAGAGAGGGGTCACGTGTGGACACGTGAGAGCGCCCTGATTTCCCTTATTTTATTCTGTAGATCAGTGTTTAACTCTTTTAATTCTGACGGGCATCACGTGTGAGCACGTGATGGAGGCCCCCGCTCTAGTCTGTTAAAATACTCGTTAGGGGTCACGTGGTGACACGTGAGGGCGCCCTAAATATGGAGCCAGATCTCATGCGAATAAGTGTTAAACACTTTTCATTTTATTTTAGAGCATCACGTGTTGGCACGTGATGGGGATTTATGTATCGATAATTACAGCACTTGCTGAGGGGTCACGTGGGGACACGTGAGAGCGCCTAAAGCTTCTTTTCTTTTGTTTTTTCTTTCTGCATTTTGGGAGTCACGTGGGAGCACGTGAGGCATTGCCTCAAAGTTTCTTTCTCTTTATTTTTGGGGATCTTTTCAAGGGTCACGTGGGGACACGTGACCTAGTTTTATTCCTTCTTTTCTGATCACTGCGGATTGGGGTCACGTGTCATCACGTGACCAATGTTCTTTATGTGCATGGAGATCTTTCAAGTCTCTGTTATTTTTTAAGAATTAAATTCTCTGTAGGGTTGAACCCAAATTATGACTTTGGAGGAATTAAATTTCTATTGTGAAAGAATTAAATTTTTATTAAGGGTAAAACCCTAATATCTTTTTAAAAGAATTAAATTCCCAGATATGTAAAAGGATTAGGGTTAAACCCTAGTTTTGTTTTAGGAGAATTAAATTCTCAAAACTTAATTCCCCTTCCAAGTTTAGGATCTGCATGGCAGGATCTCGACCCGATGAGAATTAAATTCTCAACTTATGGGGAGATGTGCTCTGTGCAGATCTTCAACCAGAAGAAGAACTAAGTTCTTTTTTGTATAAGAGTTAAACTCTTGGATTTTGAGAATTAAATTCTCTTTATTGAAGTTTTGATCCTTTTTCCCTTCTCACCTAGAGTTTTTCTTTGTTGAGAATTAAATTCTCCTTTCTTTTCTTCCTTCTTGAGAATTAAATTCTCCTCTCTCTGTTTTTCTCTCTAAAAAAAAGTCCCTTCTGTTCTTTTCTTGGCTCCTATTTATAGGAGAAGGAAAAGAATCAATTTGCTTAGTAAATCTCTCATTGAGAGATTTGATTTGTATGTTGAGAGATTTGATTTATATTTATCATTAATCTGGGCCTTTAAATTGTTAAGTGAATTTTATTCACCATTGGATTTTAAATCCAAAGATATCCCTTTGTTATCTCCGTTAGATTTAGGGGGGAAATCTTTCCAAGTCCAAGATTATTCCATAAATTGGTGATTTTTAATCACCCTCAGATTTTTAATCCAACGGTCCCCATAGACCTTTTGTGTTTGGAAAGATTTAGAAAATTTTAAAATTTTAATTCTATTAACTGTAAGGCTTTCGAAACCAGTCACGTGCTGACACGTGACCCTTGGTCACGTGTGAGCACATGACCCCCAATTGAGTTCTTTAACGGCCGCTTGTTTATGCTTCAGTTTTAACCATCACGTGTGAGCACGTGATACCTCATTGAGGTAACTTCTGAATTTTAATCAGGGAACAGATTTTAGAATTTAATTCTATTCATTATTTTAGAGGCCTTAAGAGCCCATCACGTGTCTGCACGTGACCCATGGTCACGTGTGAGCACGTGATGCTCCATTGGGGTCTTTTTTGAGTTTTTATTATATCTTTTAACTCCTCCAGCAGGTTCTTAAAGGTCCATCACGTGCGGACACGTAATGCCTCATAACTTTTGATCCCGGATGAATTATGAGGCCCATTATATATCAAATCGAAGGGTTTTTCGAGACGCTTTCGATACCATCAGAATTTATTTGTTTCCCATTTTCTTAGGCGTATCGCCGCCATTTGATACCTTGGGCTCTTTTGCGCAGAAATTTTTGGCGGGAACAAATGCCCCCCACTACTTTGCCTACGTAAGTATTTACGTGGGTGAAGTGGTGCAAAGTAATGCATAGCGTATGACCAGTTTCGGGTTGGTATATTACTTTCAGAATCTTGATCTGAGAAGATAATGAGCGGACACAAGCGTCGTCATTTATCATTGACTCAGATCTCGACTCTTAAGAGATATAGTTCCAAACCCTTAACTCCATGAGCCGCACCCCTCTATCTCTTCATATCTTACTCTGGCGTGAAGTAGTTTATATGCTCATGAGTAGCTTTTCCGTTTCAGTGGCATGTAGCTTTGGCGAGTCTGGCTCATAGATGGTCCATCTTGACCTCTTTACAGGGCGGTGATGACTTAGGAGACAGGGTTAGGATCTGCCACCTAAGACTTTTCAACTTTATGAGCCGTGAGGGTCTCATAAAGACTTTTCTCTCTACGAGTCGAGAGGATCTCGTAGGTGTATTTTCTCCTTAGGAGTCGTGAGGACTCCTAAGTGTGTTTTCTCTTATAAGTCGTAAGGATCCTATAAGAGAGTTTTCCCTTTTACGAGTCAAGAAGACCCGTAAGCGGTTGTTTCCCTCCTTGTCGAGATTCGACTTTGGAGAGTGTGACCCGTGGATAGTATGCAAGAGACCGTTTTGGGCCGACTTGCAGGGTCCCAGTGCTTAGGAAACAGGTTTTTTAATCCCCACTGCCTAAGGTTTTATCTCACGAGTCGAGACGAATCGAGAAGTTCTCGCAAAGACATCAATTTCCTCACGAGTCGAAATGGATCGAGCAGATCTCGCAAGAATATCCCAACGTCACAGTTAGCCTCTACTCTTTACGACAGAAGTCCGTTAGGGTCCGTGGTACTTAGGGTTTTGGCCGTCGTACCGTCGCATTGGCTGATGTATCCCTCGATAGGCAATCGTGCTGTTCGAGTAGCCCTGCGACTGCCGTGTCTCTGATCCCTTCGGGGGCTGGACAAGACGTCTTCAAGCAATCCTCTTAGGCAGTTTGACCGTCGGAAGAGCAAGCGTTAGGAATTTCCATGCCGCTTTTTACTTGAGGTTAGGCTCATTTTGGAGAGCCCCAATGAGTCATAACCACTCCGTGCTGGTGTGGGATGATCTCCGATAGTCTTTCAGGCTTTATATGACTTGCCGTTAAGACCCTGAAGCTAGGAATTTGGCCTTTACTTCGTTTACTGGCATCGCGTCTGCTGTATCGAGACGAATGTAGCGGTTGTCTCTAGGTTGCTGGTGAACCGTCGAGGTTTGGAACCAGGGATTTTGCCATGACTCCTTTTGGTGATGTTGCGTCTGCTGTGTCGAGACGAACGTCGAGGTGGTGACCACTCTGCACTGATGTGGGATGATCTCCGATTGTCTTTCAGGCTTTATATGACCTGCCGTCAAGACCCTGGCATTTTTCTTCATTTGCTTTGGCGTGTCCGGATCCTGTTGGAGGAAGGATGCCGTAGTGACATCTTGTCTGCTGTATCGAGACGAACGTCGAGGTGGTGATCACTCTGTGCTGGTGCGAGATGATCTCCGATTGTCTTTCAGGCTTTACATGACTTGCCGTCAAGACCTTGAAGCTAGGAATTTGGCCTTTTGCTTCATTTTCTTTGGCGCGTCCGGATCCTGTTGGAGGAAGGATGCCGTAGTGACATCTCGTCTGCTGTATCGAGACGAACGTCGAGGTGGTGATCACTCTGTGCTGGTGCGAGATGATCTCCGATTGTCTTTCAGGCTTTATATTACTTGCCGTCAAGACCCTGAAGCTAGGAATTTGGCCTTCGCTTCGTCTGCTGGTATCGCGTTTGCTGTATCGAGACGAATGTCGCGGTGGTGATCACTCCATGTTGGTGTGAGGACCAGGATCCGCTCTGGACATTTCCCACGGGGTCGAAGTGTGACGTTATCCGCGTTCCACGTGACCAGGAATTTTACTCTAGATACTTCAAACGGGTTCACTGCCGTGTTAGGCGATGACTAGGCTCCGCTCTAGATGCTTCGCACGGGTTCACTGCCGTGCTCTGCGAGGACCAGGCTCCGCTCTGGATGCTTCACACGGGTTCACTGCCGTGCTCTGCGAGGACCAGGATCCGCTCTGGACGTTTTCCACGGGTCAAAGAGTGACGTTATCCGCGTTCCACGTTACCAGGAATTTTACACTAGATGCTTCACACGGGTTCACTGCCGCGTTAGGCGAGGACTAGGCTCCGCTCTGGATGCTTCATATGGGTTCACTGCCGTGCTCTGCGAGGACCAGGATCCGCTCTGGACGTTTTCCACGGGGTCAAAGAGTGACATTATCCGCGTTCCACGTGACCAGGAATTTTTCACTAGATGCTTCACACGGGTTCACTGCCGGGTTAGGCGAGGAATAGGCTCCGCTCTGGATGCTTCACACGGGTTCACTGCCGTGCTCTGCGAGGACCAGGATCCGCTCTAGACATTTTCCACGGGGTCAAAGAGTGACGTTATCCGCGTTCCACGTAACCAGGAATTTTGCACTAGATGCTTCACACGGGTTCACTGCCGTGCTCGGCGAGGACTAGGCTCTGCTCTGGATGCTTCACACGGGTTTACTACCGTGCTCTGCGAGGAGCAGGATCCGCTCTGGACGTTTTCCACGGGGTCAAAGAGTGACGTTATCCGCATTCCACGTGACCAGGAATTTTGCACTAGATGCTTCACACGGGTTCACTGCCGCGTTAGGCGAGGACTAGGCTCCGCTTTGGATGCTTCACACGGGTTCACTGCCGTGCTCTGTGAGGACCAGGATCCGCTCTTGACGTTTTCCATGGGGTCAAAGAGTGACGTTATCCGCGTTCCACGTGACCAGGAATTTTGCACTAGATGCTTCACACGAGTTCACTGCCGCGTTAGGCGAGGACTAGGCTCCGCTCTGGATGCTTCACACGGGTTCACTGCCGTGCTCTGCGAGGACCAGGATCCGCTCTGGACGTTTTCGACGGGGTCAAAGAGTGACGTTATCCGCGTTCCACGTAACCAAGAATTTTGCACTAGATGCTTCACACGGGTTCACTGCCGCGTTAGGCGAGGACTAGGCTCCGCTCTGGATGCTTCACACGGGTTCACTGCCGTGCTCTGTGAGGACCAGGATCCGCTCTGGACGTTTTCCACGGGGTCAAAGAGTGACGTTATCCGCGTTCCACGTAATCAGGAATTTTGCACTAGATACTTCACACGGGTTCACTGCCGTACTCGGCGAGGGCTAGGCTCCGCTCTGGATGCTTCACACGGGTTCACTGCCGTGCTCTGCGAGGACCAGGATCCGCTCTGGACATTTTCCATGGGGTCAAAGAGTGACGTTATCCGCGTTCCACATGACCAGGAATTTTGTTGATTATATCCGCATTTCACGGAGTTGGGATTTGACTCTCTGTGGGAGTACATCGCCGAGTCATGGAACTGGGAGTTGCTGTTGTTCCGCTTTGCTTGATGATGTGTCCGCTGTGATGAGACGAGTGTTGAGATGATCTCTAAGTTATTTGTGGCCCGTCGAGATTCGGCTTCTTCTTCTAATGAAACCTGGGGAGGAGGAGTGCGACTCCTTCTTTGTTTGCACCCCTGGATTGTATACAGGGATTGATGTAGATCACCTGTAGGGCAAAAAGTTTCATTCTTTCATCATTTTTTTATTCTTTTTGCGATGCTCTATCATTTCAGCTTTTTATATCGCGAAAATCGTGATTGCCCAATCATTTCGGCTATTTTTCGCAGTGCCCAATCATTTCGGCTATTTATTTTATTTTTACTCGCTGCTTTTTATTGCGAGTTGCCCAATCATTTCGGCTATTTTTCATGCATACATTTTTTTTACTTGCTGATTTTTATTGCAAGTTGCCCTATCATTTCGGCTATTTCGTATGCACATATGGCTCGCTGTTTTTTTTATCGCGAGTGTGGAACTTGGAATCTGGTGCTAATCTCAGCATCAGCATCGCTACAACTGGAATATTGCCAGGAGCGAATCATCATTTGCCTCTATCGATGTTGAACAAAGGTGGCTTAGCGAACAGGGTTAGGATCCCGTCGACTAAGGCTTTTGACTTCATGAGCCGTAAGGGTTTCACAAAGATATTTCTCCCTACAAGTCGTGAGGATCTCGTAGGTGTGTTTTCTCCTTAGGGATCGTGAGGATTCCTAAGTGTATGTTCCCTTGTAAGTCGTAAGGATCTTACAAAAGGGTTTTCTCCTTATAAGTCGAGAGGACTTACAAGGGTTGTTCACCGTATGGACATATCCCCAGTCACAGGTAGGACTTGGTTAGGGAAATGTTTATTCGCGCCCGTGGATTGTATACAAGGGTAAGTATTGAGCCGCTTGTAGGGCCGTATCGGAGGTTGTGGGGGTTGCTTAAGAACAGGTTCAGGTCTCTGTAACTTAAGACTTTCAAATCTTATGAGCCGTGAGGGTCCCATAAGAGAGTTATCCTTACGAGTTGTGAGGATCTCGCAAGTGTAATTTCTCCTTAGGAATCGTGAGGATCCCTAAGTGTGTTTCTCCCTTGTGAGTCGTAAGGATCTCACGCAGGTGGTTTCTCCTTATAAGGTCGAGAGGATCCTGTAAGTTTCTTTTAACGAGGTTGCGCCCTTTCGGGTTTTCACAAACACTCGCCGGTAGCCCTGCTGTTTTTACTCACGGAGCCCTTTCGGGTTTTCATCCGTGCCCACTTTGCTTATGGACATACCGTTTTTTCTTATTCTTTTTTTTTCTTTTCTCTTTTTTTTTAACGAGGTCGCGCCCTTTCGGGTTTTCACGAACACTCGCCGGTAGCCTTACTGTTTTTACTCACGGAGCCCTTTCGGGATTTCATCCGTGTCCATTTTGCTTATGGACATACCGTTTTTTCTATGTTTTTTTGTTTTTTTTTACCACGTCAGCCTGAAGATGCTGCGGGTTGGGAGTAGTTTAACGACGTTTCGGTCATTTGCAAGTTTTAGGACATTGCGGTCCGCCGTTAGTTTAAGGACGTTTCGGTCCGCCGTCGCCGTATTTGAGACGCATCTCTAGTTTACTGACTTTTCGGTCTATGGGGCTTTCCCAATGAATGAGCATGATGCCTCCGGCATATCCACCTTTTTCGGAGCATGTTGTTGTGGCGGGTTTACTTTCCACTTTTCGGGCAGCGCAAACTTGCCTTGTTGGTATTGGTCTTCAACCCAGTTTTTGAAGACGTAGCAATTTTTGAGTGGGTGACCCATTACTCTGTGGTAGGGACAATAGTTAGGATTGTTAACGTCACTTGGTTGCAATGGACGTTTTGGATCTGGCAGAGTGATGAGCCTGCTGCGCACTGCTAGCTCGAACAATCTCTTCGTTTTATCTTTGGGAAACGAGTAAGGACGTTTCAACTTCTCATTGAGGTATCGCGGCTTGTTGTTTTGACGACAACACGGTCTCGGGTTACTCGGCTGTTGTTGAGTGTTGGTAACAAAGGCCGTTTTTTCCTTTTCCTTTCTCATTTCGTTTGCTCCGTCGTTTGCGGGTCTGGGATTCTTTCCGGGTAGCGTGAGATTGTACGGCTGAACGTTCTCACAACTCTCCAATTATTTTGTTTTAGAAATGAATTCCTTAAAGAGAGGGTTGAGGGTGGCGTCTTCGTCAGAATCGCTTCCAAATGTGAGAACTCGTGATCCCCCGGGCTCGTCCTTATGACAATTGCCGGAAACTCTTTTATGCTCATCTGTCGTATTTTTTCGCTGTCTACGAGCTTCCCGCTTTATTCTATTGACGTGTTATCTATGAGCGACATATCCTTGCCACCAACACTTAAAGGAATTGCAGTCTTCAGTAGGATGTGCAATCCTCTGATGATATAAGCAGAAGTTAGGGTGTCCGTCCGTTTCATCAAAATGTATACCACCAGGAGAATTTTCTCTGAAAGTGGGCGGCCTCATCCCCATTGATATGGTTTTGGCGAATCGTTTCCTTGTCTTGATCCTGCTTTCATTTGCATCGGATGTACTTTGATCCGGTGGGAGTGTTTCAACTCTTTCATCTAGTCGCCGGCGTTTGGCTTTCTCGAATATGGCCATCTCGCGCTCTCGATCAGCTTTGCTTTTAAGACGGGCTTCATTCAGGAATGCATCAATTATTTCGTCTGATGGTCCTAAAAGTTCTGGCTCAGGATCTGCCCCCAGCTTCTCTGTGTAAGGAGCTTCTTCGTCATTTATCGACGAGTGAGAGATCACATGGCAGCTTGCCACATAATCTTCAGATTCATCCGACGAGTCTTCTCCATTGTCATCATCTCCGTCCTCAAGGATGTGGCTGAGAAATTCTTAGAGTGTGACTGGGGTCCGCGCCTTCTGATTATATTCTTCCAATACGTCAATTTGTTTTTGCAGGTCCGTGCGCTTGTCACCGGGCTGCACGGGCTTTTTGGTCTTCTTCTTCTTCTTCGAAGACTTTGACGGCTGGGTGTGAGCGCTCTGACCATCACCACCCGTTTTTAGAGTTGGGCGCGGTTTCAGCATTCCCTCGATGATCTCGGGTTCCGATGGATTTTTCCACCTAATTGCCGGGCATGTTTGGAGATCCTTCAGCTTTCTTTTCGTCTTGGCTGAAAGAACGTCCTCCTATGGGGCTTCCCTTATGAATGAGCACGATGCCCCCGGTGTTTCCGTCTTTTTAGGAGTGTGCGGTTGTGGTGGGTCTACTTTCCACTTCTTAGACAGCGCAAACTTACCTTATAGGTACCGATCCTCGATCCATCCCTTAAAGACGAAGCAATCTTCGATCGGATGGCTTACCGCTTGGTGGTAAGGGCAGTAATTTGGATCGTTGACATCGCCTGGCTGCAACGGACGTTTCGGACTCGGCAGGTTGATGAGTCTGTTGCGCACTGCCAGCTCGAACAATTTCCTCGTTTTATTTTGAGGAAACGAGTAAGGACGTCCTAGTCTCTCCTCGAGGGATGGGCGTGGACGCACGTTGTTTTGGAAAACAACCGGCTTTAAGTTGCTCGGCCGTTGCTGAGTATTGGTAACGAAGGTTGCTTTCCCTTTGCCCTTTTCATTCCAAGGCTCTGTCTTTGAAGAGGAAGGCCTATGGCCCATCTGGTCCATTTGGGCCAGCTTGTCAATCAAGGCCTGGAATGTGGTTGGCTTAAAGAACATCATAAACTGGGAGATAGTTGCGTGAAGGTCTAGGGTTCCCACGAACATGCCCACTGCGGGCGCTTCCTCAATGCGTTGCTCGCATTTTGACCACAGATTCTGCCATCGTGTTGCGTATTGAACCCACGTTTCGCCTGGCCTTATCCTGGCGTTGATCAGTGCTGTTATCGGGGTGCGTTCACTAGCACTCGCGAATCTTTGTGTAAATAGTAGCTCCATCTCCGCAAATGTTTTAACAGAGTCGTTAGGTAGCTCCGAATACCATTCAAATGCCGTTTCTGCTAAGCCGCCGACAAATTGTCGAAGCAACAGTCTGTCATCGCCTCCAGTATTGCCGCATAAGGCCCTGAATTGAGTGACATGCTGATGTGGGTTCCCTGTCCCTTTATATACGTGGAACTTAGGGATCGTATATCCCGGCGGGTAACTGATTTGGTCATACCAGCCCGGATAGGGTCGTCCAGTTCTAACAATTTGCACAGCCGCTTCATCCACTTGATGAGCCCGTATTTGATGAGCTATATAGTCATCCAGTGCAGCCTTGGAAATGGTTTCATCTTTGGCTGTTGAAAGAGTCGGAGGCGGATTAGATGTCTCTCCTCTATCGTCTTCAGTAATGATCGGAGGGTCTTCAACTGGAAGGTCCGGCTGTAGCATCATCCCTACCATATCTTGGAAGAGGAGCGCCATTTGCTTTATGTTAGCCGCTTGCTCTGCGGCTTCTCTGTCCTTCTTTTCGAGGTCTCTGCGTAAGAAGTCAGCATCAGTTTCTTGTTCGTGACGCTGCTCTGATGATGCCTCCGGGCTTTTTTTTGGCTCGGTGAGTGCGGCCATTGCAATCATCATCTCCTGAAGCTTCTGTTGCTGCTCCTGGGTTTTCGTCATGGATCGAGTGAGCGGTCGGTGACCCGTCGAAGCACGGCTTTCCTCCTTTCCAAAAGCCATGTATACGGTGTGCACCACCATGCCTACAGACTTGGGGCGTTTGGGCTTAGCGTCTTTGTGGTCTGCCACGTTTACCGGGGCTTTCTCTGTCCTCCTTCTTTTCTGAGTGGTTGATGTTGAGGGGGCCGCTGTCGTGAGCACCTAAGTATTCGTCATCTTTTGTGGCTTAACAGAGTAGTCCTTCTCCTGCCGAACCTTCATCTTTTTCTGTCGGCGGAGATAGTCTTGATCCACTACGGAGTCCTGGACTTGACGCCAGACCTTGTAAATTTTAGAGGACAGCCGTTGAGGGGGCTGATCCGGCTTCTTCTCTGTAGCATTCTTCACAGGTGAAGGAAGTCTTTTCAGCACCGCAGTAGGGGAGTTTTTGCGTACCGTGTTCAGCAATTCAAAGCTGTTCCCGGTTGGAATAGTAGTATCGATCCCCACCGTTGGAGCTGGCGGAGTTATCCCAGAGGGGGAGTTGCCCCCAGCCTTCCTCACTCGGCGCCAGTGGCGACGTCGAGCGTGTCTTGCGGATGGAGTCACCTCCGTTGTTGGATAAGCTTCTTCATGCCCCCTGCTTTGGGTAGGGGAAGCAGCTTTGAGGATCTCGCCTGGAGTAGCAACCGGAATGGCCAGCCTTGTAAAAACTGACTTCTCGGAAGGAGGAGCCTTTCCAATGATTTCGTCCGTTCGATCCGGGATGGCTATCCGCTTTGGGATGGCCGCTTCGGGTATCACGGGCTTGTAGACTTTCTGGCCCAGTCTGTTGAAAACTGAAGTATTGGAGCTGGGCGACCCATTGAGAGGGATCGCGGCAGTGGTAAGCCGATCAAAGACTGACTTCTTTGGGGCTTCTTGCAACGTCATTGTGGCATTGAAGCTCAACGGTGTGAGCATGGTCCCGAAGAATAATCCAGTGGTGGCCTGAGTTACCTGCTCTACTGGCATCTTGAAAAGGGAGGCCGCTTGGGGCCCATAAGTTACTCCTCCAGCAAGGACCGAGCGAGAGTTGCAGTTGCAGCCAGTGCAGTTTGAAGCCATTGATCTTCTGTTTTCTGCACGGAGCAAGACACCAAATCTTAGTACCTCGAATCCACAGGCAACCACAGTAAACCGCGATTCGTTCGCGAACACGACACACGAAGTGTGGAGTGGAAAGTGGAAAAGGTCCCACCGGGCGTGCCAGAATCTGTTCCCCTCCGAACGGCGGCCAAGACATGGACGTCTTGCCTGAGATTCGGGGCAGATGCTAATTGGTGCTATCCGTCTACCTCTCCGAAGATTCCAAGTTGATTTATGGCACCATGTATCGAAGGTTTAAACGGATGCGTCCGATGTAGCAGACTTCGTCAGATTCCCTCTCGCTTGAGAGGCTTTTGATTGTGGGGACGCTCTTCCCTGCAGGCGCAAGCCCCTGCAGTTAATTACGCTACCGCATTGCGGTAACAACTTTCTCCTTCTCCAGATGGTCACTTCGTGTCGTGTATGTTTGTTTTATTTGTGGTTGCCCGTGGATTGTATACGGAGACCAATTTATGTCGTCGCCCGTAGGACGTGGATTAGTCCAAATCCGTGTTTTCTTAGATTTGGGTTTGGGGTTTTGGTTTGAGAATACGTTAGCCATATTTGAGGCTAAGATCAACTCAAACGTTTGTTAAGGATACGTTAGTCCAGTTTGAGACTAAGATCAACTTAACGGGATCGTTTAGATCCGACAAAAGAGCAGTTGGCTCTATTGTTCCAGTTTAGGGACATAGGGGTCCATTGCATGTATGGCCGCCGGGACCCGTCACCTCTCTGACGACGTTGAAGGATTACAACGACAGATGTCAGAGGAGTTCAGAGATGTACCCTTGAACCAAAGTAGATTAGGGGGATCTATAGTCCAATTTGGGACTAAAATCTGTTTGAAGGTTTAAGGATGCGTTAGCCATATTTGAGGCTAAGATCAACTTAAACGGGATCGTTTAGATCCGACAAAAGAGCATTTGGGCTCTATTGCTCCAGTTTAGGGACATGGTGGTCCATTGCCAGTTTAGAGACATGGTGGTCCATTGCCAGTTTAGGGACATGGTGGTCCAAGTTCCAATTTAGGGACGTAGTGGTCCAAATTCCAGTTTAGGGACGTGGTGGTCCATTAAAATGTATGGCTGTCGGGACCCATCACCTCTCTGAAGACGTTGAAGGATTACAACGACAAATATCAGAGGAGCTCAGAGATGTACCCTTGAACCAATGAGTTGGTTGAAAGAACAGATGTGCTCGGTTCAAGATGATTTGAGGACTTATGGCCAATTTGGGCTAAGTCCAATTGTGTTTGAAATATTGGCCCTCTGTTGGTCCATTGAAGAAGAGGTTTTGCCTCTAGAAAGTTAGCCAATTGGGCTAAAGCTAGTGTTAAACACTAGAGGTCAACAGTGTTGAACACTGGGAATAATATTAACAAGTTAGTGTTAAACACTAAAAGATAATCAGTGTTAAACACTAGCAACAGGGCTTTCAAATTAGTGTTAAACACTAAAGCAAATCAGTGTTAAACACTGGTAATCAGAGATTTCAAATTAGTGTTAAACACTAAGGAGAGAGGGGTCACGTGTGGACACGTGAGAGCGCCCTGATTTCCCTTATTTTATTATATAGATCAGTGTTTAACTCTTTTAATTCTGACGGCCATCACGTGTGAGCACGTGATGGAGGCCCCCGCTCTGGTCTGTTAAAATGCTCGTTAGGGGTCACGTGGTGACACGTGAGGGCGCCCTAAATGTGGAGCCAGATCTCATGCGAATAAGTGTTAAACACTTTTCATTTTATTTTAGAGCATCACGTGTTGGCACGTGATGGGGATTTATGTATCGATAATTACAGCACTTGCTGAGGGGTCATGTGGGGACACGTGAGAGCGCCCAAAGCTTCTTTTCTTTTGTTTTTTCTTTCTGCATTTTGGGAGTCACGTGGGAGCACGTGAGGCATTGCCTCAAAGTTTCTTTCTCTTTATTTTTGGGGATCTTTTCAAGGGTCACGTGGGGACACGTGACCTAGTTTTATTCCTTCTTTTCTGATCACTGCGGATTGGGGTTACGTGTCATCACGTGACCAATGTTCTTTATGTGCATGGAGATCTTTCAAGTCTCTGTTATTTTTTAAGAATTAAATTCTCTGTAGGGTTGAACCCTAATTATGACTTTGGAGGAATTAAATTCCTATTGTGAAAGAATTAAATTCTTATTTAGGGTAAAACCCTAATTTCTTTTTAAAAGAATTAAATTCCCAGATATGTAAAAGGATTAGGGTTAAACCCTAGTTTTGTTTTAGGAGAATTAAATTCTCAAAACTTAATCCCCTTCCAAGTTTAGGATCTGCATGGCAGGATCTCGACCCGATGAGAATTAAATTCTCAACTTATGGGAAGATGTGCTCTGTGCAGATCTTCAACCAGAAGAAGAACTAAGTTCTTTTTTGTATAAGAGTTAAACTCTTGGATTTTGAGAATTAAATTCTCTTTATTGAAGTTTTGATCCTTTTTCCCTTCTCACCTAGAGTTTTTCTTTGTTGAGAATTAAATTCTCCTTTCTTTTCTTCCTTCTTGAGAATTAAATTCTCCTCTCTCTGTTTTTCTCTCTAAAAAAAAGGTCCCTTCTCTTTTTTTCTTGGATCCTATTTATAGGAGAAGGAAAAGAATCAATTTGCTTAGTAAATCTCTCATTGAGAGATTTGATTTGTATGTTGAGAGATTTGATTTATATTTATCATTAATCTGGGCCTTTACATTGTTAAGTGAATTTTATTCACCATTGGATTTTAAATCCAAAGATATCCCTTTGTTATCTCGGTTAGATTTAGGGGGGAAATCTTTCCAAGTCCAAGATTATTCCATAAATTGGTGATTTTTAATCACCCTCAGATTTTTAATCCAACGGTCCCCATAGACCTTTTGTGTTTGGAAAGATTTAGAAAATTTTAGAATTTTAATTCTATTAACTGTAAGGCTTTCGAAACCAGTCAAGTGCTGACACGTGACCCTTGGTCACGTGTGAGCACGTGACCCCCAATTGAGTTCTTTAACGGCCGCTTGTTTATGCTTCAGTTTTAACCATCACGTGTCAACATGTGACCATTGGTCATGTGTGAGCAAGTGATACCTCATTGAGGTAACTTCTGAATTTTAATCAGGGAACAGATTTTAGAATTTAATTCTATTCATTATTTTAGAGGCCTTAAGAGCCCATCACGTGTCTGCACGTGACCCATGGTCACTTGTCTGTACGTGACCCATGGTCACGTGTGAGCACGTGATACCCCATTGGGGTCTTTTTTGAGTTTTTATTATATTTTTTAACTCCTCCAGCGGGTTCTTAAAGGCCCATCACGTGCGGACACGTAATGCCTCATAACTTTTGATCCCGGATGAATTATGAGGCCCATTATATATCAAATCGAAGGGTTTTTCGAGACGCTTTCGATACCATCAGAATTTATTTGTTTCCCATTTTCTTAGGCGTATCGCCGCCATTTGATACCTTGGGCTCTTTTGCCCAGAAATTTTTGGCGGGAACAGCGATCGTGTTATATGTGTAGGTACCCCCACGATGAGTCGAGACGATGAAGAAGATGATGGCGACATCGATATCAGCAAGCAAGATCAAGGTAAGCAGATATATATCTACGGGGGAAGTCGGGTGATGGCGTATAGCATCCTCGCAGTTCGTAGTTATATATATAAATAGATATATATGTGGTTTATAATACGTGGATGATTATCAAGATAAGATTATGTGTCATGGTTTAGTTAGGGTAATTAGAAGTAAATGAGCATAGCTTCTTAGTCGCGAACCCTAGAAAAGGTTTACACCCACACGCGCGTGCACACTTGCATACTTTTATTTGCATGTGCGTATATGGGGATATGTATACACACACACACACATGGGTATGGGACTATGTGTATATATATATATACATATACATATACACGGATTATGAGGATGGTACTTGGGATTGGAGATGAGTCGATGAGATTGGGCTTGAGGCCGTGAGATCGGTGATATGACAGGGTTCGTATTTGAGATACGACATGATGTTTTTAGCAGGTCCTTTCGACGTGGTGTTTTCATACACACGCATGCATATACATAGATGGTATCAGTATTGTACTAGACGTAGATCAGTACCCCGGATCATGATATTTGATAAAGAGGATACTAGATGAATAATGTGATGAATGTGATATTTAACCCGTACCTAGATTTGTGATACCGTACGACGGATTTACGTACGAGCTTTATATTCATGATATATCCGCACTCTTAACTTGAGGATGTCATATTATAGATATTGTATCGTATGTGATACTATTGAGGCGGGATCACCGACTATTATATATATATATATATGTATGTATGTGTGTATCTATGTATGTATGTATCGACTCAGATGTTAGGCGGTTTCCTTACCTTTCGATCAGCCGGTTTAGTTTAGTCCGGTAGTTTACTTGTAAATGATAGATTAGACTCGAGTCATACCTATTTCAAAATTAACGAATCATGAGTATTTTAATGACAGGCCAAAGGATTCTATGGATATTTCAAAGACGTATCTTTTCTTAAAAACACCGTAGCCCCTATATTCAAAACACCACGATTCATGTTATTTCAAATGGCAAAACTGTATGACTCATATTTATATAAATGCATATTCGTTATCATTGTGTTTGTTATTCAGCTCCCGCATATTATTATTGCTCGAATCGCATTTCATGCTTATATTGTGTTTTCATATGCCATTATTGAGATCATGCTGTCAGGACACCAGCACCATTACCGATGATGCGTATGTTCCACATACACTTACTTTCCGGCTCACACAATCATCATCGGTAATTGCCATGTCACGTACACTTTAGAGAATATTACTCATTGACATAGCTTGTAACAGATAGTTCGACATGGTATTAGCGTACTCGTCTTTATATGCTAGTTTAGACATTGCAGTTATTACTTGCTACTTCATGCATATTATTATTCACTGTTATGCAGTATTATAGAGTTTTATGCCGATATTCACTGTTTACTTGCTATTGATGATTGGATTTCAAATTTCCATGAGATTCCTGGATTTGGGAGAAAACCGCAAGAATATATATAAACTTCTCTCTCTCTTTTTTTAAAATGAAAAGTGCGGTTTTCTCGTGATGTGTGAGTCGTCCACCATGATGTTTTCTCGGTTATGAGATGGATTTCAAGACCCGATTTGAGGAGACGTATGAACCGTCTCGGGTACATGGTGGACCCGGTATGGTACCCCGTGGCAAAAGTGATTTCATGGTGGATGATGAGCCCGGCAGGGTCAGACTGCCTACCGGTGATTTTACCTAGCGCGTCGGATATCCGGAGGATACCGTTCGTGGTCGAGTGATTGATGATATGGGTCGATCCGAACTGACGGAGCGCTAGATATTGAGATTTGAGACACTGAGATTTTGAGATTTGAGATATTAAGGTATTGAGATTTGATGATACAGGTCAGTCCGGATATCTGTAGCGTGAGATATTGAGATATGGGGGATTTATGTTTTGTGTCGATGTTAGACACTGATTATGTTGATTTCATTGATGATACCTCGTTTTAAATATACAGAAATCTCACTAAATTATGAAAGCAGTTTCTTCATTTACATGTATTCTGTTTTCATGCATTCATACCTCATTCATATGATATGTTGCTACCTGAGGCACTGACACGAGCACATGGGATTACACTTATGTATAGATGTTTACCCTTACCACCTTTTCATGCTTCAAACTTATCATTTTGAGGTTATATATATATTTGATCGTATTGACCTAGGATTGTGTCATACATACGATTTCTGCTCGGTGATGTTTTCTACTCACGAGTTGGCAACTCATCCCCGTTGTGCCACAGTTTCTTGCAGGTTTTTCCGTAAAAGTTTCGTTACGGCTTTGCTGGCACACTGCTTCCATTCCGGGTGATTAGCTTTGGTAGGTGGGTTCACTTGTATCGTGACCACCATTGTGCTTATTTTATTCAGTTGTATCTAGAAACTCCATCAACCAGACATGTATTTATTTCAGACTTAGAAACTAAAGTTGTTTATTCTTTCGAACTTAGAGTCGCGCGTTGTATAATTATGGATTTCGTGCTGTTTTGAGTTTACTTTTCAGTTTTGATCCTCGCCCTTCAGCGTTGTATATTATATTGCTTGCGTGGTTGTGACCGTCGATTGACGAAGAGCTAGCTCCCGCTTGGGGATGCCTTTTTTTATTCACGTATATATTTATCTTGTTGTATCCCGTTCGGGGCCAGTATTTACAAAGGAAACTCTGCCGAAATTTTCAGAAAAGACTTGATGTTTTAAAAACGCATAATTCGGCTTATGCTATTAAAACCCCTTCTTTAAAAACCAGTTTCCCTTCATTTATTATTTAAAATGGTTTTAGATTTCTGGGCTTTTGACTTACTTGAATTAGATGTGGTCATATAGATTTCATACGATTCAAATGCCAGTCACATGCTATTTCGGGTCGTGACAACTTCGCTAGGGGATCTAAAAAACATCATTGAGAGGAACCGAAGCCGCGGCACGGCGCGGGCCTCCGACAGCAGAGGCGTAGGATCAGAATGCGCCGAGTCATCGGGGTACCATGGCCGACTCGACACCCACAAGAAGAAGATCGATAGTCTGCATCGGGAAGTGTTGCGCCACGGCAGCGCCCCGGCCTACTACTCGAGGCCAAAATGCGGAATAAATTTTTTTTCTTAACTTTAAACCAGCGCTACCGCGGACAATATACCCGGATCGTAACCATTAACCTAATCCTAACAAACAAGAGAATGGGGTAGAAGCTATACCGAGCGATCCGTGTCCTCCGGTCTTCGCCTCCACTCCTATCTCCCGCGGAATCCTCGTACGTCACCTCCTCGTCGAAAAGGGCACCACGTAGCCGAATACTTTTACGGGCTCCCATCTCTGGACCGAGGCAACTCGGGCGCGAAGTTGGCTAGCCGACGCGTCCAAGGGTACTGTAGGTGTAGTGTAGAATGGTTGCCTCTTTGGGGTTTATGAAGTTGCCAAGGATGTAGAGGTGGAGAAAGAAAATGAGCTTTTGGAAAAATGGAGCTATCATTTTCTTGCAAGAATGAGATGAAGGAAATATGCCACACATCAAAAATGAACCTCTCTCTTCCCCTCATCCAATTGTGGCCGGCCCCCCCTTTGATATATGGTGGAGAAAAAAATCAAGAAGGGAGGTGAGTGTAGGATAGCTCAAAGGTGACCATAACCAAAAGCAATGATAACAATATCATATCAACCTTCATCTCATTTCTAATCACAAATAAAGCAAAGAATGGATGGAAAAAGAATCTCATCATGATGCCACATAATGCAAGAAAACCCCTCCACAAAATGTTATTTGCACACTTGCAAATAACCCCCTCCAACGGAAAGTCCGGCTGCGAAAGAACAAAGGAAAACCGGCCGGAACAGAATGCAAACTGGCAACTCCAGAAAACTGATCCCGTAATAAATTACAGGAAAACCCCACTACTGCATACACATGCCCGCATTTGTATTCCCACTGAACACAAATGCAAAGAGACAATATCTACACTATCTAATACTAGGATCCAGCTTAAGCCAAAGCCGGCTAGTAAAAACCATCCGATCACGATCCGTGCAATACCGTACGTATCTGATCGAACCCTGCCATATCTCCATACGGCCTCTACAGCGTTTCGCCCGAAACTTGAGTAACTGTGTGTGTGGTGGACTCTAAAGACTCGTCAATACTATGGCTGTGGATTTAACCACTAGCATGTCAGAGGTATTAGCCATACGTGACGGGCTACCAGTCATTGACCAAAGGGACATCGATGAGCGAACTCATCCTGACACCCTACTGAGCCTGTCAGTGACAATATCCGTACAGTCCGGTCCATTCGTCTATGAGTATCGCATGGCGGGCCTAAGGGGTTGGTAAAAGTCAGACCCCCAAAAGCGGTACAAGTCGTGTCGGAGTGTAGCCCAGAACACCCTGAGATACTACTGGAATACCTACCAGTAAATCTCCAGTCTCGGCCGAGGGCTTTGTGTAATGGCTCTCCTAGACACAGCGCGACCTCACCCCCAATACCGGGAGAGACGAACCCCTGCAGATCCGCTCACTGCCTCCATGTGGCTCGGGACTGTACCCAACTAAAACCTGTTTGCACGACTCCTTTGAGCCGTGGTAGGCTAGTAATCAAAGCACAGTGGGAACTCACACGAGACAAATGACGATCTCAGGTCGATGAACTAACCTGTACACATGTCACCAGGGAACTGCTATCTGACGTCTGGTATAATCCCAACTAGCAGATTCCTGGCGAGTCTTGTCCGGTGTACTCATAACCCAATGAGCACCTGTATACATCTTAAGTGAACCAACTGACACCAGTGGCTTGTGAGACCGGCCACCGCCCCTCGTCGGGGTCTCGACTGTATACACTAGTCTACTCTGGAGTATCGATGCCCTGTCTCGAAACTCCCACGACTAGGGACCTTTTAAGGATGTGCTTATAGACTCCAGCTCCCACGTATATGATCGCCCTCATACTGCTGGTAGTCAAGCAAGAATCCTAGGGGCTCTATCAATGTGTAATAGCGACTCGTAAGGTCACCTAAAGCAGTACACGATGATAAAGACAAACCAGATAGCATACTATCATCTTGAGTAAGACTGTCCTACCGGGATAGGTCCTCCCTCAATCATTGCAATCACATGCCTGTGATCCAATAATTGACTCTGAGGGCACTATCTCCAACAATCTCCCACTTGCACTCAAGGCTAATTATTGCGATGTCGCATACTCATAGCCCGTGTGATACCGAACACCCAACTCCTCTACTGGTCAGTCTCACAAAGCTCGTTTGCGAAACTATTGCGTTCGAGGAATAACCTCAGTGAGTGGATCCGCTGTGGTGTTTCTTTCTATGTCTCTCTTTATCTCAAGTTCGCGGAGAAAGCCATCTCCCGAAATGAGCAATACATGTCTTAGAATGTGTCTGGATATCTGATGGGACCTAGCTCATAAATGAACTCCAAATCTAAACTTCTTAGACTGTATCATCAACTGAACTTAATCAGTATCCTGCGCCACGCCTTTCCCTCAGTATCCACCTGGACCACCTGTCCAAAATACTGCCCCTCGTCAGAGGGAAAACTATAACTCTGACAGCCACTCTGCCATCCATGTCACCATGGAAGCCTGGAATGATAACTGTCTCCTAAAGGAGGCAGCCGTTATCTAATCCCTAGAACATTCACTTATGTTCTAAAGCTGCTTTCGATTGTTTCTCCAGGATTGGATTAATATCAACTTATTGCATCTAGTGCAAGAACAACATCTGGTGTGGTACTTGACATCTCATGATTGACTCAATTGCCTAAGCAAGTGATTTGCCAATCATGCACATCCCTCTCCCCTTTAGTCTGTAAGACGCCTTTAGAGAGGGTGACTCCATCACCTGCAGGTACACTACCGTGCCAGGAGTCGTCCATTCTAAATACTTATAGAATGCTGTCTAAGTACCCAGATTGGGAAACCACCCAAATCTAGATATAAAACCATAGATCCAGTAACCAGAATGTCTGATATAATATCCAAGTCCTTTGTGGAAAAACCACTGTGTGACAACCAAAGAATAACCGATCGTAGTATAGGAATATCACTTCCTACTCTGTGTATGTCATCCAAATACCAGGACATCACACCCTACTACCTTCTTAACAGATCCATCCCCTATTCTGATGAAGTCAAACCTATGACTGTCATATCAGAAATAGATGATCTATCTCCGCTATATCTGCTTAAGTCTATAAATAAACATAAGCCTCTTGCCCACTGTGCTTCCGTTGCTCCCACTGACTACGACAACCCTCTGGCAGAGTCATATAGACGTACACTTCTAAAGCCAGTTTAGAATGATGCTATACTCATCCTCCTGCCGGGTCTCACAGTCTAGAACAACAGCAATGGCAAGTCTGGGTAAACAAGAACTCCCTGCCACCGTCCTTGAACATACCGAAGTACCTCTCGGGTGCCTGAGGTTACCCACCATATCTGCGGAGTGGCTAATGGAATGTCAAACCAGGTTGAATCTTTAGGTTCTTATCAAATCTTCAGTAATCGTTTGCGGTTCTGGAATCACTTCCAGTACTACCATACTCCCACTACTGTTTTTCTGAAAAAATCTATTTCTTTTTAAAATGTGGCGAGTCAAGAATAATATCACTATTGATCTTCCAGATGGTAGAAAGTCAACCCTCGTCATAGCCTGGGTCAACCCACAAACAGCCATTACAGAAACGTGCCTTGAGTTATCCAGAGTCTGGTTTTAAGCATGAGCCGGACAACTCCCCGTACCTTAACAATATCAAGATATGAATTGTTCTATATCCAATATAGAAACAGAGGCACTGATTTAATTGAACCAGATTCAAATCATGCAGCTGTCTCCAGTGCATGTCAACTAAATGGAAGAAGGCCGATCAGCGTTACTCAACTTAGGAATGCTTCCAATTATGAGTAACCTGAAAGAGAAGCAAGTTCTCATTACTATCAACTGAATACCATACACAAGTATCTACATCTTCGATCACCTTGAAGAATCCCGATATTTGCAATACCTGGTTCTCTACTCTATTCTTATACCAATAACTCCTTAAAACTCAGACCCTGTATTTCTATGAAACACATGTCTAAGAACTACAGAAGTTAAAAGTAAACAGAATATAGTATGAAGACCAACCCCTCTGTCCTAATGGACACTGGACAATATACAATACTCTGTATAAGTCCCTGAGTCTAACAACTCATTCACTGTGTGTCTTAGATTGAAAACTGTACTATGGTTATGAAGAATTACACCCCTGTTCAATGCTCCTTATCTAACCATCCACTGATATAGGTAAATGTCATAGACATAATTTCAAAAAAGTATATCTCACTCTATAAAAATAGACGTACAGATATATCAATTTGAAATTGGTGCATAACAACGGATATTCAAAACCAAATATTTGCCGTCCGGCAAACAACCCAGGTGACTTCCTCAAATAACACCAATATCAACGAATTCCGATATAATGAGGATGATCACCTAATTCCCAATAACTTACTCCCACTCATCATCTGTAAAGCCATACAGATGTGAGAATCAAACCTGGTAAATACATACCCTGGAGCAAGTGTCTAATTGAGAAATCAGTTTTCTTTTAACAGTACACAGTGAAATTGAAACATTAAAATGTTTCGATGGGGTATCCCGGTATTCATAGTAATGTCTCTTCCATTATCCAGATTCATAACTGTAACCGTATAATTCCTTGCCATCTCTTCAAATCCCTTTATATGTCTTTAGTCATTACCTTCTGTACACCCCTTTTGGCCAAATGGTTTTCTTCCTTCCCTACCGTTCAACACCAGCCTATGGTTTGGAAGAAGACTATCCAATAAGCATAATGGGTGTACTGTCCTAATCCTAGGAGCACTCGCAATGCGAGAGAGGGTGAAGATAAAAGACAACCGAATAAACCTTATTCCTATTTCTCCTGAACCAGGATCCATCCCCGAACTAGAACAAGTTCCTTTCAAGTTCGTATATAACCATACGATGGAGTATCCAATAAACTTGGGATCTTCGTAGTGATACGGAGTGTCCTGGAGAAATACAAAGGTGATCTAGGATCGGCGAAGAAATACTTGGTTTGGTCGTGAATAGCAGTCGCAGTTTACTTTGCCCTCTTACTAATCCCTTGCTTTGTCTTAACTTAATACCTTATGTACACCATTTAGGCTAATTGGTTTTCTTCATTCCCTACCGGTCGGCACCTGCCTATGATTTGGAAGAAGACTATCCAATTTGCGTAATAGGTGTACTATCTCCTAAACCAAGGAGTACTCGAAACCTGAGAGAAGGTAAAAGGAAAAGACAACTGAATAGTCCTATTCGTTTTCTCCAGAACCGGAAACCATTCTCGAATAAAATCCTTCGAGTTCGTATATAACCATACGATGGTTTTGTCCAATGGAAGTGGACGTTCGTAGTAATACGGGGTGTCCTGGAGAAAAGGGTAAAAGTAGGAGTGGCAATGAGGTCTGCAACTCTGACAATCCAAAAGCCAGTGTTAAGAAGGTTAAGTCAACTTGGTCACTGAGTCATAGTCTAGGATCGGGTCAATGGTCGCTGCCAAAGAGAGAGAGAAAAGAAACACTCAGCGTGCACTCTAACCTAGATCAGAATAGTTATCACTTTATCTAATCTGGAAACCTCCCACTGTAACGTCAAATTCTTCCCCAAACCTGAAAGAAGAATTAGTCGGGATCACCCGAGGAGTAAACCAACTCATCAGTGGGAATCGGGATCCAACTATCATCGCATGACAACGTGACGGAATCCACTCACGTCACCACACTCCAGAAGGTATGTGCATGCCTGGCAAGTTTCAGTTTCTTTAGAAACTCCCGATGTGATTTCTACCCCTAGGACTCAAGTGACCTTGACGGAGTCAACAAATCAAAGAGTCCTAGTCAAGTTCAACCCGTCATTATCTGGATTGCATTAAACCCACCCGTACGTGCCCTTGACGGAGTCAACAAGACCGCACGACTGTCCTAACCAATCCCATTTATGCAACAAACAAGCACCACTTAGCTACCGTACACTACGCCTTGACGGAGTCAACAAACACAGCACGAATACTAAATAATACCCGTAGGAAATGACGGAGGGCTACGGCTGGTTTTTGGCGAAAAACCTTTGACGTAATGAACTTGATATCGTTGAAGGAACTGCATAACTTTTTATAAAAATATAGTGACGAAAACCTTTGCTAAAGAGGTCACTCCCGGTGAAGGGATCTCGGCTCTTTCCCTGTAGAATGAGGTGCAGGATATTCCAACTGAATACCACGATGCAAAGCAAAAAGTAATCGGATATAGTGAAGTTATTGCCCTGACGCAAACTTTTGTCCAAGGAGTCACTCCCGGTGAAGGGACCTCGGTCCTTGCCTCGTCGACTGAGGAGCAGGATATTCCAACTGAATACCACGATGCAAAACAAAAATGAACGCCCTTGCAATAACAGCTTTTTGAAAAAGTGTTCCAATAACATCAGAATAGGTTTGTTTTTAACTTGCATTGATCCGAATCAACGCAGTCCCATCAATTGATCACACCACAAAGAACGAAAATATACTGATGTACGTATATGCCATCCGCATTCGCCACTGGGTCCCGTCATTACCCGTTAGGTTAGCTAACTAACGACAGAGCGGGGACTGGACTAGCACGGATGCAAAACATATACAACATCTACTAATATATATACCAATATATAATATTCGCTCAAGGCGTGATAAAATGCAACATCACAGAAAAGTAACCAGCATCACAGAACAATACAGATATCTGGGATCCCCGGGTTTCATAGAGCTGTTACTGAAACCCGACGTTCCCCTGGTCTTGTGGATAGCCTGTGCAATGAAAATCCTAGACCCCTACGAGCGCGGCAAGTTACCCGCCAAAACCTGAAGCGAGGCAGCCCCCTTCAGCAACGTGAATGGACCACCCAGCACTTCACGGAATCCGGTAACTTGGGCACCCCTCCTGGGTCAATCCTATACCCCCTACGAGTGCGGCGAATAGCCCGCCAATTCTAGAGTGAAGCCCCCTCCGTCTCAATGCCATGAGATGCGGGCCCGTTGCCCTCTAGAACCCGGCTATCCGTGCACCCCTCCACGGGGTAATCCTAGTACAGAAAGTAAAATATACATACAACGGGTACATCGACCGCAACCTGGTCGTGCCCCAAAAGAATAATACAAACAGGCAGTGACGGCAGTCCACATGTCGGACGCTCGCCCCGCAATATCAAAAGTACATATAAAACAAAACTGTACTAACATTGCATCCAGGCTATCCCCCACGACCGATCCGCAAAAGCACAGCACAACACAGAACATCAACGTGAATGTCACGTTCGCAAATCCGTCTAAAAGGGCTATAGCAGTTAGACAGAATTTACCGATCAAGTGATATTCACGGTCGCAGATATAATGTAAATACTGTGAACTAGCATGTTTAAAATATCCGATCGAACAAATATACCCAAGTGGGCCCCAAGCACTACTGTAGCACTCACAGAAAATCTGGGCCCAAAAAGAATGTCCCAAAACCCATATTTTCAAGTCCAAGAGCCTCTGAAAAAATTTGGCGCCTGTTCAGACCATAATATTGCATTTATCATTCCCCTATTCTTATCCTTTTTATAAATAAACAGGTACTCTTGACGCACGTTTGTTGCATATTACAGGTTACAGGTTTCTGGAGCAAATACAGTGAGAAAGACACAAAACAACAGAAAAAGGGACTTTTGACCAACAATTAGACGGATCTCAGTCGAGCCTAGTCGAAGAACAGTGCAAGGTCCAAAAAGTCAAGTGAAACGGTTAAAAAGCCCAATACAAGTCTTCACTAAAAATCTGGAGAAGACCCAAAAGCCCAACAGAGAAACTATATATGGAATAAGAAGTCCAAAGAGCCACTGAACCAAGCCCAAAGAGCATAAATCCCGAGTCCACACTTTGGCCGCGGAAGCGCGGCCAAACCTAGCCTAGTGCCGCGCTTCCGCGGCCGTACAGAGAGCATGTCGGTGGATCTTTTCTGAGTCGGCGCGACTGTTCTGTTGTTGGGATTCTAAGGGGTCAAATCTGTAAATTCACGTGTGCGAGAGCCTGTAACCCTAGGTTTCTAATTTCCTATAAATTGTAACTTTAGATCTAAAAATTGTATCATTTGATTGATTGATTTTTAGCGTGCTTGCGCTTTCTAAAAGATAGATCAAAAATATTTGTAACCGCAATCAAGAACGGCGTCGCTTGAAGCTAGCCGGTGAGTACGGGTCGGTCCACAGGGATGTTGTGAATTTCTTAATCGCGCTAACGAGTTAATTCCGAAGGGTGTTCGGATTGATTATTAAATCTAAAAATTGAAGTTGTATTATACTAGGATTAGAAACTTGCTAGGATTAGGTTTAGAGAAAATTTGGTAAACAAAGATCTACATCTCTTTCCATTGCCTTTAATTAAATATATTATATTAGTGTTATGGTAAATCTTAACAAAGGGGATTAGGATGATTGGGAAGATTGATTCTTCCTGTAGATCCTTGTCCTTCCTTTCTTAATCTTTACCCTAACATCCATGGAAAACCTTAAAATCCGGGCCTTTAGACTACGGAATCACCGTTACCTCGAGGGTAGAGTGCCGTAGAGAGCGGAATAAGAAGGTATGCATGGAGTTCTAATTTTCATAAAAGATTGGCAAAGAAAAGAGATGAGAGATCTTCATCTCTCAAATCCTTCCCTATTCCTAACCCTAACAAGCGAGAAAACTACTCACTCATTAGGGAATTTAAAAACATCTATCTAGGGCAGAGAATAAAAATTACCTAGGGCAAGGAATTAAATTTATCTAGGGCAAGAATAGAAAATTAACCTAGGGCTGAAAATAAAAAAACTTACAAAAATGATGCTCTCCAAAAGAATGCTGAAATTTATTAATGAAGGGAGGCATAGGGAGGCATAGGGAGGCATAAGAAAATACAATGAGTAGAGTTCCTATTTATAGAGAATAGGAAACCTTAGGTTACAATTGATTTGCATGTCTACATTTACCAAAACATCCTTAGGAAGACCTAGTCAAAGTAGACTTCAAGCTTTGGTAAAATTTTATGTCTTTGTCTCTTTAAAAGAAAGTCTTGGGCCTTGGATCTTTGGGCTTCCTTATTATTTGGTTCTTTATTAAAATAGCTTCTATGTTTCTTCCAGATCTCCAGTGAATAATTGCGGTGGACTTTTAACCGTTCGCTTTGTAATCTTGGACCTTGCATTGCCTTGTACTTTGTGAATTTTATCTTTGATGTCGGCTTGATCAAGAGTCTTCTGTTTGTTGGTCAAAGTCCACTTTTTCATCGTTTTTACATCGTTTTCACTGTTTTCTGTCTAAGAACCTGTAACCTGTAACATGTAGCAGACATGCGTCAGAAGCACCTATTTATTTATAAAAAGAATAAGAATGAGGAATATAATAATGCAATATTATGGTGTGAACAAATACCCCCAAACTTATCTTTTGCTCGTCCTCGAGCAAACTTATTTTTATTCACTAAAATCCTAAGCACACTTTCGCAGGGAAACGTGATTGCACTGAGCTCGTGCAACAAGCCGTTAAACCTCTAGGTGTCCCTAGTAGGAGGAGTGTTGTCTCCTGAGGGTTTTCAGCGGATTACACCCACAAAATCCTATCAATTCGGCTTTTCGACTTTTGTTCTCCAATTAGGTTTTCTAACAAGGAATTCTATTATCTTTTGACTCGCAAATTATCCACCCATATTCTTCACACTTCCTCATCATCTAACTTAAGATTATATATGTTCTGCAGACCTACTTAGCTTTCGGCATCTCTTAAGTTTTCCTTCTAGAGTTCCATCTCCACTTAGGAATTTCTATCAACTCCACTAAAGATACAAGTTCTATTCTTCATTCCTTTCTCTCATCTAAACTCTAATCACATATCCCCACGTGTGTGTAAATATCACCCCTACACTTGGAAATTCAAATCAAGCAATCATACTCTCATCCATTGTCCAAAGCACTTATTAATTAGTGGATTTTTAAATGAATTTTGCTTACACATCCTTCATGCGACCGTTAATACTTCTTGAGGTACCAACAACCGATTACCAGATGCGTTAGCACTTTAAAGCGTACTTCCTAGTTTTGCAACACCCAAGGCTTTAGCAGTGACTCCCAAACCAGTTGCTCTAAGGCACTAGGTGATGAAGCACCCTCGCTAAATATTTTTCTATTTTTGCAGCCTTAAGTAATCACAAAAACCAGTGTCCATTTTTTTATTCTTCATTCACATTTTTTTTATTTTCATCGTACTAAGGACTTTAGACAAGAGCATTTCAAGGTCTCCTCTACTATTCCAAGTTTTAAGGTGCGTGATTGTGCAAATTGTAGGGTATACGTTTTTAGAATCTAGACTTAAGCTAGGAACTATTTTTCAAACTTATACTCTAATAAGAACATCAATACTCTTCCCTCATTTTGACTTAGCCCAAGAAGTGAACCCAAAATTTGCCTATTTCTAAATAAACTACAAGGCATATACTTTCTACCGTTAAACTTTAAGGAAGGTTATTTTTAGGGTTTTTAATTCACTAAGTCTAAGATCTAGTTGTTCCTAGCCAGTTAACCTATCTGTCAAACTCAAGTCAATTAGCCAAAATTGAATACAGTAATTTTTATAATTTTTGAAATTTTTCAAATTTTTATGGGTTTTCAAATAAGTATGCAAATGCAAAAAAAATATGTACAAATGAATGCGAAGGAAGAAGACGTACCGAGCATACCCCCAAACTTGAACTTGACAGTGTCCTCACTGTCATGCTAAACCAAGAGGGTCAAAATGCCGATACTCCCCTGTTTATTTATTTATATATATTTTTTATATTTTTAATGTTTTGAATTTTTTTTAATTTTTTTTATAGAAAAGAAAACAAAAAATATATACATATATACAAAGATTCCCCCAAACTTAAGCTTGGCCTTACACAAGCCAAAGGTTAGCACCAACCATTCAAAAATCTTATCATGGTAAAGGTATAGTCGGTGCAAGAATGTGGTGGAGATGAAAGAAATGAGAAACACGCGAGACCGTGTGGAAAGAAGAATGGTAGAATATGGTCTCGGTGGGGGAGAAGAATGGCAAAAAGAAAAAGGAAGTGGAGTACGATCTTGAGGGTGTAAATTGAGTGAATAAATTAGCGCAATATGTGATGACCGATATGTTATAAGCGATTGCGCTAACCTATCAACCCGTCGGGAAATGGGGTCAAATCCCTCAAGATTCGCAAGAAAACATGGGTACACTGAACTTGGTATAGGAGATGAAAGCGTAACGGTCATTTGTACGGTCGGGACAATAGGAGAGATGAAAGGGAGTGAATTAGGGATAGTATCTTTCTCACCGTAGTAAACTGTGTCGAACTGGAAAGATTCCATCAATGGTTCGAAACGACTGTAAGCAACCGAGTCTGATGGCTCATCTGAAAATGTAAAGGACTCAAACTCGGGCGGTGAGTCATCAACATCGTCCGAAAAAGTGAAACACTCGTAGGTGTTATCGTCTGTGAGAATTGTGTCAGATTCAAAGGAAAAGGTTTCAAGCTCACAGTCTTCAAGCAGGGTCGGAACGATGGGAAGGAGGGAGGGTGATATAACAGTCAAAGGTTCAGGAGGATGAATTGGAAAATCAGACACATTAAATAAAAATGATTCAACCTCAATATTATCCTCAAGACTCTCCTCAATACTATCCTGAATATTCAACTCATCCATGCCATTATCATCAAAATCTAGACGCATATGAGATTCGGGAGAAACATTTAATAACTCAGGATGATGATTTGAACATAAAATTTCAAGCAAATCGACAGGTTCATCATCCGAAATATTCCCGGCGTCTATATCCTCAATCAAGTGAAAGTCAATTTCTTTAGACACCTCATCAAAAGCATGGATATCTATCGATTTAGGTTCTAGAGTGGAGGTGTAAAGATCGAAAGGATTAGGTGCGGTTTCACTCGAAAGGGGTTCCTCACAATTTGGCAAATCAAACACTACAAATTTGCACAACTCATCATTTTGGACACATGTTTGAAAATTGGAGTTGTGGGCTTCAATTGGGTAAGGGTGGGTTTGATTTGAAAATCCTCTCTCATTCTCACTCTGTTCAACCGGCTCCTCATACATTGAAAAATTTGGTGCTAGCGGGAAACTAGCTACCCGTTCAGCAAGTTGCATAAGGGTGGCCATGGACGCTTCCACATTCCTAACCATTTTGTTTGTTGCTGCGATATACGCCTCCAACGCCTCTTCCAAACTAGACTTTGGTGGTAAGGGGATTTCGGGAAAAGATTCGAAATTGTGTGGATATGAAAAACTCCCAACAGACTGTGTAGAATCAATGTCTAGTGAATGTGGTAAGGTCGGGTAGGACTGGTAGGAAGTGGGTGGTAGGACAGGGGTAGGGTCTACATGTGGATAAAAATATGAATAATCTTCTGGATCCCTAGAACTAGATGTGTAGAGAGGGGTGAAAGATCGGCTGCGAGATTGAGCAATGTGCTCAGCAATGGACATCGGCCTAGGAGTATCAGAAGGACTCGAAAGAGTGGTATCAACATATGGAAGTGGTGAAGGTTGACTTGGTTGACACAAAGTGGGTTGAAAAGTCAAACTGTTTCTCCTAGACTCCTCTATGTGATCTTTCAAAGATTTTTTAGGCACGGAAGGATCGTCTTTAAATTGACCGAACACATTGACATATGACGCAAAATTAGGTTCGGGATACCAAAGTTCGGCTAATGATTTTTTATGTGGGGTACCCATGTTAAAAGAAGGGGAAAGGGAAAGAAAGTTTGTTGTGCAAGGATTTATTTGCGGCTAAAAAAATTTTGCAAGCTCTATAAAATATTTGTCCTTTTTATTTTCATTTTTCATTGATTTTTTTCTTTCTCTTTATTTAGAAAAATTTTTGTTGCAAAAAGATTTTAGAGAAAAGATCTGCAACAGCAAAATATTTTATAGAAAAGATATGCAACAGCAAAATATTACTTGCAATCAATTATTATTTTAAGCATATCACAAGAATCTTTATTTGGAAAGAATTGTTGCAAAAAGATATTCGAGAAAAGATATGCAACAACAAAATATTTCTTGCAATCAATTTAGTTCAAGCGGGGCCCAAAAATCCTGCACAAGATCGTTATTTGGAAGGGAATATATTTTTATAGCGCACAAAATCCTGCAGGAATTTTCAGAAAAGATATTTCAAAATGTACAGAGAAAAAACAGAGGAGACTTACAGTGCAATTTTCAAGAGCTAAAGTCACCAAGATGCCGCGTTTCCGCGGTCTGAGGCCACCTCCCGCGGCGTTTCCGCGGTCAGTTAGCTGGCTCGAGTCCCAAGATTTTTTCTGACGCTCTGATCTGACAAGTTAGCCGCGGTTCCGCGGCCTAAGGTTGGTTTTGGCCGTGGAAGGGCGGTGAGTTGGACTGTTCGAGACTCCAAATTTTTTCAGCTGTTCTGTTGTTTAAAATCTCTTCTGTTTCGATATCCCGTTTTCTGTTTCGCTTTCTGGAGATTTCCAGATCCGAGTTTGTTCCTGCAAGATTTCATACAACAAAGTACCCTTTCCAAAAATAACAATTGATATATTTTTATAATTTTTGGATTTTTTAGATTTTTTAGATTTTTTTTAATTTTGATTAATCCGAAATTGCAAAAAGGAAATAACACGCCATCCCCGGCAACGGCGCCATTTGATTAGTCCAAAAATTTGTAGTTTACCGCAATCAGAAACGGCGTCGCTTCGCAGCTAGCCGGTGAATACGGGTCGATCCGCAGGGATGGTTAATTTCTGATTTTGTGTTATAACGAGTTGATTCAAATCGTTGTTGGTTTTTTTTTTTATCGATTGAGTTTAAGACGAATTTATGTGATGAGAAGGAACTCATTAGGGTTAGGTCGAAGGTAGGAGTGTTGAGATTAGTATGTTCACCTCTTTCAATGTCATGATTTAAGCTTTTAGGAAAGTCACAACAATCAATAGGAAAAGGGATTAGGATGATCGGGAAGAAACAAAGTTTCTTCCTCTAGATCCTTGTCCGTCTTTTCTCATTCATTGATGTGAGCTTCATGGACATCATATAAGTCCGGCCTTTTATACTACGGAACACCGTTACCTTATAGGTAGGGTGCCGTAGGGGGCGGATCGTATATGTGTGCATGAAGGTTTCGTTTAAAAATAAGTTGACATTGAAAGAGGTGAGAGACATCCGTCTCTCACTCACTCCCTTGTTCCTAACCCTAACGAGCGAGAATTTTTACTCGCACATTAGGGAATTATTGCAAAGAGACATTTTTATGTTTATGTTTTAAAGGTTAACTACTTGGTGCAATTAAGGAGGATTACACTAGAGCAAAAATTAAATAACTAGGGCAAGTAAAAGATTATGCTAAGGCAAGAATTAAATAAAACTAAAGACTTACAAGAAGAGATGATGCTCTGAATTCTTCAACAAATCTCACTTTTATTGATTATAAAGAGGCATACAATTTTTAAGATCTAGATTACAATTTATAAGTAACTAGTGAAGCTAGGGTTACAGACTTTCGTAGACATGAATTTACTGATTTAACCCCTGAAAATCCCAACAATGAAACGACACACCGACACAAGAAGTCGGTGCCAACACGGGCACCATATGGCCGCGGTTCCGCGGCAAAGACATGCCTTTGGCCGCGGATCCGCGGTCATATGGTGGGATTGGCCCACCAGTTTTCTGTGGTTGATTGATCCTCTCTTGGGCTCTCTTCTTTTACTGCTCTTTTCTCTGTTGGGCTTTCTAGTATTCTCCAGGGTCTCAGTGAATCTTGTAAGGATCTTTTCGACCGTTTCTCTTGACGTTCGTCTCGGCTTGAGTAGGATCCGTGTGCTGTTTGGTCAAAAATCCATTTCCTGTATCATCTTTGTCTTTTCACTGTAATTGCTTCAAAAGTCTGTATCCTGTATCATGTAACAAACGATCGTCAAAAGCACCTGTTTACTTATACATTGCACAAAAAATGGGGCGTATGAATTGCAATATTATGATGTGAACAAATACCCCCAAACTTACCTTTTGCTCGTCCTCGATTTTTAGCGTGCTTGCGCTTTCTAAAAGATAGATCAAAAATATTTGTAACCGCAATCAAGAACGGCGTCGCTTGAAGCTAGCCGGTGAGTACGGGTCGGTCCACAGGGATGTTGTGAATTTCTTAATCGCGCTAACGAGTTAATTCCGAAGGGTGTTCGGATTGATTATTAAATCTAAAAATTGAAGTTGTATTATACTAGGATTAGAAACTTGCTAGGATTAGGTTTAGAGAAAATTTGGTAAACAAAGATCTACATCTCTTTCCATTGCCTTTAATTAAATATATTATATTAGTGTTATGGTAAATCTTAACAAAGGGGATTAGGATGATTGGGAAGATTGATTCTTCCTGTAGATCCTTGTCCTTCCTTTCTTAATCTTTACCCTAACATCCATGGAAAACCTTAAAATCCGGGCCTTTAGACTACGGAATCACCGTTACCTCGAGGGTAGAGTGCCGTAGAGAGCGGAATAAGAAGGTATGCATGGAGTTCTAATTTTCATAAAAGATTGGCAAAGAAAAGAGATGAGAGATCTTCATCTCTCAAATCCTTCCCTATTCCTAACCCTAACAAGCGAGAAAACTACTCACTCATTAGGGAATTTAAAAACATCTATCTAGGGCAGAGAATAAAAATTACCTAGGGCAAGGAATTAAATTTATCTAGGGCAAGAATAGAAAATTAACCTAGGGCTGAAAATAAAAAAACTTACAAAAATGATGCTCTCCAAAAGAATGCTGAAATTTATTAATGAAGGGAGGCATAGGGAGGCATAGGGAGGCATAGGGAGGCATAAGAAAATACAATGAGTAGAGTTCCTATTTATAGAGAATAGGAAACCTTAGGTTACAATTGATTTGCATGTCTACATTTACCAAAACATCCTTAGGAAGACCTAGTCAAAGTAGACTTCAAGCTTTGGTAAAATTTTATGTCTTTGTCTCTTTAAAAGAAAGTCTTGGGCCTTGGATCTTTGGGCTTCCTTATTATTTGGTTCTTTATTAAAATAGCTTCTATGTTTCTTCCAGATCTCCAGTGAATAATTGCGGTGGACTTTTAACCGTTCGCTTTGTAATCTTGGACCTTGCATTGCCTTGTACTTTGTGAATTTTATCTTTGATGTCGGCTTGATCAAGAGTCTTCTGTTTGTTGGTCAAAGTCCACTTTTTCATCGTTTTAACATCGTTTTCACTGTTTTCTGTCTAAGAACCTGTAACCTGTAACATGTAGCAGACATGCGTCAGAAGCACCTGTTTATTTATAAAAAGAATAAGAATGAGGAATATAATAATGCAATATTATGGTGTGAACAAATACCCCCAAACTTATCTTTTGCTCGTCCTCGAGCAAACTTATTTTTATTCACTAAAATCCTAAGCACACTTTCGCAGGGAAACGCGATTGCACTGAGCTCGTGCAACAAGCCGTTAAACCTCTAGGTGTCCCTAGTAGGAGGAGTGTTGTCTCCTGAGGGTTTTCAGCGGATTACACCCACAAAATCCTATCAATTCGGCTTTTCGACTTTTGTTCTCCAATTAGGTTTTCTAACAAGGAATTCTATTATCTTTTGACTCGCAAATTATCCACCCATATTCTTCACACTTCCTCATCATCTAACTTAAGATTATATATGTTCTGCAGACCTACTTAGCTTTCGGCATCTCTTAAGTTTTCCTTCTAGAGTTCCATCTCCACTTAGGAATTTCTATCAACTCCACTAAAGATACAAGTTCTATTCTTCATTCCTTTCTCTCATCTAAACTCTAATCACATATCCCCACGTGTGTGTAAATATCACCCCTACACTTGGAAATTCAAATCAAGCAATCATACTCTCATCCATTGTCCAAAGCACTTATTAATTAGTGGATTTTTAAATGAATTTTGCTTACACATCCTTCATGCGACCGTTAATACTTCTTGAGGTACCAACAACCGATTACCAGATGCGTTAGCACTTTAAAGCGTACTTCCTAGTTTTGCAACACCCAAGGCTTTAGCAGTGACTCCCAAACCAGTTGCTCTAAGGCACTAGGTGATGAAGCACCCTCGCTAAATATTTTTCTATTTTTGCAGCCTTAAGTAATCACAAAAACCAGTGTCCATTTTTTTATTCTTCATTCACATTTTTTTTATTTTCATCGTACTAAGGACTTTAGACAAGAGCATTTCAAGGTCTCCTCTACTATTCCAAGTTTTAAGGTGCGTGATTGTGCAAATTGTAGGGTATACGTTTTTAGAATCTAGACTTAAGCTAGGAACTATTTTTCAAACTTATACTCTAATAAGAACATCAATACTCTTCCCTCATTTTGACTTAGCCCAAGAAGTGAACCCAAAATTTGCCTATTTCTAAATAAACTACAAGGCATATACTTTCTACCGTTAAACTTTAAGGAAGGTTATTTTTAGGGTTTTTAATTCACTAAGTCTAAGATCTAGTTGTTCCTAGCCAGTTAACCTATCTGTCAAACTCAAGTCAATTAGCCAAAATTGAATACAGTAATTTTTATAATTTTTGAAATTTTTCAAATTTTTATGGGTTTTCAAATAAGTATGCAAATGCAAAAAAAATATGTACAAATGAATGCGAAGGAAGAAGACGTACCGAGCAGCGCCACGTGGAGATATTATGGCCACGGAACCGCGGCCAATGCATGGGTTTGGCCGCGGTTCCGCGGTGGAAAAGTGGAATCAGGTCACCAAATTTTTGCAGAATTCTTAGAACACCCTGCACATCATTCTGAAACAACCTGAAAAATTTTTAGAGTCCAAAAAATTTCGACAGAAAGCTGATGCACACGAAATACGGTTTTTGGGATTTTTGTTCGATCGAGTCTTTAAACATATTAGAGCAAGCTAGACTAGGTTAATGGTGTAGCTCTGATACCATGTTGCGCCACGACAGTGCCCCGGCCTACTACTCGAGGCCAAAATGCGGAATCAAAATTTTTTCTTAACTTTAAACCGGCGCTACCGCGGACAATATACCCGGATCGTAACCATTAACCTAATCCTAGCAAACAAGAGAATGGGGTAGAAGCTATACCGAGCGATCCGCGTCCTCCGGTCTTCGTCTCCACTTCGATCTCCCTCGGAATCCTCGTCCGTCACCTCCTCGTCGAAAAGGGCACCACGTAGCCGAATACTTTTATGGGCTCCCACCTCTGGACCGAGGCAACTCGGGCATGAAGTTGGCTAGCCGACGCGTCCAAGGGTACTATAGGTGTAGTGTAGAATGGTTGCCTCTTTGGGGTTTATGAAGTTGCCAAGGATGTAGAGGTGGAGAAAGAAAATGAGCTTTTGGAAAAATGGAGCTATCATTTTCTTGCAAGAATGAGATGAAGGAAATATGCCACACATCAAAAATGAACCTCCCTCTTCCCCTCATCCAATTGTGGCCCCACTTTGAAATATGGTGGAGAAAAAAATCAAGAAGGGAGGTGAGTGTAGGATAGCTTAAAGGTGACCATAACCAAAAGCAATGACAACAATATCATATCAACCTTCATCTCATTTCTAATCACAAATAAAGTAAAGAATGGATGGAAAAAGAATCTCATCATGATGCCACATAATGCAAGAAAACCCCTCCACAAAATGTTATTTGCACACTTGCAAATAACCCCCTCCAACGGAAAGTCCGGTCGCGAAAGAACAAAGGAAAACCGGCCGGAACAGAATGCAAACTGGCAACTCCAGAAAACTGATCCCGTAATAAATTACAGGAAAACCCCACTACTGCATACACATGCCCGCATTTGTATTCCCACTGAACACAAATGCAAAGAGAAAATATCTACACTATCTAATACTAAGATCCGGCTTAAGCCAAAGCCGGCTAGTAAAAACCGTCCGATCACGATCCGTGCAATACCGCACGTATCTGATCGAACCCTGCCATATCTCCATATGGCCTCTACAGCGTTTCGCCCGAAACTTGAGTAACTGTGTGTGTAGTGGACTCTAAAGACTCGTCAATACTATGGCTGTGGATTTAACCACTAGCACGTCAGAGGTATTAGCCATACGTGACGGGCTACCAGTCATTGACCAAAAGGGACATCGATGAGCGAACTCATCCTGACACCCTACTGAGCCTATCATTGACAATATCCGTACAGTCCGGTCCGTTCGTCTATGAGTATCGCATGGCGGGCCTATGGGGTTGGTAAAAGTCAGACCCCCAAAAGCGGTACAAGTCGTGTCGGAGTGTAGCCCAGAACACCCTGAGATACTACTGGAATACCTACCAGTAAATCTCCAGCCTCGGCCGAGGGCTTTGTGTAATGGCTCTCCTAGATACAGCACGACCTCACCCCCAATACCGGGAGAGACGAACCCCTGCAGATCCGCTCACTGCCTCCATGTGGCTCGGGACTGTACCCAACTAAAACCTGTTTGCACGACTCCTTTGAGCCGTGGTAGGGTAGTAATCAAAGCACAGTGGGAACTCACACGAGACAAACGACGATCTCAGGTCGATGAACTAACCTGTACATATGTCACCAGGGAACTGCTATCTGACGTCTGGTATAATGCCAACTAGCAGATTCCCGGCGAGTCCTGTCCGGTGTACTCATAACCCAATGAGCACCTGTATACATCTTAGGTGAACCAACTGACACCAGTGGCTTGTGAGACCGGCCACCGCCCCTCGTCGGGGTCTCGACTGTATACACTAGTCTACTCTGGAGTATCGATGCCCTGTCTCGAAACTCCCACGACTAGGGACCTTTTAAGGATGTGCTTATAGACTCCAGCTCCCACGTATATGATCGCCCTCATACTGCTGGTAGTCAAGCAAGAATCCTAGGGGCTCTATCAACGTGTAATAGCGACTCGTAAGGTCACCTAAAGCAGTACACGATGATAAAGACAAACCAGATAGCATACTATCATCTTGAGTAAGACTGTCCTACCGGGATAGGTCCTCCCTCAATCATTGCAATCATGTGCCTGTGATCCAATAATTGACTCTGAGGGCACTATCTCCAACAGGAAGGTCACCGTTTGAACGACGGGGCTAAGTATGCCGCCGACTCGCTCACAAAACCGTTCACCGAGGAGCTGCTCGCCGTCCACGTCTTCTCTCACGACAAACCCCCAAAGGTCTCCCTCTTTGACGGCAAGTCTGACCCGAAGGACCATTTGGATGCATTCACCGCGGGAATGAGCTTCCAAGATCACTCCGATGCTGCTTAGTGCCGAGCTTTCTCGGCCACTCTCATCCGCTCCGGGCGAGACTGGTTCCGAGAACTCGAGCCACGCTCGATCTCAACCTTCGACGAGCTGGCCACACAATTTCTCGGCCACTTCGACAGAAACAGGCGGCAGAAGCGCACAGTCGACCATCTCTTCACGATCAAGAGCGGGGACAAGGAGACGTTCAAAGTATACATTACCCGCTTCTACAACACCTTTCTCGAGGTCCTAGAGCACTGAGATGAGACGTTCATCACGGCTCTGAGGTCTGGTCTTAGGCATAAGGAGTGGTTGTGCTCCTTTGCATTAGCGCAACCTAAGATCATGGCCGAGGTAAAGGCCTAGACCGAGCACAAGGTCCAGCTCGAGTCTGAGGTGAACGCAAACCTCCCCGGGCCGAGCAAACAGACCAAAAGAAGAGGGCAAGAGAAGAGAGAAGGGGACCTGAGCGGTAAAAGCCCTATCTCCCAAAGTTCCAGGAGTACACCCCACTCAACGTCTTCCAGGCGGTGCTACTAGAAGAGGCCAAGGGCGAGGGGTTCTTCAAGCTTCCCCCGGTCCTGCGAATGGCCTTAAAGCGAACCCAGGGCCCCTACTGCGGTTTTCACAGATCACTGGGCCACTCCATGGAGAGCTACAAATAACTCCGAGACTATATCGAGGAGCTCATCTGTTCGGGGCACCTCACAGCGTACTTAAGGGACAAGCGGCATGCTAACCGCGAGCAGGAGCGACGTCCCCTCCAGCCGAGCTGACCATCGGTCAGATCATGGTAGTGTCAGTGGAGGATACGCCTGGTACCCACGAAGCTCGACACCCTGTGTCGAGCATAGATGCCAACAGACATCCGAAGGGCTCGGGCGGCGCGAATAAGACTATCTACTAGCATGTATCATCTTTTCTGGGCAATGTACATCTCCCCGAGATCTTTTGTTCATATAATAAAGGGATCAATAAAACATTGCAGAAAATAAAAAGAAAATCTTATTCATTTAAAAGGTACTATAGGCTCCTCAGCCGTACACAAAAATATATTACAACAGCGGGGGAATGGGGTGCAGAGAACACTGCTCGTGGTACTCTGACGATATTTCCGCCAGCCGAGCCATCGCAGCGTCTAGCCCCTGCCTTCGATCCCCCCCGCGAGCGTCGGCATCGCGCCTCAATTGGTAGCACTCACGGACGAGCGCTTCCGAGCAGTCTAGCCGACCCGCAAAGATCAGGCCGAAGCGCCTCAGAGACCTTAGGTTACCTATGGCCTTGTCGAACAGCATTTCGGATAAGGGGTTGTAAAGCCCCAGCGACGCCCTCCAAATGGAGTACATCAGCAGCTGAAGGAGGGAGGACCGCTAGGGGAGCAATCGGCCGAAGTGGTCCTCGATCCTGCCTATAACCAACTGCACCGTGTCCTCGGTACAATACGGGTCGTAGAGGTAGACGTCCTCGAAGCCTATGATGTTTTCGATGATGAAGGGGAAGTCCTCCATTTTTGCGTTTCGGGTGCGAGGAGGAAGTAAAAACAACACCCCCTCAGTTTTATAGCCCCTAGACATCCCCCGGAGTTCAACGGTCGCCCGTTTCACCATGACAATGTCACCACGTAGCAGAAGTCAAGGCCGCTCGATGCGAAACCGAAATGACACTCCGTCGCTTCACGTTCCCCACACAATCACGACACGTGTCTCCAGCGACCATACCTCTTCCCGGTGTGTCGACTGCCTATCAAGGTCAAAGCCCTCACCAAGAGGCAGTCCTGTAGCTACCCTGCTCGGCTATCCCTAGCCAGTAGCTTCCCTACCACACAACGCCAGGGATCAAAGCTCTCACCAAGTGGCATCTGAGCGGCTACCCTGCTCTGCTATCCCTAGCTGGTAGCTCCCCTACCCCACAATGCCAGGGATCAAAGCCCTCGCCAAGAGGCAGCCGAGCGGCTACCCTACTCGGCTATCCCTGGCCGATAGCTCCCCTACCTCACAATGCTAGGGATCAATGCCCTCACCAGGAGGCAGCCGAGCGGCTACCCTGCTCGGCTATCTTTGGCCGGTAGCTCCCCTACCTCACAACGCCAGGGATCAAAGCCCTCGCCAAGAGGCTACCCCGCTCGGCTATCCCTGGCCGGTAGCTTCCTACCCCACAACGCTAGGGATCAAAGCCCTCGCCAAAAGGCAGCCGAGCGGTTACCCTGCTCGGTTATCCCTGGCCGGTAGCTCCCCTACCTCACAACGCCAGGGATCAAATCCCTCACCAAGAGGCAGCCGAGCGGCTATCCCGCTCGGCTATCCCTGGCCGGTAGCTTCCTACCCCACAACGCCAGGGATCAAAACCCTCGCCAAGAGACACCGGACAGAAACCCTGCTTGGCCATCCTTAAGGACAAAAAGCCCTCGCCAAGAGGCACCGGGCAGTAACCCTGCGCGGCCATCCTTAGTAGGCCACTTACGGCCCCTCCCGTGCTAAGGATGAAAAACCCTCGAAAGAGGCAACCGGGCCCGCCCTTGCTCAGTTATCCCTGGCTAGTAGCTCCCTACCCCAACAAACCAGGTATCAAAGTCCTCATAGAGGCAACCGGACCCGCCCTTGTTCGGTTATCCCTGACTGGTAGCACCCTACCAAACCAAGGATCCAAGCCCTCGCTAAGAAGCACCGGGCAGTAACCCTGCTCGGCCAGTCCTTAAGGATCAAAGCCCTCGCCAAGAGGCACCGAGTAGCCACCCTGCTCAGCCACATCCTTAGTAGGTCACTCACGGCCCCTCCCGCGCTAAAGATCAAAGTCCTCGCAAGAGGCAACCGGGCCTGCCCTTACTCGATTATCCCTAGCTGGTAGCTCCCTACCCCAACAAACCAGGGATCAAAGCCCTCGCCAAGAGGCATCGAGCAGCTACCCTGCTCAGCCCCATCCTTAGTAGGCCACTTACGGCCCCTCCCGCGCTAAGGATCAAAGCCCTCGCCAAAAGGCACCGAGCAGCTACCCTGCTCGGCCCCATCCTTATCTGGCCAATTACGATCCCTCCAAAGTTAAGGATCGAAGCCCTTATAAAGAGACAACCGGGCCCACCCTTGCTCGGTTATCCCTGGCTGGTAGCTCCCTATCTCAACAAACCAGGGATCAAAGCCCTCGCCAAGAGGCACCGAGCAGCTACCCTGCTCGGCACCATCCTTAGTTGGCCAATTACGGCCCCTCCAAGAACTGAGGATCAAAGCCCTCGCCAAGAGTCACCGAGCAGCTACCCTGCTCGGCCCATCCTTAATAGGCCAATTACGGCCCCTCCAATAACTAAGGATCAATGCCCTCAACAAGAGGCATCCAGTCTATCAACGTCTGAGCGATCTCCACCTCGATTTCGGAACCATGGAGATACCGTCTTCGCACCGATCTTTGCACACTCTGCAAATGAACAGATTCAACTCGATGTGTGATAGCTAGACGAAAAGCCGACAAAAAACAAAAGCAGTACCGTGCAGATACAAGTGTATACCAACAAAAGGAAGTATAAGCACAAACACTACTGCAAAAACAAAATTTTTTATTCAAAAAGTCAAAGCCTATACAAGGATACTGTGGGCTCCCCAGCCTTACAAAAATACCCGAAGGCCTACAAAATACCCGACGCGACAAAAGAAAAGACAAAGAGAAGACGAGGGGCTTCATACCCCGTGGCCTGGTGCGATATCGATGAGCTCAATGTCCACCGCGACTGGGGATGCGTCTGTCACAGGAGCGTCGACGTCGCCATCGCCGAAAGCCCTTTCCCCGGCAGTGCTCCTGGGGGCATCCTCCTGCTCGTCATCCCCGCGAGGATATTCTGCCCGGAGCTCTTCATCAGCAAACTCCAGCACCCAGGCCTTGACGGCATCGAGAGCCTCGTGCCAGATGAGGGTAGTGGCCGAGGTTAGGACGGTGTAGAACTACTCCGACTTCTGGAAGTTCTCCACCGCCTCCACCGCCCTAAGGTCGGCTCTCTTCGCTGCCTCTACCGCAGCCCCCAACTCCTTTCGGAGGGTGCTCACTGACTTCTTCATGGTGCCGACGAGCACCTCGGAGCCCTCAAGCTTGACCTCGGAGACCTGGGCAGCTTCGTGGAACCTGACCACCTCTTTCTTCGAGGCCGCCACCTCCTGCTTCGCTGTCGCCGCCTCCTGCTTCGCGGCGGCCGCTTCCTGCCTCCCGGCAGCCATCTCGTCCTCGAGGGCAGCGACCCTCGCCATCGCCGCCTCCAGCTCCCGCTTCGAGCTCTCCCCCAGCGAAGAGAGCTCTCCCGCGACTCGCATCGCCGGGGCTATCTCCTCCTCTTCCATCCGGGCGACGATAGCGACGTGCTGGAGGACCTGAAGAAATCGGAGGGGGGTCAGAAAGAAAAAGAGGCACCAAATCTCCCAAGCAATGAGACGATATACGAGCGCTCACCTGCAGGGCCTCTTGGGTGATGGACGCCATTTGTGCCTTCAGCGTCCCCCAAGCGGCCCGGCCCCCGGCCGACCTCTCCATGTCGTGCAGCAAGTTGTCAGCGACTGAAAGCCCCGAGGGCACCTGTTCCCCTCCGAAGGACGGCACGACAGAGACGTCTTGCCTGAAGTTCAGGGCAGATGCTATTTGGTTTTATTCGTCCACCTCTCCGAAGATGCCAAGTTGATTTATGGCACCGTGTATCGAAGGTTTAAACGGATGCGGCCGATGTAGCAGACTTCGTCAGATTCCCCCTCGTTCGAGGGGGTTTTGATTGTAGGGACGCTCTTCCCTGCAGGCGCAAGCCCCTGCAGTTAATTACGCTACCGCATCGCGGTAACAACTTTCTCCTTCTCTAGATGGTCACTTCGTGTCGTGGGTGTTTGTTTTGTTTGTGGTTGCCCGTGGATTGTATACGGAGACTAATTTATGTTGTCGCCCTAGGACATGGATTAGTCCAAATCCGTATTTTCTTAGATTTGGGTTTGGGGTTTTGGTTTAAGGATACGTTAGCCATATTTGAGGCTAAGATCAACTTAAACGTTTGTTAAGGATACTTTAGTCTAATTTGAGACTAAGATCAGCTTAACAGGATCATTTAGATCCGACAAAAGAGCATTTGGGGGCTCTATTGTTTAGTTTAATGACATTGCGGTCGATTTCCAGTTTAGGGACATGGTGGTCCAACATTCCCATTTTGGGGACGAATATTAGTTTAATGACATTTCGGTCCAACATTCCCATTTTGGGGACGAATATTAGTTTAATGACATTTCGGTCCATAAGTTTAAGGACCCCACAGTCCGTGGCAATGTATGATTGTCGGGACCCGTCACCTCTCTGATGACGTTGAAGGATTACAATGACAAATATCAGAGGAGTTCAAAGATGTACCCTTGAACCGGGTGTAAATTGAGTTGGGAGAGCAGTTGTGCTCAGTTCAATTTAATTTGAGGAGTTATGGCCAGAATTGGGTTAAGTCCAGTTAGAAAAATGTCTAACATTTTATTTATATTTGGCCTGTTAGGCCTTTGCTTGGGCTCTGCCCTTTTAAACAATGCATAGTATTGGGCCTTTTAATTAAATGCATAGCATTTATTTTGGCCTGTTAGGCCTTTTAATTGGGCTCTGCCCTTTTAATAATGCACAGCATTTAATGGTCTGACACTGCGCCACGTGGTCTGTCAGGCGCTTTGCGCCAATTGAGGAGCGTAAGGCGCCAACGCATGTGGAGGTAACACGTGTCACGCTCTGGTGAGCGCAAGTCTGTTAGCGCAGTGCACTGTGCCAGTGCGCTGCTGACACGTGGCGCGCTCTGTTAAGGTGCGCCAATCCAAGAGCGCAGCGCTATGTTTTTAGGAGCGCAAGGCGCAGATTGACACGTGGCGCTCTCCGATGACTTGCGCCAGTCCAAGGAGCGCAAATGCGTATTTCAAGAGTGCAGGGCACTGTCCAATAGCGCAGAGCGCATCTTGATCAAATTTAGATCAAAGAAACAAGTTTTTCTTATTCCAAAGAGATTCTACCTCAAGTTTCAAGAACCAATGGTTCATCAAAAGGCTGTGCCTTTATATAGATCAAAAGATCTAATCAATGAAGTAAATTACTTCTTTTTTTTTTATGATTCGATCTTTTTTTATCCTTTTCTTTTTATTGAAGATCTTGATCTTGTTCTTAGATCATTGATCTTTTTAGAAGAAATTCTTCCTTTAATGAGATGTTTTCATCTCTATTTTTTCCAAGAATTTAATTCTTTTTACCTTGAAGAAGATGATCTTCTTTCTTCAAAGGCTTGCCTTTTTTCTCTTTGAGTTTTTCTCAAAGTTTTTCTTTAGAGGATCTCTGTATATATGAGACTTGGAGTTTAGGGGCCTTTATATAGGGTCAATTAGTTTGTTAGGTTAGTTACAGAGATCTTTCTCTGATTGATCTGGGGATATTTCTCCAATCCTAAGGCCTCTGTTTTACAGAAGACAAACTTCTTATTATAACAAGATTAAAAAGATCTTTCCAGAATTTTAATTCTGATTAAATAATTCATTATTTAAGTTTTAGAGCTGGCACAGTTGGTGCAAGTGCACCTGCGCTTGACACGTGTCACGCAGAACAGAGCGCAGCGCAGCTGCGCTAGCGCACCTGCGCTGACACGTGTCGTGCAGCGCAGAGCGCAAGTTATCTGAAGCGTTGTTTTATTTATTTAAAATTTAAATTTTAACACAGAGCCTTGCTCTGATTGGGGTGCGCTGCCTTAGGCGCAGCGCCCCTTACGCTGGCGTGTCTGTTTTTGACACATGGCGCTCTGTGCGCAGCGCAAGAGATCTGAAGCGTTGTTTCAATTTTTGAATTTGAAATTCAAACAGAGCTTTGCTCTGATTGGGGGAAACAGCACCTCAAAGCGGAGCTCCCCCTCGTCCACCAAGATCGGAGAGGCCAGGGTCCACGGAACTACTCGGGGGAACCTCTTGTGAGACGACGGCGGAGAACTCATCTCCACCTCCGGAGTCGGGCGTCCTCTCCCCGAGCCCTTTTTCTACTCGGCACCTGGCTGGGCACTGGGGCGCGATCCGCACTCGAGCGCTGGGGCGGGAAGCTGCTGGGGGAGCCGAGACCGGCGTCTGACGAGAAGAGCTGGCCCCTCCAGCCTTCGACCCCTTCTTCGGCTTGCACATTGCTGCTCGGAGGAGGCCCGCATCCATGGTTTCTGCACAAGACAAGATATAATAGAGTCAGCGACACAAACAAAGTAAAAACAAATACAAACTCCTAGCTTACCGACGAACTGGGCGGGGCTAAGCCCTAGCCAACTGAGGGCCCACTCAGAAAGCAGCACATCAGCCCGAGGAATAGGCTCCCACGTCGCCACTCTCTCCGCGTCATGGTCATTGGACGGATTACCCTGCCAGCACTTATCCCTCAACCATTGAATGGGAATGGGCCAGTCCTCACCCTCTGGCGGCCCGACGAAAAAAAACTTCTTCTTCCAATCATGGATGGAAGAAGGCAAGACGACAACTCCTGACCCGGTTACACTCCCCCGCTACTTCCTAAAGGAGAGGTAAACCCACCTCGGGTCGCCCACGCGAGTTCCGGGGTGACTTTTGTAAACGAGAGAGGAGGCAAGAATGGACAAACTAAAGGGGATCATCTGCAGCTTCAGCCGGACCAGAACCCGGGGAGAATCCTCCAGGAGTTCGGCACTAGCTGGCCCGGGGCTAACCCAAAGTAATTTAACGCAGCGACAACCTTAGGAGAGAAAGGCAGGCGTATTCTAGCCCAAAGGGCTTCCAGGTACAAGGCGATCTCTCTACCCCTCACCTGATCTGCCCACTCTCCTTCTTCAGCCAATCGTAGCATGTAGGCAGAAGGAATATGGAAACGAACCCGAACGGTGACAAGCTCGGCCTCATATCCCACTGAGGACGATGCACCAAGAGTGTCCGCCGCCACCGCTTCGGGAACCGCTCCAGACGCACGCCCCCGGGAAGAGGATCTGACCCCAACTTCCCGGGGAGGCTCCAACCTAGAGGAAGAATCCCTAGAATCTACCCCTACGATATCTACAGACTCTTCAAAACAAGACATCTAAACCGATGGGAAAAAGTCCTCGAGAAGAGAAAATGCAAGATCCGACCTAAAAGGAGAGCGCCGAGCAAAAAAGACTCAGAATGAGGAAAATGTGGAGAGAGAGTGAGAGATTCTGAATCAGGCCTCCTCCCTATTTATGCTACCGGCGTCCTCATCCAGCGGCGACGGTCGACTCTAGCCAAAACGATTCAGTGCACTCGACGGCCACGATCGCCCCACCTGTCGCAAGCGCGTTGGCAGCATCCCATCGGACGTTAGAAGCCTGGGGCACGTCACATCAGCCAACCGGCATCCAACATATGGCCTGTCGCTTCAGCAAAAGGGCACACGATCCAGCGCACCCTCTTTAATGCGGAGATCTCTCCCTGATTCGCTGACATCACCCGGAAAAACAACCAATTGCCCAGAGACACGCCCGGCGATATCTTCGGAAAGGAGCTCACCTCGGGTGACCCGGAAAAACCACTCTCGACCCGACCCGTCAACTGGTCAGGATGAGAGTGGGGGGCTAATGATGATGCTCGATATCAGCGATCTCCTAAATCAGGACACGTGGCAGATCACGTGGCCCAGGGCTCAATAGAAAGTACCTAAAGTGGCCAACCAGACCACTCCTGTGCCCGTTCTACAAGCAAACGCCGGCTCACCTCCGAGCCCCCAGCACAATTGGCCTCCTCGGCCTTACAGCTCATCTCCGAGCTATCGCAGGCCCGAGCCTCCTCGGCCCTCTCAGCTCGCCTCCGGGCTCAAGCAAAACTAAGATACCTCGGCTCTCCCACTCCTTCGCGAGCTCTCTCGCCGAGGTCATCTTTCTCGGTCTCATCGACCAACCGACAGCACCGCTTGCAGGCGTAACCGCCATCCTGTGAATCTCTCCATGCGCGAGATCTCAGCCGGCCACATCGCACGTTCCACGCCACCACGATCCCCCATTAACGAGCCTGTCTCGCCATTAATGGGAGGTCCTGCTCATCACGCGGGCGTAACGTCGGGAGCGTAACGGCCGGCGTGATTCTCGCGCCTGCCTCGCCTGCTGCCACCGCTATATAAACCCCTTCTTCAGACGATCGAGGTAAGCCATTTGAACTCCACTAAGTCGTTACTCTGCTCGGATCTCCAGTCTAACTTAACCGTCGGAGGGTCCTCGGTGGTACAACCATCCCGGGACTTCCTTGCAGGTAGCTCGGCAACCATAACCTCAAACCCATTAAGATCTACAGGCTTCAGGAGCGACAGCCTTCAGATCCAATCTCAGCCTTCCATCGCCGCCCTCAGCAGATCAACAGAAGGTAACATCTTGGCGCGATCCAGGTCGCGTCAAGTTTAATATGGAAACACCACTAATTATTTATGCTAGTATCTTCATGTCCATTTGATACTTCGAAGAAAAACAATGGCTAATAATGTCAGGAAAGAGAAATCAAACATATCAAAATGTATGTTGATTGACTTGAATTCACTACCTCCTTCTGAACCGATAGATTCAAGGTTTTCAGATACTAAACAAATCGAGTATTCTATTCAACAGACACCGGTAGGATTTACACATCGGCGGAGAAAGATATTGTCATTGTTCCCGTTCATTTCCATTGTTACAAAGCACCCATATAGAATGGATATGGACCATTTAAGAGAGGGAAAAAAGGTTGTTTCACTCACGGTTTATATTGTCAACTAAAATGATCATAAATTTAATTTTGGCTATATGATGAAATTTAAAAAATTTAGTTTTGATTTAAGCTCAAAGTTAAACCTTTTATTTTGGCTCTAAGCTGAAATTTAAATTTAAAATTAAACTCCTAAAAAGTTCAGAAATTCTTGATTATAAAAAAAAAATCATCAATGTATTATTAATTAAAGTGGGTATATACATTTTTATAGAACTAAGTGGGATGATTAAGAAATGAAATTTAATATGGGTAAAATAAAAAATTTACATTCAAGCAATAATAAAATCATAAAATTTCAACTTTTTGTTAATGGTTGTGCAAAACATAAAATGGACTTGTATTACGGGGACGAAGGAAGTAACTTTTACCCCACAATCAACATTTGAAAAAAATGACAAAAATCAATTTAGTTGTGGTAAGCATGATAAAAGTAATGATTAATCTGAATATAATTTTCTAAAGAAAGTGTTAGTCGTTTGTTAATTTATAACCAGCCTTAATTCCCAAAACCTACTAAAAACTTTTTTTTCCTTTAGCAAGAAACTATCAAAAACTTCTTAAATTATGAGAAAACATCATGAGTAACGACGACAAGTACGCACTATAAGTGCCATGCTACTGCCACATCAGCAACTTGCTACATCAGCATAAAGAATACTCCCTCCATCCCATAATATAAGTCCATTTTACCTTTTGCACACCCACTAAAAAAAGATTGAAATTTCATGATCTTATGATCGCATGGATGAAAACTTTTTATTTAACCCATATTAAATGTCATTTCTTAATTGCTCCACTTATTTTTATAAACATGTATATACCCAGTTTAATTAATGATGAGTATTGATGTTTTTTTCATAACCAAAAAATCCATAATTTCTTAGGACTTTAATTTTAAGTTTAAATTTTGAGTCAAAATATAAAATTTTATCTATGAGCTTATAACCAAACTAAATTTTTTAAATTTCATCTTTAGAGCCAAAATTAAATTTATGTCAAAATTTCAATTGACTATATATAAGGTGAGTGAATTAACCTTTTTTCACCTCTTAAATTCATACCAAATGATTGCATTCTAACAATTGAAATGAACGAGAACAATGGGAATATCTTTCTCCGCCAATGTGTAAATCCTATCCGTATCTGTTGAAATAGAATCACCAATCTGTTCGGTATCCGAAAGCCTTGAATTTATCGGTTCAGAATGAGGTAATGAATTCAAGTCAATCAACATACATTTTGATATGTTTGATTTCTCTTTCTTGACTTTGTTAGCCATTGTGTTTCCTTGAAGTATCAAATGAACGTGTAGAAACTAGTATAAATAGTCAGTGGTGTCATCATATTAAACTGGTCAAAATAGATGCGAAGGCTGCATTGAATTGAAAATGGCATGAGAAAGATAAAATGGTCAAAATAAGTAAGAGGGTTGCATTTAAACTTTTCTTTTCCAAAAGGCATAATCATTTAATTAATTGAGGGATATTTTTGGCATTATTAATTTAAAATGTATTGGGTACACAATTATTTCTTGAAATTGCAGATGGACTTAAATTTTTTTTTGGGGGAGGCAAAATGAATTTTTTTCGTACTGGCCCGTAATCCCTAACCTAAGTACACAACACAAACAACACACCAACGCACACATCATTCACACACAAGCATACAACACGCATGCATCCAGAGGACCCACGAATTTTACCTGAAAGGATTAATTTATAGACACTTCCCTTATATTTTTGGGGAAAAAAGGCAAAATGAACTTATTATTATTGTTTTAGGGCACGCACCCGTAAGACCTAACCTAGGCATACAACGCACACAACACATCCACGCACACATTACTCACACACGAGCACACAACACACACACACTCAGAGGGCCTACGAATTTTCTCCGAAATGATTAATTTATGGCCACTTCCCCTTATATTTTTGGAAAAAAAAGATAAAATGAACTTATTATTATTTTTTGGGGGCACTGGCCTGTAAGCCCTAACTCAGGGCACACAACGCAAACAATACACCCACGCACTCATCACCCACACACAAGCACACAAAACACACACCCAGGGACCCACGAATTTGCCCTCGAAATGATTAATTTATGACTGCTTCCCCTTTTAGGGTTCCTAGGGTTTGAACCGCGTACTCTTCCTAGGGAAGAAGTGTACATACTAACTGAGCTATAGCTCATTGATGGCAAAATAAAGACGAACACTACTACAAATATGGGTTTCCCCTACGGATATGTCCGTAGGGGCAACCCACTGCCCCTACGGATGTATGCGTAGGGGCGAAAAAATACCCCGTAGGTGCAAAGGCCGCAGGTGCAAGTTGAGGCCCTGAACTTGCCCCTACGGGCAAATTCTCACCCCTACGGATTTCTGTGTAGGTCCTATTGCCCCTACGGACTAAGCTGTAGGGTAAATTTTTTTATATTATTTACGTTTTTTTTAATATATTAATTGTACCTACGGACAGATCCGTAGGTCCAAGTTATAACCCCTACGGATAGCTATGTAGGTACCTATCCGTAGGGGCAAAATATCAGGAATCCTGATATTTTGCCCCTACGGATATCTCCGTAAGGGAGAGGCAGTGGCCCCTACGGATATGTCCGTAGGGGCATGCCCCAACCCCCTGGTACTGAGATCAGGGGGGAAATATCAGTTACTGCTGATATTTTGCCCCTACGGATAAGTCCCAAGACTGCTTCTCCACATGTCCGTATCGGTTCGCGGATCGTACCAAGTACACTGGAATATATAAAAGGGTTCTGATCGTCCGGGATAGCGGATGCCGAGTATACAATTTAAGTACCCATAGTAAATCACACCGGCCGATCCTACCGTCGCAATCCCACTATTCTGAGCGGTTCTAGATGTTTCTATGTCCTTAACTTCGAATTTGTATCCAAGGACACCAAATCCTTTGTAATATGCAACCTCCATACTAGGAAATTGAGCTAAATATCTTGAATCACTCTCAAATGATGCAGACAAGTTCGGATCGTGGATCTAACAAAACAAATTTTACGACAAATACATAACGATACAAGTTTAGATTAAAACTGATAGCAATAAAATGTAATTCGAATAACTTACATGCTCTGTGACCCAATCACAAAAATTATCCTGATGGTATTTTTCCAAACGTTCTTCGTTCTAATCAGGATGCCTCTCACGTACCTCGTTAAAATGAGTTCTGTTTTCGACAAATAATTGTGACATTAATATTATGTCATTTCATACACACACAGACACAGATATAACAATTAATCTAAAAGAACTTACTCCCTAATTTGTTCAAGACATGCGCAATTAAGCAAGATAAACCGGTATATCTTGTTGATAAACATAGTGTCTACCCTCTTATACTCGGCTTTATCATATGGCCCGTCTTGAATTCTTCGTGGTCGGTTAAGCCTTGTCTCAATGTTCTCGTCCAGATAGCGGGAACAAAATGTGGTTGCTTCATCAAGAAGATAACCTTGCATGATAGAACCCTCTGGTCGATTTTTATTGCGTATATACTTCTTAAGAGTGTAAAGGTACCTAATGAGAATATGTTGAATAAATAAATACGGGCATACAGGACAACAATAAATTTATAAATTGCGCGAAACGAAAAATTACACGTACCTCTCGACGAGATACATCCATCGATATTGTACCGGTCCGGCTAACTTCGCCTCAGTTGCAAGATGAACCGTCAAGTGTATTATGATATCGAAGAATGACGGTGGGAAAATACGCTCAAACTTATAAAGTATCAACGCAATAGAATTTTCTAGTTTATCCAGCGTCGCAACCTCCAGTGTTTTAGCACAAAACTCCCTGAAAAAACAACATAGGTCGTTGATTACTAGACCAACCGAGTCGGGGAGAGAAGTCCTGAGGGCTAATGGAAGAAGGTGCTCCACGATAACATGGTGATCATGACTTTTCAGCCCATCGATCTTACCCTTCACAATTTTTATTTTCTTACTAAATGATCCGGAGAAATCTGTGGGGACTTTCAAATCATGCAACACCTGCAGGAATCTTTTCTTCTCCGGTTGTGACATATGATATGCGGCATTGGGAAGTACAAACTTGCCCGGTTTACCCGCTACCGGTTTAGGGTGCAGTTCACTTCTTATTCCCCACTCTTGTAGATCCATTCGAGCATTCATGTTGTTTTTCGATTTCCCGTCTTTACACAGAAGCAAGTTAAGTATGTGCTCTGATACTCCCTTCTCTATATGCATGACGTCCAGATAATGACACACTGAATTTGTAGACCAGTACGGAAGCTCGAAGAAAATGCTTAACTTGTTCCAATATTGTGGTTTGACCTGTTTCGTCGGATCCATCCCGAAGGTCACGTTATTGTAACCATCCCATTTAGCAGTCACGTCCTCTCTGGACAATAGGGATGGAGGCCTAAGAAGCTCCTGATGACCATCAAAGTGAACCGTGTCTAACCATAGGGGTGGTCTGGAGGCAGAAAACGTCGATGGCCGCAATAACAAACCTTCCTGCTAAAATTCAAAAATTTTGATGTTGTGTGTTCATGGCAATGAGGACATGCTTTGTGACCATGTACGGACCAACCTGATAGCATTCCATACGCAGGAAAGTCATTAATTGTCCACACTAAAGCCGCACGCAGTATGAAGGTTGTATTTGTGTTTGAATCATATGTCTCTACACCATCAATGAACAAAGTTTTCAGCTCCTCGATCAGAGGTCGGAGATAGACGTCGATATTATTCCCCGGTGAGTTTGGTCCGTCGATAAGAAAAGGCATCATAAAGTATGATTGGTCCATAGCCAACCAAGGCGACAGATTATAAATTATCATTACAACGGGCCATGTACTGTGACTTCCAGCCATATAGTTGAATGGGCAGAAGCCATCGGTAGCCAGTCCGAGCCGGACATTGCGAGGATCGCTACTGAATATTGCGTGCCTCCTATCGAAATCCTTCCATGCCGGTGAATCTCTTGGATGGCTCATTTTTCCATTTTCACTTGGAGGAGCACGGTGATGCCAAATCATTGCCTCGGCTGTTTTCTTGCACCTGAATAGCCTCTGTAGCCTCTGTGTTATGGGAAAGTATCGTGCTATCTTCACAGGTATATCAGGCTTCTTATCAGAATCTTTCGGCTTATATCTGGCCTCTCCGCATGTTGGACACTCTTTCAAATCTGAATTCTCTTTCCGGTACAACACGCAATTTTTAGGACATGCTTGAAACTTCTCGTACTTTAGACCCAAATCAGACATCATCTTCTGGGCTTCGTACCAGCTTTCGGGCACATTATTTCCCGGAGGCATAGAATCTTTCAAGAACGAAAGAAGCATTGTGAATGACTTGTTGCTCCATCCATTTAGGCACTTAATCTGGAAAAGTTGGACGAACCATGAGAGGGTGGAATACTTCGCATTCTCATAAATTGGTTTCCTAGCATCATTCATTAAATTTTCATATTTATCCGCACGCGGCCCTTGACCGGAAGGAATGTCATCTTCGGTACGAATAGATTCACCTAGGGCAGCCTCTACCATATCCTCCATTTCTTCTGATGGAAATAAATTTCCGTCTCCTGCCGTATTACCGAATTCTTCTTCTTCTCCTGCCGCATTATCGTGTTCTCCTTCTTCTTCTACCGCAGTACTGTAATCTTCTCCTTCCCCGTGATATTTCCAAGTTGAATAAAGTCTAGTAAACCCATGTTTTACAATATGAAGCTCTGCCAATTCTACCTTCTGCCAGTACTTATTGCCACATCTATCGCACGGACAGAGAATCTTCTCTATTATGATCTTATTATGTGCGCGTGCAAATTCAAGGAAAGCAGCAACTCCTGCGACAAACTTAGGTTGCATACGTTGTTTCCAATCCACATACATCCAGTCCTTAACTCTGACGTACTCATGGGCCATGTTAGACTGAATAACATATAAATTGTAAGTTATACTGACTATATTGAGAAATATAAGAACGGGATAGTTACCGACAAAGGAGAAAATCCATGTATATGCTTTGTGTGTGCGTTTGTCGTTGAAAAAAATAAATTATCGCACGTATGTTAACCGATAGACGGGGACTAAGTGGCACTTTTAGTTTCATATATGAGTATCGATGGGAATATGAAGGTTTCATATTATCATATATTGGTTTTAACCCGAACATCTCGAATCGCTCTCTAATTATGCGTTTGTATGTGTGTGTTCCGGCTGTCGGGGGTAGGCTTCTATCCCATTAAGAATGTATAGAGCGAACGCCCATCACTTGTGCTTTCAACCATTTCGAGTAAATTTCGGCAGCACCTCCCCGCTGTTCTCCGAGTACATTGTAATAGAATAGATAATCATTTCAAAACTGTGAAATAACGTTGAAATGAACATCTAATCTATCTTTGTACACGGAGAACCAGCGGAAAGGTACCGACGAAATATCTCGAAACGGATGAAAACACAAGTGAATGAAGGCGTTTGCTTTATACATTCTTAACTTGTCCACACGGGGCAAATCTATGGGTTACCATACGATTGAATTTTCTCGTCGCGTAGACTATACGACGGTTGTTAGTATCGAGCTATACTGTTCGATATTTAACAACCTTCGTATAGTTCTAGGTCACGACGAGCATCGCACGTATGTTAACCGATAGACGGGGACTAAGTGGCGCTTTTAGTTTCATATATGAGTATCAATGGGAATATGAAGGTTTCATATTATTATCGAGTATCATATATTGGTTTTAACCCGAACATCTCGAATCGCTCTCTAATTATGCGTTTGTTGTGTATTCTTGTTGTATGTGTGTGTTCCGGCTGTCGGGGGTAGGCTTCTATCCCATTAAGAATGTATAGAGCGAACGCCCATCACTTGTGCTTTCAACCGTTTCAAGTAAATTTCGGCAGCACCTCCCCGCTGTTCTCCGAGTACACTGTAATAGAATAGATAATCATTTCAAAGCTGTGAAACAACGTTGAAATGAACATCTAATCTATCTTTGTACACGGAGAACCAGCGGAAAGGTACCGACGAAATATCTCAAAACGGATGAAAACACAAGTTAATGAAGACGTTTGTTTTATACATTCTTAACTTGTCCACACGGGACAAATCTATGGGTTACCATACGATTGAATTTTCTCGTCGCGTAGACTATACGACGGTTGTTAGTATCGAGCTATACTGTCCGATATTTAACAACCTTCGTATAGTTCTAGGTCACGACGAGCATCGCACGTATGTTAACCGATAGACGGGGACTAAGTGGCGCTTTTAGTTTCATATATGAGTATCGATGGGAATATGAAGGTTTCATATTATCATCGAGTATCATATATTGGTTTTAACCCGAACATCTCGAATCGCTCTCTAATTATGCGTTTGTTGTGTATTCTTGTTGTATGTGTGTGTTCCAGCTGTCGGGAGTAGGCTTCTATCCCATTAAGAATATATAGAGCGAACGCCCATCACTTGTGCTTTCAACCGTTTCGAGTAAATTTCGGCAGCACCTCCCCGCTGTTCTCCGAGTACACTGTAATAGAATAGATAATCATTTCAAAGCTGTGAAACAACGTTGAAATGAACATCTAATCTATCTTTGTACACGGAGAACCAGCGGAAAGGTACCGACGAAATATCTCGAAACGGATGAAAACACAAGTGAATGAAGGCGTTTGCTTTATACATTCTTAACTTGTCCACACGGGACAAATCTATGGGTTACCATACGATTGAATTTTCTCGTCGCGTAGACTATACGACGGTTGTTAGTATCGAGCTATACTGTCTGATATTTAACAACCTTCGTATAGTTCTAGGTCACGACGAGCATCGCACGTATGTTAACCGATAGACGGGGATTAAGTGGCGCTTTTAGTTTCATATATGAGTATCGATGGGAATATGAAGGTTTCATATTATCATCGAGTATCATATATTGGTTTTAACCCGAACATCTCAAATCGCTCTCAAATTATGCGTTTGTTGTGCATTCGTGTTGTATGTGTAACATGATTTTAAACCATTGAGATCAAGATTGATAGAACTGATCATCCTACATTGCAATAGCATTCATCAACCAAAAACTATTATTGCAATGGTATTCATCTATAACAATCAACAATTAAAACTACAAATGTAGGATACTGAAATCATAAAACGTTATACGCAACATTGATAGAACTGATAAATAAAAAAACGAAACACAAACCGTATCAAGATTTAACAACTTTGATTATGTCATATACGCGGGCCGATATTTTCATATTAGCCAATAGGCAAAAATAGATTGCGGTCTGGATATGGCATATTGGCAGATGTTACCTATATGCATACATGCATGTTGTCTCCCCATTTTTTCATAAATCAAACCAACTACATATATCAAACTAGTCCATGCCACTAATCGAAAACTCCACTATGTCTTTGAATTATTATTTTTCCAAATAGCATTGAGCTCCTATTGACATTGTCCCATCCAACAAATTTGTTATGCTTGCCTCGACCTTCATCTAGCTTTCACATGCCATACACATTAGATGAGTAATATAGTTATAAATTATGGTATTTTGTTGTCATCAATCCACCTAACCCTAACCCCAACCTAACCCTAGCCCCAGCCCCAGCCCCAGCCCAGCCCAGCCCCGCCCCAACCTAACCCTAACCCCAGCGCGGCCAGCTAAACCCCAACACCAACCCTAAGGCAAACCCTAACCCCAGCCCCAGTCCCAGTAGCAGCCGAACCCCAACCCTAACCCTAACCCCAACCCCGACCCCGACCCCGACCGCGACCCCTGCCGAACCCCAACTCGCGCGCGCAGCCCCAGACTCAGCCATGAACCCTAAGCCCAAAATAATCAAAAAATTCTTTAATTTACCTGAAGATTTACTCACCTGAACTGCGGTGGCGACGACCTGAACGGCGGTGGCGACGAGAACGGCGGTGGCGACGAGGAGAACGGCGTGGCGATTTGGGGATTTTTTTCGCGCGCGATCGAAAAAGAGGAAGAAAGCGAGCGTAGGCGATCGATCTGTGCCTTTATTAAATCGATATTTAGTTGCCCCTATGGATTTGCCCGTAGGTCCTTTGTTTGCGGCTCCGTAGGGGCAAACACCAAATTAAGAATTAATATTTTTATTCTTGGGCGTCTGGACCCGTAGGGGCAACCTTTTAGCCCTACGGATTAATCCGTAGGGCCAAGTTAAATATGCCCTTACGGATTTCAATATCCGTAGGGGCAACCCCCTATTTTACTAGTGGAAGGAAGTATTAAATAAAATATCAAAGAAAAAAGGAAAAAATGGTTCAGGTCCTTATGACCCAAAAACAATAGGTTTTGGTCTCTGGGCCAAAAAAACTTGTTAAAAACTCATTACACATAAAATATTCTTTTGTTTTAGTCTTTATAGTACATTAAATAACGTATTATGCCAATACTGTCCTTTTAGATAAAATACTGCATTTATCTTTTAAACTATTATATTTATCTTGCAAAATACTACATTTATCTTATAAATTATTATATTTATGTTGAAATTACTATATTTATGTTAATATGTCACGCCCCGTTTCCCAGTAGACGGAAACGGTGACGTGGCAAATCCGCAACGTATTACTATGAAAATACGTTAAGCGTAATTAAGCAATATAATAATGAGCAAAAATGACAAAAGTAATAAAATGAAGCAGTAACTTTATTTACATTCAACTTTACATATAACTGTTTTTAATAAAAAGATATATTAATAAAGCAAATGCCTAAATAATGACATAATGAAAGTAAGTACAGGTAGTAAGAAACTGGTAGTCTGGCTGAGTAGCAAATTGGTCTAAGTCTTCCTGGCTCGGCTCTATGTCCTCAGAGTCCGGTCCTCCTGACGAACATTCTAAACAAAGAAAACAGAGAGGAATGTCGTCGACGAACTAACGCTCGGTAAATCCTAAAAAAATAAGAGAAGATAGTATATAATGTGAATAGAAACCAAATGAACTGTGGACGGTAAAATTATATATGATCATTCACAGGTGTAAGATAGTTATTCTAACGTGATTATTTGTAATTTGATAAAAAAAATATATTCATGTATACGAGAGAAGTCCATCTTACCTCGTGGACTATGGTAACATGTAGTACAAGACCCCGTCATAACCCATGGGACAACGACACGTGAATTCATGTATGTATCTTTTAAAGTGATCTCCCGTGCCACGATATACGTTCCGTACCAATCTATCATTTTATCCCCGCGTATTGTAATTTATAGTTTAAGATTATAGGTTTTACCCGAATCCATGAATATAAAATTGTACAGGTTCATATGTAAGATATAATCATGTATTCAGGTATTCACGTCAAGTTCATGTCAAGTTATATCCATGATTCGGTCAAGTCGAGTCAAGTATTCAAGTCTAAGTTTGATATTTGAATTCGAGTGTTCGGCTTCATGATCAAGTATTCAAGTTTGTATTTGATTTTGGATTCTGGTTTGAGTTTGAATTCAGATTGGAGTCGGTATCTTATGAAATAACTTAACTCTTGAATTTCTTAAGTTCGGAAGTAATCAGACAACTGCTACATATGGACGGCGGCATTTGTGTTTTTTTTCAAGACAATTGCCATTTGATAACTCCGTTAATTTGCCTAACCTGATTAGGCAAGCACTCACTTTCTTCCGCTTTTTGGGGCTCAAGAGAAATGATACTACTTAAATCTATATTAATCTAAAGTCCTTAAAGATCTATTCTAGTTTGTTTACATTGTTTGTATTTTTCGAGGGGATTTTATAAAAAATGTTATAATATTGTTTTAAAAAATAAATCTCGAGGGTGTTTTATAATATAAAGAGTTTTTATAAAAATGCATTTTAGTGTTAGTGGTGTTTTAGCGAAAATCTTAACTTTAGGGTATTTTAATAAAAAACTAACTTTAGGGTATTTTAGTGTAAAACTCAACTTTTAAGAATTGATGGTCTTTAATAAAGAGCAATCATGTATGCTACCGATTAAGTCATGTAGAATATCATGTGTTGCTATACTTGATATAATTAGGGACATTGTATTTAATTACCTTAACAGTGAAAATATATAACTATATGATACTTAAATAATTGTATTACTCATATATTGTTTCTAGAACATTTCTATATTAATATATACGTGAAAAGTAGTACAAATAACAATATAGATAGCTGCTGCACATCAAGATAGACATTTAACAAGTATCAAACAATAACATGTTTTGAAAGCTATAAGTCAAGCATAATTTGATTAAACTATCATTGGTACGGTTGATTAAAGTACCATAATAGATATGAATAATAGATATGAATTATATGAAATAGTATATAAAAACAGTAATGGTAGTATAGATATTTAAGTGTGATGTAATAGAAAATATAATTTATTAGTGTTGTATTAAATATAATTAAACAATGTAGTTGTATTGTAGTAATTAATCTTTACACCTAATGATCAGGAAGATAGGTGTTAGCATAGTAATTGGTGATTATCGAGCAAAACATGACACGGATTTAATAATCGGTATATCGTTATGTTTAGAGACAATTAATGTACGTACGGAATACATATCATATAAGTGTGGGTATCACAGTGGACATCATTGTCACAAATTCGTGATTCGGCAATAATTCGACGAGGTCGAAAATTCGGATTCGGAGGACTATTCGGAAAAAATCGGCAGGTATTCGGGAAAGATTCGGTAAGTGTTCGGAAAATGTTCGGAAAGGATTTCGAGCAAAAAATTAATCTAAAATTAATATATGAGAGGCTAGATTTTGATTTCGTGGATTATTTGCCGTTTTTTGAATAATTCGCGAATAATTCGGGAATTATTCGCGAATAATTTGGCAATAATTCGGCGCGTTCGTTGATGGCGAATAACTCGCAGATTTAATCAGCAGTCACATAATTCGTGAATTATTCACGAATTCGCCGAATAATTCACGAATTATATGACTATGGTGGACATACGTCATGGTTTGTTAAAAGTCTCTAACATTACATTGTATGCAATGCTAAGTTATAAAAGAATTTTGATCATCATTATAATGTGTCAAGTATTATTGGGCTTATGATGGATTGAAATGCATAAAATTAAACTAGGTAATGTGCATGGATGTAGTAAGTAAAATTTAATAATTTAAATATACATGCAAAAACTTATATTAGGGAGTAGGTATTAAGAAATAACATTTCACAAGCATGATGGGGACACACAAGCAAAAAGGAAGTAGTAGGTATATTTCAGTATCTAACATCTTGTTAATTCTAACCATGTATATTTCTTAAAGTTGTTTTAAAAAAATTAAAATTTAAGTTGACGATGAAAATCAATGCGGAAAATGAGAGAGGACTTACTCGATATTAGAACGCAAGGAAACGACGGAATCTCATTGAGGTATTTCATCGAAAACCATTTCACGCATATTCGAAATATCGACGGAACGGAGATCCGGATACATGGAAATGATCGTATTGCTCATGCGGTCTCGGGCCTAGCCATGGAGCCTCGGTTCTCGGTCTGAAACGTGTCGAATAAGCTGTCAAAGATCAAGGGTTGGTTTTGGAGCCTCGGGTTTGCTGCCGCTGCGGTTGCTGATACTGTTAACGTTGATGGCTATGGCTACGGGTTGTTGCAGGGGTTCGTCGGAGTGGCCAAAGTGGTGGGGGGTGAATGCAGAAGAATTATGTATGTGTGTATGGTGAGAGAGGGAAAGTGAGGGCTGAGTGTGTATATATGTATATGTAGAGAGAGAGGGAATGTGAGGATAATGGGGGAGGTGAAGAGGTGGGGAAATGAACAGAGATGGAGGGGAAAAAGAATGAAGTGCGTTTTAAAATGGAGGTGGGGTTACAAGGAGGGGGAGAGAGAGAGGTTGAAGGGATAGTGGGTTTAATTGTTTAATATATGGTATGGGTTTTGTTTTGAAAAATTAAGTTAATATTAGGGAGTGGTGTCTGTGAGTTTGGGGTTTGTGTTTGGGTTAAAAAAAAATGGGTTTTGGGTTGGATTTGGATAAAAATATAAATGGGTTAATGAGTTTAAAATAAAATAGAGAAGGGAATATAGGTTAATTGATTTGGGTAATTAATAAAAGAAAATGGGTTTAATAAGTAAGTAAAATATAAAGATGAGAATAAATAGCCAAGTGAATATTATAAACGGTATTTTGGGCTCAAGAAAAATAATAGGAAAAATAGATGGAAAAATTACATAGAAATAATATATTTAATAGAAACATAATATAAAATAATATAATTAATAAAATATACGGAAAATACCAAAAGCAATTAATTACCGTATTTATTAAAGAAGGATAATACGAAGGTATAGGAATTTTGGGGTTGTTACATAATATATTGCATTTGACCTAAAAATGTAACATCTGCTAGTAAAACTATTACATCCATTAGTAATACAGGCTACATTTACTTTATCAATAGATGTAGAAGTTCACGTTAAATGCAGTATTTTAACTTAAATATAGTGGTTTTGGTATAAATATAGTACTTTATAAGATAAATATAATACTTTAAAAGATAAATGCAATGCTTTATCTAAAAAGACAGTATTGGCATAATACATTATTTAATATACTATAAGGACTAAAACAAAGGAATCTTTACGTATAGGGATTTTTTGACGAGTCTTTTTGACTCAGGGACAAAACCCTATTGATTTTGGGTACTAGGGACCAAAACTATTTTTCCCATAAAAAAGATTCTCCCCAAAATACTCCATCCTCAGCTATCTCATTTACATTTTCATATAATACTTTCAAAAAACACACACACACAAACAACGACAGCACCACCCCGCCCCCCGCCCACCCCCCACAAATCCCAAACCCAAACCTATACCTATGCACACAAATAAATCCCTCTGCGTCCTCTCTTGCAAAAGGTATTAGAAGATAATTAATTTTAAAAAATACCGCATTTATGCGTTCCAATTTAAAAAATCATCACAACTTTTCTACTACTTAGTGTTATAATGAGATGAAGAAAATGAGAATTTTTATCATACCTAAATTATGATAAATAAAATATCAAAATTCTCATTACACAGTTGATATTATTTATCACGCTATGCCATCAAGCCATGAATTTTGTATACACACTCCATAAATAAATAAATTCATTTTATTTTATATGCAACAAAAGCAATTTTTTTTGTTTATACGTGTATCTAACAGGCAAAAGCCTTCATATCTAAATGCAGGAACACTGGAACCCAGGCTTCCCCTTTGAAAGCCATCAAGTCCATAATATTAAATCCTCCCCTCCCTCGCATCCCCAAAAAAAAATTAATAAAAATAAATCTATGATCCCTATAATAACTCTGTTGGGAACAAGCTGATCCACGGAACCATGCTCACGACAAACCAATCACGTAATAATCAATAACCACGTAATTAACCAAGGACAAATTAATAAGTGCGAGAATAAATAAATAAATCAAAACGCAAACAAAAGAGAATTTGTTAACGAGATTCACCCATCATATGGCTACTCTCCGGCAGAGCGGAATCTGCAAACGTCCACTAGAATCCTTAAATCAATTACAAGCACGAGCAACGGAGATTTCTCTCAAAACTCTCTAGCTCTTAAAAACCCTATCTGTCACTCTCTCAATACAATGATCTCTCTACTAATTAATTTTAGCAGCATAAAATACATATGAGAGGTCTCCTTTTATAGGCAAGCCCTAATGTTATAAAAAAATAAAAGATAAATCTAAATTTATCAAAACAGATTCGCTGCAGAGTTGCCGTCGACAGACGTCCAACCCATACTTGGGCCGAGGTCTGCCTCCAATCTATATCCTTTCGTTTTCCTTATTCAGAAGTCTATCGTGTCCTCAGACGTTTGTTCTAAAGTCTCGGGTTGGCCTTCATTTGCTTCACCAGACGTCTGAACCACACTTGGTCAGACGTCTGGCCTTCGGTCTCGGGTTGGGGCTTGATCTTCTGCAGACATATGTCATGCTGGCCTTCAGACGTCTGTCGTTGCTCTGTATTTCTGACACACTATGTCCATACTTCTGCCTTTATCTTTGGCAGACGTCCGACCTGATACATTCTTCACAATTACTAATAATCTCCTACTGAAGATGATTCAGCCTTAATTCCCAACGCTAGTGGACTTTACACGATTCCGCTCTACTCTCTTGTTGAGACTTCACACACGCTCGCCTTTGAGTTTGAAAGAACGGTTTATGTCGGAATAAGACGCATGCGAGCTATATCTCGTTTTAAAATATTTATAACCGCAAGTGCATAGCTTGTTATAACTAGCCGGGAAATACGGGTTGATCCACAGGTAATTGGTGATTAAGAATTGTTATTGAAAGTTCAAAAGAGAAACGAATCGGTTTATTTGTTTGTCACGAAATTAGAAAAACGAAGTATAAGAAAAGGTGAAAGCGGTTGTGGCTCCGGTTCGAATGAAAGAATTGTGACAATGTATCCACCTCTCTCTTGATCAAACGTGTTACCTCTCACTTTGCAAATGGATCATGAAGCATGGCGTATCAAGCGGATCGTAAAACATAGACCATCAAGACAAACACAATTACAAAGAGATTAAAACAATTACTTCGCAAAAGATGTTTTAGCGTTAAACTTGCTAAGTATGTGAGTGCTAGTAAAGGATATATGTAGGGTTACCTAGCGCAGCAGCAAGATTTCGGGAGGTATCATTCATGCCGTTTTCAAATTTTTGTCGTATTAAAGAACCATAACCCTAGAATCTTAACTAGAGATTTAAACAAAATATCATACAAACAACTTTGCAAGTATAGTGAATGAGGAATACAATCTTTGTATATCGGTCCTTCACCTCTAAAGTTCCATGTAGTAGTCCCTTCGCTGCGAGTAGTGATCTCCCGAACTCTAGTATGGGTTCCCTTGGGGAAATGAACAAACTTGCACGAAGTCTTCGAGGCCGAAGATGATCTACGTCGAGGAGACTCAAACCCATGCTACCTCTTCACTAATATGTGAATTAGTGAAGAAAACATCCTAAACTAAATGGCTAATAGTAGAGGATGATGAAGTAGAAATTGGGCTCTCTTTAGATTTCTTTTTGTCACAATATTTTATCACTTAGAAAAAGCTAGCAAGATTTTTCTCATGAGGAAGATGATGAAGTAAAGAGAGGAAGAATGAACTCATGAGGTGAGAATAGCAGCCATGGGTGAGTTAGTGTCATACACTAACTCATGTAGAAAATAAACCATGGCTAACAATAATAGTTAGGTTAATAAATATCTACAAGTAAAACAAAACTAGTGAACCAAGTCAAAGATGCTTCAAGCTTCTCTAAGCTTCCAAGCATGACAATTTCCAACTAATATTGAATTACTTTAAATAAATAAAACCTCACATTATTATAAGTATGGTGTAAGTCTCATACACCCATGTAGCATGTGGCATCTAGTATGACACAAAATAATATACATTAATATATATCACATATATACTAAGTGTACACAAGTGAGAAAAAGAAATGTTTAGTGAGCAAATATTAGTTAATGTAAGTTAATATATCAAATATATAATTATACATTAAATTAGTAAATCAACACTTGATTTAATAATCCGGCTATATCACATATAACCGACTAATATCAAATGTAACAATCTATCGAATCAACACTTGATCCGATAACCCGGCTATATCATATATAACCGACCGATATCACATATCGCGAGAATAGAATACGGTATCACATATGCGCATTAATCTCGGTCCCGCACATATCACATATGTGCTCCTACTTCATTTCGCATGAACCAGGAAACCCCTGTGTAGGACTCTAAAGACTCGTCAATACGCCGGCAGTAGGTGATGATCATATCAAACACCCACAAGTCTCAAGTGGTCTGCTAAACTTAATGGCCACCTAGGTATTGAGCGATCAGAAAATCAACAAGCAAGCCTGCTCATACTCCTGCGAGTAACACTACCGTATAGTCCGGTCTCTTCGTCATATATGTCGCATATTATAGCCTGGGGTGGTATAACGTCAGACCCCAATAGCTTGATAAGTCATGCCGATATGAGGTCCATAACGGTTCGATAAACTATTGATAACACTTTCCAGTAAATCTCAGCAACCCTGGCCAGGGATTTCTTGTTATGGCCAATCGAGCATAGCGCAACATCAACTCCCAATACCGGAAGAGACGAATCCCCTCATATCGCTCATTGCCTCCATGTGACTCGGGACTGTACCGAAAAACCACCTTTTTGCACGATCTCTTGACCGTGGTATGGTGGAAATCAAAGCACAGTGGGAATCACACAAGACTCTATGACGATCTCGGGTCGACAGACTAACCTGTACTAGTGTCACCAGAGAATTGCTATCTGACGATAGGTATAATACCATCTAGGAGTTCTCGGCGAGTCCGTTCAGTGTACCCAGTCTCCACTGAGCACCCATATACCATCTTTGATTTCGAACACCAATGGATGTAGGATCATCTATCGCCCATCATATGGGGTCAAGATGCTTATACGCTAGTCTACTCTGGAATATCGATACCCTGTCTCGATACACCCTCGACTAGGAACAATTATAGGGTGTACTTGTGGACTGCCCTTGGCCCTACTAGTATGATCTCCATCATAGTCCTGATAGTCAAGTACACATCCTAAGGGCTTTATCAATATGTGAGAGTAAGACATCATCACTTATACAAGTCAATATGTTAAGACAAAAAGCAACCAGATAGCATACTATCATGTCGAGCAAGAAAGTCCTCCCTATATATGTCCAAGCATCCATTATAATATACATCTCGTATACAATAATGGCCTCTAAAGCATACATATAACTAACAATCTCCCACTTGCACTAAGGCCATCTGTTGTAGTATCCAATACCCAACAATTTAGCAGTGGTTGTAGTATCACATACTCAACCATCCCAAAATCTGTCAAATAGTATTTGGGGAAATAGGCCTTGGTGAGTGGATCCGCCGTGTTAACCTCAAAATCTACTCTCCTTACCTCGATCCCTTGGAGATCAACCATCTCCCTGGTCAGGTGATACTTGCCTCAGAATATGTCTGGGTCGCTGATGGGACCGGCGTTTCTAGGCCAAAACCATAACTCCATTGTTGTCTCAATAACACTTATTGGACGCTCAATGGTAGGAACCATGTTCATCTCATGTACAAGAAATGCCCAGACAGCCACGTTGGCAGCATCGTTGGTAGCGATGTATTCAGCCTTTATCGTCTAGTTTGCTACGGTATGTAGTTTGGAACTCTTCCAACATACAATCCCTCCATCGAGTGTAAAGACAATGCCTGTGACTGACTTTCAGTCGACCTTATCACTATGAAAGCTCGAATTGGTAAAGAACTCCCACTGGAGTTTACCATTACCAAACCCCAAGAACATCTCTTTAATGCTTCTCAAGTACTTAAGAATGTCCTACACAGCTGTCCAGTGATTCTCCCAAGATCCGATTGATTCCTGATCACTACACCTAGTGAGTTAGCTACATCTGGTCTGGTACATAACATCGCATACTCGATAGAGCCTACTGCCGAAGCATAGGGTATCCCTTGCACACGAGCTCTCTCCAAATCAGTCTTGGAAGACATCCTTTTAGAGAGAGTGATTCCTGAGTAAGTGGGTGAACCATCACGCTTAGAATTCTCCATACTAAACCCCTTTAGTATAGTGTTAATGTACCTGGATTTGGGACACTCCCAACATCCACTTATATCTATCACCATAGATCATAATCCACAAGATGTAGTAGGTATCATCCAGATCTTCCATGGAGAATCCTCATGATAAGAGGAGCTTGACCAAGTGTAGTATAGGAAACCATTTCCTATCAAGAGTATGTCATCTACGTACAATACGTGTAAGAGGAGCTCTCTACAACCTTCTTGTATATACAAAGTTCATCTAGTATTTTGATGAAGTCAAACTCTTTGACTGCCACATCAAAACAGATGTTTCAACTCCGTGATACTTGCTTTAATCTTGATGGACTTAAGTATGGCTTTGAAAGTCTCAACTTTTCCATTTACACCAAGAATTTTCTCAAGATCCAATTTGCTCCCTATGGGTTTTACTCCTTCAGGTGCAACATTCAAAGTCATGCTTTGTTGGCGTACATGGATTCCATCTTTGATTGCATAGCATCCAGCCATTTCATAAAGTATCCACCTGTGATGGCCTGTATGAATCTAGTTGGGCCATCATCTACTATGATGCAATCCTCGATCCCACTGTCATCGAAAAGACCACAGTATCTCTCAAGTGGATGAGGAACCCTACCAGATTCGCGGAGAGGCTGAGGTTTATTGGAGACTATTAAATCCTTCGGTTTCACCAAATCATCAGCTGTTAGTTTGTCTAGCTGGAACTCCTTCCAGTTCTATCTCATGACCATAAATTTCTTCACAAGAAATTCCTTTTCTGAAAAGGTGGCATGCTGAGAAATAAAACACATTTTGCTCCTCGGTTAGATAGAAAATATACCCTCGCAAATGTTTGGGATATCCTAACAAAGTTATACAGAACTGACCTTGCCTCGAGCTTGTCCGGATTTTGCTTTTCAATATAGGCCGGACAACCCCATATCTTAACTCGTTTAAGACATAGTCTCTTCCCATTGCATATCTCATATGGAGTGGTAGGCACTGATTTGGACGGAACTCCATTCAATATGTATGCAGCTTCTTAAGTGCATAACTCCAAAAAGAAACAGGTTATTCAGCAGTACTCATCATAGAGCGAGCCATATCTCATAGGGTGCGATACCTCCGCCCCGATACATCGATGTGCTGTGGTGTATTCGAAAGAGTAAGCTGAGAGAGAATCCCATTCTCCTTTTAGAAAATCCAGGAACTCCATGCCCAAGTATTCTTCTCCTCGATCACATCGTAGGACTAAATACTTCTACCCGTCTGGTTCTCAACTTCAAGCTTATATTTCTTGAATTTCTCAAAAGTTTCAGACTTGTGTTTCAGCAGGAACATATGTTCGAATCTTGAGAGATGATCAGTGAATATAATGAAGTACAAAGAACCAGCCTTGGCATTTATAGACATAGGACCGTATACATTATCATGTATCCGTCCCAAGAGTTCAGTAACTCTTTCTCTGTTTCTAGTAAATGGAGTATTGGTCATTTTACCTTTAAGACAAGACTGGCAAGTATCTTAAGATGAAAATTCGAACAGATTCTCATATTCATTTTTATGTAACTTAGCTGGTCATATCGCATTGATATGACCTAGTCTACAATACCACAAGAAGGATTCGTTCATTTCTGAACTACTCCTCTTGTGAGTGTTCTAGATACTTTGAACGGTGGTTTGATTTAGAACGTATATGCCATTTCATAACGTGCCTGATCCAATCAACTCTTGATCTAGGAAAATGTTCACAATATTATCCTCCAATACAGAATTATATCCTTCTTTAACTCTTTAAAGAAATCGATGCAATGTTGTATTTCAGGTTCGGTATGTAATAACATTCGTTCAGAATCAATATATTAATACAAGATGATATTTGCCAACTGGTTTGGCTGCAACAATTGCACCATTCTCTAACACTTAGAGACATATCACCCATTCACAGTTCTCTACCTATCTGTAGCCCATGTAACATATTACATATGCGGGATACTGATCCGGTATCACATACCCAGGACGTAGAGGATACTGAAAAACAGTTCTCGGTAATGAACACACCCGAAGAAGATGCATCAACATGCACTTTCTTCGATTGGGTGGTATGGGAATCCGGATATTCCCCTATTTCCTGCTCGGACTTATAACAATTATAAGATTGAGCGGAACCAACGTTCCCCAGCTCAGTATAATAAGCAGGTTCGGTCAAAGCATCCATATTATTATCTTGATTAAGGCGTAACATGGTCGCTACCAGGAGAGAGAAAGAAGAAAACACTCTGCGTGCGCTCTTTCAAGATCAGATTGGTTATAATTTTATCTAATCAGGATAGCTTCCACTGTTTTTATCAAATCTTCCTTCAAACCCTGAAAGGTAAGACTAGACAGGATTAATTACAACTTACAAGTTCGCCAATCTTTCGGCCAGACCAGTGTCGGTATTTTGAGGGAGGTTTCTCGTGCTTTCGTACGGACCTAATTAAAATAAACCTCGTTTTCCCGGGGGCGTAACCCCGTTAACACCTTTCTAGACACCTACTTGATCGGCTTATTGTAATGTGTAAAACTCTCTCAGGAGTAACTCTTACTCGCAGTGGGTATCGGGATCCAACTATCTCATAGAAGGTATGCAATCTCATTGCAAATTTCAACACTTGAAATTCCCGATTAACATTTTACCCCAAGTGATCTATGACCTTGACAAGGTCAACAAATCATAGACCGCAAGTCAAGTTCAACCCGTCATTTCCTGATTGAATTAAACCCACCCGCACGACCCTTGACATGGTCAACAAGGCCGCACGACTACCCTAATCCAATCGCATCATATGCTTTGCAGATAAGCACTAATAAGCTACCGCACACTACGCCTTGACAAGTTCAACAAACGCATCACGAATACTAAATACTATTTATCTGAAATGATGGAGGGCTACGATAGGTTTTTAAGAAAACCCTTTGCGTAATGAACTTGATATTGTTGTAGAATCGGGTGTGTTTCGCCCAATCAGAGCAAAACTTTGTCGAAATTCAAAATTCAAAATTTTGAAGCAACGCTTCAAATCTCGGGCGCAACGCGCCACATGTCAGGCGCTGATACGTCAGCGCAGTGCCCAAGAAGGCGCGCCCAATCAGAGCAAATCTCTATTTTAAGCAAAATTAAAGGAAGCAACGCTTCAGTTGCGCAAGCACTGCGCTGCGCGACACGTGTCAGCGCAGTTGCGCTGCGCTGCGCGCTGCGCGACACGTGTCAGCACAGATGCGCTAGCGCAGTTGCGCTGCGCAACACGTGTCAGCGCAGATGCGCTAGCGCAGTTGCGCTGCGCGACACGTGTCACGCGCTGGAGCATTTGCGCCAAACAGAATTAAGATTTTAAAGAAATCTTTCTGTTCTTGTTAAAACAAGAAGATTCCCTTCTGTAAAACAGAAGCCTTTGGATCAAAAATCCAACGGTGGGGAAAATTCCCCAAATCACTCAGAGAAAAATCTCTTTAACAAATTTAACTAATTTATGGGCACTATAAAAAGGACCCTAAGCCTCAATTCAAAGGCAAAAAAAACATTTTTCTAAAAAAAAAGAGAGAAAGAGAACTCTGAGGAATTCCTCAAGAACAAAAAGGTAAAACCTTTAGAAAAAAGGAGAAAGTTCTCTCATGAACAGATCATAGATCTAAAAACAAGATCAATGATCTTTAATAAAAAAAATAATAATAATAAAATAGTGCTTTGCACTTCTGTTCTTGAATCTAAAAGATTCTTAGTATTTTGCACTTGCAAACTGCGCTGTTGCGCTCTTGGGAGAGCGCCACGTGTCAGCTACAGAACAACTTGCGCTACGCGCTTTTTAAATAGAGCTTTACTCTCTGTAATTGGCGCAACTCACCAGAGCGCGCCACGTGTCAGCAACGCAACAACGCAGCGCACTGCGCTGTTGCGCTTGCGCTCACCAGAGCATGACACGTGTCCTCACCACAAGCGCTTGCGCTCAGTGATTGGCGCAAAGCGCCTAACAAATGCAATGCATTTCTTTTACTGAAGGGCCAGGCCCAAATCAGAGGGGCCTAGTGGGCCAAAATAAATTGCAAAGCAATAAAAAGGAGGCAGAGCCCAAGTGAAATTGATGCTCTGCATCTTTTATGGGCAGAGCCCAAACAAAAAAAAATAGAAGTAATGCAATGCATTATTTAAGTGTAGGCGAAGCCCCAGCACAGGTCTAATAGACCAAAAATAAATAAGGGTGTCGAACATTTTCAACTGGACTTAGCCCAATTTTGGCCGTAAGTCCTTAAATTAAATTGACTGAGCACGGCTGCTTCCTAAATTAATTTACGACCGGTTCAAGGGTATATCTCCGAACTCCTCTGACACTTATCGTTGTAATCCTTCAATGACGTCAGAGAGATGACCAGTCCCGACGGCCATATATTAAATGGATCACCACGTTAAGTTGATCTCAGTCTCAAAACAGGACTAACGTATCCTTAACGAATGTTTAAGTTGATCTTAGCCTCAATACGGCTAACGTATCCTTAAACTAAAAAAAAAACACACCAAACCCAAATCTAAGTAAATACGGATTTGAACTAATCCACGTCCTACGGGCGACGGTATTACTCAGTCTCCGTATACAATCCACGGGCAACCACAAACAAAATAAACACACACGACACGAAGTGAAATTCTAGAGAAGGAGAAAGTTGTTACCGCGATGCGGTAGCGTAATTAACTGCAGGGGCTTGCGCCTGCAAGGAAGAGCGTCCCCACAATCAAAAACCCCTCAAGCGAGGGGGAATTTGACGAAGTCTGCTACATCGGCCGCATCCGTCTAAACCTCTGATACACGGTGCCATAAGTCAACTTGGCATCTTCGGAGAGGTGGGCGGATAAAACCAAATAGCATCTGTCCCGAATCTCAGCGTCAGGACATCGCGGTCCTGTGCGCCGTCTTTCGGAGGGGAACAAATTCTGGCATGCCCGGTGGGACCTCTTCCTCTTTCCACTCCACACTTCGTGTGTCATCCTCGCGAACCAATCGCGGTTTGTTAAATGGTTGCCTTCGTATTTCAAGTTACTAAGATTTGGTCTCTTGCCTGGCGCAGAACTCAAGATTCAATGGCCTCTAACTGCACCAACTGCTCGAAGTGCCACTGCAATGGACGCTCCACCTCCTCCGGAGGTGTAGTATATGGGCCTCAAGCGGCTTCCTTCCTCACTCTGCCAGTAGACCAGGTGACCCAAGCCACCACTGGCCTGTTCTTCGGGACTACGATCCCACCTACAAGCTTTCCTACACCAATACCCGCACCGGAAGTGAACAAAAAGTCGGTCTCCGACCGGCTCACTGCTACGACGGCCCCTGTCAACGGGTCGCCCACTACCAAACCGACAGCCTCTGTTTTCACCAGGATAAATCAGAACTCTAAATTCGCTGTCCCAAGGAAGGCAATAACTGCTGCTCCAGAAGTCGTCAAGGCGGCTTCCCCCGTCAAAGAGTCAGTCTTTTCAAGGCTGACGATTCCTGCTCCTGCCCCTGCCCGAGGATCTGTCTTCGACAGGTTAAATATCATCCCTCAAAGGACAACCTCAGTCTTTGAGAGGTTAACACCAGCGACGCCTCATTCAGACAGGGGGCAAAAAGAAGCTGTCTCTATCTCCGAGCCAGTCCCAACGGCTCGTCATGCTCGACGTCGCCATTGGCGACGAGTGAGGAAGGCAGGGGGCAACTCCCCCTCAGGGCTAACTCCACCGGCTCTAGTGGTGGAAGTCAATGCAGCTGTTCCAACTGGGAACAGTTTTGAACTGCTGAGGAAGGTGCGGAAGAATTCTCCAACCGCTACACTGAAAAGATCTCCTCCGCCTGCAGAGAAAGTCCCAGAAACAAAGCAAGAACAGCCCCCTCAACGGCTGTCCTCAAGAATTTATAGAGTTTGGCGGAGGGTTCAAGACTCTGTGATTGACCTAGGTCACTATCGTCAACAGAAAAAGGCGAAAGTGCAAGAAGAAAAGGACCATCCTCTTAAACAGCAAAGGACGACAATCGCTAGGGTGCCCACTGCAACGGCCCCCTCCACTTCAACGGCCCACAAAAGAAGAAGGCCGGAGAAAATCCCCGCGCCCGCGGAAAATGCCAAAGGTGGTGAGCCTAAACGCCCTAAGTCCGGGGGCATGGTAGTTCATACAGTTTATGTGGCATCGGGAAAGGAGGATAGCCGCATATCAACAGGTCATAGACCGCACACGAGGTCAGTGACCAAGGCTCAGGAGCAGCAGCAGAAGCTCCAAGAAATGATGAACGTTATGGCCGCACTTACAGGGCCAAAAGAAAACCCTGAAACGTCCTCGGATGAACGCCAAGAGGAAGAAACCGACGCCGAATTCCTTCGTCGAATATTGGAGAAGAAGGACAAAGAGGCTGCTGAACAAGCAGCCAACATACAGCGTATGGGCCTCCTCTTCCAAGACATGATAGGGATGATGATCCAACAAGATCCTCCGGCCGAAGATCCCCCGATCATCCTTGAAGACGATACGGGAGAGACGTTGAATCCTCCGCCAGCTTTGTCAGCAGCTAAAGAAGAGACAATCTCCAAAGCTGACTTGAACGAGTACATAGCCCAGCAAATACGGGTTCATCATGCGACTGAAGCAGCTGGCCAGGTCATAAGAACAGGGCGTCCATATCCAAGTTGGTACGAGCAAATCAAGTACCCATCCGGTTACACAATTCCCAAGTTCCATGTCTACAAGGGGACGGGCAATCCTCACCAACATGTTGCCCAGTTCAGGGCACTCTGCGGCAACACCGATGGTGATGACAAGCTTTTACTTCGCCAGTTTGTTGGAAGTCTATCGGATACGGCGTTCGAGTGGTATTCTGAGCTCCCGAACGACTCTATCAAAACCTTCGCGGAAATGGAGCTATTGTTTACTCAGCGTTTTGCAAGCGCCAGTGAACGTACCCCGATGACAGCACTGATTAATGCCAGGGTAAAACCCGGCGAGACGTAGGTTCAGTACGCTATACGATGGCGGAACTTATGGTCGAAGTGTGAGCAGCGTATTAAAGAAGCACCCGCGGTGGGTATGTTCGTGGGAACCCTTGATCCGCAAGCAACCATCTCACAATTCATGATGTTTTTCAAGTCAACTACCTTCCAGACCTTGATTGACAAACTAGCGTAAATGGATCAAATGGGCCATAAACCCCCTCTTCCAAGGCCGGACTCCCGAAATGACAAAGGGAAGGGAAAAGCGATCGTCGTCGCTAATGCTCAACAACAACCGAGCGACTCGAAACCGGTTGCTCGTCAAAATAATATGCGCCCGTACGTACCCCTTAAGGATATGATGGGACGTCCTTATTCCTTTCCCCGCGATAAAACGAGGAGGTTATTCGAGCTGGCGTTGCGCAACAGACTCATAAATCTGCCGGATCCAAAACGTCCGTTACAACCAAGTGACGTCAACGAGTCCAACTACTGTCCTTATCATCGAGTACTAGGCCATCCGATCGAAAATTGCTACGTTTTCAAGAATTGGCTTGAAAACCAGTACCGACAGGGCAAGTTTGCGTTATCTGACAAATGGAAGGTGAATCCCCCGCAGCCCCACACCTCTAAGGGGACGAATACGCCAGGGGCAACATGCTCCGTCGTTGAAGAAGCTCCTTGGGAGGTTGTATTATCAACCAAGACAAAGAGGATGCTAAACGACCTCCAGACATGTCCAGCGATCAAGTGGAAGAACCCGTTGGAACCGCAGGTCATTGAAGGGATGTTGAAACCATGTCCAACTCCAAAGACCGATGTGGTGGCTCGAGCACTCGCAACCAGTCGTCAAAATATTCGAAAAAGAAGAAAAAGAAGTCAAAGAAGCCCGTGAAGCCTGACGACAAGCGCACGGACCTGCAAAAACAAATTGATGCGCTGGAGGAATACAACCAGAAGGCACGGACTCCCATTACATTCCAAGAGTTCCTCAATCACGTCTTTCAAGAAGAAGATGAGGGAGAAAGTTCATCGGATGAATCCGAGGAATATGTGGCGAGCTGTCATATGATTTCCCATTCGATCACGAACGATGAGGAGACTCCTTGCACCGAAAAGCTGGGGGCAGATCCTGAACCAAAAGTTCTGGGGCCATCAGATGAAGTAATTGACGCATTCCTTAATGAAGCTCGGTTGAAAAGTAAAGCTGATCGGGAGCGCGAGGCGGCTATATTTGAAGGGGCCAAGCGCCAGCGAATTGATGAAGGAGCTGAGACGATCCCGTTGGAGCTAAACACCTCCGCTACCGACAAAAGCCAATTCAAGATGAGGAAAAAGTTTGCTAAGGCCATATCAATGGGCATGAAGCTACCATCCTCTGAAGGAAACATCACTGGTGAAATGGAAACGCACCCCTCCTATTGCTTATATCATCAAAAGATTTCGCACCCCACTCAAGGGTGCAAAGCTTTCGATAGATGGTGGCAAGGATATGTTGCTCATCGACAACGCTTTAAGCGGGAAAAGCGTAAAACTCGTCGAGAGTAAAGAAATACGACCGAAGGGCTTAAAAGAACTGCTGGCGATTGTTGCATAGTTAACACTGGTAGATCACAAGTACCCACATTCGGGAGTGATTCTGATGAAGAGCTAGAACTTGCCCCTCTCTTTAAAGAGTCCGCTTCGAGAAAAGAAGAAGAACCGAAGGTTTGCGAAAATATCCGGCTACGTAATCACATGCTGCCCGAAAAGAATCTCGGACCCTCGAACAAAAAAGATAAAGGGAAAGAAAAGGCCACTGAAGATATCGTCTTAGATGACTAAGTGGTGGAAGAGCTAGCTGCCAAAGACCCACCAAAGAAGAATAAGGTGGATTACAACGTCTTAGCACATCTGAGGAAGCTGCCCTCACAGCTCAGCATTCTTGACGCCCTTTTGCTATCAAAAGAGGCGAGAGATTCGTTGATTAAGGCGCTCCAAGACCCAGAACAATTCCAAGCATGCCTGGCCGAGGAAAAGATGAAGGATGAATTGGAGGAAGTGCACACGGCCGATGTCACTTTTGGCGATGAAGAGCTTCTACTTGGGACGTGCGAACACAATCGCCCTCTCTATGTCTCGGGATACTGCCATGATATAAAGATAGGCAAAATCCTGATCGATAACGGGTCGTCTGTTAACCTACTCAACGTGCGGGTGTTGAAGGAAATCTGCATGACCGTCCAGCACCTTGCTCGGGACAAGATCACCATCTCCGGGTTCGACTCCCAATCGTCAAAGACTCTTGGATCTGTGATACTAACGCTACGCTTCGGGCTACTCGTCACGGACATTAAGTTCCACGTCATAGACGCCAAGACATGCTATAACGCTTTGCTCGGCCGACCATGGTTACACGAGTACAACATCATCCCTTCTACACAGCATCAGTGTATGAAATATTTTAAGGATGGTTTCGAGTATACCGTGACGGAAGAACTGAACCCGTTCTCTGTAAACGAGGTCCGCAAATATGAAGACGCCAAATACTTCTTACCAGATTTCGAAGACACAGAGAAGTGTCACAAGCCGGAGAATAAAACTAACGCTACCATCCCTGTCTAAAAGCAGTGATACTGAGGAGGAAGAGGAGATAGTTTATTCGGGTCCATCCCAACACAACAAGCCGGGACCATCGGCTCCTATATTGATCTTTGGCAGCGACTCGGAAGATGAAGTCCATACTGTATTCTCTGCTCGACCTTCAATACGAACATCCGCTGACAAAGTGCAAAGTCTACAAGTTGCCATAGTGCCGCTTAAACACCATAAAGAACTGGATGCACTTAATATCTACAGTGTAGAAGAGTTGCGGACATTCTATATCCCTCCCAAGCGAGAAGGCGAGAAGGCAATTCTATTCTACCGCTCTGAAGAAAACAGAGTGGAGAAAGAAATCTGGCACGGGACGGATCCTATGCTGGACAGACTTCAACCCATCCGTCTATCCAGATATTATACAGAAGGCTTGAAAAAGCTGCTGAAACGCCAGGGGATATCCTTCAAGCAGACCGTTCGAAAAGCCAAGTTCTATGACAAAGTCTGGAACGTTCCCGGGACTCAACGCAAACTGCCTAATGGGAGAATGGAGACAAAAGGACTTGGATACATCCTGTCAAAGAAACGAGAGCTACTAAACAGCTGCTATGTCATGTATGACTTCGATGAAGAAGCGGATGCTCAATGGGAGGACGCTAATCCTAAGCCAGTGAAAGTTCCAGATGCAAAGGAGCCCAGTCCGTCGTTCGAGAAACAAATGGACAAACTTAGAAAGAAAGCTGGTCAAAAAGTCCGAGATGATCACAACCGTGAGACGGCCATCTACGAGAAAGCCAAGACGCAACGCCTTCTCCAACAGGCCGTAAAGGATGAAAATGCCGCTCCTTGTCAACCTGTTATAAAGAAGGCTCGGCGCAAAAGCAGAAATAAGTCGAAAGGCCAAAAAGGCGCTCAACAGCAACAAAGCAGGGCTAAGAAATCACGCAAACGGGAGGCGAGCGTTATTGATCTATCCCTCATGAAGAAAATGAGTCGAGCATACTCTTTTCCTCGGGATAAGACGAGGAGGATACTTGAACTTGCTCTAAAACATCAGATGCTCACACTGCCGGAGTCTAAGCACCCCGAACAAGCAAGCGAAGTCTCTGACCCAAACTATTGCTCTTACCATCGAGTAATAGGGCACCCGCTCGAAGACTGCTTCACCTTTAAGAATTGGGTCGAAGATCAGTACCAGCTCGGCAAGTTCGCTCTGTCTGACAACTGGAAGGTAACGCCGCCACAAAAGCACGAGCCCAAGGCCACGAAAGAAGAACCGGTTCCATATAGGGATTGGAAGCGAATTCGCACCTGTCACATGATTACAATATTAAAAGAAGAGCCCGAGGACATAGATGAGCTCCCTTGGTGCTTCGAAAACAGCAGCGACGAGATAATCTCAGAATTCCCACCAGCGCCAAAAGAGCTGGAAGATGGAATCCATACCACTGTAGATAACCTCAAGAAGATTGAGTTGGGGATGGCAAACGATCCACGACCGACATTCATCAGCGAGTTACTATCTGAAGAAAGGGTAGCTGCGTTAAAGGATGTGCTTCTGCAGCATAGAGATTGCTTCGCGTTGAACTATTCCGAAATGCCGGGACTAGATCCAGAAATTGCTGTACACAAATTGGCGATATCCCCGGACATCAAGCCAGTCAAACAGGCGCCGAGGAGAATGCGGCTCGAGCTCGAGATGAGTATCAACGCCGAGGTCAAGAAGATGATCGACTCTGGCTTTATCCAGGAGGTTCAATATCCTGAATGGATCGCTAACATCGTCCCGGTGATAAAGAAAAATGGGACGGTGTGCATATGCATAGACTTCCGCGATCTTAATAAAGCTTGCCCGAAGGATGATTTTCCAGTGCCAGTCACCGAACTGATGATAGACAATACGTCCACTCATGAGCTTTTCTCCTTCATGGACGGCTCGTCAGGATATAATCAGATAAAAATGCATCCCGAAGACCAGAAGCACACCGCCTTCCGGACTCCTTTGGGTATATTCTGCTACAAGGTGATGCCCTTCGGTCTAAAGAACGCCGGTGCCACCTACCAGAGGGCCATGACGAAGATCTTCGATGACCTCATACACGAAATCGTCGAATGCTATATCGACGATCTCGTGGTTAAAAGCAAATCATACGAGGAACATCTCGAGCATTTGAAGACCGTATTTCAACGCCTTCGACAATACAACTTGAAGATGAACCCGCTCAAGTGTGCATTCGGAGTTTCCTCGGGCAAATTCCTGGGATTCATTGTCCGACACCGGGGTATCGAAATTGATCCGTCCAAGAACAAGGCGATCATGGAAATACCTCCGCCAAGGACTCTCAAACAGTTGCGGTCTCTCCAAGGAAAGCTCGCATATATTCGGCGATTTATAGCAACCTCTCTGGCAAGTGCCGCCCTTACAGTCACCTGATGAAGAAGGGAACTCCATTCGTCTGGGATCAAAAATGCCAGAGCGCGCTGGACGAAATTAAACAGTACCTGCAGAACCCGCCAGTGTTGGCTGCTCCGGTCAAGGGAAAACCCCTCATTCTTTATACAACCGCCCTCGAAGGTTCCTTGGGCGCATTATGGGCACAAGAGAACGATCAAGGGAAAGAAAGAGCACTCTACTACTTAAGTCGAGTTCTACTAGGGGCAGAAAGCAACTACTCCCCCATTGAAAAACACTGCCTAGCGTTGATCTTCGCGATAACAAAGCTCAGGCACTATGCGTTGGCGCGTGAGGTCCGTCTCATTTCGAAGGTGGACCCTCTTAAGTATTTAATGTCAAAGGCCATACTGACAGGTCGACTCGCTAAATGGGCTCTGCTCTTGATGGAGTTCTCGATAACGTATCAACCTCTCAAGGTAGTGAAAGGCCAGGCCATCGCCGACTTCCTTGCTGAGCATCCGATACCCGCCGATTCTCCTCTGAGCTGCGATTTACCAGACGAACATGCGTTTGACACGATCGACGGTGGTGATACCTAATGAGAACTTTATTTCGATGGAGCATCTTCTGTGAAAAAGCGCAAACAAAGTACCCCTATAATCAAATCGGGGGTAGGCCTCATCTTCGTGACTCCATAAGGAGGGATAATGCGTTTCGCTTTCTCCTTAACAGAGCCGAGGACGAATAACGAAGCCGAATATGAAGCCTTGATAGCAGGTCTTGAGATCTCCATTGACATGGGAATTGAAGACCTCCTTATATACGGGGATTCTCAACTGGTCGTTAGTCAAGTAAATGGCGACTACCAAACGTGCAAGCCAGAACTGGTGAAGTACGGTGAAAAAGTGCAACAACTGTTGACCCAAATTCCCTCCTATACTTTGGAGAACATACCGCGCGCGGAAAACAGCAAAGCAGACGCATTGGCCAAACTTGCTAAAGAACTGACTGACGAGAATCTCGATGACGTTAGAATCATGTTACAAAGCCGTCAAGTGCTTGCCCCAGCAGAAATATCTCCGGAATCATCCGAAGAGAAGGGAGCGACTGAGCAAACGACCCTGCAAGTAAAAGACCGGGAAAAGGCTGAGGATTGGAGAGAAGTCTTTATAGACTACTTTAGGTCCCACCGAATGCCTAAAGAAGCGTCCACAAGACATTAGCTTATGAAACGAGCTCTGTCTTTCGCCTTTGTAAATGATACTCTGTATAAGAGGTCGTTTGATTCTCTGTGGCTGAGATGTTTAGGACCTGACGAAGCGAAAAGAGTCGTCCAGGAAGTTCACGACGGACTCTGCGGTTCTCACCAAACGGGCCCAAAGATGAAGTTAAAGATCAAACGGATGGGCTCTATTGGCCCACAATGATCCAGGACTGCCTCGAATATGCGAAGCAATGCCATTCATGCCAAATTCATGGGGACTTCATCCATCAGCATCCGAATCCATTACATCAAACGGTGGCTAGCTGGCCATTCGAAATGTGGGGGACTGATATAGTCGGCCCCATCGAACCAGCATCGTCTAGAGGACATCGTTTCATCCTAGCGACGACTGACTACTTCTCTAAGTGGGCAGAAGCGGTACCGCTGAGGGAAGTAAAGACGGAGAATATCCTCCATTTCTTCAAGACGCATGTCATATATCGGTTTGGAACGCCAAGACGAATCATCTCCGATAACGGGCCAGGTTACAGAAGCCACAAAATCAGTCGCTTCGCGCAACAGCATAATATAGACTGGAGATATTCCTCAGTTTATAATCCGCGAGCTAACGGTCTGGCTGAAGCCTTCAACAAGACCTTGACGAAGATCATGAAGAAAACGGTGTCACGAAATAAGAAAGACTGGCACGAAAGACTGCAAGAAGCTCTCTGGGCGTATCGAACTACGTTTAAAACGGCCACGAACGCAACGCCATATGCGTTGGTATTCGGTACAGAAGCTGTTAGTTTATATTCCCTAGAGGCCATTACTGTATCATACTAGTTTGTATATTACTTGATGGAAGCTTGGGATATTCACAGTTGTATATACAATCTTGCTCAAAATGGTAGTATGCTACTTAGTTTGTCTCTGCTTTAATATGTGCATGTGTTTCTTTTAGCATATCGTTGATATACATATTAGTAGAGCCCTTAGGATTTTTGCTTGATTACCAGCGTTGTGATGGCGCTCACACTCGTGGGAGCTGGGTGATCTATAAGCACATCCTTATACAGGTCCCTAGTCGTTAGACTATCGAGACAGGGCATCGATACTCCGGAGTAGACTAGCGTATGCGCTTCTCATCCCAGTATGGGAGACGGTCTGTCCCACAGCCGTCAGTACGTCATACTTGAGATAGTATGCGGGTGCTCGTTAGGTTACGAGTACACTGGACAGGACTCGTCAGGAACTGTTGGTTGGTATTATACCTATCGTCGGTTATCAGTTCCCAGGTGACATGAGTACAACTTAGTCAGCTGACTTGACACTGTCACTTTGCCTTGAGTATGTTCCCACTGCACTTTGATTACTACCCTACCACGGCTCAAAGGAGTCGTGCAAACAGGTAGTTTTTGGGTGCAGTCCCGAAGCACTTGGAGGCAATGACGGTTAGACAGGATTCGTCTCTCCCGGTATTGGGGGTTGACATCGCGCTGTGTCGAGGAGAGCCGTTACACGAGTAGTCCCTGGCCAGGGCAAGCGGGATATACTGGTAGGTTTCCAGTGTTATCTCAGGGTGTTCTGGGCTACACTCCGACACGACTTGTACCGCTATTAGGGGACTGACGTTTCACCGCCCCCCTAGGCCCGCCATACGATGTATCAGACGAACAGACCGGACTGTATGGAGATTGTCACATACAGGCTCAGTAGGAGTTCAGATGGGGTTCACCTCGTTAGTCTTCTTATCGACATCTACCTGGGGACCGTTACGTACAGCTAATGCCGCTTGCGGTCTGTGGTTAAACCCACTGCCAGCGTAGTGTCGAGTCTTTAGAGTCCCACACAGAGAGCTATTCGCCTTTAGGCAAAATGAGTAGAGGTCGCATGGTTTTGCGACAGGGCTCGTTCACATCCGCGCACTTGTGCACGTTTGCTGTCCGGACAGCTTATACTAGCGGGCTTTGGTTTAAGCCAGACCCTAATATAGATTTGGGATTGGTTTTATCTCATTGTATTCATGTTCCTCGGATCACGAATACGGGTGCGTATGCACAGTTGCTTGAGACAGAGGGAGAGGACTTTGATTAGGGTTAATGACTATTGTTATTTTATTAACCCTAATGCTTATGTGTGTATTATGGTTAATTGATATTAGTTTAAATAATTGTGCATGGTTATGGTTGTTGATCATTTGACCTCCTTGACTTGTTGACCTTGGTTGACACTATGACCATCATCATTTCATTTGGAAGATACTCTTTGATCCTTGCAATTTGCATTAAAAATGAAATGATAATGGTCATGTCTTGATTAACCAAGACAATTATCTAGCTAATTATCAATTTATAATAATTCACACATATATGTGAGAATGGTTTATTTTATTCTCATTCTATCATTCACTTTCTCTCTCTTGTTCTTCCTCTCCCACAAGCTCTCCCCTCTCATGTGTTGAGAAACACTTGAGCTTGAGAAAAACCATTTCTTGATAATCTCTACTCTCATCTAGGGTTCAAGGATTAGCACTTCTTGCACCCTAGTTACTTCTAGCTTGGAGTTGAAGCCAAAGGTCGAGGCTTTCGGGTGGATCTTTCTTCGACGTGAGAAGACGACAAAGGTGACCTCCTTCCACCACTCCAAGGAGCAAGGAGAGAAGGACATAAAGCCCAAGGTATAACCTTTCTAGCACTTAGCTAGTTTCTAGTTAGCTTTAGCTTGTTTTTGTTTAGCAAAGATCCTTCTTTGTCTAGTCCATGTTGCCTAAGTTGATAAAAATTTGATTTTTATTCCGTTTTCCGCCTCCCCGCAAGTACTGGGGTGGGCAACATGGACTTACAGTGGTATCAGAGCCTAACTAAACTTAAACTAGCTAGGTAGTAGAGTGTATCGTAGTTCGAATCGGAAAAATCGAAAAACCGAGTTTTCAAAACCCTAAGTTTCTGTTAAAATTTTTTCTGTTCAAAACAAAATAAATCATACTCCAAAATTCATCTCAGGGTTTTGTGAAGAAAGCCACCAAAAACGATCCAGTGATTCGACCAAAGAGCCGCGGTTCCGCGGCAATAGCAAGCTATTGCCGCGCAACCGCGGCCGTCTTGGCTCTTCACTGGGTCGAGTTTGGTGCAGTGTATTTCTGGCTTGGTTTTGGGATTTTTAAGATGGTTTATATGTGCCCAGGTTTTCCAGAATAGAAATTTATTTTTTGGGGCCTATAAATCCGTATTTTTTATCGAACTTCAATACACTTTGACTAAAATGTTATATCTGTGATGTTTATATGTATTGAACATCGGCTAATCGCTATATGTCGATTAGTCGGGGTTATAAATATCTGTGATCTGTGTTTGATGATGGTATGTGTATATGAATGTGTTGGATTGTCGCGGGTGAATAGCCGGGGTGGATATGAGATGAGTGTTTCTTTTTCTTTCATTCATTGTAATATGTAAATTGATGTAATATTATTATTTGTTTGGCCGCACAACCGGGTCGGGGTTGTAGCCGTCATTGTATAATTCTTTTTACTGTTTTTGCTCCTAGGATAGACCCATGGAGGGGGTGCACAAACTACCGGGTATCTCGAAGTGCCGAGTGGCCTACTCACGGTGGTGAGGGAGGTTGCTTCGCTTCGGGTACTTGGCGGGTAGTTTGCCGCACCCGTAGGGGTCTTGGGTGGGGTATTGGCTATTCACCGCGACCGTGTAATCCGCTTTTCGTTGCAGGCTCGAACGGATTGCGGATTCCTAGTATATCCAATGTATTTATCTGTGATCTGTAATGTCTATCATTGCTATATATTTATATATGATAACTATTTAGGCGTTGCTTATGTTTTACAGCCGCGCTAGCCCAGCCCCCGCTCTGTCGTTAGTTAAGTAACCTAACGGGTGATGACGGGGCCCCGTGGCGAATGCGAATGGCATAAGCGTACGTCATATTTTGGTTGTTTTCTGCAATGGTAGGATTAAATGATGGGACGCATTAAAAGAACAAATGCAAGAAAATAAACCAAGTAAAAGTCGATTGGAACACTTTGAAAACCACTCGGTTCTTTTCAAAACTAAACTTTTAAACGCGGAGCTTGAACCACTCCTTTTAAAAGCTATCTCGTTCCATCGATTATATCAAGTTCACTACGTTCACGGTTTCGCCAAAACCATTCGTAGCCCTCCGTCATTCCACATGAATGGTCAAAAAGTATTCAAGCTATGTATTTTGGCCAAAGTCAAGGCATAGTGATTGGTAGCTATTGGGTATTCATGTGCAGCATAGATAGATGCGTTGGTTTGGGACAGTCGTGCTGCCATTTTGGCCAAAGTCAAGGGTAGGTACGGGTGGGTCCAAATTAACCAGGAGAATGACGGGTAGAACTTGACATGTGACTTATGATATTTTGGCCAAAGTCAAGGTCATAAGAGCATGGGGCAAAAATCCACATCGGGAGTTTCATAAGTACTGAAACTTGCTAGCGCTGCATACCATTTGGAGTGTGATGATTCTGGTAGGATTCCTTCGGTTTTATCACGCGATGATATTTGGATCCCGATCCTACTGTGAGTATATGCTACTCCTTGGGAAAACTCTCACTTAACGATCAATGCTATAAACTTAGTAGGTGTCTAGAAAGGTGTTAGCGGGGCTACGCCCACAGGGAAAAGAGGTTACTTAATTAAGGAACTTCGCGAAAGCGTTGGAAAACCTCCCTCGAAGTACTAACACTGGCCTGGCTGAATGGTTAAGCAAGTATTGTACGGTGAGATTGATCCTGACTAATCCTTTCTTTACGGTTTGAGAAGGGATTCGAGAGACAGTGGGAGCCATCCTGTTTAGACAAACTAAAAACCACTCTAAACTTGCAAGAGCATCATGCTAAAGTGTTTCTTTTCTCTCTCCTAATTGCAGCGACCATTCATCATGACCGGACTTAAGTTATTACTAGATAAAAACATATTGACAGGGCCAAACTACAAAGATTGGCTCAGGAATGTCAAGATGGCAATCACTTACGACAAGCTGGGGTATCTCCTTACCACCAAAGCTCCCTCTGTCCCAGGTCCCAAAACCAGTGTCGTAGATAGGGAAATCTATAAGACCTGGGAAATAGATTGCGTGAAGGCCAAATGCCTCGTACTTGCCTCGATGGAAAACGAACATCAGAGGAGGCACGAGAATATGGACCTAGAGTCCATATTTCTTCATACAAAAGAACTGTATGGAGAGCAGTCTCGTATCGCCAGATACGAAGTGTCGAAGAAGTTGTTTTCGGCAAGGTTGGCCGTCGGATCATCGGTAGCGGAACACGTGCTTAAGATGATTGGCTACATAGAGGAGCTCACAAAACTTGGGACCACGTTGGAGAATGAGCTCTATACGGACTTGATTCTCCAGTCCCTTCCTTCCACTTACGCCCAGTTCATCCTGAACTTCAACTTACAGGAAAAAGAAGTTGAACTTTCAGAGCTCCTCAACATGCTGAGGAGTGCAGAGGGCACCCTACAGAAAGGTAGGGAGACATCCACTTTGTTTGTAGGAGGATCTTCCTCTTCTAGGTCCAGGGCGAAAGCCAAGGGCAAGAAGAAGAAAGCCCCCGCCAAACCAAGAGGCGGTGTTAGTAAAGTGGATACGAAGGGAAAAGGAAAAGCAACAAAGGTAGCGGGAAAACTGGTGGGGAAGGAAGAATGCTTCTACTGTCACAAAAGTGGTCACTGGAAACAGGATTGCAAGGCTTGGAAGGCCAGAACACAGGATTTGAAGCGAGTTGCGGCTTCAGCTTCAGGTGTGTATGTTATTGAAAACTGTCTATCAATAAACTCTACATCCTGGGTATTGGATACCGGATTAGGATCTCAAATCTGTAATTCTTTGCAGGCGTTGAGAAAGCGTAGAGTTTTGAAGGCAGGTGACATGACCCTCAGAGTTGCAAACGGTGCTAGCATGGATGCTGAGGCCTTGGGGGACTATCACCTGGGATTGTCGGATGGACACTTTTTGGTTTTGCGTAGTTGTTATTATGTACCAAATGCAACCTGTAATATCATTTCTGTATCTTTATTATCTAAAGAAGGTTATGAATTTGCATTTGTAAGTAATGTAGTGAACATTCACCTTAATCAAGTTTTGATTGGGTCAGGTACATTGAACAACGGTATATACGTATTAAACCAACCACAGATTTTCAATGTCCAGAATACACACAAAAGAAAGTCTCCAGAAATCAATAAAACTTTCTTATGGCATTGTAGACTGGGTCACATCAATGAGAGAAGGTTGACTAAGTTATATACTGAAGGATATTTGGATCCGTTCGAATATCAATCGTATGCAACTTGTCAATCCTGTCTCAAGGGAAAAATGACAAAGACTCCGTTCACTGGACACGGAGTAAGAGCGAGCGAGCTCTTGGGACTCGTACACAGCGATGTATGCGGTCCAATGTCTACACATGCACGAAGCGGTTATTCTTACTTCATTACTTTTACGGATGACTTTTCAAGGTACGGTTATGTCTTCTTAATGAAACATAAATCCGAGGCTTTTGAAAAATTCCAGGAATAGAAGAATGAAGTAGAAAAACAAACAGGCAAAAGTATCAAGGCACTGAGATCTGATCGAGGTGGTGAATACTTGAGTGCCGAGTTCCTGGGTTACTTAAAAGAGAATGGAATTCTCTCTCAGCTTACTCCTCCATACACTCCGCAACATAACGGTGTATCGGAGAGACGGAACCGAACCCTATTGGATATGGTACGGTCCATGATGAGTAACGCTGAGTTGCCGCGATCGTTTTGGGGATATGCGCTAGAATCAGCTGCATACCTTTTGAACCGAGTTCCAACTAAGACTGTGCCTACTACACCATATCAGATGTGGTATGGGAAGAGACCCTATCTTAATCACATTAAGACATGGGGATGTCCAGCTTTTGTAAAAAAGCAGCATGCGGACAAGCTCGAGGCACGCTCAGTACAGTGCAAGTTTGTGGGATATCCAAAGAACTTCAAGGGATATTTCTTCTATTGCGAAGAGGAACAAAAGGTGTTTGTTTCTCGCCATACCCACTTTCTAGAACACCAGTTCTTAGAAAAAGAATTAAGTGGGAGCGCAATAGAACTGGAAGAAATTCCAGAACCACGAGCTATTACTTAAAGCTTAGTAGAATCAGAGGGTTCGAAAGATCAGGACATTCCCACGCCACTCCGCAGGAATAGTAGGCAGTCTCATCCGCCCGAGAGATACTACGGTTTTCTCATTGACGGGGATAGAGAGGATTGCATCATAGACTTTGATGAGCCTACTAGCTTCCAGCAAGCCATTCAGAGCGTCGACTCGGTAAAATGGCTGGATGCAATGCGGACCGAAATGGAGTCCATGTACACCAACAAAGTATGGACGTTGGACATTGCTCCAGATGGGGTAAAACCCGTAGGATGCAAGTGGATCTTCAAAAGGAAGATTAGTGTAGATAGACAGATTGAGACCTATAAAGCTAGACTGGTAGCAAAGGGTTTTCGTCAGCGACCTGGTTTGGACTATGACGAAACCTTTTCTCCAGTAGCTATGCTGAAATCCATTCGGATCCTTCTTGCCATTGCTGCCTTCCACGATTATGAGATTTGGCAGATGGACGTAAAGACAGCTTTTCTAAATGGACATTTAGAGGAGTGTGTCTATATGGACCAGCCAGAGGGTTTCATTCAGAGTGGGAGCAGCGGAAAGGTGTGCAAGTTGCTTAAGTCCATTTATGGACTAAAGCAGGCATCGCGGAGTTGGAACATCTGTTTTGACGAGACGGTCAAGGAATTTGGCTTTATCAAAAATCCAGATGAACCATGCATCTATTGTAGATTTGTAGCGAGAACTGTAGTATTCCTCGTTTTATACGTGGATGACATTCTCTTAATAGGAAATGACATTCCTATGCTACAATCTGTCAAGGGGTTCTTGTCACACAGATTCTCCATGAAAGACATGGGTGATGCCTCATACATTCTAGGTATCCGGATCTACCGTGACAGATCCAAGAGGATATTAGGACTTTCGCAGTCCAGGTACATCGACACCATACTGAAGAGATTCAGTATGGAAGATTCCAAGCGCGGTAATCTACCGGCTTGTCACGGGATCACCCTCTCCAAAGAGATGTCTCCCAAGACTGATTTGGAGAGGGATCGCATGTCTATTATACCCTACACTTCTGCGGTAGGCTCTATAATGTATGCGATGTTGTGTACCAGACCGGATGTGGCTTATGCACTGAGTGTGGTAAGAAGGTATCAGTCAAACCCTGGGGAGAAACATTGGATAGCAGTAAAGAACATTCTCAAGTACCTGAGAAGGACTAAGGAGATGTTCTTGGTGTATGGCGGAAAAGACCTCCAGATTGAGGCCTTTGCTGACTCCAGCTTCCAGAGTGACAAGGATGATTCCAAGTCCATGTCGGGTTTTGTCTTTACCCTCAATGGAGGGGCGGTGTGTTGGAAGAGCTCCAAACAGGAAACCGTTGCCGACTCGACTATGGAAGCGGAATACATCGCTGCATCTGATGCCGCAAAAGAAGCTGTCTAGATGAGGAAGTTCTTGAAAGAACTTCAGGTAGTTCTATCCATTGTTGACCCAATACCTCTGTATTGCGACAACAACGGGGCTATAGCTTTAGCGAAGGAACCCAGGTCCCATCAGAAATCCAGACACATCTTAAGGCGGTATCACCTGATCAGGAAGATCGTGGATCGCCAGGAGATCGAGGTTCGGAGGGTTGCTTCAGAAGATAACACAGCAGATCCATTCACCAAGGCCTTGCCCCAGACTCAGTTCGAGCGGCTGATCGAGATGATAGGTCTTCGATACGCCGGTACATGGCCTTAGTGCAAGTGGGAGATTGTTAGTGTATATGCCCTAGAGGCCATTACTGTATCATACTAGTTTGTATATTACTTGATGGAAGCTTGGGATATTCACAGTTGTATATACAATCTTGCTCAAAATGGTAGTATGCTACTTGGTTTTTCTCTGCTTTAATATGTGCATGTGTTTCTTTTAGCATATCGTTGATATACATATTAGTAGAGCCCTTAGGATTTTTGCTTGATTACCAGCGTTGTGATGGCGCTCACACTCGTGGGAGCTGGGTGATCTATAAGCACATCCTTATACAGGTCCCTAGTCGTTGGACTATCGAGACAGTGTATCGATACTCCGGAGTAGACTAGCGTATGCGTTTCTCATCCCAGTGTGGGAGACGGTCTGTCCCACAGTCGTCAGTACGTCGTACTTGAGATAGTATGCGGGTGCTCGTTAAGTTACGTGTAAACTGGACAGGACTCGTCGGGAACTGTTGGTTGGTATTATACCTATCGTCAGTTATCAGTTCCCAGGTGACATGAGTACAGCTTAGTCCGCTGACTTGACACTGTCACTTCGCCTCGAGTGTGTTCCCACTGCACTTTGATTACTACCATACCACGGCTCAAAGGAGTCGTGCAAACAGGTAGTTTTTGGGTGCAGTCCCGAAGCACTTGGAGGCAGTGACGGTTAGACAGGATTCGTCTCTCCCGGTATTGGGGGTTGACATCGCGCTGTGTCGAGGAGAGCCGTTACACGAGTAGTCCCTGTCCAGGGCAAGCGGGATATACTGGTAGGTTTTCAGTGTTATCTCAGGGTGTTCTGGGCTACACTCCGACACGACTTGTACCGCTATTAGGGGACTGACGTTTCACCGCCCCCCTAGGCCCGCCATGCGATGTATCAGACGAACAGACCGGACTGTACGGAGATTGTCACATACAGGCTCAGTAGGAGTTCAGATGGGGTTCACCTCGTCAGTCTTCTTATCGACATCTACCTGGGGACCGTTACGTATAGCTAGTGCCGCTTGCGGTCTGTGGTTAAACCCACTGCCAGCGTAGTGTCGAGTCTTTAGAGTCCCACACAGAGAGCTATTCGCCTTTAGGCAAAATGAGTAGAGGTCGCATGGTTTTGCGACAGGGTTCGTTCACATCCGCACACTTGTGCACGTTTGCTGTCCGGACAGCTTATACTAGCGGGCTTTGGTTTAAGCCAGACCCTAATATAGATTTGGGATTGGTTTTATCTCATTGTATTCATGTTCCTCGGATCACGAATACGGGTGCGTATGCACAGTTGCTTGAGGTAGAGGGAGAGGACTTTGATTAGGGTTAATGACTATTGTCATTTTATTAACCCTAATGCTTATGTGTGTATTATGGTTAATTGATATTAGTTTAAATAATTGTGCATGGTTATGGTTGTTGACCATTTGACCTCCTTGACTTGTTGACCTTGGTTGACATTATGACCATCATCATTTCATTTGGAAGATGCTCTTTGATCCTTGCAATTTGCATTAAAAATGAAATGATAATGGTCATGTCTTGATTAACCATGACAATTATCTAGCTAATTATCAATTTATAATAATTCACACATATATGTGAGAATGGTTTATTTTATTCTCATTCTATCATTCACTTTCTCTCTCTTGTTCTTCCTCTCCCTCAAGCTCTTCCCTCTCATGTGTTGAGAAATACTTGAGCTTGAGAAAAACCCTTTCTTGATAATCTCTACTCTCATCTAGGGTTCAAGGATTAGCACTTCTTGCACCCTAGTTACTTCTAGCTTGGAGTTGAAGCCAAAGGTCGAGGCTTTCGGGTGGATCTTTCTTCGACGTGAGAAGACGACAAAGGTGACCTCCTTCCACCACTCCAAGGAACAAGGAGAGAAGGACATAAAGCCCAAGGTATAACCTTTCTAGCACTTAGCTAGTTTCTAGTTAGCTTTATCTTGTTTTTGTTTAGCAAAGATCCTTCTTTGTCTAGTCCATGTTGCCTAAGTTGATAAAAATTTGATTTTTATTCCGTTTTCCGCCTCCCCGCAAGTACCGGGGTGGGGCAACGTGGACTTACAGAAGCAGTATTCCCTCTCGAGATAGAATTACTCTCTCTACGAGTGGCAGTCCACTACGAGCTAACGGACGAAGAAAATGCTCACCTTCGGCTTGAGGAGCTTGACGCCCTTGATGAAACCCGGCTCATAGCACAGCAAAATCTGGAAGCTTATAAAGCAAAGATGACGCGCTCATATGAAAGATTGACCTGACCGAGGACATTCCGCCAAGGCGAACTTGTGCTAGTGGTCAAAAAGCCTATGATTCCCAATCGCGCCAAGCGAGGAAAATTCGAGCCAAACTATGAAGGCCCATACATCATAGATAAGGTCTACCAGGGTGGAGCCTATCAACTCATGGACATGCACGGTGAAAGGCCTTTCAGGCCAATAAACGGTCGCTTCCTAAAGAGATACTATGCTTAATGAGCCACAGCCTAGGTCAATGATAGATGACGACGACGACTTTGTCCGTTCGCTATCTTCCTAAGCTCAAACTCTATCAGCAGTAACCAGCCTTCTCAAAGACGGACCGAAATGTCCTTAAACTAATAGCAGACCGAAACGTCTTTAAACTACTACCGCAGCATCTTTAGGCTGACGAGATATAAAAAAAACATATAAAAATAAAATAAAAAAACGGTATGTCCATAAGCAAAAAGGGCACGGATGAAAACCCGAAAGGGCTCCTTGAGTAAAAACAGCAGGGCTATCGGCGAGTGTTCGTGAAAACCCGAAAGGGCGCGACCTCGTAAAAAAAAAGAGAAAAAAAAATATATAAAAATAAAAAGAATAAAAAAAACGGTATGTCCATAAGCAAAATGGGCGCGGATGAAAACCCGAAAGGGCTCCGTAAGTAAAAACAGCAGGGCTACCGGCGAGTGTTTGTGAAAACCTGAAAGGGCGCAACCTCGTTAAAGGACACTTATAGGGTCCTCTCGATCTTATAAAGAGAAACCACCCACGTGAGATCCTTACGACTCACAAGGGAGCAGCACACTTAGGGATCCCCACGATTCCTAGGGAGAAAATACACTTGCGAGATCCTCACGACTCGTAAGGAAAACTCTCTTATGGGACCCTCACGGCTTATAAGAGTTGAAAGTCTTAAGTTACAGAGACCTAAACCTGTGCTTAAGCAACCCCCACAACTTCCGATATTGCCCTACAAGTGGCTCAATACTGACCCTTGTATACAATCCACGGGCGCGAATAAACATTTCCCTAACCAAGTCTCATCCGTGACCGGGGATATGTTCGCATGGTAAACAACCCTTGTAAATCCTCTCGATTTATGAGAAGAAAACCCTCCTGTAGGATCCTTACGACTTACATAGGAAACGAACACTTAGGAATCCTCACGAGCCCTAAGGAAAAAATACACCTACAAGATCCTCACGACTTGTAGGGAGAAATAACATCGTGAAACCCTTACGGCTCATGAAGTCAAAAGCCTTAGCCGACAGGACCCTAACCCTGGTCGCTAAGCCACCTTTATTCGACATCGACAGAGGCAGATGATGATTCGCTCCTGGTAATATCCCAGTTGTAGCGGTGCTGATGCCGAAATCGGTTTTACAGCGAAAAGCCAATAGGCCGCACACGCATATGAAATAGCCGAAATGATAGGGCAACTTGCAATAAAAAGCACCAAGTAAAAATGTATGCATGCAAAATAGCCGAAATGATTGGGCAACTCGCAATAAAAAGCAGCGAGTAAAAATAAAATAAATAGCCGAAATGATTGGGCACCGCGAAAAATAGCCAAAATGATTGGGCAATCGCGACCTTCGTGATATAAAAGCTGAAATGATAGAGCATCGCGGAGATAAAACAAAAAAAAATGATGATAAAACTTTGGCCCTACAGTTAAGATCACATCGATCCCTGTATACAATCCAAGGGCGTAAACAAAGAGGGAACCATACTTTCCCAACAGGTTCCGCCAGAAGACGAAGCCAAATCTCGACGGTTCAGTCCAACTCCGAAGAAACCAGTGTCTTCAGCAAATACCTCGACTCACGGATACAAACACTCCTTGACGAGAGCCTCCTGATCCGCGTCGACTCATAGAGCCACCAGTGCCTCCGTAGGAAATCCTCGACTCGTTTCAAACCCCAAGGAAACAAATAATCCTTGGCGCTTGGGAAACAAATAATCCCTAGCAAACTCCTCGACTCACGGATACAAACACTCCTTGACGAGAGCCTCCTGATCCGCGTCGACTCGCAGAGCCACCAGTGCCTCCGTGGGAAATCCTCGACTCGTTTCAAACCCTAAGGAAACAAATAATCCTTGGCGCTAGGGAAACAAATAATCCTTAGCAAATTCCTCGACTCACGGATACAAACACTCCTTGACGAGAGCCCCCTGATTCGCGTCGACTCGCAGAGCAACCAGTGCCTCCGTGGGAAATTCTCGACTCGTTTCAACCCCAAGGAAACAAATAATCCTTGGCGCTAGGGAAACAAATAATCCTTAGCAAATTCCTCGACTCACGAATACAAACACTTTTTGACGAGAGCCTCCTGATCCGCGTCGACTCGCAGAGCAACCAGTGCCTCCGTAGGAAATTCTCAACTCGTTTCAAACCCCAAGGAAACAAATAATCATTGGCGCTAGGAAAACAAATAATCCTTAGCAAGTTCCTCGACTCACGGATACAAACACTCCTTGACGAGAGCCTCCTGATTCGCGTCGACTCGCAGAGCCACCAATGCCTCCGTGAGAAATCCTCGACTCGTTTCAAGCCCCAAGGAAACAAATAATCCCTAGCAAACTCCTCGACTCACGGATACAAACAATCCTTGACGAGAGCCTCCTGATTCGCGTCGGCTCGCAGAGAAACTAGTGCCTCCGCGGGAAATTCCCGATTCGTCTCAACTTGCAAGATGAAGCCTCAGGCAACAGGGACTGAAAAACTTACTTCCTGAACAATGGGACCCTACAAGCCGATCTAAAACGGTCTCTTACATACTATTCACGAGTTTCACTCTCCAAAGTCGAGTTTCGATAAGGAGGGAAACAACCGGTTACGGGTCCTCTCGACTCATAAGAAGGAAAAATTCTCTTATAGGATCCTTACGACTTATAAGAGAAAACCACACTTAGGAATCCTCACGATTCCTAAGGAGAAAAAACCACCTACGAGATCCTCTCGATCCGCAGGGAGAAAAATCTCTACGAGACCCTCACGGCTCATAGAATTGAAAAGTCTTAGGCAGCAGATCTGAACCTGCGGCCTAAGCCATCGCTATTTCTTAAGAAAGTCAAGATGCGTGCTCTATTATCTGTTAACCATGTTTACTCAGGTGGCGTGCTGATAATAAAAGAAAGAAAAGGCGGAGAAATGACACAAGACATTACAGAAAATGTGTATCTTATTCATAAACTTGATTGGGTACAGAATACATTATGTTAAAGAATAAAAAAAAATATATATGTATACATTTTCTATTTACGAGTACAAATGATACAAGGAGAGTTACTGAGAAGGAAGCGTCTTGCATAGCTCTAGCAATCGTTCGCGCAATTCCTTCCCCATTTTCTCCTGATCGGCTACCACCGCCAGCTCTGCCTCCACTTGGGCCCGTTGCTGCAAGACAGATGCAAGCTGCTCCCTGACGGCCTGATAGGCAGCTTCCTGGCCGGGGGTATCGCGCTCGGCTACATCAAGCTTTCGCTTCAAGTTTAGTCCGTGGGAGATGCGCTCCAGGAGACCCTCAAAGATGGCCTTCACTTGGGCAGCATTCGCTTCAACTTCAGCACGCAGACGGGCCGTCTCGCTCGAAGTCTCTTGGCATTCCCTTAGCCTTAACGCTGCTTCTTGTTCTAAATAGTGGACGTAAGAAGCGCTTCCCTCGATCCATGCTGCTCTTTCATTGCTCACGGCTAAAGTCTAGGGTGCAGGACGCATCGATTCCAGCTGATGCAGGCGAGCCTCAATCTCCATACAATGGTTAACCCAAGATGCGATGATGCCCTCGTCATGGAAATTCACGAGTATCACCAACATCGGGTTAACCGCCGTAGCGAAATCCGCAGCAGGCGTAGGGGTCTCGACGTCGAGCTCCTCAATGTAGTCGCTCAACATACGCAAGCTGTTCGCGGCGCCTTTCGAAGATGGACGTCTTAGGTAAGGACCTGCCGGCATTGTGATGCGAGGCTCGAAGGGCGCCGAGACCGGAACGACAGCTGAAAAGAAACAAGATGTGATCAGATAACAGTACAAAAAATAAAGAGGGGGGAGTTATCAATGTGATAGTCGCCGTACCAGCTGAAGCAGGTGGCAAGGCCGGAAGGGCCGGTGGCGCAACCGATGTTTCTTCTCCCCCTTCGATTTGTAACACTGCAGTCAGAACAAGAGAGAGTTAGAAATAATTCTACAACTGAAAAACAAAGATATCAATCGGGAACGGTACTCACCAGCGCCACCAGAGGGAGAGGCGAATTCAGATGGGAAAGAGAAGTGTGGGAGCAACACTTGATAGAGATGGTCAAAAAGCACTCCTGAAAGACACAACAGTGTGACTTTAGTACACAAATTATGCGTCTGGAAGATAAGATTAATAAATTGCAAACCCATGCCTTCCAACATCTTCGAGGGTATGAGAGAGGGTTAAGAGGTGACCACCGCCAAGGCAGTAGTTGAAGGTGCTCCCTCGAGCAGTGGGGCATCGGCGCTGCTGCACCTGCGTTAAAAAAAAGGTAAATTTGTCAGAAAGATTGTAAGGCAAAGAAAGAACACTAACTTGGGATTTACCTGATGAGCTGCCGGCTGAAATGGAGGCGTATCCCTCCTCCGTGGACATGAGGCCACCGCCCGTGGCCTCATCACCCGACTCGATAGGGACCGTCGTCGTGCTCGCACGACCAGGAGACGGCAGGAGATCATAGGCAGGGAGGGCAATGATTGGAGCGTTGCCGGATTCTTGGAAGGAAGCGGCTGACTCTTCCCCAAGAGTCATGCCTATCCCATCCGCTACTTCTTCGGGCTCCGCCATCTCCATCGGCTCATCCACCGTCACCACGAGGTCGCCGGCCTCAAGCACCTCGCCCACCACTACCCTCGGCTCGGTTATGATGATCATTTCATCTGCCGCCACTTCAGGCTCGGCATCAATGACCTTCTCGGCTACAGACCCCCCAACCTCCACCTCAGGCTCCAAAGCCTCAGCAACGTTGCCCACTGTTGGCTCGGGTTCAGGAGGTGCCGCCTCCTCTGCTTCCTTGGGTTCAACGATCTCCACCTCCCACTCGGTTGGACTTGGCCCTGCAAGATAAAATATATAAGAACCAACAACTTTATGAGTTTTATGACGAAATTCTGAAAGAAGTATTACCTGAGGTAGACTTGTCGTTAGCCTCTCTATTGGCACGGATCGCCTGTCTATGAGCCGTAGACAGGGCGACCGAGGACTCTTCTGACGGAGTATCGGCTTGAGGAACGGTGCTGGGGCCCGCTCCAATGGCCAAAGCAACCCTGCGCGCCTTTGCTTCGCATCTCAGCCGCTTCCTTTCCTCCCAGGCTGTCGCGATGGACCTTCGTGACGCTTCCTTCAAGGCGTCGTCATCCTCGTTCAGGGATGCCTCCAGATCCTTTAGGGCACCTTTCATCGGCTCTTCAAGACGAACCTCCTGTGGTCACCCAGAAGAAGCGGGAACATCGGCAGCTGGCGGAACATCTGCATCACTTGGCGGGAGCGGTGTTCCCCTCCGAAAGACGGCGCACAGGACCGCGGTGTCCTGACGCTGAGATTCAGGGCAGATGCTATTTGGTTTTATCCGTCCATCTCTCCGAAGATACCAAGTTGATTTATGACACCGTATATCGGAGGTTTAGACGGATGCGGCCGATGTAGCAGACTTCATCAGATTCCCCCTCGCTTGAGGGGTTTTTGATTGTGGGGACGCTCTTCCCTGCAGGCGCAAGCCCCTGCAGTTAATTACGCTACCGCGTCGCGGTAACAACTTTCTCCTTCTCCAGAATTTCACTTCGTGTCGTGTGCGTTTGTTTTGTTTGTGGTTGCCCGTGGATTGTATACGGAGACTGAGTAATGCCGTCGCCCGTAGGACGTGGATTAGTCCAAATCCGTATTTACTTAGATTTGGGTTTAGTGTTTTTAGTTTAAGGATGCATTAGTCGCGTTGCGGCTAAGATCAACTTAAACGTTCGTTAAGGATACGATAGTCCTGTTTGAGACTAGGATCAACTTAACTTGATAATCCATCTAATATCTGGCCATCGGGACTCGTCACCTCTCCAACGTCGTTGAAGGATTACAACGGCAGACGTCAGAGGAGTTCAGAGATGTACCCTTGAACCTAGGTTGATTTGGAGTTTTATAATCCGTTTGAATGTTTAAGGATACGTTAGCCGTGTTTGGGGCTAAGATCAAATTAAACGGGACCGTTTAGATCCGGCAAAAGAGCATTTGGAGGCTCTATCGCTCCAGTTTAGGGACGTGGTGGTCCATGTTCCAGTTTAGGGACGTGGTGGTCCGACATTAGTTTAGGGACGTGTGGTCCGACATTACTTTAAGGACGTTCCGGTCCAACATTAGTTTAAGGACGTTCCGGTCCAACATTAGTTTAAAGACGTTCTGGTCGACGAGTTCAAGGACCCCGCAGTCCGTATTGATGTGTGGTCGTCGGGACCCGTCACCTCTCTGACGTCGTTGAAGGATTACAACGATGGGTGTCAGAGGAGTTCGGAGATGTACCCTCAAACCGGATATAAATTAATTTAAGAGAACAGATGTGCTCAGTCAATTTAATTTGAGGACTTATGGCCAAAATTGGGCTAAGTCCAGTTGAAAATGTTCAACACCCTTATTTATTTTTGGTCTATTAGACCTATGCTAGGGCTTTGCCCACACTTAAATAATGCATTGCATTACTTCTATTTTTTTTGTTTGGGCTCTGCCCATAAAAGATGCAGAGCATCAATTTCACTTGGGCTCCGCCCCCTTTTTATTGCTTTGCAATTTATTTTGGCCTGCTAGATCTTTTTGATTTGGGCCTGGCCCTTTAAGAAATGCCTTGCATTTGTCAGGCGCTTTGCGCCAATTAGAGAGCGCAAGCGCTTGTAGTGTTGACACGTGTCGCGCAAGCGCAGTGCGCTGCGCTAATGCGCTGCGCCTGCACTGCTGACACGTGGTGCGCTCTGGTGGCTTGCGCCAATCCAGGAGCGCAACAGCGCAGTTTGCAAGTGCAAGGAACTATGATTTAAGAATCTTTTAGATTCAAGAACCAATGGTTCACAAAAGAAGTGCAAAGCACTGTTCGTTTCCTTGATCTAATTTAGATCAAAGAAAAACAAGTTTTTCTTTTTATTTTAGGAACCAAAGGTTCATAAAAGTACAAAACACTATTTTTTTTATTTTGTTTTTTCTTGTTTTAAAGAACCAGTGGTTCATAAGAAGTGCAAAGCACTGTTTATTATGTGAAGATCATTGATCTGGTTTTTAGATCAATGATCTATTAGAAGAAATTTCTTCTCTCTTGTGAAGGTTTTTACCTTTTTCTTGAAATTTTTCTCACAGTTCTCTCTGTTTGAAGCTCTTGATTTTTTTTCAAGAAATGTTGATCCCCTTTTTTTTTATTTTAGAAAGAAGGATCATTGGTCGTTGGGACCCACCACCTCTTCGACGACACTGAGAGATTACAGTGCCATATATCGAAGGTGTGGAGGGATGTACCCTTTGAACCATGTCTCACTCATTAGGGGGAAAGAACAGGCTGGAGCTTAAGCTTCTCGCTACTGAAAAAGGCTTCTTTGCATTCGCGCACGTGCGTCGCACGTGTGTCGCACATGTTGAGCGCTCATATTTGCACGTAGCGCATATGGATCTTGCGCATATGCGCATTATGGGGGGAGAAAGCTCCTATGGAGAATGAGCCTCCTTTGAATATTCTCATGTGGTGCGCACGTGCGTTGCACGTGGTGCGCACGTGGCGGGCACACGTGTGTTGCACGTGGTGCACATGCGCATTATGATGAGAAGCAGAGCTTCTATATATGGAGAACAAGCTCCGTTTAATATTATTAAATATTCTCGTGTGGTGCGCACATGCGTTGCACGTAGTGCCGCATGGCGGGCACACGTGCGTTGCACGTAGTGCACATGGCGCTTGCGCATATGCGCATTATGGAGGAGCATGCTCCTATCTTGGAGAACTAAGCTCCTTTGGAGAACTAAGCTCCTTTGAGTATTGAATCCTTTGAGGATTTAACTCTACCTTTTCTAAGAGGTATCCCCTCTTATTTATATGGGAGTGGTAGAGAAGCCATCTCTCCTTTTCCCGATGTGGGACTAAAAAATGCATTCCCCATGTAGTAGAGCATTACTTTAGATTACACGTGCATAACACATTTTCTCATAACTTTTGATCCCGGATGAATTATGAGGCCCATAATATATCAAATCGAAGGTTTTTTCGAGATGCTTTCAACACCATCAGAATTTAACTGTTTTTCATTCCGGAGTTTGTCAAAATACAGCTCGGAAAATACTGGTTCGCATCTTCTTCTTTAGATCACATGTGCATAGACATTTGCTCATAACTTTTGATTCCGGATGAATTATGAGGCCCATAATATATCAAATCGAAGGTTGTTTCGAGATGCTTTCAATAACATCATAATTTAACAGTTTCTCATTGGGGAGTTTATCAAAATACAGGCCGGAAGATACTGGTTCGCATTTTCTTAAGCGTATCGCTGCCATTTGATACCTTGGACTCTTTTGCGCAGAAATTTTTGGTGGGAACAAATGCCCCCCACTGCTTTGCCCACGTAAGTATATATGAGGGTGAAGTAGTGCAGAGTAATGCATAGCGTATGACCAGTTTCGGGTTGGTATATAACTTTCAGAATCTTGATATGAGAAGATAACGAGCGGACACGAGCGTCGTCATTTATTATTGACTCAAATCTCGACTCTTAAAAGATATAGTTCCAAACTCTCAATTCCATGAGCCGCACCCTTCTATTTCTTTATGTTTTACTCTGGTATGAAGTAGTTTATACGCTCATGAGTAACTTCTCCATTTCAGTGGCATGTAGCTTTAGCAAGGATGGCTCGTAGATGGTTCATCTTAACCTCTTTGTAGGGCAGTAATGGCTTAGAAGACAGGGGTAGGATCTGCCACCTAAGGCTTTTCAATTTTATGAGCCGTGAGAGTCTCATAAAGACTTTTCTCCCTATGGATCGAGAGGATCTCGTAGGTGTATTTTCTCCTTAGGAATCGTGAGGATTCTTAAGTGCGTTTTCTCTTATAAGTCGTAAGGATCCTATAAGAGAATTTTTCCCTCCTACGAGTCGAGAGGACTCGTAAGCGGTTGTTTCCCTCCTTGTCGAAACTCGACTTCGGAGAGTGAGACCCATGGATAGTATGCAAGAGACCGTTTTAGATCGACTTGCTGGGTCCCATTGTTCAGGAAACAAGTTTTTTAGTCCCTACTGCCTGAGGCTTCATCTTGCAAGTTGAGACGAATCGGGAATTTTTCCGCGGAGACACTGGTTTCTCTGCGAGCCGACACGAATCAGGAGGCTTTCGTCAAGGATTGTTTGTTTCCTTGAGTTGAGGTATCTGCTAAGGATTATTTGCTTCCCTAGCGCCAAGGATTATTTGTTTCCTTGGTGTTGAAATGGATCGAGAATTTCCCACGGAGGCACTGGTTGCTCTGCGAGTCGACGCGGATCAGGAGGCTCTCGTTAAGGAGTGTTTGTTTCCTTGAGTTGAGGTGTTTGCCAGGGATTATTTGTTTCCCTAGCGCCAAGGATTATTTGTTTCCTTGGGGTTGAAACGAGTCAAGAATTTTCCACGGAGGCACTGGTTGCTCTGCGAGTCGACGCGGATCAGGAGGCTCTCGTCAAGGAGTGTTTGTATCCGTGAGTTGAGGTGTTTGCTAAGGATTATTTGTTTCCCTAGCGCCAAGGATCATTTGTTTCCTTGGGGTTTGAAACGGGTCGAGAATTTCCCACGGAGGCACTGGTTGCTCTGCGAGTCGACACGGATCAGGAGGCTCTCGTCAAGGAGTGTTTGTATCCGTGAGTCGAGGAATTTGCTAAGGATTATTTATTTCCCTAGCGCCAAGGATTATTTGTTTCCTTGGGGTTTGAAACGAGTCGAGAATTTCCCACGGAGGCACTGGTGGCTCTGCGAGTCGACGCGGATCAGGAGGCTCTCGTCAAGGAGTGTTTGTATCCGTGAGTCGAGGAGTTTGCTAGGGATTATTTGTTTCCCAAGTGTCAAGGATTATTTGTTTCCTTGGGGTTTGAAACGAGTCGAGAATTTCCCACGGAGGCACTGGTGGATTTGCGAGTTGACGCAGATCAGGAGGCTCTCGTCAAGGAGTGTTTGTATCCGTGAGTCGAGGGTTTGCTGAAGACACTGGTTTCTTCGAAGTTGGAATGAACCGTCGAGATTTGGCTTCGTCTTCTGGCGAAGCCTGTTGGGAAAGTATGGTCCCCTCTTTGTTTACGCCCTTGGATTGTATACAGGGATCGATGTGATCTTAACTGTAACGCCAAAGTTTTATCATCATTTTTTTTGTTTTATCTCCGCGATGCTCTATCATTTCAGCTTTATATCACGAAGGTTGCGATTGCCCAATCATTTCGGCTATTTTTCGCGGTGCCCAATCATTTCGGCTGTTTATTTCATTTTTACTCGCTGCTTTTTATTGCGAGTTGCCCAATCATTTCGGCTATTTTTATTTTCACTCGCTGCTTTTTTATTGCGAGTTGCCCAATCATTTCGGCTGTTGCGCGAAGCGACTGATTTTGTGGCTTCTGTAGGCTGGCCCGTTATCGGAGATGATTCGTCTTGGCGTTCCAAACCGATATATGACATGCGTCTTGAAGAAATGGAGGATATTCTCCATCTTTACTTCCCTCAGCGGTACCGCTTCTGCCCACTTAGAGAAGTAGTCAGTCGTCGCTAGGATGAAACGATGTCCTCTAGACGATGCTGGTTCGATGGGGCCGACTATATCAGTCCCCCACATTTCGAATGGCCAGCTAGCCACCGTTGGATGTAGTGGATTCGAATGTTGATGGATGAAGTCCCCATGAATTTGGCATGAATGGCATTGCTTCGCATATTCGAGGCAGTCCTAGATCATTATGGGCCAATAGTAGCCCATCTGTTTGATCTTCAACTTCATCTTTGGGCCCGCTTGGTGAGAACCGCAGAGTCCGTCGTGAACCTTCTGGAAGACTCTTTTCGCTTCGTCAGGTCCTAAACATCTCAGCCATAGAGAATCAAACGACCTCTTGTACAGAGTATCATTGACAAAGGCGAAGGACAGAGCTCGTTTCATAAGCTGATGTCCTGTGGACGCTTCTTCAGGCATTCGGTGGGACCTAAAGTAGTCTATGAAGACTTCTCTCCAATCCTCAGCCTTTTCCCGGTCTTTTACTTGCAGGGTCGTTTGCTCAGTCGCTCCCTTCTCTTCGGATGATTCCGGAGATCTGCTGGGGAAAGCACTTGACGGCTTTGTACCATGATTCTAACGTCATCGAGATTCTCGTCAGCCAGTTCTTTAGCAAGTTTGGCCAATGCGTCTGCTTTGCTGTTTTCCGCGCGCGGTATATTCTCCAAAGTATAAGTGGGAATTTGGGTCAACAATTGTTGCACCTTTTCGCCGTACCTCACCAACTCCGGTTTGCACGTTTGGTAGTCGTCGTTTACTTGACTAACGACCAGTTGGGAGTCTCCGAATATGAGGAGGTTTTCAATTCCCATGTCGATGGCGATCTCGAGGCCTGCTATCAGGGCTTCATATTCGGCTTCATTCTTTGTCCTCGGCTCTGTTAGGGAGAAAGCAAAGCGCATTATCCCTCCTTGTGGAGTTACAAAGATGAGCCCTACGCCCGATTTGATAATAGGGGTGCTTTGTTTGCGCTTCTTCATGGAAGATGCGCCATCGAAATAAAGCTCCCATCGAGTATCATCACCGTCGACCGCATCAAACGCATGTTCGTCTGGAAGATCGCAATTTAAAGGGGAGTCGGCCGGTATCGGATGCTCAGCGAGGAAATCGGCGATGGCCTGGCCTTTCACTGCCTTGAGAGGTTAATACGTTATCGAGAACTCCATCAAGATCAGGGCCCATTTAGCGAGTCGACCTGTCAATATGGCCTTTGACATTAGATATTTGAGAGGGTCTACCTTCGAAATGAGACGGACTTCATGTGCTAATGCGTAATGTCTGAGCTTTGTTATCGCGAAGATCAACGCCAGGCAGTGTTTTTCAATGCGGGAGTAGTTGCTTTCTGCCCCCAGCAGAACTCGACTTAAGTAGTAGAGTGCTCTTTCTTTCCCTTGATCGTTCTCTTGTGTCCATAATGCGCCTAAGGAACCTTCGAGGGCGGTTGTATAAAGAATGAGAGGTTTTCCCTTGACCGGAGCAGCCAACACCGGCGGGTTCTGCAGGTATTGCTTGATCTCGTTTAGTGCGCTTTGGCATTTTTGGTCCCAGATGAACGGGGTTCCCTTCTTCATCAGGTGGCTGTAAGGACGGCACTTTCCTGAAAGGTTGGTTATAAATCGCCGTATATACGCGAGCTTCCCTTCGAGAGACCGTAGCTGTTTGAGATTCCTTGGCGGAGGCATTTCCATGATCGCCTTGATTTTAAACGGATCTATTTCAATACCTCGGTGTCGAACGATGAATCCCAGGAATTTGCCTGAGGAAACTCCGAATGCACACTTGAGCGGGTTCATTTTCAAGTTGTATTGTCGAAAGCGTTGAAATACAGTCTTCAAATGCTCGAGATGTTCCTCGTATGATTTGCTTTTAACCATGAGATCGTCGATATAGCATTCGACGATTTCGTGTATAAGGTCATCGAAGATTTTCGTCATGGCCCTTTGGTAAGTGGCACCGGCGTTCTTTAATTCGAAGGGCATCACTTTATAACAGAATATTCCTAAAGGAGTCCTGAAGGCTGTGTGCTTCTGGTCTTCGGGATGCATTTTTATCTGATTATAACCTGACGAGCCGTCCATGAAGGAGAAAACCTCATGAGTGGACGTATTGTCTATCATCAGTTCAGTGACTGGCACTGGAAAATCATCCTTCGGGCAAGCTTTATTAAGATCCCGGAAGTCTACGCATATACGCACTGTCCCATTTTTCTTCATCACTGGGACGATGTTGGCGATCCATTCAGGGTATTGAACTTCCTGGATGAAGCCATAGTCGATCAGCTTTTTGACCTCGGCGTTGATGCTCATTTCAAGCTCGAGACGCATTCTCCTCGGCGCCTGTTTGACTGGCTTGATGTCCGGGGATATCGCCAATCTGTGTACAGCAATTTCTGGATCTAGTCCCGGCATTTCGGAATAGTTCCACACGAAGCAATCTCTATGCTGTAGAAGCGCGTCCTTTAACGTAGCCACCCTTTCTTCAGATAGCAGCTCACTGATGAATGTCGGTCGCGGATCGTCTGCCGATCCCAACTCAATCTTCTTAAGGTTATCTGCAGTAATATGTATGCCATCCTCCAGTTCTTTCGGAGCTGGTGGAAATTCTGAGATCACCTCATCATTGCTGTTTTCGAGACACCAGGGAAAGCTGTCTATGTTCTCGGATTCTTCTTTTAGTATTGTTATCACGTGACAAGTACGAATTCGTTTCCAATCCCAATGTGGAACTGGTTTTTCTTTCGTAGCCTTGGGCTTGTGCTTTGTGGTGGCGCTACCCTCCAGTTGTCGGACAGAGCGAATTTGCCAAGCTGATACTGATTTTCGACCCAATTCTTAAAGGTGAAGTAATCTTCAAGAGGATGCCCTATTACTCGATGGTAAGAGCAATAGTCCGGGTGTGAGACTTCGCCCGCTTGTTCGGGATATTTAGACTCCGGCAGTGTAAGCATCTGATGTTTTAGAGCGAGGTCAAGTATCTTCTTCGTCTTGTCTCGCGGAAACGAGTATGCTCGACCCATTTTCTTCATGAGGGATAGATTAATAACGCTCAACTCCCATTTGCGTGGCTTCTTAACCCTGCTTTATTGTTGTTGAGCGCCTTTTTGGCCTTTCAACTTATTTCTGCTTTTGCGCCGAGCCTTCTTTATAACAGGTTGACAAGGAGCGGCATTTTCATCCTTTATGGCCTGTTGGAGAAGGCGTTGCGTCTTGGCTTTCTCGTAGATGGCCGTCTCGCGGTTGTGATCATTTCAGACTTTTTGACCAACTTTCTTTATAAGTTTGTCCATTTGTGCCTCGAACGACGGACTGGGCTCCTTTGCATCTGGAACTTTCACTGGCTTAGGATTAGCGTCCTCCCATCGAGCATCCGCTTCTTTATCAAGGTCATACACGACGTAGCAGCCGGGTAGTAACTCTCGTTTCTTTGACCGGACGTATCCAAGCCCTTTTGTTTCCATTCTCCCGTTAGGCAGTTTGCGTTGAGTCCCGGGAACGTTCCAGACCTTGTCATAGAATTTGGCCTTTCTAACGGTCTGTTTGAAGGATATCCCCTGGCGTTTCAGCAGCTTTTTCAAACCTTCCGTATAATATCTGGGGAGACGGATAGGCTGAAGCCTGTCGAGCGTAGAATCCGCGCCATGCCAGATTTCTTTTTCTACCTTGGTTTCTTCAGAGCGGTAAAACAGAATTGCTTTCTCGCTCTCTCGCCTGGGAGGGATGTAGAATGTTTGTAGCTTTTCTACGTTGTAAATATTAAGTGCATCCAGTTCTTTATGGTGTTTAAGTGGCACCATGGCGACTTGCAGACTTTGCTCTTCATCAGCGAAAGTTCGTATTGAAGGTCGAGCAGAGAATACAGCATGGACTTCATCTTCCGAGTCGCTGCCAAAGATCAATATAGGAGCCGGTGGTCCCGGCTTGTTGTGTTGGGGCGGACCCGAATGAACTATCTCCTCTTCCTCCTCAGTATCACTGTCGAAGACAGGGATGGTAGCATTAGTTTTATTCTCTGGCTTGTGACACTTCTCTGTGTCTTCGAAATCCGATAAGAAGTATTTTGCGTCTTCATATTTGCGGACCTCGTTCACAGAGAACGGGTTCAGTTCTCCCGTCACGGTATACTCGAAACCATCCTTAAAATACTTCATACACTGATGTTGTGTAGAAGGGATGATGTTGTACTCGTGTAACCATGGTCGGCCGAGCAAAGCGTTGTAGCATGTCTTGGCGTCTATGACGTGGAACTTAATGTCCGTGACGAGTAGCCCGAAGTGTAGCGTCAGTATCACAGATCCAAGAGTCTTTGACGATTGGGAGTCGAACCCGGAGATAGTGATCTTGTCCCGAACAAGGTGGTGGACGCTCATGCAGATTTCCTTCAACACCCGCACGTTGAGTAGATTAACAGACGACCCGTTATCGATCAGGATTTTGCCTATCCTTATATCATGGCAGTATCCCAAGACATAGAGAGGGCGATTGTGTTTGCACATCCCTAGTAGAAGGTCTTCATCGCCAAAAGTAACATCGGCCGTGTGCACTTCCTCCAATTCATCCTTCATCTTTTCCTCGGCCAGGCATGCTTGGAATTGTTCTGGGTCTTGGAGCGCCTTAATCAACGAATCTCTCGCCTCTTTTGATAGCAAAAGGGCGTCAAGAATGCTGAGCTGTGAGGGCAGCTTCCTCAGATGTGCTAAGACGTTGTAATCCACCTTATTCTTCTTTGGTGGGTCTTTGGCAGCTAGCTCTTCCACCACTTGGTCATCTAAGACGATATCTTCAGTGGCCTTTTTTTCCCTTTATCTTTTTTGTTCGAGGGTCCGAGGTTCTTTTCGGGCAGCGTGCGATTACGTAGCCGGATATTTTCGCAAACCTTCAGTTCTTCTTCTTTTCTCGAAGCGGACTCTTTAAAGAGAGGGGCAAGTTCTAGCTCTTCATCAGAATCACTCCCGAATATGGGCACTTGTGATCTACCGTTGTTAACCATGCAACAATCGCCAGCAGTTCTTTTAATCCCTTCGGTCATATTTCTTTGCTCTCGACGAGTTTTACGCTTTTCCCGCTTAAAGCGTTGTCGATGAGCAACATATCCTTTCCACCATCTATCGAAAGCTTTGCACTCTTGAGTGGGGTGCGAAATCTTTTGATGATATAAGCAATAGGAGGGGTGCATTTCCATTTCACCAGTTATGTTTCTTTCAGAAGATGGTAGCTTCATGCCCATTGATATGGCCTTAGCAAACTTTTTCCTCATCTTGAATTGGCTTTTGTCGGTAGCGGAGGTGTTTAGCTCCAACGGGATCGTCTCAGCTCCTTCATCAAGTCGCTGGCGCTTGGCCTTTTCAAATATAACCGCTTCGCGCTCCCGATCAGTTTTGCTTTTTAAGAACGCTTCATTGAGGAATGAATCAATCACTTCATCCGACGGCTCCAGAACTTTTGGTTCAGAATCTGCCCCCAGCTTTTCGGTGCAAGGAATCTCCTCATCGTTCGAAATCGAATGGGAAATCATATGACAGCTCGCCACATATTCCTCGGATTCATCCGATGAACTTTCTCCCTCATCTTCTTCTTGAAAGACGTAATTGAGGAACTCTTGGAGCGTAATGGGGGTCCGTGCCTTTTGGTTGTATTCATCCAGCGCGTCAATTTGCTTTTGTAAGTCCGTGCGTTTGTCGCCAGGTTTCACGGGTTTCTTAGATTTCTTCTTCTTCTTTTTCGAAGATTTTGACGACTGGCTGCAAGTGCTTGAACCACCACCATCAGTCTTTGGAGTTGGACGTGGCTTCAACATCCCTTCAATGACCTGCGGTTCCAATGGATTCTTCTACTTGATCGCTGGACATGTCTGAAGATCGTTTAGCATCCTCTTTGTCTTGGCTGATAATACAACCTCCCAAGGAGCTTCTTCAATGACGGAGCATGTTGCCCCCGGCGTATTCATCCCTTTAGAGGTGTGGGGCTGCGGGTGATTCACCTTCCATTTGTCAGATAACGCAAATTTGCCCTGTCGGTACTGGTTTTCAAGCCAATTCTTGAAAACGTAGCAATCTTCGATCGGATGGCCTAGTACTCGATGATAAGAATAGTAGTTGGGCTCGTTGACGTCACTTGGTTGCAACGGACGTTTTGGATCCGGCAGATTTATGAGTCTGTTGCGCAACGCCAGCTCGAATAACCTTCTCGTTTTATCGCGGGGAAAGGAATAAGGATGTCCCATCCTATCCTCAAGGGGTACGTACGGGCGCATATTATTTTGACGAGCAACCGGCTTCGAGTCGCTCGGTTGTTGTTGAGCATTAGCGACGATGATCGCTTTTCCCTTCCCTTTGTCATTTCGGGAGTCCGGCCTTGGAAGAGGGGGTTTATGGCCCATTTGATCCATTTGCGCTAGTTTGTCAATCAAGGCCTGGAAAGTAGTTGGCTTGCAAAACGCTGAGTAAACAGCAGCTCCATCTTTGCGAAGGTCTTGATAGAGTCGTTCGGGAGTTCAGAATACCACTCGAACGCCGTATCTGACAAGCTACCAACGAACTGGCGAAGCAACAGCTTGTCATCACCGCCGGTGTTGCCGCAGAGTGCCCTGAACTGGGCAACATGCTGATGAGGATTGCCTGTCCCTTTGTAGACATAGAACTTGGGAATTGTGTAACCGGGTGGGTACTTGATTTGATCGTACCAACTTGGATATGGCCGCCCCATTTTTACGACCTGACCGGCTGCTTCGGTCGCATGATGAACCCGTATTTGCTGGGCGATGTATTCATCTAAATCGGCTTTGGAGATTGTATCCTCCTTAGCCATCGACAGAGCTGGTGGAGGATTTGATGTTTCTCCCCTGTCGTCTCTAAGGACGATCGGGGGCTCTTCAGCCGGAGGATCTTGTTGTATCATCATCCCTATCATGTCTTGGAAGAGGAGGCCCATACACTGTATGTTGGCTGCTTGTTCAGCAGCCTCTTTGTCTTTCTTCTCCAATATCCGACGAAGGAATTCAGCGTCGGTTTCTTCCTCCTGACGTTCGTCCGAGGACGTTTCAGGGTTTTCTTTTGGCCCTGTAAGTGCGGCCATAGCGTTCATCATTTCTTGGAGCTTTTGTTGCTACTCCTGAGCCTTGGTCACTGACCTCGCGTGCGGTCTATGACCTGTTGATATGCGGCTATCCTCTTTTCCCGATGCCACATAAACTGTATGAACTATCATGCCCCCGGACTTAGGGCGTTTAGTCTCACCACCTTTGGCATTTGCCGCGGGCGCGGAGGTTTTCTCCGGCCTTCTTCTTTTGTGGGCCGTTGAAGTGGAGGGGGCCATTGCAGTGGGCATCTTGGTGATTGTTGTCCTCTGTTGCACCTTCGCCTTCTTCTGTTGACGAGAACAACCTGTGTCAATCACGGAGTCTTGAACCCTATACCAAACCTTGTATATTTTTTAGGACAGCCGTTGAGGGAGCTGTTCTTGCTTTGTTTCTGGGACTCTCTCCGCAGGCGGAGGAGATCTTTTCAGTATAGCGGTTGGAGAATTCTTCCGTACCCTCCTCGGCGGTTCAAAGCTGTTCCCAGTTGGAATAGCAGCGTTGACTTCCACCACTGGAGCCGGTGGAGTTAGCCCTGAGGGGGAATTGCCTCCTGCCTTCCTCACTCGCTGCCAATGGCGACGTCGAGCATGACGAGCCGTTGGGACTGGCTCGGAGATTGAGACATCTTCTTTTTGCCCCCTGCCCGAATGAGGCGCCGCTGGTGTTAACCTCTTAAAGACTGAAGTTGTCTTTTGAGGGGTGATGTTCAACCTATCGAAGACGGATCCTCGAGCAACGGCAGGAGCAGGAATCTTCATTCTTGAAAAGACTGATTCTTTGACAGGGGAAGCCGCCTTGACGACTTCTGGAGCAGCAGTCATTGCTTTCCTTGGGACAGCCAGTTTAGAGTTCTGATTTAGCCTGGTGAAAACAGAGGCTGTTGGTTTGGCAGTGGCCGACCCACTGACAGGGGTCGTCGTAGCAGTGAGCCGGTCGAAGACCGACTTCTTGTTCACTTCCGGTGCAGGTATTGGCGCAGAGAAGCTTGTAGGTGGGATCATGGTCCCGAAGAACAGGCCAGTGGTGGCTTGGGTCACCTGGTCTACCGGCAGAGCGAGGAAGGAAGCCGCTTGGGTCCCATATGCTATACCTCCCAGTGAGGTGGAGCGTCCGTTGCAGTGGCACTTCGAGCAGTTGGTGCGATTAGAGGCCATTGAATCTTGAGTTCTGCGCCAGGCAAAAGACCAAATCTTAGTAACTTGAAATCCGAAGGCAACCATTAACAAACCGCGATTGGTTCGCGAGGACGACACACGAAGTGTGGAGTGGAAAGAGGAAAAGGTCCCACCGGGCGTGCCAGAATCTACTCCCCTCCGAAAGACGGCGCACAGGACCGCGATGTCCTGACGCTGAGATTCAGGGCAGATGCTATTTGGTTTTATCCATCCATCTCTCCGAAGATGCCAAGTTGATTTATGACACCGTATATCGGAGGTTTAGACGGATGCGGCCGATGTAGCAGACTTCGTCAGATTCCCCCTCGCTTGAGGGGGTTTTGATTGTGGGGACGCTCTTCCCTGCAGGCGCAAGCCCCTGCAGTTAATTACGCTACCGCGTCGCGGTAACAACTTTCTCCTTCTCCAGAATTTCACTTCATATCGTGTGTGTTTGTTTTGTTTGTGGTTGCCCGTGGATTGTATACGGAGACTGAGTAATGCCGTCGCCCGTAGGACGTGGATTAGTCCAAATCCGTATTTACTTAGATTTGGGTTTGGTGTTTTTAGTTTAAGGATGCATTAGTCGCGTTGCGGCTAAGATCAACTTAAACGTTCGTTAAGGATACGATAGTCCTGTTTTAGACTAGGATCAACTTAACGTGATAATCCATCTAATATCTGGCCATCGGGACTCGTCACCTCTCCAACGTCGTTGAAGGATTACAACGGCAGATGTCAGAGAAGTTCAGAGATGTACCATTGAACCAAGGTTGATTTGGATTTTTATAATCCGTTTGAATGTTTAAGGATACGTTAGCCGTGTTTGGGGCTAAGATCAACATAAACGGGACCGTTTAGATCCGGCAAAAGAGCATTTGGAGGTTCTATCGCTCCAGTTTAGGGACGTGGTGGTCCATGTTCTAGTTTAGGGACGTGGTGGTCCATATTCCAGTTTAGGGACGTGGTGGTCCTGTAGGGTTCCTAGGCACTCTCAAGAGGTCTCACAAGGCATCAACCATGCCAATTTCAAAAATTACGGTGCCGAGAAACCCTAGACTACGGATCGTTGGCCAGAAGTTTAGGCGACAAAGCAACTAGTTAACTACTTTAACTAAGAGTACGGAAATACAAGCTTTGTAGATCCGGTCTTCTACCTCCACGGCTCCGTGATGAAGTCCTCTCCGCTGTCCAAATCAAAATCCGGCCTCTAGCGTCGGCTTCATCGGAGAAATGGGCGGGCAAGGTCGTCGGCTTCGTGCCGAAGATGATCTACGTCGAAGCATCACAAGATCAAGCTCCCACTTCACCAAGTCATGAAACTTGTGAAGAAAACACACTCTACTACTTGGCAAGAGGTAGAGGATGAAGAAATAGGAAGTGGGTTCACTTTAGAATTGGATTTCTCACTCATTTTAACAAGTTGCCATTGATGGAGGCAAGCTTGCTTCAATGTTGAAGATGAAGAAGAAGAAGCTAATATTATGATAAGTTCCTTAAAAATAGAATAGAAAAAACCATTCTTATCATAATATTAACCATGGTAATGTGTAGAGAATTGACTAAGGTTAAATGAATGGTTAGGGTTAATGAGATGAAGACAAAAGGGTTTCTTTGGTCAAAGCTTCATGAAGCTTCAACAAGCTTCATAAAAGAAAGAAACCTTTTGTTTTTCTTTTCTCTTATCTTTAATCCATAAACAAATAAATAAATGAATGAATAAACAAATAAAAACCCTAACCATTTATTTAAACAAGGTTTAATTCTTTACACAAACCCTAGCAATCATGTATCATCAAACATGATACAAACACGTGCACAAAAATATATCACATATACAATGTGCACAAACAAGTGAGAAAAACCATTTAAAGTGAACCAATACTAGTTAATGCAAAGTAATATATCAAATATATAATTATACATTAAATCATTAAATCAACACTTGATTTAACGATCCGGTCATATCGCATATAACCGACTAGTATCCTATGTATCGGCTTATCAAATCAATACTTGATTCGATAACTAGGTTATATCGCATATAACCAATCGATACATTTATCGCGAGAATGAAATACGGTATCACATACATGCATGATTCTCGGTCCCGCACATATCTCATATGCGCTCCTATTTCGTTTCGCTTGAGCCAGGAAACCTCTATGTAGGACTCTAAAGACTCGTCAATACGCCGGCAGCAGGTGATGATCATATCAAACACCCACAAGCCGCAAGCGGTCTGCTAAACGTAACGGCCACCCGGGTATTGAGCGATCAGAAGATCAACGAGCAAGCCCGCTCATGCTCCTGTGAATCCAACCAGTAACACTTACCGTACAGTCCGGTCTGATCGTCTGATATGTCGCATATCTCGCCTAGGGGTGGTAAACGTCAGACCCCAATAGCTCGATAAATCGTGTCGATATGAGGTCTATAACAGTTCGAGAAACTACTGGTAACACTTACCAGTAAATCTCAGCAACCTTGGCCAGGGATTTCGGGTTATAGCCAATCGAACACAGCGCAACATCAACCCCCTATACCGGGAGAGACGAATCCCCTCCTATCGCTCATTGCCTCCATGTGACTCGGGACTGTACCCAAAAACCACCGTTTTGCATGCCCTCTTGGACGTGGTAAGATGGAAATCAAAGCACAGTGGGAACCACACAAGACTCTATGACGATCTCGGGTCAACAGATTACTCTGTACCAGTGTCACCAGAGAACTACCATCTGACGTAAGGTATAATACCATCTGGGAGTTCTCGGTGAGTCCGTCAAGTGTACCCAGTCTCCACTGAGCACCCGTATATCATCTCTGATGTCAAACATCAATGGATATGGGATCATCCATCGCCCATCTGTATGGGTCGAGAAGGTATACGCTAGTCTACTCTGGTATATCGATGCCCCGTCTCGATATACCTACGACTAGGGACTTTGAAGGATGTACTTATGGACTACCATGTCCCCACTAGTATGATCCTCATCATAGTCCAGGTAGTCAAGTACTCATCCTAAGGGCTTTACCAACATGTAACAGAGAGACAATCAGTGTACACGTTAAGGTAAAGATCAACCAGATAGCATACTATCATGTCGAGCAAGAAAGTCCTCCCTATATATGTCCAAGCATCCACTATAATATACATCCTATGTATAGTAATGGCCTCTAGGGCATACATATAACTAACAATCTCCCACTTGCACTAGGGCCATCTGATAACAGTGGTTGTAGTATCTCATACTCAACCATCCCATAAAAGTCTCTCTCTGGGAAAAGGCCTTTGTGAGTGGATCCGCCGTGTTGTCCTCTGAGTCTACTCTCCTAACCTCGATCACCCTGGAGATCAACTATCTCCATGATCAGGTGACACTGCCTTAGAATATGTCTGGATCACTGATGGGACGGACGTTCCTTGGCATAAGCCACAACTCCATTGTCACACAATGGGAGGAACTAAGTTCATCTCATGAACAAATATACATCCAGGCTGCCTCTTTGGTAGCATCTTAAGTAGCGATGTATCCTGCCTTTATCGTCTAGTATGTCACGGTATCTAGTTTGGAACTCTTCCAACATACCGTCCCTTTACTGAGGGTAAAGACAATGCCTGTGACTGACATTCAGTCGTGTTTATCACTCTGGAACCTTTCCAGTGATTCTCCCCAGGATCGGTTGATACCATCTCACTACATCTAGTTAGAATCTTAACATCCAATTAGATTTATCTCATAGATCCAAAACCCAGGATTTAGGAGGTATCATATTGATCCTATATGGAGAATCATTGTGATAAGCGGAGATTGACCGAGCGTAGCATAGGAAACTCCTTCCCTATCAAGAGTATGTCATCCACGTACTCTACGAGGATCATCACCATACCCCCTACTACCTTTTTGTATATACAAGGTTCATCTACCATTTTGATGATGTCAAACTCTTTGACTAACCCATCAAAACAGATGTTCCAACTCCGCGATGTCTGCTTTATCCTATAAAGCATCTTGCACACGTTTCCGCTGCTCCCACTGTCTACGAAGCCCTCTGACTGTGTACTTATAGACTCTCTCTTCTAAAACATCATTTAGAAAAGCAGTCATGACACCCAACCACCAGATATCGTAGTCATGGTATGTAGCCGTGACAAGTAGGATCTGGATGGACTTAAGCATAGCTACTTGAAAAGGTTTCATCATTATCCACACCTGGTCAATGATGCAAACCTTTACCAAGTCTAGCTTTGAAAGTATCAACTTTTCCATCTCAGATCGCTAAGCATCCAGCCATTCTTACAGAGTCCCACTCCTGATGGCCAGCTCGAAACTAGTTGGGTCATCATCTCATGATGCAATCCTCGCTCCCACTGTCATAGAGCAACCGAAGTATCTCTCAGGTGGGTGAGGAACCCTACTAGATCGGCGGAGAGGTTGAGGTTCGTTGGTTACTATTGAATCCTTTGGTTCTACCAAATCATTAGCTGATGTTTGTATAGCTGGAACATTTCCAGTTCTACATAACAGACCTTGCCTCGAGCTTGTCCGGATTTTGCTTTTAGACATAGGCCGGACAACCCCAAATCTTAACTAGCTTAAGACATGGGCTCTTCCCATACCATATCTCATATGGAGTGGTAGGCAACTGATTTGATTCGAATCCTTTTCAATAGGTATGCAGCTTCTCAAGTGCATAACTCCCAAAAGGAAATAGGTAACTCAGTAGTACTCATCATAGAGCACACCTTATCATATAGGGTGTGATTGCTCCGCCCCGATATACCATCGTGCTATGGTGTATACGGAGGAGTAATGCTGAGAGAGAATCTCATTCTCCTTCAGAATAGTCCAGGAATTCCGTGCTCAAGTATTCTCCTCCCTGATCACATCAAAGGACATAATACGTGTACCCTTATTGGTTCCCTACTTCTAACTTATATTCTGTGAATATCTCAAAAGGTTCGGACTTGTGTTTCAACAGGAACATATGTCTGAATCTTGAGAGATTATCAGAGAATGTAACGAAGTACAAAGAACCAGTCCTGGCATATGTAGACAGGGGACCTTACATACATCAACATGTATCATCCCAAGAGTTCACTAACTCTTTCTCTGTTTCCAATAAACAGAGCTGGTGTCATTATATCTCTGTGACATGACTGGCAAGTTTCACAAGATGTAAATTTAAACTGATTTAAATATGCATCTAAAATGTAACTTAGCTAATCGGGTCGCATTGATATGACCTAGTCTACAATACCTCAAGAAGGATCCGTTCATTTCTGAACTCTTCCTCTTGTGTGTGTTCTGTATACTAAGAACTGTAGTTTGATTTAGAACATCAATGCTTTTAGATAACGTGCCTGATCCGATCAACTTTTGATATAGGAAATGTTCAAAACATTATCCAACAATACAAAATTTTATCATTTCTTTACTTATAAAGAGACTGATATGATTTTGTATATCAGATTCGGTATCTAATAACATTCGTTCAGAATCAATGTATTGGTAATACAGGGTGACAGTGACCAACAGACTTGGCTGCAACACTTGCCCCATTTTCTGCCTCATGAAACTTATCACCCGTTCTCAGTTCTTTACCTTTCTGTAGCCATATGTAACATATTACATATCTGGAATCCTGATCCGGTATCAAATACCCAGGACGTAGAGAATAGAGAAACAGTTCCGTATAAAGAACACACCCGAAGATGATGCATCAGCATGCACTCTCTTCGTTTGGGTGGCACGGGAATTCTGGTAATCCCCTATTTCTTGCTCTGTCTTATAACAATTATAAGTTGGAGCGGGACCAACATTCCCCAGCTCACTATAACAAGCGGGTTCGGTCAAAAATCCGTATTATTATCTTGATTAAGGCATGATATGGTCGCTACCTGGAGAGAGAGAGAGAGAAGAAAACACTCGGCGTATGCTCTTGCAAGATCAGATTGGTTTTTATTTTATCTAATCAGGATGGCTCCCACTGCTTTTTATCCAATCTTCCTTCAAACCCCAAAAAGGAATGACTAGCCGGGATTAATTACACACTACAAGTTCGATAATCTTTCAGCCAGGCCAGTGTCGATACTTTGAGGGAGGTCCCCTGTGCTTTCGCACGAACCTAATTAATGTAAACCTCGTTTTCCCAGAGGCGTAACCCCGTTGACACCTTTCTAGACACCTACTTGATCGGCTAATTGTAATGTATAAAACTCTCCCAGGAGTAACTCTTACTCGCAGCGGGTATCGGGATCCAACTATCTCATAGAAGGTATGCAATCTCATTGCAAATTTCAACACTTGAAATTCCCGATAATTTTGCCCCTAGCGTCCTATGACCTTGACGCAGGCCAACAAACCATAGTGCGCTAGTCAAGTTCAACCCGTCATTTCCTGATTGAATTAAACCCACCCGCACGACCCTTGACGCAGGCCAACAAAGTCGCACGACTACCCTAATCCAATCTGCATCATATGCATAAGCAGATAAATACTAGTTAGCTACCGCACACTACGCCTTGACGCAGGCCAACAAACGTAGCACGAATACTAACTAGCACTTATCTGAAATGACGGAGGGCTACGACAGGTTTTTCTGAAAACCTATTGCGTAATGAACTTGATATCGTTGTAGAATCAAATGATTTTAAAATGAAGTGCTTTTGAGGCTTTTCTAGTTTTGCTAAAGGAGTCACTCCCGGTGAAGGGATCGTCGGTCCTTTCCTCGTCGAATGAGGTGCGGGATATATCATATATATCACTGTGCAAAGCAAAAACTCTTAAAAGCAATCAAAAGACAAACCGAGTGTGTAGCATCTGCCAGTTATTGCTAAAGGAGTCACTCCCGGTGAAGGGATCTCGGTCCTTTCCTTATCGAATAAGGTGCAGGATATATCACATATACCGCTGTGCAAAGCAAGAACTGTAGCTACCAGTTTTATTTTGAAATTCGATTCTGCAACATCTTAGGTTTCTTTTATTTCATTAATCTCATTAATGAAGTCCTATCATTTAAGTACCTAAACATCACAGATAAATACGACGTACACTTATGCCATCCGCATTCGCCTCGATGTCCCCTCGTGCACAGTTAGGTTAGGTAACTAACGGCAGAGCGGGGCAGGGCTAGCACGGGTGTAAAACATAAGTAACGTCTATATAATATATCATATATACTATATACTGTATCTATCACAGAACATTACATGATCACATCACAGATATCGCAGCAGAAGAATCATATGAAATTTGGATATACTAGGACGTCCGTGTTTTCAATACGAGCCAGTATAAAACACGGATTCCACGGTCGCGATGAATAGCCAAACCCACACCCCTAGACCCCTACGAGAGCGGCAAGCAACCCTACCAATTCTAGAGTTAGGAGACCCGGACTCGACACCTCGAGTTGGTCTCCCACTGGACTCCAGAACCCGGTTACTTGTGCTCCCCTCCTTGAGTCTATCCTAGTGCGGAAAAGTAAATAATATACAAACGGTGACATCTTCCGCAACCTGGAAGTGCCCCAAAAATAGAATATTACATACAAGTTTTTACATGAATGAAAATGAAAAACACTCATCTCACATAAAAACCCCCGGCTATTCAAACACGACGATCCAATATAACATATCCAGCAACACATAACATCACATGTCATCAACGTAAGTAAGTATGCACATCCCAATTGTCGTTGACATATAGTAACGAAACCGGCGATATCACATATTACACTTACGGTCACAGAAAAGAAAGTGTAAAACTACAACAGTTGGAATCCGCAATCTGCATAGACATCGCATGCCTAATCAAATGAATTCTTTAGACATCGCATGCCTAACAATTATAAACCCCGCATTTTAGTCTCAAAATCGAAAACACTTTTCAATACCAAGTCGGGTAATTCAACAAGATTCCCGACATCCTGATCGAATGCTCGTCGCAAACTTCAGTAGACGGCTGCACCCCTGATACCGTCGACGAAGTGCACCAAGGCAGAACACCGCTACCGCGAGCACCCGAACGGATGCTTTCGGCGACGGGGTTCTCCTACAGTCACTTGGTCGGGGCTATGGAGTGAGGCTGTCTATTAAGTTTACCCGGCGAGTATCCACGTACGCTACGTGATTGCGACGGACTTTTGATCACATCAAAATTCCGTGGCAACCGATCAAGTGAGACTAAAGTGCTATGTTTACAACATTCATTCGGTTATCTCATAACTCATTGTGAATTCCAATTATTGTATCACATTCCAGATAATTAGAAAATGTTAAACTTTCCGATCGAACATTCAAACACCCAAGTTTTCCCGATACTGATCAACGCATGAAACAAGTCTAAAAACATTCAGTTCGTGCCTCAGTACCAACGGTCCAGCCGTAGAAGGGTCAAGCCAACGCCTCACATGTGGCACACCGTACTGCCCCAAACCCGAAGGTTCAAAGGGCAGTTCAAGACGGTCACATAATCGAGTTAAGGTTTGTTGTCTTCTAGAGGGACCATCGCGTTACTTGCACTACTTAGAACGTCTTTAAACTACGAAAAAATCCAACACTTGGAAATTTCCCGACAGGGGAAAAATTGGGTATTTATATCCAGTCGAACGTTTTAACATATTCAAAAATACCCGGAAAGCCACACAGACAAAATTTGATAATCCGATCGAATATACGAATCCCCAAAACAACCCCAGAAAATTCAACTCTTGAATAAAATATTAAAATTATCCAGAAAAGACAGGAGTCAAATATAACAATTACTGTGCAAACAAAAGTCAAAGATTCAACATAACGGCCGTGGAACCGCCGCGCAACGTGGGGTAAGGCCGCGGTTCCACGGCGGTTTGACGGAGTTAGGGCTCCGTTTTGCACAGTAATTCGTAAAAAACCCTGCTTAATTTTCTGCATATTTTTAATATGGAAAAAACCAGATTTTTAAAAATTGGACAGAGAGCATTTTGGAAATGGGTTTTCGGGTTCGTTCGGATTTCAAACGTCGTCTAGATTTCGCCTAAGGCTCTAGCTAGTCTTTGATACCACTGTAGGGTTCCTAGGCACTCTCAAGAGGTCTCACAAGGCATCAACCATGCCAATTTCAAAAATTACGGTGCCGAGAAACCCTAGACTACGGATCGTTGGCTAGAAGTTTAGGCGACAAAACAACTAGTTAACTACTTTAACTAAGAGTACGGAAATACAAGCTTTGTAGATCCGGTCCTCCACCTCCACGGCTCCGTGATGAAGTCCTCTCCGCTGTCCAAATCAAAATCCGGCCTCTAGCGTCGGCTTCATCGGAGAAATGGGCGGGCAAGGTCGTCGGCTTCGTGCCGAAGATGATCTACGTCGAAGCATCACAAGATCAAGCTCCCACTTCACCAAGTCATGAAACTTGTGAAGAAAACACACTCTACTACTTGGCAAGAGGTAGAGGATGAAGAAATAGGAAGTGGGTTCACTTTAGAATTGGATTTCTCACTCATTTTAACAAGTTGCCATTGATGGAGGCAAGCTTGCTTCAATGTTGAAGATGAAGAAGAAGAAGCTAATATTATGATAAGTTCCTTAAAAATAGAATAGAAAAAACCATTCTTATCATAATATTAACCATGGTAATGTGTAGAGAATTGACTAAGGTTAAATGAATGGTTAGGGTTAATGAGATGAAGACAAAAGGGTTTCTTTGGTCAAAACTTCATGAAGCTTCAACAAGCTTCATGAAAGAAAGAAACCTTTTGTTTTTCTTTTCTCTTATCTTTAATCCATAAACAAATAAATAAATGAATGAATAAACAAATAAAAACCTTAACCATTTATTTAAACAAGGTTTAATTCTTTACACAAACCCTAGCAATCATGTATCATCAAACATGATACAAACATGTGCACAAAAATATATCACATATACAATGTGCACAAACAAGTGAGAAAAACCATTTAAAGTGAACCAATACTAGTTAATGCAAAGTAATATATCAAATATATAATTATACATTAAATCATTAAATCAACACTTGATTTAACGATCCGGTCATATCGCATATAACCGACTAGTATCCTATGTATCGGCTTATCGAATCAATACTTGATTCGATAACTAGGTTATATCGCATATAACCAATCGATACATTTATCGCGAGAATGAAATACGGTATCACATACACGCATGATTCTCGGTCCCGCACATATCTCATATGCGCACCTATTTCGTTTCGCTTGAGCCAGGAAACCTCTATGTAGGACTCTAAAGACTCGTCAATACGCCGGCAGCAGGTGATGATCATATCAAACACCCACAAGCCGCAAACGGTCTGCTAAACATAACGGCCACCCGGGTATTGAGCGATCAGAAGATCGACGAGCAAGCCTGCTCATACTCCTGTGAATCCAACCAGTAACACTTACCGTACAGTCCGGTCTGATCGTCTGATATGTCGCATATCTCGCCTAGGGGTGGTAAACGTCAGACCCCAATAGCTCGATAAGTCGTGTCGATATGAGGTCTATAACAGTTCGAGAAACTACTGGTAACACTTACCAGTAAATCTCAGCAACCCTGGCCAGGGAATTCCGGTTATAGCCAATCGAACACAGCGCAACATCAACCCCCTATACCGGGAGAGACGAATCCCCTCCTATCGCTCATTGCCTCCATGTGACTCGGGACTGTACCCAAAAACCACTATTTTGCACGCCCTCTTGGACGTGGTAAGATGGAAATCAAAGCACAGTGGGAACCACACAAGACTCTATGACGATCTCGGGTCAACAGACTACTCTGTACTAGTGTCACCAAAGAACTGCCATCTGACGTAAGGTATAATACCATCTGGGAGTTCTCGGCGAGTCCGTCCAATGTACCCAGTCTCCACTGAGCACCCGTATATCATCTCTGATGTCAAACATCAATGGATATGGGATCATCCATCGCCCATCTGTATGGGTCGAGAAGGTATACGCTAGTCTACTCTGGTATATCGATGCCCCGTCTCGATATACCTATGACTAGGGACTTTGAAGGATGTACTTATGGACTACCATGTCCCCACTAGTATGATCCTCATCATAGTCCAGGTAGTCAAGTACTCATCCTAAGGGCTTTACCAACATGTAACAGAGAGACAATCAGTGTACACGTTAAGGTAAAGATCAACCAGATAGCATACTATCATGTCGAGCAAGAAAGTCCTCTCTCTATATATGTCCAAGCATCCACTACAATATACATCCTATGTATAGTAATGGCCTCTAGGGCAAACATATAACTAACAGGTCCGACATTAGTTTAAGGACGTTTCGGTCCAACATTAGTTTAAGGACGTTCCGGTCCACGAGTTTTGGACCCCGCAGTCCGTATTGATGTGTGGTCGTCGGGACCCGTCACCTCTCTGACATCGTTAAAGGATTACAACGATGGGTGCCAGAGGAGTTCGGAGATGTACCCTCGAACCGGATATAAATTAATTTAAGAGAACAGATGTGCTTAGTCAATTTAATTTGAGAACTTACGGCCAAAATTGGGCTAACTCCAGTTGAAAATGTTCAACACCCTTATTTATTTTTGGTCTATTAGACCTGTGCTAGGGCTTTGCCCACACTTAAATAATGCATTGCATTACTTCTATTTTTTTTTGTTTGGGCTCTGCCCATAAAAGATGCAGAGCATCAATTTCACTTGGGCTCCGCCCCCTTTTTATTGCTTTGCAATTTATTTTGGCCTGCTAGGTCTTTTTGATTTGGGTCTGGCCCTTTAAGAAATGCCTTGCATTTGTCAGGCGCTTTGCGCCAATCAGAGAGCGCAAGCGCTTGTACTGTTGACACGTGTCGCGCAAGCGCAGTGCGCTGCACCAATGCGCTGCGCCTGTGCTGCTGACACGTGGCGCGCTCTGGTGGCTTGCGCCAATCCAGGAGCGCAACAGCGCAGTTTGCAAGTGCAAGGCACTATGATTTAAGAATCTTTTAGATTCAAGAACCAATGGTTCACAAAAGAAGTGCAAAGCACTGTTCGTTTCCTTGATCTAATTTAGATCAAAGAAAAACAAGTTTTTCTTTTATTTCAGGAACCAAAGGTTCATAAAAGTGCAAAGCACTATTTTTTTATTTTGTTTTTTCTTGTTTTAAAGAACCAGTGGTTCATAAGAAGTGCAAAGCACTGTTTATTATGTGAAGATCATTGATCTGGTTTTTAGATCAGTGATCTATTAGAAGAAACTTCTTCTCTCTTGTGAAGGTTTTTACCTTTTTCTCACAATTTTTCTCACAGTTCTCTCTGTTTGAAGCTCTTGATTTTTTTTCAAGAAATGTTGATCCCCCTTTTTTTTATTTTAGAAAGAAGGATCATTGGTCGTTGGGACCCACCACCTCTTCGACGACACTGAGAGATTACAGTGCCATATATCGAAGGTGTGGAAGGATGTACCCTTTGAACCATGTCTCACTCATTAGGGGGGAAGAACAGGCTGGAGTTTAAGCTTCTCGCTACTGAAAAAGGCTTCTTTGCGTTCGCGCACGTGCGTCGCACGTGTGTCGCACGTGTTGGGCGCTCATATTTGCACGTAGCGTACATGGATCTTGCGCATATGCGCATTATGGGAGGAGCAAGCTCCTATGGAGAATGAGTCTCCTTTGAATATTCTCATGTGGTGCGCACGTGCGTTGCACGTGGTGCGCACGTGGCGGGCACACGTGCGTTGCACGTGGTGCACATGCGCATTATGAAGAGAAGCAGAGCTTCTATATATGGAGAACAAGCTCCTTTTAATATTATTAAATATTCTCGTGTGGTGCGCACGTGCGTTGCACGTAGTGACGCATGGCGGGCACACGTGCGTTGCATGTAGTGCACATGGCACTTGCGCATATGCGCATTATGGAGGAGCATGCTCCTATCTTGGAGAACTAAGCTCCTTTGGAGAACTAAGCTCCTTTGAGTATTGAATCCTTTGAGGATTTAACTCTACCTTTTCTAAGAGGTATCCCCTCTTATTTATATGGGAGTGGTAGAGAAGCCATCTCTCCTTTTCCCGATGTGGGACTAAAAAATGCATTCCCCATGTAGTAGAGCATTACTTTAGATTACACGTGCATAACACATTTCCTCATAACTTTTGATCCCGGATGAATTATGAGGCCCATAATATATCAAATCGAAGTTTTTTTCGATACGCTTTCAACACCATCAGAATTTAGCCATTTCTCATTCCGGAGTTTGTCAAAATACAGCTCGGAAAATACTGGTTCGCATTTTCTTCCTTAGATCACATGTGCATAGACATTTGCTCATAACTTTTGATCCCGGATGAATTATGAGGCCCATAATATATCAAATCGAAGGAATTTTCAAGATGCTTTTAATATCATCAGAATTTAGCTGTTTCTCATTCCGGAGTTTGTCAAAATACAGCTCGGAAAATACTGGTTCGCATCTTCTTCCTTAGATCACATGTGCTTAGACATTTGCTCATCACTTTTGATCCCGGATAAATTATGAGGCCCATAATATATCAAATCGAAGGTTTTTTCGAGATGCTTTCAATAACATCATAATTTAATAGTTTCTCATTGGGCAGTTTATCAAAACACAGGCCGGAAGATACTGGTTCGCATTTTCTTAAGCGTATCACTGCCATTTGATACCTTGGACTCTTTTGCGCAGAAATTTTTGGTGGGAACAAACAGCATTGAGGTTCCTGTGATAAAAAGGGGAAGTTAGATCGACCATAATACAGGGGAAATAAAAACTTGATGAATAGAGACTTACTGAGGCCTAAAGACGCTCTAAGGCGTTCTTCCTCCTGGAAGGTCTTGAGTGAAGCGGCAATGGCTTCTTCATCAGTGATGCCTGTTGGAAAAAAGGAAAGAAAAGCATTAGTCAAAGGCAATAAGGAAGATATGTTGCAATAAAGAAAATGTGACTAGTAGTTACCTGATTGCGCAAGCTTAGCTAGCCATGCGTCACGCCTTGCCAACCATGCTGATGTTTAGAGAGCGGCCTCCAAGTCTGTATCATCCGGGGGTGGCATGATTAATCCCTCGTTAGTTCTGTATTCACTCAGGCCCTCGGCATAGGGAGCATGGGGTTCCTGACCAAACGCGACGTCCGCAGCAAAGAGCGACTTCTTTTTCTTCTGTCCCCTGACACTAGGCCCACGTGGGATCGATTTCCGCTTAGCAGCCACCTTAGGACAGCGGGTCCCGATGTACGCACCCATGCTAGACTCCGGCGAGGATACAACCACTGTCTCCACTGGAGCACGGGACGCTGCAGGTGCATCTGTGACATCAGGGAGCGACAAGCCACGTGGAGGACTTTGCGCACGCGGTGGCCCGGTTCTAACCTCTTTTAGAGGAGCGACTACTGGAGTCCTAGGAACCAAAGGAGCGTTGCGATCGGTACCTGGAGGCACACCCTTACGATCGACCAACAGTCGCCTTTCCTCCTTTATAACTGCTCCTGTTGCATGATTGTACCAGTCTTTGTACACATTGAGGAGTCTCGAAGCGTAAGCCGGCGCATTGATAAAAAAATGAGAGCTCGTATTCAGGCGCATGAAATTGTGCAGTGCGTTCTCCATCCCTTCTTCAGTGGCAGTGGGTTCCAGCAAGAAGGCTTCCAAGGGGACCCCTTGATCGTAGCCCAGTTATTGAGCAAAACGATGCGGGTTGTACCTCATAAAAATTGCCATACCATTCTGCCTAAAAACTAGGAAACCCGGTCTAATGGAATATAAGTGAAGGGTCTCCCGAGCCGTCAAAACTGAGACTCCATCCTTAAAGACATCTTGTAATGGCCGCGTCGCAGTGGTAGACACCTTTCCAATGGTCAATACCTTATCGACAAAGGACATCCCGGCTCCAACGGTATGAGGGCGAAGGAGTAAGCCCCTGGTGTTCCGCGGTGATGGGGTTACAATTGATGCGCCGATCAGCTGTATAATGCGAGGAAAACCGCACTTGTCAAAGAACGAGGGCCTTTTATGCATGCCGAAGACACCCACCGTGTGTAGCTCGAGTCACGATGCAAAGTAATGCATCGGGAAGACCACGTGCAGTACCCCGGGCTCATTAGCATCCGCTGCTCGACTGAGGCCATGGTATAAGTGCGCCAAGCCAGCGATCCCAACAGCTACCTTTACCCCGATGGCCATCCGGTGGGCTGGGTAAAAGACAGAGGGCCGCATCCGATGAGAGTGCATTGGGATCGCAAACCAGCTCAGCCACAATCCAAGAAATCCTAAGAAAAAGGCCTCCTCATCCATTCCAGGGGCCGCAATTTCTGCAAATGACATGGTAGGGAAGTCCGGAAGGAAAAAACCCTTTTGATCTATATCCTTCTCCAGTAGGTTGTCCACACCTAGACCGAAAGGGTCATCCAGGATGGCAAACTTGGCAGCTTCTGATGAGATGACGCTTGGGCGAATGTAACGAGCAATGAAGTCCTCAAAGTTAACTCCCCGACTCCCATGTTCGACGAAGAGGGACTCATATATGTTCAACACTTTAATCAAGCTTGGGAACTGGTGCTGAACAGCATTCTCCGGCGTGAGCCCCCTTACAATCGGCTTAGCACCAAAGACGTACTCATCTGTCGGAAGCAACTCCTCATAATGTTCCCCCATCACTGGTAAACCGGATACCTCCGCGAACTCCTTCAAGGAGATTGACACTTCCCGATCCATGTCAAGGAAAGTGTGGGTAGGAATATTCCATTGCTCCAAGAAAGCCTTGAACCACCAGGTGGGGAGCGTGGGATACTGGAAGAGAGAGACGTAGACCGCGGTGTACAGTCCTAATCTTATCAACTGCGACTTCTTCATCGACAGGATGTACCGGGCCCACGGCAGATAGTCAATCGGGTGGCGGGGGATCAGACCAAGGTTATATGATTGCCCCCAAGGTCGTGCTTCACCTTGACAGATACGGCGTCCTAGGATGTCCAAAACCATGGGACGCTGAACCGGTATCGCATCTATGGCGGGATGTAGAAAGCCCTTCAATGTCCAATCCACCAATTCCACGGCATACTGCACCGAGGGTAGGGTAGCATAGTGAATTGCCGTGATGGGCTTGGACGGCACTGCGCATGTGAAGCTGCGTCGACCCATAATGATCTGGTTATACCACGACCCCCAAAGGTGGAGACTCTTGTACTCCGGGTCGTATTCTCTAATCATGGCTAGGACTTCACGATCCAAGGGCGCTTCGGAAAATCCCTCCTCTGAACGAGCATGTAGGGTGTTTTTCGTCACCCCATTGAGATGGGAATACGCGCACGCTTGTCAGGCGTACTACAGATTCCCCCTGCCTAGGGTAGGCCGGGGTTTAATGATTGTGGGGATCCGAATCTCCGGCAGCCGCGGACTAAGCTGCCGTTAATTACCCCTCGCCTTTGGGGCGAGGGAACCTCCGATTAACGGGTTAAACTGGTCATGCGAACTCAATGTGCAGTGTACGTGTGTTCTGTTCTGAAAGGGGGGTTTTGGATACATCGGGAGCCACGCAGAGTTTTTACGGGGGTCCTGCTACACGGATAGCGGGCTGGGGGTCAAGGGGGCTAGCAGCCCCCTTGCGGGGTTCGGGGCAGCGCCCCGGCCCGAAATTTTTTTTGAGGGGGAGAGTGTGGCGGAGTATGTGTATGTGTACATTTGTATACATGTGTATATATATACATGTATATATAAATAAAGGGGAAAAGGGCATCCAAAGGATGCGTGGGGCAGCACCTTGGGCGCTGTGCGCTTAGGTGCTGTGCGCTCAGGCGCAAGCGTGCCACGTGTCGGCACGCGGGCACTTTGCGCATGAGCGCTGCGCGCAGGTGCGCAAGCGCGCCACGTGTCGGCACGCGGGCGCTTTGCGCACTTGCGCAAGCGCGCAGGTGCGCAAGCGCGCAGGTGCGCAAGCGCGCACGCCACGTGTCGGCACGCGGGCGCTTTGCGCACTTGCGCAAGCGCGCAGGTGCGCAAGCGCGCGGGCCACGTGTCGGCACGCGGGCGCTTTGCGCTCTTGCGTAAGTGTGCAGGTGCGCAAGCGCGCGCGCGCCACGTGTCGGCATGCGGGCGCTTTGCGCACTTGCGCTGCGCGCTGCTAAAACAAATTTCTCAGAAGAGAAATCAGAGAGGAGTTGGACTCCTGAGTGTGTGTTTTTTTTTTTGGGTTTAGTGAACGATGTTCTTCTTCCTCCTGTTGCTTGCTGGATCTTGAAGATCAAGAGATGTGAAATCTCAAAATCTCTTCTTTTTCAGATCTAATGATAGATCCAAGTTCCCCTTTGTGGGTTTTGTGGTGAAAAACTAATTTGTTTTGAAAAAGGAAGAGTAAAACTCTTGATTTAATTCAAGAGAAAGAAGAAGGTTTTGGAACCTTGAAGATGGAAGAAAGAGCTCAGCTCTGAGACTTTTTTGGAGAGAGAAAAAGTTCTTTTTTTCTTTTTTTTATTCATCATCATGTTGCCTTTTATAGGCTTATATATTTACATATAGCCCCTTGGGCTTTACAAAAATGGCATTTTAGCCATCTCATGGCTCATGTGCTATTTCATTTTTGCACATAAGCCATGGGCTTACAAAATATTGGCTTTATGCCCATTCATGCATAAACAATTACATAAAAATTATTTATTACATGATTTTGTTGTTGGCACGAAGAGGCTGGCCGCGGGCTCGACTTGGACATGGGCCCGCTTGACCTGGGCTTGGGCCCACCTGGCTTGGGGTTGACTTTGATTTTGACCTGGTCAACCGGGGTGTAAATTTTTACCCCAACAGAGCAAACGAGAATGAGGTGTCGAGAGACATGATCGCTGCAAGTGAACAGAAATTAGCCGTTAGTGTTGCAATTCCAACGCTTAGCGTTTAAGAAAAATGCATTAATTAATCAATTAAATTAAAAATTAATTTAATTAAAATTAATTAATTACACCACACAGCAGTGCAGTGGGTAGGAGACCGAAGGGGGACCCACAAAATCTGGATGACAATACGTCAGTTAATAAGACAACCTCATCATTGGATGAGATTGTCAGTTGGTCCCCAGGAAAACATTCCCATTAATAAAAAAAAGGGGAAGAATCCCTAGAGACAAGGAGAAAATCTCATCTTTCAGAGCAAAGCTCTGTCACAGAGTGACACTTGTCAAACTCTGGTCATAGGGAAATAAGATTCCTTAAAAGAGCATAGCTCTATTGTAATAATGGAAAGGTCTATCAGAAAATGTTTACACCTAAAAGAATTAAAAATTTTGGAATCTTGAAAAATCAATGAAAAACTTATGAAAATTTCTTCATTTTTCAAATCTAAAAGATCTACAGATGATTCAAAGAGCAAAGCTCTATCCATGGGTTAGAACCCATGAACAAGATCTCTGCAGATCTATAAGTTTTTAAGAGCAAAGCTCTGTTTATGAAATCCCAATGGGGATCTCTTTAGATCAAAATATCTGTAAGAGCAAAACTCTATTGGTTAATTAAAATATTTAACTTAAGATTAATTTTACCTAAAATTTTCTAACTTGGAAAATGAGAGCAAAACTCTAAAGTTCTGGAAACGAGAGCAAAGCTATGGAGTTTTAAGCAAGAGCAAAGCTCTGGAAATCAAAATCTAGAAAATGGTAAGATTTTTCTAAAGGCCAGAGGTCCTATTTATAAGGCGCTTGCGCCCCTTGAGCTCACCCCTTGATCCAACGATCAGGAGTTTGCCACCGCTGCACTCACGTGTGCGCCACGTGAGCGCAACCGTGAGGGGGCATTTGTTTCGCCCAATCAGAGCAAAACTCTGTTGAAATTCAAAATTCAAAATTTTGAAGCAACGCTTCAAATCTCGGGCGCAACGCGCCACATGTCAGGTGCTGATACGTCAGCGCAGCACCCAAGAAGGCGCGCCCAATCAGAGCAAAGCTCTATTTTACGCAAAATTAAAGGAAGCAACGCTTCAGTTGCGCAAGCACTGCGCAGCACGACACGTGTCAGCACAGATGCGCTAGCGCAGTTGCGCTGCGCTGTGCGCTGTGCGACAAGTGTCAGAGCAGATGCGCTAGCGCAGTTGCGCTGCGCTAGCGCAGTTGTGCTGCACTGTGCGCTGCGCGACACGTGTCACGCGCTGGAGCATTTGCGCCAAACAGAATTAAGATTTTAAAGAAATCTTTCTGTTCTTGTTAAAACAAGAAGATTCCTTTCCGTAAAACAGAAGCCCTTGGATCAAAAATCCAACGGTGGGGAAAATTCCCCAAATCACTCAGAGAAAGATCTCTTTAACAAATTTAACTAATTTATGGGCACTATAAAAAGGACCCTAAGCCTCAATTCAAAGGCAAAAAAACATTTTTCTAAAAAAAAAAGAGAGAAAGAGAACTCTGAGGAATTCCTCAAGAACAAAAAGGTAAAACCTTTAGAAAAAAGGAGAAAGTTCTCTCATGAACAGATCATAGATCTAAAAACAAGATCAATAATCTTTAATAAAAAAAAATAATAAAATAGTGCTTTGCACTTCTGTTCTTGAATCTAAAAGATTCTTAGTGCTTTGCACTTGCAAACTGCACTGTTGCGCTCTTGGGAGAGCGCCACGTGTCAGCTACAGAACAACTTGTGCTACGCGCTTTTGAAATAGAGCTTTGCTCTCTGTAATTGGCGCAACTCACCAGAGCGCGCCACGTGTCAGCAGCGCAACAGCGCAGCGCACTAGCGCAGTGCACTACGCTGTTGCGCTTGCGCTCACCAGAGCATGACACGTGTCCTCACCACAAGCGCTTGCGCTCAGTGATTGGCGCAAAGCGCCTGACAAATGCAATGCATTTCTTTTACTGAAGGGCCAGGCCCAAATCAGAGGGGCCTAGTGGGCCAAAATAAATTGCAAAGCAATAAAAAGGGGGCAGAGCCCAAGTGAAATTGATGCTCTGCATCTTTTATGGGCAGAGCCCAAACAAAAAAAAATAGAAGTAATGCAATGCATTATTTAAGTGTGGGCGAAGCCCCAGCACAGGTCTAATAGACCAAAAATAAATAAGGGTGTCGAACATTTTCAACTGGACTTAGCCCAATTTTGGCCGTAAGTCCTTAAATTAAATTGACTGAGCACGGCTGCTCCCTAAATCAATTTACGACCGGTTCAAGGGTACATCTCCGAACTCCTCTGACACTTATCGTTGTAATCCTTCAACGACATCAGAGAGGTGACGAGTCCCGACGGCCATATATTAAATGGATCACCACGTTAAGTTGATCTCAGTCTCAAAACAGGACTAACGTATCCTTAACGAATGTTTAAGTTGATCTTAGCCTCAATACGGCTAACGTATCCTTAAACTAAAAAAAACACACCAAACCCAAATCTAAGTAAATACGGATTTGAACTAATCCACGTCCTACGGGCGACGGTATTACTCAGTCTCCGTATACAATCCACGGGCAACTACAAACAAAACAAACACACACGACACGAAGTGAAATTCTGGAGAAGGAGAAAGTTGTTACCGCGATGCGGTAGCGTAATTAACTGCAGGGGCTTGCGCCTGCAGGGAAGAGCGTCCCCACAATCAAAAACCCCTCAAGCGAGGAGGAATCTGACGAAGTCTGCTACATCGGCCGCATTCGTCTAAACCTCCGATACACGGTGCCGTAAGTCAACATGGAATCTTCGGAGAGGTGGACGGATAAAACCAAATAGCATCTGTCCCGAATCTCAGCGTCAGGACATCGCGGTCCTGTGCGCCGTCTTTCGGAGGGGAACAGGGTGATTTTGAAAAGAAGTGTTTTTGAGGCTTTTACTAGTTTTGCTAAAGAGCTCACTCCCGGTGAAGGGATCTCGGCTCTTTCCTTATCCAATAAGGTGCAGGATATTTCACAAACACTACTATGCAAAGCAAAAACTATAGAAGCAATCAAAAGACAAACCGAGTGGGTTGTAGCATTTGCCAGTTTCGCTAAAGAAGTCACTCCCAGTGAAGAGATCTAGACTCTTTTCTTATCGAATAAGGTGTTGGATATTCTACAAGGAATACCGCTATGCAAAGTAAGAACTAGAGCTACCAGTTTTTAAACAAGTTTCTACAACATTTTTAGGTTTTTTTTCTTTCATTAATCTCATTAAGGAAGTCTCATCAATTATACTTCCTAAGCATCATATAAGAAACAAAAGCATCAATATTTATTATATCTCATATATATAATATAAGCAATCGTCTCAACATATCAAGTGATCATATCACCGAATATCAGTAGCAGAAGAATCACATATGAAATATTGGATATACTAGGAATTCCGTGTTTTAAATTAAGTCAGTAAAAAACGTGGATTCCACGGTAGTGATGAATAGCCAAACCTAGATCCCTAGACCCCTACGAGAGTGGCAAGCAACCCTACCAATTCTAGAGTTAGGAGACCCGGTCTCGACTCCTCGAGATGGTCTCCCACTGGACTCTAGAACCCGGTTACTTTTGCTCTCCTCCTTGGGTCTATCCTAATGTGGAAAAGTAAATAATATAAATCAATGGTGACATCATCCTCAACCCAGAAGTGCCCCAATAAAAGAATACTACATACAAGCTTTTACATGAATGTAAATGAAAAACTCTCATCCCACATAAAAAAAAACCCGGCTATTCAAAACACGACGATCCAATAAAATATATCACAGCAACACATAACATCACATGTCATCAACGTAAATAAATATGCGTATCCCAATTGTCGTTGACGTATAGCAACGAAACCGGCGATACACCACATATTACACTTACGGCTGCAGAAAAGAAAGTGAAAAACTACAACAATTGGAATCCGCAACCACCTTAGATATCATAAACCCAATGTATCACATACTTTGGATTTCATGCCCACCAAATGAATTCCTTAGACATCGTATGCCTAACAATTATAAACCCCGCATTTTAGTCTCGATATTGAAAACATTTTTCAATAACCTGTCAGGTAATTCAACAAGATTCCCGATAACCTGATCGAATGCTCGTCAGAAACTTTAGTAGACGGCCGCACCCCCGATGCCGTCGACGAAGTGCAATAAGGCGGAACACCACGGTCGCGAGCACCCGAACGGATGCTTTTGGCGACAGGGTTCTCCTACAGTCACTTGGTCGGGGCTATGGGGCGTGGCTATCTAGTAAGGTTACCCGACGAGTATCCGCGTACACTACGTAATTGCGACGGACTTTTGATCCACATCAAAATTCCGTGGCAACCGATTCACTGAGACTAACTTGCTAGATTTATAAAATTCAAACTAGTTATCTCATAACTAATTATGTGGATTCCAAATATTGTATCACAATCACAGGTAGCTAGACGATGTTAAACTTTTCGATTGAATAAACAAACACCCAAAATTTCCCAAAGAGCTCAACACTTGAGCGGAGTTCAAAAAGTACCCAGAACATGTCACAGCTCCTATGAACCATCCGTAGAAGGGCCGACCCATGCCTCACTTATATCGCCACGGAACTGCGGCAAACCCTAGGTATGACCACAGTTCTGCGATCCAAAAAGTCGAGTTTGGGTATCGTTCTTCTAGAGGGTCCACAGAATTGCTTGCAAGATTTTCTGAAGATTTTAAACTCGGAAAAAATCCAACTCTTGAAAATTTCCAGCGAGGGAAAATATGGGTTATTGATATCCATTCAAACATTTTAACGTCATCTAAATTACCCGAATATAAGTTAGAATTACGATTATGAAACACGCCGAATCGCCTTTGCAGAAAGTTAACATCACATGCAAATTTAGCAAAAACTAGCAACACCTGAAACACCAAAACTCGAAGACTGGAACACACTACAAAATTGAACCCTGAACTCCCAAAATAGGCCGAGCTCACCGGTTTTTCATGCTCTCTCGCCGGACAAAATTCGAGGAATGGGGTTCAATTTTCTATTGTGTTCATATTGCATCTCATACAATATTCTGCAATTGCTAAAAAAAATTTTAGAGGCCTTTAAAAAATCGACAGAAACTAGATTTTAGGGTTTCAAGTTTCGGAGTAGTTTCGAATTCGTAATCTAACAAATATCGTTTAAATATCTAGGTTGGCTCTGATACCACTGTAGGGTTACTTAGCGCGGCAGCAAGGTTTCGGGAGGCATTGTCAATGCCGTTTTCAAATTTTTGCCGTACTAAAGAACCATAACCCTAGAATCTTAACTAGAGATTTAAACAAACCGTCATGCTATAGTGAATGAGGAATACAACCTTTGTAGACCGGTCCTTCACTTCTAAGGCTCAGTGTAGTAGTCCCTTCGCTGCGAGTAGTGATCTCCCAAACTCTAGTATGGGTTCCCTTGGAGAAATGAACAGGCTTGCACGAAGTCTTCGAGGCCGAAGATGATCTACGTCGAGAAGACTCAAGCTCATACTAGCTCTTCACTAATATGTGAATTAGTGAAGTAAACATCCTAAACTAAATGGCTGATAGTAGAGGATGATGAAGTAGGAATTAGGCTCTCTTTATATTTCTTTTTCTCACAATATTTCATCACTTAGAAAAAGCTAGCAAGCTTTTTCTCATGAGAAAGAAGATGAAGTAAAGAGATGAAGAATGAACTCATGAGGTAAGAATAGCAACCATGGGTGAGTTAGCGTCATACACTAACTCATGTAGATAATAAACCATGGCAAACAATAATGGTTAGGTTAATAAATATCTACAAGTAAAACAAAACTAGTGGACCAAGTCAAAGATGCTTCAAGCTTCTCCAAGCTTTCAAGCATGACAATTTCCAACTAATATTGAATTACTTTAAATAAATAAAATCTCAAATTATTATAAGCATGGTGTAAGTCTCATACACCCATGTAGCATGTTGCATCTAGCATAACACAAAATAATGTACATTAATATATATCACATATATACTAAGTGTACATAAGTGAGAAAAAGAAATGTTTAGTGAGAAAATATTAGTTAATGTAAGTTAATATATAAAATATATAATTATACATTAAATTAGTAAATCAACACTTGATTTAATAAACCGGCTATATCACATGTAACCGACTAATATCAAATGTAACAATCTATCGAATCAACACTTGATCCGATAACTTGGCTATATCATATATAACCGACCGATATCACATATCGTGAGAATAGAATGCGGTATCACATACGCGCATTAATCTCGGTACCGCACATATCACATATGTGCTCCTACTTCATTTAGCATGAACCAGGAAACCCTGTGTAGGACTCTAAAGACTCGTCAATACGCCGGCAGTAGGTGATGATCATATCAAACACCCACAAGCCGCAAGCGGTCTGCTAAACGTAACGGCCACCCGGGTATTGAGCGATCAGAAGATCAACAAGTAAGCTTGCTCATATTCCTACGAATCCAATCAGTAACACTACCGTACAGTCCGGTCTCTTCGTCAGATATGTCGCATGTGTTACTGATTGGGGTCTGACCACACATCGGCATAACCTGAGGGTGGTATAACGTCAGACCCCAATAGCCTGATAAGTTATGCCGATGTGAGGTCCATAACGGTTCGATAAACTACTGATAACACTTACCAGTAAATCTCAGCAACCCTGGCCAGGGATTTCCTGTTATGGCCAATCGAGCATAGCGCAACATCAACTCCCAATACCGGGAGAGACGAATCCCCTCCTATCGCTCATTACCTCCATGTGATTCGGGACTGTACCCAAAAATCATCTTTTTGCACGATCTCTTGACCTTGGTATGGTGGAAATCAAAGCACAGTGGGAATCACACAAGACTCTATGACGATCTCGGGTCGACAGACTAACATGTACTAGTGTCACAAGAGAACTGCTATCTGACAATAGGTATAATACCATCTAGGAGTTCTCGGCGAGTCCGTTCAGTGTACCCAGTCTCCACTGAGCACCCGTATTCTATCTTTGATGTCAATCACCAATGGATGTAGGATCATCCATCGTCCATCATATGGGTCAAGATACGTATACGCTAGTCTACTATAGAATATCGATGCCCTGTCTCGATACACTCTCGACTAGGAACAATTATAGGGTGTACTTGTGGACTACTCTTGGCCCCACTAGTATGATCTCCATCATAGTCCTGGTAGTCAAGTATACATCCTAAGGGCTTTATCAATATGTGAGAGTAAGACAACATCACTTATACAAGTCAACATGTTAAGACAAAGAGTAACCAGATAGCATACTATCATGTCGAGTAAGAAAGTCCTTCCTATATATGTCCAAGCATCCATTATAATATACATCTCATGTACAATAATGGTCTCTAGGGCATACATATAACTAACAATATATACTTAAGGAAGGGTGTCAAGCAAGCTTAAGCAATATACCCTATCTAAACAACTTAGCAAGCTAACACTAAATATTAATTCTAATGTTAACATTGCAATATCAAAGGATTGAGAGAATATGGTATATTCTAAAGGTTATTTGTAACTATTGATAGCATCATACCATATCAAACAATGACCATACAACAATATTAAGATAACAATTAAGTTAAGCATGTTGATTAATTAAAAGAGAATGAGGAAGGATATATCATTCATTGTCACGCCCCGCTTCCCAGAAGACGGTAACGGCACGTGACGAGGTCCGCAGCGTATTTATTACGAGAATGTCATTTCCCTTAATAAATACGTTAAGCGTTTTTAAGCAATATAATATGCAAGAATTAATAAGAGTAATAAAATTCAACAACAACTTTATTTACATTCAAACTTTAAAGTATGGATGTCTGAAATAAAAGATACAATAACCGGAAAGCGTCTAAACAATGGCATACTAGAGATAAGTGCAGAAAAGAAAACTAGTAGTTTGGCTGGACGGTAAGCTGATCGAAGTCCTTCTGACTTAGCTCAATCTCCTCTGAATCCTGTCCCCCTGATGAACATTCCAAGGAAAAGAAACAGAAAGGAATGTGTAACATTTTGAAAAATTTTAGATAACAAATTAAATTAATTAAATAAATAATAAAATGTTAAAGTAAAAAGTTATTGAAACAAAATAGGACATTTTCATAAGTAGTGTATGAAACAAATTAATTTGAAATTTTAGTATGTAGCATTAGTAAATTACAAGAGTTTTAGTGAAAAATGCAGCTTCATTTGTAATAAAAATGGTGTTTATATAACAACATATGTAATGAGGGGTTTATGTGAAAAGTGTAGTTTCTTTATGTAAATTAGAGTTGTATAAGGGTGTTTATGCAAATAAGGCTAGAAAATGGTTAAGCTTAGGATTTAACCTCAAGGCACCACACCTTAAGGAGTAACCACACACACACACCTCCTTCTTACATGCACACCTCATGCACATCCACCTCACCCTTGCATGAAATCACCACAACCTTTTTATGACACCTCCTCCTAACCCTTCCCTCATTTCCCTTTATTCTATATCAAGTGTTCAGTCATTTAAACCAAATTAAAATCAGACATTTACTAAAGAAAGAGAAAGAAAAATATTAGAACACACAAAAGAAAAGGAAAGAGGAAGAGAGGAGAGCTAAGGGTTAAGGATTTTCACAATTCCATCAAGCTAAGAGATTGTGCTTCTTGGAGAGAGTTTTCCAGTGACCTTGCTGTAGGTAAAATCCTTAAAACTCTGCAGGATTTTAGTTTAGTAACTGTTTAGATGTAGAAATCAAATATCGGTAATATCGTATTTTTACAAGTTTAGGCTCTATCTTGAATCTGCTATGGTTTAGATGAAAATAAACATAATCAAACAGTGCCTTAATATTATAAATTGGACTTAGAATAAAGCATAGGAAAACGACCCCGTTCCATCGGATTTTGGTCGGCGACCATAAGGAAAATTCCGAGCTCGCCGGGTGTTTGTTGGAGTTGGGTGCTGGTATTTTTAGGATAAGTCTATGTATATGAATTAAGATATTGGGTATTGTTTGTTTAAGTTATTTTAACAGTATATAATATCCGGAAGCTAATATCTAAAAAAGGGTTAAAATTCTAAAACACGATACGTATTTTTTGTGACACGTTTCAGTTTTCTATTGTAGACAGCGTGGGATTAAAATTCAGTTAGTATAAGTGTTAGATAGTTGCAATAGTCATACTTAGTATAGCTAATACGTAAAACTTGTATTTTTATGTTTTCGCTATAACGGAGTTTAGCCGTTTCTTATAAAAGTTAATGTCGATATTAGATTCGAGTACGGGAACTTCAGAAGCCGCAAGGAAAGGAAAGGGATTGGTGATTTTTGAGTAGTATACGACATATTCCGATGAGTAGACTAAACATTTACCGGGGTATTTTGTATGGATGGCGTGATACGCTCGTAGTTAAGTTTAAATAAAATTGCCTTTGCATATAAATGTTGATCATATACACACACACACACACATACATACACACACACATCGTCATGTTAATAATTATTAGAACACTACACAATTATCGACGAGTCATGCTGCACATGCACGTACTTACATATTACACTACACCTTGTCGATATTAACATGTCACCTACACACCTAGTGTTTGTTATGTTAAATACGATTCTTACTATACCTTTAGCATCAAAAATGGTAATTACTTTGCATAAATGATATCATGTTTCATATTCAAGTGTTAGTATTTCGATATAAGATGCATTGGATTATTGAGGATTTATGGATTTGAGTTTTTATATACTATTGAGTAGATTCAGTGATTTTCATGTTGATATGAGATGTCCACCATGAGATATTGTTTTTATGATTTGGTTTTATTCCGGATTGAGTAGGGGAGCTATACGGTCGCAGATTTTCATGTTATCCAGACTGAGTGGGGGAGCTATACAGTCGGATTCATGGTGGACCCGGGCAAGACCGAGGGGCAGGAAAGCCGCATTTGAGGCGGGGAGCCTAGCGAGGATACTCGATACCGGAGACAGTTATGAACACGGCGGATATCTAGGGGATACCGATCGGTGTTATTGGATTACAGGATCGTTCGGGGAATGATGCCTGATGAAAACAGAAGATTTGTGTCGATATTAGACACGGAAAAAGGATGGACCTTATTTGGAAATAATTGATGAGATTTCAGTATTATTTATAAACTTAGCAGTATATGGTCATATTTCCACATATTATCATGCATTATATTCATCATTTTGATATTAGATCTAGTTCGTCATACTTACATTATCAGTCGATATATGTTAGTTTTATTCACTAAGTTGGAAACTCACACCCGTTGTGCCATAGTTCCTTGCAGGAGTCGTGTGGACGCATAGCAGCAGTGCGGATCCATTCGTCAGCTGTTACCGTTCTTTTTGCAAGGTGTGTTATATATGTAGTAACCTCCTATTTTGGATATGTGTATTTTGGATCTAGTATTACTCCATCAGACCATGTATATTGACTTAGAACAAAACATGTTGTATATTATTTATACTATCGTTAGTTATGTTAACTATGTTTTTCTTAAATTATGCATGAAATTCTTCACCTTGAGTGTTGTACTATTATTGCTCATGGATTTCCGCAGTTTGGCATTGTTTGCTCCCAACTAGGGAAGCAATTTAATTACACAACTTAAATTGGATTTCTATTAATAATTAAAAAGATAGGCACTGTCGAAAGTTTAACATCAGTTGTTATATTTCTTTTTTTGAAACGTTTCGGCATGCTACTTCATTCTTATTACTTAAATACTGAAAATTTCTAAATTTCCGCAAAAAGGGTTATTAATCTTGGTTTTTGGCTAACTCAGATTGTGTCTATATCTTTAAATATCATATAATCTAAGTGCCGGTCACATCCAAATTTTGGGTCGTGACAAAGTTGGTATCAGAGCTTAGGATTAACCTTACGGAACCGAGTAGAGATTTGGAGTAAGTAGACTTAAGTTTCGTTACGTAGGATGACCTTTGGTTGATGGAGTAGGTAATTTAGGATGAGTAGAGTATCGTACGTATGTTGCGCTGCATATTTACGCTATGATACTCAGCCTAACTAACCTTAGGATATATCTTGTTTAATCCATCTTTTGACTTGCTTTTATTGCTTCTCTTATTCGTACGCCTTATCAACTCTTGTTTTCTATTCCAGTTGCTATGGCTACGCGAGCTAGGCGTGTCGTAGCCAGGGACGCAGTTAGGGCGAATCCTCCTGTGACTGCGACTGACGCACCGGACATTCCGGCGCTGGATGAGCATGTTGATCCTCCTCCTCCAGACAGACCAACTAGGATAGAGGAGGGCATGCTGGGCCTACAGCATGTGGTGGGACAGTTGGCAGAGGCCACCCGTGTTCAGAGGCATGATCAAACACCGACGATGGTAGAACCCGATGAACAGCCTATGCAGACTGTCGCACTGGCAGAACCGAGAGTGATGGAGGTATCTCTTCCAGAGTTCATGAGGTTGAGACCTCCAGTGTTTACCGGGACCGATGCAGCAGAGAATCCTCAGTCCTTTCTTGATAGGATGGCCAGGATTGGCAGGTCGTTGCGATGTTCTGATGCGAGATCAGTGGAGCTGACCAGTTTCCGATTAGAGGGGCTTGCACAGACTTGGTGTGAGTCGATGAAGAGAGGGCGAACTGTGGGTCTTCCTCCGATGACATGGGCGGAGTTTTCTGAGGTCTTCCTTGCTAGATTTCTTCCACAGAGCATGAGGGGCGCTAGAGCCAGCAGTTTTGAAGCATTGTAAAAGACTGCTAGTGTGTCGGTTGCAGAGTATGATTTACAGTTCACCCAGTTGTCGCGCTATGCTCCATATGCAGTTCCCACGGAGGTGCACCGGGTGAAGAGATTTGTGAGGAGCCTGGATACCCAGCTATTTCTTGCTATAGGCTCCCAGCACTTCGATACTTATACTTAGGCCATGGACGCAGCTATGCGAGTGGAGGAGCATCTGAGCGAGGCAGTGATTGTTCCGGAGCCAAAGAGGACCAGACCTACTGGGTCAGTTATTAGGCAGTTTGGCAGAGGTAGAAGCAAACGCTTTCCAGGTCGCAGTTTTGGGAGAGGTTGGACCCAGGACCAGATGTTCAGCTCTTACCCCGATGATCAGAGGCCCCCATCCATATATTTTAGTTGCGGACTTCCAGGGCATTTCGCGAGGGATTGTACACCCCAGGAAGGGACTGTTTTTCCACAGGCTGTTTTACCCCCTCCACCTTCTACTTTGATGGCCCTACTTCCTCCCCCAGTTGGCACTATGCGCCGGCTGTTGCACCACGAGGTCGAGGCTTTGCTGGACGCTTTCAGAGAGGCTGAGGAGATCGAGGGAGAGGACGACGGGATGCGGGTAGGGGCCAAGCACAGGTTTTTGCACTGACTCCACAGGATGCCCAGGCATCCAATGCAGTTGTGACAGGTACTCTTGCAGTATGTTCTTTAGATGCACATATTTTATTTGATCCCGGTTCTACGCATTCTTATGTATCTGCACACTTTGCACTTTTTCTAGGGAGCGAGTCGTCGTTGCTAGAGTCACCGTTGGTTATGATTACTCCGGTGGGAGATTCTTTTATAGCTCAACATGTATTCAGGTCTTGTTCAGTACGTATTGGTGATAGGGATTCATTAGTTGATCTGATTCTCCTGGACATGTTAGATTTTGATATACTTTTTGGTATGGATTGGCTGGCCGCTTGTCATGCTTATGTAGATTGTCGGGAGAAAGCGGTCAGATTCTGTTTTCCAGGAGAATCGATTTTTGTTGTGCAGGAAGACTGTAGTATAACTCCTGCCAACCTGATTTCTGCTCTTTGTGCAGGACGGCTCTTGAAGAAGGGTTGTTGTGGGTTCTTAGCGTTTGTTCGAGACGTAGGAGCCGCTGAAGTCCCGTTGGACCAAATTCCGATCGTGCTAGAATTTCCGGATGTGTTTCCTGCTGAATTACCATGATTACCGCCTGATCGCGATATTGAATTTTGTATCGACTTGATTCCGGGTGCAGGGCCTATTTCTATACCACCTTATCGAATGGCCCCGACGGAGTTGAAAGAACTCAAAGGTCAGTTGCAAGAGTTGTTGGATAGAGGATTTGTTCGTCCAAGTGTATCACTGTGGGGAGCTCCAGTCTTGTTCGTTAAAAAGAAGGGCGGCAGCATGAGACTGTGCATCGACTACAGGCAGCTGATGTTGGAGATAGTGCCCTCATAGTCAATTATTGGATCACAGGCACGTGATTGAAAAGATTGAGGGAGGACCTATCCCGGTAGGACAGTCTTACTCGAGATGGTAGTATGCTATCTGGTTTATCTTTATCATCGTGTACTGCTTTAGGTGACCTGACATGTCGCTATTACACGTTGATAGAGCCCATAGGATTCTTGCTTGACGGCCAGCAGTATGATGGCGATCATATACGTGGGAGCTGGTAGTCTATAAGCACATCCTTAAAAGGTCCCTAATCGTAGGAGTTTCGAGACAGGGCATCGATACTCCATTAGTAGACTAGTGTATACAGTCGAGACCCCGACGAGGGGCGGTGGCCGGTCTCACAAGCCACTGGTGTCAGTTGGTTCACCTAAGATGTATACAGGTGCTCATTGGGTTATGAGTACACCGGACAGGACTCGCCGGGAACCTGCTAGTTGGTCTTATACCAGATGTCAGATAGCAGTTCCCTGGTGACATGTGTACAGGTTAGTTCATCGACCTGAGATCGTCATTTGTCTCGTGTGAGTTCCCACTGTACTTTGATTACTACCCTACCACGGCTCAAAGGAGTCGCGCAAACAGGTTTTAGTTGGGTACAGTCCCGAGCCACATGGAGGCAGTGAGCGGATCTTCAGGGGTTCGTCTCTCCCGGTATTGGGGGTGAGGTCGCGCTGTGTCTAGGAGAGCCATTACACAAAGCCCTCGGCCGAGGCAGGAGATTTACTGGTAGGTATTCCAGTAGTGTCTCAGGGTGTTCTGGGCTTCACTCCGACACGACTTGTACCGCCTTTGGGGGTCTGACTTTTACCAACCCCCTAGGCCCGACATGCGATGCTCATAGACGAACGGACCGGACTGTACGGATATTGTCACTGACAGGCTCAGTAGGGTGTCAGGATGAGTTCGCTCATCGACGTCCCTTTTGGTCAATAGCTGGTGGCCCGTTACGTATTGGCTTATACCTCTGACGTGCTAGTGGTTAAATCCACAACCATTGTATTGACGAGTCTTTAGAGTCCACCACACTTTCAGTTACTCTAGCTTTCGGGCGAAACGCTGTAGAGGCCGTATGGAGATATGGCAGGGTCCGATCAGATACGTGCGGTATTGCACGGATCATGATCGGACAATTTTGTACTAGTGGCCGTATAGTTATATGGCAGGGTTTGATCTGATACGTGCGGTATTGCACGGATCAGGATCGAACGGATTTTACTAGCCGGCTTTGGCTTAAGCCGGTCCTAATTTAGTTCAGTGTAGATTTTGTCTCATTGCATTTGTATCCGGTCGGAATACAGATACGGGTGTGTATGCACAGTATCGGGGTTTTCCTGTAATTTATTACGGGACCAGTTTTCTGGAGTTGCCAGTTTGCATTCTGTTCCGGCCGGTTTTCCTTTGTTCTTTCCCGGCCGGACTTTTCCGATGGAGGGGGTTATTTGCAAGTTTGCAAATAACTTTTGAGGAGGAGGTTTCTTGCAAAAGTATTGATTATGATAGCTTCATATCTTTTGCTCCATCACTTGCATTAATTGTGATTTATGAAAGGGTATGGGTTTAAATGTGTGAAGCATGGTTGATGTTTCTTTGTCTCTTGATGTGGTCACCTTTTCTTCACTCCTACACTCACCTCCCTTCATGCTTCATAATCTTTGCTCCACCATTTTCTAAGGATGATAGTTTTTCATTAGAAAAGAGAGGAGAAGAAAAGAAAAAGAAGAGAGCTTCATCTTTGAGAGAGTTTCATTTCTTGATCTCATTCATGCTAGAAAAATGCAAGCACCATTTTTCTTATCTCATTTCCTCCATCATCTTCAAATGGCAACAAACCCCAAATGAGACATAGCCTCTACACTACACATTCTACAGTATATCTTGAGCATGTCGAGTTGCCGGCTTCATGCCCGAGTTGCCTCGGTATTGAGGCGGGAGCCCGTAAAAGACGCAGGCGTTGTGGTGCCCTTTTCCGGCGAGGAGGCGACGATGTGGAGGCAAGACTTTTCGCGGGAGATCGGGACGATGACGAGAAGACCGGAGGACTCGGATCACTCGGTATACTTCTCACCCTATCTCTTGATTGCTAGCATTAGGTTAATGGTAAACGATCCGGGTTTTTATTGTCCGCGGTAGCGCCGGTTTAAAAGTTAAGAAAATTTTGATCCCGCATTTTGGCCTCGGATAGACGGCCGGGGCGCTGCCGTGGCGGAAAAATGGTATCAGAGCCACGCCATTAACCTTTTCTAGCTTGTTCTAATGCGTTTTACTTATCCGATCGACCAAAATTCCAAAATCCGCGTTTTTGTTAGCATCAGTTTCTGTTGAAATTTTTTGGTCCCCAAAAATTTTTCAGGTTGTCTCAGAATGATGTACAGGGAGTTCTAAGAACACTGAGAAAATACGACAACATGAACTTTCACTACGAGAGCGGATCCGCGGCCATTAACACTTCTCAGGCCGCGGATCAGCGGCAGTAATAAATGATCATGATGTCATATTTCTGTAGTGGGCTTGTGGGCTTAAAATAGGGGTTTTGGAATATTGAACTTGGGCCCAGAATTTCTGTGAGTGCTACAGTATTACTTGGGGGCCCACTTGTTAATTTTTGATCGATTGGATATTTTAAACACATTATTTCACAGTATTTACATTATATCTGCGACCGTGAATGTCACTCGATCGGTAAATCCGGTCTGACTGCTATAGCCCGGTTAGACGGATTTGCGAACGTGACTTTCACGTTGATGTTCTATGTTTATGCTGTGTTGTTGCGGATCGGTTGGTGGGGATAGCCTGGTTGCAATGCTAGTACAGTTTTGTTGTATTATGTACATTTGATGTTGCGGGGCGAGCGTCCGACATGTGGACTGCCGTCACTGCCTGTTTGTATTATTCTTTTGGGGCACGACCTGGTTGCGGTCGATGTACCCGGTGTATGTATATTTTACTTTCTGTACTAGGGTTACCCCGCGGAGGGGTGCACGGATAGCCGGATTCTAGAGGGCAACGGGCCCGCATCTCATGGCATTGGGACGGAGGGGGCTTCACTCCAGGATTGGCGGGCTATTCGCCGCACTCGTAGGGGGTACAGGTTGACCCAGGAGGGGTGCCCAAGTTACCGGATTCCGTGAAGTGATGGGTGGTCCATTCACGGTACTGAAGGGGGCTGCCTCGCTTCAGGTTTTGGCGGGTGACTTGCCGCGCCCGTAGGGGTCTAGGATTTCATTGCACAGGCTATCCACACGACCAGGGGAACGTCGGGTTTCAGCAGCGGCTCTGTGAAACCCGGGGCTTCCAGATATCTGTATTGTTCTGTGATGCTGTACATTTCTGTGATGTTGCATTTTATTCACGCCTTGAGCGAAATACTATATATTGGTATATATATTAGTAGATGTTGTATATGTTTTACATCCGCGCTAGTCCAGTCCCCGCTCTGCCGTTAGTTAGCTAACCTAACGGGTGATGACGGGACCCAGTGGCAAATGCGGATGGCATATACGTACGTCAGTATATTTTCGTTCTTTGTGGTGTGATCAATTGATGGGACTGCATTGATTCGGATCAATGCAAGTTTAAACAAACCTATTCTGATGTTGTTGGAACACTTTTCAAAAAGCTGTTATTGCAAGGACGTTCGCTTTTGTTTTGCATCGTGGTATTCATTTGGAATATCCTACTCCTCAGTCGACGAGGCAAGGGCCGAGATCCCTTCACCGGGAGTGACCCCTTGGACAGAAGCTTGCGTCAGGGCATTAACTTCATTATAGCCGATTACTTTTGCTTTGCATCGTGGTATTCAGCTGGAATATCCTGCACCTCATTCTACGGGGAAAGAGCCGAGATCCCATCACCGGGAGTGACCTCTTTAGTAAAGGTTTTCGTCACTATATTTTCTAAAAATGTTATCCAGTTCCTTCAACGATATCAAGTTCATTACGTTAAAGGTTTTTCGCCAAAAACCATCCGTAGCCCTCCGTCATTTCAGATCAGTATTGCTTAGTATTCGTGCTACGTATGTCGTGCATTGCCGAGGCGTAGTGTTCGGTAGCTGTGTAATACTTTTCTGTCGCTTGGATAAGTGGATTGGTTAGGACAGTCGTACGGTTATGTTGGCATTGTCAAGGACTCGTACGGGTGGGTTTAACGCAATCAAGATAATGACGGGTTGAACTTGACTAGGACTCTTTGATATGTTGGCATTGTCAAGGTCACTTGGGTCCTAGGGGTAAAAACCCACATCGGGAGTTTCAAAAGAACTGAAACTTGCCAGGCATGCGCATACCTTCTGGAGTGTGGTGACTTGAGTGGATTCCGTCAAGTTATCATGCGATGATAGTTGGATCCCGATTTCCACTGATGAGTTGGTTTACTCCTCGGGTGATCCCCGACTAATTCTTCTTTCAGGTTTGGGGAAGAATTTGAGGTTACAGTGGGAGGTTTCCAGATTAGATAAAGTGATAACCATTCTGATCTCGGTTAGAGTGCACGCTGAGTGTTTCTTTTCTCTCTCTCTGGCAGCGACCATTGACCCGACCCTAAGACTATGACTCAGTGACCAAGTTGACCGAACCTTCTTAAACACTGGCTTTTGGATTGTCAGAGTTGCAGATCTCGTTGCCACTCCTACTTTTACCCTTTTCTCCAGGACACCCCGTATTACTACGAACGTCCACTTCCATTGGACAAAACCATCGTATGGTTATATAAGAACTCGAAGGACTTCGAGGATGGTTTCTGGTTCTGGAGAAAACGAATAGGACTATTCAGTTGTCTTTTCTTTTCACCTTCTCTCAGGTTGCGAGTACTCCTTGGCTTAGGAGTAGTACACCTATTACGCAGATTGGATAGTCTTCTTCCAAACCTTAGGCTGGTGCCGAACGGTGAGGAATGAAGAAAACCAATTAGCCTAAACGGTGTGCAGAAGGTATTAAGATTAAGACAAAGCAAGGGATTAGTAGGAGGGCAAAGTAAATTGCGACTGATATTCACGACCAAACCAAGTATTTCTTCGCCAATCCTAAATCACTTTTGTATTTCTCCAGGACACTCCGTATTACTACGAAGATCCCAGTTTATTGGATAATCCATCGTATGGTTATATACGAACTCGAAAGGAACTTGTTCCGGTTCGGGGATGGATCCTAGTTCAAGAGAAATAGGAATAAAGTACATTCAGATGTCTTTTATCTTCACCTTCTCTCGCGTTGCGAGTGCTCCTAGGATTAGGACAGTACACCCTTTATGCTTTTTGGATAGTCTTCTTCCAAACCATAGGCTGGTGCCGAACGGTAGGGAAGGAAGAAAACCATTTGGCCTAAAGGGGTGTGCAGACGGTATTGACTAAAGACATATAAAGGGATTTGGACAGGTGGCAAAGAATTATACGGTTATAGTTGTGAATCTGGATAATGGTAGAGGCATTACTAGGAATACCAGGATTCCCCACAGAAACATTTCAATGTTTCAGTTTTACTGTGTGATGTTAAAAGAAAACTGATTTCCCGATTAGACACTTACTCCAGGGTATGTATTTACCAGGTATGATTCTCACATCTGTATGGTTTTACAGATGATGAGTGGGAGTAAGTTATTGGGAATTGGGTGATCATCCTCATTATATCGGGATTTGTTGTAATCGGTGATATTTGAGGAGATCACCTGGGCTGTTTGCCGGTCAGCAAATATTTGGTTTTGAATATCCGCTGTTGTGCACCAATTTCAAATTGATATATCTGTACGTCTATTTTTCATAGAGTGAGATATACCTTTTGATATTATGTCGATGACATTTACCTATATCAGTGGATGGTTAAGTAAGGAGCATTAAACAGCGGTGTAATTCTTCTTAACCATAAGTACAGTTTTCAACCTACGACACACAGTGAAAGAGTTGTTAGACTCAGCGGACTTATACAGAGTAATGTATGTTGTCCAGTGTCCATTAGGACAGAGGGGTTGGTCCTCATACTATATTCTGTTTACTTTTAACTTCTCTAGTTCTTAGACATGTGCTTCGTGGAAACACAGGGTCTAAGTTTTGAGGAGTTATAGGTATTTGAATAGAGTAGAGAACCAGGTGTAGCAAGTATCGGGATTCTTCAAAGTGATCGAAGATGTAGATACTTGTGTATGGTATTCAGTTGATAGTAATGATAAAGAGAAATTGCTTCTCTTTCAGGTTACTCATAATTGGAAGCATTCCTAAGTTGAGTAACGCTGATCGGCCTCCTTCCATTTAGTTGACATGCACTGGAGACAGCTGCATGATTTGAATCTGGTTCAATTAAATCAGTGCCTCTGGTTCTATATTGGATATAGAACAGTTCATATCTTAACGATGTTAAGGTACGGGGAGTTGTCCGGCTTATGCTTAAAACCAGACTCCGGATAACTCAAGGCACGTTTCTGTAATGGCTGTTTGTGGGTTGACCCAGGCTATGACGAGGGTTGACTTTCTACCATCTGGCAGATCAATAGAAATATTGTTCTAGACTCGCCACAGTTTTATTAAAAATGGATTTTTTCAAAAACAGCAGTGGGAGTATGGTAGAACTGGAAGTGATTCCAGAACCGCAAACGATTACTGAAGATTTAATAAGGAACCTAAAGATTCAATCTGATTTGACATTCCATTGGCCACTCCGCAGATAAGGTGGGTAACTTCAGGCACCCGAGAGGTACTCTGGTAACCTCAAGGACGGTGACAGGGAAGTTCTTGTTTACCCACACTTGCCATTGTTGTTGTTCCAGGCTGCGAGACCCGGCAGGAGGATGAGTATAGCGTCGTTCTAAACTAGCTTTAGAAGTGCACGTCTATATGACTCTGGCAGAGGGTTGTCGTAGTCAGTGGGAGCAGCGGAAGCATTGGTGGACTTCATGCTTATGTCTATTTATAGACTAAAGCAGATATAGCGGAGTTAGATCATCTGTTTCTGATGTGACAGTCATGGGTTTGACGTCATCAGAATAGGGGATGGATCTGTTGAGAAGGTAGTAGGAAGTGATATTCCTATACTACGATTGGTTATACTTTGGTCGTCACACAGTGTTTTTCCACATGGGACTTGGACATTATATCAGACATACTGGTTACTAGATCTATGGTTTTAGATCTAGATTTGGGTGGTTTCCCAATCAGGGTACTTTGACAGCATTCTAAGAGTATTTAGAATGGACGACTCCTGGCACGGTAGTGTACCTGCAGGTGATGGAGTCACCCTCTCTAAAGGTGTCTTACAGACTAAAGGGGAGAGGATGTGCATGATTGACAGATCACTTGCTTAGGCAATTGAGTCAATCATGAGATGTCAAGTACCACACCAGATGTTGTTCTTGCACTGGATGCAATAAGTTGATATTGATCCAATCCTGGAGGAACAGTCGGAAGCAGTTTTAGAACATAACTGAATGTTCTAGGGATATGATAACGGCTGCCTCCTTTAGGAGACGGTTATCACTCCAGGCTTCTAAGGTGACATGGACGACAAGGAGGTTGTCAGAGTTATAGTTCTCCCTCTGACGAGGGGCAGTATTTTGGACAGGTGGTCCAAGGCAATACTGAGGGTGGCATGGCGCAGGATACTGATTAAGTTCAGTTGATGATACAGTCTAAGAAGTTTGGATTTGGAGTTCATTTATGAGCTAGGTCCCATCAGACATCCAGACATTCTAAGACAGGTATTGCTCATTTCGGGAGATGGTTTTCTCCGCGAACTTGAGATATAGAGAGACATAGAAAGAAACATCACAGCGGATCCACTCACTGAGGCTATTCCTCGAACGCAATAGTTTCGCAAACGAGCTTTGTGAGACTGACTAGTAGAGGAGTTGGGTGTTCGGTATCACACGGGCTGTGAGTATGCGACATCGCAATAATTAGCCTTGAGTGCAAGTGGGAGATTGTTGGAGATAGTGCCCTCAGAGTCAATTATTGGATCACAGGCACGTGATTGAAAAGATTGAGGGAGGACCTATCCCGGTAGGACAGTCTTACTCGAGATGGTAGTATGCTATCTGGTTTATCTTTATCATCGTGCACTGCTTTAGGTGACCTGACATGTCGCTATTACACGTTGATAGAGCCCATAGGATTCTTGCTTGACGGCCAGCAGTATGATGGCGATCATATACGTGGGAGCTGGTAGTCTATAAGCACATCCTTAAAAGGTCCCTAGTCGTAGGAGTTTCGAGACAGGGCATCGATACTCCATTAGTAGACTAGTGTACACAGTCGAGACCCCGACGAGGGGCGGTGGCCGGTCTCACAAGCCACTGGTGTCAGTTGGTTCACCTAAGATGTATACAGGTGCTCATTGGGTTATGAGTACACCGGACAGGACTCGCCGGGAACCTGCTAGTTGGTCTTATACCAGATGTCAGATAGCAGTTCCCTGGTGACATGTGTACAGGTTAGTTCATCGACCTGAGATCGTCATTTGTCTCGTGTGAGTTCCCACTGTACTTTGATTACTACCCTACCACGGCTCAAAGGAGTCGTGCAAACAGGTTTTAGTTGGGTACAGTCCCGAGCCACATGGAGGCAGTGAGCGGATCTTCAGGGGTTCGTCTCTCCCGGTATTGGGGGTGAGGTCGCGCTGTGTCTAGGAGAGCCATTACACAAAGCCCTCGGCCGAGGCAGGAGATTTACTGGTAGGTATTCCAGTAGTGTCTCAGGGTGTTCTGGGCTTCACTCCGACACGACTTGTACCGCCTTTGGGGGTCTGACTTTTACCAACCCCCTAGGCCCGACATGCGATGCTCATAGACGAACGGACCGGACTGTACGGATATTGTCACTGACAGGCTCAGTAGGGTGTCAGGATGAGTTCGCTCATCGACGTCCCTTTTGGTCAATAGCTGGTGGCCCGTTACGTATTGGCTTATACCTCTGACGTGCTAGTGGTTAAATCCACAACCATTGTATTGACGAGTCTTTAGAGTCCACCACACTTTCAGTTACTCTAGCTTTCGGGCGAAACGCTGTAGAGGCCGTATGGAGATATGGCAGGGTCCGATCAGATACGTGCGGTATTGCACGGATCAGGATCGGACAATTTTGTACTAGTGGCCGTATAGTTATATGGCAGGGTTTGATCTGATACGTGCGGTATTGCACGGATCAGGATCGAACGGATTTTACTAGCCGGCTTTGGCTTAAGCCGGTCCTAGTTTAGTACAGTGTAGATTTTGTCTCATTGCATTTGTATCCGGTCGGAATACAGATGCGGGTGTGTATGCACAGTATCGGGGTTTTCCTGTAATTTATTACGGGACCAGTTTTCTGGAGTTGCCAGTTTGCATTCTGTTCCGGCCGGTTTTCCTTTGTTCTTTCCCGGCCGGACTTTTCCGATGGAGGGGGTTATTTGCAAGTTTGCAAATAACTTTTGAGGAGGGGGTTTCTTGCAAAAGTATTGATTATGATAGCTTCATATCTTTTGCTCCATCACTTGCATTAATTGTGATTTATGAAAGGGTATGGGTTTAAATGTGTGAAGCATGGTTGATGTTTCTTTGTCTCTTGATGTGGTCACCTTTTCTTCACTCCTACACTCACCTCCCTTCATGCTTCATAATCTTTGCTCCACCATTTTCTAAGGATGATAGTTTTTCATTAGAAAAGAGAGGAGAAGAAAAGAAAAAGAAGAGAGCTTCATCTTTGAGAGAGTTTCATTTCTTGATCTCATTCATGCTAGAAAAATGCAAGCACCATTTTTCTTATCTCATTTCCTCCATCATCTTCAAATGGCAACAAACCCCAAATGAGACATAGCCTCTACACTACACATTCTACAGTATATCTTGAGCATGTCGAGTTGCCGGCTTCATGCCCGAGTTGCCTCGGTATTGAGGCGGGAGCCCGTAAAAGACGCAGGCGTTGTGGTGCCCTTTTCCGGCGAGGAGGCGACGATGTGGAGGCAAGACTTTTCGCGGGAGATCGGGACGATAACGAGAAGACCGGAGGACTTGGATCACTCGGTATACTTCTCACCCTATCTCTTAATTGCTAGCATTAGGTTAATGGTAAACGATCCGGGTTTTTATTGTCCGCGGTAGCGCCGGTTTAAAAGTTAAGAAAATTTTGATCCCGCATTTTGGCCTCGGATAGACGGCCGGGGCGCTGCCGTGGCGCAAAATCTGAATCGTGTTACTGTGCGAAATATGTATCCACTACCTCGTATAGATGACTTATTCAATCAGCTGCAGGGAGCTGGCTATTTCTCGAAGATTGATTTGCGGTCAGGATATCACCAGTTGAGAGTTCGGAAAGATGATATTCCGAAAACTGCTTTTCGCATACGATGCGGGCATTATGAATTCTTGGTGATGTCGTTCGGGCTCACCAATGCCCCAGCAGCTTTTATGGATATGATAAACCGCATTTTCAGGATATTCCTTGATCAGTTTATTATTGTATTCATAGATGATATTCTTGTTTATTTCCGGAGCCGGGAGGAGCACGAGCATCATTTGTGTATCACATTGCAGACCTTGAAGGAACATCAGCTGTTCGCTAAATTCTCCAAGTGTACTTTCTGGCCGGATGGTGTGGATTTCTTGGGCCACGTAGTTACGAGAGATGGTATACGTGTGGATTGAAAGAAGATCGAAGCAGTACAGCACTGGCCCAGACCAATGTCAGTTACAGAGATTCGCAGTTTCTTGGGTCTGGCTGGTTACTACCGACGTTTTGTGCATGATTTTTCTCGGATCGCTGCACCGCTGACCGGGTTGACCAGGAAGGAGGTTCTATTTTTTTGGACGGAGGCATGTGAGCAGAGTTTTCAGCAGTTGAATACTCGCTTAATGACTTCACCAGTCTTATCTTTACTTTCCGGGTCAGGTGGTTTTGTTGTTTATTGTGACGCCTCTCGAATGGGTTTAGGCTGTGTGTTGATGCAGCACGGCAGGGTTGTCGCTTATGCTTCTCGACAGCTGAAGAAGCACGAGCAGAACTACCTCACGCATGATTTAGAGATGGCTACTGTGGTATTCACACTGAAGATTTGGAGGCACTACTTGTATGGTGAGTCGTGCCAGATATTCACAGACCATAAGAGCTTGAAATATATTTTTCAGCAGCAGGATCTGAATCTGAGGCAACGTCGATGGATGGAACTAGTGAAGGATTACGATTGCGAGATTCTGTATCATCCGGACAAAGAAAATATTGTAGCAGATGCTTTGAGTCGGAGGCCTGTAGGTAGCTTATCTCATTTTCGCACCATGCAGAGACAGTCTTCGACAGAATGGCAGATTCTGTGTGATAGCCGTATACAGTTTGAGTTCACATCGATAGGAGGACGGTTAGCTCATGTTCGCACCCGCCTTCAGTTATTGGATCATATTAGAGAGACCCAGCCCACGGATGTCGCTTGTCAGAGATCATGAATCGGGTTAGACAGGGTAGAGAGTCTGAGTTCGTGATAGATGACTGTGGAGTATTACGTTTTGGGACTCGTCTTTGTGTGCCGGATTCGGAAGGACTGAGACGTGAGATCTTAAAGGAGGCCCATCGGTCATCATATAGTATTCATCCTGGTTCCACCAAGATGTATCATGACTTGAAAGATGTCTATTGGTGGGAAGGAATGAAGAGAGATGTCGCGGGGTTTGTTTCGAGATTCTTGACTTGTCAGCAACTCAAGGCTAAGCACCAGAGGCCGGCAGGAGAGTTGCAGCCCTTATCTATTCCGGAGTGGAAATGGGAGCAGATTTCCATGGATTTCATTGTGGGTCTACCCAGGACTAGCAAAGGGTATGATTCCATCTGGGTGATTGTAGATAGATTGACAAAGACAGCGCACTTTCTTCCGGTGAATACAACATTTGGATATGCGCAGTATGCTCAGATTTACATTGACGAGATAATGCGATTGCATGGAGTTCCGATGTGCATAGTATCCGATAGGGGTACACAGTTTACCAGCCGGTTATGGCAGAAACTCTAAGAGGCTCTAAGTACCCGACTGAGTTTTAGTACAGTTTTTCATCCACAGACAGATGGTCAGTCAGAGCGGACCAACAAACTCTGGAGGATATGCTTCGAGCCTGCAGTCTTGACTTCGGTGGCAGTTGGGATCGTCACCTACCTTTGATAGAATTCTCTTACAACAATAGTTTTCAGGAGACGATCTAGATAGCACCCTTTGAAGTTTTGTATGGGAGAAAGTGTCGATCACCCGTTTGCTGGACGGAACTTAGTGAGAGTAGCATTTTGGGACCGCAGATAGTACAGGAGACTACTGAAAAGATCCAGTTGATACGGGATAGAATGAGAGGGGCCCAATGCAGACAGAAATCATATGCCGATCGACGCCGTCGTAGACTCGAGTTTGATGCGGGAGATCATGTGTTCCTTCGTGCATCTCCGATGAAGGGAGTGATGCGTTTTGGGAAAAAGGGGAAGCTCAGCCCCAGATATGTCCGACCCTATAAGATTCTGGAGAGAGTGTGTGTTGTAACTTATCGTTTAGCACTTCTACCGAGTTTTTCCGATGTGCATCCGGTGTTTCACGTGTCTATGCTTCGTAATTATCTTCACGATCCTTCTCACGCGATCCAGCATCAGACAGTACAGCTTGAGCAGGATTTATCCTACACAGTGTAGCCAGTAGCTATTCTAGACCGGCAGGCAAAGAAACTGAGATCAAGGGTACTTCCATCTGTAAAGGATCTTTGGCGAGGAACGAATCGCGAGGAGATCACTTGGGAGGCCGAAGATGCGATGCGGAAGAAATTTTCACATCTTTTTAAAGGTATGTATAGTTAAGTTTTAAACTCGGGAATCGAATTTTCTTAGGGGGGGATATTGTAACATTTTGAAAAATTTTAGATAACAAATTAAATTAATAAAATAAATAATAAAATGTTAAAGTAAAAAGTTATTGAAACAAAATAGGACATTTTCATAAGTAGTGTATGAAACAAATTAATTTGAAATTTTAGTATGTAGCATTAGTAAATTACAAGGGTTTTAGTAAAAAATTTAGCTTCATTTGTAATAAAAATGGTGTTTATATAACAACATATGTAATGAGGGGTTTATGTGAAAAGGGTAGTTTCTTTATGCAAATTAGAGTTGTATAAGAGTGTTTATGCAAATAAGGCTAGAAAATGGTTAAGCTTAGGATTTACCCTCAAGGCACCACACCTTAAGGAGTAACCACACGCACACACCTCCTTCTTGCATGCACACCTCATGCACATCCATCTCACCCTTGCATGAAATCACCATAACCTTTTTGTGACACCTCCTCCTAACCCTTCCCTCATTTCCCTTTATCCTATATCAAGTGTTCAGTCATTTAAACCAAATAAAATCAGAAATTTACTAAGGAAAGAGAAAGAAAAACATTGGAACACACAAGAGAAAAGGAAAGAGGAAGAGAGGAGAGCTAAGGGTTAAAGATTTTCACAATTCCATCAAGCTAAGAGATTGTGCTTCTTGGAGAGAGTTTTCCAGTGATCTTGCTGTAGGTAAAATCCTTAAAACTCTGTAGAATTTTAGTTTAGTAACTGTTTAGATGTAGAAATCAAATATCGGTAATATCGTATTTTTACAAGTTTAGGCTCTGTCTTGAATCTGCTGTGGTTAGATGAAAATAAACATAATCAAACAATTCCTTAATATTATAAATTGGACTTAGAATAAACCATAGGAAAATAACCCCGTTCCATCGGATTTTGGCCGGCGACCATAAGGAAAATTCCGAGCTCGCCGGGTGTTTGTTGGAGTTGGGTGCTGGTATTTTTAGGATAGGTCTATGTATATGAATTAAGATATTGGGTATTGTTTGTTTAAGTTATTTTAACAGTATATAAAATCCGGAAGCTAATATCTAAAAAGGGGTTAAAATTCTAAAACACGATACGTATGTTTCGTGACACGTTTCAGTTTTCAGTTGCAGATAGCGATGGGTTAAAATTCAGTTAGTATAAATGTTAGATAGTTGCAATAGTCATACTTAGTATAGCTAATACATAAAACTTGTATTTTATGTTTTCGCTATAACGGAGTTTAGCCATTTCTTATAAAAGTTAATGTCGATATTAGATTCGAGTACGGGAACTTCGGAAGCCGCAAGAAAAGGAAAAGGATTGGTGATTTCTGAGTAGTACACGACATATTCCGGTGAGTAGACTAAATATCTACCGGGAGATTTTGTATGGATGGCGTGATACGCCCGTAGTTAAGTTTAAATAAAAATGCCTTTGCATATAAATATTGATCATATGCATTCATATATATATATATATATATACACACACACACACACACACATCGTCATGTTAATAATTGTTAGAACACTGCATATATATACATCGTCATGTTAATAATTATTAGAACACTGCACAATTATCGATGAGTCATGATGCACATGCACGTACCTACATGTTACACTACACTTCGTCGATATTAACATGTCACCTACACACCTAGCATTTGTTATGTTAAATACGATTCCTACTATATCTTTAGCATAAAAAATGGTAATTACTTTGTATAAATGATATCATGTTTCATATTCAAGTGTGAGTATTTCGATATAAGATGCATTGGATTATTGAGAATTTATGGATTTGAGTTTTTATATACTATTGAGTAGATTCAGTGATTTTCATGTTGATATGAGATATCCATCATGAGATATTGTTTTTATGATTTGGTTTTATTCCAGACCGATTGGGGGATCTATACAATCGCAGATTTTCACGTTATCCAGACTGAGTGGGGAAGCTATACAGTCGGATTCATGGTGGACCCGGTCGAGACCGAGGGGCAGGAAAGCCGCATTTAAGGCGGGGAGCCTAGCGAGGATACTCGATACCGGAAACAGTTATGAACACGGAGAATATCTAAGTGATACCGACCGGTGTTATTGGATTACAGGATCGTTCGAGGAACAATACCTGATGAAAACAGAAGATTTGTGTCGATGTTGGACACGGAAAAAGGATGGGCCTTATTTGGAAATAATTGATGAGATTTCAGTATTATTTATAAACTTAGCAGTATATGGTCATGTTTCCACATATTATCATGCATTATATTCATCATTTTGATATTAGATCTAGTTCGTCATACTTACATTATCAGTCGATATATGTTAGTTTTATTCACTGAGTTGGCAACTCAGCCCGTTGTGCCATAGTTCCTTGCAGGAGTCGTGTGGACGCATAGCAGCAGTGCGGATCCATTCGTCAACTATTACCGCTCTTTTTGCTAGGTGGGTTACATATGTAGTAACCTCCTATTTTGGATATGTGTATTTTGGATCTAGTATTACTCCATCAGACCATGTATATTGACTTAGAACAAAACATGTTGTATATTATTTATACTGAGTGATATCGTTAGTTATGTTAACTATGTTTTTCTTAAATTATGCATGAAATTCTTCACCTTGTGTGTTGTACTATTATTGCTTATGAATTTCCACTGTTTGGCATTGTTTGCTCCCAACTAGGGATGCAATTTAATTACACAACTTAAATTGGATTTCTATTAATAATTAAAAAGATAGGCACTGTCGAAAGTTTAACATCAGTTGTTACATTTCTTTTTTTTGAAACGTTTCGGCATGCTACTTCATTCTTATTACTTAAATACTGAAAATTTCTAAATTTCCGCAAAAAGGGTTATTGATCTTGGTTTTTGGCTTACTCAGATTGTGTCGATATCTTTAGATATCATATAATCTAAGTGCCGGTCACATCCAAACTTTGGATCGTGACAGAATGTCGTCGGCGAACTAACGCACAGTAAGTTCCCAAGGAAAAATATGAAAACTGGGGATATGTAAAATAGGACAAGGATCCAAGTAGTAACTAACAGGTTATAAAAGTGCATAAATTAAACTTAAGTATGCTAAGTTATAGTAAACATGACAGTTATATGAATATACTTAGTCTATTCTAACGTGGTTGTTTGTAATTTGATAAGGAAGGTATGCGTGTATACGGGAGTAGTCCGACGTACCCCGCGGATCAAAAGTACAGAAATACAAAGCCCTGTCAAACCTACGGGACAATAACACAGGATATTCATGTTAGGTGTCTTTTAGTGAACGCTCGTGCCACGTCATACATTATTTATCAATCTACCCCTTATCCCTGCGTATTTTATTGTATAGATCAAATTTACAGGTCATGACCGAATCCATGGATATAAAGAGTACAAGTTCAGCTTCAAGTTGTGCGCAAATATTCATGTCAAGTTCAAGTATTCATGTCAAAATGATTTCAAGTCATATTCAAGATTCGGGTCAAATCCAGTCAAGTGTTCAAGTTCAAGTCGAGTTCAAACTTGTGTTTGAGTTTGAGTTTGAGTTTAAGTTCAAGTTTGATTGGAATTCAAGCCATGTTCGAGTCAGATGTGATTTGATTTTTCTAAAGTTACTATCTACTTTTAGGGAGAGAAAAGTGGTGCATCATTATCTCCGACAACCCGGGGCACTAATAAGAGAAGATGCCATTCAAAATAATCTGCAATCCAAACACGTAACATAGACTAGTCTTTGATTTCTAAGGTATTTATGTGAATAAACATTTAAACTCTCGAGAGGGTTTTATGTAAAATAGTATAGTTGAAAATAATCTCGAGCGTGTTTTGGGTAAAAACATATTAATTTGTATGTCAAGAGTTTTAACAAAAATATTTTAGGTTTTATGGTATTTTAGTGTTAAAACCTAGCTTTTAAAAATTTATGGTATTTTAATGAAAATATCTATCTTTTGGAAACTTGAAGGTATTTTCTTAAAAACTTTAATCTTTTCATTTTAGTGAAATCAATATTTTCACAAATTTGTTTTTCTTTGGAAATAGGAATATATGAATTAAGTTATTTTCAATTTGTTTTAACTTTGTTTTAAAAATATCATATTTTCTTTAAAACCGTATTTTATTTCTTTTGAGACCGAATTCTCCGTGAGGAGTTCTGCATTCACTCTACTACCCCAAAGATATGTAATAATCTGCACCATCCATAAACGGGTCCCCTAATGAGGGTTGTAGAGGCGTATTTGCAAAGGATGAAAAAATCGATAAAAGTGTATTTTTTTTGAATTTGAAGGTATTTTAATGAAATATGTTTCTTAAGGGGAAAAATTATAAATATGGTATCATGCTATATTTTCCATGTGTATGTGTGAGCTAGGTCATTACCCCATGCAAGTTAAACATTGTAATTGAGGTAGCATAAAGAATATGGTATTTATATGTTAACTTGCATATGTAAACTAGGTTTGTTTTCTTATCATGTCCAAAAATTCTATTAAACACATCTAGCAATTATCTACAATTAGAGTAGGCATATATTATAATTTTATATAAAAATGATGGTTTCATTTTATCAAAGAAAGAATATATTTTTTTTTTATGAGTTAAATATATATTTTCATGGGGCGATGACGGAAAATAAGAAGAGAGATTGAATTAGCAGAGGAAAATCAAGGGGAACTTACGGGTTCCGCTCGTACTCGTACGGGCGAGAAAAGAAAAGAAGAAATCTCAGTTAACGAACTGAAACTGACAAGGTGAAGGAATCGAGCTTGACGACGGGCTAAGGAACGAACTTGAAAAATTGAGTTGGCTTGGACTTGGCTTGGACTTGAGAGTCTTGAGAGGAAACTTTTAAGTATAATTTAGTGAAATTTTCAGAAATGGGGATGAGGCTAGAATGGTTAGGTATTTATAGGAGAATTAGGGAGTATGATGATTAAAAGATAATAAAAATTGAATTAAAATGGTGTAATCGGGATAGGTGAAGGGTCAGCAGCTCTCTGTATAATTTCAGAAGTTTTAAAGTATTAAAATAGGTTGAAGGAAGGCTAAAGATCGCACGGGTCGACCACAGACCCGATCTGGATAATCCTGGCAACCGGTTTCCAAAAAGTAGCGGCCAAGATGAGAGATTTTACCTCGAAATTCATGCCCAGGGTTTTAATTTGGTTTAAATATCTCATTTATATTATTTGTCTCTGTTGCAACGTTTGGTATCTCCGTGTAATACCCGTGCAAACTCTTGGGCTTCCAAAGCATCAAAAGAAAAAATAATATAAAATATTGGGACTGATAGAATTCGAACAAGTGAAGAGAGTTAACCCATGAACTATAAGGAGTTTCTTACTCAAACTTAACTTGAATAACTTATAACTCAGAACCAGAAATAGTAATACCCGTTAATATAACTTTAAATTTATACAAGAGTATTAAAAATTCAGGGTCGTTACATCCTACCCTCCTTAGAAAAATTTCGTCCTCGAAATTTATACAAAGAACTATTCTTCAAACAAGTGAGGGTATCAAGTATGCATATCATCTTCTCTTTCTGAAGATGATTCTCTTGGTGAGTCCCTTCTTTACATCGCACGGACTAACTTGACCACCTTGTTCCGCAATGTCTTCTCCTTTCAATCTAGTATCTTGACTGGTAATTGCTCGCAAGTCAGATCGGTCTATATAGTAAGATCTGAGTGATCAAGTATGTGGCCGGGGTCACGCACATAACAGAGTACCTAAGATATATAGAATACGTTGTGTACTCCTTCCAAAGATGGTGGTAGAGCCAAACGATACGCCACTTCTCCTACCCATTCTAATATATTGAATGGACCGATGTAAGTTGGGCTAAGCTTTCCCCGTCGTCCAAAGCGAATGACTCCTCTGTTCGGAGAGATCTTGAGAAATACGTGATCTTCAGGTTGAAACTCCAAGTGTCGACGCTTTTCTTTTACACAATGCTTCTGTCTGTCTTGAGCTATGCGCATCTTTTCTCTGATCGTGCGAACTATATCAACTGTTGCCACGATCAACTCTGGGCTAAGGAGTTCTCGATCTCCAATATCATCCCAACTCAGAGGCGAACGACACTTCCGACCGTAAAGTGCTGCAAACGGAGCCATTCCAATGCTAGCTTGATAACTGTTGTTGAATGCAAACTCCACGAGATGTAGATGAACTTTCCACGATCCTCCGAAGTCAAGCATACAAACCCTTAGTATGTCCTCCAGTATCTAAATTGTTCATTCTGACTATCTGACTATTTGTCTGAAAATGATAAGTTGTGCTAAAACTCAGATTCGTGCCCAGACTGGCTTGAAGACTTTGCCAAAACTGGGATCGAAATCTGGTGTCCCGGTCGGAGACGATGCAAACTAATACTCCATGAAGTCTCACGATATCCTGCATGATTCATGAGTATCAAAACAAATAGGGGTACAATCTGAAGGTTTAAATCTTACTTTAGATTTGATTTACCTCCATGTACTTCCTTATCAAAACTTCTATTGACTGGCCAACTCAGAATGGAATAAAGTGAGCCGACTTGGTGAGTCGATCCACAATAACCCAAACCGCGTCGTTACCCTTCGTACTGCGAGGGAGTGCAGTTACGAAGTCCATGGTTATGTGCTGCCATTTTCATTTTGGGATAGGTAACGGTTGCAGTAGACCAGCAGTTCTGTGATGCTTAGCCTTCACTTGTTGACAAACAAACCACTTCGCTACGCTCCAAGCTACTTCTCTTTTCATGATGTGCCACCAGTAATGTTGTCGAAGATCCTTGTACATCTTCATGCCACCGAGGTGTACAGAATAAGAAGAGCTGTGAGATTTTTTCATCAACTCCTCTCAAACATGGCCGGCTGGCATGCATGTAAAATGCACACATCTACCAGATAGGTGAAACTCTCAATCCATATCCATCCATACCGCAAGAATCCATCCTCGTGAATGATGAAGTCAGTTCGAAGTTCACTCTCTACTTGTTCTCTGATCTTCTGCAATATGGCATCGCCTGCTTGAGCTGCTTTTATTTGATCTACAAACTTGGACTGGATCTATAGATTCATCAAGGATGATATAATACCTGGCACAAATACTTCAACCTCCAATCCATGAAGCTCTTGCTGTAATTTCCACTGTGAGGTGACTCAAGGCATCTGAAACTACGTTTACCTTTCCTGGATGGTACTGAAGGTTAATATCAAAGTCTGCCATGAGTTCTAGCTATCTTCTTTGTCGCATTTTAAGCTCCTTCTAAGTAAATATATACTCCAGACTCTTGTGGTCGATATGTTAAGAATATGTATGCCCTAGAGGCTATTATTATATAATATAGTGGATGCTTGGACATATATATAGAGGACTTTCTTGCTCGACATGATAGTATGCTATCTGGTTACTCTTTATCTTAACATGTACACTTAGTTTAGTTTACTGTCTTTTTTGATACATGTTGATAAAACCCTTAGGATGTTGGCTTGACTATCAGAACTATGATGCAGATCACACTAGTGGGGCTTGTATAGTCCACAAGAACATCCTTAACAGTTCCTGGTCGAGCAAATATCGAGACAGGACATCGATATTCAAGAGTAGACTAGTGTGTACGTTTCTTGACCCTGTATGGGGAGATAGTTGATCCCACAGCCATTGGTGTTTGACATCTGTCATGCTCCGCTTCCCAGGGTGCGCTAAGATCGGCATGTAACAGAGCCAACCATGTTACCTGTGGCTAGGAAACATCCCTCCACAGTCACATTACGACTTTCTATAAGATATCAAGAATAGTAGAAATAAAATAAACTATCTAGAACATGTCCATGAGTAAGAATAAACGAGTCAAGAAATAATATGCGGAAGCGATAAATCCAATGAGCAATAACATCTGGAAAGTAAACATAACTAAACTGGATACTCACTGCTCGGCCTGACGGTGGAAATACTCCTGATCAGCCTGCGACAAAGGTAGAGGATCTAGACCATGCAAAACCCAGACGTCAGTGCGTCATAATATCAATAATAATATAATCAAGGGGTAGCAGGACATGCAGGCACGAGTAAGAACAGTAATAAGTCAACAAGAATATATAACAGTGAAGTATATCGGTATAAGTGACGTGCAGTGATCAATCTAAACTGTGCTACTGGGTTATCTATTCTAAGTCTTCGAAATCAATTAATGCAATCCACATCGTAACCCATCGGTGATTATTCCGTAACGCCCGGAAAAACGGCAAACAATAGGTATTCCGTAACGCCCGGAAAAACGGCAAACAATATGATAGCCCTTTGAGTTACGCTCGGTTACATTCTGTTAGTTATATGTATGCCTTAGAGGCCATTACTATACATAGGATGTATATTGTAGTGGATGCTTGGACATATATAGGGAGGACTTTCTTCCTCGACATGATAGTATGCTATCTGGTTGCTCTTTACCTTAACGTGTACACTGATTGTCTCTCTGTTACATGTTGGTAAAGCCCTTAGGATGTGTACTTGACTACCTGGACTATGATGCGGATCATACTAGTGGGGACATGGTAGTCCATAAGTACATCCTTCAAGGTCCCTAGTCGTGGGTGTATCGAGACGGGGTATCGATATACCAGAGTAGACTAGCGTATACCTTCTCGACCCATACAGATGGGCGATGGATGATCCCATATCCATTGGTGTTTGACATCAGAGATGATATACGGGTGCTCAGTGGAGACTGGGTACACTGGACGGACTCGCCGAGAACTCCCAGATGGTATTATACCTTACGTCAGATGGCAGTTCTCTGGTGACACTGGTACAGGTTAGTCTGTAGACCCGAGATCGTCATAGAGTCTTGTGTGATTCCCACTGTGCTTTGATTTCCACCTTACCACGTCCAAGAGGGCGTGCAAAACGGTGGTTTTTGGGTACAGTCTCGAGTCACATGGAAGCAATGAGCGATAGGAGGGGATTCGTCTCTCCCGATATAGGGAGTTGATGCTGCGCTGTGTTCGATTGGCTATAACCGGAAATCCCTGGCCAGGGTTGCTGAGATTTACTGGTAAGTGTTACCAGTAGTTTCTCGAACTGTTATAGACCTCATATCGACACGACTTATCGAGCTATTGGGGTCTGACGTTTACCACCCCTAGGCAAGATATGCGACATATCAGACGACGAGACCGGACTGTACGGTAAGTGTTACTGGTTGGACTCACAGGAGTGTGAGCGGGCTTGCTCGTCGATCTTCTGATCGCTCAATACCCGGGTGCCCGTTACGTTTAGCAGACCGCTTGCGGCTTGTGGGTGTTTGATATGATCATCACCTGCTGCCGGCGTATTGACGAGTCTTTAGAGTCCTACACAGAGGTTTCCTGGCTCAAGCGAAACGAAATAGGAGCGCATATGAGATATGTGCGGGACCGAGAATAATACCAGTATGTGATACTGTATTCTATTCTCGCGATTTGTATCATTGGACGGTTATATATGATATAGCCGGGATACCGAATCAAGTGTTGATTCGATACGTTGATACACTTGATATTAGTCGGTTATATGCGATATGACCGGATCATTAAATCAAGTGTTGATTTAATGATTTAATGTATAATTATATATTTGATATATTACTTTACATTAACTAGTATTGGTTCACTTAAGATTGATTATCTCACTTGATTGTGCACATTGTATATATGATATAGTTTTGTGCACTAGATTGTATCATGTTTGATGATATATGAAAATTTGGGTGTATGTTTACTTTAAACCATGTTTAAGTGAATGGTTAGGGTTTTGTTATCATTTCTTGATTATTTATTTTATTTATTTATTCATTTAAGCAAGAAAAGAAATGGTTGCTTCTTTTGTTTTTCCTTGAAGCTTCAAGAAGCTTTGACCATTTTTGTTTCTTTTGCTTAACCTAACCATTCACCTAACCATAGTTTATTCTCTACACTCAACCATGGTTGCATTATGATAGATATCACTTGGATTTTCTTTTTGGAATAATTCTTTTTCTTTCTTCTTCTTCATCTTCTTCATGAAGAGAAGAAACCATGGCTAGAAAATTCTAAGTGATGATTCCAAGTGAGAAATCCAAATCCAAAGTGAAACCACTTCCTATTTCTTCATCCTCTACCACTTTCCATGTAGTATAAGGTGTTTTCTTCACAAGTTTCATGACTTGGTGAAGGTGGAGCTTGAGCTTGAGTTGCTTCGACGTAGATCATCTTCGGCATCGAAGTCGACGACCTAGCCCAATCATTTCTTCGGCGAAACCATCGCTAGAGTCCGGGATCCGATGATCGCAGCGGAGGGACGTCAACACGGAGCCAAGGATCACTTAGTAGTTAAGATGTTAACTAGCTTGTAGTTTCGCCTATCCTCTAGTAATCGATCTTACATTAGGGTTTCTCGGCACAAGAAAAAATTGATTTTGGCATGGTTGATGCCTTGTGGAACCTCATGGGTGTGCCTAAGAACCCTACACATTCTTGATTTTCCCATACCCTAAAGTTATGTGTTCAAATCAGGTATTGATAAATCTAAAGCTAATACCAACACAGGATCAAGTAGGAACAGATTTGTCTATACAGATAACAGGATATGTCTATCGGGACAACATGTCAGGATTGTCGGCATTAGAAACAGGATCAGGTAACATGTCAAGTAGTGATATATCAGGTCATGTCAGGTTGTGTACATGTATCAAGTCATGTCAAGTAGTGGTGTATCAGGTCATGTCAAGTAGTGTACATGTATCAAACGGATGCTCATAATAAAACTGTAACAGGTACGGGTGCACAAATAAAGCATGGATGCAAAAATATTTATCAGGGATTACATCATGACTATGTAGGATGCACAAGATCAAGTATGGGATACTAATGTAAAAGTAAAATGAAATAATATGGTCTCGGCGTGCAACTAGATATGTAATAAACCGTACGGATACAGACGGATACTATAAAACTGTAAATCGGTAAAATTTGCTGAATATTAAAACACAAGCACTATTATTTATTAAATAGATATTGATATAATAATATTAACATGGATAATATATTCAAACCGATTAATAACTATAAAAGTGGTATTGATTAACCATGCACAAGAAAGTTCCGTTCAGAAATTCAGCGTCACCCTGATTTGTAAAATAGTTTAAAAATAACAAACATTCTTCAAAAGGGACGTGTCTTATACCAAAACAAAGATAATTCAATAAGGTTTTCATTTTTATAAGTTGTAGTATCTTAGGTTGTTCCTACAAAAATCTATGAACATTCGAAGTTGAAAGTTTGCTGCTAGAATTTCCCTGGACAGCAGTTTAGAAATATTTTCATTTTCATTTTACGTTATTTAAACAATTTATTTTGTAAGTAAATATTTCATAGAGTTATAGTATTCTGAGTTAGATTCGTAACAAACTAAAGAACGTATACTAATGATTTTTCTATGATTTATAATGAATTTTATAAGGTAAGGTGTACGGTAAATTTCAGATTTGTCGTGTCCGCTTTGCAACGACGTTTCATGTGTAAACTATAATATTTTCAAACTATATTTTGTATAATATTATAAAATGCAGATTATAAACTAATTAAAGATAATAATAAGAAATATTACGACGATATAAATTTTATAGATATAATTATAGCATGTCGCAAGTTGTAAACTTTCATACATTTTATATTATAAAACCGATTAACGTTAAATAACTACGGTGTATAAATTATATAGACATAGCTGTATGATGATGATGATGATGATGATACGGAAACATATAAATAAATTACATAAAGCATAGCATGTAGCAAGTTGTAAACTTGCCTCGATCGAATCACGCGACGGATACGCACGGAACGTCCGACGTCGGTAAATCGTCGCAACGCACACGCGGCACGCGGGACGGGTCCAGGCAAGACAAGAGGGTGATCATACAGGCAAGGTACGTTCACTGGATCACTCGGATCGTCAGCGACGAGCACGGCTCCGGCGGTGATCACCGGAATCAAGAAACAAGATCAAGAAAAGAAAGAAGAAGAAGAGGCTGTGTATTAAATAAGGAAAGAAAAAATAAATAAATAAAATATATATAAATATATATATATGTAGAGGAGAGAGAGAGAAAGAAAGGGGTTGTTATTAAGGTTTAGATTTTAATTTAAAAAGATTTTGTAAATTATAAATATTTTAAACTGTTAAATTTTAATAAAGATATTAGATGAAATAAAATTGGATTTTCTGGTAAATACAAATTTAGTCCAAAATACGCCCGGGTCGGGTCTAAAATGCAGTTTCAAAAATATACATGTCGACCAAAACTCAAATTGGATGTCCGGGTAACGAAAATGCATACCCCCAAGAACGGATGCACGTACGTGCGCGTAGCCATCCAAACAAGCCCGTTTCACTGAACATGACGAGAACAAGATGCGCGGATGCTACGACGGGGTTAGGGGTATCATGCAGGCCATGCTAGATATTTTTAAAATATTTTACTTGACTTTAAATGTTATATTAAAAAAAATGCAGATGCCAGATAAAATGCCAGTATGAAGTAAAAAATGAAAATGCACGAATCCATGTAACAGGTCAGGATAAATCATAAACATGAATCAAGACAGGTTTCAACCAAGCGGGTCGGGTAAAATGCAAATACAAATGTCAAAATACTATTCGCACCCAAAACACAGTAAACCAAGAAACTACCATAAATAAGTCAATACTTGAACTCGAATTGGTATAAATGAATTAGGGTGTTACATTATACCCAATTACAAAAAGAATTTCGTCCTCGAAATTCCCAAGACAAGAAAAGATAAACAATCATGAGACTACAGGAAGAGATCTGGAAACTTCTGTCGAATCTCGTCTTCTCGTTCCCAAGTCGATTCTCCGTGCGAGCAATTCCCCAAGAAACAAGTACGAGAGGGATAACCTTGTTCTTAAGGACCTTTTCTCTTCGATCATCGGTCGTTCCTCAAAGTTCATATCCTCTCTTACAGTCAGCTCCGAATGATCCAGCACGTGTGTTTCATCTCGAACATACTTACGGAGTTGAGATACATGAAACACGTCATGAACATTTTCCAAAAATTGTGGTAAAACCAATCGATAAGCCACTTCTCCAACACGCTCCAAAATTTCGAAAGGCCCTACGAATCGAGGACTAAGCTTGCCTCGACTCCCAAAACGAATCACTCCTCTAGTTGGTGATATCTTTAAGAACACAAGATCACCAACAGCGAACTCTAGAGGTCTTCTCGATGTGTCGGCCCAACTCTTCTGCCGATCTTATGCTGCCTTCATATGATTTCGGATAGTATTAACTTTCTCAACTATTTGCACAATCAAATCCGGTCCCAACAATTTTCTTTCTCCAACATCGTCCCAACAAACAGGTGAGCGACACTTGCGACCATACAATGCTTTGAATGGAGCCATCTGAATAGTCACCTGAAAACTGTTATTGTACGAAAACTCCACCAAGTGCAGATGATCCTCCCACGAACCCTTGAAGTCTAACATGCAAGCTCTCAACATGTCTTCAAGAGTTTGGATCGTTCTCTCCGACTGGCCATCTGTCTGAGAATGATAAGCTGTGCTAAACTTCAATCGCGACCCCAAACTTTCCTGTAAACTCCTCCAGAAGTGCAATAAGAATCGGGTGTCACGATTAGATACGATGCTCACAGGTACTCCATGCAATCTCATAATCTCCTGCATGTACCGTTCTGCCAACGCTTCCGTTGATTGACCAACTCGAAATGGTATGAGATGAGCTGCCTTGGTCAATCGATCAACAATCACCCAAACTGCATTGTTACCCTTTGGACTCCGCGGTAAAGCTGTCACGAAATCCATGGTTACATGTTCCCACTTCCATTGAGGAATCGGAAGTGGTTGTAATAAACCAGCAACCCTTTGATGTTCAGCCTTAACTTGCTGACACACCAAGCACTTCGCTATAAAGCGAGCAATCTCCCTTTTCATGCCTTCCCACTAGAAATGCTGTCTTAGATCGCAGTATATCTTCGTGCCTTGTGGATGTATGGAATACGTGGAACTGTGTGCCTCCTTCATAACCTCTTTACGAATGTCCCCTTTCGGCACACACAAACGGCTACCATATCGCAATGAACCATCTTCATGAATCAACAAGTCCGTTCGAAGTCCAGCTTCAACCTGTTCTCGAAACCTTTGCAATCTTGGGTCCTGCGACTGCGCTGCTTTAATATTATCGATCAACGATGACTGTACTTGCAGCTGCATCAACTGTCCCGAAGAATGCGGTAGCACAATCTCCAACTCGAATTTCTAAAAATCTTTGATAAGCTCCTTCTATGCAGTCAACATCCGAATTGTTGGCATCCGACTAAGCACATCCGGCACTACATTAACTTTCCCCGGATGGTATTTAAGATCAAGATCGTAGTCAGCCATCAGCTCCAACCATCTACGCTGCCTCATGTTAAGCTCTTTCTGCGTGAACACATAGTTTAGGCTTTTGTGATCGATGAATACTTCGACCCTTTCGCCCAATAAGTAGCGTCTCCAAATTTTCAAAGCGAAAATCACAGCTACTAGCTCCAAATCATAAGTTGGGTAATTATTCTCATGGGTCCTCAACTGCCGTGATGCATAAGCTATAACTTTCCCATGCTGCATCAAAACACATCCCAAATCTTTCCCAGATGCGTCGCTGTGAATCACCAATCCTCCGGAACCATCTGGTACGGTCAAAATAGGAGCGGTTATCAACCTCTGCTTCAACGCCTCGAAAGTTGACGCACATCTATCCTCCATACGAACGGTACTTTCTTGCGCGTAAGCTTAGTCAAAGGCTAAGCTAAGCGAGCAAAATTTTCCATGAACCTTCTGTAATATCCGGCAAGTCCAAGAAAACTTCTGATCTCTGCTACGTTCTTCGGAATCGGCCAATCTTGAACTGCTGCAATCTTTTCGGGATCAACGGCGATTCCATCTCCGGATACGATATGTCCCAAAAAGTTCACTTCTTCAAGCCAAAACTCGCACTTGCTCATCTTTGCATACAATCTTTTTTGCCTCAATGTCTGCAGTGCGATCTTCAAGTGTTCTGCATGCTCTTCAATACTTCTCGAGTAGACCAGAATATCATCGATGAACACCACTATAAACCGGTCCAAGAATGGTGAAAAGATTTGGTTCATCAAGTCCATAAATATCGCCGGTGCATTCGTGACTCCGAATGGCATCACTAAATACTCGTAATGTCCATACCGAGTTCGAAACGCAGTCTTGCAAATATCCTCTGGTTTAACTCGGACCTGATGATATCCGGATCGCAAATCCAGTTTCAAGAATACCCTCACGCTATTAAGTTGCTCGAATATTTCGCCAATGCGAAGGATCGGGTACTTGTTCTTAATGGTCACCCGGTTTAATTCTCGATAATTGATGCACATTCTCCTTATGCCATCTTTCTTCTTTACTAGAAGAACTGGAGCTCCCCAAGGTAAATTGATGCTGCGAATCCAACCTTTCTCAAGCAATTCGGTAACCTGCTTCTTGACTTCTTTCTACTCTACTGGTGCCATTGGATGGTACGCTTTTGAGATTGACGCTGCACCAGAAACAAGATCGATTGCGAACTCCACATCTCGTTTTGGCGGTAAACCCGAGATGTCCTCGAACACGTCCATAAATTCGCGAACTACAGCTGGCGCTTCCTCCTTATCAACTTCCATTGATGAAAGAACATTGCTTGTCAGCCTAGCCCTAAACTCGACTGGCCCGACAAAACTGCTTCCTCCAGCAAAACAAACTCCGGATGTCCTGGAATCTGGAAAATCACTTTCTTTGCCCTACAATCAATATGAGCGTGGAAAGTGCCAAGAAAGTCCATTTCCAAGACAACATCATAACTGCCGGTATCGATCACCAAGAGATCTGCAAAACATGAACTCGTAAGCAATGAAACTGAGAGAACCAAGGTAATAAAACGACCATGGAACAAGGAAATGAATCAAGACCAGGACTCCAAGTTACTTGAATAGAGTACCGCATTGTAACCATACTGCAGTTCATAGTTACAATCACATAACTCCGTTCAAGTCGCCTAAATCCTAGCATCAGAATCAAAGGAACAAGGAGAAACAATAGGGAACCAAAGTTTCCAAGCCGAGATGCAAAGTTGTTTGCATATCGTCAAGACAAGGGTCAAGAGAAAGATATGATTCAAGAATCACGATAACAATGTGGCAGGACATGTTCCGAATTACGAGTTTTCCGATTCGTGTATTGGGTCCAATACCCAACTACAAAAAGAATCAAACCCGATTAACCTAAATCCTATGTCTCTGATACCAAACAAACCCTGTCACGCCCCGCTTCCCAGAGTGCACTAAGATCGGCATATGACAGAGCCAACCATGCTACCTGTGGCTAGGAAACATCCCTCCACAGTCACATTATGGCTGTCTATAAGATATCAAGAACAGTAGAAATAAAATAAACTATCTAGTACATGTCCATGAGCCAGAATAAACGAGTCAAGAAATAATATGCGGAAGCGATAAATACAATGAGCAATAACATCTGGAAAGTAAATATAACTAAACTGGATACTAACTGGATACTAACAGGATCCTCACTGCTGGGCCTGACGGCGAAAATACTCCTGATCAGCCTGTGACAAGGGTAGAGGATCTGGGCCATGCAAAACCCAGACGTCAGTGCGTCATAATATCAACAATAATATAATCAAAGGGTAGCAGGACATGCAGGCACGAGCAAGAATAGTACTAAGTCAACAAGAATATATAACATTGAAGTATATCAGTATAAGTGACGTGCAGTGATCAATCTAAACTGTGCTACTGGGTTATCTATTCTAAGTCTTTGAAATCAATTAATGTAATCCTCATCGTAACACATCGGTGATTATTCCGTAACGCCCAGAAAAACGGCAAACAATAGGTATTCCGTAACGCCCGGAAAAACGGCAAACAATAGGTATTCCGTAACGCCCGGAAAAATGGCAAACAATATGATAGCCTTTTGAGTTACGTTCGGTTACATTCTTGATTTCCCCATACCCCCAAGTTATGTGTTCAAGTCAGGTATTGATAAATCTGAAGTTAATGCCAACACTGGATCAAGCAGGAACAGGTTTGTCTATACAGACAACAGGATATGTCCATCGGGACAACATGTCAGGATTGTCGGCATTAGAAACAGGATCAGGTAACATGTCAAGTAGTGATATATCAGGTCATGTCAGGTTGTGTACATGTATCAAGTCATGTCAAGTAGTGGTGTATCAGGTCACGTCAAGTAGTGTACAGGTATCAAACGGATGCTCATAATAAAACTGTAACAGGTACGGGTGCATAAATAAAGCATGGATGCACAAATATTTATCAGGGATTACATCATGACTATGTAGGATGCACAAGATCAAATATGGGATACTAATGTAACAGTAAAATGAAATAATATGGTCTCGGCGTGCAACTAGATATGTAATAAACCGTACGGATACAGACGGATACTATAAAACTGTAAATCGGTAAAATTTGCTGAATATTAAAACACAAGCACTATTATTTATTAAATAGATATTTATATAATAATATTAACATGGATAACATATTCAAACCAATTAATAACTATAAAAGTGGTATTGATTAACCATGCACAAGAAAGTTCCGTTCAGAAATTCAGCGTCACCCTGATTTGTAAAATAGCTTAAAAATAACAAACGTTCTCCAAAAGGGACGTGTCTTATACCAAAACAAAGATAATTCAATAAGGTTTTCATTTTTATAAGTTGAAGTATCTCAGGTTGTTCCTACAAAAAGTTATGAATATTCGAAGTTGAAAGTTTGCTGCTGGAATTTCCCTGGACAGCAGTTTAGAGATATTTACATTTGCATTTTACGTTATTTAAACAATTTATTTTGTATGTAAATATTTCATAGATTTATAGTATTCTGAGTTATCTTCGTAATGAATTAAATAACGTATACTAATGATTTTTCTATGATTTATAATGAATTTTATAAGGTAAGGTATTGTTTCCTGATTTAAAATCAGGAAAGCTTCTGGGAAAAGCTTCAAAAGAGGCCACGTGCTTACACGTGACAGCAGTCACGTGTTGACACGTGACCTATAAAATACAGGAAAAGAAGCATTTTGATTCACTGATCAAGTCAAGGAAAAAAGCTTCAGAAGAGGTCACGTGCTCCCACGTGACCAGGGTCACGTATCGACACGTGACGTTCAAAGCAGCAAACTCGCTCTCCAATTGAACCAAAGAAAGGAGCGCCAGACAGGGGTCACGTGCTCACACGTGACCAGGCGTCACGTGGTAGCACGTGATGGCTACAACAACAACCGGAAGATAGCGCAGAAAGGAAGAGGATTCTTCATCCCAAAGGGGGTCACGTGTCTACACGTGACCATGGGTCACGTGGTCACACGTGACCGGCTTTCAAAGCCCATATTTTTTTTAACGACAGAATTAAATTCTGAAGGAAATTCGAATCTTTCCAAAGGAAAGTAATTATTTGGGACCAATCAAATTAAAGATTCAGAGATGATTAAATATCATCTATCTATGGAAAATCTCGGGTTTGGAAAGATTTCCCCTTTAAATCTAACCAAAATAACAAGGGAGAATCTCTGGATTTAAAATCCAATGGTGAATAAAATTCACCTAATCATCCAACGGCCCAAAATGAATGATGAATGCAAATCAAATATCAATGAAGATTCGTCAAAAACTGATTGATTCGGCTGCTTCTCCTATAAATAGGAGCCAAAAGACACAGAGAAATACATACATGCGCAGAGAAGAAAAAAGAAAAAAGGAGAAGAGCTTTGATACTTTGAAAAGACTCGGATCTTCTGCAAAAAAAACCCTAGGTAAGAAAGGGAAGGCCTTTTGAAAGAAAGAGAATTTAATTCTCAACAGAGTTTAACTCTGATAATGTGAAAACAGAAGAATATATTTCCTCTCTCTTTGATAGAGGATCTGCAAAGTGCACATCTCCCCTTAAGGTTGAGAATTTAATTCTCAATGGGTTGAGATCCTGCCATGCAGATCCAAAACATAGAGAAGGAATGCAAGCACGAGAATTTAATTCTCACAGAACTATAGGAATTTAATTCCTTTAAAATAAAAGTAGGGCTTGACCCTATATTATGGGAATTTAATTCCTTCAGAACAAAAAAGAAACAGGGTTTAACCCTAATTAAGAACCTAGTTCTGTTGAAACAGCAGGAATTTAGTTCCCTTAATCATAATTTAACAGAGAATGGAAGTTTAAACTCCTTAAGAACTTTTATTAGGGTCTAACCCTATTCAGCCCTTCACGTATATGAGGAATTTAATTCCCACAGAAAATTCGGAGTTAAACTCTATTCCAGAAAACAAAGTCTTCGAAAGGAAGTAGGAATTTAATTCCTCTGAAATTTACAGTTCGAGGAATTTAATTCCTGAAAAAAAGATTAACAAAGCCTCTAAACAAAATACTTTGAGGCAGCATCCCACGTGACCCACGTGACCCTCGGCAGAAGCTCCAATACATAGGCATTTGAACGCCCATCACGTGACGGCACGTGATGCTCTGAAAGACGCGATAATCTCAGCAGAATAAATGAAGGGAGGGCGCTCTCACGCGCTGCCACGTGACTCCTCTTGCCTTAGTGTTTAGCACTAAATTAAAACTCTCGAACCCAGTGTTAAAACACTGTTGGGCCTTAGTGTTCAACACTAAATAAAAAGCTTTATCTGCAGTGTTCAACACTGATTACCTTAGTGTTTAAACACTAATCTGAGATCTTCATTTGCAGTGTTCAACACTGATTACCTTAGTGTTTAACACTAATCTAAAAAAGCATTGTTGCTGGTGTTTAACACCAAATATTCTCTTAGTGTTAAACACTAACTTGTCAACCCCATTCCCAGTGTTCAACACTGACTGCTCTGTAATGTTTTAACACTATGCTTTGGCCCAATTGGCCTAAATGGATAGAGGCAAAGCCTCTCCTGATTGGACTTAGCCCAAGATGGCCATAAGTCCTCAATTGGTGATTAACCGGTCCAATGGACTCATAACCTAATTAATTCGTCTTGACCCCAAATTGGGCCAAGGACTATTTAATCCACTCCGGTTCTAGGGTACATCTCGTCACTCCTTTGATACTTGGCATTGTAATCCCTCAATGTCTTCAAAGAGGTAACAGGTCCCGACGACCACACATTGATATGGACTGTGGGGTCCTTAAACTCATGTCTAATGCAAATTCCTGGTTACGTGGAACGCGGATAATGTCACTCTTTGACCCCGTGGGAAACGTCCAGAGCGGAGCCTGGTCCTCGCCAAGCACGGCAGTGAACCCGTGTGAAGCATCCAGAGCACAGCGGACTGTGGAGTCCTTAAACCCATGGACTACGACGTCCTTAACCTTGACCGAGATGTCTTAAAACTAACGACGGACCGCAATGTCCTTAAACTACCCACGGACCGCAATGTCCTTAAACTACCCATGGACCGCAACGTCCCTAAACTAGAACAATAGAGCCCTTTCCTACGCTCTTTTGTTGGACCTAAACGGTCCCGTTTAAGTCGATCTTAGCCTCGAAGATGGCTAACGCGTCCTTAAACCCTCAAACATACTGGACTACGAATCCCTCAAATTAACTCCGGCTCAAGGGGACATCTCTGAACTCCTCTGACATCTGTCGTTGTAATCCTTCAACGTCGTCAGAGAGGTGATGGGTCCCGACAGCCATACAGACGATGGACCACTATGTCCCTAAACTGGAACATTAGAGTTCAAACACTCTTTTGTCGGATCTAAACGATCCCTTTAAGTTGATCTTAGTCACAGAGTTAGACTAACGTATCCTTAACAAACGTTTGAGTTGATCTTAGCCCCGAGTAGGGCTGACGTATCCTCAAACCAAACCCCCCCCCCCAAACCCAAATTTAAGATAATGCGGATTTGGACTAGTCCACGCCCTACGGGCGACGACATAACTCAGTCTCCGTAAACAATCCACGGGCAATAAAACAAACACCCACGACACGAAGTGACCATCTGGAGAAGGAGAAAGTTGTTACCGCAATGCGGTAGCGTAATTAACTGCAGGGGCTTGCGCCTGCAGGGAAGAGCGTCCCCACAATCAAAAACCCCTCAAACGAGGGGGAATCTGATGAAGTCTGCTACATCGGTCGCATCCGTTTAAACCTTCGATATATGGTGCCATAAATCAACTTGGCATCTTCGGAGAGGTGGACGGATAGCACCAATTAGCATCTGCCCCGAACCTAACGCCTCAGACGTCCCAACGTCCCGGCCGCCGTTCGGAGGGGAACAGATTCTGGCACGCCCGGTGGGACCTTTTCCTCTTTCCACTCCACACTTCGTGTGTCGTGATTCGCGAACCAATCGCGGTTCGCTAATAGTTGCCCTGGGGTTTCAAGGTACTGAGAATTGGCATCTCGCTTATTGCAGAAAGCAAAGGATCGATGGCTTCCACCTCTGCGAAATCCTCCAACTGCTCAGATGGCAATTTCAACCGACGCTCTGCCTCGCCAGGAGGTATAGCCTATGGACCCCAAGCTGCTTCGCTATTCACAATGCCAGTGGAACAGGTCACTCGCGCCACCACAGGATTGTTCTTTGGGACTATGATCCCGCCGACAAACTTTACCGCTCCAGTGCTGACGAAGAAAACTCTCAGGAAGTCGGTCTTTGATCGCCTTACCCCTGCCGCGGCTCCTCTCAACGAGTCGCCCAACGTCGATGCCTCGGTCTTCTCTAGACTGGGCCAGGAATCCTGCGAGCTCATCACGGGGCCTACAATCTCAGAGAAGGCTGCTTTTAAGAAGATGGCCGTTCCCGTTCCCGAAATCGCCAAGGCAACCTCTCCAGCCAAAAAGTCAGTCTTTACAAGATTGACGGCTCCGGCCTTTGCTCCCGCTTCCCAGAGGACATCGGTCTTCGATAGGCTAACGCCAACAACAACCCCCCATCCACACAGGGGGCAAGAAGGAACCATTCTTACTGCTGACCCAACGCCGCCCGCTCGACGTGCTCGACGTCGCCATTGGCGCCGAGTAAGGAAGGCTGGGGGCAACTCTCCCTCCGGGCTGACTCCAGCGGCCCCGGTGGCAGAGGTCAATGCTGCTGTTTCAACTGGGAACAGCTTTGAAATGCTAAATAAGGTGCGAAGGAATTCCCCCACGGCAGTACTGAAGAGGTCTCCTCCCTCATTGAAAAAGGTTAAGGAAACAAAACCCGAACAGCCCCGATCTCCTCAACGGCTGTCTTCCAAAATCTATAAGGCTTGGCGGCAGGCCCGAGACTCGATCATCGATCCAAACTTCTCCCGCCAGCACAAGAAGCTGAAAATCCAACCTGAAGCCAGTCACCAAGCTAAGCCCCAAAAAGCCGGTGATCAACTGACTCATAAAAGGAGGAGGCCAAAGAGGACCTCACAGCAAGTAGCGACGACTGAAAGCACTAAACCCAGACGCCCTGAGTCTGGGGGCATGGTGGTGCACACTGTCTACATGGCCTTTGGGAAAGAGGAAAGCCGCACTTCCACGGGCCACCGACCCCTAACCCGATCCGTTGTACGAAAGGCCCGACGCAGAGACGGAAATAAATCAAGAAGCGGCTCGGGCTTGTCCCTCATGAAGAAGATGAGTCGAGCGTACTCCTTCCCCCGAGACAAGACGGAGAGGTTGCTCAACCTCGCTATAAAACATCAAATGATCACGCTTCCAGAGTCTAGACATCCTGAGCAAGCTAGCAAGGTCTCTCATCCGAGTTATTGCTCTTATCACCGAGCCATAGGACATCCTACCGAAGACTGCTTCACCTTCAAGAACTGGGTCGAGGACCAGTACCGACGGGGTAGATTCGCTTTATCCAACGGTTGGAGAGTAACGCCGCCGCAAAAGCACGAGCCCAAAGCCACAAGAGCAGAACCGGATCCACCTCAGTCTCGGGAGCGGGTTCGCACCTGTTATATGATTACGATATCAAAAGAAGAACCCGAGAACGAAGATGACCTTCCCCGGTGTTTCGAGAACAGCGATGATGAGTTGATCTCGGAATTTCCGCCCGCTCCGAAAGAACTTGAAGACGGTATACATACTACCGCAGATAACCTCGAGAAGATCGAGCTGGGATCGGCAGACGACCCGCGACCGACATTTGTCAGCGAGCTGTTATCCGAGGAAAAGGTGGCCGCGTTAAAGAACCTGCTCCTACGGCATAAAGACTGCTTCGCGTGGAACTACTCCGAGATGCCAGGATTGGATCCGGAGATTGCGGTGCATAGATTAGCAATATCCCCGGATATCAAGCCAGTCAAGCAGGCGCCAAGGAGGATGCGACTTGAGCTGGAGATGAGCATCAACGCCGAAGTCAAGAAGTTGATCGATTCCGGATTTATCCATGAAGTCCAATACCCCGACTGGATTGCCAACATCGTCCCGGTAATGAAGAAGAATGGAACGGTGCGCATATGCGTGGATTTCAGGGATCTCAATAAAGCATGCCCAAAGGACGATTTCCCGGTGCCGGTAACCGAGCTAATGATAGATAACACATCCACTCACGAGGTCTTCTCCTTTATGGATGGTTCATCAGGATACAATCAGATAAAGATGCATCCCGAAGACCAGAAGCACACCGCTTTCCGGACTCCTTTGGGCATATTCTGCTACAAGGTTATGCCCTTTGGTCTCAAGAACGCTGGCGCTACCTATCAAAGGGCCATGACAAAGATCTTTGATGACCTCATACACGACGTCGTCGAGTGCTATATCGATGACCTCGTAGTAAAGAGCATGTCATACGAAGATCATTTAAAGCATCTGGAAACTGTATTTCGACGCCTTCGGCAATATAATTTAAAAATGAATCCCCTCAAATGCGCGTTTGGAGTCTCCTCGGGCAAATTTCTGGGATTCATCGTTCGACACAGAGGTATTGAAATAGATCCGTCAAAGATTAAAGCGATCATGGAAATGCCTCCGCCAAAAACCCTCAAGCAGTTGCGGTCTCTCCAAGGGAAGCTCGCATACATCCGGCGGTTTATCGCTAATCTTTCGGGCAAATGCCGTCCTTACAGCCACCTGATGAAAAAGGGAACCCCGTTCGTTTGGAATCACAAATGTCAAGGTGCACTAGACGAGATCAAACAATACTTGCAAAATCCGCCGGTGTTGGCTGCCCCAGTGAAAGGAAAGCCTCTCATTCTTTACACGGCCGCCCTTGAAGGTTCTTTGGGCGCATTATGGGCACAGGAGAATGATCAGGGGAAAGAAAGAGCACTTTACTACTTAAGTCGAGTGCTGCTGGGGGCAGAAAGCAATTACTCGCCCATCGAAAAACATTGCTTGGCATTAATCTTTGCAATAACGAAGCTCAGGCACTATGCGTTGGCGCATGAAGTCCGCCTCATTTCGAAGGTGGACCCCCTTAAATACCTGATGTCAAAGGCTATATTGACGGGAAGACTCGCTAAATGGGCCTTGCTCTTGATGGAGTTCTCGATAACATATCAACCCCTCAAGGCAGTGAAGGGCCAGGCCATTGCCGACTTCCTCGCCGAGCACCCGATACCGGCCGACTCTCCTCTGAACTGTGATTTGCCGGACGAGCATGCATTTGATGCAATTGGCGGTGGAAGCACACGATGGGAACTCTATTTCGATGGAGCGTCCTCCATAAAGAAACAGAAACAGGGTAGCCCGATCATCAAATCGGGGATAGGCCTTATCTTTGCAACTCCACAAGGAGGGATAATGCGCTTCGCCTTCTCCTTAACGGAGTCAAGGACAAACAATGAAGCCGAATACGAAGCTCTGATGGCAGGCCTCGAAATCGCCATCAACATGGGAATTGAAGACCTCCTCATATACGGAGATTCTCAGCTGGTCGTTAGCCAAGTAAATGGTGACTACCAAACGTGCAAACCAGAATTGGTGAAGTACGGCGAAAAGGTGCAACAACTGTTGGCCCAGATCCCCTTCTATATTCTAGAGAACATACCGCGCGCAGAGAACAGCAAAGCAGACGCGTTGGCCAAACTCGCTAAAGAACTGGCCGACGAGAACCTCGATGACGTCAGAATCGTAGTACAAAGCCGTCGAGTGCTCGCCCCGGCAGAAATACCTCCGGAATTATATAAAGAAAAAGGAGCGATTGAGCAAGCGACCCTACAAATAAAAGACCGTGAGAAGGCTGAGGACTGGAGGGAAGTCTTCATAGACTACTTCAAGTCCCGCCGAATGCCCGAAGAAGCGTCCTCAAGGCATCAGCTCATGAAACGAGCTTTATCTTTCGCTTTTGTCAACGACATTCTATACAAGAGATCATTTGATTCTCTATGGCTGAGATGCCTGGGACCCGACGAAGCAGAAAGAGTCATTCGGGAAGTTCATGACGGACTTTGCGGTTCTCACCAAGCAGGCCCAAAGATGAAGTTAAAAATTAAACGGATGGGTTACTACTGGCCCACGATGATCCAGGACTGCCTCGAGTATGCGAAGCAATGCCACTCATGCCAGATCCATGGAGACTTCATCCACCAACATCCGAATCCACTGCACCCGACGCTGGCTAGTTGGCCATTCGAAATGTGGGGGACTGACATAGTCGGCCCCATTGAGCCAGCATCATCCCGGGGACACCGCTTTATCCTGGCGACAACTGATTACTTCTCCAAATGGGCAGAAGCAGTACCACTGAAGGAAGTGAAGACGGAGAATATCCTCCATTTCTTCAAGACGCAAGTCATCTATCGGTTCGGAACTCCACGACGGATTATCTCCGATAATGGGCCGGCCTACCGAAGCCATAAGATTAGCCGCTTCGCACAGCAGCACAATATAGACTGGAGATATTCTTCAGTTTACAACCCACGAGCTAACGGTCTAGCCGAGGCTTTCAATAAGACCTTGACGAAGATCATAAAAAAGACCGTCTCCAGAAATAAGAGGGACTGGCACGAAAGGCTGCAAGAAGCCCTTTGGGCTTATCGAACTACATTCAAGACGGCCACGAACACAACGCCGTACGCGTTGGTATTTGGGACGGAAGCAGTTCTCCCCCTTGAGATAGAGTTACCCTCTCTACGAGTAGCAGTCCACCACGAGCTGACGAACGAAGAAAATGCTCACCTTCGGCTTGAGGAGCTTGACGCCCTCGATGAAACCCGGCTCATGGCGCAACAACAGCTAGAAGCCTACAAAGCAAAGATGACGCGCTCGTACGAAAGATTGACCAGGCCGAGGACATTCCGCCAAGGCGAACTCGTACTAGTGGTCAGAAGACCTATGATCCCCAATCGTGCCAAGCGGGGAAAATTTGAGCCAAACTATGAAGGCCCGTACATCATAGACAAGGTCTACCAGGGTGGAGCCTACCTACTCATGGACATGCACGGTGAAAGGCCTTTCAGGCCAGTAAACGGCCGCTTCTTGAAGAAATACCATGCTTAATAAGCTGCAGCCTAGGTCAATGATGGATGACGACGACTATGTCCGCTCGCTATCTTCCTAGGCTCAGACTTTACAAGCAGCAGCCGGCCTTCCTATAACAACGGACCGAAACGTCCTTAAACTATCGTCGGACCGAAACGTCCTTAAACTAACAGCGGACCGAAACGTCCTTAAACTATCGTCGGACCGAAACGTCCTTAAACTAACAGCGGACCGAAACGTCCTTAAACTATCGTCGGACCGAAACGTCCTTAAACTAACAGCGGACCGAAACGTCCTTAAACTATCGTCGGACCGAAACGTCCTTAAACTAACAGCGGACCGAAACGTCCTTAAACTATCAACGGACCGAAACGTCCCTAAACTACCACCGCAACGTCCTTAGGTTGACGAGATGGATAAAAAAAAACGGTATGTCCATAAGCAAAATGGGCACGGATGAAAACCCGAAAAGGGCTCCGTGAGTAAAAACAGCAGGGCTGCCGGCAAGTGTTCGTGAAAACCCGAAAGGGCGCGACCTGGTAAAAAAAGGAGAAGAGTAAAAATGATATAGATATAAAAAAAACGGTATTGTCCATAAGCAAAATGGGCACGGATGAAAACCCGAAAGGGCTCCGTGAGTAAAAACAGCAGGACTACCGGCGAGTGTTTGTGAAAACCCGAAAGGGCGCAACCTCGTTAAAGGACACTTACAGAGTCCTCTCGACCCTGTAAGGAGAAACCACCTGCGTGAGATCCTTACGACTCATAAAGGAGCAGCACACTTAGGGATCCTCACGATTCCTAAGGAGAAAATACACTTACGAAATCCTCACGACTCGTAAGGAGAATTCTCTTATGGGACCCTCACGGCTCATGAGATTTGAAAGTCTTAAGTTACAGAAACCTGAACCTGTTCTTAAGCAAATCCCCCACAACCTCCGATATTGCCCTACAAGAGGCTCAATACCGACCCTTGTATACGATCCACGGGCGCGAATAAACATTTCCCCAACAAAGTCCAACCCTTATAGGTCCTCTCGACCCATAATGAGAAAGTCCTCTTGTAGGATCCTTACGACTTACAGAGGAGCATACACTTAGGAATCCTCACGATCCCTAAGGAGAAAACACACCTACGAGATCCTCACGACTCGCGGGGAGAAATACCTTTGTGAGACCCTTACGGCTCATGAAGTCAAAAGCCTTGGTCGACGGGACCCTTAACCCTGTTTGCTGAGCCACCTTTGTTCGTCATCGACAAAAGCAAATGATGATTCGCTCCTGGCAACGTTCCAGTTGTAGCGGTGCCGATGCCAAAATCGGTGCCTAAAACCCAGGCTTGTAACGAAAAGCTAGCAAGACACACATGCCTACAAAATAGCCGAAATGATGGGGCAACTTGCAATAAAAAGCAGCAAGTAAAAATGAAGGCATGAAAAATAGCCGAAATGATGGGGCAACTCGCAATAAAAAGCAGCGAGCAGAAAATAAATAAATAGCCGAAATGATTGGGCACCGCGAAAAATAGCCGAAATAATTGGGCAATCGCGATTTTCGCGATATAAAAACTGAAATGATAGAGCATCATGGAAAAAGAAATAAAATAAAAATAAAATTTATGCCCTACAGGTGATATTCCATCACACCCTGTACACAATCCAAGGGCGTAAACAAAAAGGGGATCATACTTCTCCCCCAGGTTTCATCAGAAAAAGAAGCCAGGTCTCGACGGGCCACAGGCGACCTAGAGATCATCCAAACATCGTCTCGTAACAACAGACATGACTTCAAGCAAAGCGGGACAGCGACAACTCCCAGTTCCATGACTCGATGATGTACTCCCGCAGAGAGTCAAATCCCAACTCCGTGAAATGCGGATATAATCAACAAACTTCCTGGTTACGTGGAACGCGGATAACGTCACTCTTTGACCCCGTGGAAAACGTCCAGAGCGGATCCTGGTCCTCGCAGAGCATGGCAGTGAACCCGTGCGAAGCATCCAGAGCGGAGCCTAGTCCTCGCCTAACGCGGCAGTGAACCCGTGTGAAGCATCTAGTGCAAACTTCCTGGTTACGTGGAACGCGGATAACGTCACTCTTTGACCCCGTGGAAAACGTCCAGAGCGGATCCTGGTCCTCGCAGAGCATGGCAGTGAACCCGTGCGAAGCATCCAGAGCGGAGCCTAGTCCTCGTCTAACACGGCAGTGAACCCGTGTGAAGCATCTAGTGCAAACTTCCTGGTTACGTGGAACGCGGATAACGTCACTCTTTGACCCCGTGGAAAACGTCCAGAGCGGATCCTGGTCCTCGCAGAGCATGGCAGTGAACCCGTGCGAAGCATCCAGAGCGGAGCCTAGTCCTCGCCTAACACGGCAATGAACCCGTGTGAAGCATCTAGTGCAAACTTCCTGGTTACGTGGAACGCGGATAACGTCACTCTTTGACCCCGTGGAAAACGTCCAGAGCGGATCCTGGTCCTCGCAGAGCATGGCAGTGAACCCGTGCGAAGCATCCAGAGCGGAGCCTAGTCCTCGCCTAACACGGCAATGAACCCGTGTGAAGCATCTAGTGCAAACTTCCTGGTTACGTGGAACGCGGATAACGTCACTCTTTGACCCCATGGAAAACGTCCAGAGCGGATCCTGGTCCTCGCAGAGCATGGCAGTGAACCCGTGCGAAGCATCCAGAGCGGAGCCTAGTCCTCGCCTAACGCAGCAGTGAACCCGTGTGAAGCATCTAGTGCAAACTTCCTGGTTACGTGAAACGCGGATAACGTCACTCTTTGACCCCGTGGAAAACGTCCAGAGCGGATCCTGGTCCTCGCAGAGCATGGCAGTGAACCCGTGCGAAGCATTTAGAGCGGAGCCTAGTCCTCGCCTAACGCGGCAGTGAACCCGTGTGAAGCATCTAGTGCAAACTTCCTGGTTACGTGGAACGCGGATAACGTCACTCTTTGACCCCGTGGAAAACGTCCAGAGCGGATCCTGGTCCTCGCAGAGCATGGCAGTGAACCCGTGCGAAGCATCCAGAGCGGAGCCTAGTCCTCGCCTAACGCGGCAATGAACCCGTGTGAAGCATCTAGTGCAAACTTCCTGGTTACGTGGAACGCGGATAACGTCACTCTTTGACCCCGTGGAAAACGTCCAGAGCGGATCCTGGTCCTCGCAGAGCATGGCAGTGAACCCGTGCGAAGCATCCAGAGCGGAGCCTAGTCCTCGCCTAACGCGGCAATGAACCCGTGTGAAGCATCTAGTGCAAACTTCCTGGTTACGTGGAACGCGGATAACGTCACTCTTTGACCCCGTGGAAAACGTCCAGAGCGGATCCTGGTCCTCGCCGAGCACGGCAGTGAACCCGTGTGAAGCATCCAGAACAAACACCGGACTGTGGAGTCCTTAAATCCACGGACTATGACGTCCTTAACCTCGACCGTGATGTCTTAAAACTAACAGTCAACCCCCCCGATTCCCTACGGATTTTGCCTTGGTTTAAGGGTACATCTCTTCACTCCTTTGATACCTGGCGTTGTAATTCCTCAACGTTTTCAAAGAGGTGACGGGTCCCTGCAACCAAACACCGGACTGTGGAGTCCTTAAATCCACGGACTATGAGGTCCTTAACCTTGACCGCGATGTCTTAAAACTAACAGCGGACTGTGGAGTCCTTAAATCCACGGACTATGAGGTCCTTAACCTTGACCGCGACGTCTTTAAACTACGATACCTTGAGAGATCCCTAACCCCGTGAAACACAAAAAAAAAAGGTGATCACACCCGGCACTTGCAGGCCCTCGCCACCTGTAAGGAAGAAAAACTCTCTTGTGAGATCCTTGCGACTCTCAAGGGAAAACCCGCTTAAGGATCCTCACGATCTTTAAGAAGAACTCACACCTATGGGATCTTCTCGACCTGTAGGGAGAAAAACTCTTCATGAGACCCTTGTGGCTCGCAAAAAAGCAAAAGCCTTAGGAAGCAGATCTTAACCCTGAGTCCTGAGCCATGGCTGTCCTGTAAGGAGATCAAGATAGAATATCCACAGAATACATGCGGTGAAAAGGAGACACATCATTGAAAGAAAAATGTATCTTTTATTCATAAGCCAAAACGGGTACAAAGTACAATTTATGGGAGAAACAAAAAGAAAATGCTCTCGTCCATGAGTATGTACAAAAAAGGAAGAAAAAGATACAAATGTTTCAGGCCGGCGGGCGATGCAGCAACTTGGTCAGCTCATCCTGCTTTTGCTGGGCCACGGCCTCATGACGCAAGATCTCCAGAAGACGAGCCTCCGCTTGAGCTTGCTGAGCCTGATACGAAGCAAGCCGGGCTTCAAGCTCTTTCTCAGTGGCCTTATGAGCCTCGACCCTCTCACGAGTGAACATGGCAGCTTTGTCGAGAGCCACCACCTCTTTGATGGACTCCTGAAGCACCCGCCAGAGCTCATACGCTTTGTTGGCCCTGGCTGTGAGATTGGCTTGAAGCTCGCCCAGCGCCTTGGAGGCTAGCTCCCTCTCCGAGAACTTGCGACCGAGCCTCTTCTCACACGACGTCATGTTGGCCACGCACCGTGCTATCAACCCTCGTAACTCCGCCTTTGCAGCCATGGCCTCCAAGGAAAGGTGAGAACACTCGAGAGTGTGCAGGCAAGCCTCCACTCGTCGGCAGAACTCCACCCAGACTCGCACCACCTCTTCGCTGTGGTAGGTGGCAAGAAAAGGAAGAGAGCCGTTAGCCTCGGGAGCGAATGCTTCAGCCGTGGTCGTGCTGCCAGCACGGAGCTCCTCGATCAGAGACGACAAGGAGACGAGGCTTAATTGGGCCAAGCGTTCTGAGGCCCACAAGGCATAAGGGCCGGGTGGCATCACGATGCGCGACTCCAACGCCGAGGAGACGGGCAGAGCTGTTTAAATTTAAAAGATGTCAACAAAATGCTTAAGCAAGGAACGAGTGAGAGTGCAATGAAATGTCACTCACCGACAGTCGTGCAAGTAAGAGCTGAAGGCTTCCCTGGCCCTTCGAGAATCTCGACCTCGTCATCGGCTTCCAGAACTACAGAAAACGTCAATGTCAGTACAAAAAATAGCGACGATGCTATGAGAAGGGGGGACGACACCAACCTTGCCCAGACGAGAGGACAATGCGCTGAGGGGAGATCGCCTGCGGAGCTGCCATCTCCAATAAACGCTGAAATGACTGTCGAGGCGACAGATCCGCGATCGTGGCCGCCAAGCCGCGCAATTCTGGGAAAGATAAAACAGTTCAGACTATGAAGGGGTTGCTAAATTAAAACATGGAAGGATACCTTCAACACTCCTCCCATTCTGAGCCGAGGGGATAGCAGCTTCAACGGTCTCCGCCGGAACCTCAGGCTCCAACAAAGGGAGAATAGCCCCGACTACCTCACTCCCAGCCCTTGGGTTGACCTCGGTAAGAGTCATTGGGGCGGCGACCTCCAAAGGAGCCTCCCCCAGAGGGGCAGGCGCTCCCTGGTCAAGAACCGCAGCTGGAAGTTCCGCCGTGAGAAGAGCAGCTTCGCCAGTCCCCTCCACATCCAACAAGGTCTCATTGAGAATTTTGGCGGGCTTTAGCTTTAATAGGCCCGTAGGAAGCTCCCCCAGCGTCGAAGATTCTGCATGATCCAAATAAGAATAATGATGTATGTGCACAGGCATAAATAGTCAGAGAGACTATAAAGGAAGCACAACGTACCTATACGCAAAGAAGCCCTCAATATGGCTTCTTCAAGCCGCTGCTCCTTCTCAAGGAGATGGGCTCGCCGGGGTTCGAGCGTAGACTCATGACCGCCAGTCCACAAAGAAAGTGCATCAGCTGCGTCTTCTGAAGCGGCCTGCTTCAGAGCCCTCTCCCCCCATTCCTCCAAAGGGCCGATAAATCGCCGCCGAATCCACGAAGGGTCTTCGTAGAAAATTACAGCGGGGTAAGACTTCTTCGGAACCTTGGCGTTGTGAGACGCGTCTTTTGAGCGCCGTATGGCCTCGGCCAACTGCGCAGCCTCCTCATCCACTGAACTCGGGAAGAGAAGTCCAGCGTCTGACTCTTGCACGGCCAATGGTTCATCCTCAAGGATAGGCTCAGACTCCATCACAGAATCAAGCGGGGCAGTAGCCGCTTTCTTCCGCCGTTTAGACCCGGAGCCGGTCGCCGAGGATGACCGTTTCCTCCCCCGCGAAGCCTTAGGGCGGCGCTGGCCCACATCGCCCTCAGCGCCCTCATTCCTGTTACTCTTGCTCGGTGCCACAACCGAGGATGACATCGCCATTGTCGACGCCACAGAAGGCGGCGCCGCCACCGGCAGGGGTGCTACCACCGGAGCCCGCTTACCCCGTGAGCGAGAACCCAAAGGCATACCAGCTATCGGAGTAAGGTCTACCCCGGACTCCCCTGGAATGAGCGCGGTGCCAATCTCCCTCAAAGGGAAGCGGACTGGAACCCTCGGTCGTAACTCAGCCCCAGGAGCCAGAGGAGGGGCATCGTGGCCAAGAAGCACCCTCCTTTCCTCGAGAATGATTGGGTTGACCCGATGAAGATACCAACCCGTAAACGCGCCCACGCATCGAGGCATGTACTCAGCTTCAGGGACCATGAAATGAGAGCCGGTGTTCAGCCTCATAAAATGATGAGCAGCATCGCGAACAGCATCAAGCGAAGGGATCGGGGCAACCATAAAAGCCTCGAAAGGAACACCGTGGTCGTACCCGAGCTGCCGGGCAAATCGATGCGGATTGTACCGCATGAAAAGAGCCGCATTGTCCTGGCGAAACACCAAGTAACCCGGTCTGATTGCATACAAATGCGTGGCCTCCCGGGGCTTCAGAGAAGGTGCGTTGTCTTTCGACTGGTCCCAGAGTTGTTGGACGGGACCCGAAGGAGTAGACAAGACCCGATCAGTAAAAACCAGCCCGCCAGCGGTGGCATGAGGAGAAATTAGCACCCGAATGGCCCCGAATTGAGTCGGGTCGGCGGCAGAAGCATCCACTAGCCGCATAAGTCGTGGAAAAGGGTAGGCATCGTAAAATGAGGGCCTCTGATGCATGGCGAACGCCCCCAATACATGCATTTCGATCCAGGATGTGAAATAATGAAGCGAAAAGTTCACCACATCCACGCCAGGCGTCGAGGTATTAGCCGCGGTGCCCAATCCATTATAGAGGTGTGCCAAGGCCGGGATGCCGATAGCCAACCGCGTCCCCTCAGCAATACGTTGAGCCGGGTAAATGACCGAGGCTCTCATGAAGCGGCGATGCATGGGGATAACGAACCAGCTAAGCCAAACACTGATAAACCCCACAAAGAATGTTTCCTCATCCATACCAGGTGCTGCAACGGATTCAAAAGACATCGGCGACACGATGGGAATATAATACTGTGGTAGGTCCGATTCAGCAGTCGGTAGCTTCTTCGGACCAAACCCAAAGGGGTCTCTGATGTTAGCAAATTTCGGAGCAGTCTTCGATATGATATCTTCGCGAAGGAAGCAGGAAATGAAGCTTTTAAAAGTAACACCCTGCTCCTCAGATTCAGTGAACAATTGATCAAAGATACCCAGTGCCTTGATCAAGCTGGGGCGCTTATGGCGAACAGCATTCTCAGCGGACAGGCCGTCAATCGGCGCAGACTCGGGCTCGAAGACATATTCGTTAGAAGGCAACAACTCCTCATACAGTGCGCCCCTGATTGGCAATCCCGAGATTTCATAAAATTCTGCGAGAGAGATAGAGACCTCGCGATCCCCCAAAAGAAAAGTATTAGTGGGAAGATTCCACTGGTTCAAAAACGCCTTGACCCACCAGGCATGCGGGGACTTGTAATGGAACAGTGACGCATATATGGCCTGATAAAGCCCAACTTTTTGCAACCGCGCCCGATGGGCGGAAAGGATGTAGCGAGCCCAAAGAAGGTAGCCCGTAGGATGCCTGGGAGTGAGCCCTATCTTATAAATTTGCCCCCATGGGTGGGCCTCACCCTGGCAGATACGCCGCCCCAATATGTCTATGGCCGGAATCGGATGGTTCGGAATACCGGTCGTCGAAGGCTCAAGCCTCCCCGTTGGAGTCCAGTTGGGCATTTCCACAGCAAAAGCTATCCTTGGAGGATCCATCGGTAAAAAGGGGAAAGTAGGCTCCGTTGGCACCGCGCAGAGAAAACTCCGACGACCCTGAATAATCTGACTATACCAAGACCCCCACTGAAGGAGGTTGGTACAGTTCGGGTCATGAGCCCGAATCATCGTCATCACCTCCTCATCAGACGGTGACTGAGGAAAAGCCGCCTCCGAGCGAGAAAAGGGAAAGCGTGGAGCAGAAGCCATCGCACCTGAAATCCAACAAAAGAAGACCGTTAATAAGAAAGTCAACGATGTTTACTCATGCATGAACATGAAGACTAGTGGGAGAAAGCAATAGCAAAGTTTCCTAGGACCATTGGCTATAAAACACATGGGCCCCACAGAATCCGGATGACGGCTCATTGATAATGAGACCAAACAGTTACAATAAAACAAAAGGGAATATCCTCATTTAATAAAAATGATGACCATGCACATCACCCTAACAGGATCTGTCTCGGGCTCTACAGTGGATCCAATAAAATCAAAGGAATTGAATTCACACAAAAAGACATCATTACAAAGCCCCCATTGCATTAATTGCAGAAGAACAGCCTCGGGCCAAGGGACCCCAAGGAGCCTCTGTGTGAAGAGATTGAGTTCTTCATAGGAATTAAATTCCTTATTTTAAAAAAAAGAGGGGAATTAAATTCCCAGAAATAATTTTGATGGAATTAAAGTCCATGGAGTTGAAACGTTGTCATCATCTCTTCAAAGATCATCTAAACCCTAAGAGATCTACAGTTGAAAGATTAAACAGTTTCATGTTCTTATGGAAAATATGAAGAAAGAAGGGTAAAAACCCTTGTTTTGGATTTAAAATCCAGGAAAATGTGAAGGTCCATCGTTGTCCAAGAACATTACCTGAGGAAAAAGGATTCCTTTTGAGCAGAGTTAAACTCTGAAAATATTTTAAAACAGAGAACTAAGCTCTGGAAGAAGAGAATTAAATTCTCAGAAAAAGTTCTCAGAAGAAGAAGATAGGCAAAAGTGAAGGCTCCTATGAAGAGACAGCAGTATTTATAGAAAAACAAGGGAAACGTTTCATCTCCCCAGATCCCTAAAGGAATCCAACGGTCGTGAGAGATGACAGCGTTGCACTCACGTGCTGACACGTGAGAACAACGCTGTGGGGGCATTTGTTTCCTGATTTAAAATCAGGAAAGCTTCTGGGAAAAGCTTCAAAAGAGGCCACGTGCTTACACGTGACAGCAGTCACGTGTTGACACGTGACCTATAAAATACAGGAAAAGAAGCATTTTGATTCACTGATCAAGTCAAGGAAAAAAGCTTCAGAAGAGGTCACGTGCTCCCACGTGACCAGGGTCACGTGTCGACACGTGACGTTCAAAGCAGCAAACTCGCTCTCCAATTGAACCAAAGAAAGGAGCGCCAGACAGGGGTCACGTGCTCACACGTGACCAGGCGTCACGTGGTAGCACGTGATGGCTACAACAACAACCGGAAGATAGCGCAGAAAGGAAGAGGATTCTTCATCCCAAAGGGGGTCACGTGTCTACACGTGACCATGGGTCACGTGTCTACACGTGACCATGGGTCACGTGGTCACACGTGACCGGCTTTCAAAGCCCATATTTTTTTTAACGACAGAATTAAATTCTGAAGGAAATTCGAATCTTTCCAAAGGAAAGTAATTATTTGGGACCAATCAAATTAAAGATTCAGAGATGATTAAATATCATCTATCTATGGAAAATCTCGGGTTTGGAAAGATTTCCCCTTTAAATCTAACCAAAATAACAAGGGAGAATCTCTGGATTTAAAATCCAATGGTGAATAAAATTCACTTAATCATCCAACGGCCCAAAATGAATGATGAATGCAAATCAAATATCAATGAAGATTCGTCAAAAACTGATTGATTCGGCTGCTTCTCCTATAAATAGGAGCCAAAAGACACAGAGAAATACATACATGCGCAGAGAAGAAAAAAGAAAAAAGGAGAAGAGCTTTGATACTTTGAAAAGACTCGGATCTTCTGCAAAAAAAACCCTAGGTAAGAAAGGGAAGGCCTTTTGAAAGAAAGAGAATTTAATTCTCAACAGAGTTTAACTCTGATAATGTGAAAACAGAAGAATATATTTCCTTTCTCTTTGATAGAGGATCTGCAAAGTGCACATCTCCCCTTAAGGTTGAGAATTTAATTCTCAATGGGTTGAGATCCTGCCATGCAGATCCAAAACATAGAGAAGGAATGCAAGCACGAGAATTTAATTCTCACAGAACTATAGGAATTTAATTCCTTTAAAATAAAAGTAGGGCTTGACCCTATATTATGGGAATTTAATTCCTTCAGAACAAAAAAGAAACAGGGTTTAACCCTAATTAAGAACCTAGTTCTGTTGAAACAGCAGGAATTTAGTTCCCTTAATCATAATTTAACAGAGAATGGAAGTTTAAACTCCTTAAGAACTTTTATTAGGGTCTAACCCTATTCAACCCTTCACGTATATGAGGAATTTAATTCCCACAGAAAATTCGGAGTTAAACTCTATTCCAGAAAACAAAGTCTTCGAAAGGAAGTAGGAATTTAATTCCTCTGAAATTTACAGTTCGAGGAATTTAATTCCTGAAAAAAAGATTAACAAAGCCTCTAAACAAAATACTTTGAGGCAGCATCCCACGTGACCCACGTGACCCTCGGCAGAAGCTCCAATACATAGGCATTTGAACGCCCATCACGTGACGGCACGTGATGCTCTGAAAGACGCGATAATCTCAGCAGAATAAATGAAGGGAGGGCGCTCTCACGCGCTGCCACGTGACTCCTCTTGCCTTAGTGTTTAGCACTAAATTAAAACTCTCGAACCCAGTGTTAAAACACTGTTGGGCCTTAGTGTTCAACACTAAATAAAAAGCTTTATCTGCAGTGTTCAATACTGATTACCTTAGTGTTTAAACACTAATCTGAGATCTTCATTTGCAGTGTTCAACACTGATTACCTTAGTGTTTAACACTAATCTAAAAAAGCATTGTTGCTGGTGTTTAACACCAAATATTCTCTTAGTGTTAAACACTAACTTGTCAACCCCATTCCCAGTGTTCAACACTGACTGCTCTGTAATGTTTTAACACTATGCTTTGGCCCAATTGGCCTAAATGGATAGAGGCAAAGCCTCTCCTGATTGGACTTAGCCCAAGATGGCCATAAGTCCTCAATTGGTGATTAACCGGTCCAATGGACTCATAACCTAATTAATTCGTCTTGACCCCAAATTGGGCCAAGGACTATTTAATCCACTCCGGTTCTAGGGTACATCTCGTCACTCCTTTGATACTTGGCATTGTAATCCCTCAATGTCTTCAAAGAGGTAACGGGTCCCGACGACCACACATTGATATGGACTGTGGGGTCCTTAAACTCATGTCTAATGCAAATTCCTGGTTACGTGGAACGCGGATAATGTCACTCTTTGACCCCGTGGGAAACGTCCAGAGCGGAGCCTGGTCCTCGCCAAGCACGGCAGTGAACCCGTGTGAAGCATCCAGAGCACAGCGGACTGTGGAGTCCTTAAACCCATGGACTACGACGTCCTTAACCTTGACCGAGATGTCTTAAAACTAACGACGGACCGCAATGTCCTTAAACTACCCACGGACCGCAATGTCCTTAAACTACCCATGGACCGCAACGTCCCTAAACTAGAACAATAGAGCCCTTTCCTACGCTCTTTTGTTGGACCTAAACGGTCCCGTTTAAGTCGATCTTAGCCTCGAAGATGGCTAACGCGTCCTTAAACCCTCAAACATACTGGACTACGAATCCCTCAAATTAACTCCGGCTCAAGGGGACATCTCTGAACTCCTCTGACATCTGTCGTTGTAATCCTTCAACGTCGTCAGAGAGGTGATGGGTCCCGACAGCCATACAGACGATGGACCACTATGTCCCTAAACTGGAACATTAGAGTTCAAACACTCTTTTGTCGGATCTAAACGATCCCGTTAAGTTGATCTTAGTCACAGAGTTAGACTAACGTATCCTTAACAAACGTTTGAGTTGATCTTAGCCCCGAGTAGGGCTGACGTATCCTCAAACCAAACCCCCCCCCCCCCAAACCCAAATTTAAGATAATGCGGATTTGGACTAGTCCACGCCCTACGGGCGACGACATAACTCAGTCTCCGTAAACAATCCACGGGCAATAAAACAAACACCCACGACACGAAGTGACCATCTGGAGAAGGAGAAAGTTGTTACCGCAATGCGGTAGCGTAATTAACTGCAGGGGCTTGCGCCTGCAGGGAAGAGCGTCCCCACAATCAAAAACCCCTCAAACGAGGGGGAATCTGATGAAGTCTGCTACATCGGTCGCATCCGTTTAAACCTTCGATATATGGTGCCATAAATCAACTTGGCATCTTCGGAGAGGTGGACGGATAGCACCAATTAGCATCTGCCCCGAACCTAACGCCTCAGACGTCCCAACGTCCCGGCCGCCGTTCGGAGGGGAACAGGTATATGGTAAATTTCAGATTTGTCGTATCCGCTTTGCAACGACGTTTCATGTGTAAACTATAATATTTTCAAACTATATTTTGTATAATATTATAAAATGCAGATTATAAACTAATTAAAGATAATAATAAGAAATATTACGACGATATAAATTTTATAGATATAATTATAGCATGTCGCAAGTTGTAAACTTTCATACATTTTATATTATAAAACCGATTAACGTTAAATAACTACGGTGTATAAATTATATAGACATAGCTGTATGATGATGATGATGATGATGATGATGATAATACGGAAACATATAAATAAATTACACAAAGCATAGCATGTAGCAAGTTGTAAACTTGCCTCGATCGAATCACGCGACGGATACGCACGGCACGTCCGACGTCGGCAAATCGTCGCAACGCACACGCGGCACGCGGGACGGGTCCAGGCAAGGCAAGGGAGTGATCACACAGGCAAGGTGCATTCACTGGATCACTCGGATCGTCAGCGACGAGCACAGCTCCGGCGGTGATCACCGGAATTAAGAAACAAGATCAAGAAAAGAAAAAAGAAGAAGAAGAGGCTGTGTATTAAATAAGGAAAGAAAAAAATATATAAATAAAATATATATAAATATATATATGCAGAGGAGAGGGAGAGAGAGAGAGAGATAAAGGGATTGTTATTAAGGTTTAGATTTTAATTTAAAAAGATTTTGTAAGTTATAAATATTTTAAACTGTTAAATTTTAATAAAGATATTAGATGAAATAAAATTGGATTTTCTGGTAAATACAAATTTAGTCCAAAATACGCCCGGGTCGGGTCTAAAATTCAGTTTCAAAAATATAAAAAATATACATGTCGACCAAAACTCAAATTGGATGTCCGGGTAACGAAAATACATACCCCCAAGAACGGATGCACGTACGTGCGCGTAGCCATCCAAACAAGTCCGTTTCACTAAACGGGATGAGAACAATATGCGTGGATGCTACGACATGATTAGGGGTATCATGCAGGCCATGCTAGATATTTTTAAAATATTTTACTTGACTTTAAATGTTATATTAAAAAAATGCAAATGCCAGATAAAATGCCAGTATGCAGTAAAAAATGAAAATGCACGAATCCATGTAACAGGTCAGGATAAATCATAAATATGAATCAAGACAGATTTCAAGCAAGCGGGTCGGGTAAAATGCAAATACAAATGTCAAAATACTATTCGCGCCCAAAACACAGTAAACCAAGAAACTACCATAAATAAGTAAATATTTGAACTGGAATTGGTATAAATGAATTAGGGTGTTACAACATCAAAGATTGTACATATGTGCTCATTGGAGAATGGGAACACCGAACAGGACTCGCAGAGAACTCCTGGATGGTACCATACCTATTGTCAGCTAGAATTTCTCTGGTGACACTTGTACTGGTTAGTCTGTAGACCCGAGATCATCATAGTGTCTTATGTGGTTCCCACTGTGCTTTGATTTCCTCCCTACCACGGCTCAAATGAGTCGTGCAAACAGGTGGTTTTTGGGTACAGTCCCGAGTCACATGGAGGCAGTGAGCGATAGGAGAGGTTCCGTCTCTCCCGGTATTGGGAGTTGATTTTGCGCTATACTCGATTGGCTATTATTAAGAATATGTATGACCTAGAGGCCATTATTATACATTGATATATATTATAGTGGATACTTGGACATATATATAGAGGAATTTCTTGCTCGACATGATAGTATGCTATCTGGTTACTCTTTATCTTAACATGTGGACCGGTATTCTAATACTTTCTTTCTCTTACATGTTGATAAAGCCGTTGGGATATGTACCTGACTACAAGGATTATGATGAGATCATATTAGTGGGGCCAGGATAGTCCAAAAGTACATCCTTTAACAGTTCCTAGTCGAGGGGATATCGAGACAGGGCATCGCTATTCCAGAGTAGACTGGTGTGTACGTTTCTTGTCCCTTAGAGGGCGATGGTCGATACCACAACCATTGGTGTATGACATCAAAGATTGTATGCAGGTGCTCATTAGAGAATGAGTACACCGAACAGGACTCGTCGGGGACTCCTAGTTGGTAGTATACCTATCGTCAAATTGCAGTCCTCTGGTGACACTGGTACAGGTTAGTCTGTAGACCCGAAATCGTCATAGAGTCTTGTATGGCTTCCACTATGCTTTGATTTTCTCCTTACCACGCTCAAAGGAGTCGTGCAAACAGGTGGATTTTGGGTACAGTCCCGAGTCATATGGAGGCAATGAGCAATAGGAGAGTTTCGTCTCTCCCAGTATTGGGGTTGATGTTGCGCTATGCTCGATTGGCTATAACTGGATGTCCCTGGCCAGGGCTGCTGCTGAGATTTACTGATAAGAGTTATCAGTAGTTTCTTGAACCGCTATAGGCTAGACATTGGCATGACTTATCAAGTTACTGGGGTCTGACGTTTACCATCCCTAGACTCGATATGCGACATATCAGACGAAGAGACCAGACTGTACGGTAGTGTTACTTATAGGCTTCATGGAGAGTATGGACAAGCTTGCTTGTTGATCTTTATATCGCTCAATACCCGGGTAGCCGTTACGTCCAGCTAGTACCGCCGACGGCTTGTAGATGGCTGATGTAATCATCACCTACTGCTGGCGTATTGACGTGTCTTTAGAGTCCCACACAGAAGTTTCCTGGTTCAAGCGAAACGAGATAGGGCACATATGATGATATGTGCGTGGGCCTGATTAAATACGTGTATGTGACACCGTATTGTAATCTGGCAATTATCTGATGTCGGTCAGATTATATGTGATATAACCGGATTATCGAATCAAGTGTTGATTTGATAATGTGATGTATAGATAAATGATATTAGTCGGTTATATGTGATATAACCGGATTATTAAATCAAATGTTGATTTAATAATGTGATATACATTATATTTGATATAATTATATCTTAATTAATATCATTAGCTTCACTAATTATTAACTTAATATTAATATATATATATATATATGATATATATATAGAGAGTGAAAATAGAAAATGTATATATATATATGATATATATATATGATATATATATATATATATATGATATATATATATATATATATATTTATATTAAGTATGTCATGATTTTCTATTTTTGTGAAAAATAGAAAATGAGGTGTAAATGGGAGCATGGGTTGTGGCATGGGCTTTATATTTGTTTATTAGTCTTGCAACACTATTGAAGTATGGTTGAATAAATTTATTCAAAACTCAACCATGCTTCAATAAGTGAGCAAGAGTATGGTTCATTTGAGGAGATGGGTTCATTTTTATTTGGATCCTTAGCCATATTCTTGAGTTGCTCTCTAACTTGCTCTCATCTTCTTCTTCCTCTTCTTCATGCATCAAAACTCCAACCCCTCACATATGATGTGAACCATGAAGTTTTGAACAAACTTGTGAGTTAAACCAAACCCCTACTTCACCATCCTACACTTGACTAGCTGTTCCTGCCAAAAATTTCTGCGAAAAAGAGCCCAAGGCATCAAATGGCAGCTATACGCTTAAGAAAATGTGAACCAGTATTTTCCGGGCTATATTTTGACATACTCCCGAATGAGAAATAGCTAAATTCTAATGGTATTGAAAGCATCTCGAAAAAACCTTCGATTTGATATATTATGGGCCTCATAATTCATCCGGTATCAAAAGTTATGAGCAAATGTGCTATGCACATGTGATCTAAGGAAGAAAATGCGAATCAGTATTTTCCGAACTGTATTTTGACAAACTCCAGAATGAGAAACAGCTAAATTCTGATGGTATCGAAAGTGTCTCGAAAATTCCTTCGATTTGATATATTATGGGCCTCATAATTCATCCGGAATCAAAACTTATGAGCAAATGTGCTTTGCACGTGCAATCTAAAGTAATGCTCTACTACATGGGGAATGTATTTTTAGTCCCACATCGGGAAAAGGAGAGATCGCTTTTCTACCACTCTCATATAAATAAGAAGGGACACCTCTTAGAAAAGGAAGAGTTCAATCCTCAAAGAATTCAATTCTCGAAGGAGCTTAGTTCTTCATAGGAGCTTAGTTCTCCAAGATAGGAGCCTGCTCCTCCCCACAATGCGCATATGCGCAAGCGCCATGTACGCTACGTGCAATGCACGTGTGCTCGCCATCCGTGCACCACGTGCAACGCACGTGCGCACCACATGAGAATATTCAATAATATTAAAAGGAGATTCGTTCTCCATAGGAGCCTACTCCTCCTCATAATGCGCATATGCGCAAGCGCCATGTGCGCTACATGCAATGCACGTGTGCCCGCCATGCGTGCACCACGCGCAACGCACGTGCGCACCACAATGAACATTTACTAATATTAAAAGGAGATTCGTTCTCTATAGGAGCCTTCTCCTCCCCATAATGCGCATATGCGCAAGCGCCATATGCACTACGTGCAACGCACGTGTGCCCGCCATGCGTGCACCACGTGCAACGCACGTGCGCACCACATGAGAATATTCAATAATATTAAAAGGAGATTCGTTTTCCATAGGAGCTTACTCACCCCATAATGCGTATATGCGCAAACTACATGTACACAACGTGCAAATATGTGCGCCCAACACGTGCGACGCACGTGCGCGAACGCAAAGAAACTTTTTTCAGCAGCGAGAAGCTTAAGCTCCAGCCTGTTCTTCCCTCTGATGAGTGGGACATGGTTCAAAGGGTACATCTCTCCACACCTTCGATATATGGCACTGTAATCTCTCAGTGTCGTCAGAGAGGTGGTGGGTCCCAACGACCAATAATCCTTCCTTCCAAAATAATAAAAAAAAAGAAGATGGAAGAGAAGTATAGCTCTCAGCAAAAGAAGATTTTTTCTTCAAGGTAAAAAGAATGGTGATGAACAAAGAGATGAAATCATCTCATAATTAAAAGGAAGAATTATCTTCTTAAAAGATTATAGATCTACAAAGACCAAGGTCTTTTATAAAAAGATCAAAAGATCTCATCATAAAATAAAAGAAGAACAAAATTCTTCTCACAGATCATGGATCTATAAAGGCAAAGCCTTGCATCAAAATAAGAGATTGAAAAGCTCTCCTGCAAAATAAGAACCGTTGTTCTTGAATCTTGAGACAAAGTCTCTTTTAAAAGAACATAAATTTGTTCCCATATCATAAAATTGATCAATGCGCTCATGAAATGCGCCTTGCGCTCTTGAACAACGCTTCTGCGCTCTCTGGACCGGCGCTCAGCGCCAAAATGCGCCACGTGTCAACCACGTATGCGCTAATTAAACAACATGCGCATTGCGCTCTTGAACAGCGCTTCTGTGCTCTCTGGACCGGCACTCAGCGCCAAAATGCACCACGTGTCAACCACGTATGCGCCAATTAAACAACATGCAGCTTGCGCTCTTGAACTGCGCTTCTGCGCTCTCTGAACCAGCGCTCAGTGCCAAATGCGCCACGTGTCAACCACGTATGCGCCAATTAAACAATATGCGCCTTGCGCTCTTGAACTGCGCTTCTGCGCTCCCTGGACCGGCGCTCAGCGCCAAATGCGCCACGTGTCAACCACGTATGCGCCAATTAAACAACTTGCGCTTTGCGCTTCTGAAATAGCACACTACGCTCATGGGCTGGCGCTAAGCGCCAAGCGCGACACGTGTCAACCATGTGTGCGCTACTTGGCAGAAGCGCATTGCGCTCTTTAACTGGCGCAAAGCGCCAAGCGCGACGCGTGTCCTCCACATGTGCGCTACTTGGCAGAAGCGCATTGCGCTCTTTAATTGGCGCAAAGCACCTGGCGCACCACGTGTTGCGCTGTCAGAACATAATTTGTTCTTTAATAAGCCCAGAGCTTTGATCAATGCTCACCATTGTTAAAAGGGCCAAGCCCAAATAAAGGCTCAATAGCAAGAATAAAAATGTTAAACATTTATTGGACTTAGCCCAATATTGGCCATAAGTTCTCAACTTATATTAATTGAGCCCACCTGCTCATAAATATTTCAACAGATCTTAGTCCCAAATTGGACTACAGATCTTCCAACCAACTCACATCGGTTTAAGGGTACATCTCTGAACCCCTCTGATATATGTCGTTGTAATCCTTCAACGTCTTTAGAGAGGTGACGGGTCCCGACAACCATACACTTCATAGACTATGACGTCTTTAAACTGGACTATGGGGTCCTTAAACCCATGTACTATGATGTCCTTAACCTTGGACTGTGGGGTCCTTAAACCCATGAACTATGATGTCCTTAACCTTGGACTGTGAGGTCCTTAAACCCACGGACTATGATGTCCTTAACCTCGGACTGTGGGGTCCTTAACCCCACGGACTACGATGTCCTTAATCTCGGACTGTGGGGTCCTTTAAAAACCCATGGACTATGATGTCCTTAACCTGGACTGAAACGTCCTTAAACTAACGTTGGACAGCAATGTACTTATTCTAATCGACCGCAATGTCCCTAAACTAAACAATAGAGTCCAAATGCTCTTTTGTTGGATCTAAACGGTCCCGTTAAGTTGATCTTAGTCTAAAAATCAGACTAACGTATCCTTAACAAATGTTTAAGTTGATCTTAGTCTCAAATGAGACTAACGTATCCTTAAACCCAACCCCAAACCCAAATCTAAGAAGATACGGATTTGGACTAATCTACGCCCTACGGGCGACAATATAACTTAGTCTCCATATACAATCCACGAGCAACCAAAAACAAAACAAACACCCACGACACGAAGTGACCATCTGGAGAAGGAGAAAATTGTTAACACGATGCGGTAGCGTAATTAACTGCAGGGGGTTGCGCCTGCAGGGAAGAGCGTCCCCACAATCAAAAACCCCTCAAATGAGGGGGAATCTGACGAAATCTGCTATATCGGCCGCATCCATTTAAACCTTCGATACACGGTGCCATAAATCAACTTGGCATCTTCGGAGAGGTGGACGGATAGCACCAATTAGCATCTGCCCTCGAATTTCAGGCCTGACGTCCCAACGTCCCGGTCGCGTCCTTCGGCGGGGAACACTAGCAATTAAGTGTAGCGTGTTTCCTTCGCTAAAAAGATAGTTTAGTGAAGAGGTAGTTTGAGCTAGAGGGACTTCGGGTGGATTGTCTTCGGCGTGAAGATCACGGAGGAGGCTCGCTCAAACTCGAAGAGGAGCCTAGTGGAGTCGCGTGGATTACAACCCGGAGCTTGTGAAGTGAAGGACTCGATCTACGAGGGTATAACTTCTTTCACTTCTTTAGTTATATCATCATAGGTTAAACCCTAATTATTCTAGTTTAGATATTTATTAGTCTAACTTAGCACCTAAAAAATTTTAAATTTGGCATGCTTGATGCTACTAAAACCTTGTTGTGGTGCTAGGGTAGAATTACATGGTATCAGAGCCAAGCTAGAACATTTGGGTAGGTCATTACGACGTTAAAGTGTTCGATCGGTTTTCGAAACCCGTATTTTTTGAACTTTCTGTCGAATTTTTTAAACGTTGAAATTTTCGTAATTAAAAATCTCCAAAAAATCATGCAGGGTTTTTTATGGAGTCTGTAGAAATTTAAAGACCCAATACCAACAAACTGCCGCGGAAGCGCGGCCAAACCCCATGTTTGGCCGCGGTTCTGCGGCTAGTTAATGGCTTTGTGGTTTCATCTTTCTCCTGCTGCTCCATTTTGGCATCATGCACTCTCTGGGTATTTTTAATAATTCTCATGTTGTTGAGATCTCTGGAATTTTTGGGTGTTTGTTAGATCGATCGAAATATTTAGCGTTGTATAGATCTTGATATATGTGATACAATTGTTAGAATCCGGAATAATTAGTTTTGTGAAAACAAGTTAGTATATTGTAAATCTAATATTTTAGTCTCGGTTAATCGGTTATCACAGAGTTTTGATTCGGATCAAAACTCCGTCGCAATCGTATATTGTACGCGAACACTCGCCGGGTAACTCTAGTAAACAGCCACACCCCATAGCCGTGACCAAGTGACTGTAGGAGAACCCCGTTGCCAAAAGCACCTACTCGGGTGCTTGCGGCCACGGTGTTCCTCCTTAGTGCACTTCGTCGACGGTATCGGGGGTGCGGCCATCTGCTAAAGTTTCCAATGAGTATTCGATAATGTAATCGGGAATCCTGTTGAATTACCCGACTAAAGTAATTGAAAAATGTTTTCAATTTGAAACTAAAATACATGGTTTATAGGTTAGGCATGAAATCCGGAATAAGAGATATTCCGGGTTTATGATGTCTAAGGATATACGGATTCTAATTATTGTAGTTTTCCATTTCTTTTCTGCGACCGTAAGTGTAATATGTGGGGTATCCCGATCTCGTTGCTATATGTCAACGGATTTTGGGATACGCATATTTACTTACGTTGATGACATGAGATGTTATGTGTTGCTGGTGATATGATTATTGGATCGTCGTGAATGAATAGCCGGGGATTTTATGTGAGATGAGAGTTTTTATTTTCATTCATGTAAAATCTGTATGTAATATTCTTTTATTTGGACACTTCTGGGCTGAGGATGATGTCACCATTGATGTATATTATTTACTATTCAGCATTAGGATAGACCTAAGGAGGGGAGCATAAGTAACTGGGTTCTAGAGTCCAGTGGGAAACCATCTCAAAGTGTTGAGACCGGGTCTTCTAACTCTAGAATTGGTAAGGTTACTTGCCGCTCTCATAGGGGTCTAGGGATGTGGGTTTGGCTATTCATCATGACCGTGGAATCCGTGTTTTACATTACTGGCTAAATTTAAAACACGGACATCCTAGTATATCCAATATTTCATATGTTACTTCGGCTGCTTGGTTCTGTGATGTGATCATATAACTGTGTGAGACGAATGTTATATTATATATATGATATATAATAAACGTTGCCTATGTTTTGCACCCGCGCTAGTCTAGCCTCCGCTCTGCCGGTAGTTAAGTAAGCTAACGGTGCATGATGGGGCCCAGTGGCGAATGCGGATGGCATAAGCGTACGTTCTATTTTCGTTTCATTTTTCTGTGATGTTTAGGAAACATTAAATGATGGGACTTCATTAATAAGATTAATGAAAAGAAAGAAACCTAAAATGTTGTAGAATCAAAATTTTAAAACAAGGTAGCTCCAGGTCTTGCTTTGCATAGTGGTATTCCTTGATGAATATCCAGCACCTCATTCAATGAGGAAAGAGCCGAGATCCCTTCACCAGGAGTGACCTCTTTAGCGAAACTAGCAAATGCTACAACTCACTCGTTTAGTTTTGCAAGCTGCACTAGTTCTTGTTTTGCATAGTGGTATTCCTTGTAGAATATCCAGCACCTCATTCAATGAGGAAAGAGCTGAGATCCCTTCACCGGGAGTGACCTCTTTAGCAAAACTAGCAAACGCTATAAAACTATTCGATTTTTAAACGGAGCTTAAAACACTCCAAATCATTAGATAATACAACGATATCAAATTCATTACGCTCATGCTTTTCTTAAAAACCTGTGTAGCCCTCCGTCGTTTCAGATAAGTGCTATTTTAGTATTCGTGCTACGTTTGTTGGCCTGCGTCAAGGCGTAATGTGCGGTGGCTAAATTAGTGCTTATTTGCAACATGTGATGCGATTGGATTAGGCTAGCCGTGTGACTTTATTAGCCTGCGTCAAGGATCATACGGGTGGGTTTAATTCAATCAAGAAATGAACGGGTTAAACTTGACTAGCGCCTTATGATTTGTTGGCCTGCGTCAAGTTCATAGGACGCTAGGGGTAAAAACATTATCGGGAATTTTAAGTGTTGAAATTTGTAATGAAATTGCATACCTTCTATATGATAGTTGGATCCCGATACCCAATGCGAGTAAGAGTTGCTCCTGGGAGAGTTTTGCACTTTACAATTAGCTAATCCAGTAGGTGTCAACGGGGTTGTACTTCTAGGGAAACGAGGTTTATTTTAATTAGGTCCATGCGAAAGCACGGGGAACCTCCCTCAGAGTACCGACACTGACCTAGCTGACCGGTTAGCGAACTTGTAGAATTTAATTAATCCCAGCTAATCTTACCTTTTATGGTTTGAAGGAAGATTTGATAAAAACAGTGGGAGTCATTCTGATTAGATAAGATAATAACCAATCTAATCTTGTAAAGAGCGTACGCTAATGTGTTTCCTTCTCTCTTTCTCCAGGCAGCAACCAATGTCACGCCTTAATCAAGATAATAATATGGATATATTGACCGAACCCGCTTATTATACTAAGCTGGGGAACGTTGGTTTCGTATGAATAGGAGAATATCAGGATTCCTGCGCCACCCGTTCGAAAAAACAGCATGTTGATGCATCTTTTTCGGATGTGTTCGTTACCGAGAACTGCTTCTCAATTTGTTCTACGTCCTGAGTATTGGATACCGGATCAGGATCCCACGTATGTAATTTGTTATATGGGCTAAAGAAAAATAGAGAACTTGGAAAAAGTGATAAATCTCTTACAGTAGGGAATGGTGCAATTGTTGCAGTCAAAGCAGTTGGTGAATATCACCTTGTGTTACCAACAGGTAATACATTAATTCTGAACGATTGTTACTACGTACCAAAGATGATGTGAAACATTATATCGGTTTCTTTGCTAACTAAAAACGGATATAATTTCACATTAGAGGATAATGTTATGAATATTTTCCAAAATCAAGTGTTGATTGGATTTGGTACGTTATGCAACGGTATATACGTTCTGAATCAAAGTACAGTTCTTAACGTATAGAACACACACAAGAGAAAGAGTTCAGAAATGAACGAAGCCTTCTTGTGGCACTGTAGACTAGGTCATATCAATGCGACAAGACTGGCTAAGTTGCATAGTGATGAAACTTGCCAGTCATGTCTCAAAGGCAAGATGACTAAAACTCCGTTTACTGGATACGGAGAAAGAGCTACTGAACTCTTGGGACTGATACATAGTTACGTATGCGGTCCTATTTCTACACATGCCAGGAATGGTTTCTCGTACTTCATTACATTCACCGATGATCTCTCAAGGTTCGGGCATGTGTTCTTGATGAAACACAAGTCTGAAACTTTTAAGAAATTCAAGGAATATAAGCACGAAGTTGAAAACCAGACGGGTAGAAGTATTAAAATCCTACGATCTGATCGAGGAGGAGAATACTTGAGCACGGAATTCCGTGATTATCTAAAAGAGAATGGGATTCTCTCTTAGCTTACTCCTCCATATACGCCACAGCACAATGGTGTATCGGAGCGGAGAAATCGCACCCTATTAGATATGGTGCGCTCTATGATGAGTACTGCTGAGTTATCTATTTCTTTTTGGGGATATGCGCTTGAGACAGCTGCAGATCTATTGAATATGGTTCCCACCAATTCCGTGCCTATCACTCCATATGAGATATGGAAAGGAAAAAGACCATACCTTAATTATGTTAAGATATGGGGTTGTCCGGCTTATTTGAAAACTCAAAATCCGGACAAGCTCGAGTAAAGGTCAATTTTGTGCAAATTTATAGGATATCCCAAAAATTCGCGAGGGTATATCTTCTACCACTCCGAGGAACAAAAGGTATTTGTTTCTCGACATGCCACCTGTTTAGAAAATGAATTTCTTGTTAAAGAAATTAGTGGCAATGAGGTAGAACTGGAAGAAGTTCCAGCTGCACAAACTACAACTGACGATTTGGTGGAACCGGAGGATCCAATAGCACCCAACGAACCCCAGCCACTCCACAGATCTAGTACGATTCCTCATCCACCTGAGAGATGCTATGGTTTTCTCGTAGACGGTGGTAGTGAGAATTGCATCATGGAAGATGATGACCCAACTAGTTTCGAGCAGGCCATCACAAGTGGGGACACTGTGAAATGGCTGGATGCTATGCGATCTGAGATGGAATCCATGTACACCAACAAAGTATGGAGTTTGGAGGTTTCTTCTGAAGGGGTAAACCCATTGGAAGTAAGTTGATCTTCAAAAAGAAGATTGGTGTAGATGGAAAAGTTGAGACTTTCAAAACTAGACTTGTAGCAAAAGATTTTTGTCAATGACCTGGTGTCGACTATGATGAAATATTTTCTCCTGTCGCTATGCTTAAGTCCATCAAGATCCTACTTGCCATTTCTGCATACCATGACTAAGAAATTTGGCAGATGGCTGTCAAGACCGTTTTTCTAAATGGTGATTTAGAAGATAGTGTGTACATGACATAGCCAGAGGGCTTCGTAGACAGTGGGAGCAGCGGAAAGGTGTGCAAGCTGCTTAAATCCATCAACGGATTGAAGCAGGCATCGCGGATGTAACGGTTTGAAAAACCGTTTAGGTTAATTTCGTGTTAATTAGCGATAATATGTGATTTTCATAAAACCTCGTTCATAGTTAGTTTCCACGTCGACTGAAATACATCTTTTTTTTAATTGTGAAATTATGTGATTATATATATAATTGTGTTTTATTAGTTAACATTTAAATTATTGTTCACTTAACTATCTATTTTGTTTATTTATTATTTACTAAACTAGATTTTTAATCAAACATGCACTAATCCAATATTACCCTAGGTTAATATGTGTTTTAGCAACCATGACAAATCAACACTAATATTGTAACATGCCTTTCCTTTTAATTCTCTTATGGTTCTAGTTTCCTTTTAAAAGAAAACAAAAGAAAAGAAATAATAAGAAAATAAATGGAAAAGGGTGGCATGGGGCAATTATGATGCATGGGGAAACCTTGACTTTGAGAACCCACACCCTCACTCTCCCCCCCGCCCCTCAAGCCTTCGGCCAAGCCCAGCAGCCCCATCTCCCCTTCATCTCCTTCTTCTTCTTCTCTTCATTTCTAAGCCTCAAGCCCATCAAAAGTCCACAAGCTTAACACAAATTCTAGCCAAAATCAACACTAACTTCCCTTTTTGGCAATCAAGCATGGTTCTTGGCAAGTTCCCATAGAACTTGCATGTTTGAATCCCCTTCTCAACCATCTTGAGGTATAGCCTAAATCCAATACTTAATTTGGTAAACTTTTAGTTGATTTAGCTTAATGTAGTGTTTAAGTGGTATATTAGTGCTATTATGTGTTTTAAGAGGAGATTAGATTAAGATAGGGTTTTTATGGCTTGAGTAGGTTAATTAAGAGTTGTTAGTACCAAATAATCCATGTCTTTTCAACAGTTTACACTAAAACACCATATTGTATTAAATTAGTGTTTAATTGGAGTTTAATTAATAATTGCTTTCTTTTTGGGATCTTCTTTTAAACCAGAAGTTTCAGATTTAAGTTGCAATTACTGAAGCATAGTTACTAGACTAGGATCACACACCCGAAGCACGAAGCCCCCATTCTCCTTTTTGGCCGCAAATTATTGGGTTCTGACAGCAAATTGCGGCCAGATTAGTGACCTGGGTGTCAGGGTTTGTTTGTTAGGTGTCTGCAGTATATTTAAGGTCTTTGATACATGCAAATTTGTCTAGTTTTTAGTATTAAAATCTTGGACCAATCACCTATGTTTTTAGTATTATGACTTGCGCGACACGTACGTTCCGAGTCTGGGTTTGGTGTTTGCTGTGTATCACAGCCAGTCGGGGTGGTTTCAGACGTTAGCACACACGATTTGGTGCTTTGAGTACACACGCGTTTAGCTTGCGACGCTAGTTTTCTTGTATGGTATTGATATCACGTTTACAAGATATTAGCCTTATGTGTGTTGCATTGTGTGATTTTAGGATCGGTCGTGGAGACATTGGACGCGGCGCGGAAAGAAAAGGCGGTGATTGTGTCACGCCCCGCTTCCCAGAGTACGCTAAGATAGGCACGTGACATAGCCAACCATGCTACCTGTGGATAGGAAAAATCCCTCCACAGTCACATTACGGCTGTAGAGATATCAAGAACAGGAAAGTAAACTAAACTAGCTAGTACATGTCCATGAGCCAGAATAAATGAGTCAAGAAATAATATAATATGCGGAAGCAAAAGATCCAATAAATAAATCACCTGAAAAGTAAAACTGGATACCAATAGGATCCTCACCGCTCGGTCTAACAGCGGCAGTACTCCTGATCAGTCTGCAAGAAAGATAGAGGATCTGGGCCTTGCAAAACCTAGACGTCAGTGCGTCATAATATCAAGCAATACTATAAACAGGGGTAACAAGATATGCAGGTATGAGTATAAATGGTAAAACAGGTATAACAGTGATATAAGTGAGGATAGTGAGGGTAATATGTAGTGAATAGTCTAAACAGGTCTATTGGGTTAACTACTCTCAAGTCTTTGAAATCAATTTGGTGAATCATCGATGTAACTCAATAGTATCCCGAGCGTGCCCGGGATCACGGTCTAAGACTCTTGGGCTGAATCCGAGACGTGCCTCAAGGCAGTAAAGGGTGGATAGTATCCCGTGCGTGCCCGGGATCACGGTCTAAGACTCTCGGGCTGAATCCGAGACGTGCCGCAAGACAGTAAAGGGTAGTAGGTAATGACGAGTGATGTTAGCAGCAGCATCCCGGGGCTGGCCTAGCCCGTAAGACTGATCAGTAAAGGTATTGAACTGTCGAGTTACAAGTCAGGTTTCATCATTGATTTCCCCATACCCCCAAGTTGTGTGTTCAAGTCAGGTATTGATAAAGCTGGAGCAAATGCAAACACAGGGTCAAGCAAGTATAGGTTTGTCTGAATAGACAACAGGAAATGTCCGTAGGGACAACAGGTCAAGATTGTTGGCATTAGTAACAAGATCAGGTAACAGGTCAAGCTATGGTACATCAGGTCATGTCAAGTAGTGAACAAGTATCAATCATGTCAAGGAGTGCACAGGTATCAAGTCGTGTCAAGTAGTAGTGTATCAAGTCATGTCAGGGGTGCACAAGTATCACGTGAGTGCTCATATTCAAACTATAATAAGTATGGGTACACAAAACAACTATGGGATACTAATATAACAACAAAATGGAATAATATGATATGGTATGCAAATAGATATAATTTCAAGGATATGGATGCACAGTTATCGATTAGGGTTACATTTATAGTTCCAATATTAATTAGGATGCAATTTATTAAACATGGAGTGTTAATATCACAGTATTATGTAGTAATGTGATCTATGGATGCAATTATATGTATCTTAAATGCGATGGATGCAAACGGGTATCCGAAAAGTTATAAAACTATAAAATGGTGATGTGGGATGTACAACTAAGCAATATGTGATATAAATATTGATATAATAATATTAATATGGATAGCATATTCAAAGCGATTAATAACTATAAAAGTGGTATTGATTAACCATGCACAAGAAAATTCCGTTCAGAAATTCAGCGTCGCCCTGATTTGTAAAATAGCTTAAAAAATAACAAACGTTCTCCAAAAGAGACGTGTCTTATACCAAAACAAAGATAATTCAATAAGATTTTCATTTTTATAAGTATAAGTATCTCAGGTTGTCCCTACAAAAAACTATGAACATTCAAAATTGAAAGTTTGCTGCTGGAATTTCCCTGGACACCAGTTTAGAGATATATTCATTTGCATTTTACGTTATTTAAACAATTTATTTTGCAAGTAAATATTTCATAGAGTTATAGTATTCTGAGTTAGATTCGCAACGAACTAAAGAACGTATACTAATGATATTTCTATGATTTATAATGAATTTTATAAGATAAGGTGTACAGTAAATTTCAGATTTGTCGTATCCGCTGTGCGACGACGTTTCATGCGTAAACTATAATATTTTCAAATATATAACATTATAACATGCAGATTATAAACTAATTAAAGATAATAATAAGAAATATTATGACGATTATATTTTAAATGATATGGATGCAGTATAATGTAAACTAGTATGTCACAAGATAAGTTTTCGTGATCTAGATTAAAATGATATAAACGGATGCAAACGGAACATCGAAACATTATAAAATTAAACATGGGGTACTAGATTTAAACTATAGATATGGTATTTATTTAAATAGGTATAAAATGAATTATATAGTATGTAGCAAGATTAACTTGCCTAGACGGAACAAGAACGGATGTGTACGGAACGTCCTTCGTCAGCGAAATGTAGCGACGCACGCACGGTACACAGAACGGTTCCAAACAACGCACGAGCGTGATCACGCAAGTCAGCTACGTTCACTGGATCACTCGGATCGTCAGCGACGAGCACGGCTCCGGCGGTGATCACCGGAATTAAGAAACAAAATCAAGAAAAAGAAAGAAGAAAGAAGAAGAAGAAGAGGATGTGTATTAAATAAGGAAAGAAAAAAAAAATATATATATATATATATATAAATATATATATATGTAGAGGAGAGAGAGAGAGAGAGAGAAAGGGGTTGTTATTAAGATTTAGATTTTAATTTAAAAAGATTTTGTAAGTTATAAATATTTTAAACTGTTAAATTTTAATAAAGATATTAGATGAAATAAAATTGGATTTTCTGGTAAATACATATTTAGTCCAAAATATGCCCGGGGCGGGTCTAAAATTCAGTTTTAAAATAGGAAAAATATACATGTCGACCAAAAAAAATAAAAAAAATGAATGTCCGGATAACGAAAAATGCATACCCCCAAGAACGGATGCACGCACGTGCACGTAGCTATCCAAACAAGTCCGTTTCACTGAACGGAACGAGAACAAGATGCGCGGATGCTACCACGGAGCTAGGGGTATCATCCAAGCCATGCTAGATATTTTTAAAATATTTTACTTGACTTTAAATGTTATATTAAAAAAATTGCAGATGCCAGATAAAATGCCAGTATGCAGTAAAAAATGAAAATGCACGAATCCATGTAACAGATCAGGATAAATCATAAACATGAATCAAGACAGGTTTCAAGCAAGCGGGTCGGATAATGCAAATAAAAATGTCAAAATATTATTCGCACCCAAAACACAGTAAACCAAGAAACTACCATAAATAAGTAAATACTTGAACTGGAATTGGTATAAATGAACTAGGGTGTTACATTATAACCAACTACAAAAAGAATTTCGTCCTCGAAATTCCCAAGACAAGAGAAGATAACAACCAAGGAACTACAAGAATAAGTATGGAAACCTCCGTCGAATTTCATCTTCACGTTCCCAAGTCGATTCTCCGTGCGAGCGATTTCCCCAAAAAACAAGTATGAGAGGGATAACCTTGTTCTTAAGGGCCTTTTCTTTTCGATCAACAATCGACATCGGTCGCTCCTCAAAGGTCAAATACTCTCTTACAGTCAGCTCCGAATGATTCAGCACGTGTGTTTCATCTCGAACATACTTACGGAGTTGAGATAAATGAAACACGCCATGAACATTCGCCAAAGATTGCGGTTAAGCCAATCGATAAGCCACTTCTCCAACACGCTCCAAAATCTCGAAAGGCCTTACGAATCGAGGACTAAGCTTGCCTTGACTCCCAAAACGAATCACTCCTCTAGTCAGTGATATCTTCAAGAATACCAGATCACCAACAGCGAACTCTAGAAGTCTTCTCGATGTATCGGCCCAACTCTTCTGCCGATCTTGTGCTGCCTTCATATGATTCCGGATAGTGTTAACCTTCTCAACTGTTTGCATGACCAAATCCGGTCCCAACAATCTTCGTTCTCCAACATCGTCCTAACAAACAGGTGAACGACACCTGCGACCATATAAAGCTTCGAATGGAGCCATCTGAATAGTCGCCTGGAAACTGTTATTGTAAGAAAACTCCACCAAATGTAGATGATCCTCCCATGAACCCTTGAAGTCTAACATGCAAGCTCTCAACATGTCTTCAAGAGTTTGAATCGTTCTCTCCGAATGGCCATCTATCTGAGGATGATAAGCTGTGCTAAACTTCAATCGAGTCCCCAAACTTTCCTGTAAGCTCCTCCAGAAGTGCGATAAGAATCGGGTGTCATGATCGGACACGATGCTCACCGGTACTCCATGCAATCTTACAATCTCCTGCATGCACCATTCTGCCAAAGTTTCTGTTGATTAAACAACTCGAAAAAGGGATGAAATGAGCTGCCCTGGTCAATCGATCAACAATCACCCAAACTGCATGTTGCCCTTTGGACTCCGCGGTAAAGCTGTCATGAAATCCTTGTTTATGTGTTCCCACTTCCATTGAGGAATCGGAAGTGGTTGCAATAAACCAGCAACCCTTTGATGTTCAGCCTTAATTTGCTGACACACCAAGCACTTCGCTACAAAGTGGGCAATCTCCCTTTTCATGCCTTCCCACCAGAAATGCTGTCATAGATTACGGTACATTTTCGTGCCTCCTGGATGTACGGAATACGCGGAACTGTATGCCTCCTTCATAACTTCTTCACAAATGTCTCCTTTTGGCACACACAAACGACTACCATATTGCAACGAACAATCTTCATGAACTAACAAGTCCGTTCGAAGTCCTGCTTCAACCTGTTCTCGAAACTTCTGCAATCTTGGATCCTGTGACTGCACTGCTTTAATATTCTCGATCAACGACGGCTGTACTTGCAGCTGCATCAACTGTCCCGAAGAATGCGGTAGCACAATCTCCAACTCAAATCTCCGAAAATCCTCGATAAGCTCCTTCTGTGCAGTCAACATCCGAATTGCTGGCAACTGACTAAGCGCATCCGACACTACATTAACTTTCCCCGGATGGTACTTAAGATCAAGATCGTAGTCAGCCATCAGCTCCAACCATCTACGCTGCCTCATATTAAGCTCTTTCTGTGTGAACACGTACTTTAGGCTTTTGTGATCGGTGAATACTTCGACCCTTTCGCCCAACAAGTAGTGTCACCAAATCTTCAAAGCGAAAATCACAGCTGCTAGCTCCAAGTCATGAGTTGAGTAATTTTTCTCATGGGTCTTCAACTATCTCGATGCATAAACTATAATTTTCCCATGCTGCAACAAAACACATCCCAATCCTTTCTCAGATGCGTCGCTGTGAATCACTAATCCTCCGGAACTGTCTGGCACGGTCAGAATAGGAGCGGTTATCAATCTCTATTTCAATGCCTCAAAAGCTGACGCACACCTATCCGTCCACACAAATGGTACTTCTTTGCCCGTAAGCTTGGTCAGAGGCTCAGCCAAACGAGCAGAATTCTCCACGAACCTTCTTTAATACCCGGCAAGTCCAAGAAAGCTTCTGATCTCAGCAACGTTCTTCGGAATCGGCCAATCTCGAACTGCTGCAATCTTTTCGGGGTCAACGGCGATTCCATCTCCGGATACGACGTGCCCCAAAAACTTCACTTCTTCAAGGAAAAACTTGCACTTGCTCATCTTTGTATATAATCTTTCTTGCCTCAATGTCTGCAGTGCGATCTTCAAGTGTTCCGCATGCTCTTCAATGCTCCTCGAGTAGACCAGACTATCATCGATGAGCACCACTATAAACTGGTCCAAGATCGGTGAAAAGATTCGGTTCATCAAGTCCATAAATATCGCCGGTGCATTCGTGACTCCGAATAGCATCACTAAATACTTGTAATGTCCATACCAAGTTCGGAACGCAGTCTTGCAAATATCTTCTGATTTAACTCGGGCCTGATGATATCCGGACCGCAAATCCAGCTTCGAGAATACCCTCGCGCCACTAAGCTACTCGAACAATTCGCCAATGCGAGGGATCGGGTACTTGTTCTTAATAGTCACCCGGTTTAATTCTCGATAATCGATGCACATTCTCCTTGTGCCATCTTTCTTCTTGACTAGAAGAACTGGAGCTCCCCAAGGTGAATTGTTGCTGCGAATTTAACCCTTCTCTAGCAATTTGGTAACCTGCTTCTTTACTTCTTCTAACTCCACTGGTGTCGTCGGATAGTACGCCTTTGAGATTGGCGCTGCACCAGGAACAAGATCGATCGCGAACTCAACATCTCGTTTTGGCGGTAAACCCGAGATGTCCTCGAACACGTCAATTAAATCTCGAACAATAGCTGGCACTTCATCCTTATCAACTTCCATCGACGAAAAAACATTATTTGTCGGCCTAGCCCTAACCTCGACTGGCCTGACAGAACTGCTTCCTCCAACAAAACAAACTCCGGATGTCTGGGAATCTGGAAAATCACTTTCTTTGCCCTACAATCAATGTGAGCGTGGAAAGTGCCGAGAAAATCCATTCCCAAAACGACGACGACAAACAAGGGATGCACCAGAATTGAATAATTCTAATGCGGGGAAGACATGATCAAGTAGGATACCTGAAACGATTTCACCTGAAGCCAAACACTGAAGAAGATAAGCACGGTAAACAGAATTCAAGATTGCGATAAAACATGAACTGGAAAGCAAGAGAAGCAAGGTAATATAACGAACATGAAACAAGGAAATGAATCAAGACTAGGACTCCAAGTTACTTAAATAGAGTACCGCATTGTAACCATTCTGCAGTTCATAATTACAATCACATAACTCCACTCAAGTCGCCCAAATCCTAGTATCAGAATCAAGGAACAGGGAGAAATAATAGGGAACCAAAAAGGTTTCAAGTCAAGATGCAAAGTGGTTTGCATATCGTCAAGGCAAAGGATAAGAGAAAGATATGATTCAAGAATCATGATAGCAATATGGCAGGACATGCTCCTAATCACGAGTATTCTGATTCGTGTATTGGGTCCAATACCCAACTACAAAAGAATCAAACTCGATTAACCAATATCCTATATCTCTGATACCAAACAAACCATGTCACGCCCCGCTTCCCAGAGTACGCTAAGATAAGCACGTGACATAGCCAACCATGCTACCTGTGGATAGAAAAAATCCCTCCACAGTCACATTACGGCTGTAGAGATATCAAGAACAGGAAAGTAAACTAAACTATCTAGTACATGTCCATGAGCCAGAATAAATGAGTCAAGAAATAATATAATATGCGGAAGCAAAATATCCAATAAATAAAACACCTGGAAAGTAAAACCGGATACCAATAGGATCCTCACCGCTCGACCTAACAGCGGTAGTACTTCTGATCAGTCTACAACAATGGTAGAGGATCTGGGCCATACAAAATCCAGATGTCAGTGTGTCATAATATCAAGCAATATTATAAACAGAGGTAACAAAATATGCAGGTATGAGTATAAATGGTAAAACAGGTATAACAGTGATATAAGTGAGGATAGTGAGGGTAATATGTAGTGAATAGTCTAAACAGGTCTATTGGGTTAACTACTCTCAAGTCTTTGAAATTAATTTGATGAATCATCGATGTAACTCAATAGTATCCCGTGCGTGCCGGGATCACGGTCTAAGACTCTCGGGCTGAATCCAAGACGTGCCGCAAGGCAGTAAAGGGTGGATAGTATCCCGTGCGTGCCCGGGATCACGGTCTAAGACTCTCGGGCTGAATCCGAGACGTGCCGCAAGGCAGTAAAGGGTGGTAGGTAATGACGAGTGATGTCAGCAGCATCACCCCGGGGTTGGCCTAACCCGTAAGACTGATCAGTAAAGGTATTGAACTGTCGAGTTACAAGTCAGGTTTCATCATTGATTTCCCCATACCCCCAAGTCGTGTGTTCAAGTCAGGTATTGATAAAGCTGGAGCAAATGCCAACACAGGGTCAAGCAAGTACAGGTTTGTCTGAATAAACAATAGGAAATGTCCGTAGGGACAACAGGTCAAGATTGTTGGCATTAGTAACAAGATCAGGTAACAGGTCAAGCTATGGTAAATCAGGTCATGTCAGGTAGTGAACAAGTATCAATCATGTCAAGGAGTGCATAGGTATCAAGTCGTGTCAAGTAGTAGTGTATCAAGTCATGTCAGGGGTAGAAAAGTATCACGTGGGTGCTCATAATCAAACTATAATAAGTATGGGTACACAAAACAAGTATGGGGTACTAATATAACAACAAAATGGAATAATGTGATATGGTATGCAAATAGATATAATTTCAAGGATATGGATGCACAGTTATCGATTAGGGTTACATTTATAGTTCCAATATTAATTAGGATGCAATTTATTAAACATGGAGTGTCAATATCACAGTATTATGTAGTAATGTGATTTATGGATGCAATTATATGTATCTTAAATGCGATGGATGCAAACGGGTATCCGAAAAGTTATAAAACTATAAAATAGTAATGTGGGATGTACAACTAAGCAATATGTGATATAAATATTAATATAATAATATTAATATGGATAGCATATTCAAAGCGATTAATAACTATAAAAGTGGTATTGATTAACCATGCACAAGAAAGTTTCGTTCAGAAATTCAGCGTCATCCTGATTTGTAAAATAGCTTAAAAAATAACAAACGTTCTCCAAAAGGGACGTGTCTTATACCAAAACAAAGATAATTCAATAAGTTTTTTATTGTTATAAGTATAAGTATCTCAGGTTGTCCCTACAAAAATCTAAGAACATTCGAAGTTGAAAGTTTGCTGCTGGAATTTCCCTGGACAGCAGTTTAGAGACATATTCATTTACATTTTACGTTATTTAAACTATTTATTTTGCAAGTAAATATTTCATAGAGTTATATTATTCTGAGTTAGCTTCGTAACGAACTAAAGAACGTATACTAATGATTTTTCTATGATTTATAATGAATTTTATAAGGTAAGGTGTACAGTAAATTTCAAATTTGTCGTATCCGCTTTGCGACGACGTTTCATGCGTAAACTATAATATTTTCAAATATATAAAATTATAAAATGCAGATTATAAACTAATTAAAGATAATAATAAGAAATATTACGACGATATATATTTTAAATGATACGGATGCAGTATAATGTAAACTAGTATGTCACAAGATAAGTTTTCATGATCTAGATTAAAATGATATAAACGGATGCAAACGGAACATCGAAACGTTATAAAATTAAACATGGGGTACTAGATTTAAACTATAGGTATGGTATTTATTTAAATAGATATAAAATGAATTATATAGCATGTAGCAAGATTAACTTGCCTAGACGGAACAAGAACGGATGTGTACGGAACGTCGTTCGTCGGCGAAATGTCGCGACGCGCGTACGGTACACGGAACGGTTCCAAACAATGCACGAGGGTGATCACGCAAGTCAGGTACGTTCACTGGATCACTCGGATCATCAGCGACGAGCACGACTCCGGCGGTGATCACCGGAATCAAGAAATAAGATCAAGAAAAAGAAAGAAGAAAGAAGAAGTAGAAGAGGATGTGTATTAAATAAGGAAAGAAAAAATAAATAAATAAAATATATATAAATATATATATATGCAGAGGAGAGAGAGAGAGAGAGAGAGAGAGAAAGGGGTTGTTATTAAGGTTTAGATTTTAATTTAAAAAGATTTTGTAAGTTATAAATATTTTAAACTGTTAAATTTTAATAAAGATATTAGAGGAAATAAAATTGGATTTTCTGGTAAATACAAATTTAGTCCAAAACATGCCTGGATCGGGACTAAAATTCAGTTTTAAAATACGAAAAATATACATGTAGACCAAAAAAATAAAAAAATGAATGTCCGGATAACGAAAAATGCATACCCCCAAGAACGGATGCACGCACGTGATCGTAGCTATCCAAACAAGTCCGTTTCACTGAACGGGACGAGAACAAGATGCGCGGATGCTACCACGGAGGTAGGGGTATCATGCAGGCCATGCTAGATATTTTTAAAATATTTTACTTGACTTTAAATGTTATATTAAAAAAAATGCAGATGCCAGATAAAATCCAGTATGCATTAAAAAATGAAAATGCACGAATCCATGTAACAGATCAGGATAAATCATAAACATGAATCAAGACAGGTTTCAATTAAGCGGGTCGGGTAATGCAAATAAAAATGTCAAAATACTATTCGCACCCAAAACACAGTAAACCAAGAAACTACCATAAATAAGTAAATATTTGAACTGGAATTGGTATAAATGAACTAGGGTGTTACAGATTGGATCAGACTAGCGGAGGCGTTCCGGTGAGTAGATGTACACATCTACGGGGAAATCGTTTGGATGGCGCAAGACTCCCGATAGTTAGAATTTCGATTAGTACTTGCACTAATATGCGTAGTTCCTAGTTATTCATCTCGTTGCATCGATCAACTTTTAAATATATATATGATATCATCTCATAGGACACTCGCACTATTACCATTGGTTTATGCTGCACGGGCACTATTCATGGGGACACACACGCCTTGGTAATTGATATGCCACGAACACTATATAGCTTGTTTAAATCCGAATCTTATCAATTGCGCCAATTATGATTAATAAACCTGTATTTATATTTCAATTCATCAAGATGGATATGTAGTCTTAAGATATGTGCATATATCTCATTGCATCATCGTTCATGCATAGTTTTCTAGTTCCGCATCGTATTTCATATTGTTGATATCATAGACATTCATGTATTATGATTCTTCTCGAGGATATCCGCATTTACGAGATTTATGGATTTGGAGAAACCACAAGGATTTAAGAATGTATTACCATTTTAAAAAATGTAAGTTACGGTTTTCTCATGATATGATGTATATATCGTCCACCATGAGATTTCTCGGTTCTTAAGCGGTATCATACACCCGATTCGAGGAGGAGGAGGAACTGTCTGTGGGTGCATGGTGGACCTGGTACGGTATCCCGGGGCAAGATGGTCGCATATGATGGCGTTGAGCCCGGTAGGGGAGCACTACCGATCGGTTATTGGTGACGCGGCGGATATCCGGAAGATACCGATGTAGTCTTGAGATATGATGATATGGGCCATTCCGGATTGCCGGAGCCCGAGATTTGATGATATGGGCCAGTCCGGGTTGCCGGAGCCCGAGATATTTGAGATATTCATATTTGGTGTCGATGCTGGACACGGATTTCTATTGATTTCATTGATGATACTACAATTAAATTACAGAAGTTTTACTAATATAAGTGTTCAGTTGATAAAACTGCACATTTGTATTACATTTTTCCTACCATTCTCATATTAAAAAAGGACTTTATTATAATATATCATACATATGAGGGTTTATGTGTAAAAATACTATTTTCCATGTGTTGATATATTTTAATTAGCATTTGGTAGGAAAATGTATGCAAATAATTTCATTGACCAAATCCTAGTAGAACAAAGTCTACTAAATATTATTTGAGTTGTTGTGTAGAATTTTTCCAAGTTGTGCAGAATTTTTCAAGACTAAAATCAAGGAAATCAAGTTGTTGTAGAAGACTTGCCTAATTAAGAAGCAAAACTTGGAGACCAAGTCTGGCAGCAATCACGAGAAGATTTCCAAATTCTGAAGGTTCCTAGGATCGCCAAATGTCACAGAGAGCCAGCCACAGAAGTTTGATCAACGGTCATGATGATAAGGCCGCGGATTCGCGGCATTAGCCCCTTTATGCCGCGGATCCACCGCAGGTATATGGAGTTGGGAGCTGAGGATTTTCAGGGAAGATCTATTCTTCTTACTTCCTAATTTAGAAGCTTAGGTTCTGGCTTTGGCACTATAAAAAGGGACCGAGAGCCTCTTGGAAAAATTATCAAGTCGACGCGATCACGAAGTCCAAGACGGCTCACGCATCCAGACTGATCATCAACTGTTCGTCTACTTCCTTGGAAGAGATCGAGAAGCAAACTAGTCTTTGTAATCATTTTCTAAGGAATCAAAGTGTAATGAATATTGTTGATTAATAAAAGTAGCTTTCTTTTTCTTATTCTATTTCTTCATAGTTTAATTATGCATTTTCTCTCCATCTCTTTTTCTTCCAACATGCGCGAGTAATTCTCCGCTTGTTAGGGTTCGTAGAATTAGGGTAGGCTAATGGATGATAAAAATCCCTAAACTTTTTTTAAGTCCTATAAAGTTTATCAAAAGAATCATTAACATCCTAATCGGGCGCGTTACCAATTCATTGTTAGCCGCGACCGCGATTAGAGATTAGATTAATGATTGTTTTGATAAAGGCTAGATATGAACGGAGTTCCATGTCGAGATAGGGGTTAAGAGTGGGAGATCCAACGGTGAACAGCTGCCCAAAAGAAAAACCGTTCTGTTATCCTACTTCAACTAGAGGAAAACCGGATTCCTTTTCCCTCCAGAAACCCTAATCTACACGCATCACTGTCGTTCTAGTTTTAAATCTATTAATGGATAAAAAGAATAATTTTTAATTAATCCTTCATAACTACTAAATCCTAACGAACCCTACAAGCCCTCTTATTATGTTAGCTACATCCCTAAAATAATCTAGATCTATATATTTTGCATTCTTGCTTAACGTAGATCTAGAAAACATTCCACAACATTCTTATTTCTTCCTCCTTTCTCAACACATCTAAAGTAAGAGTAAAAGATTCAACGTTTCCCTGAGGACGACCCGTACTCATCTCGGTCTAGCTCCGCGCGACACCGTTATTGATTGCGGTTAACTACTACAAACACTTTTTCACATCAATCAAATGGCGCCGTTGCCGGGGATACATGCGTAATTTTTTATTCTTACTATTTGTGTTGAATTCTTAGACAATTCATATCATTATTAATACAAAACTGCAAATTGCATATTTAACGATTTGTGCGTGAATTTTTCCAAGGAGATCTGGAGTCACAGAATTAAGGAAAACAGAAGACAGAGACATTCTTAGAGATCTAGGGGAGTAAAGAAGGGCACAGAAAAAATTTCATCACCCGATCCTTCTCTCCTGCGGCGGAACCGCGGCAAAGGAGGGCATCTGAGGCGGAAACGCGGCTTGACAAGGGGATCTAGGGTTCACAATTCTCTGGTATCTTTCTCAACTCCTTCTCTCTCCTCTCAAATCCAATAAAATCTATTTTCTGCAGGATTCTTTGCAAAATAGCGCCGCTCAAAAATCTTTTTGCAAAGTTTTGTGATTGGTTTTGTTTTGCATATTTTAATACGGACTTTAAGGGGCAAAGACCAAATCCAGATTAGGTGGGGATTTCATCACCCTTCCTAAGCCCCACAAATCATAAACCGAGCATCTAGATCAACCCTTTATTAATTTAAAAAATATCTAGACCAGACTCTAAGGACTGTCGCGCTCAATAAGGACAGAGGAAGGTCGTGGGTAATCTATCGTTTATCCGCATTACTTTTGTAGTTCCTAGGGAAGTGTGACAAAAGGCTAGTGGTTTTTAATTAGGCCCACTACTGTGGTTCCTTCCCACTTACCTGGCACTTACCGGGCTACAAGGGTAGTACAGAGGCGGTAGAGGATTGATCCTGCGGCTTATCCTTTGGAAGTCTAGGGGCGGTCTAGAGACTGGACCTAGGTGACCTTAGTTCTAGGGTTGCTTGTGCATTTTAGAGTGATTTATCTTGAGTCCCACTTTTTCAAAACAAACCAATTTTAAATCACACACACGCTGCCACTTGCACTAAACCCGCTTAGTGCATGCTCGGCTGGATACGGGATCCTAGTGCCCGTCTTGTCCGCGTTCCTGCTATCGACGTCGAAGTCGGTACTTCTTCATCTTCTTTTCCCCCACCACACACCACGACCGAGATGGACGGCACTCCATCAGATTATAACACCACGCTGCCACCGCCCGTAGGTACGCAGAATCCACCGCGCATCTCTCTCCAAGAGAGATGCTATCCTATCCGTGGTCCTCTTCCTACTTGTCTATCTCTTCCACCACCTAACGGGGATAATTTCGAAATTAAACCCCACTACATCAATCTGCTGCCCAAATTTCATGGGCTTGAGTCAGAAGACGCGTACGTTTTCATCACCAAATTCGAAAACGTATGTGCAATGATGGGTACTTCACAGTTGACTGTCGATGCTATGCGCTTGCGTCTTCTCCCATTCACACCGTGCGACTTGGCAGAAAAATGGATTTATAATACTGTCGCACACTCTATCACTAATTGGGATGAATTCGTCATAGCATTTCTTAAGAAGTTTTACCCAAACCACAAGACTGCCCGTGTTAGGAGCAAGATCAACCAGTTCACCCAGCTTCCCAATGAACCATTTTGGAAGTGCTTTGAACGTTTCAAAGATCTGCTTGTCCAATGTCCTCATCATGGAATCAATAGATGGGATTTATGCCGAATTATTTATGAGGGCATTAATCCAGCGACAAAGCAGATGCTTGAAACAATGTGTCAATGCAATTTCATGTCTAAAGATGACGGTGAAGCTTGGAAGTATCTGGAAGGCCTCACTGAACACACTTTGCAGTGGGAAAGCGTAAGACCACCTTCATCTAGGGGAGGTGATCACCAGCTCGATGTTTCCATCGCAGTGAAAGCCGAAATGGCAGCGATGCAGAAGAAACTCGACGCTATTGAGAACAGATTCTCATCAGTCTCCCTAAATCAGGTTACGCTTCCCAAAACCGTCTGTGGTTGCTGTTCGGATCCTTCACACTTAACGGAAGAATGTCCTATGAATGCACCGTTTCAATGTCACGAGCAAACTAATGCTGCTTTTCAGCAGCGACCTAGAAACGATCCTTATTCTTCCACATACAATCAAAGATGGAGGAATCATCCTAACTTTACTTGGAATCAAAACCAACAAAGCAATTATCAAAGTCCTCCTCCACAGCAACCACAACCACAGAATCAGCCCCCCTTTCAGTCACAAAATTTCCAAAATCCGACCAACATTTCTACACCACAAGTGGCCGGTACTGACAACTCACTTGCACAAACTTTGGATATGTTCATGAGAAAATCCATGAAATTATCGGCTGAGATGAACTCTTCTATTGATACCATAACGAAAAACTCCGCCTCCCATGGTGAGAGTATTAAATCATTAGAAAACCAAATCGCACAGTTAAACGCCGCAATGAGTGCGAGAGAAAAAGAGAAACTCCCATCCCAACCCCTACCGAATCCTGGCCATTCACAAAATCATAATGTGAATGTCGTTACTACGTTGAGATCGGGGAGAGTGCTGAATAACCGAGTGGGTGAGCAATTTGATGTTAGTAACACCATTGATACCCCAGCTTCTTCTTCTTCTTCCCCTAATTCATTTATTCTCCCACCTTCATCCGAGCCTATTCTCCGTTTTCCCTAAGGCTCAAACATTTTGCCAAATCTATCTAAGTCGATTCCCACTCCAATTTTGGGATCGAATCCGTCCCCACAGTCTTCTCCACAAACGTTGGACCCAAAACTTATTGATCGAGCTCCATTTCCAAACAGATTAAGAGCCAACATACCTAACCCGCAAATGGAGAAGATTGTGGAAATGTTTAAGCAAGTTAGCGTGAATATTCCTCTCTTAGATGCTATTCAACAAGTCCCATCTTATGCAAGAATCCTTAAAGACTTGTGCACTAGGAAGAGAAAAAACCCAAGTGCCTAAAAAGGTTTTCATCGTGAGTAATGTGAGCACTGCTTTTACACAACAACTACCCAAGAAACGAAAGGACCCCGGAAGTCCTACAATTTCTATTTCCATTGGGGGTAAAAATATCAATCATGCTCTACTCGATCTAGGTGCTAGTGTTAACTTACTTCCGTATTCTGTTTATGAGCAATTAGGGATCGGAGAGTTAAAACCTGCGCATTGCACTCTTCAGATGGCCGATCGATCTATCACCCAACCTAGGGGTGAGCTAGAGGATGTGTTAATCAAAGTCGGGGAATTCATATTCCCTGTGGACTTTATCGTTATAGATACACAACCTGTAGCGAAGCTACGCAATCAAATCCCGGTGATACTCGGTCGACCCTTTTTGGCCACTCCCAACGCAGTAATCAATTGTAGAAATGGCTCTATGACCCTATCCTTTAGAAAGAAGTCAATTGAGCTTAACATTTACAACTTGGGAAGTGAACCCTCCGAACCCTATGCTCATGTGTGTTCTGTCGAATTAATGGATGTCGACAGCAGCGAATTTGATCAACCTCATGATGCTGACTCTTTTCATATGTTGTTGTTTGACCCAACCATGTACTCTTCCACCGAGTTGTCCGGGTTAACATCTAACGCTGATGAGGAACTTTTTATAGAGTCTGACGATCACCCCATTTTTTCTGATGACATTATTCTTCGGGGTATCGATGAAAGCTTTTAGGAAATTTTCGCTGATGAACTCGCATTTTTAAAAGATACGGGTGTTAAGATAAATCAACTCCAAGATGAAGAAATTGGACCTCCACCCTTTCTTTTGGACAATCATGATAATATGAGTAATCCATTATTACTATCACTGTGTCTTCTCTCCAAATTGAGACGCAATCCTTTTCCATTACACCTCTTATCACCTCCCCCACTTCTTCACGTCGAAAGGTGACATGTTCTTCCACCAACCTTGGTGCTTCATCGATAAAATTTTTGAATGGTTGGCGTTGACCTTCGGTCTTTGCAACGCTTGGCATTGACCAATAACCTTGACCCCCCTCGTGTGATTTTAAAAGATTAAAATTGTTTAACTCAAGTTTGGGGGGTGGTATATTTTGGCTCTTGAAAGAAAATGATTTTTACAACATTGTGAGCCAAAAATAAGTTTGGGGGAGGATTTTCACTTTCATATATTCTTGCCCCATTAATAATTTCTTCCTAAGTCTACAGGTTTTTGAGCTTAACGGATGACATCAATGAGGACACTGCTGTAAACAGGTTTGGGGGAGGTTTGTGCTTATTTACGCATCAATTTACATCATACTTTGCATAAGCACAACATTTAAAAAAAATTAAAATTTTCTTTTATGATAAAAGAGTAGAAAGTGAAAAATTACATCCAAAAGATAGGAATAGTTTAAGAAAACCAAGAAAATTAGAAGTTTTCTTAAACGAACTAGTAATAAGTAGTTATGAGCTGTTGTCCCAAGGGTTAGTAAGATGAAGGAAGTCACTAATCTGAGGTTAAGAATAAATCTGAAAAATAGTTTCTATTCTGGAAACCAAACATTTGAATGTTGATACCCTACTATACGCACTTACACACGTCTTGAAACTCGGGATAGTAGAGGATACCTTGAAATGCTCTTGTCTAAAAGCCAAAGTATGAAGGAATAAAAAAATGAAGAAAATATAAAAAATGGTGAAAAGAAAAATGAACACTGGTTTTGTTATCGCCAAGGCAGCAATAAAAAAATATAGCGAGGGTGCCTCTTCACCTAATGCCCTAAGGCCAACTGGTCTGGGAGTCACTGCTAAGCCTTAGGTGGTGCAAGACGAGAAAAATATTATCACCTAATCAGCAAGCACATGAGTAATCGGTCGGTTAGTACCTCAAGAAGTATTAACGGTCGCATGAAAATGTGTGAGCAAATCCATAAATATTCATCAAGTTAAAAAGTACTGAGATAGATGGACAAGAGTATGATATCTTGAATTGAATTCTCCGAGTGTAGGGATGTTCTTTACACACACGTAGGGTTATATGATCGATGTTTGGATGAAAAGTAGGAATGAAGAATAAAGACGATGTTTTATTGAGGGATAATGTGATTTCTAACATTTTTTCTTGACTATTAAGATAGGGCTCATGACAACTGAAAAGCTAGTATAGTTGGAAACTCTTATTTTCAAAGTCTTTCTTTTATGGTTCTTATCTTTATATGTAAATTTCACCATCTCTCTTTTATTATAGGATTTTGTGGGTATAATCCGCTGAAAACCCTCAGGAGACAACACTCCTCCTACTAGGAACACCTAGAGGTTTAATGGCTTGTTGCACGTGCTCAGTGCAATCGTGTTTGCCTACGAAAGTGTGCTTAGTTTTCTCCTTTCTTTTTTCTTTTTCTCTTGAATAAACTAGTTTGCTCGGGACGATCAAAGATAAGTTTGGGGGTATTTGTTCAGTTGATAAAACTGCACATTTGTATTACATATTTCCTACCATTCTCATATTTAAAAAGGATTTTATTATAATATATCATACATATGAGGGTTTATGTGTAAAAATACTATTTTCCATGTGTTGATATATTTTAATTAGCATTTGGTAGGAAAATATATGCAAATAATTTCATTGACCAAATCCTAGTAGAACAAAATCTACTAAATATTATTTGAGTTGTTGTGCAGAACTTTTCCAAGTTGTGCAGAATTTTTCAAGACTAGAATCAAGGAAATCAAGTTGTTGAAGAAGACTTACCTAATTAAGAAGCAAAACTTAGAGACCAAGTCTGGCAGCAATCACGAGAAGATTTCCAAATTCTGAAGGTTCCTAGAATCGCCAAATGTCACAGAGAGCCAGCCACAGAAGTTTGATCAACGGCCATGATGATAAGGCCGCGGATCCGCGGCATTAGCCCCTTTATGCCGCAGATCCGCCGCAGGTATATGGAGTTGGGAGCTAAGGATTTTTAGGGAAGATCTATTCTTCTTACTTCCTAATTTAGAAGCTTAGGTTCTGGCTTTGGCACTATAAAAACGGACTGAGAGTCTCTTGGAAAAATTATCAAGTCGACGCGATCACGAAGTCCAAAACTGCTCACGCATCCAGACCGATCATCAACTGTTCGTCTACCTCCTTGGAAGAGATCGAGAAGCAAAACTAGTCTTTGTAATCATTTTCTAAGGAATCAAAGTGTAATGAATATTGTTGATTAATAAAGGTAGCTTTCTTTTTCTTATTCTATTTTTTCGTAGTTTAATTATGCATTTTCTCTCCATCTCTTTTTCTCCCAACATGCGCGAGTAATTCTCCGCTTGTTAGGGTTCGTAGGATTAGGGTAGGCTAATGGATGATAAAAATCCCTAAACTCTTTTTAAGTCTTATAAAGTTTATAAACTTTTTCAAAAGAATCATTAACATCCTAATCGGGCGCGTTACCAATTCATTGTTAGCCGCGACCGCGATTAGAGATTAGATTAATGATTGTTTTGGTAAAGGCTAGATATGAACGGAGTTTCGTATCGAGATAGGGGTTAAGAGTGGGATTCCTTTTCCCTCCAGAAACCCTAATCTACACGCATCATTGTCGTTCTGGTTTTAAATCTATTAATGGATAAAAAGAGTAATTTTTAATTAATCATCCATAACTACTAAATCCTAATGAACCCTACAAGCCCTCTTATTATATTAGCTACATCCCTAAAATAATCTAGATCTATATATTTTGCATCTTGCTTAACGTAGATCTAGAAACCATTCCACAACATTCTTATTTCTTCCTCCTTTCTCAACACATCTAAAGTAAGAGTAAAAGATTCAACGTTTCCCTGAGGATGACCCGTACTCATCTCGGTCTAGCTACGCGCGACACCGTTATTGATTGCGGTTAACTACTACAAACACTTTTTCACATCAATCAATAAGAATACAGATTTTCCATGCTAAACATATTCAGATCTCGTGTTGTTTATCGCATCCATGTTGCATACATACTATTGCATCGCAACATATTAGTATATGTAGGCTGTGGCAAAATTGTGTACATGCTTACGATAGCCTTATTATATGTTACTTATTACTCACGAGTTGGCAACTCACCCCCATCGTGCCACAGTGTTTTGCAGGTCTGGCCCGTCAGCACAGTAGCGGCGGGCACACCTCCTCTTTTGCTCTTTTTTTCTTGGACTCGCAGCATTGTTCGTAGGTGGGTTGCGGGGATATTTTGTTTCCACATTGTATTAGTATTGTGTCTAGTGTACTCCATCTACCGTATCTACCACTTGTACCGTCGTATTTGTGACCTAGAGATGAGACAGTGAGATTTGTGTACATATATGTTGTTTCTCTAGGGTCGAGCTCACTTGAGCCGACATGATGCTTTATTACTTTGTGCCTTTATATGCTTATTTTGCACGGTGATGATATATATTGCATGTGATTGTGAGTCCGCCTTTAGCGAAGAGCTAGCTCCCGCTTGGGGATGCCTTATTTTATGATGTACATATATTCTTATTTTGTACCCGTTTGGGGCCAGTATTTATAAAGGAGACTTTACCAAAATTTTCGGAAATGTGTGATGTTGCTTTAAAAGGTTTGATGCGACTTATTTTATAATAATCGCTTTCCTTACTGGGTTTTCGTTCACTCTATTCCTTAAATTGGTTTTGATTTCTGGGTTTTGGCTTACTTAGATCATGTACGCCTTGAGACATTTCGTAATTTAAGTGCCAGTCACGCTCTGTACTTTTCGGGTCGTGACAAAGTTGGTATCAGAGCGTTAGGTTTTACCTTTCTGAGTGTAGGATGACCCTTGATAGATGGAGCAGGTAACTTAAGAAGAGTGACGTAACGTGTGTATGTTCCGCGGCATACCTACGATACGGTACTCCGCCTAAGTGACCTTAGAATATAATTGCTTGTAATTCCTTCTTCGATTCCTTATATCCCATGATTCAATTGCACTGTTCTTATTATCCTGTTTTCTGTACCAGCCATTATGCCACCGAAGGCCACGAGGGCGCAGAGGGCTGCCGCCAGAAATGAGATTCGAGCGGGCCCGTCTGAGACGAGGACCGATCAGGACGGTACGCCTACCCCTCAGGGACAGATTGATCCGCCTTCCCCAGGCCGCATTGCTAGGCTAGAGTGAGGTATGCAGGAGTTACGTCAGATGATGGGATCTTTAGTTGAGGCTAGTCGGACACAGAGATCTGAGGATGTTCCTTCCACTGCATAGACCACGATTGTACCTGCTGCCCAGACAGTTGTTCCTACTACCGAGAGTATTCCCGTATCATTACAGGAGTTTATGAGGCTGAGGCCTCCTGTCTTTACCGGCACAGATGCAGCGGAGGACCCGCAGAGATTCCTCGATAAGATGGCTAGGATTTGCCATTCACTGAGATGTTCTGATGATAGATGGGTGGAGCTTGCGAGTTTTCGTCTGGAGGGTCTTGCTCATACGTGGTGCAAGTCAGTCGAGAGAGGCCGAGCTAAAGGTTTACCTCCTATGACTTGGGATGAGTTCACAACGGTATTTCTTGCCTGTTTCCTTCCAGAGAGTGTTCGGGATGCTCGAGCCCATAGTTTTAAGGTTTTGCGCAAGACTCCAGGGATGACAGTGTCCGCGTATGATATCCAGTTTACTCAGTTGTCCCGATATGCTCCTTACCTGGTGGACACCGAAGAGAAACGCATAAAGAGGTTCGTACGGGGGTTAGACACGCAGCTATTTCTTGCTATAGGCGCCCGGCACTTCGACACTTATGCAGCCGCAGTGGATGCAACCTTACTTTTGGAGGAGCGCATTTTGAAGACTTCGGTCGTTTCGGGGCCAAAGAGGATTCGTACAGATATACCAGCTCCAGTACAGTTTGGCAGAGGCATGGCAGGCAGAGGTCGTGGCGGATTCTTTCCAGGCCGTGGAGGTGGTCGAGGCATGATGCGAAGCCAGTTGTTCAGTTCATATTCACCAGGTCAGCGGCTACCACCAGGATGTTATTGGTGCGGGTGTCCAGGTCACCTTTTCAAGAATTGTACCGCGAGGTGTCAGGGTGAGACAACAATTCCCTATGTGACCCTTCCACTCTCACCCACTGCTCAGAGAGCTCTACATCCAACCCCTGGTGGTGCTCCACGCCAGGAAGACGTTCCCAGAGGCCGTGGGCGTGGCGGTCCTGTTCAGAGAGGACGAAGAGGCAGAAGACAGCCGGCTATTAGTGGGGGACAGGCCCGAGTGTTCGCTTTGACTCCGCAGGATGCGCAGGCATCCAATGCCGTTGTGACGGGTACCTTGCCAGTATGTTCTTTTGATGCGCGGGTATTATTCGACCCAGGTTCCACACATTCGTATGTATCTACACACTTTGCACCGATGTTGGGCCGAGAGTCATCGTCGTTAGATCAGCCGCTTATTGTTATTACTCCGGTAGGCGACTCGTTTGTCGCTCGATTTGTGTTTCGATCGTGTTCTGTTCGTATCGGGGAGATAGTTTCTTCGGTTGATTTGATTCTCCTCGATATGTTGGACTTTGACGTTCATTTGGGCATGGACTGGCTAGCCACTTATTATGCATCCGTGGACTGCCGTGAGAAGGTAGTAAGATTTAGTTTTCCGAGAGAGCCGGTTCTTGTTATTCAAGGAGACCGTAGCGTCACCCTTCCCAGCTTGATTTCTTCTCTTCGCATGGGTCAGCTCTTGAGGAAAGGCTGTCAGGGATTCTTAGCGTATGTTTGTGATACTAGAGCTGCAGAGGTTCCGTTGGACTAGGTCCCGATTATGAGAGAGTTTCCTGATGTCTTTCCTGACGAGCTTCCTGGTTTACTGCCAGAGCGTGATATTGTGTTCTGCATCGACTTGATCCCTGGCATAGGGACTATTTCCATACCGCCTTATCAGATGGCCCCGGTGGAGCTTAGAGAGCTGAAGGATCAGTAGCAGGATTTGCTAGATAAAGGGCTTATTCGACCGAGTGGGTCTCCTTGGGGTGCGCCTGTTCTGTTCGTCAAGAAGAAGGACGGCAGTTTGCGTTTGTGTATTGATTATTGTCAGTTGAACCGGGTTACTATGCGGAACAGATATCCCTTACCTCATATTGATGATTTGTTCGACCAGCTCCACGGTGCGGGACACTTCTCGAAGATTGACTTGCGATCAGGTTACCATCAGTTGCGGGTTCGATAAGACGATATTCCGAAGACCGCTTTTCGCACACGTTACGGGCACTACGAGTTTTTGGTGATATCGTTCGGTCTCACCAATGCCCCTACAGAGTTTATGGACTTGATGAACCGTATTTTCAGGCCGTATCTTGATCAGTTCATCATCGTATTCATTGATGACATCTTAGTGTATTCCCGGAGCCGAGAGGAGCACGATCAGCACTTGCGGATCACATTGCAGACTTTAAGAGAGCACCAGTTGTTCGTGAAATTCTCCAAGTACGCATTCTGGCTTGACAGTGTTGATTTCTTAGGTCACGTGGTTACGAGAGATGGTATACGTGTGGACCCGAAAAAAATCGAGGCCGTTCAGAATTGGCCCAGACCGGCATCAGTTATAGAGATCCACAGCTTTCTAGGCCTGGCCGGCTACTATCGACGTTTTGTTCAGGATTTCTCCCATATCACGGCACCGTTGACCGGTTGACCCGGAAAGGAGTTCCTTTTGTTTGGACCAAGGCATGCGGGCATAGCTTTCAGCAGTTGAAGACTCGTTTGACTACGGCACCAGTATTATCATTGCTTTCGGGATCGGGCGGTTTTGTAGTTTATTGTGATGCTTCTCGAATGGGGCTAGGCTGTGTGTTGATGCAGCACAGTATGCTTCTCAGCAGCTGAAGAAACACGAGCAGAACTATCCCACTACGATTTAGAAATGGCGACGGTGGTTTTTGCACACAAGATCTGGAGACATTACCTATATGGCGAGTCGTGCCAGATATTCACGGACCACAAGAGCTTGAAGTATATCTTTCAGCAGCGAGACCTGAATCTGAGACAGCGCCGTTGGATGGAGCTAGTGAAAGACTATGATTGCGAGATTCTGTATCATCCGGGCAAGGCGAATGTAGTGGCTGATGCTTTAAGTCAGAGGCCCGGAGGTAGTTTAGCTTGTTTGAGTGCGGTTCAGAGGCAGTCGGCGGCGGATTGGCAGATTTTATGCAACAGCCGAGTGCAGTTCGAGTTTATGCCGACCGAGGGACAGATAGCGCATATCCGTCCACGTCCACAGTTGCTTGACCGTATCCATGAGTCACATTACAGTGATGACCGTTTTTCAGAGATTGTAATTCCCAGCCCCTTTTATACCAATATTTGTACCTATAAAATATATTTATAATTATTTATTTATTTCAAAATCCCATTAAATCCAAAACCCCTTAATTCTTTTTCTTAAAACCCACTCCTTTATTTCTTCTCAATTTTCCCAGCCCGGCCCCTTTCGTTTCTTTTCCTTTTTATTCTTCCAGCCCAGCCCATTTCCACACAGCCCATTCCTTTATTTATTAAAATCTAAACTTAATTCCTTTTCACTTCCCTCAGCCCAGCAGCCCGGTTTTTCCATTCCCTTATAATTCTTTTATTTTAAACACCGGCCCGGCCCATTCTCTTCATCCGACCCGCTCACCCTAACCCGACCCGCTTCACCCTCACCTTCCCCAACGGCTCTCTCCTCTTTTCCCGCTCCCGCTCACTCGACCCACTTCCTTCGCCCACGCCCACGCCCGCTCGTGCGCCGTTACCCCCAAGACGCGCGATCCCCTCGTCTTCCCTATGTCTCCCCTTCACGTTCTCTCTCTCCTTCTTCCATTATTCTCCTCCCCTCTCTTCATCTCGAACCCAAACTCCCCTGCACCCACCCGGGTTCCTGCACACCCATCGTCCCCTCACCGTCGGCTAACCTCCACCCTCGTCCTCATTCCTCCCCTCCTCGACCATCTCCCCACCGTCATCTCCACCATCCTTCCCTGCCTCCTCCTCGAGAAACCGACCCATCACCTCACCAAGCTCACTACACCCGAGCTCGAGCCCCGCACCCTCTCGCCGGCGAGCCTCCTCTCACCGAGACCGCCTCGTCGACACCCTTACGTCACCAACATCATCACCAACACCACCAACCTAAACACCATACTACCCCTGTAACTCATTTCTCTCTCTCTCTCTGTTCTCTCTCTCCCTCTCTCAATCTCTCTGTTTTCTCTCTCTCTCTGTCTAACTCTCTCTCTATATATATATCTTTCTCTCTCCTGTCTCCCCTCTCCCTCTCTCTGTCTAACTCTCTCTCTCTCTCTCTCTCTCTGATCCGCTCGTTCTCCCTCTCTCTCTGGCTAACTCTCTCACTCTAAACATCTCTTTCACACTCTATTCACATTCTCTCAAATCCCACCCTCTCTCCCTCATCGATTCCAATCTCTAGCTTTGGATACCCCGAGCTCCCCATTGCGCTCCGGCCAACCCCCGCGACCCACTTCGACGGCGATTATCCACCAATAGCCACCGCCGTTGCACCCACCGTCTCCAGCCACCAAGTCCCGTCACCATCGCCGAGCCTGAGCCACCAGGTTCAAGCCGAGCCGAGCCAAAGACAAACCCTTGTCACCGTTGCCGTACCCGTGCTGTACTTCGCTGCCGTGCGTCTCCAGGCAAGTATTTTACTTGCTACATGCTAATATATTCAAGTTACAAATTTAAATTGTATAGATTACGAATTTACAACTTCAGATTGATTATGTGCCATACCTGTTCGATGTGTGATCCCAATGAAAATACTCACCTAATTTGAAGGAATTGGATTGTTCATGTTGGCCCATGTAATGATGAATACTGTGTATAAATTTCACTGGAAAATACGACTGTTAAAGACTAAAATGAATACCCCCGAATATACCCGTAAAACTAGAAATTTCCCGTAACTGAAAATTATTAAAATTACCATTAATTATGTACATACTGGAATGATGCGTTCGAGCGCTTTAATCGAAGCCGACTCGACGAACTATAATCCTATGCAAGTTTCTAATGGTTTATGTATTTAAATTGTGATAATATTTGGATCGGAGTGCGACTCTGGACTGCAGTCCAGAGCGACTCTGTTTACTGTGTGCTGTCCCTTAATGGGTACCACCTTGTTTCCTTAACTCGTATGTTGCGGAACTCTACTGTTTATTAAAGGTGAATCTGTTAGCTAGATAACAAAAGTGGTTTCATTCTATTTCATCATCGTTTTCTATTTAATCTATGATTTAAAAGATCGGGACGTATAACAGTCCCAACAGAATCAGAATCGACATACTAGTATTGAACGGTGTATAACCCCTGACGTACAGACGCGATGGAGAATCCGTCTGTTGCGTTTAAAACCTTATTGAAAACCCTAGATTTCATTCAACTGTAGCATTGCTAAATTATGAACCCAACTAGGATTAAAATGTTTTGCGAAACGGACTTCTGATTCTGAAACCGGATTTCCAGCAGCGAACGCTTAAAATGAAATGTCCGTATCTAGTGATCCTGAAACCCGATTGACATGAAACTAAATTCGCTGGATAGATAACCAAACATACTATTTATTCCCCATTCATTGTTTTGCTAAACTGTACACGTATGATTTATGATAAATTATGCAAGTGGTAGAATACTGATTTACGACATCTTAATCATGCTTTACATACTGTACCTCATCATATCATACATATGTCACTGCATTGATAACCTAGTGATCATGTGCATTACCCAGTGTTAGGTATTAGTGATGATTGTGGCAAGTACGTTAGTGTTCGTGCATGAGTGAATAAGTGAAAGTGACACGTACTTGTACACAATCAGTGAACCTTATTATTCTATTGCATTGTCGACGTCTGTGGGACGCGTGTACGTGTGACTATAAGTGGTATGGGACACTTATGGAAGCTCTTGCATGGGTGTCACAGATAAGGCACCAGACACTGCCATTTATCTTGGGTATTAGTCGGGACGTGCTTGATGAAGATCCCGTCTCCAGTTCTCGCGCAGACTTGTCACAGACCGATTGGTATTTGAGGTTATGGTTAGCATTTGATGTAGACCACGGGGTGTGGGGTAGTTTGAGTATGAGTTCAACAGAATCTCGGGAGTCTCATGCCGGCTTATATATATGGAGATATATGGAGATTTACAGGGTACATGATTATTACCGTGAGTTATATTTTGGGCCCGTGGTCCCTTGCCCTTGGGTCCTACCCTTGGGTGGAGGACACTCTCGAGTGGTTGACTCTCATGCTTGGACTGACGATAGGCTTAGTGACCTGTACAGTGAGACTTAGAGACTGATAGGGATAATGGCATTGATATACATTACTTACTGTGTCGACACACCTGGCATACTATTTTTACTGCTTTACTGTTCACCGGATCTACTAGACACTGCATTGGTTACTGCATGTTCATATCTTTACCGTCTTGATTTATTGTTATATATATCTATTATCACTGTTCGAGTTGCCACTTGCATCTATATATTTATATTGCTATCGTCTCGCCCTGACCACCTGAGTATGCATGCTCAGAGTGAGGAGTGGATCTAGCCTGGACCAGGACCAGACATACATCACGGACATCTTGATCAGCTATCCAGAGTTATATTCTTTTTTACCTCCATCAGGTCAGTTCTTGCATTTGTTTCGTTTCAGATACTGCATTACTCATTACCTGTGCGTTGTTTACTGATTACCATGTAAAGCTAGAAGCCGAAGTGTGACTACGGCAGGATATTTCCTTAACCGTAGAAGCATGGCTGGCCTTGTCAACCCCTCGTATTCCGTATTTTGGGAAGCGGGGCGTGACATGGTTTAGTTGGTATCAGAGCCCAGGTTTTGCGTCGATTGGGATTGCAGTTTTCCGTATATAGCTTGACAATCTGAGACATCTCTCGGTCTAGGTTGTAAACTTATTATTCTTGATCCATATTCACATCGAGTATTCTGTTATCCATCCGCTAAGGTTTCGGGCGACTTGGCAGAGTGGCGTGGTTGTAATTGTGAACTAACTCATAGTTACAATACCATACTCGGCTTAAGTGACTTAGAGCCCTACAGTTGATTTTCACTTGTAATGAATTTCATCACACCCGATATTCTTGATTCCTTGCCCAATCCATATTATATTTTAATTCTTATAGCTTGTGCCTTATACCGTCCTCAAAATTATTGTTTCACGATCATGTCGTCCAACGACTCTTCCTCTATCTCCACTCCCCAGAATCAGACCGTTGAGATTCTGAGTGTACTGCAAGGTCTGAAGGAAGTCCAGGAGCGAACAAACGACTTGTTAGCTGAAGGACTGAGAAGGCGGATGAATCAGGCACCAGCGGGAGTTTCCAATCGCAAAGGGATCCCTGTTAGACGAGGAAAAGAGAAGAAGATGAGGTGCCCATTTGTTTCCCCGCGACAGAAGCAGCAGAAGACCCAATGTTGTGGGTACTGTAAGAGGCCAGGACACCTTCAGAAGGATTGTCGCCATGCCCAAGGGAAATGTCTGATTTGCGGATCCAGCGAACATCTTATCAACGGTTGCCCAAAAAGGAAGGAGCTACAAGGAGGAGACTCGTCCACACTCTCCACTTTTGCCAAGTGATGATTATTACGTAGTTCGAACTTCGAGGTTAGGGCGGACCCAGCATAGGATTCAACTCGCGTGACGAGAATGCAGCGGTCTAGTAATCGAAGAAGAGTTATCACATTTTCTGCTTCTAAAAAAATGTTGTCACTTGTAAATATTTCTCTTTTCGTTTGAGATCCTATATCTGTTAAACTTTTGGCTGAATGTAATAAAATCCTGAGTTGTGATGTATGTATCGTCTCCTTTCCCCCTCACTTTACTTATACCATTCGTTGCATCAGTATTCTAGATTTTGTTTTCAGTCCTTGCTTACCGCATATTTTCTTGTACTCCGTATCCTTGATTTTCCCTAATATGTTCCACTGTGTGATCATGACTCTTTCTTTTCAGGCCATGGTCTACTCTGGAGCAGCGCCGCATCTAGATGAGGATGCACAGTCATGCGTTTCCTTAGACCGCATGCTGGTGAGTTCTGACGATGAGATCAACGGCCCCCAGGTTATTTTCGAAAACAGCGATTCCGAGGGCGAGGGAGCCGCCGCCCCAGAGGTTAACATTATCGGCGATTCTGACGAGGAAGAAGGAGACCCTGAAGAGAACCCGATAGAGGAAGATTCCGAGGAAGACCCGATAGAAGAAAATCCAGTGGAGGAAAATCCCATGGAAGATGATCCAGAAGAAGAGAATCACATGGAAGCAGATCTCGATGAAGAAGCTCAAGCCGAGGAAGGAGGATCCAGAAGAAGAGAATCGCATGGAAGCAGATCTCGATGAAGAAGCTCCAGCCGAGGAAGAAGGATCCAGAAGAAGAGAATCACATGGAAGCAGATCTCGATAAAGAAGCTCCAGCCGAGGAAGAAGGACCAGAAGAACAAGACCCTGCGGTGGAAGAACTCCCAACGGCGATCCCTGCGAGGCGCTATGGAAATGGACGCCCCTACCTGAGCGCGCGAGCCTACCGCAATCTGCTGAACCTCCACAACCGTGACTGACAGGATTTTTTTTAGCTGTTGTCTTCTCTGGCCAAATAAATCTGTGTATAGTTTAGGGCCACCTTTCGTCTTTGAGAATGCTTTGTTTAGAATTTTCTGGAATGAAATAAATTGCTAAGTTCGCTAATCTTTCGATCTTCTTGGTTCACTTGATGCTTGATTATTTCTCATATACATTTATTTTCCTGCTGAGATCCCTGACCGTCCACCCCTACTCCTTGTATTGTTTTAACCCTCGCTTCGATAAAAAAGTACCGCACCCTGATCCTTGGAGTGGGCCACCCTCCATCCTTCGTCTATGCCTTGTTTGAGATCCTTCTGGGAGGGGATACTGATAGTAAAATTTCCGAGTTAGCTGACCCTTCGGATTTTTTTGATTCACATGATGTATCGACCGTTATCCTCCCCATACATTTTTCCCTTGTAGCCTTTGGCTACTCGTCCTTACTCTCTGTGCTGACCCGACCCCAATCTCTTCGACCTTCAGTCTAAAGCCGTCACACTCCGACCTTTTGAATGAGCCACACTCCCTTGTAATCCTTGCCCTAGCTAGCCCTATACATTTTGTGTTTTTTCCTATTACCCTAAATATATTTGGGGACATCATTATTCGAAATTTGGTTTTCATTATTTTGTATTTAACGAAGAGTGCGTTTTATTGACTATCCCCGTTTTACGCAATTCAAGTACTTCACTACTAGCTTTCCTATTATTTTCGGTAGCGCAACCCTACATCGCGCATATTTTCGTTCCATGTTTCTTATTTTCACTATGTGGGTTTTCTAAGTTATTTTAAAACTATTTGATCGATACATTATCCTAAAATGTTTTGACCTACCGACAAATCCTTCACTACTTTATTGTCATTACTTTATTTCCGGGTATTGTGACAATGGTTACTATTAAAAATGGTTGTGCCTCATACTTATTATTCCTGCTGTGCTACTTTTGATATACTTATATGTGGACACATTTGGGTTTCGATTTTTATCGAGCACGGCTCGAATATTATTGTTCGTTATTGTTGTTTTTATTCTCGTATACATGTAGTTTGCCCTTATAGTTGTTCCGGTCGTATACTTATTTAGACTTATTTTTTTATGTTGTTCTCACATATATATATAGACCTTCAAAATTTTATCCACCCATTTTAACTAAATCACTATGTATTGGTGTTCGATGTGGTAACTTTTCGCTTATTATTTTGTAGCCTGCCTTTTCTTTTAAATTTCGAGGACGAAATTTTTGTAAGGGTGGTATGATGTAATACCCAGCCCCTTTTATACCAATATTTGTACCTATAAAATTTATTTATAATTATTTATTTATTTCAAAATCCCATTAAACCCAAAACCCCTTAATTCTTTTTCTTAAAACCCACTCCTTTATTTCTTCTCAATTTTCCCAGCCCGACCCCTTTCGTTTCTTTTCCTTTTTATTCTTCCAGCCCAGCCCATTTCCACACAGCCCATTCCTTTATTTATTAAAATCTAAACTTAATTCCTTTTCACTTCCCTCAGCCCAGCAGCCCGGTTTTTCCATTCCCTTATAATTCTTTTATTTTAAACACCGGCCCGGCACATTCTCTTCATCCGACCCGCTCACCCTAACCCGACCCACTTCGCCCTCACCTTCCCCAACGGCTCTCTCCTCTTTTCCCGCTCCCGCTCACTCGACCCACTTCCTTCTCCCACGCCCACGCTCGCTCGTGCACCGTTACCCCCACGACGCGCGATCCCCTCGTCTTCCCTATCTCTCCCCCTCACGTTCTCTCTCTCCTTCTTCCATTATTCTCCTCCCCTCTCTTCATCTCGAACCCAAACTCCCCTGCACCCACCCGGGTCCCTACACACCCGTCGTCCCCTCAACGCCGGCCAACCTCCGCCCTCGTCCTCATTCCTCCCCTCCTCGACCATCTCCCCACCGTCATCTCCACCATCCTTCCCAGCCTCCTCCTCGAGAAACCGACCCATCACCTCACCAAGCTCACTGCACCCGAGCTCGAGCCCCGCACCCTCTCGCCGGCGAGCCTCCTCTCACCGGGACCGCCTCGTCGACACCCCTACGTCACCAGCATCATCACCAACACCACCAACCTAAACACCTTACTACCCCTGTAACTCATTTCTCTCTCTCTCTCTCTCTGTTCTCTATCTCTCTCTCTCCCTATCTGTTCTCTCTCTCCCTCTCTCAATCTCTCTGTTCTCTCTCTCTCTCTCTCTCTGTTACACTCTTTCTCTCTCTCTCTCTCTACATCTTTCTCTCTCCTGTCTCCCCTCTCTCTCTCTGTCTATCTCTCTCTCTCTCTACATCTCTCTCTCTCTCTCTGTCTAACTCTCTCTCTCTCTGATCCTCTCATTCTCCCTCTCTCTCTGGCTAACTCTCTCACTCTAAACATCTCTTTCACACTCTATTCACATTCTCTCAAATCCCACCCTCTCTCCCTCATCGATTCCAATCTCTAGCTTTGGATACCCCGAGCTCCCCATTGCACTCCGGCCAACCCCTACGACCCACTTCGATGGCGATTGCTCACCAATAGCCACCGCCGTTGCACCCACCGTCTCCAGCCACCAAGTCCCGTCACCATCGCTGAGCCTGTGCCGCCAAGTTCAAGCCGAGCCGAGCCAAAGCCAAACCCTTGTCGCCGTTGCCGTACCCGTGCTGTACTTCGCTGCCGTGCGTCTCCAGGCAAGTATTTTACTTGCTACATGCTAATATATTCAAGTTACAAATTTAAATTGTATAGATTACGAATTTACAACTTCAGATTGATTATGCGCCATACCTGTTCGATGTGTGATCCCAATGAAAATAATCACCTAATTTGACGGAATTGGATTGTTCATGTTGGCCCATGTAATGATGAATACTATGTATAAATTTCGCTGGAAAATACGACTGTTAAAGACTAAAATGAATACCCCCGAATATACCCGTAAAACTAGAAATTTCCCGTATCTGAAAATTATTAAAATTACCATAAATTATGTACATATTGGAATGATACGTTCGAGGGATTAAATCGAATACGACTCGACGAACTATAATCCTATGCAAGTTTCTAATGGTTTCTGTATTTAAATTGTGATAATATTTGGATCGGAGTGCGACTCTGGACTGCAGTCCAGAGCGACTCTGTTTACTGTGTGCTGTCCCTTAATGGGTACCACCTTGTTTCCTTAACTCTTATGTTATGGAACTCCGCTGTTTATTAAAGGTGAATCTGTTAGCTAGATAACACAATTGGTTTCATTCTGTTTCATCATCGTTTGCTATTTAATCTGTGATTTAAAAGATTGGGACGTATAACAGTCCCAACAGAATCAGAATTGACATACTAGTATTGAACAGTGTATAACTCCTGACTTACAGACGCGATGGAGAATCTGTCTATTGCGTTGAAAACCTTATTTAAAACCCTAGATTTCATTCAACTGTAGTGTCGCTAAATTATGATCCCAACTGGGATTAAAATGCGTTCCGAAATGGACTTCCGATTCTGAAACCGGATTTCCAGCAGCGAACGCTTAAAATGAAATGTCCGTATCTAGTGATCCTGAAACCCGATTGACATGAAACCAAATTTGCTGGATAGATAACCAAACATACTATTTATTTCCCGTTCATTGTTTCGCTAAACTGTACACGTATGATTTATGATAAATTATGCAAGTGGTAGAATACTGATTTACGACATCTTAATCATGCTTTACATATTGTACCTCATCATATCATACATATGTCACTGCATTGATAACCTAGTGATTATATGCATTACCCAGTGTTAGGTATTAGTGATGATTGTGGCAAGTACGTTAGTGTTCGTGCATGAGTGAACAAGTGAAAGTGACACGTACTTATACACAATCAGTGAACCTTATTATTCTATTGCATTGTCGACGTCTGTGAGACGCGTGTACGTATGACTATAAGTCGTATGGGACACTTATGGAAGCTCTTGCATAGGTGTCACAGATAAGGCACCAGACACTGCCATTTATCTTGGGTATTAGTCGGGACGTGCTTGATGGAGATCCTGTCTCCAGTTCTCGCGCAGACTTGTCACAGACCGATTGGTATTTGAGGTTATGGTTAGCGTTTGATGTAGACCACGGGGTGTGGGGTAGTTTGAGTGTAAGTTCAACAGAATCTCGGGAGTCCCATGCCGGCTTATATATATGGAGATATAAGGAGATTTACAGGGTACATGATTATACCGTGAGTTATATTTTGGGCCCGTGGTCCCTTGCCCTTGGGTCCTACCCTTGGGTGGAGGACACTCTCGAGTGGTTGACTCTCATCTTGGACTGACGATACGCTTAGTGACCTGTACAGTGAGACTTAGAGACTGATAGGGATAACGGCATTGATATACATTACTTACTGTGTTGACACACCTGGCATACTATTTTTACTGCTTTACTGTTCACCGGATCTACTAGACACTGCATTGGTTACTGCATGTTCATATCTTTACCGTCTTGATTTATTATTATATATATCTATTATCACTGTTCGAGTTGCCACTTGCATCTATATATTTATATTGCTATCGTCTCGCTCTGACGACCTGAGTATGCATGCTCAGAGTGAGGAGTGGATTTAGCCTGGACCAGGACCAGACGTACATCACGGACATCTTGATCAGGTATCCAGATTTATATTATTTTTTACCTCCATCAGGTCAGTTCTTGCATTTGTTTCGTTTCAGATACTGCATTACTCATTACCTGTGCGTTGTTTACTGATTACCATATAAAGCTAGAAGCCGAAGTGTGACTACGGCAGGATATTTCCTTGACCGTAGGAGCATGGCTGGCCTTGTCAACCCCTCGTATTCCGTATTTTGGGAAGCGGGGCGTGACAGAGATCATGGAGCAGGTTAGACTGGGCAGAGATTCCGAGTTCGTGATTGATGATCAGGGGATACTACGATTTGGGACTCGACTGTGCGTACCAGATTCTGAGGGACTGAGGCATGAGATTCTTGAGGAGGCACATCGATCGGTATACAGTGTTCATCCGGGTTCCACCAAGATGTATCATGATTTGAGGGACGTTTACTGGTGGGAAGGGATGAAGAGAGACATCACAGACTTCGTTTCGAGATGCCTGACTTGTCAGCAAGTCAAGGCCGAGCACCAGAGGCCAGCGGGAGAGTTGCAGCCTTTTCCCATTCCAGAGTGGAAGTGGGAGCAGATTTTTATGGACTTCATTATAGGTCTACCCAGGACCAGTCGAAGGTATGACTCTATTTGGGTGATCATGGATCGATTGACGAAAGCGGCTCACTTTCTACCGGTGAAGACCACTTTTGGATTTGCTCAGTATGTCCAGATATATATCGATGAGATTATACGATTGCATGGCGTCCCGACTTGAATTGTGTTCGACCGAGGCACCCAATTCACCAGCCGACTATGGCAGAGACTTTTGGAGGCTTTGGGCACCCTATTGTGTTTCAGCACAGCTTTTCATCTGCAGACCGACGGTCAGTCAGAGCAGACTATTCAGACTCTTGAGGACATGCTCTGAGCCTGCGTTTTAGATTTCGGTGGCAGCTGGGACCATCATTTGCCCTTGATAGAGTTCTCCTACAATAACAGCTTCCAGGAGACGATTCAGATGGCACCCTTAAAGGCGTTATATGGGAGGAGATGTTGATCGCCCGTATGTTGAACAGAGCTCAGTATTTTGGGGCCACAGATTGCGCAGGAGACGACCGCAAAGATCCAGTTGATTCATGATAGGATGAGAGCAGCCCAAAGCAGGCAGAGATCTTATGCGGACCGACGTCGGTGCAGACTTGAGTTTGCTGTAGTCGGTCATGTTTTCTTGAGGGTCTTTCCGATGAAGAGTGTGATGAGATTTGGGAGAAAAGGGAAGCTTGGTCCTAGATATGTGGGCCCTTCGAGACCCTCGAGCGTGTTGGCGTTATTGCTTATCGGTTGGCTCTTCCACCCAGTTTCCCAGATGTTCACCCCGTATTCCACGTATCGATACTCCGCAAGTACCTTCATGACCCTTCTCATGTGATTCAGCACCCGATGATCTAGCAGGAGCGCGACCTTTCTTTTACAGAGCAGCCGGTGGTCATTCTGGATCGACATGTGAAGCAATTGAGGTCAAAAGTTATACCATCCGTAAAGGTTCTTTAGCATGGCCCGAGCAGCGAAGAGGTCGCCTGGGAGACCGGGGACGAGATGAGGAAGAAATATCCCCATCTCTTCGAAGATACGCGTAGCTAGATTTTTAAATTCGGGGACTGAATTTCTTTAGGGGGAAGATTGTAATGCTTTGAAAAATCGTTTAGGTTAATTTCGTGTTAATTAGCGATAATACGTGATTTTCATAAAACCTCGTTAATAGTTAGTTTCCACGTCAACTGGAATAAATCTTTTGTTTAATTGTGAAATTATGTGATTACATATATAATTGTGTTTTACTAGTTAACATTTAAATTATTGTTCACTTAACTATATATTTTGTTTATTTATTATTTACTAAACTAGATTTTTAATTAAACATGCACTAATCCAATATTACCCTAGGTTAATATGTGTTTTAGCAACCATGACAATGAAGGGTTACACTAGCGCCCCGGCCAACTTCCGTGGCCAAATGCGGAATTAAAATTTTTTACAACGAACATAAACTTGGCGCTAGGATAACACTAAACCCAGATCTTTACCATAAACCTAACTAGCAAAAGAAGGTTCTATCTACTATGATAGAAAGTTATACCTCAAACTTGAACTCCTTTTCTTCTCGTGTTGCTTCCCCTTGTTGTGAGCTCCTTGGAATGGTGTAGATGGCTCCTCCTCACCGTCTTCTCTTTGCCAAAGAAAGATCCACTGGGAGGCATGTATCTTGAGCTCCAACCTCTATCTTGAAGTAACTAAGGTGCTTGGTGTGCTAGACTAAGAACCTTAGAGTGAGTAGAGAGTTGTTTTAGTGGTTAAATCTCACAAAACTCTTGATTTTCAACTCATGAAACAAGAGAGCTTTGAGAGAGGAAGAAGAGAGAGCTAGCAAGAGAGATAATGTATCATCATGAAAATGAGGAGATAGCTCTCATATGATGAAAAAGAATAATGATAATTTTAATTAGGATAAATTGTCATGGTTGATGTTGATTTGACCATTATCATGTCACAATTAATGCTAAGCATGCTCACAAAAATATCTAAGTCAACATGGGTCAACAAAATCAAATGGTCAAACCAATTAACCATGATACAATTATCTCTAATTAAAACTCATTAATCAATTTCCTCCATCTCATTATGGTTTTAATCAAGTCAATGGTCAAAACCCTAATGAAGATCCTCTTCCTCTGTCAACTGTGTATACACACTCGCATCCGTGTTCCGAGGAACACGAATACAATGAGACCGAACCAACCCAAAGCCAAATACTAGGATCTGGCTTAAGCCAAAGCCCACTAGTATCAACTGCCCAAACACCGAACACGCACAAGTGCGCGTATGTGAACGGACCTTGTCGTAAAACCATACGACCTCTACTCCGTTTTGCCCAAAGGTGAATAACCCTCTGTGTGAGACTCTAAAGACCCGACACTACGCTGGCAGTGGGTTTAACCACAGGCCGCAAGCGGTACTAGCTGTACGTAACGGTCCCCAGGTAGATGCTGATAAGAAGACCGATGAGGTGAACCCATCCGAACTCCTACTGAGCCTGATGACAATCTCCGTATAGTCTGGTCTGCTCGTCTAAGAGTATCGCATATCGGGCCTAGGGGGGCGGTAAACATCAGTCCCCTAATAGCGGTATAAGTCGTGTCGGAGTGTAGCCCAAAACACCTGAGAAACTACTGGAGTACCTACCAGTAAATCTCGCTTGCCCTGGCCAGGGACTTTGTGTAATGGCTCTCCAAACACAGCGCGATATCAACCCCCAATACTAAGAGAGACGAATCATGTCTAACCGCCACTGCCTCCAAGTGCTTCGAGACTGCACCCAACTACTACCTGTTTGCACGACTCAATAGAGCCGTGGTAGGGTAGCAATCAAATAACAGTGGGAACATTCTTGAGGCGAAGTAGCAGTGTCAAGTCAACGGACTAAGCTGTACTAATATCACCTGGGAACTGCTAACTGACGATAGGTATAATACCAACCAACAATTCCCGACGAGTCCTGTCCAGTGTACTCGTAACCTAACGAGCACCTGCATACTATCTCCAGTATGACGTACTAATGGCTGTGGGACAGACCATCTCCCGTGCTGGGATGAGAAGCGTATGCATCAGTCTACTCTGGAGTATCGATGCCCTGTCTCGATAATCCTATGACTAGGGACCTGTATAAGGATGTGCTTATAGACTACCCAGCCCCCACTAGTATGATCGCCATCACAACACCGGTAGTCAAGCAAAGATCTTAGGGGCTCCATCAATATGTATTAGCGATATGTTAAAAGAAACATATACACATATTAAGATAGATACAAACCAAGTGGCATACTACTATATCGAGCAAGACTGTCGTAAATCCATGTATATATCCCAAGCTTCCAAAATGTATTATACAAACTAGTACTATACCATAATGGCCTCTAGGGCATACATATCCTACAGACAAATCAACACTAATATTGTAACATGCCTTTCCTTTTAATTCTCTTATAGTTCTAGTTTCCTTTTAAAAGAAAACAAAAGAAAAGAAACAATAAGAAAAGAAATGGAAAAGGGTGGCATAGGACAATTATGAGGCATGTGGAAACCTTGACTTTGAGAACCCACACCCTCACACTCTCTCTCTCTCCCCCCCCCCCTCAAGCCTTCGGCCAAGCCCAGCAGCCCCCTCTCCCCTTCATCTCCTTCTTCTTCTTCTCTTCATTTCTATGCCTCAATCCCATCAAAAGTCCACAAGCTTAACACAAATTCTAGCCAAAATCATCACTAAATTCCCCTTTTGGCAATCAAGCATGGTTCTTGGCAGGTTCCCATAGCACTTGCATGTTTGAATCCCTTTCTCAAGCATCTTGAGGTATAGCCTAAATCCAATACTTAATTTGGTAAAACTTTTAGTTGATTTAGCTTAATGTAGTGTTTAAGTGGTATATTAGTGATATTATGTGTTTTAAGAGGAGATTAGGTTAAGATAGAGTTTTTATGGCTTGAGTAGGTTAATTAAGAGTTGTTAGTATCAAATAATCCAAGTCTTTTCACCAGTTTACACTAAAACACCATATTGTATTAAATTAGTGTTTAATTGGAGTTTAATTAAGAATTGCTTCCTTTTTGGGATCTGCTTTTAAACCAGAAGTTTCAGATTTAAGTTGCAATTACTGGAGCATAGTTACTGGACTAGGATCACACACCCGAAGTACGAAGCCCCCATTCTCCTTTTTGGCCGCAAATTATTGGGTTCTGGCCGCAAATTGCGGCCAGATTAGTGACCTGGGTGTCAGGGTTTGTTTGTTAGGTGTCTGCAGTATATTTAAGGTCTTTGATACATGCAAATTTGTCTAGTTGTACTCGTATTAAAATCTGGGACCTATCACCTATGTTTTTAGTATTGTGACTTGCGCGACACATACGTTCCGAGTCTGGGTTTGGTGTTTGTTGTGTATCACAGCCAGTCGGAGTGGTTTCAGACGTTAGCACACACGTTTGGTGTTTTGAGTGCACATACGTTTAGCTTGCGACGCTAGTTTTCTCGTATGGTCTTGATATCACGTTTGCTGGATATTAGCCTTATGTGTGTTGCATTGTGTGATTCTAGGATCGGTCGCGGAGACATTGGACGCGGCGTGGAAAGAAAAGGCGGTGATTGGATCAGACTAGCAGAGGCGTTCCGGTGAGTAGATGTACACATCTACGGGGGAATCGTTTGGATGGCGCAAGACGCCCGATAGTTAGAATTTCGATTAGTACTTGCACTAATATGCGTAGTTCCTAGTTATTCATCTCGTTACATCGCATCAACTTTTAAATATATATGTGATATTATCTCATAGGACACTCGCACTATTACCATTGGTTTATGCTGCACGGGCACTATTCATGGGGACACACACGCCTTGGTAATTGCTATGCCACGAACACTATATAGCTTGTTTAAATCCGAATCTTATCAATTGCGCCAATTATGATTAATAAACCTGTATTTATATTTCAATTTATCAGGATAGATACGTAGGATTGCTAGTCGTGTGCATATATCTCATTGCATCATCGTTCATGCATAGTTTTCTAGTTCCGCATCGCATTTTATATTGTTGATATCATAGAAATTCATGTATTATGATTCTTCTCGAGGATTTCCGCATTTACGAGATTTATGGATTTGGAGAAACCGCAAGGATTTAAGAACGTATTACCATTTTAAAAAATGTAAGTTGCGGTTTTCTCGTGATATGATGTATATATCGTCTACCATAAGATTTCTCGGTTCTTGAGTGGTATCATACACCCAATTCGAGGAGGAGGAGGAACCTTCTGTGGGTGCATGGTGGATCCGGTGTGGTACCCCGTGGCAAGATGGTCGAATATGATGGCGTTGAGCCTGGCAGGGGAGCACTACCGACCGGTTATTGGTGACGCGGCGGATATCCGGAGGATACCGACGTAGTCTTGAGATATGATGATATGGGCCAGTCCGGATTGCTGGAGCCCGAGATTTGATGATATGGGCCAGTCCGGGTTGCCGGAGCCCAAGATATTTGAGATATTCATATTTGGTGTCGATGCTGGACACGGATTTCTATTGATTTCATTGATGATACTACAATTAAATTACAGAAGTTTTACTAAGATAAGAATATGGATTTCCCATGCTAAACATATTCAGATCTCGTGTTGTTTATCGCATTCATGTTGCATACATACTAGTGCATCGCATCATATTCGTATATGTAGGCTGTGACGAAATTGTGTACATGCTTACGATAGCCTTATTAGATATTACTTATTACTCATGAGTTGGCAACTCACCTCCGTCGTACTACAGTGTTTTGCAGGTCCGGCCCGTCGGCACAGTAGCGGCGGGCACACCTCCTCTTTTGCTCATTTTTTCTTAGACCCACAGCATTGTTCGTAGGTGGGTTGCGAGGATATTTTATTTCCACCTTGTATCAGTATTGTATCTAGTGTACTCCATCTACCGTATCTACCACTTGTACTGCCGTATTTGTGACCTAAAGATGAGACGATGGTATTTGTGTATATATATGTTGTTTCTCTGGGGTCGGGCTCACTTGAGCCGACATGATGCTTTATTAATTTGTGCCTTAATATGCTTATTTTGCACGGTGATGATATATATTGCGTGTGATTGTGAGTCCGCCTTTGGCGAAGAGCTAGCTCCCGCTTGGGGATGCCTTATTTCATGATGTATATATATTCTTGTTTTTTACCCGTTTGGGGCCAGTATTGACAAAGAAGACTCTGCCGAAATTTTCGAAAATGTGTGATGTTGCTTTTAAAGATTTGATGTAACTTATTTGATAATAATCGCTTTCCTTACTGGGTTTTCGTTTACTCTATTCCTTAAATTGGTTTTGATTTCTGGGTTTTGGCTTACTTAGATTACGTACGCTATGAGACGTTTCGTAATTTAAGTGGCAGTCACGCTCCGTACTTTTCGGATCGTGACAACGGAACTGGAACATCTATTTTGATGAAGCTGTCAATGAGTTTGACTTAATCAAAAATGTAGATGAAGCTTGTTTATATAAGAAGGCTGTAGAGAGTAAGGTGGTCTTCCATGTATTGTACGTGGATGACATACTCTTGATAGGAAACGATGTTCCTATACTACACTCGGTCAAGCTCTTCTTATCACATAAGTTCTCCATGAAAGATCTAGATGATGCCTCCTATATCCTGGGGATAAAGATCTATAGAGATAGATCTAAACGGATGTTGGGATTGTCTCAATCCAGGTATATAGACACTATACTAAAGTGGTTTAGTATGGAAGTTTCCAAGCGACGTAATTTACCTGCTTGCTTAGGAATCACTCACTCTAAAGAGATGTCTCCCAAGACTAATTTGGAGAGGGCTCGCATGCAAGAGATACCCTATGCTTCAGCAGTCAGGTCAATCATGTATGCGATGTTGTGTACCATACCGGATGTAGCTTACTCACTAGGTGTAGTGAGTAGGTATCAATCAGATGCTGGGAAGAAACACTGGACGGGTGTGAAGAATATTCTTAAGTACTTGAGAAGGACTAAAGAAATGTTCTTGGTGTATAGTAATGGTGAACTCCAGGTGGAGTCCTTTACCAATTCGAGCTTCCAGAGTGCTAAGGATGACAGTAAGTCGGTCTCCAGTTTTGTCTTTACCCTCAACGGAGGGGCGGTGTGTTGGAAGAGTTCCAAGCAAGACACCGTAGCAGACTCGACGATGGAGGCTGAATACATCGCTGCCAACGATGATGCCAAAGAGGCTGTCTGGATGAAGAAGTTCATAGCTGAACTTGGTGTGGTTCCATCCATTGTGAATCTAATACTTGTGTATTGTGATAACAATGGAGCTGTGGATTTGGCCAAGGAACCTCGGTCCCATCAGCGATCTAGACATATTCTTAGGCGGTATAAACTGATCAGCGAGATAGTAGATCGTCGGGAGATCGAGGTCAGGAGAGTTGACACGAAAGACAACGTAGCAGATCCACTCACGAAGACCCTCCCTCAGATGCAGTTTGAGAGACTTTTTAGGATGTTGGGTATGAGATACTACAACACATGGCCTTCGTGCAAGTGGGAGATTGTTACGAATATGTATGCCCTAGAGGCCATTATTGTACATTGATGTATATTATAGTGGATGCTTGGAAATATATATAAAGGACTTTCTTGCTCGACATGATAGTATGCTATCTGGTTACTCTTTATCTTAACATGTGGACTGGTATTCTTATACTGTCTTTCTCTTACATGTTAATAAAGCCCTTAGGATATGTACTTGACTACAAGGATTATGATGAGATCATACTAGTGGGGTCAGGGTGGTCTAAAAGTACATCCTTTAACAGTTCCTAGTCGAGGGGATATCGAGACAGGGCATCGATATTTCAGAGTAGACTAGTGTGTACGTTTCTTTTCCCTTAGAGGGCGATGGTTGATCCCACAACCATTGGTGTGTGACAGCAAAGATTGTACACAGGTGCTCATTGGAAAATGGGTACACTGAACAGGACTCGCCGAGGATTCCTAGTTGGTAGTATACATATCGTTAGATAGCAGTCCTCTGGTGACACCGGTACAGGTTAGTCTGTAGACCCGAGATCGTCATAGAGTCTTATGTGGCTCCCACTGTGCTTTGATTTCCTCCCTACCATGCTCAAAGGAGTCATGCAAACAGGTGAATTTTGGGTACAGTCCCGAGTCACATGGAGGCAATGAGCGATAGGAGGGGTTTCATCTCTCCGGGTATTGGGGGTTGATGTTGCATTATGCTCGATTGGATATAACTGGAAGTCCCTTGCCAGGGCTGCTGCTGAGATTTACTGATAAGAGTTATCAGTAGTTTCTCGAACCGTTATAGGCCAGACATCGGCATGACTTATCAAGTTACTAGGGTCTGACGTTTACCATCCCTAGACTCGATATACGATATATCAGACGAAGAGACCGTACTGTATGGTAGTGTTACTTATAGGCTTCATAGAGAGTATGAACAAGCTTGCTTGTTGATCTTCATATCGCTCAATACACGGATAGCCGTTACGTCCAGCTAGTACCGCTGACGGCTTGTAGGTGACTGATGTGATCATCACCTACTGCTGACGTATTGACGAGTCTTTAGAGTCCTACACAGAAGTTTCCTGGTTCAAGCGAAACAAAGTAGGGCACATATGATGATATGTGTATGGGCCTGATTAAATACGTGTATGTGATACCGTATTGTAATCTGACAGTTATCTGATGTCGGTCAAGTTATATATGATATAGCCGGATTATCAAATCAAGTGTTGATTTGATAATGTGATGTACAGATAAATGATATTAGTCGGTTATATGTGATATAACCGGATTATTAAATCAAGTGTTGATTTCATAATATGATATACATTATATTTGATATAATTATATCTTAACTAATATCATTAGCTTCACTAATTATTAACTTAATATATATATATATATATATATATATATATATATATATATATATATTTATATTAAGCATAGCATGATTTTCTATTTTTGTGAAAAATAAAAAATGAGGTGTAAATGGGAGCATGGGTTGTGGCATGGGCTTTATATTTGTTTATTAGTCTTGCAACACTATTGAAGTATGGTTGAGTAAATTTATTCAAAATTTAACCATGCTTCAATAAGTGAGCAAGAGTATGGTTCATTTGAAGAGATGAGTTCATTTTTATTTGGAGAATTAGCCATTTTCTTGAGTTGCTCTCTAGCTTGCTCACATCTTCTTCTTCCTCTTCTTCATGCATCAAAACCCCAACCTCTCACATGTGATGTGAACCATGGAGTTTTGAACAAACTTATGAGCTAAACTAAACCCCTACTTCACTATCCTACATTTGACTAGCAATCAAGTGTAGCATGTTTCCTTCGCTAAAAAGATAGTTTGGTGAAGAGGTAGCTTGAGCTAGAGGGATTTCGGGTGGATCGTATCCGGCGCGAAGATCACGGAGGAGGCTCGTTCAAACTCGAAGAGGAGTCTAGTGGAGTCGCGTGGACTACAACCCGAAGCTTGTGAAGTGAAGGACTCGATCTATGAGGGTATAACTTTTTTCACTTCTTTAGTTTTTCATATCATCATAGGTTAAACCCTAATTATTCTAATTAAGATCTTGGTTAGTCTAACTTAGCACCTAAAAAATTTAATTTGGCATGCTTGATACTACTAAAACCTTGTTGTAGTGCTAGGGTAGACTTACAACTATAACAGCAAGTCCCTGGTAAGAGCTGATGAGATTTACTGATAAGTGTTATCAGTAGTTTCTCGAAAGGTTATAGGCCACACATTAGCATAACTTATCGGGTTAGTGGGGTCTGACGATTCCACCCCTATACTCGATATGCGACTTATCAAAGGAAGAGACCGGACTGTACGATAAGTGTTACTTACAGGCTCTATGGGAGGTTGGACAAGTTTGCTTGTTGATCTTCTATTCGTTCAATACCTGGATAGCCGTTACGTCTAACTAGTACCGCTGACAGCTTGTGGGTATCTGATGTGATCATTACTCACTGATGGCGTATTGACGAGTATTTAGAGTTCAACATAAAGGTTTTCTAGCTCAAGCGAAACGAAGTAAAGCACGTATGGAGATATTGTAACGATCCCAAAATTTCTATATCTTCGTATTGCCTCTTTTAATATTAAAATACTGTATTTATTTGTTATTGATATTTTCTGTATATTTTGTTTTCTATTATATGTTATTTTGTTATTACTATTTTTTATCTCTCCATCTATTTTTCCTATTATTTTCCTTATGCCTAAAAGACCGTTTATAGTATTTAATCACTTAGCTATTTCTTCTCCTCTTTATATTACCAAATAAACATTCTTAATAAACCCGTTTTCTTTTATTAAATTCCCAAATCAATTAACCTATATTCCTTTCTTTATTTTATTTTAAATCCATAAACCCATTTTTATTTTTATTAACCAAAAGAAAAAACCAAAGCCTAATTCCATTTTCTATATTTGTTACCCTTCTTCATTTTCCTTGCAAAACCTGAGCCCAAGCCTATGCCAACAACCCAAATGCCCATGCAGCCCCTTCTCCTTCTTCTTTCTTTTTAAACAAACTCTTCATCTTCCTTCATTATTTCTCTCCTAGCCTAATTAAACCCCACAAAATTACCACGCAATAGTTTATTCTTTCCTTCCCTGTTAAATCCATTTCAATGTAATAAAACAAAATTTATTCACATTCCATACGTTAACTCTCCACTGTTCATCTCTTTCTCCATTTGAAATCGACCTCTCTCTTCTTCATTCCCTCTCCATCAAATCCATAACCGAATCTTTCTCTCTTCCTCACTCTGTCTCTCTCTAAATCTCTCATTCTCTCTCTCTTTCTCTTTTATCCCCTACCTCCCCAAGCACTTCACCGGCCTCCACCCCCGAGCATCACGCCACCCCCTCCGAACTGGAGCAGCCGAGCTCAAGCCTCGAGCCAACTCCAGCATCCCAGCCCGAGCTCCATCGTCGCAGTGTCGCCACTGAGCCACTGCCGGAGCTCTTAGCCGTCGTCCGCAGCCGCTAAGGCCATCGTCGACGCCTACAGACTCTCATCCATCGACATTTCAATTTGAGCTCGGAGGTGTTCGATGAAATACCTGAAAGAGTTTTCCCCCGCTTTTCGCGTTCTAAACGCGAGTAAGTCCAGATCCTTCCCTATCACTCTCTCTCTCTCTCTCTCGCATCATATCTTTCACACTAGACTTGCTCTCGATATACTCCTCATCCCTAAAACGATATAAAACAAGGAAAGGTTATCGAAGGTTTGATCATGTTTTATTTATTAGTATTAGAACTACTAATAATAAAATAGTTATATGTTGTTTTGCAAAACAATTTAATAACCAACTATTTATGTGCTTGCAATACATTTAATAATCTAAATATTATATTAAATCTTAACATTTGATTCTAATATTCCCTGTGTAAATATAAATTCTTGACCATTTTCATTATTCCTTGTTGATATCGACAACAATACATTCTTTTAGAGTCGTATAACATAGCAGTAGAGTTCATACCTTGATATAACTAATAGCTTCAGATGTTACCATTATTTCATCATGTTCAGAATTTTTGTATGGGATGGTTTTAGAAGATTTTATTTTAAGTGGATTTTTGAAGTGCTTAAAGTGTCTGATATGTGATTCGAGTTGCTTAAACTATTGTGTTTCTCATAGTACAAGATTTCATATCTCAACTTGTGTCATTAGTTGAGTTTTTTTTCCAGGAACATTGAAATTCTGTGATATCATACAAATTACCTTATGTACATCAATATGCTTTAATAGATGCCCTTCATAATTCCTGGCTGTGTGGCTTTAATTGATCGACTCCTTAGATTGGGGAGAACTCCACCAAAATAGAATTATTTTTATTTCCTAGTCTTTGGGTCAGCCTCTTAGAGTAAAGATTAGTTTTCACAAAAGCACCCTAAAATTTAATTTATACTCTTTCTTTTGCAATTTCGTCTCTACAACCCTTTTTAGGGGAACCCTCTTGCGGATAGTACTGGTTATAGCACATCTTGGATTTAGTGGAGTGACATGCAGAACTCCTCACGGAGAATACAATCTCGAAAGGAAAATACGGTTTTAAAGGAAAATAAACAATTTCTATATTTATTAAAAGAATAGAAAAGAAAAAGATAACAAGTTAGATTAATTTGGGATTATCACTATTTATAATTTCTAATTAGTTAAAAGAAAACAAGGTGTTAAATTAGAGTTTTCAATGAAATACCCTAATTCTAGAAAAAATTAATTTTTACTAAAATACCCTAAGTTACCTAAGAAATAAAAAAAATAAGAAATATTTTATCAAAACACCCTAGACTTTTAAATAATAATTTCTTTTATTAAAACAATCTAGAGACATTAAAATATAGTATTTTGCATAAATACCATGAATTTTCTAAATGACATATTTACACTTATACACCCCTACACATGATACCCTACATGACATAGCATTAAATACTTGAAACTGGACATGTCTACATGAACTCAATTTTGAAAGCTTGATATCATACATCACCTTTGAATTCACGAATTCGATCAAGACCCGTAACATTAATCATAGACTAATACACACGGGGTGTTTGGGTAGTTTGAGTATGAATCCAACGGAATCTCATGAGTTCCATTAATACAAATCATGTAGCTGTGGTACCGGGCTGAAATGGTACAAATCATGTTGTTGTGGTGCCGGACTGAAACGGTACAAATCATGAATTCACGAATGAAGGCCCGTGTTTCCAAGCCCCTGGATGATAGCCTGTTGGGTTTGGAATACTTCAACAACAATTGAAGTGCCACTATTTTTGGCTCGTGATTCCTTACCCCCGGACGATAGCCTTAGGTTCGAGAATACCCTTGAGATTGGTTGACATTTACACTTGAACTCACGTTAGTTGCTTTACCATTTTAGAGACCCTTTTAGGACACTTATATTCACTTCATATTCACTATATCTACATTCCACGACCATGTTATATTTGTTTGCCATGCTTACATAATTGTCATATATATTACCGTACTTGTTCACATATTATGATTTTCATTTATATTATATTACATGTCATCCTGCGCTCAATCTATATATTACACATCTTTTTTGGGACTAACCGAGCACAAGTTCGCTGACGAACATTCCACCCATCTTTGTTTCTTTGGAATGTTCGTCAGAGGATCTAGAAACTGAGGAGGTGGAACCGACTCTAGAGGACTATGACCAGTTCACAGCAAAAGCCAATCTTTAGTTTTCTTTGCAGCTTTCCTCTTCAAGTAAGCCACATGTTTAGTTTTTTTTATTTCAGATATCATGTATCAGTTTAAACCTTGTAAAGTTGGGAATGTAAATATATAAAGTAGTTGGATTTTATTTTTACTTTTCTATTCTTTTCATTGTTATACTACCTACATTACGCTTAGCGTATTTTTTTCGAGAAATGACCTTCTCGAAATAAATACGTTGCGGACTTGTCACATGTCGTTACCACTCTTTAGGGAAGCGGGGCGTTACAGGTTTTATTTGTGGCCCATGCAGGTCAGTTCTGCATGAACATCGTAAGCAATATATTGCAAGAATTAATTAAATCCGACAACGTTTACATTCCTTACCTTTCAATTCCTTTGAATCTATTCTAATCCATCTTTTCTACCCAAGGTGATGCCTTCCTTCGACCCGATCAATATCCACAGCGAGCCACCACTACCACCTCCTGCTACAACTCCACTCATTGAACATGTGGTGTTTCTAGAGGCTATCAAGAGTTTACTTGAGAGACAGCAAGGGCAGACCGCTCTCCTTCATCAAAGACTAGTCCGCCCTGAATTAGAAACACCGGGAGTAAAACAATTCCGGGTACTACACCCGAAGAAATTCTGTAAATCCTCGTTCCCATCTCAATAAAAGTTTCAAAATTTTCTTAATTCCCCAAGTTTTTCCCTTCATTTTTCCCTCGTAAATTTTTGTGGGAAATTGGTTGCTTAAATTCCAATATTTAAAATTTTCCAAAAACCCTGTAAAAATCAAAACCCAAAATTTAATTTAAAACCCAAACCAAATAAATCTTTTCCCTTTTCATAAAACCCTCAGCAGAAAGGATTTTTTTCCTCACAATTAAAACACTTTTTCCCCGGCCCGTCCACTCTTCAGCCCAGGAGCAATTTAAAAAGGAATTTATGTAATTAAAGACTCCGGCCCAGCACCAATCCCTCAGCCCAAGAAATTCCTATCAAATTAATTTATTTAAACCATTTTCCCCAGCCACAATTCCCAAGCCCAACTCCTTTCAGCCTTCGCCTTACCCGACTCGGCCCACTACTCATCTTCTCCCCAACGTCTCTCCCTTTTTCCCGCTCACTGTTTCCCCGATCCACTTTCTTCGCCTCACCTCGCGCCCACGCCCACGCCCACGCTCGTGCGTCGTTACCACACGACGCGCACCCCTCGCGATCCCCTCAACGTTCTCCCCTATCTCCCTCACACCCTCACTCCTCTCTCACTCTCAAAACTCCCCACCTCTCTCTCGAAAACCCACTCCCGCAGCCACTGCTTTCATCACCCACCACTCCCGCCGTCGACGACGACGACTTCAACCCCTCATTCGTCGACTCCGTCGCACTCTTTCCTCCACCAACAGAACCCTCCTCTATCTTCCTCCACCAACCTAGAACCCCTGCACATTCAACCCACTGCACCCGAGCACAACCACCCATGACACTGGCGAGCCCCACTGCACCTGAAACCCCCTCGTCGACTTTCTCCATCCTCAGCATCGTCATCATCACTCCAAAAGACCCACACCCGAGCTCTCTCTCTCTCCTTCTTTCCAAAACCCAAAAACCACAACACATCCACGCACCCCACTGTTGCCATCGCCGGAGCGCCGCCGCCGACCGTCGTCGATCCCAGCGCACTCGCGTCGAACCACTGAGCACCCCCTCCGCTTCCAGTGACCGTGAAACGTCTCCGGACAGCTCCGACGTCAAACATGTATCGCGAGCCAAGATCGTGCAAACCAATTCACGTCGTTCGTCGCGCGTTCGTGACGTTGCCGCCGCCGTGCATCCACGAAACGTTTTCAGGAAAGTATTTTACTTGCTACATGCTAATATATTCGTGTTACAAACTTAAATCGTATAGATTACAAATTTACAATTTCCGATAGATTGTGTGACATACCTGTTCGATGCATGATCCCAATGGAAATATTTATCTAATTTGACGGAATTGGATTGTCTATGCTGGCCCATGTAGTGATGAATACCTTGTATAAATCTCACTGGAAAATACGATTGTTAGTGACTAAAATGAATACCCCCAAATATACCCGTAAAACTAGAAATTTACCGTATCTGAAAATTGTTAAAATCACCGTAAATTACGTACATATTTAAATGATGCGTTTGAGGGCTTAAATCGAATCCGACTCGACGAACTTTAACTCCATGCAAGTTTCTAATGGTTTCTGTACTGAAATTATGACGATATTTGGATCGGAGTGCGGCTCTGGACTGCAGTCCAGAGCGACTCTGATTACGGTTTACTGTTCCGTAATGTGTGCCACTTGGTTTCCTGAACTCTTATATTGCGGAACTCTGCAGTTTATTAAAGGTGAATCTGTTAGATAAATAACACAAGTGGTTTCATTCCGTTTCATCGTCGTTTGCTATTTAATTTGTAAATTAAAAGGGCAGGACGTATAACAGTCCAGAACAGATTCAGAAGTGACAAACTAGTGTTAAACAGTGTGTAACTTTCGACGTATAGATGCGATTGATAATCCGTCTATTGAGTTGAACACCCTATTGAAAACACTAGGTTTTTTTCAACTGTAGCGTCGCTAAATTCTGAACCCAACTGGGTGAAATTCGTGTCGCGAAACGGACGTTCAGTTCAGAAACTGAATTTCCTGCAGCGGGCACTTAAAAAGAAACGGTTGTAACTTGAATACCGGAAACCCGATTGAACTGAAACTAATTTTGATAAACTGCTGACAGAGTGTGCTATTTATCATATTTGTATCATTTCATTGAATTCCGAACATATGAATTTATGCAAATTTTGTAAGTTGATGACGTGCAAATTGATTCATAACATACTTGGCTTGTTAATGGCATACATACACATATCTTACCCCATTTGCCATATACATAGTGTTAGTGCGTGTTAGTGTTCAGTGAACATTGCATTATCGTGCGTGAATGATATTGGTTTAGGAGTGTCAAGTACACCAATGGAAAGTGAATGATCCGTGACAGTGATTGATACAGTGAACGGTGATAAAACCGTGCCATTGGTATACTTGTACACGACTAAATCAAAATCATAAATAGTGTAAACCTGGGGAAAAAGGGGAAATCGAAGTGGAAAGAGAATCGTATTTAGCGGGACCGTGTTTTAGAGGATGATCATTCGAGCAGTGATATATATATTAGGTAGGATCTAGCGATCCGGCTGACAGGGTTATGTCCTGGGCATGTGGGCCGTTGTCTCGGGTATGTACGAGACTCCTGTTAAACATGATCCTCCTTTCCACTACACAATTTCAAACATGACTTAAAGACCGATAGGGACACAGATCATACTTTGCATCATTTGATGACATAGTGATTACCCGCATTTTTCTTTCACTGTTATCACCTCATTTACCTGTTTCACATCATTATATAAATTGCTATTTCGTCGCTCTGACGACCTGAGTATGCATGCTCAGATCCCGTGGAAAAACCAGCACAGGAGACGGATTTATCTTTCGAGCTCACGGAGATCGAGTCTGGAGTACTTTTCTTTCTTTACTGCTTTCCATAAAAGAGATCGTGTAATTGAACTTGGTTAGTAACTCTTCTTGTTTATTTGTAATTTGTGAACCATGGATTTTAATGTAATAATTTAGTGATGTAATTCCTTTACTGCTGTGCTTTATTTACTGATTACCATGTAATGCTAGAAGCCGAAGTGTGACTACGGCGGGATTATTCCTTGACCGTAGGAGCATGGCTGGCCTAGTCATCCCTCGTTTTCCATATTTTGGGAAGCGGGGCGTGACATGGTTTAGTTGGTATCAGAGCCGTGTTTAGTAACAAGGGATAACATTAACTACTGTATTGCATTATTTTCGTTTCACTATTTCTGATTTTCATCCGTGAATCTGATCTTATTCTTTTGAATCTTCCAGCGATATGACGTCCCCGAACGACCCCTCCTCGGACTCCAGTTCTCAGGACCGCATGGAAAGAATACTTAGTGCACTGACCTCTCTCGCGGAGGCTCAGGAGAGGAAGACAGACTTACTCGCTGAGAGACTCAGGACGATTACCGCTACAGGAGGACCCTCCGCACTCATTACCGCCCCCGAGGGCGCTACCCCACCAACTTATCATGCTAGGGCTGGTACCGTATCAGACTTCCGACGGTTGCATCCAGCTGCATTCACAGGGCTAGCTGAACCCCTTGAGGCCGAGCAATGGTTAGTGAACATGGAGAACTTACTGACAGCCGCCAGGGTACCAGATGAAGATAGGGTGGACGTGATAAAGATCCAATTGGAAGATGAAGCCCGTACTTGGTGGTCAGTGGAAGAAAGCAGGCTGGACAGGCCGATTGAGTGGGGCAAATTCAAAGAGTGCTTCCTAGATCATTATTTCCCTTCCACCGCCAAGGCAGAGATGGAGGAAAGATTTATTCTATTGAAGCAGAATGGACGTCCAGTGGACGTATATGCGGCAGAGTTCAACCGTCTGAGCCGTTTTGCTCCATACATGGTCGCCTTAGAGGCCACCAGGGCCAGACGCTTCTTGCAGGGGCTTGATTTCGAGTTGCAGCAGTTGATTGCATCACTGGAGTTGCAGACTTTCACACAGGTACTCAACGCGGCGAGAGTTCAGGAGCAATTGATCAACAAGTTCAGGAAACCCCCAGTCGTTCCAGCACGTACCCCTGCACCTTCTCGAGGAGCCATACCGGTTCACAGGCCTGGAACGGTACAAATGAAGCGTCCGTTCGTGCCACAGCATCGCCCCCAGAGACGGAACGTAGTTTGCGGCTACTGCGGTAGAGATGGGCATATCCAGAAGGACTGTCGCCGCGCCAAGGGACAGTGCTTGATTTGCGGATCCAGTCAGCACAGGATTAGCGGTTGCCCTGAGCGAGTAGAGATACAGGAAGGTTCTGGACCGCCGCAGCAGAGGCCACAGGAGCAGAGGCAACCCTTTACAGGTCGCGGTCAGGGATGGGCTTTCACCTTGACCGCCGAGCAGGCAAAGGCGTCAGGCGACGTTGTTACAGGTACTCTACTCGTACATTCCTTGCCAGCTAGAGTACTATTTGATTCTGGAGTATCGCACTATTTGTTGTCTGAGCATTTCGTTGATACACACTCCATACCACATGAACCACTAACCAAGGGCTGGGAGATACATACGGGTAATGGCATTATAATATCCAGTCGAGAATGTAGATCATGTCCGGTTGTTGTGTGTGGCAGGGAATTCTATGTGAATTTCCTTCTGATTGGGACAGGCAGTTACGACGCAATTCTCGGGATGGATTGGATGAGTACCTTCCATGCAATTATCGATTGCCGTGCAAGGAATGTGATCTTCCACATTCCCAATCACTCGGAGTTTATTTTCAAGGGCGGAAGCGAATCTTTGGAGCCAGCCAAGTACAGAGCCAAGCCCAAGGAGCTGACAGTTATGGAGATTGATGAGAGCCTAGCCCCAGAGATTGTTCGGGACTTTCTGGACGTATTTCCTGAAGATCTACTAGGTCTACCACCTCCTCTCATCTTGGAGTTCTCGATCGATTTAACTCCAGGTACGGCCCCAGTATCCAAGGCCCCATACAGAATGGCACCAGTTGAGTTGGTGGAGTTGAAGAAGCAAATTGAAGATCTATTGGAGAAGGGATTTATTCGGCCGAGCGCTTCACCGTGGGGTGCACAAGTTCTGTTAGTAAAGAAGAAGGATGGATCGCTGCGAATGTGTATAGATTATAGGGAGCTGAACAAGGTCACAATAAAGAACAAGTACCCAATCCCGGGCATTGATGACTTATTCGATCAGCTAAGTGGGGCCAAGGTATTCTCGAAGTTGGATCTCCGTTCTGGATATCACCAAATCAGAGTAGCAGCTGAGGATGTATGCAAGACGGCTTTCAGGACCCGATACGGACATTACGAGTTCCTTGTGATGCCGTTCGGTGTTACCAATGCCCCAGCAATATTCATGGACTTGATGAACAGGGTGTTTGCAAAGCACTTGGACACGTTTGTTGTTGTGTTTATCGACGACATACTTGTCTACTCGAAGACCCGGGAGGAGCATGCTGAACATTTGCGCACGGTTTTACAAATTCTTCGGGAAGAGAAGCTGTATGCGAAGCTAAACAAGTGTGAATTCTGGCTCGAAAAGGTTCAGTTTTTGGGACAGATTGTTTCGGGCGAAGGCATCTCGGTGGACCCGGCAAAGATAGAATCTGTCAGAGATTGGCCAATGCCAAAGTCAGTGGCCGAGATCAGGAGTTTTCTGGGATTGGCGGGTTATTATCGGAGATTCGTCCAAGACTTTTCAAGAATCGCTGAACCATTGACGAGGCTGATACGGAAGGATGTACTGTTTGCGTAGACAGAGGAGTGCACTCAGGCATTTGACACGCTGAAGCAGAAGTTAACCACGGTGCCTATTCTTACAGTACCAGATGATCTGGTAGTTTGGTGATACACAGTGATGCCTCAAGGAAGGGTTTAGGCTGTGTTCTGATGCAGCACGGCCGAGTGGTTACTTACGCCTATCGACAACTGAGAAATCACGAGAAGAACTATCCTACGCATGACTTGGAGTTAGCTGCAGTAGTCTTTGCGTTGAAGATTTGGAGACACTATCTATTGGGCGAGAAAGTGGAGGTGTACACGGATCATAAAAGTGTGAAGTACGTCTTCACTCAGAAGGAACTAAACATGAGGCAACGCCGATGGCTAGAGCTAATGGCAGATTATGACTTGGATCTTCAGTATCACCCGGGAAAGGTGAATGTTGTACCAGATGCGCTCAGTCGCAAGCCAGCGGTCATGATGTTGACCGATCAGAGGAACATTATTGAGGACTTCCAAAGACTCGAGCTTGAAGTCGTTACACCGGGCGCACCCAGTCAACTTTGGCAACTACAGATGCAGTCTTTCCTGGTGGATTGCATCAAGGCTGCACAAGCGGATGATCCCCGATTGCAAAAGTTCAGAGCGCAAGTAGAAGCCGGGCTGAGAACGGACTTGATTATACATGAAGATGGCTCTCTAAGATTCGGTAGCAGACTCTGCATACCCAAGGGAGATGTCCGAGAAGAAGTACTGGCTGAAGCGCATAGTTCAGCTTATTCTGTGCATCCGGGTGGTACGAAGATGTATCGAGACCTAAAGCAGCACTTTTGGTGGAACGGAATGAAGCGGGAAATTGCGAGGTTCGTATCCAGATGCTTAGTATGCCAGCAGGTGAAGGCGGAGTATCAGAGGACGGCGGGATTGTTACAACCACTGCCAATACCAGAATGGAAGTGGGAGCACATTACCATGGATTTCGTGATGGCCTTACCACGGAGCCATAGGGGCAATAACGCCATTTAGGTTATCGTCGATCGCCTCACGAAAGCTGCACACTTCATATCATTTCGAGTAGGACAGTCGACAGAATCACTGGCAGAGAGATATATGCAGGAGATAGTGCGACTTCACAGTGTTTCAGTCATCATTGTGTCAGATCGGGACACCAGATTCGTGTCGCACTTTTGGAGGAGCTTACAGGAGAGTTTGGGTACCCGCCTCAAATTCAGCACAGCTTATCACCCGCAGACGGATAGACAATCCGAGCGTACGATTCAGACGCTCGAGGATATGTTGAGAGCCTGCATGTTGGACTTTCAGGGTTCCTGGGAGGACTATCTGCATCTAGTCGAGTTTTCTTATAACAACAGTTATCAGGCTAGCATCCAGATGGCTCCTTTCAAAGCGCTTTACGGGCGGAAGTGTCGATCCCCAGTATGTTGGGATGATGTGGGAGAGCGAAGATTATTGGGTCCTGAGCTCATCGTTCAGACAGTCGACAAGGTCCAAATGATCAGACAGCGTATTAAGACGGCTCAGGATCGACAGAAGAGTTAGGCAGATACCAGCAGGAAGGTACTAGAATTCGAAGTCGGAGATCACGTGTTCTTAAAGATTTCCCCTACCCGTGGAGTTATCAGGTTTGGCGGTCGGGGAAAACTCAGTCCCCGTTTTATCGGACCTTTTGAGGTGCTAGAGCGAGTAGGAGAGGTGGCCTACCGACTTGCCTTGCCTCCATCGCTAGCTGGTGTGCACAATACCTTCCACGTGTCGCAGTTGCGGCGTTATGTTCGGGATGAAAGCCATGTCCTGGACTATTCGAAGCTAGTTTTGGGTACCGATCTATCGTACGAGAAGCAGCCCACTACCATTCTCGACCGCAGAGAGAAAGTGTTGAAGAACAAAGTCAGTCCGTTAGTCCGAGTATCTTGGGACGGTCGTTCCCCAGGAGAATCCACCTAGGAACGGGAGGAAGAAATTCGTGCTCGTTTTCCAAATCTCTTTGTTTAGTACTTTTGCTTCATTGTATTCTTGTTAAATTTCGAGGACGAAATTTTTGTAGGGGGGTATGATGTAAATCCCCGTTCCCATCTCAATAAAAGTTTCAAAATTTTCCTAATTCCCCGAGTTTTTCCCTTCCTTTTTCCCTCGTAAATTTTTGTGGGAAATTGGTTGCTTAAATTCCAATATTTAAAATTTTCCAAAAACCCTATAAAAATCAAAACCCAAAATTTAATTTAAAACCCAAACCAAATAAATCTTTTCCCTTTTCATAAAACCCTTAGCCGAAAGGATTTTTTCCTCACAATTAAAACACTTTTTCCCCGGCCCGTCCACTCTTCAGCCCAGGAGCAATGTAAAAAGGAATTTATGTAATTAAAGACTCCGGCCCAGCACTAATCCCTCAGCCCAAGAAATTCCTATCAAATTAATTTATTTAAACCATTTTCCCCAGCCACAATTCCCAAGCCCAACTCCTTTCAGCCTTCGCCTTACCCGACCCGGCCTACTACTCATCTTCTCCCCAACGTCTCTCCCTTTTTCCCACTCACTGTTTTCCCGATCCACTTTCTTTGCCTCACCTCGTGCCCATGTCCACGCCCACGCTCGTGCGCCGTTACCCCATGACGCGCACCCCTCGCGATCCCCTCAACGTTCTCCCCTATCTCCCTCACACCCTCACTCCTCTCTCACTCTCAAAACTCCTCACCTCTCTCTCAAAAACCCACTCCCGCAGCCACTGCTTTCATCACCCACCACTCCCGCCGTCGACGACGACGACTTCAACCCCTCATTTGTCGACTCCCTCGCACTCTTTCCTCCACCAACAGAACCCTCCTCTATCTTCCTCCACCAACCTAGAACTCCTGCACATTCAACCCACTGCACCCGAGCACAACCACCCATGACACCGGCGAGCCCCACTGCACCTGAAACCCCCTCATCGACTTTCTCCATCCTCAGCATCGTCATCATCACTCCAAAAGACCCACACCCGAGCTCTCTCTCTCCTTCTTTCCAAAACCCAAAAACCACAACACATCCACGCACCCCACTTTTGCCATCGCCGGAGAGCCGCCGCCGACCGTCGTCGACCCCAATACACTAGCGGCGAACCACTGAGCACCCCCTCCGCTTCCAGTGAGCGTGAAACGTCTCCGGGCAGCTCCGACGTCAAACCCGTATCGCGAGCCAAGGTCGTGCAAACCAATTCACGCCGTTCGTGACGTTGCCGCCGCCATGCATCCATGAAACGTTTCCAGGCAAGTATTTTACTTGCTACATACTAATATATTTGTGTTACAAACTTAAATCGTATAGATTACAAATTTACAATTTCCGATAGATTATGTGACATACCTGTTCGATGCATTATCCTAATGGAAATATTTATCTAATTTGACGGAATTGGATTGTCTATGCTGGCCCATGTAGTGATGAATACCTTGTATAAATCTCACTAGAAAATACGACTGTTAGTGACTAAAATGAATACCCCCAAATATACCCGTAAAACTAGAAATTTACCGTATCTGAAAATTGTTAAAATCACCGTAAATTACGTACATATTTAAATGATGCGTTCGAGGGCTTAAATCAAAGCCGACTCGACGAACTTTAACCCCATGCAAGTTTCTAATGGTTTCTGTACTGAAATTGTGACGATATTTGGATCGGAGTGCGGCTCTGGACTGCAGTCCAGAGCGACTCTGATTATGGTTTACTGTTCCGTAATGTGTGTCACTTGGTTTCCTGAACTCGTATATTGCGGAACTCCGCAGTTTATTAAAGGTGAATCTGTTAGATAAATAACACAAGTGGTTTCATTCCGTTTCATCGTTGTTTGCTATTGAATTTGTAAATTAAAAGGGCAGGACGTATAACAGTCCAGAACAAATTCAGAAGTGACAAACTAGTGTTAAACAGTGTGTAACTTTCGACGTATAGATGCGATTGATAATCCGTCTATTGCATTGAACACCCTATTGAAAACCTTAGGTTTTATTCAACTGTAGCGTCGCTAAATTCTGAACCCAACTGGGTGAAATTCGTGTCGCGAAACGGACGTTCAGTTCAGAAACTGAATTTCCTGCAGCGAGCACTTAAAAAGAAACGGTTGTAACTTGAATACCGGAAACCCGATTGAACTGAAACTAATTTTGATGAACTACTGACAGAGTGTGCTATTTATCGTATTTGTATCATTTCATTGAATTCCGAACATATGAATTTATGCAAATTTTTTAAGTTGATGACGTGCAAATTGATTCATAACATACTTGGCTTGTTAATGGCATACATACACATATCTTACCCCATTTGCCATATACATAGTGTTAGTGCGTGTTAGTGTTCAGTGGACATTGCATTATCGTGCGTGAATAATATTGGTTTGGGAGTGTCAAGTACACCAATGGAAAGTGAATGATTCGTGACAGTGATTGATACAGTGAACGGTGATAAAACCGTGCCATTGGTATACTTGTACACGACTAAATCAAAATCATAAATAGTGTAAACCTGGGGAAAAAGGGGAAATCGAAGTGGAAAGAGAATCGTATTTAGCGGGACCATGTTTTAGAGGATGATCATTCGAGCAGTGATATATATATTATGTAGGATCTAGCGATCCGGCTGACAGGGTTATGTCCCGGGCATGTGGGCCGTTGTCTCGGGTATGTACGAGACTCCTCTTAAACATGATCCTCCTTTCCACTATACGATTTCAAATATGACTTAGAGACCGATAGGGACACAGATCATACTTTGCATCATTTGATGACATAGTGATTACCCGCATTTTTCTTTCACTTTTATCACCTTATTTACCTGTTTCACATCATTATATAAATTGCTATTGCGTCGCTCTGACGACCTGAGTATGCATGCTCAGATCCCGTGGAAAAACCAGCACAGGAGACGGATTTATCTTTCGAGCTCACGGAGATCTAGTCTGGAGTACTTTTCTTTCTTTACTGCTTTCCATAAAAGAGATCGTGTAATTGAACTTGGTTAGTAACTCTTCTTGATTATTTGTAATTTGTGAACCATGGATTTTAATGTAATAATTTAGTGATGTAATTCCTTTACTGCTGTGCTTTATTTACTGATTACCATGTAATGCTAGCAGCCGAAGTGTGACTAGGCGGGATTATTCCTTGACCGTAGGAGCATGGCTGGCCTAGTCATCTCTCGTTTTCCGTATTTTGGGAAGCGGGGCGTGACAAATTCTCTGGGAAAGAGGGCCCTTTAGAAGCTGAGAAATGGGCTCAGAGTATAGAAGATGATCTTGCGGCAACCGGGGTTCCAGAAGCGGCTTGGGTTCGTGTAGCCAAACTTCAGCTCACTGACAATGCAAGAGTCTGGTAGAAGGCCGAAGAGAGCCTACTTGCACATCCAATCGAGTGGAAGACTTTTCGTGATCTTTTTGACGTCAAGTACTTTCCTGAGACTGCTCGTTTTGAGATGGAGTAATGATTTGTCCAGTTACAACAAGGATCCATGTAGGAGAAGTCAGTAGATGAATACGGTGCCGATTTCACTATGCTCGGCAGAATCGCTGCCCAGCTGATTCCTACCGCCGAGATTCGCGCCAGACGTTTTCAGCAAAGTCAAGACCTCTAGATCCAAGCTTCACTAGCAACGGAGGATTATCTGACTCATGAACTTGCTTTGAAGGCAGCTCGTCGCTATGAAGCCGTTGTCAAAAAGATGGGAAGGCTGCAGTTGGCCGGAGAAAAACGCCCAGTTAGTCAGATTACTGGAGGAGCCTCCATGAGGCCAGAATATGCAGCACCACCCAGGAGGCCAAAAGGATCGTTTTCTAACACTGGATCAAAAATCTGCAATTACTGCAAGAATTTGAAGCACCCGGCAAAGTATTGTAGACGAGCTAACGGTCTTTGTCTGATCTATGGATCGCATATGCATACTATGGAAGCTTGCCCACAGTACAGAGCAAGCACAGCCCCAGCACCAAGACCTGCTATACAAGCTCTCGCTCCTCGTTTAGTTCTTACTGCACCAACTCGGCATGGACAACCCTTACCTCCTCAGCAACAAGTGTACCATCGGGCACAAAGGATAGTACCAAGACGCTAGACTTTCACTATGTCGGTCGTAAAGGCCGAAACCATGGATTAGTAATCACTGGTAAAATTTCTTATATCTTCTTTCAGACTTTTGTCATTTCTTTCCTCATGCAACTAAAGTACGATTTTAGTAGTCCCTGCCTCCATCTATACGGTCGTTTCAACCTAAAACTCTCCTGCTTTGTTACAATATCCTCCTTATGTAAATTTTGAGGGCGAAATTTTTCTAAGGAGGGTAGGATGTAACGACCCCAAAATTTCTATATCTTCGTATTGCCTTTTTTATATAAAATACTGTATTTATTTGTTATTGATATTTTCTATATATTTTGTTTTCTATTATATGTTATTTTGTTATTACTATTTTTATCTCTCCATCTATTTTTCCTATTATTTTCCTTGCGCCTAAAAGACCGTTTATCGTATTTAACCACTTAGCTATTTCTTCTCCTCTTTATATTACCAAATAAACATCCTTAATAAACCCATTTTCTTTTATTAAATTCCCAAATCAATTAACCCATATTCCTTTCTCTATTTTATTTTAAACCCATAAACCCATTTTTATTTTTATTAACCAAAAAAAAGAGCCTAATTCCATTTTCTATATTTCTTACCCGTCTTCATTTTCCTTGCAAAACCCTAGCCCAAGCCCATACCAACAACCCAAATGCCCATGCAGTCCCTTCTCCTTCTTCCTTCATTTTAAACAAACTCTTCATCTTCCTTCATTATTTCTTTCCTAGCCTAATTAAACCCAACAAAATTACCATGCAATAGTTTATTCTTCCCTTCCCTATTAAATCCATTTCAATGTAATAAAACAAAATTCATTCATATTCCATGCGTCAACTCTCCACTGTTCATCCCTTTCTCCATTTGAAATCGATCTCTCTCTTCTTCATTTCCTTCTCCATCAAATCCGTAACCGAATCTCTCTCTTCCTCACTCTGTCTCTCTCTAAATCTCTCATTCTCTCTCTCTCTTTCTCCCTCATCCCCTACCTCCCCGAGCACTTCGCCGGCTTCCACCCCCGAGCCTCACGCCACCCCCTCCGAACTTGAGCAGCCCAGCTCAAGCCTCCAGCCAACTCCAGCATCTTAACCCGAGCTCCATCGTCGCAGTGTCGCCACTGAGCCACTGCCGGAGCTCCTAGCCGTCGCCCGCAGTCGCTAAGGCCATCGTCGATGCCTACAGACCCTCATCCATCGACATTTCAATTTGAGCTCGGAGGTGTTCGATGAAATTCCGGAAAGAGTTTTCCCCCGCTTTCCACGTTCTAAACGCAAGTAAGTCCCCGTCCTTTCCTATCACTCTCTCTCATATCTTTCACGCTAGACTCGCTCTCAGTATTCGATGAAATCTTAAGTAAGATGTCGGGACCCGGTTCTTGCTCACGGAACAAAGTGTCTGTAACACCTTGGAATGCGATTAGTGTTAATTAAGCGTTAGTGCAGGTTTTTAAGGAAAAGTTTACCAAATCGGGTTCCTCACATTTTATATCAATTAATTAATAGTTTATTATTATTTGATATGACTTGCACATACACGTGCATGTTAATGTGAGGGTATATTTAGTGTTAATCTTGTTTGGCAACCATAACACCTTAAGCTAAAGCTTTGCCCAATTTAACCTTGCCTTAACCTTTTTCCTAGATCTTTTTCGTAGGGAAAATATCTTGTTTGGAGAGAGAGAGAGGTGGAAAGTGAGTCATGGAAGCATTAATGGTGGTATTAATGGAGGTGAGGGAGAGAGTAAGCATAAGGAATTAGTTGACCCTGCACTCACCCTCTCACCCTCTAATTCTCTCGCTCTCTCATTTTCTCTCACTCTCATCATTTCTCTTTTCCCTCAACTCCCAAACTGAACCCTTACCTTCTCTTCACAAATCCTTGCTAAAACTTCACAAAATTCATTGGAAAATACTTCAAATGTCTTGATTAGCCACTAGGTTGCCTTGGAAGTTGGAAAGCTAGGATTTTTGAGCAAGAGTGACTAGGTAATGTCCTCAAACTGATAATTATGAGTTATATTGTTGTGTTGCCTTGTTGTTGTGAATTGGAACACTAAAGGTAGCATTTTGTGCAAAATATCGTATTTTTAGTGTCAACTTTGTGTCTCTGAGATCTGCTGTAAAACCAGGTGTTTTCTGGAAAAGTTCCCATCACAGTGATATAGTGTTGAGATATAGAACCCATCATAAAAACCTAAGACCACCCCTTATTTATCGGGCCTAAGATTTAATGGTTCTGGCCGAATATTGCGGCCAGAGTGGGGGCTGGGGTGTTGGGGTTTGGGCGTAGGGTCTCTGTGGTTGTTTGTAGTCTTGTGGTACTTGCAACTTTCACCAATTTTTAGTGTATAAAAATCTGGGACCACTTTGCTATATTTTAGTGTTTTGTGTACGCGTGTTACGTTATCCGACACGGTTCGTGATCTGGTATGCTGCTACACTTAGGCTAGTGTTGGTGTGTCGTTACACACGTTAGCCGTTAAACGAACACTTATGGGCCGAATTGGAGTTGGTGCATTGGTCAAACGTCTTATGTACGTGATATTGATCGATTTCTGATATTTGCACTGGTTATCTTTTGTGTTAATAGGATCGCAGGCGAGGACTTCGGACGCTGCGAAGAAAGGGAAGCAGGTGATTGGATTTACCTAGCCCGCAACTGTCGGTGAGTAGATTTAACATCTACGGGGAATTCGCCCGCATGGCGTTATGCGTCTGGGCTAGATATGATATGATATTAGCCGTATGTTATATTGCACATATAGAGATTGTGCACAAAACTTCATTGCATATTATTACTTGTTGTGCTTGGACTTGTACCCTTTCGACACTGCACTATTATTGACGGCTCATGTTGCACGGGCACTGATTGTATGCCACTCACACCGTCAATAATTGCCATGACACGCACAACACCTATACATACGTGATATTGTATGGTTAGGGACATTGATTCATATTCCATTATGCATATGACATATAGCATACTTGTATACCTACATGCTTACACATATGCCTTGCCATGACTACATGCTAGCTACACATATACCTGGAGGGTATTGTATCATTATTGATATGCATATACACATACCTAGCTTGATATAGCTACACATATAGCTGGAGGGTATTACATCATTATTGATAGGTAGATACACATATACTGCTATACCGACATGGTTACGTATACCTGGCTATAGCTATATGTTCACCTTTATATGATGTTGCGTTGGATTTCGGAGAAATTAAGAACCGCGTGATATATTTAATAACATGTTGCGGTTAAATAGCGGTTTTTCCTATATATGCTCATATTACTGTTTCATGTTGCATATATCGTATTTCATGGATTTCGCATTGATATATGGATTTCATATGATGTTTCTGGATGTTTTACTCCTGTGTATATATATATCAGTGGTATGGGACGCTGATATATATATATATATATATATATATATATATATATATATATATATATATATATATATATATCTTTGTATGTATGTATGTATGTATGTATGTATGTATCAGTGGAATAGGACGCTGTTATATATGTACACCTATAATATATATATATATATATATATATATCAGTGGTATGGGACGCTGTTATATATGTATACCTATAATATAAATCATCATAGTGATCTGTGCATGTATTCTTATTCATTGCGATATGAGGGGCTTATGTGCCCGATGTGAGGGGCCTATGTGCCCGATATGAGGGCCGATATGGGGGCTGTTTTGAGCAGGGAATTTGGGGATTTAGATTATCTTGATGGACACTGGTTCGCCACAATGAGGATTCCATGAGGATGACATGTTTTACCCCGTACTCCGCATTTATTGATTTGCACTTGCTTCATGTATTAGTAGTACCTGATAGAGTACCTTTCATGACTGTTGCATATACATATTGTCATACTCATACTATCAGATTACATGTGATAGATTATCGCTGTTAGTACATACTTGCAATTACTGTATGATGTTATTTACTATTCACGAGTTGGCAACTCACCCTCGTTGTGCCGCAGGGTTTTTCAGGTCTGATCATCAGAGTGGTCACGGCAGGGCGCCTTTTTTATCTCTACTTTTGCGGATACCGCTACGTTTGGCTGTGAAGTCGTTTGCTATAGGTGGGTTGCGGTTATCCGATGATGTACATTGTATATTTCTTGTATCTAGTACTCTCCATCTACCACCTTAATGTATTGACTTAGAGACGAGTTGTGAGGATCGATGTTGTTTATTCTTATGACTCTGGTTGTCGTGCTTGTGTGAGCCGGCCTTTATATATGTGGATTATTTCATTTCTTCGCTACGGCGTCGTATATCTGTTGTGGTGGTTGTTCCGCCGTTGGGCGAGATTTGTTCCCGTTTAGGGATGCTTTACTTTTATCTTATGTTTGTACCTGTTTCGGGATAGTTTTTACAAAGGAGGTGCTGCCGAAATTTTTATGAAAAACAAACTTAAATTTAAAGTTTTGCATCGAGATTTTAAAAGTGATCTATCATTCTTTCTTGTAATGGTTTAGATTGCTGGGTTTTTCGTCTTACTTAATTGCGTTACACCTGTTGATGTTACGTAGTTTAAGTGCCGGTCATGTGCCCAATTTTGGGTCGTGACAAAGTTGGTATCAGAGCGCTAGGTTTTACCTTTCGGAGTGTAGTATGACCTTAGTATGATGGAGTAGGTAGCTTAAGCAGAGTAACATAGCATGCGTATGTTCCGCGGCATACTTACGACACGGTGCTCCGTCTAAGTGACCTTAGGACTTATTGCTTGAAATTCCTTCCGTGTTTACATATCCTTTTGATTCGATTTCGGTGTTCTTATCGAATCCCGTTTCCATTTCCAGCCTTTATGCCGACGAAGACTACGAGGGCGCAGAGAGCGGCCGTGAGGGCCAAGGTCAGAGTTGACTCGTCTGAGACGAGGACTGACCAGGGTGGTACGCCCGTTGTGCAGGAGCAGATTGTTCCACCTTCGACAGACCATATGGCTATGCTAGGGGCTGGTATGCAGGATTTGCGCCAGATGATGGGGTCATTAGTTGAGGCCATTCAAGAACAGGGGCAGGTGGTTGTTCCACCCGTTACAGGGACCGTGTCGGTGCCTACTGCTCAGGCGGTTGTACCTGCAGCTACGGAGGTGATCACCGTATCGTTATCGGAGTTCATGAGGATGAGGCCTCTGGTTTACACTGGCACCGATGCAGCTGAGGATCCGCAATCGTTTATCGACCGGATGGCCAGGATATGTCGTTCTCTTAGATGCTCCGACGCGAGATGGGTGGAGTTCGCGATCTTTCGTTTGGAAGGTCTGGCCCAGAAGTTGTGTGAATCCTTAGAGAAGGGCAGAGCCGCAGGTCTTTCTCATTAGACCTAGGCTAAGTTCGTGACGGTGTTTCTTGCTCGTTTTCTTTCGCTGAGTGTCAGGGATGCTCGAGCGCACAAATTCGAGTCATTACGCCAGACTCAGGGTATGACGGTGGCAGAGTATGATGTGCTGTTTACTGAGCTGTCTGTGTATGCTCCGTATTTGGTGGCTACGGAGGAGATGCGGGTCAAGAGGTTTGTTCGAGGCCTACTTACCCATTTGTTCCTCGCTATCAGCATTCAGTATTGCGACACCTATGCAGCAGCGGTGGACGCAACCCTGTTGGTTGAGGAGCGTCTTTCTGAGACGTCGGTTGCTCCGGAACCGAAGAGGGTTCGTACTGGTGTTTCAGCACAGAGGCAGGAGTTTAGACGTCGTGACAGTTTCCATTCAGATGCTGGGGGTAGTGGAAGTCCGGGACGAAGACAGCTTTTTAGCTCTTATTCTTAGGGGAGTCAGCAGTTTTCATCTGGATGTTACCGCAGCGGGAGTTTGGGTCATCGGGTTCGAGATTGTACTGAGCCACGTGAGCGCGAGGCAGCTGTACCGTAGGTTACCTTATGATCAGTCGAAAATATTGCATATTTTAACCAGCAATTTCCTTATCATCTGCATACATATAGAAGTGTACGGTATTCATAATTCACATATTAGCTAATCGGTCGCAAAATATCAAATTACATGTATTCAACCTTAAAACCGGCATTTTTAGGGAAATTGACTGCATTGCATTACATAGCATATTTTCTATATCTTGCAACCCCTGTTTCGAAGTCTGTGCAGGAAAAGAGAAGCTTGCTCGATCATTACAGCGCTCGACCATTACAATCGCTCGTAAACTCACTGAACTCAAATCTGGTATCAACACAGAAGGGAAACTGAAATTCTAAACATCAAAGAATGGCCCAAACAGAAGTACCAAGCAACAGAAGAAAGCCCAAGGCCCAAGCCCATCAATGCGCGGCGGAAGAGCGGCCTAAAGGTACCTATTGCGGCGGTTCCGCGGTGGGCCCAGGCAATCACTTCTCAAATTTTGTACCACAACTCCTGTTTCATGGCCTAAAGTTCAGAAAGACATCAAAAGTTCCAGAAAACTCCAGAGACTTCTACCAGATCAGCAAACACCTTGAGTTACATTACATTAGCCTAATCATTCTAGAACTTTCCCTAAACCCTAGCTTAAACCCTAAGCTAACTCCTAACAAACTCCTTCTAGAAACTCTTCAACAAACTTTGGGAGGGAAAGTTCAAATTCAAACCTAACCTAGGGTTTGGGAGTTCTATAAATAAGACCCTAGGCTCATCATTGAAAGAGGATTCAACCATTATTGAAGTTTAGAAAATCAATCTCTTTCTTCATCCCCTCTTCCTCAAGTTTAGTGAGAGAGCTTGTAGGAAACCCTAACCCTAAATCCAACCACAATTCAAGATCTTGAGTGCAAGCCAAGCAAGATGCCTTCAACCCTTTTATGAGCCGAGCCGATCTTCAATCGGGCAAGTGATCCAAAGTAGATCCACGATCCACGGAGACGAGCGAAGCCGAGTCAACGATCGATTTCTTCTTCTTGTAGATTCTTGAAAGAATGTATTGAAATTGTTGATTAAATAAAAGGTGATATTCTTTTATCTTGTTTTCTTTAAATTCCGCATCATGTTATCATTACTATTCTTGAATATTGTCTTTGTGGTGATGTGTGAATAAAACTCCGCTCGTCGGGGAGTCGAAACGATCTTTAGTATGATGATGTAACAAATTTGTAATCGATTCTTGAATCCCACGAGTTTGTAAACCCTAGCAAGTTCAAGAATCGACGACCCAATTCGTTGCGATGCTTTCTTGATCGACATCGCTCGAGATTGGGGAGCTCCGATCGTTTCTTGGAATTGCTAGAGGCTAGAATATAAATGGTATCCTCGAAAGAACAAGGGTTAAGAGATGAAACCCTAATTTCATCAAGAAAACCCTAACTCTCGTCGATCACCATTGATCTAGTATCAATTCTTCGAAGGACAAGAACACGAAACCCTTTAGATTGCATCACGTCTAAAGATTCGATCGATTCCTACGAGCCTCTCTTATATTCTTGATTGTTGATTGGAAATATTATCAAAACAACCGATTCTTGATTGTTTATAGTTTCTTGATTCTTGCATAAAGAATAGTGACACTCGATTACAAATCACATCTTGAATCATGTTTTCGTTTATTGTTGCTTAACATTTCATTTCAAACGTATCAAAATACAATTGAATTGCACAATCCCTGTGGACGATCCGCACTCATTCATTAACTACATCCGACACCGTGGTTTGATTGCGGTCAATATAATTTTTTGATTGTCGTTACTTTTTACATATACACGTCAGAAAATGGTTCAATCAAAATGGCGCCGTTGCCGGGGATCGCGCTAATTCATTTGCATTTTTAGTTTGAAGTGAAAGAATTATTACGTTTTACTTCTTGAAATCAAAATTCGTACAAACTCTTACACGTGTGTTGTGATTTGACTGCAAGGTGATCTGGAGCATTTTGTGCTGTTGAAAAATTATTTGGGATATACCAGTGAGCTGGAGATAGGAACAGGAAGAAGCTGAAAAAGTTTGGTACAGTGAACCCATCAAGAGACCGCGGAAGAGCGGCATATACATGGTTATTGCGGCGGAAGCGCCGCAGTCTTGAGGGATCACTGAAATATTTTCAGTGCAGGTATTTTCTATCTCTCTCCCCTCTCCCTTTTTAGCTCCAACTAACCCTTTTCTGCAGGATTCTTTGCAAATAAATCGCAGCGCGCAAAAGCAAAATTAAAATTGTGTGTGATTTTTGATTTCTTGGTTATTTGCATTCTAATACGGAAATTTAAGGGGCACGGCCAAATCCAAATTAGGTGGGGATTTCATTACCCTTCCTAGGCCCCGAAAATCGTCAAACTTGCATCCGCATTACCTCCATTAACTAAAAGAAATCTAGAGAAGACTCTAAGGACTGTCGCGCTCAATAGGACAAGAGAAGGTCGTGGGTAATTCATTGCTTATCCGCGTTTTCTTGTGGTGCCTAAGACGAGTGTGTCTAAGGCTAGTGGTTATTAATTAGGTCCACTGTAGTGGTGGTTCCTTCCCACTTACCTGGCACTTATCCGGCCACAGGGGGACAAAAAGGCAGTGGAGGATTCTATCCTGCGACTTGTCTTTTGGCAGTTAGGAGCGGTCTAGAGATCGGACCTAGGTGACCATTAGATTCTAGGGTTGTGTGCTGCATTTGTTTTGTCGCATCATTTTTTTCAAAATCCGACCCTTTTTCAAAAGCAAACACCGCATTCATTTTACCCCTAATTATAAGTCAACGCTGCCACTTGTACTAACCCTTTTTAGTACAAGATAGGCTGGACACGGGATTCTAGTGCCCGTTTAGTCCGCGTACCTTTTATCGACTCCGAAGTCGATAATTCTCCATTTACCTTTCCTTTACCCACTACCACACCCACACCGATGGATCCGAATCCATCAAATTTCCTTAACCCTAATCTGCCACCGTCCGTTGGTGCGCAGAATCCTACTCCACCCTACATCTCTCTCCAGGAGAGATGCTACCCCACCCGAGGTCCTCTTTCGACCTGCTTATCCACACCACCAGCCAACGGGGACAACTTTGAAATAAAGCCCCAGTATATCAATCTTTTACCCAAATTTCACGGACTCGAGACTGAGGACGCTTACGTTTTCATTACCAAATTTGAAAACGTATGCGCAATGATGGGTACGTCTCAACTTTCAGTGGATGCTATGCGTCTACGACTTCTTCCATTTACTCTGTGCGATATAGCCGAGAAGTGGCTATATAACACTCCCGCACATTCTATTACGAATTGGGAAGAATTCGTCGCTGCATTCCTTAAGAAATTTTACCCAGTACAAAAGACAGCTCGACTCCGTAGCGAACTGAATCAATTTTCCCAGCTCCCTTCTGAACCATTCTCTAAATACTTTGAACGTTTCAAGGATCTTATGGTTCAATGTCCTCATCACGGCATCCCGAGATGGGAATTGTGCCGAATCATTTATGAGGGCCTTAACCCGAGCACTAAACAGAGCCTTGAAAACATGTGTCAAGGTATTTTTATGACCAAGGATGATAGGGATGCATGGAAGTATTTAGAAGAGTTCGCTGAAAAATCATTACAGTGGGAGAGCGCAACCCAACCATTGAATAGGGGTGGCGTACACCAAATAGATGTGTCCATAGGTGTTCGAGCTGAAATGGCAGCAATGCAAAAGAAGCTCGACGCTATGGAACACAAATTTGCAGCAGCCTCCCTAAACCCAATGTCGCTCCCCAAAACTGTTTGTGGGTGCTGTTCTGATCCGTCACATTTAACGGAAGAATGTCCTTTAAACTCGGCGTTTCAAGGTCACGAGCATTCTAATGCCGCATTTCAACGACCTCGAAACGATCCATATTCTTCCACGTACAATCAGGGTTGGAGGAACCACCCGAATTTTGCTTGGAACCAATCACAATCTCAAAACACGGTTCCAAACACGAATCAATTTCAACGGGCTCTTCCTCCACCACAACAGCAACCCCTACAACTCACTCAGCACCCCTATCAGTCACAAAATTTCCAAAATCAGGGCAACACTCCTGCACAGTCTAATCCTATGCAGTCCTGTTCTGACGAGTTCTCTCAATTCACTCAAACCATGAAATCACTTTTATCAAATTTCATGGATGTTTCGACTGAGGTTAAATCTTCCGTCAGTGAAATAAAGAAAAACTCAGCGTCCCAAGCTGAGAGTATTCGCACGATGGAAGCTGAAATCGCACGCTTAAAAGCCGAAATGAGTGCGAGAGAAAAAGGGAAACTTCCCTCTCAACCCCTACAGAATCCTGGGCATTACAATGTAAATGCCATTACAACATTGAGATCGGGAAGAGTGCTGAACAATCATGTCGGGGAAGATATTGATAATACTGAAAATCATATCAACACCCCGGCTGAGTCTTTCCCACATACACACACTTCACCTTCTGATCCTTCTTCTTCTACCAAACCACCTTCGCACGAGCCTATTCTCCATTTCCCTTTAGGCTCAACACCTTCACCCAACCCTTATAGTTCTCCACAGACGGTCCCCACACCTCCTTTGGGATCTCGTCTACCCCCCTTTCCTTCTCCTGTGATGAACCCCGCGCTTATTGCGAAAGCACCTTACCCGAACCGGCTAAGGGCTAATAGAACGAGTCCTCATATGGAGAAAATATTAGAGATGTTCAAACAGGTTAACATCAATATCCCTCTCCTAGATGCGATTCAGCAAGTCCCCGCTTATGCGAAGATTCTTAAGGACTTGTGCACTAGGAAGAGGAAGACTCAAGTGCCGAAGAAGGTCTTTATGTCTAATAACATCAGCACTGCTTTTATACCCCAGCTTCCAAAGAAAAGAAAGGACCCAGGATGTCCTACAATTTCGATTTCGATTGGGGGTAAAAACATAAATCGTGCTCTTTTAGACCTTGGCGCGAGTGTTAACCTGTTACCTTATTCTGTCTATGAGCAATTAGGGATTGGAGAGCTGAAACCTGCTCATTGCACTCTCCAGATGGCAGACCGATCTATCACCAAACCAAGGGGTGAATTAGAGGATGTGTTAATAAAGGTCGGGGAATTTGTTTTCCCTGTAGACTTTATTGTGCTCGACACACATCCTGTAGCAAACCCCCGGGGCCAAATTCCGGTGATTCTAGGTCATCCTTTCCTTGCCACTTCCAACGCTGTTATAAACTGTAGAAATGGTTCAATGAATTTATCATTTGGAAATATGACCATTGAACTAAACATCTATAGAGTTGGAAGTCAACCGTCAGAACCCTCTGCTCATATTTTAGATGTATGCTCTGTCCATGAGATCGCTCCCGATAGTTGTGGAGCTGAGGATCTTTGCTTTACTGATCTCGATGACATTAGCACATCTCTGCTTGACTTTGCACTAGATCTTAGTGAGGACACTTTACCTACACATGAGTCCTGCACTTCTGACTTTTCTCCACCCGAGTCTGTATCTTTCACAGGCTCTGAGCTTCTTTGTAGATCCAAAAATCAATCTGTGACCCTTCCTTCTATCATTTCTCCGCCCGACTTAGATCTCAAAATTTTACCTTCTCACCTGAAATATGCATATCTTGGTGAGAACGAGTCATTACCGGTTATCATTTCCGCTTCTCTTGCATCAGAGCAAGAGAATGCCCTTTTATCGGTATTGAGATCTAACAAAGAGGCGTTTGGTTGGAGTATGGCGGACATCAAAGGGATTAGTCCCTTGATAGTTGAACATCATATACATGTGATGGATGATGCCAGACCGACCCGAGAACCACAGAGACGGTTGAATCCCGTCATGAAGAAAGCTGTCATGAAAGAGATCGTCAAGTGCTTAGATAATGGTATTATCTACCCCATCTCCGATAGCCAGTGGGTAAGTCCTATACATGTCGTTCCTAAGAAATCCGGCATCACAGTGATCACAAATGAAGCGAATGAGTTGATTCAGACACGCACCCAAACTGGATGGCGTGTATGCATCGATTATAGAAAACTCAACGCTGCTACGAGGAAAGATCATTTTCCTCTACCATTTATTGATCAAATGCTGGAACGCTTAGCGGGACGAGAGTTTTATTGTTTTATGGACGGATACTCAGGCTACAATCAGGTCCCCATCGCCAAAAAGGATCAAGATAAAACCACTTTTACTTGTCCTTTTGGTACCTTTGCTTACAGTCGCATGCCCTTTGGGTTATGCAATGCTCCCGCTACCTTTCAGCGGTGTATGATGGGGATATTCTCTGATATGGTAGAGAATTTTTTGGAGATCTTTATGGACGACTTCTCGATTTTTGGAGACTCTTTTTCTGATTGCCTAGCGAATCTGGACGCTGTTCTTTCTCGTTGTAAAGAGAAGAACTTGACTTTGAACTGGGAAAAATGCCACTTTATGGTCCAAGAAGGAATAGTCCTTGGACATGTCATTTCACAGAAAGGCATTGAGGTTGACAGAGCTAAAGTAGATGTCATTCAAAACCTGCCTCATCCCAAAAGTGTCAAAGATATTCGCTCTTTCCTTGGCCATGCGGGCTTTTATAGGAGATTCATTAAGGACTTTAGCAAAATTGCTAGACCTTTAACACTATTCCTGGCCAAGGATACGACCTTCCACTTCGACTCGGATTGCGAGACAGCTTTCGACTCACTTAAACACTCACTCACCACAGCCCCCGTTTTATCATCACCAAATTGGGACTACCCCTTTGAGCTGATGTGTGACGCATCTGATTTTGCAGTAGGTGCAGTCTTAGGACAGCACATCGATAAGATGCCACACGTGATTTACTATGCCAGTAAGACCCTGAATGATGCGCAAATCAATTATACAACCACCGAGAAAGAGCTTTTAGCGGTTGTATTTGCGTTAGAAAAATTCAGGCCTTACTTAATCGGCTCACCTATAGTTGTGTGTACTGACCATTCCGCTTTAAAACATCTTCTGGCGAAGAAAGATGCAAAAGGTCGACTAATACGTTGGATCCTACTGTTACAAGAGTTCGATCTTGTTATCAAAGATAAGAAAGGATGTGAAAACGTAGTAGCCGACCACCTTTCACGCATCGTTTCTTCCCCTGTGACCCTGCCGATTAATGACTCATTCCCTGACGAACAACTCTTGAGCATATCCGCTGAACCATGGTTCAGGGATATTGTGAACTATCATGCCACGGGACTTATACCGAGCGATTGGTCAAAACAGGACAAATACCGTTTTCTATCCCAAGTAAAACACTTTTACTGGGACGAGCCCTATTTGTTTAAATATTGTCCTGATCAGATCATTCGCCGGTGCGTCCCAAATGAAGAGTTCAAGAGTGTTCTTTCATTCTGTCATGATCAGGCTTGTGGGGGTCACTTTGGTCCTAGAAAGACAGCGGAAAAGGTTTTGCAATGTGGATTTTATTGGCCTACCTTATTCAAGGACGCATTTGAGTATTGCAAAACCTGTACACAATGTCAGTATACGGGTAGAATATCCCAGAGGAATGAAATGCCTCAGCAACCCATCTTGGTTGTTGAAATGTTTGATGTTTGGGGCATAGATTTTATGGGTCCTTTTCCCAACTCCTTTGGGAATTTGTACATATTACTGGCGGTTGATTATGTCTCCAAGTGGGTAGAAGCCATTCCATGTCGCACTAATGACAGGAAAGTTGTCATTAAGTTCTTGAAAGAGAATATCTTTTCGCGATTTGGACACCCACGCGCTATCATTAGCGATAATGGGACACACTTCTGCAACAGATCTTTCGAGACTCTGATGCGAAAATACTCAATCAACCACCGTCTTTCTACACCCTATCATCCCCAAACAAGCGGGCAGGCTGAGATCTCAAACAGACAAATCAAACTTATCCTGGAGAAAACTGTTGCTAAGAATAGAAAAGACTGGTCTACCAAATTGACGGATGCTCTTTGGGCATTCAGGACTGCATATAAGACCGACCTAGGAATGTCTCCATATAGGATAGTGTTTGGAAAAGCATGTCATTTACCTGTCGAGATAGAACATAAAGCATTGTGGGCTATAAAAGAAATAAATTTTGATCTAAACCTTGCTTGCAACTTTCGGAAGCTGCAACTTAACGAGCTAAGCGAACTCCGCGATGAAGCTTATGATAATGCTGTAATCACAAAGAATAGGACTAAGGTTTTTCACGATAAAAGCATTTTAAGGAAAACATTTTTACCTGGTCAACAAGTCCTTCTTTATGATTCACGATTACACCTTCACGCGGGTAAGCTCCGATCTCGATGGAAGGGACCATTTGTTGTGCGGTCTGTATACCCGCACGGGGCAGTAGAAGTTGAAAATGTTAAAAACGGCACTGTTTTCAAAGTAAATGGTCATAGACTAAAGCCGTATTTTTCCACTGACCCCACGGAGGAGCTCTTGTTCTTACAAGAGCCAGTTTATTTGGATTAAAATCCCTCCGTCTCACCTTCATATCCAGTATATCATTGCATCATTTTTTGAATGAAGGTGAGTGAAAGATAAGTTTGGGGGAAGTTCTTCACTTATATATTTTGCCCCCACTAATAATTCCCCCCAGTCTTACAGATTTTTGTAGGTATAGCTGTCGGCAACAGTGAGGACACTGTTGAAAACAAGTTTGGGGGAGGTTTGTGCTTATTTCTGCATCATTTGCATATCATCTGCATAAGCACAAAACATTTCTTTTAAAAATCTATAAAAATTGAAAAATTTTCAAAACCCATAAAAATTTAAAAATTTTCAAATATAAAAATAATTTTAATATTTACACTTTTTTGTACATAAATAAGATAATGAAAGTTTAGAAAGTGAAAAGTTACATCCATGAGATTAGAAAAATTTTAGAAAACTAAGAAAATTAGAAGTTTTCTTATACGAACTAGTAATAAGTAGTTATGAGCCGTTGTCCCAAGGGTTAGTAAGATGAAGGACGTCACTAATCTGAGGATAAAAATAAGTCTGAAAAATAGTTTCTATTCTGGAAGCCAAACATTTTGAACGTTGCTACCCTGCTATTCGCACTTACACACGTCTTGAAGCCTGGGATAGTAGAGGATACCTTGAAATGCTCTTGTCTTAAAACCAAAAGTATGAAGGAAATAAAAAAAAAATGAATAAAGAAAATATAAAGTGGTGAGAAAAATGAACACTGGTTTTGTTATCACCAAAGGCAAGAAAAATGTATAGCGAGGGTGCTTCTTCACCTAGTGCCCTAAGGCCAACTGGTCTGGGAGTCACTGCTATGTCTGAGGTGGTGCAAGACGAGGAAAACACACCAAGTAAGCAAGCACAGGAGTAATCGGTCGGTTAGTACCTCAAGAAGTATTAACGGTCGCATGAAAGTGTGTGAGCAATCTCATCTAAATATTCATTAATTAAAAAGTACTGAGGCTGAAGGGCAAGAGTATGATAGCTTGAATTGAATTCTCCGGGTGTAGGGATGTCTTTACACACACGCAGGGTTATATGATCGATGTTTGGAAGACAGATAGGAATGAAGAATAAGACGATGTTTTATTGAGGGAGGACGTGATTTCTGACATCTTTTCATGACCATTAAGATAGGGCTCATGACAACCGAAAAGCTAGTTTAGTTGGAAACCCTAATTTTCAAAGCTTTTCTTTTACGATTCTCTTCTTTAAATGTAATATTCATGATCTTGCTTTTATTATTGGATTTTGTGGGTGCAATCCGCTGAAAACCCTCAGGAGACAACACTCCTCCTACTAGGGACACCTAGAGGTTTAAAGGCTTGTTGCACATGCTCAGTGCAATCGTGTTGCCTACGAAAGTGTGCTAGTTAGTTTTTCTCTTTCTTTATTTTCTCCTTCTCTTTTAAATAAAACATTCGCTCGAGACGATCGAAATTAAGTTTGGGGGTATTTGATCAGTCGAAAATATTGCATATTTTAACCAGCAATTTTCTTATCATCTGCATACATATAGAAGTGTACGGTATTCATAATTCACATATTAGCTAATCGGTCGCAAAATATCAAATTACATGTATTCGACCTTAAAACCGGCATTTTTAGGGAAATTGACTGCATTGCATTACATAGCATATTTTCTATATCTTGCAACCCCTGTTTCGAAGTCTGTGCAGGAAAAGAGAAGCTTGCTCGATCATTACAGCGCTCGACCATTACAATCGCTCGTAAACTCACTGAACTCAAATCTGGTATCAACACAGAAGGGAAACTGAAATTCTAAACATCAAAGAATGGCCCAAACAGAAGTACCAAGCAACAGAAGAAAGCCCAAGGCCCAAGCCCATCAATGCGCGGCGGAAGAGCGGCCTAAAGGTACCTATTGCGGCGGTTCCGCGGTGGGCCCAGGCAATCACTTCTCAAATTTTGTACCACAACTCCTGTTTCATGGCCTAAAGTTCAGAAAGACATCAAAAGTTCCAGAAAACTCCAGAGACTTCTACCAGATCAGCAAACACCTTGAGTTACATTACATTAGCCTAATCATTCTAGAACTTTCCCTAAACCCTAGCTTAAACCCTAAGCTAACTCCTAACAAACTCCTTCTAGAAACTCTTCAACAAACTTTGGGAGGGAAAGTTCAAATTCAAACCTAACCTAGGGTTTGGGAGTTCTATAAATAAGACCCTAGGCTCATCATTGAAAGAGGATTCAACCATTATTGAAGTTTAGAAAATCAATCTCTTTCTTCATCCCCTCTTCCTCAAGTTTAGTGAGAGAGCTTGTAGGAAACCCTAACCCTAAATCCAACCACAATTCAAGATCTTGAGTGCAAGCCAAGCAAGATGCCTTCAACCCTTTTATGAGCCGAGCCGATCTTCAATCGGGCAAGTGATCCAAAGTAGATCCACGATCCACGGAGACGAGCGAAGCCGAGTCAACGATCGATTTCTTCTTCTTGTAGATTCTTGAAAGAATGTATTGAAATTGTTGATTAAATAAAAGGTGATATTCTTTTATCTTGTTTTCTTTAAATTCCGCATCATGTTATCATTACTATTCTTGAATATTGTCTTTGTGGTGATGTGTGAATAAAACTCCGCTCGTCGGGGAGTCGAAACGATCTTTAGTATGATGATGTAACAAATTTGTAATCGATTCTTGAATCCCACGAGTTTGTAAACCCTAGCAAGTTCAAGAATCGACGACCCAATTCGTTGCGATGCTTTCTTGATCGACATCGCTCGAGATTGGGGAGCTCCGATCGTTTCTTGGAATTGCTAGAGGCTAGAATATAAATGGTATCCTCGAAAGAACAAGGGTTAAGAGATGAAACCCTAATTTCATCAAGAAAACCCTAACTCTCGTCGATCACCATTGATCTAGTATCAATTCTTCGAAGGACAAGAACACGAAACCCTTTAGATTGCATCACGTCTAAAGATTCGATCGATTCCTACGAGCCTCTCTTATATTCTTGATTGTTGATTGGAAATATTATCAAAACAACCGATTCTTGATTGTTTATAGTTTCTTGATTCTTGCATAAAGAATAGTGACACTCGATTACAAATCACATCTTGAATCATGTTTTCGTTTATTATTGCTTAACATTTCATTTCAAACGTATCAAAATACAATTGAATTGCACAATCCCTGTGGACGATCCGCACTCATTCATTAACTACATCCGACACCGTGGTTTGATTGCGGTCAATATAATTTTTTGATTGTCGTTACTTTTTACATATACACGTCAGAAAATGGTTCAATCAAAATGGCGCCGTTGCCGGGGATCGCGCTAATTCATTTGCATTTTTAGTTTGAAGTGAAAGAATTATTACGTTTTACTTCTTGAAATCAAAATTCGTACAAACTCTTACACGTGTGTTGTGATTTGACTGCAAGGTGATCTGGAGCATTTTATGCTGTTGAAAAATTATTTGGGATATACCGGTGAGCTGGAGATAGGAACAGGAAGCAGCTGAAAAAGTTTGGTACAGTGAACCCATCAAGAGACCGCGGAAGAGCGGCATATACATGGTTATTGCGGCGGAAGCGCCGCATTCTTGAGGGATCACTGAAATATTTTCAGTGCAGGTATTTTCTATCTCTCTCCCCTCTCCCTTTTTAGCTCTAACTAACCCTTTTCTGCAGGATTCTTTGCAAATAAATCGCAGCGCGCAAAAGCAAAATTAAAATTGTGTGTGATTTTTGATTTCTTGGTTGTTTGCATTCTAATACGGAAATTTAAGGGGCACGGCCAAATCCAAATTAGGTGGGGATTTCATTACCCTTCCTAGGCCCCGAAAATCGTCAAACTTGCATCCGCATTACCTCCATTAACTAAAAGAAATCTAGAGAAGACTCTAAGGACTGTCGCGCTCAATAGGACAAGAGAAGGTCGTGGGTAATTCATTGCTTATCCGCGTTTTCTTGTGGTGCCTAAGGCGAGTGTGTCTAAGGCTAGTGGTTATTAATTAGGTCCACTGTAGTGGTGGTTCCTTCCCACTTACCTGGCACTTATCCGGCCACAGGGGGACAAAAAGGCAGTGGAGGATTCTATCCTGCGACTTGTCTTTTGGCAGTTAGGAGCGGTCTAGAGATCGGACCTAGGTGACCATTAGATTCTAGGGTTGTGTGCTGCATTTGTTTTGTCGCATCATTTTTTTCAAAATCCGACCCTTTTTCAAAAGCAAACACCGCATTCATTTTACCCCTAATTATAAGTCAACGCTGCCACTTGTACTAACCCTTTTTAGTACAAGATAGGCTGGACACGGGATTCTAGTGCCCGTTTAGTCCGCGTACCTTTTATCGACTCCGAAGTCGATAATTCTCCATTTACCTTTCCTTTACCCACTACCACACCCACACCGATGGATCCGAATCCATCAAATTTCCTTAACCCTAATCTGCCACCGTCCGTTGGTGCGCAGAATCCTACTCCACCCTACATCTCTCTCCAGGAGAGATGCTACCCCACCCGAGGTCCTCTTTCGACCTGCTTATCCACACCACCAGCCAACGGGGACAACTTTGAAATAAAGCCCCAGTATATCAATCTTTTACCCAAATTTCACGGACTCGAGACTGAGGACGCTTACGTTTTCATTACCAAATTTGAAAACGTATGCGCAATGATGGGTACGTCTCAACTTTCAGTGGATGCTATGCGTCTACGACTTCTTCCATTTACTCTGTGCGATATAGCCGAGAAGTGGCTATATAACACTCCCGCACATTCTATTACGAATTGGGAAGAATTCGTCGCTGCATTCCTTAAGAAATTTTACCCAGTACAAAAGACAGCTCGACTCCGTAGCGAACTGAATCAATTTTCCCAGCTCCCTTCTGAACCATTCTCTAAATACTTTGAACGTTTCAAGGATCTTATGGTTCAATGTCCTCATCACGGCATCCCGAGATGGGAATTGTGCCGAATCATTTATGAGGGCCTTAACCCGAGCACTAAACAGAGCCTTGAAAACATGTGTCAAGGTACTTTTATGACCAAGGATGATAGGGATGCATGGAAGTATTTAGAAGAGTTCGCTGAAAAATCATTACAGTGGGAGAGCGCAACCCAACCATTGAATAGGGGTGGCGTACACCAAATAGATGTGTCCATAGGTGTTCGAGCTGAAATGGCAGCAATGCAAAAGAAGCTCGACGCTATGGAACACAAATTTGCAGCAGCCTCCCTAAACCCAATGTCGCTCCCCAAAACTGTTTGTGGGTGCTGTTCTGATCCGTCACATTTAACGGAAGAATGTCCTTTAAACTCGGCGTTTCAAGGTCACGAGCATTCTAATGCCGCATTTCAACGACCTCGAAACGATCCATATTCTTCCACGTACAATCAGGGTTGCTGTTGTGGTGGAGGAAGAGCCCGTTGAAATTGATTCGTGTTTGGAACCGTGTTTTGAGATTGTGATTGGTTCCAAGCAAAATCCAAATTAGGTGGGGATTTGTGCGTTCTAGTATTGATTATCGTCTAGTGTTTCGCCATAGGGTGCTCCTGTGCTGTTTGTCAAGAAGAAGGACGGCAGTTTGAGGCTGTGTATTGATTATCGTCAATTGAACCGAGTTACGATTCGTAATAGGTATCTTTTACCTTGCATTGACGATTTGTTTGATCAGCTCCAGGGTGCGAAACATTTATCCAAGATTGATTTGCGTTCGGGTTATCATCAGTTGCGGGTTCGGAATGATGACATTCCGAAGACTGCTTTTCGTACACGCTACGGGTATTATGAGTTTCTAGTGATGTCGTTCGGACTCACCAATGCCCCAGCAGCGTTCATGGATCTGATGAACCGGATTTTCAGGCCGTTCCTCGACCAGTTCATTATTGTGTTTATTGATGACATTCTGGTCTACTCTAGGAGTCTAGAGGAGCACAAGCAATACTTGAGAATTATTTTGCAGACATTGAGAGAGCACCAGCTGCATGCTAAATTCTCAAAGTGCGCATTTTAGCTTGATCGAGTTGACTTCCTGGGTCACGTGGTGACGGGAGACGGTATTCTTATGGACCCGGGGAAGATCGAGGCTGTGCAGCTTTGGCCCAGACCTGTATCTATGACAGAGATCCGTAGATTTTTTGGCTTAGTTAGTTATTACCGCCGTTTAGTGCAGGATCTTTCGAGTATTGTTGCACCGCTAATTGACTGACCCGGAAGGGGGTTCTTTTTCTTCAGACTGATGCGTGCGAACAGAGTTTTCAGCAGTTGAAGACTCGGTTGACGACTGCACCCATTCTTTCTTTGCCTTCTGGATTAGGTGGCTTTATAGTTTACTGTGATGCGTCCCGAGTGGAGCTCGGGTGTGTGCTGATGCAGCATGATAGAGTGATTGCTTATGCTTCTAGGCAGCTGAAGAAGCACGAGCAGAATTACCCCACTCATGATCTTGAGATGGCTGCGGTGGTCTTTGCGTTGAAGATTTGGAGACACTACCTGTATGGGGAGTCGTGTCAGATTTTCATGGACCACAAGAGCTTGAAGTGCATCTTCCAGCAGCGGGATCTAAATCTGAGACAGCGCCAGTGGATGCTTGTGAAGGATTATGATTGCGAGATCGTTTATCACCCGGGCAAAGCGAATGTGGTAGCTGACGCTTTAAGTAGTAGGCCCGGGGGTAGCTTGTCCCAGTTGAGCGCAGTTCAGAGGCAGTCTTCTGTGGACTGGCAGACCTTGTGCGATGGTAGAGTACAGTTTGAGTTCACTTCCACTAGGGGACAGCTTGCTCATGTCCGCGCCCGTCTGTTTCTCCTAGATCGTATCTGTGAGGCGCAGCCCAGTGATGCCCGTTTTGTTGAGATTCTTGAGCTTGTTCGGCAGGGTACAGATTCGGAGTTCTTGATTGATGACCAGGGTGTGCTACGTTGCGGGACTCGCTTGTGTGTACCCGATATTGATGGGTTGAGACGTGAGATCCTAGAGCAGGCACATCAGTCAGCTTTTAGCGTTCATCCAGGTTCCACCAAGATGTACCATGACTTGAGAGACATTTACTGGTGGGAAGGGATGAAGCGTGATGTTTCGGATTTCGTTTCGAGGTGCCTGACTTGTCGGCAAGTCAAGGCTGAGCATCAGAGGCCGGCTGGAGAGTTGCAGCCTTTACCCGTTCCTGAATGGAAATGGAAGCAGATTTTCATGGACTTTGTTGTGGGTCTACCCGACCAGTCGGGGGTATGACTCCATTTGGGTGATTGTAGACCGGTTGACGAAAATGGCTCACTTCCTTCCAATGAAGACCACTTTCGGTTATGTTCAGTATGCTCAGTTGTATATAGATGAGATTGTGCGTTTGCAAGGAGTTCCCACATGCATTGTATCCGACAGGGGTGTTCCCCTCCAAATGGCGGCCAAGACGACGTGGGGACGTCTTGCCTGTGATTCGGGGCAGATGCTATTTGGTTTTATCCGTCCACCTCTCCGAAGATGCCAAGTTGATTTATGGCACCGTGTATCGGAGGTTTAGACGGATGCGGCCGATATAGCAGACTTCGTCAGATTCCCCCTCGTTAGAGGGGTTTTTGATTGTGGGGACGCTCTTCCCTGCAGGCGCAAGCCCCTGCAGTTAATTACGCTACCGCATCGCAGTAACAACTTTCTCCTTCTCCAGAATATCATTTCGTGTCGTGTGTGTTTGTTTTGTTTATGGTTGCCCGTGGATTGTATACGGAGACTAGGTTATGTCGTCGCCCGTAGGACGTGGATTAGTCCAAATCCGTATTTTCTTAGATTTGGGTTTGGGGTTTTTGTTTAAGGATACGTTAGCACTATTTAAGGCTAAGATCAACTTAAACTTTTGTTAAGGATACGTTAGCCTAATCTCCAGACTAAGATCAACTTAACGGGATCGTTTGGATCCGACAAGAGAGCAATTGGCTCTATTGTTTAGTTTAATAACGTTGCAGTCAATTTCCAGTTTAGGGACATGGTGGTCCATTTCCAGTTTAGGGACATGGTGGTCCATCGTTCCCGTTTTAGGGACGGATATTAGTTTAAGGACGCATTAGTCCATGGGTTTAAGGACCCCATAGTCTATATAGATGTGTTTAAGGACGGTCCATTAGTTTAAGGACGCATAAGTCCATAAGTTTAAGGACCCCACAGTCCATATGGTGTATGGTTGTCGGGACCCGTCACCTCTTTGACGTCGTTGAAGAATTACAACGATAGGTGTCAGAGGAGTTCGGAGATGTACCCTTGAACCGGATGTAAATTGATTTAAGAGAGCAGTCTTGCTCAGTCAATTTAATTTGAGGACTTACGGCCATGATTGGGCTAAGTCCAGTTGAGAATATTCAACGTTTTTATCTTTGGCCTATTAGGCCTGTGCTAGGGCTTTGCCCCTGTTTAATAATGCACTGCATTTTATTTTGGCCTGCTAGGCCTTTCTAATTTGGGCTCTGTCCCTTTATAAATGATGCAGAGCATCTGTTTGGTCTCTGCCCTTCTTTAAAATAATGCATTGCATTTAATTTGGCCTGTTAGGCCTTTTTTAATTGGGCTTAGCCCTTCTGTAAATAATGCAGTGCATTAATTGTCTGACATTGGCTTGTCAGGCGCTTTGCACCAATTATTGAGAGCAAGCGCATGTGGAGGTGACACGTGTCACACTCTGGTGAGCGCAAGCGCAGTGTACTGCGCTATTGCGCTGCTGACACGTGGCGCGCTCTGGTGAGTTGCGCCAACCTTAAAGAGCAATGCTCTATTTTTAAAAGCGCATAACGCAAGTGGTTATGGTGCTGACACGTGGCGCTCTCTGGTGGCTTGCGCCAATCCAAGAGCGCAACAGTGCAGTTTTTACAAGTGCAAGGCACTGTTTCGATAAATTGATCCAACTTTGGATTCAAAAAAAGAATCTTTTAGATTTCAGAACCAATGGTTCATAAAAAAAAGTGCAAGGCACTGTTATTATTTATTTATTTTTTATTGAAGATCATTGATCTTGTTCTTAGATCAATGATCTATTGAGAAGAAATTCTTCTTTTCAAAGGTTTACCTTCTTTTCTTTCTGATCTCTTCTCAAACTTTCTTTTTAGGAGTTCTCTGAATTCTTTCTCTGTTTCTCTGTCAATGTTCTCTCTTCTTCTTCTTTTTTTATTTTAGAAAGAAGGATCATTGGTCGTTGGGACCCACCACCTCTCCGACGACACTGAGAGATTACAGTGCCATATATCGAAGGTGTGGAGGGATGTACCCTTTGAACCATGTCTCACTCATTGGGGGGGAAGAACAGGCTGGAGCTTAAGCTTCTCGCTGCTGAAAAAGGCTTCTTTGCATTCGCGCACGTGTTGAGCGCACGTACGTCGCACGTGTTGGGCGCTCATATTTGCACGTAGCGCACATGGAGCTTGCGCATATGCGCATTATGGGGGGAGCAAGCTCCTATGGAGAACGAGTCTTCTTTTAATTGAATATTCTCATGTGGTGCGCACATGCGTTGCACGTGGTGCGCGCGTGGCGGGCACACGTGCGTTGCACGTGGCGCACATGCGCATTATAAGGAGAAGCAGGGCTTCTATATATGGAGAACTAGGCTCCTTTTAATATTATTAAATGTTCTCATGTGGTGCGCACGTGCGTTGCACGTGGTGCGCGCGTGGCAGGCACACGTGCGTTGCACGTAGCGCACATGCGCATTATGAGGAGAAGCAGGGTTTCTATATATGCAGAACTAGGCTCCTTTTAATATTATTAAATGTTCTCATGTGGTGCGCACGTGCGTTGCACGTGGTGCGCGCGTGGCAGGAACACGTGCGTTGCACGTAGCGCACATGCGCATTATGAGGAAAAGCAGGGCTTCTATATATGGAGAACTAGGCTCTTTTTAATATTATTAAATGTTCTCATATGGTGCACACGTGCGTTGCACGTGGTGCGCGCGTAGCGGGCACACGTGCGTTGCACGTGGTGCGCGCGTAGCGGGCACACGTGCGTTGCACGTGGTGCGCGCGTAGCGGGCACACGTGCGTTGCACGTGGTGCGCGCGTAGCGGGCACACGTGCGTTACACGGAGCGCGCATGCGGATTATGAGGAGAAGCAGCGCTTCTAAATATAGAGAACTAGGCTCCTTTTAATATTATTAAATGTTCTCATGCGGTGCGCACGTGCGTTGCGCGTAGTGCACGCGTGGCGAGCACACGTGCGTTGCACGTAGCGCACATGCGCATTATAAGGAGAAGCAGGGCTTCTATATATGGAGAACTAGGCTCCTTTTAATATTATTAAATGTTCTCATGTGGTGCGCACGTGCATTGCACGTGGTGCCGCATGGCGGGAACACGTGCGTTGTACGTAGCGCACATGGCGCTTGCGCATATGCGCATTATGGGGAAGAGCATGCTCCTATCTTGGAGAACTAAGCTCCTTTGAGTATTGAATCCTTTGAGGATTGAACTCTACCCTTTCTAAGAGGTATCCCCTCTTATTTATATGGGAGTAGTAGAGAAGCCATCTCTCCTTTTTCCGATGTGGGACTAAAAAATGCATTCCCCATGTAGTAGAGCATTACTTTAGATTACACGTGCATAACACATTTGCTCATAACTTTTGATCTCGGATGAATTATGAGGCCCATAATATATCAAATCGAAAGTCTTTTCGAGATGCTTTCAATACTATCAGAATTTAGCCGTTTCTCATTCCGAAGTTTGTCAAAATACAGCTCGGAAAATACCGGTTCGCATCTTCTTCCTTAGATCACATGTGTATAGACATTTGCTCATAACTTTTGATCCCGGATGAATTATGAGGCCCATAATATATCAAATCGAAGGTATTTTTAAGATGCTTTCAATACCATTAGAATTTAGTTGTTTCTCATTTCGGAGTTTGTCAAAATACAGATCGGAAAATACTGGTTCGCATCTTCTTTCTTAGATCACATATGCATAGACATTTGCTCATAACTTTTGATGCTGGATGAATTATGAGGCCCATAATATATCAAATTGAAGTTTTTTTCGAGATGCTTTCAATACCATAATAATTTAACAGTTTCTCATTGGGGAGTTTATCAAAATACAGGCCGGAAGATACTGGTTCGCATTTTCTTAAGCGTATCGCTGCCATTTGATACCTTGGACTCTTTTGCGCAGAAATTTTTGGCGGGATCAAGGGGCACCCAGTTTACTAGCCGTCTTTGGCAGAAGCTTCAGAAAGGTTTGGATACCCGGTTGAGTTTTAGCACCGCTTTCTATCCGCAGACCGATGGTCAGTCAGAGCGGACGATACAAACTCTTGAGGATATGCTTCGGGCGTGCGTGCTTGATTTTGGTGGCAGTTGGGATCGTCACTTGTCGTTGATTGAGTTCTCCTACAACAACAGTTTTCAGGAGACTATTCAGATGGCGCCTTTTGAGGCCTTGTATGGTAGGAAGTGTCGATCGCCGGTTTGTTGGACCGAACTCTGTGAGAGTAGGATTTTGGGACCTCAGCTAGTTCAGGAGACTACGAAGATGATCCAGATGATTCAGGACAGGATGAGAGCAGCCCAGAGCAGACAGAAGTCATATGCCGACCGTCGTTGTCACAGACTTAAGTTTGCAGTGGGGGATCATGTATTCCTGCAGATTTCTCCGATGAAGGGCGTTATGAGATTTGGGAGGAAGGGGAAGCTCAGTCCCTTATTTGTAGGTCCCTTCGAGATTCTTGAGCGAGTTGGTACCGTTGCTTATCGTTTGGCGCTCCCGCCCAGTTTTTCGGATGTTCACCCCGTGTTCCATGTGTCTTCGTAGATCCCTTCATGATCGTTCTCACATGATTCAGCATAAGACCATTCAGATTGAGCACGATCTTTCGTTCACCGAGCAGCCGGTAGTTATATTGGATCGGCAGGTGAAGAAATTTTGGTCAAAGGTCTTGCAATCTGTGAAGGTTCTTTGGCGTAGCCCGACTAGTGAGGAGATCACTTGGGAGGCAAAGAGCGAGATGCGGAAGAAATTCCCTCATCTCTTTGAAGGTACGCTTGTAAGAATTTTTAATTCGGGTAAGAATTTTCTGTAAGGGAGGGAGATTGTAACACCTTGGAATGCGATTAGTGTTAATTAAGCGTTAGTGCGGGTTTTTAAGGAAAAGTATACCAAATCGGGTTTCTCATATTTTATATCAATTAATTAATAGTTTATTATTATTTGATATGGCTTGCACACACACGTGCATGTTAATGTGAGGGTATATTTAGTGTTAACCTTATTTAGCAAGCATAACACCTTAAGCTAAAACTTGCCCAATTTAACCTTGCCTTAACCTTTTTCCTAGATATTTTGTGTGGTGAAAATATCTTATTTGGAGAGAGAGAGAGAGAGGTGGCTAGTGAGTCATGGAAGCATTAATGGTGGCATTAATGGAGGTGGGGGAGAGAGTGAGCATAAGGAATTAGTTGACCCTACACTCACCCTCTCACCCTCTAACTCTCTCACTCTCTCATTTTCTCTCACTCTCATCATTTCTCTTTTTCCTCAACTCCCAAACTGAACCCTTACCTTCTCTTCACAAATCCTTGCTAAAACTTCACAAAATTCAATGGAAAATACTTCAAATGTCTTGATTAGCCACTAGGTTGCCTTGGAGCTTGGAAAGCTAGGATTTTTGAGCAAGAGTGGTTAGGTAATGTCCTCAAACTGATAATTAGGAGTTATATTGTTGTGTTTCCTTGTTGTTGTGAATTGGAACACTAAAGGTAGCATTTTATGCAAAATATCGTATTTTTAGTGTCAACTTTGTGTCTCTGAGATCTGCTGTAGAACCAGGTGTTTTCTGGAAAAGTTCCCATCACAGTGACATAGTGTTGAGGTATAAAACCCACCATAAAAACCTGAGACCACCCCTTATTTATCGGGCCACAGATTTAATGGTTCTGGCCGCAAATTGCGGCCAGAGTGGGGACTGGGGTGTTGGGGTTTAGGCATAGGGTCTCTGTGGTTGTTTGTGATCTCGTGGTACTTGCAACTTTCACCAATTTTTAGTGTATAAAAATCTGGGACCACTTTGCTATATTCTAGTGTTTTGTGTACGCATGTTACGTTATCCGACACGGTTCATGATCTGGTGTGCTGCTACACTTGGGCTGGTGTTGGTGTGTCGTTACACACATTAGACGTTAGACGAACACTTGTGGGTAGGATTGGAGTTGGTGCGTTGGTCAAACATCTTGTGTACGTGATATTGATCAATTTCTGAGATTTGCACTAGTTATGTTTTGTGTTAATAAGATCACGGGCGGGGACTTCGGACGCTGCGAAGAAAGGGAAGCAAATGATTGGATTTACCTAGCCCGCGACTGTCGGTGAGTAGATTTAACATCTACAGGGAATTCGCCCGCATGGCGTTATGCGTCTGGGTTAGATATGATATGATATTAGCCGCATGTTATATTGCACATATAGAGATTGTGCATAAAACTTCATTACATATTATTACTTGTTGTGCTTGGACTTGTACCCTTTGGACACTGCACTATTATTGACGGCTCATGTTGCACGAGCACTAATTGTATGCCACTCACACCGTCAATAATTGCCATGACACGAACAACACCTATACATACGTGATATTGTATGGTTAGGGACATTGATGTGCATATGACATATAGCATACTTGTATACCTACATGCTTACACATATGCCTTGCCATGACTACATGCTAGCTACACATATACCTGGAGGGTATTGTATCATTATTGACATGTATATACACATACCTAACTTGATATAGCTACACATATATCTGGAGGGTATTACATCATTATTGATAGGTAGATACACATATCTTGCTATACCGACATGGTTACGCATACCTGGCTATAGCTACATGTTCACCTTTATATGATGTTGCGTTGAATTTCGGAGAAATTAAGAACTGCATGATATATTTAATAACATGTTGCAGTTAAATAGCGGTTTTTCCTATATATGCTTATATTACTGTTTCATGTTGCATATATTGTATTTCATGGATTTCGCATTGATATATGGATTTCATATGATGTTTCTGGATGTTTTACTCCTGTGTGTATATATATCAGTGGTATGGGGCGCTAATATATATGTGTGTGTGTGTGTGTGTGTGTGTGTGTGTATGTATTACATATGTATATATCTATATGTGTGTGTGTGTGTATGTACGTATGTATATATATGTGTGTGTGTGTGTGTGTGTGTGTGTGTGTGTATCAGTGGAATGGGACGCTGTTATATATGTACACCTAATATATATATATATACATATATATATATATATCAGTGGTATGGGGTATGGGACGCTGTTATATATGTATACCTATAATATATATCATCATAGTGATCTGTGCATGTATTCTTATTCATTGCGATATGAGGGGCCGATGTGCCCAATATGGGGGAGCCGATGCGCCCGATGTGAGGGGCCGATGTGCCCGATATGAGGGCCGATATGAGGGCCATTTTGAGGAAGGAATTTGGGGATTTAGACTGTCTTGATGGACACTGGTTCGCCACGATGATAATTCCATGAGGATGACATGTTTTACCCCGTACTTCGCATTTATTGATATGCACTTACTTCATGTATTAGTAATACATGATAGAGTACCTTTCATGACTGTTGCATATACATATTGTCGTACTTATGCTATCAGATTACATGTGATAGATTATCGCTGTTAGTACATACTTGCAATTACTGTATGATGTTATTTACTATTCACGAGTTGACAACTCACCCCCGTTGTGCCGCAAGGTTTTTCAGGTCTGATCATCAGAGTGGTCGCGGCAGGGCGCCTTTTTATCTCTACTTTTGCGGATACCGCTACGTTTGGCTGTGAAGCCGTTTGCTATAGGTGGGTTGCGGTTATCCGATGATGTACATTGTATATTTCTTGTATCTAGTACTCTCCATCTACCACCTTCATGTATTGACTTAGAGACGAGTTGTGAGGATCGATGTTGTTTATTCTTATGACTCTGGTTGTCGTGCTTGTGTGAGCCGGCCTTTATATATGTGGATTATTTCATTTCTTCGCTACGGCATCGTATATCTGTTGTGGTGGTTGTTCCACCGTTGGACGAGATTTGCACCTGTTTGGGGATGCTTTACTTTTATCTTATGTTTATACCCGTTTCGGGGCTAGTTTTTACAAAGGAGGTGCTGCCGAAATTTTTATGAAAAACAAACTTAAGTTTAAAGTTTTGCATCGAGATTTTAAAAGTGATCTATCTTCCTTTATTGTAATGGTTTAGATTGTTGGGTCTTTCGGCTTACTTAATTGCGTTACTCCTGTTGACGTTACGTAGTTTAAGTGCCGATCATGTGCTTAATTTTGGGTCGTGACAGTGTCGCACGGAACAAAGTGGCCACCTCTTGAATCCGTGGGAGACACCTCTTTAGTCCGTGGGACCCACTGTAGAACAATGGGGAATCTTCGGAACATATTCCAAAAGAGGACTGAACTGCATTATAAATGTAGTGATGCCACCCTCAATTACAGAGGCTTCTTTTAAGTGAATCGACACTACAGGAGCTTGAGAACTCCGTAGTTAAGCATGCTTGGGCCAGGGAAGTCTTGGGATGGGTGACCTCCTGAGAAGTGGCCCCTGGTCGGGTCCGATTCACTCTAAAGGGCAAAACCGTGCGGTTTCGGTTAGAGCAGACAATACCATCTGTACTGGGGAGTGGGGCATTACATTTATGGTGGCCCATGCAGATCCCTCAGTAGTAGGTATGTGGTTCAAGGACAAACCATTGTTCAAAGGTGGGGAGAATGTCGGGACCCAGTTCTTGCTCACGGAACAAGGTACCACACAGAACAAAGTGCCACGCCAATTGTCATGCTAAAGGGGCGGGGGCCTCCTCTTGAGTCCGTAGGACCCACTGTAGAACAATGGGAAATTTTCGGAACACATTCCGAAAGTAGGTGACCTCCTATGAAGTGGCCCCTGGTCGAGACCCGGTTCTTGCTCACGGAACAAAGTGCCACAGGAAAGTCTTGGGATGGGTGACCTCCTGGGAAGTGGCCCCTGGTCGGGTCCGGTTCGCTCTAAAGGAAAAAAACCGTGTGGTTTCGGCTAAAGCGGACAATATCATATGTACTAGGACGTGGGGCGTTACATTTATAGTGGCCTATGCAGGTCCTTCAGTAATAGGTCTGTGGTTCGAGGATGGACTATTGTTCAAAGGTGGGGAGGATGCCGCGACCGGTTCTTGCTCATGAAATAAAGTGCCACACAGAACAAAATGTCATGCCAATTGTCATGCTAAGGGGGCGGGGGCCACCACTTAAGTCCGTGGGACCCACTGTAGAACAATGGGGAATTTTCGGAACACATTCCGAAAGAGAACCGAACTGCATTATAAATTTAATAATACCACCTCAATTACTGAGGCGCCTTTTAAGCGAATCGGCACTACAGGATCTTGAGAACTCCATAGTTAAGCGTGCTTGGGCCAGCGAAGTCTTGGGATGGGTGACCTCCTAAGAAATAGCCCCTGATCGGGTCCGGTTAGCTCTAAAGGGCAAAACCGTGCGGTTTCAGCTAGATCGGACAATACCATCTGTACTGGGACGTGGGGCGTTACAGATATGTGCGAGAGCTTGATTAAATACGAGTATATGATACCGTATTCTAATATAGCGTTTTTGATATCAGCCGGGTTATATATAATATAACCGTATTATTGAATCAAGTGTTGATTCAATGATTTGATTTATATATATATTTATATATTTGATATTAGCCGGATTATATATGATATAACCGGATTATTGAATCAGGTGTTGATTTAATAATTTGATGTGTGTGTGTGTGTGTAAAAACTAATATTAAATATTACCCGGTTATATGTGATATAACCAGATTATTGAATCAAGTGTTGATTTAATGATTTGATATACATATGTATATTTGATATTAGCCGGGTTATATATGATATAACTGGATTATTGAATCAAATGTTGATTTAATAATTTGATATATATTTATATATATATATATATATATATATATATATATATATTAACTAATATATAGCTCACTTAAGATTTTCTTCTTTATATATATATATATATATATATATATATATATAAACTAATATATAGCCCACTTAAGATTTTCTTCTCTTTACACACACACACACACACACACACACGCACACACACTCATTTGTATCATAGTTAATGATACATGGAACTCGGATGTGTGAGAATCACATTTGAGTAAGATAATAATAAACATTTGTAAGTTAAAAGAAATGAAGAATGAGTCGTGGTTTTAGATGCTTGGAGAAGTATTAAGAAGCCATGACTTATCTTCAATTCTTGGATTATTCATAGATATTTATTGGTCTCATCTTATCTCATCTTGGATATCATCTTTTAGCTAATGGTTCACATTCATCCAAGTTCATTTTCTTCTTCATCTCTTCTCTAGATTTTCTAGGGTGAGAAAAAGAAAAGAGAAAGAAATATTTTTTGTGAGCCTATTAGTATAGGTTGTTAACTTCACTAATATCTTGATTAGTGAAGTGTAAGCTTGAGTGTGGGTTGTATCAAGGTGGATCATCTTCGACGACGAAGACTACAAGCATGCTCGTTCCATTTTTCAAGTGAATTCAAAGAAGAGTTCTCGGAACTACTACTTAGAGTTTTAAAAGTGAAGGATTAGACTACAAAAGTTATAGACTCTCTTCACTTAGTTTATTATATAGTTTGCTAACTTTGAAACCCTAATTCTCTAGTTCGATTCTTTTTTAGTATACTTAGACCTCTAAATTTTTTAAATTGCATACTTGATGCTCATTGAAACCTAGTAGAGGTGCTAAGACATACTTTCACAGTGTAGATATTACCTCGTTCATCCAACAAGTAATGCTGCCAGATATTGAGAGAGAAGATAAACGCTGCCAATTCTAGATCATTGGCGGGATAATTGCACTCGTCCGTCTTTAGTTGTCTAGATGTAAAAGCTACAACCTTGCCGTGTTGATGTAGCACACATCCCAATCCTTTTCCGAGGCATCACAGTGAACTTCAAAACCGCCGGATCTGTCCGGTATAGTAAGAATAGGTGCAGAAGTTAGTCTTGTCTTTACCTCCACAAAAAAAAATTCACATGTTTCCGACCACACGAAGGCTTCATCCTTACGATTAAGCTTAGTCAAAGGTGCTGCAATCTTCAAGAATTCTTCAATGAAGCGTTGGTACTATCCGGATAAACCTAAGAAACTTCTGATATTCTTGACTAACTTTTGGGTCGGCCATTCTCTGACAACTGACATCTTAGCGGGGTCTTCCGAAATACCTTCTTCTGATACGATGTGCCCAAGAAAACTGACTTTGTCTAGCCAAAACTTACACTTGCTATACTTGGTGTAGAGTTGATGTTGTCATAGCGTCTCCAGAACTATACGTCAGTGATCGGCGTGATCTTCTCGAGTCTTCGAATAGACCAAGATGCCGTCTATGTAGTTGACAACAAACTTGTCTAAGTACTCATGGAAGACTGGATTCATCAGGTTCATAAAAATAACCGGTGCATTGGTTACTCCGAATGGCATCACAAGATATTCATAATGACCATATCGGGTTCTGAACGTCGTCTTCAGAATGTCGGACTCCTTGACTTTCACTTGATGGTAGCCTGAATGAAGATCTAACTTAGAGAGAACACAAGATCCACTCAGCAGATCAAAAAGATCATCGATGCGAAGTAGCGGATACTTGTTCTTAATAGTAACCACGTTTAGTGCTCGATAATCAACGCACATCTGGTAAATACCTTCCTTCTTCTTTACTAGAAACACCGGAAATCTCTAAGTTGAGATACTGGGTCTGATCCAACCTTTCTATAGAAGTTTGTCTAATTAGATACGGAGTTCTTTTAACCCTTCCAGACTTAATCGATATGGAGCTTTTATTATGGGTTGCACACCGGGCCGTAAATTAATAATAAATTCAAGAGCTCGATCGGGAGGCAAACCTAATATATCTTTAGGGAAGATATCTTCGAACTCTCGAACTACTTCAGGTTTCTCTCCATCAGCTTGTAAAGAGGAAACTTCTGCTGCCTTCGGTCTGGTTCGGTAGCTGATTGGATCAAAGGTTCTGTCTCCACTCTTGAAATAGAAGACTGGGTGATTTGATATCTCAAAAACTACTCTCTTTTGATGGCAGTCAATGGTAGCATAGAATACACCCAGCCAATCCATTCCCAACACGTTGTCAAAATTGGCTATATCTAGTACTTTGAAATTTGCATAGAATTCTCGACCGCAAACTACAACTGGGCACTGATCATACCCCAAAGTCGCCTTCAAAACGACGTTCCCTGAATTAACATTCTAGTTTGAAACGAGAGGCTTCACTGGGATCGCATGAGTTCTAACAAATCTTTGTGACATGAAACATTGTGAAGCCCAGTATCGAAGAGTGTGAGTGCAGCTAGTGTGGCTACTAGTATAGTACCTAAGTCGTTTAGGATAAGTTTTAAGTATGCAAAGGGCAAAAGTATGCTAGAACTAAAAAAGTTGAAAAGATAGGAAGCAAAATTTACCGGTAATAACTCACCATGTGGCTTTGGCCTCTTCGACTGACACCGTGAATACATGATGCCTTGGCACATTCCTTCTTACCTGTTGCACATTCCTATAGGATTGTTCTATGTCTGTTGATATTGTCGCTGAGGTTGTGCTAGCGGTCCACGTTGAGCTGGTGCAGGAAGAGCTAGGCGGGGTGCAGGTGCCTGAATAACTGGCATTTGTGGTGCTTGTATAGCGGATCTCTGTGCAGGAACTGTGTTATTTCGATATGGGCACGCTCCTATAGAGTGAGTCGATGCTCCACAAATCAAACACGGGACATTTGCATACCTGCACTCCTTCGCCAAGTGTCCGGCCCTTATGCAGTAATGGTAGTAATCTGAACTGCCTGTGTTAAATGATCCTCCTGGCCTCTTGGGTGTGAAAGCTGGCCTTGAAGAGGCTCCTCTGGTCATCTGGTTCACGGGTCGCTTGATTCCAGCTGACTGCGGCTTACCCTTCTTCTTGACCACAGCTTCATAGCGGCGTGCTGCCTTCAATGTGAGTTCATGAATCAGATAGTCTCCTATCGCTAGTGCCGCCTGAATCTTTGGGTCTAAGCCCTGTTGGAAACGTCTAACCCGAATCTCATCGGTAAGAATCAAGTGTGCCGCGAACCTGCTATGCATAGTAAATTCGGCATCATACTCATCGACTGATTTTACCTACATGGAACCTTGTTGTGAGTGGATGAATTATTGTTCCATATCAAATCGAGTGGTTTCCGGAAAATACTTTGTATCGAAAATATCGAGGAACGTCTTCCACTCTATTGGTTGTGCAAAACGGCTCTCTTCGGCCTTCCACCAGACTTTTGCATTATCTATGACCTGGCGTTTAGCTACACAAACCTAAACTATATCTAGCACGTGAGCTGCAAAAAGATCTTCCTTGATGCTTTGAGCCCACTCCTCAGCCTCCAGGAGGCTCTTCTTTCCACAAAAGTTATTTGGGTGTAACGCCCGAAATTGTTTCATACATGGTGCTTTTGTGTCAGGACAGGAAAGAAGGATAGCAGTCTGTTGCTGCTGGTCCTCTAGTAGACTCTTAATTACTTCCGGAAGCACCATATGTTCGTTGATTGGAGCTGCAACGGTAGGTAGAGATGATAGGGTGGGCGGTGGTGGTGTACTGCAGTTGACGTTGGTGCTGCTTTTGTTGGAAGAATCCATCACCTTAGAAAGAAAAATATGGATTACGATATATTCAAAAGAAATTGAAATTTAAAGGAATTGGAGATTGAAAGGAATGTAAATTTGTTGAATTTCATAATTCTTGTGAAATATTGCTTAAGATTTCATGCAGAACCGACCAACATGGGCCACCAATAAAACCTGTCATGCCCCACTTCCCAGAAGATGGTAACGACATATGACGAGGTCCACAACGTATTTATTACGAGAAGGTCGCCCTTAATAAATGCGTTAAGCGTTTTTAAGCAATATAACAACATACAAGAATTAACAAGAGTAATAAAATTCAAAAACTTTATTTACATTCAAACTTTAAAATACAAATGTCTGAAATAAAAGATACAATAACTGGAAAGTGCCAATGGCATACAGGAAATAAGTGCAGAAAATAAAACTAGTAGTCTGGCTGGACGGTAAGCTGATCGAAGTCCTCCGGACTTGGCTCGATCTCTTCTGAATCATGTCCCCCTAACGAACATTCCAAGAAAAAAAAATAGAGAGCAATATTGTCAGCAAACTAACGTTCGGTAAGCTCCCAAGGAAAAATATGAAAACTGGAGGTATGTAAAATAGGACATGGATCTAAGTAGTAACTAACATATATGAGTGAAAGTATATAAGAACATTAATTAAACTAGAGTATGCTAAGTTATATTAAACATGACAGTTATATGAATATGGTTATTATATTCTAACGTGGTTGTTTGTAATTTCATAAAGAAAGTATGCGTGTATACGACAGTAGTATGACGTACCTCACGGACCAAAGGTACAGGAATACAAGGCCCAGTCATACCCACGGGATAACGGCACAGGATATTCAGGTTAGGTGTCTTTTAGTGAACTCTCATGCCACGTCATACATTCTTTATCAATCTACCCCTTATCCCCGCGTATTTTATTGTATAGATCAAGTTTACAGGTCTTGATCGAATCCATGAATATAAATAGTATAAGTTCAGGTTCAAGTTGTGTGCAAGTATTCATGTCAAGTTCAAGTATTCATGTAAAGTTCATGTCAAGTAATATTCATAGTTCGGATCAAATCAAGTGTTCAAGTTGAGTTCGAGTTTGTATTTGAGTTCGAGTTCGAGTTAGATTGGAATTCAAGTCAAGTTCGAGTCCGATGTGATTTGATTTTTCTAAACTTACGATCTACTTTTAAGAAGAGGCAAGTCGTGCATCATTTTCTCCGGCAACCCCAAGGCACTGATAAGAGAAGATACCACTCAAACCAATCTGCAATCTAAACACGTAACATAGACTAGTCTTTAATTTCTAAGGTACTTATGTGAATAAACATTTAAACTCTCGAAAGGGTTTTATGTAAAATAGTATAGTTGAAAATAGCCTCGAGGGTGTTTTGGATAAAAACATATTAATTTGTATATCAAGGGTTTTAATAAAAATATTTTAGGTTTTATGGTATTTTAGTGTTAAAACCTAGATTTTAAAATTTTATGGTATTTTAAAGAAAATCTATTTTTTGGAAATTTGAGGGTATTTTCTTACAAACTTTAATCTTTATATTTTAGAGAAATCTAATTTTTCACAAAGTTGTTTTTCTTTGGAAATACGAATATATAAATTAAGTTATTTTCAATTTTTTTTAACTTTATTTTTAAAATATCGTATTTTCTTTAAAACCATATTTTATTACTTTTAAGACCGAATTCTTCATGAGAAGTTCTGTATCTCACTCTACTAATCCAAGGATGTGCGATAATCCGCACCATCCATAAACGGGTCTCCTAACAAGAGTTGTAGATGCGTATTTGTAAAGGATATCGTATTTTTTCTGAATTTGAAGGTATTTTAATGAAATACGTTTCTTTGGGAAAAAATTATAAATATGGCATCATGATTTGTTTTCCAGGTGTACGTGTGGGATAGGTCATTACCCCGTGCTAGCTAAACATTGTAATCGAGATAGCATAAAGAATATGGTATTTATATGTTAACTTGCATATGTAAACTAGGTTTGTTTTCTTATCATGTCCAAAAATTCTATTAAACACATCTAGCAATTATCTACAATTAGAGTAGGCATGAATCATAATTTTATATAGAAATGGTGGTTCCATTTTACGAAAGAAGAATATATTTTTCTTTTATGAGTTAAATTTATATTTTCATGGGGCAATGAAGGAAAAAGAGAAGAGAGATCGAATTAGGAGAGGAAAATCAGGGGGAATTTACGAGTTTCGCTCGTACTCGTACGAATGAGAAAAGAAGAGAAGAAGCCTTGATTGACGAACCGAAACTGACAAGGTGAGGGGATTAAGCTTAACGACACGCGGAGGAACGAACTTGAAAGATTGAGTTAGCTTGGAGTTGGCTTGGACTTAAGAGTCTTAAGAGGAAACTTGTGAGTATAATTTAGTGAAATTTTCAAAAATGATGATGAGATTAGAATGGCTAGGTATTTATAAAGGAATTAGGGAGTCGGGTGGATTAAAAGATAATAAAAATTGAATTAAAAATGGTGTAACTGGGATAGGTGAAGGGTCAGCAACTCTCTGTTTAATTTCAGAAATTTTAAAGTATTAAAATGGGTTGAGGGGAAGCCAAAGATCGCACGGGTCTAACACGGACCCGATCTGGATAATCATGGCCGCTGGTTTCCAAATAGTAGCGGCCATGTTGAGAGATTTTTCCTCGAAATTCATGCCCAGGTTTTAATTTGGTTTAAATATCTCATTTATATTATTTTTTCTGTTGCGACGTTTGGTATCTCCGTGTAATGCTCGTGCAAACTCTTGAGCTTCCAAAACCTCAAAAGAAAAAATAATATAAAATATTGGGACTTATAGGATTCGAACACGCGGGGTATGGGACAGCAGTAAAGAGACTTAACCAATGAGATATAAAGAGTTTCTTGCTCAAACTTAACTTGAATAACTTATAACTCAGAACCTGAAATAGTAATGCCCTTTAATATAACTTTAAATTTTTACAAGAGTATTAAAAATTTAGGGTCCTTCATCATCAATCCTCCCTATCACCATAGCCAAAGATATTTCACAAACATCATCACAAATAAGAAAAAAAAGAAACACAAGAAAGTAAAACACAAAGAACAAGTAAAGAAAATGAACAAAGAAGTTAAAACAAAAGAATACAAGTCATACTAACAATTGAGAAGAGGCTTGAGATACATGATAGGTTTCCAACTTCAACCTTTTAATGGAGCTCTCAAATAAGAGCTCCAAGAAGAAGAAGAAGAAGAAGAAGAAAAAGAAGACAACTATGGCTTAACATACACAAACACTTTCCTCACAAAATTTAACAAAAAACTTGGACAAAAGAATGGACCCTTGCCTTCATCTACGAACCGCTATTTATAAAAAGTTGTTTCAGAGAAAAAGAAATATTTCAGAGGCCAAATTGGAGCATGATGGAGACAGCATGAGAGCACAAGCCCACTTGGGCATAGCTAGGCCGCCCCAGGCGGCTAAGATTTTTTGGTCGGCCACTTGATGAGTGTCGGGCTCCAGTTTCTTGTCATGATCTTCCGACATCCTAATTTGATTATTAGGACCATTCTTTTCTTTTAATTAAATCTCGTTTCCCTCTGAAAGTTTAAAGAAAGAAGATGATGGCAAGTGGGCAACTTGTTTGCCTTTTCACACTTCAAATCACAACTTTATTTTATCATGAGCCATGCCCACTTGTGATGCCAATTTGGTCTATGGCTGCTTCTAGTGTGTGTGCCCACTTGATAACTTATGCACCCACTTGGTTTATTTGTTGCACAACATTTGTTTTTGTTGCAAAACTTGGATTTTGATATAAATTTCGTCCCATTGCAGTTTTGGCTAAAATATGTCGTAACTGTGCATGTTGTCAGTGATTATTAACAAAATGATATAGAATAGACGGTAATAAATGCAGTTTATCGCGATGAACAAATACCCCCAAACCTATCTTTGGCTCGTCCCGAGCAAATCATAATCTCACTTTCGCAGGAATCGCGATTGCACTGAGTATGTGCAAAAAGCCGTTAAACCTCTAAGTGTTCCTATTAGGAGGAGTGTTGTCCCCTAAGAGTTTTCAACGGATTACACGCACAAAATTCCGTCAAGCTAGTTTCGTGAGATAACTGTCATATCTAATTCTAGGGTTCGGTATCTAGGCTAAAAATTCTATCACCCTAAGTTAGAAACATGCAACCCTTATTTTTCACACCTCACTTCTCATTTAAGTTAAGCTCATTTACGTCATTACGTGCTCGTGCAAAATAGCGTTGTTTTGTCTCAACAACTTCGATTAAAATTTTGCATGCCTCTAATAGAGATCGGAGTTTCAAAAGTACCTTACGAGTTTGTAAAGTCCTAAGCTTTTCTTGAGTTTTCATCCTACAGTTAGGTCTCAAATTCAGGATTTCTATCATCTTTAATAACACTTAGTCAAATCAATCATTGTATCTTCATCATCTATGAAATCATCAAAAATTGTTTGACCATTTATCTCACTCGATTGACTTCCTAGCTAAAAGATTTCTCCATTATTGGTTTCAGTTTGACAATGTTCACTCCCTAGAATCTGTACAGCTATTTGTTTCACTTGTTCATCGATTCTAATCAATGATTGCGATTGAGCGTGAAACAATTGATCAGATTGTTGTATGAACATGGCTAGACTCGAAACTGTTTGATTCTCAACTGCAATCATCACTACTAAATCTTTATTTAAAATGGTCAACCTAGCATCCATCTCACTATCAAACCCTATAGATGTGACAGTTGTTTCAGGAAAGGAGGGTTGTGATGATGACAATGCGTAAACATATATCCAGTCAACCTTTTTTTGTAAGTTCTTAATCAATTGCTCTAAGTTTGAAGTGGATTGGGATCAAAACTGTTACGGTGTGGACCAATATCAGAATTATAGCACAGTTGGTTACACCCTAAGAAAGGACAGTTTTTAAGAATGTGGGAAGAATCTTGACAATTTGAACAAAATAATTGGGAATGCGTATTAATAATAGAACATGGATTGTAAAGAATCGGATTAAAATGTGTATCACCCATATCAACAAGCATTCATAAAAATCACAAAACGAAAAGAATATCACACCCCTTAGAAGTCAATGTTTTGCTAAGTCAACTAGACCCGCTCAAGAATCTGATTGTTGAGGTAAAATTGTGTCAAGAAACGGGCTCAAGATATACTGATCAAGAAGCCAGGTAAGCGCAAAGATCGGGAAGGTTTTCCAACGCTTCCGTTAATTTTCTTAATTAGAATGACCTTCACTCTTTACTTTACTAGACACCTCTTGAACAATATACCGTTAAGCAGTGTTCTAAACACAATCAATTTTCCTTAGTGACCGCGAATCCTTAGAGGTTGAGTTCTAATTGATTTTAAAATTACTGGGGGAATGCAACATGCAGTTTTGTGATTGTAGACCATGAAAAGGGTGATGAAATCCCTTACCGTATCTTGTTGGGGTTTTTTGTCCTTAAAATCCGTATTAAGATGCAAATGCGCAATCAATAAAAGAATTTAATCAATCAAACAATCAAGTACATTTTTTTTCATTTTAGGCTTAAGCACTGCAACAAATACGAGTTAGTTCTCTATTTTTTTGCGGCAAAGTTTACGAAGAATCCTGCAAAAGATAGAAATATTGGAAGGCGTCAGGATTCAAGCGAGAAGGAGTTAGAAGTTTACTTGCTAAATGTTTTGGGTTAAGAAACCCCGTTGAGTCGATCCCGATAGCTTAGTATGTTTTCTTGTCAGGGCACTACTACCCGGATCTTTGGCACCAAACTTGAATATTGTCCTTGCTCTTCAAGTACACTTCTTCTCCGCGCGTTTACCGCTCGCTAACTCGTCAAACCTAAAGATCAAGGAATCGAAACTTTTTTTTAGCGAGAAAAGCGATACATTTGACTAATCTGATGTACCTGCACAATTGTCAAATTTAAAATATAAATATGGATCAACAATATAACAAGAAAAAACTATAAGAAGATGACACCCAAATGAAGATGTGGGGCCGGCCTATGGAATTTTTGGTCGGCCAGATTTAGGTTAGGGGTCAATCATTTTGCAGTGTGCTAACAATTCAATTAATGATCCATTTTTATACTTCAAAAAAATTTTAGAATCTCGGAGTAACAGCAGATTACAACAATAGAGAACAAATATTAGAAACGTTAGTTTTTTTTGTTTTGGTTTTGAAATTTCGTGAAAGTTGGTTTTGTATATACAAGATTAACTTGAAATAACAACCCCTAATAACTACCGCATCACCAATAACGGTGCCAAAAACTTGTTGAGACTTCACGCGCGCATGCCTTTGAGTTTGATAGACTTGTTTATGTCGGAATAAGACTCACACGAGCTACGTCTCATTTTAAAATATTTATAACCGTAAGTGCACGGCTCGTTGTAGCTAGCTGGCAAATACAGGTCGATCCACAGGGAATTGATGATTAAGAATTGTTATTGAAAGTTCAAAAGAGAAAAGAATCGGTTTGTCTGTTTGTCACAAAATTAGAAAAATGAAGTATAAGAAAATTTGAAACCAGTCGTGGCTCCGGTTCGGATGAAAGAATCGTGACAATGTCTCCGTCTCTCTCTTGATCAAAGGTGTTTCGTCTCACTTTGCAAACGGATTATGAAGCATGACATATCAAGCGCAAGGCATAGACCATCAAGACAAACACAATTACAAAAAGATTAAAATGATTACTTCATAAAAGTGGTTTTAGCGTTAAACTTGCTAAGTGTGTGAGTGTTAGTATAGGATTTATGCTTAAGGAAGGGTGTCAAGCAACCTTACACAACATACTCTATCTAAACAATTTAGCAAACTAACACTAAATATTAATTCTAATGTTAACATTGCAATATGAAAGGATTGAGAGAATAGGGTATATGCTCAAGGTTATTGTAACCATTGAAAGCATCATACCATATCAAACAATGACCATACTACAATCTTAAGATTACAATTAAGTTAAGCATGTTAATTAATCAAAAGAGAATGAGGAAGGCTATGCCATTCATCATCAATCATCTTCATCACCATAGCCAAAAATATTACACAAATATCATCACAAATAAGAAAAAGAGAAACACAAGAAACTAAAACACAAAGAACAAGTAAAGAAAATGAACAAAGAAGTTAAAACAAAAGAGTGCAAGTCATATTAACAATTGAGGAGAGGCTTGAGATACATGATAGGTTTCCAACTTCAACCTCCTTAATGGAGTTCTCAAATGAGAGCTCTAAGAAGAAAAATGAAGAAGACAACCATGGCTTAATAATAAACACAAGCATTCTCCTCACAAAATTTTACTAAAAACTTGGACAAAAGAATGTATCCCTTGCCTTCATCTATGAACCGCTATTTATAGAAGTTGTTTTAGAGAAAAAGAATTATTCCGAGGCCAAATTGGAGCATGATGGAGACAGCATGAGAGCACAGGTTCACTTGGACATAGCTAGGCCACCCCAGGCGGCTACTTGGATTTTTGGTCTGCCATTTGATGAGTATTGGGCTCCAGCTTCTTGTCATGATCTTCTAACATCCTAATTTGATTTTTAGGACCATTCTTATCTTTTAATTCAATCCCGTTTCTCTCTGAAGTTTAAAGACAGAAGATGATGGCAAGTAGGCAACTTGTTTGCCTTTTCACACTTCAAATCACAACTTTATTTGTGATCATCGGCCATGCCCACTTGTGATGCCAACTTGGTCTATTGCTGCTCCTAGTGTGTGCCCACTTGATTATTTATGCACCCACTTGGTTTATTTGTTGCACAACATTTGTTTATGTTGCAAAACTTGGATTTTGATAGAAATTATGTCCCGTTGCAATTTTGGCTAGAATTTGTCGTAACCGTGCATGTTGTGTATGTTTTGAGTGATATTACCTTATGTACCTGTAACCTGCACTTAATGAGCAGACACAGATTAATAGCACTTGATTATTATCAAAATGATATAGAACGGACGGTAATAAACGCAGTTTATCGCAATGAACATCTCTCCTCATTAGATTTTCATGATGAGGTGCACCAACCTGCAACAGAGATCCAGCTTCTCTCTGCCTACGACCTTGGTGAACATATCCGCCGGATTCTTTTCTCCCACGATCTTTTGCAATGTCAACTCGTCTTCTTCCACCGCAATGCGCATGAAATGATAACGCACCATGATGTGCTTCGTCCGAGAGTGATATGCCGCGTTCTTCACCAAACGTATCGCACTTTGGTTTTCGCTCAACAAGGTGTTGAAGTCTTGCTTCTTGCCCAATTCTTTAAGTAACCCTTACAACCATATCATCTCCTTACTAGATTCCATGATCGCCACGTATTCAGCCTCCGTAGTCGACAATGCCATAACTTTTTGTAATTGAGAGTCCCAACTCATCGATATTCCCCCAACAGTAAACATGTACCCCGTTGTGCTCTTCCTGCTATCTCGATCACCCGAATAGTTTGCATTGGCGTAACCTTGCACCTTTAGAGAGTCACCCCCGAAATATAAGCAGTGATTTGATATACCCCTTAGATATCTCAATATCCACTTTACCGCATTCCAATGCTCCTTACCCGGGTTTTGCATATACCTGCTAATAACTTCCACTGCGTGTGCAATATCAAGTCTCGTACTCACCATCGCATAACTCTCCACCGCATATGCATAAGGCACGCTCGCTCATCTTTCTGCTCTTGAGTTGTCGGGCACAACTCCTTACTGAGTTTGAAATGCATCGCTAAGGTGTACTCACCGGTTTTGACTTGTCTATATTAAACCGCTTCAAAACCTTCTCAATGTAATCTCTTTGCGATAACCACAGCTTCCACTGCTTCCTATCTCTCACGATTTTCATGCCCAAAATTTGCTTTGCCGCTCCTAAATCCATCATTGAGATTTTTTCAATCATCATATTCTTCAAACTTTGAATCTTCTCGAAATTCGGACCCGCTACTAGCATATTATCAACGTGCAGTGATGGGATAATAAAGTCGTCGTCCTTAAAAGTTTGAACACAGACGCAATGATCGGATTCACAGCGCACAAATCTTGTCTCCAACATAAACTAATCGAACTTGAGATACCACTTTTTAGGAGCTTGCTTGAGGCCATACAAGCTCTTCCGCAGTTTACACACCATAGTTTCTTTCCTCTTCAGTTTGTATTCCGGTGGCTGTATCATATAGATCTACTCCTCCAAGTCTCCATGAAGAAACGCAGTCTTGGCATTCAGTTGCTCTAAGTACAAGTCCTCCACCGCCATGATACTAAGAATCACCCGAATAAATGTTATCTTTACAGTAGGGGAAAATATTTCATGATAGTCAATACCTTGCTTTTGTGCGTAACCCTTGACTACCAAACGAGCCTTGTACCGCTTCACACCATCAAGCTCATCTTTAATTCTGTACACCCATCTGTTTAGCAACGCCTTACGACCATTTTGTAGCTTTACTAGTTTCAACATACAGTTCTTCTTCAAAGAATCCATCACACCGTCTATAGCTTGCTCCCACTACTTTCTAGCACCGTCGCTTGTTGCTTCTTCAAGAGATTCAGGCTCTTCTGAATCTGTGTACAGCACGAAGTCGATAACAAGTCTATCAGGTAGCCTCTTATCTCAATAAATCTCTCCAGAACTGGTACATCTGGTTGCTAAACATGGTCGCCATATTGTTCTTGAACCTGATCCTGTACTACGGCTTCCTCCAAATTCTGATCTTTACTTGTAGGCACCCGATTTCTCTCTTGGATTCCATCTAGTTCGACGAACTCATGTATTGCACCTTTTTGGCTTACTTCTCTTTTTTGTACAAATGTTGCTCATCAAAGACGACGTTCCGGCTTCATATTACCTTCTTGCTTGCATTATCCCACAGTCGATATCTGAACTCTTCTCCACCATAGCCGATGAAAACACACTTCTTAAACTTTGAGTCAAACTTGCTCCTTTCTGTCTTCTCAATCAAAAAATACACAATGCAACCCAAAAACTTTAAGGTGCGTATAATAACCGGTTTACTTAACCAAATTTCTTCTGGAATACCTCCATCGAGCGCACTCACAGGCTTCTGTTGACCAGATACACAACAGTATCAACCGCTGCTGCCCATAGAAACTTTAGTACATCCACATCCAAGGTCATACTTCACACTCGCTCTAGAATCGTTTTATTCATCCTTTTGGTGATGCCATTTTGTTTGTGGCGTCCCCGATACCGTTTTCAACCAACAAATACCCTTCTGCGAGCAAAACTTCTCAAATTCCTGTATGCAGTATTCCCCTCCATTATCGGACCTAAAGCATTTTACCTTAGTCCTTCATTTGGTTCTCCACATTCTCAATCCAATGTTTAAAGATACCAAACACATCGGATTTTTTTCCTTATTGCATACACTCATGTTTTTCGGCTTCCATCGTCGATGAACGTCATGAAATACCGATTACCACTATAAGAATCCACCGAGACCGGACCCCATATGTCCGTATGCACCATCTCCAGCTTCTTGGTCTTCTTAGCAACGCCTCCAATTTGAAATCTAATCGCACTTTGCTTCCTGCAAACACAACTCTCGCAAAGTCCCGACTCCACCTTTTTCAGCCCTGAAAGATGCCCTCTACCTTTTAGAATTTTCATGTTCTTCTCACTAAAGTGCCCCATTTGCTTATGCCACAATGAAATCTCCGAATCTACCTCCGAACATATCGCTAGTACAACCAAACCCCCCACTGCTCCCACTGAAGGAATATAACGAACCACACAGCTTGCCTCTTACGACCACCAACGATCTTTTAGTAATTTTCCATTGAGAATTCACAAATATCGTATTATACCCTATGTTGTCAAGCTGGCTTGTAGAAATTAGGTTTTTTCTTCAAATCTGGAAAATGTCGTGCGTTATTCAGCTTGATTTGACCTCCTCCTGACTGTTGCAAGAGGATCGTCCCTTTATTAACGATCTTGCACGGCTGACCGTTTCCCACTATCACATGTCCAAGATCATCTTGAACATACTCGCTAAAGCGATGCCGTCCCGAAGTGCAATGGAAGAATGCTCTCGAATTTAGGAACCAAGTATCCGCCTTTGTACTCACGCTCGCCGATAGAAAAAGGCCTTATTCCCCTTCTTCTTGTGTAGACACCACATTCGCTTCCTTTTTTTCTCCTCTTCTCATCTGAGTCTTTCTTTGGAGATTCGCATTCACTTTTCTTGTAACCTTTCTTCCTACAATTCCAACACGCATCTTGGATTTTTCCTTGCGATTTTCCTCGGCTTTTAGACTGGCCCTTCTTCCCTTTTCCCCTATCCATCGTCTTTCCGCGATTCTCCACTGCAAGTGCAGAAGTTTCCCGAACTCCCACTCACAACTTTTCTTCTCATCTCATCGCTTAATATGCTACTCACAGCATCATTAAACGTGAGAGTCTCTAAGACAGAGTTGCTAACCGCCATTACGAGGTTCTCAAAACTCTCCGGCAACGAACAAAGAAATAGTAGGGCTCGAATCTCATCTTCAAACGTAACTGAAACGGACTCTAATTAGCTCATCACATTGTTGAAATCATTTAAGTGTTCTATCACCGAACCACTTTCTGTCATTTTCATGTTGAAAAGTTTCTTCATCAGAAAGATTTTGTTTGATGTCGAAGGCTTCTTATACAACTTGGTTAACGTCGTCATTTGCCCGATGGTTGTCCTTTCTTTTGAGATATTAAAATCCACCTGCGAAGTCAACGACAACCTAATTGTCGTCAATGTTTTCCTATCCAAAAGGTTCCACGCCTCATCGGCCATCTTCTTGGACTTCTCACCTATCAACGGAAGATAAAGATCATTTTGATATATGTAGTTCTCCATCTACATGTGCCACCAATAATAATTGTGACCATTGAATTTTTCGATCCTTATCTTATCCTCTACCATCTTTCGCTTTACCGTCATAGCAAACACAACTTTTCTCTTAGATCCGAACCAACGCCTTCAAAACGACGAACTAAGAAAGTAGGAAAGAGGACCCAGGCCGTTACCCACCATTAACCTAGATCGTAGAATTGAAGAACCCTAAGTTTCTTAACCACGCTCTGATACCGGTTGTTGGGAACAAGTTGATCCACGGAACAATGCTCCCCACAAACCAATCACGCAATAATTAACAACCACGCAATTAACAAAAGACAAATTAATAATTGTGAGAATAAATAAGAAATCAAAACGTAAACAAGTAAGGATTTGTTAACAAGGTTCATCCACAATATGGCTAATTCCCAGCAGAGCGGAATTTGTAAATTCCCAGCAGAGCGGAATTTGTAAACGTCCTCTATAATTCTTAAATCAATTACAAGCATGAGTAAACCTAGGAGATTCTCTCAAATATCTCTAGATCACACAAACCCTAACTGTCACCCTCCCAATGCAATGATCTCTCTCTACTAATTAATTTTGGCAGTATAGAATACATATGAAAGGTCTCCTTTTATAGACAAGCCCTAATCCTATCAAAAAACAAGAGATAAATCTAAATTTACCAAAACAGATCCGCTGCAGATTTGTCGTCAACAGATGTCTGACCCTTACTTGGGCAGACGTCTGTCTCCAATCTACATCCTTTCGTTTTCCTTATTCAGACGTCTGTCGTATCCCCAGACGTTTGTTCTAAAGTCTCAAGTTAGACTTCATTTGCTTCACCAGACGTCTGAACCATACTTGCTCAGACGTCTGGCCTTCAGTCTCGGGTTGGGACTTGATATTTTGCAGACGTCTGCCGTGCTGGACTTCAGATGTCTGCCGTTGCTCTGTGTTTCTGACATGCTATGTTCAAATGCCTGCCCTTGTCTTTGGCATGATGTCGTCTGACCTGATGCATTCTTCGCAATTTCTAACAAGCTCTACATATTATTATATCTATTTGCACCTTTAACCTATCCCTGTAGCTAATTTGACAAGGGTTACAGAATAATTCTGACTACAATCTAATAAAGGTGATTACAAAAATAAAACTCGAGGCTAATAGTCTTGTGAACTCACACATGGTAAAGAGGTAAACATGAAGGGATAAGTCTTGAGTTTAAGTTGGATGAGACCCATCTCAAAGACAGCTTAGTTAGTTATGCCATTCACAATCCCATTTTTTTCCTAAAAAATTTGGCATATCTTGTTCCTTCATGAAGTCACATGATAGAGATTGTTCTTTCTTTGGCAATTTGAGTTGCAGTTCTTAGGCCCTACACGTTCTTCTTATGATTTTACATTTATCTAAACGATATTCTTCAGGAATTTAACACACAAAACTATTGGCTGTGCTCGGTGTAAATTCATAAGGAAGCCAACACACAGCACTATTTATTTATTTTCTTTTAAGAAATTACTCCACATAAATCCAACTATATTACTAAAAAAATTTTAAAAGAACTGACGATAGAAGAAAATCTTTTATTCCTCATCTAAAAATAAAATAGAATTCTGTTAGTAATTCTTTAAGAATAAAATTCTGTTAATAATAAAATATAATCACTTGTGCAAAAGCAATTCATCCCCAGTATCACCCCACAACTGCTCCAAAGAAAAATATATGTACTCAAGAATAAAAAGAACAAGAAGCAATTCAATCTATCTTTTAGCATTCAACTTCAGGATAGAGATGATATCTTTCTACTTAAAGAAACAACCTGCCTCCTCTTGGTCACAACTGAAGGGTGAGACAGCACAGGGAATCCCCATTGTGAAGCAGTAAAGCTAAAGCTAGGAAAGTTTTCGACATCTACCCTCATTGTACTCAACATTTTCATGATAATGATCGAAAATCTCAGCAATCTCGGTCTTTTCCAAGGCAATGAGGCGCGAAAACATATCGCCTTTCTCAGCTTCCATTGCCTTCTTGGCTTTGCAAATGAAGCTGCTTCTTCATTGTGTAGCTTCATGCAATGGCCTTGAAAACCCATGAGATGGTGGTCTTGGGTTGAAGATATATGGAGATGGTGTATTGTATATATAAGAGATCAAGGGAATGTTTGTTGAAGGGAGCACATGGAGAAGTTGAGTAGAGGAAATGGGTGAAGGATAGTAATGTAGGGAACGAGACAAAGGTTGCCTATGTTTGGATTCCATTTCACACATGGCCACCATCATTTATGCATCAATTCTTGACTAACAAGTCATATTGAGATTGTTAGAAATATCCCTCAATCATATTCATAAAATGGATTTTTGATGTAGCTGCATAAACTTTAAGATGATATTAAAACTCAATATGTTGAATGAGCATTACAAGCATATTTTGAACTTTGAAAGAAAGTGCAAAGAAGAGAAGAAGAAAAAACTATAACGTTTTGACCCAATAAATGAGGCTCGGCCTTGCACAGATTTGTTCTAACTTCAAAGTTTAGGTGCACGGGTACTGGAACGACGACATCATCTAAACATTTTTCTACCAAAATAGTCGGCTATAGAACAAAAGTTAACCAAACATAAAGTCTCTCCTTATTTAGGTCAGGCTCATCGGCAAGAAGAGTCTGGACAAACAAGGTGATTGCCATAGTACTTAATAGACCTTGGTAAACTCCTAAAATACCGATATGAGAAAAACAATATGAATAATTGGGAAATATTTACTAATAAAATTACGTTATATAAAAATTAACCATATCTATCAGTCAATTGGGATGGGCACACTCATTTTGGCTTGGGATGAGGCCTTCCAATAGAAGGAGAGATTCTTCTTTTGACCTAATTATTCATGGAGGTATGGCTTAGGTTAATGAAAAGAAGATTTACAACAAATATTAAGATATGGGAAATGATTAATCAGCATGTTATGAACCAATGATAGAAAGAGAGAGGGCCAAGAAAATCATAGGCAATGATTTGTTAGGAGGAGGAAGATTAGTTAGGACATAAATGTAAATTTGACAGCCTAGATTCATAATTTGATAGCGTTTGAATGCTTGATACCTATAATTAATGATTTCAAGCAATCTGATGCCTATAATCAACTTGCTTAATCAAGGAGGAGAATAAAAAAAGAATTGCCCTTTACAGCAAAGACACTGACATAGTGCAACTTGAGCTACCTAACTGTTTGGAGTTGATGAGGCTATTAACTGTCAGCTTTATTCAAATAAATACCATAAACGCTATAAATTATACCGAAATACCATGACTTCTCCATGCTCGTCTCACGAAGATAAGAGTTACTCCTTGCTGATCAGTAAAAACATGACCCTCACTTTCAGTGCAGCATTATGTAGCCAAACTTCTATGCAAAATCTTAATGTGCAACTTATAGGGTAAACTGTAATAGAAATTTGCTTCCTTATTTTAAATTGGACTCTAAACAAAATCTCCTTCAACAATAATCATATTCCTACATGACTGAGGCACAGTGAACATAGGAATGCAGTCAGGAGAGATAAAATCAAGATAATTTCAGAACGTAATACTATCCATCCTTAAAGCATAATGTATATAACATAGGAAGGAAGGAAGACAGTAAGTTCTCCATCACAAGTTCATATCGATGTTGGCTAATGAATCTGATACATTGAGCTTTCTAAGAAATTAGTTATAAACTCAAGCTTCATCTCAACTCTTGAAAGTCACATGAGCTCCTACAAAAGAAAATTACAAGCAGACAATTAGGCTTTATCAATGCCTATTCAAGAACAAACAGTTAAACTTGACTTTCCCCCAAAAAAGTTAGTTCTACTGCAGATTGTGTTGGAAATAATACTCGCACGTAAAGGCGTTCACTTATCCCCGATCTTGTTTTCTAATTAGCATCTTTGTAAAACAAACACCAATGGGGGGATCAATATAGGGTCCAGCAGGGGAAAGTGCCCCCATATAATTTTCTTTTTTAAATATTATGTTGGTGACAAGCAACTTATATATATATATATATATAGAGAGAGAGAGAGAGAGAGGTCATAGGAGGAAATTTCCTCTTATAGCATCAAAAAAATACATCATTTTTTTCGACGATCGGCATCCATCATCTTCATCGTTATCATGTATGATATGGATACACTAAATTTCATGTGATTCCATCACTTTTTCACCAATGATTTAGTGGGTGCAAAATTAACGGTTTACCTGCAATAGAACTTTTTTAATTACTAATTCAACGGTGAAAAGGTGGTGCAATCACATGAAATTTGGTGTATCCATATCTTACATGATAACGATGATGATGGGTACCGTCCGTCGAAAAATATCTGGAGGATGTACTTTTTGACGCCGCATAATGAAAAAGCCTCCGAGGGCCTCTCTCTCTCTCTCTCTCTCTCTCTCTATATATATATATATATATATATATATATATATATAAGTACTCCATTGCAAATCGGTCAGCGTTTTTTAAAAACAGGAACTACCATCTACGACATATTTTAACGATCCAAACCGTTCAAGTTGATCACCCTAGCCTCAAATATGTGTATGAAGAATCAAAATATTTGAAGACCTCTAGCCTATGCATCGATGGATACAAAAATGAACGTCTTTAGACAATACGACATAAATTTCATCCGATGCATAGGTTAGAGATCTTAAAAATATTTTGATTCTTCATACACACATTTGAGGGTAGGGTGATCAACTTGAACGGTTCGGATCGTTAAAATATATCGTAAATCGGGGGTTCCCATTTTTAAAAAACGCGGACCGGTTTGCAATGGATCACTCCCTTATATGTATGTATATGTGTGCACGCGCACTACAAAGTATCAATAGTTAAGTCTTGTCTCGATGGTATGTTAGTTTATTCCTTAGAAGAAGCTGTTGGGTTTAAATCCCACTACTTGCAAAATTTCATTTTATACCATATTTAAGTGGTATGAGTTCCAATGGACCTTTATAATATAGAGGCTTATTTTTATTTTAAAAACTCCCATATAGTTTCTTTGTTTTCCAGAAAACTATACTATAGATTCAAAACTACATAAAACTACCCATTTTAACAGCACCAAGTCAACCCTAACGTACCACGTCAGGTAATAAAAAATTCCCAAATTACTCCACATCTTCTTCTTCTAGCCGGCCCTAGCCGGCCATGTCGCCGCGGCTTCCCGCCACCGGCACCGCTAGCGGCAGCCTTGCATCCCCCACCCCCTCCCCAACCTCCTCTCTTCACCTCCCTCACCATTTCCACGACCTCTATCCTCCTCCCGCCTCCCCTACCCCTTCTCCCGACCTCCCCTAACCTCCCCTCTCTTTTCCCGACCTCTTCCCTCCTCCCACCCCTCTTCCCTAGCCATGTCAACCCCTCCTCCCCGACCTCCCCCCGCAAACCACCCATCTCTTCCACCCTCGAACCCTAACCATAGCTATCTTTGCCTCATCGACGTTACCACCTCGTTGTCGCCTCCGCCTCATCGTTGGGCCCACATCGCCGCCTCCATCAAGTCTCATTAATTTGTTAATTTACAATTATAATTATCTATAATTAAAACTAAATTAATTAATATATATTTAACTTTATTAATTATATTTAGTAAAAGGGAAAAATGGTCAAAACTAACATTGTTAGATGTTGACAATCATTGATCGTTAAAAGGATAGTTTTCTGTAGTTTTCAAACTATAAGGTAGTTTTCTAAAAACTTTGAAACTATTGGAGAGTTCTTAAAAAATATGCCTAATATAGAAAATCCCCAATGCCGATGTTTAAATTAATTTAACGAGTGTTGCCTACTTTGAAATTGTATAATGGTTTTTACACATTATTTAGATAAAGGAGGTTAAGAAAGTTGTTCTGCAAGTCAAACCTAAGGTCTACAAAGAGATGTAAGAGATGTTGGACATCAAGGAGACTGAAAATGATATATATAGGATTGCTCGGATGAGAGAAAAGAAAACCAAAGGCTTGTGTGCGATGAAATGTGTTAAAATGAAGATCATAAGGTTTTAGTTCAAGATGAGCATTGTAGAGTGTTTTTCGTCACCCATGAAGATGGATGAGCTCGTGTTTCAGGATAGTACAGATTCCCCCTCCTACCAGATGGTAGGCAGGGTTTATTGATCGTAGGAATTCTAATCTCCAGCGTTTATTGATCGTAAGAATTCTAATCTCCAGCAGCCGCGAACAATACTATTGTTAATTACCTCTCATCTTGATACAATAACACCTCGATGAATGGGTCATGCGCATCATGCAAACCCATTTTGTGATATGTATTATGTGTGCAGAGTTGTGTTTGAAAACAATTTTTGGGCCTCTTTCAACATATCGAAGGCCATCACACGAGGGTCCCGTTGCCCCGTCAGCGGGTTAGGGGTCAGCCCCCTTGCGGGGCTCGAGGCAGCGCTCCGAAACAATTTTATTTGACGGGGGATGTTTTGAGTGTCAGGGAGCTCAAGAAAAGGAAAAAGAGAGAAGGAAATTCAGGTGGCCTCCCGAAGCGGGGACCCCTTAGGAGTCCCGAGAAGGGGGACCCTCCACTCTCGTTGGAGGGTCCCAAAGTAGGGGCCTCTCAAGAGAGGGTCCCGAAGAAGGGACCTCCTGAGAAGGAGTCCCGAAATTGGGACCTCTCAAGGGGGGTTTCGGAAGGACTTCCCATGGAAGGGGGTCCTGAAGATGGGACCTCCCATGGAAGGGGGGTCCCGGAGTGGGGACCCTGGAGAGTGGAGAGCCTGGAGAGGGTCCTGAGAGTCAGATGACCCTTGGTGGGCATCCAGAGGTAGCAACGAACACGAGTGTATTCGTGTTCGCAAAGCGGTAGGGAATATGAGTTGTGACCCATGTTCTTATGGATCTTACGAGAGATCCGACATCGGGTGAGGTCTTATTCGAATTCTATGCTTTCCCTAGGGATTCTCCTCCTTCTTGATCTTCAAGTTTTAATGGAGAAAAGTTGCTCATTCCATTAATTTTGATATTGGATCTTGAATTTTAAGATAAAGCTTTTCTTAAAGAGATGGGTTCTTTTGGGGGAAAAGATAAGATTGGAGATGAAGGAGATCTAAAAGAAGCTCCCTTTTCCTTTTGGGTTTGGAGTTTTTATCTTATATTCTCTTGATTTTGAGGAGAAAAGTGCTTTCTTTTCTATGGGTTTATTAATGAAGATGAAGAAGAAAGAGACATGTCTCTTTCTTGATGGTGGCTTCAAACCCTAGCAAAAATTATGGGAGGAAAAATTTGTCATTTCTTTCATTTGGTGGGTTTAAATACCCTTACATGTTTCCACGTAAGCTCTTAGGTTTTACAAAATTGGTTTTTTGCCTATTTTTCTTACATATTCCTACTTATTTACATATCAAATTTATTTATTACATTTTCCTTTCTCTCTTGGCATGGGGTCGAACCCCATACTTAAGCTTGGACTTAGCTTGGGTTCGGGCTCAGGCCTACTTGACTTAGGTTCGGGCTTGGACTCGGGCCCACCTTTTAGGCCTACACTTTTTGATTTTTTGACCTCAGCAGTGGGATGTAATTTTTTATCCCAACAAGAATATCAAGAAAGGTGGAAAGATTATTTTGACAAATTGTTTAATGAAAGCTTTACTAAAGATTTAAATGGGCTTGTCATTCAATTTCAAGATAAAAACCGTGATTTCATGCGTAGGATAAGAATACCTAAGATTACGGAGATTTTGAAAAGGATAAAATCAAGGAAATCTGTTGGTGCAGACAGGATTCCTATTGAGTTATAGAGATGCCTTGGAAAGATAGACGTTAAATGACTAACAGACCTGTTTAATAAGATTTGGCAAACCAAAAAGAAGTCAAATGAGTGAAAGAAAAGTACCCTTGTACCTCTATGTGAGAACAAGGGTGACATTCAAAGTTACTCAAACTACCGTGGAATAAAACTCATGCGTCACACCATGAAGTTTTAGAAGAGGGTAATTGAACACAGGCGAAGGAAAGATATTAAGATAACAAAAAATCAGTTTGGGTTCATGCATCGATGATTGACTACATGGGCTATTCATTTACTTCGTCAACTTGTTGAACGTTTTCGAGAGAGGAGAAGATATTTGCATATGGTTTTTACTGACTTAAAGAAAGCTTACGACAAGATATCCCGAGAGGTATTGTGGAGGACAATGATGAAGGGAGTCTCGATCAGGTATATTGACATAATCAAAGACATGTATGATGAAGTAGTGGCAAATGCAATGACTTGCGGCAGCCTAACGAGAGATTTTCCGATCACAATCCGCTTGCATTAAGTTCATTCTTATTTGCCAAAGTGATGGATGAGCTTACTAAAACCATCCAGGATGAGATATCTTGGTGTATGTTATTCAACAATGATATTATTATGGAAAATGAGATGAAAGCAGATGTTAATGCTAAATTGGAGTTATGGAGGCAAATGTTGGAATCTCAGGGGTTTAGATTGAGTAGGTCCAAGACAGCGTATATACAATGCAAATTTAGTAAACAAAGAAGTCGAGATCACAGGGATATAACACTGGATAGGCAAGAGAAATCACCGAGCAATCAATTTAGATATCTAGGTTCTATCATCCAAAAGGATGGAGAGATCGATAGCGATGTTAACCAGAGAATTCATGCTGGTTGGTTGCAATGGAGTGCAACAGGGATTTTGTACGATTGTAACTTTCCGTTAAGATTGAAAGGAAAGTTTTATCGAAACGCTATTTGGCATACCTTATTATATGGTACGGAATGTTGGGCTCGTAAGAAACATCATGCACAAAATATGCATGTAGCGGAGATGCGCATGCTTCGTTGGATGTGTGGTAACACTAGAAAAGCTAAGGTGTGAAATGAGGACATTCGTGTAAAGGTTGGTGTAGCACCCGTAAAAGAGAGATGCTGGAAAACCGCCTAAGATGGTTTGGTCATATGCGACGCAGACCTACAGAAGCATCAGTTCGATGAATGGATATTCTCGATTTAGTCTAAGTTAAAAGAGCGAAAGGGCGACCGAAGAAAACGTGGATGAAAGTGATACGAAAAGATATGGACAAAGGCATTAATGAAAGTATTGTTCGAGTGGAGTGAGTCGAGGCGGAGGATTCATGTGCTTGACCCCCCGTGATTCTCATGTCGGTTCATGTGCCTACACCATATGCTTAGGATAAAATGCTCAATTGTTGTTGTTGTATTTAGATAAACTTGTCAATAGAACATTGTTGTTCTCATTTTGCCCCCACTAACCAAAATTCCTGCATCCGTCCATGACCACACCATCAATTTCCATAGATAGAGGTTGTTCGGCTGCTTGTAATAGGAGAAACAATGTATTTGCAACTGCATGTTGTTCTAAATATGTTGGTTGGATATACATTCCGGTGTTTGGTTGGGATGCAACTCTTTCAAGTTGTAGAAACAAATGTGTGGTTTGCTTGCTGTAAGGACTACTAGTAGTAGCAATAATCAAAATTATCTCCTAAACTTACCTTCCCATAGCATTGGTAACCTATACAAAACATAACCACTATTTACTAAAAATTCATGACAGAACCATTTTACCAACAAAAAAGGATGTTAAAATAGATAATTAAATTCTATATAGAATCTCATTTGAATCTGGGGTAATATGGAAAAATCTTTTTCCATCTCAAATGAGATTGACGAAAGTTAGGTGGTTATATAACAAATTCTCACTCATTTCACCATATACTCAGACCAGAAACCCCAGCTCAAACAGATACGCGAAGTGGGGACTGCATTCACTTGATTATGAAGAGGTGACTGCTTAATTATGTGGTTAGAAAGGAAGTTCGCGGGTTAAGCGCTCAAGAATTGCACTCCAACACATGTTAGGGGCTGTTTGGTTAGGTGTAGTTGAAGCCTCGTGTGGTTCCAACTACATGGAATTATAAAATCAAGTGTTTGATTTTAAGTAGTTGCTAGTTGCTACTTCAACTTATAGTTGGAAAAATAAATTGGGTTAAAAATAATGTGGTTGCAACTACGCTCAAATTGAGCGTTTTTGCAACTACATGAGTTGGAATGCAAAACTGAACAGGAAAGTTTGTTATTATGTTGCAACTCCATCCAAACAAACTCGTGTTAAACCATGTAGTTGCGACTACATTCTAAACAAACAAAGAAATAAAGTTGCTACCACGGTATTTACATCAACATGTTGATATAAATACATTGTTTTTTGTTTTTCCAACTACAAGTAACCAAACAGCCCCTTTATTGGGACTGGGTTCAGCTGCAGCCAAACCAGCCCCTTCTGTTTTTGCAATTACATAAATGTTCACCAACAACATGCAACCAAACACTGGATCTTATTAATTTGTGTAGTTGGAGCCGCACGTTGCTCCAACTACATGAAACCAAACACAACCAAACATGTTTCAAATTCCAAACAGTCTGATCAAAAAAATATTTATAGGATGTCTTCAGATTGCCACTCCATGGATTAAGTGATACCAAATAGAATAGAAAAACTGAGTATCGATACTTCAAATCTAAACATACACCAAAAGAAAATGCAGGGCACTTCGTAAGCTATAATGATCATATTAATGATTTGTGAATATCACCAGCATTAGGAAAAGAGGCTTATTGATTCTCTAGGCCAAGCTCACGCCATACGTCCCCATCAACTGGTTGGCTTTCCTGATCTGTTTGACAAAAATATTTGCAAGAACAATCGTAAAACGAAAGGATCTCAAAAACATAAAGTGGGCAAAGTTAAAGGGGAAAATGGTAGACTAAACGTTCTCTAATAGTAGGAAGCATATGATCTGTAAAATCAAACACAATATGACCGTATACAAAATATTAATTGGAGACATCAAGCATGCTATTCTACAGTTAAAGAAGTAAAATTCAACAAAGCCTTGTGCCCGTTAATGTGAAGAAGCAGTCATGATTAATGGGTTCTAACTACAAGCCATATGGTCCATCATAAAAGTAATATATTCAATGCTTATACAAATCATACACATGTCTAATTTCTCTAATAGCATACTAAAGACCCAACTCGTCGCCTTTTGTTCCAGCACTTCCGACTCTTGGATTAAAATTTAAGAATGGCTTCAGCATAATTAGACTATAACTCTACGCCTAACTCACCAACCCGCTTATACAACGCATACAGAATCCGGAAAAAAAAATCGTACAAGATAATATATTTAGCATGAATTCCTAATCAATTATGCACAAATTTCTTAAATTGATGCAATCGATGCAAATCAAGGGTTACCCTATCGCTCAAAAAAGCCTTTTTGATTACAAGGCAATCATCAATTTACAAAGTTTCATACGAAAATAGAAGCAAAATGTAAAGTGAGGGAACAAATTGAGCAAAATGATGAGTAGAGACGATGAGTCTTACTTGATTCCTCGGTATCGTCGGTCTTTGGGGCGATCTCAGCTGGTAGAGGGATATCTGAGACATGAAAAATAGAATCAAAACAGGAAGTAGAAGAATGATCAAAGATTGGGGGTAAAATTAGGGTTTTAATGAAATTATATAGCAGAGATGAATCGCGAGTGGGGGGTGGGGGGGGGGGGGGGTACCATCTACAGGGAGAGTCTCTCTCATCCATTCCTCGTCGAGAACGTCGATCAGAATGCCCAGGCTCAGCAGCTCCGCCATCGCTCTGCTTCCAAAACTCTCTCTCTCTCGATCGATCTCGAATCAAAGAGATAGCAAATAAACCTCGAACGAAAACCCTAAAAATGCACGAGATATATATTTAGTCATTTCGAATTTGTTTCAAAAGTAGATTCTAGCACCCTGGACTTTGAATCCCTTACTTTCTTTCTTTTTTGTTTTGCAAAAATATTTCTTTTTTATGTGATTAATTTCATATATCACACCCCTTCAGTCGTATCTCGTCCAACACTTGAAATTTCTAAGATAATTATTTGAATCCGGAACATCAACAACATTCAAATCAAGCTTGATATTCCTAAATATACCGATAATGAAATTACGGTGTATATATACAAATGTGAGATAATATATGAATTAGTTCACCATTTATGATTGTGAGCTGACCCTCAAATTTTATTTTATTTTTTTGTTAATAAAATTTCAGCATTTACTGAGAAAAGCTGGAGTCAAGTCATCATCCAATACTTCAACTTTGTGAATAACTTGCGAAGACATTTGTTTTATAGATAATCCTTTTTCTGGTCTTGATTTTGAAACTTGGATTTGAATTTCCTGCGACAATCCAACGGTTTAAGTAGGCATGAGTAGAGACTATATGACATGTATATCCTGTTTGTTTTTTAAAGCTAAATTGTATTTTAATATGTAATGTTACACTGATGCGACACTCAAAGATGTAAATTTCAAATTTAGCACCTAAAGTTTGCTACATCATAACTGTGTTGTCTATCATTATTCAGAAATGTATCTTGTATGTTAAATTTCCAATGGCAAGAAAAAATTTATATGGAAAGCATGTACAAATCTAAAATTAGCTGTTTGCATTCTAGATAACAGTGGGAAGTGTGTACTTCGGTACCTTTACGGTGAAACAGAAAGTATGCTCTTAGCATTTCTATAAGTTTTTTTTACAAACATCAAGTATGTAATTTTAAAATTTTAGAGGACTAAGTATACTAAATACAAGCTCCGCCATTTTTTCCGACGATCGGCATCCATCATCATCATCGTTATCATCTAAGATGTGCATACACCAAATTTCATGTGATTCAACCATTTTTTCACCATTGAATTAGCAATGTAAAAAGTTCTATTGTCGGTAAACCATTGATTTTGCACCAACTAAATCAACGGTGAAAAAATGGTATAATCACATGAAATTTGGTGTATCGACATATTAGATGATAAAGATAGAGGCGATGTATGCCGATCGTCGAAAAAATCACGGAAAATGCATTTTTCCGACGCCATAGGAGGAAATTCCCTCCTATGACACATTTCCTCCAATAACCTCATATATATATATATATATATATATATATATATATATATATGAGCATGATATTAGTTTTTATATATATATATATATATATATATATATATATATATATAAATATTAAATCAACACCTGATTCAATAATCCGGTTATATCATATATAACCTGGCTAATATCAAAAAACGTCAGATTAGAATTCAGTATCTTATACTCGTATTTAATTAAGCTCCCGCACATATCTCTATACATACCCTACTTCGTTTCGCTTGAGTTAGGAAACATCTATGCGGGACTCTAAAAACTCGCCAATACACTGCCAGTAGGTAATGATCACATCAAATATGTACAAGCCGTCAGCGGTACTAACTGGACGTAACGGCTACCCAGGTATTGAATTAATAGAAAATCAACAAGTAAACTTATTCAAACTCTCATAGAGCCTATAAACAACACTTACCGTACAGTACGGTCTCTTCGTCTGATATGTCGCATATCGAGTCTGGGGGGGAATCGTCAGACCCCAATAACTCGATAATTCATGCCGATGTATGGCCTATAACCTTTCGAGAAACTACAGATAACACTTATCAGTAAATCTCATCAGCCCTGACCAGAGACTTGCTGTTATAGCCAATCGAGCATAGCACAATATCAACTCCCAATACCGGGGGAGACGAACCCCCTCCAATCGCTCACTGCCTTCATATGACTCTTGACTGTGCCCAAAAAACACATGTTCGCACCACTCAGTAGAGCCGTGGTAGGATGGAAATCAAAGTACGGTGGGAACCACACAAAACATTATGACGATCTAGGGTTTACAGACTAACCTGTACAAGTTGTTGAAGTCGAAAATTGCACCCCGGTTGACCAAGTCAAAGTCAAAGTCAACCACAAGCCAAGTGGGCTTATGCCCAGGTCAAGTCCGAACATGAAGCGGCCAGCCTCCCCATGCCAACAATAAAATCATGTAATAAATAATTTTTATGTAATTTTTTATGCATGAATGGGCATAAAGCCAAATTTTTGTAAAGCCTATGGCTTATGTGCAAAAAGAAATAGCACATGAGCCATGGGATGAGAAAAATGCCATTTTGTAAAGCCCAAGGGGCTACATGTAAATATGTAAGCCTATATAAGGCAATATAATGATGAATAATATACACAATTCATTTCCCCCAAAAAAAAACTAGGGTTCATGTGCCTCCTTCTCCTTCCTCAAGGCTCTAAAACTTCTTCTTTTCTTTGAATTAAATCAAAAGTTTTACTCTTCGTTTTAAAAAACTAAATAGTTTTTCATCACAAAATCCACAAAGGGGAGCTTGGATCTTCCATTAGATCTCAAAAAGGAAATTTTTTTTTTAAATCTCACCCCCTTTCTCCAAGATCCGGCCAAACGACAGGAAGAAGAAGGCGATCCATCTCCCAAAAACCCCACTTTGGGAAAGATTCAGGGCTCAAGGGGAGAAGCCCCTTCATCAGCTTCAAAATATCCTAGAAGTTTAACTCCTCGTATATATATATATATATATATATATACACACACAAAATAATAAGTGTTCCTTTCTGGGAGTACAACTCCTATTGCAGGGACCAAGTCCCTTTTGCCTCCCGAGCGCCCACGTGCTTGTCACGTGAGACGCTAACGCCCAAAGCGCTAGCACTCGAATGTCCACGTGCCTGGCACGTGGGGCGTTAGTGCCCAAAGCGCTAGCGCTCTTGCGCTCAAAGCGCTAGCGCTCGAACGCCCACGTGCCTAGCACGTGAGGCGCTAACGCTTAAAGCGCTAGCGTTCCGGCGCCCAAAGCGCTAGCGCCCGAGCGTACACGTGTCTGGCACGTGAGGCGCTAGCGCCCGAGCGTACACGTGTCTGGCACGTGAGGCGCTAGCGCCCAAAACGCTAGCTCCCGCGCGCCCACGTGCCTGGCACGTGAGGCGCTAGCGCCTGAGCGTCTTCTCCCACGTATCCTTTGGATGCCCTTTTCGCTTATATATATGTATGTATGTATGTATGTATGTGTGTGTGTGTGTGTACATATACACACACACATACTCCACGACACTGTCCCTGTTAGAAAAAAATTTCTAACGGGACGCTGCTCTGCACCCCGCAAGGGGGCTGCTAACCCTCTTGTCACGCCCCGCTTCCCAGAATACGCAAGATTTGGGCACGTGACATAGCCAACCATGCTACCTGTGGGTAGGAGGTATCCATCCACAGTCACATTACGGCTGTAGAGATATCAAGAACAAAATAAACTATCTAAAACATGTCCACAATCCAGAATAATAAGAGTCAATAATAAATAAATGCGGAAGCAAAGGATCCAATACAATAATAGAAAAGTATGTCCCATAATGCGGCCTCACATCTGGAAATAAGAATGCAGGAAATAAAACTAATCACTACAGAACTCACAAATCAGCCTGCTGGCTGAAGTACTCCTGCTCGGTCAGCGACAGTGGTAAAGAATCTGGGCCATGCAAAACCCAGACGTCAGCGCGTCATGTCAACCAATAATATAATGTGAACAGTGTAATAGGCAATGCATAAATAAACATGAATGAAGCAATAGTATGAAACAAGCAGCGCAGGGTAGTGTGCAGTGGGTAACTAAACTGTTTTATCGGGTTTTCTATTCTAAAGTCTTTGAAATCAATTCGAGTAATCCTCCATGTAACTCAAAGGATATGTCCCGTTACCCCCCGGGACCACGGATCAGGAAGATGGGAACCAATAGTGGTTCTGTCCCGTTGCCCCCCGGGACCACGGATCAGGAAAATGTAAGAGTCACGAATGGCTCTGTCCCGTTCCCCCCGGGACCACGGATCAAGTAATACCCTTTTAAGTTACACTTTAGATTACCCTTTTGATTTCCCCATACCCCCAGGTTATATGTGTCAGGTCAGGTATTCAGTAGTCAAGGACTAATGCCAACACAGGTTCAGGTAACAGTAGGTTTGTCTGGATAGACAACAAGCTTGGTCCATGAGGACTCCATGTCAGGTTTGTTGGCATTAGGCAAGAGATCAGATAACAGGTCAGGTCATGGTACAACAGGTCAAGTCGATAGTGAAAGGTACCATGTCAGGTGCATCGGTATATATCATGTGTAGCAAAGTCAGGTCAAGATGTAACAATATCGTGGGTGTGCTCACAACAGGTATATATTCGAACAGGGGATTAATCAGCAGGAAAATAAGCAATAAATTAAACAACAATAAGCAATTCATTTAATCACAATAGTGCATTAATATAGTACAGCCGTTTTATCATATTAACAGGTTTTGAGCACCCTTTGCGGTGCAATAGATCACATGATGGTGCAATACCGTTATATCAATATCAGAATGTAATAGAGCTACAAGTGTAAAGGCTATCATCCTTTAAACGGTAAAATGTGGTTAACGGGTAGACTTCGTTATTAGGGTTAAAGTAGCAAACTATAATTTTAGGTTAACTGTATCGTGATATATGTCATATTGCGACCAAATGAGAAAATATCCATACCGAGTTAAGTTTTGCAGGTTTAATGAGTCAAAACATATGTAAATGTTTAGTATAGCATGTAGCAAGTGATACTTGCCTCGACGGTTCGCGAACCGGGAAAACGGACGTAACGTCGGAAAAACACGCGACGGACGCACGGTTCACGGATTGTACCCAAACAACGAACAATGGGACCACGCGGATCGGGGTACCTTGCTGGAATGTCGGGTCAAGTCGTCGGCACGGCCGGATTCCGGCGAGATGCAAAACAGCGACAAAAGTTCAGAATTTCTATAGTACAGCCAAAGACAAACCAGAGGGGGAAAGGAAGGAGGAAGATGAAGGGAAGCTTACTGGGATTGCAAAGGTTGCGACAGCGATGGGGTCGACGGCGGTGGGGCGCCGGCGAGGAAGCTGCGGCGGTAGGCTAGGGTTGCGGGTATGGAAACAGAGAAGAAAGTGGGGATGAAGAGGAGGTGGTCGGGGGCTGGTGCGCAGGGGATGAGGAGATGCCGAAGGTGGCGCGGGTGACGACGACGACGGTCGCCGGCGACGTCTCCGGCCGAACAGAGAAGACACGGGGCAGGCCGGGGTTGCTGCGGCAGCGACGTGTGCACTGGGAGAAGGAGGGAAAGTCGAGGCCGGGAAGAGGAGGCGGAGGCGAGGGCAACGGTGGCGCCGGCGTCGGAGTTGCGGCGGCGACGGTGACGAGCCGGCTTGGGTTAGGGTTAGCGATGGGTTTGCTTCTCGCGTGGGTTCAGGAAGAGAAAACTATGAGGAAAAGGTGATATATAAATATAGGAGAGAGAGAGAGAGAGAGAGAAAGAGATTAGAGAGAGAGAGAGACAGATGAGGGAACTGAAGAGGGGCCCACGGGATAAAGGCATCGCGATTGGCCAGGAGCTTTAACAGAAATCAAAAAGATTTCAAAGATTATAATCATAACAGTGAAAAGATTATGAATAAAATATATATAGTAACAGTAGGCTTATAATATAAACGAAATTTTATATGGTTTCAAATATTTTATTAATTTGGGATTTTGGCGCTAAATGAAACATTTCCAAATCACGCCCGGGTTGGGTCCAAAAATTCGAAATTCAAATAATAGGATTTTAAGCTGGTTCCAAATTTTTAAATGAAGTGTTTTATGATTAAAAAGCATGCCCCCAAGTCGGACACCTGCACGCGTGCGTAGCCGTCCAAACTCGCCCGTTTCACCGAACGGAATGAGAACTCGACGCACGGACGCTACCACGCGGCTAGGGGTGATGAGTAGGCCAAGATAGATATTTTTAATTTCATTTTAGGTGCTAAAATTTGTTATCTGCAGAAATGACTTAGCCAGTTAAAATTTTACAGTAAGACCCAAACAAGCAAGATAAATAAAATGAGCAATATCTAACACTCAACCAGTAACAGAAATGGTAGTATTGGGCTCGGGTGCTACATCATACCCAACTACAAAAAGAATTTCGTCCTCGAAATTCCAAGAATACAAGATAGGAAACTACAGGAAAAGGTGAGGAAACTTCTGTCGGATCTCGTCTTCTCGCTCCCACGTGGATTCTCCATGCGATCGATTATCCCAAGAAACTAGCACAAGGGAGATAACCTTGCTCTTAAGAACCTTTTCCCTACGATCCATGATTTCAACCAGTCGCTCCTCAAAAGTTAGGTCCTCCCGTACAGTTAACTCCGAATGATCCAAGACGTGTGTTTCATCTCGAACATACCTTCGTAGTTGAGATACATGAAACACATCGTGCACACCTGCCAAGGACTGCGGTAACGCCAAACGGTACGCTACTCTCCAACGCGCTCCAATATCTCGAAGGGTCCAACGAATCGATGACTAAGCTTTCCTCGACTCCCAAAACGAATCACCCCTCTAGTCGGCGATATTTTCAAGAATACCAAATCACCCACGGTGAACTCTAGAGGTCTTCTCGACGTGTCAGCCCAACTTTTCTGTCCGTCTTGAGCTGCCTTCATATGCCTTCTGATGGCGTTAACCTTCTCAACGGTCTGTACCACCAAATCTGGTCCCAGTAATCTTCGTTCACCAACATCATCCCAACAAACGGGTGAACGGCACTTATGACCATACAAAGCTTCAAACGGAGCCATCTGGATAGTTGCTTGGAAACTATTGTTGTAAGAAAACTCCACCAAGTGTAGATGATCCTCCCATGAACTCTTGAAGTCCAACATGCACGCTCTCAACATGTCTTCAAGAGTTTGGATCGTTCTCTCCGACTGGCCATCGGTTTGAGATGATAAGCTGTGCTAAACTTCAATCGAGTCCCCAAACTTTCCTGTAAGCTCCTCCAGAAGTGTGATAAGAACCGAGTGTCCCGATCGGACACGATGCTCACTGGTACGCCATGCAATCTTACAATCTTCTGCATGTACCGTTCTGCCAAAGTCTCCATTGATTGACCAACCCGGAAAGGGATAAAGTGAGCTGCCTTGGTCAACCGATCGACAATCACCCATACTGCATTGTTGCCCTTTGGACTCCGCGGTAAAGCCGTCACGAGATCCATGGTTATATGTTCCCACTTCCACTGAGGAATCGGAAGTGGTTGCAATAAACCAGCAACCCTTTGGTGTTCAGCCTTGACTTGCTGACATACCAAGCACTTAGCCACGAAGCGAGCAATCTCCCGTTTCATGCCTTCCCACCAGAAATGCTGTCGAATGTCACGGTACATCTTTGTACCTCCTGGATGTACAGAGTAAGCTGAACTATGTGCCTCCTTCAAGAGCTCTTCACGAACATCTCCCTTTGGCACACACAAACGGCTATCATACCTCAACGAACCATCTTCGTGGACCAGTAAATCTGTTCGTAGTCCGGCTTCAACCTGCTCTCGAAACTTTTGCAGTCTAGGATCCTGCGATTGTGCCGCTTTAATCTTCTCAACTAAGGACGACTGCACTTGCAACTGCATCAACTGTCCCGTAGAATGGGTAGCACAACCTCCAAGTCAAATCTTCGAAAATCTGCGACGATCTCCTTCTGCGTAGTCAATACCTGAATCGCTGGTAACCGACTAAGCGCATCCGGCACGACGTTAACCTTTCTCGAATGGTACTTAAGATCAAGGTCGTAGTCGGCCATCAGCTCCAACCATCTCCGTTGCCTCATGTTCAACTCCTTCTGAGTGAACACATACTTCAAACTCTTGTGATCTGTAAAAACTTCGACTCTCTCACCCAAAAGGTAGTGTCTCCAAATCTTCAAGGCGAAGATCATAGCCGCAAGCTCCAAGTCATGAGTTGGATAATTCTTCTCATGGGTCTTCAGTTGTCTCGATGCATACGCTACAACCCTCCCATTCTGCATCAAAACACATCCCAATCCTTTTCCAGATGCGTCGCTGTGAATCACCAGTCCTCCGGAATTGTCTGGTACGGTCAGGATAGGGGCGGTTATCAACTTCTGCTTCAACGTCTCGAAAGCCAATGCACATTTATCCGCCCAAACAAAAGGTACTTCCTTGCGCGTAAGCTTGGTCAACGGTTCTGCCAAACGAGCGAAGTTCTCCACAAATCTCCTGTAGTATCCGGCTAAACCAAGGAAACTTCTTACCTCAGCCACATTTCTTGGAATAGGCCAATCTCGAACTGCTGCAATCTTTTCGGGATCGACGGCGATTCCATCGCCCGACACAACATGCCCCAGAAACTTCACTTCTTCCAGCCAAAATTCGCACTTACTCATCTTCGCATACAATTTCTCCTGTCTCAGTGTCTGCAGTGCGATCTTCAAATGCTCAGCATGCTCCTCCGAACTCTTCGAGTAAACCAGAATATCGTCAATGAATACCACAATAAACTGGTCCAAGAATGGTGAAAAGATTCGGTTCATCAAATCCATAAATACCGCCGGCGCATTAGTTACTCCGAAGGGCATTACTAGATACTCGTAGTGTCCATACCGAGTTCGAAACGCCGTCTTGCAAATATCTTCTGCTTTCACTCGGACCTGATGATATCCGGATCGCAAATCCAGTTTCGAGAATACCCTTGCGCCACTAAGTTGCTCAAAAAGTTCTCCAATGCGAGGGATCGGGTACTTGTTCTTAATAGTCACCCGGTTTAATTCTCTATAATCGATGCACATCCTTCTCGTGCCATCCTTCTTCTTTACTAGAAGAACTGGAGCTCCCCAAGGCGAGTTGCTGCTTCGAATCCAACCCTTCTCAAGCAATTCATCAACTTGTTTCTTAACTTCTTCCAATTCCACTGGTGTCATTAGATAATAAGCTTTAGATACTGGCGCTGCACCAGGAATAAGGTCAATCGCGAACTCCACGTCTCACTTCGGCGGTAAACCCGAGATATCTTCAAATACGTCCATAAAGTCGCGAACAACTGCCGGCTCTTCATTACTACCAACTTCCATAGCTGCAAGAACACTGTTTGTCGGCCTAGCCCTAAACTCGACTGGCCCGACAGAACTGCTTCCCCCAGTGAAGGTAAACTCAGGATGTCCGGGAATCTGGAAAATTACCTTCCTTGCCCTACAGTCAATGTGGGCGTGGAAAGTGCCAAGAAAATCCATTCCCAAGACAACTTCATAGCTGCCCGTATCTATTACCAAGAAATCTGCAAAGAGTTCCCGTCCGCACATAACAACTGTACAATCTCTACATTCCCTACTAGCTATGATTTTCCCATTCCCAGTGTGTATGTCCCAAAAACTAGACATGGTTGTGCAGGTAATCGAGTGTGTAGTTATAAACTTGGATGACATAAAACAATGGGATGCACCGGAATCAAATAATGCCAATGCGGGAAAACCATGAACGAGTAAAGTACCTGAAACCACTTCTCCTGATGCCTTAGCTTCCTCAGCTGTCAAGGTGAAAGCTCGAGCCTGATTAGGTCCCTGAGTCAGCTGTTTCTGCCCCTGGAATGGTCTCTGCGGAGGCTTCTGTATATCATCTCTCGTGCGAAGCTTCGACGGACAGGCACCAACTGCGTGATCGGCCGCTCCACAAACCAAACAAAGTCCCAGCTTCCTTCGACAATCCTTCTGCATATGCCCGGGCAAACGGCAGTAGTCACAAATCGTGCCCTTTCTTCGATCAACGACCACAGGCTTCTTCATTGGTGCTACACCACGTCGATCCACTGGAATACCTCTGCGCCCATGATCTCTGTTATGTACAAATGCGGGCTTCCGGGCCGCAACGACCGTCTGTTGCAGGCTCCCTTTCATTCCCGATAAACTCTGTTGCTCCCGGGCTGCCGTAAGAACCTGTGAGAAAGTGGTCAAACCCAGGGAGACAATCTGCCTCTGGATGTCCACATCCAAACTGCGCATGAACCTTCGCGCCCTGTCTGCCTCGTTGGGGACTAAAGGTCCAGCGAAACGGCTGAGTCTCGTCCACTCCGCTGCATGCACGTCCACGGGTGCTCCATTTTGCCTCAGCCCAATAAATTTCTCTTCCATTTCCTCCCGTGCAGTCCGCGGGAAGAATTTCTCCAGGAAACTCTTAGAAAAATCCGCCCATTTGATCGGTTTGGGCAAGCGGGTCTCCTCCACAAGCCACCACTCTCGGGCGTAATCCACTAACTGAATGCGCACCACATCAACTCTTTTGTCCTCTGGGATCTGTGCCGCAATCAGCAAATTCTCCGTGTCAACTAGCCACTGCTCGGCTGGCAACGGCTCCTCCAGACCAGTGAAAGTAGTAGGACCCAAACGTCTGAAATCTGCCACGGTCCCTACCCGGTCAACTGGTTTAGCTCCAGCGTTGTTTACAGACTGCCGAATGGCCTGCAAACCCTCCTGAAATGAATCTGCTTGCTGCTGGATCAGCTCAGTATGCCTCTTCTGATTTTCCAACATTCCGCGTATCACTCCCAACATGGCGGCTTCATCCACGCGCCTCTGATACGTCTTGAAATTCTTATCTGCCATATTCCTGAAATCAAAACACCCAACATTAGCATGATGATAGATTCAATATATAAATCAAGGCTAGAACTCCAAAATACTTAAATAGAGTACCGCATTGTAACTATGCCGCGGTATCATAGCCACAATTACTTAACTCCACCCAAGTCGCCTAAGTCCTAGAGATAACAAGAAATCAGGTTTTCGAGTCGACATGCAAAGTAAGTTTGCACGTCGATATAATCAGGAAGAATGTGATTCAAGAATGGTAAAACGGTCAAGGTGGTAGGACATGTTTCCTAAGCACGGGTATTCTGATTCGTGTATTGGGTACAATACCCAACTACAAAAGAATCAACCCGACTATCCTATGGCTCTGATACCAAAAGAACCATGTCACGCCCCGCTTCCCAGAATACGCAAGATTTGGGCACGTGATATAGCCAACCATGCTACCTGTGGGTAGGAGGTATCCATCCACAGTCACATTACGGCTGTAGAGATATCAAGAACAAAATAAACTATCTAAAACATGTCCACAATCCAGAATAATAAGAGTCAATAATAAATAAATGCGGAAGCAAAGAATCCAATACAATAATAGAAAAGTAGGTCCCATAATGCGGCCTCACATCTGGAAATAAGAATGCAGGAAATAAAACTAATCACTACAGAACTCACAAATCAGCCTGCTGGCTGAAATACTCCTGCTCGGTCAGCGACAGTGGTAAAGAATCTGGGCCATGCAAAACCCAGACGTCAGCGCGTCATGTCAACCAATAATATAATGTGAACAGTGTAATAGGCAATGCATAAATAAACATGAATGAAGCAATAGTATGAAACAAGCAGTGCAGGGTAGTGTGCAGTGGGTAACTAAACTGTTTTATCGGGTTTTCTATTCTAAAGTCTTTGAAATCAATTCGAGTAATCCTCCATGTAACTCAAACGATATGTCCCGTTACCCCCCGGGACCACGGATCAGGAAGATGGGAACCAATAGTGGTTCTGTCCCGTTGCCCCCCGGGACCACGGATTAGGAAAATGTAAGAGTCACGAATGGCTCTGTCCCGTTACCCCCCGGGACCACGGATCAAGTAATACCCTTTTAAGTTACACTTTAGATTACGCTTTTGATTTCCCCATACCCCCAGGTTATATGTGTCAGGTCAGGTATTCAGTAGTCAAGGACTAATGCCAACACAGGTTCAGGTAACAGTAGGTTTGTCTGGATAGACAACAAGTTTGGTCCATGAGGACTCCATGTCAGGTTTGTTGGCATTAGGCAAGAGATCAGGTAACAGGTCAGGTCATAGTACAACAGGTCAAGTCGATAGTGAAAGGTACCATGTCAGGTGCATCGGTATATATCATGTGTAGCAAAGTCAGGTCAAGATGTAACAATATCGTGGGTGTGCTCACAACAGATATATATTCGAACAGGGGATTAATCAGCAGGAAAATAAGCAATAAATTAAACAACAATAAGCAATTCATTTAATCACAATAGTGCATTAATATAGTACAGCCGTTTTATCATATTAACAGGTTTTGAGCACCCTTTGCGGTGCAATAGATCACATGATGGTGCAATACCGTTATATCAATATCAGAATGTAATAGAGCTACAAGTGTAAAGGCTATCATCCTTTAAACAATAAAATGTGGTTAACGGGTAGACTTCGTTATTAGGGTTAAAGTGGCAAACTATAATTTTAGGTTAACTGTATCGTGATATATGTCATATTGCGACCAAATGAGAAAATATCCATACCGAGTTAAGTTTTGCAGGTTTAATGAGTCAAAACATATGTAAATGTTTAGTATAGCATGTAGCAAGTGGTACTTGGCTCGACGGTTTGCGAACCGGGAAAACGGACGTAACGTCGGCGGAAAAACACGCGACGGACGCACGGTTCACGGATTGTACCCAAATAACGAACAATGGAACCACACGGATCGGGGTACCTTGCTGGAATGTCGGGTCAAGTCGTCGGCACGGCCGGATTCCGGCGAGATGCAAAACAGCGACAAAAGTTCAGAATTTCTATAGTACAGCCAAAGACAAACCAGAGGGGGAAAAGGAAGGAGGAAGATGATGGGAAGCTTACTGGGATTGCAAAGGTTGCGACAGCGATGGGGTCGACAGCGGTGAGGCGCCGGCGAGGAAGCTGCGGCGGTAGGCTAGGGTTGCGGGTATGGAAACAGAGAAGAAAGTGGGGATGAAGAGGAGGTGGTCGGGGGCTGGTGCACAGGGGATGAGGAGATGCCGAAGGTGGCGCGGGTGATGACGACGACGTTCGCCGGCGACGTCTCCGGCCGAACAGAGAATACACGGGGCAGGCCGGGGTTGCTGCGGCAGCGACGTGTGCACGGGAAGAAGGAGGGAAAGTCGAGGCCGGGAAGAGGAGGCGGAGGCGAGGGCAACGGTGGCGCCGGCGTCGGAGTTGCGGCGGCGACGGTGACGAGCCGGCTTGGGTTAGGGTTAGCGATGGGTTTGCTTCTCGCGTGGGTTCAGGGAGAGAAAACTATGAGGAAAAGGTGATATATAAATATAGGAGAGAGAGAGAGAGAGAGAAAAAGAGATTAGAGAGAGAGAGAGACAGAGGAGGGAACTGAAGAGGGGCCCACGGGATAAAGGCATCGCGATTGGCCAGGAGCTTTAACAGAAATCAAAAAGATTTCAAAGATTATAATTATAACAGTGAAAAGATTATGAATAAAATATATATAGTAACAGTAGGCTTATAATATATACGAAATTTTATATGGTTTCAAATATTTTATTAATTTGGGATTTTGGCGCTAAATGAAACATTTTCAAATCGCGCCCGGGTTGGGTCCAAAAATTCGAAATTCAAATAATAGGATTTTAAGCGGGTTCCAAATTTTTAAATGAAGTGTTTTATGATTAAAAAGAATGCCCCCAAGTCGGACACCTGCACGCGCGCGTAGCCGTCCAAACTCGCCCGTTTCACCGAACGGAATGAGAACTCGACGCACGGACGCTACCACGCGGTTAGGGGTGATGAGTAGGCCAAGATAGATATTTTTAATTTCATTTTAGGTGTTAAAATTTGTTATCTGCAGAAATGACTTAGCCAGTTAAAATTTTACAGTAAGACCCAAACAAGCAAGATAAATAAAATGAGCAATATCTAACACTCAACCAGTAACAGAAATGGTAGTATTGGGCTCGGGTGCTACACCTCTTGACCCTCAGTCCGCTATCCGGATAGCGGGACCCCCGTAAAATCTTTGCGGGGCCCCCGATATATCCAAAACCCCTTTCAAAACACAACGCATGTACGGTGCACATTGAGTTCGCATGACCCGTTTGACCCGTTAATCGGAGGTTCTCTCGCTCCAAAGGCGAGGGGTAATTAACGGCAGCTTAGTCCGCGGCTGCCGGAGATTCGGATCCCCACAATCAATAAACCCCAGCCTACCCTAGGCAGGGGATCTGTAATGCACCTGACAAGCGCGCGCGTATTCCCATCTCAATGGGGTGGCGAAAAATACCCTACACACAAGTGTCGCCAGAGAACTGCTATCTAACAATAGATATGGTACCATTTAGGAGTTCTGGCGTGTCTTGTTCGGTGTACTCATTCTTCAATGAATACATGTGTACAATCTTTGATGTCAAACACCAATGGTTGTGGGATCAACCATCGCCCCATACAGGGTCAAGAAACGTACACACTCTATTCTGGAATATCGATGCCCTGTCTCAATACTCTCTCAACTAAGAACTGTTAAGGATGTGCTTGTGGACTACTCAAGCCCCACTAGTATGATCTATATCATAGTTCTAGCAGTCAAACGAACATCCTAAGGGTTTTATCAACATATATCAAAGAGACAGAAAACTATAACAACAGCCGGATAGCACACTATCATGTTGAGCAAGAAAGTCATATATATATATATATATATATATATATATATATAAGCATCCACTATAACATACAATAATGGCCTCTAGGATATATTCCTAACAAAAACATTTGGGTATCAAATTGACATCATACCCAAATACCCAAATAGATGGGGTAAATCTCATAATAATATCTTAATGTTTCATCACGTTTGGATTTTAAAACCTTACAATTTTAACTCAACATTTTAACACCCTAAAGCTTTGCTATCTTCCACTTTTACCAACGTGTCTATTTTTTTTGTCGGTTTATTCATTGCAAACCATTTTCATAAATTTTTGTGTGCATGATATTAGGAATCAACGGAAGTAAAATAAATAAAACGGTAAAAATAGATAGCAAATAACAATAGTGAAATATATTAGGGCATTAAAGTGTTAGAAGAAAAGTGCTCATGGGCATTAAAATGCTGAAGTGATGAACAATGAAGTATTATGAAGCAATTTAACCAATCACATACCAAGAACTTTTGAGAACACCCAACGCTTCCCCTCCCGAGCTTTTTCCGATCATCTCCAAAAAAACGCAGCTCCAACAACTAAACCCAATTGCTCTCCAATGGCGGCCGCAATCCCTCGCTCTCTCTTCACCCTCTCTCGCCTCCTCCCCTTCTCTCTTCTCCTCTCTCGCCGCTCTCTCTCCTCGTCCTCAATTTCAAGCCGCAACACCAACTCCACCGCCTCCTTCGATTGGTCCGATGACGACGACGAGCAAAACCCAGATCCCAAAACCCAATCATCACCAAAACCCAAATCCCAAATCGAAAAATCCAAGCTCCCACCACCCTATGATCCCTTCTCCAAGAAACCCATCATCACCGAACCCAAAGACCCCTCCAACCTCCAACAGGTCTTCAACGACATGCGCTCCCAGGGCCTCTTCGACAACGCCGTCAAGATGTTCGACTTTTTGTCCCAGCAGGGCCTCACCCACGAGGCCATGTCCCTCTTCTCCCTCATCAAGGACAAGGGCGCCATGCCCGACGTCGTCGCTCACACCGCCGTCATCGAGGCTTACGCCAACGCAGGCGGGCAATCCAAGCAGGCCATCAAGACGTTCGAGAAAATGCTGGCCTGTGGAGTCTTGCCGAATGTTTATACCTACAGCGTCTTGATCAGAGGGCTGGCGAAAGACGGGGTTTGGGGGGAGGCGAGGAGGTTGTTGATGGAGATGGTGGGGAATGGGATGAGGGTCGACGCTGGGACTTACGTCAGGGTTTTCGAGGCGCTTGTGAGGGAGGAGAAGGCTGACGAGGGGAGAGAGTTGTTGAGGGAGATGAGAAGCAAAGGGTTTGAGCCTAGTGAGAAGGAGGTGAGGGACAAGGTTGACGAGAGAGGGCCAATGTTTAGGAGCATCATGAACTTGCTCTTTGGGAAGTAGCGGGGAAACAATTTTAAATTTTCTCTCTCTTTTTTGCCCTTTGTGACGCAATGTGTTTGTGTTGGGTTCTAGAGTTGGAAATTTTAATGTTATGTTGCAAAGATGCGATCTTGCGCTAGTTTTATGTGCTTTAAGTTAATAAGTTGATATTAATACTGCTCTGTTTTGTTTTAGGGTAATGATACTTGCTCTGAGTATGTCGAGGAAGCAGAATATACTGTGTTCGAATACACACTATTCATTGATACATGCCCGGCCCCTTTACCTTTTCCTTGCTAATCCAGAAGATTTTTGCTTCTCCAAAATAAGGTTGCATGTGGATATGAGAAATTTCTTTCGTGTCTATACTCAGTTTTCTCATATATTCATGGGGTTGAGTAGTTTGGTAATGAGATTATTTAGAAGGATTCAAATGGCACTTTGTGTCTCCTCTGTTTTACAAAAAGTTTGCACAATAGGGCTATGGTGTGCATCTTTATAGCTCCCATCAGTCTCAAAATTTTTTGGTAAATAATGCTGATTTTTCAGTTTCTTGTTGATCCCAAAAAACCATTTAGAACAGAAATGCTTGCATGGTACTAGAAGCAGTTTACACTGCTCTCTCAACTCAGAAAGATGTTACAAGTATTTCCAAGCAAACATGAGCAATCAATTCAGCCAGTCTCAATAAATCTTGCAGAAGCTAAGCATATGAACTAGAGCAGGTTAATTGATTAATAATCAAAATGTAACATATGGAAACCAAAATGCATACATTTGATATGTCTCGAGTCTTCCTAAAAAAAGATCCTCACCATGTTACCACACAAGTTATGAATACTGCAGATACAAAAAAGAAAAGAGAGAGGCTGTGTACAAAAAGGATATCATTATCACTTACTAAGAAGCAGAGTAATTAATTAAATAGTTGCCTTCAAATGAATTGGAATACCCTGAAACTGGCGCTCAGCATTTCAAACACTTTGACAAGGCATTATTCTATCCCGTTTCTAGCAAGATATACACCAAAACATAAAAAATGATTTGTCGCACATTACTAATTATAGAAATACTATACAGATACAGATCCGAAATAATTTTTTACAATAAGGCCCCGACTATATACCGCTGTATCTATATCTATAACTTTCTCCCTATTTTCCTCTTTTATTTGTTTCTTCAAGTAAATTGTTTACGAGAACCTATTCACAGTCTCAGGTTGTCACATAGGTGGCCAAGCTCAGGTCGGCCCTCCATCCAAGATTTGAATCTCATTTCGCTCGGAGAAGCACAGTGAAGGTAGGACCTGAAGGTGATCAGATAAAAGTAGCGCCTGCAAAAGAATGATCAAGTATATAATATGATTAGATAACCGTAAAAAAATGATATTGCTCTTCACGTAATAGTCATCGGTATATTCTTCTCAGATGGATAAGTTCAAATACGATAGACATTTGACCAAGTATTATGAAAAAATAAAAAATAAATACAACATGGCCCGGGTAATTCTATCACATATGTTAAATGCTATTAAAAATTATTGGTTGTGCATGATTTTATTTCTTTTTTAATTTTTCATGTATATAGAGAGCATGGAAAGAACAGTAACAGAACTCGGTCATACCAAACAAGTTCAGGTATTAATTATGCTGAGCTAAACCAAAGCGGAAAACTTCGACCTGTAATTCAATTGCCTGAATAATTTAGCCATATTCTTTTGTCTTATCTGAACTAGCTATTGATTACTAGAATGGAAGTTTGCGTTTTTAAATGATATCTACATCGCACGCCCACGCAGCACCCGTGCTCACGCTCACATAGAAATAAAGAGTAATAGATAGCTTATGAAGAATTTTAAGGAAAAACCAATGTGTTCTCTGCTAAAAATAAATTCTATCTTCAGATACCCCCCCCCCCCACCCCGGGGGGGGGAATATTTTCTTTTAAAAAGCAACAATAAGAACTCATCTTCAGAAAACTCTGTAAGCAAAAGTGGAGACGCTATCTAATTAGGTGCACAACGCAAACCAATATGATGTCAGAATGCCCTTATTTCATAGTGGAGAAGTGTCTTCAATAATAACTACCAATCAGAACAATCTCACAATTGTCACTTTCTCTAGTATCAGACATAAACAGCGTTGGGCACCTGACACAGCGTTGAACACCTGACACTGGTGTCTACAGGGGAAATATCTTCTTATTGCGAGCTGCGTGCATGCATGCTGTCTTTCTTTCTTTCTTTTGACATCCACTTGACGTTTCTAGCATTCCTTGAAATTCCTTCAAACGTTCTCCAAATTATATACATCACACAAAACCCCTGAGAATACGAAAACCAACTGACCATCTTTTCTTAGAACATGAACATGAAATTTTACAGGATACTTGCGAACTTTCAAAGAATACCAAAGTATTCTCTTAGACGAAGTATGGTCAATGAATTCTTCATGTCCTCATTTAAAGTTCCAAAAGTTATGTCTTAACTGTTTACATGTCCCTCATTTGTTTCCTATTTGTTCCACTCTCACATACACACGAACATGCAATCAAAAACAATAGTTGTCTACAACCTGCAATATACTGAAAGAAATACTACCAAACTTTCACATCAATTTCCATATTCATACATTCTAGTTCTTTTAAGGGTCTTGGCATGTCGGCTATTAGTTTGGTATAATGATGATGAGGTCTCTACATCGAGACATAAAATGTTCCAATGTTGCATGGCAAGAAGAAACACTGTCAAACCTTTATAGTAAGACTATTTAAGAAGCATAAATGCTTTATAAGTGAGTACGGTGTCATTTCCGAATTTAGGCAGACACCGACACTAGCACACCTATCGATCTGTATCATGCAAGCCGAAACCGTGTTGGATTATATAACAAAAAAAAGGCGTTGTAGTGTATCAAATATAAAGTAAAAAGAAAAAAGAAAATTGTGTGACAAGAACCTTGGGGCCATGCATAGCATAAAAAGGGGGGAAAAGAGACCATTTCATAAAAGTGAGCACTATTTACATAGAATGAAACACCTAATAAACATGTAAGGGCATCATAGACTTGTACCAGGTCAAGTATTGAATTGAACTTTTAAATGTCATTGTTTGACTTCTTGCTATATTTTGTATGTGCTTTTCATGAAATGTATCCTAATATGACCTTCAAGTTCTTATATGTGTGAAACGCGCGCGCGCGCTCAGAGAGAGAGAGAGAGAGAGAGAGAGAGAGAGAGAGAGAGAGAGAGAGAGAGATGTCGACATATCAGCATGCCCTAGAGAGTCATGTCGACATATCCGCATGCCCTACTTTTTACGAACATATCGTAGAATGTTTGAAGTTGAATCTATGTCCCCATATTTGCCCCTTCATCCAATAAGACCATTGAAAGTAGATTAAATGCCGAAAATTCTAGCAGCAATTGGAAGGTCAATATGCCATCATGATTTTGCTTTGCAAAAAACATCCTAATCGATAGTCAGCGTGAGATATCAACAAGCTCACAAGTTTTGAGAGTATGCAAGCTCTGTTTACCAATCATGCAATTAGCATTAGAAAGTAAGAGGAAACATATAAATAAAAAATACAATTTTCTATAGTCAATACTAAATCTAAGAAAATACTTGGGGAAAAATCATATGATTATATAGTTAACACTAAGTAACTAAAAAGCATTCACAATGGTACAGGACATAGGTCTGGCGCGACCGTCACAACAATTACTAAATATTCAAATTATAACACATTGGCAGCACCCACTTAAATTGATACTATGGTTTCCACAGTAACCCATGCCCTAAAATGCACATTATACTCCATATTCCATAGTTATAAAGCATGACAAACTGAATTCATATTTATATCATTATAAAAATTTAGATTATATATAACTAACTAGCTATATAAATGATTTTCTTAAAAAAAAAACCATCAACAAATATCATCCAGAGAAATGTCGAGACGTGTTGAGGAAAAAAACAGGTTGTAGAATTAACTATTATGTATACATAATGAGTTTGACAGGACACCTGTCGAAATTTCTTAATTGGAACGCCAGTACTACCTATAATAACAGGTTTAATAGTTTTCACGTTAAAGGTATAAGTTGGGTTTCAGTCCTAAAAACTTATACATCAATAATCAATTCTTTCATTACTTGCCCCTTTTCTTACTTCCCTTCTAGCGACTTACTTATGATATTCCCTCTCTCCCTCTTATTGTATCTCTTTTCTTTCTTATTGCCAAAATGCTCTTTTAAGACCATATGCCCAAGTTTTCAGTGCAGCTCTGAAACCTAACGAAACATGATCATACTTGAGTGTAGGGCATCCTTGGTAGCTTTTAATTTAGGTCAGATTTGCCTTCCCACTTAAAAAAGGTTAGGTCCACTTCTAATCTCTTAACAAGTTTGCTGATATACTTGATAACGGCCAACATTATACTTATAGAAAGTGCCAGCAGACTTCATAGGATTAGTTAAGGCTTTTGATTTTATTATCCTAAAGTTGGTTGGTGTTAGCGTCTTATTTATGAAACGTTCGATCCCATTCAAACTCAACCAATAAGACTAGTATATTAAAAGGGTTACACAGGTTGCGTAGAGGGTCAAGCCTAAATGGGAGAGGCCAAGATTTGACCTGACCTGAGTATAACCAGACCTATTGCCACCATAATTTCAGAAGATTTTACAGACTTCAATTTGTTTTTGGGTTTTGAAACAAGGCTGTACTTGCTTAATTGGTTGTGCCACACTGTATTCTGCATCATCCTTGCATTCTGTCATAAAATGGAGATTTTTTTTTCTGGGGTTTCTTGAGTGACACCATTCTTTCAGTAACATAGGAGGCAGATATACTGTCTTATTTCCTTTCCACGAAAAAAATGTTTCTATTGTAATGTGATATCTCAAGTGATGGATAGAATTTTTGCAGGGATGCGTAGCACGACAGCAAGGTTTCGGGAGGCATCATCCATGCCGTTTTCAAAAATTGTCATCCTAAACAATCCCAACTCTAGAATCTTAACTAGAGATTTAAACGAATCAAGCATGTAAACATCTTTACATCTAAGTGAATAAGGAATACAACCTTTGTAGACCGGTCCTTCACTTCAATAGCTCCGTATAGTAGTCCCTTCACTCCAAGTAGTGAATTTCCGGACTCTAGAAAGGCTCCACAAGATGAACGGAACAAGCTTGCTTGAAATCTTCGGGGCCGAAAATGATATACATCGAGGAGACACCAACTCAAGCTACCTCTTCCCTAATTAGGATTTAGTGAAGCAAACACCCTAAACTAAATGACCAGTATAGTAGAGGATGATGAAGTAGGAATTTTGCTCACTTTAGATTTATTTTTCTCACAATATTTCTTCATCTTGAGAAAAGGTAGAAAGGTTTCTCTTGATGAAGAAGAAGATGAAGTTGAGAAGAGAATGAAACTTATGAGATGAGAATAGCAACCATGGATGAGTTTGTATCATATACTAACTCGTGTAGAGACTAAACTATGGCTAAGGATAATGGTTAAGTTAATAAATATCTTAAGTAAAACAAATTAGTGGACTAAGTCAATGGACACAACAAGCTTCTCCAAACTTCTAGCCATGACAAATTTCCAACCAATTTTGATTTATTTTGATAAATAAAAACCCTAAGATTATCATAAGCATGGTGTGAGTCTCATACACCCATGTAGCTTGTATCATCTAGCATGACACAAAAAAATTTACATTAATATATATCGCATATATACTAAAGCACAAGTGAGAAAAAGAAATACTTAGTGAGCAAATATTAGTTAATGTAAGTTAATATATCAAATATATAATTATACATTAATTTATCAAATCAACACTTGATTTAATAACCCGGCTATATCACATATAACCGACCGATGTCACATATCACGAGAATAGAATACGGTATCACATACACGTATTAATCTCGGTCCCGTACATATCACATATGTGCTCCTACTTCGTTTCGCTTGAGCCAGAAAACCTCTGTGTAGGACTCTAAAAACTCGTCAATACGCCGGCAGTAGGTGGTGATCATATCAGTCACCCACAAGCCGCAAGTGGTCTGCTAAACGTAACGGCCACCCGAATATTGAGTATCAGAAGATCAACAAGCAAACATGCTCATACTCCTGCGAATTCATCAAGTAACACTACCGTACAGTCCGGTCTCTTCGTCTGATATGTCGCATATCATAGCCTGGGGGTGATATAACGTCAGACCCCAATAGCCTGATAAGTCATGCTGATATGAGGTCCATAACGGTTCGAGAAACTACTGGTAACACTTACCAGTAGATCACATCAACCTTGGCCAGGGATTCCTGTTATGGCCAATCAAGCATAGCGCAACATCAACCCCCAATACCGGAAGAAACGAATCTCCTTCTATCGCTCATTGCCTCCATGTGACTCGGGACTGTATCCAAAAACCACCATTTTGCACGGTAAGGTGGAAATCAAAGCACAGTGGGAATCACATAAGACTCTATGACGATCTCGGATCGACAGACTAATCTGTACCGGTGTCACCAGATAACTGCTATCTGACGATAGGTATAATAACATCTAGGAGTTCTCGGCGAGTCCGTTCAGTGTACTCAGTCTCCACTGAGCACCCGTATACCTTCTCTGATGTCAAACACCAATAGATACGGGATCATCTATCGTCTATCATATGGGTCGAGAAGCGTAAACGCTAGTCTACTCTGAAATATCGATATCCCGTCTCGATACCTCCACGACTAGGAACATTTGAAGGATGTATTTACCGACTACTTTCTACCCCACTAGTATGGTCCACATTATAATCCTGGTAGTCAAGTACTCATCCTAAGGGCTTTATCAACATGTAACAGAGAGACAATAAGTGTACATGTTAAGATAAAATGCAACCAGATAGTATACTATCATGTCGAGTAAAAAAGTCCTCCCTATATATGTCCAAGCATCCACTACAATATATATCGCATGTACAGTAATGACCTCTAGAGCATACATATAACTAACAATTTTGATCCAAAAGCTAAAACTTGAGTTGTTTGGAACCCATAGTATGTTGCGTTTTAAATATCCAATTCTTTAATCATGCTTTCACTCATTAACTTCAGTGAAGCTCTATATACGTGAGTACTACTGTATGCCAATGGTAAAGCCCCTTGCTTTCATGCAAAATGCCTGAGTTTGATCTTTCTCACTCTATGGCTATATTAACACTGTCTTCGAAACTAACTAAAAACCATGATAAAGGTTCAAGTGACATGAAAAGATATCATGTGTTACAAATACCCATAGTTAGCTCCATACAGTTCCACTTCAAAACAACATTCCGTCCGCAATGAAATCAACAATTAAATGGTTGAGAGACCAGAAAAGATGATGTAAATAAAATAATTTATCTTTCAGCTTTAGATCATACAGGACAATACTTCCAAATTAACATAGTTCGTTACCAAAGTACCAAAATCCCCTGCATGTGAACTGAACTGGAAAGGTTTGAACATGAAGTTGGCGGTAACTTCCACAAAAGCAATCTATATCTATGTTTTTTTAGCAAAAATGGAAACTTACTCAACGGCTTTAAAATGAAATCCATGTGATCTGTTAAAGAGGCGTGTTTAAATCAAGATGGTTTTCCCAGAGTGAAGAATGCAATTATCTTATACAATGCAACGGTTATAGGGATACAAGATTCAGAATACCATGGAACCTTTAATTATAGAAGTCTGACTAACCTTAGCGCTTTAATGCCCATATCCATGAGGTATGTACGAGTCTCATCATCAGCATTAAGAGATTTGTCTATTTCCTTCTTATAATGCAGTATGTCAGCTCGCAAATGCCCAACACCTGCACACCTTTTGAATAATTGAAGCATGCTGAAATTAGACCAGAAGGAAATAATATACAAGTATGCAACAAGACCAACATGGCATGTGGGGAAAAAAAACTCTAGCAAAAAAACATGGCATGAAAATGCTAGGAGCATCAAACAGTATATTTTCCGCCATCAGTTGCTGAAGCCAATCCAACAGGACTGTTCTAGCTCTCCAGATATATGTCGGTGAACGCTAAAAACAAAGAACCACAGGAATGCAATGATTATATCGCGGAAAACATACTTTTGCATTATATTTGATGGCAGTTCTTATTCAAATAATAAAAGATGCTTGCTTTGCTTCTATCTTTTATGCATATATTCTTTTTGTAGTATTAGGGAAAGAAGAAACAGAGATTACAATCCATAATTCATCCACACTATCATTCTTCCTCAATTGTGGTTTAAATACAGTTCTGATCTACTATACAGGTGCATCTTGGTATTATATAGAATTTGCCCTAGAAACTGTTTTATGAATAAAATGAGTACGCACTTAGACCGATACATGTAGGAGAATTAGCAACAATAGAAAATCATGCATGTATATACGAACCAGGTCCTACTGTAACTGCCCTCAACCAACCAAAGTTTCTCGGTAGTTGCGATGTTGTCAAACATGTTCGCATTTATTGTAGTCAAATGATATATGCAATATATATTATTTACCACTTGCCAAACTTCGGCAAACATACATGCAAAAGAAAGTAAAGAGCAACTAAATGTATGAAACAAAAGACATGAAGGTCTGAATCTAAAAGCATATAGCAAACCTAGAATAGCAAAGCAGTTATGAACTGACATCGTCCCACATTAAGCAATCATAAAGATAAGATAATATTTGATGTATCTAACTTGAGATGAAAGAGCTTTCAAACTGTTCTGGACTATTATTTCTAAGTTTAAAACTATAATCAACATACTAACTTGGTTAAGAAGAAAAAGCATTCGATGCTTACCTCTCTATGACAATGTCTACTTCTTTTTTGCTCTTGGGTCCATGGACCAATACTCTGGTAAGGCTCAGAATGTCCCGGTAATCACCCTGTTTAAGTGCTTCTTCACCTGAAGGTTGGAAAGGCATTCTTTCACTTACAGTTGTTGCTAAATGTGTTTGCATTGTTTCGTCCAATGTGAACTTCACATCAGCATTAAGCCCAAGACACGTGATAGCCATTGCATAAGCAACTCCTCCAGATCCCGTGTGTGAAACAAATATGTAGAAACTAGCAGATCTGCAAAGACATTCGATTATTTGATGCCAACAAATTTTTAAAAAATAAATAATAAAGAGTAAATGGGGTCTACAAGTGTCATTGTAGGGAGCTACCTACAAATGTGGCAACATGCCATTTAGGGGGTGTTTAATTGCTTGTAATGGAGTTGCAGGCAACTTTTGTTGCATCTGCATTTCATATTTTCAGTTAGAACAATTTGAGGTGGAAATGGGTATGGAGTTGCAAAAGTGCAACAAATTCCTGCAACGTTTGTTGCAGCCATTTTGGGTGCAGCATATGTTGTGTATTTGGGAAACGTGACCATAGGAATTATTACAGGAGCCACATAAGCTTAACATATGCCACTTAAGTAAATTTGAAACAGATTTTGTTTTTCCTCCTTTTTGTTCAACAAACACAGAAGGATCTTTGGATTTGGAAATCCAACCACAAGTTAAAAACAAACAAACAAAAAAGGATCTGTGACTTTCTAATTGCAACAAATGTTGTGTTTCCTGTTGTTGCTAACCAAATAGCCCCTAAGTGTTGCTTGTTACATAATTTGATGCAACCTTTCTGAAGGCACCCTATGCATCGATACTTACTCATCTTTGCGGTATTGGATAGCATCAACATCTGCAGTTAATGCTTCTCTTTCTCTTGTAAGTGGTATCCTTTTATACTCGATATTATAGCCTTCATCTTTTAAGGCTGCATATACTGCAGCAGGAGTCTTGACATCGCCCAGAGATATATTTTCCCAATATCCAATTACGCTGGACTGATTTGATGATGGATTAAATTCTTCCCGGTGCAAAAGCATTTGACCACCTGATTGTGTTACTTCAGCATATATATCTTCTTTCAACCTTAACTCCATGTGTTCCACCTGCGTATATAGTGATATGAGTTTGTAAGAAACAAGCCTTTGTCCGAATAGCAGGACACCGCCCTTAATTTTATAAAACTCGCTTTACTTGTTCATCCCTAATGGCAATATTATTTCGTTAACTATTCCCAAAAGTCCCATTCAACTTTTTTCAATATTGTGTTTTTTCTTCATTAACTGGTCATAATTAAGATTCAACCTGAGGGGTATTTTGGGAATTAAAAAAGTATTAAAAAAATGAAAACGCCAACTCCATTAAGAACAGGGGGGAGCAGGTTTTCAATACTGAGGGTGGGTTCCTGCTAACCGGGCAAAAGAAAGGGAGTTTCTTGCAATTTAGCCAAAAGCAATACAATTAATGTTTCTTAAAGTAACAAGATTGCCAAAACCACTCACCATGGGCCCACTGATCCCAACATGCTTAAGAGTATCAACAGGCTGATCTAATTCCCTAAGGACATAGGGTGTGCCTCGGATGTAAACCACGACTTCCTCTCGTAAATCTGTTATAACTTTTTTAGTAGTTTTATTGGCTTCTGTGTGTTTAGCTCCTAAGTAGGCTAGTATTTCTTTAGCTCCATTAATTGTTGGGGTTGCCATGCTATATACAGGATAAGCATCCACCTGAAAGTAAGATCAATAAACATGAAGAGATAAAACATGAAAAATGACTTAAATCGTAGTTTAACGAAGATATCCATCATGCACACAGATCTTGCGCAACTAATGAGATGTTAGTCCAAATTATCACTTGGGGAGATGTTAAACTCAAAAACTACTGCAAAATGTAAATAAGTAGCAAAATACCTTGTAGATATGAGGTGCACCCTCAAAAGGTATGCAACTTAAGGTTTTCTGTCCCGGGAAAAAATACATCTTAAGTATTAAACCTTTCCCCAAGACAGAACCACTTCGAGCCTTCACAACCGCTTCCATCACCACATCCGCATGCTGAGAATTATTCGTGGTTTTGGATTCTTCCTGAACAATGATGAAACCATATCAAAAATCTATTTACAAGCTCTCTACAGATCTCATTAAAAGAAAGTGTATCCAAATTAATGCTAATTTCTAGTTTTATATATCTCTAAGAAAAGATGAGGCCTACAGTATCAATGCAGGATGCAGTGAAGCTGACATGCCAAATTTATATTGGATGATACCTATTATTTTACAGTGACATGACATCTCCCTCATATTAAATATTGGATTCACTTCATGTCACTGTATTTTATTTGATACGCAGCACCCAGGGAGTTGTTGCCAACTTGCCATATCAGCTCCACTGAGGGAAGTTTAGGCCCGGTTCCTCTTAAGAAATAGAGGGAGAGAACATTACGGGGATGGTGAAGAATCGCCCAGGGCGTAATCTTATACTCCATTTCATTGTCTGGATCTCTGGCCTCCTATGCAACCAAGTTTTAAAGGCAATCTTAGTTTCTCCTTGCCCACAAAAACCATCAAATGCTTCACTTCCTAAATACGCTGCGAAAGCAATTAATCTGAAGTAACGCTCCAAGTACTCAGCACCACGGTTGAGTGCAACTCTTCGCACTCTCTGTTCCATATGTTGTTGATTAAATACTTTCCTATAATGCAGAACTGCTTGTCTTATGTTCTGCAAAGAAGAGCATCTGTCAATAATAGAATCTAAAACCTCCCTGCATTCGATACCATTATCAAATAATCTTGTAATTTTCCGTAACAGTAGGATGTCATCAATTCCAAAAGCACGTTGCGGCTCCTTGTCCTTTCCAAATTTTATCAAGCTTGACACAGGAAGATCTTCTTCACCTAAAGCTTCTTCGCCGCTAGATGAGCAGTTGTCTGATACTTCAATATAACCACCATTTGACTGCACTCTTATAGGCCTCCCATAATCAATTCGAAGTTTCAGAAGGCAAGCAATCACAGTGCCTGTAGTTGTTCTTCCCCTTCCCATCTGTTGAGAAAAAGATAAGAACATATTCTTATAGATTCACTTCAACTGAAATTAAAGTACCTGATTCTGATATAGAGTGTTAGAATATAAAATTATCTCCCCCGACCCTCATCATAACTTTGGAGTTTGGTGCTGTGGTAAGGAGATTTAGATTGGTACAGAGCAACCAAGTTCAAATCCCACCAAACGCGCATTTAAATAGCAGAATAAGAAAATATTAAATCGGACGCTCAACCTGTGGGGTTATGTTAGAATATAAAATTACCTCCCTTAACCCTCATCGTAACTTCGCAGAGTCGCAGAGTTTTGGTGCAGAGACAAGGACATTTATGATGAAGCAAAGTAAACAGCTGTAATAAGTGAAATTTTACCTGGCAATTGAAGACATAAGCCGTGTCCTTAGAAGAAGAGGTAATATTGAGTGCTATCGTGTCAAAATCTGAACTTTTAGGTGCTTTGCCATCGGTGATGGGGACACGTGCATATTTAATGGGAAGACCTTCATTCTCCAAGCATCTGTAGACCTCCAGAGGAGTCTGAATAGCTTCAGAATCAATACATTCCCATGCATCATGTATTTGACCCCCATCTGTTTCATGGATAACCATTATGGCACCACCGTAGCGTGCTGCTTCCCGTAGAATGTCCTCTTTTAGCCGAGCTTCCATTCTCTCCACTCTCTCACGATCAATTCCCTAGTATGGCAAATTACTAATCACTTTTAATTTCAGCTGACGGAAGCTAGCTATTACAAATCAATATCCTTTTAAAAAGAACGGTAAATCTATTAATAGCAGAAATAGGTGATATACTAATTATTATGAAAACATTAGAATAAGCAAACCATACTCATTTTTTATTATATGGACAAAATGAGGAGAATCGCTTAAGATGGTGTGGGCATGTGCAATGGAGGCCAATTAATACTCTAGTTAGGAGAAGAAACAAAATTATAGTTAATGGGTAACAAGGATTAGGGGTAGGTGGTAGACCTACATGTACATGGATGAAGCAGTCAAAATAGATATCTTAATTGCCAATTTAATTGATGAGACAATCCTTGCCATAGCATAATGTAAGGAGCACATTCATATAGGTATATAGCCGACCCCAAAAATTTGGAATGAGGCTTGTTGTTGTTGATATTAATTCTTAATTGTGAAACTAGAAATCAGAAAGATGAGTGCAATCTCATGTTCAAGCAACAAGGTACGCACAAAATAATGAATATTTACATATTGTAGTAGTAGGGTAATAGGCATTGTTAATTATGGAGAAATTGATACCGAATACTCCAGCATGTTTTTGTATGGCCTTTCTGCCTCTCGCAACACAAATGGCTTTCCGTTGATATAAATAACGGGCTCTTCCCTCATGTTGTGCCATAAAACAGGACGGCCACCTTTGCTACTGCTTATCTTCTCGATAACAGCATGGATGCCATCAACAGTAGGATTGGCAACACCATAAACTGGAAATCCGGGAACTTCTCTAAAATTAGGTGCACCCTCCACTCTCTCCGGCAAACTAAGGTTTTGGCAACCCGGGCAATGATCACTTTTTAGAACAGTCTGACTTCCAAGAACTTCACCAGTTCTAATTGCGGCAACTACACTCATCTCGCAAGGACGGCCGTCAGTGGATTCGGTGATTTTCGTTAAAGAAGGTTTTAAGCTTGAATATCCAAGTGCACCCATTGGATCTCTCCTTAACATCCTGCATGAACACATGAAAGAAGAGTCAGAATAATGGCTGCCATATTGCAATGATACATGAGTTTGCCTGAAATAGCAAAGGCCGAGATGTCATGCCGTGTATTATAAAAACAGAGACCCTATCTCAAGCTTCAGCATTTAACATTGAAGCATTCTTGTGAGTGGAACCAGTCACTTCCCTATTGAATTGGTTAATATTGCATGCGATGTTTCAATTATAATTTGAGGGCATGTGCAAGGGGGCAAAACATCGGAAACAGTTTATCTTTGAGAACTGTGGTTTCCACTCTTATAGATGTGCTATTAAAAAATATATCACAATTGTTTATTAAGAGCTTATGTGCAAAAAATAATAATCATAATAGAATTTGGAGATGGCGCCACATGCATCCAGAGATGCATACAAATTGGATGAATTCTCAAGATGGGTTTGCATTATATTAGGGAGATTTTTTATTTTTTATTTTTGTGATTCTGCTATTGAGCTGAAAGATGAATAGTAGAAAGGAACATTCAGTTAGCAGATGGTCACTATGGTGAATGAGTGTCTATTCGTCACTAGAAAAACTATTACATTGGAATATAGAAAAAGTAACTCCTTTATATCATTCTTAAGAGGAATACAGCTCTCTTGTTCACTTCAACATGTTACTACACGGTTACCCAACAATTAGATGAGACCTTCTGTTATGATTGTTATGTTATAAATTTAAACGTCAAACAAATTTATATAGTAAATTCTTACCTACGAAGTATGCTATAAAGTTCAGGTCTTGCTCTCATCCAATCAGCAAAACTGATTTGGTCTGATGAAACCACACGAAGAGCAGCTCTCTCAGTATCAATGTAGACAGCGAAACAGATGAGGAAATAATATCGTTCCAGATATTCAACGAAGAAGGAAAGTGATGCCTCCCTCTTCATCTCATCTGCTTGGCGAAGAATACTACTGCGATAAGCTGCTATGGCTTCTCTCAGATTCTGTTAAATACTCCAATATTTAAAAAGCATTTAGAAGAGAACATATCATACTTTCTCGAAGCAAGTAAACTACTTGCACTGATAATATACAGCATTTGATGGCCGTAAATTGTAGGCTAAATTGCAGGAAATATCCCTCAGTTTCGGCCTTATGGTAGGGAATACCCCTCTTTTCAAAATCTACAATTTGCCTCCTATTTTGATAGTCGTTAAAAATTTTCCACTAAATTCAATTTTGCTCTAAAAATACCCTTCAATAAGAATATTAATAACAAGCCGTTAATAAAATAACTGCAGACATATAATAAAGTTTATGGGTATTTTGGGGGAAATTGATTTAACGAAAATAATAACATCTTAAAACTTGGAGGGGACAAAACACAAGTTTTCGAAAGAGAAGGGCATTTCTTGCTATATGGCCAAAAGTGAGGTATATCTTGTAATTTATCCATTGTATATGCTATAAGGGGAGTTTCTTAATACTTATTGTGAAACAGAGGTAGCCTTTTATTGTATAAAATTGGAAGCGCACCTGCATAGAGTCGCATTGATCAATTGCTTTATCCACTTGCCTTTTGCCTTCTACTCCACCCTACCAAAATTCCGCTTCAGATATATTCCATGATACAGTGAGCTTGAAAATTTATAATGTGAGATGTTTGTTGTTATACCTCTAGAACACGAATTAGGCTTCTTATAACAGCATATTCACCTCTGCGAATTGCCTCCTCAGAGTTCGGCATACTGTTCGTAACGTCCGTTCCAGCACTGAAAACTTTTCCTGTTGAATTTGTTCTTGGAATACCTGGTATGAAACACATGATGGGGAAAAAGAAAAAGCAGGACTGTCAATACATCAGTTGCTACATACAAATACAGATTATGATATTTGTGAAAAGTAGAAGAGTGGTATGTTTTACTCAAGAACTGCATGTTGCAAATACTTCATACTTAATGCATGCTGTTTGCCTAGTATCAAGTCCTATCCAATGATATTCGATTTTCTGACTGCAATAATACTTAATACAGATACATTAGGTATAAATCGGAATTGTACAGATCTGCTCAAATAGGCTCCAAACTTAGGCACCAAGGGGAAAACATGCTCATAAGAAAGGTTTAGTAAATTTCTAGATTTTTGAGATTGTCGTCCACATTTATCAACAAATAAAACAATAATAGTATATCACCAAGTGCCGAAGCCAATCAAAAGGATGAGTCATGTAATTCTAAGTAATGTCATGCACATGTATGCATACATAACCAGAAGCAAAAAAGCCTAACAAAAAAAGTTTATACACATATATAAGAAGATAGACCTGATGCTCCAATTCGATTGAGATAAACCAATGTAGCTATCACCATCCCCGTAGTGGTTCTTCCTCGCCCCATCTGACAGTTGAAAATTATTTCAGTACCTATATCCACTTGGGATATTCTATGGACCTGCACAAAAAAGGGTAAATTGTCAAAAAAAAAAAAAAAACAAGGCACTTTCCCGCCGATAAAAGCACCCTCCCCAAAAGAATGTTGCCAAAAACCCCCTAGTCAATGCTCTTGGTGTCAAAAAGTCCACATATTTTTTAATCAAGGTAATTATAAGGATCCCCCTGGGGGAAAAATAGAGATGTGGGTTTTTGTATATACCCACTATACCCTTCTGGACCCATGTGAGCAGCTGTGATTTGTACTTGTGTCAAACTTGCGGTCGAAACTGAGATATCCCCAGAGTTGTATGAGATATGCAAGCATTTTCTTGAGATATCTATTTAGTTGCATGAGATATCTATGCATTTGCTTGAGATATCTATTCGGTTGCATAAAAATATCCAGCAAGTTTTCACCAAAGTGGTGGCATTAATAATCTACCATAGCTTCCCTTTCCCTCCAAAAGTTGTTAGTTCCCCTAACAAACAAATTTTCCTCCAAATAATCTAAATATCAATTGATATCCTTTATTTTTCTTCATTTGCTCTAAATTTCTTGTATTTATTTAGTCCTCTTAGCTATCATTTACTCTTCTTTTTCATTACTTCTCAAAAACCTTGTACAAACATTTACTATAGCTGAATTATGGCTCCTCTTATGTATTGTGAAAGGAATCGATAACAACAGGGACTTAGAAAAAAAGTGTGATAACTTGTGGAAGATATGACAAAGAAGATCACAATTAGCAAAGGTGTATGGCTCCAATTGATTGGTTCTAAAAATGAAAATTATGGTTTCACCTTTTGTATATGATGTATTAATGTTGATATCTACTTTTGTAAAAACTTTTGGAGTGAAACATTATGTAAGTAGGATATATACAGCTTTAATCATATATATTTGTAACTGCAGATTTTATTTTAGATATATATGTAACCAGTTGTCTGGGAATATAACAAGTTTCCTAAGCCATCTAACCAGTAACATGAGAAATCTAACAAGTTACATGAGATATCTAACCATTTTCCTAAGATATCTAACCAGTATCTTAAGATATCTAAGCAGTTACATGAGATATCTAACCAGTTGGGTGTAATATATAGGCAACATGCATGCATTTACTTAACATGTCTGTATATTTTCATACAACGCATGCCACTTTAAAAAAAAAATACAAACACAACAAGAACGTTTCACATCTCAGACAAAAAATTACACAAAAATGTTTCACTTTTACTCCAAGCAAAATGTTAAAAAAATACAGACATGAAACAACCCAAAGAATGCATCAATTGTTTAATTATATAATTACTTTTTCATAAAATTTATATTGAAAAACTCCATTGTGCCACCTGAAATAAATAAAAAACAAGATGAAAAAGTCAAAAAATAATCAATATCAATATAGCAAGAATCACATAACCAAATAAATAAAAAAGAATTATAAATTTATATTTAAAAATTTGAAGCTGGAGATCAGGCTGAGACGAGATATGTGACGAGAGGAGATCGAGTTTGATGAGAGGAGGGGGAGATGAGAACAATGATGAGATTGGAAGTTAGGATTTTAGGAGAGGAGGAAGAAGAATGGGAAGGAAAGGATGAGGCGTCTGCGAAGAAGTGGGATGACGGCGGCAAAGTTGTCGAGATTGGTGGCGAAGAAGGCGAGATGACGGAGACGAAGTTGTCGAGATCGTTGGTGAAGACGCGAAACGACGGTGACAAAGTTGTCAAATCGTCAGCGAAGAAGCGGGACGGCAGCGGAAGCGAAGCGGGACGGCGGCGGCAGGGGTGGAGTGATGGTTTCTAGTGAGATTTTTAGATTTGTTGAGAAAGAATATATATATATATATGTGTGTGTGTGTGTGTAAGAGTAATTTACTCTCAAAGCATAACCAGCTTAGTTATACCCTGTGGATAATTATTTCACTTGTCCTTCATGCGTGCATAAAGTGAGGGTAGTTTGGTCATTTAAAATGAGAGAGAAAGTGGAGAAATTTCTAATTAATGAGGCAATTGATTAATCTAAGGAGAGAGAATCTTATAGAACTTTTACAAGATTCTCCACTCTCCTTTTTAAATAACGAAAATTACACTTATTTTATGCATGCATGAAGGGCAAGTGAAGTAATCATCCATATGGCATAACTAAGCTGGTTATGCCCTAAAAGTAAATTAGCCTTACCCTATAGAGAGAGAATAATGAAGAAAAGAGGCCCTAGAAAGCTTTTTCGTTAGGTGGCGTCAAAAATGTATATTCTCCACAATTTTTCGCGACGATCGACACCCATAATCATCATCTTTATCATGTAAGATGTAGATACACCAAATTTCATATGATTCCACCACCTTTTCGCCGTTGAATTAGCAATATAAAAAGTTCTATTGTCGATAAACCGTTGATTATGCACCCAACTAAATCAACGGTGAAAAAGTTGTGGAATCACATGAAATTTAGTGTATCCATATCTTACATAGTAAAGATGATGATGGGTGCCGATCGTCGAAACAAATCATAGAGTGTATTTTTCGACGCCATGGAAGGAAATTCCCTCCTATGGCACATTTTCTCCATTATCCTTATATATATATTTGACGCCACGTAACGAATAAACCTTCTATGGCATCTTTTCTTCATTGTTATATATCTTCCATGATTTTTTCCAACTGTCGGCACCCATCATCATCATCTTTATCATGTAAGATATGGATACACCAAATTTCATATGATTCCACCACTTTTTCACCGTTGAATTAGCAATGTAAAAAGTTCTCGTTAATTTTGCACATATTAAATCAACGGTGAAAAAGTGGTGGAATCGCATGAAATTTGGTGTATCCGCATCTCCATGTTAAAGATGATGATAACGGGTGCCGATCGTCGAAAAAATCATGAAGGGTGTATTTTTTCGACGCCATATGAGGAAATTACCTCCCATGGCACCTTTCCTCCAGTATCCTCATATATATAGGGAGAGGGAGGGTTTTTATATAGAGGGTAATTTTGTAAATCTATCTCCAAAAGGCAAAGGCAAAGCTTTTCTTATACATATGAGGAGTTTTCAAAATGTATTGTGGTATTTAGGGTTTTTTTTGACAAGAGTTCTGAGGTTGGGGGTTATTGACAGTGGGAAAATGCCTTGGGGTGTTTTGACAATTTACCCCAAAAGAACAAGTTAATGTGAGATTAGCTTTTTATGTATATGACTAGTGCCAATGATCACATTATCATATAAGAAGATGGCAGCTAATATGACAAAGTTACTGAACAGTACACCTGAAATCAGGTTTCCAGATATTGTTCGAGTGTAAACTAAAGATAACTTGAATTTGGTTGGATTTGGCATCTAAATCCAGTTAAAGTATGATCCACAATAAAGGCTGTTTCCCGTTACTTTTGGTTTTATCTATTAACTACAGATATTGTTCGAGTATAAACTAAAGATAACTTGAATTTGGTTGGATTTGGCATCTAAATCCAGTTAAAGTATGATCCACAATAAAGGCTGTTTCCCGTTACTTTTGGTTTTATCTATTAACTACATCAAATAAGAAGAATATATTATTTATTAAATTGAAGGTTATCAATATTGATATTGGCCCATGAAGTAATTTGATTGTGAATTATCTGTCATGTTTCCCTGTAAACACCATATAGTTTCTGGGTTTTCCTTTTACATATTCTAATGTTAAATGGTGTCAATAAAACCATTTAATGTTTAATATAAATCTCAAGAACTTACCAAATTGTCAAAATCTCCTTCTTTGGGTGCTTTTTCGTCTGTAATAGGAACTCTCTCATAGTCGACGAGGTATCCTTTTTCCTGCAACTTCTCATATACCTAAGAAGACATTTTGCAAATATCACTAAATTTATGTCTCCTTATACTTTTATCATAAAATATCTAATAGATATGAGAAAATAATAAATACTGTACCTCTAAAGGTGTTTTTACAGAATCATGCATCACTGGTTCCCACTGATCCACCATCTGACCATCTGGCAGTTCATCAGTTACAATGATCTTATTTCCATATCTGCTAAGTCAAAATTAACATAAGAATGTCTTCTTTCAAGTGATCAAAAAGTAAACTATCTGCAATAAATGATACCGTGCAGCTTCGAGTAGGATGTCCTCCTTCAGGCGAGCTTCCATCTGTTCAACTCTAGCCCTGTTGATTCCCTATTTAATCCGGGAAGTTGGTTTGAAAGGAAAGAATAAGAAAGCTAGATGAAAATATTTTACAATATGAGTATAAAAGAAATTATGTTATGGTGAATTAAGTTGCATGAATACTTCACGGAGGAGGACGTGCCCAAGTCCGAGATATTCAGATAATAGATAGATACTTGGAAACTTCCAAAGTTTACAAAGAAGTTAATTACTCTTCGGTACGCTTACTCACTTTCTTTCAAGACAAAGAGGATTATTTAATGCATAAGTGTTGGGTTCACAATTCCAGATATGATTTGTACATGCATCTAATAATTTTCCCACTGCTTTTGGTGCTCAAAAACCGAAGGAAAAGGGAACAGTTTATTTTGAAAAGACATATAGTACTCTATTTCTTCTAGTAATTAAAAGGTTATTAAGGGTAGTTTTGTTTGTGGCTTAAATAATTAATTAGCGTTAATGAGTATAATTTTTTGGTTAACAAATTGAATTCTTGGTTGAAAAGGGTGGTTAAAACATTAATCATAGTAAGAAATAAAAGGATCACTGCAAATCAATCTACATGAGAATATCAACAAACCGTATATTCAAGATTGGAGAAGGGTCTTTCAACATCCCGCAAAACAAATGGACGGCCATTGATGTACGCTACCTGGTTTGAATTTCAAAAAGAATAGTTGACTTATTTCCCACAAATGAAAGAAGCTAATATCAATCATTAAGCACATCTAAAAGCATTTAGGCCTCATTCATTTACAATAATTATCCAATTATACTATAGGAGAAATTGTCTTACCGGCTCTTCTCGAAGATTGTGCCATAACACTCTTTTCTGCATGTCGTTCTTATGTGCTCCAATATGTTTGAGTACATTCCTGATCCCATCAATGGTAGGTATAGCAACACCATGAACTTTCAACGAACCAGCCTAAATAAACAAGGATGAATTTCAGAACATATTCGCATCAACATAAGCCGACATGAAGAGAAAAAATATCAGTCCATATTGGCTAAATGCATGCTTCTTCTAAGGAATGTCATATGAAGATGGCAACAGAGGACACCAACTGATAGGTCCCTGTAATGATTTATGAAGCTAAAGCTGAAAATCAGTAAGTATATGTTGACAAAAAAACAGAACTAAATGTCACAGACATTATAATATCGAAATATAATTTTCTTCGGAAAATAAGGGTGCCCCTTGAGAGGGGGTAGGTTCTTCATTCAATAGTTCAAGGGAACAAGTGCCGAACCTATATTTCTATTCTACAGTCGCATGCATATTGAAGACAGAAAACTTCACTGCTTCAACCAGCATCATACCATCCTAGCCACAAGGATAGCTCATAATCCTCTTCCACGTGGAAGCTTGATTCAGTTTCATATATTTTTTTTTTTGGGGGGGGGGGGGGGGGGCTTAAATCGCCAAAAAACAACCCATGTAAGCCTTCAACCACAAATGCAGAGAAGAAAGGATAAAAACTGGAATGCATCTACCAACAATGATAATGACAATAATCACTATGAATGTGAATCAGAGCATGTGCAGCCAGAAAAAAAATAAAATTAATTCGTTTTAGGAGAATTGATTTTTTTTATCTTATAAAAATATATTTAAGGAAACCTATTGTTTTTCATGATTATATCATAAATGAATATAATAATAAAAGTATTTTTCAGATTCTATAATTCAATTCCTCCGGTTACATGCATATTAAAGACGGACAACTTCTCTGATTCAATTGTACCAGTCTAATCATAATGATAGCTCAAGTCCTCTTCCACATGCAAACATGCACTGCTATATATAGCAAACTTAAATAAATAACCAAAACAAAAATGTAATTCTTCAACCATATTAATATAGGAAAGGTAAGAAAAAAACTTCCCCAGCTGTACTGCATCTACCAACCAATTCTTTAACCATATTATAATTATAATTGCAACAATTACAATGATAGTGAACTAGAGCACATGCAACAAGTAACTATCAGAATTGGTTATGTTCAGTACAACTATTTCTCATCTTACGGTTTTATATACTAGTTTCCTGCACATGAGATGCATATGGAGTGAGAAAAGCTTGTGTTGTATAGAATTTTTTTTTAAAAAAATTGTCAGAATTAAATTTAGGGAGAGAGAGAGAGAGAGAGAGAGAGTTTCTTTGAAAGATAGCAAGTTTTGAAATTTAATATACGAAATGTTCGCATGGATCCACGAGAGAAAGATTATTGGAAAAGAGTACTATTTAAAATTTTAAACTAGAGAAATACTTTTACCTAATCCCTACCCGCATGTATCCATAGATAAAAGGGTGGGGCTCATACCATCAAAATAATAATGCCATCCTGGGGTCCATGGTGTTTATCTCTTGGGTACATGCGGGTAGGCCTGCGGGTAGAAGGAAAAGTGGGCAAAAGTATTTTCCTTTAGTTGGCATAGGTTTATGAGTGTGAGAAATTCTTAAGATTTTTTCTTGTTTTTCTTTTATCATTTTCTAAAAAAGGAGAGATCATGAGCTACATAGTTGATTGTAAATTTAGTGGACCCACGTGAGTTTGCTTTATAAGAGTGAAGATAATAGATTATTTTTAAAATGCTTATATGCAAAAATAATACTGATAACGATAAAAATAATAATTAATAATTATACTTTATTCATAGAAGCATTTTTTTCTATAATTTTTTTTTGTATTAGATTATAACATTTGAAAGGCTTACATCCCCCAAAAAGTTGGGATAAAGGCTTGTTGTTTTAAAGCAAAGAGACCGTATAAACATGAATTCGCCTTTTCATCTTTTTTTCCCTTCCTTTTATCTTCTTTTTTCACTCAAAGGCGGCTGTGGATTCATCTAATTTTCAGCATCGTGAATTTAATACAGTGACATGCAGCATCTATAGATGGCCACTGGCTGTGAAAGAGATGGATGCATGAGGCACAATGATTTCCTAACTTGCAGAACGCAACTGGGATTTCATAAATTTAATAGAGATGTTTAGTGATTTCCTAAATGAGTAAAACTAAAGGCAATCAAACAGCTCCATTCAGCTCCATTAAGGCATCTCCTCGGTTAATTAACAACTAGCATATTTTTTAAGGTGAATTTTATGAAACGCCGTCAATTTTTTCTGGTTTTTGAGATAACACCAATACATTTTATAAATGCCATGAATCCCCCCTCCCCCAGGGGAAGGGTATTTCGGTAAAAAATAAAAGGAGGGTTTCTTGTTGGTAAATGCCATATTAAATTCATTTTAGGGCTGCTTAGTCTAGTACAAGGGGTTTATTCGGTGCTCAAGTGCCATGCACGAGTTATTGAAACCAACAATTTCAAACAACATTGCAAGTTCGGGGGGGGGGGGGGGTGTTCAAGGCGTTTTTTAAGTCATTGGCATCATCTCAACCCCCTCCCCCCCCCCCCCCCCAAAAAAGTCGATGGTGTTTTATAAAATTAACAGTATTTTTTTATAAACGTCTTTTATTCATTGCTGGGTCTCCTCTATTAAATAAAAAAAATTCGCTGCTGCTAACTTGCATATTTATCGCCCCTCTACTCCAGGTCCAGACCATCTCAATCTATTTTCCATCGCTTTCTTCGATAGGAACTACGTCTAACCTCTAATTAATGCACTTGGTTCTATCTTATCTCTTATATCGACCACAATAGATAAATAAATAAATAACACGAAAACAACAATGAAAGAATCAGACCATATTAGTGAAAACTATGACATTAAATATCTTTTAATTTTTTAAATGTAATAAATTATTAGAAATAAATAAATTTTAAAAAAATAAAACAAACCCGTGACCACAAATCTCATGAGAAAGCTACGACTCATAAATCACATCAATGGGTAACAATAACTCCTGACCCAAATTAGACACAAAAAAATACCGATTACGGACGATAACATGAAGTCAAAATATTATCGCTGTGGTATTGAACATGATCTAATCTCCCACCCAAATGTGCTAAACACAAAGCTAATCAAACAAAACCGATGACCCAAAAATCCCTAAAAGAAAAAAGAAATTCCACAAACCTGCCTATAATTAGGGGCCCCATCGATTTGGGGCAAGAGGCGCTTGTTCTGGCACCCAGGAAAGTGATCACTTTTAAGGATCGTCTTCTTCCCTAGAACCGATCCACCTCTGTAATTCATCACATGCTCCGGCTCAAACGCCTCCGCCTCTTTCTGCTGCATCTTTTCTCCAAATCAACAACCCCCGATCGAGCCCTCCCTTCAAAATCAATGGAGAGGCCAAGACATGGAGATGAGAAAAGATTGGGAAAGGGGACAAATCAGTTAGAGGTGTGGACAAAGAGGAGCATTCACATTCAATTTATAGAGAGAGGAGAGAGAGGGTGGGTGATGGGGGAGGAGAGAGAAAGGGACCGAGGGTTTGTAAAAGAATTATATTCTTTCGAAGAAGGATATATAGTGGAACAAATGAGGGAGAGGCTGGGGGTTGTGGTGGTGGAGTGTGTGCATGGAAAAATTAAAGATTTCTGCTTTTTTCCCCCACATTTGTCAGCTCATTTTCTATTTGGATTGGGCTTATCACTTTGCTTTGACTTTCACTAAATTAAGTGTTTTATTAATTAATATCAAGGGATTTTGTAGATTAATAATGAGCATTTGCTAAATCCCAATTATAAACGCAAAGATGTAGGGGTCTTCAAATTGAAATTAGTATCATGACAATAAAACTTCTTGTGATTTTGGGAAAAAATATTCAGCTTTTTCTTTGTTTCTAACTAATCAGGGATTTTTACTAATCCTTATTAAAATATATTGCCTTGTTTGTAAAGCAATAAAATCTATATTATTTTAAGAAAATGAGAAAATCTTTCGAATATCTTTTCCCGAAATATATGCGTACATCACACGTGCAAAAGTTCTAGTAAACATGATAAGCCCGTAGCATTTTCTAACTGAATTTGATGCATAGATGCTTAGGATGTTTCGCCAACCCAACTTCCATTTTTATATTTTCACGGTCTAAAAATACCGAAATATATGGTGCTTGTTCAGGATTTATAACAATTTGGTATTGTTGAAAAACACTCATTTTTTTGTTGGTTCATCTATAGACAAATCTTATTAACGACAGGACAGGAGAAGGGGTAGAGCGGCCTTCACGAGCATTATGAACCAATTGCAAAGAAAACCCTTATAAAGGTCATGAATCATGCTCGAAACCGTCATCTTGGGCATGATCAAGGGTGTTGATAAAGAAAAAAAATGGCATCTGTTTTTTTCTCCATGTAAGGAGCTTAAATGTTTCGAAACAACGAATTTTATTACACATGCCTCCGAGTGAATTATACAGTTTTAAAAATATATATTCATGATTAATCCTAAAAATTAGGCTTATAATTCCAGTCCCAAACATATCAAAATCTGCATACAAAAGGAGTATATTTTTGTCTGAAATGTACGGGCTTAAGCAAAACCAATAAAAAGCATGCATGGACATTTGAAGTTTCATTACACCTGTCCTCTTGAGTGCTCTGTTTTCAACATAGCAATATTTTAGGCTTTAGTGCTTGTCATTGTATGAAAAAAATGACTGATGACACGAGTCCATAAGTGTTGTATTACTAAGCCTGATAGCATTATCAATTAAAGTAGTCTCCCTTTTTGTGACATTTGCTTTACAACCAAGTTTGCTTTAACAACCAAATCTTATCTATTTGTCTTTCATGAAGTAAAATACGCGCCAAGTATACCAGCACCATAAAGCCACAACCGTTGAGGGACCGCCACGGTAAAACATTCAAGGCAACATCGAAATTCAAGGATTACTTGTCAGAAAATGGCATTTTCAGCTCGTGGCAGGATAATTCAGTGGTCGCACAAGGTTGTTCTGGGGTTATTCGACAGAACCAACATATTCATATAATATTGCCAATTTAAGGCGGTTCATGGCATTTTCAAGAACTCAACAGTGTCATCCCAAACACCTTGAGAATTCGATAGCGTCTTTTAAAAAATACCCAGCCTACAATAAAAATATGAATTATATAGGATTGCAGCCACCGTGCCTCCGGGGCCATGGATGTAAACGGATTCGATACGTAGCGAATATATGTGATACGATATCCGTATCCGATAGCCATAGATGGATTCGAATATGAATACGAATACATTGAGTTATCGGAAACTGAGAATTAATATCCATATTGGAATACACATAGGAATATGAAACCAACATTAGGAAAAAAAAACCATACACGATTAAATAAGGATAGGATATCAATCGGACAGGGATACAAAGTCCACATCCATATCTGATGCAACAAGGACGTGGAACCCGCATCCGGTCCAATTATGGTACTTATCAGCAGAAGATCCGACCCGTTCTCCAAACCGAACCACGTGGCATCCTTTTATTGGTTCGTGCACGTGGCTGTAGCAAGCGGGGACTCGCACGCCTAAAAAACGCGTAGATCTACAGTCGCTCTCTCTCTCCTCTCTTCTTTCTCTCTCTTCATTTTTCTACGCGAGCTCCTAGGGTTCTCCGCTGATCTCTGAATCAGATCCATAGGTTCGTCCCAATTTCACCAAATTTCAATCCCTTGTCCAAATCAATCTATTTCAATTTGTTGAATTTTTTGTTGAACGCAATAAAAAACGAATAGTTTAGGAAATGCGAGATTTTGATTACGTTCCCGTCTGTATTTTGATGCAATTCTTCTTCTGATCGGATAGCAGCGATCGATCACAGAGGAACCGTCTTGAATTTGTTCATATCTGCTGTTTGTCAGCTGATTGCTTTCTTAGATCCATAGGTTTCTGAATTCGTTTCTATTTTTTGCATTATGAATTAGTTTTGAATCTGAAGTTTTCATTTTTGTTGCAGAGATCCATTAAATTATTGCTGAAATCGATCGTTTGCATGAATACAGATTACATAACACGAAAGATTTGATTCATCCCCATTATTTTGATGCCATACATGTCAATATTATCCTGAGCTAAATTTGTTTCCCCCTTTTATGTTTTAAATTTAGAAATTTGTATCCGTAGAACTTTTCTGTAATTTATTTTCAGAAACCATAGAACTTTATCCATATATTCAGCTCAAATCATTGCATGAATCTGCATGTTGATTGCTCAGCGCAAGTATGGAAGTAAATGTAGAAATATAGGGCAACTATATTGATATGATCATTTTCAAATGCAGGAAAATGGCTGGGGGGTTTAGAGTTTTACATCTGGTGAGGCCTTTTCTTGCCATACTGCCAGAAGTGGAATCCGCTGACAGGAGAATTCCTTTCAGAGAGAAGGTTATCTATACTGTGATATCGCTTTTCATATTTCTGGTTTGTAGCCAGCTGCCTTTGTATGGCATCCACTCTACTACTGGTGCGGACCCCTTCTACTGGATGAGGGTCATTCTTGCGTCAAACCGGGGGACCGTTATGGAGTTGGGAATCACACCGATTGTGACTTCAGGGTTGGTGATGCAGCTATTGGCTGGGTCGAAAATTATTGAGGTCGACAATAGTGTGAGGGAGGATCGTGCTTTGCTGTAAGTGGTGCATTCATTAACCCATGCTGCAGTTAATTATATCGTTATACGTTATTGCATGGCACAGCGATTTGTGTCGAAATATTATTTGATGTATTGAAGGATATATGATGATGCATGAAATGAATCTGTTTCCCGTTATCATGCCATGGCTCTGATAGTAATTTGCAAGATATTGCTGTTCTAGAATGATGGAATTGAGCTATGTAATATTTTCACTTTTATTTCCGCTGTGCAGTCTGATATGATCACATACTAAATTACTAATCATACTGCTGCTTTAGTTATCTCTTGCCTTATGGTTATGCTTAATTGTCCTGGCTGGTATGTTATCCTAATAACTATATAAACCTTTGTGTTGTTACCCTCAATAACTATATATCTTTTTTCTGTAACTCCCTAGACATTAAATAAAAAATATATAAAGGCACCAGGAAAAAGGGGTGTTTGATTTCCACCAAAACAAAATGCAACATTTGTTGCGTGCAACAAATGCTACATGCAATATTTGTTGCAAACACTCGGATCCATTGTTTGGGTGATTTCAACTTTTGTTGTTGGTTTTCCAACATCAAACTACTTTTTGTGTTTGGTTGACTAAAAAACAATAGGAAATGCAACCTATGTTGCAAAATTGCTTATGTGGCATATGATAAGCGTATGCGGCATCTCTAATTGTTGTCATGGACATGTTCCCCCAAGTTGCAACATTTGTTGCAACCATTTTGGCCTCTACAAATGTTGCAAGAATTTGGCCCAACTCAAGTTGTGGCTAACCAAACATAGGAAATAGGAATTTTCTGCAACATATGTTGCATGCAATCCATTTACATGATACCCGGAAGCCCCTAAATGGTTGTATGTTAACAGAAATGGTGCCCAGAAGTTACTGGGTATCCTTATTGCTATCGGTGAAGCAGCTGCATATGTTCTGTCTGGGATGTATGGTAGCGTCAACCAACTTGGTGCAGGAAATGCTATTCTCATAATCCTCCAGCTTTTCTTCGCGGGCATCATTGTCATTTGCTTAGATGAGCTGTTGCAGAAAGGATATGGACTTGGTTCTGGCATTTCTCTCTTCATAGCCACCAACATCTGGTAAGCCCTCTGGTTCATTGTAATTAGAACTTTGCCTATATGGTGCTTATACAAGTTGAATCATATTTGTACTTCTATACAGCGAAAACATCATTTGGAAGGCATTTAGCCCTACTACAATAAACAGTGGCCGAGGTGCTGAATTTGAAGGTGCTATCATTGCCTTATTCCACTTGTTGATAACTCGAACTGATAAAGTCCGAGCTTTGCGTGAAGCATTCTATCGGCAAAATCTTCCAAATGTGACAAATCTGCTTGCTACCGTCTTGGTTTTCCTCATTGTCATTTATTTCCAAGGATTCCGAGTTGTCCTTCCTGTAAGGTCCAAGAATGCCCGTGGACAGCAGGGATCCTATCCGATCAAGCTATTTTACACCTCTAACATGCCCATCATCTTGCAGTCTGCACTTGTTTCCAATTTATACTTCATTTCCCAGGTAAGCCAGCTTTAGAACATCTCTACTGTTGTAATGTGAACTATTGGCTTACCATTTAATATTCTAATTTTTCTCCCATATAATCAATTGAATGCCTTTTGGCTATCTATCTAGATGCCATGTGGCATGGCAAAATCAATTGCTGGAAGGAAAATTTTATAAAGTAGGTCATATCTTCCTCCTGCTGTACAAAATCTATAATATTGCAATATAAATTTTTATGAAAAGGGATTTTATAAGATTAACATTGTAATTGCCCTTTAAAAAAATCAATTTTAAGCTTTTGTTGCATATACCAAAAAGATTGAGTGGCACCAATGAGCAGTAGCTCGGTTGGTATGGGCACTTCCCTTCTTGGGGAGAGTGCGGCCAGTAACCCCAAGAGGGGAAGTGGCCACAAATGAACGCTTCGGGGCAAATTCATGGGTCCCCTGGGTGTCTGGGTGGGGTGGGGTGGGGTGGGTGTAGTGTGTTGTGTGTGTTGTAGGTTAGGGTTTACGGGCCGGTGCCAGTTTTTTTTCTTGAGTGGCAGTAATTATCTTTCTTCTTAAATCATTGATTTTGAATTCTAACCCTCTCACGTCTGATGCAGCTATTGTACAGGAAGTTCAGTGGAAATTTCTTTGTGAATCTGCTGGGTAAGTGGAAGGAATCTGAATATTCTGGTGGCCAATTTATTCCTGTTGGTGGTCTTGCTTATTACATCACACCACCATCAAGGTAACTTTGCAATTTCAGCATGTTCTATTTAAATTGTTAATTTATCATTAGTTTCTTTTTTTTGTTTCTAACCTTCAATGACTCATTTCCAATATCTTATGTTGGCAATTGCGCATACAGCTTGGCGGATATGGCTGCAAATCCATTCCATGCGCTCTTTTATATTGTCTTTATGCTGTCAGCTTGTGCACTTTTCTCAAAGACTTGGATAGAGGTGTCTGGCTCGTCTGCAAGAGATGTGGCTAAGCAACTCAAGGTATGTGCCTGTCAGTTTTCTTTATGGCAAATGTGAACTCATGGCATGTTGTAATTTGACCTTTTCTTCTCCGTGGTAAACGCCAGATTTTTACATTTCATAGATATCACTCCCGAAGGTTAAGAGTTTTTAAATGCACTTGGCATGCAAACAATCAGGATAATGTTCCAAGTTCTCATGCAAAGGACTTTTGAATTTTAATCTTCATGTCTTTTAACTAAAAATAGTATTATGTTTGACAAATCCAATTGTCGCTGGAGCATGCCATCTGCCACCCTCAAGCCTTTAAAGATTTTGAATCTTCACTGGGCTCATAACTATAAAAGAATATATATTGTATTTACTTTAAATTCCAGGACACCCTCTTCGCTTTAACCTATGTCGCAGAATATTACCCTCTGTTTCATGAAAATTATCATGCCTCTTATTTTAACAACCGTCAACATTTTTCGTTTTGCTAAATTTGTACCCCCTATCTAGTAGTATTTACTATGGACCATTAAATAAACAGTCATAGAAAATGGTAGAAAACAAGTGGTATTTTGGGAATAAAAATGGACATAAACAAAAGAAATTGCTGTTGAAATAGGAGGCTAGTGCGGGTTTTTGAAACAAGTGGTATTTTGGGTATAAAAATGGACATAAACAAAAGAAATTGCTGTTGAAATAGGAGGCTAGTGCGGGTTTTTGAAACAAGAGGACACGGCATGTTTTTTTTAATAGAAAAAAGGGATGCATCCTGTTATTCCTTAGTGCAGAATTTGGAAATTGCAAGTGTTTAATAACAACTAATACAACTTTTATGCATCAATTATCTAGAAACGTGTTTTTTCCTGCTAAATCCCTATGCTTTCTGCAGGAGCAACAAATGGTGATGCCAGGTCATCGTGAATCCAATCTACAGAAGGAGCTGAACCGTTACATCCCAACAGCAGCAGCCTTTGGGGGAATGTGCATCGGCGCCCTCACCGTGCTTGCAGATTTCATGGGTGCAATCGGTTCGGGCACTGGAATTCTACTCGCTGTTACCATCATCTATCAATACTTTGAAACCTTTGAGAAGGAACGAGCCAGCGAGCTAGGGTTCTTCGGGCTCTGAAGTTAGATCCTGTGGCGTCATATATCAAGTGTACACCTTTTTATGCTTGAACTGCTTAGTATTTGTTATCTTTTGTCATATTAACATGGGGAGGTGGTAGAGGATTTTGAATGCTAGTAGAATTTCAAAAATTAGGAATACGGTAAGGTTGTTCATGTTTAATTTTACTGTTCGGCAGGTATCAGCTTTTGTGAGAATGGAAAATTAGGCGAAATTTGCTTACCTTTTTATGCTTGAACTGCTTAGTATTTGTTATCTTTTGTCATTCAGTTTTCGTAAACATGGGATGCTTGTTACCTGATATGTGCTGTCAAGAAATGTGTTGTCTAGGAAACATTCTCATTTTAGACTGCATGTCATCACCAGCAGGATAAATGTTGGATCCATTAATTTTTCGAGGCGGTTATATATTCAATCTTACAAAGGTTTAGATTAAATTACCTTTGAACTCTCGGCTCGTATATGCTGTTATCTATCATTTTGCTCAGCAAGACAATATTGATTTGCATTGCCAATATTAGATTTTGAATGCTCAAGAGTTTTGACTAATGCTGTTTTATTTCTTTATGGATGTTTTTCCTGGCAAAATTCCTCACATTTTTGCCTAAGCTTGATAAGCAGGAAACCACCCATCACTTTGAAGGAACAAGCACTCTCTCCTCCTATTTTGAACACCATTAACATTTTCTGTTAGAAAATAGCCAAAATGCCCCTCTGTCACAATATTAACTACTGCCCGCTGGAGGAAACGATGAAAGAGAAATGATCGAAGTTCAGGGTCATTTTGGTAATCCTATCAACAGCAAACCGTCCGATACTACAACGCGCGAGTCAAGCATCGTTTCTTCAAGACCGGAGACCTGGTCCCGAGGCGAAACGTGTTCGTCGATCAAGGCAGGCTGCATAAGTTTTTCCCGAAATAGGACAGTCCTTTCCTCGTCTCCGAGGTCCTTCCCGGCGGAGCCTACCGCTTGCAAGACGGAAAGGATGAAGTGAAGGTTTTTTAAAAAAGTAACGTGCTCTTCGGGCAGAAGTAAAGTGGGTTTCCTGCTGCCTGGCCTTCTTTTTCCTATATACAACCCCCAATTCCCAAATCCATTGTTTTATGTATAAATATTCGGGGGTTTGCATGTAAGGGACAAAAAAAGACTTCACTCATAGTGGTGAACAAAGATTTCAAACTTACTTTCTGCTAAACGCATAAAAACTGATTTTGAACTCAACATTCTTGCAGTACTTTCCTTATCAATTTCTGGTGAAAAATCAACAAAAGTTGATTTCTAGTATTTTCTTCTTTTTTCTCGCATGAAATGTAAAGAAGGTGCAACTCTGGTTAGATAGGTGGCGAGATGTAATTGGGTAGGGGGAGGTAACTAGATGAATGTGGGCCGAGGATAGTTCCAGGGAGCGGTCACGGTTGGGGGAAGGAAAACAGAAGAAGTTGGGGGCATTTGAGGGGAAAATCTATTCTTGAAGGGCTTGCACCATGCAAGCCTTTCCAGAGCCCTTGGATGGGCTTCCCTTGCACAAAAAGGAAGCCCATCCAAAGACTATGCAAGGGCTTGCATGCATGGTGCAAGCCCTTGCATAGTGTTTTTTTTTCCATTTGAGGTTGTGTGATTTTTTGCTTTTTATCTCCATCTCTCTCCATATAGAAAATCTCCTGTGCCTCTCAATCTTCACATTATCCCTTCAATTACTTTTGTACACACATACATATAGCTTCCTCCTCCTCCTCCTCCTCCTCCTCCAAGTTAATTCCAGACTAGAATAGCTAGAGGTAACAACTTCCACACTTTCTTGTTTTCATTGCTTCTTAGTATTAGTTTCATGAAGCTTGGAGTGATGTGGATTTTCACTCCTATGTTGTTCTATTGATCATGTAGACATTATGGTTTTTCCGACTAGCTATCAACCCGTTATCGACCCTCTCGTAATTATTGCTGAATTCCTAATACATAATCCTGATTGACTGAAAAGAAGTCTTTATCGACAAGAAAATTGTGACAGGATTGCTATAAGAAATTAATGTTAACACTGATAACAAATATCCACAAGGCAGTCATTAGATGGTTCATCTGGTCTGTTTGTCTGCGAGGTCTACGGCGAAAAGTTTTGTTAATGAAAATTTCATTGTAAAAAATAAGATGATTCTATCAATCTCTTATTCGATTTTTTGAGCAAATATTCTTGTTAAGAGACCATAGCATACTATAACTGTTGTTCGTCTTAAAATTTAATTTTAATTTCAGTCACTCGCGAAAAAATAAACAAACAAACAAACAATACAATGGGATTTTATATGGAGTGCTATTCTGCTAAAACAAGATGCAGGATTAAAAATTCCAATGAGATTATTTATATCTAACTTTCATGTAATTAAACATCTGGACTTACCGTAAGTAATGAAATTTTGCAGATGAGTATCATAAGCAACTCCTTGCCCACAAATGGGCAGCCACTGTTACCTCAAAAAGCATCAGCAACTCAAGATGTGCACCATTATCTGCCAATGATATTTCAACTTGGTTCGTCGAAGAAAACTTCACTTGACATCGTTCAAAACTTGTCAGAGAACAAAAACTTCACTCAAATTGACAATGGTAGGGCCAAGCCTGATAATCAAACGCCTTTTAATGTCAATATTTGCCTCTCAGTGACTGTTTCATCTGCAGTGAAGCTCGATGGCAAGCAGATTGTGCTCATAAACCGTAAAATGCAGAAACTGACAGGATTTAGAAACCTGAGGATTGAAAATATCGTGGATCCATCGCTGATTGCTGGCTTCACTATTAGATATGGCGACGATGAGTCTAATGTGATCGATCTTAGCATGAAAGGTCGGTTGGCTTCGCTAGTTGCTCATGTCGAATCTTCGGAGCAGAGAATTGCAAATAATGTGATGTGAGAGTCATCAATATGTATTAACTTTTAAGCTTTGGCTATGGTGAGTACTATCTATATATTTTTCGAGGCTGTTAAGGAAAAGGAACTTTACAAATAATAAGAGAACTAAAAGTTTGTTTTTGTTGCCTGAATACACAATCTGAAATTTGGTGGAACAGAGAAGCAAATTTATTAGAATTTTCTCTACTAAAAAATATTTTATGCGAATATAGAATTTTTACAAACATGGAAAAAAACCAAATCCACCTTATCATAAATTGGCAGCATAGAGACATCATTTATCAATACAGAAGCATTTGCCTATATATAATATCAATACATGAAATCTGAAAGTTAATTATAAATACCAGGGTTCAGTAGCAGCAATCCAAGCACATTTTCCCATAAGTTCTTAGACATGATGATGATGCAATGCTTCGGTCAAAGATTTGAGGGCTTTGTCATATGAAACAAAACCCATGAACCAGAACTCATGGTTGTCTGCAGTAATAATCTGGATGTATTTGTCTGCTGGGTTCCTTATGTTAGCTGAAGGGTTCACTGCCCTCAATTGTTCGAGTTGCACCACAACCTGCATGTAAATTATTTTGAAATTTAGAAGCAAATGGATAAATCAGGTAATGAACAACAAAAACAAAAAACATAAATAAAAATTTGCAATAAAAGGGGAAAAATATCTAGAGCAGAGTTGTTAAGGTACTATGGTTAGAGGATGTCATTAGTCAAAAGTTGCGCTGATGTTCATACTAAAGCTTAAAATGTGACTGGCCACCATTAAACTTGGATTTACATGAGGATTTTACTTCCTTGAAAAAACATCTGCAGAAATGGAACATGCAGGAGATGTTCCTCGTACTAATCCTTTTACTGCAGTACTGCCTAACAAACATTTTTTCCCAAACATATGTTTATATTTCATGCCTATGCTAAAATATTTTTAAAAATTTTCCAATAACTTTCTATAACATACAGTTATAATTGCTAATATGTTTTTCAGCAATTTGTAATATATTTTGAACACTGGGTCGATTATGCACATCGCTTACTTCAAATGTCCAGGTTCCTTTTTAATTACTTTGCTGCACAATTACTCGGAGAGAAACTTCTCCATATGATATTCGGGATTGTATCAATATTGAACGTAAAAAAATTTGTACTCGAAATCAATACTGCAAAACTAAAATCACTTTTTTAAAATTTCAAATAGCATTTGTAGCAAATCTAGGCTAGACAAACATTCTATGGTGCACAATTGTAAAAGTTGTATCAATATAATATTCAGCATCGTATCAATATGAAATGAAAGAAATTGCGAGTCGAGGCCCATACTACAATATTAGGAATCTCTTCTTAAAATTCCAAATAGCATTTGAAGTGAATCTAGGGAAAGAAATACATTCTATGGTGCACAAATTGTACAATATCCAAAAAAAAAAAACAAATAAATAATTAAAAAATATTCACCTTGTAATATACCCATTCCTGTTGACCTTGGGCATTGGAGTAGCTTAGAGGATTGCCGCTACAAAATGCAAACCGCCTTGTCGATACATAGAGAGTCCCAATAACAGGACCAGATGACGTCGATATATAACAAGCGAATGACTTTTGAAGTTTTTCACCTTGAACAACACCAAACAACTGCTGAAAAAGCTTGTCGTTTCCTCCCTCTGCAAGCACTTTGGTTCCTTGAGCAAGCTTAGCCATGGCAGCATCACAAACATTAGGGCTTGTTCTAACTGTTTGATAAAAGGATAACTATAAGTACACAATTTATAAACAAAAAATGCACATATTTATTGAGGCTTCTATTTGACGTGGCTGAATTACAGTTTTCCCTCAATCCACCACAGCAATATTCCATAAAGAATTTAGACAGCAACCTTAGCAAATATATAATTCTTTGTGTTTGATAGTAAAAGCTAATATGCGAGTTTCTAAGGAACGTGAAGGTTTTCGATATACAAAGAAACAAGACAAATCTTTTTGCAGTGATTTATCATCGCTATTATAGAATCATTCATCATACAACAATGCAAGTCCCGCAAAAGTTTCCTACAGCTTTCATTAGACTATATAAAAATCAAGGTCCAAGAGTTGAGAGTAATTAAAGTAAATCTATCCCATTCACTGCCCTTAGTCAAAGCAAATTACAATAAACTCCTCTAAACCAAGGACTCTTCAAGAATATATTTGCTGATAAATATAATTAGATGATTGGTTTCATTTGTGCCTTAAAATTCAACATAACATCATAGAGAAGGCTGCTGTTGCTGCCCATATTTTCCTTAACAAAGAATTCGCAAAAATCAACAACAAAATTCACTTTAACACTCCACATTTGGACACATGAACTATGAGCGCTTCTAGATATTTCGAAATGAATTTGTTATAAGATATTTAAAACATAATGCATGATAGAATTTAGACAAAACTATACTCGAAATAATGGAAACTTATTGAGGGGGTCTGAATGATACTAGTCACTGGTGTAACTGGGTGACCTTGTAAAAAGAAATTTGTACTATCTACTATGTTCCTATAAAGTTGGTTCATCCAAAAAGAATCTTTTGCAAAAATAAAAATCTTTTTCCAAAACACTATTTTTCCCCTTTTCTTTTCGTTTGATTCTTTTTCCTATCCATTTCCAAATGACCCGTATGAGGTCCAAAAACAATAATGACATATTTTGTTTTTGTTTCTAATTATTTGGTTTTCAATTTTTATCTTTTTTGTTCTTTTTATTTCCTTAATTTTTCCTTGGATCCTATGGCAAACAATGATCTGGTGTTTATTTAGCAAGAAAATTCCGGTACTTCTATTTTTTTTCAAGAAAACCAATAGTATTTTTATCTTTATGCATTTTTTAATTAAAAAAACAAGAATAATAGAATAAAATATGTTTATTGCATAATCTATACTTTACATTTGCTTATAGCAATTATAGTTGCTTTAAAGTTGGTGCTCAGGTTAATTATTTAAATAATTATCATTGTTTAAAATTTTATTGGACGCTTTCAAAAACATATTCATAATATGGATTTCTTAAAATGGAATTAATATTACTTTTCTATTTTATTAAAAAAATGGGTACTAACTTCTTCTTGACAAAATGAATATGTATATTGCTTTTCTATTTGCTTTGTCGAGTTTTCCGGAAATAACTTGAAACATTTTGATCCCATGCGTTACGCGTGGGGTCGATTTCTAGTTATAAGTTAAATTTATTTGCTATCTGGTGCAAATTTATTGTGCCAAGTGGTATCAAGGAATTACAACTCAATTCTTAGCAGTATTAGCCACTAATTAAGGCAACAAACGGCCGTAAAGCTTTGCAAATCTTTGATGGAATGCATTTCCATTGGAAAACTCTTAGACGGCATCAACGATTATTTGATTAGTTTATCAATTTAACTAAATCAGTGCAAAATGTTCTTTCCAAAAAATAGAGAAAAGGAACAAACATACGATGTTGCCAGACATTTCCTGCAGCCTCATTCGCCTTTCGGGTGCTCTCCTCCAATTTCTTCCCGCAACGCCCCAGCAGTTTCACAATCGTATCCATCGAACCTGCAATAATACCAATCACTAAACAAAATATAACCCCAAATTTACCCAAAAATCTTCTCCTTTTCATATCGCATCACCAAAATTCTCCCTTCTAAACAAAAACACAACCAATTCTTCCTTAAATTTCTTAACTAACTCCAAACTTCCTATTGTGCTCGTTTTCAAGCTGCGACTTACCCTTATCCCTAGGCTCAGGAGCAATCTGAACATAAGGGTTGCTGCTGCTGTTGTAGTGAACATAATTAGGGTTAGGGTTTGGATTCGCTGGGGCAACGTACTCGATGGGGATCCCCGTGGCGGCGGGTGAGGAGTGGGGCCACTGAGGCGGGAGAGGAGAGCCGTAGGCCCAAGGGCTATGGCTAGAATTCGCTGCCGCTTGCTGCTTCTTCGACTCCATTGAATTTGGATAGAGGGAAAAAGGGATGGCTTTTTTTTTGAAGGAATTCGAAGGATCGGGGGATGATGAGAGTGATCGCAGTTAAAGCGTTCGATGTTTTGATTGGAGATGGGAGATGTGATTCTGGCTCGCGTTTAAATGACGCCAACGGGTAAAGAAAGTGCCCGTTGGATTCTCGAAGGATGTCGGGAGTTGGCCTCACGTGATCGGGAGCGCGGTGGCGGCGCGAGGTTTGAGACTTTAATTGGGCCCCGTCACCCACGCCTACGAACTGGGGGTGTTCCACCCGCGATTTTCCACTGATATGCCCTAGGCCCGGCCCGGATAATGAAGCGAATCGCCGGCAAATCGGTCTTCTCGTCGCTGACTCGGACGAGTCAGCGAACCAATTCGCCTCGCCGCGACGAGTTAGGCGAGGCGGGTCAGTTCTGGCAATCGCTGGTTGATGATGCTCATAAGTGGGAATTTCTCAGATCACGGCACGTGGCAAATGACGCGTCACCCGCGACTGCTCGCTAGACTCATGGGGGCTACCAAGGCAAAATCAGTGTGGACACTCCACTTCTTGTCCACGAGCAATCTGGCAGCCGAACTTGCACCCCTCCTCTTCTGCTCGCCTTTAAGCTATTGCAGAGCAAAGCTTCCTCGGCCTCCCGGCTCGTCTTCGAGCCATCCACCGAGCTAAGCCTCCTAAGCTCTCCCGATCAAAACGAGAACGCAGATCCATAGCGCTTCCGCAACGGCTCCGCGTATCTCGCCAAAACGAGATAACCGCCGCCCCACGTCCCACGTCTTACGCTGGCACATCCCCTATTAATGAGCGTATCCCGTCATTAATGGAGAGATCCCATCATTCACGCAGGCGTAACGTCAGGAGTGTAACTGATGGCGAAGATCTCGTACCTGCTCGCTTCATGCGACCACTATAAAAACCCATCTCTCAGACGACTCAGCTAACACAATTTTGATTCCAAAAAGCCACTACTCTGCCAATATTCCTCAGCTTTAACTTGATTGTCGGAGGGTTCTACGGTGGTCACCCATCCCGGGACTTGCGGTAGCTCGGCTTCCACCTCAAACTCAACCCATTGAGATCTACACACTTTAAGAGACAAGCTTCAATTCAAATCTCAACCATTCAACAACGCTCGCTACAGATCGACGGAAGACAGCATCTGAAGGAAATCATACCCTCCATCAGTTGGCACCGTCTGTAGGAACGAATCGAAAATTCCTTCCACCCTTCGAAGTTGATCTTCCGCCCTCGACCTAATGGCGAGCGAAAGCCACGATGATCCTAACACGAGCTGCCACGCCCCCCACAACGGAGGCGTTAGCGGTTCCTCCCCGCTCCAAACCTCATCAACGTTTTATCGGCTCAAATCGACAGACCCATGTCGATGGTGAACGCTCTCGTCCGCGTTCAGGCGGCGGACCCTGCTCACCAGGTCAGGGCCCCCCCGAGACAACGACGCACGCAGAAGGGTCGATGCCCACTTTCCCCTCAGCGTCACCGAGCGCCGGCGTGCGACCTCCGGCAACCACGGCCCACGCGCGAGCCATGATTCCATGACCCGCTTGGCTCCAGAAAGCTCCACACCCCGCTCTCGGGGAACACTAGGCCATCGTCCCGAAGTCCGACGCGCGCCCACACCCTCTGAAGAGGTGTCAGCCAGCTCGCATGTTTCCAGGCATGGCCGACGCCCCCACCCGCGTCAAGACCGCGGAGGTGCACGTCAGGGCTACTCGAGAAGAACCTCCCTCGAGGATCTGACAAATCTGTTGGGTTACGGCAGCGCTCCGGCCATCAAACCGTGGCCAAATGCGGAACAAAATTTTTCTAAACTGGCGCTACCATGACCCGATGCCCGGATCTACCCTAAACCCTATACTAGAAATATGTAACAAGGAGTTAGATGGTTATACCGAGTTGATCCGTATCCTTCGGTCTTCAACCATCATCCCAAACTCTTAGTGGTCGCGGATCGAATTTGGTTGCCGGTCTTCCTCTATTACGATGATCCACCTGAGCGAAACGGCGCAAGGTTCAGCCTCGCAAAGCGAGGCAACCGACGCTCCAAGGTTGCTAGCAACGGAGAGTGAAGGTGTAGGATTGTGTCTCTGCAATTTTTCTCTCATCACAAATGCTCCAAGAGCAACCATAGAAAATCAAGAGGAGGTGAGGAAAAAAAGTGGAATGAGCAACTAAAAAAAAATGGCTAAGTGTTTTCTCTAAGTGAGAATGAGAGTGAACAAGTGAGGAAAAACAAATGAGCAAGCCCCCATCACCAACTAGTGGTTGCCCCTCTCTCTTATGCACACAAGATATCTCATATCATTTTTCAATAAAATAAATAATACCCATACCTCTCTACATGCTTCAAGCCCATGCTCATGCCAACTCACCCCTCCACCTCATTTCCAAAATGATTTTCTAAAAAGAAAATCAATAATGAAGTGGCCATCTTCTAGAAGCTATTCCGTATAAATACGGAATACTTCCCGGTACACGTATCGAAATATATATACGTGTACTCGTATAAAAATATGAATAGCCAAGAGAGAAAATGAATAGTGAACAATAATACTAGAATACATATATATAAATACTTATATAAATTATTAAATCAAAACCTGCTTTAATAATCCGGCTTAATCCTAAACCGCTAGTATTATCAACTGTCCGATTAAAGTCTGTGCAGTCTGTACACATGTTTAATCGGATACCTATATGTACCAACATACGTCATCTACACCATATCGCCTAAACCGTGAAAAAACCCTCTGTGTGGGACTTTAAAGACTCGTCAATACGCTGGCAGTGGGTTTAACCACAAGCACGTCAGCGGCGCTAGCTGTACGTAACGGCTATCCAGGTATTGAGCGAAAGGAAGGCCGACGAGCAAACTCATCCAAACCCCTACTGAGCCTGATAGTGACGATATCCGTACAATCCGGTCTGTTCGTCTAAGAGTATCGCATATCGAGTTTAGGGGGGTGGATAAAGTCAGACCCCTACTGACACGATAATTCGTGTCGGTATGTAACCCATCACCACCTGAGAAACTATTGATCCTGGATCGGTAATTCTCGTCTACCCCGGCCGAGAATTTCTGGTGATGGCCACCCGTGCACAACGCGACATTGTTCATATCAGATTTTTGCATTTTTATATCGCCCATTCTTAATCACATTGTATATAAGTAGGTACTTTTGATTCATGTCTGCTAAATAGTTGCAGGTTACAGGTTCTCAGCTTGTTACAGTGAAATTCATGAAAAGTCGCTAGAAATGTGAGACTACGACCAACAATAGATGAATCCGTATGATACTGCCTACCAGTTTAAGGAACAAATGGAAAATCATTTAGACACTTTAATGCACAAAGCAAAAGGGTAACACAAGATCCAAGACTTCAACACGGAGCTCAAAGCAAAAGTCCACATCATTCTGCACTATTGGAAATCTGGAAAAAAATTGAAGAGATTCTGAGAAACCAAGTGAAGAAAACAGAATATAAAAACAACATGAAGAAATCCTGAAGAAATGGGCCCATGAATCCACCAAATGGCCGCGGAACCACGGCCAAACAGGCACTTCTGCCACGGTTCCGTGGCCGTGCAATGCACGTGTCGGTGGCAGTGTCGGTGCTTTGACTCGGCTCTCTTGGGGTAGTTTTGTAAATTAGTGATTGGATCAGAATGTAAACCTAGGGTTTCTTATCTATAAATAGGAGAGCTCAAAGCCAAATAAAGGGTGCCTATTTTAGGATGCCTCTTTTTAATTTTTAGATCTAAATTTTAATTCCAATTGTAATGCATTGTTGAGAGATCATCAATAAAATAAGTTTTATTTATTTATTTATTTATTTATCTCGCATTGTTTTTATCTGAATTTTAATTCCTGCAATTTTTTATCTGTTCTTTTATTATCTGAAATTTAGTTCATCTATTAAAATAAAAAAAATGAATTTTATTGTTATCTTCCTAATGAGTGAGTAATTCCTCACTTGTTAGGGATAGGAAAGGGAAGGTTTGAGAGAAGGAAATCTCTCTCACTCCTTTCTTTGCTCAAATAATTTTAATTAAGGACTCTCTTTAAATCAACCATAATCCGCTCACTGTGGCACCCTATCCTACATGATAGCGGTGATTCCCTAGTTAGACCGGTTGTGGTTGAATTAACCGGAGGTTAGGGCTAAGAGCCAAGAACGGAGGGACAAGGACCAAAAAGAAGAAACTAAGTTTCTTCCCAGTCGTGCTAATCCCTATTGTTACCGATTACCCTAATACCTTTATTCACAACTAAGGTATTGGAAGATGTGAGAAGATCCTTATCTCGAACTAATCTAATTCTAACCCTAGCAAGATTTTTATCAAGTTATTCTCATTCGTAGATCTTAAAACAAAACCCAATTTAATTGGATTTAACTCGCTAGAACATAAAGAAAATGATTTCTTCTCCCTGTGGATCGACCCGTACTCAACCGGTTAGCTACCAAGCGACACTGTCTTGATTGCGGTAAATTTAAATACAGAAAAACTCTACCAATCAAATGGTGCCGTTACCGGGGAGACGGTAGTTATTTTCTTTGTGTAATTTCGGGTTAAAAAAATTAAAAATTAAAAATTATAAAAATTGAAAAAAATTTAAACAAAAAAAATAAAAATAATAAAATCATCTTGTTATTTGTGATTGGTTTTTGTGCAAATTGTGCAGGAAAGGAAGAAGGACTGGTTCAGATCTGGAGTAACTCAGTGAACAAATTCAGAAACAGGGGATCTAAACAGAAAGAGGAGAAGCAACTCAGCACAGGGAAAAATTCAGAAGATCTAAATCAACTGCTCAGCCGCGGAACCGCGGCAGAATCAAGGCTTTGACCGCGGAACCGCGGTCCACTGGTGACGTCAGCAGTTGAATTTCTCTGTAAGTATCTCTTTTCTCCTCTCATCTCCTCTGCACTCCACTGAAAAAAATTTCCTGCAGGTTTCTTTGCACAGATTCTCTTTCTCCTATCCAATAAATTGTTTTTGTGCAGGATTCTTTGCGCTGCCAAATAAAAAAAAATTTGCAAGTGTTTTAGATTTTTGGTGTGTTACTGCTTTGCATAATTAATACGGAATCTAAGGGGCTATAACACTAATTAAGATTGGGTGGGGATTTTATTACCCTTCTTAAGACCCCAAATTCACTAAAAAGTATATGTATCACCCTTGAGTTAATTAAAAAATATTTAGACCCAGCCAATTAAGGACTGTCGTGCTCATTACGACATAGGAAGGTTGTGGGCATTCATTCGTTTATCTAAACATGATTTTGTGGTGCCTAGGCTAGACAAGTGACAAAGTTAATTTTAAAAAGCCCGTCTCATGGTGATTCGTGAACGGAACCCTCCTTTCTTCATTTGTGCTTACCTGGCCACAATTGGCGGTCAAGAGGCGATTTGAGGGATATCTCACAACTTGTCACTTTGGAACAATTAGGAGCAGTCTAGTAGATTTAGAAGACCATATCTCTAGGTATGATTGTGCATGTTTTAATTGTGATTGTTTGAAGTAAGTCCGTATACATTCTTGCAAAACTCTTTTTTTTTATTTAAAAACACTTTCAAAAATTTCTAAACTCCAAAAACAAATAATTTTTTACAAAAAAAAAAAATCACATTCTTTTTCTTCTCTTTTCTCTCATTACATCATGGGTACCCCACCTCGCAAAACTTTTGCCGAACTTTGGTATCTACAATCAGACATTACTTCCTACGGTTCTTGTTTTGGTCGAATTTCGAACGACCCCTCCATGCCCAAAATTTCTTTGAAAGATCGGATAGACTCGTCTAGGAAAACCAATTGAACTCCACAATCCACCTTGTATCAACCATTTCAATCTTCATCACCTTCTTACGTTGATACTCCTTTTTCGAGTTCTGTTGTAACTCCGAAACTCCTATCTATTGCTGAACATATTGAACAATCTCGTAACCGATTTTTCACTCCTTTAACCACTGCGAATTTTTTGGATCAACAATTCCATTCACCTTCTTATCCAAATGTTGATCCTACCCCTGTCCAACTATTCTATTCCTATCCATTCTACCCAACTTTTACACCTTCCCTGGACATTACTTCTACACAGCCATTTGAGAGTTTTCAGTATCCAAACAAATTTGAATCTTTTAATGAAACTCTTTCACAACCCATGTCTAGTTTGGAACAGGCGTTGGAAGACTTTAGGGTAGCGTCATGCCAACAGATGATGGATTTGAATAGTCCATGGCCGCCCTCATGCAACCTAGTGACCCGATAGCTAGTTTCCAACTAGCTCCACATATCCCAATTTATGATGAGGCGGTTGGACAGATTAAGAATTTGAGTGGTGAGAGTGAGCTGTACACCCTTCCAAATCAAACCTACCCATCCCCAATTGAATCCCACAACTCCGGTTTTGAATGTCTATCAAGTGTTCCAAATGATTCACCAGTTGCAGATAAAACGTTTAATGAGTTGTGCGAATTTATAGTGTTTGATTTACCTGATTGTGAAGGGTCCCTTTCTAGTGAAACTATCACCAATCCTTTTGATCTGTACACCTCCACTCTAGAACCTAAATTGATTGACATCCATACTTTTGTTGAGGTGTCTGAGAAAATTAATTTTCACTTGATTAAGGATATTGACGCTGGGAATATTTTAGATGATGAGCCCGCAGATTTGACTGAATTTTTCTCTCCAATTCATCATCCCGGGTCATTAAATGTTTCTCCCGAACTTCATATGCGTCTTGATTTTGATGAGAATTGCATGGATAAGCTAAATTTTGAGGAGAGTATTGAGGAAATTATTGAGAATGAAGCAATTTTACTTGAGGAGTCGGATTTTCCAATTCATTCTATCCCTTTCATTGACTGGGCACACCCTCCTGAATCTTTAACCGATACCCTTCCTCAATCACTTCCCTCCATCCTCGCTCTGACTTGCAAGGAACCGTTACACTTTCATTTTCAATGTCTGGTTTACCAAGTTCGACGTACCCATGTTTTCTCACGAATCTTGAAGGATTTGACCCCATTTCTCAGTGGGTTGATAGATTAGCACAATCGCTTTTTACATATCAGTTATTACAAATTGTGCTAATTTATACACTCTATCTCCACCCTCAAGTTCGTATTCAACTTGTTTCTCCCACTTTCTCTGGTTCTTCTTCTAATCTTTCTTTAATGATAGTGAGTGTTAATGAATTACAATCTGATATTTTGAGTTCGATAATTCTAGAAAAACAACTTGATTTAGACTCTTTTGAGAATAAGGTAGATGAGCTTTACGAGTCTCCTACCTCCATAATTTTTGAAAAATCAAGCGTGTTGAATTCTGGCGCGACATTTATTGACATTGAAACGTTCAATCGGACCATCAATGAAAGTTTCGAAGATATTTTCGCCGACAAACTCGCATTCCTAAATGGCATGGATTTTGTGATTAATCAACCTCCTCCTGAAGAAGTCGAACCACCACCATTTCTTCTTATCCCATACGAGAATGTGACCATTCTTCCCATTCCTAATCATCCACATTCTCGTTTCCGTTATTATTTCGTCTCTACAAATCGAGACGTAAACCTTTTCCATTACACCACTTATCTGTACCTCATTTCTTCCTGACTCTATACAACATGTTCTTCAACCAACCGGTGCGCTTCACTGATAAATTCTTCGAATGGTTGGTGTTGACTTTTGGTCTTTGCAAAGCTTGGCATTGACCAATAACTTCGATCCCCCACTTTAAAAAGCTTAACATTGTTTAACTCATGTTTGGGGAGGTATAATTTGGCTCTTGAAAATAATTTTCTTTTTACTCAATGTGGTGAGCCAAAATAAGTTTGGGGGAGATTTTCACAATCATATTTCATGTCCCCGTTAATAAATTTTTTTCTCCCAAGTTTACAGGTTTCTGAGATTTAAAAGATGGCAACAGTGGAAACAATGTTTCACTTAAGTTTGGAGGGGATCTTTTTGTGTATATATATTTTGTTTTCTTTTTCTGTTAATAATAATAAAAAATAATAATAATAAATAAACAAACAGGGGAGTGCTGACAATTTTGACCCTCTTTGTGTAGCCTGACAGTGAGAGCACTGTCAAGTTTAAGTTTGGGGGTGTGCTCAGTAAGCTTTCTTCCTTCGCATTCATGTGTATATTTTTGCATTTGCATATTTATTTTAAAACCCATAAAAATCGAAATTTTTTCCAAAATTATAAAAACTTTTTGTACATATTTGTTTGCATATTTAATTCCGTATCTTATTTTTCTGCATTGCATCTTTATAAAAAATTAGAAAAAAATAAATATAAAATAAATATAAAAAAATTGAAATTTATTTATAAAAAAATTTGAAAATTTCAATTTTGGCCATATTTGATTTAAGTTCAACATGACGCTTGACTAGTTAGAAAAAACTAGATCCTAAACTTAGTAAATTAAAAACCCTAAAAATAACCTTTCTTAAAGTTTAACTGTAGAAAATATACGTCCTTATAGTTTATTTAGAAATAGGCAATTTTTGAGTTCAATTCTTGGGCTAAATTGAAATAAGGGAAGGGTATTGAAAGCTCTATTTGAAGTATAAGTCTGAAAAATAATTCTGAACCTTAAGTCCAACTTCTGAAAATATATACCCTACTTTACGCACTCACACACATCTTGAAACTTGGGATAGTAGAGGATACCTTGAAATGCTCTTGTCTAAAATCCTTAGTATGAAGGAAAATAAAATAAAAGTATAAGTGTGAATAAAGAGATAATAAAATGAACACTGGTTTTGTAATTACTTAAGGCGGCATAAATAAAAAAATATAGCGAGGGTGTTTTATCACCTAGTGCATTAGACCAATTGGTTTGGGAGTCACTGCTAAGTTTTAGGTGTTGCAAGACGAGTAATTACGCCTAAATGCACAATCACCTTTTGTAATCGGTAGTTTAGTACCTCAAGAAGTATTAACGGTTGCATGAAGGATGTATGAGCAATTTCATCTAAAATTCACCAACTAAAAGTATTTTGGAAAATGGACAAGAGTATGATAGCTTGAATTGAATTTCCAAGTGTAGGGGTGATAATTACACATACGTAAGGGTATGTAATTGGAGTTTGGAGGAGAGATAGGAATAAAAGATAGGGCTTATATCTTCAGTAGAGATGATAAAAATTCCAGAGTTAAGATTGCGCTTTAGAAGGAAAACTTAGGAGATGCTGAAAACTTTTTAAAATGGCAAAAAGTATATGATCTAAGGTTAAATGAAAAGGAAATGTGAAGAATACATGTTGATGATTTCTAAGTTGAAGATAATAGAATTCCTCGCTAGAATACTGAATTGAAGAATTAGAGTCAACGGCCAAATTGATCGGATTTTGTGGGTAGTATCCGCTGAAAACCCTCAGGAGACAACACTCCACCTATTAGGGACACCTAAAGGTTTAACGGCTTGTTGCACGAGCTCAGTGCAATCGCGTTCCTTGCGAAAGTGAGGTTAGGACCTTTTGAGAATAAAATTGGTTTTGCTCGGGACGAGCAAAAGATAAGTTTGGGGGTATTTGTTCATATCAGATTTTTGTATTTTTATATCGCCCATTCTTAATCACATTGCATATAAGTAGGTACTTTTGATCCATATCTGCTAAATAGTTGCAGGTTACAGCTTCTCAGCTCGTTACATTGAAATTCATGAAAAGTCGCTACAAATGTGAGACTACGACCAACAACAGATGAATCCGTATGATACTGCCTACCAGTTCAAGGAACAAATGGAAAATCATTTAGACACTTTAATGCACAAAGGAAAAGGGCAACACAAGATCCAAGACTTCAACACGGAGCTCAAGGTAAAAGTCCACATCATTCTGCACTGTTGGAAAGCTGGAAGGAGATTGAAGAGATTCTGAGAAACCAAATGAAGAAAACAGAATATAAAAGCAACATGAGAAAACCCTGAAGAAATGGGCCCATGAATCCACCAAATGGCCGCGGAATCGCGGCCAAACAGGCACTTCTGCCGCGGTTCCGCGGCCGTGCAATGCACATGTCTGTAGCAGTGTCGGTGCTTTAACTCGGCTCTCTTGGGGTAGTTTTGTAAATTAGTGATTGGATAAAAATGTAAACTTAGGGTTTCTTATCTATAACTAGGAAAGTTCAAAGCCAAATAAAGGGTGCCTCTTTTAGGGTGCCTTTCTTAGAATGCCTCTTTTTAATCCTTAGATCTAAATTTTAATTCCAATTGTAATGCATTATTGAGAGGTCATCAATAAAGTAAGTTTTATTTTTTATTTTTATTTTTTTATCTCGCATTCTTTTTATCTGAATTTTAATTCCTGCAATTTTTTTATCTATTCTTTTATTATCTGCAATTTAGTTCATCTATTAAAATAAAAAAAATGAATTTTATTGTTATCTTCCTAATGAGTAAGTAATTCCTCACTTGTTAGGGATAGGAGAGGAAATGTTTGAGAGAAGGAAATCTCTCTCACTTCTTTCTTTGCCTAAATAATTTTAATTAAGGACTCTCTTTAAATCAACTATAATCCGCTCACTACGGCACCCTATCCTACATGATAGCGGTGATTCCCTAGTTAGACCGGTTGTGGTTGAATTAACCGGAGGTTAGGGCTAAGAGCCAAGAATAGACGGACAAAGACCAAAAGGAAGAAACTAAGTTTCTTCCCAGTCGTGCTAATCCCCGTTGCTGCCGATTACCCTAACACCTTTATTCACAATTAAGGCATTGAAAGATGTGAGAAGATCCCTATCTCGAACTAACCTAATCCTAACCCTAGCAAGCTTTTTATCAACTTATTCTCATTCGTAGATTTTAAAACAAAACCCAACTTAATTGGATTTAACTCGTTAGAACATAAAGAAAAGGATTCCTTCTCCCTGTGGATCGACCCGTACTCAACCGGCTAGCTACCAAGCGTCACCGTCTTGATTGCGGTAAATTTAAACATAGAAAACTCTACCAATCAGACATCAACTCCCAATACCGGGAGAGGCGAATCCCCGACGATCCGCTCACTGCCTCTATGTGGCTCGGGACTGTACCCAACTAAAACATGTTTGCACGACTCCTTTGAGCCGTGGTAAGGTAGTAATCAAAATATAGTGGAACTCACACGAGACAAATGACGATCTCATGTCGACAGACTAATCTGTACACATGTCACCTGAGAACTGCTATCTGACAATAGGTATAATACCAACTAGCAGCTTCCCGGCGAGTCCGTCCAGTGTACTCATAACCCAATGAGAACCTGTATACTATCTTAGGTGAACAAACTAACACCAATGGCTTGTGAGACCAGGCCACCGTCCCTCGTCAGGGTCTCGATCAGTATACACTAGTCTACACTGGAGTATCGATGCCCAGTCTTGATACTCCCACGACTAGGGACATTTAAGGATATGCTTATAGACCCCCAGCTCCCACGTATAAGATTGCCATTATAATTCTGATAGTCAAGCAAGAATCCTATGGGCTCTATCAACATATAATAGTGATGATAAAGACAAATCAGATAGCATACTATTATCTTCAGTAAGACTGTTCTACTGGTATAGGTCCTCCCTCAATCATCATAATCATCTGCCTGCGACTACGATAATTGCCTTGAGGGCACTATAGCTAACAAAATCTGATAGAGCGGAATCGAACCCGCACCGCCATGCAGACCAGGAGCGGGGGCTGTCGCCACTCCGACTGTGCTGAATCCTTGGGTTACCACCAACTACTCGAGTCCCTCGAAAAGAAGATCAAGGGCATACGGCGAGACGGCCATCCGTCCGGCGAAGGAGCTAGGTATTCCACGGATTCTCTCACGAAGCCCTTCACCGAGGAATTGCTGGCCGAACGCGTCTCATCCAAGAACAAGTCGCCCAAGGTAGCGCTCTTTGACGGGAAGTCCAATCCAAAATATGACTTGGACGCATTTACAGCGGGCATGAGCTTCCAAGATAACTCGGACACAGCTCAATACCGCGCTTTTCCCACCACCCTAATCCAGGCAGGTCGGGACTGGTTCCAGGGGCTGGCGCCTCGCTCCATCTCGACTTTTGATGAGCTGGCCACCCAGTTCCTCGGTCACTTCATCGGGAACAGACGACAGAAGAGGACGGTCGATTACCTCTTCACCATAAAGAGCAGGGACAAAGAATCCTTTAAAGGATATGTCACTCACTTCTACAATGCTCTCCTCGAGGTCCTCGAGCACCGCGATGAGACAGTTATCACCGCACTAAGGTCCGGTCTTAGGCACAAAGAGCGGCTTCGCTCTTTTGCATTAGAGCAACCTAAGACCATGGCCAAAGTAAAAGCTTGGACCAAGCGGGAGATCCAACTCGAATCGGAGGTGAACTCAAATATGCCCAGAGTCGACCAAGCCGACCAAAAGAAGAGGGGCAGAGAAGAGAAAAAGAGGATCGACCGACCAAAACCTTACTCCCCGAAGTTCCACGAGTACACTCCTCTTAACATCTCCCCGATCGAGCCGTTGGAGGAAATAAAGGGCGAAAGGTTCTTTAAGCTCCCGCCAGTTACCCAAAGAGCGAGAAAACGTCTCCATGGCCCTTACTGCGCCTTCTATTGGACGCAAGGGCACCCGACCGAGAACTGCAAACAATTTCGTGACTACATTGAGGAGTTGATCCGCTCTGGCCACTTGGTGAAGTACCTAAGGGACAAACGGCAGGCGGAACGAGAACAAAAAGACCCGATCGCCCCCGAGGAATTAACGATCGGCCAAATCATGGTCGTTACCTCGGGTCCTGCTTGAGAAACTGTCGGAAATCACCACCTCCTCCCCGTTGAAGGTGTAAGTGATCCACCCCGGAAGAGGTGTAGGAAGGACAAGCTTATCATCTTCTCCGATGAAGACCTCCACAGTATATTGCTGCCTCACAACGACCCTCTTATGATAACGGCTCGGGTCTACCGTTACGAGATACAGAGGATATTGGTTGATTCAGGTAGCTCGGCGAATATCCTGTTCTACGACTGTTTCCAGCGTATGAGGTTAGGACCATCCGACCTACAACCGACCTCCCATGTCCTCTCTGGGTTCACCAACCACTCCATCCCGGCCGAGGGAACGGTCACCCTTCTCCTCAACATCGGGGAAGCGGGTCATACGCAAACCCTACCGGTGAACTTCCTTGTTGCTAAGGTGCCTTCGTCTTATAACATTCTCCTAGGACGCCCTACATTGAATGCCCTCCGGGCTCAAATCTCGACCTATCACCTTGCGATCAAATTCCTGTTGGATCAAGGGGGATAGGCCGGGCTTACGGGAACCAGCAGATCGCTAAGATTTGCCTTGCCTCGACGTCCTCCGCCAGAGAGCAGGACGACGATTGTGAAGACGCACATGATTTCCAGGGGTCTTTGGATACACACGATGACCAGAAAGAAATCCGAGGAGCCCCGGTAGAAGCGCTGCCAGAAGTCCCCCCGTCAAACGGGTCGATGGATGGACCATTCAGATCAGTTCTCTTTTGACAGGAGACCGTCGTGAAGACTTGATTCACTTCCTTCGAGGAAATTCAGACGTATTCGCCTGGACACTGGCAGACATGCCCGGGATCGACCCCAAAGTTATCTCACACAGGCTCGGAGTCGACCCAAAGGTTAGACCCGTCCGACAAAAGAAGTGAAGTTTTGCGCCAATCAAGCAAAAGGCGATTGAGGACGAGGTCGATCGATTGCTCGCGGCCAACTTCATTAGAAATCTTGACTACTCTGATTGGCTGGCGAACGTGGTCATGGTCAAAAAGGCGAATGGGAAATGGCGCATGTGCGTCGATTTCACGGACCTTAACAAAGCCTGCTTTAAAGAAAACTATCCCCTCTCTCGGATAGACCAGCTAGTGGACAGCTCGACCGGCCATGAATTACTTAGCTTCATGGACGCTTTCTCCGGTTACAATCAGATCCGGATGAACACTGCAGATGAAGAGCTTACCGCGTCACCACAGATCGGGGGGTATACTGCTACAAAGTGATGCCCTTTGGTCTAAAAAACGCTGGGGCCACGTATCAGCGCCTTGTCAACAAACTATTCAAACCGTAGATCGGGAGGAACATGGAAGTCTATATCGACGACATGCTCGTAAAATCAACCTCATCGGACAAGCACACCCAAGATCTCGGTGAGACATTCGACGTCCTGCGCAGGTACAAAATGAAGCTGAATCCAGCTAAGTGTGCGTTCGGAGTCACCAGCGGGAAATTCCTTGGGTTCATGGTCACCCATCGAGGAATCGAAGCGAACCCAAAAAAGATCAGCGCCATTCTCAACATGGCCACATCGAAAAGCAATGTTGAGATCATGCGGCTCACAGGGAGAGTGGCCGCTATTCAGTCGAAAATATCGCACGTTTGATATAACATTTTCCTTATTTTTCTTAAATATCTAAAAGTGTTTATTATAAATATAGAATATATTTGGGTTTATCTGCAAAATACTATTTACTATATATTTATATATTATAATTAACATTATGAAGGAAAATATATGCATATAATATTTATATAATATTTTTATTATGCATATCATATCAAATATTCTAATCAAGATTCTTTAAAAGATATAATATCATACAAATGGTTAGAATAATATTTCTAAGTTAACAAATATTACTAATATTATTCATGGAGATATTGTGCAAGATTTGGCTTAGGTCAGGAGATCGAGATATCGGGAATCAAAAATATGCCGATGAAGTTTAATTAAATCATAAAATCAATACTGGAAAAGATTAAGAGAAGATATGAAGATTCCAGATATCACAACAATCAATCAGCCGTACTCATCTCGGCTAGCTACACGCGATACCGTTATTGATTGCGGTTATTACTACAAACACTTTTCACAGAATCAATCAGCCACTCTGAGTCGCATTATGTCAAGATCCGGGAAGAAGTGCTTCCCGTTCTTCAAAGCCTTGAGAAAAATTCCCAAGTTCGAATGGTCGGAGGAGTGTCAGAACGCTTTTGAACTGTTTAAGATGCACCTATTAACTCCCCTGCTGCTCACTCGACCAGTCGAAGGCGACGAGCTATTATTATACCTCGCGGTCTCCAATCAAGCTGCAGGCTCAGTGCAAGTCAAGGAATTCGATGGTGTACAGAAGCCAGTTTACTACGTAAGCCACGTTTTCAAGGATGCGGAAACAACATACCCGGCCATAGAAAATATAGTCGAGGCACTTGTTGTAGCTTCAACAAAACTACTGCACTATTTCTAGGCGCACACCATCCTCGTCCTCACCGAGCTACCTATAAGGACTGTACTCGCTTCCCCTGAATCATCAGGACGACTGGAGAAATGGAGGTGGGAATTATCATAATTCGACATCATGTACTGCTCCAGGCAGGCCATCAAAGCACAGGTCCTAGCAGACTTTGTGGTCGAATGCATTATTCCCACTAAAGAAGAAGCGGCCGCATGGGGCCTCGAACCACATCCCTTGGTCCAGGAAGTACCCGACTCCATCCCCGACTGGGTGTTCTACATGGACGGATCCTCTACCGAGAAAATGAGCGGGGTTGGCCTGATCATCCGAGGCCCGGACGAAGCGGAGATGGAATACTCTTTGAAGACAGGGTTCAGAGCTTCGAACAATGCCGCAGAATACGAGGCTTTATTAGCCGAATTGCGAATCGACTCCGAGGTAGGGCTGAAGACGATCCGAATTCGCAGCGACTCCACATTGGTCATCGGCCAAGTAACCGGGCGATTCGAGGCCAGGGAACTGTTGGATGTATATGCCCTAGAGGCCAGTATTGTATATGTATACATATGGATACTAGAGATATGTATGTACAGAACAATCTTGCTCAGTTTTATAGTATATTATTTGACTTGTCTTTATCGGGATATGTGTATTTATTTATAATGTTGTTATATCTGGTTTGCACATATTGATAAAGTCTCGATACGGTAGTATACTATTGTGGTTTGTCTTTATCTTAACATGGCAATACTCGATATTACATATTGCAGTTACATGTTGATAAAGCCCCTAGGATCTTGCTTAACCACCTGCGTTGTGATGGCGATCATACTTGTGGGAGCAGGGTAGTCCATAAGCACATCCTTAAATGGTCCCTAGTTGCGTGAGTATCGAGACTGGGCACCGATACTCCAGAGTAGACCGGAGTATACGTTTCTAGTCCCGTCGGGGGATGGTTGGTTGTTCATATCAGATTTTTGCATTTTCATACCGCCCAATTTTTATCACATTGCATATCCGTAGATACTCTTGAGCCGTGTTTACTAGTCAATTGCAGGATACATGTCCTCGGTTCCAAAACGGTGAAATTCATGGAAAACACGAAAAAATCCGGGTTCTTGCCGACCACAGATAAAACACGGTCTCCGTCCCTCATCCGTATGTTGCCAGATACCAGTTTAGGAAGACAAAATGTCAAATCAATGTCACCTTCATGCACAAGGCTCAATGGTAGCATAAGATCCAAGAGATCTACGCGGAGCTCGAGGCAATCATGACAAAATCTTGACAAAAAAGTCCACCTTTCCCTCAACAGAATTCTGGAAAATTCGTGAAGCAATTATAAGCAAATACATATACCAGAATGAAGTACTCATCAGATCAGGCCACCACCAAAAAGACCAAAGCCCAACTCGACAATAAGGCCGCGGATCCGCGGCTAAAGTGGGGTCCAGGCCGCGGATCCGCAGCCGTTCTGGCGCCAAATGTTCAGGGTTTTCAGGGGTGTTTGGTAATTTCATATGGGCCCGTATTGTTGCCCTAGATTCTCATTTTCCAGCCTATAAATACCCCAGAATTCTGTAAAGGAGGGGGTCCATTCTTGTATTTTCATTTTGCCTAGTTTTAGCATTGTTCTTCTTCCTCTTCTCACCTCTTCTCCATTAAACTTGTAGCGAGCTTTTGAGTGAAGAGTGATGAATAAAGAAGACCATTTTTGTTATCATGCTTGTCTCTTTCTTTACTTTTTGTAATTTGTCGTAATTTTAATTGTTAAGTAGTTGTTGCTATTTGCTTGATTGTTTCTTTCTTCTCTCTTTTTCTTTATCATTCATACGACAATGATACTTACGCTCGATCCTCGCCAAGGTGAGGTCGCAAATAGTTAGTCGTATTCTTCTAATCTCATTCTTTCTATCTTCCTCTTTTTGTTTTGTTTTGTTTTTCCTTATCATGAAGTGTGAGTAGTTTTATACTTGTTAGGGTAGGATAAGGGAAGTTTGAGAGAAGGAAATCTCTCTCACTCTTTCCTTTCCCAACAACTTAAATCGACTCCCGTTAATTGAACCACAATCCGCTCCTTACGGCACCCTATCCTACATGATAGCGGTGATTCCGTAGTGAGACCGGTTGTGGTTGAATTAACCGGAGGTTATGGATAAGAGCCAAGAACGGACGGACAAGCACCAAAAGGAAGGACTATGCGTTGGAAAGCCTAACTTATACTCGCAAGTTCCTTCCTAGTCGTGCTAATCCCCGTTGTTGCCGATTACCGTAACACCGATATTAAGTGGGGCAACGAAAGATGTAGAGACTCCTAACTCAAACTAACCTAATCCTAACCCTAACAAGCTCTCTTTAAATATCAACTCAACACTTAGATAATCCAACAAAATCTGAAAACAGGACTTAACTCGTTAAAACACTTTGAAAAAGACTCCCATCTCCCTGCGGACGACCCGTACTCAACCGGCTAGCTACAAGCGAAACCGTCTTGATTGCGGTATTTAAACTAAAACTTGAACACGCAGAATCTCTATCAATCAAATGGCGCCGTTGCCGGGGAGACGGTAGTTTATTTCCTTGTGTAATTTCGGGTTAATTTGTAAGTAAAAAAGAAAAAAAACGAAAAAATATATACTTTGTAAAAGAACCCATCTTGTTATTCTTAATTAGTTTTTGTGCAAGTGTGCAGGAAATACGAAGCTCAAGATCGACGCCAAAGACGTTGGAAATACGGAGTTCAAGTACAGTGCAAAAGACGTGGGAAGATAGACCCACATTTTCGTGGCTACACCGCGACGGACAAAACGAAGCATCCGGTCTACTGTACAAATCTGGAGCAAATACAGTGAGAAAATCAAGATTCAGTACATCAAGACAAGCAGAGGACACCCAACAGAGAACACCCAAATTTTTCAGAGCCCCAATTCCCCTACATAGCCGCGGATCCGCGGCCATTGCATGCATTTGGCCGCGGAAACGCGGCCATCTGTTGGCTTCAGAGCCCCAAAATCTCTCTGTAAGTCCCTCTGCCTCTCTCCACTCCTCTGAACTTCACTGAACTGTGTTTCTGCAGCCTTCTTTGCGCAAACTCTTCTCCCCCTTCCAATAAACTGTTCTTGTGCAGGATTCTTTGCGCCGCAAATAAAAATTGTTTGCAGTTGATTTGTTACTGCTTTGCATTTCTTTAATACGGACTTAAGGGGCTTGAAACCAATCCAGATTGGGTGGGGATTTCATCACCCTTCCCAGGACCCCAAAAATCACTAAAGCATATGCATTGTCCATTGTAAATTAAAAAATACTAGACTTCAGCCCTAAGGACTTCGCGCTCATTAGGAGAAGATAAACCGTGTTTAGAACCTCGCTTAACCGTATATTGTTTACGGGGTGTCTAGGAAAGTGTTAAAGGCACAACCGCCGAAAGAGAAAGGGTTATTTAATTAAGGAACTTCGCTAAAGCGTTGGACAACCTCCCCTTATCTCTGCACTTACCTGGCCTCGTGATCAGTGTATTTTTAAGCCCGTTTCTCGACACTGTTTAACTTCGACAATCAAGTTCAGGAGCAGGTCTAGTAGACCTAGGTTACCCTAGATCTAGGTGTGATTGTGCATATCTTGTTTATGATTGCTTAAGCCGTATTTCCATACATATTTCTGTAAATCTCTTTCTAAAAACAAAAAAAAAACAAAAAAAAGAAAAAAATCAAAAACTTTTATAAAAACTTGCCCTTTTGTCGCCAAATCCATTTTCACCCACCACCCATCGCCTTTCTCCATTGACGTTTTCTTACCCTCACATTCTTCGCTTTGACTATACTAAACTCGTTTAGTGTATGTCCGCTTGGACTCGGGACACTAGCGCCCGTCTAGTCCGCGTTACGTTAGTCGCGACCGACTACGCGATCGACTCCAAAGTCGATACTCCGTCCACTCCTCTTTCACCCCTTCCTTTGCCGGCCAACTCCGACGTTGACCGGAATTCTGTTCATACATCTTCACCTTCACCTTCACTTTCACCAACCTCTTCTTCCGCGATGTCGGGATTTAATCCAAACATCTCTTTGACCACCGCTGGATTGGCTCCACCTCCTACGGAGACCAATATCCCACCACCTCCGCCTGTTGTAGCGCCGCAGCGAATCGCGCTCCAGGATCGTTTCTACCCCACCCGTTCTGCACTTCCCACCTGCCTTTCTCTTCCTCCGGCCTATGGGGACAACTTTGAAATTAAGCCCCATTTCATCAACATGCTTCCACGTTTTCATGGGCTTGAATCTGAAGATGCCTATATCTTCATCAACAAATTTCAAAATGTCTGTGCCATGATGAAAACCACCCAGCTGTCGGACGATGCTATACGTCTACGGGTCATTCCGTTCACTTTATGCGATCTCGCTGAAAAATGGCTGTATAGCACCGCTTCCCACTCAATCACCAGCTGGGACGAGTTTGTTAAAGCGTTTCTGAAAAAATTCTACCCAAATCATAAGACCGCAAGAATTCGAAATGAAATCAACCAATTCTCCCAGCTTCCTTCTGAACCCTTCTGGAAGTGCTTTGACCGATACAAAGACCTTCTTGTTCAGTGTCCTCACCACGGTATAGAGAAATGGCAGCTCTGCCAAACCTTATACGAGGGACTGAACCCAGCAACGAAGCAGTTGCTGGAAACCATCTGTCAGGGCCACTTCCTATCGAAATCTGACGAGGAAGCGTGGCAGTTCTTTGACGATCTTGCGGAGCAAACGCTACAGTGGGAGAGCACCAGACCGACTTCTTCTTCCTCTACCTCCACTTCTACCGGTCAGTCTAGGGTAGGAATCCACCAACTCGATATCTCTATTGCGATGAAAGCTGAAATGGCTGCTATAACAAGAAAGCTTGAAGCGATAGAGAGCAAATTTTCTGCTCCTGCTCCTGCCCCTGTTCTCCCTCTTCGTACCATCTGCGCTTGTTGTTCCGATCCTTCCCACTTGACCGAAGAGTGTCCTTACAATCCACCCTCGCAAGGACAGGATCAGGTTAATGCTGCCTTCCAGCAAAGACCGAGGAATGATCCATACTCTTCCACCTACAATCCCGGTTGGAGGAACCACCCCAATTTCGCTTGGAATCGGAATCAGAATCAGAATCAATTCCAGGGCAACAATTTTCAAAGGGCCCCTCCGCCGCAACAACAGGCGCAGCAACAAACTCAACACCAATATCAGCAGCCCTTCCAACCCCAACCTTTCCAAAACCAGACGAACAACTTTGCACCAAACAACTCTTTTCCACCAAACAAATTTGTTCCGTCAAACAACGATAAGGTTTCCTCGCTCGAGCGTAGTCTGGAGGCGTTTGTTAAACAATCGACTCAATCCACCGCCAACATCCAGTCTTCGATTCAATCTTTAGTGCAACACACCGCCGCACACGGGCAAAGCATCAAGACCATCGAGGCCCAGATTGCACAGCTGAACGCGGCCTTGAGCGAGCGAGAGAAGGGGAAGCTCCCGTCCCAGCCACTTCCAAATCCCGGTCACCCACATAATGCACATGTTGCTCTTGAACAACAAAACCATAATGTGAGTGCCGTGACTACACTGAGATCGGGGAGGATGCTGCGAAACAACATTGGCAAGCAAATCAACGATGACACCCCGGCCGCTTCTTCTTCTTCTTCTTCTTCTTCTTCTTCGTCTTCTGAGCCTATTCTCCGTTCTTCACAAGGCTCTCCTTCCTCTTCTTCTGCTCTGAACGGACCCACTTCTTACTCCACGAAAACACCTATTCTGGGATCCGTTCCAACTCCACAATCTCCTCCTCCAGCATTAGACTCGACCAATTTTCAAAATGTTCCATTTCCAAACCGGTTGAGGTCTAATAAACAAAATCCACAAATGGAGAAGATTTTGGAGTTATTCAAGCAAGTTAACATTAATATTCCTCTTTTAGATGTTGTCCAACAAGTCCCGTCTTACGCAAAAATCTTAAAGGACTTGTGCACGAAAAAGAGGAAGTCTCAGGTACCCAAGAAAGTTTTCTTGGCTAGTGCTGTGAGTGATGCCCTTACCCAATCTTTACCACAAAAGCGGAAGGACCCTGGCTGGTCCCGTTTCAATTACTATTGGGGATAAGAACATCAACCGCGCACTATTATATCTTGGTGCCAGTGTTAACTTGCTTCCGTATTCAGTATACGAGCAATTAGGCGTCGGAGAGCTGAAACCCACACACTGCACTCTCCAGATGGCCGACCGATCGATCACCCATCCTAGGGGTGAGTTAGAGGATGTGTTAATAAGAGTCGGGGACTTCATATTCCCCGTCGACTTCATTGTCTTAGATACACAGCCTGTAGCTAACCCCCGGAATCAAATTCCGGTGATACTCGGTCGCCCATTTCTCACAACCTCAAATGCTGTGATCAATTGTCGCAATAGTTCAATGAACCTCTCTTTTGGAAATATGACGATTGAACTCAACATTTTTAGGTTGGGGAATCAGCCCACCGAACCTAATGCTCATATACTGGATGTCTGCTCGATCCAGGAGATCACCCCCAAAGAGTGTGAATTCGAGGAGTTTCTGTTTGAACACGATAATCTTGACGCCACTAGTGCGTTTCTCTTCGAACCTGCTGCTGCTTCTGCGCCCGACAACGAATACGAGTGTTTCACGTTCTTGAACGATCTTAGCCGCGCACAACCCGAGTTTGAATCTTTCGACTTTCCGGATGAGTTACCTGAACCATCCAACTCGGTTGCCTACACTCGCTTTGAACCTTTGCTGGAGTCCTTTGAGTTCGAGACCTTTGCACCAGTCTTGCCTTCCATCATTTCACATCCAACGCTCAAACTCAAGCCTTTGCCGTCTCACCTTAAGTACGCCTACTTAGGTGAGAACGTGACCCTTCCTGTCATCATCTCGGCTTCTCTAGCTCCCGAGCAAGAGAAAGCCCTTCTCGCGGTCTTGCACAGCAACAGGCAAGCTTTTGGCTGGTCCATGGAGGACATCAAGGGGATTAGTCCCCTCATCGTTGAGCATCATATTCATCTGATGGATGATGCCAAACCAGCCCGGGATCCACAAAGACGTCTTAATCCAGTCATGAAGGAGGCTGTGAAGAAGGAGATCGTCAAATGTCTAGATAGTGGTATCATTTACCCTATCTCTGATAGCCAGTGGGTTAGCCCCATTCATGTTGTCCCCAAGAAATCGGGCATCACGGTCATAACCAACGAGGCAAATGAGTTAATCCCTACTCGCACCCAAACTGGGTGGCGAGTTTGCATTGATTACAGAAAACTCAACGCCGCAACGCGGAAAGACCACTTTTCGCTACCTTTCATTGACCAGATGCTTGAACGATTGGCCGGACATGAGTACTACTGCTTTCTTGATGGCTACTCCGGCTATAATCAAATTCCCATCGCCGAAAAAGACCAGGACAAGACCACTTTCACTTGTCCTTTCGGCACGTTTGCATATCGACGCATGCCCTTTGGGTTATGCAATGCGCCCGCTACCTTCCAGCGGTGCATGATGGGAATTTTCTCTGACATGGTGGAAAAATTTCTGGAGATTTTCATGGATGACTTCTCCATCTTCGGCGACTCCTTTGACGAGTGTTTGCTGCATCTTGACGCTGTCCTTACCCGATGTAAGGACAAGAATCTCACTTTGAACTGGGAGAAATGCCACTTCATGGTGCGCGAAGGTATTGTCTTAGGACATATCATCTCGCAAAATGGCATAGAGGTTGACAAAGCAAAGATTGAGGTCATTTCCAATCTGCCTCCTCCCCGATGCGTCAGAGATATCCGAGCCTTCCTTGGTCATGCCGGTTTCTATAGACGGTTTATCAAGGACTTTAGCAAGATTGCTAGGCCCTTGACGCTTTTACTGGCCAAGGACACGCCTTTCGACTTCAACTCGAGCTGTGTGACTGCATTCGAGTCACTGAAACGCTCACTCACTTCTGCTCCCGTTCTTTCTTCACCTGACTGGACGCACCCATTCGAGATTATGTGCGATGCATTCGACTTTGCCATCGGTGCTGTCCTTGGACAGCACATCAACAAGATGCCGCACGTAATCTATTACGCGAGCCGAACCCTGAACGACGCCCAACTCAACTATACAACAACTGAGAAGGAATTCTTAGCTGTTGTATTTGCTTTAGAAAAGTTCAGGCCCTACCTCATCGGCTCTCCAGTCATTGTCTACATAGACCATTCAGCTCTGCGCCATCTTTTTGCGAAGAAATATGCAAAATCTCGGTTAATACGTTGGATCCTCTTGCTTCAAGTGTTTGACCTTGTCATTAAGGACAAACGAGGATGTGAAAACGTGGTTGCCGACCATCTCTCACGCCTTCCTTCTTCGCCTTCGCTTCCAATTTCGATCAATGACGTTTTCCCGGATGAACAACTCTTGACAGTATCATGCGAACCCTGGTTCGCAGATATTGTGAACTATTTGGCCACGGGATTACTACCGACTGAATGGTCGAGTCAGGACAGACTTCGCTTCTTATCCCAAGTAAAACACTTTTACTGGGACGAACCCTACTTGTTCAAGTACTGTCCCGACCAGATTATTCGTCGGTGTGTCCCTGATGAGGAATTCAAGAGTGTGCTGTCATTTTGCCACGATCAAGCGTGTGGCGGGCATTTTGGGCCCAGAAAGACAGCTGAGAAGATCTTGCAATGTGGTTTTTACTGGCCACAACTTTTCAAAGACGCTCATGACTATTGCAAGACTTGCTCCCCGTGCCAACACATGGGCCGGATATCCCGGAGGAACGAGATGCCGCTCCAACCGATCTTGGTTGTGGAGATTTTCGATGTTTGGGGGATAGACTTCATGGGGCCGTTTCCCAGCTCTTTTGGGAACTTGTACATTCTTCTAGCTGTTGATTACGTCTCTAAATGGGTCGAGGCTGTGCCCAGCCGGACTAACGACAACAAGGTTGTCGTTAGGTTCCTTAAAGAAAACATTTTTTCCCGGTTTGGGCACCCCCGAGCGATCATTAGCGACAATGGAAGTCATTTCTGCAATAAAACTTTCGAAGCCTTGATGCGGAAATACTCCATTAATCATAAGCTTTCTACGCCCTACCACCCTCAAACCTACGGGCAGGCCGAAGTTTCAAATCGGCAGATCAAGCAGATACTGGAGAAGACGGTTTCCAAGAACCGTAAGGATTGGTCTCTGAAACTCACTGATGCCCTTTGGGCATTTAGAACCGCTTATAAGACCGACCTTGGCATGTCTCCCTATCGACTTGTATACGGAAAAGCCTGCCACCTTCCTGTTGAAATCGAACATCGCGCATTTTGGGCGATAAAGGAGCTGAATCTGTCTCTCGAGGATGCGGGCAGCCATCGGAAGCTGCAGTTGAACGAACTGAACGAGCTTAGGGATGAGGCTTACAACAACGCGGTTGTCGTTAAGAATCGAACGAAGGTGTTTCACGATAAACACCTTTTGCGCAAAACCTTCGTACCTGGTCAACAGGTACTGCTTTACGACACCCGACTTCACTTCCATCCTGGAAAGCTCAGATCTCGCTGGAAAGGGCCGTATTTCATGTGGAATGTGTATCCGCAGGGCGCTGTGGATTTGGAGAATCCAAAGGACGGTTCTCTTTTCAAAGTAAACGGACACCGATGCAAACCGTACCTTAGCGCCGAACCAACAGAGGAGCTCCTGTTCTTACAGGAGCCGGTTTACCCTGAATGATCTTCCTCTGCCTACCTCCAAACTTCGGTTATCCAGCCAAGAACAGTGGACACTGTTCCAAATAAGTTTGGGGGTATGTACAAACCATTGTATATATTTGTGTATATTCTTTTTCTCTTTCTTTTAAAACAAAAAACAAAAACAAATAAAAATTTGTGTATCACTAACCGACAATTTTGACCCTTCCAACTACTCTCTTCATGCAACGACAGTGAGGACACTGTCCAGTTTAAGTTTGGGGGTATGCTCGGTACGCATTTCTTACCTTCGCATTCATATGTATATTTTGCATCTGCATATTAAATCCATAAAATCCATAAAAATTTGAAAATTTTCTAAAAACATAAAAACTTTTCTGTCAAGTCAGCTTGTGAAAGAACTCTGATTCAACATCTCGACGGTTTTTTGTTCGAAAAAATAGGAATAACTAAATCTTATGTTTAGATTTTGAAAACCTGAAAGATAACTCTCCTTTGAAGTTAACTATAGCTGATATAAGTCTTTACATCACACTACACGTGTCGTGAGTTTTGGGAATTAGATGACAAGTCTTTCATGTTTAAACTTTTAAACAGATAAATGATTTTCTGAGGATCAAATAGATTTGTTCTGAAATAAGTAATGTCAAGAATAGTTTATGAAGTAAAGCGAATATGAAGGAACGTTATTGATGCCGTAATTGGAGCTAAGTCTGAAAAATAACCCATCTAAAACTTGATTGGAATGATTACACACCAAACCCACTAAACACGTCTTTTATCCAAAAAAATATTTGAACTACCGGTTATATCTCCGTTCGTATCAAATCATCTGATTTTCACGACAAAATGTCTTTTGTTTTTGGACCTAGGTAACTTGAGTAATTAAGTCCGCTGGGGTGTTTCTACACCTAATGCCCTAAAACCAACTGGTTTGGGTGCATTGGCCCAAAGCTCGCTAAGAAGTCTAGAAAGTCCAGTTTAAAACAAAGTCAAGCAAGTGTTCTCTCCGAGTTAAAATTCCTAACGGTTCTTTGTGTGAGAATAATCTTGATAAAAGACAGGCTTTTAAAATTTTTTTTAACGGAGATATGAAGGTTTTACTCTTTGATAAAGACTATTGCACGTTCACAGAGGTGTGTATGAAATGAAAACAAGAAAAAGGTGGAGTGAAAAATACGACTTAGTTTCCTGTTAAGGAAGATAGAAATTCTGAAGTTGAAACCTTACTGGAAAACGAAACTTGAAAAATGCTTAACTCTTTATAAAACTTATGTGATCCTTTTAAAATTGTTATCTGGGCTTTATTGTGCGACATGATGACTTTTATCGATCCTTCTGGAACTTAACGACACTATTTGTACTGCACGTAAAGACATATAAAATCTGTAGTTAAATAAGAAGCGAGGTGTGAAAAATAAAGGTTCGATAGTCTGGACTTAGAATTATAGAATTGTTATTTTCTAAAAACAAAACTTTAGGGTTTGAAACTTAGTCATTTTTACAAACCAACTTGACCGGATTTTGTGGGTAGTATCCGCTGAAAACCCTCAGGAGACAACACTCCTCCTACTAGGGACACCTAGAGGTTTAACGGCTTGTTGCACATGCTCAGTGCAATCGCGTTCCCTACGAAAGTGAGGTTAGAAAATTTTTTGTGAATAAATGGGCTTTGCTCGGGACGAGCAAATGATAAGTTTGGGGGTATTTGTTCATATCAGATTTTTGCATTTTCATACCGCCCAATTTTTATCACATTGCATATCCGTAGATACTCTTGAGCCGTGTTTGCTAGTCAATTGCAGGATACAGGTCCTCGGTTCCAAAACGGTGAAATTCATGGAAAACATGAAAAAATCCGGGTTCTTGCCGACCACAGATAAAACACGGTCTCCGTCCCTCATCCGTATGTTGCCAGATACCAGTTTAGGAAGACAAAATGTCAAATCAATGTCACCTTCATGCACAAGGCTCAATGGTAGCACAAGATCCAAGAGATCTATGCGGAGCTCGAGGCAATCATGACAAAATCTTGACAAAAAAGTCCACCTTTCCCTCAACAGAATTCTAGAAAATTCGTGAAGCAATTATAAGCAAATACATATACCAGAATGAAGTACTCATCAGATCAGGCCACCACCAAAAAGACCAAAGCCCAACTCGACAATAAGGCCGCGGATCCGCGGCTAAAGTGGGGTCCAGGCCGCGGATCCGTAGCCGTTCTGGCGCCAAATGTTCAGGGTTTTCAGGGGTGTTTGGTAATTTCATATGGGCCCGTATTGTTGCCCTAGATTCTCATTTTCCAGCCTATAAATACCCCAGAATTCTGTAAAGGAGGGGGTCCATTCTTGTATTTTCATTTTGCCTAGTTTTAGCATTGTTCTTCTTCCTCTTCTCACCTCTTCTCCATTAAACTTGTAGTGAGCTTTTGAGTGAAGAGTGATGAATAAAGAAGACCATTTTTGTTATCATGCTTGTCTCTTTCTTTACTTGTTGTAATTTGTTGTAATTTTAATTGTTAAGTAGTTGTTGCTATTTGCTTGATTGTTTCTTTCTTCTCTCTTTTTCTTTATCATTCATACGACAATGATACTTACGCTCGATCCTCGCCAAGGTGAGGTCGCAAATAGTTAGTCGTATTCTTCTAATCTCCTTCTTTCTATCTTCCTCTTTTTGTTTTGTTTTGTTTTTCCTTATCATGAAGTGTGAGTAGTTTTATACTTGTTAGGGTAGGATAAGGGAAGTTTGAGAGAAGGAAATCTCTCTCACTCTTTCCTTGCCCAACAACTTAAATCGACTCCCGTTAATTGAACCACAATCCGCTCCTTACGGCACCCTATCCTACATGATAGCGGTGATTCCGTAGTGAGACCGGTTGTGGTTGAATTAACCGGAGGTTATGGATAAGAGCCAAGAACGGACGGACAAGCACCAAAAGGAAGGACTATGCGTTGGAAAGCCTAGATTATACTCGCAAGTTCCTTCCTAGTCGTGCTAATCCCCGTTGTTGCCGATTACCGTAACACCGATATTAAGTGGGGCAACGAAAGATGTGGAGACTCCTAACTCAAACTAACCTAATCCTAACCCTAACAAGCTCTCTTTAAATATCAACTCAACACTTAGATAATCCAACAAAATCTGAAAACAGGACTTAACTCGTTAAAACACTTTGAAAAAGACTCCCATCTCCCTGCGGACGACCCGTACTCAACCGGCTAGCTACAAGCGAAACCGTCTTGATTGCGGTATTTAAACTAAAACTTGAACACGCAGAATCTCTATCAATCATTGGTTCAGCAGCCATTGGTCTGATGCACCTAAGATCGTATACAGGTGCTCACCTGCGTTGTGAGTACACTGGACGGACTCACCGAGAACTTCCATATGGTACTATACTTATCGTCAGATGGAAGTTCTTAGGTGACATGTGTACAGGTTAGTCTTTGGACCCGAGATTGGCATTTGTCTCATGTGAGTTCCCACTGAACTTTGATCACTACCCTATCACGGCTCTACTGAGTCATGTAAACAGGTTTTGGTTGGGTTCAGTCCCGAGCCACATGGAGGCAGTGAGCGATTGTCGGGGATATGTCTCTCTCGGTATAGGGAGTCGATACCGCACTGTGATTCGATTGGTCAGGACCATAAGACCTTGGCCAAGGCACTTGGGATTTACTGATAGGTTGATCAGTAGTTTCCCGGATTGGTCCTGAGCCACATCGGCACGACTTATCAGGTTATTAGGGTCTGACGTTCACCATCCCCTAGACCCGGTATGCGATACTCTTTGACGAAGAGACCGGACTGTACGGATATTGTCACAGATAGGCTCAGTAGGAGATCCGGATGAGTTTGCTCATCGGCCTTCTTTTCGACAGGTACCTGGGTAGCCGTTACATACAGCTAGTGCCGCTGACGTGCTTGTGGTTAAACCCATTGCCAGAGTACTGTCGAGTCTTTAGAGTCCCACACGGAGGGTTTTCCTGATTCAGGCGAAATGATGTAGTAGCCGTATTGGATACGTGCAGGGTTCGATCGATTGATGTACTTTGTACTCGGATTTTCGATCGGACAGTTGGTAATACTAGCCGGCTCGGATTTGAGCCGGATTATTAAATCAGGTATTGATTTAATAATTTACGTATATGTATTTCGATATATATATTCTAGTATTACGTTCTTTGTGTTATTCTATCTCTTTAGGCGTTCGGATTTTTATCTGATTACCGGTATATATATACTGTAGACAGAAATCCGTATTTATTACAGTTTTCCTTCTAGAAGGTGGCCACTTCATTTTGGATTTTCCATTTATTTGATAAATGGAAATGAGGTGTAAAGTGTGAGGTGAAGGAGGAATGGAGGTGACCATGCTTCAACGGTGAGCAAATGAATTTATAATTCATTTTGGGTTTACTATTGAAGCATGGTTGCTATTGTTTAATGAAAGAAAATAACATACAATGTTAGTTGTATGTATGTCCTAGAGGCCAGTATTGTACAGATGATGTATATTATATTGGATGCTTGGACATATATAGAGATGACTTTCTTGCTCGATATGATAGTATGCTATCTGGTTGCTCTTTATCTTAACATGTATACTAGTCTCTTTAAACTGTCTTATAGTTACATGTTGGTAAAGCCCTTAGGATGTGTACTTGACTACCTGGACTATGATGCAGATTATACTAGTGGGGACATGGTAGTCCATAAGTACATCCTTCAAGGTCTCTAGTCGTAGGTGTATCGAGACGGGGCATCGATATACCAGTGTAGACTAGCGTATACGCTTCTCGACCCATGAGATGGGCGATGGATGATCCCATATCCATTGGTGTTTGACATCAGAGATGGTATACGGGTGCTCAGTGGAGACTGGGAATACTAGACGGACTCGCCGAGAACTCTCAGAATGTATTATACCACACGTCAGATGGCAGTTCTCAGGTGACACTTGTGCAGGTTAGTCTGTAGACCCGAGATCGTCATAGAGTCTTGTGTGATTCCCACTGTGCTTTGATCTCCACCTTACCACGTCCATGAGGGCGTGCAAAACGGTGGTTTTTGGGTATAGTCCCGAGTCACATGGAGGCAATGAGCGATAGGAGGGGTTTCGTCTCTCCCGGTATTGGGGGTTGATGTTGCGCTGTTCTCGATTGGCCGTAACAGGGAAGTCCATGGCCAGGGCTGATCAGAGATTTGCTGGTAAGTGTTACCAGTAGTTTCTCGACCCGTTATGAGCCTCACATCGGCACGACTTATCGGTTATTGGGGTCTGACGTTTACCACCCCTAGACTTGATATGCGACATATCAGACGAGGAGACCGGACTGTACGGGAAGTGTTGCCGGTTGGCTCGACGGGAGTTGTAGCAGGTTCGCTTGTTCTCTTCTGATCGCTCAATACCCGGGTGGCCGTTACGTTTAGCTGACCGCTTGCGGCTTGGGGGTGCTTGATATGATCATCACCCACTGCCGGCGTATTGACGAGTCTCAGAGTCCCACAATGGAGTTTCCTAGTCCAGGCGAAACGTTGTGGTGCGCGTATGCGATATGCGCATGGACCCGATTAAAATACGCGTATAGGATACCATATATTGATCGGGCGGCTTGCTTTTGGTTAGGGTCGTATGTGATATGGCCAGATTGATAAATCAAGTGTTGATTTATCATTTAACCATTAGATTCTCACTAGAAATCCTTTCTTGTTTTCTATGGATGTATGGATGCATGTATGCATTCCTTATTGTTTCATGCACATATGGATGTGCATGCACACATGCATACATACATCATTCTATCATGGTTGATTATACAAGAAAATGGTGGCAATACAAGACTCACACCATGGGTATTTTATTTGGAATATTATTGTATTTAAGCTAAAAACAAAAGGAAAAAGAAAAGGGTTAGTTTTGGATTGTTTCTACACTCTTCTTGACCTAACCTTTCTCACCCACCATTTAACCATGGTTTACTCTTCCTTTTAGTTTTTAACTCAAGTACAATAATGATTCAACAATGGTTTGAGATGAGAGATAAAAATATATATTGATATATTTTCTATTTTCTTTCTTAGAGTTGAACTTATCTTCTTCTCAAATTGCCATCATCTTCTTCTTCCTCTCTCATTTTGCTCTCTAGTTTTTTTGTAGTGAGCAATATACTCATCAAGATTGGATTTTGAAGTGAGAATAAGAACCACAACATCATTCTACACATGTTTAGCCAACTTGTTTAGAGTGTTAGCTTCATTTCGCTCACTTGATCGGATAAAGTTGCAAGCTTGGATAAAGCGGACTCCGGATGGATCATCGGTGACCTCGAGGAGTTCAAGCGGAGCTTTTTCAAACCCCAAGTAGCCGAGGAGTCTAGCGTAGGGAGCTACAAAGGTTGTACTCTCAAAACCCTAGCCTTTCTTTCATATAGTGATGTGAAAAATTTAGAAACCCTAATTTTTCTAGGAACAATCCGATGCTTGTTAACTTAGCACCCTAAAGACTCCACCTTTGGTTCATGTGATGCTTCCAAACCCTTCATGAGGTGCTAGGCTAACCCAACATTGGTATCAGAGCCGACCTAGAACATTAGGGGATATTTTAACGAAGTTAAAACTCCGATCGAACCGAAAATACGGTTTTTTGAGTGCTCTCTGGACATTTTTTAAAAACTGTTGTTTTCAGAATTAAAAATATGTAAAAAATTCAGCAGGAAAATATAAGAATTACGGTATAAAAATTATTCAATGAACAGTTATTCTTGCCGCGGAAACGCGGCCTAAGCTTGCTTAGGCCGCGGTTCCGTGGCCGTACACATCATTTACTGAATAAATTTTGTACAGTAATGCTGGATTCTGCTTGTATATTTTTTAGGATATTTTTAATCTGAATTTAGTGCTAAAAATTCTGGAGATGGTTTTGGACTCGACAGTTCGATCGGAATTTTGATTTCGTGGCTTTTCCGGGTAAATCTAGAAAGTATTGAAGTGTTCGAACGACTATCATTTGCTCACTTTTCACGGGGTTTAAATCCTTCGGAGGTTCGTGCAAGTTTTGTGGTGGTCCCTCTAGAAGACTACAAACCTTAACTCGATTATGTGACCGTCTTGAACTGCCCTTTGAACCTTAGGGTTTGGGGCAGTACGGCGTGCCACATGTGAGGCGTTGGCTTGACCCTTCTACGGCTGGACCGCTATTACTGTGTCACACTCCAAGTTTTTGAACTCCGCTCAAGTGTTGAGCTTTAGGGAATCTTGGGTATTTGATTGTTCGTTCGAAAACTTTAATATTGTCTAATTATCTGGAATGTGATGCAATGCGTGGAATTCATATTATAAGACATGAAATACGAGGTATGTGATATTTCGCATTTACGATGTCTAAGGAGAATGTGGATTCCAGATATTGCAGTTTTATACTTTCTTTTCTGTGACCGTAAGTGTAGTATGTCGATATCGCCGGTTTCGTTGCTATACATCAACGACAATTGGGGTATGCATACTTACTTATGTTGATGATATGAGATATTATGTGTTACTGAGATATGATGTGCAGGATTGTCGCGATTGAATAGCCGGGGTTTTTTTTATGTGAGATGAGAGTTTTATATTTTCATTCATGTAAATTCAAATGTAATGTAATATTCTTTTATTTGGGGCACTTCCGGGTTGAGGTTGATGCCACCTGTGTTGTATATTATTTACTTTTCCGCATTAGGATGGACCTAAGGAGGGGAGCACAGGTGACCGGGTTCTGGGGTTCAGTGGGAGGCCATCTCGAGGAGTCGAGACCGGGTCTCCTAAACTCCAGAATTGGTAGGGTCACTTGCCGCTCTCGTAGGGGTCCAGGGCATAGGCGTGGCTATTCATCGAGACTGTGGAATCCGTATTTTCTATTGTTGGCTAAATACTAAATACGGACGTCCTAGTATATCCCACATTATATCTAAGTTTCTGCTGCGATATCTGTGATGTGATCATTAGATATGTTCTGTGATGGGTACAGTATATAGTATATATGATATATTATATAGGCGTTACTTATGTTTTACACCCGCGCTAGCATTGCCCTGCTCTGCCGTTAGTTACCTAACCTAACGGTGCACTAGGGGACATCGAGGCGAATGCGGATGGCATAAGTGTACGTCGTATTTATCTGTGATGTTTAGGTGACTTAAATGATGGGACTTCATTAATGTGATTAATGAAAGAAAAGAAACCTAAAAGATGTTGTAGAATCAAATTTTAAAATAAAAGGGTAGCTACAGTTTTGCTTTGCATAGCGGTATATATGATATACCCTGCACCTTATTCGATGAGGAAAGAGCCGAGATCCCTTCACCGGGAGTGACCTCTTTAGCAAAACTGGCAGATGCTACAACACTCGGTTTGCTTTTGATTGCTTTTGGAGTTTTGCTTTGCACAGTGATATATATGATATATCCCGCACCTTATTCGATGAGGAAAGAGCCGAGATCCCTTCACCGGGAGTGACCTCTTTAGAAAAACTAATAAAAGCCTCAAAATCACTCCATTTCAAAATTCACTAGATTCTGCAACGATATCAAGTTAATTACGCTCATGGTTTTTCTGAAAAACCTGCGTAGCCCTCCGTCATTTCAGATAAGTACTACTTAGTATTCATGCTGCGGTAGTTTGGCCTCCGTCAAGGCGTAGTGTATGGTAGCTAACTAGTGCTTATCTGCTAGCATATGATGCGATTGGATTAGGGTATTCGTACGGCGTAGTTTGGCCTCCGTCAAGGGTTGTACGGGTGGGTTTAATTCAATCAAGAAATGACGGGTTGAACTTGACTAGCGCCCTATGGGTAGTTTGGCCTCCGTCAAGGTCATGGGACGCTAGGGGCAAAAGCATTATCGAGAATTTCAAGTGTTGAAATTTGCAATGAGATTGCATACCTTCTATGAGATAGTTGGATCCCGATACCCACCGCGAGTAATTGTTACTCCTGGGAGAGTTTTACACAGGACAATTAGCCGATCAAGTAGGTGTCTAGAAAGGTGTCAACGGGGTTACGCCTCTGGGAAAACGAGGTTTACTTTAATTAGGTCCGTGCGAAAGCACGGGGAACCTCCCTCAAAGTACCGACACTGGCCTGGCTGAAAGATCGGCGAAGTTGTAGGGTGTAATTAATCCCGGCTAATCTTTCCTTTTAGGGTTTGAAGGAAGATTTGATAAAAACCAGTGGGAGCCATCCTGATTAGATAAGATAATAACCAATCTGATCTTGCAAGAGCATACGCTAAAGTGTTTTCTTCTCTCTCTCTCCAGGTAGCGACTATGTCATGCCTTAATCAAAATAATAATATGGATGCATTGACCGAACCCGCATGTTATACTGTGCAGGGGAACGTTGAACCCGTTCTATCTTATAAGTGTTATAAGACTGAACAGGAAACAGGAGAATATCTGGATTCTCACGCCGCCCAAACGGAGAACATGCATGTTGATGCACCTTCTTCGGGTGTGTTTGTCATTGAGAACTGTTTTTCAGTTCACCCTACGTCCTGGGTATTAGATACCGGATCAGGATCCCACATATGTAAACAGTTACATGGGCTACGGAAAGGTAGAGAACTGGGAAAATGTGATCATTCCGTTCAAGTAGGGAATGGTGCAAGTATTGCAGCCAAAGCAGTTGGCGATTATCACCTAGTATTACCAAGTAGTGATACTCTGATTCTAAATGAGTGCTATTATATACCGAACATGATGTGCAATATTATATCAGTTTCTTTATTAAGTAAAGAAGGATATAATTTTGTAGTAAAGGATAATGTTATGAACATATTCCTAGATCAAAAGTTGATTGCATCATGCTCGTTACATAATGGCATATTCATTCTAAATCAAAATACAGTCCTCAATATACAAAACATAAACAAGAGGAAAAGTTCAAAAATGAACGAATCCTTCTTGTGGCATTGTAGACTTGGTCATATTAATGCGACACGACTGACTAAGTTACATAAAGATGGATATTTGAATTCGTTCAAATTATCATCTTATGATACTTGCCATTCATGTCTCAAAGGCAAGATGACCAAAATTCCGTTTACGGGACACGGAGAAAGAGTTACGGAACTCTTAGGGCTGATACATAGTGATGTATGCGGTCCCATGTCTACACATGCCAGGGACGGTTCTTCCTACTTCATTACATTCACTGACGATCTCTCAAGATTCGGATATGTGTTCCTAATGAAACACAAATCTGAAGCTTTTGAGAAATTCAGAGAATATAAAAACGAAGTAGAGAACCAAACGGGCAAAAGTATTAAGATCCTTCAATCTGATCGAGGAGGAGAATACTTAAGCAATGAATTCAGAGATTATCTAAAAGAGAATGGGATTCTCTCTCAGCTTACGCCTCCTTATACACCACAGCACAACGGTGTATCGGAGCGGAGAAATCGCACCCTATTAGATATGGTGCGCTCTATGATGAGTGCAGCTGAGTTACCTATTTCCTTCTGGGGATATGCACTGGAGACAGCTGCATACCTATTGAATAGAGTTCCAACCAAATCAGTGCCTACCACTCCATATGAGATATGGAATGGTAAGAGACCATGTCTTAATTTTATTCAGATATGGGGTTGTCCGGCCTATGTTAAAACACAAAATCCGGACAAGCTCGAGGCAAAGTCTGTTCTATGTAAGTTTATTGGATATCCCAAACATTCGCGAGGGTATATCTTCTACCACTCCGAGGAACAAAAAGTGTTTGTTTCTCGACATGCCACTTTCTTAGAAAAGGGTTTTCTTATGAAACATACAAGTGGCATTGAGGTAGAACTGGAAGAGGTTCCAGCGACACAAACTATAACAGAAGACATGGTAGAACCAGAGGATTCAGTAATACCTGACGAACCCCAGCCGCTCCGCCAATCTAGCAGGGTTTCTCGTCCACCTGAGAGATACTATGGTTTTCTCATTGACGGTGGAAGCGAGGATTGCATCATGGAGGATGATGACCCAACTAGTTTCGAGCAGGCCATCACGAGTAGGGACTCAGTGAAATGGCTGGATGCTATGCGGTCCGAGATGGAATCCATGTACACCAACAAAGTATGGACTTTGGAAGTTGCTCCTGAAGGGGTAAAACCCATTGGGAGCAAGTGGATCTTCAAGAAAAAACTTGGTGTAGATGGAAAAGTGGAGACTTTCAAAGCTAGACTTGTTGCAAAAGGTTTTCATCAAAGACCAGGTGTGGACTATGACGAAACTTTTTCTCCAGTGGCTATGCTTAAATCCATCCAGATCATGCTTGCCATCGCTGCACATCATGATTATGAAATTTGGCAAATGGATGTTAAGACCGTCTTTCTAAACGGTGATTTAGAAGAGTGCGTGTACATGACTCAGTCAGAGGGCTTCGTAGACAGTGGGAGCAGCGGGAAGGTGTGTAAGCTGCTTAAATCCATTTATGGATTAAAGCAAGCATCGCAGAGTTGGAACATCTGCTTTGACGTCGTTATCAAAGAGTTTGATTTCGTCAAAAACGTAGATGAACCTTGTATCTACAAGAAGGTGGCAGAGAGTAAGGTTGTCTTCCTCGTATTGTACATAGACGACATACTCTTGATAGGAAATGACATTCCTATGCTGCAATCGGTCAAGCTCTTCTTATCACAAAGATTCTCGATGAAAGATCTTGGTGATGCCTCCTGCATATTGGGGATTAGGATCTATAGAGATAGATCCAAACGGATATTGGGATTGTCCCAATCCAGGTACATTGACACCATACTAAAGAGGTTTAGTATGGAAGAATCAAAGCGTGGGAACTTGCCCACGATCTCTGGAGTCACTCTCTCCAAAGAGATGTCTCCCAAGACTGATTTGGAGAGAGCTCGCATGCAAGGGATACCCTATGCTTCGGCTGTAGGCTCTATCATGTATGCGATGCTATGTACCAGACCCGATGTAGCATACTCACTAAGTGTAGTGAGCAGGTATCAAGATGATCCTGGAGAGAGTCACTGGACAGCTATGAAGAGCATTCTCAAGTACTTGCGAAGGACTAAAGAGATGCTCTTGGTGTATGGTAACAGAGAACTCCAAGTGGAGTCCTTTACCGATTCGAGCTTCCAGAGTGATAAGGACGACTCTAAGTCGCAGTCGGGATTTGTCTTTACCCTTTACGGAGAGGCGGTTAGCTGGAAGAGTTCCAAGCAGGAAACCATGGCAGACTCGACGATGGAGGCTGAATACATCGCTGCCAACGATGCTGCTAAAGAGGCTGTCTGGATCAAGAAGTTCATTACTGAACTTGGAGTGGTTCCATCCATTGAGCATCTAATACCTTTGTACTACGATAACAATGGAGCGGCGGCTTTGGCCAAGGAACCCAGGTCCCATGAGCGATCCAGGCATATTCTGAGGCGGTATCACCTGATCCGGGAGATAGTTGATCGCCGGGAGATCGAGGTCAGGAGGGTTGACACGAAGAACAACACAGCGGATCCACTCACGAAGGCCATTCCCCAGATACAGTTTGAGAGACTCTTCGGGATGCTCGGTATGCGATACTACAGCACCTGGCCCTAGTGCAAGTGGGAGATTGTTAGTTGTATGTATGCCCTAGAGGCCAGTACTGTACAGATGATGTATACTATTGGATGCTTGGACATATATAGAGATGACTTTCTTGCTCGATATGATAGTATGCTATCTGGTTGCTTTTTATCTTAACATGTATACTAGTCCCTTTAAACTGTCTTATAGTTACATGTTGGTAAAGCCCTTAGGATGTGTACTTGACTACCTGGACTATGATGCGGATCATACTAGTGGGGACATGGTAGTCCATAAGTACATCCTTCAAGGTCCCTATTCATTGGTGTATCGAGACGGGGCATCGATATACCAGTGTAGACTAGCGTATACGCTTCTCGACCCATGAGATGGGCGATGGATGATCCCATATCCATTGGTGTTTGACATCAAAGATGGTATACGGGTGCTCAGTGGAAACTGGGTACACTGGACGGACTCGCCGAGAACTCCCAGATGGTATTATACCTCACGTCAGATGGCAGTTCTCAGGTGACACTTTTGCAGGTTAGTTTGTAGACCCGAGATCGTCATAGAGTCTTGTGTGATTCCCACTGTGCTTTAATCTCCACCTTACCACGTCCATGAGGGCGTGCAAAACGGTGGTTTTTGGGTACAGTCCCGAGTTACATGGAGGCAATGAGCGATAGGAGGGGTTTCGTCTCTCCCGGTATTGGGGGTTGATGTTGCGCTGTGCTCGATTGGCCGTAACAGGAAAGTCCATGGCCAGGGCTGATCAGAGATTTGCTGGTAAGTGTTACCAGTAGTTTCTCATCCCGTTATGAGCCTCACATCGGCACGACTTATCGGTTATTGGGGTCTGACATTTACCACCCCTAGACTTGATATGCGACATATCAGACGAGGAGACCGGACTGTACGGGAAGTGTTGCCGGTTGGCTCGACGGGAGTTGTAGCAGGTTCGCTTGTTCTCTTCTGATCGCTCAATACCCGGGTGGCCGTTACGTTTAGCTGACCGCTTGCGGCTTGGGGGTGCTTGATATGATCATCACCCACTGCCGGCGTATTGACGAGTCTCAGAGTCCCACAATGGAGTTTCCTAGTCCAGGCGAAACGTTGTGGTGCGCGTATGCGATATGCGCATGGACCCGATTAAAATACGCGTATAGGATACCGTATATTGATCGGGCGGCTTGCTTTTGGTTAGGGTCGTATGTGATATGGCCGGATTGATAAATCAAGTGTTGATTTATCATTTAACCATTAGATTCTCACTAGAAATCCTTTCTTGTTTTCTATGGATGTATGGATGCATGTATGCATTCCTTATTGTTTCATGCACATATGGATGTGCATGCACACATGCATACATACATCTTTCTATCATGGTTGATTATACAAGAAAATGGTGGCAATACAAGACTCACACCATGGGTATTTTATTTGGAATATTATTGTATTTAAGCTAAAAATAAAAGGAAAAAGAAAAGGGTTAGTTTTGGATTGTTTCTACACTCTTCTTGACCTAACCTTTCTCACCCACCATTTAACCATGGTTTACTCTTCCTTTTAGTTTTTAACTCAAGTACAATAATGATTCAACCATGGTTTGAGATGAGAGATAAAAATATATATTGATATATTTTCTATATTTCTTTCTTAGAGTTGAGCTTATCTTCTTCTCAAATTGCCATCATCTTCTTCTTCCTCTCTCATTTTGCTCTCTAGTTTTTTTGTAGTGAGCAATATACTCATCAAGATTGGATTTTGAAGTGAGAATAAGAACCACAACATCATTCTACACATGTTTAGCCAACTTGTTTAGAGTGTTAGCTTCATTTCGCTCACTTGATCGGATAAAGTTGCAAGCTTGGACAAAGCGGGCTCCGGGTGGATCATCGGTGACCTCGAGGAGTTCAAGCGGAGCTTTTTCAAACCCCAAGTAGCCGAGGAGTCTAGCGTAGGGAGCTATAAAGGTTGTACTCTCAAAACCCTAGCCTTTCTTTCATATAGTGATGTGAAAAATTTAGAAACCCTAATTTTTCTAGGAACGATCCGATACTTGTTAACTTAGCACCCTAAAGACTCCACCTTTGGTTCATGTGATGCTTCCAAACCCTTCATGAGGTGCTAGGCTAACCCAACATACAAAACCTTTGTGTGTTATTTTTCTCTCTCATGCTTGATCCATTATTTTCTTGAGCTCTCTTTTGCTTTTCATCTCTTCCTTCCTCTCTAGCTTCCTCCACCTTCATCTTCTTCCTCTTCACTACCTTCTCATGTGTTGAGAATCAAGTGAAGAGGCAAGAAAGAGATAGCTTCACACTTAGAACTCCAAAACTACATCCTAATTTATTTGGACTAGCATCCCAAGTTCTCTAGTTGCTCTTTTGACATTTAGCAAAGAGCTAGAGCCATGTATAATACCCCTCGGGTGGATCATCAAGGACCAAGGAAGACCGGAGAACAAGCTCGATCCCGGAGAGCCGATGGAGTAGAAAAGGAAGATCAAGCGAGTTCAAGGAGGCTACGAGGAGCTAAGGATGAAGAACGAAGACCGAAGGACTTGGTTCGTTTGGTAAGAATTCCTCATCATAGTAGATACAACTCTAGATTTGCTAATTAGGTTTATGGTTAAAGATCCGGTTAGGGTTTAGTCTAGCGCCAAGTTTTTGTTCGCTATAAAATTTTTGTTCCGCAATTGGCCACGGAAGTTGGCCGGGGCGCTAGGGTAACCCTTCATGGTATCAGAGTCAGCCCATAAACCATACTATAGTAGGTTTAAACAACGTTAAAACAACGAAACCGAAACTGCTCCGAAACACCAAAACCAAAAGTGCAGTTTCTGTTGATTTTAAATGGGTCTCTAAATTTTTTTTAAACATATGAAGAATGCTCTTTACACTATGATATATACCCAGAACAAAAACGAGACAATTTTTGCCATAAAAAAACCGGCCACACACCCTCAAAAACCGGCCACCTCGGTTTTGTCTTGGCCATATGAATTTTTTTTTGTTCTGGGCACTCATCTCAAAGGGTTTGGTCTTTTGGTGTTGTTTATTTTTGGCCCAAATTTGATTCTCTGCAGATTCAAGTTTGAGGCAACTTGTGGTGTTTCGAATTCGTGATATTTAACACTGTTTAACAGTTTAAAGTTCATTCACTTTTATCTGCGGCCGGGAATGTCACTCGATCGAAAAAAATCGTCTAATCGCTATATGTTTCCTTTAGACGGGTTTTGCGAACGTGACATTCGCGTTGATGTTGTGTGCTTGTTCTGTGATTGTGGTTGGATTGCTGTGGTGGATAGCATGTAGTGCAATGTTAGATACAGTTTATATTTCATTTGTACATTTGTTATTGCGGGGTGAGCGTCCGACATGTGGACTGTCGTCTTTGCCGGGTTGTATATTATTTTGGGGCACGACCGGGTTGAGGTCGATGTCACTTCTTGTATATATTTTTTTTTTCATTTTCTGTATTAGGATTACCCCGCGGTGGGGTGCACGAATAGCCGGGTTCTAGAAGGCAACAAGCCCGCATCTCATGGCGCTAAGACGGAGGGGGCTTCATTCTAGAACTGGCGAGCTATTCGCCATACTCGTAGGGGGTACAGGTTTTCATTGCACAGGCTATCCACACGACCGGAACGTCGGGTTTTATTTGGGCTCAAATGAAACCCGGGGCTACAAGATTATCCACCATTCTGTATTGTTATCTGTGATGTTGTTTATTATCATGCCTGGGACGAATGTTATATATACTTATATATATACTAGTAGATGTTGTATATGTTTTGCACCCGCGCTAGTCCAGCCCCCGCTCTGTCGTTAGTTAAGTAACCTAACGGGTGATGACGGGGCCCCGTGGCAAATGCGGATGGCATATACGTACATTTTATTTTCTTTCTTTTCTGGTGTGATAGGTTACAAATTGATGGGACCGCATTAATTTTGATTAATGCAAGATAATAAACCTATAAAATGTTGTTGGAACCAAACTTTTAAAACTGACATTACAGACGTTCTCTTTTGCTTTGCATAGTGGTATTCAGTTTAGAATATCCTGCACCTCATTCGATGAGGCAAGGGCCGAGATCCGTTCACCGGGAGTGACCCCTTGAGTAAGAGTTTGCGTCAGGGTAATAACTTCACTATAGTCGATTATTTTTGCTTTGCATCATGATATTCATTTTGGAATATCCCGCACCTCATTCGACGAGGAAAGTGCCGAGATCCCTTCACAGGGAGTGACCTCTTTAGCCAAGGTTTTCGCCATTATATATTTATAAAAACCACTCAGGTTCCTTCAACGATATCAAGTTCATTACGTTAACAGGTTTTTCGCCAAAAACCCAGCCGTAGCCCTCCGTCATTTCCTACAAGTACTACTTAGTATTTGAGCTGCGTATTTTGGCATTGTCAAGGCGTAGTGATCGATAGCTGAGTATTGCTTGTTTGTAGCTTCATTTCAGATTATTTAAGACAGTCGCATAGCTATGTTGGCACTGTCAAGGGATATGCGGGTAGGTCTAAGTTAATTAAGATAATGACGGGCCGAACTTGACTAGCGGCTTATGATATGTTGGCATTGTCAAGGTCATAAAGCCGTTAGGGGAAAAAACCACATCGGGAGTTTCAAACATACAAGAAACTTGCAGATTTCGCATACCTTCTGGAGTGTGGCGACTAGAGTGGATTCCATCTAGTGCATCACACAATGATAGTTGGATCTCGATCCCACTGAGGAGTAGGATTACTCCCGGGGGATTATCACACTTAACAATCAATGCTATAAACCATGTAGGTGTCTAGAAAGGTGTTAGCGAGGCTACGCCTCCAGGAACAAGAGGTTATGTAATTAAGGAAATTCGCGAATGCGTTGGAAAACCTCCCTCGAAGTACCAACACCAGCCTGGCTGAAAGGTTAAGCATTGTGACGTGCGATTAATCCTAACTAGTTCTTCTTTTAGGATTTGAAGAAGAATTTGAGGAAAAAGTGGGAGCCATCCTGGTTAGATAAATTAATAACCAATTTAATCTTGCAAGAGCGCACGCTGAGTGTTTTCCTTCTCTCCCTCCAGGTAGCAACCATTTCACGCCCTAATCAAGATAATAAAATGTATCGCTTGACCGATCTGAATTATTATTTGGGGCTGGGGAACGTCTGTTCTGCTCTAACTTATGACAACAGTTGTGAGTGTGAGCATGGGAAAGAGGAACGTTTGAATTCCTTGATAAACCCATCGAAGAAGAAACATACTGTTGCGTCTTCTTCAGGTGTTCTTGTTATTGAGAACCGTTTTTCGGTCAGTCCTGCCTCCTGGGTACTCGATACCGGATCAGGATCTCATATCTATAATTTATTGCAGGGACTGAGAAAAAGTAGGATAGTTGGACCTGGTGATATGTCCCTCAGAGTGGGGAACGGAGCACAAGTTAATACTGCGGCCGTCGGTGAATATCACCTAGTGTTGCCAAATGGCAATACTATGATTTTGAACAATTGCTACTATGTACCTTCCATGTTATGCAACATAATATCAGTTTCTTTACTCGATAAAGATGGATATACCTTTGTTCTTGATAGAAATATCATGAACATCTACCTTCATAAGGTATTGGTTGCAGAAGGTACATTGTGTAATGGTATCTATGTTCTAAATCAGAATACAGTTCTCAATATACAAAACACACGCAAGAGGAAGAGTTCAGATATGAACGAATCCTACTTGTGGCATTGTAGATTTGGTCATATCGGAGAGAAAAGACTGAGCAAGTTGCATAAAGATGGACTCTTGGATACGTTTGAATTTTTATCTTATGAAACTTGTCAGTCTTGTCTCAAAGGAAATATGACCAAATCTCCGCTCACCGGACATGGAGAAAGAGCAGCGGAGCTCTTGGGACTCATACACAGTGATGTGTGTGGTCCAATGTCTATACATGCAAGGGTGGGTTCTTGTACTTCATCACATTCACTGACGATCTCTCTAGGTTCGGATATATGTATCTTATGAAACACAAATCTGAAACTTTTGAGAAATTCAAAGAATTCAGAAGCGAAATAGAGAACCAGACATGCAATTGTATCAAGATCCTCTGGTCTGATAGAGGAGGGGAGTACTTAAGCACGGATTTTCTAGATTACTTAAAAGAGAATGGAATTCTCTCTCAGCTTACTCCTCCGTATATACCACAGCACAACGGTGTATCGGAGCGGAGGAACCGTACCCTATTGGACATGGTTCGCTCCATGATGAGTAATGCCGAGTTACCTCTTTCATTCTGGGGACTCGCTACAAACATCAGCGTACTTGCTGAATCAGGTTCCTTCTAAATCTGTGCCTAAGACTCCGTATGAAATATGGAGTGGTAAAAGACCATATCTTGAATGTATTAAGATATGGGGTTGTCCGGCCTATGTAAAGGTACAAAATTCAGACAAGCTTAAGGCACGATCAGTTTTGTGCAAATTTGTGGGATATCCTAGAAATTCTCTGAGATATCTGTTTTACCACACTGAGGAACAGAAGGTGTTCGTTGCTCGTCGTGCCACTTTTAGAGTGGCAATTTCTTGCAAAAGAAATAAGTGGGAGCACGGTAGAACTGGATGAAATATCAGATCCACAAACTCAAACTGAGGATTTAGTAGAACCAGAAAATTCAATAGTTCCGGACGAACCTCAGCCACTCCGCAGATCTAATAGGATTTCTCATTCGCCCGAGAGATACTATGGTTTTCTCATAGATGGGGATCGAGAGGATTACATCTTGGAAGAAGATGATCCTACTAGTTTCAGACAAGCCATTATCGGTAGGGACTCTGATAAGTGGCTGGATGATATGCAATCTGAAATGGAGTCCATGTATACCAATAAAGTGTGGACCCTGGAAGTTGCTCCACCTGGGTAAAACCCGTTGGATACAAATGGATCTACAAGAAAAAACTTGGTGTAGATGGACAGGTGGAAACCTATAAGGTTAGACTCGTTGCAAAAGGTTTTCGTCAAAGATCAGGAGTGGACTATGATGAAACCTTTTCTCCAGTGGCTATGCTCAAATCTATTAGGATCCTGCTTGTCATTGCTGCCTTCTATGACTATGAGATCTGGCAGATGGACGTAAAAACGACTTTTCTAAATGGAAGTTTAGAAGAGTGCGTTTACATGGATCATCCAGAAGGTTTTGTAGACAGTGGGAGCAGCGGGAAGGTGTGCAAGCTGCTCAAATCTATTTATAGATTGAAGCAAGCATCGCGGAGCTGGAACATCTGTTTTGATAAGACAGTCAAGGACTTTGACTTCATCAAGAACGAAGATGAGCCATGTATTTATATGAAGATTGTAGGAAGAACTGTCGTGTTCCTAGTCTTGTACGTGGACGACATTCTTTTGATAGGAAATGACATTCCTATGCTACAGTCGGTCAAGCTATTCTTATCACAAAGGTTCTCTATGAAAGACCTAGGTGATGCCTCGTACATTCTGGGGATCAAGATCTATAGAGATAGATCTAAGAGACTACTGGGACTTTCGCAGTCAAGGTACATAGAGACCGTACTAAAGAGATTTAGTATGGAAGATTCCAAGCGTGGTAACATACCCACATTGCACGGAATCACCCTCTCCAAGGAGATGTCTCCCAAGACTAACGAGGAGAGGGTTCACATGAGCACTATACCCTACGCTTTGGCGGTAGGATCTATAATGTATGCGATGCAATGTACAAGACCAGATGTAGCTTACGCACTAATCGTGGTGAGCCGGTATCAGTCAGACCCAGGTGAGAACTACTGGACAGCAGTAAAGAACATTCTCAAGTACCTAAGAAGGACTAAGGAGATGTTTCTGGTTTACGGTAATGAAGACCTCAGGGTCGAGTCCTTTACCGACTCAAGCTTCCAGAGTGACAAGGATGACAGCAAGTCTGTCTCGGGTTTTGTGTTTACCCTCAACGGTGGGGCGGTATGTTGGAAGAGTTCCAAACAGGATACCGTCGCAGACTCGACTATGGAGGCTGAATACATTGCTGTAAGCGATGCCGCAAAAGAGGCGGTCTGGATGAAGAAGTTCATAGCTGAACTTCAGGTAGTTCCGTCCATTGTTGATCCGATACCAGTGTATTGTGATAACAATGGGGCTATAGCTTTAGCGAAGGAACCACGGTCCCATCAGAAATCCAGGCACATCTTAAGGCGGTATCACCTGTTCAGGAAGATCGTAGATCGCCAGGAGATCGAGGTCCGGAGAGTGGATACGAAAGACAACACGGCAGATCCATTTACAAAGGCCCTCCCTCAAGCACAGTTCGAGCGACTTTTTGGGATGTTGGGTATGCGGTACGCTAGCAGCCGGCCTTAGAGCAGACGTTGGGTATTCGGTACGCCAATTACTGGCCTTTAGTGCAAGTGGGAGATTGTTGGATGTATATGCCCTAGAGGCCAGTATTGTATATATATACATATGGATACTGGGGATATGTATGTACAGAACAATCTTGCTCAGTTTTATAGTATATTATTTGAATTGTCTTTATCAGGATATGTGTATTTATTTTTATTGTTGTTATATCTGGTTTGCACATATTGATAAAGACTCGATACGGTAGTATACTATTGTGGTTTGTCTTTATCTTAACATGGAATATGTCATACTCGATATTACATATTGCGGTTACATGTTGATAAAACCCCTAGGATCTTGCTTGACTACCTGCGTTGTGATGGCGATCATACTTGTGGGAGCAGGGTAGTCTACAAGCACATCCTTAAATGGTCCCTAGTCGCGTGAGTATGGAGACTGGGCACCGATACTCCAGAGTAGACTGGTGTATACATTTCTAGCCCCGTCGGGGGATGGTTGGTCCAGCAGCCATTGGTCTGATGCACCTAAGATCGTATACAGGTGCTCACTGGGTGTGAGTACACTGAATGGACTCGCCGAGAACTTCCATGTGGTACTATACCTATCATCAGATGGAAGTTCTCAGGTGAAATGTGTACAGGTTAGTCTTTGGACCCGAGATCGGCATTTGTCTCATGTGAGTTCCCACTGAACTTTGATCACTACCCTATCGCGGCTCTACTGAGTCATGTAAACATGTTTTGGTTGGGTTCAGTCCCGAGCCACATGGAGGCAGTGAGTGATTGTCGGGGATTCGTCTCTCCCGGTATAGGGAGTCGATATCGCATTGTGATTCGATTGGTCAGGACCATAAGATCTTGGCCAAGGCACTTGGGATTTACTGATCGGTTGATCAGTAGTTTCCCAAATTGGTCCTGAGCCACATCGGCACGACTTAACAGGTTATTAGGGTCTGACGTTCACCATCCCCTAGACCCGGTATGCGATACTCTTTGACGAAGAGACCAGACTGTACGGATATTGTCATAGATAGAATCCGTAGGAGATCCGGATGAGTTTGCTCATCGACCTTCTTTTCGATAGGTACCTGGGTAGCCGTTATGTATAGCTAGTGCTGCTGACGTGCTTGTGGTTAAACCCACTGCCAGAGTACTGTCGAGTCTTTAGAGTCCCACACGGAGGGTTTCCCTGATTCAGGCGAAATGATGGCCGTATTGGATTTGTGAAGGGTTCGATCGATTGATGTACTTTGTACTCGGATTTTCGATCGGACAGTTGGTAATACTAGCCGGCTCGGGTTTGAGCCGGATTATTAAATCAGGTATTGATTTAATAATTTACGTATATGTATTTCGATATATATATTCTAGTATTACGTTCTTCATGTTATTCTATCTTTTTGGGCATTCAGATTTTTATCTGATTGCCGGTATATATATACTGTAGACGGAAATCCGTATTTATTACAGTTTTCCTTCTAGAAGGTGGCCACCTTATTTTGGATTTTCCATTTATTTGATAAATGGAAATATGGTGTAAAGTGAGAGATGAGGGAGGAATGGAGGTGACCATGCTTCAATAGTGAGCAAATGAATTTATAATTCATTTTGGGTTTACTATTGAAGCATGGTTGCTATTGTTTAATGAAAGAAAATAGTATACAAAACCTTTGTGTGTTATTTTTCTCTCTTATGCTTGATCTATTATTTTCTTGAGCTCTCTTTTGCTCTTCATCTCTTCCTTCCTCTCTAGCTTCCTCGACCTTCGTCTTCATCCTCTTCACTACCTTCTCATGTGTTGAGAATCAAGTGAAGAGGCAAGAAAGAGACAGCTTCACACTTAGAACTCCAAAACTACATCCTAGATTACTTGGACTAGCATCCCAAGTTCTCTAGTTGCTCTTTTGACATTTAGCAAAGAGCTAGAGCCATGGATCATACCCCTCGGTTGGATCATCAAGGACCAAGGAAGACCGGAGAACAAGCTCGATCCCGGAGAGCCGATGGAGCGGAAAAGGAAGATCAAGCGAGTTCAAGGAGGCTACGAGGAGCTAAGGATGAAGAACGAAGACCGAAAGACTTGGTTTGTTTGGTAAGAATTCCTCATCATAGTAGATACAACTCTGGATTTGCTAACTAGGTTTATGGTTAAAGATCCAGTTAGGGTTTAGTCTAGCGCCAAGTTTTTGTTCGCTGTAAAATTTTTGTTCCGCAATGGCCACGGAAGTTGGCTGGGGCGCTAGGGTAACCCTTCAGGAACCACTCATGATCAAATATTTTGCCGAAGTAAAAATAGTTCGCAAAAATTTCGACGAAGTCCAGGTAGAGCAGATTTCCCGGACCCTGAACACTCAAGCCGACACCTTAAGCAAGCTCGCTTCTTCCTATACTGCCGACCATAAAAGAAACATCCTCCTCGAAATCTTGCCACGACCCAGCGTAGAAGACGGGGAGGTAATGCTCCAAGTATATACTATTCAGGAGGAAGGCCAAGATTGGAGGAAGCCCCGCGTGGAGTTCTTAAAAGATGGTATACTTCCAGAGGACCGAGGGGAGGCTCGCCGCCTTCGGGCAAAAGCTTGTCATTTCATATGGAGCAATGGAAACCTCTACAAGAAGTCGTATACTCAGCCCCTGCTTCGATGCGTCGACCCCCACGAAGCCGACTACGTTCTACGAGAGATACATGATAGGGTCGGGGGAGTGCATCAAGGGGCCCGCACCCTGGTCCGGAAGACGCTGCTCCAAGGATATTATTGGCGGAGGATACACCAGGATGCCGAGAAGCTCGTCAGAAGATGCAAGAACTGCCAACTCCACGGTAGCATACCTCATCTCCCCGCTACCGAGCTAATGCCCCTAAGTTCCCCTTGGCCGTTTACACAATGGGGGATGGATATGGTGGGCCAACTCCCCACCGGTATGGGTGGACACAAATACATCCTTGTCGTGGTAGACTACTTCACGAAGTGGATAGAGGCTGTGCCCATCAGAAAACCAGACGACGCCTCTACTATAAAGTTCCTGCAAAACAACATCATATCTCGATTTTGAATCCTGAGGTGCATCGTTACCGACCACGGGACCAACATCAAAAACGATAATGTCAAAGAATTTTGCAGCGACTACCACATACTAATGAAGTTTGCCACGGTCGCGCATCCGCAATGCAACGGACAAGACGAGGTAGCAAACCGAGGAGTCATACGTGGACTCAGGGCTCGTGTAACGACTCTGTTTATAATGTACAAAATTGTTTAAAGTTAAAGTACTAAATGGAGTATTTGAAACCCTGAGTATGCTATAAGTATTTAAATTGTTTTAGGACAGCAAGAAAGCACTTGTAACTTATTGGTAAAGACTTGCACTGCTGTGACATAGCCCTTGTGTTCGAATCCCATCAGCCATATATTATTTTTAAAGATTTTTCTTTTAAACTTTTGGAAGCCCAAAAGTTTACACGTGCAATACACGTAAAAATAAAAATTCACTAAAATCAAACATGTGGGAAATGTTATATGTACTGAACATGACACGTGGCCCCAATCCAAGACCCCACTTCACTTGATCGACCGGCGAGGAAGCCTCTGGGGCCGGCACCGCTGGGCCTGACCGAGGGTAACGCCTCCAAAATTTAACCCTAACCCCTTGGCCTTCCCTCCACTACTCGTCTTTTGTTTGTTTTTCCTGCAAATTAACATAGAATTAAAATCACCCATTAATCCAATGTTAAATGAATTTTAATTCTCATTTTTAATTCCCTAAACCCTAATTCAATCCTATAAATACCACATCACACCCTAACCATCTCTATTATGAAATCTATCATCAAAACTCTCAAAATTTTCCAAGTCAAATAAGGTGTACAAGTGGAGTTAGCCCAAGGTCATCTTCCGGCGACGATTCGGGACAAATCTGGCAACACCGCGACTCCATTACGCTTTCAAATCATTACTATACCTCCCTCATCTCTTCTCAACCAGTAAGTTCCCTCTTCTCTTCTCTCTTCCTATTCTAAAAAGATCTCTTTTCAAAACTCGTCAGAAGTGGAGTTATTCCGACTTCCGATTCTAAAATTATTTAAAACCCAACTTTTATTAATAACAAATTAACCATTTCTTTATATACTGTTTAGCAACCATAAAACAACATTTAGAACAAATTTCAATTCAAAATACAATGTTATACACTTTTATTTCACTTTTTCGTTTAAATACCACAAAATTTACCTACGACATTATTTCTTATATTTGCTCATATTACTTTTAGAAAACTCACGATGTAATGACCCACCTCATTACAACACTCATCATGACATAGCACGATTGCCTCTTTACAATATTTTAAGATAAATACAATTTTAGAACAAAATACCTTAAACTAATAAAACCGTATTCTTTAAGATTGTTTTAAATTAAATTTCTTGCAAATAAGCCTCTACAACTCATTTTGGGGAACCCGATTTGGATGGTGCGGGTTATCGTACATCCTCAGTACTAGTAGAGCGAGATACAGACCTCCTCACGTAGTATTCGATCTCGATGGAATTTTTATTACAATTTTTAAGAAAACGAGATTTCTATTTAATAAATAGATTTATTTTTCTATAATTATTTATAATATTACCAAATTATCTATTTTAAATACATATAATAAATTCCATATTTTCTAAACAAAGGAATCACAAATTTCATGAATCTACCATCACAAATCCATAAAATTCCAATTTACACTAAAATATCATATAGCATTCAATCTAGGTTTATATTCATTAGAATACTTCACATTTAAAAATTACATCCATGAAAACCCTAAAAATGATAAATAAATACTGAAGGATTATTTTGAAGGTATACTAAACTATTTTTCATAAAACCCCCTCAAGTTTATTAATTTACAATAAGGACCCTAATAAATATAGGTTTAAGCGAGACCAATTCTCTTGAGCCTCAGGGAGACGGAGAAAGTGGGTGCTTGCCTATTTAAAGTAGAAAACTAAAACGGGGTTATCAATGGTAATTGGCTTGGAAAAAGTCACAAATCCTGCCGTTCATGTGCAGCAGTAACCGATAACTCAAAAACCTAATCCAGGAATCCAATTCTGTTTAAACATCTGACTCAAACAGAGTCTCAGTCTAATCGTAATACAATCCATACATGAATACAATCCAAATATAACTCTGTTCTCTGATAAAAATTGAATAATAAATAAAAAGCAACGGAAAAAACCCAAATGGAGCATCACGTGCCCACGCGTGATAGGCACTGCGCTTAACAAAATAAGCTGAAACTGAGCCTCACGTGCAGACACGCGACCTCTATAGACAAAGTATATGAACGCTTATCTAAAACAAACAATTGGCCAAAAACCACGTGATAGCACGTGACGCTCTTGGTATGCTTAATTTGGTGAGGTCACGTGCTACACGTGATGGGCTCCTAAGCCTTTTGAACCAATATAATTAAATTCTAATTAAAAGGAATCAAAAGTTTTATGCTTAATTTGGTGAGGTCACATGCTACACGTGATGGGCTCCTAAGCCTTCTGAACCAATAGAATTAAATTCTAATTAAAAGGAATCAAAAGCTTTATGCTTAATTTGGTGAGGTCACGTGCTATACGTGATGGGCTCCTAAGCCTTCTGAATCGATAGAATTAAATTCTAATTAAAAGGGATCAAAAGCCTTATTAGGAAAATATTTCCTTGTATCTTTCTAAAAAAGAAAGATTACGCTCTGTAAAACAGAGCGCCGTTGGAATAAAGATCCAATAATGATTAAAAAATCACCAATCTACAGAAAACTTCTGTGCAAGGAAATATCTTCTTAAACTTGTTAAGAACAACAAAGAAATATCTTCTGTAAAACAGAAGTCTTTGGATCAAAAATCCAATGGTGAGTAAAATTCACCGAATGATCTAAAAGATCATGTTGGTTGATTATAAAATCAATTAAAATCTCCCAATGAGAGATTTTTTAAACAAATTGATTCTTTTCTTTCTCTTATAAATAGGAGCCAAGAGACAGAAGAAAAAAAAGAAAAGGAGAGAAAGAAAATTCCCCTCGTAAGCAAAAGAAAAGAGAATTTAATTCTCCAGAGAGAAAAAGATCTCCTCAAAGATAAAAAGAAACCCTAGATAAGGGAAGGAACAAAACACAGAACCTTTTATCTCTTCTTCACCTTCACAAGAGTTCAACTCTTCTAAAAAGAACTTGGTTATTTCTCTGATTGAAGATCTGCACAAGCAGATCTCCCCATAAGTTGAGAATTTAATTCTCATCGGGAAGATCTGTTATGCAGATTCAAAACCTAGGGGGAATTAAGATCAAAGAATTTAATTCTTACAACAGAGCATATAGGAATTTAATTCCTCTAAATAAAACTAGGGTTTAACCCTATAAAAGAATTTAGTTCTTATTAAACAATGGTCTTGAAAGTCTCAAAACTCAAGATCTCCATGCACGTAAAAAAAAAAGAGATTAGCACCCAACATGATAGATCACGTGTGCCCACATGAGCACCCTTGTTGAACAAAAGAGAACAATTAAGATCAGGTCACGCGATCCCACGTGACCCCTGAACAAGCCTTTCCAGAAAGGAGAATAAACTCAAAACAACTTCTATTTTCAGGGGCGTCTCACGTGATATCACATGACCCCTTAGCACCTTCAGAACACAAGCGTTTTCATTTTTTTAGGGCACCTCACGTGACATCACATGACCCCTTAACAGTGCTTAGCACTTTCAGATGAAAGGGAAAATAAATCAAAGGCAGCTTTCAGTCTTTGGGGATGCCTCACGTGATCCCATGTGACCCTATAGTGCTCAGCACTCAGAAAAGAAAAAGGGAACAAATCCAAAAAAGCTGTGCCAAATCTCAAGCGCCTCACGTGACCTCACATGAGAGCCTCAGACTTTCAGTGTTTAACACTGCTTCAAGCGCCTCATGTGACCCCATGTGAGCGCTTTAAATCTTCAGTGTTTAACACTACTTCAAGCGCCTAACGTGACCTCACATGAGCACTTCAAATCTTCAATGCTTATACAATACTTTAAGACCTCACGTGGGAGTACGTGAGCGCCGAACATATGCTAGTGTTTAACACTATGATAGGCCAACCTTAGCCCAAGTTAGTTAAGTCTCCCAAAGCCAAAACCCTGTTTTTAATTGAGCCCTAATTATGTTCAGGTCTTCCAAAATTAATCATCTTAGATGGCATTTACAATAATGTTCATCCCATTGCTTCTCAATCTGGCATTTGGTTCAAGGATACATCTCTTCACACCTCTGATACATGTCGTTATAATTCTTCAACGTCTTCAGAAAGGTGGTGGGTCCCAATGACCAATAACTATCTGGTGCATTTCCAAACCCATGGTTGCATCTAAACTACCGACCGTAATGTCCTTAAACTAACTTTGGACCATAACGTCCTTAAACTAACCTTCATGGACTATGTTGTCCTTAAACTAAAAACCCCACTGACTATGATGTCTTTAAACTTCACGAACTATGACGTCCTTAAACTCACGAACTATGACGTCCTTAAACTTATGGACCACAACGTCCTTAAACTACAACGAACCGAAACGTCCTTAAACTAATAATGAACCGCAATGTTCTTATACTAAAACGATAGAGTCCAAATACTCTTTCGTTGGGTCTAAATGATCCCAAAATCTTGTTAAATAGATCTTAGTCTAAAATTAGACTAACGTATCTTTAACAAGCATTTAAGTTAATCTTAATCTCAAATGAGGTTAACGATCCTTAAAACAAACGCAAACCCAAATCTAAGAAAATACGGATTTGGACTAATCCACGCCTTACGGGCAATAACACAAATTAGCCTCCGTATACAATCCACGGGCAACCAAAAATAAAAAAAACACATACGACACGAAGTGACCATCTGGAGAAGGAGAAAGTTGTTACCGCGATGCGGTAGCGTAATTAACTGCAGGGGCTTGCGCCTGCAGGGAAGAGCGTCTCCACAATCAAAAAACCCTCACAATGAGGGGGAATCTGACGAAGTCTGCTACAACGGCCGCATCTGTCTAAACTTCCGATATATGGTGCCATAAATCAACTTGGCATCTTCGGAGAGATGGATGGATAAAACCAAATAGTATCTGCCCCCAAAATTCAGGCCAGACGTCCCAACGTCCCGGTCCCGATTTTCGGCGGCGAACAAACTCCAATACAACATGAATCTATATATACCAGAATACAATCTATATCAACATGACTTGATTTGACCGATCCATGGATATACATTAACTTGTCTACATGACTATCCATTTATATCTTTATCCGTTTATATGAACAATTGATATCATGGTTTCGGAAAGTCTTATATCTGCAAATCATCTATAAAACAACACAATAAACATTACGGGTTTTTTTTAAAGGGGTAGACTGGTACGGAATGTGTTAAAAGTGGCACAATGATGGTCACTATAATACACCTAACCTGAACATCCGTTGCCGTGTCCCATGGATTTTGATGGGGCCTTGTACTCCATATACTATAGTCCACGGGGTAAGTTGGACTCCTCTCGTATACACTGGCACATTCTGTACCAAGCTACAAATAACTGCATTAACATAATAATCATACATTATACCAGATATATTCTCTTTACTTGTTCAGTCTATTTCTATCTCTCTTTGGGACTTACCGAGCGATTGTTCGCTGACGACATTCCTTTTCTATTCTTTCTTTGTAATGTTGTCAGGAGGACCCGACTCTTTGGAGATCGAGCCCAGCTCAGAAGACTTAGAGCAGTTCGCAGAAGACCCAGAGCTTTAGTCACTTGTATATACCTTTACTTTCTGTGCATGCCATTGTTTAGACATTGCTTTTCGCATTGTATTTACTTTCCAGTTGTATTGTAAAGAATGTTTAATAAATAAAAAGTTGTTTTTCATTTACATCTCATGTCATTCTTGTGTATATTTATATTATATTGCTTATTTACTCTTAACATGTTTACTTGTGAGTAAATATTTCGCGTGTCTCGTCACGTCTCCTTATCCATATACAGGGAAGCTGGGCGTAACAAGTTTTATTGGTGGCCAATGCAGGTCAGTTCTGCATGGAACCCTACCATGTATGGTCAGTTCTGCATGGAAACCTAAGCAATATATCACAAGAATCAGCAACTAAACATTCTTTATATTTCTATTCCTTGAATTCTATCCTAACCCTATTTTTCTTTCAAGGTTATGGATTCCCCGAACAATATGAGCACGAACGCCAATGGCAACACCACACCACCTCCTCTTCCACTTATGCCTACCGTTGTAGCTCCGATCAACGAGCAAACAGTATTGCTCGAGGCAATAAAGATCCTCTTGGAGGGACAGCAACATCAGACTGCTATACTCATGAATTGCCCAGAAGTGGAAGCACCTGGAGTGAAGCAATTCCGGGCACTTCATCCAAATTAATTTTCTGGGAAAGAGAGCCCCTTAGAAGATGAAGAATGGGTTCAGTCGATCGAAGACGATCTGGCAGCAGCACAAGTGCCAGACATTGCTTGGTTATGGGTTGTAAAGTTGCAACTTACCGATAACGCCCGAGTATGGTGGAAGGCGGAAGAAACCCATCTTGAACAACCGATCGAATGGAGGAATTTTCGCGAGATGTTCGACGCGAAATATTCCCCGAGACTGCTCGATTCGATATGGAGCAGCAATTTATCCACTTGCAACAAGAATTGATGTGGACCAAATCTGTGGATGAGTATGACATTGAATTCACCATGTTGAGCAGGTAAGTTATGTCTTAAATATTCGAATTTCTAATATCACATACTACACAGCTAACACAAGACCGTAACAGGTTCACGGCACACCTCATACCGACTGCTGAGATCAGGGCTAGACGAATTCAGCAGGGGTTGGACCAGGAAATCCAAGCCGCTTTAGCTACAGGGGATTTTCCAACCTACGACTTAGCTTTGAAGGCTACCGGTCGATATGAGGCAGTAGTGAAGAAGAAGGGCATACCTCAATCTGCCGGTATGAAGCGCCCTGCTACTCTGATAGCAGGAGGAGCCTCTTCCAGGCCACCGTTTGTACCCAGGAGACCGGGAGTACCATTCAACCGGCCCAATCCAGACTTCTGTTTCTACTGCAAAAGAAATGGACACCTGGCGAAGGATTGCATGCGTGCTAATCGCCTATGCTTGGTCTGTGGCTTATCCACACATGCTATTGGATCTTGTCCTCACAGACTCAATCAAAATACTACACCCAGACCAGCAATCACCTATCCGCAGCGGCCAGCTATCCAGACACCTGCACCACGTCTTGCTCTCCCAGCTCGACCTCCTCATGGACCTACTGCACCTTCTCCTCATCAATTCCATCAAGCACAAAGGAACCTACGTCAGGGACAGAGGAATGGATAGATGAATGCGCCTCCCGCAAGGAGGAATGTACCTGGGCGTCAGGCTTTCACAATGAATGTGGAAGAAGTTGAAGCCACTGGCCAAGTCATCACTGGTAACTTCCCATTTTTCAAATCTGTTCAATACTTGTTTACATCCATATTCTTTTCCATACCTAAATATATCCCACATAACTTAGGTACAATCTTAGTAGCCTCACTTCCTATACTAACACTCTTCGATACTGGAGCATCTCATTGCTTCATATCGCAACGGTTCGTCCGAACTCATGCGATTCCAGTCACACCAATCATATCCAGCTGGAATGTCAGTTCAGAAAACGGTGTTCTAAAGGCAACAATGAGATACGACCTGTGTCCAGTGGTCGTCTGCAGCAGAGAATTTTATGTTGACTTCAAGGTGCTGGACATACCGAACTTCGATGTAGTTTTGGGTATGGATTGTCTAGGAATTTTCTACGCTACCATCGACTGTTATCAAAGGAGAGTAGTGTTTGAGATACCAGATCATCCGGTCTTTTATTTCAAAAATGGAGACCGTACCCTGGAGCCTAGCACATACAAGGCAAAACCGAAGAAGGCAGTGTTGCAACTTTAAAGGCGGGAGAAGATAAGCCAGAGGTAGTTCGAGAATTCGATGATGTATTTCCTGAAGACATATCAGGTTTGCCTCCTAATCGAGCTCTTGAATTTGGAATTGCTTTAGTACCTGGAGCACAACCGGTGATCAAAGCACCATACCGATTAAGTCCTGAAGGTTTGAAGGAGATCCGTACTCAGCTAGACGAACTTCTGCAGAAAGGATGGATTCGTCCCACTACTTCAAGTTGGGGATCTCCAGTGTTGCTTGTGAAGAAGAAGGATGGTTCATACAGAATGTGCATTGATTATAGAGCTTTGAATGAAGTCACGATAAAAAACAAGTATCCACTACCGCGAATCGACGATCTATTCGATCAACTAAGTGGGGCTTGTGTTTTCTCAAAATTAGATCTTCGTTCGGGTTATCATCAGGTGAAGGTCAAAGAGTCTGATATTCCGAAGATGTCATTCAGGAATCACTATGGACACTATGAGTTTCTCATGATGCCATTTGGAGTGACCAATGCACCAGCCATATTTATGAACCTGATGAATCAAGTTTTCCGAGAGTATCTAGACAGGTTCGTTGTTATATTCATCGACGACATTCTGGTGTATTCTAAGAATCGAAAAGAGCATGCTGAACATTTACGAATTGTTCTGGAGACTTTGCGACAGTATCAACTCTATGCCAAGTACAGCAAGTGCGAGTTTTTGTTAGAACAAGTCGGATTCCTCGAACATATCATTTCAGGTGAAGGAATCTCTGTGGATCCATCTAAAGTATCAGCAGTAAGCAAATGGCCGACACCAAAGACAGTGAAGGATATTCGAAGTTTCTTGGGATTAGCGAGATACTAATAAAGATTTATTGAAGGATTTTCGAAGATTGCAACACTCCTGACCGAGCTCACACGTAAAGATGAAGAATTCGTGTGGTCAGAATCAAGCGAACAAGCTTTCATAGAACTCAAGTCAAGATTGACAACAACACCTATTCTCATAATACCGGACTAATCTGGAGGTTTCGTAGTGCATTGCGATGCATCCGGTAAAGGATTAAGATGTGTTTTACACTAGCACTGTAAAGTTGTAGCTTTTGCATCAAGACAGCTGAAAGTTTATGAGTGCAACTATCTGACGCATGATCTGGAGGTGGCAGCCGTTATCTTTGCACTCAAGATTTGGCGTCATTATCTTCTTGGAGAATGGGTAGATATCTACACAGACCGCAAAAGTCTGAAATATGTGTTTACTCAGAAAGAGTTCAATATGCGGGAAAGAAGATGGTTAGAACTTATTGCAGATTTCGACATCAACCTACAATATCATCCAGGAAAGGTGAATGTAGTACCTGATGCACTTGGTTGCCAACCACTATCAATGAATCTCACCGCACAGTGGAAGATACAGCAAGATTTACATCAGATGGAGATAGAAGTGATCATGCTAGGTAACGCTTCAAGTTTGATGAACTTACAAGTTCAGTCTACAATTGTCAATCAGATCAAAGCAGCTCAAGCAAGTGATGCCAAGTTGCAAAAGATCAGAGAAAAAGTAGAAAGTGGACTTCGAACAAACTTCATTATTCATGAAGATAGATCTTTGAGATAGAGAAGCAGATTGTGTGTACCACAAGGTCCTGTTCGGGAAGAGTTGATGAAAGAAGCTCATAGCACCCCATACTCAGTACACCCTGGTGGTGTAAAGATATACAAAGATCTGCTGCAACATTACTGGTGGCATGGAATGAAGCGTGAAGTAGCCAGAAGTATAGCCAAATGCTTGGTGTGTCAGCAAGTAAAAATTGAACACTACAGGACTGCTGATTTACTTCAACCGTTACCTATTCTAGAATAGAAATGGCAACACATCACCATGGATTTCATGACTGCTCTTCCTCGCAGAACGAAAGGTAATGATGCTGTATGGGTTATTGTGGATCGACTCATAAAGTCGGCTCACTTTATTCCCTTTCGAGTTGGCCAATCTATCGAGACATTAGCAAAGAAGTACATGGAAGTAAGTCTAAATCTAAGTAAGATTTAACTCTTCATAGTGTACTAATTCTGAAACCCATGAACTCATGCAGGAGATCGTGAGATTACATGGAGTACCGTTTTGCATTGTCTCCGATCATGACACCGGATTCCGATCACAATTTTAGCAGAGTCTTCAAGCTAGCTTGGGAACGGGTATAAACTTTAGCACAACTTACCATCCACAAACAGATGGACAGTCTGAGCGAATGATTCAGATCCTTGAAGATATGCTAAAAGCGTGTATGTTAGACTTTGGAGGATCGTGGGAAGATCACCTACATCCTGTGGAGTTTTCAAACAACAACAGCTACCAAGCGAGTATTGGAATGGCACCTGTTCTCCGCCGAAAGACGCGACCGGGACGTTGGGACGTCCGGGCCTGAATTCCGAGGGCAGATGCTAATTGGTGCTATCCGTTCACCTCTCCGAAGATGCCAAGTTGATTTATGGTACAATGTATCGAAGGTTTAAACGGATGCGGCCAATATAGCAGACTTCGTCAGATTCCCCATCGTTGAAGGGTTTTTGATTGTGGGGACGCTTTTCCCTTCAAGCCCCTGCAGTTAATTACGCTACCGCATCGCAGTAACCATTTTCTCCTTCTCTTGATGGTCATTTCGTGTCGTGTGTGTTTTTTTTTGTTTTTGGTTGCTCGTGGATTGTATACGAAGACTAATTTATGTTGTCGCCCATAGGGCGTAGATTAGTTCAAATCCGTATTTTCTTAGATTTGGGTTTGGGGTTGGGTTTAAGGATACGTTAGTCTCATTTGAAACTAAGATCAACTTAAATGTTTGTTAAGAATACGTTAGTCTAATTTTAGACTAAGATCAACTTAACGGGATCATTTAGTGTAACGTTTTGAAAATCGTTTCGGTGAAATTTCGGAAAGTCGGTAAAATAAGGGGGTTTTCCGTAAAAAGCCAAAATATAAATATCTTTAATATAAAATTAAATATACATATTCTAGCTACGTAATTTCTAGTATTTGGTGTTTATTGAGCCACTGGTAAATTTTTTAATTTTCTGAATTTTTTTTCGAAATTAATTATTTTAATATTATTTTAAGCCGTCACTAATACATTTAATTAGGTAAAATTACAAATTGGAATGAGTTGAAACAAATTTTGTGCATCATAACACATCAAACAAAATTTTAACATGTTGTTTTTGAAATGAAATGAACTGTCAAACGATGTTAGAAGATATCGAAGAAAAATGCTTAAATAGTGAAATTAAGGTAAATGGAAATTTAGGGTATAACATTTATCTCTTTTCCCCACACCCACACCCACACCCACACTCACTCACCCCCATTCCCTTGTGGCTGAAATTCAGCAGCACTTCCCCCCATTTCCCCACTCCATTTCCACACAAATTAGAAAAGAAATGATTAAGGAAAACAATAAACTATTGAGGTATGGTTTTCTTTTGTTGACTTTGGTGGGATTTCAACACACACCTCACCTCTCTCTCTCTCCTCCCTCAAAAGATCAGCCGAGCCCTCTCCAAATTCAGCAACCCCCTTCCCCTTGCTTCTCCTCTTCTTCTCACTAAAAAAAAAAATTCCACAAAATGCCTCAAAATCCATACAAATTCAAAGCTAAATCCAAATCCAAGCCCTACCTATTTTTCCTTAGCATATCTAGTATGGTTCTTGGTGAATAGAAGCTAATTTGGAGGGCTATGTGTGCTTGTAGGATCTTCAAATTGTTTGGGTATAAATTCTAAATCTTTTGCTTAATTTGTTGTTAATTGCTTGAAGTTAGCTTATTAAGTGTTTAATTAGGTTTAGTTGTTAATTTGGAAATTCAAGATTTAGGGTTTTTAAATCAATTAGGGTTTTTATAAATTGTTTAGGATTACATGGTGTAGTTAGCATGCGAAGACATAAAAGACTTAATTTTGTTGCTTATTTGTAGTTGCTACATTTAAAATTGTCCAATTTGCAAGATTTAGCAAATTAGGTTTTGGTAATTAATTCAAAATTGAGAATTTAAAATATAATTAGAGTTTCATGACATCATTAACATTATAATGAGTGGTTTAATACCTTAGCTTATGTAAAACCAAGCTTAGTGGTTGAATTGTGAATTTTCCTTTGAGAGTTGTTAAAATTGGTTAAATTGCAAACTAGAATTTTGGGGTTAATGAAATTTAATGAGATTAAATTGTGAAAATAGTTTGTATGGCTTATTTAAGATGTTTAATAAGTATTATGGCCATTAGAATTGTTAAAACATCAAGTGTTGTACTAAAAAGGTAAATTTTGCTTGCTAGGTTTTCGGAAAAATAGCTTTTAAAGTGAGTTTGGGGTTTTTGTAAATTTTAACCTATTTCATATTATAATTAGTGTTTGTGAATGTGCAAATGGGTGCGTTTGGGTTTTTCTCGATGGGTTGATGTTTGTACATCGACATCGAGGGTTGGTTTGGCTATTCTTGCATGCGTAGGCGATAGGTTTTGACCTATACGTGATACGCGTGCTGATTCGGTTTTCGTATGCCGTTTCGATTTCGAATTGTGTTTTTATGCGATACGATACGTTGTGACATGTAGGTACCCCTTGTAGACTTCAAGACGACAAGCAAGCGCGTGGCGGCGTCGGCACCGGCAAGCGAAGATCAGGTGAGTAGATTTATATCCACGGGGAGAAGTCGGGTGGATGGCGTATAGCACCCCCGCAAAATTATAAGGAATGAGGTGATGTGGTAACGATATACTTTTATATGTTAATATAAGATATGAACACCGAGTAAGAGAAGCCTTAGGAGCTTATGGGTTTAGGGTTAGCGAGAATTGAAGAAAGGACTTTAGCGGATTTCTTCGTCACGAAACCCTAGAGTAAGGATTTGCCTACACGCACACTTATACACTTGCATATATCATCTTCTTGTGCGTATATGGGAATGCGTATATATGTATATACGCATGGGTATGGGAATATGCATATATACATTCATATACACATGCATGAATTTTGAGAATATTGTATGATATTTGAAGATGAGTCGATGAGATTAGGCTTGAGGCAAGGAGATTAGTGATGTGATATGGTCCGTATTTGAGATACGACATGATATTTTAGCGGGTTCTTTAGGCGTGGTGTTTTCACACACACGCATGCATTTCATAGATGGTATCAGTATTGTACTAGACGTAGATCAGTACCCCAATCATGATATTTGATAAAGAGGATACCGGATGATTAATGTGATAGATGTGACTTTTGACCTGTACCCAGATTTGGGAGGCCGTACGACGGATTTACCGTACGAGCTATATATTAACGATACATCCGCACTCTTGATTCGAGAATGTCATATGATATGTTGTATCGTACATGATATTATTGAGGCGGGATCACCGACTATTTTGCATGTATATATATATCGACTCAGATTTAGGTGGTTTCCATACCCCTTTCGATTGGTTGTTAGTTAGACATGTAGTTTACCTAGTAGATGTTAGATTGGATCCGAGTCATACCTATTTCCAAAACTGACGAATCGTGAGAATTTTAAAGACATACCAAGGGATACTACGGATATTTTAAAAGAAGTATCTTTTCTTAAAATCACCGTAGTCCTTATTTTCAAAACACCACGATTCGTACTATTTCAAACGGCAAAATAGTATAACACATGTATAGTAAGATAGATTCCTTGTTGTTACGTTATTATTCATGTTCCGCATATTATTGTTGTATTTACTATTCATTTTCCTTATTATCTTGTTATCGCCTCATTACATGTTATTGTGTACGTAGTAATTATGAAACTATGCTGTTAGGACACCAGCACCATTACCGATGACGCGTATGCTCCACGTACACTCGCTTGCCAGCTCACACACATCTTCATCGGTAATTGCCATGTCACGTACACTTTAGAAAATACTATTTCAGTGACATAGCTTGTTAGCTGATAGTTGTAATATGTTATAGTTTCCATATGCTAGTTTAATTATTGCATTCATTGCATGATATCAGATGCATCCATATAGTCATTGGTTATGCGGTATTAGAGAGATTAATGCCTGTATTCACTGTTTATTGGTATCATGATTTTGATGATTTCGGATTTACATGAGATTTCTGAATTTGGGGGAAAACCGCAAGAATTTAATAAAACCTTGGTATCATCATTTTAAAAATGCAAATTGCGGTTTTCTCGTGATGTATGAGTGTCCACTATGATGTTTTCTCGGTTATGAGATGGTTTTCGAGACCCGATTCGAGGAGTTGGATGAACCGTCTGCGGGTACATGGTGGACCCGGTATGGTACCCCGGGGCAAGAAGTTCGAGGAGTAGACGATGAGCCTGGTAGGGGCAAACTACCTACCGGTGATTTTACCTGGCGCGGCAGATATCCGGAGGATACCGTTCGTGGCCGTGAGATTGATGTTATGGGCTGATCCGTTCTGCCGGAGCCCGAGGGCCGATCCCGCAGATGATACGGATGCCTGAGATATTGAAAATTGAGATTGAGATTTGAGATTTGAGATATTGATGATTTGATATTGAGATATTGAGACTTATGTTTTATGTCGATGCTTGACACTGATTTCTCTGTTGCGTTCATTGATGATACATGATAGACATACATATAGAGATCTCATTGATTAAAGATAACAGTTGTCTCATTCATGATATATTCTGTTTAAATTCGTAATGCATTCATACATCATATATCTGATATGTTGCTATACGAGGCACTGACACGAGCATGTAGTATTACATTATACATATCTGGACCAGGATTTTATTGAGGATATTACCTGATATCACCTAGGATAGCGTTATGCATGCGATTTCTACTCGTAGATGTTTTCTACTCACGAGTTGGCAACTCACCTCCGTTGTGCCACAGTTCCTTGCAGGTTTTGCTGTACAGGTTCTTTGCGGCTTTGCTGGCACACTGTTCTTTCCGGGTGATTGCTGTGGCAGGTGGGTTCTTTGCATCAGGACCACCATTGTTTATTATTATTTCAGTTGTATCTAGAAACTCCATCAACCAGATTGTATATTTGAGAGAAATAGAAAACCAGGCCTGTTATTCTTTCGACCTTAGAGTCGCACATTGTATTATTATGGTTTTCATGCTGATTTGAGTTTTCTTTTTAGTTTTGATCCTCGCCCTCAGGCGTTGTATATTATATTGCTTGCGTGGTTGTGACCGTCGATTGACGAAGAGCTAGCTCCCACTTGGGGATGCCTTTTTACTTATTTCATATACTATTCATGTTGTATCCCGTTTGGGGGCCAGTATTTATACAGGAGACTCTGCCGAAATTTTCAGAAAATACTTGAGATTTTAAAAATACATACTTCGCCCTATGTTGATTAAAACTACTTGCTTTACTTTGGTTTTTCCTTCACTCTTCTCTTCTTTGATTTTGATTTTCTGGGTTTTGGCTTACTTAAATTACGTACGCCTCGAGACGTTTCGTAATTTAAGTGCCGGTCATATTCCGTACTTTTCGGGTCGTGACATTTAGATCCAACAAGAGAGCATTTGGGCTCTATTGTTTAGTTTAGGGACATTGCGGTCGATTACCAGTTTAAGGACATGGTGGTCCAAGGTTAAGGACATCATTGTCCATGGGCTTAAGGACCCCACAGTCCGAGATTAAGGACATCATAGTCCATGGGCTTAAGGACCCTACAGTCCGAGATTAAGGACATCATAGTCCATGGGCTTAAGGACCCCACAGTCCGAGGTTAAGGACATCATAGTCCATGGGTTTAAGGACCCCACAGTCCGAGGTTAAGGACATCATAGTCCATGGGTTTAAGGACCCCACAGTCCATGGAATGTTTGGTTATCGGGACCCGTCACCTCTCTGAAGACGTTGAAGGATTACAAAGACAAATATCAGAGGAGTGAAGAGATGTACCCTTAAACCAATTTTGGTTGAGAGATCTGTAATCCAATTTGGGACTAAGATCTGTTAAAAGATTTATGAGCATATGGGCTTAATTAATCTGAATGAGGGGTTTATGGTCAACTTAGGCTCAGCCCACCCAGTTAAAATGTTAAACATTTAATAATGCTGAGCATTGATTTGAGTTCTGACAATGTTTTTGTCTTTTACCGAATGCTAAGCATTCATTATAGCTCTGGGATTTATTTATAGAAAAATTTATGTTCTTTTAGCGCACACGTGAGGAGCACATGGTGCGCTTGGTGCTTTGTGCCAGTCAACGAGTACAGAGCGCTTCTGCTGGGTAGCTCACACGTGAGGAGCATATGGCGCGCTTGGCGCTAAGCGCCAGATAATGGGCGCATTGCGCCCGTTTATGAGTGCAAAGTACTATTTGATGAGCGCAAAGCGCTGTTTGTTCAGTAGCGCACACGTGAGGAGCACGTGGTGCGCTTGGCGCTTAGCGCCAGTCTAAGAGCGCAAAACGCTAGTTTATGAGCGCAAAGCGCTATTTGATCAACTTTATGATCTGAGAAATAAATTCTCGTTTGTAAGAGACTTTGTCTCAAGATTCTAAGAACAAAGTTCTTGTTTTGTAGGAGATGTTTCAATCTCTTATTTTAGTGAATGGCTTTTCCTATATGGATATGTGATCCTAAGAGAATTGAATTATGCTCCCCCCTCTTATAATGAGATACTATGATCTCTTTATATAAAAGATCTTAGTCTTATAGATCTATGATCTGTGAGAAAAATTATGTTCTTCTTCTTATTTTATGGTGAGATCCTTTTAATCTCTGTTGTGAAAGACCTTGGTCTTATAGATCTATGATCTTAAAGAAAGAAGTGAATTCTTCTTTTTAATATGAGACAATTTCATCTCTCTGTTTATTTTTACCTTGAAGAAAAGCTTCTTCTTCTACCGAGAGCTTGGCTCTTCTTTCTGAGATTTCTCAAAGTTTGTGTGTGTATGTGGGGGGGGGGGTTCCTCTATATGTTTTTCTATCTCCAAGACTTGAAGTCTTGGGGCCTTTATATAGGGCGAGCTGATTGTTCAATCGGTTAAGGAGATCTTTTCTCCAATTGATTTGGGGATTTTCCCATCGTTGGATGTTTGATCCAAAGGCTTCTAATTTACAGAAGGCAATCTTCTTGTTTTTAACAAGATTGGAAAATCTTTCCCCATACAGAATTTATTCTGTATTTTGGTGATTTTTAATCACCTTTGGATCATTGATCCAACGGTGCTCTGATTTACAGAGCACAATCTTCATATTTGGAAAGATTTTAAGGAATCTTTCCTTAACATAATTTTATTCTAGTTAATTGATGATTTATCATCTTTATTGGTTCTTTGATCTGATGGTGGGGAGATTTTAGTTCCAGCGCTAGCGCACCCGTACTTTGCACGTGGTGGACACGTACCTTGCACGTGGTGCGCTGCTTAGAGTGCAGCGCGCTTAGCGCTAGCGTACACGTGCCTTGCACGTGGTGCGCTGCTTATAGTGCAGCGCACTTAGCGCTGCTATGAAGTGTTGCTTCATTTAAAAATTTGAATTTTGAATAGAGCTTTGCTCTGATTGGGGGAAACAAATGCCCCCCACTGTTGCGCTCGATGTGAGTGCAGCGGTGGCAGCATCTGTGCTCTTGGATCAACTCAGAAGTTGAAACAGCATCTCAGTGCCTATAAATAGGACCCTTGGTCCTTGAGATGATTTCTGTTCATCTTCTTACTTTCTGAGAATTTTTATTCTCCCTCAGGGCATAGCTCTTCATCTTAAGGATTTTCTTAAGGACAGAACTCTGTCAAAATTTAGGTAAAGATTAAATCTTTTAATAATTTAGGGTTTCACCCATTAATAGAGCTTTGCTCTTCATAGATCTTTGATCTAAAGAAAACTCTTTTAGGGTTTCATTAACAGAGCTTTGCTCTCTTGGAATCATAGATCTAAAGAGATCTTTCTTGGGGTTTCTTAACCTATTAATGGAGCTTTTTAGATCATAGATCTTCAAGAAGACCTTTGTAGGGTTTCTCAACAGAGCTTTGCTCTCGTTAGATCTTAGATCTTAAGAGATCCTTTTCAGGGTTTCTTAACCCATTAACAGAGCTTTGCTTTTTTCAAATCATATAGATTTATTAATCTTTCATAAAGAACTCTTAAGAGTTTGTTCATGGATCTCAAAGATCATTTTATTCCATTAAAACTTTACTTTAAGCTCTCTGATGAGTTATTCCATCATTTTTTTTCCAGAAACTTAGAATTCTCTTGAGGAATTTTATTCCTTCATCATTAGAATCTGACAGGTATCATTCTATCACAAAGCACAGCTCTCAAAGGGAGATTTACTCCTCTGTCCGAGGGGTTCTTATTGAATGAGAATCAATTGAGAATTTCCTCATTTAATGACAGTCTCATCAAATGATGAGACTGTTTTTATTAATGATGTACTGTCATCTAGATTATGTGGGTCCCCTTTGGTCCCTTTTTACTGCATTGCAGTGTGGTACAGATTTAAAGTACCTAGTGACAGAACTTAAACTGTAACATTGGCGGCTAAAAATTTGTTCTTTTCCCTGCAGGTACTATGTCATTCGACACTTCCTTCCCGTTCGCCCGTTCGGAAGGCGGATTTCCTGAAGCGCCCATAGACCGAGAGGGTTTTGCGCTGATCAAAGACCATGACTCGGAGCACAAGAATCTTCACCTATGGGGAACATGGTACAACCAAATTATCAGGGGTCGGCGGAGCTTTTCTTGCGTGACACCTTCGGATCCTATTTCAGTGATCCCTTATGTAGATGCACCCCCGATAAACTACACTATGGAGGAGGTGAATTGGATTTCAGAGGGTCTCATTTGGCCTTCTATGGACGCAATACCCGTGCAGCCGCCGGTGGCTTTGAACACTCTAGGGCGGTGCATATGTCAGGACGAGTCGCGCCCTTAGGGACAGCCATACAACATAGGACTAACTCCCCGTCACCTGGCCGGATACCTGCAGTGGGCCCGATATATCTTATCGGCGAAGAAGTCACAGTTGCTGAAGCTCGGATTGTACCCTGCGATCTATGCTTCTTTGTTCCAGTATTCCGCACCTCCTACATGGTGGGTCAAGGCATTTTCTAGAGCAATGGAACATTCCGACCCACACTTTCCTCTTATTGGATCGAGAAGTCTCCATTTCTTTGGAGGAATTTGCCGAGGTCTCTGGTTTACCCGTTACGGGAGAACATTACAAGGAGCTGCTTCCTCCGGATGAGTATATTTTTGCCACCAAATCAGTGGTAATAGGTCTCACCCCAGAGAACGCCATTCAACACCAATTCCCAAGTTTGATAAAGGTGTTGAATATCTATGAGAGACTCTTTCTCGAATCCGGAGGCCGCGGGGTTAATTTCACCGATTTTATCGCCCGTTTTCTCCGTACGGAAGTACTGTCGAAGGAAGCCGCGAAGTTCGCCAAACTTGACGATCCTTTTGGCTTAAGTTTGGGCAACCTGCCGATGGCGGAGGCGGATCAGAAGAATTTCTTTCTCCCCGGCGCCCCGGTCGTCCCTTTTGCAGAGCTGGCAGCTCCTGAGATTGATGAAGAAACGTCCTTTTTGGGGTTTCTCGGGTTATGGCTGAGCTGGTTTGTGCTTCCGATGCACCCTAGCTATATGAGGCCGTCCGTTTTTTTATCCAGCTCACCGAATGGTTGCTGGGATACAAGTGGCCGTCGGGATCACTGGGTTAGCCCATTTGTATCACGGCTTCAGCTTGGCAGCGGATACAACTGAGCCAGGGGTGCAGCCTGCAAACTTCTCAATGTATTATTTCACCTCGTGGCTCGAGTTGCACGTGCTTGGCGTCTTTGGTATCCACAAAAGGCCTTCTTTTTATGACAGATGTAAGTTCCCTCGGATCATGCGGCTAGTCGACGCATCCATCGTAAATCCAACACCGCGGAAAGCTAGGGGTGTTCTCCTTCGTCCACGCACGGTTGGAGATGGTATGTCCTTCACCGATAAAATTTTGACCGTCGGCCAGGAATCCGCGAAAACGGTGCTGCCATTGTAGGACATTTTTAAAGACGGGGCCTCTGTCTTGAAAACTCGGGAGATTCTTCATCTATACTCCATCAGGCCGGCTTTCTCGTATTTAGGCAGAATGATTCGGCGTTGTTTATGAGATATAACCCGCATCATTTTGCCCAGCAGTTAGGCTATAATCAGGGCGTCCCGCTTGAGGCTTTCTTGGAGGAACCGACTGCCACTGAAGAGGGTATCCGGAGCGCGCTGCATCATTTTATGCGCCTAAATACAGGGTCCAACTTTTTCATTAGTGAACCGAGCTGCGTTCCGAAGGCCCTGAATGTGTATGTGGCGTGGTATCAACATTCGATAGGCCCCGTCATTCGAGAGGAAAAAATATAGCTGCTTGATCGCAAGGGTGCAGCGCCGGCTGGTAATCCAAATGTTCCTCTGAAGCGACGGACCATTGTCCGTCCTCCTTTGAGAGAAGCGGTTGCGGCTGTAGTTCCACGCGACAGGCCTGAGCTACCGCTATCCCCTGCTCCCGTTGAAGTAGCAGCTGTGGTGTCTCCTGAGTCCGGCTTGGGTGCAGAGATTGGGACTCGCCGCCCGAAGTTGCCCGCTAAATGCAAGCTCGTGTTACTGGCGGCCGGTACTCGCTCGCAGAAGAAGAAGAAGTCGATTCTTTCTGTAGACGTTGTACTCGGCCAGGAGCCTCATGCTCCTTACAGCGAGGGCCTGAGCGAATATAGGACCAACGAAGGCTTATTCATGGCGCCGGATGATACCGACCTCGAGGCTGCTATTGCAGCTTCCGAGCGATTAGCAAGCCATAAAGCAGGACTGGCCATCCTTGCTCAGTCAGGTAGATTTCAGTCGTATCTTTTTGCTGTTACATTTTTTATCATCATGCCTTGATTGACACTTCTTCTTCAACAGGCATCTCTACTGAAGAAGCTCTCGCAGCTTCTCTTAAGACTTTTGAGGAGGAAGAAAGGCTTCGTGCATCCTTAGGCATTGGTACATTTCGGTTCACCGCGTCTCCACTCCCGTTTCTTATGAGTAATCTGACCCCTCCTTTTCATCTTATTGCAGGGACTATCTCTACTCAGGTTATCCCAGGTGCGGTACCGACTTCGCAGGGCGGTGCGGGGACGCTTCCAAGGCCAACTACCGAAGTCCCAGTTCCGCCAGTATTGCCGAAAGAAGATTCACTTAAGCAACCGATGACGGACGCCACAACGGCTCCAGAGGTAGCTCCTGGCTCGGACAATGTCGTCTCCTTGTCGGAGGTCTTTAGAAGCTCAGCTCTCACGGCCCGGGCAGAAAGGAAGCGCAGAAGGCGTGCCGCAAGAGAACGTAACGCAGCCTTGCTGTAGGTGCAGGCTCGAGCGCTGCCTTCCCTATCCCTGCTTCTTTAGAGGGTGCTTCGGTCACCCTGTCTATCGCTCACAGACAGGCGGCACGTGCGGCTCGGGAAGCAATTGAAAAGCCGTCCCAAGATAATGTAACACTGGGTCCTTTGGTCAGAATTTGATCTTCAGACTCTCATATATCTTACCTTGCAGGGCCAAGTCCTGGTGAGGAGGCGGCGGGTGAGATGACGGCAACCACCGAGCCCGAAGTGGCTACTCTTTCTCAGGAGTCCAGGACTGCTCCAATTGCCGCTCCTTCCACCTGTGGTTCCATGCCATCTCCTGGCATTACGAGTGTCACGACGGCCCTCGTGGAATCAGGGGACGAAGCCACGGGTGGTGAAACCATCCCTTCGAATGAGACTGAAGAAGTCTGATGCTTGGTGACGCTTCCACCACAGTTTTGGCTGATGACCTGTCTGGTAGGTCTTGGACCGCTGCATTCTTTTTATTTTGCAATCTCTTCTGACGACACCTTGTTCCTTTCGAATGTAGGTGTGGCGAGCGCTGAGGTTGTGATACCTGAAGAAGCACCACCAGTCGCAGCTCTGACGGTCGTTGCCTCTTCGACTCATCTTATATCTTCTCAACTGCTGGAAGGTATGGGTTTGCGATTAATTTAAATCGGGGACAGTATCTTTCGTGTACTGACCATGTATCATCGTAATCTCGCAGGAGTTCTTTTTGATCATCTGTATCAAGTGCTGAACCCGCACTTCTCCTTCCAGTCGGAGATTAGCCTACCCGCTGGTGTCGGTGAGTATCTTTTCTAACCGACGTCCTTTCTTTTCTTTAACGAGCAGCCATGTCGTTGCTAACTCTTCTCCGCATTACTTGTAGCCTTACAAATTGAAGGAGGGAACGAGGGTATCGTCGCGCCACCGGTACTCCCAGCTCTGCCCCCTGTTGCAACCGGTATAGTAGACTCTATTGTTCGTGTATTTTCTCTATTTCTTGAGCCGTCATTTGACTATGATTTGTTTTGCAGCGGTGATACCGACTCCAGCTCCATTCCAATCTCGAATCATAATGCTAGCAAGGCCCTTTTCCAGACGTCCATCTTCAAAAGGCGCTGTGACTAGTCTGCGTATGTTGAGCGATTACATTGAGGAGCTTGACGCGGAGGCCCCTACATTCGCTGCAGATTTTGCTGTCGAAGTTAATCCAATACTAGCGACGCATGTGAACTTCCATAACGAAGGCGTCGTTGAGTCCTGGGTTAAACACTGCAGGAAGATTGAGGCCTGCCTGCATGAGCTTGAGCTTAGGCGTCCTGCTCCTGAGATTCAGGCTTTGAACTCTCAGCGGGCTGCATGGGTTGAGCAGAGCGTGTCCTTCCTCTGCCATTTCGAACAAGAAGCGACCTTGAGGCGGAAGGAACGTGAAGAGGCTTCGGATGAATTCTCCTGGCTGCGCGCCCAAGATGAAGCGAATGCCGCGCAACCGAGAGTCGTCTTCGACAATTTGCAGCGATGTATTTCGGACTGGCTGGCATTGAGACTGAAGCTCGACTCTATTGACCGGGTTACACAGAGTCGCAAAGCTGCCCAACGGGAAATCGATGAGAACATTTCATCATGCTTGCAGCAAAGGGTTCGAATTGAAGTGGAGCTGGCCGCGGCGGCTGATCACGAGAAGGCACTGAAAGGAGTGCGAGAGCAACTTGCTGACTTATTGAAAACGCTTCCTTCTCAGTAGCCGTTTTGCTTATAATTTTTGAATAACATGTATCCATTTTTTATTCTTTCATACGATTCAACTTGTACTCCATTGAATTCATGAATAAAAGATACACATTTTTTTGTTCTATTGCTGCTTTCTTTTCTTCACCGTGTCATTTTCATGTGATTTTAGCAAGTAGCCTGTAGATAGTGGAGAACATTTCATCTTAGTCTCCTCATAGGATAGCGATGGCTTAGAAAACAGGTTCAGGTCTGCTGCCTAAGACTTTTCAATTTTATGAGCCGTGAGGGTCTCATACAGAATTTTCTCCCTACAGGTCGAGAGGATCCTGTAGGTGTATTTTCTCCTTAGGAATCATGAGGATTCCTAAGTGCGTTTTCTCTTGAGATTCGTAAGGATCTCACAAGAGAATTTTCTCTTACAAGTCGAAAGGACTCGTAAGTGATTGTTTCCTTTCTTGTCGGAGAGTGTGGCCTGTAAAAAATCTACCTTGACCTTTCTGCGAGGCAATGATGGCTTGGAAGACAGGGTTAGGATCTGTCACCTAAGACTTTTCAACTTTATGAGCCGTGAGGGTCTCATAAAGAATTTTCTCCTTACAGGTCGAGAGGATCCCGTAGGTGTATTTTCTCCTTAGGAATCGTGAGGATTCCTAAGTGCGTTTTCTCTTGATAGTCGTAAGGATCTCATAAGAGAATTTTCTCCTTACAAGTCGAGAGGACTAGCAAGTGATTGATGAGTTGACCTGCTCCCGAATCAAAGCATTGCTTTCGGTGGGGAGGTCAAGGGTTTACTTTGGCTGTTTCTCACGGGGTCAGGATTGACCTTAGCCGTGTTTACGGGGTCACGATGCCAGGGGGTTGACTTTATCCGCATTTCACGGAGTCAGGGGGTTGACTTTATCCGCATTTCACGGAGTCAGGGGTTGACTTTATCCGCATTTCACGGAGTCAGGATTTGCTCTGGGCATTTCCCACGGGGTTAGGATTGACATTAGCCGTGTTCTACGGGACCAGGAGGTGCTCTGGGCGTTTCCCACGGGGTCAGGATTGATATTAGCCGTGTTCTACGGGACCATGAGGTGCTCTGAGCATTTCCCACAGGGTCAGGATTGACATTAGCCGTGTTCTACGGAACCAGGATTTGCTCTGGGCATTTCCCACGTGGTCAGGATTGACATTAGCCGTGGTCTACGGGACCAGGATTTGCTCTGGGCGCTTCCCACGGGATCAGGATTGACATTAGCCGTGTTCCACGAGACCAGGATTTGTTCTGGGCGCTTCCCACGGGGTCAGGATTGACATTAGCCGTGTTCCACGGGACTAGGATTTGCTCTGGACGCTTCCTACGGGGTCAGGATTGACATTAGCCGTGTTCCACGGGACTAGGATTTGCTCTGGACGCTTCCCACGGGGTCAGGATTGACTTTAGCCGTGTTCCACGGGACCAGGATTTGCTCTGGATGGTTCCCACGGAGTCAGAATTGACATTAGCCGTGTTCCACGGGACCAGGATTTGATCTGGACGCTTCCCACGGGGTCAGGATTGACATTAGCCGTGTTCCACGGGACCCGGATTTGCTCTGGACGCTTCCCACGGGGTCAGGATTGACATTAGCCGTGTTCCACGGGACCAGGATTTGCTCTGAACGCTTCCCACGGGGTCAGGATTGACATTAGCCGTGTTCCACAGGACCAGGATTTGCTCTGGACGCTTCCCACGGGGTCAGGATTGACATTAGCCGTGTTCCACAGGACCAGAATTTGCTTTTTCGGTTGTCTGTGAACCGTCGAGGCTTGGCTTTCTTTCGGATGGAGCCTGGAGGGAAGGTATGGTTCCCTCTTTGTTCGTGCCTCTGGATTGTATACAGGGATCGATGCAATCTTACCTGTAGGGTAAAAAGTTTCATTTTATATATTTTCCTTTCCGCGATGCTCTACCATTTCAGCTTTTATATCGCGAAAGTCGCGATTACCTAATCATTTCGGCTATTTGTTTTATTTACTCACTGCTTTTTATTGCGAGTTGCCCAACCATTTCGGCTATTTTGTATGCATACATTTTTACTTGCTGATTTTGTTGCAAGTTGCCCCTTCATTTCGGCTATTTCGTATGCATTTGTGGATCGCTGGCTTTTTGATGCGAGTTTTGGGATTTGACACCGATTTCGGCTTTAGCACGCTATAACTGGGATATTGCCAGGAGCAAATCATCATTTACCTCTGTCGATGTCGAACAAAGGTGGCTTAGCGAACAGGGTGAGGATCTTGTCGACTAAGGCTTTTAACTTCATAAGCCGTAAGGATCTCATGAAGTATTTCTCCCTACGAGTCGTGAGGATCTCGTAAGTGCATTTTCTCCTTAGGAATCGTGAGGATTCCTAAGTGCGTGTTCTTTTATAAGTCGTAAGGATCTTACAAGAGTGTTTTCTCCTTATAAGTCGAGAGGACTTACAAGGGTCGTCCATTGTGTAAACATATCCCTAGTCGCGGGTGGGACTTTGTTAGGGAAATGTTTATTCGCGCCCGTGGATTGTATACAAGGGTCGGTATTGAAACACTTGTAAGGCAGCATTGGAGATTATGATGGTTTAAGAACATGTTTAGATCCCTGTAGCTTAAGACTTTTGAACCCTGTGAGCCGTGAGGGTCTCAGAGGGGAATTCTCCTTACGAGCCGTGAGGATCTCGTAAGTGTAATTTCTCCTTAGGAATCATGGGGACCCCTAAATGTGTTGCTCCCTTGTGAGTCGTAAGGATCTCACGCGGGTATTTTCTCCTCACAAGGTCGAGAGGACCTTGCAAGTGTCTTTTAACGAGACTGCGCCCATTCGGGTTTTCACAAAACTCGCCGGTAGTCCTGCTGTTTTTACTCACGGAGCCCTTTCGGGTTTTATCCGTGCTCATTTCGCTTATGGACGTACCCTTTTTTTGTCAGCCTTGGGATGCTGCGGTCCGTAGTAGTCTATAGACGTCTCGGTCGACAGCCAATTTTAGGACATAGTGGTTCATTGTTAGTTTAAGGACGTTTCGGTCCGTCGTTAGTTTAGGGATGTTTCGGTCCGTAGTCAGTTTTAGGACATAGTGGTTCGTCGTTAGTTTTAGGACATTTCGGTTCGTCGCTAGTTTAGGGATGTTTCGGTCTGTCGTTAGTTTAGGAACGTTTCGGTCCGTCGTTAGTTTAGGGACGTTTCGGTCCGTAGCTGGCTACTACTTATAGAGTTTGGGCTTAGGAAGATAGCGAGCGGACATAGGCGTCGTCAACAATCGTTGACCTAGGCCGTGACTCGTCAGGCATAGTATTTTTTTAGGAAGCGACCGTTTATTGGCTTGAAAGGTCTTTCACCATGCATGTCCATGAGTAGATAGGCTCCACTCTGGTAAACTTTGTTTATGATGTACGGGCCTTCATAGTTCGGCTCAAATTTCCCCGTTTGGCACGATTGGGGATCATAGGTCTCTTGACTACTAGCACGAGTTCGCCTTGGCGAAATGTTCTCGGCCTTGTCAATCTTTCGTATGAGTGCGTCATCTTTGCTTTATAAGCCTCCAGGTTTTGTTGCGCGATGAGTCGGGTTTCATCAAGGGCGTCGAGTTCCTCAAGCCGAAGGTGAGCATTTTCTTCGTCTGTTAGCTCGTAGTGAACCGCCACTCGTAGAGAGGGTAACTCTATCTCGAGGAGGAGTACCACTTCTATGCCGAATACCAATGCATACGGCGTTGTGTTTGTGGCCGTTTTGAACGTAGTTCGATACGCCCAGAGAGCTTCATGCAGTCTCTCGTGCCAGTCGCTCTTATTTTTGGACACCGTCTTTTTCACGATCATCGTCAAGGTCTTGTTAAAGGCCTCAGTTAGACCGTTAGCTCGGGAATTATAGACGAAGAGTATCTCCAGTCTATATTATGCTGTTGTGCGAAGCGGCTGATTTTATGGCTTCTGTAGGCTGGCCCGTTATCGGAGATAATCCGCCGTGGAGTGCCGAACCGATAAATGACATGTGTCTTGAAGAAATGGAGGATATTCTCCGTCTTCACTTCTCTCAGTGGCACTGCTTCTGCCCACTTAGAGAAATAATCAGTTGTCGCCAATATGAACCGATGTCCTCTGGATGATGCCGGTTCAATGGGCCCGATTATGTCAGTTCCCCACATTTCGAATGGCCAGCTAGCCACCGTTGGATGTAGTGGATTTGGATGCTGGTGAATAAAATCCTCGTGAATCTGGCACGAGTGGCATCGCTTCGCGTATTCGAGGCAGTCTTGGATCATCGTGGGCCAATAGTAGCCCATCCTTTTGATCTTTACTTTTATTTTTGGCCCGGCTTGGTGAGAATCGCAGAGTCCGTCGTGAGTTTCTTGGACAACTCTCCTTGCCTCTTCTGGCCTGAGGCATCTTAGCTATAGAGAATCAAATGATCTCTTATACAGAGTATCATTGACAAAGTCGAAGGATAGAGCTCGTTTCATGAGCTGATGTCTTGAGGACGCGTCTTCAGGTGTTCGACGGTATTTGAAGTAGTCTATAAAGACTTCTCTCCAATCCTTAGCCTTTTCCTAGTCCTTTATTTGTAGAGCCGTTTGCTCGGTAGCTCCCTTTTCTTCGGAAGACTCCGGAGATATTTCTGCCGGTGCAAGAACCCGACGGCTTTGTACAACGATCCTCACGTCATAGAGATTCTCGTCGGCCAATTCTTTAGCGAGTTTGGCTAGTGCATCCGCCTTGCTATTTTCCACGCGCGGTATGCTTTCTAGGGCATAGGCAGGGATTTGAGTCAGCAGTTGCTGCACTCTCTCGCCGTACTTCACCAACTCTGGTTTGCACGTTTGATAGTCGCCGTTTACTTGACTAACGACCAGTTGGGAGTCTCTGTATATGAGGAGGTTTTCGATTCCCATGTCGATAGTGATCTCAAGACCTACTATTAAAGCTTCATACTTGGCTTCATTGTTTATCCTCGGCTCGGTTAAGGAGAAGGCAAAGCGCATTATCCCTCCTTGTGGAGTCACGAAGATGAGTCCTATCCCTGATTTGATTATGGGGGTGCTGTGTTTTCGTTTCTTCATAGAAGATGCTCCGTCGAAGTAGAGTTTCTATCGGGCATCACTCCCTCCTTTCTCCCCGTCGATTGTGTCAAACGCGTGCTTGTCGGGCAATTTGCAGTTCAAAGGAGAATCGGCAGGTATCGGATACTCAGCGAGGAAGTCGGCGATAGCCTGACATTTCACCGCCTTGAGGGGACAATATATCACCGAGAATTCCATTAAGAGTAGGGCCATTTAGTGAGCCATCCCGTTAATATGGCCTTTGACATCAAATATTTGAGGGGATCCACTTTTGATATGAGATGGACCTCATGTGCCAACGCATAGTGTCAGAGCTTCGTTATCGTGAAGATCAACGCTAGGCAGTGTTTTTCGATAGAGGAGTAGTTGCTTTCTGCGCCCAGGAGAACTCGACTCAAATAGCAGAGAGCTCTCTCCTTCTCTTGGTCGTTCTCTTGTGCCCACAGTGCGCCTAAGGAACCTTCAAGGGCAGTTGTATACAGAATGAGGGGCTTTCCCTTGACTGGAGCAGTCAGCACCGGAGGATTTTGCAGGTATTGCTTGATTTCGTCCAGTGCGTTTTGGCATTTGCGATCCCAGATGAAAGGGGTTCCCTTCTTCATCAGGTGACTGTAAGGACGACACTTGCCGAAGAGATTGGCTATAAATCGCCGGATATACGCGAGCTTTCCTTAGAGAGACCGCAGTTGCTTGAGAGTCTTTGGCGGAGGCATTTCCATAATCACCTTGATCTTTGACGGGTCTATCTCGATGCCCCGGTGCCGTACGATGAATCCTAGGAATTTACTCGAGGAAACTCCGAACGCACATTTGAGAGGGTTCATCTTCAAGTTGTATTTTCGAAAGCGTTGAAACACGATCTTCAGATGCTCCCAATGATTCTCGTGCGATTTGCTTTTAACTATGAGGTCGTCAATATAGCATTCGACGATTTCATGAATGAGGTCATCGAAAATCTTCATCATGGCCCTCTGATAGGTGGCACCAGCGTTCTTTAGACCAAAGGGCATCACCTTATAGCAGAATATGCCCAAAGGGGTTCGGAAAGCGGTATGCTTCTGGTCCTCGAAATGCATCTTTATCTGATTGTATCTTGATGAGCCATCCATGAAGGAGAAAACTTCGTGAGTGGACGTATTATCTATCATCAGTTCAGTAACCGATACAGGAAAATCGTCCTTCGGGCTAGCTTTATTGAGGTCCCGAATATCCACGCAGATGCGCACCGTCCCATTTTTCTTCATCACTGGGACAATGTTGGCAATCCAATCAGGATACTGAACTTCTTAGATGAAGCCGGAGTCGATTAGCTTCTTGACCTCGGTGTTGATGCTCATCTCAAGCTCGAGCCGCATCCTTCTCGGCGCTTGTTTGACTGGCTTGATGTCCGAAGATATCGCCAATCTGTGCACGGCTATTTCTGGATCTAGTCCCGGCATCTCGGAATAGTTCCATGCGAAGCAATCTTTATATTGTATGAGCACGACTTTTAGCGTAGCCACCCTTTCTTCAGACAACAGCTCATTGACGAACGTCGGCCGCGGGTCACTTGCCGTCCCTAAGTCAATTTTCTTGAGGTTATCTGCAGTAGTATGTATCCCATCTTCCAGCTCTTTTGGCGCCGGTGGAAACTCTGAGATCACCTCGTCATCATTGTTTTCGAAGCACCAGGGGAGGTCATCCATATTCTCAGGTTCTTCTCCTGACAGCGTTATTACGTGACAGGTACGAGATCGCTTCCAAGACCGATTTTGGTCTGGTTCTGCTCTCGCCGCATACATGGCTTTCGGTTCATGCTTTTATGGCGGGGTTATCCTCTAACTACTGGATAAAGCGAATTTGCCTTGCTGATACTGGTCTTCTACCTAGTCTTTGAATATGAAGCAGTTTTCGAGAGGATGTCATATCGCTCGGTGATAGGAGCAATAGTCCAGGTGAGAGACCTCGCCTGCTTGCTCGGGGTGCTTGGACTCCGGGAGGGTAATCATCTGATGTCTTATGACAAGATCGAGTATCTTCCTTGTCTTATCTTGGGAAAAAAATACGCTCGACCCATCTTCTTTATAAGAGACGAATCCTGGTTGCTCGATTCTCGATCGCGTGGCTTCTTGGACCCGCTTTGTCGCTGTCGAACACTTTTTCCGTTCTTGGGTTTATTTCTTCCTCTGCGTCGGGTCTTTTGTATGACGGGATGGAGACGAAGGGCATCGTCACTTTCTGTAGCCTGGTAAAGGAGGCGCTGCGTTCTGGTTTTCTCGTAGATAGCTATTTCGCGATTATGGTCATCTCAAACCTTTTGACCCGCTTCCCTTATAAGCTTATCCATCTGTTCTTCGAACGACGGACTTGGCATTTTCACGGTGGGAGCTCGTTTTGGTTCAGGGTTAGCATTTTCCCACAGAGCATCTCCTTCTTCATCGAAGTCATGTATGACGTAGCAGCCGCGGAATCGCTCCCGTTTCTTGGATTGAACATATCCAAGCTCGATCGTTTCCATTCTCCCGTTGGAAAACTTTCGCTGAGTTCTGGGGACGTTCCAGATCCTGTTGTAGAACTGAGCTTGTCGAGCAGTCTGTTTGAAAGGTATGCCTTGGCGGTTCAACAGCCTTTTTAATCCTTCTGTATAATATCTGGGCAGACGGATAGGCTGGAGCCTGTCAAGTGTAGAATCAGCACCATGCCAAATTTCTTTCTCCACTTTGGTTTCCCCGGATCGGTAGAATAGGATCGCCTTTTCACCTCTTCACCTGGGAGGGACGTAGAATATCTGCAGTTCCTGCACACCATAGGTATCAAGTGCGTCGAGCTCTTTGTAATGCTCTTGCGGAACCATGGCGATTCGCAAACTCCGATCATCGCCAGCGAAGGCTTGTATTGATGTCCGAACAGAAAATACGGCATTGACCTCATCTTCCGAGTCACTGCCGAAGACCAGAATAGGGGTTGACGGTCTCGGTTTGTTGTATTGGGGCGGTCCCGAATAGACTATCTCTTCTTCCTCTTCGATATCGCTCCCAAAGAACGGAATAGTGGTGATAGTTTTGTTCTTCGGTTTGTGACATCTTTCCGTGTCTTTGAAATCTGGTCAGAAGTATTTTGCGTCTTTGTACTTTCGGACTTCATTCACGGAGAATGGGTTTAGTTCCCCCTTCATAGTGTACTCGAGACCATCTTTGAAGTACTTCATACACTGATGTTGTGTAGAAGGGATAATGTTGTACTCGTGTAACCAAGGCCTGCCGAGCAAAGCATTGTAACATGTCTTGGCGTCAATGACATGAAATTTGATGTCCATGATGAGAAACCTAAAGCGTAATGTCAGTATCACAGACCCGACGTCCGTGATGACTGCGAGTCGAACCCGGAGATGGTGATTTTATCACGAGCGAGGTGTTGAACGCTCATGCATATCTCCTTCAATACTCTTACATTGAGAAGGTTAACGGAGGACCCATTGTCAACCAGGATTTTGCCTATCTTGATATCATGACAATATCCGGAGACATAAAGGGTACGGTTATGCTCGCACGTCCCGAGGAGGAGATCTTCATCGCCGAAAGTGATATCGGCTGTGTGCACTTCTTCTAGCTCATTCTTCATCTTTTTTTCGGCGAGGAAAGTTTGGAACTGCTCGGGCTCTTGTAGTGCCTTGATCAAAGAATCTGTCGCCTCTTTGGATAGCAGAAGGGCGTCGAGAATGCTTAGCTGTGAGGGTATCTTCCTTAGGTGTTCCAGAACGTTGTAATCCACCTTGTTCTTCTTGGGCGGATCCTTGGCTGTCAGCTTTTTGACGGCGTGGTCATCGAGGGTGATTTCCTCAGGGACCTTTTCTTTTCCCTTATCCTTTTTGTTCGACCCCTTATTTACGGGTCCGAGATTCTTTTCAGGTAATGTGCGATTGCGCAGCTGAATGTTCTTACAACTCTTCGGTTCTTCCTCTTTTCCTGGGGTAGATTCTTTGAAGAGAGGGCCGAGAGTCATTTCTTCTTCAGAATCGCTCCCGAAGGTAAGAACTTGCGATCCCCTTCTATCAATCATATGAAAGTTGTCGGCAGCTCTTCCATGTTTATCCGTCGCATTTTTCCACTGTCGACGAGTTTCACGCTTCATCCTCTTGAAGTGCTGCCTGTGAGCGACATACCCTTACCACCAATTTTTAAAGGCGTTGCATTCTTTAGTAGGGTGCGCAATCCTTCGATGATATAAACAGTAATTAGGATGCACATCCTCTTCATTAAGGTGTATTTCATCAGAAGTGTTTCCTTCGGAGGGTGGCAGCTTCATTCCCATTGATTTGGCTTTGGCGAACCTTTTCTTCATTTTAAGCCTGCTCTTGTCTGTCGCGGGCATGCCTCGGTCTGGTTGGGGCGCTTCAACCCTTTTGTCCAGTCGTCGGCGTTTGGCTTTTTCAAATATAGCCATTTCGGGCTCTCAATCAGCTTTGCTTTTCAGAAGAGCTTCGTTCAGGAATGCATCAATCATTTCGTCTAATGGTCCTAGAAGTTCCGGCTCTGGTTCTGCCCCCGGTTTCTCTGCATCCAGAGCTTATTCACCGTCTATCGACAAGTGAGAGATCATATGACAGCTTGCCACATAATCATCAGGTTCATCCGACGAGTCTTCTCCATTGTCATCATCTCCGTCCTCAAGAACGTGGCTGAGAAATTCTTGGAGTGTGACTGGGGTCCGCGCCTTCTGATTATATTCTTCCAGTGCGTCAATATGTTTTTGCAGGTCCGTGCGCTTGTCATCAGGCTTCACGGGCTTTTTGGTCTTTTTCTTCTTCTTCGAAGACTTTGACGGCTGGGTGTGGGCGCTTTGACTATCACCACCGATTTTTGGAGTTGGGCGCGGCTTCAACATTCCCTTGATGACTTCGGGTTCCAACGGACTTTTCCATTTGATCACCGGGCATGTTTGGGGATCCTTCAGCATTCTTTTGGTTTTGGCTGAAAGAGCGACTTCCCATGGAGCTTCTTCGATAAAAAAGCACGATGCCCCCGGTGTGTCCCTCCTTTTAAGAGCGTGCGGTTGAGGCGGGCTTGCTTTCCAATTCTCCGACAGTGCAAATTTGCCCTGTTGGTATTGGTTTTCAATACAGCCTTTAAAGACGAAGTAATCTTCAATTGGATGGCCTATCGCTTGGTGATAGGGGCAATAATTGGGAATATTAGCCTCACCGGGTTGCAATGGGCATTTTGGATCCGGCAAGTTGATGAGCCTGTTGCGCATCGCCAGCTTGAATAATCTCCTTGTTTTGTCCCGGGGAAACGAATAAGGGCGCTTCATTTTCTCATTAAAGAATCGCCGTTTCTCGTCTTGGCGATCAGTTAGTTTCGGACCACCGAGATGCTATTGAGCATTGGCGACGAAGGTCGCTTTCCCTTTCCCTTTTTCATTCCGAGATTCCAGCTTCGAAGGAGATGGTCTATGACCCATCTGATCCATTTGGGCTATCTTGTCAATCAAGGCCTGAAAAGTAGTTGGCTTGAAGAACATCATGAATTGAGATATGGTCGCCTGAGGGTCGAGAGTACCCACGAACATGCCTACCACAGGAGCCTCTTCGATGTGCTGTTCGCACTTCGACCATAGATTCCACCACCATATCGCATACTGGACCCAAGTTTCACCTGGCTTCACCCTTGCATTGATCAGTGCCATGATTGGGGTACGTTCGCTAGTGCTCGCAAAACGTTGGGTGAATAGCAGCTCCATCTCTGCAAATGTCTTGATAGAGTTATTCGGGAGTTCGGAATACCACTCAAATGCTGTCTCCGACAAGCTGCCAACGAATTGGCGAAGCAGTAGCTTATCGTCACCTCCGGTGTTGCCGCACAAGGCTCTGAATTGAGCGACGTACTGATGCGGATTTTCCGTCCCCTTATATACGTGGAATTTGGGGATCGTGTATTCCGGCGGGTACTTTATTTGGTCATACCAACCCGGATAGGGTCGTCCAGTTTTAACAATTTGCCTAGCCGCTTCACTCGCCTGATGAACTCGTATCTGCTGAGCGATGTAATCATCCAGGACGGCTTTTGAGATGGTCTCCTCCTTAGTTGCTGACAGTGCCGGCAGAGAATTTGATGTCTCTCCTCTATCATCTTCAATTATTACTGGAGGGTCTTCGGCTGAAGGGTCCGGCCGGATCATCATGCCCACCATATCTTGGAATAGAAAGGCCATTTATTTTATATTGGCCGCTTGTTCCGCTACCTCTTTGTCCTTCTTCTCAAGCATTCTCCGAAGGAATTCAGCATCAGTTTTCTGCTCACGGCGCTGCTCCAAGGATGTCTTCGGGCTTGCTTTCGGTCCTGTGAGTGCGGCCATAGCTGCTAACATCTCTTGGAGCTTTTGTTGTTGCTGCTCCTGAGCCTTAGTCACTGATCGCGTAAGCGGTCGATGACCTGTGGAGATACAACTATACTCTTTTCCGGATGCCATATAGATGGTGTGCACCACCATGCCCCTAGACTTGGGGCATTAGATTTAGTGTTCTTACGATTCATCGCAGACACCGGGATTTTCTCCAGCTTTCTTCTCTTGTGAGCGGTCGAGGTTGAGGGGGCCGTTGTAGTGGGCACCCAAGTAGCTGTCGCTTTCTGTGGTTTGACAGGGTGATCCTCTTCTTACAGAACCTTCATCTTTTTCTGTCGGCGGGGATAGTTTTGATCTACCACGGAGTCCTGGATCTGACGCCAAACTTTATAAATTTTAGAGGACAGCCGCTGAGGGGGCTGCTCCAGCTTCGTTTTTGGGGCATTCTCCACAGGTGGAGGAGATTTCTTTAGCACAGCGGTCGGAGAGTTCCTGCGTACCCTGTTAAGTAGTTCAAAGCTGTTCCCGGTTGGAACAGCAGTATCAAATTCCACCATTGGAGCTGGTGGAGTCAGTCTAGAAGGGGAATTGCCCCCAACTTTCCTCACTCGACGCCAGTGGCGACGTCGAGCATGTTGTGCGGCCGGGATCACTTCCGCTGTTGGATCAGCTTTTCCATACCCCCCGTTCTGATGAGAGTCTGCTGTTGGCGCCAGCCTGTCAAAGATAGATGCTCGCTGAGAGGGAATGACCAATCTTGAAAAGGACGATTTTCGTGCAGGGGAAACAGCCTTAGTTACTTCACCCGGAGTGGGAGCTGAAACGACCAGTCTTGTGAAGACCGACCCCTTAGCCGGAAAAGCCGCCTTGGTGACTTCAGGAGTAGGAATGGCTGTCCGCTTCGGGATAACGTCTTCTGGTATTGCGGGCTTCTTCACTGGCCCGTTGGAGCTTTGGCCCAGTCTGCTGAAAACTGAGGCGCTTGGTTTGGGCGACCTGTTAAGAGGTTCCGCAGTAGTGGCAAGTCGATCAAAGACCGACTTCTTCTGAGCTTCTTGCAATGGTACAAGGGCGTTGAAGCTCCTCGGTGGGAGCATGGTCCCGAAGAATAGCCTAGTGGTGGCCTGAGTTACCTACTCCACCGGCATCTTGAACAGGAAGGCCGCTTGGGGCCCGTAGGTTATTCCTCCTGCGAGGACAGAGCGGGAGTTGTTGCAATTGTTGCAGTTGGAAGCCATTGATATTCTGTTTTCTGCACGGAGCAAGACACCAAATCTTAGTACCTCGAACCCAAGGGCAACTATATCAAACCGCGATTCGTTCGCGAACACGACACACGGAGTGTGGAGTGGAAAGAGGAAAAGGTCCTACTGGGCGTGCCAGAATCTGTTCTCCGCCGAAAGATGCGACCGGGACGTTGGGACGTCCGGGCCTGAATTCCGAGGGCAGATGCTAGTTGGTGCTATCCGTCCACCTCTCCGAAGATGCCAAGTTGATTTATGGTACCATGTATCGAAGGTTTAAACGGATGCGGCCGATGTAGCAGACTTCGTCAGATTCTCCCTCGTTGAGGAGTTTTTGATTGTGGGGACGCTCTTCCCTACAGGCGCAAGCCCCTGCAGTTAATTACGCTACCGCATCGCGGTAACCACTTTCTCCTTCTCCAGATGGTCACTTCGTGTCGTGTGTGTTTGTTTTGTTTTTGGTTGCCCGTGGATTGTATATGGAGACTAATTTATGTTGTCGCCCGTAGGGCATGGATTAGTCCAAAACCGTATTTTCTTAGATTTGGGTTTGGGGTTGGGTTTAAGGATACGTTAGTCCCATTTGAAACTAAGATCAACTTAAACGTTTGTTAATGATATGTTAGTCTAATTTTAGACTAAGATCAACTTAACGGGATCATTTAGATCCAACAAGAGAGCATTTGGGCTCTATTGTTTAGTTTAAGGACATTGCGGTCGATTACCAGTATAAGGACATGGTGGTCTAAGGTTAAGGACATCATAGTCCATGGGCTTAAGGACCCCACAGTCCGAGATTAAGGACATCATAGTCCATGGGCTTAAGAACCCCATAGTCCGAGGTTAAGGACATCATAGTGTAACATTTCAAAAAAAATAAAATATTATTTTTGGGAATTTTTATAAATTAATATTATTTTATTGAATATTTTAATATTTCGGTATAATTAAATACCGATAAATGGGAAAAATTATGGAAAATTCTAAAATAGGGTATTTTATGGAATTATGCCATTTTAAGGTTTTATGATTAATTATATGATAATTTAGTGCTAATCGCGATTAAAAATCGCTAATCGGTTTTTAGCATTTTTGTGCAAAACATGCACATATCATTTTCTTTACACTTGTGCATTTCTACCATATTGTTTGGGGGGGGGTCACTATTTATGTGAGAAGGATTTAGAGGGAAAAAGAAAAGAAAAAGGAGAAAGTGATAGAATGATTAGGAGAGAGAGAAAGAATAGGTATGGGGTCAAACCCTAGTTGTGAGCCATCCCCCCATCATTTCTTCTTCTCATTCTCTCCCCTCTCTCAAGGAGCTGATGTTGCTGCCTCTTCCCTCTTCCCCCTCCATCTTCAAGCCAAAACACCATGGATACAACTCCAAAACCCCATTCCCACTTCACAAAAATTGTTCCTAAGCTCACTAGCTACACCATGGACCAAGAAAGAAAGGATTTTGAGGACTTTGAGCAACTTAAGAAAATTCTTGAGTTGCCAAAGGAGGTAATTTCTGCACCATTAGAGTAGTGTTTCATTTCCTTATGCATCTATACTTGTTTCATGTCGATATTGTGTAGTTTTGATGAACTTTGGAAATTCCAAGTTAGAGTTTAGGGTTTGAAATGAAATCAAAGGTGATTGAGGTGTAATTAGGGACACAACCCCTGTGGTGATTGATTGGAGACCCAAACCAGAAGCTAGAACCCGGAATACGGATTTAGAAACTGATGTCGGAAAAACTGTGATTTCTGTGAGTGTATTTGGAAATCTGCTATCACCCCGAAACCCCTAAAATTTTTTTGGATTGACAGTGAGATATGCAGGAAACTAGGAACCATCACCCAAAGTCCTAACCCCTAACCCCTCTTTCAGGCTGCAAATAAATCCTTTCTGGCCGCAAATAAATCCATTTTGGCTCGTGTTGGTTTTGTAGCTCCTACATCTATAGATTAGACCCCTGACATGTGCAAAATTGTCCAATTTGACCTAGGGTGAAATCTGAAGCCTTTTTCTTAAGTTGCTGTTTTGATTCATGTTTCCGTATTTTGTATTTTGAATTCTGGAATGGTGTATTTGTGTTTTATCTCGAATATTTGGCGTTTGTACGACGATATCGAGGATTGTTGATGGTTTTGAAAACGTGCCCATAGGTTCTAACCTATAGGCCTTAGCGTATCGTTTTGGTTTTCGTGTGTTGTTTTAGTTTTGATTTGGTTTTAATGCGATGCGATACGTGTGATATGTAGGTACCTCCGCGGTGATCCGAGGCGATGAAGATGATGGTGGCAACATCGACATCGGCACGCAGGATTCAAGGTGAGTAGATTTATATATACGGGGAGAAGTCGGGTGGATGGCGTATAGCATCCCCGCAGTCCGAAGTTGGTATTCTAGATATGTATATATTATATATATATGATAGCTTATAGTGTGTCGCGGATATTGTGATTAGATATACTGTGGTTAGATTAGGGCGTAGAAGTAAACTAGTATAGTTCCTAGTTGCGAACCCTAAAATAGGTTTACACCCACACGCACACACATGCTTATTTGCTATACTTATACTGTGATGATGAGGATGGATGACATTGGAGATAAGTCGATGATATTGGGCATAGTGCCATGAGATCGGTGATATGATATGATTCGTATTTGGGATACGACATGTGATTTTTAGCGGGCCTTTGGACGTGTGTTTCACACACGCATTCCTATTTATATAGATGGTATCGGTTGTACTAGACTTAGATCAGTACCCCAGATTATGTGATATGAAGATAAGGATACCAGATAGTTGATGAGATGAATGTGACATTGACCCGTACCCAGCTATTGGGATGCCGTGCGATGATTTACCGTACGAGCTTTATATTGATGATAGATCCACACTCATGACTCGAGGACGTCAGATGATATACTGTATCGTACGCGATATTATTGAGGTGGGATCACCGACTATTATATTTATATTTATATATATCGACTCAGATTTAGGTGGTTTCCATACCCCTCCCGATTGACTTGATAGTTAGATGTAGATTACTTAGTAGACATTAGACTATACCCGAGTCATACCTATTTCAAAACTAACGAATCGGGAGTATTTCAAGGATAGGAAAAAGGGACTCTACGGACATTTTCAAAGACTCATCCTTTCTTAAAAACACCGTAGCCCTTATTTTACCAAAAACCCCGATTCGTCTTATTTCAAATGGCAAAACTGCATGACATATACATATGGATGTAGATTCTTTACTGTTGCGTTGATTATTCGATTCCGCATATTCTTACAGTTTGCATTGCATCGCATTGCATGTGTTTATTGCTATATTACAACCATGCTGTTAGGACACCAGCACCATTATCGATGATGCGTATGTTCCACGTACACTTGCTTGCCGGCTCACACACTTCATCATCGATAATTGCCATGTCAGTACACTGTAGTACTGTCACATTCAGGATATGATCCTTTGCATGGCATATTTATGTACATACCTATTGTACATCCATACGTGCATACATACATATTCGCACATACATAGATGACTTTCGTTGGATTTGGAGATTTGGGAACCGTAAGATACTCTTTAAAACTGATTCATTTTAAAAGAGCGGTTTCCCTCAATATGTGCATATTACTATTCCATATTGCATGATATACTGATATGCTTACATTTCTTTTACATGTCGCATACATCATGCTTTTGATTATACGCATTGAGATATGTTGTTTCCATGATATTTCTGGATTTGGGAACCGTGGATATTTCAAAAGAGAGTATGTAATTGTTTTAAAAACCTGGTTACCCTTGATATGATATTTCAGTGCATCCACCATGTGTTTTCTCGGTGCTGAGAGCAACATGTGAAACCTGATTCGAGGAGCGGACGAGGCCGATTGCGGGAATATGGTGGACCCGGTATGGTACCCCGGGACGAGAACGGATCTGCTGTGTAGCTAGACGGTGAGCCTGGCAGAGGGACCACTACCTACCGGTGATTGTATTTGAGCTCGGCGGATATCCGGAGGATACCGACCGGAGTCATGAGATGGATATGAGGGCCGACCAGGGTGTGCGGCGCCTTAGACATATGAGGATTTACGTGCTGATGATGGGCACGGTTTTCATGATGTTTTCGAGTGTCGATACTAGACGCTCAGGTTCCATGATTTTGATATGTCGCGAGCGACACATGTTGATTTACATCCTCATATTTCCATGCATATGCTTTATGATATTTACATGCATGATGCTCATTGTCATTGGGTGACACGTGTACGGGATCTACATACTTACAGACATTGATTACATAGTTGGATGATATCCACATACTATTAGACTTCCTGATATAGTTGACATCGATTACATTGATCATACCTCATATTTATGATATGTTATTACCTGAGGCACTGGCACGAGCACTTGGCACTACATACATGTATAGATGTTACATTGCCACCTTTTCATGCTCAGACTTATTCATATTGAGGATATATTATTACTGATGGTATTGACCTAGGATTATGTCGTGCATTCGATTTCTGCTTGTAGATGTTTTCTACTCACGAGTTGGCAACTCACCCCCATTGTGCCACAGTTCTTGCAGGTTTTGCCGTACAGGTTCCATGGCGGCATTTCTGGTACACTGCTTCCTTTGCGGGTGATTTGCTTTAGTAGGTGGGTTCTTTTGCATCAGAACCACCATTGTATATGTATTATTCATTGTATCTAGAAATTCCATCAACCAAAACTTGTATATTGTTTCAGACTTAGAAGACCAGTTATGTATTATTTCGACCTTAGAATCGCGCGCGTTGTAGTATTATGGTTTTCATGTTGTTTTTGAGTTTCTTTTGAGTTTTGATCCCCGCCCTTCGGCGTTGCATATTATATTGCTTATGCGGTTGTGACCGTCGATTGACGAAGAGCTAGCTCCCGCTTGGGGATGCCTTTTATCATTATGCATATATTATTCTTGTTGTACCCCGTTTGGGGCCAGTATTTACAAAGGAAACTCTGCCGAAATTTTCAGAAAAGATATTGAGGATTTAAAATGCATATTCGGCTTACCTATTTTAAAACCCTTGTTTTAAAAACTTGTTTTCTTCACTTCTTAAAACTATTTCCTTTATTTATTACTTAAAAATGGTTTTAGATTTCTGGGCTTTTTGGCTTACTTGGATTAGATGGGGTCCTATAGACTTCATATGATTCAAGTGCCAGTCACGGGCTATTTTGGGTCGTGACACATAGTCCATGGGCTTAAGGACCCCACAGTCCGAGGTTAAGGACATCATAGTCCATAAGTTTAAGGACCCCACAGTCCGAGGTTAAGGACATCATAGTCCATTGATTTAAGGACCCCACAGTCCATGAAATGTTTGGTTATCGGGACCCGTCACCTCTCTGAAGACGTTGAAGGATTACAACGACAAATATCAGAGGAGTGAAGAGATGTAGCCTTGAACCAGATTTGGTTGAGAGATCTGTAGTCCAATTTGGGACTAAGATCTGCTAAAAGATTTATGAGCATATGGGCTTAATTAATCTGAATGAGAGGTTTATGGCCAACTTGGGCTCGGCCCACTCAGTTAAAATGTTAAACATTTGACAATGCTGAGTATTGATTTGAGTTTTGACAATGTTTTTGTCTTTTACTGAATGCTAAGCATTCATCATAGCTCTAGGCTTTATTTATAGAACAATTTATGTTCTTTTAGCGCACACGTGAGGAGCAAGTTGTGCGTTTGGAGCTTTGCGCCAGTCAAAGAGCGCAGAGCGCTTCTGCTGGTTAGCGCACACGTGAGGAGCACGTGGCGTGCTTGGCGCTAAGCGCCAGATAATGGGCGCATTGCGCCAGTTTATGAGCGCAAAGCGCTGTTTGATAAGCGCAAAGCGCTGTTTGTTCAGTGGCGCACACGTGAGGAGCACATGGTGCATTTGGCGCTTAGCGCCAGTCCAAGAGTGCAAAGCGCTAGTTTATGAGCGCAAAGCGCTATTTGATCAACTTTATGATCTGAGAAATAAATTCTCGTTTGTAAGAGACTTTGTCTCAAGATTCTAAGAACAAAGTTTTTGTTTTGTAGGAGATGTTTCAATCTCTTATTTTAGTGAAAGGCTTTTCCTATATGGATCTGTGATCCTAAGAGAATTGAATTATTCTCCCCTCTCTTTTAATGAGATACTATGATCTCTTTGTATAAAATACCTTAGTCTTATAGATCTATGATCTGTGAAAAGAATTACGTTCTTCTTCTTATTTTATGGTGATCCTTTTAATCTCTATTATGAAAGACCTTGGTCTTATAGATTTATGATCTTAAAGAGAGAAGTGAATTCTTCTTTTTAATATGAGATGATTTCATCTCTCTGTTTATTTTTACCTTGAAGAAAATCTTCTTCTTCTACCGAGAGCTTGGCTCTTCTTTATGAGATTTCTCAAAGTTTGTAGGGGGGAGGGGGGTTCCTCTATATGTTTTTCTATCTCCGAGACTTGAAGTCTTGGGGCCTTTATATAGGGCGAGCTGATTTGTTCAATCGGTTAAGGAGATCTTTTCTCCAATTGATTTGGGGATTTTCCCATCGTTGGATCTTTGATCCAAAGGCTTTTTATTTACAGAAGGCAATCTTCTTGTTTTTAACAAGATTGAGAAATCTTTTCCCATACAGAATTTATTTTGTATTTTGGTGATTTTTAATCACCTTAGGATCATTGATCCAATGGTGCTCTGATTTACAGAGCACAATCTTCTTGTTTGGAAAGATTTTAAGGATTCTTTCCTTAACTGAATTTTATTCTGGTTAATTGATGATTTATCATCTTTATTGGATCTTTGATCTAACGGTGGGGAGCTTTTAGTTCTAGCGCTGACGCACCTGTGCTTTGCACGTGGTGCGCTGCTTAGAGTGCAGCGCACTTAGCGCTAGCGCACACGTGCCTTGCATGTGGTGTGCTGCTTAAATGCAGCGCTCTTAGTGCTAGCGTACACGTGCCTTGCACGTGGTGCGCTACTTAGAGTGCTACGCATTTAGCGCTAGCGTACACGTGCTTTGCACGTGGTGCGCTGCTTATAGTGCAGCGCACTTGGCGCTGCTATGAAGCGTTGCTTCATTTAAAAATTTGAATTTTGAACAGAGATTTGCTCTGATTAGGGGAAACAACACCGTTTGCAGCTCTTTATGGAAGGAAGTGTCGTTCACTATTAAGTTGGGACGATATCGGAGATAGAGAACTCTTTGGACCTGAGATGATAGTGGCGACTGTAGATATAGTTCGCATTATCAGAGAACGAATGCGCATAGCCCAAGACTGACAGAAGCACTGGGCTGATGCAAAGCGTCGTCACTTGGAGTTCCAACCGGAAGATCATGTATTTCTAAAGATCTCTCCAAACCGTGGATTGATTCGCTTTGGAAATAGGGGTAAGTTAAGTCCGAGATACATTGGACCGTTCGACATACTCGAACGAGTCGAAGAAGTGACTTATCTCTTGGCACTTCCACCCTCATTGGAAGGAGTGCACAATGTGTTCCACATATCCCAACTCCGAAGATATGTAACCGAACCCAGCCATATTCTTGATCACTCCGAGCTCACTGTACAGACGGATCTATCTTGTAAGCAATAACTCATTGAAATCCTGGATAGAAAGGTAAAGTCACTTCGGAATAAGGAAGTAAACTTGGTTCAAGTGATGTGGAGAAAAGACTCACCAGGATAATCAACACAGGAAAGAGAAGACAACATGCGTGCAAAATACCCTTACTTGTTTGTAAATTAGTCTTTAAATAATTGTAAATTTCAAGAACGAAACTTTTTGTAAGGAGGGTAGAATGTAACGACTCTGTTCATAATGTTCAAAATTTGTTTAAAGTTAAAGTACTAAATGAAGTATTTGCAATCCTGATTATGCTATAAGTATTTAAATTGTTTTAGGACAGCAAGAAAGCACTTATAACTTATTGGTAAAGACTTGCAGTGCTATGACATAGCCCTTGTGTTCGAATCCCATCAGCCATATATTATTTTAAAAGATTTTTCTTTTAAACTTTTGGAAGCCCAAAAGTTTACACGTGCAATACACGTAAAAATGAAAATTCACTAAAATCAAACATGTGGGAATGTTATCTGTACTGAACATGACACGTGGCCCCAATCCAAGACCGCACTTCACTTGATCGACCGACGAGGAAGCCTCTTGGGCCGGCACCGCATGGCCTGACCGAGGGTAATGCCTCCAAAATTTAACCCTAACCCCTTGGCCTTCCCCCACTACCCGTCTTCCGTTTGTTTTTCCTGCAAATTAATAGAGAATTAAAATCACCCATTGATCCTATGTTAAATGCATTTTAATTCTCATTTTTAATTCCCTAAATCCTAATTCAATCCTATAAATACCACATCACACCCTAGCCATCTCTATTTTGAAATCTATTATCAAAACTCTCAAAATTTTCCAAGTCAAATAAAGTGTACAAGTGGAGTTAGCCCTAGGACATCTTCCGGCGATGACTCGAGACAAATTCGGCGACACCGCGACTCCACGACGCTTTCAAACCGTTCCTATACCTCCTCTCTCTCTTCTCAACCAGTAAGTTCCCTCTCCTCTTCTTTCTTCCTATTCTAAAAAGATCTCTTTTCAAAACTCGTCGGAAATGGAGTTATTCCGACTTCCGATTCTAAAATTGTTTAAAACCCAACTTTTCTTAATAACAAATTAATCATTTCTTTATATACTGTTTAGCAACCATAAAACAACATTTAGAACAAGTTTCAATTCAAAATACAATGTTATACAACTTTTATTTCACTTTTTCGTTTAAATACCACAAAGTTTACCTACGACATTATTTCTTATATTTGCTCATATTACCTTTAGAAAACTCACGAGGTAATGACCTATCTCATCACAACACTCATCATGACATAGTACAATTGCCTCTTTACAATATTTTGGAATAAATACAATTTTACAACAAAATACCTTAAACTAATAAAACCGTATTCTTTAAGATTGTTTTAAATTAAATTCCTTACAATTAAGCCTCTACAACCCATTTTGCGGAACCCGAATTGGATGGTGCGGGCTATCGCACATTCTCGATACTAGTAGAGCGAGATACAGATCTCCTCACGGAGCATCCGATCTCGATAGAATTTTTATTACAATTTTTAAGAAAACGAGATTTCTATTTAATAAATAAATTTATTTTTCTATAATTATTTATAATATTATCAAATTATCTATTTTAAATACATATAATAAATTCCATATTTTCTAGACAAAGGAATCACAAATTTCATGAATCTACCGTCATAAATCCATACAATTCCAATTTACACCAAAATACCATATACTATTCAATCTAGATTTATATTCACTAGAATACTTCACATTTAAAAATTATATCCATAAAATCCCTAAATATGATAAATAAAGACTTGAGGATTATTTTAAAAGTATACTAAACTATTTTTCATAAAACTCCCTCAAGTTTGTTAATTTACAATAAGGACCCTAGTAAATATAGGTTTAAGCAGGACGAATTCTCTTGAGCCTCAGGGAGCCGGAGAAAGTGGGTTCTTCCCTATTTAAGGTAGAAAACTAAAACGGGGTTATCAATGATAATTGACTTGGAAAAAGTCATAAATCATGCTGTCCATGTGCTGCAGTTACCGATAACTCCAAAACCTAATTCAGAAATCTAATTATGTTTAAGCGTCTAACTCAGACAGAGTCTCAATCTAATCGGAATACAATCTATATATGAATACAATCCAAATATAACTCCAATACAACACGAATCCATATATACCATAATACAATCTATATCAACATGACTTGCTTTGACCGTTCTATGGATATACATTGACTTGTCTACATGACCATCCGTTTATATTTTTATCCGTTTACATGAACAACTGATATCATGGTTTCGGCAAGTATGATATCTGCAAATCATCTATAAAACAACACAATAAACATTACGGTTTTTTTTAAAGGGGTAGACAGGTACGGAATGTGTTAAAAGTGGCATGATGATGGTCACTATAATACAACTAACCTGAACATCCATTGCCATTGTCCCGTGGGTTTTGACGGGGCCTTGTACTCCATATATCATAGTTGTTGGGACTTCACCCGCGCACGCAAACGCGTATATTTTGAAAATCGAATCGTTTTAAGGAAATAGATGCGCACGCGAGCTCGGTCTCGTTTTAAAATTTATAAATCGCAAGTGCACGGAGCGTTGTAGCGAGCCGGTAAGTATATGTCGATCCGCAGGGATATGTGTATTAGGTTTTGTTGCTTAAGGTTCAACAAATAATGAATTGGTTGGTTTGTCACAAAAATATAAAACACGAAAACAAAGAAAACAAGTTAAGAAAGAAATGGCCGTGGCTTTAGCTCGGATGGTCGAAACGCGACGATTTCTTTGACACTCCCTTACTCATGAGTTGTCTGTCCTTGTGTCGATCCTGACGTATAGCATGACTTTTCAAAGCGGTTGCAAAGCACAAATCATCAAGTTCTCAGATCTCGACTCAAAATACGAAATGAGTCCGTATTGTTGACTTACCGTTTGCATGTCCAAGCTTGAGGTATCAACACTAAGCATAAGGGTTAGCAAGCATACGACAACATCAAAAACACAAATTAGCGAGTGAGAGCAATTAGTTTTAGTATTAACTTTGCTAAGTGTTTGTGATAGTATAAGGTATATGAAAACCGAGGGTTTGTCAAGCACTTGGTCACAAAATACCGTATCTAAACTTAGCAAACTTAACACCAAATTAATTTTAACTTAAACATTGTGAAATAGGGGAAAGAGAGTGAATGTGGTATATGAAGAGGTTACAAAGTAACCATGGTTTCAAAATACCATATCACATCAATACATAAAACAATTTTTAAGTTAGAATCACATTAAGCATATTAAACAATAACAAGAGGAGGAGGAAAGCAAAGCCTTTCATCTCATTTCCTCACCATCATCACAACCAAAGAGGATTAATTACACATAATAATATCAAAAGAAAGCAAGTAAGAAAAAGAATTAAAGAAACAAAGCAAAAACAATATTATTTAACACTTGATGTAGTTGAGATACAAGATATTCATAACTTGTTCAACCTCCATAATGAAGCTCTCAAAAGAAAGCTTCAAGAGGGAAGAAGAAGAAGAAACCAAGTTAAAGCCCACACAACTCTCAAGCTAAACCAAAAACTAAGAAAATGAAAATAGTATATACTATGCCTCCCTTTTGCTTTAATCTGTTCTTGTATTTATAGGCATCAAAATAGAAAACAAACAATATAGATGGGATAATGTGATGCCTATAAAGTGCCAGAAGAAAAATGGGGGGAAATAGAGCTAGGGTGCCCGGTGATGCAGGTCTTTTGGGGGTTGTCGTCAGTTTTGTTGTGGGCAAAGTGGCTCGTTTTGCTGTGGTGAACTCGAGTGCTCTCCATCATGTCTCTGGCCTTGTTTGATTTCTCTATCTAATCCTGGTTTGTGCTCAGAAGATCTGGAGGGAAACTAGTTGCTTTATATCACATCATAACTTTTTAAGCATTTACTCACACACCCCACTTGTGCCCACATAAGTCAACATGTTGTATCATGGCAGTCCCATCATGGTCCAAGTCATCAAAGAGCTATGTGCAGACTTATATTGTGTTGGACCAAAAATATGTACACATGTTTATTGCAAAGAGCTCTTTGAATATCGGTCGGTTTTATATTCTGATTGCAGTGATGGCTCCCAAACGCTATATCTGTGATATTGAGTGTGTTTCCAGTATTTTATCACGAATACCTGTAATCTGTAATTTCCGAGCAGACACTAATTATTAGTACCGATATATAACAAAATTGATAATGAATGAGAGATAATAAAATGCAGTTTTCTGTGATGAACAAATACCCCCAAACTTATCTTTTGCTTGTCCCGAGCAAAACAAAAGTCCTAGACTCACTTTTGCAGGGAACGCGATTGCACTGAGCATGTGCAACAAGCCGTTAAACCTCTAGGTGTGCCTAGTAGAAGAAGTGCTGTCTTCTGAGGGTTTTCAGCGGATTACACTCATAAAATCCAGTCAAGTTAGTATCGTGGAGAAACTGTTGATTCTAATTTTAAGATTAAGAATCAAAGCTAGAAGCTCTATTATCCAAGTTAGAAACGTCAAACCCTATTTTTCACTCCTCACAAATTTTTTAACATAAGTTAATACACGTCTTTAAGTGATTGTGCGGATAGTGTCCATAAGTTTTTAAGAACTTGATTAGGGTCATCATGTCATAAGTATAGACCAGGATAAACTTCTAAAGGATCACATGAGTTTGAAAGAAGTTAAGATTTTTCTCAAGTTTCATTCTCCAGTTAGGTTTCAAGTCAGAATATATATCATTTTTAATAGAGAACCTAAGTCTTATTTTTCACTCCTATCATTTACCTGCTGTTGTTCATACACACCCTTCGTTATCGTGCAAAACGTCTTTATAAATATAAACCTTTATATCTCCGCGAAAAACTGTTTTAATAGAAAACTTGTCTCTGCCAAGATTATTCTCCCAGAAAGAACCATGAGGGCTTTTAATTTGGGAAGAACACTTGCTTAGGTTATTTTATTTGGTGATTGGAAACTTAGCGAGTTTTGGGTCAATGACTCCTAAACCAGATAGTTTTAGGGCATTAAGTGTGGACACATCCCAAGGACTTAATTATCCAAGTTACCAAGGCGACAAAACAAAAGACTCGTTTAAAATATTTTGAACGCAGTGAAAAAGGAGGTATAGCCAGCTTTTATTTTTAATCTGAAGACGTTACAATGTGGATAAGGTGTGTAATTACTCCAACAATGTTTCAGAAGGGTTATTTTTCAGACTTTTGGCTTCTATTAAAATCTTAATAATATCCTTCATATCTACTCCACCTTATGAACTATTCTTGATATTACTTAACTCAGAACAAAACTGTTTGATCCTAAAGATGTTTTATCAGTTTTCAAAAGTTTGAGACATGTTAGACCTTCATCTAATTCTCAAAAACATACGACACGTGTAAAGTGTTATAAAAGACGTATATCAGCTATGGTTAAACTCAAAAGAGGGTTATCTTTCGGGTCGTCAATATCTCGAAAAAGATTTAGTTATTTCAATCTTTTCACCCGAGCCGTAAGACTTTGAATCTAAGTTCCCTCGATAGCTAACATGACGAACAAGTTTTTATGTTTTTGGAAAATTTTTCAATTTTTATAGGTTTTTCAATACAATATAAATACAAAATGTAATACAAAAGCAGATATGAAATGAAACTATATGCAAAAATAAAAAGAAAATACATAATATAAAGTGCTGAAATGCAGAAAATATGCACATACAAAACTATATGCTGATACAAGATGCGCCCAAACTCAGGATTCACCCCCAAACTAAAATTGACGATGTCCTCATCGTCACTTAGCCTTGCCCTTCTCCTTGTTCTTTCTGCTCTCGCTTGCTTCATCCTGGTTCGCTAAGATCTGGCTCAGTTGTTCTTTTATCTCTTTATTTTGCCGGATCAAAGTCTTGATGCTACGGACCTCCATCCTGTGTAGCTCGTATGGATCAGTCGGAACATCCTCTCCTAAGTAAATCTCAGAGGAAGTCTGTAGTGCCGCATGCTCGCTGGGGTTAGTGGGTGACCAGATCTGCTGCTCACTCCTGCTGTCAGTATAACCCGGTGAGATCCTCTCAATCTCGACCGGGACGGTGTCGTACATAGTGATGCAGGCCGCGAAATCTTCCTCCTCCATGTACTAGTGGCAAATCTGGGTGATAAGGACGGGAAGTAATGATTTGTGCACTGCGACACCCTCCTTGATTGTGGTAAATAGCATGCTTGCCATGCAAAATTGATAGTCCTTGGTCATCAAACAATGAACAATATGTCCCATAATCACCGAAAACGAGGAAACTCGAATGATCCCCCTGACATTATGGTAAGCCCAGCGGCAAGCCGTATAGACGTTTTGGTAAATCTGCTGGGCATTTAGCCAAGCATCTCGTAACTCACATCGTGACCCCATGATCGTCTTATACTGGGCAAGTTCTAACGGTCTCTGGAAACCAGGTCGGGTAGGATGTTTGTGACATTTGAAATTGTATCCGCTGAGAATACCTTCCTTCTATCCCGAAAGTGAAAACGAATATGGTCCTAGAGTATTTCACCCTCTCTTTGAATATCGTATAACTCACCTATCAATTGCCCAATAGCACACAACCCCTCATCCCCATACAGTAAAAATTCCCAACCCAATTGTCGGATTGTTAGTGTGTATGCCCTAGAGGCCATTACTGTATCATACTAGATTGTATATTACTTAATGTAAGCTTGGGATATTCACAGTTGTATAGACAATCTTACTCAAAATGGTAGTATACTACTTGGTTTGTCTCTACTTCAATATGTGCATGTGTTTCTTTTAGCATATCGCTTATATACATATTAGTAGAGCCCTTAGGATTTTTGCTTGATTACCAGCGTTGTGATGGCGCTCACACTCGTGGGGGCTGGGTAATCCATAAGCACATCCTTATACAGGTCCCTAGTCGTTGGACTATCGAGACAGGGCATCGATACTCCGGAGTAGACTAGCGTATGCGCTTCTTATCCCAGCGGGGGAGACGGTCTGTCCCACAGCCATCAGTACGTCGTACTTGAGATAGTATACGGGTGCTCGTTAGGTTATGAGTACACTGGACAGGACTCGTCGGGAACTGTTGGTTGGTATTATACCTATCGTCAGTTATCAGTTCCCAGGTGACATAAGTACAGCTTAGTCCGCCGACTTGACACTGTCACTTCGCCTCGAGTGTGTTCCCACTGTACTTAGATTACTACCCTACCACGGCTCAAAGGAGTCGTGCAAACAGGTAGTAGTTGGGTGCAGTCCCGAAGCACTTGGAGGCAGTGACGGTTAGACAAGATTCGTCTCTCCCGGTATTGGGGGTTGACATCGCGCTGTGTCTAGGAGAGCCATTACACGAGTAGTCCCTGGCCAGGGCAAGCAAGATATACTGGTAGGTTTCCAGTGTTATCTCAGGGTGTTTTGGGCTACACTCCGACACGACTTGTACCGCTATTAGGGGACTGACGTTCACCGCCCCCGTAGGCCCGCCATGCGATGTATCAGACGAACAGACCGGACTGTACGGAGATTGTCACATACAGGCTCAGTAGGAGTTCGGATGGGTTTACCTCATCGGCCTTCTTATCGACATCTACCTGGGGACCGTTACGTACAGCTAGTGCCGCTTGCGGTCTATGGTTAAACCCACTGCCAGCGTAGTGTCGAGTCTTTAGAGTCCCACACAGAGAGTTTCCCTGCACTGAGTGAAACGTGTAGAGGCCGTATGGTTTTACGGCAGGGCTGCGATCACTTGCGTACACTTGTGTGCGTATGTTGTTCGGGCAGGCAATACTAGTGGGCTTTGGTTTAAGCCGGATCCTAGTATTACACAGATGGATTTGTTTTGTCTTCTGTGCATTCGCATTCTACGGAATGCGGATGCGGGTGTGTATGCACAGTTTTGAGGAGTGGAGAAGGAGGAGGTGCCTCATTAGGGTTTTGGCAGTTGGGTCGGTCAAAACCATTATGAGTCGGAGACATTGTTTACTAATCCTATTAGTGATAATTAGATGATGGCTAATTGCATTGACCATTTGACCACCATGACCTTTCTTGACTTTGTTGACCGGTTGACCGGGGTTGACCATTGACCTTCATGAGAGATCTACACTCTTCTTTTGATTTTCTTTTTCTTTTGATTATGAAAATGGTCATTTCAATATAGCCATCAACTTTATCTTGATGGGATTAGTAATGATAATGTTTTTGCATTATTGAACCATGGCTCATTTTCTTTAGCTCATAATTCATTCTCATTTCTCTCTCTTGCTCTCTCTCATGAGAAGGAAAAGAAAATGAGCTCTCATGGTTGCTAAGTTCTCCTCCTTCTTCCTCCTCTTGATTCTATCTTTTGATCTCATGTGTTGAGAGAGAAAGATCCCACAAAGACAAATACATCCATACATCTCCTCTACACATCCTAGGGCTTCTTGACTGGCAATCTCTTTGCCCTAGTTGCCTCGGCTCGAGGTGGAGCTCGGTGTACATCTCTCGGGTGGATCGTCTTCGACTCAAGAAGGCCGCGGAGGTGCCCAAGGTCCGGATCGACACTCAGAGCGTGGATGGACGAGCCGGACAGCGGAGAGAAGACCCGAAGAACCGGTTTCGTGAGGTATAATTTCTACGGCATAGTAGTTAAAGCCTCTAGTAGTTTACTAGTTTCTAGTTTAGCAAAGATCCATGCTTTAAGTCCATGTTGCCTTGCGCCAAATCATTGTTTTTCATCGTTTCCGCCTCCCCGTAAGAACTGGGATGAGCAACGTGGACTTACAGTGGTATCAGAGCCTAGCTAAATATAAACTAGTAAGTTAGCAAAGTGTTTAGAACATCGATCGGAAAAAAGTCTCAAAACACATCCGCAAAAACCTCTAGTTTCTGTCGATTTTCATACTGCTCCAAAGGTGATTTAAAATATATGAAAAATCGTCTCAGGGTTTTGTGAAAACACTGCAGAAAAACGATCCAGTGAATCGATCAAACGACCACGGTTCCGCGGTAATGACATGCTCATTGCCGCGGTTCCACCGCGGTTTTGACTCGTCACTGGATCGGGTTTTGTGCGGTGTTTTAGCTTGGATGTTTTGGGATTTTTAATGCATGTTTTTTCCACCCAGATTTTCCAGAGAGCAAGTTGACTTTTGGGGTGGTTAAAAATCCGTATTTTGATCGATATTCCGTAGACTTTGGCTAATGGATATTATCTATGATGTGATATATGTATTGAACGTCTACTAATCGCTATAAGTCGATTAGTGGGGGTTATACATATCTGTGATCTGTAATGTTGATGGTTTGTGGATATGAACTCGGTGGATTGTCGCGGATGAATAGCCGGGAATGGGTGTGAGATGAGAGTTTCTTTTTCTTTCATTCATTGTAAAAATTTGTAAATTGATGTAATATTATTTGTATGGCCGCACAACCGGGTCGAGGTTGTAGCCGTCATTGTATAATTCTTTTTACTGTTTTTTGCTCCTAAGATAGACCCAAGATGGGGTGCACAAACTACCGGGTATCTTGAAGTGCCGAGTGGCCTACTCATGGATTGAGGGAGGTTACTTCGCTTCGGGTACTTGGTGGGTAGTTTGCCGCACCCGTAGGGGTCTAGGGTGGGGTTTGGCTATTCATCGCGACCGTGTAATCCGTTTTTCGTTGCAGGCTCGAACGAATCGCGGATTCCTAGTATATCCAAAGTGTTCATCTATGATCTGTAATGTCTATCAATGCTATATATCTATATATGATATCTATTTAGGCGTTGCTTATGTTTTTCAGCCGCGCTTGCCCATCCCCCACTCTGTCGTTAGTTAAGTAACCTAACGGGTGATGACGGGGCCCCGTGGCGAATGCGAATGTCATAAGCGTACGTCATATTTTAGTTGTTTTCTGCAATGGTAGGATTAAATGATGGGACGCATTAAAAGAACTAATGCAAGAAAATAAACCAAGTAAAAGTCATTGGAACACTTTCAAAACCACTCGGTTCTTTTCAAAAACCAGCATTTTAAACGCGGAGCTTGAACCACTCCTTTTAAAAGCTATCCCGTTCCATCGACTATATCAAGTTCACTACGTTCACGGTTTCGCCAAAACCATCCGTAGCCCTCCGTCGTTTCATATGAATATTCAACAGTATTCAAGCTGTGTTTGTTGGCCTTAGTCAAGGCACAGTGTTTGGTAGCTGGTGGGTATTCATATGTTGCATAGATAGAATGCGTTGATTTGGGACAGTCGTATTACTTTGTTGGCCATAGTCAAGGGTATATACGGGTGGGTTCAAATCAACCTGGATAACGACGGATAGAACTTGACATGTGACTTATGATTTGTTGGCCTTAGTCAAGGTCATAAGAGTATGGGGCAAAAATCCACATCGAAAGTTTCAAAAGTACTGAAACTTGCTAGCGCTGCATACCATTTGGAGTGTGATGATTCTGGTAGGATACCTTCAGTTTTATCACGCAATGATATTTGGATCCCGATCCTACTGTGAGTATATGCTACTCCTCGGGAACTTTTTCACTTAACGATCAATGCTATAAACCTAGTAGGTGTCTAGAAAGTTGTTAGCGGGGCTACGCCCACAGGGAAAAGAGGTTACTTAATTAAGGAACTTCGCGAAAGCGTTGGAAAACCTCCCTCGAAGTACCGACACTGGCCTGGCTGAACGGTTAAGCAAGTATTGTACGGTGAGATTGATCCTGACTAATTCTTCCTTTATGGTTTGAGGAGGGATTCGAGAGACAGTGGGAGCCATCCTGTTTAGATAAATTAAAAACCAATCTAAACTTGCAAGAGCATCATGCTGAGTGTTTTCTTGTCTCTCTCTTAATTGCAGTGATCCAGTGACCGCACCTAGGTTACATCTAGATAATAAAATGACTGAATCTGACTGTTATGACTGGCAAAGGTCTGTCCAGATGTCCATTGCCCAGGACAAGCTGGAACACCTCTTAACTAATCCAACCCCTGCCGTCTCAGGTCCAGTTTCCCCTGTCACGGATATTAATATCCATAGGACATCGGAAGAAGACTGTGCGAAAGCCAAGTGCCTCGTGTTAGCCTCAGTTGATGGTATATACCAGAGGCAGCACGAGAAGATGGACTCAGCTTCTATCTTCCTCCATAACAAAGTTTTATATGGAGAGCAATCTCGTATCGCAAGATATGAGACCTCGAACGAATTGCTTCCAGCGAGGTTGGCTATCGGGTCATCTGTAGGGGGCAATGTCCTTACAGAGACCAGCTCTTTTGAGCTCTCGGACCTGAAGACCACGTTGAAGAACGGGTCAGATGCTGACATTGTTCAACAGTCTCTACCTACTACCCTGAAGGAAACCAGGGAAGTAGAAAGAAAGGGAAAGGCAGAAGTTTCGGGAATGGATGCAGTAAAAGAGGGATGTTCCTATTGTTACGGGAATGAATATGGGCAGAAGGATTGCAAGGCTTGTAAAGCCAGTAGCCAGAATTCGAAGCATGTTGTGGCTTCGGCTTCGGGTGTGTTTGTAATAGAGAACTGTATGTCAGTTAACCCTACTTCCTGGGTATTGGATACCGGATCAGGATCTCATATCTGTAATTCGTTACAGGCTCTGAGAAATCGTAGGGTTATCAAGAAAGGTGATATGACTCTCAGGGTTGCTAACGGAATGAGCATGTATGCTGTATCCGTAGGGGAATATCATCTAGGACTGACAACTGGGCAGATATTGATTCTGCGTAACTGTTTTTATGTACCAGGTGCGACTTGTAACATCATATCTGTATCCTTACTTTCTAAGGAAGGGTATGACTTTACTTTTGTAAGCGATGTAGTAAACATCCACCTAAATCAAGTTCTGATTGGGTCAGGTACATTGAAAAACGGTATATACGTTTTGAATCAAGCTCAGGTATTCAGTGTCCAGAACACACTTAAAAGAAAGTCCCCGGAATTAAATCAGGCTTTCTTATGGCATTGTAGACTGGGTCACATTAATGAGACACGGTTGAAAAAGTTACATAAAGAAAGATACTTGGATCCGTTCGAGTATCAGTCTTATGCCACTTGTGAATCTTGTCTCATGGGAAAGATGACAAAGACTCCGTTCACTGGACACGGAGAAAGAGCAAGTGAGCTCTTGGGACTCATACACAGTGATGTTTGTGGTCCAATGTCTACACATGCGTGAAGTGGTTATTCATACTTCATTACTTTCACAGATGATTTCTCTAGGTATGGGCATGTCTTCTTGATGAAGCACAAATCCGATGCCTTTGAAAAATTTCAGGAATACAAGAATGAAGTTGAAAAACAAACAGGCAAAAGTATCAAGACACTGAGATCTGATCGAGGTGGTGAATACTTGAGTGCCGAGTTTCTGGACTTCTTAAAAGAGAATGGAATTCTCTCTCAGCTTACTCCTCCATACACACCACAACACAACGGTGTATCAGAAAGACGGAATCGAACCCTATTGGATATGGTTCGATCCATGATGAGTAAGGCTGAGTTGCCGTGATCCTTCTGGAGTTATGCACTAGAAACAGCTGCATATCTTTTGAACTAAGTTCCTACTAAGTCAGTGCCTACCACATCATATGAGATGTGGAGTGGGAAGAAACCCAGTCTTAAACACTTTAAGACATGGGGATGTCCAGCTTTTGTAAAAAAGCAGCATGCGGACAATTTCGAGGCACGTTCAGTACAGTGTAAGTTTGAGGGATACCCAAAGAACTCCAAGGGGTATCTTTTCTATTACGCAGAGGAAAAAAAGGATTTTGTTTCTCGTCATGCCCGCTTCTTGGAAACTGAGTTTTTAGAAAATCAGATAAGTGGGAGCGCAATAGAACTGGAAGAAATTCCAGAACCACGAGCTATTTCTGAAAGCTTAGTAGAACCAGAGGGTTCGAAAGAACCGGACATCCCAGTGCCACTCCGCAGGAGTAGTAGGCAGTCTCATCCGCCCGAGAGATACTACGGTTTTCTCATAGACGGGGATAGAGAGGATTGCACCATGGATTATGGTGAGCCTACTAGCTTCCAGCAAGCCATTCAGAGCGGTGACTCGGTAAAATGGCTAGATGCAATGCGGGCCGAGATGGAGTCTATGTACACCAACAAAGTTTGGACTTTGGACTTTGCTCCAGAAGGGGTAAAACCCGTAGGCTACAAATGGATCTTCAGAAAGAAGATTGGTGTAGATGGGTAGGTTGAGACCTATAAAGCTAGACTTGTTGCAAAGGGTTTTCGTCAAAGACCTGGTTTGGACTATGACGAGACCTTTTCTCCAGTGGCTATGCTGAAATCCATTCGGATCCTTCTTTCCATTGCTGCCTTCCACGATTATGAAATCTGGCAGATGGACGTAAAGACGGCTTTCCTAAATGGAAATTTGGAAGAGTGTGTCTATATGGATCAGCCGGAGGGATTCATTCAGGGTGGGAGCAGCAGTAGAGTGTGCAAGTTGCTCAAGTCCATTTATGGACTTAAGCAGGCATCGCGGAGTTGGAACATCTGCTTTGATGATACTGTCAAAGAATTCGACTTTATCAAAAACCCAGATGAACCATGCATTTACAGTAAGATTGTAGGGAGAACTGTAGTCTTCCTCATCTTGTACGTGGATGACATTCTCCTAATAGGAAATGATATTCCTATGCTACAGTCAGTCAAAGGATTCTTGTCACAGAGGTTCTCCATGAAGGACCTGGGCGATGCCAACTACATTCTGGGGATCCAGATTTATCGTGATAGATCTAAAAGGATGTTGGGACTTTCACAGTCAAGGTACATCGACACCATACTGAAAAGATTCAGTATGGAAGATTCCAAGCGCGGTAATTTACCGGCTTGTCACGGGATCACCCTCTCCAAAGAGATGTCTCCCAAGACTGATTTGGAAAGGGATCACATGTCTATTATACCCTACGCTTTTGCGGTAGGCTCTATAATGTATGCGATGTTGTGTACCAGACCAGATGTAGCATACGCATTGAGCGTTGTAAGCCGGTATCAGTCGAACCCAGGGGAGAAACACTGGATAGCGGTAAAGAACATTCTCAAGTACCTGAGAAGGACTAAGGAGATGTTCTTGGTGTATGGCGAAAAAGACCTCCAGCTCAAGGCCTTTGCTGACTCCAGCTTCCAGAGTGACAAGGATGACTCCAAGTCCATGTCGGGTTATGTCTTTACCCTCAATAGAGGGGCGGTTTGCTGGAAGAGTTCCAAGCAGGAGACCGTTGCAGACTCAACTATGGAAGCGGAGTATATAGCTGCTTGCGATGCCGCAAAGGAAGCTGTCTGGATGAAGAAGTTCCTCACGGAGCTTCAAGTGGTTCCTACCATTGTTGATCCAATACCGCTGTATTGCGACAACAACGGTGTTATAGCTTTAGCGAAGGAACCCAGGTCCCATCAGAAGTCCAGGCACATTTTGAGGCTGTACAACCTGATCAGGGAGATCGTAGATCGTCGGGAGATCGAGGTGAAGAGAGTAAATACGGAGAACAACACTGCAGATCCACTCACGAAGGCCCTACCCCAGACTCAGTTCGAGCGACTGATCAAGATGATAGGTCTTCGATACGCCCGTACATGGCCTTAGTGCAAGTGGGAGATTGTTAGTGTATATGCCCTAGAGGCCATTACTGTATCATACTATCTTATATATTACTTAATGGAAGCTTGGGATATTCACAGTTGTATAGACAATCTTGCTCAAAATGGTAGTATGCTACTTGGTTTGTCTCTACTTCAATATGTGCATGTGTTTCTTTTAGCATATCGCTTATATACATATTAGTAGAGCCCTTAGGATTTTTGCTTGATTACCAGCGTTGTGATGGCGCTCACACTCGTGGGGGCTGGGTAATCCATAAGCACATCCTTATACAGGTCCCTAGTCGTTGGACTATCGAGACAGGGCATCGATACTCCGGAGTAGACTAGCGTATGCGTTTCTCATCCCAGCGGGGGAGACGGTCTGTCCCACAGCCGTCAGTACGTCGTACTTGAGATAGTATGCGGGTGCTCGTTAGGTTACGAGTACACTGGACAGGACTCGTTGGGAACTGTTGGTTGGTATTATACCTATCGTCAGTTATCAGTTCCCAGGTGACATGAGTACAGCTTAGTCTGCCGACTTGACACTGTCACTTTGCCTCGAGTGTGTTCCCACTGTACTTAGATTACTACCCTACCACGGCTTAAAGGAGTCGTGCAAACAGGTAGTAGTTGGGTGCAGTCCCGAAGCACTTGGAGGCAGTGACGGTTAGACAGGATTCGTCTCTCCCGGTATTAGGGGTTGACATTGCGCTGTGTCTAGGAGAGCGATTACACGAGTAGTCCCTGGCCAGGGCAAGCGAGATATACTGGTAGGTTTCCAGTGTTATCTCAGGGTGTTTTGGGCTACACTCCGACACGACTTGTACCGCTATTAGGGGACTGACGTTCACCGCCCCCTAGGCCCGCCATGCGATATATCAGACGAACAGACCGGACTGTACGGAGATTGTCACATACAGGCTCAGTAGGAGTTCGGATGGGTTTACCTCATCGGCCTTCTTATCGACATCTACCTGGGGACCATTACGTACAGCTAGTGCCGCTTACGGTCTGTGGTTAAACCCACTGCCAGCGTAGTGTCGAGTCTTTAGAGTCCCACACAGAGAGTTTCCCTGCACTGAGTGAAACGTGTAGAGGCCGTATGGTTTTACGGCAGGGCTGCGATCACTTGCGTACACTTGTGTGCGTATGTTGTTCGGGCAGGCAATACTAGTGGGCTTTGGTTTAAGCCGGATCCTAGTATTGCACGGATGGATTTGTTTTGTCTTCTGTGCATTCGCATTCTACGGAATGCGAATGCGGGTGTGTATGCACAGTTTTGCGGAGTGGAGAAGGAGGAGGTGCCTCATTAGGGTTTTGGCAGTTGGTTCGGTCAAAACCATTATGAGTCGGAAACATTGTTTACTAATCCTATTAGTGATAATTAGATGATGGCTAATTGCATTGACCATTTGACCAACATGACCTCTCTTGACTTTGTTGACCGGTTGACCGGGGTTGACCATTGACCTTCATGAGAGATCTACACTCTTCTTTTGATTTTCTTTTTCTTTTGATTATGAAAATGGTCATTTCAATATAGCCATCAACTTTATCTTGATGGGATTAGTAATGATAATGTTTTTGCATTATTGAACCATGGCTCATTTTCTTTAGCTCATAATTCATTCTCATTTCTCTCTCTTGCTCTCTCTCATGAGAAGGAAAAGAAAATGAGCTCTCATGGTTGCTAAGTTCTCCTCCTTCTTCCTCCTCTTGATTCTATCTTTTGATCTCATGTGTTGAGAGAGAAAGATCCCACAAAGACAAATACATCCATACATCTCCTCTACACATCCTAGGGCTTCTTGACTGGCAATCTCTTTGCCCTAGTTGCCTCGGCTCGAGGTGGAGCTCGGTGTACATCTCTCGGGTGGATCGTCTTCGACTCAAGAAGGCCGCGGAGGTGCCCAAGGTCCGGATCGACACTCGAAGTGTGGATGGACGAGCCGGACAGCGGAGAGAAGACCCGAAGGACCGGTTTCGTGAGGTATAATTTCTACGGCATAGTAGTTAAAGCCTCCAGTAGTTTACTAGTTTCTAGTTTAGCAAAGATCCGTGCTTTAAGTCCATGTTGCCTTGCGCCAAATCATTGTTTTTCGTCGTTTCCGCCTCCCCGTAAGAACTGGGATGAGCAACGTGGACTTACACGGATAACATCATAAAAATAGCTCCCAAACACTTCGTGGGTGAACACCTCGACAAAATTTTTCTCTAACTCAAAAGGGGCCATAATCTGTGGTTTGTTGGAATTTTATGGAAAATTAAACAACGCTGAAGAGAGGGGAAGGAAAATTCTTACAGAGCAGACGAAGACAAACGACGATTGGAGGCGACAAGACCGGCGGCGCCGGATTTTCTGAGAGTTTCACCAGTCGGATTATGTGGGGTGGATCTAGGGTTTGGGAGAAGGTTTTAGGGAGAGCAGAGAAGAGAGATAAAGTTGTTTGAATAATTAGTAAATCTCGGGTCTGATGTGTGCAGTTAATAGAGGAAATTTTACAAAAAAACCCTTGAGCAAAAAAAAAGAATCCCTACTTTACATTTATTCACACACTCAAACCTGAATTTTATCAATGTGCTATCACCAAAACACAGCGCTCACCTCTAAATGGGTTAGATCTAAAAAAAGGAACAAAAAATCTAACACTAATTACAACATATACAAGTTAAACGATTGAGTTAGTCCAGAAATTAATACCAGCCATTTAAAAATTTTGTCTATATAGTGCAAAGGCCGGTAAAAGAAAATGTATAATAAAAATAAAAAGAGAATATACAAAGATTGGTCAGTAGTTAGTAAAGGGTATGGGTGTGTGAAAGTAGGGATCGGAAGACACTGAATGCAAAGATGAAATTTTAAAGGAGTCAAAGAATTGTTGCCCGAATTAATTGAATTTTCACGAAATATGTGTTGAGTTTCGAAATCAAGCTCGTTTAAAAACTGGAGTTCATCCTCAAAAAATTCAGAAAAGGAAAGGTTCATAGGATATTCCAGAATTGATCCTAACTCAAACCCAGGAAGAATATCAAGTTCATCCGCAAATATCTCCTCAAAACACTGCATGAAAGACCATTTTTCCTAGCTATTTTCCTCCTTAAGATTCTCCACAACCCTATTCTCTTAGTTACAACTCACAATTCCCAAAACAAGTTCTCCTTTATCACATTCATATCTGGGTAGGTTCATGTCGTCTAAAAAGGTAGGTTCCTATACTGACGTTTCTTCCGAAACGATATCAACAGGGATACAAAAATTGTGGGTTCCTGAGTTTTGATTTCTTCTAACAATTTATCCCAACCATACCCGTCAAATTCACAAGCTCCCTCCTTTAAAATCGGTGCGCAAAAATCAGTCGGTTCATGAATTTCTTCTTCAAGCAATATTTCAGTTAAATCAACCTCAAAATCACAAGTGACAGGAGGTTCAGTGGGTAGCTGAAGGTTAGTGGTGGATTGACTTAGAGAGTTTTCCTGTGTGTTCTGATAACACTTAGTCAATTCATTCGCATCATCATCTATGAAATCATCAAAATTCATTTGATCGTTTATCTCACTCGGGTGACTTTGTAGATGATAGATATTGACAATATATGGTTATAATTGACTGTGTTCACTCTCTAGAATCCTTACAGCTAAATGGTTCACTTGTTCTTCTATTCTAGCCAAAGATTGAGCTTGAGCAAGAAACAATTGTTCAGATTGTTGTATGAACAGGTCTAGCGTCGAAGCTAATTGATTCTCGACCGCAGTTATCATTTCAATACCTTTCTCTAAAGCGGTCAAATTAGCATCCAATTCACCATCATTCCTTAATGATGGGTCAATTGTTTCAGGTTGGGAGGGTTGTGACGGTGGTGATGCTAATGCTCTTACCCTGTCGACCTCTTTCTCTAAAATTTCAATCATTTGATCTAGGTTTGAAGTGAGACTGGGTTCAAGAGTGTTAGGTGGGTGACCGTTGGCAAAATTCTGGGACGGTTGGTCACCCCCTAGAAAAAGACAGTTTTCATGAATGTGGAAAGAATTGTGGCAATTGAACAAATGAATTGGGACTGAGTATAAACAAAGGAATAAGAATCGTGAAAAATTAAATTAATTGTGTGTCACCCATATCAACAAGAATTCACAAATATCACAAAAACAAATAATATCATACCCCCAGCAGTCTATATTATGCTAAGTCAACTAGATCTGCTCAAGAACCTGATTTTCGAAGTAAAAATGTGTCGAGAAGCGGGCTCAAGATATACAGATCACAAAACCAGGTAAGTGCAGAGATAAGAGGAGTTTATCCAACGCTTTCACGAAATTTCTTAATTAGAATAACCCTTTCTCGTGAACACTTTCCTAGACATCCTGTGAACAATATATCGTTAAGCGGTGTTCTAAACACAGTTAACTTCTCTTAATGAGCGCGAAGTCCGTAGAGTTAGAGTTCTAATTGATTTTAAGTTACTGTGGGTATGAAAGAATGCAGTTTTGTGATTTGTGGGTTACGGAGAAAGGTGATGAAATCCCTTACCGTATCTTGTTTGGTTTCATGCTCTTAAGATCTGTCACGCCCCGCTTCCTGGTATACGGTGAAGAGGATGGGACTGGTCCGCTACGTATTTACTCTGAAGTAAATACGCAAAGCGTATCTAAGCAATATAAAAGTAAATACACAAGAGACAAGATATATAAACTGAACAACAACTTTATTTATTAACATTCTTTTGTACAATGAATGAAAAGTAAATACAACTGAAATAAAAGCGATGCCTAAACAATGACATAACAGGAATGTAAAGTACTGAAAGGAAATGTATATAATGAAACTATAGCTCTGGGTCTTCAGCAAACTGATCCAAGTCTTCAGCAGTAGGCTCGATCCAAGTCTACCGGTTTGAGAGATATATATGTTTTCGTATCGTCGCGCAAAATAGATCAGAATCTATTCGGCACCGTCACATATTTTTAAAACACAGTTTGAGTTAATTTCTATCGGGTTTCAGCTTATGAATATTATTAGAAAATTGTAGGTATTTCGATGTAATTATCGAAAAAACTAAGATTCACATGATTTGGATTTCTGAAGCTCTAGTTATGATCATTTTAATATCAGCGTTTAAAACAGAAATTCAGATTTCTTGACAGCAACTATATATTGTATTGCAAAGCCTATATCGGGGTGTTTCATGCATTTATAAGTAATCAAGTATACATAAAATTATAGTTCTATCAATTGTGCATCTACAGATCTAAATTTTTTCACGAACGGACATCGAGAGTTTGAGTTATGTCTAATTTAAAAACAGTGTGCGAATCAGGACAGATTCTGTCCAGATCTGTCACTTAATATTGTAACGCAGTTTTCTTTATCATAGATGGGTTTTCAGTAAAACTATAAAACTAAGAAAATCTATATCATTCGATGTAGATATCAAAAACACTGAGTTTGCTCAATTTGGATACCGGTATACCAAGTTATGTGTCCTAAAAGTTGACCGATAATTGCAGTTTTCTGTTTTACGATCAGTGAATAAAAATGATGTAATTCCTAAACCGTTATGCGGTTCGATCTAAAATTTTTAAAGCGGGTACAAAATAATATATACTGTCATATGTAAATTTCCTGAAATTTTCAAAATTAAAAATTAATTTATGAAAATTATTTTAAAACTAAAGGTATTGATATGTCATATGTGAGAAATGAGAAAACCATGGTATTTATTTGTAACTTCATTTTTTTTTACAAACTTTTAATAAAGTGATTTAAAATAAAACAACAAACATGCAATCCTAATTGGTCACTATGAAATCTTAACATGTGAATTGAGAGTAATGAAAAAGACTTTACAAACTATATATGTGTATATGTTTGTGTGTTCATTATTTATATATGTATCCATTTAATTAATTATTTAGGAACTATGATATGTCAAGGGAAGTTTTTCATGGCAATATAAAATAAGAGAAATATAAAAAGAAAAAGAAAGAGATGGAGGGAGGGAAAGAGAGAAGGGACTTACATACACAAGCCGGTATTATCACCGGGCTTGTCTATCCACCGATAGCCTCGCGTTACTAGCGAGACCTTCTTGAAGACTTCTTCATGTTCTTCTTCTTGGACTCTAGGTGAAAAGGGAGAAGTGAGAGATAAAAAATGTGAGGAAGGAAAAGATAGAGGAGGACAAATAAAGATTGTGTAATGGTAAATTGTGTATAATAATATATGCATTTAACATAAGAATTAAAAGAGAAATGAAAGGCCACCATTCATTTTGGAAATGAAAGGTCTCATTTGTAGGTTATGAGAAGAATAAAAAAATGATAAAAAATAATTGCAAGAATGAGAATTTGAACATGTGACTTATGGAATAATAATGCAAGGATTTAACCAATGAGCTACAAGGTTGTTCATGCACATATTTAATTAGAATTAAACATATGTTGTTGCTTAAAAAGAAAGTGGGCTTTCCAGATGGGCTGTAGAGAATAAGAATAATGGATTTGGGTTAAATATTTGTTAGTTGTATGTATGCCCTAGAGGCCAGTATTGTACAGATGATGTATATTATATTGGATGCTTGGACATATATAGAGATGACTTTCTTGCTCGATATGATAGTATGCTATCTGGTTGCTCTTTATCTTAACATATATACTTGTCTCTTTATACTGTCTTATAGTTACATGTTGGTAAAGCCCTTAGGATGTGTACTTGACTACCTGGACTATGATGCGGATTATACTAGTGGAGACATGGTAGTCTATAAGTACATCCTTCAAGGTCCCTAGTCGTAGGTGTATCAAGACGGGGCATCAATATACCAGTGTAGACTAGCGTATACGCTTCTCGACCCATGAGATGGGCAATGGATGATCCCATATCCATTGGTGTTTGACATTAGAGATGGTATACGGGTGCTCAGTGGAGACTGGGTACACTGGACGGACTCGCCGAGAACTCCCAGATGGTATTATACCTCACGTCAGATGGCAGTTCTCAGGTGACACTTGTGCAGGTTAGTCTGTAGACCCGATATCGTCATAGAGTCTTGTGTGATTCCCATTGTGCTTTGATTTCCACCTTACCATGTCCATGAGGGCGTGCAAAACGGTGGTTTTTAGGTACAGTCCCGAGTCACATGGAGGCAATGAGCGATAGGAGGGGTTTCGTCTCTCCCGGCATTGGGGGTTGATGTTGCGCTGTGCTCGATTGGCCGTAACAGGGAAGTCCCTGGCCAGGGCTGTTTTAGAGATTTACTGGTAAGTGTTACCAGTAGTTTCTCGACCCGTTATGGGCCTCACATCGGCACGACTTATCGGTTATTGGGGTCTGACGTTTACTACCCCTAGACTTGATATGCGACATATCAGACGAGGAGACCGGACTGCACGGGTAGTGTTGGCGGTTGGCTCGACGGGAGTTGTAGCAGGTTCGCTTGTTTTCTTCTGATCGCTTAATACCCGGGTGGCCGTTACGTTTAGCTGACCGCTTTGCTTTTGATTGCTTTTGGAGTTTTGCTTTGCATAGTGTTGCCGGTTGGCTCGACGGGAGTTGTAGCAGGTTCGCTTGTTTTCTGATGATCATATCAAGCACCCCCAAGCCGCAAGCGGTCAGCTAAACGTAACGGCCACCCGGGTATTGAGCGATCAGAAGAAAACAAGCGAACCTTCTACAACTCCCGTCGAGCCAACCGGCAACACTACCCGTGCAGTCCGGTCTCCTCGTCTGATATATCGCATATCAAGTCTAGAGGTGGTAAACGTCAGACCCCAATAACCGATAAGTGTTACCAGTAGTTTCTCAACCCGTTATGGGCCTCACATCAGCACGACTTATCGGTTATTGGGGTCTGACGTTTACCACCCCTAGACTTGATATGCGACATATCAGACGAGGAGACCGGACTGCACGGGTAGTGTTGCCGGTTGGCTCGACTGGAGTTGTAGCAGGTTCGCTTGTTTTCTTCTGATCGCTCAATACCCGGGTGGCCGTTACGTTTAGCTGACCGCTTGCGGCTTGGGGGTGCTTGATATGATCATTACCCACTGCCAGCGTATTGACGAGTCTTAGAGTCCTATAAAGAAGTTACCCAGTCCAGGAGAAACGCTGTGATGCGTGTATGCGATATGCGCATGGACCCGGTCAAAATGCGCGTATAAGATACCGTATATTGATCGGGCGGCTTGCTTTTGGTTAGGTCGTATGTGATATGGCCGGATTGATAAATCAAGTGTTGATTTATCATTTAACCATTAGTTTCTCACTTAAAATCCTTTCCTGTATTTTTGATGTATGCATGCATGTATGCATTCTTTCTTGTTTCATGCACATATGGATGTGCATGCACACATACATACATACATCATCCTTCATGGTTGTATATACATAGAAAATGGTGGCAATATAAGACTCACATCATGGTTTTATATATATATATATGTATTATTATTGCATTTTGTTTTAAAACAAATAGAAAAAGGAAAGGATAATTCATAGTTTCTTTCTACACTCTTCTTTGACCTAACCATGCTCACCCACCATTTAACCATGGGTTAACTTTCCTTTTGTGTTTTAACTCAAGTTCAATAATATCTTTATTGTTTAACCATGGTTTGAGATGAGAAGTGGAAAATATATATTCATATATTTTCTATTTTTCAATGGAGATTATCTTTTCTCTCTTGTTCAAAAAGCCATCATCTTCTTCCTCCTTCTTCTTTTGCTCTCTAGATTTTTGTAGTGAGCAAAATACTCATCAAGTTTGGTTTTTGAAGTGAGAAAAGCCACCACAACATCATTCTACACAAGTCTTGCCTACTTGTTTAGAGTGTTAGCTTCATTTCTTTCTCTTGATCAAGTGAAGTTGCAAGCTTGGACAAAGCGGACTCCGGGTGGATCATCGTGGATCTAGAGGAGCTCAAGCGGACTTTTTCCAAACCCCAAGTAGCCGAGGAGTCTAGCGTAGAGAGCTACAAAGGTTGTACTCTCAAAACCCTAGCTTAATCTACTTGTGTTGAAGTGTTGTTTTTGAAACCTTAATTTTTCTAGGAATGATTCTTTGTATGCTTACTTAGCACCCTAAAAATTTAATCTTTGGTACATGTGATACTTCCAAACCCTTCATGAGGTGCTAGGTAAACCCAACATTGGTATCAGAGCCAACCTAGAACATTAGGCGACACTTTAACGAAGTTAAAATTCCGATCGAACCAAAAAATACGGTTTTTTAGCGCTCTCTGGACATTTTTTCAAAACTGTTAATTTTCAGAATTAAAAATCCTTAAAAAATTCAGCAGGGAAATCTAAGCACACATGTAAAAAACGATGATATGAACAGTATTTATCACCGCGGAACCGCGGCAATAGCCTGCTTGGGCCGCGGTTCCGCGGCCGTACGGATGAATCAATTTGTCATTTTTGTACAGTAATTGTTTTCTCTGCTTGTATATTTTTTGGGGGATTTTTAATCTGAATTTAGTGCTGTATGTTCTGGAGATTGTTTTGGAGTCGGTGATTCGATCGGAATTTTGATTTCGTGTCTTTTCCGGGTAAATTAGAAAGTATTGAATTGTTCGAACGAGTATCATTTACTCACTTTTTCACGGGGTTTAAATCTTTCGGAAATACATGCAAATTTTGTGGTGGACCCTCTAGAAGACAACAAACCTTAACTCGATTATGTGACCATCTTGAACTGCCTTTTGAACCTTAGGGTTTGGGGCAGTACGGCGTGCCACATGTGAGGCGTTGGCTTGACCCTTCTACGGCTGGACCGCTACTACTGTGTCACACTCCGAGTTTTTGAACTTCGCTCAAGTGTTGAGCTTTAGGGAATTTTGGGTATTTGATCATTCGTTCGAAAACATTAATACTGTCTATTTATCTAGAATGTGATGCAATGTGTGGAATTCATATAGCTAGACATGAAATTCGAAGTATGTGATATTTCGCATTTACGATGTCTAAAGAGAATGTGGATTCCAGATATTGCAGTTTTACACTTTCTTTTCTGTGACCGTAAGTGTAGTATGTTGATATCGCCGGTTTCGTTGCTATACATCAACGACAATTGGGGTACGCATACTTACTTACGTTGATGATATATGATATTATGTGTTGCTGAGATATGATGTGCAGGATTGTCGTAATTGAATAGCCGGGGGGTTTTATGTGAGATGAAAGTTTTATATTTTCATTCATGTAAATTCAATTGTAATGTAATATTCTTTTATTTGGGGCACTTCCGGGTTGAGGTCGATGCCACCAGTCATGTATATTATTTACTTTTCCGCATTAGGATGGACCCAAGGAGGGGAGCACAGGTGACCGGGTTCTGGGGTTCAGTGGGAGGCCATCTCGAGGAGTCGAGACCGGGTCACCTAAACTCCAGAATTGGTAGGGTTGCTTGCCGCTCTCATAGGGGTCCAGGGTGTGGGCTTGGCTATTCATCACGACTGTGGAATCTGTATTTTCTATTGTTGGCTAAATACTAAATACGGACGTCCTAGTATATCCCACATTATATCTATGTTTCTGCTGCGATATCTGTGATGTGATCATTTGATATGTTATGATGGATACAGTATATAGTATATATGATATATTATATAGACGTTACTTATGTTTTACACCCGCACTAGCCCTGTCCTGCTCTGTCGTTAGTTACCTAACCTAACGGTGCACGAGGGGACATCGAGGCGAATGCGGATGGCATAAGTGTACATCGTATTTATCTGTGATGTTTAGGTGACTTAAATGATGGGACTTCATTAATGTGATTAATGAAAGAAAAGAAACCTAAAAAGATGTTGTAGAATCAAATTTTTTCAAAAAGGGTAGCTACAGTTTTCCTTTGCATAGCGATATATATGATATATCCTGCACCTTATTCGATGAGGAAAGAGCCGGGATCCCTTCACCGGGAGTGACCTCTTTAGCAAAACTAATTAAAGCCTCAAAATCACTCCATTTCAAAATTCACTCGATTCTACAATGATATCAAGTTCATTACGCAATAGGTTTTCAGAAAAACCTGTCGTAGCCCTCCGTCATTTCAGATAAGTCCTGCTTAGTATTCGTGCTGCGTTTGTTGACCTTGTCAAGGCGCAGTGTACGGTAGCTGACCAGTATTTATCTGCTTATGCATATGATGCAGATTGGATTAGGGTAGTCGTACGGCCTTGTTGACCTTGTCAAGGGTCGTACGGGTGGGTTTAATTCAATCAAGAAGTGACGGGTTGAACTTGACTTACGGTCTATGGTTTGTTGACCTTGTCAAGATCATAGATCGTTTGGGGCAAAATATTATCGGGAATTTCAAGTGTTGAAATTTGTAATGAGATTGCATACCTTCTATGAGATAGTTGGATCCCGATACCCACTGCGAGTAATTGTTACTCCTGCGAGAGTTTTACACAGGACAATTAGCCGATCAAGTAGGTGATTAGAAAGGTGTCAACGGGGTTACGCCTTTGGGAAAACGAGGTTTACTTTAATTAGGTCCGTGCGAAAGCACGGGGAACCTCCCTCAAAGTACCGACACTGGCCTGGCTGAAAGATCGGCGAAGTTGTAGGATGTAATTAATCCTGGCTAGTCTTTCCTTTTAGGGTTTGAAGGAAGATTTGATAAAAACAGTGGGAGCCATTAGATAAGATAATAACCAATCTGATCTTGCAAGAGCATACGCTAAAGTGTTTTCTTCTCTCTCTCTCTCCAGGTAGCGACCATGTCATGCCTTAATCAAGATAATAATATGGATGTATTGACCGAACCCGCATGTTATACTGTGCTGGGGAACGTTGGTTCCGTTCTTTCTTATAAGAGTTATAGGACTGAACAGGACATAGGGGAATACCAGGATTCCTATACCACCCGAATGAAGAAAGTACATGTTGATGCATTTTCTTCGGGTGTGTTCGTTACAGAGAACTATTTCTCCATTTGCCCTACGTCCTGGGTATTAGATACCGGGTCAGGATCCTATATATGTAATCAGTTACATGGGCTTAAGAAAGGTAGAGAACTTGGAGAAGGTGATAAAGACATAAGGGTTGGAAATGGTGCAATTGTTGCAGCTAAAACCGTCGGGGAATATCACCTAATATTACCAACTGGTAATACATTGATTCTGAACGAATGCTATTACATGTCGAACCTGATATGCAACATTATATCGGTTTCTTTGTTGAGTAAAGGGATATAATTTTGTGTTACAGGATAATGTTATGAACATTTTCCGTAACCAAAAGTTGGTTGGATCAGGCACGTTGTGCAATGGCATTTATGTTCTAAATTAATCAACAGTTCTTAGTATAACAAACACACACAAGAGGAAGAGTTCAGAACTGAACGAATCCTTCTTGTGGCATTATAGACTGGGTCACATTAATGCGATACGAATAGATAAGTTGCATAAGGATGGATATTTGAAACCGTTCGAATTTTCATCTTATGACACTTTCCAGTCATGTCTCAAAGGCAAGATGACCAAAACTCTGTTTACGGGGCACGGAGAAAGAGTTACTGAACTCTTGGGACTGATACATAGTGATGTATGCGGTCCCATGTCTACACATGTCAGGGATAGTTCTTCGTACTTCATTACATTCACTGACGACCTCTCTTGATTTGGATATGTGTTCCTGATGAAACACAAATCAGAAGCTTTTGAGAAATTTAGAGAATATAAACAAGAAGTCGAGAACCAAACCGGAAAAAGTATTAAAATCCTTCGATCTGATCGAGGAGGTGAATACTTGAGCAATGAATTCCTGGACTTCCTAAAAGAGAATGGGATTCTCTCTCAGCTGACTCCTCCATATACACTACAGCACAACGGTGTATCAGAACGGAGGAACCGCACCCTATTAGATATGGTGCGCTCTATGATGAGCACAGCTGAGTTACCTATTTCCTTCTGGGGATATGCGCTGGAGACAGCAGCATACCTATTGAATCAAGTTCCATCTAAATCTGTACCTACCACACCATATGAGATATGGAGTGGGAAGATGCCATATCTTAAACGAGTTAAGATATGGGGTTGTCCGGCCTATGTCAAAAGACAAAATCCGGACAAACTCGAGGCACGGTCAGTTCTTTACAAGTTTGTGGGATATCCAAAGAACTCATATGGGTATTTTTTCTACCACACTGAGGAACAAAAAGTGTTTGTTGCTCAACATACCACCTTTTTAGAAAAGGAATTTCTTATAAAAGAAATTAGTGGTAAAGTGGTGGAGTTGGAAGAGGTTCCAGATACACAAACCGCGACTGAAGATTTAGTGGAACCAGAGGATTCAGTAGCTCCCAACAAACCTCAGTCTCTCCGCCGATCTAGTAGGGTTCCTCGCCAACCTGAGAGATACTACGGTTTTCTCATAGATGGTGGGAGCGAGGATTGCATCATGGAGGATGATGACCCAACTAGCTTCGAGCAGGCCATCACGAGTGGGGACTCAGTGAAATGGCTGGATGCTATGCGGTCCGAGATGGAATCCATGTACACCAACAAAGTATGGACTTTGGAAGATGCTCCTGAAGGGGTAAAACCCATTGGGAGCAAGTGGATCTTCAAGAAAAAACTTGGTGTAGATAGGAAAGTGGAGACTATCAAAGCTAGACTTGTTGCAAAGGGTTTTCATCAAAGACCAGGTGTGGACTATGACGAGACCTTTTCTCCAGTAGCTATGCTTAAATCCAGCCGGATCATGCTTGCCATCGCTGCATATCATGATTACGAAATCTGGCAAATGGATGTTAAGACCGCCTTTCTAAACGGTGATTTATAAGAGTGCGTGTACATGACTCAGCCAGAGGGCTTCGTAGATAGTGGGAGCAGCGGGAAGGTGTGCAAGCTGCTTAAACCCATTTATGGATTAAAGCAACAATCGCGGAGTTGGAACATCTGCTTTGACGTCGTTATCAAAGAGTTTGATTTTGTCAAAAACGTAGATGAACCTTGTATCTACAAGAAGGTGGCAGAGAGTAAGGTTGTCTTCCTCGTATTGTACGTGGACGACATACACTTGATAGGAAATGACATTCCTATGCTGCAATCGGTCAAGCTCTTCTTATCACAAAGATTCTCAATGAAAGATCTTGGTGATGCCTTCTGCATATTGGGAATAAGGATCTATAGAGATAGATCCAAACGGATATTGGGATTGTCCCAATCCAGGTACATTGACACCATACTAAAGATGTTTAGTATGGAAGAATCCAAGCGTGGGAACTTACCCACGATCTCTGGAGTGAGACTCTTCAAAGAGATGTCTCCCAAGACTGATTTGGAGAGAGCTCGCATGCAAGGGATACCCTATGCTTCGGCTGTAGGCTCTATCATGTACGCGATGCTATGTACCAGACCCGATGTAGCATACTCACTAAGTGCAGTGAGCAGGTATCAAGCTGATCCTGGAGAGAGTCACTGGACAGCTGTGAAGAGCATTCTCAAGTACTTACGAAGGACTAAAGAGATGCTCTTGGTGTATGGTAACGGAGAACTCCAAGTAGAGTCCTTTACCGATTCGAGCTTCCAGAGTGATAAGGACGACTCTAAGTCGCAGTCAGGATTTGTCTTTACCCTTTATGGAGGGGCGGTTAGCTGGAAGAGTTCCAAGCAAGAAACCATGGCAGACTCGACGATGGAGGCTGAATACATCGCTGCCAATGATGCTGCCAAAGAGGCTGTCTGGATCAAGAAGTTCATTACTGAACTTGGAGTGGTTCCATCCATTGAGAATCCAATACCTTTGTATTGCGATAACAATGGAGCGGTGGCTTTGGCCAAGGAACCCAGGTCCCATCAGCGATCCAGGCATATTCTAAGGCGGTATCACCTGATCCGGGAGATAGTTGATCGCTGGGAGATCGAGGTCAGGAGGGTTGACACGAAGAATAACACAGTGGATCCACTCACGAAGGCCATTCCCTAGATACAGTTTGAGAGACTCTTCGGGATGCTCGGTATACGATACTACAGCAGCTGGCCCTAGTGCAAATGGGAGATTGTTAGTTGTATGTATGCCTTAGAGGCCAGTATTGTACAGATGATGTATATTATATTGGATGCTTGGACATATATAGAGATGATTTTCTTGCTCAATATGATAGTATGCTATCTGGTTGCTCTTTATCTTAACATGTATACTTGTCTCTTTATACTGTCTTATAGTTATATGTTGGTAAAACCCTTAGGATGTGTACTTGACTACCTGGACTATGATGCGGATCATACTAGTGGGGACATGGTAGTCTATAAGTACATCCTTCAAGGTCCCTAGTCGTAGGTGTATCGAGACGGGGCATCGATATACCAGTGTAGACTAGCGTATACGCTTCTCGACCCATGAGATGGGCAATGGATGATCCCATATCCATTGGTGTTTGACATCAGAGATGGTATACGGGTGCTCAGTGGAGACTGGGTACACTGGACGGACTCACCGAGAACTCCCAGATAGTATTATACCTCACGTTAGATGGCAGTTCTCAGGTGACACTTGTGCAGGTTAGTCTGTAGACCCGAGATCGTCATAGAGTCTTGTGTGATTCCCACTGTGCTTTGATTTCCACCTTACCACGTCCATAAGGGCGTGCAAAACGGTGGTTTTTGGGTACAGTCCCGAGTCACATGGAGGCAATGAGCGATAGGAGGGGTTTCGTCTCTCCCGATATTGGGGGTTGATGTTGCGCTATGCTCGATTAGCCGTAACAGGGAAGTCCCTGGCCAGGGCTGTTTTAGAGATTTACTGGTAAGTGTTACCAGTAGTTTCTCGACCCGTTATGGGCCTCACATTGGCACGACTTATCGGTTATTGGGGTCTGACGTTTACCACCCCTAGACTTGATATGCGACATATCAGACGAGGAGACCGGACTGCACGGGTAGTGTTGCCGGTTGGCTCGACGGGAGTTGTAGCAGGTTCGCTTGTTTTCTTCTGATCGCTCAATACCCGGGTGGCTGTTACGTTTATCTGACCGCTTGCGGCTTGGGGGTGCTTGATATGATCATCACCCACTGCCGGCGTATTGACGAGTCTTAGAGTCCCATAAAGGAGTTACCTAGTCCAGGCGAAATGTTGTGATGCGCGTATGCGATATGTGCATGGACCCGGTCAAAATGCGCGTATAAGATACCGTATATTGATCGGGTGGCTTGCTTTTGGTTAGGTCGTATGTGATATGGCCGGATTGATAAATCAAGTGTTGATTTATCATTTAACCATTAGTTTCTCACTTAAAATCCTTTCCTGTATTTTTGATGTATGCATGCATGTATGCATTCTTTCTTGTTTCATGCACATATGGATGTGCATGCACACATACATACATACATCATCCTTCATGGTTGTATATACATAGAACATGGTGGCAATATAAGACTCACACCATGGTTTTATATATATATGTATTATTATTGCATTTTGTTTTAAAACAAATAGAAAAAGGAAAGGATAATTCATGGTTTCTTTCTACACTCTTCTTTGACCTAACCATGCTCACCCACCATTTAACCATGGGTTAACTTTCCTTTTGTGTTTTAACTCAAGTTCAATAATATCTTTATTGTTTAACCATGGTTTGAGATGAGAAGTGGAAAATATATATTCATATATTTTCTATTTTTCAATGGAGATTATCTTTTCTCTCTTGTTCAAAAAGCCATCATCTTCTTCCTCCTTCTTCTTTTGCTCTCTAGATTTTTGTAGTGAGCAAAATACTCATCAAGTTAGGTTTTTGAAGTGAGAAAAGCCACCACAACATCATTCTACACAAGTCTTGCCCACTTGTTTAGAGTGTTAGCTTCATTTCTTTCTCTTGATCAAGTGAAGTTGCAAGCTTGGACAAAGCGGACTCCGGGTGGATCAACGTGGACCTAGAGGAGCTCAAGCGGACTTTTTCCAAACCCCAAGTAGCCAAGGAGTCTAGCGTAGAGAGCTACAATGGTTGTACTCTCAAAACCCTAGCTTAATCTACTTGTGTTGAAGTGTTGTTTTTGAAACCCTAATTTTTCTAGGAATGATTCTTTGTATGCTTACTTTGCACCCTAAAAATTTAATGTTTGGTACATGTGATGCTTCCAAACCCTTCATGAGGTGCTAGGTAAACCCAACAATATTTATGAAAGAAAAAATAAGAATGAGAAGTTAAAAACTTAAATATAAGAAAAAGAAATTGTACACAGAAAAATACATAATAGATTAAGGAATAATATAATAATAAATTTAATAGAAAAAGGAAAATACCAAGTATAAATAAATACGGTATATTATTGAAGAGGGATAATACAATTGTATAAAGATTTTGGGGTCATTACAAGATCCGTATTAAGATGCAAATGCGCAAATCAATAAAAGAATTCAAGAATTCAATCAATTAAGATATTCTTTTTCCGTTTATGCTTAAGCGCTGCAATAAATATGGGTTAGTTCTCTGTGCAATTGGTGGCAAGTTTGTGCAAAGAATCCTGCAGAAGATAGAGTAATGGAATGCATTGGATTTGAGCGAAGGTGTTAGAAAATACGTACCGATGCGATTTTGGGTTTAGAAACCCCTTTGAAGCGATTACGGGTATTTGAATGTTCGCTTGCGCGGGTCAAACTATCCGGATCTTTGGCACTATACTGCACTAACGTCTTGCACTGGAATTTGAAGCTTGCTCTACACGATCGCTGGTCGTAATTCGATGGATTTTTGGGTTAAGAAACCCCCGTTTGACTTGAATCCGTTTGACTTGAAAATTTCGCTTATGCGGCTCAATTTACCCGGATCTTTGGCACTATACTTCACTAACGTCTTGCACTGGAATTTGAAGCTTCCTCCGCACGATCGCTAGTCGTAATTCCGTTAAAATATGAAAATGTCGGAAAATACGATTTAGTGTTAAAAGCGATATATCTGCCCCAATTCCTGCAAACTCAAAATTATAAAAATCAAACAATACCAATAGATCACTAACAGTGCACTGGAGATAACACAACAAGAAAATTTTCACAACACCCCAAAGGGACCGGCGAAACCGGACTTTTCAATGATGTCGCCGGCCAAATGAAGTCCAATGGTGCATGAATTTTGTGTGTAATCTCTATGCTATATTAGTATTCTACTAGTATACTTTGATTTTTTATTTAATTGCAGAGTGATAGTAGGTTGCAAAGACAGAGAACAAAGTAAAAAAAAAAGAATGTTTGTTGTGTTAGTTTTGGAAAAAATTGAGTTAATAGTTAGTTTTGTTAGTACGAACCAGAAATAACAATACCTAATGACTACCAAATCCCCGGCAACGGTGCCAAAAACTTGTTGGGACTCCACCCGCGTGCGCAAACGCGTATGTTTTGAAAATGGAATCGTTTTAAGGAAATGGATGCGCACGCAAGATCGGTCTCGTTTTAAAATTTATACACCGCAAGTGCACGGCGCGTTGTAGCGAGCCGGTAAGTACGGGTCGATCCGCATGGAATTGTGTATTAGGTTTTGTTGCTTAAGGTTTAACAAATAATGAATTGGTTGGTTTCTCACAAAAATATAAAACACGAAAACAAAGAGAACAAGTTAAGAAAGAAATGGCGGTGGCTTTGGCTCGGATGGTCGAATCGCGACGATTCCTTCGACGCTCCCTTGCTCATGAGTTGTCCGTCCTTGTGTCGATCCCAACGCGTAGCATGACTTGTCAAAGCGGTTGCAAAGCACAAATCGTCAAGTTCTCGGATCTCGACTCAAAATACGAAACGAGTCTGTATTGTTGACTTACTGTTTGCATGTCTAACCTTGAGGTATCAACACTAAGCATAAGGGTTAGCAAGTATACGACAACATCAAAAACACAAATTAGCGAGTGAGAGCAATTAGTTTTAGTGTTAACTTTGCTAGGTTTTTGTGATAGTATAAGGTATATGAAAACCGAGGGTTTATCAAGCACTTGGTCACAAAATACCGTATCTAAACTTAACAAACTTAACAACAAATTGATTTTAACTTAAATATTGTGAAATGGGGAAAGGGAGTGAATATGGTATATGAATAGGTTACAAAGTAACCATGGTTTCAAAATACCATATCACATCAATATATAAAACAATCTTTAAGTTAGAATCACATTAAATATATTAAACAATAACAAGAGGTGGAGGAAGGAAAAGCCTTTCATCTCATTTCCCCACCATCACCACAAGCAAAGAGGATTAGTTACACATAATAATAGCAAAAGAAATCAAGTAAGAAAAAGAATTAAAGAAACAAAGCAAAAGCAATATTATTTAACACTTGATATAGTTGAGATACAAGATATTGGTATCTTGTTCAATCTCCATAATGAAGCTCTCAAAAGAAAGCTTCAAGAGAGAAGAAGAAGAAGAAACCAAGTTAAAGCCCACACAACTCTTAAGCTAAACCAAAAACTAAGAAAGTGAAAATGGTATATATTATGCCTCCCTTTGGCTCTAATCTGTTCTGGTATTTATAGGCATCAAAATAGAATAAATAAACAATATAGACAGGATGATGGGATGCCTATAAAGTGCCAAAAGAAAAATGGGGGAAAATGGAGCTAGGGGGCCTGGTGATGCCGATCTTTTGGGGGTTGTCGCCGGTTTTGTTGTGGGAAAAGTGGCTCGTTTTGCTGTGGTGAACTCGAGTGCTCTCCATCATGTCTATGGCCTTGTTTGATTTCTCTATTTAATTCTGGTTTGTGCTCAGAAGATCTGGAGGGAAACTAGTTGCTTTATATCATATCATAACTTTTTAAGCATTAACTCACACACCCCACTTGTGCCCACATGAGTCAACATGTTTTGTCATGGCAGCCCCATCATGGTCCAAGTCATCAAAGACCTATGTGTACACTTGTATTGTGTTGGACCAAAATTATGTACACATGTTTATTGCAAAAAAGCTCTTTGAATATCGGTCGGTTTTCTGTTCTGATTGCAGTGTTGGCTCCCAAACGCTATATCCGTGATATTGAGTGTGTTTCCAGTATTTTATCACGAATACCTATAATCTGTAATTACTGAGCAGACACTGGTTAATAGTACCGAAATATAACAAAATTGATAATGAATGAGAGATAATAAAATGCAGTTTTCTGTGATGAACAATAGTCCACGGGGTAAGTTGGACTCCTCTCGTATATACTGGCACATTCTATACCAAGCTACAAACAACTGCGTTAACTTGATAATCATACATTATACTAGATATATTCTCTTTACCTGTTCAGTCTATTTCTATCTCTCTTTGGGACTTACCGAGCGATTGTTCGCTGACGACATTCCTTTTCTATTCTTTCTTTGGAATGTTGTCAGGAGGACTCGACTCTTTGGAGATCGAGCCCAGCTCAGAAGACTTGGAGCAGTTCGCAGAAGACCCAGAGCTTTAGTAACTTGCATATACCTTTACTTTCTGTTCATGCCATTATTTAGGCATTGCTTTCCACATTGTATTTACTTTCTAGTTGTATTGTAAAGAATGTTTAATAAATAAAAAGTTGTTATTCATTTACATCTCATGTCATTCTTGTGTACATTTATATTATATTGCTTATTTACACTTAACGTATTTACTTCTGAGTAAATATGTTGCGTGCCTCGTCGCGTCTCTTTATCCGTACACCAGGAAGCGGGGCGTGATGGCTTGCTTGGATGGAAGACAGGGCAGCTGGGTCGAGGAATTGCCACGGGTGCTATGGGTATTGAGAACCTCGAAGAAAATACCCACGGGAGAAACCCCGTTCAGCCTCTGCTACGGTACCGAGGCGATAGTCCCGGCTGAGATCGGACTGCCTAGTTATAGAGTCGAACACTTCAACGATGAAGCGAACACCTCGGCACTCCGGACCAACTTGGACGTATTATTGGAAAAGTGGGATCGAGCGCAGATCAGAGCAGTCGCCAATCAACAGAAAACCGCTCGCTACTACAACGCACGATTTAAATATTGGGCCTTCAAGACAGGAGATCTGGTCTTATGAAGAAACGAGTTTGTGGACCAAGCAGGGCTGCATAAATTCTCCCCGAAATGGGACAGACCATTCCCCATATAAGAAGTATTGCCCGACAGAGCATATCACTTACAAGACGCCGGGGGCCTAAGTTTCTTCGACCCTACAACGCCGAAAAACTCAAATTGTACAAATAAACATGTCTTTTTCTTTTGAAACAATGTAATTCTTATTGACCTTGAATTAAATCTCCTGAACCAGGTCCTCTCATAAAGGAGACCTTTTGCACAACTTTTGTTTCTTTTCTCGGTTCCGAGACCCCTAGGTTTGTTTTAAAAATTGTGTAAGATATACCGAGGGGATAAAAAGATACAATACACATAAAAAAAGAAGAACTTTATTCATTAAGAAGGTATTATAAATTCCTCAGCCTTACAAAAATTACAACAAAAGGGGCCGGAGATTAAGGTAGCTTTGTCGATGGTTTACCGAGGAAACCTTCTCCAACCGATCAAATGCAGCATCGACCTGTTCCCTTCGGCAGTACTCACGAACCCTGGATGCCACGGACTCCTAGGTTCCTTGTTCGCCGAGTTTGATGCAACGACCAAGCTTTGCTCGAAACTCTCGAGCAAAAGGTTTACCGAGCAGCTTTCCTGCCCGATCCATCCCTAGCAGGTAGCTTCCTACCCATCTATGCTAAGGATCTAAAGCCCTCCTCTTGAAACCACCGAGCAGCTTCCCTGCCCGGTCCATCCTTAGTGGGTTGTTTCCTACCCATCTACGCTAAGGATCTAAAGCCCTCTTCTCGAGGCCACCGAGCAGCTTCCCTACCCCGTCCATCCCTATCGGGTAGCATCCTACCCATATACGCTAAGGATCTAAAGCCCTCCTCTCGAGGCCACCGAGCAACTTTCCTGTCTGGTCCATCCCTAGCGGGTATATTCCTACCCATCTACGCTAAGGATCTAAAAGCCTTCCTCTCGAGGCCACCGAGCAGCTTCCCTGTCCGGTCCACCCCTAGCGGGTAGCTTCCTACCCATCCACGCTAAGGATCTAAAAGCCCTCCTCTCGAGGCCACCGAGCAGCTTCCCTGCCCGGTCCATCTCTAGCGGGTTGCTTCCTACCCATCTACGCTAAGGATCTAAAGCTCTCCTCTCGAGACCACCGAGCAGCTTTCCTGCCCGGTCCATCCTTAGCTGGTAGCTTTCTACCCATCTACGCTAAGGATCTAAAGCCCTCCTCTCGAGGCCATCGAGCAGCTTTCCTGCCCGGCCCATCCCTAGCGGGAAGCTTCCTACCCATCTACACTAAGGATCTAAAGCCCTCTTCTCGAGGCCACAGAGCAGCTTCCCTTCCCGGTCCATCCCTAGCGGGTAGCATCCTACCCATATACGCTAAGGATCTAAAGCCCTTCTCTCGAGGCCACCGAGTAGTTTCCATGCCCGGTCCATCCTTAGCGGATATCTTCCTACCCATCTAAGCTAAGGATCTAAAGCCCTCCTCTCGAGGCCACCGAGCAGCTTTTCTGCCTGGCCCATCCTTAGCGGGTAGCTTCCTACCCATCAACGCTAAGGATTTAAAGCCCTCCTATAGAGGCCACCGTGTAGATTCCTGCTCGGCTAATCTCTGAGGGGTAGATTCCTATCCTATGAAGACATGGATCTAAGACCCACATTGAGGAAGAATCAGTTATGGCCGACCTATTCTAACTTGGCTGATTTTCTACTCATGCTAAAACACGTGGTCGTCACCTCGACTCTGAGGACTGATACCGACCTTCCTAGCCTTGGGATATCTTTTGATTCATCCTAAATGAACGATCGCTACCTCGACTCCGGGGAGCGGGAGGGTACCGTAATGACCTTCCTGCACTTGGCTATTATTCGACTTACACTCGACGCGTGATCGTCACCTAAAAATCCTGGCATAAACCTATGACCAAACACTCGCAGGAGGAGAAGACCGACGAGCTAAAATACTCACGCAGAATACAGACATTTATGCAAAGGAAAATAAGCTCAACTTTATTTATATTTAAAATTTGTGCAAGGTATTTTGGGCTCCTCATCCTTACAAAAATGCCCGGAGGCATACAAAGTTTTAAAAACAAAAACAAAAACTCCTAAGGGAAGATATCTCAGGCCGTGGGATCCGCTGGGATTTCACTCTGCCCGACACCGCCCTCGGGGGCCGGGGCTTCGGTCTTTTGGACTGCTTCGCCCCCTGCGACCACCTTGGCGCCCGCCCCTTGCGGCACGTCCTCAGAGAGCGGGCACTTAGCATGGTGCTCACTGTCGGCAAACTCCGGCATTGACGCCTTGACGGCATCGAGGGCTTCATTCCAAACGATGACCAATGCTTTGGCGAGGTCGGTGTAGAACTGGTCAGACGCCTTATACCTCTCCACGGACTTCACCGCTCAGACCTCGGCAAGCTTCACCGCCTCAAGCGCCACCCGAGCATCCTTTCTGCTGGCATCCCTCAACTTCTTCATTGTGTTATAGAGGTTGCCAACCTCCTCCAACTAAGCCTGGATGGCCCGGTTGGATTCACTCAGAAGTCGGTGAAACTCCTTGTACTCGAAATTCGTCAGCTCCTCGGCTACCGCTTGAGTTTCGAGGGTGGCTATCTTCTCCTCTGCCTGCTTTAGATGAAGGCGCAGATCCTCCTCTTGCGAGGACGATTCGCCCGCCTTCTTCATAGTCAGGGCTATCTCCTTGGATTCCATATTGACAATGAAGGCGCAGTGGTGGAGGACCTGAGGAAAGCGGCAAAAGGAGTTAGAAATATTCAAACTGAGAAAAAAATACTTAAGAAAATTCTTAAAGGAAAAAGGATACCGACCTGAACCGCCTCCTGAGCAATGGCTGCCACCTGGGCCTTCAGGGTCCCACAGGGATTCTTGCCCCCAGCTACTTGCTCCATGTCTGAGAGCAGGCTGTTGGTGATGGAGAGCCCCGAGGGCACCCTGAAGCAGAAGTTCCCCTCCTGCACTGGAATTCCGGTGGAGGACGCCCGAGAGACCGTTCTTTTTTGCCTTTTGAGGGGAACGTCGGTGGGTTCCTCCTCCTCCTCCTCCCTCGCTCGGGGCGCCGGGTCCCATGCATGATTCTGGCTCCCCCCGCGGCTGTCTTTCAGGGCTCGGGGCGCAAGAGAAGGCTTTGCCGGTGGAGTTGGCTTCGGGGACGAGCTCAGGCCGGGCCTAGATGAGCTTCCGCCCCCGGTCTTCTTCTGAGAGTTCTCGGCCATGGCTGCTAGGAACTTGGTTCGGTCCATTTGTTCTTCAAAAAGGAATACACAAAAAGAGTTAGTAACGCTAAAAAGGGCAAGCAAAATTTATTAATTTCTAAATAGATCGTTTACGGCCCTAACTTACCCAGAAAACACGCAGGACTGAGCCCAGTCCAGCTCAGAGCCTGCTCGGAAAGAAGAACATCGGCCCGCTGGATCGGCTCCCACAAAGACACCACCCTTGTCTCGGGCGAGGATGACGGTTTTGCCCTCGGGCAGTCGGCCCTGTGCCACTGTGTAGGCACAGGCCACTCCTCGCCTTCGGGTGGCCCGAAGAATACAAACTTCTCCTTCCATTCATGAATGGAAGAAAGAATCACTACCACTCCCGACCCGGCCACCCTTCCCTTACATTTTTGAAGGAAAAGTACACCTAGTTCGGCTCGTCCTTATCGGTGCCGGGTTGATTCTTATAACAGAGGAAAGAAACAAGAAGGATCAAGCTGAAATGGATGTTTTCAAGTTTCAACCGGACTAGAAACCCGAGGAGGATTCTCTACGAGTTCGGCGTAGCTAGCCCGGGGCAAGATGGAAGCAACGAAGCACCCCACATATCTCAGTTGAGAAAGGCAGACACATTCCTGCCCAGAATGCTTCCAAATACATGGCGATCTCCTTGCCCTGCATTTGGTCCGCCCGTTCGCCCTCTTTAGTTAAGCGAAGTGAATAGTTAGAGGGGATATGGAATCGAGCCCGAATCTCGGTAAGCTCGTCCACATTCGTTAGGACGGAGGGCGCATCACGAGCATTCCCGATGCGCACCTTAGGGGCCCTTATCGCTGCCTGACGGTGAGCGACGCTGGTAGCCCTGACTTTATAGGGTGAGCCCGACACAGATGAAGCAGCAGGAGAACCCTCTCGTCTATCTACAGCTAAAGAGGCGGAAGACCCCCTGGACTCAGCTCTAACAACTGGAGCCTCATCGTCTGACTCAATGCTAACTATTTCTACGGACTCCTCGGATGAAAGCATCTAACCTGATTCAAAGGAATGGGCTCGTCGAGGAAAAAACACGGGTAATCCGATCTAAAAGGAAGGAGCGCCGAGCAATCTTTGACAACAAAAGTAAATTATGGTGGAAGTGCTGGCCCTAGGGGGCCCCCTCCTATTTATACACTCCAAAGAAAGCATCCAATGGCCCAGATCGATTCTCGCTAAAACGAAACGTCGTGCCTGCCAGCCGTCAGAGCTCCACGTAGCGATCGGCAATTGGGGACGTCCCTTCGGTTGAAGGTGACAGCGACAGCTTGTCGCGTCCGCCAACCCACATCGGACACGTGGCGTGCAACCCAACAAACGAACGAGCGAAACGACGCACCCTCTTTAATCCGCAATCATTTCACTAATCCGCTGATACCATTGGAGATACGCGCAAAGATCCAAGCTCTGGGGGAGGTGCCATGTGGGTTCAAAGATCAAAACGATGCAACTGTCCCACACCACGTCGCCCCGAAAAATCCACACTAATAATTCTCGACAACAGATTGAGCCGAGAAAAACAGAGCAGGCCACTCTCTACCCGACCCATAAATAGGACGGAACGAGAGTGGGGGGATAATGATGATGCTCATAAGTGAGAATTCCTCATATCATGACACATGGAAAATGACGTGTCACCCGCGACAGCCCACTAGACTCCTGGGGGCTATCGAGAAAAAATCGGTGTGGACACTCCACTTCTTACCCACGAGCAATCTGGCAGCCGAACTTGCAACCCTCCTCTTTTGCTCACCTCCGAGCTATTGCAGAGCTGAGCTTCCTCAGCCTCTCGGCTTGTATCCGAGCCATCCGCCGAGCTAAGCCTCCCCAGCTCTCTCGATCGAACGAGAATGCAGATCCCTAGCGCTTCCGCAACGGCTCTGCGTATCTCGCCAAAGCGAGATAACCGCCGCCCCACGTCCCGCGTCCCACGCTGGCATATCCCCCTATTAATGAGCGTATCACATCATTAATGGAGGGATCCTATCATTCACGCAGGCATAACGTCAGGGGCATAACTGACGGTGAAGATCTCGCACTAGCTCGCTCCATGCGACCACTATAAAAACCCCTCTCTCAGACGACTCAGGTAATGCAATTTTGATTCCAATAAGCCACTACTCTGCCAATATTCTGCTCTAGCTTGATCGTCGATGGGTCCTACGGTGGTCACTCATCCCGGGACTTACTTGCAGGTAGCTCGGCTTCCACCTCATACTCAACCCATTGAGATCCACACACTCTAGGAGACAACGTTCAACTCAAATCTCAACCGTTCAACAACGCTCGCTACAGATCGACGGAAGACAGCATCTGAAGAAGATCATACCCTCCATCACTGGTGGTACCTCATTGAAGTTCGTCTCGGCTAACTCGTCGCACCGCCTCGTGACTTGGCCGGATTAGCAATGGGTCGTCAACTCGGTTAGCGTCTCTTCGCTTCCAACGGTCAAATTTGCCTTAGGATTTGAGGCCAACGGTCGGCACAGCCCTAAATTAATAGGCGAAGCGGAGCGAATTTTTTAGTGCCGCTTCGCTTCGAGGCTTGGGGCCGACCATTGGCCCCAAGTTCCAAGGTAAGGCGGCATGAGAAAATTCGCGCTGCTTGGCCTCGAAACCAGGGTCCAACGGTCGGCCCCTGTTTTGTAGGCAAGACAACATGAATTTTTTGAGCCGCTTCACCTCAAGACTTGGGGCCAATGGTCGGCCCTAAGTCCCAAGGCGAGATGGCGCGATAAAATTCACGCTGGCGGGCAAAAAAAATTTAAAAAAAATAAAACCCCTATAAATATCGCCCATCCCTATTTCTTCTCTTTCCAAACCATTTTGTCTCCCAAATTAAAAAAATCCATCCCTCCAAAAATTTCATCTCTAAAAAATACATCTTCTCTAATTTTCAAGTTTTGAAGAAGAGAAGCTCCGATTTTGAGTTTTCGAAGCTCTAGCCTCCGACCGACTCATTCTGCTACTCTACTTAGTCCACTGTTATTCTAAAATTCTGCTCTTTTGCTAATTTCACGCTTTTATTTTATTAACTCTCATTATACATGGAGGGTTTATCCGATACACATCAAACCCAAACTCCCTATCCCGAATTAGAACAACAAGCAGATCCACACATACATTTAAAGAACTTAAGAAACGTGCTACTACAAGTATTGTTTGGGATCACTATAAAACTGAAATTAAGGACAGTATTAGATACGCAATTTGCAACTATTGTGGCAATCAATATAAAACATAAGGAAGGTGCCGGTACCGGTAGTTTGCACAAACATGCAAAAAACAATTAGAAGCCCCGGTCGGTTCTTCCACTACACAAACACAAATTGGTTTCTTCGGTCAAGGTCTTTTTCAATATAATCATGATTTAAATATTTCAGAAATATCAAGATATGTTATGGCAGATGGACAGGTTCTCGGATTCAGAGAAAATGCGGCTTTTGAGCGGTATGTTCAAACGTCATTACAACCGGTATACAAAAAGATTCCGAGGACTATGCTTAAAAATCGTTGTCTTAGCTTCTACAATGATGGTAAACATGTATTAATTGCTACTCTTACTTCTTTAGATACCATTATTTCATTAATTTCTGATATTTGGACGGATAGAAGGGAACTTCCCGGGATCTGTGTTACTATATATTAGATAGATTCTGACAGGTTTTTGCAAAAAAGAATTGCTTTTAGACAATTTCCATACCCGCATAGTGTTTTTCATATATCTTCTGAAATTAGATCTATTTCAGAAGAATATCATTGTGGAAATAAAAAAAATTCTATTTTTTCCGATAATGCTAGCAACAATAATTCTGCTATTGCCGAACTTATTAGGCTATGCAAAGCAATTTGCAGTGGTCGTTTTTTCATATTCATTGTGCATGCCATATACTTAATCTTGCAGTACATGATACATATATCGTATGCAGTACAAATATTCAAACAATTAAAGATGCATGCAGGTTTATTAAAAGTTCTATAAAAAGAAAAGCTAAATACAAATCTAGATGCCTGGATGCAGGAGTAAGGCGGTCTCTTAAAAAAGATGTGGCCCTTAGGTGGAACAGTACATATGATATGCTTCGTACTGCATTAAATACCACCGGAATTATTAGTAATATGTAAAATGAAGCTATGCCTGCTGAAAACCACTCAACAGATAATCATTAGGCAGTTGCAGAACATTTTAAAGATTTTCTGATGACTTTTAAAATAGCAACCGAACAATTTTCTACTACTCATACCCTCACTTCTCATATTATTGTCTCTGAATTGTATAATATAGCTTAATGTTTTGCTAACCGCGTTGAAAATCCATTACTTCACCTTGTTATACTTACTATGCTATCTAAGATTTCTAAATATTTCTCTGAAGTTCTAATTATTTACTGTTTATATTCGGTAATGGACCCTGAAATTAAATTAGAAGGTTTGGATGTTCTTTTGGCCGGGTTCCACCCGACCATAGGGCATACTGTAGATATTGATGCTTATTTTAATATCGTTAAAAGTAATTTAGATAAAGTGTTTGATTTATATGCTGCGCGATCTTCTTCTAGTAGAACTAGTAGACCAACGGCCGCAATCAGTCATGTGCTACAACTCCAGCTTTAGCACCTATTCAACAGAAGAAAAAGGCACGAAGCCCAGTGGGCTCATCATCATCATCTTTAAATAGGTTAACAATATATTTACAAACTGATTCAGATGTAGGTTATACTATAGATGATTCTGATATTTTAGCCTGATGGAAAAGCCACACGCATTTGTATCTGGTGCTTTCTGCCATGTCCCGTCATTTACTTGAAAGTAGATGCCCGCAACTCTATTAGGGTTTTAACAAGAGCAAGTATGCAATTTTTAAAATTCTAAACGGCTAAGTGTACGAGCTAGGATCAAACTAACAGGCCAGGGTTTAAAAGAATGCAAACAAGAGTTTAACTAGGTGATAAGGAGCTACAATCTTTGTAGACAAGTCTTTCACTTCTAAACCTCCTAGTAGTGGTCTCTTGAACCCTTCCATGAACTCCACTTGAAGACTTGAACTAGCTTTCTTGAGGTCATCAATGTCGAAGATGGTCCATCTTGAGGCTACCCTAACTTAAGCTCACACTTCACTAATCAAAATTTTAATGAAGATAATAACCTAAACTAATTGCTAGTTCAGTTTAGATTGATGAAGTAGGAATTTTGCTCACTTAATTTTCTTTCTTTTTCTTCATTCTTGAATGAATAGTAATTCAAGAGAAGAAAAATAAAGAAGATGAAGATTGAGATGAGAATGAGCTTGGTGTTAGGATAATATCAAAAGATAAACTTATATGAACTCAAAAGAAAAAGAGACAATGAGTCATGCACTCTCCAAGGTTCTAAAGAAATGACTCATGCTATCTTTTTCCAAATTCAAATAAGAAATCTTTATCCTCTTATCCTTAACCCAATGTGATTCTTATATACACAACTCTTGTGTATAAACAACCATATCACACACACATATATATTTATATTCATATATATAAATATATAAAGAGAAGAAAATATCAAGTGAGTATAATATTTGTTTATATATATATATATATATATATATAATTATTAAGTCAATACTTGATTTAATAATCCGGTTATATCAAATATAATCCGGCTAATATCAAATAACGCTAGATTAAAATACGGTATCATATATTCGTATTTAATCAAGCTCTCGCATAGATCTTTATGCATACCCTACTTCGTTTCGCTTGAACTAGGAGAAACCTCTATGTGGAACTCTAAAGACTCGCCAATATGCTGGCAGTAGGTAATGATCATATCAAACACCTAGAAGCACGTCAGCAATACTAGCTGCACGTAATGGCTACCCAGGTATTGAACGAATAGAAGATCGACAAATAAACTTGTCCAAACTTCCTGTAGAGCCTATAAGCAATACTTTCCGTATAGTCCGGTCTCTTCATCTGAAATGTTGCATATCAGGTCTGGGGGTGGTATCGTCAAACCCCAATAACTCGATAAGTCATTCCGATGTGTGGCCTATAACCAATCGAGAAACTACTGATAACATTTATCAGTAAATCTCATCAGCCCTGGCCAGGGACTTGCGGTTATAGCCTATCGAGTATAGCACAACATCAACTCTCTATACTTGGAGATACGAAACCCCTGCTATCGTTCACTGCCTTCATGTGACTCGGGACTGTACCTAACAACCACTTGTTTCCACGACTTAGTAGAGCCATGGTAGGGAAGTAATTAAAGCACTGTGGGAACCACACAAGATACTATGACGATCTTGGGTCGACAGACTAACCTGTACAAATGTCACCAGAGAACTGCTATTTGACGATAGGTATGGTACCATCCAGAAGTTCTCGGCGAGTCCGTTCGGTATACTCATTCTCCAATGAGCACCTGTATACAATCTTTGGTATCAAACACCAATGGTTGTGGGATCAACCATCGCCCCATATAGGGTCAAGAAATATATACACTTGTCTACTCTGGAATATCGATGCCCTGTCTCGATACTCTCTCAACTAGGAACACTTAAGGATGTGCTTGTGGACAATCCAAGCCCCACTAGTATGATATACATCATATTCCTGGTAGTCAATCAAACATCCTAAGGGCTTTATCAACATATATCAATAAAATAGTAAACCAAAACAAACACACATGTTAAAACAAAATGAAACCAGATAGTATACTATCATGTTGAGAAAGAATGTCATAAATATATTTATATATATATGTGTGTGTGTGTGTGTGTGTGTGTGTGTGTGTGTGTGTGTGTGTAAGCATCCATAATAATGGCCTTTAGGGCATACATATCATCTCCCACTTGCACCAAGGCCAGTTGTTGTAGTATTGCATACCTAATATCCCAAAAAGTCTTTCGAACTGCGTCTGGGGAAAGGACTTCGTGAGTGGATCCGCCGTGTTGTCCTTCGTGTTAACTCTCCTGACCTCGATCTCACAACGATCAACTATCTCCCGTATCAGATGATACCGCCTCAGAATATGTCTGGATCGCTGATGGGGCCAGGGTTCCTTGGCCAAAACTATAGCTCTATTGTTATCATAATACAAGGGTATTGGAACAACAATGGATGCAACCACACCAAGTTCAGTGATAAACTTCTTCATCCAGACAGCCTTTTTGGTAGCATCGTTAGCAGCGATGTATTCAGCCTCCATCGTCGAGTCTGCAACGGTATCCTGTTTGGAACTCTTCCAACATACCGACCCTCTATTGAGGGTGAAAACAAAACTCGAGACAGACTTGCTGTCATCCTTATCAGTTTGGAAGCTCGAGTCGGTAAAGGACTCCATTTAGAGTTCTCCGTTACCATACACCAAGAACATTTTTTTTGTCATTCGCAAGTATTTAAGAATGTTCTTCACAGCTATCCAGTATTTCTCCCCTGGGTCTGATTGATACCTAATTATCACACTAAGTGCGTAAACTACATCCGGTCTGGTACATAACATTGCGTACATGATAAACCCGGCTGCAGAGGCATAGGGTATCATGTTCATGCGAGCCCTATTCTCATCGGTCCTGGGAGACATCTCTTTAGAGAATGTGATTCCTGAGCAAGCGGGTAAATTACCACGTTTGGAATCTTCTATACTAAGCATTTTTAATATGGTGTCTATATACCTGTATTGGGACAATCCAAACATCCTTTTAGATCTATCCCTATAGATCTTTATTCCCAGGATATAAGAGGCATCACCCGGGACTTTCATGGAGAACTTTTATTGTCACGCCCCGCTTCCCAGTATACGGAGAAGTAAACGTAATGGGCCGTGACGTATTTACTCAGAAGTAAACACGTTAAGCATAAATAAGCAATATAAATGAATACACAAGAATAACAAGAGATGTAATAATAAACAACAACTTTTATTAACATTCCTTCTTTACATTACAATTGATTTGAAAAGAAAATGTACAATGATAAAAGCAATGCCTAAACAGTGAAATACGAATGAAAAGAAAAAAGTACAAGTAAAAACTAAAAGTCTGGCTCCTCTGTGAAATGATCCAAGTCCTCCTGGCTGGGCTCGGTCTTCTAAGAGTCGGGTCCTCCTGACGAACATTCCAAAGAAAGAAAGAAACATGAATGTCGTCAGCGAACTAGCGCTCGGTAAGTCCCAAAGATAAGGACAGAATAGAACAAGTAAAAAGGAGAGAACTAGTAATATAAACAGGTATATGTTTGTTATACTAATATAGTTGTTTGTAACTTGGTACAGAATATATCGGTGTATATGAGAGAAGTCCAACTTGCTCCATGGACTATGGTAATCAGAAGTACAAGGCCCCATCAAAACCCACGGGACAACGGCATGGATGTTCAGGTAGGTGTATTTTAGTGACCATCTCGTTCCACTTCTAATACATTCCGTACCAGTTTACCCCGTTAAACCTCGTAATGTATGTTATATAGATTGTAGTTATCAGACTTGCCGAGACTATGGATATAAGTTATTCATGTAAACGGTTTCAGGATGTATTGTTCATACCAGAATATTGCATTTTAATACCACTCATTTTTTTTTAATCTATTTTGTTATATATCGGTACTATTAACCAGTGTCTGCTCAGTAATTAAGATTACAGGTATCCGTGACAAAATACTGGAAATACACTTAAAATCACGGATATATCATTTGTGAGCCGACACTGCATCCATAACTGGAAACCGATCGATATTCAAGAGTTATTTTGCAAACAAATAAAGTGTACACATTTTGGTCCAACACAGCATGTGTGAACAAAACTCTTGGATGCTTGGACTAGGGTTAGGGCTGCCATGATGCAAGGTAAGTGGGCATGAGAAGTGATGTGCATTAAATGCGCATTGAATGCTAAAGATTGTGTGTTGACTTAAAGCTACAACGTTTCCCTCCAAACACTGGGTGCAGACCAAGTTCAATTAGAGAAAACTAGTAGCACCAAAGTGATGTCGGGGAACACACAAACTAACAAACCAAGTACGAGACCATTCCTTTGCAAGGTGGCCGGCCACATCATCACTTTGGCCGAGCTTTGGCCGAGCAGGCCGGCCCCCTGCTCCCAAATGCTCCCAGTCTTCTGTGGTCCCTCCCTTGCTGCCTTGTCATCATGTTTTTATTTTTTATTTATTTTTCTTTTCTACCTATATAAGCAGGCCAGTGAGCAAGGGATCAAGGGTCATTCTTTACCTCATTTTTGTTACTCTTAAGTTTTGTTTTTGTTCTCTTTTAGTTCTCTTGTAAATAGCTAGTCCGCTTGAGTTCTAACCTTCTCTTGATCTTGCAACCTCTTTATTGAGCTTGCAAGTTTAAGGGTTAGTTATTGATCTCAAGGGTTGTATCATTTTTGAAGTTTAATAAAGCTTTCTTTTGCCTTCATTTGCCTTGAGTTTTTAGCCCTCTCTTAATCTTGCAACCTCTTAATTAAGCTTGCAAGTTTAAGTTTGGGTTATTAAACCCATGGTTTGTAACTTGTAAGGTTCTTAGTATTTCTCTCTTGCTCTTTTCTTTCTTGCAATTTTACTTACTTGCATTTTAATTCTTGCTTTACTTACTTTCTATTTACTTTCCATGCAATTTACTTTCTTGTAATGTTGTCTTCTCTTTTCTCTTTATCTTTTATTTGCTCTTTTTAGTTTGTTGTTGTGAATGGTTGTAAATTTGTGTTGTTAGGAAAAGAGAAAAATATTGTAAGTTAAGGTTTCTTTACTCATTTTCTTTTCCCGTATTTTCCAATTGAACTCCACCCAAACCTTATGCAAGCGCTCTGTTAGGCACCGTATCCTACCAAGATATCGGTGATTCCTAACCGCAACCGGTTGCGTTCGGATTGGCCGGAGGCGAAAGCAAGAGACAAGAACAGACGGACAAGGGTCAATAAGCCGGATTTCTAATACCGTGCTTAAGCACCCTAATCCACATTGTTACTGATTGCTCTAGCTTCAATGGTTAAGTTTGGCTCAAAGGATTGAGTATGGAATTCCCTAGCTTACACTATCCTATCGATTCCTAACAAGCTTTTTACTTTGCACATAACACTTAGGATAGATACGAATAGTCCGCCTCGCGCATTAAATCGTGAAAACAAGAATGTAAAACGCTCCGTCTCCCTGTGGATCGACCCATACTCATCGCGGCTAGCTGCAAAGCGACACTGTCCCGATTGCGGTTAATTTTATAACTTCAAACTCTCGGCATGCCGAAAGCGTGCCAATCAAATGGCGTCGTTGTCGGGGAGACAGTAACGTTTTAATTCTTGCTATTTCGGGTTAATCTCTGTACATCTCATTTACAAATCTAACCCTAGTCTTAAAAACAACATAAAAATCAAAAAAATTTCAAAACCCCCCCAAAAAAATAACTTTGCTAACATTATGTTCTCTGGATTTAAGACCTGCTAGCACTCTGGATCTTAACTAAAAAGATAAACAATACCAGTGAGGCACCAATAGAACACTGAGATGACAGAAGAAGTTTGGAGCCCAAACTCCAAAGCAAGACCGGTGACACACCCTCCAGATCCGAGCTCGCCTGCCCCTTCTCCTCCTTTTGCCTCCAATTTTTTCTCTATGCTCTATTGTTCTGTTTTTGTCCCATTTTTATTGCTTGTTTTCTTATAATTTTTAGTGTGTAGGTATTTGGGTATTCATATCGCTTTTTCGCACTAATATTCGTTTTTTCCGACATTTGTAGATTTTTACGGATTTGCGAACTGCGATCGTGGGAGCAAAGTGTATATTCAAAGTTAAGGTGATTACAAAGTACAGTGCCAAAGATCCGGATAGTTTGACCCACGCAAGCGAACTTTCCAAGTTATTCGGATTTAATTCAAACGAGGGTTTCTTAACTCGAAAATTTATCGGTACGTATTTTATTAACATCTTCTTCTCAAATCCGACACATCCAATATAACATCTTTGCAGGATTCTTTGCAAGTTCGCTGTCAAACGCCAAAAAGTGATTAACCCGTATTTGTTGCAGTGCTGAGCTTTAATATAAAAAAAGATTGTTTGATGTTTTGAACAAAATTTTTTCATTAAATTGTGCATTGCATGCATTAATACGGACTTAAGGGCAAGCGAACCCCACAACATACGGTAAAGGATTTCATCACCTTTTCCGTGGCCCACAAATCATGAAAATAAGCATAACGTTTACCCACACAAAAGTTTAAAAAAAACTAGACTTTAAGCCTTAAGGACTTCGCGCTCACTAGGAGAGGTTAATTGTGTTAAGAACACCGCTTAACGGTATATTGTTTACGGGGTGTCTAGGAAAGTGTTCACGGCGAAACCGCCAAAAGAGAAAGGGTTATTTAATTAAGGACCTTCGCAAAAGCGTCGGAAAACCTCCCCTTATCTCTGCACTTACCTGGTCCCGTGATCAGTATATCTTGAGCCCGTTTCTCAACACAGTTTTTATTTCGACAATCAAGTTCTTTAGCAGGTCTAGTTGACCTAGGTGAACCCTAGACCGCTTAGGTGCGTGGTATTTTTGTGTTGTGATTGTTTTTTGTCCAGATTCTTTTTGTGTGTATATTTCATTCTTTTAACTAACTAAAAAATATAATAAAAAAAACCACATTCTTTTTCCCCTCCTTTTCTCTTCTTCTTCTTCTTCATCTCTTCATATCATGGGTACCCTACCTAGAAAGACTCTTGCCAAACTTTGGTACCTACAACCAAACATTACTTCCTACAGTTTTTGCTTTGGTCGAACTTCGAACGATCCCTCCATGCCTAAAATTTCTTTGAAAGATCGGATAGACGCGTCTAGGACAAACAATTGGACTCTGCAATCCACTATGTATCAACCGTTTCAACCTTCCCTACCTTCGTACATTGATACCCCTTTTGAGAGTCCTGTTGTAACTCCAAGACCTATGTCTATTGCCGACAGAATTGAACAATCTCGTAGCCGATCTTTCACTCTTTTCACCACTTCCAGTTATTTTGATCAACAATTTTAATCACCTTTTTATCCGAATGTTGATCCTACTCTTGTCCAACCATTCAATTCCTACCAATCCTACCCGAATTTTACACCATCCCTAGACATTGCTTATGAACAACCTTTTAGGGGTTTCCAGTATCCAAACAAGTTTGAATCTTTTACTGAAACCCTTTCACAACCCATGTCTAGTCTGGAACAGTCGTTGGAAGACTTTCGGCCAGCGTCGTACCAACAGATGCTGGATTTGAATGCATCCATGGCTGCCACTGACTGTGTGTGAGCAACACCGTCCATCTTTAACGAAAAGAAGTAGTATTAGGCATTAAGGCAAGGGTACTATAGCTTGAATTGAATTTTTAAGTGTAGGGGTGAAAATATACACAAACATAGGGGTATACAATCGATATTTGGAGGAAAGATAGAAATAAAGAATAAGACTTATGTTTTCCGAAAAACTGATAAAAATCCCTGATTGAAGACCGCACTTTAGAAGGAAAAGTTAAGAGATACCGAGATCTTTCTAAACTGTAAAACGTATAGGATCTGAGGTTAAATAAATAGGAGGTGTGAATCATAAGGGTTGGATATTTCTAACTTAGTATGATAAAGTTTCTAACCTAGATACTAAACTGTAGGAGTAGAATCAACGTTAACTTATGAAACTAGCTTGACGGGATTTTGTGGGTAGTATCCGGTAAAAACGCTCAGGAGACAACACTCCTCCTAGTAGGGACACCTAGAGGTTTAACGGCTTGTTGCACACGCTCAGTGGAATCGCGTTCCCTGCGAAAGTGAGGCTAGGATTTTGTTTTGCTCGGGACGAGCAAAAGATAAGTTTTGGGGTATTTGTTCATACCAGAATATTGCATTTTAACACCGCTCATTCTTTATCTATTTTGTTATATATCGGTACTATTAACCAGTGTCTGCTCAGTAATTACAGATTACAGGTATCCATGACAAAATACTGGAAATACACTTAAAATCACGGATACATCATTTGTGAGCCGACACTGCATCCAGAACTGGAAACCGATCGATATCCAAGAGTTATTTTGCAAACAAATAAAGTGTACACATTTTGGTCCAACACATAGCATGTGTGAACAAAACTCTTGGATTCTTGGACTAGGGTTAGGGCTGCCATGATGCAAGGCAAGTGGGCATGAGAAGTGATGTGCATTAAATGTGCATTGAATGCTAAAGATTGTGTGTTGAATTAAAGCTATAATGTTTCCCTCCAAACACTGGGTGCAGACCAAGTCCAATTAAGAAAAACTAGCAGTACCAAAGTGATGTGGGGGAACACACAAACCAACACACCAAGTACGAGACCATTCCCTTGCAAAGTGGCCGACCACATCATCACTTTGGCCGAGCAGGCCGGCCCCCTGCTCCCAAATGCTCCCAGTCTTCTATGGGCCCTCCCTTGCTGCCTTGTCATCATGTTTTTATTGTTTATTTATTTTTCTTTTCTGCCAATATAAGCAGGCCAGTGAGCAAGGGATCAAGGGTCATTCTTTACCTCATTTTTGTTACTCTCAAGTTTTGTTTTTGTTCTCTTTTAGTTCTCTTGTACATAGCTGGTCCCCTTTAGTTCTTAACCTTCTATTGATCTTGCAAGCTCTTCATTGAGCTAGTAAGTTTAAGAGTTGGTTATTGATCTCAAGGGTTGTATCATTTTTGAAGTTTAATAAAGCTTTCTTTTGCCTTTATTTGCCTTGAGTTTTTAGCCTTCTCTTGATCTTGCAATCTCTTAATTGAGCTTGCAAGTTTAAGTTTGGGTTATTAAACCCTTGGTTTGTAACTTGTTCCAAGGTTCCTAATATTTCTTTCTTGCTCTTTTCTTTCTTGCACTTTTACTTACTTGCATTTTAATTCTTGCTTTACTCACTTGCTATTTACTTTCCAAACAATTTACTTTCTTGTAATGGTGTCTTCTCATTTCTCTTTATCTTTTATTTGCTCTTTTTAGTTTGTTGCTGTGAATGGTTGTAAATTTGTGTTGTTAGGAAAAGAGAAAGATATTGTAAGTTAAGGATTCTTTGCTTATTTCCTTTTCCTGTATTTTCCAATTGAACTCTGTCCAAACTTTACGCAAGCGCTCCGTTAGGAACCCTACCCTACCAAGGTATCGGTGATTCCTAGCCGCGACCGGTTGCGTTTGGATTGGCCGGAGACGAAAACAAGAGATATGAACAGACGGACAAGGGTCAATAAGCTGGATTTCTAATACCGTGCTTAAGCACTCTAATCCACGTTGTTGCCGATTGCTCTAGTTTTAATGGTTAAGTTCAGCTCAAAAAATTGAGTATGGAATTCCCTAGCTTACACTATTCTATCGATTCCTAACAAGCTTTTTACTTTGCACATAACACTTAGGGCAGATACGAACAATCCGCCTCGCGCATTAACTCGTGAAAACAAGAACGTAAAACGCTCTGTCTCCCTGTGGATCGACCCGTACTCATCACGGCTAGTTGCAAAGCGACACCATCCTGATTGCGGTTAACTTTAGAACTTCAAACTCTCGGCACGCCGAAAGCGTGCCAATCATGTAGCAAGTAGCCATGTAGTCAAGTCAAGTCATAGTCATGGTTCGGTCAAGTCACGTCATAGTTGCATGTTGATATTGTTCTCGTATTCAGAGTCACGTTCAAGTAGTCATGTTTGGATTCATGTTGAATTGGATTCAGATTGATTTGTACTCAGACTTGAGTTAGACACTTAGAACTGATTTGGATCCTGAATTAGGTTTAGGAGTTATCGGTAAATGCTGCATATGGACGACAGGATTTGTGTCTTTTTCCAAGACAATTACCATTGATAACTTCGTTAAGTTCTTCTAACTTAAATAGGCAAGCACTCACTTTCTCCGGCTCCTTGAGGCTCAAGAGAATTGATCCCATTTAAACCTATAGTTACTAAGTCCTTAATTGTAATTTTATATAACTCGAGGGGGTTTTATGAAAAATATTTTATATACTTTCAAAATAAACCTCGAGTGTTTATTTATCGTATTTAGGGTTTCATGGATGTAACTTTTAAGATTTGAGGTATTTTAGTGAATATTAACTTAGCTTGAATAGTTCATGGTATTTAAGTGTAATACTTGTCTTGATATTTGATAGTATTTTAGTGAAACCTGTCATTCTTTTATCTTTTTAGAAAACATAGAATTTTATTGTATCTTAAGAATATGTGGTTTGATAATATTTATATATTTATAAAAATTAATTTTATTAAATAGAAAATGTCATTTTTCTTAAAATCGTATTAAATTCTTTCGAGACTGAATGCTCCGTAAGGAGGTCTGCATCTCGCTCTACTAGCCTAAGGATATGCGATAATCCACACTATCCAATAGCGGGTTCCACAAAATAGGTTGTAGAGGCATAATCGCAAAGAATTTTGATAATACCATTCAAAGAAAACCGGGTTTTTATAGTTTATGGTATTTTGATGAAATGTTATAATCGCCACAAAAATAGGTTTCCAAGAGTATCTTGCTATGTCAATATGTGTGTATGTGAGGGATAGTTCATTACCCCGTGAAGTTTTCTAGAGGTAATAGCAAGCAAAACAAAGAAATATGGTCAATACAAAGTTTATAGTATTCAAAGGTAAAACTCATTTTTAAAGTTGTTTAGCATGATGATTTAGGGTGAAAGTTGTTCTAAACTTTAGTTTTATGATTAACAAGTAATGTATAGGAATTTGAATGGCAATTCTTAAGAAAAAATTATAGTTTCAATGATTTTAGAATTAAATATCGGTATAACTCCACTTACCGATATGTTTTATAAAAAGAGACTTTTTACGTAGAAAGAGAAGAAGGGGGTGTGACTTACTAGTGATTTGGATTAAGAATAAAGAGAGGAAGAGGTTGAGGTTGTTGTGATGTTGTGGGGTCGCTGGAATTGCCTCGAATCCTCGCCGGAAGTTGACCTTGGGCTAACTCTAATTCTACTTCACTTGTACTTAGAAAATTTTGATAATTTTGGCTACAGCAGAATAAGGAGAGGATAGGGTATAGAGTTGTATTTATAGTGTAGAATTAGGGTTTTGAAATTGAAAGAATGAATTAAAATGCATTTAAAATTGGATTGATTGGGAAATTGAATTCTATGTTAAATTGCAGAGAAAATAAACAGTACAGGGGTAATGGGGGTAGGCCAAGAGTCATGTGTACAGAGTACGGGGTTTTTTACCAACGGGAGACCGTCGGCACCGGTCGTATCATCAATCTCGCCGGATTACTGTTTGAAGGGGGTCGTTGGATTCTTGTCACGTGTTTACCTCAGTTCATACAACATTTTGCATATGTTGGATTTCTCTGACTCTTCATTTTTGTGTGCAGTGCACGTGTAAACTTTTGGGCTTCCAAAAAGTTTAAAAGAAAAATCAGTAAAATTAATATGTGGCTGATGGGATTCGAACACAGGAATATGTCACAGCAGTACAAGGCTTTACCAATGAGCTACAAGTGCTTTCTTATTGTTCTTAAACAAAAATAACTTTTAAATTGTAGACAGGCTTGCAAACTCCATTCTATACATTAACTTCAAAATTTTTGTACAGTAAAATCCGCGTCGTTACATTTATGATAGGAAGAGTTTGACTGAGTGCAGCATAGGAACATCATTTTCTATCAAGAGTATGTCATCCACATACATTACGAGGAAAACGACATTACTCTCCACTACCTTTTTATATATACAGGGTTTATATACGTTTTTGATGAAGTCAAACTCTTTGACATCTTCAACAAAACAGATGTTCCAACTCCGCGATGCCTTCTTTAATCCGTAAATTGATTTAAGAAGTTTGCATATTTTTCCGTTACTCCCACTGTCTACAAAGCCCTCTAGTTGTGTCATATACACGCTTTCTTCTAAATCTCTATTTAGAAAAGCGGTCTTGACATCCATCTGCCAGATTTCATAGTTATGGTAGGTAGCAATGGAAAGTAGGATCCGGATGGACTTAAATATAGCCACTGGTGAGAAGGTCTCATCATAATTGAAACCTGGTCGTTGACGAAACCTTTTGCTACAAGTTTAGTTTTAAAGGTTTCAACCTTTCCATTTACACCGATCTTCTTCTTGAAGATCCATTTGCTCCTAATGGGTTTTACCCATTCAGGAGCATTGATTAGTCTAAAATATTGCATATTTGTATGAACATTTTCCCTACTATTATTAATAAATAAAAGGTGTTTATTGTAAATATGGAACATATGTGAGTTTATTTGTAAAAAGTTTATTATCATACGTTTTTACCTTTTAATTAATATAATGAGGAAAAATATATGCATATAATATTTAAATGAAATATTAGTAATTAAAATATGTATATCATTTCAAATATATCTAATCAATATTCTTAAGATATTATATTATTTAAATGGTTTGAATAATATCTTAAAAACACCTAATGCTACTAAGCACTTTGATTTGAGATATTGTGCAGGTACTAACTCAGGTCTGAAATCCAAGTAAGAGATCCAAGTCAAATCGGGATATCAAAACCAAATCTGCCAAATTTTAGAAGCAAATCGAGAGATCTAGCAACGGTAGAGACTCAGAGAATTATTATAAGAATCTAGACATCAAGAGAATCTCCAAATATCAACACAATGTTGGGTTATGCCAGCGCCTGGCCATCAAACTGTGGTCGATTGCAGAATTTTTTTTTTATAAAACCGGCTCTAGAATAATCCGATTCTACGAATCGACCATTAACCCTAAAGCTAGCAAACTATAAAGAAAGGAGTTTAGAATGGTTATACCGAATGATCCGTGTCCTTCGATCTTTAACCATCATTCCAAGCTCCTAGAGGCCTCTATGATCAAGATTGATCTCCGGTCTCCCTCCATCGAAAATGATCCACCCGAGGATTTGTATTTCGAGCTCCAACCTTAATAACCAAGGTAACCAGGGTACCTAGTTTGCTAAACTAGATAGCTTAAAAGATGTAGAGTGTAGTGATGGATTAATTTGTCTCCGAACACCCTAAGTTTCTCAAAACATGAGACTTGAAGGATGGAGGTAGAAGAAGAAGCTTGAGGATGAGAGCGTGAGGCAACTCAAGAAAAATGGCTGAGTGTTGTGTGTTATGTTGTATGTTGTGAGCAATAATGAGGCATCCAATAAATATCTCAAGACAAGAAAATATCTCAAGTCTAGAAAATATCTCTAGTCTCCAAAATATCTCACAACAAACAAATATCAAGCATGATAGAATAGTAACCATTAGTCACCCTATGAGACACCAAGTGAGCCATGCTACAATAAATGCTCACAACACTTCATCCTCCACCTTATTAACCATTTAATCCTAAATGATTAAAACTAAATGAGGTGGCATCTTCTAGAAACAATCTTGTAATAAATTACAAGAATACTCCTCATCCGTATATACATATCAGCATTCGTATTCCGAAGAATATGAATACAAAGAGACGAAAATAATCCAAACATATAATACTAGAATCCGGCTTAAACCAAAGCCCACCAGTATTATCCGTCCGAATCATGATACGTGCACAAGTGCACGCATATGATCGAACCATACCGTAAAACCATACGACTTTTACATCGTTTTGCCCGAAGCAGGGAAACCCTCTGTCTGGGACTCTAAAGACACGTCAATATGCTGGCAGTGGATTTAACCACAAGCATGTCAGCGGCACTAGCTGTATGTAACGGCTACCCAGGTATTGAGCGAAAGGAAGGCAGACGAGTAAACTCATCCGAACCCCTACCGAGCCTGTCCGTGACAATATCCGTATAGTCCAGTCTGTTCATCTAAGAGTATCGCATATCGAGTCTAGGGGTGGATAAAGTCAGACCCCTAATAGCGCGACATTTCGTGTCAGTATGAAGCCCATCATCAACTGAGAAACTACTGATCCAAATCAGTAATTCTCGACTATCTTGACCAATGATTTCTGGTGATGGCCACCCATACACTGAGCGACATCAACCCCAATACCGAGAGAGACGAATCCCCGATGATCCGCTCACTGCGTCCATGTGGCTCGGGACTGTACCCAACTAAAATCTGTTTGCACGACTCCTTTGAGCCGTGGTAGGTGTTCACCGCTGAAAGACGTGGCCGGGACGTTAGGACGTCTGGCCTGAATTCTGGGGGAAAATGTTATTTGGATTTATCTGTCTATCTTTTCAAAGATACCAAGTTGATTTATGGCGCCGTATATCGGAGGTTTAGACCGATGCGGCCGTTGTAGCAGACTTCGTTAGATTCCCCCTCGTTTGTGAGGGTTTTTGATTGTGGGGACGCTCTTCCCTGCAGGTGCAAGCCCCTGTAGTTAATTACGTTATCGCATTGTGATAACCACTTTCTCTTGCTCCGGAAGTTCACTTCGTATCATGTGTGTTTTTGTTTGTTTGGGTTGCCCGTGGATCGTATACGGAGACTAATTTATGTCGTTGCCCGTAGGGCACGATTTAGTCCAAATCCGTATATTTGATAATTAAGTTTTTTATTTAAGGATCGTTAATTTTGTTTGAAATTAAGATCAACTTAAATGTATGTGAGCAGTTAGGGCTCGGTTGGTTTTTTGTTAAGGATACGTTAGTCCAATTTGAGATTAAGATCTACTTAACAAGGATTTAGGATCATTTTTGTTTCAGATCCAACAAGAGAGCATTTGGGATCTGTTGCCTTAGTTTAGGGATATTTTGGTCCATTATCACCATTTTGGAGGTGAAGTTCTAGTTTGAGGACATCTCGGTCTATTGATCACCATTTTGGAGGTGAGATTTTAGTTTAAGCACATCTCGGTCCGTTGATCACCATTTTGAGGTGAGGTTTTAGTTTAAGGACGTCTCGGTCCGTTGATCACCATTTTGGAAGTGAGATTTTAGTTTAAGGACATCTCGTCCCGTTGATTACCATTTTGGGGGTGAGATTTTAGTTTAAGGATGTCTTGGTCCGTTGATCACCATTTCGGAAGTGAGAGTTTAGTTTAAGTACGTCTCGGTTCGTTATGCATCTTGTGCGCATGCGTATTTGTTACGTGACGGGATGAACAACGATGTTGATATGGAATGTGCCCAATTTGAGGCACGATTTTGATTTGAAGTGTGCACGTCAATCTGGAAGTGAACCAAAGGGTTGTTGGTTGTCGGGACCTGCCACCTCTCTGAAGACGTTGAGGAATTACAACGATGTGGATCAAAGGTATGGAGAGATGTACTTGTTCCCGCCAAAATTTTCAGCCAAGAGCTACTTGTTCCCTTACAAAAAGGGGGAGAGTCCTCAAAATTAGGCCTGACATGTAAAACACGTGAGCGCTCATATGCAAAGCGTATGAGCGCTGAATATAAACAACTAATGGCTAAACAGGCCTCACGTGCTAGACACGTGAGCGCTCATATGTAAAGCATATGGGCACTGAAAATAAATTAAATAAAACAATTAATGGCACGCCAGGCTCACGTGTAAAACACGTGAGCGATCATATGTAAAGCATATGAGCGTTGAAAATAAACAGGCTAAAACCCATACTAGGGGTCACGTGTTAAACACGTGAGTTCTCTTGCTACTCACGTGTAAAGCATGTGAGCGCCTTAATTTAAAATGCTCCCGTCAAATTCTAGAATTAAATTCTATTTGGGAAATATTTTTCTCAAACTAGAAAGATCTTCTCTGTTAAACAGAGGACCTTTGAATCAAAAATCCAACGGTGATCATCTAGTAGAATAAAGTTCTATCATAGGAAAATATTTTCCTAATCTTATTAAACTAATAAGATATCCATATGATAGAATTAAATTCTATATTAAGAAAATATATTTCTGATCTTGTTAAACTAAAATATATGATAGAATAAAATTCTAATCTTGTTAAAACTAACAAGATATTTATAATCTTGCTAAACAAACAAGAAATCTTCTCTGTTAAACAGAGAGCCATTAGATTAAAAATTCAACGGTGAATAAAATTCACCGATTGATCTAAAAGATCATGGAATCAATCATGATCTCTCAATGAGGGATTTTCTTAACAAATTGATTCTTTTTCTTCTCATATAAATAGGAGCGAGGAGAGGAAAAAAAAGAGAGGAAGACATATACACACAGAGAGGGGAAGAAAAATATAGAGAGAGAATTTAATTCGCTCAAAAGAAGAGGAACCCCTCCCAAAAGCTCCCACAAAACAAAAGGAGAATTTAATTCTCAAACCAAGAGTTTAACTTTTCTCAAAGAACTTAGTTCTTCCTCTGGTTAACATCTGCAGAAGCAGATCTCCCCACAAGTTGAGAATTTAATTCTCATCGGAGAGATTCTGTCATGCAGATTCAAAACTTAGGGGAAAGAACTGAGTTCAAAAGAGTTTAAATCTTACAAAACGTATGGGAATTTAATTTCTCTAAAACTAGGGTTTAACCCTTTAAAAAGAATTTAATCCCTGCAAAGAACAAAAGGAGAACTTGATTCCTCAGAACCATAAAAGAACAGCCTGATGATTCATTGGCATTCAAACGCTATATAACAGATCACGAGTTCCCACGTGAACACCTCTGAGGAACAAAAATGAACAACTGACATCAAGTCATGTGATCCCACATGACCCCCTTATAGTTTTTAGCACTTTCAAATGGAAAAGGGGAATAAATCATAGTTTCCATTTTGGGGCGCCTCGCGTGATCCCACGTGACCCCCTAATAGTGCTTAGCACTTAAAAAAGAAAAAGGGAATAAATCAAAAATAGTTCCCATTTTGGGGCGCCTCATGTGATCCCACGTGACCCCCTAATAGTGCTTAGCACTTTCAAAAGAAAAGGGAGAATAAATCAAAGACAGTTCCCATTTTAGGACGCCTCACGTGATCCTACATGACCCCCTAATAGTGCTTAGTACTTGTAAAAAGAAAGGGGAATAAATCAAAACAGTTCCCATTTTCGGGGTGCCTCACGTGATCCCACGTGACCCCCAATAGTGCTTAGCACTTATAAAAGAACAAGGGAATAAACCCAAGTGAACAGCGCTAACATTCAAGAGCCTCACGTGCCACACGTGAGCCTCCCTCGAATTTCAGTGTTTAACACTGCCTTGGAGTCTCACTGTAACGTTTTGAAAATCGTTTCGATGAAATTTCGAAAAATCGGTAAAATAAGGGGGTTTTCTGTAAAAAGTCAAAATATAAATATCTTTATTATAAAATTAAAAATACATATTCTAGCTATGAAATTGCTAGTGTTTAGTGTTTATTGAGCCACTGGTAAAATTCCTAATTTTCTGAAAATTTTTCCGAAATTAATTATTTTAATATTATTTTAAGCCGTCACTAATACATTTAATTAGGGAAAATTACAAATTGGAATGAGTTGAAACAAATTTTGTGCATCATGACACATTAAACTAACATGTAAAATATTGTTTTTGAATTGAAAAGAAATTATTAAGATGGTTTTAGAAATTATAAACTATAAAGGCTTAAATGGTGAAAAATAGCTAAATAGAATTGAAGTATGGTTCTAGATTGACTTGGGATTTAATATTTATAATTTTCCCTCACCCCCCACACACACCCACACTCACACACCCCCATTTTCCTCCCCATTTTTCAGCAGCCCCTAATTCCCATTTAAAAGTTTAAAGGAAATGAAAAAAAAGGGAAAAACATTAAAGAATAGAATATGGTTATAGGTTGAGGTATGGGCTTTGCTTTTTGACTTGGTCATAACCCATTCCTCATTCTCTCTCTTCCCTTCCCTCTCATGGCTGAGCTCCCTCACAGCAGCCCCCCCCCCCCCAAATTCTTCTCCTCTCTTTTCTCTTCAAAAAATTCACCATTTTGCATCAAAAAAAAAGTCCAAAACAAAAAAACCACAAATCCCTAATCTAATCCCTACCCATTTTTTTACTTGGCTAATCTAGTATGGTTCCTGGTGAAAAGGAGCTAATTTGGAGTGCTAAGTTGCTTGTGGGATCATCAATTTGTTGGGTATAAATTCTAACCATTTTGCTTAAATTGTTGTTTAATTACTTGAATCTAGCATAATTGGTGTTTAATTATGGTTCCAATTTCAACTTAAGAATTAAAGAGAAGGGTTTGAACTAAGTGAGGATTTGTATCAATTGTTCATGGTTTTAATGAGGGGATTAACATGTTAATGCTATGCTAAAACTAATCTAGGTTCTAGTTTACTAATTGTTGCTTGTAAATTGTTAAAATTGGGTTTTTTTGCAAACTAGGTTTTGGGAATTATTTCAAAATGTGAGATTAAAATATGGTTAAGATTTTCATCACATCATTAACAACATAATGGATAGTTTGGCACTGTAAGACATTTAAAATATAAGCTAGTTTTTAGTTTGCCAATTGTTATTTCAAAAATTGTCTAAATTATGTATTTTTTTAAACTAGATTTTTAGAATTATGAAAATAAGTGGGATTAAAAGTCTAGTAATGATTTGTATGACCTAATTATGATATTTAATAAGTATATTGGCCGCTACATTCATTTAAACGTCGAGTTTTGTACTAAAATGGGTAATTTTTGCTTGCTAGATTTTCGGAAAAATGGCTTCTAAAGTGAATTTGGGGTTTTTGTGAATTTTAACCTATTCTATATTTAAATTAGTATTCGTGAATGTGCAAATGAGTATACTTGGGTTTTTTTCTCGATGGTCGGGCGTTTGCACGCCGACGTCGAGGGTTTTTGGGTTGGTTTGTGAAAGCAACCATAGGTTTTGACCTATATGGGATTCGTGTGTCGTTTTGGTCATGAGTCAGATTTTAATGCGATACGGTGCGTTATGATATGTAGGTACCCCATGTGGACTTCAGGACGACAAGCAAGTGCGTGGCGACGTCGGCACCGGCAAGCGAGGACCAGGTGAGTAGATTTATATCTACGGAGAGAAGTCGGGTGGATGGCGTATAGCACCCCCGCAGTTAGTGGTGATGTATACGAATACGTATACACATACACATACACACACATATATATATATATATATATATATTGTTTATATATTGTTTGAGTACATTGATGATAATATGGATATTTGGTGTTCTTGGATATTTAGTATCGCGAAACCCTAGAGTAGTGGTCGCACCACGCATGCACACACCCACCCATACTCGCATACTTTCTTCTTTCATTTGTGCTTATACGGGAATACATAGTTATATGTTCACATGGGTATGTGACTATGTGTTCACATACGGATTTGAGGATGATACTTGGGTTTGAGATGAGTCGATGAGATTTGTATTGAGGTTGTGAATTCGGTGATATGGCAGGATTCGTATTTGAGATACGACATGACATTGTAGCGGGTCCTTGGCGTAGTGTTTCACACACGTCCATGCATACTTAGGCGGTACCAGTATTGTACTAGACGTAGATCAGTACCCCGATCATGATATTTGATAAAGAGGATACCAGGTGAATAGTATGATGAATGTGATATTGACCCGTACCCAGATTTGGGATGCCGTACGACGGATTTACGTACGAGCTATATTGATGATTGATCCGCACTCTTGACTTGGGATGTCTGATTATAGATATGGTATCGGATAGGATATTATTGAGGTGGGATCACCGACTAATATATATACAGGTATGTATATGTATCGAATCAGATGTTAGGCGGTTTCCTCACCTGTAGTTCAGCTTGTTAGTTCAGCCGTATAGTTTAGTGTAGTTGTTAGACTAGATTAGACTCCTACCTATTTCAAAACTAACGGATCGTGGGTATTTTAAAAGACAGGTCAAGGGATTCTACGGATATTTCAAAAGACGTATCTTTTCTTAAAAACACCGTAGCCCTCATTTTCAAAACACCGCGATTCGTGTTATTGCAAAAGGCACTATTGTAGGACTTATATTAGGGTAATGCAGATTAGTTATCGTTGTGTCTAGTATTCAGCTCCCGCACATTATTGCTGTTGCTCCGCATCGCATACATATTGTGATTCATATGCCATTATTGATATTATGCTGTTAGGACACCAGCACCATTACCGATGAAGCGTATGTACCACGTACACTTACTTGCCGGCTCACACACATCTTCATCGGTAATTGCCATGTCACGTACACTTTAAAAAAGACTATTTGCTTGACTTAGCTTGTTAGCTAGTTGTTTCGACATGATATTAGTGTACTTGCCTTATATACCAGTTTAGACATTGTAGTTATTACTTGTCGCTTCATGCATACTGTTATTCATTGTTATGCCGCATTCATGGATTCTCATGCCTATATTCACTAGTTTATGTGCTATTGAGGTTTTGGATTCGGATTTCCATGATATTTCTGGATTTGGGAACCGTGGGGATTTCAAAAGAGAGTATGTAATTGTTTTAAAAACCCGGTTACCCTTGATATGATATTTCAGTGCGTCCACCATGTGTTTTCTCGGTGCTGAGAGTGACATGTGAGACCCGAGTTCGAGGAGTGGAGGAACCGTTTCGGGTACATGGTGGACCCGGTAAGGTACCCCAGGGCAAGAAGCGCGTGGTGATGACGATGTGAGCCTTGCAGGGGGAGACTACCTACCGGTGATATTACCCGACGCGTCGGATATCCGGAGGATACCGTCGTGGTCTTGAGATGGATGGTAGGGGCCGGTCTGGACTGACGGCACCCTAGATATTGAGATTTCGAGATATTGAGGTACTGAGATTTGATGATACAGGCCAGTCCGGATAGCCGGAGCCTAAGGTTTTGAGACATTGAGATTTATGTTTTATGTCGATGCTAGACACTGTTGATGCTGATTTCATTTATGATACCTCATTTTAAAAATACAAAGGAAATCTCACTAATTTATGAAAACAGTTTCTTCATTTACATGTATTCTGTTTTCATGCATTCATACCTCATTCATATGATTTATTGCTACCTGAGGCACTGACACGGGTACATGAGATTACACTCGGGTTAGATATTACCCTAACCATTGTTATAGGCTGCATGTTATACATATATTATGATCATTGACCTAGGTTGCATTATTTGTGCGATTTCTGTGCGTAGATGTTTTTCTATTCACGAGTTGGCAACTCACCCCCGTTGTGCCCCAGTTTCTTGCAGGTTTGCCGTACAGGTTTCATTACGGCTTTGCGGGCATAGTTTCGTTCGGGTGATTTGCTAGTAGGTGGGTTTACTTATATCGTACCCCCATTATATATCTTGTATATCATTATTCTGTTGTATCTAGAAGTTCCATCAACCAAACATGTATTTATTCTTTGAGATAAAGACCAGTGATGTTATTCTTTCGACCTTAGAGTCGCGCGTTTTATTCTTGTAGTTTTGAGTTCCCTTTTGAGTTTTTGATCCTCGCCGTTGGTGTTGTATATTATATTGCTTGTGTGGTTGTGACCGTCGATTGACGAAGAGTTAGCTCCCGCTTGGGGATGCCCTTTTATTGATTTCGTATACTATTCATGTTGTATCCCGTTTGGGGGCCAGTATTTACAAAGGAGACTCTGCCGAAATTTTCAGTAAATATTGATGTTTTTTTTTAAAACGTATAATTCGGCTTATGCTATTAAAACTACTTGATTTAAATTGGTTTTCCTTCACTCTACTACTTTTCTTGGTTTGGATTTCTGGGTTTTCGGTTTACTTAGATTACGTACGCCTCGATACGTTTCGTAGTTTAAGTGCCGGTCATGTTCCGTACTTTCGGGACGTGACACTCACGTGGGAGCACATGAGCACTGAGTATACATCAGTATTTAACACTATAGGAAGCCAACTCCAACTCCAAATTGGCTAAGTCTCCCTGAGGATTAAAACATCTTCGATTTCCTAATAGACCGAGCCACTATACTCATGACTTCCCAAACTGATGATGATTCCTCAATCTCCTAAGTTAATCTTAGTCTCTCAAAAATGACTAATGATTCTTGGACGGGCCACTATGATCTTTCCCCTCAAATCTGGAATTTGGTTCAAGGGTACATCTCTCCATACCTCCGATACATGTCGTTGTAATTCTTCAACGTCTTCAGAGAGGTGGAGGGTCCCGACAACCAACAGCTCTTTAATGCAACCCAAAACCCATGAGCACACCCCAATAGATCGTAATGTCCTTAAACTAGCTATAGACCGCAACGTACTTAAACTAAACCCTTACCCCAAAATGGTGATCTACGGACCATAACGTCCTTAAACTAAAACGATAGAGCCCAAATGCTCTTTCGTTGGATCAAAAATGATCCCGAACCCCCGTTAAGTAGATCTTAGTCTAATATCGGATTAACGTACTCTTAACAAATGTTTAAGTTGATCTTAATCTCAACAAGGTTAACGATCCTTAAATCAAACCAAACCAAAATCTAAGAAAATACGGATTTGGACTAATCCACGCCCTACGGGCGACAACACAAATTAGTCTCCGTATACAATCTACAGGCAACCAAAAAAATAAAGTAAACACACACGACAGGAAGTGACTTTATGGAGCAAGAGAAAGTGGTTAGGGCTTGCGCCTGCAGGGAAGAGCGTCCCCACAATAAAAAAAACCCCTCACAACGAGGGGGAATCTGACGAAGTCTGCTACAACGGTCGCATCTGTCTAAACCTTCGATACACTGTGCTATAAATCAACTTGGCATCTTCGAAGAGGTGGATGGATAAACCCAAATAGCATCTGCCCCTAAATGCAGGCAAGACGTTCATCTTCCCGGCTTTCAGTAGTAAATAGATTCTGGCACGCCCGGTGGGACCTTTTCTTCTTTCCACTCCACACTTCGTGTGTCAAGTTTTTCCGTGATCAAATAATCGCGATATATATGTTTGTGGTTGCCCTCGGGTGATGGGATATTGAAGCCGACGTTTCGTATCTATGAAGAATGGCATTTGCCTCCCACCCTAGCAGCACAGGCTCTGTCATATCAAGTGGAGTCAAGTATGGACCACTTGCAGCCTCAAATCTCTGCAATCCGGCTCTTCAAGAAATCAACGGGCTTCTCTTTGGGTTGATACTCACATCTCCCACCCTCGGTGATTCAACGTCGAGGGAGGAAGCCTAGAGGAAGTCTGTCTTCCACAGGCTGGTTCTTTAAGCTGCAGCTTTGCCAACAGAATCAGTTCTCAAACAACTGGCACCTGCCGAAGACCAAGGTCGACGCAGGAGGTAGAATATTCAAGCTCTCAAAGGAAACAGGGGGCAGGCTCAGCAAAATCCTGAGGCTAATCAAATCCCGACCGTAAGAAACGGTCCACGTGGATATCGGCATAATACAAAATGAGCTGGGGGAAGTTCTCTGTATGGTCCTGTTTCAACCCCGGTGGTAAATGTTGTTGTTCCAACCGGGAACATATTCAAACTTTTGCGAAGGGTCAGACAAAATTCTCCCACTGCAATATTGAAGGAATCTCCACAGCCCATGGAGATCCCACAAGAGCAGAAATCAATTCACTCCCTAAAACAACTTTCCTCATCTATATATAAGGTGTGGAAGCGGGTGAAGGTCTCTGTCGTCAACCGCGGCTCTTCCCCTAGACGTCAGCTAAATTCTGACAAATCCCTTTTCAAATACAAGGGGACTCATCCCAAGACGGGTCCTGATACAGCGGTTCCTCCTAAAACCAAAGTGGCTTTTCACAAAAAAGAGAGGCTTAATAAAGCTTAAGTGCCCGAGGCAAACTCCAAAGGCCAAAACTCCAAACACATCAAGTCTGGGGGCACGGCAGTTCATGCAGTTCACATGGTGAACTCAAAAGATGAAGTTCAAGCATCTATTAGCTACGGACCGCATACCCGGTTCCTGAAAAAGTTCAACTGCAACGTGAAAAGCTGCAGGAGATACTCTCTTAGGCGGCAGCAAATGCTAATCCATCGCCTAAGGAAAATCCCGAGGACACACCCGAAGAAAGAGTAAAGAAGGAGTCGGATATTGATTTCTTAAAGCGTGCTCTCAAAAAGAAAAATGAAGAAGCGGCAGAAATGTCCGGAACGATGGTTCAATCAGAACCACAAGAAAATGAACTACCGGTAGTTGCTTTTAAAGACAAGGGTGACATTTCAAATCCTCTACGAGTCTCATCAACGGCCGAAGAGGAAATGATTCCAAAAGCAAAGCTGAACGAATATGTCGCTCAGCAAATCAAAACTCACTATGCCAGTAAGCATCAAATAGGCCAATCAAGGCTGGTGTACCGTATCCGGCATGCTACGATCAAATACAGTACCCGCTAGAATACATACTTCCGACTCCACATATACAAAGGAACCGGGAATCCTCACCAGCACATCGCGCGATTTAAATCCATGTGCAGTAACACTAGAGAGAATGATATACTTCTCCTCTGACAGTGCGTCAGCTGTCTGGCGGGCATTGCCTTCGAATGGTATGCGGAACTCCCGAATGACCCCGTGAATACCTTCGACGAGATGGAGATGCTTTTCTATCAGAAATTCGCTATTGTGAATAAACGCACTACCGTAACGATGTTGGTCAATGAAAGGGTTAGACCGAATGAGACCTGGGTTCAATATGTTACCTGATGGCGAAATCTCTGGTCAAAATGTGAGCAACGTATCGACGAAGCTACAGCTGTGGGAATGTTCATAGCCATCTTTGACCCAAATTCAAAAGGTGTTCCCATTTACGGCCTTTTTCAAGCCGACAACCTTCCAAGAACTCATGAATAAAATGGATCGATTTGATCAAATGGATCAAGGCTATTTTTCATCCGATGATAATGAGTGAAAAGCGGAGGGAAGATGGCGTTTGTCGCCTACGCTCAACAAAATAAGTGGATCTGAAGCAACCTGTCGCCAAAATAGTGATGGCGTGGATACTCGTTCCTCCCGAGATATACACAGGGGCATATTTCTCACTGGCGGAAGAATCTCTAGTAGAATGGTCCTTTCTTCTCAAAGGACAGGAAGGATATTAAGGGGCCTATAAATAGGTCTTACAATCTTGTGGAATACTCTGCTTAAAAAAAAGATACATCCACAAGCAAAATGGGCACGGATGAAAACCCGAAAGGGTGCTATGTGTAAAAACAGTAGGACTGCCAGCGAGCTTGTGAAAAACCGGAATGGCGCAATCTCGTTAAAAAAATGGTGCGTCCACAAGCAAGATAGGCATGGATGAAAACCCGAAAGGGCGCCGTGAGTAAAAACAGTAGGACTGCCGGCGAGCTTGTGAAAATCCGGAAGGGCACAACCTCGTTAAATACACTTACGAGATCCTCACAACTCGTGAGGAGAATCCTCTATGTGAGACCCTCACGGCTCATAGGATTCAAAAGCGTTAAGTTACAAGGATCTAAACCTTTTCATAAGCCGCCATATCTCTCAAATTGCCCTACAGGCGGTCCATATTGACCCTTGTATAGAATCCAGGGGCACGAATAAATGTTCCTTTGCCAAGTTCTACAAATGGCAAGAAATATCCCCATATGGTGAATAACACTTATAGGTCCTCTCGACTTATAAGGATAAAACACTCTTGGAAGATCATTACGACTTACAAGAGAAGACATCACCTAGGAATCCCTATGATTCTTAAGGAGAAAATACGCCTACGAGATCCTCACGACTCATAAGAAGAAAACCCTTTATGAGACCCTTACGACTCATAAAGTCAAAAGTCTTAGTCGACAGGATCCTAACCCTGTCTACTAAGCCACCTTTGTCCAAATCGACAAGGGCAAATGATGATTCGCTCCTAGCACTATCCCAGTTGTAGCGATACTGATGCCTAAACAGGTATCAAACTCCGAGTCAACCGCTACGGCAAGTGTCGTCCCTATAACCATCTAATGAAGAAGGGGATCCCGTTCGTTTGGGATCGTAAATGCCAAAATGCACTGGACGAAATCAAGCAGTACCTGCAGAATCCACCGGTACTGACTGCTTCGGTCAAGGGAAAGCCCCTCATCCTGTACACAACAGCCCTTAAAGATCCTTTAGGCGGAATATGGGCATAAGAGAACGTCCAGGGGAAGGAGAGAGCTTTCTACTATTTGAGTCGAGTTCTCCTGGGGGAAAAAAACAATTACTCCCCCATCGAAGAGCATTTCCTAGCACTGATCTTCGCGGTAACGAAGCTCTGACGTTACGCCTTGGCATATGAGGTCCATCTCATATCAAAGGTGTATCCTCTCAAATATTTGATGTCAAGAGGCATAATAATAGGAAGGCTTGCCAAATGGGCCCTCCTCTTAATGGAGTTCTTGATAGTATATCGACCCTCATGGCAATAAAAGGCCAGGCCATCGCCGACTTTCTCGCTGAACATCTGATACCTGCCGACTCTCTCTTGAACCGCGAGTTGCCAGAAGAATACGCGTTTGACGCAATTGACGGGGAGAAAGAAGGGAATGATACCCCATGGAAACTCTACTTCGATGGAGCGTCCTCCTTGAAGAAGCGAAAGCAAAACACCCCCATGATTAAAGCTGGGGTGGGCCTTATCTTTGTGAGTCCATAAGGAGGGATAATGCGTTTTGCCCTTTCTTTAACAGATTCAATAACAAACAATGAGGCTGAGTATGAAGCTTTGATAGCAGGTCTTGAGATTGCTGTCGACATGGGTATCAAAAACTTCCTTATATATGGAGACTCCCAGCTGGTCGTTAGCCAAGTAAATAGCGACTACCAGACGTGTAAACCAGAACTGATCAGGTATGGTGAAAGAGTGCAGCAACTGCTGACGCAAATCCCCTCCTACATCCTGGAAAGTATACCGCGTGCGGAAAATAGCAAGATGGATGCGTTAGCCAAGCTCGCTAAAGAACCGGCCGAAGAAAACCTCGATGACGTAAGGATCATTATGCAAAGCCGCCGGATTCTCCCGCTAGCAGAAATATCTCCGAAGTCGTTTGAAATAAAGGGAGCGACTGAACAAGCGGTCTTCCAAATAGAGGAAGAAAAGGATGAGGATTGGAGAGAAGTCTTTATAGACTACTTCAAATCCCATCGAACCCCCGAAAACACATCATCAAGACATTAGCTCATGAAGCGAGCCATGTCCTTCGCCTTCGTCAATGATACTCTATATAAGAGACCGTTCAACTGTCTGTGGCTGAGATGCCTAGGACCAGAAGAAGCAAAAATGGTTGTTCAAGAAACTCATGACGGACTCTACGGTTCCCATCAAGTTGGGCCATAGATGAAGCTGGAGATCAAAAGAATGGACTACTATTGGTCCACGATGATTCAGGACTGTCTCAAATACACGAAGCGGTGTCACTCATGCCAAATTCACGGGGACTTCATCCACCAGCATCTAAATCCGCTACACCCAATGCTGGCTAGCTGGCCGTTCGAAATGTAGGGGACCGATATAATCGGGCCCATCGAACCAGCATCATCCAAGGGACATTAGTTCATACTAGCAACAACCGATTACTTCTCTAAGTGGGCAGAAGCAATAGCATTAAGAAAGGTGAAGACAGAGAACATCCTCCATTTCTTCAAAACGCATGCCATCTGCCAGTTCGGTACTCCGCGACGGATCATCTCAGATAATGGGCCGGCCTACAGAAGCCATAAAATCAGCCGCTTCACACAGCAGTATAAAATAGATTGGAGATACTCTTCGGTCTATAATCCTCGAGCTAACGGTCTAGCTAAGGCTTTCAACAAGATCTTGACAAAGATCATAAAGAAAACGGTGTCCAGAAATAAAAAGGACTGGCACGAGAGATTGCATGAAGCTCTCTGGGCCTATCGGACTACGTTCAAGACGGCCACGAACACAATGCCATTTGCGTTAGTATTCGGCATGGAAGCGGTACTCCCCATGGAGATAGAGCTACCCTCTCTACGAGTGGCGGTTCGGTATGAATTGACGAATGAAGAAAATGCCCATCTTTGGCTTGAGGAGCTAGACGCCCTTGATGAAACTCGTCTTATGGCGCAGCAAAACCTAGAAGCTTACAAAGCAAGAATGATGGCTCATACGAAAGATTGACTAGGCTGAGAACATTCCGCCAAGGCGAACTCGTGCTAGTCATAAAAATATCTATGATCCCCAATCGTGCTAAACGGGGGAAATTCGAGCCGAACTATGAAGGTCCATACATTATAGACAAGGTCTACCAAGGCGGGGCCTACTTGCTCATGGATATGCATGGCGAAAGACCCTTCAGGCCAATAAATGGCCGGTTCCTTAAGAAATACTATGCTTAACAAGTCACGGCTCAGGTTAATGATGGATGACGATGCTCGTGTCCGCTCGCTATCTTCCTGAGTCCAAACTCTATAAGTAGTATCCGGCGAAACCCCGCCTCAAAATCCCCCACGGACCACAACGTCCTTAAACTAGCTGTGGACCGAGATGTCCTTAAACTAACGATGGACCGAGATGTCTTTAAACTAACATTGAACCGAGATGTCATTAAACTAACAACGGACCGAGATGTTTCTAAACTAACAACGTCACCTCTAACACGGCGATAGTGGAATGCAAGTCCACAAGTCCCAGCGGTGAGGACTGCAACTCAAATCCCACCGGCAAACCGATGGGTCACATGCGGCGAAACTATTCTCGAGAGTTTCATTGTGCAAAAAAAATGATATGTCTACAAGCAAAATGGGCATGGATGAAAACCCGAAAGGGCTCCGTGAGTAAGAACAACAGGACTGCCGGCGAGTTCATGAAAACCCGCAAGGACGCAGACTAGTAATTTTTTTTTCATGCACACTTGCAAAGTCCTGTCGACCTTGTAAAGAGAAAATACCTGCGTGAGATCCTTAGGACTCACAAAAGGGAGCAACACACTTAGGTATCCCCACGATTCCTAAGGAGAAATTGCACTTATGAGATCCTAACAACTCATAAGGAGAATCCCCCTTATGAGACCCTCAAGGCTTATAGGATTCGAAAGCCTTAAGTTACAGGGATCTGAACTTGTTCTTAAGCCATCACATTCCCCAAGTTGCCCTACAGGCGGTCCGATATCGGCCCTTGTATACAATCCACTTGCAAATAAACGTCTCCCCCACTCCACCAATGGCACGAAATTTTCCCATTTGGTGAACGACACTTGTAAGTCCTATCGACTTATAAGGAGAAAACACTCTTGTAATATTCTTACGACTTATAAGAGAACACACACTTAAGAATCCTCACGATTCCTAAGGAGAAAACGCACCTACGAGATTCTCACGACTCGTAGGGAGAAACACCCTTATGAGACCCTTATAGCTCGTAAAGTCAAAAAGCCTTAGTCAACAGGATCCTAAGCCTGTCTGCTAAGCCGCCTTTGTTCGAATTGACAAAGACAAATGATGATTCTCTCCTGGAAATATTCCAGTCGCAGCGATACTGATGCTAAAATTGGTGTCAGATCTCAAGTTCCATACTCACAGTAAAAGAATCAGCGAGCCAAAAATTCATATTAAATAGTCGAAATGATAGGGTAACTCGCATAAAAAATCAGCGCGTAAAATATATGGATATAAAAATAGCCGAAATGATTGGGCAACTCACAATAAAAAGCAGCGAATAAAGAAAAAGAAAATCAGCCGAAATGATTGGGCACCACAAAAAAATAGCCGAAATGATTGGGCAATCACGACTTTCGCGATATAAAAAGTTGAAATGATAGAGTATCGCGGAAAGAAATAAAAAAATGAAATGAAACTTTTTCCCTGCAGGTGAGATCACATCGACCCCTGTATACAATCCATGGACACAAACGAAAAAGGGAACCATATTGTCCCACCAGGCTTCGTTAAAGGGAAGCTAGATCTCAATGGCTTCATCTAAAACCTAGAGATCAACAATAGCTTTCTTCCTACCTCCAGTAGGATGCAGATGCGATATCAACAAACGGAGCCATGGTAAAGTCCCCTAGTTCCAAATCTCAACGGTTCATAGACAGCCTAGAGACTACCTCGGAGTCACGGCAAAGTCCCCTAGTTCTAAATCTCGACGGTTCACAGACAGCCTAGAGACTATCTCAAGGCCACGGCAAAGTCCCCTAGTTCCAAATCTCGACGTTTCACAGACAGATTAGAGACTACCTCGGAGCCATGACAAAGTCCCCTAGTTCTAAATATCGACGGTTCACAGACAGCCTAGAGACTACCTCGAAGCCACGGAAAATTCCTCCAGTTCTAAATCTTGACGGTTCACAGAAATCCTAGAGACTACCTCGGATCAATGGGAAATTCCCTAGTTCTAAGTCTCGACGGCAGCATCCATAGCCTAGAGATCAACAGCAGCGTTCCTCCTCCCTTCAGCAGGATACAGAAGCGACACCAACAAACGGAACCATGGCAAAGTCCCCTAATTCCAAACCTCGACGGTTCACAGACAACCCAGAGACAACCTTGATGTTCGTCGCAATATTGCAGACACAATGTCAACAAACGAAAGAAAGGAAGATCCCTAGCATCAGAGTCTTGACGGCAACTCAAATGAGACCTGAAAGATTATCGGAGATCACCCTACTCTAGCGCGGAGTGGTCATGACTCATCGGGGCTCCCAAACTGAGCCTAATCTCAAGTAAAAACTGACATGGAATATCCTTAACGCTTGCTCTTTCGACGGTAATATCACCTGGAAAATTACTTGAAGACGTCTTGCACAGCCCCCGAAGGGATCAAAGACACGACAGTCGTGGGGCTACTCGAACAGCAAGATTGCGTATTGAGAAATACACCGGCCAACGCGATGGTACGATGAGTAAAAAACCCTAGTACCACATACCCTAACGGACTTCTATTAGTAGGAGTTAACTGTGACGTTAGGACATCCTTGCGAGAGCTTCTCGATTCGTCTCAACTTGTGAGGAAATTAGTGTTTTTGCGAGAACTTCTCGATTCGTCTCAACTCGTAAGAAAATTAGTGTCCTTGCGAGAAATTCTCGATTCGTTTCGACTCGTAAAGAAATTAGTGTTGTTTCCTGATTTAAAATCAGGAAGCTTCTGTGAAAAGCTTCAGAAGAGGGTCACGTGCTTACACGTGACTAGCGGTCACGTGTTCGCACGTGACACCTGAACGCATCATTCAAGCAAGTTCAGTCTCCTGACTAAGTCGAAGAAAAGGGGGCTTCAGGAAGGGTCACGTGCTCCCACGTGATCAAGGACACGTGTCGACACGTGACATTTAAATTCAAGCAGCAAAGGCGCACATTGGTTCCCTGATCAAGTCAAGGAAAAGAGCTTTAGAAAAGGTCACGTGCTCTCACGTGACCAGAGTCACGTGTTGACACGTGACGTTCAAGACAGCAGACCCGTTCTCCCGTTGAACCAAAGAAAGAGAGTTCAAACAAGGGTCACGTGCTCACACGTGACCAGGGGTCACGTGATAGCACGTGATGTTTAAGCAGCAATCAGAAGACGCAGCGCAGAAGGCTCATTCCAAAAGGGGTCACGTGCTCACACGTGACCATGGGTCACGTGGTCACACGTGACCGACTTTCAAAGCCCATTTTTGACGACAGAATTAAATTCTGAAGGAAATTCGAATCTTTCCAGAAGAAAGTAATTATTTGGGACCAATCAAATTAAAGATTCAGAGATGATTAAATATCATCTATCTATGGAAAATCTCGGGTTTGGAAAGATTTCCCCTTTAAATCTAACCAAAATAGCAAGGGAGAATCTCTGGATTTAAAATCCAATGGTGAATAAAATTCACCTAATCATCCAACGGCCCAAAATGAATGATGAATGCAAATCAAATATCAATGAAGATTCGTCAAAAAACTGATTGATTCGGCTGCTTCTCCTATAAATAGGAGCCAAAAGACACAGAGAAAGATATACATGCGCAGAGAAGAAAAGAGAAAAGGAGAAGAGCTTTGATACTTGAAAAAGACTCAGATCTTCTACAAAAAACCCTAGGTAAGAAAGGGAAAGCTTTTTTTGGAAAGAAAAAGAATTTAATTCTCAACAGAGTTTAACTCTGAGGCATAAAACGAGAGAGCATATCTCTTCCCTCTTTGATAGAGGATCTGCAAAGTGCACATCTCCCCTTAAGGTTGAGAATTTAATTCTCAATGGGTCGAGATCCTGCCATGCAGATCCAAAACATAGAGAAGGAATGCAAGTATGAGAATTTAACTCTCATAGAACTATAGGAATTTAATTCCTCCTAAGTAAAGTTAGGGTTCGACCCTGTATTATGGGAATTTAATTCCTTCAAAACAAAAAGAAACAGGGTTGAACCCTAATCAAGAATATAGTTTTGTCGAAACAGTGGGAATTTAATTCCTTTAATCATAATCCTCAGAAAAGGGGAGTTTTTAGGGTTTAACCCTATTCGGTTCTTCGCATAAACAAGGAATTTAATTCCCACAGAAAACTCAGATTCAAACTCTGTTCCAGAATATAAGCCTTCAAAAGGAAATAGGAATTTAATTCCTCTGAAATTAAAAGTTCGAGGAATTTGATTCCTGAAAGAGGAGCAACAGATCCTCCAAAAAAAAAAAACAGCATTGAGGCAGGGTCACGTGTCACCACGTGACCCCCCCAAAAGCCCTACAGAAAGCCCCTTTGAGGCAGCACCCCACGTGACACACGTGACTTTCAGCAGGAGCCTTAACACATAGGCATTTGAATGCCCGTCACGTGCTAACACGTGATGCTATCAAAGACACTGTAATTTCGGCAGAATCATTGAAGGGAAGGCACTCTCACGTGGGGCCACGTGACCGTTCTTGCTGTAGTGTTTGAACTCTCGAATCCAGTATTGAAATGCTATCGGGCCTTAGTGTTCAACACTAATTAAAGAATTTTGTTCGTAGTGTTCAATATTAATTGTGTTAATATTCGGCACTAATTTAAGATCCTCATTGCCAGTGTTCAACACTAAGCTGTTTTAGTGCTTATGATCATTTCAAGGCCTTGTTGCTGGTGTTTAACACTAATTATTCTTCTGGTGTTGAACACTAACTTGTCAAACTCATTCCCAGTGTTCAACACTGATTGCTTTGAAGTGTTTAACACTAGTCTATAGCCCAATTGGCTAAAGGGATGGAGGCAAAGCTTCTCCCTCGATGGACTCACGAGGAATCAATATTCCAGACATGATGGGACTTAGCCCAAGCTGGCCATAAGTCCTCAATTCGTGACTAATTGGGCCAATGGGCTCATAACACGATTAATCAGTCCTGACCTCAAATTGGGCCAGGGGCTGCTCAAGCCACTCCGGTTCTAGGGTACATCTCTTCACTCCTTTGATACTTGGCATTGTAATCCCTCAATGTCTTCAAAGAGGTGACGGGTCCCGACGACCACCCATGATACGGACTGTGGGGTCCTTAAACTCATACAAATTCCTGGTCACGTGGAATACGGATAATGTCACTCTTTGACCCCGTGGGAAACGTCCAGAGCGGATCCTGGTCCTCGCAGAGCACGGCAGTGAACCCGTGTGAAGCATCCAGAGCGGAGCCTGGTCCTCGCTAAGCATGGTAGTGAACCCGTGTGAAGCATCCAGAGCACATACCGGACTGTGGGGTCCTTAAACCCATGGACTACGACGTCCTTAACCTTGACCGAGATGTCTTAAAACTAACAATGGACCGCAATGTCCTTAAACTATCTATGGACCGCAATGTCCTTAAACTACCTACGGACCGCAATGTCCTTAAACTACCTACGGACCGCAATGTCCTTAAACTACCTACGGACCGCAATGTCCCTAAACTACCCACGGACCGCGATGTCCCTAAAACTAGAACAATAGAGCCCTTTCTTATGCTCTTTTGTTGGACCTAAACGGCCCAGTCTAAGTTGATCTTAGCCTTGGAGATGGTTAACGCGTCCTTAGACCCTCAAACATACTGGACTACGAATCCCCCAAATTAACTCCGGCTCAAGGGTACATCCCTGAACTCCTCTGGCATCTGTCGTTGTAATCCTTCAACGTCGTCAGAGAGGTGATGGGTCCCGACAGCCATACAGACGATGGACCACTATGTCCCTAAACTGGAACATTAGAGTCCAAACACTCTTTTGTCGGATCTAAACGATCCCGTTAAGTTGATCTTAGTCACAAAGTTAGACTAACGTATCCTTAACAAACGTTTGAGTTGATCTTAGCCTCGAGTAGGGCTGATGTATCCTCAAACCAAACCCCCCCCAAACCCAAATTTAAGATAATGCGGATTTGGACTAGTCCACGCCCTACGGGCGACGACATAACTCAGTCTCCGTAAACAATCCACGGGCAATAAAACAAACACCCACGACACGAAGTGACCATCTGGAGAAGGAGAAAGTTGTTACCGCAACGCAGTAGCGTAATTAACTGCAGGGGCTTGCGCCTGCAGGGAAGAGCGTCCCCACAATCAAAAACCCCTCAAACGAGGGGGAATCTGACGAAGTCTGCTACATCGGTCGCATCCGTTTAAACCTTCGATATATGGTGCCATAAATCAACTTGGCATCTTCGGAGAGGTGGACGGATAGCACCAATTAGCATCTGCCCCGAACATAACGCCTCAGACGTCCCGACGTCCCGGCCGCCGTTCGGAGGGGTACAGATTCTGGCACGCCCGGTGGGACCTTTTCCTCTTTCCACTCCACACTCCGTGTGTCGTGATTCGCGAACCAATCGCGGTTCGCTAATAGTTGCCCTCGGGTTTCAAGGTACTGAGAATTGGCATCTCGCTTATTGCAGAAAACAAAGGATCGATGGCTTCCACCCCTGCGAAATCCTCCAACTGCTCAGACGGCAATTGCAGCCGACGCTCTGCCTCGCCAGGAGGTATAGCCTATGGACCCCAAGCTGCTTCGCTGTTCACAATGCCAGTGGAACAGGTCACTCGCGCCACCACAGGATTGTTCTTTGGGACTATGATCCCGCTGACAAACTTTACCGCTCCAGTGCTGACGAAGAAAACTCTCAGGAAGTCGGTCTTTGATCGTCTTACCCCTGCCGCGGCTCCTCTCAACGAGTCGCCCAACGTCGATGCCTCGGTCTTCTCTAGATTGGGCCAGGAATCCTGCGAGCTCATCACGGGGCCTACAATCTCAGAGAAGGCTGCTTTTAAGAAAGTGGCCGTTCCCGTTCCCGAAATCGCCAAGGCAACCTCTCCAGCCAAAAGGTCAGTCTTTACAAGATTGACGGCTCCGGCCTTTGCTCCCACTTCCCAGAGGACATCGGTCTTCGATAGGCTAACGCCAACAACAACCCCCCGTCCACACAGGGGGCAAGAAGGAACCATTCTTACTGCTGACCCAACGCCATCCGCTCGACGCGCTCGACGTCGCCATTGGCGCCGAGTAAGGAAGGCTGGAGGCAACTCCCCCTCCGGGTTGACTCCATCGGCCCCGGTGGCAGAGGTCAATGCTGCTGTTTCAACTCGGAACAGCTTTGAAATGCTAAATAAGGTGCGAAGGAATTCCCCCACGGCAGTACTGAAGAGGTCTCCTCCCTCATTGAAAAAGGTTGAGGAAACAAAACCCGAACAGCCCCGATCTCCTCAACGGCTGTCTTCCAAAATCTATAAGGCTTGGCGGCAGGCCCGAGACTCGATCATCGATCCAAACTTCTCCCGCCAGCACAAGAAGCTGAAAATCCAACCTGAAGCCAGTCACCAAGCTAAGCCCCAAAAAGCCGGTGATCAACTGACTCACAAAAGGAGGAGGCCAAAGAGGACCTCACAGCAAGTAGCGACGACTGAAAGCACTAAACCCAGACGCCCTGAGTCTGGGGGCATGGTGGTGCACACTGTCTACATGGCCTTTGGGAAAGAGGAAAGCCGCACTTCCACGGGCCACCGACCCCTAACCCGATCCGTGACGAAAGCCCAGGAGCAGCAACAAAAGCTTCAAGAAATGATGAATGCTATGGCCGCGCTCACCGGACCAAAAGAAAACCCAGAAACGTCCTCAGACGCACGCCGGGAGGAAGAAACAGACGCTGAATTCCTTCGCCGGACACTGGAGAGAAGGGACAAAGAGGCTGCTGAGCAAGCATCCAACATACAACGGATGGGCCTTCTCTTTCAAGACGTGATAGGAATGATGATCCAGCAGGACTCACCCGCCGAGGATCCCCCGATCGTTCTTGAAGACGACCGAGGAGAAACGTCAAATCCACCACCAGCCCTTTCAACGGCCAAGGAGGAGGCAATCTCTAAGGCTGACTTAGCTGACTACATAGCCCAGCAAATCCGGGTTCACCACGCGACTGAGGCAGCTGGTCAAGTCGTGAAAACGGGACGGCCGTATCCAAGCTGGTACGACCAAATCAAATACCCGCAAGGCTATACGATACCAAAATTCCACGTGTATAAGGGGACCGGCAATCCCCATCAACATGTCGCCCAGTTCCGGGCCCTCTGCGGTAACACCGGCGGTGACGATAAATTGTTGCTTCGCCAGTTCGTGGGCAGCTTATCAGAAACAGCGTTCGAATGGTATTCAGAACTCCCGAACGATTCCATTAAAACGTTCGCTGAAATGGAGTTGTTGTTCACTCAGCGATTTGCAAGTGCCAGCGAACGCACTCCAATAACCGCACTTATTAACGCCAGGGTAAAGCCGGGCGAAACCTGGGTCCAGTACGCTATACGCTGGCGGAACTTATGGTCGAGATGTGAGCAACGCATCGAGGAAGCACCTGCGGTGGGCATGTTCGTGGGAACCCTAGACCCCCACGCAACTATCTCCCAATTCATGATGTTCTTTAAGCCAACCACATTCCAGGCTTTAATCGACAAGTTGGCTCAGATGGACCAGATGGGTCATAGACCATCTCCCCCGAAATCGGAACCGCGGAATGACAAGGGTAAAGGAAGGGCAACCTTCGTCGCGAACGCCCAACAGCAACCTAACGTCCCGAAATCGGCGGATCAACTGGAGGAAAGACGCCGGTACTATAATGAGAAAATGAAGCGTCCCTACTCGTTCCCGCGAGACAAGACGAAGCGGTTATTCGAGCTGGCGATACGCAACAGGCTTATAAACCTACCAAATCCAAGGCGACCACCGCAACCCACCGAGGTGAATGACTCCAACTACTGCCCTTACCATCAAACGGTAGGCCATCCGATTGAAGATTGCTTCGTCTTCAAAGGATGGATTGAAGACCAATACCTCCAGGGGAAGTTTGTACTGTCCGAAAAGTGGAAGGTGAACCCACCACAGCCGCATGCTCCTAGGAAAGCGGATACACCGGGGGCAACATGTTCTTTTATTAAAGAAGCTCCATGGGAGGTCGTGCTATCAACTAAAACCAAAAGAATGCTGAAAGACCTTCATGCGTGCCCTGCGGTCGAATGGAAGGACCCTCTTGAACCTCAAATTATCAAAGGAATGTTGAAGCCCCGTCCAATTATAAAGACTAACGATAAGAGCCCAAATACTCACGTCCAACCGTCAAAATCTTCGAAGAAAAAGAAGAAGAAATCCAAGAAGTCCGTGAAGCTTGGAAACGAGCACACGAACTTACAGAAGCAAATCGACGCGCTGGAAGAATACAATCAAAAGGCGCGAACTCCTGTCACACTGCAAGAGTTCCTCAACCATATCTTTCAAGAGGAAGATGAGGGAGAGAGCTCGTCGGATGAATCCGAAGGATATGTGGCGAGTTGTAACGTAATCTCCCACTCGTTTACCGATGATGGGAAAACTCCCGGCACCAAGAAGATGGAGGCAGAGCCTGTACCAGAGCGTCCATGGCCAACGGACGAAATGATCGACGCTTTTCTAGACGAGATTCGTCTAAAATGTAAAGCGGACCAGGAGCATGAAATGACCACGCCGGAAAGAGCCAAATGCGGGCGACTGAACGGAAGAGTTGAACTACCTCCGCCAGAGCGAAAAGTATCCGAGGTAGACAAGAAGATATTCAAGACGAGAAAAAGGTTTGCCAAAGCCATGTCAATGGGGATGAAGCTACCGCCCTCGGAAGGAAACACACACGATGGGGTAGAGACGCACCCTGACTATTGCACATATCATCGGAAAATCTCACATCCCACGGAGGAGTGCGACGCCTTTAAGATATGGTGGCAAGGATATGTTGTTCGTCAGCAACATTTTAAGCGCATGAAACGCAAGAGCCGTCGGGAGCGAAGAAGCACTGTCGATGGGCACAACATAACGACTGGCAACTGTTGCATGGTTAACGCCAGGGAGTCACAAGTTCTCACCTTTGGGAGCGACTCTGATGAAGAAATAGCTCTGGGCCCTCTCTTTAAAGAATCTTTCTCGGGGAAGGAGGAGGAATCGGAGATCTGCGAGAACATCCAGCTGCGCAATCGCACGCTCCCAGAAAAGAATCTCGGGCCCGTCGGCCGAAAAGATAAGGGAAAGGAAAAGGTCATTGAAGATATCACTCTAGATGACCAGGTCACAAAAGAGTTAACTACCAAAAACCCTCCCAAAAAGGGTAAGGTAGACTATAACATCCTCGCGCACCTAAGGAAGCTACCTTCTCAGCTTAGCATTCTTGATGCCCTCCTATTATCGAAGGAAGCGCGAGACTCACTAATTAAGGCGTTACAAGAACCCGAGCAATTCCAAGCCTTCCTCGCCACTGAAAGGATGAAGGATGAACTGGAGGAAGTGCATACGGCCGATGTCACTTTCGGTGATGAAGACCTCCTTCTCGGGACGTGCGACCACAACCGCCCCCTATATGTCTCTGGATACTGCCATGACATCAAGATAGGCAAGATCCTGGTGGATAATGGATCCTCCGTTAACCTCCTTAATGTTCGGGTGTTGAAGGAAATCTGCATGAGTGTGCAACACCTCGCTCGTGACAAAATTACTATCTCCGGTTTCGACTCTCAATCGTCACGGACTCTCGGATCTGTAATACTGACGTTACGCTTCGGACTTCTCGTCACAGACATCAAATTCCATGTCATTGACGCCAGGACCTGCTACAACGCCTTGCTCGGTCGTCCTTGGCTACACGAGTACAACATCATCCCTTCTACGCAACATCAGTGTATGAAGTACTTCAAGGATGGTTTCGAGTACACCGTAACAGGCGAGTTGAACCCGTTTTCTGTAAACGAAGTTCGCAAATACGAAGACGCGAAATACTTTTTGCCAGATTTCGAAGATACAGAAAGGTGTCGCGACCCAGAGGACAAAGCCGCCGCCACCATTCCCGTTTTTGGGAGCGATACTGAAGAGGAGGAGGAAATAGTGTATACAGGGCCATCCCAACGCAGCAACCTGGGGGCGCCCACCCCCATACCGGTCTTCGGGAGTGATTCGGAGGACGAGGTTAACGCCGTATTCTCCAGTCGGCTGTCAATACAGGCACCCCTTTGCGGGGACCATAGTCTGCAAATCACCATGGTACCGCAAGAACACTATAAGGATCTCGACGCGCTTCAAGCTCACAACGTGCAAGACCTGCAAACATTTTACGTCCCCCCCAGGCGAAGGGGTGAGAAGGTGATCCTATTCTACCAATCCTCAGAGTCGAAGGTGGAGAAAGAGATCTGGCACGGCGCGGATGTTATACTTGACAGGCTCCAACCCATCCGTCTGCCTAGATACTATACAAATGGATTGAAGAAGTTATTGAAGCGCCAAGGAGTACCTTTAAGACAGACGGTGCGGCAGGCTCGGTTCTATAACAGGATTTGGGATGTCCCTGGGACTCAGCGCAAATTGCCCAATGGGAAAATGGAAACACTTGGGCTTGGGTACGCGAGAACCGGAAAACGAGGGCGAACCCACAGCAGCTACGCTATATTTACCTTTGATAAAGAAGAGGACGCCCTGTCAGGAGAGGCCGACCCCTCATCAAAACTAGACCCCGCGATCGAAGCGCCAAGTCCGTCGTTTGAAGAGCGAATGGGCAAGCCTATCAGGAAGGTGGGTCAGAAAGCTCGGGAAGACCACAACCGCGAAATGGCCATCTACGAGAAGGCCAGGACGCAACGTCTATCTCAACGCACTACAAAAGACGAACACGCTTATTCTCGTCAATCCGTTGTACGAAAGGCCCGACACAGAGACGGAAATAAATCAAGAAGCGGCTCGGGCTTGTCCTTCATCAAGAAGATGAGTCGAGCGTACTCCTTCCCCCGAGACAAGACGGAGAGGCTGCTCAACCTCGCTATAAAACATCAAATGATTACGCTTCCAGAGTCTAGACATCCTGAGCAAGCTAGCAAGGTCTCTCATCCGAGTTATTGCTCTTATCACCGAGCCATAGGACATCCTACCGAAGACTGCTTCACCTTTAAGAACTGGGTCGAGGACCAGTACCGACGGGGCAGATTCGCTTTATCCGACGGTTGGAAAGTGACGCCGCCGCAAAAGCACGAGCCCAAAACCACAAGAGCAGAACCGGATCCGCCTCAGTCTTGGGAGCGAGTTCGCACCTGTTATATGATTACGATATTAAAAGAAGAGCCCGAGAACGAAGATGACCTTCCCCGGTGCTTCGAGAACAGCGATGATGAGTTGATCTCAGAATTCCCGCCCGCTCCGAAAGAACTGGAAGACGGTATACATACTACCGCAGATAACCTCAAGAAGATCGAGCTGGGATCGGCAGACGACCCGCGGCCGACATTTGTCAGCGAGCTGTTATCCGAGGAAAAGGTGGCCGCGTTAAAGAACGTGCTCCTACGGCATAAAGACTGCTTCGCGTGGAACTACTCCGAGATGCCAGGATTGGATCCGGAGATTGCGGTGCATAGATTAGCAATATCCCCGGATATCAAGCCAGTCAAGCAGGCGCCAAGGAGGATGCGACTTGAGCTGGAGATGAGCATCAACGCCGAAGTCAAGAAGTTGATCGATTCCGGATTTATCCAAGAAGTCCAATACCCCGACTGGATCGCCAATATCGTCCCGGTAATGAAGAAGAATGGAACGGTGCGCATATGCGTGGATTTCAGGGATCTCAATAAAGCATGCCCAAAGGACGATTTCCCGGTGCCGGTAACCGAGCTAATGATAGATAACACATCCACTCACGAGGTCTTCTCCTTTATGGACGGTTCATCAGGATACAATCAGATAAAGATGCATCCCGAAGACCAGAAGCACACCGCTTTCCGGACTCCTTTGGGCATATTCTGCTACAAGGTTATGCCCTTTGGTCTAAAGAACGCTGGCGCCACCTATCAAAGGGCCATGACAAAAATCTTCGACAATCTCATACACGACATCGTCGAATGCTATATCGATGACCTCGTAGTGAAGAGCATGTCATACGAAGAGCATTTAAAGCATCTCGAAACCGTATTTCAACGCCTTCGGCAATATAATTTAAAAATGAATCCCCTCAAATGCGCGTTTGGAGTCTCCTCGGGCAAATTTCTGGGATTCATCGTTCGACACAGAGGTATTGAAATAGATCCGTCAAAGATTAAAGCGATCATGGAAATGCCTCCGCCAAAAACCCTCAAGCAGTTGCGGTCTCTCCAAGGGAAGCTCGCATACATCCGGCGGTTTATCGCTAATCTTTCGGGCAAATGCCGTCCTTACAGCCACCTGATGAAAAAGGGAACCCCGTTCGTTTGGAATCACAAATGTCAAGGTGCACTAGACGAGATCAAACAATACTTGCAAAATCCGCCGGTGTTGGCTGCCCCAGTGAAAGGAAAGCCTCTCATTCTTTACACGGCCGCCCTTGAAGGTTCTTTGGGCGCATTATGGGCACAGGAGAATGATCAGGGGAAAGAAAGAGCACTTTACTACTTAAGTCGAGTGCTGCTGGGGGCAGAAAGCAATTACTCGCCCATCGAGAAACATTGCTTGGCATTAATCTTTGCAATAACGAAGCTCAGGCACTATGCGTTGGCACATGAAGTCCGCCTCATTTCGAAGGTGGACCCCCTTAAATACCTGATGTCAAAAGCTATATTGACGGGAAGACTCGCTAAATGGGCCTTGCTCTTGATGGAGTTCTCGATAACATATCAACCCCTCAAGGCAGTGAAGGGCCAGGCCATTGCCGACTTCCTCGCCGAGCACCCGATACCGGCCAACTCTCCTCTGAACTGTGATTTGCCGGATGAGCATGCATTTGATGCAATTGGCGGTGGAAGCACACGATGGGAACTCTATTTTGATGGAGCGTCCTCCATAAAGAAACAGAAACAGGGTAGCCCGATCATCAAATCGGGGATAGGCCTTATCTTTGCAACTCCACAAGGAGGAATAATGCGCTTCGCCTTCTCCTTAACGGAGTCAAGGACAAACAATGAAGCCGAATACGAAGCTTTGATAGCAGGCCTCGAAATCGCCATCAACATGGGAATTGAAGACCTCCTCATATACGGAGATTCTCAGCTGGTCATTAGCCAAGTAAATGGTGACTACCAAACGTGCAAACCAGAATTGGTGAAGTACGGCGAAAAGGTGCAACAACTGTTGGCCCAGATCCCCTTCTATATTCTAGAGAACATACCGCGCGCAGAGAACAGCAAAGCAGACGCATTGGCCAAACTCGCTAAAGAACTGGCCGACGAGAACCTCGATGACGTCAGAATCATAGTACAAAGCCGTCGAGTGCTCGCCCCGGCAGAAATACCTCCGGAATTATATAAAGAAAAGGGAGCGATTGAGCAAGCGACCCTACAAATAAAAGACCGTGAGAAGGCTGAGGACTGGAGGGAAGTCTTCATAGACTACTTTAAATCCCACCGAATGCCCGAAGAAGCGTCCTCAAGACATCAGCTTATGAAACGAGCTCTATCCTTCGCTTTCGTCAACGATACCCTGTACAAGAGATCGTTTGATTTTCTATGGCTGAGATGCTTGGGACCTGACGAAGCAGAAAGAGTCGTTCAAGAAGTTCACGACGGGCTTTGCGGTTCTCATCAAGCGGGCCCAAAGATGAAGTTAAAAATTAAACGAATGGGTTACTACTGGCCCACGATGATCCAGGACTGCCTCGAGTATGCAAAGCAATGCCACTCATGCCAGATCCATGGAGACTTCATCCACCAACATCCGAATCCACTACACCCAACGGTGGCCAGCTGGCCATTCGAAATGTGGGGGACTGACATAGTCGGCCCCATTGAGCCAGCATCATCCCGGGGACACCGCTTTATCCTGGCGACAACTGATTACTTCTCCAAATGGGCAGAAGCAGTACCACTGAAGGAAGTGAAGACGGAGAATATCCTCCATTTCTTCAAGACGCACGTCATCTATCGGTTCGGAACTCCACGACGGATTATCTCCGATAATGGGCCGGCCTACCGAAGCTATAAGATTAGCCGCTTCGCACAGCAGCACAATATAGACTGGAGATATTCTTCAGTTTACAACCCACGAGCTAACGGTCTGGCCGAGGCTTTCAATAAGACCTTGACGAAGATCATAAAAAAGTCCGTCTCCAGGAATAAGAGGGACTGGCACGAAAGGCTGCAAGAAGCCCTTTGGGCTTATCGAACTACATTCAAGACGGCCACGAACACAACGCCGTACGCGTTGGTATTTGGGACGGAAGCAGTTCTCCCCCTCGAGATAGAGTTACCCTCTCTACGAGTAGCAGTCCACCACGAGCTGACGAACGAAGAAAATGCTCACCTTCGGCTTGAGGAGCTTAATGCCCTCGACGAAACCCGGCTCATAGCGCAACAACATCTAGAAGCCTACAAAGCAAAGATGACGCGCTCGTACGAAAGATTGACCAGGCCGAGGACATTCCGCCCAGGCGAACTCGTACTAGTGGTCAAAAGACCTATGATCCCCAATCGCGCCAAGCGGGGAAAATTTGAGCCAAACTATGAAGGCCCGTACATCATAGACAAGGTCTACCAGGGTGGAGCCTACCTACTCATGGATATGCACGGTGAAAGGCCTTTTAGGCCAGTAAACGGCCGCTTCTTGAAGAAATACCATGCTTAATAAGCTGCAGCCTAGGTCAATGATGGATGACGACGACTATGTCCGCTCGCTATCTTCCTAAGCTCAGACTTTACAAGCAGCAGCCGGCCTTCCTATATCGACGGACCGAAACGTCCTTAAACTATCGTCGGACCGAAACGTCCTTAAACTATCGTCGGACCGAAACGTCCTTAAACTATCGTCGGACCGAAACGTCCTTAAACTAACAGCGGACCGAAACGTCCTTAAACTATCGACGGACCGAAACGTCCCTAAACTACTACCGCAACGTCCTTAGGTTGACGAGATGGATAAATAAAAAAAAAATATAAAAAAAAAAAATTAAAAATAAAAAAAAAAAAAAAAAAAAAAACGGTATGTCCATAAGCAAAGGGGGCACGGATGAAAACCCGAAAAGGGCTCCGTGAGTAAAAACAGCAGGACTACCGGCGAGTATTTGTGAAAACCCGAAAGGGCGCAATCTCGTTAAAGGACACTTACAGAGTCCTCTCGACCTTGTAAGGAGAAACCACCTGCGTGAGATCCTTACGACTCACAAAGGAGCAACACACTTAGGGATCCTCACGATTCCTAAGGAGAAAATACACTTACGAGATCCTCACGACTCGTAAGGAGAATTCTCTTATGGGACCCTCACGGCTCATGAGATTTGAAAGTCTTAAGTTACAGAAACCTGAACCTGTTCTTAAGCAAATCCTCCACAACCTCCAATACATGCCCTACAAGAGGCTCAATACTGACCCTTGTATACAATCCACGGGCGCGAATAAACATTTCCCCAGCAAAGTCCAACCCTTGTAGGTCCTCTCGACCCATAAGGAGAAAACCCTCCTGTAGGATCCTTAAGACTTACAGAGGAACATACACTTAGGAATCCTCACGATCCCTAAGGAGAAAACACACCTGCAAGATCCTCATGACTTGTAGGGAGAAATACCTTTGTGAGACCCTTACGGCTCATAAAGTCAAAAGCCTTAGTCGACAGGACCTTAACCCTGTTTGCTAAGCCACCTTTGCCCAACATCGATAGAGGCAAATGATGATTCGCTCCTGGCAACATCCCAGTTGCAGCGATGCTGATGCCGAAATCGGTGTCCAAAATCCGAGCTTGCGGCGAAAAAGCTAGCAAGCCACACATGCCTACGAAATAGCCGAAATGATGGGGCAACTTGCAATAGAAAGCGGCAAGTAAAAATGTATGCATGAAAAAAATAGCCGAAATGATAGGGCAACTCGCAATAAAAAAAAAGCAGCGAGTAAAAATAAAACAAATAGCCGAAATGATTGGGCACCGCGAAACAAATAGCCGAAATGATTGGGCAATCGCGACCTTCGCGATATAAAAAGCTGAAATGATAGAGCATCGCGGAAAGAATAAAAGAAATGATGGAAAAATGAAACCTTTTTGCCCTACAGGTGATACTACAACAATCCCTGTACACAACCCAGGGGCGCAAACAAAGAAGGAGTCGTACTCCTTCCCCCAGGTTTCACCAAAGAAGAAGAAGCCAGGTCTCGACGGGCCACAAGCGACCTAGAGATCATCCAAACACTCGTCTCGTAACAACGGGCATGACTTCAAACAAAGCAGAGCAGCGACAGCTCCCAGTTCCATGGCTCGGTGGCATACACATCGCCAACAGTCAAGCCTCCATCCCGCGAAATGCGGATACAATCTAGTGCAAACTTCCTGGTTACGTGGAACGCGGATAACGTCACTCTTTGACCCCGTAGAAAACGTCCAGAGCGGATCCTGGTCCTCGCAGAGCATGGCAATGAACCCGTGCGAAGCATCCAGAGCGGAGCCTAGTCCTCGCCTAACGCGGCAGTGAACCCGTGTGAAGCATCTAGTGCAAACTTCCTGGTTACGTGGAACGTGGATAACGTCACTCTTTGACCCCGTGGGAAACGTCCAGAGCGGATCCTGGTCCTCGCAGAGCATGGCAGTGAACCCGTGCGAAGCATCCAGAGCGGAGCCTAGTCCTCGCTTAACGCGGCAATGAACCCGTGTGAAGCATCTAGTGCAAAATTCCTGGTTACGTGGAACGCGGATAACGTCACTCTCTGACCCCGTGGAAAACGTCCAGAGCGGATCCTGGTCCTCGCAGAGCATGGCAGTGAACCCGTGCGAAGCATCCAGAGCGGAGCCTAGTCCTCGCCTAACGCGGCAGTGAACCCGTGTGAAGCATCTAGTGCAAACTTCCTGGTCACGTGGAACGCGGATAACGTCACTCTTTGACCCCGTGGAAAACGTCCAGAGCGGATCCTGGTCCTCGCAGAACATGGCAGTGAACCCGTACGAAGCATCCAGAGCGGAGCCTAGTCCTCGCCTAACGCGGCAGTGAACCCGTGTGAAGCATCTAGTGCAAACTTCCTGGTTACGTGGAAAGCGGATAACGTCACTCTTTGACCCCGTGGGAAACGTCCAGAGCGGATCCTGGTCCTCGCAGAGCATGGCAGTGAATCCGTGCGAAGCATCCAGAGCGGAGCCTAGTCCTCGCCTAACGCGGCAGTGAACCCGTATGAAGCATCTAGTGCAAACTTCCTGGTTACGTGGAACGCGGATAACGTCACTCTTTGACCCCGTGGAAAACGTCCAGAGCGGATCCTGGTCCTCGCAGAGCATGGCAATGAACCCGTGCGAAGCATCCAGAGCGGAGCCTAGTCCTCGCCTAACGCGGCAGTGAACCCGTGTGAAGCATCTAGTGCAAACTTCCTGGTTACGTGGAACGCGGATAACGTCACTCTTTGACCCCGTGGAAAACGTCCAGAGCGGATCCTGGTCCTCGCAGAGCATGGCAATGAACCCGTGCGAAGCATCCAGAGCGGAGCCTAGTCCTCGCCTAACGCGGCAGTGAACCCGTGTGAAGCATCTAGTGCAAACTTCCTGGTTACGTGGAACGCGGATAACGTCACTCTTTGACCCCGTGGAAAACGTCCAGAGCGGATCCTGGTCCTCGCAGAGCATGGCAGTGAACCCGTGCGAAGCATCCAGAGCGGAGCCTAGTCCTCGCCTAACGCGGCAGTGAACCCGTGTGAAGCATCTAGTGCAAACTTCCTGGTTACGTGGAACGCGGATAACGTCACTCTTTGACCCCGTGGAAAACGTCCAGAGCGGAGCCTGGTCCTCGCCAAGCACGGCAGTGAACCCGTGTGAAGCATCCAGAGCAAACACCGGACTGTGGAGTCCTTAAAATCCACGGACTATGACGTCCTTAACCTCGACCGTGATGTCTTAAAACTAACGATCAACCCCCCCGATTCCCCACGGATTTCGCCTTGGTTTAAGGGTACATCTCTTCACTCCTTTGATACCTGGCGTTGTAATTCCTCAACGTTTTCAAAGAGGTGACGGGTCCCTGCAACCAAACACCGGACTGTGGAGTCCTTAAATCCACGGACTATGAGGTCCTTAACCTTGACCGCGATGTCTTAAAACTAACAGCGGACTGTGGAGTCCTTAAATCCACGGACTATGAGGTCCTTAACCTTGACCGCGACGTCTTTAAACTACGATACCTCGAGAGATCCCTAACCCCGTGAAACACAAAAAAAAGTGATCACACCCGGCACTTGCAGGCCCTCGCCACCTGTAAGGAAGAAAAACTCTCTTGTGAGATCCTCGCGACCCTCAAGGGAAAACCCGCTTAAGGATCCTCGCGATCTTTAAGAAGAACTCACACCTATGGGATCTTCTCGACCTGTAGAGAGAAAAACTCTTCACGAGACCCTTGTGGCTCGCACAAAAAAAAAAAAAAAAAAAATGTGCGCGCGACATGACAACAGCATTGATAATTGAAGAAAATTTTCATAAAAGGAACACAAAATTTATTCATGCAAGCGGAAACATACATACGAGTACTGAGCCTACATGGAAGTTCAACATAAAGCATGCAAAAAGGAAGGACTAATTTAAAAAGGTTCTACACTAACGGAAAAGGTCACCAAATACAGGATCAACGGCACAGGGGTTAACAAAGCAAAGGACAAAATTCTCCATCTCTCTCTCCGCCTTCTCTAGCACATCGAAACGACGATTCTCGCGAGAAGTCGCTCCCCATCGGTTGGTGCCATGTTCGTCCGCGAATGCAAACATAATAGCTCGCCGGGCCCTGATCTCACTCAGCAGATGAATTAAGCAGTCCTTCAGAGCTTGGGTAATCAAGCATGCTTCATGGAAACCCTCGAGCTTTTCTTCCGCCGCATCAAGCATCGCCAGGGTCATCTCTGCCGGGTGAGGAGGAATATCGGCAAGCACGGCCATGAGGATCATCCGGAGCCAGAGGGAACCCATCGGGAGGGGAGACCCTCTACGAATCGAGAGCTCGTGCATGGCCGAGTCACATTCGTTGTCGGTAAGGAAGGGGTCCACCAACCGAGCAGCAAAGCGAGGGATCATCTCCTCAAGAGGAACTTCCCATGGCTGTCGACGAGCATGAGGGCGATTACAAGCCATGGCACTCGTTTCCCCCTCAAGAAAAAAGTATATATATGATATGAATCTCTCTGTGAAAAGAAAAGAAGGCTATTGCCTCATATATAATGAGGCGCATTAAGTGCTGTGCGCGGAAAATCCTGCATGGTGAAATTATTTCCAAGACCTAAAAAAGGAAAGGCACCGAAAATCAAGGAGATGGGACTATTTCCAAGGCCTTTTTTTTTTCTGCACCTAGCATTGCGCACTGAAAATATGGCATGAGGAAAATCTTGTGAACAGCCACATCAAAGGATCCCACGTGTAGAACACGTGAGACCTAAACCTGAATTGCATTGAAAAGGGAAATATGGAGTGGCACCTTGCATGTTAAAAAGCACAAACAGCAATAGTAGCAAAATAATAAAATCTCAAAAAAAAAGGGGGCGGGCAAACATACAAGGACACAACAAAATTTATCATCCAGACTTCAAGAAGGCGATACAGAATAAAAAGAAAAACTGTTACAATGGGAACACTTCAGATGCGGGGCATGGGTTGAGAAACTCAAAATTAACTTTATTCAAAACCTTCCAAACGTTGCGAACCTCCCGAGTATGCTTTCGCTCACGGTCACAAGCATCGGGATCCCCGCGGATGTCCTCTATCCTTCGATAGGCGCCCAGTATGGCTGATTGTTGAAAGAGCTGATGAAGGAGATCAATGAGATCATCCCGCCTCCTCTTTGAAATCAGGCCCATAAGGTACACCGAATGCACCTTATCCTCGGCAGCGTCTAAGTCCCCGAGTGGTATGCCGGCGCAAAAGAGAGGAAGGGCCTCCCGGATCGCCAGCACGATCAGCCTCAGAAGAGAAGAGCGACGGGGAAGTAGTCGATGGTTGTACTCATCAAAGCGGCTCATGATCTCGGCGCACTGAGCATCGGTGAACTCCTGGTTCTGACTGCGGCCCAGCGCACGAATGTTCCCATAGGAAATGATCTCGTCAAGACGATACAGATGGGCGTCCATGATACCTAAAATAAAAGTCACTAGCATCATTACAAAATCCCCAGCGCATCAATTGCAGAAGAACAGCCTCGGGCCAAGGGACCCCAAGGAGCCTCTGTGTGAAGAGATTGAGTTCTTCATAGGAATTCAGTTCCTTATTAAAAAAAAAAAAAAAAAAAAAAGAAGAGGGGAATTAAATTCCCAGAAATAATTTTGGTGGAATTAAAGTCCATGGAGTTGAAACGTTGTCATCATCTCTTCAAAGATCATCTAAACCCTAAGAGATCTACAGTTGAAAGATTAAACAGTTTCATGTTCTTATGGAAAATATGAAGAAAGAAGGGTAAAAACCCTTGTTTTGGATTTAAAATCCAGGAAAATGTGAAGGTTCATCGTTGTCCAAGAACATTACCTGAGGAAAAGGGATCCGTCAACAGAGTTAAACTCCGGGAAATGTCTGAGACAGAGAACTAAGCTCTGAAAGCGAGAATTAAATTCTCAACGAAAAAGTTCTCAGAAGAAGAAGATGAACAAAGTGAAGGCTCCTATGAAGAGACAGCGGTATTTATAGAAGACAATGAAAACGCTTCGTCTCCCCAGATCCCTAGAGGAATCCAACGGTCGCAAGAGGTGACAGCGTTGCACTCACGTGCAGACACGTGAGAACAACGCTGTGGGGGCATTTGTTTCCTGATTTAAAATCAGGAAGCTTCTGTGAAAAGCTTCAGAAGAGGGTCACGTGCTTACACGTGACTAGCGGTCACGTGTTCGCACGTGACACCTGAACGCATCATTCAAGCAAGTTCAGTCTCCTGACTAAGTCGAAGAAAAGGGGGCTTCAGGAAGGGTCACGTGCTCCCACGTGATCAAGGACACGTGTCGACACGTGACATTTAAATTCAAGCAGCAAAGGCGCACATTGGTTCCCTGATCAAGTCAAGGAAAAGAGCTTTAGAAAAGGTCACGTGCTCTCACGTGACCAGAGTCACGTGTTGACACGTGACGTTCAAGACAGCAGACCCGTTCTCCCGTTGAACCAAAGAAAGAGAGTTCAAACAAGGGTCACGTGCTCACACGTGACCAGGGGTCACGTGATAGCACGTGATGTTTAAGCAGCAATCAGAAGACGCAGCGCAGAAGGCTCATTCCAAAAGGGGTCACGTGCTCACACGTGACCATGGGTCACGTGGTCACACGTGACCGACTTTCAAAGCCCATTTTTGACGACAGAATTAAATTCTGAAGGAAATTCGAATCTTTCCAGAAGAAAGTAATTATTTGGGACCAATCAAATTAAAGATTCAGAGATGATTAAATATCATCTATCTATGGAAAATCTCGGGTTTGGAAAGATTTCCCCTTTAAATCTAACCAAAATAGCAAGGGAGAATCTCTGGATTTAAAATCCAATGGTGAATAAAATTCACCTAATCATCCAACGGCCCAAAATGAATGATGAATGCAAATCAAATATCAATGAAGATTCGTCAAAAAACTGATTGATTCGGCTGCTTCTCCTATAAATAGGAGCCAAAAGACACAGAGAAAGATATACATGCGCAGAGAAGAAAAGAGAAAAGGAGAAGAGCTTTGATACTTGAAAAAGACTCAGATCTTCTACAAAAAACCCTAGGTAAGAAAGGGAAAGCTTTTTTGGAAAGAAAAAGAATTTAATTCTCAACAGAGTTTAACTCTGAGGCATAAAACGAGAGAGCATATCTCTTCCCTCTTTGATAGAGGATCTGCAAAGTGCACATCTCCCCTTAAGGTTGAGAATTTAATTCTCAATGGGTCGAGATCCTGCCATGCAGATCCAAAACATAGAGAAGGAATGCAAGTATGAGAATTTAACTCTCATAGAACTATAGGAATTTAATTCCTCCTAAGTAAAGTTAGGGTTCGACCCTGTATTATGGGAATTTAATTCCTTCAAAACAAAAAGAAACAGGGTTGAACCCTAATCAAGAATATAGTTTTGTCGAAACAGTGGGAATTTAATTCCTTTAATCATAATCCTCAGAAAAGGGGAGTTTTTAGGGTTTAACCCTATTCGGTTCTTCGCATAAACAAGGAATTTAATTCCCACAGAAAACTCAGATTCAAACTCTGTTCCAGAATATAAGCCTTCAAAAGGAAATAGGAATTTAATTCCTCTGAAATTAAAAGTTCGAGGAATTTGATTCCTGAAAGAGGAGCAACAGATCCTCCAAAAAAAAAAACAGCATTGAGGCAGGGTCACGTGTCACCACGTGACCCCCCCCAAAAGCCCTACAGAAAGCCCCTTTGAGGCAGCACCCCACGTGACACACGTGACTTTCAGCAGGAGCCTTAACACATAGGCATTTGAATGCCCATCACGTGCTAACACGTGATGCTATCAAAGACACTGTAATTTCGGCAGAATCATTGAAGGGAAGGCACTCTCACGTGGGGCCACATGACCGTTCTTGCTGTAGTGTTTGAACTCTCGAATCCAGTATTGAAATGCTATCGGGCCTTAGTGTTCAACACTAATTAAAGAATTTTGTTCGTAGTGTTCAATATTAATTGTGTTAATATTCGGCACTAATTTAAGATCCTCATTGCCAGTGTTCAACACTAAGCTGTTTTAGTGCTTGTGATCATTTCAAGGCCTTGTTGCTGGTGTTTAACACCAATTATTCTTCTGGTGTTGAACACTAACTTGTCAAACTCATTCCCAGTGTTCAACACTGATTGCTTTGAAGTGTTTAACACTAGTCTATAGCCCAATTGGCTAAAGGGATGGAGGCAAAGCTTCTCCCTCGATGGACTCACGAGGAATCAATATTCCAGACATGATGGGACTTAGCCCAAGCTGGCCATAAGTCCTCAATTCGTGACTAATTGGGCCAATGGGCTCATAACACGATTAATCAGTCCTGACCTCAAATTGGGCCAGGGGCTGATCAAGCCACTCCGGTTCTAGGGTACATCTCTTCACTCCTTTGATACTTGGCATTGTAATCCCTCAATGTCTTCAAAGAGGTGACGGGTCCCGACGACCACCCATGATACGGACTGTGGGGTCCTTAAACTCATACAAATTCCTGGTCACGTGGAATACGGATAATGTCACTCTTTGACCCCGTGGGAAACGTCCAGAGCGGATCCTGGTCCTCGCAGAGCACGGCAGTGAACCCGTGTGAAGCATCCAGAGCGGAGCCTGGTCCTCGCTAAGCACGGCAGTGAACCCGTGTGAAGCATCCAGAGCACATACCGGACTGTGGGGTCCTTAAACCCATGGACTACGACGTCCTTAACCTTGACCGCAATGTCCTTAAACTAACAATGGACCGCAATGTCCTTAAACTATCTAAGGACCGCAATGTCCTTAAACTATCTACGGACCGCAATGTCCTTAAACTACCTACGGACCGCAATGTCCCTAAACTACCCACGGACCGCGATGTCCCTAAAACTAGAACAATAGAGCCCTTTCTTATGCTCTTTTGTTGGACCTAAACGGCCCCGTCTAAGTTGATCTTAGCCTTGGAGATGGTTAACGCGTCCTTAGACCCTCAAACATACTGGACTACGAATCCCCCAAATTAACTCCGGCTCAAGGGTACATCCCTGAACTCCTCTGGCATCTGTCGTTGTAATCCTTCAACGTCGTCAGAGAGGTGATGGGTCCCGACAGCCATACAGACGATGGACCACTATGTCCCTAAACTGGAACATTAGAGTCCAAACACTCTTTTGTCGGATCTAAACGATCCCGTTAAGTTGATCTTAGTCACAAAGTTAGACTAACGTATCCTTAACAAACGTTTGAGTTGATCTTAGCCTCGAGTAGGGCTGACGTATCCTCAAACCAAACCCCCCCAAACCCAAATTTAAGATAATGCGGATTTGGACTAGTCCACGCCCTACGGGCGACGACATAACTCAGTCTCCGTAAACAATCCACGGGCAATAAAACAAACACCCACGACACGAAGTGACCATCTGGAGAAGGAGAAAGTTGTTACCGCAACGCGGTAGCGTAATTAACTGCAGGGGCTTGCGCCTGCAGGGAAGAGCGTCCCCACAATCAAAAACCCCTCAAACGAGGGGGAATCTGACGAAGTCTGCTACATCGGTCGCATCCGTTTAAACCTTCGATATATGGTGCCATAAATCAACTTGGCATCTTCGGAGAGGTGGACGGATAGCACCAATTAGCATCTGCCCCGAACATAACGCCTCAGACGTCCCGACGTCCCGGCCGCCGTTCGGAGGGGTACAAGTGTCTTTGCGAGAAATTATCGATTCGTCTCGACTCGTAAGGAAATTAATATCCTTGTGAGAACTTCTCGATTCGTCTCAACTCGTGGGGAAAATAATGTTCCTGTGAGAACTTCTCGATTCATTTCGACTCGTAAGGAAATTAGTGTCCTTATGAGAAATTCTCGATTCGTCTCGACCCATAAGAAAATTAGTGTCCTTACGAGAACTTCTCGATTCGTCTCGACTTGTAGGGAAAATAATGTTCTTATGAGAACTTCTCGATTCGTTTCGACTCGTAAGGAAATTAGTATCCTTGCAGGAACTTCTCGATTCGTTTCGACTCGTGGGGAAAATAATGTTCCTACGAGAACTTCTCGATTCGTTCGACTCGTAAGGAAATTAGTATCCTTGCAAGAAATTCTCGATTCGTCTCGACTCGTAAGGAAATTAGTGTCCTTGCAATAAATTCTTGATTCATCTCGATTCGTAAGGAAATTAGTGCCCTTGCGAGAGCTTCTCGATTCGTCTCGACTCGTGGGGAAAATAATGTTCCTGCAATAACTTCTCGATTCGTTTCGACTCGTATGGAAATTAGTGTTCTTACGAGAAATTCTTGATTCGTCTCGACTCGTAAGGAAATTATTGTCCTTGCGAGAACTTCTTGATTCGTCTTAACTCGTAGGGAAAATAATGTTCCTGCGAGAACTTCTCGATTCTTTTCGACTCGGAAGAAAATTAGTGTCCTTGCGGGAACTTCTCGATTCGTTTTGACTCGTAAGGAAATTAGTGTCCTTGCGGAAACTTCTCGATTCATCTCGACTCGTAAGGAAATTAGTGTCCTTACGGGAACTTCTCGAATCGTCTCGACTCGTGGGGAAAATAATGTTCCTGCGAGAACTTTTCGATTCGTTTCGACTCGTAAGGAAATTAGTGTCCTTGCAAGAACTTCTCGATTCGTCCCGACTCGTAAGGAAATTAGTGTCCTAACAAGAACTTCTCGATTCGTTTCGACTCGTAAGGAAAATAATGTCCCTGCGAGAACTTCTCGACTCATTTTGACTTGTACGGAAAATAATGCCCTTATGAGAACTTCTCGATTCGTCTCGACTCGTAAGGAAATTAGTATCCTTGCAAGAGCTTCTCGATTCGTCTCGACTCATAAGAAAATTAGTGTCCTTGCGAGAGCTTCTCGATTCGTCTCGACTCGTAAGGAATTTAGTGTCCTTGCGAGAAATTCTCGATTCGTCTCGACTCGTAGGGAAAACAATGTCCTTGCGAGAACTTCTCGAACGTCTCGACTCGTAGGGAAAATAATGTTCTTGCGAGAACTAAATTAGTGTCCTTACGAGAGCTTCTCGATTCGTCTCGACTCATGGGGAAAATAATGTTCCTGTGATAACTTCTCGATTCATTTCGACCCGTATGGAAATTAGTGTCCTTACGAGAAATTCTCGATTCGTCTTGACTCGTAAGGAAATTAGTGTCCTTGCGAGAACTTCTCGATTCGTCTCGACTCGTGGGGAAAATAATGTTCCTGCGAGAACTTCTCGATTCGTTTCGACTCGTAAGGAAATTAGTGTCCTTGCGGGAACTTCTCGATTCGTCTCGACTCGTAAGGAAATTAGTATCCTCGTGGGAACTTCTCGATTCGTCTCGACTCATGGGGAAAATAATATTCCTGCGAGAACTTTTCGATTCGTTTCGACTCGTAAGGAAATTAGTGTCCTTGCAAGAACTTCTCGATTCGTCTCGACTCGTAAGGAAATTAGTGTCCTTACGAGAACTTCTCGATTTGTTTCGACTCGTAAGGAAAAAAATGTCCCTGTGAGAACTTCTCGACTCATTTCAACTCGTAAGGAAAATAATGTCCTTATGAGAACTTCTCAATTCGTTTCGACTCGTAAGGAAATTAGTGTCCTTGCGAGAGCTTCTCGATTCGTCTGGACTCGTAAGAAAATTAGTGTCCTTGCGAGAGCTTCTCGATTCGTCTCGACTCTAAGGAAATTAGTGTCCTTGCGAGATTTAACCGATTCGTCTCGACTTGTGGGGAAAACAATGTCCTTGCGAGAACTTCTCGAACGTCTCGACTCGTAGGGAAAATAATGTTCTTGCGAGAACTTCTCGACCCGTCTCGACTCACGACTCATAAAGTTGGAAAGTCTTAGGCTACAAGAACCCTAAGCTTGTCTCCTAGGCCATAAATTCTATGGTCACACATAACTTTGCACTACTTCACCCACGTGCATACATACGTAGGCAAAGTAGTGGGGGGCATTTGTTCCCGCCAAAATTTTCGGCCAAGATCTACTTGTTCCCTTACAAAAAGGGGGAGAGTCCTCAAAATTAGGCCTGACATGTAAAACACGTGAGCGCTCATATGCAAAGCGTATGAGCGCTGAACATAAACAACTAATTGTAGGGTTCCTAGGCACACTAGTGAGGTCTCCTAAGCCATCAACCATGGCAATTTCACAAATTATGGTGCCTACAAACCCTAGTGTACGGATCGATAACTAGATGTCTAGGCGAAAAGAGCTAGTTAACAACTTAACTATTGAGAATACGGAAATACAACCTTTGTAGATCCGGTGCTCCACCTCCATAGCTCTGCAACGAGGTCGTCTCCGCTGTCCAAATCAAATCCGGGCTCTAGAGTAGGCTTCGTCGGAGAATGGGCAAGTTAGGTCGTCGATGTCCATGCCGAAGATGATCTACGTCGAAGCATCGCTAGATCAAGCTCACAACTTCACCAAGTCATGAAACTTGTGAAGTAAACACACTCTACTACTTGGCAAGAGGTAGAGGATGAAGAAATAGGAAGTGGGTTAACTTTAGTTTTGGATTTCTCACTCTTTTCCAACAATCACCATTGATGGACCTTACTTTTCTTCACTTGAAAGAATGAAGAAGAAGAAGGAAAAATATGATAAGAAAAAATAAAATAAGAAAAGAAAAATCAATTCTTATCATAAGTTAACCATGATCAAGTGTAGAGACTAAACTAGGGTTAGTGGGAATGGTTAGGGTTAAGGATGAGATAAGAATGGTTGACTTGGACAAAGCTTCATGAAGCTTCAACTACAATCCAAAACAAGCCACCATTCTTCTCATTTCATTTTCCAAAAAGAAAATAAATAAATAAATAAATAGATATGGAAAACAAAACCCTAACCATTTGAATAACCATGGTTTAATCTTTACACAAACTCAAGTTAGCATGCATCATCAAACATGATACATACAAGTGCACAAAAACATATCGCATATGCAATGCGCACGAACCAAGTGAGAAAATCCGTCTAAAGTGAACCGATACTAGTTAATGCAAAGTAATATATCAAATATATAATTATACATTAAATCATTAAATCAACACTTGATTTAATGATCCGGTCATGCGCACATAACCGACTGGTATCATTAGTAACATCTTATCGAATCAACACTTGATCCGATAACCCGGCTATATCGCATATAACCGATCAATGTCACATCGCGAGAATCGAATACAGTATCACATACTCGTATTATTCTCGGTCCCGCACATATCTCATATGCGCTCCTATTTCGTTTTGCTTGAGCCAGGAAACCTCTATGTAGGACTCTAAAGACTCGTCAATACGCCGGCAGCAGATGATGATCATATCAAACACCCACAAGCCGCAAGCGGTCTGCTAAACGTAACGGCCACCCGGGTATTGAGCGATCTGAAGATCGACGAGCAAGCCCGCTCACACTCCAGTGAATCCGACCAGTAACACTACCGTACAGTCCGGTCTGATCGTCTGATATGTCGCATATCTCGCCTAGGGGTGGTAAACGTCAGACCCCAATAGCTCGATAAGTCGTGTCGATATGAGGTCTATAACTGTTCGAGAAACTACTGGTAACACTTACCAGTAAATCTCAGCAACCCTGGCCAGGGATTTCCTGTTATAGCCAATCGAACACAGCGCAACATCAACTCCCTATACCGGGAGAGACGAATCCCCTCCTATCGCTCATTGCCTCCATGTGACTCGGGACTGTACCCAAAAACCACCGTTTTGCACACCCTCTTGGACGTGGTAAGATGGAAATCAAAGCACAGTGGGAACCACACAAGACTCTATGACGATCTCGGGTCAACAGACTACTCTGTACCAGTGTCACCAGAGAACTGCCATCTGACGTGAGGTATAATACCATCTGGGAGTTCTCGGCGAGTCCGTCCAGTGTACCCAGTCTCTACTGAGCACCCGTATATCATCTCTGATGTCAAACACCGATGGATATAGGATCATCCATCGCCCATCTGTATGGGTCGAGAAGGTATACGCTAGTCTACTCTGGTATATCGATGCCCCGTCTCGATACACCCACGACTAGGGACTTTGAAGGATGTACTTATGGACTACCATGTCCCCACTAGTATGATCCGCATCATAGTCCAGGTAGTCAAGTACAGATCCTAAGGGCTTTACCAACATGTAACAGAGAGACAGTCAGCATACACGTTAAGGTAAAGGGTAACCAGATAGCATACTATCATGTCGAGCAAGAAAGTCCTTCCTATATATGTCCCAGCATCTACTACAATATACATCCTATGTACAGTAATGGCCTCTAGGGCATACATATAACTAACAATCTCCTACTTGCACTAGGGCCATCTGTAGCAGTGGTTGCAGTATCTCATACTCAACCATCCCATGAAAGTCTCTCTCTGGGAACAGGCCTTTGTGAGTGGATCCGCTGTGTTGTCCTCTGAATCTACTCTCCTAACCTCGATCATCCTGGAGATCAACCATCTCCATGATCAAGTGATACTGCCTTAGAATATGTCTGGATCACTGATGGGACCGGCGTTCCTTGGCATAAGCCACAACTCTATTGTCATACAATGGGAGGAACATAGTTCATCTCATGAACCAATATACACCCAAACAGCCTCTTTGGTAGCATTTCAAGTAGCGATGTATCATGCCTTTATCGTCTAGTATGTCACGGTATCTAGCTTGGAACTCTTCCAACATACCGTCCCTTTACTGAGGGTAAAGACAATGCCTGTGACTGACATTCAGTCGTCTTTATCACCCTGGAACACTTCTATTGATTCTCCCCAGGATCGATTGATACCATCTCACTACAACTAGTGAGAATCCTAACATCCAATTAAATCTATCTCATAGATCCAAAATCCAGGATTTAGTAGGTATCACTTTGATCCTATATGGAGAATTCTAGTGATAAGCGGAGATTGATCGAGCGTAGCATAGGAAACTCCTTCCCTATCAAGAGTATGTCATCCACGTACTCTACGAGGATCGTCACCATACTCCCTACTACCTTCTTGTTTATACAAGGTTCATCTACCATTTTGATGATGTCAACTTCTTTGACTAATTCATCAAAACAGATGTTCCAACTCCGCGATGCCTGCTTTATCATATAAAACATCTTGCTCACGTTTCCGCTGCTCCCACTGTCTACGAAGCCCTCTGGCTGTGTACTTATAGACGCACTCTTCTAAAATATTATTTAGAAAAGCAGTCATGACACCCAACCACCAGAGATCGTAGTCATGGTATGCAGCCGTGGTAAGTAGGATCTGGATGGACTTAAGCATAGCTACTTAGAAAAGGTTTTATCATCATCCATACCTGGTCAATGATGTAGACCTTTAACAAGTCTAGCTTTGAAAGTCTCAACTCTTCCATGTACACCAAGTAATCTTCTCAAGATTTACCTGCTCCTGATGGGGATTTAACCCTTCAGATATAGCAACCAAAGTCCATACTTTGTTGGTGTATAAGGATTCCATCTCAGATCACTAAGCATCCAGCCATTCTTATAGAGTCTTACTCCTGATGGCCAGCTCAAAACTAGTTGGGTCATCATCTCATGATGCAATCCTAGCTCCCACTGTCATAGAGAAACCGAAGTATCTCTCAGGTGGGTGAGGAACCCTACTAGATCGGCGGAGAGGCTGAGGTTCGTTGGAATCTACTGAATCCTTTGGCTCTATCAAATCATCTGCTGTAGTTTGTATAGCTGGAACTTTTCCAGTTCTACATTACAGACCTTGCCTCGAGCTTGTCCGGATTTTGCTTTCAGACATAGGCCGGACAACCCCAAATCTTAACTAGCTTAAGACATGGGCTCTTCCCTTTCCATATCACATATGAAGTGGTAGGCACTGATTTGATTCCAACCTAATTCAATAGGTATGCAGCTTCTCAAGTGCATAACTCCCAAAAGGAAATAGGAAACTCAGTAGTACTCATCATAGAGCACACCTTATCATATAGGGTGATATTGCTCCGCCCCGATATACCATCGTGCTATGGTGTATACAGAGGAGTAATGCTGAGAGAGAATCTCATTCTCCTTTAGAAAAGTCCAGGATTTCCGTGCTCAAGTATTCTCCTCCTAGATCACATCAAAGGACATAATACTTATACCCTTATTTTGGTTCTCTACTTCTAACTTATATTCTGTGAATATCTCAAAAGGTTCGGACTTTTGTTTCAACAGGAACATAGGTCTGAAACTCGAAAGATCATCAGAGAACATAACGAAGTATAAAGAACCAGTCGTGGCATGTGTAGACAGGGGACCTTACATACATCAACATGTATCATCCCAAGAGTTCACTAACTCTTTCTCTGTTTCCAATAAACGGAGCTATGGTCATCTTATCTTTGTGACATGACTGGCGAGTTTCACAAGATGTAAATTCAAACTGATTTAAATATGCATCTATATGTAACTCTAGCCAGTCGGGTCGCATTGATCTGACCTAGTCTATAATGCCTGAAGAAGGATCCGTTCATTTCTGAACTCTTCCTCTTATGTGTGTTCCATATACTAAGAACTGTAGTTTGATTTAGAACATTAATGCTTTTAGATAACGTGCCTGAGCTGATCAACTTTTGATATAGGAAATGTTCAAAACATTATCCAACAATACAAAATTTTATCGTTTCTTTACCAATAAAGAGACTGATATGATTTTGTATATCAGGTTCGGTATCTAACAACATTCGTTCAGAATCAATGTATTGGTAATACAGGGTGACAGTGACCAACAGACTTGGCTGCAACTCTTGCCCCGTTTTCTGCCTCATGAAACTTATCACCCGTTCTCAGTTCTCTACCTATCGGTAGCCCTATGTAACTGATTACATATCTGGGATCCTGATCCGGTATCATATACCCAGGACGTAAAGGATACTGAGAAACAGTTCTTTGTAATGAACACACCCGAAGATGATGCATCAGCATGCACTCTCTTCGTTTGGGCGGCACGGGAAATCTGGTATTCCCCAATTTCCTGCTCTATCTTATAACAATTATAAGTTGGAGCGGGACCAACGTTCCCCAGCTCAGTATAACAAGTGGGTTCGGTCAATATTCCGTATTATTATCTTGATTAAGGCGTGATATGGTCGCTACCTGGAGAGAGAGAGAAGAAAACACTCAGCGTGCGCTCTGTCAAGAATAGATTAGTTATTATTTTATCTAATCAGGATGGCTCCCACTGCTTTTTATCAAATCTTCCTTCAAACCCTAAAAGGAAAGACTAGCCGGGATTAATTACACACTACAAGTTCGCCAATCTTTCAGCCAGGCCAGTGTCGGTACTTTGAGGGAGGTCCCCCGTGCTTTCGCACGAACCTAATTACTGTAAACCTCGTTTTCCCAGAGGCGTAACCTCGTTAACACCTTTCTAGACACCTACTTGATCGGCTAATTGTAATGTATAAAACTCTCCCAGGAGTAACTCTTACTCGCAGCGGGTATCGGGATCCAACTATCTCATAGAAGGTATGCAATCTCATTGCAAATCTCAACGCTTGAAATTCCCGATAATATTTTGCCCCTAGCGTGCTATGACCTTGACGAAAGCCAACAAACCATAGCCCGCTAGTCAAGTTCAACCCGTACATTTCTTGATCGAATTAAACCCACCCGCACGACCCTTGACGAAAGCCAACAAAGCCGTACGACTACCCTAATCCAATCGCATCGTATGCTAGCAGATAAGCAGCATATAGCTACCGCACACTGCACCTTGACGAAAGCCAACAAATGCAGCACGAATACTATATACAACTTATCTGAAATGACGGAGGGCTACGACAGGTTTTTCTGAAAACCTATTGCGTAATGAACTTGATATCGTTGTAGGATCGAATGAATTTTGAAATGGAGTGTTTTTGAGGCTTTTCTAGTTTTGCTAAAGGAGTCACTCCCGGTGAAGGGATCGTCGGTCCTTTCCTCGTCGAATGAGGTGCGGGATATATCATATATATCACTGTGCAAAGCAAAACTCTTAAAAGCAATCAAAAGACAAACCGAGTGTGTAGCATCTGCCAGTTATTACTAAAGGAGTCACTCCCGGTGAAGGGATCTCGGTCCTTTCCTCATCGAATAAGGTGCAGGATATATCATATATACCTCTGTGCAAAGCAAGAACTGTAGCTACCTGTTTTATTTTGAAATTCGATTCTACAACATCTTAGGTTTCTTTTATTTCATTAATCACATTAATGAAGTCCCATCATTTAAGTACCTAAACATCACAGATAGATATGACGTACACTTATGCCATCCGCATTCGCCTCGATGTCCCCTCGTGCACCGTTAGGTTAGGTAACTAACGACAGAGCAGGGCAGGGCTAGCGCGGGTGTAAAACATAAGTAACATCTATATAATATATCATATATACTATATAAAGTATCTATCAAAGAACATCACATGATCGCATCACAGATATCGCAGCAGAAGAAATATATGAAATATTGGATATACTAGGACGTCCGTGTTTTCAATACGAGCCAGTATAAAACACGGATTCCACGGTCGTGATGAATAGCCAAACCCACACCCCTAGACCCCTACGAGAGCGGCAAGCAACCCTACCAATTCTGGAGTTAGGAGACCCGGACTCGACTCCTCAAGTTGGTCTCCCACTGGACTCCAGAACCCGGTTACTTGTGCCCTCCTCCTTGGGTCTATCCTAGTGCGGAAAAGTAAATAATATACAACAGGTGACAACTCCCGCAACCTGGAAGCGCCCCAATAAAAGAATATTACATACAAGTTTTTACATGAATGAAAATGAAAAACACTCATCTCACATAAAAACCCCCGGCTATTCAAACACGACGATCCAATATAACATATCCAGCAACACATAACATCACATGTCATCAACGTAAGTAAATATGTCCATCCCAATTTTCGTTGACATATAGCAACGAAACCGGCGATATCACATATTACACTTACGGTCACAGAAAAGAAAGTGTAAAACTACAACAGTTGGAATCCGCAACCACCTCAGACATCGCATGCCTGACAAAATGAATTACTTAGACATCGCATGCCTAACAATTATAAACCCCGCATTTTAGTCTCAAAATCGAAAACACTTTTCAATACCAAGTCGGGTAATTCAACAAGATTCCCGACATCCTGATCGAATGCTCGTCGCAAACTTCAGTAGACGGCCGCACCCCCGATACCGTCGACGAAGTGCACCAAGGCGGAACACCGCTACCGCGAGCACCCGAACGGATGCTTTCGGCGACGGGGTTCTCCTACAGTCACTTGGTCGGGGCTATGGAGTGAGGCTGTCTATTAAGTTTACCCGGCGAGTATCCGCGTACGCTACGTGATTGCGACGGACTTTTGATCACATCAAAATTCCGTGGCAACCGATCAAGTGAGACTAAACTGCTGTGTTTATAACATTCATTTAGTTATCTCATAACTTTTGTGAATTCCAATTATTGTATCCCATTCCAGATAAATAGAAATTGCTAAACTTTTCGATCGAACAATCGAACACCCAAGTTTTCCCGAAAGTGATCAACACATGAAACAAGTATAACAACATTCCGTTCGTGCCTCAGTACCAACGGTCCAGCCGTAGAAGGGTCAAGCCAACGCCTCACATGTGGCACGCCGTACTGCCCCAAACCCGAAGGTTCAAAGGGCAGTTCAAGACGGTCACATAATCGAGTTAAGGTTTGTGTCTTCTAGAGGGACCATCGCGTTACTTGCACTACTTAGAACGTCGTTAAACTACGGAAAAATCCAACACTTGGAAATTTCCCGACAGGGGAAAAAGTGGGTATTTATATCCGGTCGAACTTTTTAACATATTCTAAAAGTTATCCGGAAAGCCACACAGACAAAATTTGATACCCGATCGAAATACCGAATCCCCAAAACAACTGCAGAAAATTCAACTCTTGAAAAAATATTAAAAATTCCCAGAAAATCCAACACTGGAAACTAGGAGTTACAGTGCAAAAATCGTCTCACAAAACGACAAAACGGCCGCGCTTGCGCGGCACAAGCCAGGCTAGTGCCGCGGAAGCGTGGCGCTTTAATGGAATTAGGGTTACGTTTTGCACAGTTATTCTTATATTTTCCTGCATGTTTTTCTGGATATTTTTAATGTTGAAAAATCCCAGATTTTAGAAAATGTACAGAGAGCATGTTTTGGGTTTCGGTTTTGTGTCGTTCGGACTTCAATTTCCGTCTGGACTTCGCCTAAGGCTCTAGCTAGGCTCTGATACCACTGTAGGCTTCCTAGGCACACTAGTGAGGTCTCCCAAGCCATCAACCATGGCAATTTCACAAATTATGGTGCCTACAAACCCTAGTGTACGGATCGATAACTAGATGTCTAGGCGAAAAGAGCTAGTTAACAACTTAACTATTGAGAATACGGAAATACAACCTTTGTAGATCCGGTGCTCCACCTCCATAGCTCCGCAACGAGGTCGTCTCCGCTTTCCAAATCAAATCCGGGCTCTAGAGTAGGCTTCGTCGGAGAATGGGCAAGCTAGGTCGTCGATGTCCATGCCGAAGATGATCTACGTCGAAGCATCGCTAGATCAAGCTCACAACTTCACCAAGTCATGAAACTTGTGAAGTAAACACACTCTACTACTTGGCAAGAGGTAGAGGATGAAGAAATAGGAAGTGGGTTAACTTTAGTTTTGGATTTCTCACTCTTTTCCAACAATCACCATTGATGGACCTTACTTTTCTTCACTTGAAAGAATGAAGAAGAAGAAGGAAAAATATGATAAGAAAAAATAAAATAAGAAAAGAAAAATCAATTCTTATCATAAGTTAACCATGATCAAGTGTAGAGACTAAACTAGGGTTAGTAGGAATGGTTAGGGTTAAGGATGAGATAAGAATGGTTGACTTGGACAAAGCTTCATGAAGCTTCAACTACAATCCAAAACAAGCCACCATTCTTCTCATTTCATTTTCCAAAAAGAAAATAAATAAATAAATAAATAGATATGAAAAACAAAACCCTAACCATTTGAATAACCATGGTTTAATCTTTACACAAACTCAAGTTAGCATGCATCATAAAACATGATACATACAAGTGCACAAAAACATATCGCATATGCAATGCGCACGAACCAAGTGAGAAAATCCGTCTAAAGTGAACCGATACTAGTTAATGCAAAGTAATATATCAAATATATAATTATACATTAAATCATTAAATCAACACTTGATTTAATGATCCGGTCATGCGCACATAACCGACTGGTATCATTAGTAACATCTTATCGAATCAACACTTGATCTGATAACCCGGCTATATCGCATATAACCGATCAATGTCACATCGCGAGAATCGAATACAGTATCACATACTCGTATTATTCTCGGTCCCGCACATATCTCATATGCGCTCCTATTTCGTTTTGCTTGAGCCAGGAAACCTCTGTGTAGGACTCTAAAGACTCGTCAATACGCCGGCAGCAGATGATGATCATATCAAACACCCACAAGCCGCAAGCGGTCTGCTAAACGTAACGGCCACCCGGGTATTGAGCGATCTGAAGATCGACGAGCAAGCCCGCTCACACTCCAGTGAATCCGACCAGTAACACTACCGTACAGTCCGGTCTGATCGTCTGATATGTCGCATATCTCGCCTAGGGGTGGTAAACGTCAGACCCCAATAGCTCGATAAGTCGTGTCGATATGAGGTCTATAACTGTTCGAGAAACTACTGGTAACACTTACCAGTAAATCTCAGCAACCCTGGCCAGGGATTTCCTGTTATAGCCAATCGAACACAGCGCAACATCAACTCCCTATACCGGGAGAGACGAATCCCCTCCTATCGCTCATTGCCTCCATGTGACTCGGGACTGTACCCAAAAACCACCGTTTTGCACGCCCTCTTGGACGTGGTAAGATGGAAATCAAAGCACAGTGGGAACCACACAAGACTCTATGACGATCTCGGGTCAACAGACTACTCTGTACCAGTGTCACCAGAGAACTGCCATCTGACGTGAGGTATAATACCATCTGGGAGTTCTCGGCGAGTCCGTCCAGTGTACCCAGTCTCTACTGAGCACCCGTATATCATCTCTGATGTCAAACACCGATGGATATAGGATCATCCATCGCCCATCTGTATGGGTCGAGAAGGTATACGCTAGTCTACTCTGGTATATCGATGCCCCGTCTCGATACACCCACGACTAGGGACTTTGAAGGATGTACTTATGGACTACCATGTCCCCACTAGTATGATCCGCATCATAGTCCAGGTAGTCAAGTACAGATCCTAAGGTCTTTACCAACATGTAACAGAGAGACAGTCAGCATACACGTTAAGGTAAAGGGTAACCAGATAGCATACTATCATGTCGAGCAAGAAAGTCCTCCCTATATATGTCCCAGCATCCACTACAATATACATCCTATGTACAGTAATGGCCTCCAGGGCATACATATAACTAACACTAATAGCCAAACAGGCCTCACGTGCTAGACACGTGAGCGCTCATATGTAAAGCATATGGGCGCTGAAAATAAACTAAATAAAACAATTAATGGCACGACAGGCCTTACGTGTAAAACATGTGAGCGATCATATGTAAAGCATATGAGCGCTGAAAATAAATAGGCTAAAACCCACACTAGAGGTCACGCGTTAAACACGTGAGTTCTCTTGCTACGCACGTGCAAAGCATGTGAGCGCCCCAATTTAAAATGCTCCTGTCAAATTCTAGAATTAAATTTTATTTGGGAAATATTTTCCACAAACTAGAAAGATCTTCTCTGTTAAACATAGGACCTTTGGATCAAAGATCCAACGGTGATCATCTGGTAGAATAAAGTTCTATCATAGGAAAATATTTTCTAATCTTATTAAACTAACGAGATATCCATATAATCGAATTAAATTCTGTATTAAGAAAATATATTTCTGATCTTGTTAAACTAAAAGATATGATAGAATAAAGTTCTGATCCTGTTAAAACTAACAAGATATTCATAATCTTTCTAAACAAACAAGAATCTTCTCTGTTAAACAGAAAGCCTTTGGATTAAAAATCCAACGGTGAATAAAATTCACCGATTGATCTAAAAGATCATGGAATCAATCATGATCTCTCAGTAAGAGATTTTCTTAACAAATTGATGCTTTTTCTTCTTATAAAAATAGGAGCGAGGAGAGGAAAAAAAGAGAGGAAGACATACACACAGAGAGGGGGAGAAAAATATATAGAGAGAATTTAATTCTCTAGAAAGAAGAGGAACCCATCCCAAAAGCTCGCACAAAACAAAAGGAGAATTTAATTCTCAAACCAAGAGTTTAACTCTTCTCAAAGAACTTAGTTCTTCATTTGGTTAAGATCTACAGAAGCAGATCTCCCCACAAGTTGAGAATTTAATTCTCATCGGGGAGATTCTGTCATGCAGATTCAAAACCTAGGGGAAAGAACTGAGTTCAAAAGAGTTTAACTCTTACAAAATATATGGGAATTTAATTTCTCTGAAACTAGGGTTTAACCCTTTAAAAAGAATTTAATCTCTGCAAAGAACAAAAGGAAAACTTAATTCCTCAGAACCATAGAAGAACATCCCAATGATTCATTAGCGTTCAAACGCTACGTAACAGATCACGAATTCCCACGTGAGCACCTCTGAGGAATAAAAAGGAACAACTGACATCGAGTCATGTGATCCCACGTAACCCCATAATAGATCTTAGCACTTTCAAAAGGAAAAGGAAAATAAATCAAAGACAGTTCCCATTTTGGGGCGCCTCACGTGATCCCACGTGACCCGCTAATAGTGCTTAGCACTTTTAAAAGGAAAAAGGGGAATAAATCAAAGACCGTTCCCATTTTGGGGCGCCTCACATGATCCCACGTGACCCCCTAATAGTGTTTAGCACTTTCAAAAGGAAAAAGGGAATAAATTAAAGACAGTTCCCATTTTGGGGCGCCTCACGTGACCCCCTAATAGTGCTTAGCACTTGTAAAAAGAAAAGGGAATAAATCAAAACAGTTCCTATTTTTGGGGTGCCTCATGTGATCCCACGTGACCCCCAATAGTGCTTAGCACTTATAAAAGAACAAGGGAATAAACCCAAGTGAACAGCGCCAACATTCAAGAGCCTCACGTACCACATGTGAGCCTCCCCCAAATTTCAATGTTTAACACTGCCTTGGAGTCTCACGTGGGAGCACATGAGCACTGAGTATACATCAGTGTTTAACACTATAGGAAGCCAACTCCAACTCCAAATTGGCTAAGTCTCCCTGAGGATTAAAACATCTTGGATTTCCTAATAGACCGAGCCACTATGCTCATGACTTCCCAAACTGATGATGATTCCTCAATCTCCTAAGTTAATCTTAGTCTCTAAAAAACGACTAATGATTCTTGGACGGGCAACTATGATCTTTCCCCTCAAATCTGGAATTTGGTTCAATGGTACATCTCTCCATACCTCTGATATATGTCGTTGTAATTCTTCAACGTTTTCAGAGAGGTGGAGGGTCCCTACAACCAACAGCTTTTTGGAGCAGCCCAAAACCCATGAGCACACCCCAATGGACCGTAATGTCCTTAAACTAGCTATGGACCGCAACGTCCTTAAACTAAATCCTCACCCCAAAATGGTGATCTACGGACCATAACGTCCTTAAACTAAAACGATAGAGCCCAAATGCTCTTTCGTTGGATCAAAAATGATCCCGAACCCCCGTTTAGTAGATCTTAGTCCAATATCGGATTAACGTATCCTTAACAAATATTTAAGTTGATCTTAATCTCAAACAAGCTTAACGATCCTTAAATCAAACCAAACCAAACCCAAATCTAAGAAAATACGGATTTGGACTAATCCACGCCCTACGGGCGACAGCACAAATTAGTCTCCGTATACAATCCATGGGCAACAAAAAAATAAAACAAACACACACGACACGAAGTGACCTTCTGGAGCAGGAGAAAGTGTTTACCGTGATGCGGTAACATAATTAACTGCAGAGGCTTGCGTCTGCAGGGAAGAGCATCCCCACAATTAAAAAACCCCTCACAACGAGGGGGAATCTAACGAAGTCTGCTACAACAGCCGCATCTGTCTAAACCTTCGATATACGGTGCCATAAATCAACTTGGCATCTTCGGAGAGGTGGACGGATAAACCCAAATAGTATCTGCCCCCAAATGCAGGCAAGACGTTCATCTTCCTGGCTTTCGGCGGTAAACAATACCCTTGAACCAATTCCCGTATTTGAGGGAAAAAAGAGTTACTGGTAAACCCGGAAATCATTAGTCATATTTTGAGACTAAGATTTCCTCAGGAGGATGTGGGATGAGTATCGTTTTGGATATCATCAGTTTGAAGATTAATAGTCGTATTTTGGACTAAGATCAGTTTGGAAAATCATGAGCACATAGGCTCGGTTGGTCTGAATTAGAGAGGTTATATCCTTAGGAGACCTATCCAATTTGGGCTTGGTCCATTCAGTTTTTTTTTTGAAAAGTGCCAAGCACTTGTTTCGGCTTTGTATGATCAGTCCCCCTTTTTGTATAAAGAGTGCTGAGCACTTATGTAAGTTATGTCGCTCACATATAATCATGTGGGCTTTTAGTCATGAGGATTGCCCAATAAGTGTTAAACACTTTACCCCTTTTTGTCTTTGTATGGAGTACTAAGAAGACTTTATGGCGCCCACGTGAGGGACACGTGAGGCGCTAGACGGTAGGCGCTGCCTAGTGAGTGCTAAGCACCCTCCATTCTGTGGCGCCTACGTGAGGAGCACGTGAGGCGCTGGACGATGGGCGCCGCTCATTTAGTGCGAAGTACTCTTTCTTCTGTGGAGCCCACGTGAGGGGCACGTGATGTTGGATATAGTGCCCTCAGAGTCAATTATTGGATCACAGGCACGTGATTGCAATGATTGAAGGATGACCTATACCGGTAAGACAGTCTTACTCAAGGTGATAGTATGCTATCTGGTTTATCTTTATCATCGTATACTGCTTTAGGTGACCTTACAGGTCGCTATTACACGTTGATAAGGATTCTTGCTTGACTACCAGCAGTATGATGGCGATCATATACGTGAGAGTTGGGTAGTCTATAAGCACATCCTTAAAAGGTCCCTAGTCGTAGGAGTTTCGAGACTGGGCATCGATACTCCATTAGTAGACTAGTGTATACAGTCGAGACCCCGACGAGGGGCGGTGGCCGGTATCACAAGCCATTGATGTCAGTTGGTTCACCTAAGATGTATACAGGTGCTCATTGGGTTATGAGTACACCGGACAGGACTCGCCGGGAACATGCTAGTTGGTATTATACCTGACGTCAGATAGCAGTTAGTTCATCGACCTGAGATCGTCATTTGTCTCGTATGAGTTCCCACTGTGCTTTGATTACTACCCTACCACGGCTCAAATGAGTCATGCAAACAGATTTTAGTTGAGTACAGTCCCGAGCCACATGGAGGCAGTGAGCGGATCGGCAGGGGTTTCGTCTCTCCCGGTATTGGGGGTGAGATCGCGCTGTGTCTAGGAGAGCCATTATACGAAGTCCATGGCTAAGGCAGGAGATTTACTGGTAGGTATTTCAGTAGTATCTCAGGGTGTTCTGGGCTACACTCCGACACGACTTGTACCGCTTTTGGGGGTCTGACTTTTACCAACCCCCTAGGCCCGACATGCGATGCTCATAGACGAACGGACCGGACTGTACGGATATTGTCACTAATAGGCTCAGTAGGGTGTTAGGATGAGTTCGCTCATCGACCTCCCTTTTGGTCAATACCTGGTAGCCCGTTACGTACAGCTAGTACCTCTGACGTGCTAGTGGTTAAATCCACAGCCAAAGTATTGACGAGTCTTTAGAGTCCCAGACAGTTTTCAAGTTTCGGGCGAAACGTTGTAGAGGCCGTATGATATATGGCAGGGTCCGATCATATACGTGCAGTAGTGCACGGATTATGATCGGGCGGATCATACTAGTGGGCTTTGGTTTAAGACGGATCCTAGTATTAGATTTTTTGGATTACTTTAGTCTCATCGCATTCGCATTCAGTCGGAATACGGATGCAGGTATGTATATACAGGTGAGGGGTATCCTTGTGATCCGTCACGAGTTTACTTTAGATGTTGCCATATCTTTTTGTTGTAAATATTTGGGTTAATGTTTGCAAGTGGAAAATGTGAGTGGAAGTCATCATGAAGAGGCACAATCAATTAGGTGACTCATGGTCTCTTTTTTAGCACTAATGTCACTTAATTGATTGATTTGTGTGTTGAATTGATGGATGGAGAGAGAAAGGGCAACCATATCCTTTTGGGTTAGCTCTTGTATTTTCTCATTCTTGCTCTCATTATCAATTCAACACAAGAAAAGAAAAGAAAAGAGAGCCTCTTCTTCTTCTTCCTCTAGCTCACCATTTCTATGGATGGCATCACCTTCAACCTCCATCCAAACAATGGATGCAAGAGACAAAGTTGTTACACACATTCTCTACTTCATCTTGGACACGTCGGCTAGCGAACATCGTGCCCGAGTTGCTTCGGATGAAGCGGGAGCCCGTAAAAAGACTCGAAGATGTGGTACCCTTTCCGACGAGGAGATCGAGACCGGAGATGCCGCGAGGAGCTTCGGATAGTGTCCAAAGACCGAAGGACACGGATCGATCGGTATAGCTTTCCAACCCTTTCTCTAGTTGATAGTTGTAGGTTAATGGTTCGATCCGGGTTTATAGTGTACGATAGCGCCGGTTTCAAGTTTTGAAAAGTTTTCGTTTCCGCATTTTGGCCTTGAACAGACGGCCGGGGCGCCACCATAGACTTACACATAAGGCGTTAGACGCTGAGCGCCATTCATTGAGTGCTAAGCACTCCTTTTTTCTGTGGCGCCCACGTGAGGCGCTACACGCTAGGGTTTTGTTTCTATATGCTTTGTTTTGAGGAGTTCGATTCCGTAGTTCTTTTCTGAATTTTTGATTCTCAAGAACAAGTTCTTCCCGATGAGAATTAAATTCTCAACTTGTGGGAGACATATCTTGTGGATCTCAGATCCACAGAAAAAACTAAGTTCTATTAAAAGGGTTAAATCCTTCAATAGGTCAATGAGTTGTTTTGATAGCACTGTAGCACCGCGGAACCGCGGCCGTAACCCCGTTTTGGCCGCGGTTCCGCCGCAGCACTGTAGCTGCACTGCACCATTTTTCCTGCAGTGCTCTCTGAATTGGAACTAGGGTTTCTGGTAATTTTTTTTTTGGCCCAGATTATTTTGAGTACTGGGAATTGTACTTGGGGCCCACCTCGGGAAATTTTGTCGATCGAAAATTTTAAACATGTTAGTTCACAGTATTTACATTATATCTGCGACCGTGAATGTCATTTGATCGGTAAATCTTGTCTAATTGCTATAGCCCTTTTAGACGGATTTGCGAACATGACATTCACGTTGATGTTCTGTGTTGTACTGTGATGTTGCGGATTTGTCGTGGTGGATAGCCTAGATGCAATGGTAGTACAGTTTGGTTGTATTTGTACATTTGATTTTGAGGGACGAGCGTCCGACATGTGGACTGCCGTCACTGCCTGTTTGTATATTATTCTTTTGGGGCACGACCGGGCTGAGGTCGATGTACCCGTTGTATATTTTTACTTTCTGTACTAGGATTACCCCGCGGAGGGGTGCACGGATGGCCGGATTCTAGAGGGTAACGGGCCCGCATCTCATGGCTTTGAGACGGAGAGGGATTCACTCTAGAATTGGCGGGCTATTCGCCGCATTCGTAGGGGGTACATGTAACCCTTCGAAAATCGTTTAGGCAGTTTTTCAGTAATCGGCCAATTTTTCGGCTTTTTCCGTAAAAAGTCAAAATTGATATTTTTCATTATAGACCTAATTATACAAAATTTAGATAAGATATTACTATAATTTTTTCACTAAAATGTCACTTATAATTATCTAGTTAAAAAAAAAATTCGTAATTAATTAATTTTTTATTATTTTAAGCCTTTTTAAATACATTTAATTAGGGATAAATACAAATTTAATTAGGTAAATTTCTTAATTAGGAGTCTTTATAAGCTAAAATATGGTATTAATAAAATTATATCATGTCTTGCAAACTTTTAGATTTTTGGTGGGAAAATTATGAAAAAAATGGCTTAAAAAGGGGTTTTTTTGGAAAAAGTTTGACATGAAAGTTTGAAATGATAACATATGATGTTCTAATCACCTAGAAACTTCCCCAAAATTTCCCCACTTCATCCTCAAGCTGCAGCCGACCCCTCCTCCTGCAGGTTTCCCCTTCTTCACTTCTTTTTTTTTTGATCATTTTCATGCAAAAATTCAAGAAAAATCCACAATTTCTTTCTCCATTCAAAGCCTAACCCTAATCCCTTCTCTCTTCAACCCAAATTAGTTTAAAAACTTGATGAAAGGAGGCTTCTTGATGACTTGATCATGCTAGGATTCAATTGGGGAGGTAAAAATTCTAAACTAGTTTGCTTACTTGTGGTTTAATTGTGTTAGAATTTCAATTCTAAATATTAGTTTAGTAGTAAATGTTTGATTAGGAAAAATCAAGAGAAGGTTTTGATTTTAGAAATTAGGGTTTGTAGCATAATGCTTGGATTATGTTAGGTATGGTTATCTAGGTGATTGGAGTGGTTAATTGTGTATTGGTATGCTCGCTAAAACGACAAATTTCAATGTTTGTATCGATTTGGTTTGAAAATCGCTTACTAGATTTTTACGAAAAATAGTATGCGTTCAAATTGCACTAGGTTAGCAATATTATTAGCTTCGTATAGGATTATTAGAGTGCGCGAACGTGGGGTTTCGTCTAGTCGGGTTGTAGTTTTGTCGATTTCCCCGAAATGACGATTTTTGTTAAAGGATTGCGATTTTCGTGCGTTTTTCCGCGCACCGAGTGCATGCTATGATTAATTTGTGAGCGTCGATATTTGTATAATGTGACTTGCATCGTTTAGGGTTATGTAATCTTATACTTGGTGTTGTGCAAATTTAGGATCGGTCGGAGAAACATCGGATACGGCGCGTAAAGGCAAAGCGGTGGCCGGGTCAGACTAGCGGGGATTTCTGGTGAGTAGATATATTCATCTATAAGGGAAATCGTCTGGATGGCGCGAGGCGCCCCCCTAGTTAGGATTACCCTACTTTATGCAAGATTTATATTGTTAGATAGCTTACCCCTTTATGTACATTGCATACCCTCACAGCTAACCGTATGCTAGATTGCATGGACATTCATCTTCATATATGCGATATCACTTCGTAGGACACGAACACCATTACCATTGTCATCTGTTGCATGCATACTATTCATGTGACACACACGCCTTTGGTAATTGCCATGCCACGTGCACTAGAAAACCTGTTTAACTTAATATCGCCATTTGCATTCAAACATGATATATGAAATTGCATAGCATGCATATACCTCGCATTATCATCATATTTATATAGATTGCTACCAAAACTCACATCATATACATTGATACCATAGACATTTATTATATATAACATGTGGACACTATGATTTTCTTGATGATTTCAGTTTTTCTGTGATTTCTGGATTTTTGGGGAAAACCGCAAGAATTTAACAAAACCTTAGATTTATCATTTTCAAAACAAAGTTGCGGTTTTCTCGTGATGTATGTGTCGTCCACCATGAGTTTTCACGTTTTCTGTTGGATTTCGAGACCCGATTCGAGGAGTGGATGAACCGTCTCGGGTACATGGTGGGCCCGGTATGGTACCCCGGGGCAAGAAGATCGAGTTGTAGACGATGAGCCTGGCAGGGGAAGACTACCTACCGGTGATGTCTGGCGCGGCGGATATCCGGAGGATACTGACCGTTGTCGTGAGATTTATGATATGGGCCGATCCGGACTGACGGAGCCCGATATTGAGACAGATGTGATTCCTATTTGGTGTCGATGCTTGACACGGGTTTTCAGAGGATTTCTTGATGATATTTAGCTATTATGCAGACATTCATTTTCTAAAAGTTAAGAATGCAGTAACATTAACATTTAAAACACTTAAAGAGTTAGAAAAGATATTGCATACATGTGCATGCATACTGGAGTTATTATATCACATATGGACATACATGTTGTTACGCATTGCGTGCATTCTTACGATTGCCTTACTAGATGTTATATTTACTCACGAGCTGGCAACTCACCCCCGTTGTGCCACAGTGTCTTGCAGGTCGGACCCGTCAGTCTCATAGCGGCGGGCTATCTTGTCATCAGTTTCTTTTGCTCAGACTCGCGACATCGCCCGTAGGTGGGTTGCGAGTATACTTTATTCCTTTTTCTTTATCATTGTATCTAGTATTCTCCATCTACCACTTGTATTGTATATGCGACCTAGTGATGAGACTGAGAGATTTGTATATTTGTGGTTTCTTTTGGGTCGAGCTCACTTGAGCCGACGTGTGTTTTCTGGTATTTGCATCTCTTTTATGCTCTTTTTCTTGATATTACTATTATATTGCATGTGGTTGTGATCCGCCTTGGGCGAAGAGCTAGCTCCCGCTTGGGGATGCCATTTTTATAATTACAGGTTTATTATCTTGTTGTACCCATTTTGGGGGATAGAAAATACAGGGGAGACTCTGCCGAAATTTTCGGGAATTCTCGATGTTTTAAAAAGGGATTCTATGCAACTTAATTGATTTCAAAACCGTTTTCATTTAAGGTTTTCCTTCACTCTCTTTTGAATTTGGGTTAGATTTCTGGGCTTTGGCTGACTTAGGTTACGGTACGCCTTTAGACGTCTCGTAATCTAAGTGCCAGTCACGTTCCGTACTTTCGGGTCGTGACAAAGTTGGTATCAGAGCGTAGGTTTTACCTTTCTGAGTGTAGGACGACCTTGGTAGATGGAGTAGGTGACTTAAGCAGAGTGGCGTAGCGTGGGTATGATCCGCGGCATACTTACGATACGGTACTCCGCCTAAGTGACCTTAGGACATAATTGCTTGTATTTCCTTTCGTGATTCCTTGCATTCCTTGATTCAATTGCAATGATCTTATCAATCCTATTTCTTATTCCAGTTTCGATGCCGCCAAAGACTACGAGAGCTCAGCGGGCTGCCGCTAGGGATGAGATTCAAGCGGGCTCGTCTGAGGCGAGGGTCGAGCGGGAGGATACGCCTACCCCTCAGGGTCCTACTGATCCGCCTTATCCTGACCGTATTGCCAGATTAGAGGTCGGCATGCAAGAGTTGCGGTAGATGATGGGATCTTTAGTTGAGTCCAGCCGGGTACAGAGATCCGAGGACGTTCCTTCCACCGCACAAACCACGATCGTACCTGCTGCACAGATGGTCACTCCTGCTGCTACTACGGAGACTATCCCTGTTTCACTACAGGAGTTCATGAGATTGAGACCTCCAGCTTTTACCGGTACAGATGCGACAGAGGACCCACAGGCATTTCTTGATAGGATGGCACGGATTGGCCGTTCGTTGAGGTGTTCTGATGATAGATTGGTGGAGTTTGCAAGTTTTCGTCTGGAGGGTCTTGCCCAGACATGGTACGACTCAGTAGAGAGAGGCCGAGCTGCAGGTCTGCCTTCTATGACCTGGGATGAGTTTACAGCTGCATTTCTTGCCCGTTTTCTTCCGGAGAGTGTCCGAGATGCTCGAGCCCGCAGTTTTGAGTCTCTGCGCAAGACTCCTGGGATGACAATGTCGGAGTATGATATACAGTTTACCCAGTTGTCTCGATATGCTCCGTACCTAGTCGACACAGAAGAGAAGAGAATAAAGAGGTTTGTACGGGGGCTTGATACACAGCTATTCCTTGCCATCGGCACCCAGCACTTTGATACATACGCAGCCGCGATGGATGCAGCCTTACTTTTGGAGGAGCGTATTTCTGAGACTCCGGTCACTTCTGGGCCGAAGAGGATCCGTACTGATACGCCAGCTCAGCGGCAGATGGGCAGACATCGTGATAGATTATTTTCGGGAGATGGCGGAGGCAGAGGATTGAGACTAGGTCAGTTATTTGGTTCATATCCACAGATCCAGCAGTCGTCTCCAGGATGTTTTCGGTGCGGGAGTCAATATCACCGTGTCAGAGACTGTACCATGGGACGTCCGGGCGCGGCGATAGTCCCGCATGTGACTTTACCACCTTCACCACCATCGCAGAGAGCTTTACTTCCTACTCCTGATGATGCTTCACGCCAGCTAGATGCTTCTAGAGGCCGTGGGCGTGGCGGTCCGGTTCAGAGAGGACGAGGCGACAGAGGCAGAGGCAGAGGCCGAGGTAGAGGCAGAGCACAGCCAGCTATTAGTAGTGGACAGGCCCGAGTGTTCGCATTGACTCCTCAGGATGCACAGGCATCCAATGCCGTCGTGACAGGTACTCTGCCAGTATGTTCTTTTGATGCACGGGTATTATTTGATCCAGGCTCCACACATTCTTATGTATCCACGTATTTTGCACCGAGGTTGGGCCGAGAGTCTTGTCCGTTAGATCAGCCGCTTGTCGTTATTACCCCGGTAGGCGAGTCTTTTGTTGCCCGTTTTGTATACCGATCGTGTTCCGTTCGTATCGGGGAGAGAGATTCTTCAGTAGATTTGATTCTCCTCGATATGCTACACTTTGATGTTCTTCTTGGTATGGACTGGCTAGCCACCTGTTATGCATCCGTGGACTGCCGTGAAAAGGCAGTCAGATTCAGTTTTCCTGGTGAGCCGGTTCTTATTATTCAGGGAGATCGTAGTGCTATCCTTCCCAGCTTGATTTCTTCTCTTCGCGCTGGTCAGCTCTTAAGGAAAGGGTGTCAGGGATTCTTAGCCTATGTTTGTGATACTAGCTCCACAGAGGTTCCGTTGGACCAGGTCCCTGTTGTGAGAGAGTTTCCTGATGTATTTCCTGACGAGCTGCCTGGTCTGCCACCAGAGCGCGAGATTGAGTTCTGTATTGACTTGATCCCTGGCACGGGGCCTATTTCTATACCTCCTTATCGGATGGCCCCGGCAGAGCTGAGAGAGCTAAAGGATCAGTTACAGGACTTGCTGGACAAAGGGCTTATCCGACCGAGTGTGTCACCTTGGGGTGCTCCCGTCCTGTTTGTTAAGAAGAAGGACGGAAGTATGCGCTTATGCATTGATTATCATCAACTGAACCGGGTTACTGTGCGGAACAGGTATCCCCTACCCCGCATTGATGACTTATTTGATCAGCTCCAGGGTGCAGGGTTTTTCTCGAAGGTTGATTTACGGTCAGGTTATCACCAGTTGCGGGTTTGGAAAGAGGATATTCCGAAGACCGCCTTCCGTACTCGTTATGGTCACTACGAGTTCTTGGTGATGTCGTTCGGGCTCACCAATGCCCCGGCAGCATTTATGGATTTGATGAACCGTGTATTCAGGCCGTATCTCGATCAGTTCATCATTGTATTCATTGACGACATCTTGGTTTATTCTCGGAGCCGGGAGGAGCATGAGCAGCACTTACGTATCATATTGCAGACTTTGAGGGAGCATCAGCTGTTCGCCAAATTCTCCAAGTGCGCATTCTGGCTAGACAGTGTCGACTTCTTGGGTCATGTGGTGACGAGAGATGGTATTTGCATGGACCCGAAGAAGATCGAGGCAGTTCAGCGTTGGCCTAGACCGGTATCAGTCACAGAGGTTCGCAGTTTTCTAGGTCTGGCCGGCTATTATCGACGTTTCGTCCAGGATTTCTCCCGCATTGCTGCACCATTGACCGGGTTGACCCGGAAGGGGGTTCCTTTTGATTGGACCCAGGCATGTGAGGATAGCTTCCAGCAGTTGAAGACTCGTCTGACTACTGCACCAGTGTTAGCATTGCCTTCAGGATCAGGCGGGTTCGTGGTTTATTGTGATGCTTCTCGAGTGGGGCTGGGATGTGTATTGATGCAGCACGACAGAGTTATCGCGTATGCTTCTCGGCAGCTGAGGAAACACGAGCAGAACTACCCCACCCATGATTTAGAGATGGCTGCAGTGGTATTTGCACTCAAGATCTGGAGACATTACCTATACGGTGAGTCGTGCCAGATATTCACTGACCACAAGAGTTTGAAGTATATCTTCCAGCAGCGAGACCTGAACCTGAGACAGCATCGTTGGATGGAGTTGGTGAAAGATTATGACTGCGAGATTCTATACCATCCGGGCAAGGCGAATGTGGTGGCAGATGCTTTGAGTAGGAGGCCCGGAGGTAGCTTATCTTGTTTGAGCGCAGTACAGATGCAGTCGACGGCGGATTGGCAGGTTTTATGTGATAGCAGAGTGCAGTTCGAGTTTACTCCTACAGGGGGACAACTAGCCCATTTCAGAGCACGCCCACAGTTACTTGACCGTATCCACGAGGCACAGTCCGGCGATGCCCGTACATTAGAGATTATTGAGCAGATTCGACAGGGCAGAGTTTCGGAGTTCGTGATTGATGATCAGGGGATACTTCGATTTGGGACTCGACTGTGTATGCCAGATTCAGAGGGACTGAGGCGTGATATTCTCGAGGAGGCGCATAGATCAGTATACAGTGTTCACCCAGGTTCCACCAAGATGTATCGTGATTTGAGAGAGGTTTACTGGTGGGACGGGATGAAGAAGGATATTACAGATTTTGTGTCGAGATGCCTGACTTGTCAGCAAGTCAAGGCCGAGCACCAGAGGCCAGCCGGCGAGTTACAGCCTTTGCCCATCCCTGAGTGGAAGTGGGAGCAGGTCTCCATGGACTTCGTTGTGGGTCTACCCAGGACCAATCGAGGGTATGACTCTATTTGGGTGATTGTGGATCGACTGACGAAAGCGGCTCACTTTCTGCCAGTGAAGACCACTTTTGGATTTTCTCAGTACGCCCAGGTTTATATTGATGAGATTGTGCGACTGCATGGTGTTCCGACTTGCATCGTGTCCGACCGTGGCACCCAGTTTACCAGCCGACTGTGGCAGAAACTCCAGGAAGCATTGGGCACCCGATTGAGTTTTAGCACAGCCTTTCATCCGCAGACTGACGGTCAGTCGGAGCGTACGATTCAGACTCTTGAGGACATGCTCAGAGCTTGTGTTTTAGATTTCGGTGGTAGCTGGGATCTTCATTTGCCTCTGATCGAGTTTTCCTACAATAATAGCTTCCAGGAGACGATTCAGATGGCACCTTTTGAGGCTTTATATGGGAGGAGATGTCGATCGCCTGTATGTTGGACAGAGCTCAGAGAGAGCAGTATTTTGGGGCCGCAGATCGTGCAGGAGACGACCGAGAAGATACAGCTGATTCGGGGCAGGATGAGAGCGGCACAGAGCAGGCAGAAATCATATGCTGACAGGCGCCGTCGCCGACTCGAGTTCGCTGTTGGCGATCATGTTTTCCTGAAGGTCTCTCCGATGAAGGGTGTGATGAGATTTGGGCGGAAAGGGAAACTGAGTCCTAGATATGTTGGTCCTTTCGAGATCCTAGAGCGTGTTGGTCCAGTCGCTTATCGGTTAGCTCTTCCGCCCAGCTTCCCCGATGTTCACCCCGTATTCCATGTCTCGATGCTCCGCAAGTACCTTCATGATCCTTCCCAGGCAATTCAGCACCAGACGATCCAGTTAGAGAGTGATCTTTCTTTCGCCGAGCAGCCGGTTGTCATCTTGGATCGGCAGGTGAAGAAATTGAGGTCGAAGGTCATACCGTCTGTCAAGGTTCTTTGGCGTGGCCCGAACAGCGAGGAGGTCACCTGGGAGACCGAGGTCGAGATGAGGAAAAGATATCCCCATCTTTTTGAAGGTACGCGTAGTTAAATTCTAAATTCGGGGACCGAATTTCTTTTAGGGGGGAAGATTGTAACCCTTCGAAAATCGTTTAGGCAGTTTTTCGGTAATCGGCCAATTTTTCGGTTTTTTCCGTAAAAAGTCAAAATTGATATTTTTCATTATAGACCTAATTATACAAAATTTAGATAAGATATTACTATAATTTTGTCACTAAAATGTCACTTATAATTATCTAGTTAAAAAAAAAAATTTCGTAATTAATTAATTTTTTTATTATTTTAAGCCTTTTTAAATACATTTAATTAGGGATAAATACAAATTTAATTAGGTAAATTTCTTAATTAGGAGTCTTTATAAGCTAAAATATGGTGTTAATAAAATTATATCATGTCTTGCAAAATTTTAGATTTTTGGTGGGAAAATTATGAAAAAAATGGCTTAAAAAGGGGTTTTTTTGGAAAAAGTTTGACATGAAAGTTTGAAATGATAACATATGATGTTCTAATCACCTAGAAACTTCCCCAAAATTTCCCCACTTCATCCTCAAGCTGTAGCCGACCCCTCCTCCTGCAGGTTTCCCCCTCTTCACTTCTTTTTTTTGGATCATTTTCATGCAAAAATTCAAGAAAAATCCACAATTTCTTTCTCCATTCAAAGCCTAACCCTAATCCCTTCTCTCTTCAACCCAAATTAGTTTAAAAACTTGATGAAAGGAGGCTTCTTGATGACTTGATCATGCTAGGATTCAATTGGGGAGGTAAAAATTCTAAACTAGTTTGCTTACTTGTGGTTTAATTGTGTTAGAATTTCAATTCTAAATATTAGTTTAGTAGTAAATGTTTGATTAGGAAAAATCAAGAGAAGGTTTTGATTTTAGAAATTAGGGTTTGTAGCATAATGCTTGGATTATGTTAGGTATGGTTATCTAGGTGATTGGAGTGGTTAATTGTGTATTGGTATGCTCGCTAAAACGACAAATTTCAATGTTTGTATCGATTTGGTTTGAAAATCGCTTACTAGATTTTTACGAAAAATAGTATGCGTTCAAATTGCACTAGGTTAGCAATATTATTAGCTTCGTATAGGATTATTAGAGTGCGCGAACGTGGGGTTTCGTCTAGTCGGGTTGTAGTTTTGTCGATTTCCCCGAAATGACGATTTTTGTTAAAGGATTGCGATTTTCGTGCGTTTTTCCGCGCACCGAGTGCATGCTATGATTAATTTGTGAGCGTCGATATTTGTATAATGTGACTTGCATCGTTTAGGGTTATGTAATCTTATACTTGGTGTTCTGCAAATTTAGGATCGGTCGGAGAAACATCGGATACGGCGCGTAAAGGCAAAGCGGTGGCCGGATCAGACTAGCGGGGATTTCTGGTGAGTAGATATATTCATCTATAGGGGAAATCGTCTGGATGGCGTGAGGCGCCCCCCCTAGTTAGGATTACCCTACTTTATGCAAGATTTATATTGTTAGATAGCTTACCCCTTTATGTACATTGCATACCCTCACAGCTAACCGTATGCTAGATTGCATGGACATTCATCTTCATATATGCGATATCACTTCGTAGGACACGAACACCATTACCATTATCATCTGTTGCATGCGCACTATTCATGTGACACACACGCCTTTGGTAATTGCCATGCCACGTGCACTAGAAAACCTGTTTAACTTAATATCGCCATTTTCATTCAAACATGATATATGAAATTGCATAGCATGCATATACCTCGCATTATCATCATATTTATATAGATTGCTACCAAAACTCACATCATATACATTGATACCATAGAAATTTATTATATATAACATGTGGACACTATGATTTTCTTGATGATTTCAGTTTTTCTGTGATTTCTGGATTTTTGGGGAAAACCGCAAGAATTTAACAAAACCTTAGATTTATCATTTTCAAAACAAAGTTGCGGTTTTCTCGTGATGTATGTGTCGTCCACCATGAGTTTTCACGTTTTCTGTTGGATTTCGAGACCCGATTCGAGGAGTGGATGAACCGTCTCGGGTACATGGTGGGCCCGGTATGGTACCCCGGGGCAAGAAGATCGAGTTGTAGACGATGAGCCTGGCAGGGGAAGACTACCTACCGGTGATGTCTGGCGCGGCGGATATCCGGAGGATACTGACCGTTGTCGTGAGATTTATGATATGGGCCGATCCTGACTGACGGAGCCCGATATTGAGACAGATGTGATTCCTATTTGGTGTCGATGCTTGACACGGGTTTTCAGAGGATTTCTTGATGATATTTAGCTATTATGCAGACATTCATTTTCTAAAAGTTAAGAATGCAGTAACATTAACATTTAAAACACTTAAAGAGTTAGAAAAGATATTGCATACATGTGCATGCATACTGGAGTTATTATATCACATATGGACATACATGTTGTTACGCATTGCGTGCATTCTTACGATTGCCTTACTAGATGTTATATTTACTCACGAGCTGGCAACTCACCCCCGTTGTGCCACAGTGTCTTGCAGGTCGGACCCGTCAGTCTCATAGCGGCGGGCTATCTTGTCATCAGTTTCTTTTGCTCAGACTCGCGACATCGCCCGTAGGTGGGTTGCGAGTATACTTTATTCCTTTTGCTTTATCATTGTATCTAGTATTCTCCATCTACCACTTGTATTGTATATGCGACCTAGTGATGAGACTGAGAGATTTGTATATTTGTGGTTTCTTTTGGGTCGAGCTCACTTGAGCCGACGTGTGTTTTCTGGTATTTGCATCTCTTTTATGCTCTTTTTCTTGATATTACTATTATATTGCATGTGGTTGTGATCCGCCTTGGGCGAAGAGCTAGCTCCCGCTTGGGGATGCCATTTTTATAATTACAGGTTTATTATCTTGTTGTACCCATTTTGGGGGATAAAAAATACAGGGGAGACTCTGCCGAAATTTTCGGGAATTCTCGATGTTTTAAAAAGGGATTCTATGCAACTTAATTGATTTCAAAACCGTTTTCATTTAAGGTTTTCCTTCACTCTCTTTTGATTTTGGGTTAGATTTCTGGGCTTTGGCTGACTTAGGTTACGGTACGCCTTTAGACGTCTCGTAATCTAAGTGCCAGTCACGTTCCGTACTTTCGGGTCGTGACAGTACAGGTTGACCCAAAGAGGGGTGCTCAAGTTACCGGATTCCGTGAAGTGCTGGGTGGTCCATTCACGTTGTTGAAGGGGGCTGCCCCGCTTCAGATTTTGGTGGGTAACTTGCCGCGTCCGTAGGGGTCTAGAATTTCATTGCACAGGCTATCCACATAACCAGGTGAACGTCGGGTTTCAGTAGCGACTCTATGAAACCCGGGGTCCCAGATTATCTGTATTGTTCTGTGATGCTTATTACATTTCTGTGATGTTGCATTTTATAACGCCATGAGCGATTATTATATATTGATACATATACTAGTAGATGTTGTATATGTTTTACACCCGCTCTAGTCCAGTCCTCGTTCTGTCGTTAGTTAAGTAACCTAACGGGTGATGACGGGACCTAGTGGCGAATGCGGATGGCATATACGTATATCGTATTTTCGTTCTTTTGTGGTGTGATTAATTGATGGGACTGCATTGATTCGGATCAATGCAAGCTAAACAAACCTATTCTGATGTTGTTGGAACATCTTTTCACAAAATCTGTTATTGCAAGGACGTTCTCTTTTGTTTTGCACAGTGGTATTCGGTTATGAATATCCAGCACCTCAGTCGACGAGGCAAGGGCCGAGATCCCTTCACTGGGAGTGACCCCTTGGACAGAAGTTTGCGTCAGGATAATAACTTCACTATAGTCGATTACTTTTTGCTTTGCATCGTGGTATTCAGTTGGAATATCCTGCACCTCATTCTACGGGGAAAGATCTGAGATCCCTTCACCGGGAGTGACCTCTTTAGCAAAGGTTTTCGCCACTATATTTTTATAAAAAGTTATGTAGTTCCTTCAACGATATCAAGTTCATTACGTTAAAGGTTTTTCGCCAAAAACCAGCCGTAGCCCTCCGTCATTTCTTATAAGTATTATTTAGTATTCGTGCTGCGTTTGTTAACTATGTCAAGGCGTAGTGTGCGGTAGCTAAGTAGTGTTTGTTTGTGGCATATTAATGCGATTGGTTAGGACAGTCATGCGGCCTTGTTGACTGTGTCAAGGGCTTGTACTGGTGGGTTTAATGCAATCCAAGATAATGACGGGTTGAACTTGACTAGGACTTTTTGATTTGTTGACTGTGTCAAGGTCACTTGGGTCCTAGGGGTAAAAACACACATCGGGAGTTTCTAAAGAAACTGAAACTTGCCAGATATGTGCATACCTTCTGGAGTGTGATAACATGAGTGGATTCCATCACGTTATCATGCGGTGATAGTTGGATCCCGATTCCCACTGATGAGTTGGTTTACTCCTCGGGTGATCCCGACTAATTCTTCTTTCAGGTTTGGAGGAGAATTTAAGGTTACAGTGGGAGGTATCCTGATTAGATAAATTGACAACCATTCTAATCTAGGTTAGAGTGCAAGCAGAGTGTTTCTTTTCTTTCTCTCTTTGGCAGCGACTATGACCCGACCCTTGACTATGAATCAGTGACCAAGTTAACCGAACCTTCTTAAAACACTGGCTTTTAGATTGTCTGAGTTGCATACCTCATTGCCACTCCTACTTTTACCCTTTTCTCCAGAACACCCCGTATTACTACGAACGTCCACTTCTATTGGATAAAACCATCGTATGGTTATATACGAACTCGAAGGAACTTATTCCAGATTCGAGGATGGTTTCCGGTTCTGGAGAAAATGAATAGGACTATTCGGTTGTCTTTTCCTTTTACCTTCTCTCAGGTTGCGAGTGCTCCTTGGATTAGGACAGTACACCTACTACTCTTATTGGATAGTCTTCTTCCAAACCATAGGCAGGTGCCGAACGGTGGGGAATAAAGAAAACCAATTAGCCTAACGATAGTGTACAGAAGGTAATAAGTTAAGACAAATAAAGGGATTAGAAAGAGGGCAAAGTAAATTGCGACCGCTGTTCACGACTAAACCAAGTATTTCTTCGCCAAATCCTATTTCACCATTGTATTTCTCCGGAACACCCAGTATCACTACGAAGATTCACAGTTTATTGGATACTCCATCGCATGGTTATATAGGAACTCGAAGGAACTTGTTCCAGCTCGGGGATAGATTCTGGTTCAGGAGAAATATGAATAAGGTTTTATTCAGTTGTCTTTTATCTTTACCTTCTCTCGGGTTGAGAGTACTCCTAGGATTAGGAGAGTACACCCATTATGCTTATTGGATAGTCTTCTTCCAAACCATAGGCTGGTGCCGAACGGTAGGGAAGGAAGAAAACCATTTAGCCTAAGAGGGCGTACAGAAGGTAATGACTAAAGACATATAAAGGGATTTGGAGAGATGGCAAAGAAATATACGGTTACAATTATGAATCTGATAATGGAAGAGGCATTACTAGGAATACCCGGATACCCCTTCGAAACATTTACATGTTTCAGTTTCACTGTGTACTGTTAAAAGAAAACTGATTTCCCAATTAGTCCTTACTCCAGGTATGTATTTACCAGGTTTGATTCTCACATCTGTATGGTTTTACAGATGATGAGTGGGAGTAAGTTATTGGGAATTGGATGATCATCCTTATTATATCGGGATTCGTTGTAATTGGTGATATTTGAGGAAATCGCCTGGGTTGTTTGCCGGACGGCAAATATTTGGTTTTGAATATCTATTATAATGCACCAATTTCAAATTGATATATCTGTACGCTTATTTTTATAAAGTGAGATTAACTTTTTGAAATTATGTCATAGACGTGAGAGTTGGGTAGTCTATAAGCACATCCTTAAAAGGTCCCTAGTCGTGGGAGTTTCGAGACTGGGCATCGATACTCCATTAGTAGGTTGGTGTATACAGTCGAGACCCCGACGAGGGGCGGTGGCCGGTCTTACAAGCCATTGATGTCAGTTGGTTCACCTAAGATGTATACAGGTGCTCATTGGGTTATGAGTACACCGGACAGGACTCGCCGGGAACATGCTAGCTGGTATTATACCTGACGTCAGATAGCAGTTCGCTGGTGACATGTGTACAGGTTAGTTCATTGACCTGAGATCGTCATTTGTCTCGTGTGAGTTCCTACTGTGCTTTGATTACTACCCTACCACGGCTCAAAGTAGTCATGCAAACAGGTTTTAGTTGGGTACAGTCCCGAGCCACATGGAGGCAGTGAGCGGATCGGCAGGGGTTTCGTCTCTCCCGATATTAGGGGTGAGATCGCGCTGTGTCTAGGAGAGCCATTACACGAAGTCCTTGGCCAAGGTAGGAGATTTACTGGTAGGTATTCCATTAGTATCTCAGGGTGTTCTGGGCTACACTCCGACACGACTTGTACCGCTTTTGGGGGTCTGACTTTTACCAACCCCCTAGGCCCGACATGCGATGCTCATAGACGAATGGACCAGACTGTACGGATATTGTCACTGACAGGCTCAGTAGGGTGTCAGGATGAGTTCGCTCATCAACCTCCCTTTTGGTCAATACCTGGTAGCCCGTTACGTACAGCTAGTACCTCTGACGTGCTAGTGGTTAAATCCACTGCCAAAGTATTGACGACTCTTTAGAGTCCTCCACAGACAGTTTTCAAGTTTCGGGCGAAACGTTGTAGAGGCCGTATGATATATGGCAGGGTCCGATCATATACGTGCAGTAGTGCATGGATCATGATCGGGCGGATCATACTAGTGGGCTTTGGTTTAAGCCGGATCCTAGTATTAGATTTTTTAGATTACTTTAGTCTCATCGCATTCTCATTCAGTCGGAATGCGGATGTAGGTATGTATATACAGGTGAGGGGTATCCTTGTGATTCGTCATGAGTTTAGTTTAGATGTTGCCATATCTTTTTATTGTAAACATTTGGGTTAATGTTTACAAGTGGAAAATGTGAGTGGAAGTCATCATAAAGAGGCACAATCAATTAGGTGACTCATGGTCTCTTTTTTAGCACTAATGTCACTTAATTGATTGATTTGTGTGTTGAATTGATGGATGGAGAGAGAAAGGGCAGCCGTATCCATTTGGGTTAGCTCTTGTATTTTCTCATTCCTGCTCTCATTATCAATTCAACACAAGAAAAGAAAAGAAAAGAGAGCCTCTTCTTCTTCTTCTTTCTCTAGCTCACCATTTCCATGGATGGCATCACCTTCAACCTCCATCCAAACAATGGATGCAAAAGACAAAGTTGTCACACACATTCTCTACTTCACCTTGGACACGTCGGCTAGCGAACTTCGTGCCCGAGTTGCTTCGGATGAAGCGGGAGCCCGTAAAAAGACTCGAACATATGGTGCCCTTTCCGACGAGGAGATCGAGACCGAAGATGCCACGAGGAGCTTGGGATGGTGGCCAAAGACCGAAGGACACTGATCGATCGGTATAGCTTTCCAACCCTTTCTCTAGTTGCTAGTTGTAAGTTAATGGTTCGATCCGGGTTTATAGTGTACGATAGCGCCGGTTTCATGTTTTGAAAAGTTTTCGTTTCCGCATTTTGGCCTCGGACAGACGGCCGGGACGCTACCGTAGACTTACACGTGAGGCGCTAGATGTTGAGCGCCACTCATTGAGTGCTAAGCACTCCTTTTTTCTGTGGCGCCCACGTGAGGGGCACGTGAGGCGCTACGCGCTAGGGTTTTGTTTCTATATGCTTTGTTTTGAGGAGTTCGATTCCGTAGTTCTTTTCTGAATTTTTGATTCTCAAGAACAAGTTCTTCCCGATGAGAATTAAATTCTCAACTTTTGGGAGACATGTCTTGTGGATCTCAGATCCAGAGAAAGAACTAAGTTCTTTTAAAAGGGTTAAATCTTTCAATAGGCCAATGAGTTGTTTTGATCTTTCTTCTTTTTATTTACCTAGAGTTTTTTCTGAGAAAGGAGATCTTCTTATTTATTCCTTTTTAGAGCTTTCTGCTTTGTTGTTTTTTTAGAAGCATATAGGGGCTTCCTTTTTTCCTTCTCCTCTTTATTTTTTCGACTTGAAGTCTTGGGTCCTTTATATAGTAGAGGTAAGTCTATTGATTAGTTGAAGAAATCTCTCATTAAGAGACCTTAATTGATTTGGGGAATTTTACACACCGTTGGATCTTTAATCCAAATACTTCTGTTTTACAGAAGATATTGTTCTTGTTTTTAACAAGATTGGGGAAATATTTACCCATATACAGAATTTATTCTGTAGAACGGTGATTTTTTAATCACTATTGGATTTTAATCTAACAGTCTTCTGTTTTACAGAGGGCATAAAATTTTATTCTACGATCCCACCGAATGTATATTTTTTGTTTTAGAAAGATTTGAGAAATATTTCCTCTCAACAGAATTTTAATTCTGAGTCTTGATGATTTATTATCTCCGTTGGATTTTTGATCCAACGGCTCTGTTTAACACAGAGTATAATTTAATTCTACCTGGGCGCCGGCGCTCACGTATTGTGCACGTGGGCGCTAATTAAGGGTTTAATTATTTTATGTGCTTTACACATTGGCGCCCACGTGACGAGCACGTGCAGCGCCAATATAAGAGTTTCTAACTCTAGGGCTAGCGCCCTCGTGGAAGGCACATGAGGCGTTGCCTCTTAAATTTTGAACAGAGCTTTGCTCTTTTATTGGGGGAAACAAATACCCCCACCGTTGCGCTCACGTGAGTGCAGCGGTGGCACCTTCCCCGCCATTCGATCTCCTGGGGAGTTGAACCGTCTCTTAAAGTTTTATAAATATGGTCTTTGGCCCTTGAGATGGCCGTTGTTCATCTTCTTTCTAACTTTCTTCTATCTTGAGAATTTAATTCTCCTTTCAATGTTCAGATCTCTATTCAAGGAAACTCTTTTAGAGTCAAACTCTGTCAAAGTTTTGGTAAGAACCATGACCATGTCCTAATGTTTGAGGAATCTCTTCATGTCTTAGGTTTTTTAACCCATTAACAGAGACTTGCTCTTCTTTTGCAATAATCTCTTAGAGATCTAAAAAAAATACTTGAGTAGATCGTAGATCTTAAAGATCTTTTAGGGTTTTCCCCTGATAGAAATTTTGTTTTTTAAAGGTTATTTGGAATTTAATTCCCCTTTCTCGAGTGAAGTTCTGGGATGTTATCCCATTGTTCTACAGAGCTTGGCTCTGAAGAATTTCTTAAAGATTTTTTTTGGGAATTTTATTCCCTTCATAATTTCTTGACAGATTTGAAATCTGTTGTGCATTTTAACAGAATTCGTTTTTCAGGGATATTAGGAGTTGTTTAAACTCCACTGTTTATTTGATGAGAGTCCTTTTAAATTCTCATAATGAGAGCTTTCTTGATCATTTTGATTGCTAACCTCTTACTGATTTTTCTTTTTAGATATTATGGCTTCTCGTCTTTACGACCTCAAAGAGATTATCTCTTATGAGGACATTCGCATCCAGGGCCATTTCCAAGGCCAAGAATTTACCAACACTCAATATGCTGAAGTGATGTATCGTTTTGACGACTACAACGGTCGGTTACTCCCCCGCCGTTCAGCTCTCTTGAACATTATCATTGAGTCGATCTGGGCAGTAATTGCTGGGCTTGACAAGGCTATGGCACTCGAGGCGCTTAATGATGTCGAAGATAAGGTGCATTCAGTATATCTGATGAGCCTGATTTCAAAGGAGCGAAGAGATGACCTTGTCGATATTTTGCATCGTGTCTTCCAATAGAAGGCGATAATATCCACATACCAGAGGACGGACGACATCAGTGAGGATCCTGACGCTTGTATTCGTGAGAGGATGCATAAGAAAATGGTCATAGAAGACAGGAGAACTTTACTCGGACTTGCTTTTGAATTCTTAAATCCATGTCCGGAATTCAGTGTTTTGCCATTGTAAACATTTTGATAATGTTTTTGTTTTGTTGTTATCACCAATGTATAAATTTTCCCAAATATAAATGACAATATCTCTCCTTCTTTTATACCACTGCTCATATGTACCTCACGTGAAATAGTAGTTATTCATGTATATATATAAAATGCGGGTGCCCACGTGTTATACGCGTGAGGCACTGCCGTAGGTTCCAACAATTGGTGCCGGCGCCCACATGTTATACGCATGAGGCGCTATCACTGATTCTAATTCTATAAAGGATTGGCGCTAGCGCTCATGTGTCACGCCCGTGAGGCGCTGGAATCGTTCTACCTTCTTGCTCTGATTCCCAAGAGTCAACTCTTTCTTTTCCCATGCCCCTTTTTTAGGCCTTGGAAATAGTTCCACCATACATATAATTTTTTGTGCTTAGCCTTGAATGATTCTCTTTATAACCTGAAGCTACGTCTTCCTCCTCTTCACAAAGAGAGTACCATTTCTTTCGACAGATTTTAAGGTAACCAAATCAATAGTTATGGCTTGCAATCATCCTTCTGCTTGTCGGCAACCGTGGGCGGTACCTATCGAGGAGATTATTTCTTGTTTTGCTGCGCGGTTAGCATATCCCCTTCTTACCGATGACCAATAAGACATGGTGATGTATGAGCTCCTGACTCGTAGGGGCTCTCCTCTTCCTATAGGCTCCATTTGGCTTCGGATGATCTTCCTATCTGTGCTTGCTGACATTCCTCCTCATCCGGTGGAGATGACTCCGGCGATTCTCGACGCGGCGGAGGATAAGATCGAGTTCTTCCACGAGGTGCATTTGATTACTCAGTCTTTGAGGGACCGTTCGGTTCAGTTGCTAAGCCAGATACGGGCTCAGCAGGCTATCATGTCTGCTTTCGCTGATGAGCACAGCGTTAACCGATGAGGAGCAACTCCTCGTGAAGACCGCTGCTTCGACATGGTGGAGAGGGCAAAGAGGGAATTAGGAAACTTTGTTTATTGTTTTTTTAACCCCTGTATCTCTGATCCTATATTTGGTGATCTCTTCCCTATAGAGTATGATGTTTATTTCAGTGTATTTCTCTTATTATTGACTGTTGAATGTTTTCTGTTGAATATTTTATCTTCATCATATATGCGTACGTGTATCTCGCCTCTGTGCATAAGCTTTATACTTTACTCTTAGGAATTTTTGCTAAGTGCGAACGCCATTATTATGTCATGCGCTAATCTTTCTCACACATACATAAATCAGCACGCTTTGAACACTATTTCCATTTAAGTACGTATGCAGTTGTGAATGAACGCTTAGTCGGGTGTGAATCAAATACTCTCCTTACTGCCTTACATAGCACACGGTTGGTGCTCATAGATTGCGCCTTTCTGTCTTGACTTGACGTGAAGTAGTTTATGTACTCATTTCGGAGTTTGTAGTTTATTCACTCATTTCAGAGCTTGTAGTTTATTCACTCGTTTTGGAGTCTCTAGTTTATGAACTCATTTCGGAGTCTCTAGTTTATGGACTCATTTCGGAGTTTGTTTAGTTTACCTCCCTTAGGCAAATTCGTCCTAACATTATAGATAACCCATGCTCTTTGTGACATAGGTCCGTTAGGTTTTGTGGTACTGGAGTTTTAGTCAGTGGTACCGTCGCGTTGGCTGATGCATTCCTCGATATGCAGTCTTTACGCTGCTGTTGGAGTAGCCCCACGACTGTCGTGTCTATAATCCCTTTGAGGGATGGACAAGACGTCTTCAAGTAATCTTCTTAGGCAGTTTGACTGTCGAAAGAGCAAGCGTTAGGAATTTTTCCATGCCGCTTTTTAGTTGAGGTTAGGCTCGGTTTGGGAGCCTCGATGAGTCATAACCACTGCGCACTGGTGTGGGATGATCTATGATAGTCTTTCGGGTTTTATTTGAGTTACCGTCAAGACCCTGAAGCTAGGAATTTTGCCTTCACTTCCTTTTGATTTGGCTATTTTGAAGCCTTTGATGACATTGCGTCTGCTGTAATGAGAAGAATATTGGGATATTCTTTAGGTTGTTTTGTGAACCGGTAATACTTGGAGCTAGGAATTTTGCAATGGCTCCGTTTTGTTTCGACCCTAGGGTCTTTTGTTGACGTCGCGTCTGTATCCTGCAGGAGTGAGAGAGAACGCCATTATTGTCTCTAGGTTGTATATGAACCGTTAAGATCTGGCTCTCCCTTTGATGGAGCCTGGTGGGAAAACATAGTTCCCTTTTTCATTTATGCCCATGGATTGTATACAAGGGTCGGTGTAGACTCACCTGCAGGGAAAAAGTTTCAATTTTTTTCCGCGATGCTCTATCATTTCATCTTTTTATATAGCGAAAGTCGCGATTGCCCAATCATTTCGGTTATTTATCGCGGTACCCAATCATTTCGGCTATTTTTATATTTTTACTCGCTGTTTTTTATTGCGAGTTGCCCAAACATTTCCGCTATTTCATATGCATATATTTTTTGCTCGCTGATTTTTATTGCGAGTTGCCCTATCATTTTGGCTATTTTTATATGCAATTTTTGCTCGCTGATTTTTATTACGAGTAAGAAACTTAAGATTTGACACCAATCTTGGCATCAGTATCGCTGCGACTGTAATATTGCCAGGAGCGAATCATCATTTGCCTCGAGAGGACTTAGGGTTTGATACATGTTTAGGCATCAGCATCGCTACTACTGGAACATTGCCAGGAGTGAATCATCATTTGCCTTTATCGACCTCAACAAAAATGGCTTAGTAAACAGGGTTAGGATTCTGTCGACTAAGACTTTCAGATTTTATGAGCCATAAGGGTCTCATAAAGCTATTTCTCCCTACGAGTCGTGAGGATCTCATAGGCGTATTTTCTCCTTAGGAGTCGTGGGGATTCCCAAGTGTTCTTTTATAAGTCATAAGGATCTCATAAGAGTATTTTCTCCTTATAAGTCAAGAGGACTTACAAGTGTCATTCACCACATGAGGACATTTCTCATCATTGGTGTAACTTGGTGGGGAAATCATTTATTTATGCCCGTGGATTGTATACAAGGGCCATATTGGACCGCCTATATGGCAACTTGGGGAATATGACGGCTTAAGAACATGTTTCGATCCCTGTAACTTAAGACTTTCAAATTCTATGAGCCATGAGGGTTTCATAGGGGGGTTCTCCTTACGAGTCGAGAGGATCTTGTAAGTGAAAATTTTACGAGATTGCGCCCTTTCGGGTTTTCATAAGCTAGCCGATAGCCCTGCTGTTTTTACTCACGATGCCCTTTCGAGTTTTCATCCGTGCCAATTTTACTTGTGGACGTACCGACTTTTTTTAACAACGAGATTGCGCATTTTCAGATTTTCACAAGCTCGCCAGTAGCCCTGCTATTTTTACTCTCGGCGCCCTTTCGGGTTTTCATCCTTGCCCATTTTGCTTGTAGACGTACCATTTTTTTCTTTTTTGCCAATGGGACTTGGATTGCAGTCTTCGCCGTTGGAGCTTTGATTGCAATTTAGATCTCAAGATAAGATATCACCGTATTTGGGGCGATGCGTCATGTTTGAGGCGGAGCACTAGTTTAGGGACATTTCGGTCCATTGTTAGTTTAGGGACATCTCGGTCCGTTGCCAGTTTAAGGACGTAGTGGTCCATTATTAGTTTAGGGATATCTCGGTCCGTTATCACCATTTTTTAGATGAAGATTTAGTTTAAGGACATTACGGTCCGTTGTTAGTTTAGGAACATTTCGGTCCGTAACCAGTTTAAGAACGTGGTGATCCATTATCACCATTTTTGAGGTGAACCTTTAGTTTAAGGACATTACAGTCCATTGTTAGTTTAGGGACATCTCAGTCCATTATCATCATTTTTGAGGTGAAGCTTTTCCGAATACCACTTAGAGTTTTGACTCGGGAAGATAGTGAGCGGACACGAGCGTCGTCATCTATCATTGACCTAAGTTGTGACTCGTCAAGCGTGGTATTTCTTGAGAAATCGGACGTTTATTGGTCGAAAAGGTCCTTCGCCATGCATATCCATGAACAAATAGGCCCCACCTTGGTAAACCTTGTCTATGATGTACGGGTCTTAGTAGTTTGGCTCAAATTTCCCCCATTTTGCACAATTAGGGATCATAGGTCTTTTGACGACTAGCACGAGTTTGCCTTGGCGGAATGTTCTCGGCCTAGTCAGTTTTTCGTATGATCGTGTCATCATTGCCTTGTAAGCTTCTAGGTTTTGTTGCGCCATGAGGCGAGTTTCATCGAGGGCGTCGAGCTCCTCAAGCCGAAGATGGGCATTTTCTTCATCTGTCAGCTCGTATCGAACTGCTACCCGTAGAGAGGGTAGCTCTATTTCCAGGAGGAGTACTGCTTCAGTGCCGCATACAAACGCGTATAGTGTTGTATTCATAGCTATTTTGAACGTTATTCGGTATGCCCAGAGAGCTTCTTACAGTCTCTCGTGCCAGTCCTTTTTGTTTCTGGACACCGTTTTCTTTATAATCTTGGTCAAGGTATTGTTGAAAGCTTCAGCTAGACCATTGACACGAGGATTATAGACTGAAGAGTATCTCCAGTCTATTTTGTGCTGTTCTGCGAAGCGGCTGATTTTATGGCTCATGTGGGCTGCCCATTATCCGAGATTATCCGTCGCGGAGTACCGAGCCGATAGATGACATGTGTCTTGAAGAAATGGAGAATATTCTCCGTCTTCACTTCCCTTAATGGTACTGCTTCTGCCCACTTAGAAAAGTAGTCAATCGTTGCCAGTATGAACCGGTGTCCTTTGGATGATGTGGGCTCAATGGGGCCGATTATATCAGTTCCCCACATTTCGAACGGCCAGCTAGCTATCGTTGGGTATAGCGGATTTGGATATTGGTAGATGAAGTCCCCGTGAATCTGGCATGAGTGACACTGCTTCGCATATTCGAGACAGTCCTGAATCATTGTGGGCCAATAATAACCCATTCTTTTGATCTTCAGCTTCATCTTGGTCCCGGTTTGATGAGAACCGCAGAGTCCGTCGTGAGTTTCTTGGACGACCCTCTTTGCTTCTTTTGGACCCAAGCACCTTAGCTACAGACAGTCAAGTGACCTCTTGTATAGATTATTATTGACGAAGGCGAAAGACAGAGCCCGTTTTGTGAGCATTAATGTCTTGATGACGCGTTTTCGAGCGTTCGATGGGATTTGAAGTAGTCTATGAAGACTTCCCTCCAATCCTTGACCTTTTCTTCGTCTTCTATTTCGAGGACCACTTGTTTGGTCATTTCTTTTCCTTCAGATGGCTCCATTGAATCCTCTGAAGATATTTCTGCTGGCGTGAGAACCCGGCGGCTTTGCACAATGATCCTTACGTCATCGAGATTTTCATCAGCCAGCTCTTTAGCAAGCTTGGATAATGCATCCGCCTTACTATTTTCCACATGCGGTATGCTTTTCAGGATGTAGGAGGGGATTTGTGTCAGCAGTTCCTGCACTCTCCTACCATATTTTATCAACTCTGGTTTACATGTCTGATAGTCACCATTTACTTGGCTAACGACCAGATGGGAGTCTCCATATATAAGGAGGTTTTCGATTCCCATATCGACAGCTATCTCAAGACCCGCTATCAAAGTTTCATATTCAGCATCGTTGTTTGTTCTTGGTTCCATTAAGGAAAGGGCGAAGCGCATTATCTCTCCTTGCGGAGTCACGAAGATGAGACCCACCCTGGCTTTGATTATAGGGGTATTATGCTTCCACTTCTTTATAGAAGATGCTCCATCAAAGTAGAGTTCCCATTGGACATTATTTCCTTCCTCCTCCCCTTCGATTGTGTCGAATGCGTGTTCGTCTGGCAATTCGCAATTTAAGGGAGAATCGGCTGGTATCGGATGCTCAGCAAGTAAGTTGGCGATGGCTTGAACTTTCACTGCCTTGAGGGGTCGATACGTTATCGAGAACTCCATTAAGAGGAGGGCCCATTTTGGTGTTGGATATAGTACCCTCAAAGTCAATTATTGGATCACAGGCACGTGATTGCAATGATTGAGGGAGGACCTATACCGGTAGGACGGTTTTACTCAAGATGATAGTATGCTATCTGGTTTATCTTTATCATCGTGTACTGCTTTAGGTGACCTTATAGGTCTCTATTACACATTGATAGAGCCCTTAGGATTCTTGCTTGACTACCAGCAGTATGATGGCGATCATATACGTGGGATCTGAGGTCTGTAAGCACATCCTTAAGAGGTCCCTAGTCGTGGGAGTTTCGAGACTAGTTATCGATACTCCATTAGTAGATTGGTGTATACATTCGAGACCCCGACGAGGGGCGGTGGCCGGTCTCATAAGCCATTGGTGTCAGTTGGTTCACCTAAGATGTATACAGGTGCTCATTGGGTTATGAGTACATCGGACAGGACTCGCCGGGAACATGCTAGTTGGTATTATACCTAGCGTCAGATAGCAGTTCCCTGGTGACCTGTATACAGATTAGTTCATCGACCTGAGATCGTCATTTGTCTTGTGTGAGTTCCCACTGTGCTTTGATTACTACCCTACCACAGCTCAAAGGAGTCGTGCAAACAGGTTTTAGTTTCGTCTCTCCTGGTATTAGGGGTGAGATCGCGCTGTGTCTAGGAGAACCATTACACGAAGTTCTTGGCCAAGGCAGGAGATTTACTGGTAGGTATTCCAGTAGTATCTCAGGGTGTTCTGGGCTACACTCCGACACGACTTGTACCGCTTTTGGGGGTCTGACTTTTACCAACCCCCTAGGCCCGCCATGCGATGCTCATAGACGAACGGACCGGACTATACGGCTCAGTAGGGTGTCAGGATGAGTTCGCTCATCGACCTCCCTTTTGGTCAATACCTGGTAGCCCGTTACGTACAGCTAGTACTTCTGACGAGCTAGTGGTTAAATCCAAAGCCAAAGTATTGACGAGTCTTTAGAGTCCCCCACAAACAGTTTTCAAGTTTCGAGCGAAACGTTGTAGAGGCCGTATGATATATGGCAGGGTCCAATCATATACGTGCAGTAGTGCATGGATCATGATCGGGCGGATCATACTAGTGGGCTTTGGTTTAAGCCGGATCCTAGTATTAGATTTGTTGGATTACTTTAGTCTTGTCGTATTCTTATTCAGTCGGAATGCGGATGCAGGTATGTATATACAGATGAGGGGTATCCTTGTGATCCGTCACGAGTTTACTTTAGATGTTGCCGTATCTTTTTATTGTTGCAAACATTTGGATTAATGTTTGCATATGGAAATTATGAGCTAGAAATCATGATTAGGAGCATTAATTGAGACACATGCACAAGTGGTGACTCATGGTCTCTTTCTTTGTGCATGTGTCATGTATTGTGATTGATTTGTGGATGAAATGAGAGGAGGAGAGAGGAAGGGCAGCCATATGAGTCTTTTGCTCTTGTATTTTTCACAACACTCTCTCTCATTTTATCACACAAAAGTTAAGAAAGAAAAGCTCCTTCTTCTTCATCTTCCTCTAGCTCATAATCACCATTAATGGCAACACCTCTAACCTCCATCCAAATCAATGGATGCAAGAGTCAAAGTGATCACAAACATTCTCTACAACACCTTGGACACGTCAGCTAGCACACTTCGTGCCCGAGTTGCTTTGGACGAAGCGGGAGCCCGTAAAAAGACTCGAAGATATGGTGCCCTTTCCGACGAGGAGACCGAGACCGGAGATACCGCGAGGAGCTTGGGATGGTGGCCAAAGACCGAAGGACACGGATCGATCGATATAGCTTTCTATCCCTTCTCTAGATAGCTAGTTGTAGGTTAATGGTTCGAACCGGGTTTTAAGCATACGATAGCGCCGGTTTCTAGTTTGAAAAAGTTTTCGTTTCGGCATTTTGGCCTCAGACAGACGGCCGGGGCGCTACCGTAGACTTACATGGTATCAGAGCCATGCCATTAACCTTTACTAGCTTGCTCTAACGTGTTTAGAACTTCGATCGGACAAATTTTCCAAAACCGCAATTTCAAAGTCACACTTTCTGTCGAATTTTTTTTGTGCTCGAAAAATTATTTAGTGTGCTGCAGAAAAACAGGCAGGGTTTTTTTAAGAGAACTGAGAAAATTTGGTGAGCTGAACCATCTGTAGCACCGTGGAACCGCGGCCGTACCCACGCATTGGCTGCGGTTCCGCCGCAGTCCTGTAGCAAAACTTCACCAAATTTTCTAAGGTGGTCTCTGACTTAGAAATGGGGTTTCTGGTAATTTTATTTTTGGTCCAGATTATTTTGAGTACTGGGTATTGTACTTGGGGCCCACTTCGGGGAATTTTGTCGATCGAAAATTTTAAATATGTTAGTTCACAGTATTTACATTATATCTGCGACCGTGAATGTCATTTGATCGGTAAATCCTGTCTAATTGCTATAGCCCTTTTAGACGGATTTGTGAACGTGACATTCACGTTGATGTTCTGTGTTGTGCTGTGATGTTGCGGATTTGTCGTGGTGGATTTCCTGGATACAATGGTAGTACAGTTTGGTTGTATTTGTACATTTGATATTGCGGGGTGAGCGTCCGACATGTGGACTGCCGTCACTGCCTGTTTGTATATTATTCTTTTGGGGCACGACCGGGCTGAGGTCAATGTACCCGTTATATATTTTACTTTCTGTACTAGAATTACCCCGCGGTGGGGTGCACGGATAGCCGGGTTCTGGAGGGCAACGGGCCCGCATCTTATGGTTTTGAGACGGAGAGGGCTTCACTCTAGAATTAGCGAGCTATTCGCCGCACTCGTAGGGGGTACAGGTTGACCTAAGGAGGGGTGCTCAAGTTACCGGATTCCGTGAAGTGCTGGGTGGTCCATTCACATTGTTGAAGGGGGCTGCCTCGCTTCAGGTTTTGGCGGGTAACTTGCCGCGCCCGTAGGGGTATAGGATTTCATTGCACAGGCTATCCACACGACCCGGGGAACGTCGGGTTTCAGTAGCGGCTCTATGAAATCCGGGGATCCCAGATTATCTGTATTGTTCTGTGATGCTTATTACTCTCGGTGATGTTGTATTTTATCACGCCTTGAGCGAATATTATATATTGATATATATACTAATAGATGTTGTATATGTTTTTCACCCGCGCTAATCCAGTCCCCGCTCTGTCGTTAGTTAAGTAACCTAACGGGTGATGATGGGACCCAGTGGCGAATGCGGATGGCATATACGTACATCGTATTTTCGTTCTTTTGTGGTGTGATTAATTGATGGGACTGCATTGATTCGGATCAATGCAAGCTAAACAAACCTATTCTGATGTTGTTGGAACATTTTTCAAAAAAAAGCTGTTATTGCAAGGACGTTCTCTTTTGTTTTGCACAGTGGTATTCGGTTATGAATATCCAGCACCTCAGTCGACGAGGCAAGGGCCGAGATCCCTTCACCGGGAGTGACCCCTTGGACAAAATTTTGCGTCAGGGTAATAACTTCACTATAGCCGATTGCCTTTTTGCTTTGCATCGCGGTATTCAGTTGGAATATCCTGCACCTCATTCTATAGGGAAAGAGCCGAGATCCCTTCACCGGGAGTGACCTCTTTAGCAAAGCTTTTCGTCACTATATTTTTATAAAAAGCTATGCAGTTCCTTCAACGATATCAAGTTCATTACGTTAAAAGTTTTTCGCCAAAAACTAGACGTAGCCCTCCGTCATTTCTTATAAGTATTACTTAGTACTCGTGCTGCGTTTGTTGACTGTGTCAAGACGTAGTGTACGGTAGCTAAGTAGTGTTCGTTTGTGGCAAATTAATGGGATTGGTTCGGACAGTCGTGCAGCCTTGTTGACTATGTCAAGGGCTCGTATGGGTGGGTTTAATGCAATCCAGGATAGTGACGGGTTGAACTTGACTAGGACTCTTTGATTTGTTACTGTGTCAAGGTCACTTGGGTCCTAGGGGTAAAAATTACATCGGGAGTTTCTAAAGAAACTGAAACTTGCCAGGCATGTGCATACCTTCTGGAGTGTGATAACGTGAGTGGATTCTATCACGTTATCATGCGATGATAGTTGGATCCCGATTCCCACTGATGAGTTGGTTTACTCCTCGGGTGATCCCGACTAATTCTTCTTTCAGGTTTGGAGGAGAATTTGAGGTTACAGTGGGAGGTTTCATGATTAGATAAAGTGATAACCATTCTGATCTAGGTTAGAGTGCACGCTGAGTGTTTCTTTTCTCTCTCTCCTTGGCAGCGACCATGACCCAACCCTTGACTATGACTCAGTGACCAAGTTAACCGAACCTTCTTAAAACACTGGCTTTTGGATTGTCAGAGTTGCATACCTCATTGCCACTCCTGCTTTTACCCTTTTCTCCAGAACACCGTGTATTATTACGAACATCCACTTCCATTGGATAAAACCATCGTATGGTTATATATGAACTCGAAGGAACTAGTTTCAGATTCGAGGATGGTTTCCGGTTCTGGAGAAAATGAATAGGACTATTCAGTTGTCTTTTCCTTTTACCTTCTCTCAGGTTGCGAGTGCTCCTTGGATTAGGACGGTACACCTATTATGCTAATTGGATAGTCTTCTTCCAAACCATAGGCAGGTGCCGAACGGTAGGGACTGAAGAAAACCAATTAGCCTAACGAAAGTGTACAGAAGGTATTAAGTAAAGACAAATAAAGGGATTAGTAAGAGGACAAAGTAAACTGCGACTGCTATTCACGACCAAACCAAGTATTTCATCGCCAATCCTACATCACCTTTGTATTTCTCCAGAACACTCTGTATCACTACGAAGATCCACAGTTACTTGGATACTCCATCGTATGGTTATATACGAACTCGAAGGAACTTGTTCCAGTTCAGGGATGGATTCTGGTTCAGGAGAAATAGGAATAAGGTTTATTCAGTTGTCTTTTATCTTTACCTTCTCTCGCGTTATGAGTGCTCCTAGGATTAGGACAGTACACCCATTATGCTTATTGGATAGTCTTCTTCCAAACCATAGGCTGGTGCCGAACGGTAGGGAAGGAAGAAAACCATTTGGCTTAAAGGTAGTATACAGAAGGTAATGACTAAAGACATATAAAAGGATTTGGAGAGATGGCAAAGAAATATACGGTTACAATTGTGAATCTGATAATGTGAGAGGCATTACTAAGAATACCAGGATACCCCTTCGAAACATTTACATGTTTCAGTTTCACTGTGTATTGTTAAAAGAAAACTGATTTCCCAATTAGTCCTTACTCCAGGGTATGTATTTACCAGGTATGATTCTCACATCTGTATGGTTTTACAGATGATGAGTGGGCGTAAGTTATTGGGAATTGGGTGATCATCCTCATTATATCGGGATTCGTTGTAATTGGTGATATTTGAGGAAATCGCCTGGGTTGTTTGCCGGACGACAAATATTTGGTTTTGAATATCCGTTGTAATGCACCAATTTCAAGTTGATATATCCATATGTTTATTTTTATAAAGTGAAATATAACTTTTTGAAATTAAGTCTATGACATTTACTTATATCAGTGGATGATTAGGTAAGGAGTATTAAACAGCGGTGTAATTCTTCTTAACCATAAGTACAGTTTTCAATCTATGACGCACAGGGTTTGAGTTATTAGACTCAGGGACTTATACAGAGTATTGTACGTTGTCCAGTGTCCATGAGGACAGAGGGGTTGGTACTCGTACTATATTCTGTTTACTTGTGATTTCTCTAGTTCTTAGACATGTGTTTCGTAGAAATGCAAGGTCTAAATTTTGAGAAGTTATAGGTATAAGAATAAAGTAGAAAACCGGATGTTGCAAGCATCAGAATTCTTCAAGGTGATCGAAGATGTAGATACTTGTGTATGGTATTCAGTTGATAGTAATGATTAAGAGAACTTGCTTCTCTTTCAGGTTACTCATAATTGGAAGTACTCCTAAGTTGAGTAATGCTGATCGGTCTCTCTCCATTTAGTTGACATGCACTGGAGACAGCTGCATGATTTGAATCTGGTTCTAATTAAATCAGTGTCTCTGTTCCTATATTGGATATAGAATAGTTCATATCTTAACAATGTTAAGGTACGAGGAGTTGTCCGGTTTATGCTTAAAACCAAACTCTGGATAACTCAAGGCACGTTTCTGTAATGGCTGTTTGTGGGTTGACCCAAGCTATGACGAGGGTTGACTTTCTACCATCTGGAAGATCAATAGTGATATTGTTCTTGACTCGCCACAGTTTTAATAAAAATGGATTTTTTCAGAAAACAGTAGTAGGTGTATGGTAGAACTGGAAGTGATTCCAGAACCGCAAACGATTACTGAAAATTTGATAAGAACCTAAACATTCAATCTGGTTAGACATTCCATTGGCCACTCCGCAGAAATGGTGGGTAACCTCAGGCACTCGAGAGGTACTTCGGTGTGCTCAAAGACGGTGAAAGGGAGGTTCTTGTTTACCCAGACTTGCCATTGCTGTTGTTCCAGGCTATGAGACCCGGCAGGAGGATGAGTATAGCGTCGTTCTGAACTGGCTTTAGAAGTGCACGTGTATATGACTCTGCCAGAGGGTTATCGTAGTCAGTGAGAGCAGCGGAAGCATAGTGGACAAGTAGCTTATGTCTATTTATGGACTAAAGCGGATATAGCGGAGATAGATCATCTATTTCTGATGTGACAGTCATAGGTTTGACTTCATCAGTATAGGGGATGGATCTGTTAAGAAAGTAGTAGGGTGTGATGTCCTGGTATTTGGATGACATACAAAGAGTAGGAAGTGAAATTCCTATGCTACGATCGGTTATACTTTGGTTGTCACACATTGGTTTCTCCACATAGGATATGGATATTATATCAGATATTCTGGTTACTAGATCTATGGTTTTAGATCTAGATTTGGGTAGTTTCCCAATCTGGATGCTTAGACAGCATTCTAAAGGTGTTTTAGAATGGACGACTCCTGGCACGGTTGTGTACCTGCAGGTGATGGAGTTACCCTCTCCAAAGGTGTCTTACAGACTAAAGAGGAGAGGGATGTGCATGATTGGCAGATCACTTGCTTAGGCAATTGAGTCAATCATGAGATGTCAAGTACCACACCAGATGTTGTTTTTTGCACTAGATGCAATAAGTTGATATTAATCCTATCCTGGAGAAACGTTCGGAAGCAGTTTTAGAACATAAGTGGATGTTCTAGGGATATGATAACGACAGCCTCTTTCGGGGGACGGTTATCATTCCGGGCTTCCAAGGTGACCTGGATGACAGAGTGACTGTCAGAGTTATAGTTTTCCCTCTGACGAGGGGCGGTATTTTGGACAGGTGGTCCAAGCGGATACTGAGGGAGGCATGACGCAAGATACTGATTAAGTTCAGTTGACGATACAGTCTAAAAAGTTTGGATTTGGAGTTCATTTATGAACTAGGTCCCATCAGATATCCTGACATATTCTAAGACAGGTATTGCTCATTTCGAGAGATGGCTTTCTCCGCGCACTTGAGATAAAGAGAGACATAGAAAGAAACATTAGGGCGGATCCACTCACTGAGGCTATTCCTCGAACGCAATAGTTTCGCAAACGGACTTTGTGAGACTGATTAGTAGAGGAGTTGGGTGTTCGGTATCACACGGGCTGTGAGTATGCGACATCGCAATAACTATCCTTGAGTGCAAGTGGGAGATTGTTGGATATAGTGCCCTCAAAGTCAATTATTGGATCACAGGCACGTGATTGCAATGATTGAGGGAGGATTTATACCGGTAGGACAGTCTTACTCAAGATGATAGTATGCTATCTGGTTTATCTTTATCATCGTGTACTGCTTTAGGTGACCTTATAGGTCGCTATTACATATTGATAGAGCCCTTAGGATTCTTTCTTGACTACCAGCAGTATGATGGCGATCATATACATAGGAGCTAGGGTCTATAAGCACATCCTTAAAAGGTCCCTAGTCGTGGGAGTTTCGAGACCGGGCATCGATACTCCATTAGTAGACTAGTATATACAGTCGAGACCCCGACGAGGGGCGGTGGCCGGTCTTACAAGCCATTGGTGTCAGTTGGTTCACTTAAGATGTATACAGGTGCTCATTGGGTTATGAGTACACCGGACAGGACTCATCGGGAACATGCTGGTTGGTATTATACCTAGCGTCAGATAGCAGTTCCCTGGTGACATGTGTACAGGTTAGTTCATCGACCTGAGATCGTCATTTGTCTCGTGTGAGTTCCCGCTGTGCTTTGATTACTACCCTACCACGGCTCAAAGGAGTCGTGCAAACAGGTTTTAGTTGGGTACAGTCCCGAGCCACATGGAGGCAGTGAGCGGATCGGCAGGGGTTTCGTCTCTCCCGGTATTGGGGGTGAGATCGCGCTGTGTCTAGGAGAGCCATTACATGAAGTCCTTGGCCAAGGCAGGAGATTTACTGGTAGGTATTCCAGTAGTATCTTAGGGTGTTCTGGGCTACACTCCGACCACGACTTGTACCGCTTTTGGGGGTCTGACTTTTACCAACCCCCTAGGCCCGCCATGCGATGCTCATAGATCAATGGACCAGACTGTACGGATATTGTCACTGACAGGCTCAGTAGGGTGTCAGGATGAGTTCGCTCATTGACCTCCCTTTTGGTCAATACCTGGTAGCCCGTTACGTACGGCTAGTATCTCTGAAGAGCTAGTGGTTAAATCCAAAGCCAAAATATTGACGAGTCTTTAGAGTCCCCCACAGACAGTTTTCAAGTTTCGGGCGAAACGTTGTAGAGGCCGTATGATATATGGCAGGGTCCGATCATATACGTGCAGTAGTGCATGGATCATGATCGGCCGGATCATACTAGTGGGCTTTGGTTTAAGCCGGATTCTAGTATTAGATTTGTTGGATTACTTTAGTCTCGTCGTATTCGCATTCAGTCGGAATTTAGATGCAGGTATGTATATACAGGTGAGAGGTATCCTTGTGATCCTTCACGAGTTTACTTTAGATGTTACCGTATCTTTTTATTGTTGCAAACATTTGGATTAATGTTTGCATATGGAAATTATGAGCTAGAAATCATGATTAGGAGCATTAATTGTGACACATGCACAAGTGGTGACTCATGGTCTCTTTCTTTGTGCATGTGTCACATATTGTGATTGATTTGTGGATGAAATGAGAGGATGAGAGAGGAAGGGCAGCCATATGAGTCTTTTGCTCTTGTATTTTTCACAACACTCTCTCTCATTTTATCACACAAAAGAAAAGAAAGAAAAGCTCCTTCTTCTACTTCTTCTTCCTCTAGCTTATAATCTCCATTAATGGCAACACCTCTAACCTCCATTCAAATCAATGGATGCAAGAGACAAAGTGATCAGAAACATTCTCTACAATACCTTGGACACGTCGGCTAGCACACTTCGTGCCCGAGTTGCTTCAGATGAAGCGGGAGCGCATAAAAAGACTCGAAGATATGGTGCCCTTTCCGACGAGGAGACCGAGACCGGAGAAGCCGCGAGGAGCTTGGGATGGTGGCCAAAGACCGAAGGACACGGATCGATCGGTATAGATCGATCGGTATAGCTTTCTATCCCTTCTCTAGATAGCTAGTTGTAGGTTAATGGTTCGATCTGGGTTTTAAGTATACGATAGCGCCAGTTTCTAGTTTGAAAAGTTTTCGTTTCCACATTTTGGCCTCGGACAGACGGCCGGGGCACTACTGTAGACTTACATTTGGCAAGCCTTCCTGTTAGTATGGCCTTTGACATCAGATATTTGAGAGGATCCACCTTTGATATGAGATGGACCTCATGTGCGAAGGCGTTGTGCCTAAGCTTCGTTATCGTGAAGATCAGTGCCAGACAATACTTTTCGATGGGGGAGTAGTTGTTTTCTGCCCTCAGGAGAACTCGACTAAAATAGTAGAGAGCTCTCTCCTTTCCTTAATCGTTCTCCTATGCCCATAGCGCGCCTAGAGAACCTTCAAGGGCCATTGTGTACAGGATGAGGGGATTTCTTTTGATCGGAGCGGTCAGTACCGACGGTAACTGTAGGTATTGCTTGATTTCATCCAGTGCACTTTGGCATTTATGATCCCAAACGAATGAGGTCCCCTTCTTCATTAGATGGCTGTAGGACGGCATTTTCCGGAGAGGTTGGTTATGAACCGCCGGATATACACGAGCTTTTCTTGGAGAGACCACAGTTGTTTAAGAGTTCTTGGCATTGGCGTTTCCATAATCGCCTTAATTTTTGATGGGTCTATTTCGATGTCTCGGTGTCGTATGATGAATCTTAGGAATTTTCCCGAGGAGACTCCAAACGAGTATTTCAGAGGATTCATCTTTAGATTGTCTTTCCAAAGACGCTGGAACACTATTTTTAGATGTTCCCAGTGCTCCTCATACGATTTGCTTTTCACCACAAGGTCATCAATATGGCATTCGACAATCTCATGTATGAGGTCATCGAAGATCTTTGTCATGGCCCTCTGGTAGGTAGCGCCTGCGTTCTTTAAACCGAAGGGCAACACCTTATAACAGAATATGCCTAGCGGAGTTTGAAAGGCAGTGTGCTTTTGGTCTTCAGGATGCATTTTTATTTGATTGTAGCCTGAATGTCATACCCCGCTTCCCAGTGTACGGGCAGAGGGCGCGATGAGGCCGCTAGGCATTTACTCAAAAGTAAACACGCTAAGCGTATCTAAGCAAAATAAAATAAAATGTACATAAGAGACAAGATGTAAATGAACAGCAACTTTATTTATTAACATTCTTTTTACAATACAACTGAAAAGAAAATACATGGAATGAAAGCAATACCTAAACAGTGACATAACAGAAATGAAAATGGAATAAGTACAAGTGGCTACAGCTCTGGGTCTTCGGTGTACTGCTCAGGGGCCTGCTCCAAATGCTCCTGACTGGTCTCGTACTTCTCAGTGTCGGGTCCTCCTGACAACATTCCAAAGAAGAAGAGAAATAGGAATGTCGTCAGCGAACAATCGCTCGGTAAGTCCCAAGGATGAGGAAGAAGTAGAATAGACAGAGAGATGGTATAGTTTTATAATGTTTTATTATAATGTTAGCGCAGTTGTTTGTAGTTTGGTACAAAAAATGCCAGTGTATACGAGAGGAGTCCCACTTACACCGGAGACTTTAGTAACCCGTAGTACAAGGCTCCGTCGATAATACCATGGAAAAATGGCATGGATGTAATTACATCTTAAGTGACCACCTCGTGCCATCTTTAACATGTTCCGTACCAGTCTACCCCTTTATAACCCCATAATGTTTATGTATTGATTGTATTGATTGTATGGATTGTATTATCTGTATGAATATAGATGAATTGCTTACGGAAACCATGATATCAGTAATGGAACGGATATAATGTATGAACATATAAATGGAGTATATCCATGGTTCGGTTCGGTCAAGTTGTATAGATTGAATAGATTGAATATATGGATTCATGGATTCATGTTGAATATATACTTGAATCATATTCAAGTCAGTTTGATTATATCGAGACTCGGTCTGGGTCAGACATTTAGAAAAGAACTTGAAGTCCTGAATTAGTTTTGATGTTATCGGTAACTGCTGCATATGGACGGCAGGATTTATGTCTTTTCCAAGACAATTACCGTGTTTATAACACCGTTTGTTAGATTGTCTACCTTAAATAGGCAAGCACCCATATCTCCGGCTCCCTGAGGCTCAAGAGACTGGTTCCACTTAAACCTATGTTTATTAGGGTCCTTATTGTAATTTAATATAACTTGAGGGGGTTTATGTAAAATAGTTTTGTTATATTTTCAAAATACATCTAAAGTATTTTATTATCATCTTTAGAGTTTTCATAGATGTTTGTTTTATTCAATATGAAATTTCTAGTGAGTATGACCTAGATAGTAAAGTATAAGGTATTTGTTCGAAATATTGGTATTGTATGGTATTTTCTTGTAAATGTGATGTTTTTCTTAATTTTGGAAATGTAAAATAGTATAAATATTAAAAATAGATATTTTGATATTAATTACATATATATTTATTTATTAAAAATATAGGTTTTATTTATAATAGAAATCACATTTTCTAAAGAAAAATGTATTAAAAATCTTTTGAGATCGTATGCTCCGTGAGGAGGTTTGTATCTCGCTCAACTAGACCCGAAGATGTGCGATAATCCGCACCATACTGAATGGAGTCCTCAAAATGGGTTGTAGAAGCGCAATTGCATGATAATGTTTTAATACATCATTTAAAGAAAACAGTTTTGATAAGTTAAAGGTGTTTAATTGCAAAGTCGTATTTCCCATTTTCTACTATCCCAAGATTCATCGTGCTATGATAGATATGTATGTTGTGATAAGGTAGGTCATTACCTCGTGAACTATCTAAAGATATAGTTAGGAAATAAGGTTATAATGTTGAAATGAAATATAAAGGTATTTTAATATAAAAGTGGAATAAAACTTGCTATGGTTATCATTTTGATGTCAAACTTGTTCTATTGTCTTTGTTAATGATTAATAAAGAATATATCAAAAGTTGTAGGTTTATTATTAAGAAAAAGTTGTATTTTTAAAAGAAAAGAGAATCGGAAACCGGATAAATCCGCTTCCGACACATTTTAAGAATGAAGAGTTTGAGAATAACAAAAGAGAGAGAGAAGGGGGACTTACTGGCTTAGATGAGAGAAGGAAGATAGGAGGAGGTCTAGGATTCGTTGATGCTTCGTTTCGTTGCCGGAAACTCCTCGGAAGTTCATCGGAGCTTTGCCCTTCGCTAACTCCACTTGTACACTAAAAGAGACTTTAGAATTTTGTATAGTTTTGACAAGAATTTCTAAGTGAGAAAGGATGAAATATGGTGTGGTATTTATAGGGGAAATTAGGGTTTAGGGGGTGAAAGAAATGCATTAAAAAAATTTCATTTAAAAGGATTAAAGGGGCATTTTATTGCACTCTGGATAAATTCAGAGTACACAAGCAATATGGGGTTAGTGGGGTAGGCCAAAAGTTGCAGGGGAGAAATTTTGGGGAGCATTGGGTACGGGGGGCCCGGCGGCGCTGGCATTACCCATGGTTTCGCCGGTCGGAATCTGGTTCTGAGGCTTGGGATTCTCACCATGCGTCGGGGTCGTTTGCTATACTCTCGTGCACGTGTTTGTTTAATCTGTAACTCTTCAGTTTATGTGTAGTGCACGTGTAAACCCTTGGGCTTCTAAAAGATTAAAAGAAAATACAATAAAAATAATATGGGGCTAATGGGATTTGAACTCGGGTGCTATGTCTCAGCAGTGCAAGGTCTTACCAATGAGCTACAAGCTCTTTCTTACTATTCAAAAGCAAAACAAACTTATAACTCGTGCTCAGGCTTAGGCATCCCTTTCTGTATTTTAAAAAAATTCGTACAGAAAGTTGGGGTTGTTCCACTGAAGATCTATCCATGAAGGAGAAGACCTCATGAGTGGGCGTGTTATCAATCATCAGCTCGGTAACGGGTACTGAGAAGTCATCCTTCGGACAAGCTTTGTTAAGGTCCCGAAAGTCCATGCAGATGCGCACTGTCCCATTATTCTTCATCACGGAACAATGTTGGCAATCCAGTCGGGATACTAAACTTCTTGGATGAATCCGGAGTAAATTAGTTTATTGACTTCGGCATTGATACTCATTTCGAGTTCGAGCCGTATTCTTCTTGGCGCCTGTTTCACTGACTTGACGTCCGGCGATATAGCCAGTTTATGCACCGCTATTTTTTGATCCAGTCCTGGCATCTCGGAATAGTTCCATGCGAAGCAATCTTAATATCCTTCCTGTCCATTGAGAAGAAAGGACTATTCTACATAGAGATTCTTCTGCCAGTGAGAAATATGCCTCCTGTGTATATCTCGGGGGGAACGAGTACCCATGTCGTCGCTATTTTGGCGACAGGTTGCTTCAGAGCCGCTTATTTTTGTTGAGCGTAGGCGACAAACGCCATCTTGACTCCACTTTTCACTCGTCATCATCGGATGAGAAAGAGTCTTGACCCATTTGATCCAATCGAGCCATTTTATCCATGAGTTCTTAAAAGGTCGTCGGATTGAAGAGGGCTATATACAGAAACGCCTTTGAATTTAGGCCAAGAGCGGTTATGAGCATTCCCATAGCTGCAACTTCATCATTGTGTTTCTCGTATTTGACCAGAGATTTCGCCATCGGGTAACATATTGAACCCAAATCTCATTCGGTCTAACCCTTTCGTTGACCAACGCCGTCACGGTAGTATGTTCGTTCTCATTAGTGAATCCCTGACAGAAGAGCATATCCATTTCATCGAAGCTCTTCACAAAATCATTTGGGAGTTCTGCATACCATTCGAAGGCGATGCCCACCAGACCGCTGACGAACTGTCGGAGGAGTAGTATGTCATTTCCTCAAGAATTGCCGCACATGGATTTAATTCGTGCAATGTGCTGTTGAGGATACCCAGTTCCTTTGTACATGTGGAACGTTGGAGGTGTGTACTCTGGCGGGTACTGTATTTGATTGTACCATGTCGGATACAGTCGACCAATCTTAATTGATCTATTTGCGGCTTCACTGGCATAGTGAGCTTTGATTTGCTGAGCGATATATTCACTCAGCTTTGCTTTCGGAATCATTTCCTCTTCAGCCGTTGATGAGATTTGTAGAGGATTTGACATGTCATCCTTATCTTTAAGACCGACTACCGGCGGTTCATCTGCCAGTGGTTCCGATTGAACCGTCATTCTAGCCATATTCTGAATCAGAAGGGCCATTTGATTCATTTTAGTAGACATTTCTGCTCCTTCTTCATCCCTCTTTTTCAGAGCGCGCTTTAGGAAATCAATATCCGACTCCTTCTCTACTCTTTATTCGGGTGCGTTCTCGGGATTTTCCTTAGGCGATGGATTAGCGTTTGCTGCCGCCTGAGCGAGAATCTCTTGCATCTTTTCACGTTGCAGTTGAACTTTTGTCAGGGACCGAGTTTGAGGTCAGTGGCTAGTAGAAGCTCGAACTTCGTTTTTGCAATTCACCACATAAACTATGTGAACTACCATACCTCCAGACTTGGGGTGTTTGGAGTTTTGGCCTTTGGAGTTTGCTTCAGGAACTTGAGCTTTATTAGGCTTCTCTGTTTTTGTGAAAATCCGCTTTGGTTTCGGGAGGAACCGCTGTATCAGGATCCGTCTTAGGATGAATCCCCTTGTATTTGAAAGGGGATTTGTCAGAATTTGGCTGACGTTTAGAGGAAGAGCCGCAAACGACGACTGAGTTCTTCACCAGCTTCCACACCTTATATATAGATGAGAAAAGTTGTTATAGGGAGCGAACTGGTTTCTGCTCTCGTGGGATCTCCATAGGCAGCGGAGATTTCTTCAATATTGAGATAAGAGAATTTTGTCTGACTCTTCGCAACAGTTTGAAGATGTTCCCGATTGGAACAACAACATTCACCACTGGGGTTGAAACAGGACCATACGGAGAACTGCCCCCAGCTCATTTTGTATGATGCCGATATCGATGTCGACCGTTTCTTACGGCCGGGATTTGATTAGCCTCAGGATTTTTCCGAGCCTGCCCCCTGTTTCCTTTGAGAGCTTGAATATTCTGCCCCTTGCGTCGACCTTGGTCCTTGGCAGATGCTAGTTGTTTGAGGACTGATTCCGTCGGCAAATCTGCAGCTTGGGGAACCGGCCTGTGGAAGACTGACTTCCTCTGGGCTTCCTCTATCGGCGCTGAGGCACTAAGGATGGGAGGTGGGAGTATAGACCTAAGGAGAAGCCCGTTAATTTCTTGAAGAGCCGGATTGTAGAGATTTGAGGCTGCAAGTGGCCCATACTTGACTCCGCCAGATATGACAGAGCCTGAGTTGCTAGGGTAGGAGTAAACGCCATTCTTCATAGAGACGAAACACCGGCTTCAGTATCCCATCACCCAAGGGCAACCACAAACATATATACCACGATTATTTGATCGCATAAAAACATGATACACGAAGTGTGGAGTGGAAAGAGGAAAATGTCCCACCGGGCGTGCCAGAATCTGTTCACCCCAAAAACGGAGATGAAACCGCATAGGTCGTCTTACCTGAATTTGGGGGCAGATACTATTTGGATTTATCCGTCCACCTCTCCGAAGATGCCAAGTTAATTTATGGCACCGTATATCGGAGGTTTGGACGGATGCAGCCGTTGTAGCAGACTTCGTCAGATTCCCTCTCGTTTGCTAGGGGTTTTTGATTGTGGTGACGCTCTTCCCTGCAGGCGCAAGCCCCTGCAGTTAATTACATTACCATGTAGCGATAACCACTTTCTCCTGCTCTAGAAGGCCACTTCATGTCGTGTGTGTTTGTTTTATTTTTGGTTGCCCGTAGATTGTATTGAAGACTAATTTATGTTGCCATCCGTAGGGCGTTGATTAGTTCAAATCCGTATATTCTTAGATTTGGGTTTGGTTTGATTTAAGGATCGTTAATCTTATTTGAGATTAAGATCAACTTAAATGTTTGTTAAGGATACGTTAGTCTAATTTTAGACTAAGGTCTACTTAACAAGGTTTTAGAATCATCACATCCAACAAAAAAGCATTTGGGCTCTATTTTTTTAGTTTAAGAACGTTACGGACCGTAGCTAGTTTAAGAACATTGCGGTTCATTGTAGTTTAAGAACATTGCGGTCCGTTGTCACCATCTTGGAGACAACGTTGTAGTTTAAGGACATTTCGGTTTGTAGATCACCATTTTTTAGGTGAGTTTTTAGTTTAAGGACATTACGGTCCGTTGCCGCCATCTTGAAGACAACATTGTAGTTTGAGGACGTTTCGGTCTGTAGATCACCATTTTTGAGGTGAGGTTTTAGTTTAAGGACATTACGGTCCTCTGTTAGTTTAGGGACATCTCGGTCCATAGTTAGTTTAGGGATATCTCGGTCCAATGTTCATATTGCGCATACATGTATTTGTACGTGTCGGGATGAGCAAAGGTGATATGGGACACATCTAATTTGGGATGTGGTTTGATCTGGGTTGTGAACGTTAATTTGGGGAGTGCACCGGAAAGCATTTGGTTGTCGGGACCCGCCACCTCTCTGAAGACGCCGATGAATTACAACGACATATATCAGAGGTGTAAAGAGATATACCTTTAAACCCAAATCCCGTATTTTAGGAAGAAGATCGTGGTGGAGCATCTAAGAATCATTAGTCATTTTAGAGACTAAGATTAACTTAGGAGATGTGGGATGAACATTATTTTGGATGTCTTCATTTGACAGACCATTAGTCATGTTGGGGACTAAGATCAATTTGGGAGAATGATGAGCACAGAAGGGTCTTGACTTTGAAAAGTCAAGTTGGGCTAAGTCTAGGTCTCCATAATTACCCAACAGTGCTAAAGTAACGAGGCATATAATGCTCACGTGCATTTCATGTGGGCACTGGAATAGTGTTAAACACTAAATTTCTGCGGCGCTCACGTGGTGCACATGAGGTACTCAATTATGGGTGCTGTCCATTTATTTCCCTTTTTTTATAAGTGCTGAGCACTTGGTTCTTATGGCGCTCACGTGTGAAACACGTGGGGTACCTCAAAGTTGGGCTCTCCCTTTTGGCTTTATTGCCTCTCCCTTCGTGTAAGTGTTAAGCACTTAGTTCCCATAGCGCTCATGTGTAAAACACGTGAGACGCATCAAATGGGGCAATGCCCTTTTATTTTATTTCCTCTTCCTTTCACAGAAGTGCTAAGCACTTGATTAAGGGTAGCATGCAAAACACGTGAGTGTCCTAAGAAGTGTTCATTGCTCCTCTTTTAAACACCCGCGTGGGAAACATGTGAGGCAATCTCAGCCATTTTCTTTTGTTCATTAGAAACACTCACGTGGAAAACACGTGAGGTCTTGTTATAGTGTTAAAAACTAACGAATCACCAAGCCGTTCTTCTGTGATTCTTAGGAATCAAGTTCTCCTTTTATTTCTTTACAAGAATTAAATTCTTCTTACAGGGATAAACCCTAGTTTTTTAGAGGAATTAAATTCCCATATGTGTTTTTTGTAATAGTTAAACTCTTTAAACTTGGTTCTTTCCCCTAGGCTTTGAATCTGCATGACAATATCTCCCCGATGAGAATTAAATTCTCAACTTGTGGAGAGATCTGCTTCTGCAAATCTCAACCAGAGGAATAACTGAGTTCTTATATGAAGGGTTAAACCCTTACAGAGGTGAAGGAGAGATAAAATGATCTCTGAGTTTTCTCTTTACCTAAGGTTTTTTAGGAAGGGGTTCTTCTTCTTTGAGAGAATTAAATACTCTCTGTATTTTTCTTCCCCTCTTTCCCTGTGTTTCTTCTCCTCTCCTCGCTCCTATTTATACGAGAAGAACAAGAATCAATTTGTTAAGAGAATCCCTCATTGAGAGATCGTGATTGATTCCATGATCCTTTAGATCAATCGGTGAATTTTATTCACCGTTGGATTTTTAATCCAAAGGCTCTTTGTGTAACAGAGAAGATTTCTTGTTTGTTTAACAAGATTATGAATATCTTGTTAGTTTTAATAAGATTAGAATTTTATTCTATCATATCTTTTTAGTTTAACAAGATCAGAAATAAATTTTCTTAATATAGAATTTAATTCTATCATATGGATATCTCGTTAGTTTAACATAGAATTTTATTCTTATCACATGAATATCTTGTTAGTTTAACAAGATTAGGAAAATATTTTTCTATGATAGAATTTTACTCTACTAGATGATCACCGTTGGATCATTGATACAAAAGTCTTCTATTTAACAGAGAAGATCTTTCTAGTTTGAGAAATATCAGGAAAATATTTTTCAAATAGAATTTAATTCTATCAGATGATTTAATTGGTGATATTTCATCACCATTGGATTTTAAATCCAAAATTCTTTGTTAAAGAAGGATCTTTGCATATTAAAAGATCAGGGAAAATATTTTCCAAATAGAATTTAATTTTAATTAGAGCATTTTAAATTGGGCCGTTCACATGCTTTGCATGTGAGTAGCAAGAGAACTTACGTGTTTAACACGTGACCCCTAGTGTGGATTTTAGCCTGTTTATTTTCAGCTCTCATATGCTTTACATATGAGCGCTCACGTGTTTAGCACGTGATGCCTTTTTGGCCATTAGTTGTTTTATTTAGTTTATTTTCAGCACTCATGTGCTTTACATATGAGCGCTCACGTGTTTAGCACGTGAGGCCTGTTTGGCTAATGGTTATTTATTTTAAGCGCTCATATGCTTTACATATGAGTGCTCACGTATTTAGCACGTGAGGCCTGTTTGGCCATTAGTTATTTGTTCTCAGCGCTCATATGCTTTGCATATGAGCACTCACGTGTTTAACACGTGAGACATGTTTGGCCCTTAATTGTTTGTTTTCAACGCTCATATGCTTTGCATATGAACGCTCACATGTTTATCACGTGAGACATGTTTGGCCCATAGTTGTTTGTGTTTAACACGTGAGGCCAAATTTTGAGGACTTTCCCCCTTTTTTTATAAGGAAACAAGTAGCTTTTAGCAAAAAAATTTGGCGGGAACACATGCGAAGCAATCTTTATATTGCATAATCAAGTCCTTTAGTGTTACCACCTATTTTTTAGACAACAGCTCACTGACGAATGTGGGTCTCGGCTCGTTTTCCGTCCCCAAGTCGATTTTTCTCAGGTTGTCCGACGTAGTGTGTATCACATCTTCCAGCTCTTTTGGTGCTGGTGGCAATTCTGAGATCACCACATCCTCGTCTTCATTTGCGAAGCACCTGAAGGAGTCATCTATTGTCTCGTGCCCTCCCTCCTTTGAGAGTGTTATCACATGGCAGATATGGATTTGCTTTCATTCTTGAAGCCGGACCTGTCCTCACGGTATAGGTCCTCTTTGGCTCATGCTTTTGCGGTGGGGTTACCCTCCAGCTGTCGGACAAAGCGAACTTGCCTTGTTGATACTGGTCTTCGACACAGTCTTTGAAGGTGAAGCAGACTTCAAGAGGATGACCTATTGCTCGGTGATAGGAGCAATAATCCGGATGATGGACCTCGTTTATTTGTTCGGGATGCCGAAACTCCGGAAGCGTCATCATTTGATACTTCATGACAAAGTTGGATATTTTCCTTGTCTTGTCTTGAGGGAAAGAGTATTCCTGACCCATCTTCTTGATAAAGGACGGGTTCCAACAATGTTTTTCTTGATAGCGCGGCTTCTTAGATATACACTGTTGTTTGCGAATGTTGTTTGCGCTCTTTGTCCTGTTTTTGCCTCTATTTCAGGATTTTTCCTTTTTGCGAGGACATACATCGAGCTGGGGACGGAGGGCATTGTAGTCTTCTTTCTCTGCGGACTGCTGGTTGAGGCGTTGCGTCCTGCCCTTTTCATAAATAGCCATTTCACGGCTGTGCTTATCCCGAATCTTTTGACAGGCTTATTTTACTAGCTTGTCAACTTGTTCTTCGAACGATGAACTTAATGTTCTTAGAGCGGGATCTCGTTCTATTTCATTGTCATGGATATTTGAAAGAGCGTTCACCTTTTCACCAGAGCTATTGTCACGACCCATAATTTAGTACGTGACCAACACTTAAATTACTCAACGTCTAAAGGCGTAATGTAAATCAAGTAAGCCGAAGCCTAGACAATCTAAACCTTTTTACAGAAAATAGTGGGGGTGCAGTTTTGAAATAAAGGTATAATGAAGTCAAGTTTTGTCTTTTAAAAATTTGGACAGCACCTCCCTTATATGTTTTGATCCAAAAACATATACACAACAATATATAGGCATCCCCAAGCGGGAGCTAGCTCTTCACCAACTGGCGGAATCACAACCACGCAATAACATATATACGATGCCCAACGGCAAAGAATCAACCCAGAAAGAACTAATAAAGAAGCAGGACATCAAAACTTAAGAAAAGCGATCAAAGCCCATCGCTCTAAGTCTCGTATAAAACCCAAGTCTGACTAGCTCTACCAATATACAATTCTAGTCTCTGATTTGATATGATGGAGTTTATCTAGATACAATAGAATATAACAGTACGAGAGTGGGTAAGATCCAACATATGTCACCCTTACCAAAGCAAACACCCTGGATGAAGCTGTGCCAGCAATACCGCAACTGATCCCTGTTCTCCGCCGAAAAGACGCGACCGGGACGTTGGGACGTCCGGCCTGAATTTTAGGGGGCAAATGCTATTTGGTGCTATCCGTCCACCTCTCCGAAGATACCAAGTTGATTTATGACACCGTATATCGAAGGTTTAGACGGAAGCGGCCGATGTAGCAGACTTCGTCAGATTCCCCCTCGTTGAGGGGTTTTTGATTATGGGGACGCTCTTTCCTGCAGGCGCAAGCCCCTACAGTTAATTACGCTACCGTATCGCGGTAACCACTTTCTCCTTCTCCATATGGTCACTTCGTGTCGTGGGTGTTTGTTTTGTTTTTGGTTGCCCGTGGATTGTATACGGAAACTAATTTATGTTGTCGCACGTAGGGCGTGGATTAGTCTAAATCCGTATTTTCTTAGATTTGGATTTTGTGTTGGATTTAAGGATGCGTTAGTCTCATTTTGAGACTAAGATCAACTTAAACATTTGTTAAGAACACGTTAGTCTAATTTTAGACTAAGATCAACTTAACAGGATCGTTTAGATCCAACAAAAGAGTATTTGGACTCTATTGTTTTCATTGGGTTTATTGATTATCAGGACTCGCAACCTCTCTGAAGACGTTGAAGAGTTACAACGACATATATCAAAGGTGTGATGAGATGTACCCTTGAACCAATGTCAGTTGAGGGATTTGTAATTGGATTGATTTAAGGATCGTTAGTCTCGTTTGAGATTAAGATCAACTTAAGTGGTTGTTAAGGATACGTTAGTCTCATTTAGACTAAGATCTACTTAACAGGATCATTTAGATCCAACAAAAGAGAATTTGGGCTCTATTGTTTTAGTTTAGGGACATTGCGGTCCATAATTAGTTTAAGGACATTACGGTCCATGAGTTTAAGGACCCCACGGTCCGTAGTTTAAAGACGTCATAGTCTGTAAGGTTTAAAGACGTCATAGTCTATGTGTATAAGGACCTCACAGTCCATGGTAGTTTAGAGACATCATAGTCTTTAAAGTTTAAGGACATCATAGTCCATGGGTTTAAGGACCCCACAGTCCATAAAATTTAAGGACATCATAGTCCATGAGTTTAAGAACACCACAGTCCACGGAATGTCTGTTTGTCGGGACCCGTCACCTCTCTGAAGACGTTGAAGGATTACAACGACAAATATCAGAGAAGTAAAGAGATGTATCCTTGAAGCAATATTGGTTGGGAGATCTGTAGTTGAATTGATTTAAGGATCGTTAATCTCGTTTGAGATTAAGATCAACTTAAATGTTTGTTAAGAATACGTTAGTCTAATTTTTAGACTAAGATCTACTTAACAGGATCATTTAGATCCTACAAAAGAGCATTAGGGCTCTATTGTTTAGTTTAGGGACATTGCGGTCCATAAGTTTAGATGCAAACATGGGTTTGGAAATGCACCAGATAGTTATTGGTCATTGGGACCCACCAAATCTCTGAAGACGTTGAAGAATTACAACAATATGTATCAGAGGTGTGAAGAGATGTACCCTCAAACCAAAGTTGATTGAAGGATCTGGGAATTACTTTGAATATCAAGAATATAGTTGGAGTTCAGTTTCAGGGGATCTTACCTCTGGAAAACTTAGCTAATTTAGGCTAAGATTGGCTTGAATATAGTATTAAACACTAGGGTACATTCGGCGCTCACGTGCTCCCATGTGATGTATTTCTAAAAAAGAAGCGCTCACGTGGGGTCACGTGAGGTGCCTGAATGTTGGGCCAAACTTCTTTTATTTTATTCTCAGAATATGCAAGTAAGGGTTAAACACTTAATCTTCACGGTAATCACGTGTGGGCACGTGATGGGTACCCATGCACTGGATATTGAAAAGATTTGCTAGGGGTCACGTGGGGACACGTGAGGGCGCCCAAAATCTGTTCTGACTTGGCTTTGTTCTCTTAATTTTGAGGGATTTATCCAAGGGTCGCATGGGAGCATGTGAACCCATCTCATTCATTCTTTTTTGACCATGGAAGGGTCACGTGTTGCCACGTGATCATGATGGGTACTTGATCTTCTTACGTGCATGAAAAGTCTAAGTCCCTTGTTTAAGAATTAAATTCTTTTATAGGGCTAAACCCTAATTTTATTTAGAGGAATTAAATTCCTGTGTATTTGGAATAATTAAATTCTTTAAAACCAATTCTCCCTCTAAGTTTTGGATCTGCATGGCAGAATCTCCCCGATGAGAATTAAATTCTCAACTTATGGGGAGATCTGCTTCTGCAGATTTTCAACCATAGGAAGAACTAAGTTCTTGTATTAAGGGTTAAACCTTATCTTTGTTAGAGGAATTAAATTCCTATGTGCTTTGTGGGAGAATATAATTCTCTGAACTTAGATCCTCCCTTAGGTTTTAGATCTGCATGGCAGAATCTCCCCGATGAGAATTAAATTCTTAACTTATGGGGAGATCTGCTTCTGCAGACCTTCAACCAAAGGAAAAACTAAGTTCTTATTCAGAAGAGTTAAACGCTTAGTTTGAGAATTAAATTCTCTTTTGTTTTATGGAAGGTTATAGAATGATCTCTTTCCCTCTCTTACCTATGTTTTCTTTCTTTTTTGAAGAGATCTTCTTTTCGCTCTGGATAATTAAATTCTCTTTTCTTTTGTATTCTCTCTCTGTTGTTGTCTATCTCTTCTTCTCTTCTTGGCTCCTATTTATAGGAGAAAGAAAAGAATCAGTTTGTTTAGTCAATCTTTCATTGAAAGATTTTGATTGATTTTGTAACAAACGTGATCTTTTATATCACTCGGTAAATCTTATTCACCATTGGATTTTTAATCCAAAAGATATTTTATTTGTTGTTCCTGGCAGATTTTAGGAAAATATTTCCTTGTATAGAATCTTTCTATAAATTGGTGATTTTTAATCACCATTGAATCTTTAATCCTACGGTGCTCCACTTTACAGAGCGCAATCCTTTTTGTTTAGAAAGATCTAAAGAAGTATTTTTCCAATTAGGGTTTTTGATTCCCTCTTAATTAGAATTTAATTCTATTAGTTCAGATGGTTTAGGAGTTTATCACGTGTTGGCACGTGACCCCATTTGTTAAAGCATTCAAATTAGAATTTAATTCTATGTCTAAGGCTGTGCTTGTAAATGGTCACGTGTCTGCACGTGAGACCTGGTCACGTGTTGACACGTGACCCCACTGACACAGCGCTTCCAACTTGTTTATTTTATTCAATGTCTACAGGCTTGCCTGTAAATGGTCATGTGTCTGTACGTAAGACCTGGTCACGTGTTGACACGTGACCCCACTGACACAGCGTTTCCAACTTGTTTATTTTATTCAGTGTCTACAGGCTTTGCCTGTAAATGGTCATGTGTTTGCATGTGAGACCTGGTCACGTATGGGCACGTGATGCCCAGTCACGTGTAGGCACGTGATGCCTCATTTTAGGTTTTTCTTGCTGCTTTATCTATATTTTATTTAATTTCCATGAGGAAACAATCCCAAGCGGTCAAACCTGCAAGAACTGTGGCACAAAGGGGGTGAGTTGCCAACTCGTGAGTAGAAAACATCAGTAAGTAGAAATCGAATAAAACGACGATTCCCTATGTCACTATATCCCGAAAGTAATGTTATGATATCTAGGGTAACCAAGTACGCATATATGTCAACAACCGATCAATGCAATGACATATATAAATAAACATCCAACATCATATGCTTGTATGCATGTGGATATCATCCACGTGTCCATCAACGACACAAACAATATCATGGAACCTGAATGTCCCACACCGACACTCGAACATCATGAAAACATAAGCCTGCATATATATGTGAGGATATAAACCACGTGTGTTCATCAACGACACATCAAAATCATGGAACCTGAGTGTCCAACACCGACACTCGAAACATCATGAAACCCGTGTCCAACATCGACACGTAAATCCTTATATCTCTGGCACCGTCAGTCCGGATCAGCCCATATCACGACTACGGTCGGTATCCTCCAGATATCCGTCGTGCCAAACTATCTCAGGCTCCGTCAGTCTGGATCGGCCCATATCATCTCACAACTCCGGTCGGTATCCTCCAGATAACCGCTGAGCCCAAAACTATCACCGGTGGGTAGTGCTTCCCTACCAGGCTCATCGTCTAGATCTCGAGCTTCTTGCCCTGGGGTACCTCACCGGGTCCACCATGTACCCGCAGACGGTGCCTCCCTCTCCTCGAATCGGGTATACGCACTGCTCAGAACCGAGAAAACTCATGGTGGACACCTCGAAATATCATATCAAGAGAAACCTCATTTTAAAGCAATACATAATTCCTTTTAAAAATATAACCGCGGTTCTCAAAACCAGACATCTCATAAAAACAGTATCTCAATGCATAATGCAACATAGAGTAGTAATATGAGCATATTGAGTATATCATGTAAGCATGTCAAGTGTTAGTACTGAACAATGAGTGTACTTTTTACTTTTAAGATTAATATTATGATAGGGCAGTTCTCCTGTATAAATGGCACGACAATTCTACTGTATAAGTGACATGGCAATTCTACTGTGTAAGTGACACGGCAATTACCGATGAAGAATGTGCGTGAGCCGGCAAATATGTGTATGTGTAACATGCGCATCAACGGTAATTATGCAGGTGTACTAGCCAATGATATCATTTAGCATTAAATACCGGCACGTGGTATGTACATCACGAGGGGTAATATCCTATAAACATGAACATTAAATGGGTAAATCTATCTACACAAGAATCATACGGTCACTTTTTAAAAGATACGAATCGTAGTTTTGAAAGTGGGTGCTATGGTGTTTTTAGAAAAAGACATTATTTGGAAACCCGTAGCGTCCCATAAAGTTTTCGTTTAAAAGATGCATGCGATTCATCAGTTTTGGAAATAGGTATTGTTCAGGTGGCAATCTTTATATCGGCGATCCCGTCTCATAACATCCGATATGACAAAAATACTCGATCATCATCCTCAAATCACTAGCGTGGATCAATCATCCGGTACATCTCATCACGTACGGTAATCCATCGTACAGGGTCATCAAACTGAATAGGGAATCTATCAACCTATACAATAATGAGGGTACGGATCTAAAGTCTCGTACAGAATATTACTCATTACACACACACACACACACACACACACACACACACACACACACACACACATATATACACATATATCTCAAATCACATTTGTATAAACGTCATATCTTAATAATTTCACAGCACCTCTATCTCAATCTCGTGTCATGCTTATTAATCTCGATCTCATATCATACCATTATCAACTCATACTTGTTCTCTTAAAATTCATAATTATCATGATTCACTTCTCATTTTATATTCTCAAGAAAATATATCCATTAGCGTCAACTTTATCATAATTATAATTTGTAACATAATCTTCCATATCAATGGTTGCGAGAGAGCTATACACTATCCACCTGACTTCCCATGTAGATATAAATCTACTCACCTGCTAAACTCCTCGCTTAGCCGAAGTGGATATGCTTCATCATCTCGGAAGTCCACGCGAAGGTACCTACAATCAATACACAATCGCAATGCAATTCTATTAAAACCAATATCTGAAAACCGATACGGCACATGAATCACTTATAGGTTAGAACCTATAGCCTACGCATGCAAAATCAACCAAATAACCCTCTTCTGTTGATGTAAAAACGTCCTACGACGGAATCCAAACTCAAATATCAAAACCAAGTTTCAGAAATCAGATAACACTAAATTAGCAACTGAAGAAATCTATCCCAGATTTTACCCTAGGTCAAACTAGCTAATTTTGCACATAGGAGAGGTTTAATTAACTGATATAGGACCCACATACCAAGTACGAACCATTTCCAACATATCCAGGCCAAAATTTGCGGCCATAATGAGTTTATTTGCGGCCAGAACTAAAGAGGATGGGCTTGGGTTTCTAGGGTAGGTTCCTGGTTGCCTACTCATCTCTCTGTGTTCGCTAAATAATTTTTAGGGTATCCGGGTTATAGCAGATCTCAGTATCCCATCACAAATCTCACAAAATACAATATCGGGGAATTTCTAACTCCGTGCTTTGGTTTCTATTCTCGGGTCTTGGCCAGTAAAACATCGCTCAAGTCTTGTAAACACTCACTACACCTCAATTACCATTTAACATCATCTTTGAATTTTCTAAGATCACAAAACTCTCTAAATCTAAACTAGGATATTTAACATAAACACTGATCTAAAGTGAAGAGATTACCTCATTTGCAACTAAAGAAAATTCTTGAGTTGCCTAAAGTCTTCAAAATCCAAATTTGGATGGTTCAAAAGGTTTAGGATAGGCTTGTGCATGTTTTTAATGAAGGTGGCATAGGGTTTAGAGGAGGAAATGGAGATAATGCATGGAGGTAGAGTGGGAATGAAGGAGATGAAGAAATGGTGAAGAAAGCAATGGGGATGAAGGGATATGGGCAGCCAAGTCTAACCTTCTCTCTCTCTTAACCTCACTCTCTTTCTTAAGCTCACTCTCTCATCTCTAAAATATCTCTTTTTGTCTCACACTCATAACTTCTCTTTTCTTTTCTTTTTCTTTTCTTTTGCTTTTCTTTTCCTTTCTCTTTATTTCACTAACTCTCAAAACTCACAAGTCACAAATAAAATAACAGTGAAGAACATGCACATGACATTGTGCACTAGTCATGGAAAAATGTAAAATTACGGATTTGGCCAAAAATCCGATAAATATCATTATAATAAATAAATCATTTTAATCTCCGATTAATTTCCAAATATTGGTATATACTTATACCATTTTACAAAAAATCCCTATTCGCAAATCGAATAGTTTTCGCGAAATATATTATTTTAATATTAAATTACCAAAAATAATATTTATATTTCTAAAATGTTACAGCTGTTTATGATGCGGCAGCCATGAAATCGCTCCCGTTTCTTAGACTGAACGTATCCGAGCCCAGTTGTCTCCATCTTTCTGTTGGGCATCTTTCGCTGAGTCCCGGGAATGTCCCAAATCTTGTTGTAAAACTGGGCTTGTCGAGCGGTTTATTTGAAGGGTACGCCTTGGTATCTTAATAGCTTTTTCAATCCCTCTGCATAATATCTAGGCAGACGGATTGGTTGAAACCTGTCAAGCGCAAGATCAGCACCATGCCAGACTTCTTTCTCTACTTTAGTCTCCATAGATTGGTAGAAAAGGATTGCCTTTTCACCTCTTCGCCTGGGAGGGACGTAAGAAGCCCGCTGCTCTTGTATGCTGTATGTATCAAGCACATCAAGTTCTTTGCAATGCTGTGGTGGAACTATGGTGATTTGTAAACTCTGATCAGCTCTAATAACGGTTTGTGCTGACGGACGAGTGGAGGACACGGCATTGGCCTCATCCTCAGATTCACTGCCGAAGACCAAAATAGAAGCAGATAGGCCGGGCCTGTTTCCTTGGGGTTGCCCCCAGTAGACTATCTCTTCATCCTCCTCGGTATCGCTCCTAAAGATCGGGATAGTGGTGACGGCTTTTTGTTTATTCTCCGGCTTATGACATCTTTCCGTGTCTTTGAAGTCTTGTATGAAGTACTTGGCGTCTTCATATTTTTGGACTTCGTTTACGGAGAATGGATTTAGCTCCCCCGTAACGATGTACTCAAAGCTATCTTTGAAATACTTCATACACTGGTATTGTGTAGAAAAGATAATGTTGTACTCGTGCAACCAAGGCCTGTCGAGCAAAGCGTTGTAGCAAGTCTTGGTGTCGATGACATGAAATTTGATGTCGGTGATGAGTTTCCTAAAGCGTAGACCCAAGCGTCCGTGATGACTGTGAGTCGAACCCAGGGATGGTAATTTTATCCCGAGCCAGGTGCTGAATGTTCATGCATATCTCCTTCAGCACCTTCACGTTGAGAAGGTTGACAGAGAATCTGTTGTCGACCAGGATCTTTCCTATCATGAGGTCATAGCAGTACCCGATGACATATAGAGGACGGTTGTGCTCGCACGTTTCGAGGAGGAGATCTTCATCGCCGAATGTAATATCAGCTGTATGAACCTCTGTCAGCTCGTCCTTCATCTTTTCTTCTGCAAGGAAAGCTTGGAACTGATCGGGATCCTATAATGCCCTGATCAGAGAATCTCTTGCTTCTTTGGATAGGAGGAGAGCATCCAATATGCTCAGTTGTGAGGGTATCTTCCTCAGATATGCTAGGACATTGTAATCCACCTTGTTTTTCTTAGGCGGGTCCTTGGCTGCGACCTCTTCGACGACTCTATCATCGAGGGCAATTTCCTCAGGGACTTTTTCCTTCCCTTTGTCTCTTTTGCTCGAACCTTTGTTTGTAGGCACGAGGTTCTTCTCACAGTTTTTCTCCTCCTCCTCTTTTCCGAAGGTGGATTCTTTGAAGAGAGGGCCGAAGGTTATTTCTTCCTCAGAATCGCTCCCGAATGTAAGAACTTGGGATTTTCCTTTTGTCGAACTAATATCAACCATATGACAATTGCCAGCCGTTCCTTCACGCTCATCTGTCGCACTTCTTTGTTGTCGATGAGATTTGCGCTTCATCCACTTGAAGTGTTGTCGATGAGCAACGTATCCTTGCCACCACTTCTTGAAGACATTGCACTCTTCGGTGGGGTGGGTGACCCTCCGATGATATAGGAAATAGTTCGGATGTGAAATCTCTCCATTGAGGCATGTGGCCCCGGGAATATTTCCCTTGAGAAATGGAAGCTTCATTCCCATTGACAAGGCTTTGGCGAACCGTTTCTCCGTCTTAAAACTGCTTTTGTTTGCCGCAGGTGTGCTTTGGTCTGGTTGGAGTACTTTGTGACTCTTCCTCGCTACATCTTCTTCATCTTGACGCCGATGCTTGGCCTTTTCGTATAAGGTCGTTTCACGTTCTCGGTCAGCTCTGCTATTTTGATAAGCTTCGTTTAGCAGCCTGTCAATTAGGCCTTCTGGCAGCTCCGAAGATCTTGGCACCGACCCTGCCCCCAGTCCCTCTGCGTTGCTTTCCGACGCCGAGGGAGTTTCTTCGTTATTTAATGGCGAATGAGAAACCATGTGGCAACTTGCTACATAATCTTCGATTTCTCTTTACCCTTTACATTCTGAGGGTCTATTTTTGAAGAGGAAGGTCCGTGGCCCATCTGGTCCATTTGGGCCAACTTGTCGATCAGAGCCTGGAAGGTGGTCAGCTTAAAGAACGTCATGAACTGGGACACAGTCGCCTGGGGATCCAGAGTCCCTATGAACATGCTCACAGCAGGAGCTTCTTCGATGCGTTCGCATTTTGACCATAGGTTCCACCACCAGATTGCGTATTAAACCCAGGTCTCTCCTGGCTTCACCCTGGCATTGATTAATGCCGTGATCGGGGTGCGCTCGCTTGCGCTGGCAAACCGCTGTGTGAACAGCAATTCCATTTCCGTTAATGTTTTGACGGAGTCATTTGGGAGTTTTTCCCCAATTAGAGCAAAGCTCTGTTCAAATTCCAAGATTTGAAATGGAGCGACGCTTCTGTTTCCCCTAATCAGAGCAAAGCTCTGTATTGAAATTCAAAAGTCAAAAAATTGAAGCAACGCTCCAGATCCAGCGCTAGGTGCACTGCGCGCCACGTGTCAAACACGGATGCGTTAGCGCCAAGTGTGCTGCGCCCTAGGCAATGCACCATGAGTGTGCTAGCGCTGCGCACCACGTGTCAAACACGGGTGCGCTAGCGCGCTCTGCGCTGCGCGCTCTGCGCTGCGCGCCACCAATTAGAGCAAAGCTCTGTCTCCAAGATTGGAAAGCAAAGCAATGCTTCATGAAAAGTGCTGACAACAAATGCGCCGGAAATAAGAGTCAAAGACTCTGAAACGGCGCTCACGTGCAAAGCACGAAAGCACTAAGTGCCAGGAGTGCTAAGCACCAGAAGCGCTTCACCTGATTATAGCAAATCAAATTATGCATCGCATAAGTGTCTTACTAAGGAATAACAAAGAATTTAAAAATAAAGGAACACTTGAAAGATAATGAAATACTTAATTAAACTTCTTTTTACTATTACAATGTAAACAGATCGCCAAACATGGGATCAAAAGGACAAGGGTTTGCAAAGCTAAGAATAAGATTGTCCAGTTCCCTCTCCGTCTTCTCCACATGTCAAAACGGCAATCCTCTCGAGGAGTAGCCATCCATTGATCAACGCCGCACTCACCAGAGAAAGTGGAGATAACGACCCGACGAGCCCGTATCTGGCTCAGCAAGTGGACAGAGCAATCCCTCAGGGCTTTAGTGATCAAATGCGCCTCGAAGAAGCACTCGATCTTGTCTTCAGCAGCATCGAGCATTGCCGAGGACATCTCTGTTGGAGGAGGTATCAGTGAGCACAGATGCAAGGATCATCCGAAGCCAAATAGAGTGTGGGGGGAGAGGAGACCCTACACGAGTCAAGAGCTCGTACAGCGCTACGTTGCATTGGTCATCCGTAAGAGAAGGATCCACCAAGCGCGCAGCAAAACAAGGAACAGTGTCTTGGATAGGCACTTCCCATGGTTGTCGGCGAGCATGTGGACGGTTACAAGCCATAACTGAAAGGATTCTTTGGAGGTGGAAAAAAAAGAAGATTTGTTTCAAATTATAAAGACTAGGCACAGAAAATTTTGTGTGGACAGTGGAGCTATTTCCAAGACTTGGGAAATGAAAGTTCGGGGGAATACAAGTTTGACTTAAAAGGAAGGTGAAAAGACACCTCTATTTGAAGCAACGCTTCAGATCCAGCGCTCTGCGATGCGCGCCACGTGTCAAACACAGGTGCACAAGCGTAGGCTGTGCTGCGCTCCGCGTTGCGCGCCACGTGCCAAACGTAGGTGCGCTAGTGCAAAATGCGCTGCGCTCTGCGCTGCGCGTCACGTGTCAAATGTAAGTGCGCTGGCGCAAGGGGCGCCAGCGCTGGAATTAAAAATTCCCCACCGTTAGATCAAAAGATCTAATAATAATAAATTTTTAATTAATTAGAATTAAAATTCTGTTCCGAAAAGATCTTTTCAATTTTATTAAAACAAGAAGATTATCTTTTGCAAAGTAGAAGCCTTAGGATCAAATATCCAACGGTGGGAAATATTCCCAAATCAATCAGAGAAAGATCTCTTAAAACTGATTTAACAAATCAATTGGCCCTATATAAAGGCCCTAAGACTTAAAGTCTGATATAGATAAAAAAAAAACCCTACAAACTTTGAGAAAACTCAAAGAAAAAGAAAAGCAAGCTTTTGGTGAAAGAAGATCATTTTTCTTCAAGGTAAAGAACATGATTCTTGAACACAGAGATGAAATCATTTCATAAAAGAAGAACTATCTTCTAAAAAAGATCATAGATCTACAAAAGACCAAGGCTTTGATAAAAAAAAGAGATCAGAGATCTTATTATAAAAATTAAAAAGAAGTATTCACTTTATTCATAAATCCTTGGTCTACAAAGGCAGTGGCCTTTTTTATAAATAAGAACTTTTTGTTCTTGAACCTTGAGGCAAGGCCTCCTTTAAAGGGAGAACATAAACTCGTTCTCTAATTATAAATTTGATCAAATGCGCTTTGCGCAACTGAAAAGTGCTTTGAACTCATGAACTGCGCTTTTGCGCTCCATGGATCGGCGCTCAGCGCCAAAACGTGCCACGTGTCAACCACATATGCAACTTGCGCTTTGCGCTTCTAAGATAGCACACTGCGCTCATGGGCTGGCGCTCAGCGCCAAGCGCGCCACATGTCACTCACTGGTGCACCACCAAACTAGTGCAAAGTGCTCATAAATTGAAAGCACAATGCGCTCATAAGCTGGCGCTTAGCGCTAAGCGCGACACGTGTCCTTTTCGTGTGCACTACTCGACAGAAGCATAACGCGCTCTCTAATTGGCGCAAAGCGCCTGGCGTGCCACGTGGCGCATTGTCATAACACACTTTGTTCAGATGAATGCTATGCATTCAATACAAGACAAAAGATGTCAGGATCTAATGCTTAGCATTACTAAAAGGGCCGAGCCCAAGTAAACTCAATAGCCAGAACAACAAAATGTTAAACATTTTAATTGGACTTAGCCCAATTCTGGACATAAGTCCCCAACTTATATTGAACTGAGCACATCTGCTCACAAATATTCAACAGGTCTTAGTCTCAAACTGGGCTATAGATCTTTCGAACAATTCACACCAGTTCGAGGGTACATCTTGTTATTCCTCTGATATTTGTCGTTATAATCCTTCAACGTCTTTAGAGAAGTGACGGGTCCCGATGACTATACATTTTTACGGACTGTGGGGTCCTTAAACTCATGGACTACGATATCCTTAAACTTATAGACTACGATGTCTTTAAACCGGACTGTGGGGTCCTTAAGACCATGGACCACGATGTCCTTAACCTGGACTGTGGGGTCCTTAAACACCCACGGACTACGATGTCCTTAACCTGGACCGAGATGTCCTTAAACTACCGTTGGACCGAGATGTCCTTAAACTAATATTGGACTACCATATCCTTAAACTGGTAATCGACCGCAATATCCCTAAACTAAACAATAGAGCCCAATTGCTCTCTTGTCGGATCTAAATGATCCTGTTAAGTTGATCTTAGTCTAAAAATTAGACTAACGTATCCTTAACATACGTTTAAGTTGATCTTAGTCTCAAATGAGGCTAACTTATTCTTAAACCCAAACCCCAAACCCAAATCTAAGAAGATACGGATTTGGACTAATCCACGCCCTACGGGCGACAACATAAATTAGTCTCCGTATACAATCTACGGGCAACCACAAACAAAACAAACACCCATGACACGAAGTGACCATCTGGAGAATGAGAAAGTTGTTACCGCGATACGGTAGCGTAATTAACTGCATGGGATTGCACCTGCAGGGAAGAGCGTCCCCACAATCAAAAACCCCTCAAACGAGGGGGAATCTGACAAAGTCTGCTACATCGGCCGCATCCGTTTAAACCTTCGATGCATGGTGCCATAAATCAACTTGGAATCTTCGGAGAGGTGGACGGATAGCACCAATTAGCATCTGCCCCCAGATTCAGGCAAGACGTTCGCCGCGTCTTCCCGGTTTCCGGCGTTAAACAGATTCTGACACGCCCGGTGGGACCTTTTCCTTTTTCCACTCCACACTTCATATGTCGTGTTCGCGAACTAATCGCGGTTTGATATGGTTGCCCTTGGGTCGAGGTACTAAAATTTGGTTTCTTGCTTGGCGCAGAAAGTGAAACACCAATGGCATCTACTTGCGTGAAGTGTTCCAACTGCAACTGCAACTCGCGCTCCGTCTCATCTGGAGGCATAGCTTACGGGCCTCAAGCGGCCTCCTTGTTCACGATGCTGGTAGATCAGGTGACTCATGCCACCACCGGAATATTCTTTGGGACCATGCTCCCACCGATGAGCTTCAGGACCCCCGTACCAACACCAGAAGCTCCCAAGAAGTCGGTCTTTGATCGTCTTGCTACTACCGCGGCCTCTCTCAACGGGTCGTCCAGCTCCAGCACCTCAGTCTTCGCTAGACTGGGCTAAAATTCCTGTGGGCCCATGATGAAGCCTGCAATCTCAGAAAAGGTTGTTCCAAAGAGGATAGTCCTCCCTGCTCCTGAAGTCGTCAAGGCGGCTTCTCCCGCCAAAGGGTTGGTTTTTACAAGACTGGCTGTTCCGACTCTCACTACGGTTCCCGCCCCCGCTCAGAAATCTATTTTTGACCGGTTGGATACTGCTTCTCAATGGACATCAGTCTTTAAGAGGCTGACGCCGGCAACAGCCCCTCACCTGGATAGGGGCAAGACAAAGCCATTCTCATCACCGAACCAACACCGTCGGCTTTACACGCTCGACGTCGCCATTGGCGCCGAGTAAGGAAGGCTGAGGGCAACTCCCCCTCTGGGCTAACTGCACCAGCCCCAACGGTGGAAGTCAATGCTGCTGTTCCAACCGGGAACAGCTTTGAATTGTTGAATAAGGTGTGCAGGAACTCTCCTACCGCAGTACTGAAAAGATCTCCACCACCGGTGGAGAATATTACAGAAGCAAAGCCGGAACAGCCCCTCAGCGGCTGTCCTCCAAAGTTTACAAAGTCTGGCGACGTGTCAAAGAGTCAGTGATCGATCAAGACTATCTTCGCCGACAGAAGAAGTTGAAGGTTCAGCAGGAAGAGGGCCGTCCTAGCAAGCCACAAAGGGCGATAACTGCCAAGGTGCCCGCTGCAACGGCCCCCTCAACATCAACTGCTCAAAAAAAAAGGAGGCCAGAGAAAGCCCCTGTGACTACGGCAGACCACAAAGACACTGAGCCCAAACGCCCCAAGTCTGGGGGCATAATCGTGCATACTGTTTATATGGCTTTCGAAAAAGAGGAAAGCCGCGCTTCTATAAGTCACCGACCGCTTACCCGATCGATAACAAAGGCTCAGGAGCAACAACAGCAGAAGCTTCAGGAGATGCTGACTGCAATGGCCGCACTTACCGAGCCAAAAGAAAGCCCGGAGGCATCATCAGAGCAGCGTCACGAACAAGAAATTGATGCTGACTTCCTACGCAGGGTCCTTGAAAAGAAGGACAGAGAAGCAACAGAACAAGATTCCAACATAAAACAAATGGCGCTTCTCTTCCAAGACATGGTAGGGATGATGTTACAGCCGGATCCTTCAGCTGAAGACCCTCCGATCATTATTGAGGACGATAGAGGGGAGACATCTAATCCTCCTCCGGCTCTTTCAACAGCCAAGGAGGAAACCATTTCCAAGGCCACACTGGACGAATACATAGCTCAACAAATACGAGCTCACTGGGCGAATGAAATGGCCGGCCAAGTCGTCAAAACTGGGCGACCGTATCCAAGCTGGTATGACCAAATAAAATACCCGCCGGGATACACAATCCCCAAATTTCATGTGTACAAGGGGACAGGCAATCTTCACCAGCACGTCGCCCAGTTCAGAGCTCTTTGCGGCAACACCGGGGGTGATGATAAACTTTTGCTCCGTCAATTCGTCGGCAGCTTGTCAGAAACGGCCTTCGAATGGTACTCTGAACTCCCGAATGACTCCGTCAAGATTTTTGCGGAAATGGAGCTGTTATTCACCCAGCAATTCGCAAGTGCTAGTGAACGCACCCCGATAACGGCATTGATTAATGCCAGGGTGAAGCCAGGCGAGACGTGAGACCAATACGCCATACGTTGGTGGAATCAGTGGTCAAAATGCGAACAACGCATCGAAGAAGCACCGGCGGTGGGTATGTTCGTGGGCACTATGGACCCGCATGCGACTATCTCCCAGTTCATGATGTTCTTCAAGCCGACCACTTTCCAGGCCTTGATCGACAAACTGGCCCAAATGGACCAGATGGGTCATAGACCGTCTCCTCCAAAACCAGACTCTCGAAATGAGAAGGGAAAGGGGAAAACGATCATCGTTGCCAATGCTCAACAGCAGCCCAGTGGCCCAAGACCAGTTGATCGCCAAAATAACAGAACTCGATCTCTTGAAGATAAAATGAGTCGCCCTTACTCGTTTCCTAGAGACAAGATAAAGAGGTTATTCGAGCTTGCACAGCGCAACAGGCTCGTCAACTTGCCGGAGCCAAGACGCCCAGTTTAACCTGGCGACATTAGCAATCCTAACTACTGCCCTTATCACCGAATGTTGGGCCATCCGATCGAGAATTATTATATCTTCAAAAGCTGGATAGAAGATCAATACCAGCAGGGCAAGTTCATATTATCTTAGAATTGGAAGGTGAACCCGCCTCGGCCACACACTCCCAAGAAAACAGATACACCGGGGGCATCATGCTCTTTTGTAGAAGAAGCTCCATGGGAGGTCTCTCTTTCAGCCAAGACGAAAAGAATGCTGAAGGATCTCTGCACATGTCCGGCAATTAGATGGAAGAATCCACTGGAACCTGAGGTCATCGAGGGGATGCTGAAGTCGCGCCCAACTCCAAAGATCAGTGGTGATAGCCAAAGCTCGCACACCCAGCCGTCGAAGTCTTCAAAAAAGAAGAAGAAATCCAAGAAGCCCATGAAGCCTGGCGACAAGCGCACGGACCTACAAAAGCAGATTGACGCGCTGAAAGAGTATAACCAGAAGGCGCGGACTGCAATCACGCTCCAAGAGTTCCTCAGCCATGTCCTTGAGGACATAAATGATGGAGAAGACTCGTCAGATGAATCTGAAGATTACATGGCAAGTTGTCATGTGATCTCTCACTCGTCGATAGACGATGAAGAGGCTCCTTGCACAAAGAAACTGGGGGCAGGTCCTGAGCCAGAACTTCTGGGGCCATCAGATGAAATAATTGATGCATTCCTGAATACAGCTCTTCTGAAAAGTAAAGCTGATCGGGAGCGTGAGATGGCCATATTTGAAAAGGCCAAACGCCGACGACTGGACGAAAGAGTCGAGACACTCCCACCGGAACAAAGTACATCCGCCGCAAACAAAAGCAGGTTCATGACGAGGAAGAGGTTCGCTAAAGTCGTATCAATAGGGATGAAGCTGCCACCCTCCGAAGGAAATGTTCTTGGTGAAGCGGAAATGCATCCTAGCTACTGTTTATATCATCAAAAGATTGCGCACCCTACCGAATAGTGCAACACTTTTAAAAGATGGTGGCAGGGATATGTTGCTCACCGGCAACATTTTAAGCGGATGAAACGCAAAACTCGTCGGGAGCAAAGAAATATGACCGAGGAGCATAAAAGAACCAACGGCAACTGTCACATGGTCAACGCTGGGGGATCGCAAGTTCTCACCTTCGGGAGCGACTCTGACGAATAAATGGATCTTAGCCCTCTCTTTAAAGCGTCCACTTTGGGAAAAGAGGAAGAACTGAAGGCCTGTGAAAATATTCAGCTGTGCAACCGTACGCTACCCGAAAAGAATCTTGAGCCCTCGAACAGTGGGTCAAATAGAAAAGATAAGGGGAAAGAGAAGGTCCTTGAGGATATCATCCTTGATGACCAAGCCATCCAAGAACTGACAGCCAAGGACCCGCCAAAGAACAGTAAGGTAGACTACAACATTCTCGCACACCTGAGGAAGATACCCTCGTAGCTCAGTATTCTCGATGCCCTTCTGCAATGCAAAGAGGCGAGAGATTCACTGATCAAGGCATTACAAGAGCCCGAGTAATTACAAGCTTTCCTCGCCGAAGAAAAGATGAAGGACGAGTTGGAAGAAGTGCACACAGCCGATATCACCTTCGGCGATGAAGATCTTCTCCTCGGGACGTGTGAGCATAACCGTCCCCTATATGTCTCCGGATACTGTCATGACATCAAGATAGGAAAAATCCTGGTCGACAATGGGTCCTCCGTCAACCTCCTTAACGTAAGGGTGCTAAAGGAAATCTGCATGAGCGTTCAGCACCTCGCTAGCGACAAAATCACCATATCCGGATTCGACTCTCGGTCACCACGGATGCTTGGGTCTGTGATATTGACACTACGCTTTGGACTGCTTGTCAAAGACATTAAGTTTCACGTCATTGACGCCAAGACATTCTACAATGCTTTGCTCGGCCGGCCCTGGTTACACGAGTACAATATCATCCCTTCTACACAACATCAGTGTATGAAGCATTTCAAGGATGGTCTCAAGTATACCGTAACAGGAGAGCTGAACCCATTCTCCGTAAACGAAGTCCGCAAGTACGAAAATGCAAAATACTTCTTACCGGATTTCGAAGACACAGAAAGATGTCGCAAATCGGAGGACAAGAACAAAGCTATCACCACTATTCCATTCTTCGGGAGTGATACTGAGGAGGAGGAGGAAATAGTTTATTCAGGTCCACCCCAGTGCAGCAAGCCGGGACCGTCCACTCCTATGTTGATCGTCGACAGCGATTCAGAAGATGAGGTCAATGCCATATTCTCTGCTCGGTCTTCAATACAAACCTTCGCTGATGAAGAGCAAAGTTTGCAAGTTGCCATGGTCCCGCCTAAGCATCATAAAGAACTAGACGTGCTTGATACCTACAATGTGGAAGAGTTGTAGACGTTCTATGTCCCTCCCAGGCGAGAAGATGAAAAGGCGATCCTATTCTACCGATCTGGGGAAACCAAAGTGGAGAAAGAAGTCTGGCACGGCGTGGATTCTTGTAGGATTACTAGGCATTGTCACAAGGGTCTATAAGGCATCAACCATGCCCGATTTAAAATTTAGAAGTGTCGAACAACCTAAAGTAAGGATCTTTGCTAGATAATTAGGGTTAAACATGCAAGTAAACATCTTTACATCTAAGAGAGAGGGATTACAATTGTAGTCAACTCCTTCGCTTCATAAGCTCCGAGTAGTATTCCCTTCGCCGCGATCCATGATCTCCCGGACTCAAGAGAGGCTCCACAAGCCGAATGATCCATGCTTGCTTGAAGTCTTCCTTTTCGAAGATGATCTACCTTGAAGTTTCTTTAACTCAAGCTCTCACTTCTCTAATCAAGTATTAGAGAAGTGAACACCCTAATCTAAGTGGCTAGAATAGATGAGGATGATGAAGTAGGAATTTAGCTCTCTTTTATTTTCAAAATCTCACACTAATTCATCACAAAACCAAAAGTTAGAAAACTTTTTCAAGGAGGAAGAAGAAGATGAAGTCTTTTGTGATGAATAATGAATTGTTATTCTAATTACAAATGCAACCCATAGTTAATAATGAAAGGGCTAACCATTGTAGAGATTTAACTAGGGTAAAGGGTTTGGGTTGGGTTAGGAAATATCTCCACAAATATCAACACATAATATCTTAGCTTAAAACAAAACAAAAGCTTCTAGAAGCTTCATGAAAAAGCTAGCCCAAATCAAACCCTAATCATGTTTAATCTCCACTAATCATGTTGCATTAGTAATCATAACTTGTTACAATATTATATATCACATATATAATATATTTTTTTAACAAAAGAAAATAATACAATTAACATATATCGCATATATATCAATATATTATCCGGTGAGAAAATGAATCAATAAAGCGAGCCAATATTAGTTAATGTAATGTAATATATCATATATATAATTATACATTAAATTATCGAATCAACACTTGATCCGACAATCCGGCTATTTCTCAAATAACCGACTAATTTTAAACTGTATCAGTTCATCGAATCAACACTTGATCTGATGACCCGGCTATATCACATATACCCGGCTGATATCAAATATCTCGAGAATAGAATACGGTATCTCATATCGTATTATTCTCGGTCCCTCACATATCACATATGTGCACCTACTCCGTTTCGCCTGAGTCAAGAAACCTCTGTGTAGGACTCTAAAGAATCGTCAATACGCCGGCAGTAGGTGATGATCATATCAAACACCCACAAGATGCAAGCGGTCAGATAAACGTAACAGCCACCCAGGTATTGATCTATCAGAAGATCAACAAGTAAGCCTATACATTCTCCTGTGAATCCAATCAGTAACACTCCCATACAGTCCGGTCTCTTCGTCTGATATGTCACATATCCGGTCTAGGGGTGGTAAACGTCAGACCCCAGTAACCGATAAGTCGTGTCGATGTGAGGCTCATAACGGGTCGAGAAACTACTGATAACACTTACCAGTAGTACTCTATATCAGCCCTGGCCAGGGACTTCTAATTATAGCCAATCGAACACAGCACAACATCAACTCCTTATACCGGGAGAAACGAAACCCCTCCTATCGCTCATTGCCTCCATGTGATTCGGGACTGTACCCAAAAGCCACCGTTTTGCATGCCCTCTTGCACATGGTAAGGTGTAAATCAAAGCACGGTGGGAATCACAAAAGACTCTATGATGATCTCGGGTCTACAGACTAACCTGTACCAGTGTCATCGGAGAACAGCCATCTGACGTGAGGTATAATACCATCTGGAAGTTCTCGGCGAGTCCGTTCAGTGTACCCAGTCTCCACTGAGCACCCGTACACAATCTTTGATGTCAAACATCGATGTATATGAGATCATCCATCGCCCATCATATGGGTCAAGATGCGTATATGCTAGTCTACTCTGGTGTATCGATGCCCTGTCTCGATACACCCTCGACTAGGAACAATTATAGGATGTACTCATAGACTACCGTGGCCCCACTAGTATGATCTCATCATAGTCTAAGTAGTCGAGTACATATCCTAAGGGCTTTATCAACATGTGAGAGTAAGACAGTAAACTAATATAAATCAACATGTTAAGACAAAGTGAAACCAAATAGCATACTATCATATCGAGCAAGAAAGTCCTCTCTATATATATCCAAGCATCCACTATAATATACATCATATGTACAACAATGTCCTCTAGGGCATATATATAACTAACAATCTCCCACTTGCACTAAGGCCAGCTGTTGTAGTATCTCATATCCAGCATCCCGAAGAGTCTCTGATTGAATGATTTAGCGTGCTTGCGCTTTCTAAAAGATAGATCAAAAATATTTGTAACCGCAATCAAGAACGGCGTCGCTTTGCAGCTAGCCGGTGAGTACGGGTCGGTCCACAGGGATGTTGTGAATTTCCGATTCGTTCTTACGAGTTAATTCCGAATGGTGTTCGGATTGATTATTAAATCTAAAATCCTAAATTATTCTACCTAGGGCAATTAATTGAAAGTTATAACTAGGGCAGAGAAATAAAATCTATACTAGGGCAGGAAAATAAATTTAATCTAGAGCATGAATTGAAATTATCTAGGGCAAGAAAATAAACAAATCTACTTACTTTACAGATGCATTTCTCCAATCATCCATGCAGGGTTGTTAGATCTGAATTTCAGAATTAAAGAGAGGCACCGATGCTCTCCATAAAGAATTTTGGAATTTTTATTAAAAGGAGGCATAAGAAATTACAATCTTTAGAGTTCCTATTTATAGAGAATAGGAAACCCTAGGTTACATTTGACCCGCATGTCTACAATTACATATTTGCCCTTATGAAGACCAGTCAACGTCGCCAACAAAATATGGAAAATTTTCCAACTGTTAAATGCTCAAGAATGCCGCGGAACCACGGCCCGAGGCCTGGTTTGGCCGCGGTTCCGCGGCCCAATAATGGATATAGCTTCTGAAACTTTCTGGGCCGGCTTATATTGACTTGTTCTTCCTGTTTCTATATGTTTTTTCTCAATTGGGCTTTTAGGTTTCCTCCAAATCGCCAGTGAATAGTGTAATGGATTTTAACCGTTGTTTCGAGACGAAATCTTGGACCTTGCGCTGCCTTGTAGTTTGTGAACTGTTCTTTGATGTAGGCTTGATCAAGAGTCCTCTGTTTGTTGGTCAAAGTCCACTTTTGCATCATCTTTTTATCGTTTTCACTGTTTTAGATCCACGAACCTATAACCTGTAACATGTAGCAGACATGCATCAAAAGCACATGTTTATTTATAAAAAGAATAAGAATGGGGAATATAATAATACAATATTATGGTGTGAACAAATACCCCCAAACTTATCTTTTGCTCGTCCTCGAGCAAACTTATTTTCATTCACTAAAATCCTAACCACACTTTCGCAGGGAAACGCGATTGCACTGAGCAAGTGCAACAAGCCGTTAAACCTCTAGGTGTCCCTAGTAGGAGGAGTGTTGTCTCCTGAGGGTTTTCAGCGGATACTACCCACAAAATCCTATCAATTTGGCCCATTGACTTTTGTTCTCCAATTAGGTTTTCTAACAGGGAATTCTATTATCGTCGACTCGTAAATTATCCACCCACATTCTTCACACTTGCTCATTATTTAACTTAAGATTATATATGTCCTATAGATTTACTTAGCTTTCGGCATTTCCTAAGTTTTCCTTCTAGGGTTCCATCTCCATTTAGGAATTTTTATCAACTCTACTAAAGATACAAGTTCTATTCTTCATTCCTTTCTCTCATCTAAACTCCAATCACATATCCCTACGTGTGTGTATAAGTCACCCCTACACTTGGAAATTCAAATCAAGCAATCATACTCTCGTCCGTTGTCCAAAGCACTTATTAGTAGGTGAATTTTTAATTGAATTTTGCTTACACATCCTTCATGCGACCGTTAATGCTTCTTGAGGTACCAACAACCGATTACAAGATGTGTTTGCACATTAAAGCGTAATTCCTAGTCTTGTAATACCCAAGGCTTTTAGCAGTGACTCGCAAACCAGTTGGTCTAAGGCACTAGGTGATGAAGCACCCTCGCTAAATATTCTTCTATTTTTGCAGCCTTAAATAATCACAAAAACCAGTGTCCATTTTTTTATTCTTTATTCACACTTATATTTTTTTTCATTTTCATTGTACTAAGGACTTTAGACAAGAGCATTTCAAGGTCTCTTCTACTATTCCAAGTTTCAAGGTGCGTGATTGTGCAAATTGTAGGGTATACATTTTCAGAATCTAGACTTAAGGTAGGAACTATTTTTCAAACTTATACTCTAATAAAGACATCAATACTCTTCCCTTGTTTCGACTTAGCTCAAGAAGTGAACCCAAAATTTGCCTATTTCTAAATAAACTACAAAGACATATACTTTCTATCGCTAAATTTTAAGGAAGGTTATCTTTAGGGTTTTTAATTTACTAAGTCTAAGATCTAGTTGTTCCTAGCCAGTTAACCTATTTGTCAAACTCAAGTCAATTAGCCAAAATTGAATACAATAATTTTGAAATTTTTCAAATTTTTTATGGGTTTTCAAATAAGTATGCAAATGCAAAAATATGTACAAATGAATGCGAAGGAAGAAGACGTACCGAGCATACCCCCAAACTTGAACTTGACAGTGTCCTCACTGTCATGCTAAACCAAGAGGGTCAAAATACCGATACTCCCCTGTTTATTTATTTACAATTTTTTTAATATTTTTTTTTGTTTTGAAATTTTTTTAATTATTTTTTATAGAAAAAGAAAACAAAAATATATGTACATATATACAAAGGTTCCCCCCAAACTTAAGCTTGGCCTTACACAAGCCAAAGGTTAGCACCAACCATTCAAAAATCTTATCGTGGTAATGGTACAGTTGGTGCAAGAAAATGAGAAACACACGAGACCGTGTGGAAAGAAGAATGGTAGAATATGGTCTCGGTAGGGGAGAAGAAGGGCGGAAAGGAGAAAGAAGGGTCGCGCGATCTTGAGGGTGTAAATCGAGTGAATAAATTAGCGCAATATGTGATGACCGATATGTTATAAGCGATTGCGCTAACCTATCAACCCGTCGAGAAATGGGGTCAAATCCCTCAAGATTCGCAAGAAAACATGGGTACGCCGAACTTGGTATAGGAGATGAAAGCGTAACGGTCTCTTGTTCGGTCGGAACAATGAGAAAGACGAAAGGGAGTGAATTAAGGATAGTATCTTTCTCACCGTAGTAAACTGTTTCGAACTTGAAAGATTCCATTAACGGTTCGAAACTACTATAATCAACCGAGTCTGATGGCTCATCTGAAAATGTAAAGGACTCAAACTCGGGCGGTGAGTCATCAACATCGTCCGAAAAAGTGAAACACTCGTAGGTGTTATCGTCTATAAGAATTGTGTCAGATTCAAAGGAAAAGGTTTCAAGCTCACAGTCTTCAAGCGGGGTCGGAACGATGGGAAGGAGGGAGGGTGATATAACAGTCAATGGTTCAGGAGGATGAATTGGAAAATCAGACATATCAAACAAAAATGATTCAACCTCAGTATTATCCTCAAGACTCTCCTCAATACTATCCTCAATATTTAACTCATCCATGCCATTATCATCAAAATCTAGACGCATATGAGATTCGGGAGAAACATTTAATAACTCAGGATGATGATTTCAACATAAAATTTCAATTAAATCGACAGGTTCATCATCCGAAATATTCCCGGCGTCTATATCCTCAATCAAGTGAAAATCAATTTCTTTAGACACCTCCTCAAAAGCATGGATGTTTATCAATGTAGGTTCTAGAGTGGAGGTGTAAAGGTCGAAAGGATTAAGTGCGGAAAGGGGTTCTTCACAATTTGGCAAATCAAGCACTACAAAATCACACAACTCATTTTTATTTTCAACATGTGAACTATTTAGGGCAATCGATGGAAAACAGGAGTTGTGGGCTTCAATTGGGTAAGGGTAGGTTTGATTTGAAAATCCTCTCTCATTCTCACTCTGTCCAACCGCCTCCTTATACATTGAAAAATTTGAAGCTAGTGGGAAACTACCTACCGGTTCGGCAGGTTGCATAAGGGCGGCCACGGACGCTTCCACATTCCTAGTCATTTTATTTGTTGCAGTAATATAAGCTTCCAACGACTCTTCCAAACTAGACTTAGGTGGCGAGGGGGTTTCGGTAAAAGATTCAAAATGGTGTGGATATGCAAAACACCCAACAGGCTGTGTAAAAACAGTGTCTAGTGAAGGTGGGAAGGTCGGGTAAGACTGGTAGGAAGTGAGTGATTGAACAGGGGTAGGGTCAACATATGGATAAAAAGGTGAATAATCGTGTGGATCCCTAGAACTAGATGAGTGGAGAGGGGTGAAAGATCGGCTACGAGATTGAGCAATATGCTCAGCAATGGACATCGGCCTAGGAGTGACAGAAGGACTTGAAGAAGTGGTATCAACACATGTAGGTGGTAAAGGTTGACTTGGTTGACACAAAGTGGGTTGAAAAGTCAAACTGTTTCTCCTAGACGCCTCTATTTGATCTTTCAAAGATTTTTTAGGCAAGGAAGGATCGTCTTTAAATTGACCGAACAAATTGACGTATGACGCAAAATTAGGTTCGGGATACCAAAGTTCGGCAAGTGATTTATTATGTGGGGTACCCATATTAGAAGAAGGGGAAAGGAAAGAAAGTTTGTGGTGCAAGGATCTAATTGCGGCCAAAAATTTTGCAAGTTTCTACAAAATTTTCCTTATTCTTTTTTTTTATTATTCTTTTTCTCTTTATTAGGAAAAATTTGTTGCAAAAAGATTTTCAACACAAAATATGCAACAGCAAAATATTACTTGTAATCTATTTTATTTCAAGCGGGGCCCAAAAATCCTGCACAAGATTGTTATTTGGAAGGGCAAATATTTTTAAAGCGCAACAAATCCTGCAGGCATTTTCCAGAAAATATATTTCAAAAATTGTAGAGGAGGAACAGAGGAACTTACAGAGGAAATTCCACGAGATGATTCCACCTTATAGCAGCTGAAACGCAGCAAAACAGAGTTTATGCGGCGGATCCACGGTGTACAAAACGGCACGGTTCCCCAAAATTTTTTGTTCGTTCTGATCTGATGGGACAGCCGCGGAACCGCGGTTCTAGGGGTGGTTTTGCCGCGGAAAGGCGGTCAAATGGAGGGTTTAGATCTCCAAAAAAAATCCACTGTTCTGTTGTTCAAAATCTCTTCTGTTCCGATACCCCGTTTTCTGTTTCGCTTTCCGGAAATTTTCAGATCCGAGTTTGTATATCCTGCAAAATTCAAACAACAAAGTATCCCTTCCAAAAATAAAAATATATATATATATATATATATTTTTTTATATTTTTTCAGATTTTTCAGATTTTTATGATTTTTTTATTAAGATTAACCCGAAATTGCGAAATGGAAATTTCTACGCCATCCCCGGCAATGGCGCCATTTGATTGAATGATTTAGCATGCTTGCGCTTTCTAAAAGATAGATCAAAAATATTTGTAACCGCAATCAAGAACGGCGTCGCTTTGCAGCTAGCCAGTGAGTACGGGTCGGTCCACAGGGATGTTGTGAATTTCCGATTCGTTCTTACGAGTTAATTCCGAATGGTGTTCGGATTTATTATTAAATCTAAAATCCTAAATTATTCTACCTAGGGCAATTAATTGAAATTTATAAGTAGGGCAGAGAAATAAAATCTATACTAGGGCAGGAAAATAAATTTAATCTAGAGCATGAATTGAAATTATCTAGGGCAAGAAAATAAACAAATCTACTTACTTTACAGATGCATTTCTTCAATCATCCATGCAGGGTTGTCAGATCTGAATTTCAGAATTGAAGAGAGGCACCGATGCTCTCCATAAAGAATTTTGGAATTTTTATTAAAAGGAGGCATAAGAAATTACAATGTTTAGAGTTCCTATTTATAGAGAATAGGAAACCCTAGGTTACATTTGACCCGCATGTCTACAATTACATATTTGCCCTTATGAAGACCAGTCAACGTCGCCAACAAAATATGGAAAATTTTCCAACTGTTAAATGCTCAAGAATGCCGCGGAACCGCGGCCCGAGGCCTGGTTTGGCCGCGGTTCCGCGGCCCAATAATGGATATAGCTTCTGAAACTTTCTGGGCCGGCTTATATTGACTTGTTCTTCCTGTTTCTATATGTTTTTTCTCAATTGGGCTTTTAGGTTTCCTCCAGATCGCCAGTGAATAGTGTAATGGATTTTAACCGTTGTTTCGAGATGAAATCTTGGACCTTGCGCTGCCTTGTAGTTTGTGAACTGTTCTTTGATGTAGGCTTGATCAAGAGTCCTCTGTTTGTTGGTCAAAGTCCACTTTTGCATCATCTTTTTATCGTTTTCACTGTTTTAGATCCACGAACCTATAACCTGTAACATGTAGCAGACATGCATCAAAAGCACATGTTTATTTATAAAAAGAATAAGAATGGGGAATATAATAATACAATATTATGGTGTGAACAGTCTCTCAAACTGTGTCTGGGGAATGGCCTTCGTGAGTGGATCCGCAGTATTGTCCTTCGTATAAACTCTCCTGACCTCGATCTCCCGGTGATCAACTATCTTTCGGATCAGGTGATACCGCCTCAGAATATGTCTGGACTTCTGATGGGCCCTGGGTTCCTTGGCCAAAGCCATAGCTCCATTGTTATCACAATAAAAAGGTATTGGATGCTCAATGGATGGAACCACACCAAGTTCAGTAATGAACTTCTTCATCCAGACAGCCTCTTTTGCAGCATCGTTGGCAGCGATGTATTCAGCCTCCATCGTCGAGTCTGCAACGGTTTCCTGTTTGGAACTCTTCCAACACACCGCCCCTCCATTGAGGGTAAAGACAAAACCCGAGTGTGACTTAGAGTTGTCCTTATCACTTTGGAAGCTCGATTCGGTAAAGGACTCCACCTGGAGTTCTCCGTTACCATACACCAAGAAGATCTCTTTAGTCCTTCTCAAGTACTTGAGAATGTTCTTCACAGCTATCCAGTGATTCTCTCCAGGATCTGCTTGATACCTACTCACTATACTTAGTGAGTATGCTACATAGGGTCTGGTACATAGCATTGCATACATGATAGAGCCTACTGCCGAAGCATAAGGTATCCCTTGCATGCGAGCTCTCTCCAAATCAGTCTTGGGAGACATCTCTTTGGAGAGAGTGAGTCCAGAGATCGAGGGTAGGTTCCCACGTTTGGATTCTTCCATACTAAACCTCTTTAGTATGGTGTCAATGTACCTAGATTGGGACAATCCCAGTATCCGTTTAGATCTATCTCTATAGATCATTATTCCCAGTATGCAGGAGGCATCACCTAGATCTTTCATTGAGAATTTTTGTGATAAGAAGAGCTTGACCGATTGCAGTATAGGAACATCATTTCCTATCAAGAGTATGTCATCGACGTACAATACGAGGAAGACAACCTTACTCTCTGCAACCTTTTTATATATAGAAGGTTCATCTACGTTTTTGATGAAGTCAAACTCTTTGACTACAACATCAAAACAGATGTTCCATCTCCGCGATGCCTGCTTTAACCTGTAGATGGATTTAAGCAGCTTGCACACCTTTCCGCTGCTCCCACTATCTACGAAGCCCTCTGGCTGAGTCATGTACACGCACTCCTCTAAATCACCATTTAGAAAGGCGGTCTTAACATCCATTTGCCAGATTTCATAGTCATGGTAGGCAGCAATGGCAAGTAAGATCCGGATGGACTTAAGCATAACCACTGGAGAAAAGGTTTCGTCATAATCCACACCTGGTCGTTGACGAAAACCCTTTGCAACAAGTCTAGTTTTGAAAGTCTCAACTTTTCCATCTACACCAAGTTTCTTCTTAAAGATCCATTTGCTCCCAATGGGTTTTACCCCTTCAGGAGCAACTTCTAAAGTCCATACTTTGTTGGTGTACATGGATTCCATCTCAGATCACATTGCATCCAGCCACTTTACAGAGTCACCACTCGTGATGGCCTGCTCGAAGCTAGTCGGGTCATCATCTTCCATGATGCAATCCTCGCTCCCACCATCAACAAGAAAACCATAGTATCTCTCAGGTGGATGAGAAACCCTACTAGATCGGCGAAGAGGCTGAAGTTCGTTGGCTACTATCGAGTCCTCTTGTTCCACTAAATCTTCAGTTGCAATTTGTTCTGCCGGAACTTCTTCCAGCTCTACCGCATTGCCACTAATTTCTTTTGCAAGAAATTCCTTTTCTAAAAAGGTGGCATGTCGGGAAACAAACACTTTTTGTTCCTCGTCGTGGTAGAAAAGATATCCATGTGAATGTTTAGGATATCCTACAAACTTACAAAGAACTGACCGTGCCTCGAGTTTGTCCGGATTTTGCTTTTTGACATAGGCCGGACAACCCCATATCTTAACTCGTTTAAGACATGGTCTCTTCCCACTCCATATCTCATTTGGTGTGGTAGGCACAGATTTAGATGGAACTTAATTCAATAGGTATGCAGCTGTCTCCAGTGCATGTCCCCAGAAGGAAATAGGTAACTCAGCAGTGCTCATCATAGAGCGCACCATATCTAATAGGGTGAGATTCCTCCGCTTCGATACACCGTTGTGCTGTGGTATATAAGGAGGAGTAAGCTGAGAGAGAATCCCATTCTTTTTTAGATAGTCTGGGAACTCATTGCTTAAGTATTCTCCTCCTCGATCAGATCGAAGGATCTCAATACTTTTGCCTGTTTGGTTCTCTACTTCGTGCTTATATTCCCTGAATTTCTCAAAAGCTTCAGACTTGTGTTTCATCAGGAACACATGTCCGTATCTTGAGAGATCGTCAGTGAATGTAATAAAGTAGGAAGAACCGTTCCTGGTATGTATAGACATTGGTCCACATACATCACTATGTATCAGCCCTAAAAGTTCTGTAACTCTTACTCCGTGTCCACTAAACGGAGTTTTGGTCATCTTGCCTTTGAGACATGACTGGCAAGTATCATAAGATGATAATTCGAACATATTCAGATATCCATCCTTATGTAACTTAGCTAGTCGTGTCGCATTGATATGACCTAGTCTACGATGCCATAAGAAGCATTCGTTCATTTCTGAACTTTTCCTCTTGTTTGTGTTCTATACATTAAGAATTGTAGTTTGATTTAGAACGTACATGCCATTATTTAACGATCCTGATCCTATCAACTTTTGATTCAGGAATATGTTCATAATATTATTCTGTATTACAAAATTATATCCTTCTTTATTCAATAAAGAAACTGATATAATATTGTATATCAGGGTCAGAATGTAATAGCATTCGTTCAGAATCAATGTATTACCTTTTGATAACACTAGGTGATATTCGCCAACAGCCTTGGTTGCAACACCTGCACCATTCCCTACTCTTACGGAATGATCACACATTCCCAGTTCTCTACCTTTACGTAGCCCATGTAACGTATTACATATGTGGGATCCTGATCCGGTATCTAATACCCAGGACGTAGAGTGAACTGAGAAACAGTTCTCAATAACTAACACTTCCGAAGAAAATGCATCAGCATGCTTGTTCTTCGTTTGGGCAGTGTGAGAATCCAGATATTCTTCTATTTCCTGCTCAGTCTTATAACACTTATAAGAAAGAACGGGACCAACGTTCCCCTGCTCAGTATAATAAGCGGGTTCAGTCAATACATCCATATTATTATCTTGATTAAGGCCTGACATGGTCGCTACCTGGAGAGAAAGAGAAGGAAACAATTTAGCGTATGCTCTTGCAAGATTAGATTGGTTATTATCTTATCTAATCAGGATGTCTCCCACTGTTTTTTATCAAATCTTCTTTCAAATCCTAAAAGGAAAGACTAGCCGGGATTAATTACACCTTACAAGTTCGCCAATCTTTCAGCCAGGCCAGTGCTAGTACTTTGAGGGAGGTTTCCCGTGCTTTCGCACGGACCTAATTAAAATAAACCTCGTTTTCCCAGAGGCATAACCCCGTAAACACCTTTCTAGTCACCTACTTGATCGGCTAATTGTCCTGTGTAAAAGTCTCCTAAGAGTAACTCTTACTCACGGTGGGTATCGGGATCCATCTATCTCATAGAAGGTATGCAATCTCATTGCAAATTTCAACACTTGAAATTCCCGATAATGCTTTTGCCCCTAACCCCCTATGACTTTACAAAGGCTAACAAACCATAGGAAGCTAGTCAAGTTCAACCCGTTATTTCTTGATTTAAATAAACCCACCCGCACAACTCTTGACAAAGGCCAACAAGGTCGTACGACTACCCTAATCCAATCGCATCACATGCTTAAACAGATAAGTACTAGTCAGCTACCGCACACTACGCCTTGACAAAGGCCAACAAACGCAGCACGAATACTAAATAGTCTTTATCTGAAATGACGGAGGGCTACACAGGTTTTTTCAGAAAATCCATGAGCGTAATGAACTTGATATCATTGTAGAAACAAGTGATTTTGAAAAGGAGTGTTTTTGAGGCTTTTCTAGTTTCGCTAAAGAGGTCACTCCCAGCGAAGGGATCTCGGCTCTTTCCTCATCGAATAAGGTGCAGGATATTTCATAAATACCGCTGTGCAAAGCAAGAACTATAGAAGCAATCAAAAACTAATCCGTGAGTTTGTAGCATTTTCCAGTTCTGCTAAAGAGGTCACTCCCGGTGAAGAGATCTCGGCTCTTTCCTCATCGAATAAGGTGCAGGGTATATCATATATACCGCTGTGCAAATCAAGACTGTAGCTACCCATTTTATAAAGTTTTTGATTCTATAACATCTTTTTATGTTTCTTTTCTTTTATTAGTCTCATTAATAAATCCCAATAGTTATGCTTCCTAAGTATCACAGAAGAAACGAAAACTGTAATATTTATATATCATCATATATATATAGTATAAGTATTCGTCTCAGGCAGTAATATGATCTCATCACAGAACATTACAGCAGAAGATAATATATGAAATATTGGATATACTAGGACGTCCGTGTTTTACATCGAGCCTGTATAAAACACGGATTTCACGGTCGCGATGAATAGCCAAACCCACATCCCTAGACCCCTACGAGAGCGGCAAGCAACTCTGCCAATTCTAGGGTTAAGAGACCCGGTCTCGACTCCTCGAGATGGCCTCCCACTGGACCCTAGAACCCGGTTACTTGTGCTCCCGTCCTTGGGTCTACCTAATGGGGAAAAGTAAATAATATATAATGGTGACATCATCCTCATCCCGGAAGTGCCCCAATAAAAGAATATTACATTCAATGAATTTTACATGAATGAAAATAAAAATCCTCATCTCACATAAAACCCCCGGCTATTCAGAACACGACGATCCAATATAACATATCACAGCAACACATAATATCTCATATCATCAACGTAAGCAAGTATGTGTATCCCGATTGTCGTTGATGTATAGCAACGAAGCCGGCGATACACCACATACTACGCTTACGGTCACAGAAAAGAAAGTGTAAAACTACAATATTTGGAATCCATAATCACTTTAGACATCTTAAATCTGAAATATCACATACGTCGCATTTCATGCCTAACTATATGAATTCCACATATTGTATCACATTCCAGATAAATAGACAAAGTTAAACTTTCCGATCGAATAATCAAATACCCAAGATTTCCCAATTATCTCAACACTTGAGCGGAGTTCAAAAAAAACCCAGAACATGATACAGCCCCAATGAACCAGCCGTAGAAGGGTCAAACCAACGCCTCACATGTGGCAACACCAAACTATCACAAACCCTAGGGTTCAGTGGCAGTTTTGACGGTCACATAATCGAGTTAAGGTTACGTTCTTCTAGAGGGTCCACAGATATGCTTGCATATTTTTCCGAAAGTTTTAAACTCAAGAAAAATTCAACACTTGAAAGTTTTTCGTGTCGGGAAAAAGTGAGTTATTGATATCCATTCAAACATTTTAACACATTCTAAATTATCCGGAAAACTAAACGAAATTAAACTTTCCGATCGAATCAACGAATTCCAAAGATCTCCAAAAAACTCAACACTTGAGTAAAATTAAAATTCCCAGAAGCATGTAGTAATGCCTACGGATGTTACCCAGAAACCACTAACCCTAACACCTAAGTACGGCCGCGGAACCGCCGCCAAAAGCCTGTTATGGCCGCGGTTCCGCGGTGACTTTAAGGTATTAGGGGCTCGTATTTCTTTGTTATCCACAGAATTACCTGCTTATTTTTTGAGTATTTTTAATAGGGTAAAAACCATCTTTTAAAAAAATTTCCAGAGAGGGGGTCAAATACGACGTTTCGGGGTTCGATCGGATTTTTAACTTCGTATACACGTCGCCTAATGCTCTAGCTAGGCTCTGATACCACTGTAGGGCTACTAGGCACTGTCACAAGGGTCTATAAGGCATCAACCATGCCCGATTTAAAATTTAGAAGTGCCGAACAAGCTAAAGCAAGGATCTTTGCTAGATAATTAGGGTTAAACATGCAAGTAAACATCTTTACATCTAAGAGAGAGGGATTACAACCTTTGTAGTCCGCTCCTTCGCTTCATCAGCTCCGAGTAGTAGTCCCTTCTCCGCGATCCATGATCTCCCGGACTCAAGAGAGGCTCCACAAGCCGAATGATCCATGCTTGCTTGAAGTCTTCCTTTTCGAACATGATCTACCTTGAAGTTTTTTTAACTCAAGCTCTCACTTCTCTAATCAAGTATTAGAGAAGTGAACACTCTAATCTAAGTGGCTAGAATATATGAGGATGATGAAGTAGGAATTTAGCTCTCTTTTATTTTCAAAATCTCACACTAATTCATCACAAAATCAAAAGCTAGAAAGCTTTTTCAAGGAGGAAGAAGAAGATGAAGTCTTTTGTGATGAATAATGAATTGTTATTCTAATTACAAATGCAACCTATGGTTAATAATGAAAGGGCTAACCATTGCAGAGATTTAACTAGGGTAAAAGGTTTGGGTTGGGTTAGGAAATATCTCCACAAATATCAACACATAATATCTTAGCTTAAAACAAAACAAAAGCTTCTAGAAGCTTCATGAAAAAGCTAACCCAAATCAAACCCTAAACATGTTTAATCTCCACTAATCATGTTGCATTAGTAATCATAACTTGTTACAATATTATATATCACATATATAATATATTTTTGTAACAAAAGAAAATAATACAATTAACATATATCGCATATATATCAATGTATTATCCGGTGAGAAAATGAATCAATAAAGCGAGCCAATATTAGTTAATGTAATGTAGTATATCACATATATAATTATACATTAAATTATCGAATCAACACTTGATCCGACAATCCGGCTATTTCTCAAATAACCGACTAATATTAAACTGTATCAGTTCATCGAATCAACACTTGATCCGATGTCCCGGCTATGTCATATATACCCGGTCGATATCAAATATCTCGAGAATAGAATACGGTATCTCATATCATATTATTCTCGGTCCCGCACATATCACATATGTGCACCTACTCCGTTTTGCCTGAGTCAAGAAACCTCTGTGTAGGACTCTAAAGAATCGTCAATACGCCGGCAGTAGGTGATGATCATATCAAACACCTACAAGCTGCAAGCAGTCAGCTAAACGTAACAGCCACCCAGGTATTGATCGATCAGAAGATCAACAAGCAAGCCTGTACATTCTCCTGTGAATCCAATCAGTAACACTCCCGTACAGTCCGGTCTCTTCGTCTGATATGTCGCATATCCGGTCTAGGGGTGGTAAACGTCAGACCCCAGTAACCAATAAGTCGTGTCGATATGAGGCTCATAACGGGTCGAGAAACTACTGATAACACTTACCAGTAGTACTCTATATCAACCCTGGCCAGGGACTTCCAGTTATAGCCAATTGTACACAGCACAACATCAACTCCCTATACCGGGAGAGACGAAACCACTCCTATCGCTCATTGCCTCCATGTGATTCGGGACTGTACCCAAAAGCCACCGTTTTGCACGCCCTATTGCACGTGGTAAGGTGGAAATCAAAGCACAGTGGGAATCACACAAGACTCTATAACGATCTCGGGTCTACAGACTAACCTGTACCAGTATCACCGGAGAACAGCCATCTGACGTGAGGTATAATACCATCTGGGAGTTCTCGGCGAGTCCGTTCAGTGTACCCAGTCTCCACTGAGCACCCGTACACAATCTTTGATGTCGAACATCGATGGATATGGGATCATCCATCGCCTATCATATGAGTCAAGATGCGTATATGCTAGTCTACTCTGGTGTATCGATGCCCTGTCTCGATACACCCTCTACTCGGAACAATTATAGGATGTACTCATAGACTACCGTGGCCCCACTAGTATGATCTCATCATAGTCCCAGTAGTCAAGTACATATCCTAAGGGCTTTATCAACATGTGAGAGCAAGACAGTAAACTAATATAAGTCAACATGTTAAGACAAAGTGAAACCAAATAGTATACTATCATGTCGAGCAAGAAAGTCCTTTCTATATAAATCCAAGCATCCACTATAATATACATCATATGTACAACAATGGCCTCTAGGGCATATATATAACTAAAAATTCTACACTCGACAGGCTCCAGCCCATCCGTTTTCCCAGATATTATACAAACGGACTAAAAAGGCTGTTAAGGCGCCAAGGCGTACCTTTCAAACAGACCGCTTGAAAAGCTAAGTTCTATGACAGGATATGGAACGTCCCCGGAACTCAGCGAAAGTTACCCAACGGGAGAATGGAAACGACCGGGCTTGGGCATGTTCAATCCAAGAAACAGGAGCTACTCCTCGACTGCTACGTCATACATGACTTTGATGAAGAGGGAGATGCTCTGTGGGAAGATGCTAACCCTGAACCAGAAAGAGCTCCCGACGTGAAAATGTCCATTCCGTCGTTTGAAGAACAAATGGACAAACTTATAAGAGAAGCAGGTCAAAACGTTCGAGACGACCATAATCGCGAAATGGCCATCTACGAGAAAGCCAGGACGCAACGCCTCCTTCAACAGACTGCAAAAAATGAAAATGCTCCTCCTTGTCAACCCGTTGTATAAAAGGCACGACGCAGAGGCAGAAACAAACCAAAGAGCGGGAAAGGCGTTCGACAGCGGCATAGCGGGATGAAGAAGCCACGCGATCAAGAACCGAGCAAACAAAATTCATCTCTTACAAAGAAGATGGGTCAAGCATACTCTTTTGCCCAGGACAAAACACAGAGGATATTCGATCTTGTTATAAAACATCAGATGATGACACTGCCGGAGTCCAAGCACCCCGAGCAAGCAGGCGAAGTCTCGCACCCAGACTATTGCTCCTATCATAGGGCAATAGGACATCCTTTCGAAGATTGCTTCACCTTCAAGAACTGGGTCGAAGACCAATATCAGCAAGGTAGGTTCGCTCTATCCAGCAGCTGGAGAGTAACCCCGCCGCAGAAGTATGAACCCAAATCTACGAGGGTAGAACCAGATCAACATCGGTCTTGGAAGTGAGCTCGTACCTGTCACGTGATAACGCTGTCAGAAGAAGAGCCCGAGAATATGGATGACCTCCCCTGGTGCTTCGAAAACGATGATGACAAAGTAATCTCAGAATTCCCACCGGCACCAAAAGAGCTGGAAGATGGAATACATACCACTGCAGATAACCTCAAGAAAATTGATTTGGGGACGGCGAGTGACCCGCGACCGACATTCGTCGGCGAGTGACCCGCGACCGACATTCGTCAGCGATATCTGAAGAAAGGGTGGCTACGCTAAAAGATGTGCTCATGCAACATAAAGATTGCTTCGCATAGAACTATTCCGAGATGCCAGGACTAGATCCAGAGATTGCTGTGCACAAATTAGCGATATCTCCATACGTAAAGCCGATCAAACAAGCGCCGAGAAGAATGCGGCTCGAGCTTGAGATGAGCATCAACGCTGAGGTCAAAAAGCTAATCGACTCCGGCTTCATCCAAGAGGTTCAATATCCAGAATGGATTGCCAACATCGTACCAATGATGAAGAAAAATGAAACGGTGCGCATATGTGTGGACTTTCGAGATCTTAACAAAGCTTGCCCGAAGGACGACTTCCCAGTACCGGTCACCGAACTGATGATAGACAATACATCCATTCATGAGGTTTTCTCCTTCATGGACGGCTCATCAGGATACAATCAGATAAAAATGCACCCCCAAGACGAGAAGCATACTGCTTTCCGGACACCTTTGGGTATATTCTGCTACAAGACGATGCCCTTCGGTCTAAGGAATGCCAGTGCCACCTATCAGAGGGCCATGACGAAGATCTTCGATGACCTCATACATGAAGTCGTCGAATGCTATATCGACGACCTCGTAGTTAAAAGCAAATCATACGAGGAACATTTAGAGCATCTGAAGACCGTATTTCAACGCCTTCGGAAATACAACTTGAAGATGAACCCCCTCAAATGCGCGTTTGGAGTCTCCTCGGGCAAATTCCTGGGATTCATCGTCCGACACCGAGGCATCGAAATAGACCCGTCAAAGATCAAGGCGATTATGGAAATGCCTCCGCCAAGGACTCTCAAGCAATTACGGTCTCTCCAAGGGAAGCCGCGTATATCCGGAGATTTATAGCCAATCTCTCAGGCAAGTGCCGTCCTTACAGTCACCTGATGAAGAAGGGAACTCCGTTCGTCTGGGATCACAAATACCAAAGCGCACTGGACAAAATCAAACAATACCTACAGAATTCTCCAGTGCTAACCGCTCCAGTCAAGGGAAAGCCTCTTATTCTGTATACAACCGACCTTAAAGGTTCTTTAGGCGCATTATGGGCATAAGAGAACTACCAAGAGAAAGAAAGAGCTCTCTTCTACTTGAGTCGAGTTCTACTGGGGGCAGAAAGCAATTACTCTCCCATCGAAAAACACTGTCTGGCGTTGATCTTCGCAATAACGAAGCTCGGACACTACGCGTTGGCATATGAGGTCCATCTCATATCGAAGGTGGATCCCCTCAAATATTTGATGTCGAATGCCATATTAACAGGACGACTCGCTAAATGGGCCCTGCTCTTGATGGAATTCTCGATAACTTATCGGCCTCTTAAGTCAGTGAAAGGCCAGGCCATCGGTGACTTCCTCGCTAAGCATACGATACCTGCCGATTCTCCTTTGAATTGCGAACTGCCAGATGAACATGCATTTGACACGATCGACGGTGGCGATACCCGGTGGGAACTGTATTTTGATGGAGCGTCTTCCATGAAGAAGCGCAAACAAAGCACCCCTGTAATCAAATCGGGGGTAGGCCTCATCTTCGTAACTCCACAAGGGGGGATAATGCGCTTTGCCTTCTCCTTAATAGAGCCGAGGACGAACAACGAAGCTGAGTATGAAGCTTTGATAGCAGGTCTCGAGATCGCCATCGACATGGGAATTGAAAACCTCCTCATATATAGAGATTCCCAACTGATCGTCAGTCAAGTAAACGGTGACTATCAGACGTGCAAGCCTGAGTTGGTAAAATACGGCGAGAGAGTACAGTGACTGCTGACTCAAATTCCTTCCTACACCATGGAAAGTATACCACGCGCGGAAAATAGCAAGGCGGATGCACTATCCAAGCTCGCTAAAGAATTGGCTGACGAAAACCTCAATGACCTAAGGATCGTTGTGCAAAGCCGTCGGGTTCTCACACCGACAGAAATATCCCCGAAGTCATCCGAAGAAAAGGGAGTGACTGAGCAAACGACTTTACAAATAAAAGACTAGGAAAAGGTTACCGATTAGAGGGAAGTCTTTATAGACTACTTCAAATCCCGTCGAACACCTGAAGATGCGTCTTCAAAACATCAGCTTATGAAACGAGCTCTGTCTTTTGCTTTCGTCAATGATACTCTGTATAAAAGGTCATTTGATTCTTTGTGGCTAAGATGCCTGAGGTCCGAAGAGGCAAAGAGAGTCGTCCAAGAAACTCATGACGGACTTTGCGGTTCTTACCAAGCCGGGCCGAAGATGAAGCTGAAGATTAAAAGGATGGGCTACTATTGGCCCACGATGATTCAGGACTGCCTCGAGTATGCGAAACAATGCCACTCGTGCCAGATCCATGGGGATTTTATCCATTAGCATCCAAATCCACGACATCCAACGGTGGCTAGCTGGCCGTTCGAAATATGGGGAACTGACATAATCGGCCCCATCGAACCAGCATCGTCCAGAGGACATCGGTTCATTTTGGCGACAACTGATTACTTCTCCAAATAGGCAGAGGCAGTACCGCTGAGGGAAGTAAAGACGGATAATATCCTCCATTTCTTCAAGACGCACGTCATTTATCGGTTTGGAACTCCACGACGGATTATCTCCGATAACGGGCCAGCGTATAGAAGCCACAAGATAAGCCGCTTCGCACAGCAGCATAACATAGACTGGAAATACTCCTTAGTCTATAATCCCCGAGCTAACGGCCTAGCTGAGGCTTTTAACAAGACCTTGAAGAAGATCGTGAAAAAGACGGTGTCCCGAAATAAGAAGGACTGGAACGAGAGACTGCATGAAGCTCTCTGGGCGTATCGAACTACGTTCAAAACAGCCACGAACACAATGCCGTACGCGTTGGTATTCGGTATAGAGGCGGTACTCCCCCTCGAGATAAAGTTACCCTCTCTATGAGTGGCAGTTCATTACGAGCTAACGGACGAAGAGAATGCTCACCTTCGGCTTGAGGAGCTCGATGCCCTCGATGAAACCCGGCTCATAGCGCAACAAAATCTGGAGGCTTACAAAGCAAAGATGACGCGCTCATACGAAAGATTAACTCGGCCGAGAACATTCCGCCAAGGCGAACTCGTGCTAGTGGTCAAAAGACCTATGATCCGCAATCGTGCCAAGCGGGGGAAATTCGAGCCGAACTATGAAGGCCCGTATATCATAGACAAGGTCTACCGGGGTGGGGCCTATCTACTTATGGACATGCATGACGAAAGGCCCTTCAGGCCAATAAATGGTTTCTTCTTAAAGAAATACTACGCCTGACGAGTCACGGCCTAGGTCAATGATTGATGACGACGACTATGTCCGCTCGCTATCTTTCTAAGCCCAAACTCTATAAGTAGTAGCCGGCTAAAGGACCGAAACATCCTTAAACTAAGGGCGGACCGAAACGTCCTTAAACTAACGGCGGACCGAAACGTCCTTAAACTAACGGCGGACCGAAACGTTCTTAAATTAAAGATGGACCGAAACGTCCTTAAACTAACAACGGACCAAAACGTCCTTAAACTAAAGACTGACCGAAACGTCCTTAAACTAACAACGGACCGAAACGTCTTTAAACTAACAAGGACCAAAACGTCCTTAAAACTAACAATGGACCATTATGTTCTAAAACTAGCCGTTGACCGAGATGTCGATAAACTAAGGTGGATTGCAGCATCCCAAAGGTGATACAAGAAAAAAGAATAAAAAAAGAGAAAAAAGAAAACGGTATGTCCATAAGCAAAATGGGCACGGATGAAAACCCGAAAGGGCTCCGTGAGTAAAAACGGCAGGGCTGCCGGCGAGTTTTGTGAAAATCCGAAAGGGCGCAACCCTGTTAGAATAAAAAAAAAGAGAAAACGGTATGTCCATAAGCAAAATGGGCATGGATGAAAACCCGAAAGGGCTCCGTGAGTAAAAACAGCAGGGCTACCGGCGAGTTTTGTGAAAACCCGAAAGGGCGCAATCTCATTAAAAGACACTTGCAAGGTCCTCTCGACTTTGTAAGGAGAAACCACCTGCGTGAGATCCTTACGACTCACAAGGGAGCAACACACTTAGGGATCCCCACGATCCCTTGCGAGATCCTCACGACTCGTAAGGAGAACCGTTTTATGAGACCCTCACGGCTCATAAGATTCCAAAGTCTTAAGCTACAGGGATCTGAACCTGTTCTTAAGCAGCCACCACAACCTCCGATGCTGCCCTACAAGCGGCTCAATGCTGACCCTTGTATACAATCCACGGGCGCGAATAAACATTTCCCTAACAGAGTCCCATCCGTGACTAGGGATATGTCTACCCGGTGAACAGCCCTTATAAGTCCTCTCGACTTATAAGGAGAAAACACTCTTGTAAGATCCTTCCGACTTATAAGAGACCATACACTTAGGAATCCTCACGATTCCTAAGGAGAAAACACACCTACGGGATCCTCACGACTCGTAGGGAGAAACACCTTCAAGAGACCTTACGGCTCATGAAGTCAAAGCCTTAGTCGACAGGATCCTAACCCTGTCTACTAAGCCACCTTTGTTCAACATCGACAGAGGCAAATGATGATTCCTTCCTGGCCATATCCCAGTTGTAGCGGTGCTAATGCCGAAATCGGTGTCTAATTCCAGGCTTGCAGCGAGAGGCTAGCGAGCCACACATGCATACGAAATAGCCGAAATGATGGGGCAACTTGCAACAAAATCAGCAAGTAAAAATGTATGCATGCAAAATAGCCGAAATAATTGGGCAACTCGCAACAAAAAGCAGAGAGTAAAAATAAAATAAATAGCCGAAATGATTGGGCACCGCGAAAAATAGCCGAAATGATTGGGCAATTGCGACCTTTGCGATATAAAAGCTGAAATGATAGAACATCGCGGAAATAAAAAAAACATATAAAATTTATGCCCCACAGGTGATATTACATCAATCCCTGTACAATCCAGGGGCACAAACAAAGAAGGAATCACGCTTTACCTCCCAGGCTCCATCAGAAGAAGAAGCCATATCTCAACGGCTCACAGACAACCTGGAGACCACTCCGATATTCATCTCATTACAACAGACGCTACGTCATCCACATGACCCTGCTCGGAAATACGTCATCCACATGACCCCGTTCGGAAATACATCATCCACATGACCCCGTTCGGAAATACGTCATCAGCATGACCCCGCTCGGAAATATGGCATCCACATGACCCCGTTTGGAAATACGTCATCAACATGACCCCGCTCGGAAATACGTCATCAACATGACCCCGCTCGGAAATACGTCATCCACATGACCCCGTTCGGAAATACGTCATCCACATGACCCCGTTCGGAAATACGTCATCAGCATGACCCCGCTCGGAAATACGTCATCCACATGACCCCGCTCGGAAATACGTCATCCACATAACCCCGTTCGGAAATACGTTATCCATATGACCCCGCTCGGAAATATGTCATCCACATGACCCCGCTCGGAAATACGTCATCCACATGACCCCGTTCGGAAATACGTCATCCACATGCCCCCGTTCGGAAATACGTCATCCACATGCCCCCGTTCGGAAATACATCATCCACATGACCCCGTTCGGAAATACGTCATCAGCATGACCCCGCTCGAAAATACGTCATCCACATGACCTCGCTCGGAAATACGTCATCCACATGACCCCGTTCGGAAATACGTCATCCACATGACCCCGTTCGGAAATACGTCATCCACATGACCCCGTTCGGAAATTCGTCATCCACATGACCCCGTTCGGAAATACGTCATCCACATGACCCCGCTCGGAAATACGTCATCCACATGACCCCGTTCGGAAATACATCATCCACATGACCCCGTTCGGAAATACTTCATCCACGTGACCCCGTCTCGGAAATACTTCATCCATATGACCCCGTTTCGGAAATACGTCACTTACATGTCAATCCCACTAAACACTTACGGATCCTCTCGATCCGTGAGGAAGAAAAATCTCTTATAAGATCCTTATGACTTATAAGGAAAAACACACTTAGGAATCCTCACGATTCCTAAGGAGAAAATACACCTACGAGATTCTCACGACTCGTAAGGAGAAAAATCTTTATGATACCCTCACGGCTCATAAAATTGAAAAGTCTTAGGTGACAGATTCTAACCCTGTTTCCTAAGCCATCACCACCTTACAAAGAGTCCAAGATGGACAGCTATATACCGTCTACAGGCTACGCTTACTAAGATAACATGCCGACAACAAAGAAAAAAGAAGAAAGCGACAAGGAAAACATTTGATTCGCATTTAATTAAGCGTTCGAGGCATACCCGTTCATGCATGTGCAAAAGATTTAAGTACATAAAATAAAAACACGCTGAAATGAGGAATTCACCATTCATACTTTGAAAAAGTTCTTACAATTATGAAAACAGTAAACGAAAACATCATCAAAATGTTTACAATGGTAAAACCTCATATCCAGGGCATGGATTGAGGAACTCGAAAGTGAGGCCCTCTAGAATATTTCTGGCCTTTCTGACCATTCTCATGTGCATCCTCTCGTGCTCACGAGTGTCGAGATCCTCAGCAATGTCCCCCTCCCTTCGATAAGAAGCGATTATCGTCGTCTGTTGGAAAACTTGATGCAGAATATCGATGAGGTTATCTCGCCGCTTCTTCGAGTTCAGCCCCGACAGGTACACTGAATGCACCTTGTCTTCGACATCATCCAGCGCATTAAGCGGCATGGCCTCATGAAATCCAGGAAGTGCTCTCCAAATTGCTCCCACTACGATTTTCAAGAGAACGGAACGGCGAGGAAGCAGCCAACCGACGCGTGCATACAGACGACCCATAATTTCCGCACATTGGGCATCTGTAAACTCTTGGTTTTGGCAACGACCCTGTATGCGGATATTCTCATAAGTAATGAACTCGTTCAGACTGTATAAATGAACAGCCATAGTGCCTGAAAAGAAACATCATTAAAAGATCAGTATGAAGAAAAAAATACGGAATTTAAACGACTCTTGATATCCCTATGGAGAGAACAAATCCTAATTATGACTCCTAACAAATTTGAATTTGCGGGAAATCTTATAAAAAAAAAAGGGAATCTCATTTAATGAGCGACCCCTTGGGTCTAGGAGTTAAACTTCTTGAGAGCAATGCTCTGCAGACAGGAGTGACACCTGTCAAAACCAATTATGAGGGGAATTTAAAGAAACTCCTTGAGAATGCTAAGAGCCTTGCGCTGAAAAATAAAAAAAAGAAAGATGATGATAAAAAGAAAGGACATCTGAAATATTGAAATCAAATTTTTGTATATATGAATTAAAATTCTAAGATCTTCAAGATCCATGAATAAACTCTTAATAGTTCTTCATGATTTGAAGAGAGCAAAGCTCTATTATTGAAACCCTAAATGGGTTTTCTTTAGATCGAAGATCTATGAAGAGCAAGGCTCTGTTAATGGGTAAAACACTAATTTAGTAAAAGTTTTAAACTTTACCTAAATTTTAACAGAGTTTTGACTCTTAAAAGGTTCTTAAACAGGGGAGCAATGCTCTGAAGAAGAGATAATTCTCAAGGAGAAGATGAAAATCATCTAAGGGACCAAAGGTCCTATTTATAGGCGTTGAGAGCCGTTTCAACTTCCAAAAGTTGATCCAACGACTGAGATACTACCACAGTCGCACCCACGTATGGGCCACGTAAGCGCAACGGTGGGGGGCATTTGTTTCCCCAATCAGAGTAAAGCTCTGATCAAATTCCAAGATTTGAAATGAAGCGACACTTCTGTTTCCCCCAATCAGAGCAAAGCTCTGTATTGAAATTCAAAACTCAAAAAATTGAAGCAACGCTTCAGATCCAGCACTAGGCGCGCTGCGCGCCACGTGTCAAACACGGATGCGCTAGCGCCAGGTGCGCTGCGCCCTAGGCAGCGCACCATGAGTGCGCTAGCGCTAGGCGCGCTGCACACCACGTGTCAAACACGGGTACGCTAGCGCAGACTGCACTGCGCTCTGCGCTGCGCGCCACCAATTAGAGCAAAGCTCAGTCTCCAAGATTGGAAAGCGAAGCAACGCTTCATGAAAAGGGCTGACAACAAATGCGCCAGCAATAAGAGTCAAAGATTCTGAAACGGCGCTCATGTGCAAAGCACGAGAGCACTAAGTGCCAGGAGCACTAAGCACCAGAAGCGCTTCACCTGATTATAGCAAATCAAATTATGAAGCGCATAAGCACCTTACAAAGGAATAACAAAGAATTTAAAAATAAAGGAACACTTGGCAGATAATGAAATACTTAATTAACATCTTTTTACTATTACAATGTGAACAGATCACCAAACATGGGATCAAAAGGAAAAGGGTTTGCAAAGCTAAGAATAAGATTGTCCAGTTCCCTCTCCGTCTTCTCCACCATGTCAAAACGGCGATCCTCTCTAGAAGTAGCCATCCATCGATCAACGCCGCACTCACCAGAAAAAGTGGAGATAACGACCCGACGAGCCCGTATCTGGCTCAGCAAGTGGAAAGAGCAATCCCTCAGGGCTTTAGTGATCAAATGCACCTTGAAGAAGCACTCGATCTTGTCTTCAGCAGCATAGAGCATTGCCGAGGACATCTCTGCTTGAGGAGGGGGAATATCAGCGAGCACAGATGCAAGGATCATCCGAAGCCAAATAGAGTGTGGGGGGAGAGGAGACCCTATACGAGTCAAGAGCTCGTACAGCGCTACGTCGCATTGGTCACACTAAGAGAAGGATCCACCAAGCGCGCAGCAAAATGAGGAACAATGTCCTGGATAGGCACTTCCCATGGTTGTCGGCGAGCATGTGGACGGTTACAAGCCATAACTGAAAGGATTCTTTGGAGGTGGGAAAAGAAAGAAGCTTTGTTTCAGATTATAAAGACTAGGCACAGAAAATTTTGTATGCACAGTGGAGCTATTTCCAAGACTTGGGAAATGAAAGTTCTGGGGAATACAAGTTTGACTTAAAAGGAAGGTGAAAAGACACCTCTATTTGAAGCAACGCTTCAGATCCAGCGCTCTGCGCTGCGCGCCATGTGTCAAACACAGGTGCGCTAGCGTAAAGCGCGTTGCGCTCCGCGTACCAAACGTAGGTGCGCTAGCGCAAAATGAGCTGCGCGCCACGTGTCAAAGTTGGTGCGCTAACGCAAGGGGCGCCAGTGCTAAAATTAAAAATTCCCCACCGTTAGATCAAAAGATCTAATAATAATAAATTATTAATTAATTAAAATTAAAATTCTGTTACGAAAAGATCTTTTCAATCTTATTAAAATAAGAAGATTATCTTCTTCAAAGTAGAAGCCTTAGGATCAAAGATCCAACGGTGGGAAATATTCCCAAATCAATCAGAGAAAGATCTCTTAAAACTGATTTAACAAATCAATTGGCCCTATACAAAGGCCCCAAGACTTAAAATCTGATATAGAAAAAAAAACCTACAAACTTTGAGAAAACTCAAAGAAAAAGAAAAGCAAGTTTTTGGTGAAAAAAGATCATTTTTCTTCAAGGTAAAGAACATGATTCTTGAACACAGAGATGAAATCATCTCATAAAAGAAGAACTATCTTCTAAAAAAGATCATAGATCTACAAAAGACTAAGGTCTTTGATAAAAAAAAAGAGAGATCGGAGATCTTATTATAAAAATTAAAAAGAAGTATTCACTTTATTCATAGATCCTTGGTCTACAAAGACAGTGCCCTTTTTTATAAATAAGAACTTTTTGTTCTTGAACCTTGAGACAAGGCCTCCTTTAAAGGGAGAACATAAACTCGTTCTCTGATCATAAATTTGATCAAATGCGCTTTTCGCTACTGAAAAGTGCTTTGCACTCATGAACTGCGCTTTTGCGCTCCTTGGATCGACGCTCAGCACCAAAACGTGCCACGTGTCAACCACATATGCAACTTGCGCTTTGCGCTTCTGAGATAGCGCACTGCGCTCATGGACTGGCGCTCAGCGCCAAGCACGCCTCGTGTTACTTACTGGTGCACTACCAAACTAGCGCAAAGCGCTCATAAATTCAAAGCACAATGCACTCATAAGCTGACGCTTAGCGCTAAGCGCGACACGTGTCCTTTTCGTGTGTGCTACTCGACAGAAGTGCAACCCGCTCTCTAATTGGCGCAAAGCGCCTGGCGCGCCACGTGGCGCATTGTCAGGACACACTTTGTTCTGATGAATGCTATGAATTCAATACAAAACAAAAGATGTCAGGATCTAATGCTTAGCATTACTAAAAGGGTCGAGCCCAAGTAAAGGCTCAATAGCCAGAACAACAAAATGTTAAACATTTTAATTGGACTTAGCCCAATTCTGGACATAAGTCCCCAACTTATATTGAACTGAGCACATCTGCTCACAAGTATTCAACAGATCTTAGTCTCAAACTGGGCTACAGATCTTTCGAACAATTCACACCGGTTCAAGGGTACATCTCGTTATTCCTCTGATATTTGTCGTTGTAATCCTTCAACGTCTTTATAGAGGTGACGGGTCCCGATGACCACACATTTCTACGGACTGTGGGGTCCTTAAACTCATGGACTACGATATCCTTAAACTTATAGACTACGATGTATTTAAACCGGACTGTGGGGTCCTTAAGCCCATGGACTACGATGTCCTTAACCTGGACTGTGGGGTCCTTAAACACCCATGGACTACGATGTCCTTAACCTGGACCGAGATGTCCTTAAACTACCGTTGGACAGAGATGTCCTTAAACTAACATTGGACCACCATGTCCTTAAACTGGTAATCGACCGCAATGACCCTAAACTAAACAATAGATCCCAATTGCTCTCTTGTCGGATCTAAATGATCCTGTTAAGTTGATCTTAGTCTAAAAATTAGACTAACGTATCCTTAACATACGTTTAAATTGATCTTAGTCTCAAATGAGGCTAACGTATTCTTAAACCCAAACCCCAAACCCAAATCTAAGAAGATACGGATTTGGACTAATCCACGCCCTACGGGCGACAACATAAATTAGTCTCCATATACAATCCACGGGCAACCACAAACAAAACAAATACCCACGATACGAAGTGACCATCTGGAGAAGGAGAAAGTTGTTACCGCGATGCGGTAGCGTAATTAACTGCAGGGGCTTGCGCCTGCAGGGAAGAGCGTCCCCACAATCAAAAACCCCTCAAACGAGGGGGAATCTGACGAATTCTGCTACATCGGCCGCATCCGTTTAAACCTTCGATGCATGGTGCCATAAATCAACTTGGCATCTTCGGAGAGGTGGACGGATAGCACCAATTAGCATCTACCCCCAGATTCAGGCAAGACGTTCGCCGCATCTTCCCGGTTTCCGGCGGTAAATAGGGAGCTCTGAGTACCATTCAAACGACATTTCTGACAGGCTGCCAACAAACTGGCGAAGCAGCAATTAGTCGTCGCGGCTAGTATTTCCGCGTAGAGCTCTGAACTAAGCGACGTGCTGATGAGGATTGCCTGTCCCCTTATACACGTGAAACTTGGGGATCGTATATCCTGGTGGGTATTTGATTTGGTCATACCAGCCCAGATACGGTGGCCCAGTTCTGACGACTTGGCCAGCCGCTTCACTTGCCTGATGAGCTCATATTTTTTGAGTTATTTAATCATCAAGGGCATGTTTGGAGATTGTTTCCTCCCTGGATGTTGATAAAGCTGGAAGAGAGTTTGATGTTTCCCCTCTGTCTTCCTCGATAATTATCGGCGGGTCTTCAGCTGGAGGTTCTGGCTGGATCATCATTCCAACCATATCTTGGAACAAAAGTATCATCTGCTTTATATTAGCATCCTATTCTGTGGTCTCCTTATCCATTCTTTCCAGCACCTTTCTTAGGAACTCTGTATCGGTCTCCTGCTCCCAGCGCTGTTTAGATGCCGATTCCGAGCTTTCTTTCTTCCCGGTGAGTGCTGTCATTTTCGTCAGCATCTCCTGGAGCTATTGTTGCTGCTCCTGAGCTTTTTTCAACGACCGAGTTTGCGGTCGATGACCCACGGAAGTACGGATTTCCTCTTTTCCGGAAGCCATGTAAATCGTGTGTACAACCATGCCTCCAGGCTTGGGGCTTTTATGTCCAACGCCTTTGGAATTTGCCGCAGGCAATGAGATTTTCTCCGGCCTCCTCCTTTTGTGGGAGGTCGAGGTTGAAGGAACCGTTGTAACAGGCGCCTGTGTGAAAGAAGTCGCTCGCTGTATGGTGGAGGGATGATTTTCCTCTTGTCGAACCTTCATTTTCTCCGGTTGACGAGCATGGACTTTATTGATCACAGAGTCCTGGACTTTTCGCTAGACCCTGTGGATTTAGGAGGAGAGCCATTGAGGGGACCGCTTCAGTTTTTCCTGCATCATGTTTTCAGCAGGAAGTGGAGATTTCTTCAACACCGCGGTTAAGGAGTTCTTTCGCACCTCCTAAGCAGTTCAAAGCTGTTCCCAGTTGGAACAGCAGCGTCAACTTTCACCATTGGAGCTGGTGGGGTGAGTCCGGAGGGGGAGTTGCCCCTAGCTCTTCTCACTCGGCGCCAGTGGCGACGTCGAGCATGCCTTATAAATGGGACCACCTCAGTTGTGGAAACGGCTCCATCGTGCCCCTTGCTTTGGTGAGGGGCTACTGCTGGTTTCAGCCTGTCGAAGACTAACGTCCTTTGAGAGAGAATGGCCAATCTTTCGGAAGCCGACTTTCTGGTAGGGGAAGCACTGTTGATGACTTCACCTGCAACAGGAGTTTAGAGGAATATCCACTTTGGGATAGCCCCTTCGGGTATCGCGAGACTCTTTACGAGCCCACTTGAGCTTCGACTCAACCAGTTGAAGACTGAGTTGGCAGACTTGGACGACCCATGGAGAGGGGCCATGGTGGGTGCAAGTCGATCGAAGACCGACTTCTTGGGAGCTTCCTGTGGTGACACTGGGGTGCTGAAGCTTGCTGGCGGGAGCATGGTCCCGAAGAACAATCCAATGGTGGCTTGAGTCACCTGCCCCACCGGCATTAAAAAGATGGAGGCCGCATTGGGCCCATATGTCACTCCTCCAGTTGGGGCGGAGCGGGAGTTGCTGTTGCAGTTTGTGCAACTTGAAACCATTGATCTTTTTTCTTCTTCTACATAGGAGCAAGACACCAAATCTTAGTATCTCAAATTTAAGGGCAACCATAGTGAACCGCGATTTTGTTCGCGAAACACAACACACGAAGTGTGGAGTGGAAAGATGAAAAGGTCCCACCGGGCGTGCCAGAATATGTTCACCGCTGAAAGACGCGGCCGGGACGTTAGGACGTCTGGCCTGAATTCTGGGGGCAGATGCTATTTGGATTTATCCGTCCACCTCTCCGAAAATGCCAAGTTGATTTATGGCACCGTATATCGGAGGTTTGGACGGATGCGGCCGTTGTAGCAAACTTCATCAGATTCCCCTCGTTTGCGAGGGGTTTTTGATTGTGGGGACGCTCTTCCCTGCAGGCGCAAGCCCTGCAGTTAATTATGTTATCACATCGCGATAACCACTTTCTCTTGCTCCAGAAGTTCACTTCATGTCGTGTGTGTTTTTGTTTGTTTAGGTTTCTCATGGATTGTATACGGAGACTAATTTATGTCACCGCCCGTAGGGCACGATTTAGTCCAATCCCGTATATTTAAGATTTGGGTTTTTTATTTAAGGATTGTTAATCTGGTTTGAGATTAAGATCAACTTAAATATATGTGAGCAGTTGGGACTCGATTGGTTTTTTGTTAAGAATACGTTAGTCCAATTTGAGACTAAGATCTACTTGACAAGGTTTTAGGATCATTTTTGTTTCAGATCCAACAAGAGAGCATTTGGGCTCTGTTGTCTTAGTTTAGGGACATTTTGGTCCATTATCGCCATTTTAGAGGCGAAGTTCTAGTTTGAAGACATCTCGGTCTGTTGATCACCATTTTGGAGGTGAGATTTTAGTTTAAGAATGTCTCGGTCCGTTGATCACCATTTTGGAGGTGAGATTTTAGTTTAAGGACGTCTCGGTCCGTTAATCAACATTTTGGAGGTGAGATTTTAGTTTAAGGGTGTCTCGATCCGTTATCACCATTTTAGAGGCAAAGTTCTAGTTTGAGGACATCTCGGTCCGTTGATCACCATTTTGAGGTGAGGTTTTAGTTTAAGGACGTCTCGGTCCGTTGATCACCAATTTGGAGGTGAGATTTTAGTTTAAGGATGTCTCGGTCCGTTGATCACCATTTTGGAGGTGAGATTTTAATTTAAGAATGTCTCAGTCCGTTGATCACCATTTTGGAGGTGAGAGTTTAGTTTAAGGACGTCTCGGTCGGTTATCCATCTTACGCGCATGTGTATTTGTTACGTAACGGGATAAACAACGATGTTGATATGGAATATGCCCAATTTGAGGCACGATTTTGATTTTAGGTGTGCACGTCAATCTGGAAGTGCACCAAAGGGTTGTTGGTTGTCAGGACCCGCCACCTCTCTGAAGACGTTGAGAAATTACAATGACGTAGATCAGAGGTATGGAGAGATGTACCCTTGAACCAATTCCCGTATTTGAGGGGAAAAGGAGTTAGTGGTAAACCCGGAAATCATTAGTCATATTTTAAGACTAAGATTTCCTCGGGAGGATGTGGGATGAGTATCGTTTTGGATATCATCAATTGGAAGATCAATAGTCATATTTGGGACTAAGATCAGCTTGGGAAATCATGAACACATGAGCTTGGTTGGTCTGAATCAGGGAGGTTTTATCCTCAAGGGACCAAGCCAATTCGGGCTTGGTCAATTCAGTTTTTTTTTAAAAGTGACAAGCACTTGTTTGGGCTCTGTATGATCAGTCCCACTTTTTGTACAAAGAGTGCTGAGCACTTATGTAAGTTCTGTCGCTCATATATAATCATGTGGGCTTTCAGTCATGGGGATTGCCCAATAAGTGTTAAACACTTTACCCTTTTTTGTCTTTGTATGGAGTATTAGGCACTCTTTATGGCGCCCACGTGAGGGACACGTGAGGCGCTAAGCGGTAGGCGCTGCCTAGTGAGTGCTAAGCACTCTTCCATTCTGTGGCGCCTACGTGAGGAGCACATAAGGCGATGGGCATTGGGCGCCGCTCATTGAGTGCGAAGTACTCTTTCTTTTGGGGCGCCCACGTAAGGGGCACGTGAGGCGCTGAGCGCCGGTCATTGAGTGCTAAGCACTTCTTTTTTCTGTGGTGCCCACGTGAGGGGCACGTGAGGCGCTAGGCACTAGGTTTTTTTCTATATGCTTTGTTTTGAGAAGTTCGATTCCCTAGTTCTTTTCTGAAACTTTGATTCTCAAAAACAAGCTCTTCCCGATGAGAATTAAATTCTCAACTTGCGGGAGATTTATCTTGTGGATCTCAGATCCAGAGAAAGAACTAAGTTCTTTTAAAAGGATTAAACCCTTCAATAGGTCAATGAGATATTTCGATCTCTCTTCTTTTTATTTATCTAGAGTTTTTTTCTGAGAAGGGAGATCTTCTTCTTTGTTCCTTTTTGGAGCTTTCTGCTTTGTTGTTTTTTTAGAAGCTTATGGGGGCCTCTCTTTTTTCCTTCTCCTCTTTCTTTTTTCGACTTGAAGTCTTGGGTCCTTTATATAGTAGAGACAAGTCTGTTGATTAGTTGAAGAAATCTCTCTTTAAGAGACTCTAATTGATTTAAGGAATTTTACCCACCGTTGGATTTTTGATCCAAGAACTTCTGTTTTACATAAGATATTGTTCTTGTTTTTAACAAGATTGGGGAAATATTTACCCATATATAGAATTTATTCTGTAGAACGGTGATTTTTTAATCACCATTAGATTTTAATCCAACAGTCCTCTGTTTTACAGAGGGCATAGAATTTTATTCTATGATCCCACCGAAGGTATATTTCTTGTTTTAGAAAGATTTGAGGAATATTCCTCTCAATAGAATTTTAATTCTGAGTCTTGATCATTTATCATCTCCGTTGGATCTTTGATCCAACGGCTCTATTTAACAAAGAGTGGAATTTAATTCTACCTAAGCGCCAGCGCTCACGGTTGTGCACGTGGACGCTAATTAAGGGTTTAATTCTTTTATGTGCTTTGCACATTGGCGCCCACGTGAGGAGCACGTGCGGTGCCAATATAAGAGTTTTTAATTCTGGCGCCGGCGCCCTCGTGGAAGGCACGTGAAACGCTGCTTCTTAAATTTTGAACAGAGCTTTGCTCTTTTTTTGGGAAACAGTAGGGTAGTAATCAAAGCACAGTAGGAACTCACATGAGACAAATGACGATCTCAGGTCGACAGACTAACCTGTGCACATGTCACCTAGGAACTGCTATATGACAATAGGTATAGTACCAACTAGCAGGTTACCAGCGAGTACATCCAGTGTACTCATAACCTAATGAGCACCTGTATACTATCTTAGGTGAACAAACTAATACCAATGGCTTGTGAGACCTAGCCACCGCCCCTCGTCAGGATCTCGATCAGTATACACTAGTCTACTCGGGAGTATCGATACCCAGTCTCGATACTCTCCCGACTAGGGACATTTAAGGATGTGCTCATAGACCACCCCCACGTATATGATCGCCATCATAATGCTGGTAGTCAAGCAAGAATCATATGGGCTCTATCAACATATAATAGTGATCTGTAATACCATATAATGCATTTACATGATAATAAAGGCAAACCATATAGCATTCTATCATCTCGAGTAAGACTGTTCTATCCGTATAGGTCATCCCTCAATCATCATAATCACGTGCCTGCGATTCAATAATTGACTTGAGGGCACTATAGCCAACACAAAAAATACCAGATAAAATCCCAAAACCTGATTCTACTATGTTGCGGCAGATTCGCATCCAAAGGGGGTATATACGGCGGAACCGTGGCGCAATCTGGGCCGTAGGATATGAGAATTTAGGATCATGATCTTAACTGAATATATTTGCAGATGGAATCGAGGGTTTCTGGTTTTAAATACTATATAAAGGACCGAGATCTATACATTCAAAATCATCATCGAAGAGATTAAGAGATCACGTATCCGAGTGATCATCATCTATCATCTACCTCCAAAAAGATAGAGATCTAGAGCAAACTAGGGTTCTTGTAATCTACTTTCTAAGAAGAATTGTAAATGCAATAGTTGATTGATAAAGGTAGATTTTATTTTAATTCTTTTTTCACTTATTTTCCGCATTTATTTTTTTGCACTTAATTTTACGCATTACTTTTTCTGCACCTTAATTATGATTTCTTTCTTTTTCAACCTTTCTTCACTAACCATAAGCGAGTAATTCCTAACTTCTTAAGATTTGGAGGATAGTGTAGGATAATGGATGAGAAAATCTTTTAATTTCTTTTATACATTTTAAAGTTTATAAACTTTAGCAAAATAAAGATTAACCTCCTTATCGGGCGCGCTATCAATTTATTGATAGACTCAACCACGATTTGAGATTGGTTGAACACTTGTTTTGTTAAGGGCTAGACATGAATATAGATCAATAAAAGGACAAGGGTTAGTAATAGGGAAATCATAGTTTCCTCCAAGAACCCTAATCTACATTCATCACTATCGCTCTAGTTTTAAACTATTAAAAGATAAAAAGGAGTCATTTTTAATTATTCATCCATTACTACTAAGGCCTATGAACCCTACAAGCCTTTTTATTATAAATTTTATATCCGTTTTAAAATATAACGACAAACAATCACCCATCTTTCATCAAATCGTCTAAAGCAAGAAAAGAGTTCGCGTTTTCGTGCGGACGGCCCGTACTCATCGCGGCTAGCTACTTACAACACCGTCTTGATTGCGGTTATTTACAAAAACACTTTTTCGAACGATCAATCAAGCATCCTTCAAAGTCCATACTTTGTTGGTGTACATGAATTCCATCTCAGATCAGATAGTATCCAGCCATTTCACCGAGTCCCCACTTATGATGGCCTGCTCCAAACTAGTCGGGTCATTATCTTCCACGATACAATCCCCACTCCCACCGTCTATAAGAAAACCGTAGTATCTTTCAGGAGGATGAGGAACCCTACTAGATCCGCGGAGTGGCTGGGGTTCGTCCGGGATTATTGAATCTTGAGGTTCTTCCAAATCTTCAGCTGCAGTTTGTACTTTTGGAACTTCTTCCAGCTCTACCATGCTCCCACTGATTTATTTTGCAAGAAATTCCTTTCCCAAAAAGATAGCGTGCTAAGCAACAAACACCTTCTGTTTCTCGGTATGGTAGAAGATATGCCCTCATGAATGCTTGGGATATCCTACAAACTTGCATAAAACCGACCTTGTCTCGAGTTTGTCCGGATTTTGCTTTTTAATATAAGCCGGACAACCCTATATCTTAATGAAATTAAGACATGGCCTCCTCCCCTCCCATATCTCATATGGAGTGGGAGGCGCAGACTTGGTGGGAAGCCTTTTCAATATATAAGCAGCCGTTTCAAGCGCAAATCCCCAGAATAAAAGAGGTAACTCGGCACTACTCATCATAAAGCGCACATATCCAATAGGATGATATTTCTCCTCTCCGATACACCATTGTGTTGTGGTGTATACGGAGGAGTAAGGTGAGAGAGAATCCAATTCTCTTTTAGATAATCTCGAAATTCTGTACTTAAGTATTCGCCTCATCAATCAAATCGAAGGATTTTGATACTTCTTCCTATTTGGTTCTCTAATTCGTTCTTATATTTCTTGAATTTCTCAAAAGTTTCAGATTTGTGTTTCAACAGGAACACATGTCCAAATCTAAAGAGATCATCGGTGAATGTAATAAAGTATAAGAAACCGTCCCTAGCATGTGTAGACATAGGACCACATACATCACTATGTATCAGTCCCAAGATTTCAGTATCTCTTGCTCTGTGTCCTATAAACGGAATTTAGTCACCTTTCCTTTGAGACAACACTGATAAGTCTCATAAGATGAAAATTCAAACTTATTCAAATATTCATCCTTATGTAACTTGGCTAGTCTGGTCTCATTGATATGACCTAGTCTATAATGCCATAAAAAAGTTTCGTTCATTTCTGAACTCTTTCTTTTATGTGTATTCTGGATACTGAAGACTATATTTAGATTAAGAACATAAATACCGTTACTTAATGTACCTACCCCAATCAACACTTGATTCAGGTAAATATTCATAATATTTTTATCTAGTGAAAAATTGTATCTTTTTTATCTAATAAAGAAACGAATATGATATTGCACATCATAGATGGTACAAAGTAACAGTCGTTCAAAATCAATGTATTGCGAGCGGGCAATACAAGGTGATATTCGCCGACAGCTTCGACGACAACATTTGCTCTGTTCCCTACTCTAAGAGACATATCACCCGTTCCCAGTGCTCCTCTTTAACCCTTATAACATATTACAAATATGAGATCCCGATCCGGTATCCAATACCCAAGACATAGAGCAGACTGAGAAACAGTTCTCAATAACTAACACACCCGAAGAAGATGCATCAGAATATTCCTTCTTCATAAGGGTTGCGTGGAAATCCTTACATTACTGTAACATTTTAAAAATTTGGAAATAAATAAAATTATTTAATTAAATAATAAAGTGTTAAATTAATAAGTTATTAAAACCAAATAAGACAATATCATAAGTTTTATGTAAAACAAATTAAATTTTAGTTTTAGTATGGAACATAAATAAATTATAAGGGTTTTAGTGATAAATTTAGCTTCATTTTAATAAAATGGTGTTTTTATAATAATATAAGTTGTGAGGGGTTATTATGTAAAGCTTAGGACTTTGTGCAAATTGAAAGTTGTTAAGGGTGTAAGTGAAAAAGAGGTAAATTAGGTTTTGTTTAGGATTTTATCTTAAGATAAATCAAAATTGATGGATAATGCAAGGACACCTCCTACTTACATGCACACACTCACTCAAACACCTCCTCCTTACATGAAACAACCACACCTTGATCATTGACACCTCCTCCTACACCTCACCCTTCCCTTCACCATTTATATAAGGTATTCAGATCAATTAATCAATTTAAAAACTTCTGAAAATTCAAAAGAAAGCAAAGAAAAACAAAATAAAATAAAGAAGAGCAAGAGAAGAAATGAGAAGAGCTAAATCTAGGGATCCCTCATCATCAAGCTAGGACTAGGAGCTTGTGCAACTTGGGGAGAGTTATTCCAGCAATTATTTGAGGGTAAAATCCTTAATCACAGTAGGAATTAGATTCTGAAACTAGTTCAAGGTTGAAATCATAGTGTCCATAATATCGTATTTTTAGCAAAACTGAACTCTATTATAATCTAGTATAGTTTAGATAAAAATCAAAGTAACAAAACAGTACCAGAATGATGTATGTGGGACCTAGAACAAACCATAGGAGAACGGACCCAGGGGATCGGGTGTTGGCCGGCGACCTTAAGAGGAATTCCGACATCACCGGATTTCTGGGGGTTTTGGGTGTTTTGGCTTGTGGGGTAAGTCTCTGTGTAGAGTTTTGGCTATTTTGGTATTATTTAAACAAGTTAGTTTAACTGTATATAAAATCTGAAAGCTAATATCGGAAAAGGTATATATAAAACCCAAAATACGATACGTGTAAAACGTAACGCGGTCTGTTTTCTGTCGCGGTGCAGAGTTGGGATAGATTTCAATGAGGTTAAGTATTAAGTCGTTTGCAATGGTCGTATGTAATGTAATTAGAACGTACAATTTGTGTTTTCATGATTTTTGTCGTATCGGAGTAGCCGTTTCCTTATACAAGTTATTGCAATGTTAGATTCCAATACGGGAACTTCGAAGGCCGCGAGGAAAAAAAAAAGGATCGGCGATTCCTGAGTGGATACGACGTATTTCCGGTGAGTAAATTTACATCTACGGGGGAAGTCGAGTGGATGGCGTATAGCACCCCCGCAACCTTATATCTATTATTGTAATATCTAGTTAAGTTAGCTTTTCTTCAAAGTATTGATACAGTATTGCATCTTATATGCCCCCTGTTTACATAAAGTTTATATGAAGTTTTTAAATGAGATATATGTGATATTTAATCCGTACGATATAGGTATGATTTGATGAGTTTGTACGAGAGATTATGCCGTACTTAAGATGATATGGTTATAGCGATATGATGAGCTATAATACAAGAGTTTATACGTATCGGAAATGATGAACTTTGTATGCCGAATAACGGCCAATTTATTCTTTGGTTCGTAGAGATAGATTATGTTCTGTTTTAGGAGGTAATACTGGTATGAGCTATATTGTTTTAAAAACCACGGTTCGTTGCATTTTAAATAAACTACCAGGATGCGTGCCAGTTTCTAAAACAAACATTTTTTTAAAATCTAAGGCAGCTTCCTTATTTTCAAACTTAACGTTCCGATCATATCTAAAGATAACGGTATAGTTCATAACAAGTAATTATAATAAGTACGTTTAGATTATATTATCTATAATTTATGTTTCTGCGTTACGCACACTCTGATAGAACACTGCACAAATACCAATGAGTACTATGTTGCACAAGCGCGTAAATATATATTACACTATACCTCATTGGTACTGCCATGTCACTGTAGAATCGTTCTGATATATACGTGTTAATATATAGATTGTTACACCGTAAAACACTTACACAAATACTAATGATTTCCATATTGCACGAGCACAAACGCATTTTGTACACTACACATCATTAGTAGCGCCATGACACATTAGAATTGAAACCATTCTGTTATGTGATATGATTATGTAGTCGTTTCCTATTCATACTGTAGTACTATAGATGCTGTATTTGATTTCTTGGGATTTTTGAGTATTTTACTCCTGATGATATATATAGCGGTGGTATAGGACACTGTTATATATATACATATATAATATATCATCAATACAACCTATGCAAGTTCTTATTCCTCACTTGATATTTTATATGATGAGTAAATGTCCACCAGGAGATTTGTGTTTTCTGATTTGGATATCCGGACCGAGTCGGTAGGTATACGGTTACGGATTTACAATTTTTATCCAGACTGAGTCGATGGGGATACAGTTGGATACCTGGTGGACCCGGTCGAGACCGAGGAGCAGGATAGCCGCATTTGAGGCGGGGGAGCCTAACGAGGTGACTCGATTCCGAAGATAGAAATAAGCACGGCAGATATCCAGGGGATACTGACCGGGGTTCGATTAGGTACGGCAGATATCCAGGGGATACTGATCGTAGCCAGGATATCGGGTGACGATCATCTGTTGAGATGGTGTCGACGGTATCTGTATTTACGTGTCGATGCTGGACACGAAAGATTTCGGATTTCGATGTCGATGTTGGGCATCTATTTGTATATTGATACGATCATTATCATGAGGTACATCGTTAGATATGTGTTTATTGGATTCCATCAGGACTGATCCAGGGGACAGTACCTGCATATATTTGTACAGACATTCATAGAAACAAAGGGAATTCCAATACGGATAATAGATTCATGATTTTGATTCATATGACATTGAGATATTATACTTGTGATCGCATGATAGTTAGTATTGCACCTTTGCATATCATATAGTATATCGTTACAGATTATGATAGTACTATACTTATGACCTAGGTATCGTCTTGCATTTCGATTACTCCCTTTAGATGTACTTTTATTCACTGAGTTGGCAACTCATCCCCGTTGTGCCACAGTTTCTTGGAGGTTTTACCGCTTGGATTATCAGCGGTTTGGGCACACGTTCTTTTGGGAATTGATGGGTAAGTGAGTTGTTATTGTATCCTACTCACTCTTGATTATTCATATATTCTTGTATCTAGTGGAAACTCCATCAACTTAGAAATGACATATTATGGACTTAGAATCGAGGAATAGAATTGTGTTTTGAGTTGTCGCACTCTTTGGAGTCGACTTCTGATTTAGATTGATTGGTTGCTCCATTGTTTGGACGTGGAGACTAGCTTCCATTGGGATACTATTTTTTTTTATGTTGTATCGGGTTTTTATAAAAATGGAAAGGAGGTGATGTCAAGTTTCAAAACGTCATAAATGCTTTTCAACATACTTAGATGTTATTTTAAATTGATTTTATCATATGATTATTGAAACCTCACCTCCAATAATTTCAAAAAGGGTTTTGATTCCGGGTTTCAGCTTACTTGGATTGCGTTGATTTCTTTAGATATCATGTGATTTAAGTGCCTGTCACGTGCTACATTTGCGTCATGACAAAGTTGGTATCAAAGAGTTTGGTTTTACCTTTGTTCGAGTCTAGGTTGACTATATGGAGTCTGGGAATACATTTTTACCTAGGCTTGACCTTATAGGACTTAGATTTGACCTTGGGGGTCTTATACCCAAATTTTCGTTATATAGGATGACCTTTGTTGATGGAGTAGGTACTAAGTAGAGTGACGTACCGTACATATGTTCCGTGGCATATTTACGATATGATACTCCACCTAAGTTACCTTAGAATTTATATCTTGAGATCTTCCTTCTATTCCTTTCATTGATCTATCTTCGTCAGTGCATGATTGGTTGTTCAATCACCATGTTATGAGGGCCGAGAGGGCTACAGTTAGAGATACGGTCAGAGCAGATTTTTCTGGGATAAGGACTGACTGGGGTGACTCTTCGATGATATAGAGATGTCGTTTATTCATATATAATCGAGTTCTAATTGTGGAGCGAGTTTCTTTGGAATCCGCACCAGATAGTAGAGTCATTGTTAGAGCTCAGGCAGACTAGAGACGTGATGTTTTCCCCACTACGAAGATTATGGTGTTGGGTACTGTTCAGACAGCAGTACCAATCTTTGCTAAGAATATCGAGATGTTAATTCCGGAGTTCATGAAGTTAAAGATTGACGAGGTTACAAGTGTAGAGGGAACAATAGGATTCATAGACGTTCAGAGGTGCGATGGTTAGGATTTTAAATCCGTTGTGGCGTTTCGATACAAGATCGGTGAAATTGATGTATTTCTTCCGATGGAGTTTGTTCAGACCAGATGCAAGTAGTTCAAGAAGGAGATCGTGTAGTAAGCTTTTTCCCCGATAAATTGGGACGAGTCTTCAAAGGTGAGATTAGTCAGACTTCTCTACAGGGTATCAGAAGTAACGGATTCGCTAAATTCTCCAAGTGTGCTCTCTGGCTGGATATTGTAGAATTCTAGGGTCACGTAGTTGCAAGAGATTAGATACGTAGGGACCCCAAAGAAGATAGAATCGATACAGCACTGGCCCAGACCTATTTCAGTTATTAAGGTTCGAAGTTTCTTGGGTCTGGCCGGTTATTACAGACGTTTTGTGCAGGATTTTATCAGGATCGGTGCACCGTTGACCAGACTGACTAGGAAGGAAGTTCCATTTCTTGGGACAGATGCATAGAGTTTCCAGCAATTAAAGACTTGATTGACGACTGCACCTGTCTTATTGATCAGTCAAAAATACTGCATTTTTAACACGGCAATTTCCCTATCATTTGCACTCATCTAGAAGTGTTCGGTATTCATATTACACATATTAGCAAAACAACCCTAAAATACCAGATTGCATGTGTTATACTCTAAAACCGACATTTCTGAGGGAAATTGTGTGTTTATCATGGCATCGCATCATCCCTATATTGCGCAACACTTGTTTCGAAGTCTGTGCAGGATATTCTAGAAACCGAGCCAAAATTATGAAACGGTGCTGATAAAATACGCCAACTCAAAGGCTAGAGATCTGGCAGTGATCAGGGACTCATTTGGAAAATCAACATATCAGAAAAAGCCCACAAAGTCAGCCCTAAATCATCACAGAAAGCTCAAGCCCTAAGACTTCACAAGCGCCGCGGTTCCGCGGCGAGAGCCCGCTTGCGCCGCGGAACCGCGGCGTCTTGATGGCTTCAGCGGCTCAACTTTCTTTCACGTGGCTCCTCTAACTGCACAAGCTTCCAGAAGACTCCCGATTCTCCACGTGGCTCATCTAGAAGGCTCTCCTTAATAAACTTTTGGAAGGAAATTCAAATCTCTTGCTAACAAACTTTTGGAGGGAAAATTCAAATTTGAAATCCTAGATCTAGGGGTTTGAGGTCTATAAAAGAGAGCCTAGATCTAGGGTTGAGGTTGTTCATCAATTCTTCATCTCTTCATCTTCCACCCACAAGTTGAGTGACACGACTTGTGCGAAACCCTAACCCTAATTTCAATCCAAATTCAAGATCCCGAGTACCATTCAAGCAAGAAACCTTCAACCTTTTAGGAGCGGAGCCGATCTTCAATCGAGCAAGTGATCCAAGCTGATCCGCGACTCAAGGAGACGAGCGAAGCCAAATCGACGATCGAGTTCTTCCTCTTGTAGTTCTTGAGCGATTTGTAACGGAATTGTTGATATAAATAAAAGGTGACATTCTTTAATCTTGCTTTCTTTAAATTCTTTCATCATGATTCGATATCAATTTGTGATTGTGGTTCTTGTTGTGATGTTTGAGTAAAACTCCGCTCGTAAAGGAGCCGAGACGATTAATAGAATGATGATGTAACAAATCTTAAAACGATTCTTAAGTCCTACGAGTTTTGTAAACCCTAGCAAATTGAAGAATTGACGACCTAGTTTCGTTGCGATGCTTCCTTGATTGTGATCGCTCGAAATTAGGGATCCACGATCGATTCTTGAATTTACTAGAGGCTAGAATGTGAATGATATCGACGAAGGGACAAGGGATAGATGATGAAACCCTAGTTTCACAAGAAATCCCTAATTCTCGTTGATCATCATCGATCTAGTATCAATTCATCGATGGATAAGAATACGTAATCGCTAGATTTTATCACATCTATAGATCCGATTGATTTCTACGAGCCTCATTTCGATTCTTGATATTTGATTTGGAAATCATCACACATCTCAATTCTTGATTTTAATGTTTTCTTAGATCTAGATTTTTCTCATTCTTGAAATTCAATTACAAATCATGAATTGGTTGTTTTCTTTTCTTTAAAGTTTCGACTCATCTAATTCGAAACCCGAACGATTACACTTTCCCTGTGGACGATCCGCACTTACTAACGCGCTACATTCGACACCGTTATTGATTGCGGTCAAAATATTTTTGGTTGTGATTTCTACATAATTTTCTAAATACCGACACACAACGGAAAATCGTTTCAATCAAATGGCGCCGTTGCCGGGGATAGTGCGCTAATTGTTTGTATTTTAAAATTTGAGTTGAAAAGTTTATTCCATTATAATTTTTCGATCAAAATTCGCACAAACACTAATACGAGTTGTTGTGATTTGTGCGAGGAAATCTGGAATCATTGGAGCTGAGGAAAATTTTTCAGAGAATTCCAGAGAGCTGAGGAATTGAATAGGAGCTTGCTGAAGAATTTTTGTGCAGTGAACAGCACAATAGACCGCGATTCCGCGGCATTAGGGTGCTATTGCGGCGGATCCGCCGCAAGTTGATTTGCTCTCTGAACAAAATTTTGCAGGTATTCTTCTAAACTTTCTTATCTTCTCCCTCATCTGCTCCAATTAACAATTTGCTGCAGGTTTCTTTGCAAAATTCGCAGCGCCGCAAAAGCAAAATAAATTGTGCGTATTTTGATTTTTGGTTGTTTGCATAATAATACGGAATTTAAGGGGCACGGCCAAATCCAGATTAGGTGGGGAGTTCATTACCCTTCCTAAGCCCCAAAAATCATAAACTTACATCCGCATTTACCCTCATTAACTAAAAAATATCTAGAGATGACTCTAAGGACGGTCGCGCTCACTTAGGACAGAAGAAGGCCGTGGGTAATCCATTGTTTATCCGCGTTTCTTTTGTGGTGTCTAAGGCAAGTGTGTCGAAGGCTAGTGGTTACTTAATTAGGCCCACTACTTACGTAGTGGAGAACCTCCCACTTACCTGGCACTTACCTGGCCACAGGAGAGACAAAGAGGCAGTGGAGGATTTATCCTGCGACTTGTCTTTTTGTAGTTAGGAGCGGTTTAGAGTTTTGACCTAGGTGACCACTAGATTTTAGGGTTTTGCTTGTTGCATTTGTTGTGATTCGCATCATATTTTCAAAAATCCGTATCATTTTTTAAAACAAACACCAACACATTCATTCATTCCCCTAATTATAAGTCACGCTGCCACTTGTACTAAACCTTTTTAGTGCAAGATAGGCTGGACACGGGATTCTAGTGCCCGTTTAGTCCGCGTTCCCCCGATCGACCCAAAAGTCGGTATTTCTACATTTACCTCTTCTTTACCCACCACCACACCCATTTCGATGGATGATTCTCCATCGAACTTCTTTACCACTACTCTGCCGCCGTCCGTTGGTGCGCAGAATCCACCTCGCATCTCTCTCCAAGAGAGGTGCTATCCTACACGAGGTCCTCTTTCGACCTGTCTCTCCATTCCACCAGCCAACGGGGACAATTTTCAGATTAAACCCCAATACATCAACCTTCTACCCAAATATCACGGTCTCGAGTCTGAAGACATATATGCCTTTATCACCAAATTTGAAAATGTATACGCAATGATGGGTACTTCACAGCTTTCTATGGATGCTATGCGTCTACGTCTTCTCCCATTTACCTTGTGCGATCTAGCCGAGAAGTGGCTTTACAACACAACCGCACATTCCATTTCGAATTGGGAAGAATTCGTCAAAGCATTCCTTAAGAAATTCTACCCACATCATAAAACAGCTCGAGTCCGTAGCGAAATCAATCAGTTCACCCAGCTTCCAAATGAAACATTTTCACAATGTCTTGAACGCTTTAAGAATCTGTTAGTTCAATGTCCACATCACGGAATCCCCAGATGGGATCTATGCCTAATCATTTATGAGGGCATTAATCCTAACACAAGACAGACCCTTGAATCCATGTGTCAAGGCAACTTCATGACCAAAGATGATGGGGAAGCCTGGAAATTTCTAGAAGATTTCGCTGAAAAATCGTTACAATGGGAGGGTGTGAATCAATCGTCTAGGGATGGCAATGATATTTCCATAGGAGTTAGAGCCGACATTTTAGCTATGCAAAAGAAACTCGAGACTATGGAAAACAAATTTTTAGCCACCACCCTAAATCAAATGTCACTCTCCAAAACTGTATGTGGATGCTGTTCTGATCCTTCACATCTCACGGAAGAATGTCCAATGAATTCTACGTTTCAAGGTCAAGAGCATACCAATGCCGCATTTCAAAGACCTAGAAACGATCCATATTCTTCCACACATAATCAGGGTTGGAGGAATCACCCTAACTTTGCGTGAAACCAATCACAAACTCAAAACACGGTTCCAACCCAACACAATTTCCAAAGGGTCCCTCCACCACAACAGCCACCACTTCATTTGAGTCAGCACTCCTACCAATCACAAAACTTCCAAAATCTGGTCAACACTTTTGCACCACATGAAAACTCTTTGCAATTGACCGGTACAGATAATACCTCTGCACTAGCATAAACCTTGGACACTTTCATGAAACAATCCATCCAAGGGACGGCAAGTTTGCAATCTTCCATCGAGAATGTGATGAAGATCATTGTCTCTCAAAATGAGAATATCAAATCGATGGAAGTACAAATTGCACGATTAAAAGCCGAAATGAGTGTAAGAGAGAAAGGGAAACTTCCAGCTCAACCTTTGCCCAATCCTGGCTATTCTCATCATGTGGATGCAATCACCACGTTGAGATCTGGAAGAGTGCTTGACAATCATGTTGGGGAAGAGATTGATGACACTGAAAAATCTATCGATAACACCCCGGCTGAGACCTTTCCTTCCTCTTCTACTTCTACTTCTGACCCCAGTTCTTTTACCCCACCACCTTCTTGCGAGCCTATTCTTCGTTTCCCACAAGGCTCGCCACCTCAGCCCACCTCTTCTAGTATACCACAGACGATCCCCACTCCTATTCTGGGATTACGTCTACACACACCACCTTCTCCTATGATGGACCCAGCGCTTATTGCCAAATCACCTTATCCTAATCGGTTAAGGGCTAACAAATCGAGTCCACATATGGAGAAGATTATGGACATGTTTAAGCAAGTTAACACCAACATCCCTCTCCTAGATGCCATCCAACAAGTTCCGTCCTATGCGAAAATTCTTAAGAACTTGTGCACTAGGAAGAGGAAGACTCAAGTGCCCAAGAAGATATTCATGGCAAAGACTGTAGACACAGCTTTCCCCCAACAATTACCACGGAAACGTAAGGACCCTGGCTGTCCTACTATTTCCATTTCTATCGGGAAGAAACACATTAACCATGCTCTACTTGACCTTGGCGCTAGTGTTAATTTGCTTCCTTACTCGGTCTATGAGCAACTATGTATCGGAGTGTTAAAGCCCTCGAGCATAACTCTCCAGATGGCTGACCGATCAATCACCAAACCTAGGGGTGAACTGGAGGATGTGTTAATCAAAATTGGGGAATTTGTATTCCTTGTGGATTTTACTGTACTTGATACACAGCCTGTAGCGAACCCACGGAATCAAATTCCGGTGATTTTAGGTCGCCCCTTTTTTGCCACTTCCAATACTATAATCAACTGTCGTAATGGTTCTATGACCCTATCTTTCGGGAATAGATCAATAGAGCTGAACATTTACAAGTTGGGAAGTGTACCCTCCGATCCTCATGCTCAGGTCTGTTCTGTCGACTTAATGGATGTCGACAGTAGCGAATTTGACGATCCTCATGATACTGATCTTGACTCTTTTCATACGTTATTGTTTGACCCAACTATGTATCATACACATACGGACTCTTCCACCGAGATGTCCGGGTCAACAACTAACACTGATTATGAACTGTCTTTAGAGTCTGAAGATCACCCCGCACTTTGTGACGACATTATTCATCGGGGTATTGATGGAACTTTTGAGGAGAATTTCGCTGATGAACTCGCAATTTTGAATGACACGGGTGTTGAGATGAATCATCTCCCAATCAATGAAATTGAACCTCCACCCCTTCTTCTGAACCGTAAAAAGAATGCGAGCAATCCATCACATTCACTGCATCGTCTCTCCAAAATGAGACGCACACACATTCTATTCCACCACTTACCTTTTCCCCACTTCTTATTCCACCAACCAGAGCACTGCATTGATAAATTTTTTTAATGGTTGGTGTTAACCTTCGGTCTTTGCAAAGCTTGGCATCGACCAATGATTTTTGACCCCCTCATGTGATTTTCAAAAGATTAACATTGCATAACTCAAGTTTGGGGGGGATTTTTTCTGGCTCTTGAAAAGAAATTTTTTACAAAATGATGAGCCAAGAATAAGTTTGGGGGAGGTTCTTCACTTAAATATTTTGCCCCCACTAATAAATTCCTCGCAAGCTTACAGGTTTTTCAAGATTTAGCAGATGGCAACAGTGAGGACACTGTTGAAAACAAGTTTGGGGGAGGTTTGTGCTTATTTTCGCATCATTTGCATATCACTTTGCATAAGCACAAAACATTTTTGAAAATCTATAAAAATTTAAAAAAATTTCAAAAAGATAAAAATATTTTTGTACATAAATAAGATAATAAAATATTAGATAGTGAAAAATTACATCCAAAAGATTAGAAAAATTTAAGAAAACCAAGAAAATTAGAAGTTTTCTTAAACGAACTAGTAATAAGTAGTTATGAGCCGTTGTCCCAAGGGTTAGTAAGATGAAGGAAGTCACTAATCTGAGGATAAAAATAAGTCTGAAAAATAGTTCCTATTCTAGAAGCCAAACATTTTGAACGTTGATACCCTGCTATTCGCACTTACACGCGTCTTGAAGCCCGGGATAGTAGAGGATACCTTGAAATACTCTTGTCTTAAAGCCGATGTATGAAGGAAATAAAAAAAAATGAATAAAATATAAAATGGTGCAGAAAAAATGAACACTGGTTTTGTTTTTGCCAAGGCAGCAATAAAAAAAATATAGCGAGGGTGCCTCTTCACCTAGTGCCCTAAGGCCAACTGATCTGGGAGTCACTGCTAAGCCTTAGGTGGTGCAAGACGAGAAAAAACACCAAATAAGCAAGCACAGGAGTAATCGGTCGGTTAGTACCTTAAGAAATATTAACGGTCGCATGAAAGTGTGTGAGCAAATTCATCTAAATATTCATTAATTAAAAAGTACTGAGGTTGATGGGCAAGAGTATGATAGCTTGAATTGAATTCTCCGGGTGTAGGGATGTTCTTTACACACACGTAGGGTTATATGATCGATGTTTGGAAGAAAGAAAGGAATGAAGAATAAGACGATGTTTTATTGAGGGAGGACGTGATTTCTGACATCTTTTCATGACTATTAAGATAGGGCTCATGACAACCGAAAATCTAGCTTAGTTGGAAACCCTAATTTTCTTAGCTTTTCTTTTACAATTCTTATCTTTAAATGTAATATTCACGATCTTCCTTTTATTATTGGATTTTGTGGGTGCAATCCGCTGAAAACCCTCAGGAGACAACACTCCTCCTACTAGGGACACCTAGAGGTTTAAAGGCTTGTTGCACGTACTCAGTGCAATCGTGTTGCCTACGAAAGTGTGCTAGTTAGTTTTTCTCTTTCTTTATTTTCTCCTTCTCTTTTTAATAAAACAGTTCACTCGAGACGATCGAAAATAAGTTTGGGGGAATTTGATCAGTCAAAAATACTGCATTTTTAACACGGCAATTTCCCTATCATCTGCACTCATCTAGAAGTGTTCGGTATTCATATTGCACATATTAGCAAAACAACCCTAAAATACCAGATTGCATGTGTTATACTCTAAAACCGACATTTCTGAGGGAAATTGTGTGTTTATCATGGCATCGCATCATCCCTATATTGCGCAACACTTGTTTCGAAGTCTGTGCAGGATATTCCAGAAACCGAGCCAAAATTATGAAACAGTGCTGATAAAATACGCCAACTCAAAGGCTAGAGATCTGGCAGTGATCAGGGACTCATTTCGAAAATCAACATATCAGAAAAAGCCCATAAAGTCAGCCCTAAATCATCACAGAAAGCCCAAGCCCTAAGGCTTCACAAGCGCCGCGGTTCCGCGGCGGGAGCCCGCTTGCGCCGCGGAACCGCGGTGTCTTGATGGCTTCAGTGGCTCAACTTTCTTCCACGTGGCTCCTCTAACTGCACAAGCTTCCAGAAGACTCCCGATTCTCCACGTGGCTCATCTAGAAGGCTCTCCTTAACAAACTTTTGGAGGGAAATTCAAATCTCTTGCAAACAAACTTTTGGAGGGAAAATTCAAATTTGAAATCCTAGATCTATGGGGTTTGAGGTCTATAAAAGAGAGCCTAGATCTAGGGTTGAGGTTGTTCATCAATTCTTCATCTCTTCATCTTCCACCCACAAGTTGAGTGACACGACTTGTGCGAAAACCTAACCCTAATTCCAATCAAAATTCAAGATCCCGAGTACCATTCAAGCAAGAAGCCTTCAAACTTTTAGGAGCAGAGCCGATCTTCAATCGAGCAAGTGATCCAAGCCGATCCGCGACTCAAGGAGACGAGCGAAGCCAAATCGACGATCGAGTTCTTCCTCTTGTAGTTCTTGAGCGATTTGTAACGGAATTGTTGATATAAATAAAATGTGACATTCTTTAATCTTGCTTTCTTTAAATTCTTGCATCATGATTCGATCTCAATTTGTGATTGTGGTTCTTGTTGTGATGTTTGAGTAAAACTCCGCTCGTAAAGGAGTCGAGACGATCAATAGAATGATGATGTAACAAATCTTAAAACGATTCTTAAGTCCTACGAGTTTTGTAAACCCTAGCAAATTGAAGAATCGACGACCTAGTTTCGTTGCGATGCTTCCTTGATTGTGATCGCTCGAAATTAGGGATCCACGATCGATTCTTGAATTTACTAGAGGCTAGAATGTGAATGATATCGACGAAGGGACAAGAGATAGATGATGAAACCCTAGTTTCATAAGAAATCCCTAATTCTCATTGATCATCATCGATCTAGTATCAATTCATCGATGGATAAGAATACGTAATCGCTAGATTTCATCACATCTATAGATCCGATTGACTCCTACGAGCCTCACTTCGATTCTTGATATTTGATTTGGAAATCATCACACATCTCAATTCTTGATTTTAATGTTTTCTTAGATCTTGATTTTTCTCATTCTTGAAATTCAATTACAAATCATGAATTGGTTGTTTTCTTTTCTTTAAAGTTTTGACTCATCTAATTCGAAACCCGAACGATTATACTTTCCCTATGGACAATCCGCACTTACTAACGCGCTACATTCGACACCGTTATTGATTGCGGTCAAATAATTTTTGGTTGTGATTTCTACACAATTTTCTCAACATACACAATCCGAAATCGTATTCAATCACTTATCGTTACCTTCCGGGTCAGGTGGTTTTGTTGTGGATTGTGATGCATCTCGAGTGGGTGTAGGCTATGCATTGATACAGCACGACAGGGTTGTAGCTTATGCTTTTCGACAGTTGAAGAGGCACGAGCAGGACTACCCCACTCATGATGTGGAGATAGCTGCTGTAGTATTCGCTCTGAAAAAAATTTGGAGACATTACTTGTGTGGAGAGTCGTGCCAGATTCTCACAGATCATAAGAGCTTAAAGTATATTTTTCAGCAGAGGGATATGAATCTAAGGCAGCGTAGATGAAGGGAACTCGTGAAGAATTACGATTGTGAGATCTTGTATCATCTAGGCAAAGCAAATGTTGTAGCGGATGCTTTGAGTCGGAGACCTGGAGGTAGCTTATCTCATTTACGCATCTTGCAGAGACAGTCTTCTACAGACGAGCAGATTTTATGTGATAACCGTATACAGTTTGAGTTCACCTCAGTAGGAGGACAGTTAGCACATGTTCACACCCGACCTCAGTTATTGGATAGTATTCGAGAGACACAGCCCGCAGATGATCGTATGACAGAGATTATGGATCAGGTTAGCAGAGTAGAGAGTCGGAGTTTGTGATTGATGACAGTGGGGTATTACGTTTTGGAACCCATCTTTGTATGCCAGATTCGGATGGACTAAGACGTGAGATCTTAGAGGAGGCCTATAGGTCAGCATACAGCATTCATCTTGGTTCCACCAAGATGTATCATGATTTAAGGGATGTTTATTGGCGGAGAGGTATGAAGAGCGACATTGCGGAGTTTGTTTCAAGATGCTTGACTTGTCAACAAGTCAAGGCAGAGCACCAGAGGCCGGCTGGAGAATTGCAGCCCTTAACCATACCGGAGTGGAAATAGGAACAAATTTCCATGGATTGTGGTGGGTCTACCCAGGACTAGCAGAGGGTATGATTCCATCTGAGTGATTGAAGATAGACTGACAACGGCAGCTCACTTTCTATTAGTGAAGACGACGTATGGGTTACACGGTGCATTCAGATTTATATCGACGAGGTTGTCCGATTGCATAGAGTTCCAACAAGCCTAGGGACAGATAAGGGTACCCAGTTTACTAACAGACTGTGGCAGAAACTTCAAGAAGTTCTTGGTACACGATTGAGTTTTAAGTACAGCTTTTCACCCTCAGACGGATGGTCAGTCAGAGCGGACTATTCAGACTTTAGAGGATATGCTTCGAGCTTGCAGCCTTGATTTCAGTGGTAGTTGGGATCGTCACATACCTTTGATGGAATTTTCTTACAACAATAGTTATCAGAAGACGATCCAGATGGCTCTCTTTGAAGCTTTGTATGGATGGAAATGTCGATCGCATGTTTGCTGGATGACACTGAGCGAGAGTAGCATTTTGGGACCGCAGGTAGTACAGGAGACTACGGGAAAAAAATTCAACTGATATGAGATAGAATGAGAGCGGCCCAGTGCAGACAGAAATCATATTCAGACCATCGATGTCATAAACTCAAATTTGATGTGGGAGACCATGTGTTTCTTTGTGTATCTCCGATAAACGGTGTGATGCGTTTCGGGAAGAAGGGGAAGCTCAGCCCCAAATGTGTCGGACCCTACGAAGTTCTAAAGAGAGTGGGTGAGGTAGCTTATCGTTTAGCACTTCCACCAAGTTTTTCCGATGTGCATCTGGTGTTTCACATTTCAATGCTTCGCAAGTATCTTCACGATCTTTCTCACGCGATCCAGCATCAGACCTTACAGCTTGAGCCGGATTTATCCTATACAATGCAGCCTGTAGCTATTCTAGGCAGGCAGACAAAGAAACTGAGGTCGAGGGTACTTCCATCTGTAAAGGTTCTTTGGCAAGAAATGAATCGCGAGGAGATTACTTGGGAAACCGAGGATGCGATGCGAAATGAGATTTCCACGTATTTTGAGGATATGCCTAGTTAATTTTAAATTCGCGGACCAAATTTTCTTAAGGGAGGAATATTGTAACATTTTGAAAATTTGGAAATAAATAAAATTGATTAATTAAATAATAAAGTGTTAAATTAATAAGTTATTAAAACCAAATAAGACAATATCATAAGTTTTATGTAAAACAAATTAAATTTTAGTTTTAGTATGGAACATAAATAAATTATAAAGGTTTTAGTGATAAATTTAGCTTCATTTTAATAAAATGGTGTTTTTATAATGACATAAGTTGCGAGAGGTTGTTATGTAAAGCTTAGGACTTTGTGCAAATTGAAAGTTGTTAAGGGTGTAAGTGAAAAAGAAGTAAATTAGGTTTTGTTCAGAATTATGTAAAGCTTAGGACTTTGTGCAAATTGAAAGTTGTTAAGGGTGTAAGTGAAAAAGAGGTAAATTAGGTTTTGTTCAGAATTTTATCTTAAGATAAATCAAAATTAATGGATAATACAAGGACACCTCCTACTTGCATGCACACACTCACTCAAACACCTCCTCCTTGCATGAAACAACCACACCTTGATCATTGACACCTCCTCCTACACCTCACCCTTCCCTTCACCATTTATATAAGGTGTTCAGATCAATTAATCAATTAAAAACTTCTGAAAATTTAAAAGAAAGCAAAGAAAAACAAAACAAAATAAAGAAGAGCAAGAGAAGAAATGAGAAGAGCTGAGTCTAGGGATCCCTCATCATCAGGTTAGGACTAGGAGCTTGTGCATCTTGGGGAGAGTTTTATTCCAGCAATTACTTGAGGGTAAAATCCTTAATCATGGTAGAAATTAGATTCTGAAACTAGTTCAAGGTTGAAATCATAGTGTCCATAATATCGTATATTTAGCAAAACCAAACTCTGTTATAATCTGCTATAGTTTAGATAAAACTCAAAGTAACAAAACAGTGCCAGAATGATATATGTGGGACCTAGAACAAACCATAGGAGAACGGACCCAGGGGATCGGGTGTTGGCCGGCGACCTTAAGAGGAATTCCGACATCGCCGGATTTCTGGGGGGTTTGGGTGTTTTGGCTTGTAGGGTAGGTCTCTGTGTAGAATTTTGGCTATTTTGGTATTATTTAAACAAGTTAGTTTAATTGTATATAAAATCTGAAAGCTAATATCGGAAAAAGTATATATATAACCCAAAATACGATACGTGTAAAACGTAACGCAATCTGTTTTTTGTCGCGGTGCAGAGTTGGGATAGATTTCAGTGAGGTTAAGTATTAAGTCGTTTGCAAAGGTCGTATGTAGTGTAATTTGAACGTACAATTTGTGTTTTCATGATTTTTGTCGTATCGGAGTAGCCGTTTCCTTATACAAATTATTGCAATGTTAGATTCCAATACGGGAACTTCGGAGGCCGCGAGGAAAAAAAAGGATCGGCGATTCCTGAGTGGATACGACGTATTTCCGGTGAGTAGATTTACATCTACGGGGGAAGTCGGGTAGATGGCGTATAGCAATCCCGCAACCTTATATCTATTGTTGTGATATCTAGTTAAGTTAGCTTTTCTTCAAAGTATTGATACAGTATTGCATCTTGTATGCCCCCTGTTTACATAAAGTTTATATGAAGTTTTAAAATGAGATATACGTGATATTTGATCCGTACGATATGGGTATGATTTGATAAGTTTGTACGAGGGATTATGCCGTACTTAAGATGATATGGTTATAGCGATATGATGAGCTATAATACAAGAGTTTATACGTATCGGAAATGATGAACTTTGTATGCCGAATAACGGCCAATTTATTCTTTGATTCGTAGAGATAGATTATGTTCTGTTTTAGGAGGTAATACTGGTATGAGCTATATTTTTTTAAAAAACACGGTTCGTTGCATTTTAAATAAACTACCAGGATACGTGCCAGTTTCTAAAACAAACATTTTTTTAAAATCTAAGGCAGCTTCCTTATTTTCAAACTTAACGTTCCGATCATCTCTAAAGATAACGGTATAGTTCATAACAAGTAATTACTAAGTACGTTTAGATTATATTATCTATAATTTATGTTTCTGCGTTACGCACACTCTGATAGAATACTGCACAAATACCAATGAGTACTATGCTGCACAAGCACGTAAATATATATTACACTACACCTCATTGGTACTGCCATGTCACTGTAGAATCGTTCTGATATATACGTGTTAATATATAGATTGTTTGAAAGGTTCCTAGGCACCCTATAGAGGTCTCACAAGGCATCTAACATGCCATTTTAAAAATAAATATGGTGCCGAGAAACCCTAACACGGATCTTAGACTAGAAATCTAGGCGAAAAGCTAAACTAGTTAGCAGATTAACTAAAGGTTAGATGCTACAACCTTTGTAGATCCGGATTTCCACCTCCTAAACTCCACGTGGTCATGCTCTCGCTGTCCATCATGAATCCTCGACTCATCCGTCGGCTTCATCGGAAAATCGGGCGAGCAAGGTCGTCGGCTTCGTGTCAAAGACGATCTACGTCGAGGTTGCACTAGTTCAAGCTCCGACTTCACAAACTTGTGAAACTTGTGAAGAAAACACCCAAAACAACTTGGCAAGAGGTAAAGGGTGAAGAAATAGGAGATGGGTTCACTTTAGATTTGGATTTTGCTCACTAGATCACAAGTTTCCATTGATGGCATCAAGGTTGCTCACTTGAAGAAGAAGAAGAAGATGAGCTAGAATATTATGATAAGTATTTTAAAATGAAAAGAAAAACAATACTTATCATAATTTGCACCATGGTTAAGTGTAGAGAGTTTACTAAGGTTAGATATATGGTTAGGGTTAGGAATGAGGACAAAAATGGTCACTTTAGTCAAGCTTCATGAAGCTTCACTAAACTTCAAGAAGAAAGCAACCCTTTTTGTTTTCTTATCCTTTTCTTTTAATCCAAATAATTAATGATAAAAGAAAGAATAATTAGGAACCCTAACCATTTACTTAACCTAAATTTAATTCTTCACACTTAACCAAAAGAGCAAGCATCATCAAACATGATACTAAAAAGTGCACAAAAGTATATCACATATACAATGTGCAATCCAAGTGAGAAAAATCCGTTTAAAGTGAACCAATACTAGTTAATGCAAAGTAATATATCAAATATATAATTATACATTAAATCATTAAATCAACACTTGATTCAATGATCCGGTCATGTCGCACATAACCGACTAGTATTCAATGCATCGATTTATCGAATCAATGATTCGATAACTAGGTCATATCGAATATAACCAATCGAAACATATATCGCGAGAATGAAATGCGGTATCACATACACGCATTATTCTCGGTCCTGCACATATCTCATATGCGCTCCTATTTCGTTTCGCTTGAACCAGGAAACCTCTGTGTAGGACTCTAAAGACTCGTCAATACGCCGGTAGCAGATGATGATCATATCAAGCACCCACAAGCCGCAAGCGGTCTGCTAAACGTAACGGCCATCCGGGTATTGAGTGATCAGAAGATCGACGAGCTAGCCCGCTCACACTCCTGCGAATCCGACCAGTAACACTTACCGTACAGTCCGGTCTCTTCGTCTGATATGTCGCATATCAAGTCTAGGGGTGGTAAACGTCAGACCCCAATAACCCGATAAGTCGTGCCGATGTGAGGCTCGTAACGGGTCGAGAAACTACTGGTAACACTTACCAGCAAATCTCTGATCAGCCCTGGCCAGGGACTTCCCTGTTACGGCCAATCGAGCACTGCGCAACATCTACCCCCAATACCGGGAGAGACGAAACCCCTCCTATCGCTCATTGCCTCCATGTGACTCGGGACTGTACCCAAAGACCACCGTTTTGCACACCCTTATGGACGTGGTAAGGTGGAGATCAAAGCACAGTGGGAATCACACAAGACTCTATGACGATCTCGGGTCTACAGACTAACCTGTACAAGTGTCACCTGAGAACTGCCATCTGACGTGAGGTATAATACCATCTGGGAGTTCTCGGCGAGTCCGTCCGGTGTACCCAGTCTCCACTGAGCACCCGTATACCATCTCTGATGTCAAACACCAATGGATATGGGATCATCCATCGCCCATCACATGGGTCGAGAAGCGTATACGCTAGTCTACACTGGTATATCGATGCCCCGTCTCGATACACCCACGACTAGGGACCTTGAAGGATGTACTTATGGACTGTAAGTCCATATTGCGACCCCCGGTGCTTACGGGGAGGCGGAAACGGTATAAAAAATGAATTTTTATTACAAGAGGCAACATGGACTAAACAAGGTCGGGATCGTTGTCTAAACTAAAACTAGTATACTTGCTAAAGAGAGTTAGCTACTATGGAAGATGGTTATACCTAAACTTGAACTCCTTCTTCTTCAAACCTTGTACAGGTTGATGGTTCTCTTTTCGTCGCCTTCTCCCGTCGAAGATGGATCCACCTCGAAGGTTCGACCTTTGGGCTCTTCCTCGATCTTTGAGTGAACTAGGGTTTCCGGCTTGCTAAACCTTCATCCTAGAATAAGTAGAGAGTGACTAGGGTTTGCTTTTCTTTTCAAAGAGAAGGATTCTCAACACATGCGAAGGTTTCTCTTTGCTAGAGGAAGAAGAAGATGAAATGAGGAGAGAGAGAGGTTATGATAGAATGAGATATCTTTTCTCTTTCTTGCAACCATAATGCAAAATAAAAGTATTATCTAAATGATAATAATTGAAATAAGAATAGTTGATGGTAAATATGGAATGACCACTATCATACTTCTTTAAATGAAGTGTAAGCATGAATCAAGGAAGACTTTCAAAGCATGATGGTGGTCAATGGTCAACAAGTCAACCAAGGTCAACAAGTCAACAAAAAAATCAACCATAACATAATTCTTATTTAATTACTATTATTAATAGATAATATATAAATCCATTAGGGTTTGGAAAATGAAGACTGTCAACTGTGCATACGCACCCGATCCGAAACCCTAATCAAAAACCTCATTCTCCGCCTCAAGCAACTGTGCATACACACCTGCATTCTCGTTCCGAGGAACAAGAATACCAAGATATAAAAGCAACCCCCAAAACATATACCAGTATCTGGCTCAAACCAGAGCCTGCCAGTATAATCCGTCCGGACTCCAAACGTGCACAAGTGCGCGGATGAGAACGAACCCTGTCGCAAAACCATGCGACCTCTACTCTGTTTTGCCCAGAGGCGAATACCCTCTGTGTGGGACTCTAAAGACTCGACACTACGCTGGCAGTGGGTTTAACCACAGACCGCAAGCGGCACTAGCTGTGCATAACGGTCCCCAGGTAGATGCCGACAAGAAGGCTGACGAGGTGAAACCCCATCTGAACTCCTACTGAGTCTGAATGTGACATTCTCCGTACAGTCCGGTCTGTCCGTCTGATACATCGCATGGCGGGCCTAGGGGGCGGTAAAACGTCAGTCCCCTAATAGCGGTACAAGTCGTGTCGGAGTGAAGCCCAAAACACCCTGAGATAACACTAGAAACCTACCAGTATATCTCGCTTGCCCTGGCCAGGGACTACTCGTGTAATGGCTCTCCTAGACACAGCGCGATGTCAACCCCCAATACCGGGAGAGACGAATCCTGTCTAACCGTCACTGCCTCCAAGTGCTTCGGGACTGCACCCAACCACCACCTGTTTGCACGACTCCTTTGAGCCGTGGTAGGGTAGTGATCAAAGTGCAGTGGGAACACACTCGAGGCGAAGTGTCAGTGTCAAGTCAGCGGACTAAGCTGTACTCATGTCACCTGGGAACTGATAACTGACGATAGGTATAATACAAACCTGTCAGTTCCCGACGAGTCCTGTCCAGTGTACTCGTAACCCAACGAGCACCCGTATACTATCTCCAGTACGACGTACTGATGGCTGTGGGACAGACCATCTCCCACACTGGGATGAGAAGCGCATACGCTAGTCTACTCCGGAGTATCGATGCCCTGTCTCGATAGTCCTACGACTAGGGACCTGTATAAGGATGTGCCTATAGATTACCCAGCCCCCACTAGTGTGACTGCCATCACAACGCTGGTAATCAAGCAAAGATCCTAAGGCTCCACTAATGCGTATAAGTGATATACTGAAATAAACACAAGTACACATTGAAGCAGAAACAAACCAAGTAGCATACTACTATATTGAGCAAGATTGTTTATACAAGGTGAATATCCCAAGCTTCCATCAAGTAATATACAAACTAGTATGATACAGTAATGGCCTCTAGGGCATATACACTAACAATCTCCCACTTGCACTAAGGCCATGTACTGGCGTATCGAAGACCTATCATCTCGATCAGCCGCTCGAACTGAGTCTGGGGTAGGGCCTTGGTGAATGGATCTGCAGTGTTCTCTTCTGAAGCAACCCTCCGAACCTCGATCTCCTTGCGATCCACGATCTCCCTGATCAGGTGATACCGCCTCAAGATGTGCCTGGATCTCTGATGGGACCTGGGTTCCTTTGCTAAAGCTATAGCCTCGTTGTTGTCGCAATACAGAGGTACTGGGTCAACAATGGACGGAACCACCTGAAGTTCTTTTAAGAACTTCCTTATCCAGACAGCTTCTTTTGCGGCATCAGATGCAGCGATGTATTCTGCTTCCATAGTCGAGTCTGCAACGGTTTCCTGTTTGGAACTCTTCCAACACACCGCCCCTCCGTTGAGGGTAAAGACAAAACCCGACATGGACTTGGAATCATCCTTGTCACTCTGGAAGCTGGAGTCAGCAAAGGCCTCAATCTGGAGGTCTTTTCCGCCATACACCAAGAACATCTCTTTAGTCCTCCTCAGGTACTTGAGAATGTTCTTTACCGCTATCCAATGTTTCTCCCCAGGGTTTGACTAATACCGGCTTACTACACTCAGTGCATAAGCTACATCCGGTCTGGTACACAACATCGCATACATTATAGAGCCTACCGCAGAAGCGTAGGGTATAATAGACATGCGATCCCTCTCCAAATCAGTCTTGGGAGACATCTCTTTAGAGAGGGTGATCCCGTGACAAGCCGGTAAGTTACCGCGCTTGGAATCTTCCATACTGAATCTTTTCAGTACGGTGTCGATGTACCTGGACTGTGAAAGTCCTAATATCCTCTTGGATCTATCACGATGGATCCGGATCCCCAGGATGTAAGAGGCATCACCCAGGTCTTTCATGGAGAACCTGTGTGACAAGAAACCCTTGACAGATTGTAGCATAGGAATGTCATTTCCTATTAAGAGAATGTCATCCACGTATAAAACAAGGAATACCACAGTTCTCGCTACAAATCTACTATAGATGCACGGTTCATCTGGATTTTTGATAAAGTCAAATTCCTTGACCGTCTCATCAAAACAGATGTTCCAACTCCGCGATGCCTGCTTTAGTCCATAGATGGACTTAAGCAACTTGCACACCTTTCCGCTGCTCCCACTCTGAATGAAACCCTCTGGCTGATCCATATAGACACACTCCTCTAAATTTCCATTTAGAAAAGCGGTCTTTACGTCCATCTACCAAATCTCATAATCGTGGAAGGCAGCAATGGCAAGAAGGATCCGAATGGATTTCAGCATAGCCACTGGAGAAAAGGTTTCGTCATAGTCCAAGCCAGGTCTTTGACGGAAACCCTTTGCTACAAGTCTAGCTTTATAGGTCTCAACCTGTCCATCTACACCAATCTTCCTTTTGAAGATCCACTTGCATCCTACGGGTTTTACCCCGTCTGGAGCAATGTCCAACGTCCATACTTTGTTGGTGTACATGGACTCCATTTCGGTCCGCATTGCATCCAGCCATTTTACCGAGTCAACGCTCTGAACGGCCTGCTGGAAGCTAGTAGGCTCATCATAATCTATGATGCAATCCTCTCGATCCCCGTCTATGAGAAAACCGTAGTATCTCTCGGGCGGATGAGACTGCCTACTACTCCTGCGGAGCGGCGTAGGAATATCCTGTTCATTTGAACCCTCTGGTTCCACTAAGCTTTCAGTAATAGTCTGTGGTTCTGGAATTTCTTCCAGTTCTACTGCGCTCCTACTTAATTCTTTTTCTAAGAACTGATGTTCTAGAAAGTGGGCATGACGAGAAACAAGAACTTTTTGTTCCTCTTCGTAGTAGAAGAGATATCCCTTGGAATTCTTTGGATATCCCACAAACTTACACAGTACTGAGCGCGCCTCGAGCTTGTCCGCATGCTGCTTTTTAACAAAAGCTGGACTTCCCCAAGTCTTAATGTGACTGAGATGGGGTCTCTTCCCACACCACATCTCATATGGTGTAGTAGGCACAGTCTTAGTAGGAACTCGGTTCAAAAGGTACGCAGCTGATTCTAGCGCATGCCCCCAGAATGATCGCGGTAACTCAGCGTTACTCATCATGGACCGTACCATATCCAATAGGGTCCGGTTCCGTCTCTCCGATACACCGTTATGTTGCGGGGTGTATGGAGGAGTAAGCTGAGAGAGAATCCCATTCTCTTTTAAATAATTCAGGAACTCGGCACTTAAGTATTCTCCACCTCGATCCGATCTTAGAATCTTGATACTTTTGCCGGTTTGTTTTTCTACTTCATTCTTAAATTCCTGGAATTTTTCAAAAGATTCTGACTTATGTTTCATTAAGAAGACATAACCGTATCTTGAAAAATCATCCGTAAAAGTAATGAAGTAAGAATAACCGCTTCGCGCATGTGTAGACATTGGACCGCACACGTCGCTGTGTACGAGTCCCAAGAGCTCGCTCGCTCTTACTCCGTGTCCAGTGAACGGAGTCTTTGTCATCTTTCCTTTGAGACAGGATTGACAAGTGGCATACGATTGATATTCGAACGGATCCAAATATCCTTCTGTATGTAACTTAGTCAACCTTCTCTCATTGATGTGACCCAGTCTACAATGCCATAAGAAAGTCTGATTGATATCTGGAGACTTTCTTTTGTGTGTATTCTGGACATTGAAAATCTGTGGTTGGTTTAATACGTATATACCATTGCTCAATGTACCTGACCCAATCAGAACTTGATTAAGGTGAATGTTAACAACATTACTTACAAACGCAAATTCATAACCTTCTTTAGAAACCAAAGATACAGAAATGATATTACAAGTTGCGTTGGGTACAAAAAAGCAATTACGCAAAACCAAAACATGCCCATCTGACATTCCCAGGTGATAGTCCCCCACGGCTTTAGCATCCATGCTAGCTCCGTTTGCAACTCTGAGGGTGATGTCACCTGCCTTCAAAACCCTACGGTTTCTCAACGCCTGCAAAGAATTACAGATATGAGATCCTGATCCGGTATCCAATACCCAGGAAGTAGAGTTTATAGAAAGACAGTTTTCAATAACATACACACCTGAAGCTGAAGCCGCAACCTGCTTCAGTTCCTGTGTCCTGGCTTTCCAAGCCCTGCAATCTTTCTTCCAGTGTCCACTCTTGTGACAATAGAAGCATTCCTCTTTACCAACAAGCTTCCCCGCTATCTTTGTTGCCTTTTCCTTTCCCTTCGTACCCACTTTACTAACACCGCCCCTTGGTTTGGCGGGGGCTTTCCTCTTCTTTCCCTTGGCTTTCGCCTTGGACCTAGAAGAAGAAGATCCTCCTACAAACAAAGTGGATGTATCCCTACCCTTCTGTAGGGTGCCCTCTGCGCTCCTCAGCAGGTTGAGGAGTTCTGAAAGTTCAACTTCCTTTTCTTGCAAGTTGAAATTCAGTATGAACTGGGCGTAAGTGGATGGAAGGGACTGGAGAATTATATCCGTATAGAGTTCACTATCCAACGTGGTCCCAAGTTCCGCGAGCTCCTCAGTGTAGCCAATCATCTTAAGCACGTGGTCCGCTACCGATGATCCGACGGCCAACTTTGTCGAAAATAACTTCTTCGACACTTCGTATCTTGCGATACGAGACTGCTCTCCATACAGTTCTTTTGTATGAAGAAATATGGATTCCAAATCCATATTCTCGTGCCTCCTCTGATGGTCGTTGTCCATCGAGGCAAGTACGAGGCATCTGGCCTTCGCGCTGTCAATCTCCCAAGTCTTACGGATTTCCTTATCCGCGACACTGGAGGTGGGACCTGGGACGGGGGGAGCTTTGGTGGTAAGAAGATACCCCAGCTTGTCGTAAGAGATTGCCAATTTGACATTCCTGAGCCAATCTTTGTAGTTTGGCCCTGTCAATATGTTTTTATCTAGAAGTAACTTAAGTCCAGTCATTTCGATTTGGTCGCTGCAGGGGGAGAGAAGAAACACTTAGCACGATGCTCTTGCAAGTTTAGAATGGTTTTTAATTTGTCTAAACAGGATGGCTCCCACTGTCTCTCGAATCCCTCCTCAAACCACAAAGGAAGAATTAGCCGGGATCAATCCCACCGTACAATACTTGCTTAACCGTTCAGCCAGGCCAGTGTCGGTACTTCGAGGGAGGTTTTCCAACGCTTTCGCGAAGTTCCTTAATTTAAGAACCTCTTTTCCCTGGGGGCGTAGCCCCGCTAACACCTTTCTAGGCACCTACTAGGTTTATAGCATTGATCGTTTAGTGAGAAATTTCCCGAGGAGTAGCATATACTCACAGTAGGATCGGGATCCAAATATCATCGCGTGACGAAAATGAAGGAATCCTACCATAATCATCACACTCCAAATGGTATGCAAATCTAGCAAGTTTCAGTACTTATGAAACTCCCGATGTGGATTTTTGCCCCATGCTCTTATGACCTTGACTTTGGCCAAAATATCATAAGTCACATGTCAAGTTCTTCCCGTCACTTTCCAGGTTAATTTGGATCCATCCGTACATACCCTTGACTTTGGCCAAAATGGCAGCACGACTGTCCCAAACCAACGCATCTATCTATGCTACACATGAACACCCAATAGCTACCAATCACTGTGCCTTGACTTTGGCCAAAATACACAGCTTGAATACTATTGCCTATTCATGCGAAACGACGGAGGGCTACGAATGGTTTTGGTAAAACCGTGAACGTAGTGAACTTGATATAATCGATGGAACGAGATAGCTTTTAGAAGGAGTGGCTCAAGCTCCGCATTTAAAAGTTAGTTTTGAAAAGAACCGAGTGGTTTTTCGAAAGTGTTCCATCGACTTAAACTTGGTTTATTATCTTGCATTAGTTCTTTTAATGCGTGATATTCTTGCATTAGTTCTTTTAATGTGTCCCATCATTTAATCCTACCATTGCAGAAAACAACCAAAATATGACGTACGCTTATGCCATTCGCATTCGCCATGGGGTCCCGTCATCACTCGTTAGGTTACTTAACTAACGACAGAGCGGGGGCTGGGCTAGCGCGGCTGTAAAACATAAGCAACGCCTAAATAGAAAGCAATGATAGACATTACAGATCACAAATGAATACATTGGATATACTAGCAATCCGCAATCCTTTCGAGCCTGAAACGAAAAGCGGATAACACGGTCGCGGTGAATAGCAAATACCCCACCCAAGACCCCTACGGGTGCGGCAAACTACCCGCCAAGTTCCCGGTAGTTTGTGCACCCCACCATGGGTCTATCCTAGGAGCAAAAACAGTAAAAAGAATTATACAATGACGGCTACAACCCCGACCCGGTTGTGCGGCCAAACAAATAATATAATTACATCAATTTACATTTACAATGAATGAAAGAAAAACAAAAGCTCATCTCACATCCACCCCGGCTATTCACCCGCGACAGTCCAACACATTCATATACACATTCCAGCACATTACAGATCATGTATAACCCCGACTAATCGACCTATAGCGATTAGCCGACGTTCAATACATGCAAACATCACAGATATAACCATCATAGCCAAAGTGTAGCGAAGTTCGAAAAAAATACGGAATTATAGGACCCCAAAAATGAATTTCTGTTCTGGAAAATCTGGGTACATATAATATATCTGAAAAATCCCAAAACCAACACAGAAGAACACTGCACAAAAATCGATGCAGAGAGGACACCAAACTGCGGCGGTTCCGCGGCCATATGAAGAGGTGAGGCCGCGGAAGGGCGGCGCTTTGGATGAATCATGCTATTGTTTTTGGTGTGTGTTCTTAGAAAACCCTGAGACGAATTTACAAGTATAAAGTTTTTCATTTTGAGCAGAAAAAATTTCAACAGAAACTTAGGGTTTTGGTTTTCCGGTTTTGCGATTTTTCGGTTCCGAACTTCGTTACACCTCACTACCAAGCTAGTTTAAGTTTAGTTAGGCTCTGATACCACTGTAAGTCCATATTGCGACCCCCGGTGCTTACGGGGAGGCGGAAACGGTATAAAAAACGAATTTTTATCGCAAGAGGCAACATGGACTAAACAAGGTCGGGATCGTTGTCTAAACTAAAACTAGTATACTTGCTAAAGAGAGTTAGCTACTATGGAAGATGGTTATACCTAAACTTGAACTCCTTCTTCTTCAAACCTTGTAGAGGTTGATGGTTCTCTTTTCGTCGCCTTCTCCCGTCGAAGATGGATCCACCTCGAAGGTTCGACCTTTGGGCTCTTCCTCGATCTTTGAGTGAACTAGGGTTTCCGGCTTGCTAAACCTTCATCCTAGAATAAGTAGAGAGTGACTAGGGTTTGCTTTTCTTTTCAAAGAGAAGGATTCTCAACACATGAGAAGGTTTCTCTTTGCTAGAGGAAGAAGAAGATGAAATGAGGAGAGAGAGAGGTTATGATAGAATGAGATATCTTTTCTCTTTCTTGCAACCATAATGCAAAATAAAAGTATTATCTAAATGATAATAATTGAAATAAGAATAGTTGATGGTAAATATGGAATGACCACTATCATACTTCTTTAAATGAAGTGTAAGCATGAATCAAGGAAGACTTTCAAAGCATGATGGTGGTCAATGGTCAACAAGTCAACCAAGGTCAACAAGTCAACAAAAAAATCAACCATAACATAATTCTTATTTAATTACTATTATTAATAGATAATATATAAATCCATTAGGGTTTGGAAAATGAAGACTGTCAACTGTGCATACGCACCCGATCCGAAACCCTAATCAAAAACCTCATTCTCCGCCTCAAGCAACTGTGCATACACACCTGCATTCTCGTTCCGAGGAACAAGAATACCAAGATATAAAAGCAACCCCCAAAACATATACCAGTATCTGGCTCAAACCAGAGCCTGCCAGTATAATCCGTCCGGACTCCAAACGTGCACAAGTACGCGGATGAGAACGAACCCTGTCGCAAAACCATGCGACCTCTACTCTGTTTTGCCCAGAGGCGAATACCCTCTGTGTGGGACTCTAAAGACTCGACACTACGCTGGCAGTGGGTTTAACCACAGACCGCAAGCGGCACTAGCTGTGCATAACGGTCCCCAGGTAGATGCCGACAAGAAGGCTGACGAGGTGAAACCCCATCTGAACTCCTACTGAGTCTGAATGTGACATTCTCCGTACAGTCCGGTCTGTTCGTCTGATACATCGCATGGCGGGCCTAGGGGGCGGTAAAACGTCAGTCCCCTAATAGCGGTACAAGTCGTGTCGGAGTGAAGCCCAAAACACCCTGAGATAACACTGGAAACCTACCAGTATATCTCGCTTGCCCTGGCCAGGGACTACTCGTGTAATGGCTCTCCTAGACACAGCGCGATGTCAACCCCCAATACCGGGAGAGACGAATCCTGTCTAACCGTCACTGCCTCCAAGTGCTTCGGGACTGCACCCAACCACCACCTGTTTGCACGACTCCTTTGAGCCGTGGTAGGGTAGTGATCAAAGTGCAGTGGGAACACACTCGAGGCGAAGTGTCAGTGTCAAGTCAGCGGACTAAGCTGTACTCATGTCACCTGGGAACTGATAACTGACGATAGGTATAATACCAACCTGTCAGTTCCCGACGAGTCCTGTCCAGTGTACTCGTAACCCAACGAGCACCCGTATACTATCTCCAGTACGACGTACTGATGGCTGTGGGGCAGACCATCTCCCACACTGGGATGAGAAGCGCATACGCTAGTCTACTCCGGAGTATCGATGCCCTGTCTCGATAGTCCTACGACTAGGGACCTGTATAAGGATGTGCCTATAGATTACCCAGCCCCCACTAGTGTGACTGCCATCACAACGCTGGTAATCAAGCAAAGATCCTAAGGCTCCACTAATGCGTATAAGTGATATACTGAAATAAACACAAGTACACATTGAAGCAGAAACAAACCAAGTAGCATACTACTATATTGAGCAAGATTGTTTATACAAGGTGAATATCCCAAGCTTCCATCAAGTAATATACAAACTAGTATGATACAGTAATGGCCTCTAGGGCATATACACTAACATGGACTACCATGTCCCCACTAGTATGATCTGCATCATAGTCCAGGTAGTCAAGTACACATCCTAAGGGCTTTACCAACATGTAACTATAAGACAGTACAAAGAGACTAGTGTACATGTTAAGATAAAGAGTAACCATATAGCATACTATCATATCGAGCAAGAAAGTCATCTCTATATATGTCCAAGCATCCAATATAATATACATAATCTGTACAATACTGGCCTCTAGGGCATACATACAACTAACAATCTCCCACTTGCACTAGGGCCAGCTGCTGTAGTATCTCATACCGAGCATCCCGAAGAGTCTCTCAAACTGTATCTGGGGAATGGCCTTCGTGAGTGGATCCGCCGTGTTGTTCTTCGTGTCAACTCTCCTGACCTCGATCTCCCGGCGATCAACTATCTCCCGGATCAGGTGATACCGCCTCAGAATATGCCTGGACCGCTGATGGGACCTGGGTTCCTTGGCCAAAGCCACCGCTCCATTGTTATCGCAATACAAAGGTATTGGATGCTCAATGGATGGAACCACTCCAAGTTCAGAAATGAACTTCTTGATCCAGACAGCTTCTTTAGCAGCATCGTTGGCAGCGATGTATTCAGCCTCCATCGTCGAGTCTGCCGTGGTTTCCGCTTGGAACTCTTCCAGCTAACCGCCCCTCCGTAAAGGGTAAAGACAAAGCCCGACTGCGACTTAGAGTCATCCTTATCACTCTGGAAGCTCGAATCGGTAAAGGACTCCACTTGGAGTTCTCCGTTACCATACACCAAGAACATATCTCTAGTCCTTCGCAAGTACTTGAGAATGCTCTTCACAGCTGTCCAGTGACTCTCTCCAGGATCAGCTTGATACCTGCTCACTACACTTAGTTAGTATGCTACATCGGGTCTGGTACATAGCATCGCATACATGATAGAGCCTACTGCCGAAGCATAGGGTATCCCTTGCATGCGAGCTCTCTCCAAATCAGTCTTGGGAGACATCTCTTTAGAGAGAGTGACTCCAGAGATCGTGGGCAAGTTCCCACGCTTGGACTCTTCCATACTAAACCTCTTTAGTATGGTGTCAATGTACCTGGATTGGGACAATCCCAAAATCCGTTTGGATCTATCTCTATAGATCCTAATTCCCAATATGCAGGAGGCATCACCAAGATCTTTCATTGAGAATCTTTGTGATAAGAAGAGCTTGACCGATTGCAGCATAGGAATATCATTTCCTATCAAGAGTATGTCGTCCACGTACAATACGAGGAAGACAACCTTACTCTCTGCCACCTTTTTGTAGATACAAGGTTCATCTGGATTTTTGACGAAATCAAACTCTTTGATAACGACGTCAAAGCAGATGTTCCAACTCCGCGATGCTTGCTTTAATCCATAAATGGATTTAAGCAGTTTGCACACCTTCCCGCTGCTCCCACTGTCTACGAAGCCCTCTGGCTGAGTCATGTACACGCACTCTTCTAAATCACCATTTAGAAAGGCGGTCTTAACATCCATTTGCCAGATTTCGTAGTCATGAAAGGCAGCAATGGCAAGCATGATTCGGATGGATTTAAGCATAGCCACTGGAGAAAAGGTTTCGTCATAGTCCACACCTGGTCTTTGACGAAAACCCTTTGCTACAAGTCTAGCTTTGAAAGTCTCCACTTTCCCATATACACCAAGTTTCTTCTTGAAGATCCACTTGCTCCCAATGGGTTTTACCCCTTCAGGAGCAACTTCCAAAGTCCATACTTTGTTGGTGTACATGGATTCCATCTCGGACCGCATAGCATCCAGCCATTTCACTGAGTCCCTACTCGTGATGGCATGCTCGAAGCTAGTTGGGTCATCATCATCCATGATGCAATCCTCGCTTCCACCATCAATGAGAAAACCGTAGTATCTCTCAGGTGGACGAGAAACCCTACTAGATCGGCGGAGAGGCTGAGGTTCATTGGGAACTACTGAATCCTGTGGTTCCACTAAATCTTCAGTTACTGTTTGTGTATCTGGAACCTCTTCCAGCTCTATCACTTTGCCACTAATTTCTTTTTCAAGAAATTCCTTTTCTAAAAAGGTGGCATATTGAGAAACAAACACTTTTTGTTCCTCAGCATGGTAGAAAAATATCCTTGAGAATTCTTAGGATATCCCACAAACATGCAAAGAACTGACCGTGCCTCGAGTTTGTCTGGATTTTGCCTTTTGACATAGGCCGGACAACCCCATATTTTAACTTGTTTAAAATATGGTCTCTTCCCACTCCATATCTCATATGGTGTGGTAGGTACAGATTTAGATGGAACTTGATTCAATAGGTATGCTGCTGTCTCCAGCGCATATCCCCAGAAGGAAATAGGTAACTCAGCTGTGCTCATCATAGAGCGCACCATATCTAATAGGGTGCGGTTCCTCCGTTCTGATACACCGTTGTGCTGTGGTGTATATGGAGGAGTCAGCTGAGAGAGAAACCCATTCTCTTTTAGGAAGTTCAGGAATTCATTGCTCAAGTATTCACCTCCTTGATCAGATCGAAGGATTTTAATACTTTTTCCGGTTTGGTTCTCAACTTCTTGTTTATATTCCCTAAATTTCTCAAAAGCTTCTGATTTGTGTTTCATCAGGAACACATACCCGAACCTAGAGAGATCGTCAGTGAATGTAATGAAGTATGAAGAACCATCCCTGGCATGTGTAGACATGGGACCGCATACATCACTATGTATAAGTCCCAAGAGTTCGGTAACTCTTTCTCCGTGTCCCGTAAACGGAGTTTTGGTCATCTTGCCTTTGAGACATGACTGGCAAGTGTCATAAGATGAAAATTCGAAAGGTTTCAAATATCCATCCTTATGCAACTTAGCCAGTCGTGTCACATTGATGTGACCCAGTCTACAATGCCACAAGAAGGATTCGTTGAGTTCAGAACTCTTCCTCTTGTGTGTGTTTGTTATGCTCAGAACTGTTGATTGATTTAGAACATAAATGCCATTGCATAACGTGCCTGATCCAACCAACTTTTGGTTACGGAAAATGTTCATAACATTGTCCTGTAATACAAAATTATATCCTTCTTTGCTTAATAAAGAAACCGATATAATGTTGCATATCAGGTTCGGCATGTAATAGCATTCATTCGGAACCAATGTATTACCAGTTGGTAATACAAGGTGATATTCCCCGACAGTCTTAGCTGCAACAATTGCACCATTTCCAACTCTAATGTCTTTATCACCTTCTCCAAGTTCTCTACCTTTCTTGAGCCCATGTAACTGATTACATATATGGGATCCTGACCCGGTATCTAATACCCAGGACGTAGAGCAAATGGAGAAACAGTTCTCTGTAACGAACACACCCGAAGAAAATGCATCAACATGTACTTTCTTCATTCGGGTGGCATGGGAATCCTGGTATTCCCCTATATCCTGTTCATTCCTATAACTCTTAATAAGAAAGAACGGAACCAACGTTCCCCAGCACAGTATAACATGCGGGTTCGGTCAATACATCCATATTATTATCTTCATTAGGGCATGAAATGGTCGCTACCTGGAGAGAGAGAGAAGAAAACACTTTAGCGTATGCTCGTGCAAGATCAGATTGGTTATTATCTTATCTAATCAGGATGGCTCCCACTGCTTTTTATCAAATCTTCCTCCAAACCCTAAAAGGAAAGATTAGCCGGGATTAATTACACACTACAAGTTCGCCAATCTTTCAGCCAGGCCAGTGTCGGTACTTTGAGGGAGGTCCCCCGTGCTTTCGCACGAACCTAATTAATGTAAACCTCGTTTTCCCAGAGGCGTAACCTCATTAACACCTTTCTAGACACCTACTTGATCGGCTAATTGTAATGTGTAAAACTCTCCCAGGAGTAACTCTTACTCGCAGTGGGTATCGGGATCCAACTATCTCATAGAAGGTATGCAATCTCATTGCAAATTTCAACACTTGAAACTCCCGATAATGCTTTTGCCCCTAGCAACTATATGACCTTAACATAGTCAACAAATCATAAGTGCTAGTCAAGTTCAACCCGTCATTTCCTGATTGAATTAAACCCACCCGCACGACCCTTAACATAGTCAACAAAGTCGCACGACTACCCTAATCCAATCGCATCATATGCTAATACAGATAAGTACTAATTAGCTACCGCACACTACGCCTTAACATAGTCAACAAACGTAGCACGAATACTAACTAGTACTTATCTGAAATGACGGAGGGCTACGCAGGTTTTTCATAAAAACCATGAGCGTAATGAACTTGATATCGTTGTAGAATCAAATGGAGTTTTGAAATGGAGTGATTTTGAGGCTTTTCCAGTTTTGCTAAAGGGGTCACTCCCGGTGAAGGGATCGTCGGCCCTTTCCTCGTCGAATGAGGTGCGGGATATATCATATATATCACTGTGCAAAGCAAAAACTCTTAAAAGCAATCAAAGCCAAACCGAGTGTGTAGCATCTGCCAGTTACTGCTAAAGGAGTCACTCCCGGTGAAGGGATCTCGGTCCTTTCCTCATCGAATAAGGTGCAGGATATATCATATATACCGCTGTGCAAAGCAAGAACTGTAGCTACCTGTTTTATTTTAAAATTCGATTCTACAACATCTTAGGTTTCTTATCTTTCATTAATCACATTAATGAAGTCCCATCATTTAAATACCTAAACATCACAGATAGATATGACGTACACTTATGCCATCCGCATTCGCCTCGATGTCCCCTCGTGCACCGTTAGGTTAGGTAACTAACGACAGAGCAGGGCAGGGCTAGCGCGGGTAACGTCTATATAATATATCATATATACTATATACTATATCCATCACAGAGTCACAACAGAGATATCGCAGCAGAATAAACATATGAAATATTGGATATACTAGGACGTCCGTGTTTTCAATACGAGCCAGTATAAAACACGGATTCCACGGTCGTGATGAATAGCCAATCCCACACCCCTAGACCCCTACGAGAGCGGCAAGCAACCCTGCCAATTCTAGGGTTAGGAGACCCGGACTCGACTCCTCGAGTTGGTCTCCCACTGGACCCTAGAACCCGGTAACTTGTGCTCCCCTCCTTGGGTCTATCCTAATGCGGAAAAGTAAATAATATACAAAGGGTGACAACTTCCGCTACCTGGAAGTGCCCCAAATAAAAGAATATTACATACAAGTTTTTACATGAATGAAAATGAAAAACACTCATCTCACATAAAAACCCCCGGCTATTCAAACACGACGATCCAATATAACATATCCAGCAACACATAACATCACATGTCATCAACGTAAGTAAGTATGCATACCCCAATTGTCGTTGACGTATAGCAACGAAACCGGCGATATGAACATACTACACTTACGGTCACAGAAAAGAAAGTGTAAAACTACAACAATTGGAATCCGCAACCTCTTTAGATATCGCATGCCTAACAGATATAAATCTCGCATTTTAGTCTCATTATCGAAAACTCTTTTCAATATCATATGGGACTAAATTGCTAGATTTATAACATTCATTCAGTTATCACATAACTGCTTGTGAATTCCAAATTATTGTATCACATTCCGGATAAATAGAAAATGTTAAACTTTCCGATCGAACAATCGAACACCCAAGTTTTCCCGATACAGATCAACACATGAAATAAATCTAACAACATTCCGTTCGTGCCTCAGTACCAACGGTCCAGCCGTAGAAGGGTCAAGCCAACGCCTCACATGTGGCACGCCGTACTGCCCCAAACCCGAAGGTTCAAAGAGCAGTTCAAGACGGTCACATAATCGAGTTAAGGTTTGTTGTCTTCTAGAGGGTCCATCGCGTTACTTGCACTACTTAGAACGTCGTTAAACTTCGGAAAAATCCAACACTTGGAAATTTCCCGATAGGGGAAAAATTGGGTATTTATATCCGGTCGAACTTTTTAACATATTCTAAAAAATATCCGGAGAGCCACACAGACAAAATTTGATACTCCGATCGAAACACAGAATCCCCAAATCATCCCCAGAAAATTCAACTCTTGAATAACTATTAAAAATTTCCAGAAAATCCAGAATTATTAATTATGAGTTACTGTGTAAAAATGATTTAATAAAGCATCCGTACAGCCGCGGATCCGCCGCACGAGCGCGGCTCGTGCCGCGGAACCGCGGCAGTTTAATGGAGATGGTTGTACGAATTTCACAGTATCTCATAAAATCACCTGCTGATGTTTCTGCATATTTTTAATGTTGAAAAACTCATTGTTTTCAAAAAAGGACAGAGAGCATGTTAGAAATGGGTATTTGGGTTCGTTCGGACTTCAAACTCCGTCTGGACTTCGCCTAAGGCTCTAGCTTGGCTCTGATACCAGTGAAAGGTTCCTAGGCACCCTATAGAGGTCTCACAAGGCATCTAACATGCCATTTTAAAAAAAATATGGTGCCGAGAAACCCTAACACGGATCTTAGACTAGAAATCTAGGCGAAAAGCTAAACTAGTTAGCAGATTAACTAAAGGTTAGATGCTACAACCTTTGTAGATCCGGATTTCCACCTCCTAAACTCCACGTGGTCATGCTCTCGCTGTCCATCATGAATCCTCGACTCATCCGTCGGCTTCATCGGAAAATCGGGCGAGCAAGGTCGTCGGCTTCGTGTCAAAGACGATCTACGTCGAGGTTGCACTAGTTCAAGCTCCGACTTCACAAACTTGTGAAAATTGTGAAGAAAACACCCAAAACAACTTGGCAAGAGGTAAAGGGTGAAGAAATAGGAGATGGGTTCACTTTAGATTTGGATTTTGCTCACTAGATCACAAGTTTCCATTGATGGCATCAAGGTTGCTCACTTGAAGAAGAAGAAGAAGATGAGCTAGAATATTATGATAAGTATTTTAAAATGAAAAGAAAAACAATACTTATCATAATTTGCACCATGGTTAAGTGTAGAGAGTTTACTAAGGTTAGATATATGGTTAGGGTTAGGAATGAGGACAAAAATGGTCACTTTAGTCAAGCTTCATGAAGCTTCACTAAACTTCAAGAAGAAAGCAACCCTTTTTGTTTTCTTATCCTTTTCTTTTAATCCAAAATAATTAATGATAAAAGAAAGAATAATTAGGAACCCTAACCATTTACTTAACCTAAATTTAATTCTTCACACTTAACCAAAAGAGCAAGCATCATCAAACATGATACTAAAAAGTGCACAAAAGTATATCACATATACAATGTGCAATCCAAGTGAGAAAAATCCGTTTAAAGTGAACCAATACTAGTTAATGCAAAGTAATATATCAAATATATAATTATACATTAAATCATTAAATCAACACTTGATTCAATGATCCGGTCATGTCGCACATAACCGACTAGTATTCAATGCATCGATTTATCGAATCAATGATTCGATAACTAGGTCATATCGAATATAACCAATCGAAACATATATCGCGAGAATGAAATGCGGTATCACATACACGCATTATTCTCGGTCCTGCACATATCTCATATGCGCTCCTATTTCGTTTCGCTTGAACCAGGAAACCTCTGTGTAGGACTCTAAAGACTCGTCAATACGCCGGTAGCAGATGATGATCATATCAAGCACCCACAAGCCGCAAGCGGTCTGCTAAACGTAACGGCCACCCGGGTATTGAGCGATCAGAAGATCGACGAGCTAGCCCGCTCACACTCCTGCGAATCCGACCAGTAACACTTACCGTACAGTCCGGTCTCTTCGTCTGATATGTCGCATATCAAGTCTAGGGGTGGTAAACGTCAGACCCCAATAACCCGATAAGTCGTGCCGATGTGAGGCTCGTAACGGGTCGAGAAACTACTGGTAACACTTACCAGCAAATCTCTGATCAGCCCTGGCCAGGGACTTCCCTGTTACGGCCAATCGAGCACTGCGCAACATCTACCCCCAATACCGGGAGAGACGAAACCCCTCCTATCGCTCATTGCCTCCATGTGACTCGGGACTGTACCCAAAGACCACCGTTTTACACACCCTTATGGACGTGGTAAGGTGGAGATCAAAGCACAGTGGGAATCACACAAGACTTTATGACGATCTCGGGTCTACAGACTAACCTGTACAAGTGTCACCTGAGAACTGCCATCTGACGTGAGGTATAATACCATCTGGGAGTTCTCGGCGAGTCCGTCCGGTGTACCCAGTCTCCACTGAGCACCCGTATACCATCTCTGATGTCAAACACCAATGGATATGGGATCATCCATCGCCCATCACATGGGTCGAGAAGCGTATACGCTAGTCTACACTGGTATATCGATGCCCCGTCTCGATACACCCACGACTAGGGACCTTGAAGGATGTACTTATGGACTACCATGTCCCCACTAGTATGATCTGCATCATAGTCCAGGTAGTCAAGTACACATCCTAAGGGCTTTACCAACATGTAACTATAAGACAGTACAAAGAGACTAGTGTACATGTTAAGATAAAGAGTAACCAGATAGCATACTATCATATCGAGCAAGAAAGTCATCTCTATATATGTCCAAGCATCCAATATAATATACATAATCTGTACAATACTGGCCTCTAGGGCATACATACAACTAACATTGTTACACCGTAGAACACTTACACAAATACTAATGATTTCCATATTGCATGAGCGCAAACGCATTTGCTACACTACACATCATTAGTAGTGTCATGACACATTAGAATTGAAACCATTATGTTATGTGATATGATTACGTAGTCGTTTCCTATTCATACTGTAGTACTATAGATATTGTATTTGATTTCTTGGGATTTCTGAGTATTTTACTCCTGATGATATATATAGTGGTGGTATGGGATACTATTATATATATACATATATAATATATCATCAATACAACCTATGCAAGTTCTTATTCCTCACTTGATATTTTATATAATGAGTAAATGTCCACCAGGAGATTTGTGTTTTCTGATTTGGATATCCGGACCGGGTCGGTGGGTATACAGTTACGGATTTACAATTTTTATCCAGACTGAGTTGGTGGGCATACAGTTAGATACCTGGTGGACCCGGTCGAGACCGAGGGACAGGATAGCCGTATTTGAGGCGGGGGAGCCTAACGAGGTGACTCGATTCCGGAGATAGAAATGAGCACGGCAGATATCCAGGGGATACTGACCGGGGTTCGATTAGGTACGGCAGATATCCAGGGGATACTGATCGTAGCCAGGATATCGGGTGATGATTATCTGTTGAGATGGTGTCGACGGTATCTGTATTTACGTATCGATGCTGGACACGAAAGATTTCGGATTTCGATGTCGATACTGGGCATCTATTTGTATATTGATACAATCATTATCATGAGGTACATCGTTAGATATGTGTTTATTGGATTCCATCAGGACTGATCCAGAGGACAGTACCTGCATATATTTGTACAGACATTCATAGAAACAAAGGGAATTCCAATACGGATAATAGATTCATGATTTTGATTCATATGACATTGAGACTTTATACTTGTGATCGCATGATAGTTAGTATTGCACCTTTGCATATCATATAGTATATCGTTACAGATCATGATAGTACTATACTTATGACCTAGGTATCGTCTTGCATTTCGATTACTCCCTTTAGATGTACTTTTATTCACTGAGTTGGCAACTCATCCCCGTTGTGCCACAGTTTCTTGCAGGTTTTACCGCTTGGATTATCAGCGGTTTGGGCACATGTTCTTTTGGGGATTGATGGGTAAGTGAGTTGTTATTGTATCCTACTCACTCTTGATTATTCATATATTCTTGTATCTGGTGGAAACTCCATCAACTTAGAAATGACGTATTATGGACTTAGAATCGAGGAATAGAGTTGTGTTTTGAGTTGTCGCACTCTTTGGAGTCGACTTCTGATTTAGATTGATTGGTTGCTCCATTGTTTGGACGTGGAGACTAGCTTCCATTGGGATGCTCTTTTTTTTATGTTGTATCGGGTTTTTATAAAAATGGAAAGGAGGTGATGTCAAGTTTCAAAACGTCATAAATGCTTTTCAACATACTTAGATGTTATTTTAAATTGATTTTATCAGATGATTATTGAAACCTCACCTCCAATAATTTCAAAAAGGGTATAGATTCCGGGTTTCGGTTTACTTAGATTGCGTTGATGTCTTTAGATATCATGTGATTTAAGTACCGATCACGTGCTACTTTTGGGCCGTGACAATTACGCTATCCTTTACCCATACTTATGACTGTTGTCACAAGTCAGAGTGAAACCAACGTTCCCCATCCCAGTGTAATAAGCGGGTTCGGTCAATACATCCATATTAATATCTTTATTAAGGCGTAACATGATCGCTACCTGGAGAGAAAAAGAAGAAACACTTCAGCGTGCGCTCTTAAAAAATTAGAATGGATATTATCTTATCTAATTAGGATAGCTCCCACTATTTTTATCAAATCTTACTTCAAACCCTAAAAGAAAAAATTAGCTAAGATTAATTACACGTTATAAGTTCGCTAATCGGTCATCCAGGTCGGTGTTGGTACTCCGAGGGAGTCTTCCAGTGCTTTCGCCCGAAATTAATTAAATAACCTCATTTCTGCAGAGGTATAACCCCGTTAACACCTTTCTAGACACCTACTGGATTAGCTAATTGTAAAGTGGAAAACTTTCCCGGAAATAACACATACTCGCAGTCGGTGTTTACGGCCGAAAATAAGGATGAACTGGATAGATCGTCTTACCTGAATTTGGGGGCAGATGTTATTTGGACTTCTCCATCCACCTCTCTGAAAATACCAAGTTGATTTATGGCACCATATATCGAAGGTTTGGACAGATGTGACTGTTGTAGAAGACTATATCAGATTCCCCCTCATTTTTATGAGGGTTTTTTTTATTGTGGGGACGCTCTTTCCTGCAAGCGCAAGCCTCTACAGTTAATTACGTTACCGCATTGCGATGACCACTTTCTCCTTCTCCAGCAGTTCACTTCATGTCGTGTGTATTTTGTTTTATTTTGGTTGTCCGTGGATTGTATACGGAGAGTAGTTTATGGCGTCGTCCGTAGGGCGCGGATTAGTCCAAATCCATATATTTTAGATTTGGGCTTGGGTCAAGGATTTTCTTGACGGGGTTTTAAATTTAGGCTGTATATTCCTACAGTTCAGAAGGATCGTTAATCTAGTTTGAGATTAAGATCAACTTAAATCTATAAGCGAGCATTAGGGCTCAGTTTGTTTTCGCTAAGGATACGTTGGTCTTATTTGAGACTAAGATCAACTTAGCAACATTTTAGGATCATTTTTACTTAAGATCTAGCAAAAGAGCATTTGGGCTCAGTTGCAAGAAAACTTCAGAGACTTAGCCAATTTGGGCTTAGTTTACTAAGTCTTTTTATTTATTCAAAAGTGCTAAGCACTTATTTGGGCTCTGTTTGTTCAGCCTTTTTTCTTTTTATGTAAAAGTGCTAAGCACTCATTTGAGCTCTGATGCTCACATGTATGTCATGTGAAGTATTCAGTCAAGAGCGCTGCCCAATAAGTGTTGAACACTTTAGTCATTTTGACTAAATGTGAAGTGCTAAGCATGTCTTACGACGTCCACGTGAGGTGCATGTGCGGCGCTGGGCGCTGCCCAATTAGTGCTAAGTACTTGATCGTTTTGGCTACATATGAACTGCTAAGCACTTTTTATATGGTGCCCACGTGAGGAGCACATGTGGCGCTGGGCGCTGCCCGGTCAGTGCTAAGCATTTAGCCATTTTGGCTGTATTTGGAATGCTAAGCACTTTTGTGTGGCGTCCACGTGAGGAGCACGTGAGGCGCTGTGCACTGCCCAATCAGTGCTAAGCACTAAGCCATTTTGACGGTATATGGAGTGCTAAGCACTTTTACTCAGCGCCCACGTGTATTTCACGTGAGGTGCTGGCCTTCTATTTTGGGCGCCCGCGTGTTTTTCACGTGAGGTGTCGGCGCTGTTAAAAGAGCGTCCACTTGGGAAGCACGTGAGGCTCTATTTTTTCCCTTTTTTAAAGATTAAATCTCTGTTAATTGCATTTTAACCATTAATGATCACCAAGATCTTCGTTTTTAGAAGATCATGTTTTTCTTTAAGAACAAAGTTCTTTTATAGGTTCTTTTTCCTTTTGTTTTTCTTTTGGACTTAATTCTTTTCTGAATCTTTGATTCTAAAGAACAAGATCTTCCCGACGAGAATTAAATTCTAAACTTGTGGGAGACTTGTTTTGTGGGTCTCTGATACAGAGAAAGAACTAAGTTCTTTGAGAAGAGTTAAACCCTTAAAATAGGTAAAAGAGATATTTTTATCTCTGTGTTTTTTTTACCTCGGTTTTTTTTTTTGAAAAAGAGAAGTCTTCCTCTTTAAGAATTAAATGCTCTGTTGTTTTTTAGAGCTCCATGTATTTTTGCAGAAGCTTATATGGTTTTTTTTTCTTTTTTGTGGTCTCTCTGTGTGTATATCTATGAGACTTGAAATCTCGGGTCCTTTATATTGTAGAGGCAAGTTTGTTAATTAATTTTGAGAAAATCTCTCATTGAGAGATTCCAATTGATTTAATTGGTCTCAAAATTGAGTTGGGAATTTTACCCACCGTTGGATTTTTGATCCAAGAACTTCTGTTTTACAGAATATGTTTTCTTATTTTTAATAAGATTGGGAAAATACTTTTGTAAGTCTACGGTAGCGCCCCGGCCGTCAATCCGAGGCCAAAATGTGGAAACAAAAACTTTTTCATAAACTTGAAACTGGCGCTATCGTATACTTTCACCCGGATCGAACCATTAACACAAACTAGCTAACTAGAGAAGGGTTAGAAAGGCTATACCGATCGATCCGTGTCCTTCGGTCTTTGGCCACCATCCCAGGCTCCTCGCGGCATCTCCGATCTCCGGTCTTCTCGTTGGAAGGGCACCATATCAAGAAGTCTTTTTACGGGCACCCGCCTCTGAACCAAGGCAACTTGGATACGAAATTTGCTAGCCGACGTGTCCAAGATTGCTGTAGAATATACGTAGAACACTTTGTCTCAAAGGTTAATCGAAGTTTCCATTTTGGGTGGAGATAAAATGAGCAATGCAAAAGGAGCTTAGGAATTTTGTAGTAATGAAATGAGATCAAAATTCCCACACCCAAAAGAATGAGGGGCTGCCTCAAAAAATGGCTCGGCCATTGCAATGAAAGAGGGTTGAGCACAAGGAAAAAGAAGTGGTGATCACAAGAAAAAAAGTCACACCCATATCTCATTCAATCCATTCACAATTAATGCAAAGAAATGAGTCAAGCTCATCTAGAAGCTGCAAGAAGCTACTGGAGCCCCAGCAACCACAAAAAAGCCCCTCCTTTACAAAATCCCACATTTGCAAAGAACCCCCTCACAAGCAAGAAAAATCAGCCAAGAAGAAATGAAAGAAAAATGGCCGAAACGGAATGCAAACTGGCAACTTCAAAAAGCGATCCCGTAACAAAATTATAGGATAACCCCGCAACTGTATATACATACCTGTATTTGTATTTCGACCGAATACAAATGCAATGAGACAAAATCTACACAGTATAATACTAGGATCCGGCTTAAACCAAAGCCCGCTGGTATTATCCGTCCGAACCATGACACGTGCACAAGTGCACGCGTATGTTCGAACCCTGCCATAAACCCATACAGCCTCTACAACGTTTCGCCCGAAAAACTTGAGAAAATGTCTGTGGGGGCTTTAAAGACTCGTCAATATTTTGGCTGTGGATTTAACCACTAGCACGTCAGTGGTACTAGCCGTACGTAACGGGCTACCAGGTATTGACCAAAAGGGAGGTCGATGAGCGAACTCATCCTGACATCCTACTGAGCCTGTCAGTGACAATATCCGTACAGTCCGATCCGTTCGTCTATGAGCATCGCATGTCGGGCCTAGGGGGCTGGTAAAAGTCAGACCCCCAAAAGCGGTACAAGTCATGTCGGAGTGTATCCCAGAACACCCTGAGATACTACTTGAATACCTACCAGTAAATCTCCTGCCTTGGCCAAGGACTTCGTGTAATGGCTCTCCTAGACACAGCGCGATCTCACCCCCAATACCGGGAGAGACGAAACCCCTACCGATCCGCTCACTGCCTCCATGTGGCTCGGGACTGTACCCAACTAAAACCTGTTTGCACGACTCCTTTGAGCCGTGGTAGGGTAGTAATCAAAGCACAGTGGGAGCTCAAACGAGACAAATGACGATCTCAGGTCGATGAACTAACCTGTACACATGTCACCAGGGAACTGCTATCTGACGCTAGGTATAAAACCAACTAGCATGTTCCTTTCGAGTCCTATCTGGTGTACTCATAACCCAATGAGCACCTGTATACGTCTTAGGTGAACCAACTGACACAATGGCTTATGAGACCAGCCACCGCCCCTCGTCGGGGTCTCGACCCGTATACACTAGTCTACTCTGGAGTATCGATGCCCTGTTCGAAACTCCCTCGACTAGGGACCTTTTAAGGATGTGCTTATAGACCCCAGCTCCCACATATATGATCGCCATCATATTGCTGGCCGTCAAGAAAGAATCCTAAGGGCTCTATCAATGTGTAATAGCGACCTGTGAGGTCACCTAAAGTAGTACACGATGATAAAGATAAACCAGATAGCATACTATCATCTTGAGTAAGATTGTCCTACCGGCATAGGTCCTTCCTTAATCATTGCAATCACGTGCCTGTGGTCCAATAATTGACTCTGAGGGCACTATATCCAACAATCTCCCACCTGCACTCAAGGCTATTTATTGCGATGTCGCATACTCACAGCCTGTATAATACCGAACACCCAACTCCTCTACTAATCAGTCTCATAAAGCCCGGTTGTGAAACTACTGCATTCGAGGAATAGCCTCAGTGAGTGGATCAGCCCTGATGTTTCTTTCTATGTCTCTCTTAATCTCTAGTTCGCGGAGAAAGCCATCTCCCGAAATGAGCAATACCTGTCTTAGAATATGTTTGGATATCTGATGGGACCTAGTTCATAAATGAACTCCAAATCCAAACTTCTTAGACTGTATCGTCAACTGAACTTAATCAGTATCCTATGACATGCCTCCCTCAGTATCCGCTTAGACCTCCTGTCCAAACAACTGCCCCTCGTCAGAGGGAAAACTATAACTCTGACAGTCACTCTGTCATCTAGTCACCTTGGAAGCCTGGAATGATAACCGTCTCCCGAAAGAGGCTGCCGTTATCAGATCCCTAGAACATCCACTTATGTTCTAAAACTGCTTCCGAACGTTTTTCCAAGATTGGATTAATATCAACTTATTGCATCTCGTACAAAAACAACATCTGGTGTAGTACTTGACATCTCATGATTGACTCAATTGCCTAAGCAAGTGATATGTCAATCATGCACATCCCTCTCCCCTTTAGTCTGTAAGACATCTTTAGAGAGGGTGACTCCATCACCTGCACGTTCACTACCATGCCAGGAGTCGTCCATTCTAAAACGCCTTTAGAAAGCTGTCTAAGTACCCAGATTGGGAAACTACCCAAATCTAGATCTAAAACCATAGATCTAATAACCATAATGTCTGATATAATATTCATATCCTATGTGGAGAAACCACTGCGTGACAACCAAAGTATAACCGATCGTAGTATAGGAATATCACTTCCTACTCTGTGTATGTCATCCAAATACCAGGACATCACACCCTACTTCCTTTTTAACAGATCCATCCCCTATTCTGATGAAGTCAAACCTATGACTGTCACATCAGAAATAGATAATCTATCTCTGCTATATCTGCTTTAGTCTATAAATAGTCATAAACCACTTGTCCACTATGCTTCCGCTGCTCACACTGGATACGACAACCCTCTGGCAGAGTCATATACACGTGCACTTCTAAAGCTAGTTTAGAACGACGCTATACGCATCCTCCTACCAGGTCTCATAGCCTAGAACAACAATAGTATCAAGTTTGGGAAAGCAAGAACCTCCCTGTCACCGTCTTTTAGGCTACCGGAGTACCTCTCGGGTGCCTGAGGTTACCCACCTTATCTACGGAGTGGCCAATGGAATGTCAAACCAGATTGAATCTTTAGGTTGTTATCAAATTTTCAGTAATCGTTTGCGGTTCTGGAATCACTTCCAGTTCTACCATACTCCCACTACTGTTTTCTGAAAAAAAAATCCATTTTTATTAAAACTGTGACTAGTGAAGAACAATATCACTATTGATCTTCCAGATGGTAGAAAGTCAACCCTCGTCATAGCTCGGGTCAACCAATAAACTGCCATTACAGAAATGTGCCTTGAGTTATCCAGAGTCTGGTTTTAAGCATAAGCCGGAAAACTCCCCGTGCCTTAACAATGTTAAGATATGAACTATTCTATAGAAATAGAGGCACTGATTTAATTGGAACCAGATTCAAATCATGCAGCTATCTCTAGTGCGTGTCAACTAAATGGAGAGATGTCGATCAGCATTACTCAACTTAGGAGTGCACCCAATTATGAGTAACCTGAATGAGAAACAAGTTTCTCAAAACCATTACTATCAACTGAATACCAAACACAAGTATCTACATCTTCGATCACCTTGAAGAATTCCGATACTTGCAACACCTGGTTCTCTACTTTACTCTTATACCTATAACTTCTCAAAACCTGGACCTTGCGTTTCTACGAAACACTTGTCTAAAAACTAGAGAAGTCATAAGTAAACCGAATATAGTATGAGGACCAACCCCTCTGTCCTAATGGACACAGTACAACATACAATACTTTGTATAAGTCCGCTGAGTTGAATAACTCAAACCCTGTACGTCGTAGATTAAAAACTGTACTATGGTTATGAAGAATTACACCGCTGTTGAATGCTCCTTACCTAACCATCAACTGATATAGGTAAATGTCATAGGCATAATTCTAAAATGTTATATCTCACTTTATAAAAATAAACGTACAGATATATCAATTTGAAATTGGTGCATAACAACAGATATTAAAAACCAAATATTTACCGTCCGGCAAACAACTCAGGTGATTTCCTCAAATATCACCAATTACAACGAATCCCGATATAATTAGGATGATCACCCAATTCCCAATAACTTACTCCCACTCATCATCTGTAAAACCATACAGATGTGAGAATCATACCTGGTAAATAGAGTAAGGACTAATTGGGAAATCAGTTTTCTACTAACAATGCACAGTGAAACTGAAACATGAAAATGTCTCGAAGGGGTATCTGGGTATTCCTAGTAATGCCTCTTCCATTATCCAGATTCATGACTGTAACCGTATATTTCTTTGCCATCTCTCTAAATCCCTTTATTTGTTTTTACTCATTACCTTCTATACACCCTCTTAGGCTAAATGGTTTTCTTCCTTCCCTACCGTTCGGCACTAGCCTATGGCTTGGAAGAAGACTATCCAATAAGCGTAATAGGTGTACTGTCCTAATCATAGGAGCACTCGCAACCCGAGAGAAGGTAAAGATAAAAGACAACTGAATAAACCTCATTCCTATTTCTCCTGAACCAGAATCCATCCCCGAACTGGAACAAGTCCTTTCGAGTTCGTATATAACCATACGATGGAGTATCCAATAAACTGTGGATCTTCGTAGTGATACGGGGTGTTCTGGAGAAATACAAAGGTGAAGTAGGAGTGGCAATGAAATACTTGGTTTGGTCGTGAATAGCAGTCGCAATTTACTTTGCCCTCTTTCTAATCCCTTTATTTTTCCTTTACTTATTACCTTCTGTACACCTCACTTAGGCTGATTGGTTTTCTTCCTTCCCCACCTTTCGATACCTGCCTATGGTTTGGAAGAAGACTATCCAATAAGCATAATAGGTGTACCGTCCTAATCCAAGGAACACTCGCAACCTGAGAGAAGGTAAAAGGAAAAGACAACTGAATAGTCCTATTCATTTTCTCCAGAATCGGAAACCATCCTCGAATCTGGAACAAGTTCCTTCGAGTTCGTATATAACCATACGATGGTTTTATCCAATGGAAGTGGACGTTCGTAGTGACACGAAATGTTCCGGAGAAAAAGGGTAAAGGTAGAAGTGGCAATGAGGTATGCAACTCTGACAATCCAAAAGCCAGTGTTTTAAGAAGGTTCGGTTAACTTGGTCACTGAGTCATAGTCTAGGGTCGGGCCATGGTCGCTGCCAAGAGAGAGAGAAAAGAAACACTCTGTGTGCACTCTAACCTAGATCAGAATGGTTACCAATTTATCTAATCAGGAAACCTCCCACTGTAACCTCAAATTCTCCTCCAAACCTGAAAGAAGAATTAGTCGGGATCACCCGAGGAGTAAACCAACTCATCAGTGGGAATCGGGATCCAACTATCATCACATGATAACGTGATGGAATCCACTCACGTTATCACACTCCAGAAGGTATGCACATGCCTAGCAAGTTTCAGTTTCTTTAGAAACTCCCGATATGATTTTTACCCCATGCTCTTATGACCTTGACTTTGGCCAACAAATCATAAGTCACATGTCAAGTTCTACCTGTCATTTTCCAGGTTAATTTGAACCCACCCGTACCTACCCTTGACTTTGTCCAACAAAGCAGTACGACTGTCCCAAACCAACGCATCTATCTATGCAACAGAAAGGTAACAAATAGCTACCATACACTATGCCTTGACTTTAGCCAACAAACATAGCATGAATACTAAGTGCTACCCGTCTGAAATGACGGAGGGCTACGAATGGTTTTTGGCAAAAAACCTTTAACTTAATGAACTTGATATCGTTGAAAGAACCGGATAGCTTTTTATAAATATAGTGGCGAAAACCTTCGCTAAAGAGGTCACTCCCGGTGAAGGGATCTCGGCTCTTTCCCCGTAGAATGAGGTGCAGGATATTCCAGCTGAATACCATGATGCAAAGCAAAAAGTAATCGACTATAGTGAAATTATTACCCTGACGCAAACCTCTGTCCAAGGGGTCACTCCCGGTGAAGGGATCTCGGCCCTTGCCTTGTCGACTGAGGTGCTGGATATTCATAACCAAATACCACTGTGCAAAACAAAAGAGAACGTCCTTACAATAACAGCTTTTTGAAAATTGTTCCAACAACGTCAAATAAGTTTGTATAGCTTGCATTGATCTGAATCAATGCAGTCCCATCAATTGATCACACCAGAAAAGAACAAAAATATGATGTACGTATATGCCATCCGCATTCGCCACTGGGTCCCGTCATCACCCGTTAGGTTACTTAACTAACGACAGAGCGGGGACTAGACTAGCGCGGATGTAAAACATATACAACATCTACTAGTATGTATATCAATATATAATAATCGCTCAAGGCGTGATAAATGCAACATCACAGAAATGTAATAAGTATCACAGAACAATACAGATAATCTGGGATCCCCGGGTTTCCTTTGAGCCGCAAGTGAAACCCGACGTTCCCCTGGTCGTGTGGATAGCCTGTGCAATGAAATCCTAGACCCCTACGGGTGCGGCAAGTTACCCGCCAAAACCTGAAGTGAGGCAGCCCCCTTCAACAAAGTGAATGGACCACCCAGCATTTCATGGAATCCAGTAATTTGGGCACCCCTCCTTGGGTCAACCATACCCCCTACGAGTGCAGCGAATAGCCCGCCAATTCTAGAGTGAAGCCCCCTCCGTCTCAAAGCCATGAGATGTGGGCTTGTTGCCTTCTAGAACCCGGCTATCCGTGCACCCCACCGCGGGGTAATCCTAGTACATAAAAGAAATATATATACAACGGGTACATCGACCTCAGCTCGGTCGTGCCCCAAAAGAATAATATACAAACAGGAAGCGACGGCAGTCCATATGTCGGACGCTCGCCCCGCAATATCAAATGTACAAATAATACCAAACTGTACTACCATTGCACGAAGCTATCCAGCATGACAAATCCGCAACATCACAGCACAACACAGAGCATCAACGTGAATGTCACGTTCGTAAATCCGTCTAAAAGGGCTATAGCAATTAGACAAGATTTACCGCTCAAATGATATTCACGGTCACAGATATAATGTAAGCACTGTGAACTAATATATTTAAAAATTCCGATCGACAAAACTTCCCGAAGTGGGCCCCAAGTATAATTCCAACACTCAAAATAATCTGGGCCAAAACTAAAAATTCCAAAAACCATATTTTCACACAAAAGACCAGCACAAGAAAAATGGTGCACTGAAGCCACATAACAGCGGCAGAACCGCGGCCATAACGTGGTTATTGCCACGGTTCCGCGGCGTTACTGTGGATTCACGATACCAAATTTCTACAGATGTCTTAAAAAAGCCTGCCTGATTTCTGACATACCCAAAATAATTTTTCGACCACAAAAAAATTTCGACAGAAACTCAGAAAATGAAAATGCGGTTTCGGAAATTTTGATCAATCGATGTTTTAAACATGTTAGAACAAGCTAGTAAAGGTTAATAGCGTGGCTCTGATACCATGTAAGTCTACGGTAGCACCCCGGACGTCAATCCGAGGCTAAAATGCGGAAACAAAAACTTTTTCATAAACTTGAAACTGGCGCTATCGTATACTTTCACCCGGATCGAACCATTAACATAAACTAGCTAACTAGAGAAGGGTTAAAAAGGCTATACCGATCGATCCGTGTCCTTCGGTCTTTGGCCACCATCCCAGGCTCCTCGCAGCATCTCCGATCTTCGGTCTCCTCGTCGGAAGGGCACCACATCAAGAAGACTTTTTACGGGCTCCCGCATCTGAACCGAGGCAACTCGGACACGAAGTTTGCTAGCCAACATGTCTAAGATTGCTGTAGAATATATGTAGAACACTTTGTCTCAAGGGTTAATCGAAGTTGCCATTTTGGGTGGAGATGAAATGAGCAATGAAAAAGGAGCTTAAGAATTTTGTAGTAATGAAATGAGATCAAAATTCCTACACCCAAAAGAATGAGGGGCTGCCTCAAAAAATGGCTCGGCCATTGCAAGGAAAAAGAAGTGGTGATCACAAGAAAAAAAGTCACACCCATATCTCATTCAATCCATTCACAATTAATGCAAAAAAATGAGTCAAGCTCATCTAGAAACTCCAAGAAGCTGCTGGAGCCCCAGCAGCCACAGAAAAGCCCCTCCTTTACAAAATCCCACATTTGCAAAGAACCCCCTCACAAGCAAGAAAAATCGGCCAAGAAGAAATGAAAGAAAAATGGCCGAAACGGAATGCAAACTGGCAACTTCAAAAAGCGATCCGGTAACAAAATTACAGGATAACCCCGCAACTGTATATACATACCTGCATTTGTATTTCGACCGAATACAAATGCAATGAGATAAAATCTACACGGTATAATACTAGGATCCGGCTTAAACTAAAGCCCGCTGGTATTATCCGTCTGAACCATGACACGTGCACAAGTGCAAGCATATGTTCGAACCCTGCCATAAATCCATACGGCCTCTACAACGTTTCGCCCGAAACTTAAGAAACTGTCTGTGGGGGACTCTAAAGACTCGTCAATACTTTGGCTGTGGATTTAACCACTAGCACGTCAGTGGTACTAGCCGTACGTAATGGGCTACCAGGTATTGACTAAAAGGGCGGTCGATGAGCGAACTCATCCTGACACCCTACTGAGCCTGTCAGTGACAATATCTGTACAGTCCGGTCCGTTCGTCTATGAGCATTGCACGTCGGGCCTAAGGGATTGGTAAAAGCCAGACCCCCAAAAGCGGTACAAGTCGTGTCGGAGTGTAGCCCAGAACACTCTGAGATACTACTGGAATACCTACCAGTAAATCTCCTGCCTTGGCCAAGAACTTCGTGTAATGGCTCTCCTAGATACAGCGCGATCTCACCCCCAATACCGGGAGAGACGAAACCCCTACCGATCCGCTCACTGCCTCCATGTGGCTCGGGACTGTACCCAACTAAAACCTGTTTGCACGACTCCTTTGAGCTGTGGTAAGATAGTAATCAAAGCACAGTGGGAACTCACACGAGATAAATGACGATCTCAGGTCGATGAACTAACCTGTACACATGTCACCAGGGAACTGCTATCTGACGCTAGGTATAAAACCAACTAGCATGTTCCCGACGAGTCCTGTCCGGTGTACTCATAACCCAATGAGCACATGTATACGTCTTAGGTGAACCAACTGACACCAATGGCTTGTGAGACCAGCCACCGCCCCTTATCGGGGTCTCGACCTGTATACACTAGTCTACTCTGGAGTATCGATGCCCTGTTTGAAACTCCCTCGACTAGGAACCTTTTAAGGATGTGCTTATAGACCCCAGCTCCCACGTATATGATCACCATCATACTGCTGGCCGTCAAGCAAGAATCCTAAAAGCTCTATCAATGTGTAATAGCGACATGTGAGGTCACCTAAAGTAGTACACGATGATAAAGATAAACCAGAAAGTATACTATCATCTTGAATAAGATTGTCCTACCGGCATAGGTCCTCCCTTAATCATTGCAATCACGTGCCTGTGATCCAATAATTGACTCTGAGGGCACTATATCCAACAATTTTCCCATATACAGAATTTATTCTGTAAAATGGTGTTTTTTTAATCACCATTGGATTTTTAATCCAAGGGTTTTCTGTTTTACAGAGATCAATCTCTTTTTGTTTAGAAAAATTGAGAGAATATATTCCCAAAATAGAATTTTATTCTATTATTGGATTATTGATCCAACCGAGAGTATCTTTCTTATTTAGAAAGATTTGGGAGATATTTTCTCCTAATAGAATTTGATTCTATATTTTTATGATTTATCATCTCCACTGGATCTTTGATCCAACGGCTCTGTTTAACAGAGTGTATTCTAACTTTGTTAGGGAAACGTAGAATTTAATTCTACTTCGACGCCGGCGCTCACGAGTTGTGTATGTGGATGCCACTTAAGAATTTAGTTCTTATGATGAGTACTCCTGTGCTTTGCACATTTGCGCCCGCGTGAGGAGCACGTGCGGCGCCATATAAGAATTTAATTCATATACAGAAGCGTTTTTGTGCTTTGCACTACTAGCGCTGGCGTCCTTATGAGAAGCACGTAAGGTGCTGCCCCATTAAATTTCAAAAGAGCATTGCTCTTTTAATATGTTTAAATATTAAGGGAACAAATACCCCCCACTGTTGCTCTCACGTGGATGCAACGGTGTCACTTTTTCCACCGTTTGATTTCCTAGGAAGTTGAACCGTTCCTTCTCATCCTATAAATAGGGCCTTTAGCCCTTGAGATGACTGTCATCTCTTCATCTCCTCTCTTGAACCTTCCTTCCTTTGGAGAATTTAATTCTCATTTCCCAGAGCTTAGATCTCTGTCTCCCAGAACCCTTTTGAACAGAGTACACTCTGCCAGATTTCTTGGTAAGGACTATGAATAAAGCTTAGCTCTTAACTCCTTCTGAGCATATATATTTTCTTAGTTTTGGATTTTAAGTCCATTATCAGTTTCGACATAGCCTCCCTTTTTTTAAATCGATCTCTTGGAGATCTAAAAAAAACTTTCTTTTTACAGACCATGGATCGTTATGTTATCATCCAAGACTTAAGAATCTTTAATTCTCTTATCTAGGGTTTTACCCTACTGCCAATCTTGACACTTGTTCTGGAGTTTGATTCCATCCATTAACCCATGAATTCTTTTAGCATGGGGATTGTTCTGGGATTTGATCCCACTGTTTAGGGGAATTTAATTCCATTTCTTTTACAGAGCTTGGCTCTGATTTGGATCTTAAAAACTTTGGGAATCTTATTCCCTTTTTCGTTCTTGTATGTTTTATTATTATTATTATTATTATTTTTAGGGTTTTAATCCCATCTTTTTAATATGTTGTTTGTTTTAAAGAGCCTACTTTTTCGGGAATATTGGGAGTTTTTAACTCCATTGTTCAATTGGCACTATTTATTTAATGAGAATCCCTTCGGATTCTCACGATGGGCACATGTCTCATCATTGATGAGCCATCCCCTTGATTTTATGGGGCCCACTGTAGTGATTTTAATATGCTAATCGCTAACTCTCAACCTTTTTTTAGATACCATGGCTGGTCATCTGTACGATCCTGAAGAGATTATCTCTTACGAGGAGATTCGCATCCAAGGCCGCTGCCAAGGCCAAGAGCTTACTGACCCCTGGTGCGACGCGATAATGTGTCGCTTTGATGACTATAATGGTTGATTGCTTCCCCAACGTTCTGCCCTTTTAAAGATATTCATTGGGTCGATCTGGGAAGCTATACCCAGGCGCCTTGAGGTTATGCCGCTTCAAGTTCTCGATGATACTGAGGATAAGATACATTCAGTATACTTGATGTAGTTGATCTCAAAAAAAATGGAGAGATAATCTCGTCACCATCTTGCACCGCGTCTTTCAGCAGAAAGCAATAGTATCGGCATATCAGAAGGTGGAGGACATCAGTGGTGACCCTGATGCTTGCATCCGAGAGAAAATGAACAAAAAGATGGTCGATGAAGCTGAAGGTGCACTGCTCAAATTTGCTTTTGAGTTTGAGAATCCGTGTTTGGGGTTTAGCGTCTTGCCGTTGTAGACCTCGGATGATCATCATCATCATCATCATCATCATCATCACTATGTAATCATTTCCGAAGTATGAATGATAAACCCTTTTTCTTTCATATCTGCACTTCTCTTTTCTTAATTGTCTTGATTCGGCATGAAATAGTTTATGTACTAATTTCGGAGTTTGTTGTTTGTTCACTCGTTTTGAAGTCTCTAGTTTATGTACTCGGTTCGGAGTTTGTAGTTTATTCACTCGTTTCGGAGTCTCTAGTTTATATACTCATTTCGGAGTTTGTAGTTTATTCACTTGTTTCGGAGTCTCTAGTTTATGTACTCGTTTCGGAGTTTGTAGTTTATTCACTCTTTTCGGAGTTTCTAATTTATGTACTCGTTTCGAAGTTTGTAATTTATTCACTCATTTTGGAGTATCTTTAGTTTACCTCCCTTGGGTTTACAGGAAAACTTGTCCTAATATTGTATGTAGATAACCCCCATTCTTTTTACGATAGAGGTCCATTAGGTTTGTGGTGCTAAGGTTTTAGTCCGTGGTACCATCGTGTTGGCCGATGTATCTCTCGATATGCAGTCTTTAAGCCGCTGTTTGAGTAGCCCCGCGACTGTTGTGTCTCTGATCCCTTCGGGCGCTAGACAAGATGTCTTCAAGTAATCTTCTTAAGTTATATTACCGTCGGAAGAGCAAGCATTAGGAATTTGCCATGACGCTTTTTACTTGAGGTTAGGCTCAATTTAGGGCACCGATGAGTCATAACCGCACCCTTTTGGGGTGGGATGATCTCCAATGGCCTTTTGGGCTTTATATAAGTTGCCATCAAGACCCGAAGCTAGGAATATACCGTCACTTCATTTTTCTTTTGTTTTGACGATGTCACGCCGATTCTTTTTCTGAAATAGGGTAGACATCTGTAGGACCTCTATGCAGTATGAATTGCAAATGAAGTCCGGAGCTAAGAATATGCCATTGCTTCAGTTTCATTTGATAGCTGCATTCGCATCCTGCTGAAATGAGGGACAACGCTGGGATCGTCTCTGGGTTGTATATGTACCGTTAAGACTTGGAGCTAGGATTATGCCGTTACTCCATTTTTTTTGCTTTGACTCTTGAGTCTTTCTTTTTTGATGATGACGTTGCGTCTACATCTTGTTGGAATGAGAAGCACGACGAGTCGATCTCTAGGCTGTAATGTTGCCATCGATATCTGGAGCAATGAATATGCCACTGCACCACTTTTATTTGAACCTTGGGTCCTTGTAGACGTCGCATCTGCACCTTGTTGGAATGAGAAGATCGTCGGGGTGATCTCTAGGCAGTAGATGTTACCATCAAGATCTGGCTCTCCCATTGACGGAGCCTGGTGGGAAAATATGGTTCCCTTTCTTTCATTTGTGCCCATGGATTGTATACAGGAGTCCTTGTGGACTTACCTGCTGGGCATAAAAGTTTCATTATCATTTTCTTTCTCTTTCCGCGATGCTTTATCTTTTCAGCTTTTATGTCGCAAAAGTCGCGATTGCCCAATCATTTCGGCTATTTTTTTATTTTTTACTCACTGTTTTTTATTGCGAATTGCCCTACCATTTCGGATATATATATATATATATATATATATATATATATATTGAGTTGGATATTTGAAATCTGATACCAATCTTGGCATCAGCATCGCTGCCACTGGGATATTGCCAGGAGCGAGTCATCATCTGCCGTGAGAAGACTTGAAATTTGATACCTATTTAGGTATCAGCATCGCTACAATTGGAACATTGTCAGGAGCGAATCATCATCTGCCTTTATCGATTTGAACAAAAATGGCTTAGCAAACAGGGTTAGGATCCTGTCGACTAAAGTTTTTTGACTTTATGAGCCGTAAGGGTCTCATATAGGTATTTCATCCTGCAAGTCGAGAGGATCTCGTGGGTGCATCTTCTCCTTAGGGATTATGAGGATTCCTAAGTGCGTTTTCTCCTGTAAGTCGTAAGGATCTTACAAGAGTGTTTTCTCCTTGTAAGTCGAGAGGACTTACAAGTGTCGCTCACCATATGAGGACATTTCTCACCATTGGTGGAACTTGGTGAGAGATATATTTATTTATGCCCGTGGATTGTATACAAGGGTCAATATAGAACTGCCTGCAGGGCAAAAGGGTTTTTGATGGCTTAAGAACAGGCTTAGATCTCTGTAACTTAAGGCTATTGAATCCCATGAGCCGTGAGGCTCTCATAAGGGGAAATTCTCCTTACGATTCGTGAGGATCTCATAAGCGTATTATATTTTTTTAACAAGATTGCGCCCTTCCGGGTTTTCACAAACTCGCCGGTAGTCCTTCTGTTTTTACTCATGGAGCCCTTTTGGGTTTTCATTCATGCCCATTTTGCTTGTGGACATACCTTTTTTAAAAACGATGGAATACGCGAGAGTAATTTCGCTGCAGGTGCCCATCAATTCGCCGGTAGGATTTGGAGGTGGCTTCATTGCCGGAGTAACTGTGCAGCCGGTGGGACTTGAGTTGCAACCTTTGCCGCTAAGACTTTGATTGCAATGTAGATCTCAAGGGAATGTGTCGCCGTATTTGAGGCGATGCACTAGTTTAGGGACATTCCGGTCTATTATTGTCATGTTTGAGGTAGATTGTTAGTTTAAAGACTTCTCGGTCCGCTGTTAGTTTAGGGACATCTCGGTTCGTTGTTGCCTTGTTTTTGGCGAAATTTTAGCTTAAGGACATCTCGGTCCGTTATTAGTTTAGGGACATCTCGGTCTATTGTTACCATGTTTGAGGCGAAGTTCAAATTTAGAGATATCTCGGTCCGTTGTCATCATGTTTGAGGCAAAGTTCTAGTTTAGGGACATCTCGGTCCGTTGTCGCCATATTTGAGGTGACGGAGCTTTTCGGATACTACTTTCGGGTTCTGACTCAGGAAGATAGCGAGCGAACACAAGTGTCGTCATCAATCATTGAACTAAGTCATGACTTTTCAAGCGTAGTATTTATTTGAGGAATCAGCCGTTTATTGGCCGGAAGGGTCTTTCAACATGCATGTCTATGAGCAGGTAGGCTCCACTTTAGTAGACTTTGTCTATGATGTACGGACCTTCATAGTTCGGCTCGAACTTCCCCTATTTTGCATGATTGGGGATCATTGGTCTTATGATGACTAGCACGAGTTCGCCTTGGCGGAACGTTCTCGGCCTGGTCAGTTTTTCATATGACCGTGTCATCCTTGCCTTATAAGCCTCCAGATTTTGTTGCGCTATAAGGCGAGTTTCGTCAAGGGCATCGAGCTCCTCAAGCTGAAGATGAGCATTTTCTTCATCTGTCAGCTCGTATCGGACCGCTACTCGTAGAGAAGAGAGTTCTATTTCCATGGGAAGCACTGCTTCCGTGCTGAATACCAACACGTATGGTGTTGTATTCGTGGTCATTTTGAATGTTGTTCGGTACGCCCATAGAGCTTCGGACAGCCTTTCGTGCTAGTCTTTTTTGTTTCTGAACACTTTTTTTTTATAATCTTTGTCAAGGTCTTGTTTAAAGCTTCAGCTAGACCGTTAGCTCGAGGATTATAGACTAAAAAGTATCTTCGGTCTATCTTATGTTGTTGTGCGAAGCGGCTGATTTTATGACTTCTATAAGTTGGCCAATTATCCGAGATAATTTGTCGCGGAGTGTCGAACCGATAGATGACATGTATGCTGAAGAATGGAGGATATTCTCCATCTTCACCTTCCTTAGTGGTACTGCTTCTGCCCAATTAGAGAAGTATTCGGTCGTTGCCAGTATGAACCGATGTCTTTTGGACAATGCTGGTTCAATGGGGCCAATTATATCGGTTTCCCACATTTCGAACGGCTGGCTAGCTACTGTTGGGTGTAGCAGATTTGGATATTGGTGGATGAAGTCCCCGTGAATTTAGCACGAGTGACACTGCTTCGCATATTAAAGGCAGTCCTGAATCGTTATGGGCCAATAGCAACCCATTCTTTTTATCTTTAACTTCATCTTTAGCCCAGTTTGATGAGAACCGTAGAATCCATCGTGAGTTTCTTGAACGACTCTCTTCGCCTCTTCTGGTCCCAGGCATCTCAGCCACAGACAGTTGAACGATCTCTTATATAGAGAATCATTGACGAAGGCGAAGGACAGAGCTCATTTCATGAGTTGATGTCTAGACGACATATTTTTAGGCGTTCGTTGGGATTTGAAGTAGTCTATGAAGACTTCCTTCCAATCCTTGACCTTTTTTCATCCTCTATTTGAAGGGCTACTTGTCCGGTCGTTTCTTTTCTTTCGGATGGCTCTATTAAGTCTTCTGAAGACATATCTGTTGGCGCGAGAACCCGACAGTTTTGCACAATGATCCTTACGTCATCGAGATATTCATCGGACAGTTCCTTATCCAATTTGGCCAATGCATCTGTCTTACTGTTTTCTACACGCGGTATACTCTCCAGGACATAGGAGGGGATTTGTGTCAGCAGTTGCTATACTCTTTTGCCATACTTTATCAGCTCTAACTTGCACGTCTGATAGTCTCCATTTACTTAGGTAACGATCAGCTGGGAGTCTCTATATATGAGGAGGTCTTTGATTCCTATGTCGACAGCGATCTCGAGACCTGCTATCAAAACTTTATATTCAGATTCATTATTAGTTCTTGGCTATATTAAGGATAGGGCGTAACGCAAGATCTCTCCTTGAGAGTCACGAAGATAAGGCCCGCCCCGGTTTTGATTATGGGGGTGTTTTGCTTTCGTTGCTTCACAGAGGATGCTCCATCGAAGTAAAGTTCCCATTGGGAATCATTTTCTTCTTTCTCTTCTTCGATTGCGATGAACGCATGTTCGTCTGGCAATTCGCAATTTAACGGGGAATCAGCTGGTATCGGATGCTCCGCAAGAAAGTCATCTATGGCCTGACCTTTTACTGCTTTAAAGGGTCGATATGTCACTGAGAACTCGATCAAGAGGAGGGTCCATTTGGCAAGCCTTTCTGTTAGTATGGCCCTTGACATCAGATATTTGAGAGGATCTGTCCTTGATACGAGATGGAGCTCATGTGCCAAGGCGTAATGTCCGAGCTTCATTATCGCGAAGATCGGTACCAGGCAATGCTTTTCGATGGGGGGATAGTTGTTTTCTGACTCCAGGAGAACTCAACTCAAATAGTACAAAGCTCTCTCCTTTCCCTGATCATTCTCTTGTGCCCATAGCGTGCCTAGAGAACCCTCAAGGTCTGTTGTATATAGGATAAGGGGTTTTCCCTTAATCGGAGCGGTCAATACCGGCGGATTTTGCACGTATTGCTTAATTTCATCCAGTGCATTTTGGAACTTTTGATCCCAGACGAATAGGGTCCCCTTCTTCAATAAATGACTGTAAGGACAGCATTTTCCGGAGAGGTTGGCTATGAACCGCTAGATATATACGAGCTTTTCTTGAAGAGATCGCAATTGTTTGAGAGTTCTTGACGTGGGCATTTCCATAATCGCCTTGATCTATGAAGGATCGATTTCGATACCCCGGTGCCGTATAATGAATCCTAGGAATTTTCCCGAGAAGACTCCAAACACGCATTTTAGAGGATTCATATTTAGATTATACTTTCAAAGTTGTCGGAACACTATTTTTAGATGTTTCCAATATTCCTCATGAGATCTGTTCTTTACCACAAGGTCATCAATGTAGTATTCAACGATCTCATGTATGAGATCATCGAAGATCTTTTTCATGGCCTTTTGGTAGGTAGCGCCAGCGTTCTTTAAACTAAAGGGCATCACCTTATAGCAGAATATTGTCACGCCCCGCTTCCCAGTGTACAGAGAAGGAGACGTGACGGGAACGCGACGTATTTACTCAAAAGTAAACACGTTAAGTGTAAAATAAACTATACATATAAAATGCACAAGAAATGACAAGAGATATAAAATAAACAGCAACTTTTATTAACATTCATCTTTACAATACATTGCTTTGAAAAGAAAACTACAAGGATATAAAGCAATGTCTAAATAGTAGCATATGAAATGAAAAGTAAGTACAAGTAAAAGCTAAAAGTCTGGCTTCTCTGTGAACTGGTCCAAGTCGTCCTGGCTGGGCTCGATCTCCTGAGAGTCCAATCTTCCTGATGAACATTCCAAAGAAAGAAAAATACAGGAATGTTATTAGCAAACTAGCGCTCGATATATCCCAGAAGTAAGAATGGAATAAAACAAGTAAAGAGAAAGAGCTGGTAATTATACAGGTATATGTTTGTTATACTAACGTAGTTGTTTGTAGCTTGGTACAGAATGTATCAGTGTATACAAGAGGAGTCAAACTATCCCGTGGACTATGGAAACATGTAAGTACAAGGCCCCGTCAAAACCCACGGGACAACGGCACGAGAGTTCATGTAGGTGTCTTTTAGTGTCCATCATCGTGCCACTTTTAATAAATTCCGTACCAATCTACCCCGTTAAACCCCGTAATGTATTGTTTTGAATTGCAGTTATCAGACTTGCCGAGACCATGGATACAAGTTGTTCATGTATTGCGGTTCAGGATGTAAACAAGTAGGCATGTAATCAAGTCAAGTTATAGTCATGGTTCGGTCAAGTAAAGTCATGTTTGCATGTTGATCTTGTTCTGGTATTCAGGTTCAGGTTCAAGTATTCATGTTGGTATATTGGATTCATGTTTGAATTGTATTCTGGTTTGAGATGAATTCAAGTTTGATTTAGACTCAGACTTGAGTCGGACAGTTAGAACTGATTTGGATCCTGAGTTAGATTCCGGTGTTATCGGTAACTGCTGCACATGGACGGCAGGATTTGTGTCTTTTTTCAAGACAATTACCATTGATAGCTCTGTTATGTTTTTCTACCTTAAATAGACAAGCACTCACTTTCTCCGGCTCCCTAAGGCTCAAGAGAATTAATACCGCTTAAACCTATATTTACTAAAGTCCTTAAATATAATTTTATATAACTCGAGGGGGTTTTATGAAAAATATTTTATATACTTTCAAAATAAATCTCGAGTATTTATTTATATTATTTAGGGTTTCCATAATTGTGAATTTTAAGAATGTAAAGTATTTTAGTGATAATAGTTTAGCTTGGATAGTTCATGGTATTTTAGTGTAAAATTTGTCTGTTGGATAACTTGATGGTATTTTGGTGAAACTTTTCATTCTTTTATTTTTTAGAAAACGTGGAATTTTATTATATCTTTAAAATATATGGTTTAATAATATTTATATAATTATTAAAAAAATTAATTTTATTATTAAGTAGAAAATTTCTTTTTTTAAAAAATCGTATTAAAAATCCTTTGAGTTCGAATGCTCCGTGAGGAGCTTTGCGTCTCGCTCTACTAGACCAAGGATGTGCGATAATCTGCACCATCCAATAGTAGGTCCCCTAAAGAGGGTTGTAGAGGCATATTTGTAAAGAGTTTTGATAATACAATTCAAAAGAAAACCAGCTTTTTATAGATCATGGTATTTTAATGTAATATGGTAATAAAAGTAAGCTCAAGAGATATCGTGCTATATAAACATGTGTGTATGTGAAGGGTAGGTCATTACCCCCATGAAGTTTTCTAAAGGTATAATTATCAAAAGAACTAAAAGATGAATATATGAAGTTCATGGTATTTTAGCGTAAAAGTTAATTTAAGGTTATGTTTCATGATATTTTAGGGTGAAAGTTGTTCTAAACATTAGTTATGTAATTATAAACATTGTGTAAGAATATGCATGAAGAAAATGTAAGAAAGAGTATAGTTTTAGGATTTAAAAAGAAAATGTCGGTGTTAACTCCACTTCCGACATATTTTATGAAAAAGAGTTTTAGAGAAGAAGAGGAAGGATTAGAAAGGACTTACTAGCTAGATGGATGAAGATAAGGTAGAAGGAGAGGAGGTAGTCACCGCGGCGTCGCGGGATCGCCAGAATATTCTCAATTCTTCAACAGAAGTTGGTCTTTGGCTAACTCCACTTGTACTCTTCTTGTACTTGAGAAAATATGATAGTTTTGGTTAGAATTTTCAGAATGAGGATGGGCTAGGGCATGGGGTTGTATTTATAGTGTGAAATTAGGGTTTTGGAATTGAAAGAATGAATTAAAATGCATTTAAATTTGATTTTAATGTGAAATTGAAGTCTCTGTTTAATTTCAGAAAAATCAAACACTGCAGGGGTAATGGGGATAGGCCAAGGGTTTTGTGTGCAAAGCCCGGGCACTATTGCCTACGAGCGGACCGTCGGCGCCTGCCAAACAAGGCATCTCACTGGTCGACTTGTGTGGTTGAGACTCTGGATTCCCGTCACGTGTCCATGTCGCTGTTAATAACATTGTGCACATGTTTATTTTCCTTGACTTTTGATTTTTATGTGCAGTGCACGTGTAAACTTTTGGGCTTCCAAAAATTTTAAAAGAAAAATCAGAAAAATATAATGTGTCTGATGGGATTCGAACACAGGGGCTACGTCACAGCATTGCAAGGCTTTACCAACGAGCTACAAGTTATTTCTTACTGTTCTTAAACAAAAATAACTTATAAAGTGTACTCAGGCTTGTAAACTCCTTTCTGTACATTAACTTAAAAAATTTCGTACAGTAAAATCAGAGTCGTTACAAATATGCCCGGCAGGGTCCGGAAGGCAGTATACTTTTGGTCTTCAGGATGCATTTTTATTTGATTATATCCTGAATATCCATCCATGAAGGAGAAGACCTCATGGGTAAACGTGTTATCAATCATTAGCTCGGTAACGTGTACTGGGAAATCGTCCTTCTGGCAAGCTTTGTTAAGGTCCCGAAAGTCCACGCAGATGCGCACCATCCCATTTTTCTTCATCACCGGAACGATGTTGGCGATCCATTCAACTTCTTGGATGAAACCAGAGTCGATTAGTTTCTTGACTTCAGCGTTGATACTCTTCTCAAGTTCGAGCTGCATTCTTCTTGGCGCCTGTTTGACTGGCTTTATGTCCGGCGATATGGCCAGTTTATGTACCGCTACTTTTGGATCTAGACCTGGCATTTCGGAATAGTTCCACGCGAAGCAATTTTAACACTGCATAAGCATGTCTTTTAACATGGTCATCTGTTTTTCAGACAGCAGTTCACTGACAAACGTTGTCCTCGGATCATTTTCCGTTCCTAAGTCAATTTTTCTTAGGTTATCCGTCGTGATGTGTATCCCATCTTCCATCTCCTTTGGTGCTGGTGGAAACTCGGAGGTCATCTCATCCTCGTCTTCATTTGCGAAGCACATGTGAAGGTCATCCATAGTCTCATGCCCTCCCTCTTTTGAGAGCGTTATCATATGGCAGGTATGAGTTCACTTCCCTTCTTATGGTTGAGCTAATCCTATCCTGATGGTATAGATCCTCTTTGGCTTATGTTTTTGCGGCAGGGTTATCCTCTAGCTGTCGGATAACATAAACCTACCTTGTCGATACTGGTGCTTCGACTCGGTCTTTAAAGGTGAAGCGATTTTCAAGGGGATGACCTATCACTCGGTGATAGGAGCAATAATCGGGATGATGGACCTCATTTATTTTTTCGGGTGCCAAGACTCCGGAAATGTCATCATTTGATGCTTCATGATAAGGTTGAATATTCTCCTCGTCCTGTCTTAGGGGAAAGAGTATTTCACACCCATCTTCTTTATAAAGGACGGGTTCCAATCGACTTTTTCTTGATTGCACGGCTTCTTGAATCCGCTTTGTTGTTTTCGAACGTTGTTTGCATTCTTTTCCCTGTTTTTGCCTCTATTTTGGGATTTTCCCTTTTCGCGAGGACAAACAGCTGGCCGGGGATAAAGAGCATTATAGTCTTCCTTCTCCGCAGATTGCTGATTGAGGCGCTGCGTCCTGGCCTTTTCATAAATGGCCATTTCGCGGCTGTGATTGTCCCGGCTCTTTTGACAAGTATCTTTTATTAGCTTGTCGATTTGTTCTTCGAGTGACGGACTTAATGTTCTTAGAGCGGGATCTCGCTCTGGTTTGACGTCACAGCTATTTGGAAGAGCATCTTCCGCTTCACCAGAGCTGTTTATGACGTGGCAACTGTGGAACCGCTCCCGTTTCTTGGACTGAACGTATCTGAGCCCGGTTGTCTCCATCTTCTCGTTGAGCATCTTTCGCTGAGTCCCAGGAATATCCCAATATTTTTGTAGAATTGGGCTTGCCGAACTGTTTGTTCGAAGGGTACACCATGGTGTCTTAACAGCCTTTTCAATCCCTCCGAATAGTATCTTGGCAGACGGATTGGTTGAAGCTTGTCGAGTGCGAAATCAGCACCACACCAGACTTCTTTTCTACTCTGGTCTCCGTAGATTGGTAGAAGAGGATCGCCTTTTCACCTCTTCATCTGGGAGGGACCTAGAAAGTCTATAATTCTTGTATGTTGTATGTATCGAGCGCATCAAGCTCATTGTAATGCCGAGACGGAGCCATTATGATTTGCAGACTCTGATCTGCTCCGGCGAGGGTTTCCACTGACGGGCGGACGGAGAACACTGCATTGGCCTCATCCTCAGAGTCGCTGCCAAAGACCAGGATAGGAGTAGATGGTCTGGGTATATTGTTTTCTTTTTAGGGTTGCCCCGAGTAGACTATTTCTTCATCTTCCTCGGTATCGCTCTCAAAGATCGAGATAGTGGCGGTGGGCTTTTGTTTATCCTCCAGCTTATGACACATTTCCGTATCTTCTAAGTCTGGTAGGACGTACTTTGCATCTTCGTATTTCCGGACTTCGTTTACGGAGAACGGATTTAGCTCCCCTATAATGGTGTATTGCAAGCCGTTTTTGAAATACTTCATACACTAATGTTGTGTAGAAAGGATGACGTTGTACTCATGTAACCAAGGCCTACCGAGCAAAGCATTATAGCAATTCTTGGCGTCAATGACATGAAATTTGATGTCAGTGATGAGCAACACAAAGCGCAGCGTCAGTATTATGGACCCGAGCATCCGTGATGACTGTGAGTCGGACCCGGAGATGGTAATTTTGTCTCGGGCCAGGTGCTGAACGTTCATGCAAATCTTCTTCAACACTCTCACGTTGAGAAGGTTGACAAAGGATCCGTTGTCGATAAGGATTTTCCCTATCTTGATGTTGTGGCAGTACCCGATGATGTATAACTGGTGATTATGATCGCACGTACTTGGAAGAGATCTTCATCGCCGAATGTAATGTCAGCCGTGTAGACTTCTGCCGGTTCATCTTTCATCTTCTCTTCCAAGAGGAAAGCTTGAAACTGATCGGGCTCTTGAAATGCCTAGATCAGAGAATCTCATGCCTTTTTGGATAGGAGGAGAGCATCCAATATACTCAGTTGTGAGGGTATTTTCCTCAGATGTGCTAGGACATTGTGATCCACCTTGTTTTTCCTAGACGGGTCCTTTGCGGTGAGCTCTTTGACTGCTATTCCATCAAGGGAAATTTCTTCGGGGATTATCCCCTTCCCTTTGTCTTTTTTGCTCGAACCTTTATTTGTAGGTCCAAGGTTCTTCTCAGGCAACGTGCGGTTACACACCTGAATATTCTCGCAGTTCTCCTCCTCTTCTTTTCCGGAGGTGGAGTCTTTGAAAAGAGGGCTGAGGGGTATTTCGTCCTCAGAATCGCTCTCGAAAGTAAGAACTTGGGGCTTTTCCCCTTCCGAACTAGTATCAACCATATGACAGTTGCCCATCGTTTTTTCTTGTACATCTGTCGCACTATTTTATCGTCGATGAGCTTCGCGCTTCATCCTCTTGAAGTGTTTTTAATGGGAAACGTATCATTGCCACCACTTCTTGAAGGTACTGCATTCCTCGGTGGGATGGGTGACCCTCCGATGATATAGGCAGTAGCACGGATGTGAATCCTCTCCGTCGAGCCATATGACCCCGAGAGTGTTACCTACGAGATGTGGAAGCTTCATTCCCATTGATAGGGCTTTGGCGAACCGCTTCTCTATTTTGATCCTGCTCTTATTTGTAGCAGGTGTGCTTTGGTTTGGTTAGAGTACTTAACGACTCGTTCTCACCGCAGCTTCTTCATCCTGATGCTGACGCTTAGCCTTTTCGTATATGGTCGTTTCGCGTTCTTGGTCAGCTTTACTTTTTTGAAAGGCTTCGTTTAACAGCCTATCGATCGGGTCTTCTGGCAGTTCCGGGGATTTTAGCGCCGATCCTGCCTCCAGTTCCTCTGCGTTGTTTTATGACACCGAGAGAGTTTCTTCATCATTAAACGACGAATGGGAGACCATGTGGCAACTTGCTACACGGTTCCCGCTATCTCCTGATGAGTCATTTTCCTCATCGTCGTCACTATCTTCGTTCTCAAAAATATGCTTGAAGAACTCTTCGAGCATGACCGGTGTCCGCGCCTTCTGGTTGTACTCCTCCAGTGCATCAATGTACTTTTGTAGGTCTATGCGCTTGTCGCCATATTCGGCATGCTGCTCAAGTTTCTTGGTCTTCTTCTTTTTCTTCGAAGACATTGAAGGCTCGACTTGGGGTTTTTGCCCTTTGTCAACAACTTTCGGTACGGGACGTGGTTTCAGTATCCCTTTGATGATTTCGGGTTCAAGTGGGCTTCTCCACCTGACTGTTAGACATGCATGTAGATCCTTCAGCATTCTTTTGGTTTTTGCTGAAAGAACGACTTCCCATGGAGTTTCTTCCACGAGCAAGCATGATGCCCCCGGCGCATCCACCTTTTTGGGAGTGTGCTTCTGCGGTGGTTTACTCTCTAGTTATCAGACAGCACGAATTTCCCCTGTTGATACTGGTCCTCGACCCAGTTCTTGAAGTCATAGAAATCCTCAATTGGGTGGCTCACCATTCTGTGATAGGAGCAGTAATTAGGGTTATTGACGTCGCCGGGCTGCATTGGACGCCGTGGGTCTAGCAATGTGATGAGTTTTTTATGCACTGCCAATTCAAACGATCTCCTCATCTTTTCGCAGGGAAACAAGTAAGCACGCCTTAGTCTTACCTCGAAGGACGGGCGCCGACACGCGTTATTTTGGCGAGCAGCCGGTTTTAAACCACTCGGTTGTTATTGCGTGTTGGCAACGAAGGCCGCTTTCCTTTTACCCTTGTTATTTCGAGGATCCTTATTTGAGGAGGAAATCCCGTGGCCCATTTGGTCCATTTGGGTCAGTTTATCGATCAGAGCCTGGAAGGTCGTTGGTTTGAAGAATGTCATGAATTGGGACACAGTCGTTTGAGGATCAAAGGTCCTCATGAACATACCCACGGCATGAGATTCTTCAATACGTTGTTCGCACTTAGACCATAGGTTTACCACTGGATCGCATATTGGACCCAGGTTTCTCCTGGCCTTACCCTGGCATTAATGCCATGATCGGGGTGCACTTTCTTGCGTTGGTGAAACAATGTGTGAACAGCAGTTCCATATTTTTGGATGTCTTTACGGAGTCATTTGGGAGCTCCGAGTACCATTCAAAGGCCGTTTCTGACAGGTTGCCAACAAACTGGCGCAGCAACAGTTTTTCATCGCCTCCAATGTTCCCGCACAGAGCTCTGAACTGTGCGACGTGCTAGTGAGGATTGCATGTCCCTTTGTACACATGGAACTTAGGGAACGTATATCCCGGTAGGTACTTGATTTGATCATACCAGCCTGGATACGGTCGCCCAGTTCTGTCGATTTGGCCAGCAGCTTCATTAGCTTGATGAGCACTTATTTTTTGAGCAATATAATCATCAAAGATGGCCTTGGAGATCATTACCTCCTTGGCTACTGATAAGGCCGGAGGAGAGTTTGATGTTTCCACCCTATCATCCTTGACGATTATCGACGGATCTTCGGCTGGGGGTTATGGCTGGATCATCATTCCAACCATGTCTTGGAACAAAAGAGCCATCTTCTTTATGTTAACAGCTTGCTCAGCGGATTCCTTGTCCTTTCTCTCGAGCACCCTTCGTAGAAACTCTGTATCGGTCTCCTAATCTTGGCGTTGTGCAGTTTCTTTGTTCGGACTTTCTTTCTGTCCGGTAAGTGCTGCCATTTTGGTTAGGATTTCCTGGAGCTTCTGTTGTTGCTCCTGAGATTTTGTCAACGACCGAGTTTGTGGTTGATGACCTACGGAAGAACGACTTTCTTCTTTCTCGGAAGCCATGTGGACCGTATGTACGATCATGCCCCCAGACTTGGGACGTTTGGGTCCATCGCCTTTGAAATTTGCTACCAGTGCTAGAATTTTCTCCAGCCTCGTCCTTTTGTTGGAGGTTGAAGTTGAAGGAGCCGTTGTAACAAGCTCCCGTGTAGAAGAAGCCCCTCGCTGTATGATGGAGGAGTGCTCTTCCTCTTGCCGAGCCTTCGATTTCTTCGGTCGACGAGGGTAATTTTGATCAATCATGGAATCGTGGACTTTTCACCAGACCCTATGAATTTAGGAGGAGAGTCGCTGATGGGGGCGCTTCGATTTTGCCTGCGCTGTGACTTCTGCAGGCGGGGGTGTTTTTTTAACACCGTCGTTAGAGAGTTCTTCCGCACCCTCTTAAGTGGATTAAAGTCGTTCCCGGTTGGAATGGTAGCGTCAATTTCCACCATTGGAGCTGGTGGGGTAAGTCTAGAGGAGGAGTTGCCCCAGCTTTTCTCACTCGGCGCTAGTGGCGACGTGGAGCGTGCCTTCCAGAAGGGACCGCCTCAGTTTTGGAAGCAACTTATTCATGCCCCTGGCGTTGTTGAGGGGTGGTTGTTGGTGTCAGCCTGTTGAAGACTGACGTATTGATTGAAGTTTAGGGAGGGCCAACCAATCTTTCAGGCCGACTTTCTGATGGGGGAAGCACATTTGACGACTTTGCCCGTAGTAGGAGTTGGGAGGGCTATCCATTTTGGGGCAGCCCCATCAGATATCACGAGCCTCTTTGCAGGCCCGTTCGAGCTTTTGCTCCGCCTGTTGAAGACAGAGACACCGGATTTGGATGGCCTGTTAAGTGGGGCCGTTGTGGTTGACTGTCGATCGAAGACCGACCACTTGGGAGCTTCCTCTTGCGGTGCTACGGCACCGAAACTTTCTTGTGGGAGCATGGTCCTAAAGAACAATCCAGTAGTGGCTTGTGATACTTGCCCCACCGGCATTGAAAAGATAGAGGCCGCGTTGGGTCCGCAGGTCACTCCTCCAGTTGGGGTGGAGCGAGAGTTGCTATTGCAAGAGGTGCAGTTGGAAGACATCGATTTTCTCTGTACAGGAGCAAGACACCAAATTTTAGTACCTCAAATCCAATGGCAACCATAGCGAATTGCAATTTTGTTCGCAAAACACGACACACGAAGTGTGGAGTGGAAAGAGGAAGTGGTCCCACCAGGCGTGCCAGAATCTGTTTACCGCCGAAAATAGGGACAAACTGGGATAAATCGTCTTTCCTGAATTTGCGGGCAGATGATATTTGGACTTCTCCATCCACCTCTTTGAAGATACCAAGTTGATTTATGGCACCATATATCGGAAGTTTGGACAGATGCAACCGTTGCAGCAGACTATATCAGATTCCCCCTCATTTTATGAGAGGATTTTAATTGTGGGGACGCTCTTCCCTGCAGGCACAAGCCCCTGCAGTTAATTATGTTACCGCATAGTAATAACCACTTTCTCCTTCTCCAGCAGTTCACTTCGTGTCGTGTGTATTTTGTTTTATTTTGATTGCCCGTGGATTGTATACGGAGACTAGTTTATGTTGTCGCCCGTAGGGCGCGGATTATTCCAAATCCGTATATTTTAGATTTGGGCTTGGGTCAAGGATTTTCTTGACGGGGTATTGAACTTAGGTTGTATATCCCTACAGTTCTGAAGGATCGTTAATCTAGTTTGAGATTAAGATCAATTTAAATCTATAAGCGAGAATTTGGGCTCGGTTTGTTTTTGTTAAGGATGTGTTAGTCTTATTTGAGACTAAGATCAACTTAGTAATATTTTAGAATCATTTTTACTTAAAATCCAGCAAAAGAGCATTTGGGCTCAGCTGCAAGAAAACTTTAGAGACTTAGCCAATTTGGACTTAGTCTACTCAGACTTTTTTTTATTCAAAAGTGCTAAGCACTTATTTGGAATCTGTTTGCTCTACCTTTTTCTTTTTATGTAAAAGTGTTAATCACTTATTTGAGGTTTGATGCTCACATGTATGTCATGTGAAGCATTCAGTCATGGGCGCTACCCAATAAGTATTGAACACTTTAGTCATTTTGACTAAATGTGAAGTGCTAAGCACTTTTTATGGTGTCCACGTGAGGTGCACGTACGGCGCTGGGCGCTGCCCAATTAGTGCTAAGCACTCAGCCGTTTTGGCTACATATGAAGTGCTAAGAACTTTTTATATGGTGCCCACATGAGGAGCATGTGGGGCACTGGGCGCTGCCCGTTCGATGCTAAGCACTTAGCCGTTTTGGCTATATATGGAATGATAAGCACTTTTGTGTGGCACCCACGTGAGAAGCACGTGAGGCGCTGGGCGCTGCCCAATTAGTGTTAAACACTTAGTCGTTTTGGCTGTATATAGAGTGCTAAGCACTTTTACACCCACGTGTGTTTCACGTGAGGCGCTGGCCTTCGGTTTTGGGCGGCCGCATGTTTTTCACGTGAGACGTCGGGCGCTGTTAAAAAGGCGCCCATGTAGGAAGCATGTGAGGCGCTAGTCTTTTTCCCCTTTTTAGAGATTAAATCTCTGTTGATGACATTTTGACCATTAATGATCACCAAGATCTTCGTTTTTTGAAGATCTGGGATCTGGTTTTTCTTTTAGACTAAGTTCTTTTATAGGTTCTTTTTCCTTTTGTTTTTCTTTTGGACCTACTTCTTTTCTGAATCTTTGATTCTCAAGAACAAGATCTTTCCGACGAGAATTAAATTCTCAACTTGTGGGAGATTTGTTTTTTTGGGTCTCTGATCCAGAGAAAGAACTAAGTCTTTTGAGAAGGGTTAAACCCTTAAAATAGGCAAAAGAGATATTTTTATCTCTGTGTTTTCTTTACCTCGGTTTTTTTTTGAAAAAAGGAAGTCTTCCTCCTTGAGAATTAAATTCTCTGTTGTTTTTTAGAGCTCCCTGTATTTTTGCAGAAGATTATATGTGGTTTTTCCTTTTTTTGTGGTCTCTCTCTGTGTATATCTGTGAGACTTGAAGTCTCGGGTCTTTTATATAGTGGAGGCAAGTTTGTTAATTAATTTGAGAAAATCTTTCATTGAGAAATTCCAATTGATTTAATTGGTCTCAAAATTGAGTTGGGGAATTTTACCCACCGTTGGATCTTTGATCCAAGAATTTCTGTTTTACAGAATATGTTTTCTCGTTTTTCATAAAATTAGGAAAATATTTTCTCATACACAGAATTTAAAATGGTGATTTTTTAATCACCATTGGATTTTTAATCCAAGAGTTCTCTGTTTTAAAGAGAGCAATCTCTTTTTGTTTGGAAAGATTGAGGGGATATATTCCCAAAATAGAATTTTATTCTATTATTAGATCATTGATCCAACCGAGAGTATCGTTCTTATTTAGAAAGATTTGAGAGATATTTTCTCCTAATAGAATTGATTCTATATTTTGATGATTTATCATCTCCGTTGGATCTTTGATCCAACGGCTCTGTTTAACAGAAAGTATTCCAACTTTGTTAGGGAAACGTAGAATTTAATTCTACTTGAACGCCGGCGCTCACGTGTTGTGCACGTGGGCGCCACTTAAGAATTTAATTCTTATGATGGATACTTCTGTGCTTTGCACATTGACGCCCGTGTGGGGAGAACGTGCGGCGCCATATAAGAATTTAATTCTTATTCAGAAGCGTTTATGTGCTCTGCACTGCTGGCGCTGGCGCCCTCGTGAGAAGCACATAAGGCACTGCCCCATTAAATTTTAACAGAGCTTTGCTCCTTTAATATGTTTAAATATTGGGGGAACAGTGGGTGTCGGGTTCCAACTATCATATAGAAGGCATGAAATCTCATTATAAATTTCAACACTTAAAATTTCTGATAATAGTTTTTACCCATAACGACCTATGACCTTGGCGGAGGTCAACAAACCATAGGCCTCCAGTCAAGTTCTACCCGTCATTTTGTGATCGATTTGAATTCATCCACACAAACCCTTGACGGAGATCAACAAGGCAGTGTGACTGTCCTTACCGATCGCATTTATATGCTACAGATAAGTATTACCCGGCTACCGTACACCATGCCTTGACGGAGGTCAACAAACACAACACGAATACTAAACACCACTGTCACGCCCCACTTCCCTGTGTATGAAAACGTTGACGTGGCGGACCGCAACGTATTTACTAAGAAATGAATACGTTAAGCGTAATTAAGCAATATATATATATATAATGCACAAGAATGACGAGTGATATAAAATAATAAACTGCAACTTTTATTTACATTCACTTTACATACACTGTTTGAAAATGAAAAGATACAATGATATAAACAGTGGCATACAAAATGAAAGTAAATACAAGGAGAGCTAAAACTCCGGCTGGACAGTAAGCTGGTCCAAGTCCTCCTGGTTAGGCTCGATCTTCTAAGAGTCTGGTCCTCCTGACGAACATTCTAAAGAAAGAAAAGACATGAATGTCGTCAGCGAACTAGCGCTCGGTAAATCCCAAAAGAAGAAATGGAATAGAACAAGTAATGTTAAATGAAATTGTTAAGTTGTACAGGTATATGATTGTTATTCTAACGTAGTTGTTTGTAGCTTGGTATAGAAGATATTTGTGTATATGAGAGGAGTCCATCTTACCCTGTGGACTAAGGTAACATGTAGTACAAGTCCCCGTCAAAACCCACGGGACAACGGCACGAGAGTTCATGTAGGTTTCTTTTAAGTGGTCATCTCGTGCCACGTTAATACGTTCTGTACCAATCTAACCCGTTATCCCCGCGTAATGTATTGTATAAAGTTATATTTACAAGCCTTACCGAAACCATGGATACAAGTTGTTCAAGCAGTTATGTTCAGGATGTAATCATGTATTCAAGTAGTCAAGTCAAGTTATTACCATGGTTCGATCAAGTCAAGTCAAGTATTCATGTTTGATATTGATATTTGAATTCAAGTATTCAGGTTCAGGTTTAAGTATTCAGGTTTGATTTTAGATTCAGGTTTAGATAGACTCAGATTTGAGTTTGGATTCAAGTTTGAGATCGACTCAGACTTGCGTCAGACACTTGTAACTGATTTAGATCCTGAATTAGGTTCGGAGGTCATCGGTAACTGCTGCACATGGACGGCAGGATTTATGTCTTTTTCCAAGACAATTACCATTGATAACTCCGTTAACTTTTCTACCTTAAATAGGCAAATATTCACTTTCTCCGGCTCCTTGGAGCTTAAGAGAATTGATCCCGCCTAATCTATATTTACTAAAGTCCTTAAATATTATTTCATATAACTCGAGGGGGTTTTATGAAAAATATTATAATCTAGTTAAAAATAAACTTCGAGGGATTATTTATATTATGTAGGGTTTTCATGGATATGAATTTTAAGGATTTAAGGTATTTTAGTGATAATTTCTTAGCTTGGAAAGTTCATGATATTTTATTGTAAAACCTGTCTTTTGTTGATATCTTGATGGTATTTTAGTGAAACCTGTAAATCTTTCATTTTAAAAAATATAAGTTTATTATATTTTGAAAATATATGGATTTGTAATTTTATATAATTATTAAAATATTAATTTTATTTAATTAGAAAAATTCATTTTTCTTAAAAACTGTATTTAAAACCTTTCGAGACCGAATGCTCCTTGAGGAGGTCTGCATCTTGCTCTACTAGCCCAAGGATATGCGATAATCCACACCATCTAATAGCGGGTCCCCTAAAGAGGGTTGTAGAGGTATAATCGCAAAAAAATTTAAAATACAATTTAAAATAAATCTGGTTTTTATAGTAAGTGGTATTTTTTTTAATAATGTCTTCGCAACGAAAAATACATTCAAAGAGTATCGTGCTATGAAACCAAGTGTGTATGTGAGAGGTAGGTCATAACCTCGTGAAATTTTCCTAAAAGTATGTTTGTAACAAAAACTAAAAGAGGTGATTTTTAAAGTTCATGGTATTTAAATGAAAACTTAAATATAAGTTATATTGCATGGAATTCTAGATTAAAATTTATTTTAAACATTATGGTTTAAGCTTACAAGTGATGTGTACAAGTGTCACCCCCCGCTTCCCAGTGTACGAGGAAGGAGACGTTAAACACGCTAAACGTAAATAAGCAATATATATAAAATGCACAAGAAATGACAAGAGATGTAATGTAGCAGCAACTTTTATTAACATTCATTTTTACAATACATCTGATTTGAAAAGGAAATATACAAGGATATAAAGCAATGCCTAAACAGTGGCATATAAACATGGAAGGTAAGTACAAGCAAAGCTAGTAGTCTGGCTGTGCCTCAATCTGCTCTAAGTACTCGTGGCTTGGCTCAGTCTCCTGGAGGTCCGGTCCTCCCGACGAACATTCCAAAGAAAGAAAGATACATGAATGTCATCAGCGAACTAGCGCTCGGTAAATCCCAGAAGTAAGAATGGAATAGAACAAGTAAAGAGAAAGAACTGGTAATTATACAGGTATATGTTTGTTATACTAACGTAGTTGTTTGTAACTTGGTACGGAATGTATCAGTGTATACGAGAAGAGTCCAACTATCCCGTGGACTATGGTAACATGTAAGTACAATGTCCCATCAAAACCCATGAAACAACAGCATGAGAGTTCATGTATATGTCTTTTACTGTCCATCGTCGTGCCACTTTTAATACATTCCGTACCAATCTATCCCTTTAACCCCCGTAATGTATTGTATTGAATTATAGTTTTCAGACTTGCCGAGACCATGGATACAAGTTATTCATGTAATCAAGTTCAGGATGTAAACAAGTAGGCATGTAATCAAGTCAAGTTTTAGCCATGACTCGGTCAAGTAAAGTCATGTTTGCATGTTGATTTTGTTCTGGTATTCAGGTTCAGGTTCAACTATACATGTTAGAGTTTGGATTCATGTTTGAACTGTATTGAGTTTGGATTGAATTCGAGTTCAATTTAGACTCAGACCTGAGTCAGACATTTAGAACTAATTTGGATCCTGAATTAGGTTCGAGAGTTATCGGTAACTGCTGCACATGGACGGCAGGATTTGTGTCTTTTTCCAAGACAATTACCATTAATAACTCCGTTAAGTTTTTCTATCTTAAATAGGCAAGCACTCGCTTTCTCTGGCTCCCTGAGGCTCAAGAGTATTAATCCCGCTTAAACCCATAAATATAATTTTATATAACTCAAGGAGGTTTTATGAAAAATATTTTATATACTTTCAAAATAAATCTTGAGTATTTATTTATATTATTTTTTTGCATAATTGTGAATTTTAAGAATGTGAAGTATTTTAGTGATAATAGTTTACCTTGGATAGTTCAAGGTATTTTAGTGTAAAACTTGTCTTTTGGATAACTTGAAGGTATTTTGATGAAACTTGTCATTCTTTTATTTTTTAGAAAACATAGAATTTTATTATATCTTGAAAATATGTGGTTTAATAATATTTATATAATTATTAAAAATTAATTTTATTATTAAGTAGAAAATTTCGTTTTTCTTAAAAATCGTATCAAAAATCATTCGAGACCGAATGCTCCGTGGGGAGGTCTGCATCTCCCTCTACTAGCCCGAGAATGTGCGATAATCCGCACTATCCAATAGCGGGTCTCCTAAAGAAAGTTGTAGAGGCATATTTGCAAAAAGTTTTGATAATAAAATTTAAAAGAAAACCGGGTTTTTATAGTTCATGGTATTTTAATGTAATATTGTAATAAAAGTAAGCTCAAGGGATATCGTGCTATATAAACATGTGTGTATTTGAGGGGTAGGTCATTATCCCATGAAGTTTTCTAACAGTATAATTATCAAAAGTACTAAAAGATGAATATATGAAGATCATGGTATTTTAGCGAAAAAGTTAATTTAAGGTTATGTTTTATGATATTTTAGGGTGAAAGTTGTTCTAAACATTAGTTATGTAATTATAAACATTATGTAAGAATATGCATGAAGAAAATGTAAGAAAGAGTGTAATTTTAGGGTTCAAAAAGAAGGTGTCGGTGTTAACTCCACTTCCGGCATATTTTATGAAAAAGAAGTTTTAGAGGAGAAGGGAAGGGATTTGAAAGGACTTACTAGCTAGATGGATGAAGAGGAGGTAGAAAAAGAGGTATTAGTCGTCGTAGTCTCGCGTGGTCGCCAGAATATCCTCGATTCTTCGCCGGAAGTTGGTCCTGAGCTAACTCCACTTGTACTCTTCTTGTACTTGAGAAAATGTGATAGTTTTGCTAGAATTTTCAGAATGAAGAAGAGATAGGGTATGGGGTTGTATTTATAGTGTGAAATTGGGGTTTTGGAATTGAAAGAATGAATTAAAATGCATTAAAATTTAATTTTAAGGTGAAATTAAAGTCTATTTAATTTCAGGAAAATCAAATAGTGCAGGGGTAATAGGGGTAGGGGAAGAGTCTTGTGTGCAGAGCACGGGGACCTTTTGCTACGATCGACCCGTCCTCGCCGGCCTAATGATCAATCTCGCCGATCGTTTGTAGGTAAGGGCCGGTGGATCTTGGCCACGTATCCAAGTCGTTGTATATTATTTTGCACATGTTTATTTTTCTATCTTTTCATTTCTATGTGCAGTGCACGTGTAAACTTTTGGGCTTCCAAAAAGTTTAAAAGAAAATTCAGAAAAAATATAATGTGCCTAAGGGGATTCGAACACAAGGGTTACGCCACAACAGTGCAAGGGCTTTACCAGTGAGCTACAAGTTGTTTCTTGCTGTAAATCCCCGTTCCCATCTTAATAAAGGTTTTCTATTTTTTCTAAATCCCTGAGATTTAATTTTCCCTCGTATATTTTTGTGGAAAGGTGGTAGCTCGAATTCCAATATTTATATTTTTCCCAAACCCAAAAGTCAAAACCCAGAATTAAAACCAATTTGGAAAAACCAAAACAAAAACAAATAAAATCAATTTAAATTAACATTTAAAATTCCTAAACCTCAGCCCATTTAATTTTTCCAACTAAAATTGTTAAATAAAACAAAATCAACCAGCCCGTTTTCCCCCTCTTCAGCCCAAAGTTTTTTTAAGAAAATTAATTACTTAAATCCCCGGCCCGTTCTAACCTCAGCCTACGAATTTTTAAAAAGGAATTATTTTAAAAACCAAGCCCGGCCCACTCCCTCCAGCCCGTCTCCAAGTGCACCCGACCCGACCCGCTTCTCCCATTCTCACCCCCAACGGCTCTCCCTCTTTCCCGCTCACGCCTTCAAACCGCGACCCATTCCCACCGCCGCAACTCACGCCCGCGTCCTTGCTAACGCTCGTGCTCACGTCGCAGTACCGTTGCCCTCGCCCCAACGACGCGCTCCTCTCGAGTCCCTTATCTCCTTCACACCTCACTCCCCTCTCGTTTTCCCAAAAATCCCTCGTCTCTCCCTCTCGAAACCTTACCGACCCAACTCCGCTCGTCTCCCCTCCGACGGCGACAACCCCTCGGCGACCCCTCGCTCACTCCTCTTCCACCAACAGAACTCCTCACCCCTACACTCCATCAACCCGAGCACCCCTGCCGAGCACCCCTGTACAACCAAATCCCCTGCACACCCAAATCCCCTGCACACCAACCTCTGCACCGAGCATGGCCACCACCCTGTCCCTCGACGCCGGCGATCTCCACACTACACCATCGACCCCTACACCCTCTTCACCTTCTTCTCCTCCTCCAAGATCCACCTCGAGTCTCTCTCTCTCTCCCTCCCTCTCTCTTCAAGAAAAAAAAATTCCATAACCCATTTTTTTCCAAACGCCCACTGCGGCCCATCGCCGGAACGACGCCGTTGACCGTCGGCAACCCCAACACTTCTCAGGCAAACCACAGAGCACCCCCTCCGCTTCCAGCGAGTACAAGAAGTCTCCGGACAACTCCGACGCAAATTCCGTATCGCGAGCCAAGCTCGCGCAAATCGTTCCACGACGTATATCGCGCGTTCGTGACGCCGCTGCTGCCGTGCAACCCCGAGACGTTTCCAGACAAGTGTTTTACTTCCTACATGCTAATATAATTGTGATACAAACTTAAATCATTTAGTTTATAATTTACCGATTCCCGATATATCTTGCGACCTATGTGTTCGATGCTAGACCCCAATGAAAATACTTGCTTAATTTGACCGAAATAAATGTTTTCTGTTGGCCCATATAATGATGAATATCATGTATAAATCTCACTGGAAAATACGATTGTTAGTGACTAAAATTGATACCCCCAAATATGCCGATAAAACTAGAATTTTTCCGTATCTGAAAACGATTAAAATCACTGTAAATTATGTACATACTGGAATGATGAGTTCGAGGGCTTAAATAGAAGAAGACTCGACGAACTTTAATTCTATGTAAACTTATAATGTTTTCTGTACAGTAACTGTGATGATATTTAGATCGGAGTGCGACTCTGGACTGCAGTCCAGAACGACTCTGATTACTGTGTACTGTCCCAAAATGTGTGTCCCTTCGTTTCCTGAATTCTTATGTTATGGAACTCTGCAGTGGATTAAATATGGATCTGTTAGCTAAACAAAACAAGTGGTTTTATTCCGTTTCATTGCCGTTTGCTATTTAAATTGTAAATAAAAGGGCAGAACGTATAACTGTCCAGAATAGATTCAGAAGTGACATGCTGATGTTAAACTGTGTATAACTTTCGACATACAGACGCGATTGAGGATCCGTCTATTGAGTTGAATACTCTATCGAAAATCCTAGATTTTATTCAACTGTATCATCGCTAAATTCTGAACCCAACTGGGTGAAATTCGTGTCGCGAAACGGACGATCAGTTCTGAAACTGAATTTCCAGCCGCGAGCACTTAAATTGAAACAGTTGTATCTTGAATACTGGAAACCCGATTGAACTGAAACTAATTTTGATAAATTGCTGACTGAGTGTTCTATTTATCGTACTTGTATCATTTTGTTGAATTCTAAACATATGAATTTATGCAATTTTTGTAAGTTAATGACATGCATATTGATTCATAACATACTTAGCTTAATGATGGCATACATACATATATCATACCCCATTTTCCATATACTTGGTGTTAGTGCGTGTTAGATGTCAGTGGACATTGCATTATCGTGCGTGATTGATATTGGTTTAGGAGTGACAAGTACACCAATGAGAAGTGAATATTCGTGACAGTGATTGATACAGTGAACAATGATAAAACAGTGCCATTGGTATACTTGTACACGACTAAATCAAGATCATAGATAGCGTAAACTGGGGATAAAGGGGACATCGAAGTGGAAAGAGAATCTTATTTAGCGGGACCGTGTTTTAGAGGATGATCATTCGAGCAGCAATATATATAGTAGGTAGGATCTAGCGATCCGGCTGACAGGGTTATGTCCCGGGCATGTGCGCCGTTGTCTCGGGTATGTACAAGACTCCTGTTAAACATGATCCTCCTTCCACTATGCGATTTCAAACATGACCTAGAGACCGTTAGGGACACAGATCATATTCTGCATCATATAGTGATATAGTGAATACTCGTATTGTTCTTTCATTAGTATTACCTCTTTTACCTGTTTCATCTTATTATAATAATATTGTTATTGTGTCGTTCTGACGATCTGAGTATGCATGCTCAGATTTCGTGGAAGGACCGGCACAGGAGACGGATCTACCTTTCGAGTTCACGGAGATATAGTCTGGTGTACTTTCTTTCTTTACTGCTTTCCATAAAAGTGATCGTGAGATTGAACTTGGTTAGTAATTGTTCTTGTTATCTGTAATTTGTGAACAATGGATTTTAATGTAATAAATTAGTGATGTGTTTCCTTTACTACTGTGCTTTATTTACTGATTACCATGTAATACTAGAAGCCGAAGTGTGACTACGGCGGGATGATTCCTTGACCGTAGGAGCATGGCTGGCCTAGTCATCCCTCGTTTTCCGTATTTTGGGAAGCGGGGCATGACACTTGCTGTTCTTAAACATAAATAATTTATAAATTGTACTCAGGCTTGCAAACTCCTTTCTGTACATTAACATAAAAGTTTTCGTACAGTAAAATCAGAGTCGTTACAGTAAGTTGGATTGAACAAGATATTAAAGAGAAAGAGTTTTTCTAGGGCTTTGAAAAAAATATCGGTATTAACTCCACTTACTGATATATGTTTTGAAATGGAATTTCAAAGAATAAGAAGAGGGATGTTAGGGACTTACTACTTGGTTATATTAAGAAGAGGTAGATGAAGAGATTGTCGTCGTCGTGGCATCGCGGGAACTCCGGAATAGTTTCGATTCTTTGCCAGACGTTGACCGCTTGCTAACTCCTCTTTACTCCACTTGTACTTAGAAAATTTTTGAGAGTTTTGGCTAAAAATTTCAGAACGATACCGAGCCAAAGTGTGGGGTGGTATTTATAGTGTAGAATTAGGGTTTTGGAATTAAAATGATGAATTAAAATGCATTAAAAAGATGATAAATGGTGAAATGAAGGGTCTCTGTTTGATTGCAGGGAAATCAAACAGTGCAGAGGAATTAGGGGTAGGTCAAGAGTCAAGTGTGCAAAGATCAGGCCTCATTGGTCACGGTTGGACCGTCGGTGCCGGCCATTATGGCATTTCCGCCGGCCGATCTAGGGCTAAGGGTCTCTGGATTGATGCCACGTGTACTTCTCAGTATTTAAACCCTTTCGCACATGTTTGATTTTTCTGACTTTTCATTTTTATGTGTATTGCACGTATAAACTTTTGGGCTTCTAAAAGTTAAAAAGAAAAATCAGAAAAAAATAATGTGTCTGATGGGGACCGTACACAGGGGCTATGTCATAGCTATGCATGGCTTTACCAATGAGCTACAAGTTGTTTGTTGCTGTTATTTAACAAAATTAATTTATAACTCAATCTCAAGCTGTATAACTTATTTCTGTACATTAAACCAGAAAATTCCGTATAGTAAATTCAGAGTCGTTACTACCATTTATCTGAAATGGTGGAGGGCAATGGCTGGTTTTGACGAAAACTTTTAATGTAATGAACTTGATATTTTTGTAGAACCTTGTGATTTGAAAATGAGTGGTTTAAGCTCCACTTTAAAATCGAGTGGTTTTTGAAACAAACCAAGTGGGTTGTAGTATATGCTAGTTTTTGCTAAAGAGGTCATTCCTTTTGAAGGGATCTAGACTCTTTTCTCGTCAAATGAGGTGCTGGATATTCATAAATGAATACCTCTATGCAAAACAAAAAACTAGAGCCACCATTTGAAAATTTTAGTTATATAACATCGTTTAGGTTTCTTTTCTTTTCATTAATTTTATTAATGAAGTCCCACCATTTAGGTATCTAACATCAAAGAAGAAACAAAAATATGTTGACGTATAGCAACGAGATTGGGAATACTTTCATATATTACACTTACTGTCGTAGAAAAAAAATAAAAACTATAACAATTAGAATCCGTAACTGTAGATATCATAAACCCGGATTATCTCATAGTCTGAATTTCATGCCTAACTACAAAACCTTACATTTAAGTCTCGAATTGAAAACCATTTTCAATGATAAAGCCGGGGAATTCAGCAAGATTCCCGGTGAATGAGTCAAAGGTTTGTCCGGAATATTAGGAGATGGTCGCACCCCCGAGGCCGTCAACGAAATGACCTTGGGTGAGACACCTTGGCCGCGAGCGCACCCAAGTGGATACTTTTAGCCCTGGAGTTCTCTCATGGTCACTTTATTGGGGCTATGGGGTGTGAATTTCCTCTAGTATCCCCTGATGAGTCTTCGCGTACGTTACGAAACTACGATGGAGTTTTGATCCAAATTTAAGCTCCATAGTAATCTAACAAGTGAGGCTAAAAAGTTAGATTCATAGAACCAGTTTTCGCAAAACTAATTAATGTGGATTCTAAAAATTGCATCAAACAACCAAAACTTTTAAACGACGTTAATAATTCGACCAACTTTCATTTCAATCTTCAATAAGCAGAGAGCACAACCACTTGTGCCCCGTCTAAAACACCCAGAAAATCCAATTTCCGATTTTACATGCCAAGAAGAAAATTGGGGCCCAAACAACATTAAAACGCGGCAGATCCGCGATCATGCCGCCATGGTCGCGGATTCACGGCACTTTGATCGTTATAGACTCCGTTTTCTTGAGAGGCCATAGAAATACCTACACGATTTTTTAAGCATTTTTATTTTGAAAAATATCTCAGTTTGGAAAAATGGACAGAAAGGTGTAAAAGTAAGGAAAAAATCGGTCGATCGAACACTTTAGCTTCTTCTAAACATAGCCTAAGCCTCTGGTTTGGCTCCGGTACCATGAAAGTAGATGTTAGCACCTCTACTAAGGTTTTAAAGAGCAAGTATGCAATTTTAAAAATTCTAGAGGGCTAAGTATACAAGTTAGGATCACTAAAGGTTTAGGATTTAAAAGAAAGAAAATAAGAGGTTAAATAAGTAATAAAGAGCTACAACATTTGTAGCCAAGTTCTTCACTTCTAAAGCTTCTAGTAGTAGTCCCTTGAACCCTTCTATGAACTCCACTTGAAAACCTGAACTACTTTTCTTGAGGTCTTCTATGTCGAAAAGGATCCACCTTAAGCCTATTCTAACTCAAGCTCACACTTCACTAATCAAAGTTTTAGTGAAGATAACAACCTAAACTAATTTGTTAATTTAGTTTAGATTGAAGAAGTAGGAATTTTGCTCACTTAATTTTCTTTCTTTTTCTTCACTCTTGAATGAATAGTAATTCAGGAGAGAAAAAAATGAAGAAGATGAAAATGGAGATGAGAATGAGCTTGGTGTTAGGATAATATCAAAAGATAACTTATATGAACTAAAAAGAAAAAAGAGATAATGAGTCATGCACTCTCCAAGGTTCTAAAGAAACGACTCATACTATCTTTTTCCAAATTCAAATAAGAAATCTTTATTCTCTTATCCTTAACCTAATGTGATTCTCATATACACAACTCTTGTGTATAAACAACCATGTCACACACACACACACACACGCATACATATATATATCATCATATATATAAATATATAAAGAGAAGAAAATATCAAGTGAGCATAATATTATATATATATATATATATATAGATATATATATATATATAACTATTAAATCAACACTTGATTTAATAATCCGGTTATATCAAATATAATCCGGCTGATATCAAATAACACTAGATTAGATACAGTATCATATATCTATATTTAATCAAGCTCCCACACATATCTCTATATATGCCCGACTTCGTTTCGCTTGAGCTAAGAAATCTCTATGTGGGACTCTAAAGACTCGCCAATACAATGGCAAGAGATAATGATCACATCGAACACCTACAAGCACGTCAACGGTAGGAAGATAATCAAAGCACAGTGAGAACCACACAAGACACTATGACGATCTCGGGTTCACAGACTAACATGTACAAGTCTCACCAGAGAACTGCTATCTGACGATAGGTATGGTATCATCTAGGAGTTCTCGGCAAGTCCGTTCGGTGTACTCATTCTCTAATGAGCACCTGTATCAATATTTGGTGTCAAATACCAATGGTTGTGGGATCAACCATCGTCCCATACAGGGTCAAGAAATGTATACACCAGTCTACTCTAGAATATCTATACCCTGTCTCGATACTCGCTCGACCAGCAACACTTAAGAATGTGCTTGTAGACTACCCAGGCCCCACTAGTATGATGTACATCATATTCCTGGTAGTCAAGCAAACATCATAATGGCTTTATCAACATGTATCAATGAAATAATAAACTAAAACAAATGCACATATTAAGACAAAGTAAAATCAGGTAGTATACTATCATGTTGAGCAAGAATATATGTGTGTGTGTGTGTGTGTGTGTGTGTGTCCAAGCATCCACAATAATGGCCTCTAGGGCATACATATCACTAACATTACTAACCATTCGAGTATCCACAATGGCGTCGGAAAGTGCTTTTAGTACAGGTCGCAGGATATTAAGCGAGAAGAGATGTAGTTTGGCGAACGACACAATGGAATGAATAATTTGCTCGCAAGATTAGGAAGCGGCTGCTATCAAGAAACAAAATGCAATCACTTTGAACTTGGATTATCAACCTAAGAAGCTTACAGGATCGTACGTGATCAACACCGAAAGGGGAACCACAACCGGCGCCGACGGGTAGGGAGTAGGATCCGTAATAGTAGAAAAAGAACTACGTAGACATGATTCTCTCTTATTGAGCTCAATATTTGGGAGGGGTATGTAGACAGACCGATTGGGTTCGATCTTTAATATAAAAAAAATAAACTGTATTATAAAATTGTAATTTGATCTACTATAATAATTTTTTTATTTAATTCTCACTTTTAGCTTAATTTTTAAGTTTTTATTTTTTTTCAAAAAGTATTAAGTGCCAAGCGAATCTCTCTTCGCCTAACATTTCACCTAGGCAAATCGGCGAAGCAATCAAGTTCGAGCCCATGCATTGTTGGGCTCGCCTCATATCATGCCCAGCTTCCCAAAAGAAGGTGGAGGTTGACGTGGTATGGTCCGCAACCTAACTGTATTGAAGGTGGTCTATTCAATACGGTTACGTTAAGCATATGAATAACTATAACATACAGGATGTGTACTAAAAAAAAATAATAAAAGCAAAAGACATTTATTTCTATTAACCAAACTTTATTACATCCCTAAGGAAATAGTAAAATAAACTAAATAATTTAATTATATCGAAAGAGAAGCAAAGCCCTAAACAGGTGGGCAACAAAAAACTAGTTAATCTTCCGTTGTCAAGTCTGCATAATCTTTATGAGTTGGCTCCACACCTTGATCCTCGTCATTATGCTCATTCCCATCTGACGGACATTTCAAAAAAATAAAGGGAGAAAAGGAAAGTCCGTCAGCGAGTTACACTCGGGTAGGATTGCCTCATAATGATGTAAAGGTATAGAAACGAACAGGTGTATATAAGTATGATGTATATGTGCAGACATGATGTATATGGGTATAAGGATATAATGTGTTTATAATTAAGACATGTTGAATATGTGTATATGAGTATGTTGTATGAAGTGTATGTGAGTAAGGGTAGATTGTATAAAGTGTATGTAAGTAAGTGTATGAGGTATGAAGTATATGTCTGGTAAAAAGTTGCATTAGTTTGTTGAACAAGGGTCCGGATATTCAAGATTATTCCGTTGTGGCCACGGAATAACAACTGAGAAAGTGAAATGTACCGTTTCACTTCCCGGGATCATGATCGAATACTAAGGGAATCCGAGTTCCGCATCTCCTTACCTAAATAAACTACCCATCACCGTTATTCAGTATATAAAGGTTTTGACAAATTAGAATTAGTTCGTATACATCTAGATATGGAATTTCCACACTGTATGCCATCCACATATTGGATTATTCGCTCTTAAGTAAGGTTAGTATTCACCCGAATATCGGGTTAGTATTTGTCCACATGTTGGACCATTCACCCCCAAAATAGGGTTGGTATTCGCCCGAATATCGTGTTAGCAGTCGTCCACACATTGGACAGTTCACCCTGCCTACAGGGATCCTCATATATAAGTATTCCATACCTAGGTCTGCGCATTCTAACTCTAACCGTATCATGTGTCATGTATGTCGTAGTCTTGTATTTAAACAGTTGATCTAATTTAACATGGCATTCCACAACCACTCATTTTATCTTGTTATCTTTTAATGTTTGTAAGGTGCTTCAAATCATTTTATAGAATACTTGGTTAATAAACACTATAGCGTTCAATGATATTTATTGTTTATAAGAAAAACATGATATTTAGTGTATTTATCATTTTGGAAACCCATGGTAATTTAATGAGAAAAATATCCTTTTAGTGAAGGATTATGGTATTTATTTGAAAATTATCTTTTAATAAAGTTTTAGGTATTTTTTGGGGAAAATCTCTTTTATAAAGGTTAGGGTTTTTGGTGAAGATAGCCTTTTAGTAAGGGTCAAGGTATATAAGTGAAATTATATCTTTTCAAGATAGATTGAGCTATTTTATTGTAAATAATAATTTTATAAAGTTATGTTTTTTTTATTTGGATGTAACATTTTAGAATTACGTTCATGTTGGCAACCGCTGCACATGGACGGCAGGATTTGTGTCCTTTTCAGGATTGATTGCCTATCAACCATGAGTTATTTACGTAAAATATTACCCTATTTAATTATGGTATTTTATTAAGGGTAACATTCTACAAGAACAACACCGCGTTGACAACCACTGCATATGGACGGCAGGATTTGTCTCCTTTTGAGGAACGATTGTCTAATAACCACGGGGCCATTCATGTAAAACATTACCTTATTAAGGTACCTTATTAAACCTTAATTAATAAGCTAAGAAAAATTATACTAAAAATATTCTCCCTAAGTGAAAGGGGTTAAGCTGAAAAACCATAACACAATTAGTTAATTAGCATTACTCCTTTTAAAAAGGTAAAAGGGTTTTTAACAAACAAAAGTAATTAATGAAAAGGGTGTGAGTAAAGGTACATCGTTTTAGTGTGACTAAAATATTTTTTTCAAAACATCTTATTTCATATGGGTATTTTAAACATATACAGCATTTTAATAAAATGAGAGTATTTTGTGGAAGTAACCTATTTCGAAATCTTATTGGTAACATGGGCAAGTGGGTGTACACATAGGGTGAATTAATACCATATGGGCTATAACATCAAGCATATCATATTCCATGTAGGATGAGGGTGCAATGTTTACGCATATGGAGGTAATTAATTAAACCATTTTAAATATGGGTCAAATTTAATTATCAGGAGATACCACACTAGGCATGCAGAAATATTTTTAACATCATTTTAATATAAGGCTGGGGATTAGGATTTAAAACTAAGATCATTTAAAAGGAAGAAAGCAACAGAAAAGTGGAGAGAGGCGGATCCTACCTTTGGTTCGAGTTGGATGTTGATTGGTCGAAAACGTAGACTCGCACTAAATCCTTAATAACTCTACGCTCGAATTTTTCCTCGATGCTTGGGTGGAATCACAGCGTCGGCTTCGTCGATACGAAGGCCTGAGTATTTTTTTCAGAATTTTCGGAGTTCTGAGGTGTAAGAAATTAGAGTTTGAAGGCCTCTATTTATAGGGTCTTTTCCCAACAATAAAATCCAAAAAATCAGTTAAAATTCGCGCTCAATGATTTGCCCATGATTCTGTCGCCGCCGCCATGAATTGTGGCCGTTGGATCTTGATCCAACGGCCCAGATCACCACCGCCGCTCGCCATACGTCCGCAGGTGGGAATCATGCGTTCTCGCGTGGTCCCCACCACGTGGGCGCCGCCGGATGCCCTGGGCCACTGGATCTTGCATCCAACGGTCAAGGTTAAATGTTGTTTTAATATTTATTTTTCTTTTTAAAAAAACTAAACTGTTTAATAAAAAAAATCGAATTTGGTGTTAAAAAAATTGTTTAAAATATTGTAAAATACTAGAAAATTATGAGAAAATTTCAGAAAATATATTTTATTATTACCATCAGTTTAAAAATGATTTTGGGGTAAAACTAAATAGTATTCCTATATCTATTTTTTTGTTAGTTATCATAACTATTAAAAATCTATTTTTTTCTCGAAAATATTTTAATTAAGAAAATAATTATTTTAATTTGTAATAAAATATGCAAATCATTGTTAAGGCATTATAAAAATATTTAAGCCCAGAAACATATAAATAGATTTTTTTCTTTTAGAAAATTCCTTTAATTATATTTAACTGCTTTAACAATTACTCGTATCACTTTTAAAATATTTTACCATCAAGCAAAAACGCAGTTATATACTCGGTACCAAAAATAGGACCTTTTATTGGAAAAAACACGGTCGTTACAATCTACTCTCCTTAAAACAATTTCGTTCTCGAAATTATGAAGGTCCACGAAACAGAAAGGAGAAGAAAAAAATTATTACATAGGGGAAAATCCAAATAGGTAAGGATATCGTTCTCTCATCTCGGCTTCCCTTTCCCACATGAACTCGTACGGAGAGTCCTTTCTCCATATAACCCTAACCAACTTGATCGTCTTGTCCCTCAAGGTCTTCTCTGTAACACCCGAGTTTAATTATACCAATTCCAGTTTCCATATTTACCTATTCATGATCTTTCTTGATTTAGCGTGTTTGGGGGTGCGAATGGTATTTTATATATTACATTGCATTCGACCCGACTCGCTTACTTGAACCTGGTTAACTTTTATTTATAGATTAGCTTGACTTGTTGCATGGACTAGTGCACCTCATAATTTAGTATATACTGGTATTTTATCTAGTATCGCATCTGTTGCATATAATAATTTAAATCATGTAAAATAAATTAAAATTGCATTTCATGGCCTGCCTGATATCCCTAACCCTGTAGTAGCGTCCTTGCATCGTGTTCTCGTTTCGTTCAGTGAAACGGACGTGTTTGGACGACTACGCGCACGTACGTGCGTCCGTTCTTAGGGGTATGCTTTTTCAGTACAAAATCCTTCATTTCAAATTTTGGAACTTGCTAATAATTTTTATACATCAAATTCAAATTTTTGGACCCGACTCAGGCGCAATTATGAAACATTTTGTATCCCGCCAAATACTATTTATTTTTTTTAAATCTTTACAATCAGCTGAAATATTAACAGCTTAGTATTATCTTCTAAACCCACGAGATTATATTTTAAACACCAGAAAAATCTTTCTAAATTTTTCCCCATAACAAATTAATAACTCCCTCACCCAATCAAAACTCTTTTTTCCTCGTCGCTGGCCCCCACCTTCGTCTCTCTCTCTCTTCTTTTTCTTCTTCTCTCTCTTCTCGTTTCTCCCTCTCTCTCTCTTTCTTTTCTTTCTTTCACCGCTACCTGTCAAACCCCTCTCTCCTCCTCTTTCTCTCTCCTCGTGTTTCTCTCTTTCTCTCTCTTCTCGCGTCGCTTTCTCTCTCCCCTCGCAGTGGGAATAGGTCCCGTCACCTCCCTCGTGTCTACGCTCACCTCCCTTATACATCTTCTTCTTTTTCTGTTTCTCTTCTTTAAAATGAAACCCATGCAACCTCGTCGTGGGCCACGAATGAAGCCCTAATCCTTGCCGCCTCCTCTGCCTCGTCGCCATCTCCATCTCATCTTCTTCTCAACCTCCTCCTCGTCTTCATCTTCTTTCTCTTTTCTCTCTTCCCTGCACACAGCCACAACTTACCCGGCAACCTCAGCCCCTCGCTTCGCCGCCGACTCCCTCATCTCGCCATCACCGCTTTCCTCTCCCTCTCTTCCTCTCCTCTTCTTTACCCAAACACCAGAACCCACATCTAAATCCCAACCGACCCCAAACCCTAGCAGAAACCCTAGCCCCAAGCCATTCCCTGCAACCTAGGATCTTGCTACATTGCCGTTGATCTCTCCGGCGATCCCTTGCCGACGACCACCCACCTTTGCAACCACAGACGTCTCCCAAACCCCGGTGAGCGACCCTTCTCTCTCTCATCCGTCTCTTCTTCTTCTTTCTCTTCTTCTTTATGTTAAGTTTTCTTTTCTGTTAATGAAAACGGGACCTCTGTTGATCGTCGGAGCTCCGTCGACGCCTCGCCGACGACGCTGTCACCCTCTGCAATCCAGTGAGTAAGTTTCCTCCATCAGTCTCCTCTGTTCTATTTCATTCTTCTTGCTTCTTCTTTCATGCATGTTCACTGCGTTTCTTGATTGCCGGGATTCGACCGTGTCGGGGACGATCCCCGACAATCCAGCTTGGACCTCTGACCCGTGTGATTCCACTGTTCGTCGTTTGGACTCTTTCCGTGTACTGTGCGTGCGTCGCGACTTTTCCCGCCGACGCGAGATGTTCCGTTTTCCGTATTGCGATCCGTCGAGGCAAGTGGAACTTGCTACATGCTATTTAATCTATTTTATATTTATTTGAATGCACAATCAACCTGTAGTATAAATCTAGTACCATAGTCTCCATTTTCTTAACATCCCGATGACCCGTCATATCATATTAATTTATAGTCCGGGACATACCATGTTGCATTTAGTGTTACTATACATAGTACCCGCATTCATACTTAAATCGAATAACCATTATTTGCATAGCCACAGTACTCCTTTTATATTGTATACCCTGTCGAACGACCGTCTGCATACTCCTAACCTGGTTTACATTCAATTGCATCTTTGATTGTTTTAGTACATACTAACACGATTTTATTATCAATTTTGCTATACTGCATTCATGTAATGTGGAAACCATTTCGTAAACTCAAATTGTTAACTGTACCACTAAGTAGTTTAATCTGCACCTATTGCTATCATGTTACTGTGCCTGTTTATTGTTCTGATAGTACCATGCTTGTTTATTCATAACCATGAGTATGCTAGTCGATTATGAGCATCCACATATTATCTTGTACACCCTGACGTGACCGGCTACACTTATTACTTGACCTGACATGGTACCGTACACTCTTGATATGACATGACATCTAAATACACTACTCGACTTGACCTGATGTACCATGGCTTTACTTCTTACCTGATCTTGTGTCTAATGCTAACAAACCTGACATGTAGTCCTTACGGACCGTTCCTGTTGTCTATCTAGACAAACCTGCACCTACCTGATCTTGTGTTGGCATTAGTTCTTGATTACTGAATACCTGACTTGACACACATAACTTGGGGGTATGGGGAAATCAATGATGAAACCTGACTTGTAACTCGACAGTTGCTTGCTTTTACTGATCAGTTTTTGAGGCCAGGCCCGCCTCGTAACGATGCTGCTGACATCGTTGGTCTGTATCCTTTTCCTTTTTGTGCCTTGCGGCACGTCTCGGTTTCATCCCGAAAGTCTTAGACCGTGGTCCCGGGCACGCACGGGATACTATTGAGTTACATCGATGATTCTTCAAATTGATTTCAAAGACTTTAGAGTAGATAACCCAATAGACCAGTTTAGTTTACTCACTGCACACTACCCTTCACTGCCCTGATTTATATTACTGTTACACCTGCTTTATCATTCATGATTATATTCGCATTGCCTATTACCCTGTTTATACTTTATTGCTTGATGACATGACGCGCTGACGTCTGGGTTTTGCATGGCCCGGATTCCGTACCTTTGCTGCAGTCCGAGCAGGAGTAATTCAGCCAACAGGCTGAGCAGTGAGGATTCAGTAGTAGTTAGTTCTTTTACTTTTCTGCATTTTATTCCTGATGTGAGCCCGCATTATGGGACATACATTCCAGTTATTTGTATTGGATCTTTTGCTTCCGCATTTTTATTATTCTTGACTCATTTTATCTTGGCATATGGACATGTACTAGATAGTTATTTTATTTTCCTGTTCTTAATATCTCTACAGCCGTAATGTGACTGTGGATGGATACTTCCTACCCACAGGTAGCATGGTTGGCTATGTCACGTGCCCATCTTAGCGTACTCTGGGAAGCGGGGCGTGACATGGTTCTTTTGGTATCAGAGCCATAGGTTAATCGGGGTTGATTCTTTTGTAGTTGGGTATTGGACCCAATACACGAATCAGAATACCCGTGATTAGGAAACATGTCCTGCCACCTTACCGCCTTACCATTCTTGAATCTTAACCTCCTCCTGATTCTACTTTTGCGATGTGCAAACCTCCTTTGCATATCGACTCGAAAACCTGCTCTCCTTTGTTTATCTCTAGAGCTTAGGCGACTTGAGTGGAGTCATGTAATTGTAGCTATAATATCGCGGCATAGTTACAATGCGGTTCTCTATTTAAGTAACTTGGAGTTCTAGCCTTGACTCATATCCTTGATCTATGTGTTGAATCTGTTATCGTACTAATACTATTTGGTGTTTGGTTACAGTATCATGGAGGCCAGGAATCTACAATCGTACCGGAGGTGTATGGATGACGCTACTTTGCTTGGAATAATTCGTAACTTGCTTGAGGACCACAAGCAGCAGACAGAGCTGAGGCCGGCGTTTGCACCAAATCAAACGTCCGTACGTAGAGGTATTCCAGTGAACCGACGCAGTGTGGCACCAATGAAGAAAACAATCGTTGCTGGTCGGAGAGGGAGCGTGATCTGTGACTATTGCCGTTTGCCTGGGCATGTACAAAGGGAGTGTCCGAGAAAGCGTGGACTCTGTTTGGTCTGTGGATCGGCGGATCATAAAATCAATGCTTGTAATTCGAAACTTCATAAGGAAGAGAGTGTTCGGAGGCCAGTGTTACCCAAGAAAAGGGGAAGGATGTTGTGCGACTTCTGCCAACGACCGGGTCATTACCGAAAAGATTGTCGTAAAAGGCTTGGACTTTGTCTGATTTGTGGATCAGTGGATCACATCATTGATAATTGTTCGTCAAGGCTAAGATTGAAGGAGGATACTCGGGAGCCGCCGCAAGAGCAGCTTCCAAATCAGGAGCAGTTTATTCGGGGAGCTAATCAGGCTCAGGCTTTTCCCTTGCTGGCTGAAGAGGCTAAACCTTCAGAGGAAGTCATTTCAGGTACCCTTTTTGTTCATGGTTTTCTCACATTAGCATTATTCAATTCTAGTGCATCCCATTGATTTGTGTCGTCCAAGTTTATTACTGTTCGCTCGATGACTTTCACGACCCTGTTTAATTTTGCGACATACACACTGGGATTGGGGAAAATCATAACTAGTAGAGGGTGTAAGGATGGTTTCGTTGTTGTTTGCGGACGGGAGCTAATGCAGAGGTCTTGAAGGGTTGTTACTAGCAGCTTTGATGTAGTCTTGGGAATGGAATTTCTCGGCACTTTCCACGCTCACATTGAGTGTAGAGTGAAGAAAGCGAATTTCTAGATTCCCGGACACCCAGAGGTTGTTTAGAGGAAGCAGTTCTGTCGGGCCATTCGAGGTTAGGGCTAGGCCGACAATTAATGATCTTTCATCGATGAAGGTTGCTAAAGATGAAGCACTAGCTGTTATTCGAAATTTCATGGATGTGTTCGAGGACATATCAGGTTAACCACCGAGGCGAGACGTAGAGTTCGCAATTGATTTTATTCCTGGTACAGCGCCAGTAGCTAAAGCGTATTATCCAATGGCACCAGCGGAATTGAAAGAAGTTAAGAAGCAGGTTACTGAATTGCTTGAGAAAGGTTGGTTTCGCAGCAGTAACTCGTCTTGGGGAGCTCTAGTTCTTCTAGTAAGAAGAAGGATGGCACAAGAAGGATGTACATCGACTATCGAGAATTAAACCGGGTGACTATTAAGAAAAAGTACCCGATCCCTCGCATTGGTGAACTATTTGAGCAGCTTAGTGGCGCGAGGGTATTCTCGAAGCTGGATTTGCGATCCGGATATCATCAGGTCCGAGTGAAAGCAGAAGATATTTGCAAGACGGCGTTCCGAACTCGGTATGGACATTACGAGTACTTAGTAATGCCCTTCGGAGTAACGAATGCACCGGCGATATTCATGGACTTGATGAACTGAATCTTTTCACCATTCTTGGACCAGTTTATTGTGGTGTTCATTGACTGGTCTACTCGAAGAGTATTGAAGAGCATGCGGCACACTTGAAGATCGCACAGCAGACATGGAGGCAAGAAAGATTGTATGCAAAAGTGCGAGTTTGACTTGAAGAAGTAAGGTTTGAGCAAATCGTAGCTGAGAATGAAATCACCGTTTATCCAGGGGGAATTGCAGCAGCTCAAGACTGGCAGTTTCTGAAGAACGTTGTAGAGATCAGAAGTTTCTTGAGCTTGCAGGAAACTACAGAAGGTTCCGGGAAATTTTGCTCGTTTGGATGAGACTTGGCCAAGCTTACGCGCAAGGAGAAGGAGCTTATTATGGGGCAATGTAGATGGTTGGAGCTGATGGCTGACTACGATCTTGATCTTAAATACCATCCGGGGAAGGTTAATGTCGTACCGGATGCGCTCAGTCGGTTACCAGTTATTCAGATGTTGACTACGCAGAGGGAACTCGCTGAAGAATTTCGAAGATTTGGTTTGGAGGTGGTGCTACCGCATTCTTCGGGACAGTTGATGTAGCTGCAAGTACATTCGTCATTAATCGAGAATATTAAAGCAGCGCAATCGCAGGACCCTAGATTGCAAAAGTTCCGAGAACAGTTTGGAGCTGGACTTCGAAAAGATTTACTGATCCATGAAGATGGTTCGTTAAGATATGGTAGCCGTTTGTGTGTGCCAAAGAGAGATACGCGCGAAGAGCTTATGAAGGAGGCACACAGTTCAGGTTATTCCGTACATCCAGGAGGCACGAAGACGTACCGAGATATACGGCAACATTTCTGGTGGGAAGGCATGAAACGGGAGATTGACGCTTTGTGGCAAAATGCTTGGTGTGTCAGCAAATTAAGGCTGAACATCATAGGGTTGCTGGTTATTGCAACTACTTCCGATTCCTCAGTGGAAGTGGGAACATATAAGCATGGATTTCATGACAGCTCTACCGCGAAGTCCAAAGGGCAACAGTGCTGTTTGGGTGATTGTTGATCATTTGACCAAGACAGCTCATTTCATTCCTTTCGGGTTGGTCAATCAACAGAAGTTTTGGCAGAACGGTACATGCAGGAGATTGTAAGATTGCATGGAGTACCGGTGAGCATCATGTTCGACCGTGATACTCGATTCTTATCACACTTTTGGAGGAGTTTACAGGAAAGTTTAGGGACTCGATTGAAGTTTAACACAGCTTATCATCCTCAAACAGATGGCCAGTCAGAGAGGACGATCCAAACTCTTGAAGATATGTTGAGAGCATGCATGTTGGACTTCAAGGGTTCATGGGAGGATCATCTACATTTGATGGAGTTTTCTTACAACAACAGTTTCCAGGCGACAATTCAGATGGCTCCATTCGAAGCTTTATATGGTCGCAAGTGTCGTTCACCTGTTTGTTAGGACGATGTCAGTGAACGAAGATCGTTGGGACCAGATTTGGTTGTGCAAACAGTTGAGAAAGTTAACACTATCAGGAATCATATGAAAGCAGCACAAGACCGACAGAAGAGTTGGGCAGATACGTCGAGAAGACCTTTAGAGTTCGCCGTGGGTGATTTGGTGTTCTTGAAGATATCACCGACTAGAGGGGTGATTCGTTTTGGAAGTCGAGGAAAGCTCGGTTCTCGATTCGTTGGACCCTTTGAGATCTTGGAGCGTGTTGGCGAGGTAGCGTATCGTTTGGCGTTACCGCAGTCCTTGGTGAATGTGCATGATGTGTTTCACGTATCTCAACTCCGAAGGTATGTTCGAGATGAAACGCGTGTGTTTGATCATTCGGAGCTGACTGTACGAAAAGACTTGACTTTCGAGGAGCGACCGATAGCGATTGTGGATCGAGGGGAAAAGGTTCTTAAGAACAAGATTATCCCTCTTGTACTTGTTTCTTGGGGTAGTCGCTCATGTGGAGAATCAACTTGGGAGCGGGAAGGTGAAATCCGGCAGAAGTTTCCCTATCCTTTCTTGTAGGTTTGTTAGTTTTTTATCCCTTTGTGTTCTTAGAATTTCGAAGACGAAATTCTTTTGTAGTTGGGTATAATGTAACACCCGAGTTCAGTTATACCAATTCCAGTTTCCATATTTACCTATTCATGGTCTTTCTTGATTTAGCGTGTTTGGGGGTGTGAATGGTATTTTACATATTACTTTGCATTCGACCCGACTCGCTTACTTGAACTTGGTTAACTTTTATTTATAGATTACCTTGACTTGTTGCATGGACTAGTGCACCTCATAATTTAGTATATACTGGTATTTTATCTAGTATCGCATCTGTTGCATATAACAATTTAAATCATGTAAAATAAATTAAAATTGCATTTCATGGCCTGCCTGATATCCCTAACCCTGTGGTAGCATCCTTGCATCGTGTTCTCGTCCCGTTCATTGAAACGGACGTGTTTGGACGACTACGCGCACGTGCATGCGTCCGTTCTTGGGGGTATTCTTTTTCAGTACAAAATCCTTCATTTCAAATTTTGGAACTTGCTAATAATTTTTATATTTCAAATTCAAATTTTTGGACCCGACCCGGGCGCAATTATGAAACATTTTGTATCCCGCCAAATACTATTTATTTTTTTTAAATCTTTACAATAAGCTGAAATATTAACAGCTTAGTATTTTCTTCTAAACCCACGAGATTATATTTTAAACACCAGAAAAATCTTACTAAATTTTTCCCCTTAACAAATTGATAGCTCCCTCACCCAATCAAAACTCTTCTTTCCCCGTCTCTGGCTCCCACCTTCGTCTCTCTCTCTCTTCTTTTTCTTCTTCTCTCTCTTCTCGTTTCTCCCTCTCTCTCTCTCTTTTCTTTCTTTCACCGCTACCTGCCAAACCCCTCTCTCCTCCTCTTTCTCTCTCCTCGCGTTTCTCTCTTTCTCTCTCTTCTCGCGTCGCTTTCTCTCTCCCCTCGCGGTGGGAATAGGTCCCGTCACCTCCCTCGCGTCTACGCTCACCTCCCTTATACATCTTCTTCTTCTTCTATTTCTCTTCTTAAAATGAAACCCATGCAACCTCGTCGCGGGCCACGAATGAAGCCCTAATCCTTGCCGCCTCATCTGCCTCGTCGCCATCCCCATCTCATCTTCTTCTCAACCTCCTCCTCGTTTTCATCTTCTTTCTCTTTTCTCTCTTCCCTGCACACACCCACAACTTACCCGGCAACCTCAGCCCCTCGCTTCGCCGTCGACTTCCTCATCTCGCCGTCACCGCTTTCCTCTCCCTCTCTTCCTCTCCTCTGCTTTACCCAAACACTAGAACCCACATCTAAATCCCAACCGACCCCAAACCCTAGCAGAAACCCTAGCCCCGAGCCATTCCCTGCAACCTGGGATATTGCTGCATTGCCGTTGATTTCGCCGGCGATCCCTTGCCGACGACCACCCACCTTTGCAACCACAGACGTCTCCCAAACCCCGGTGAGCGACCCTTCTCTCTCTCATCCGTCTCTTCTTCTTCTTTCTCTTCTTCTTTATGTTAAGTTTTCTTTTCTGTTAATGAAAGGGGACCTCTGTTGATCGTCGGAGCTCCGTCGACGCCTCGCCGACGACGCTGTCACCTCTGCAATCCAGTGAGTAAGTTTCCTCCATTAGTCTCCTCTGTTCTATTTCATTCTTCTTGCTTCTTCTTTCATGCATGTTCACTGCGTTTCTTGATTGCCGAGATTCGATCGTGCCAGCGACGATCCCCGACGATCCAGCTTGGACCTCTGACCCGTGTGATTCCACTGTTCGTCGTTTGGACTCTTTCCGTGTACCGTGCGCGCGTCGCGACTTTTCCCGCCGACGCGAGACGTTCCGTTTTCCATATTACGATCCGTCGAGGCAAGTGGAACTTGCTACATGCTATTTAATCTATTTTATATTTATTTGAATGCACAATCAACCTGTAGTATAAATCTAATACCATAGTCTCCATTTTCTTAACATCCCGATGACCCGTCATATCATATTAATTTATAGTCCGGGACATACCATGTTGCATTTAGTGTTACTATACATAGTACCCGCATTCATACTTAAATCGAATAACCATTATTTGCATAGCCACAATACTCCTTTTATATTGTATACCCTGTCGAACGACCGTCTGCATACTCCTAACCTGGTTTACATTCAATTGCATCTTTGATTGTTTTAGTACATACTAACACGATTTTATTATCCATTTTGCTATACTGCATTCATGTAATGTGGAAACCATTTCATAAACTCAAATTGTTAACTGTACCACTAAGTAGTTTAATCTGCACCTATTGCTATCATATTATTGTGCATGTTTACTGTTCTGATAGTACCATGCTTGTTTATTCATAACCATGAGTATGCTAGTCGATTATGAGCATCCACATATTATCTTGTACACCCTGACGTGACCGGCTACACTTATTACTTGACCTGACATGGTACCGTACACTCTTGATATGACATGACATCTAAATACACTACTCGACTTGACCTGATGTACCATGGCTTTACTTCTTACCTGATCTTGTGTCTAATGCTAACAAACCTGACATGTAGTCCTTACGGACCGTTCCTGTTGTCTATCCAGACAAACCTGCACCTACCTGATCCTGTGTTGGCATTAGTTCTTGATTACTGAATACCTGACTTGACACACATAACTTGGGGGTATGGGGAAATCAATGATGAAACCTGACTTTTAACTCGACAGTTGCTTGCTTTTACTGATCAGTTTTTGAGGCCAGGCCCGCCTCGTGACGATGCTGCTGACATCGTTGGTCTGTATCCTTTTCCTTTTTGTGCCTTGCGGCACGTCTCGGTTTCAGCCCGAGAGTCTTAGACCGTGGTCCTGGGCACGCACGGGATACTATTGAGTTACATCGATGATTCATCAAATTAATTTCAAAGACTTTAGAGTAGATAACCCAATAGACCAGTTTAGTTTACTCACTGCACACTACCCTTCACTGCCCTGATTTATATTATTGTTACACCTGCTTTATCATTCATGATTATATTCGCATTGCCTGTTACCCTGTTTATACTTTATTACTTGATGACATGACGCGCTGATGTCAGGGTTTTGCATGGCCCGGATTCCGTACCTTTGCTGCAGTCCGAGCAGGAGTAATTCAGCCAGCAGGCTGAGCAGTGAGGATTCAGTAGTAGTTAGTTCTTTTACTTTTCTGCATTTTATTCCTGATGTGAGCCCGCATTATGGGACATACATTCCAGTTATTTGTATTGGATCTTTTGCTTCCGCATTTTTATTATTCTTGACTCATTTTATCTTGGCATATGGACATGTACTAGATAGTTATTTTATTTTCCTGTTCTTAATATCTCTACAGCCGTAATGTGACTGTGAATGGATACTTCCTACCCATAGGTAGCATGGTTGGCTATGTCACGTGCCCATCTTAGCGTACTCTGAGAAGCGGGGCGTGACATTCTCCTTCCGGTTTAGGATTTCAACCGGTTGTTCTTCATAAATTAGATCAGCCCCTACGGTGATTTCGGAATAATCCAAAACGTGACCCGGGTTGCCGACATATCTCCTCAACTATGAGATATGGAAAACGTTGTGTACGTCTTCCAGAGAAGGGGGTAAGGCTAGACGATACGCAACCTCCCCAACTCGTTCGAGGATATCGAAAATACCTATGAACCGCAGGCTAAGTTTTCCGCGTTTCCCAAAACGTATCACTCCCCGGTTAGGAGAAATCTTCAGAAACACGTGTTCTCCTGGTTGAAACTCCAGTAGCCTTCTCTTCGTATCAGCCCAATACTTCTGCCGATCTTGTGCTATGCGTAATTGTTTCCTGATTGTTCTTATCACCTCTATTGTCTCGATAATCATCTCGGGGCCTAAAAGTTCTTGATCCCCAATATCGTCCCAACTTAACTGTGATCTACACTTCCGTACATACAAAACGGCGAAGGACGCCATGCCGATACTAGACTGGTAGTTATTGTTGTAAGCAAACACTACCAAGTGTATGTGATCTTCCCAAGATCCTTTAAAATTCAACATACAGGCCCGGAGCATGTCATCAAGAATCTGAATAATCCTTTCTGATTGGCCATCGGTCTGAGGATAGTAAGCGGAACTGAAACTCAGATTCGTGCCCAGACTCTCTTGTAGACTTTGCCAAACCAGATATCTGAAACGCGTATCTCGGTCGGATATAATGCAAACGACACTCCATGCAATCTGACAATCTCCTCCATGTACCTCTTTACAAGGCTTTCAGTTGATTGACCGAAATGAAATGAATAGTGCCGACTTCGTGAGTTGATCCACTATCACCCATACCGCGTCGTTTCCCTTAGGGCTGCGAGGGAGCGCGGTCACAAAATCCATTGTGATGTGTTACCATTTCCATTCGGGTATCGGTAAAGACTGTAATAGACCTGTCGTCCTGTGGTGTTCTGCCTTTACTTGTTGGCAAACAAGGCATTTCCTACGAATGCTTCCTCGCAACCCTCGGACCATATATACGGCACATCCTTCGAGTCAAGGTGGAAAGTGGTTCTGCAATCTTGGAGAAGTTCTTAATAAAATGACAGTAATATTCGGCAATTCCTACGAAGCTCCTGATCTCTGTGACTGTTCTTGGTATCGGCCATGTCTGAACTGCGACAATCTTGGCCGGATCTACTGAAATCCCTTCACCTGACAAAACATGTCCCAGGAATGCTTCCCGCTTTAACCAAAACTCGCATTTGCTGAGCTTTGCATATAGTTGGTGTTGCCGCAAGGTTTCGAGCACTGCACGTAAGTGTTCCGTGTGTTCCTCCTGATTCTTCGAATACACAAGAATATCGTCGTTGAAGATAACGACAAACTTGTCTAAGTATTCGTAAAACACTTGATTCATCAAATTCATAAATACCGCTGGAGCATTGGTTACTACAAAAGGCATCACTAGGAATTCATAGTGTCCATACCTAGTCCTGAAAGTCGTCTTAGGTATATCAGACACTTTCACCTTGAGTTGATGATAGTCTGTCCGCAAATCCAACTTTGAGAACACTCAAGATCCCTCCAATTGATCGAACAGATCGTCTATCCTCGGTAAGGGATACCTATTCTTGATTGTTAGCTTATTTAACTCCCGGTAGTCGATACACATCCGCTTGGTTCCAACCTTCTTAGGTACCAATAGAACTGGGGCACCCCAAGGTGACGAGCTCGGTCTAATAAATCCCTTATTGAGATGGTCTTCAATTTGCGTCCGAAGCTCCTTCTATTCTACTGGCCCCATTCGGTACGGTGTTTTCAATATGGGTTGAGTCCCCGGCATCAAGTCTACAGTGAACTCGATTGCCCGATCTAGCGGTAAACCCGACACATCTGCAAACACGTCTTCAAATTCTCATACAACCATCGACATACTCTCCTCCCCTTGTACTGTGTATAACACCTCTTCCTTTCTCGGTACTGCTCGATAAATTGATGGATCCATGGATTTACTTCCACTCTCGAATATGAACATTGGGTGGTCAGGGATTTCAAACACAACCCTCTTTTGACGACAGTCAATGGTAGCATAAAAAGTACTCAACCAGTCCATACCCAAGACCATGTCGAAATTTGGCATATCTATAACCATAAAGTTGGCATAGAAACCCTGACCGCATATCACCAAGGGACACAGATCATATCCCATAGTGGACTTGATCACTCCGTTTCCCATGTTGACATTCCACTCAGTAATGAGAGGTGTCACTGGAATGGAACTGGTGGTCGCAAACTGTTGTGCTATAAAGCAGTGTGACGCACCCAAGTCAAAAAGTGTAAGTGCAGATATAGGGGCTACTAGTAGGGTACCTACGTTTTATACAAATAAAAATTGTGATGAGCCCAACAAGACATGTATGCATGAAAAAGATGGTGACATAAAAGTATGACAGCCATAGAAGTAGCGGTACCTGTAATAACTTCCCCCGTTGCTTCAGCCTCTTCCATGGTCATAGTGAAGGCCTGGCGCTTTGGGCCATTGTGTTGAGCTTGCTGGAAGACCCATTTCTGAGAGGGCAGGCATCATCCCCTAGCTGGCGGACCGTGTCCGATTTGCTTATTAGTGGGAGGTGGCTGGGCTCCCAGTTGATGTGCTCCATGATTGGCTGGTTTATTGTCAGGGACTGGTTGCCGTCTTCTCTGAGGACAACCCCCCATAGCATGGTCTGGCGACCCACAGATTACGCAAAGTTTATTCAACACACGGCAATCCCTCATGTAATGTCCAACCTTACTGCAATGGTTGCATACGACAGCTGGTTTTCTGAAAACAGTTGGTCCTGCTGGCCTCTTGGGTTGCTGTCATCCGTTGAATCTGGAAGATGATCCCCCAAGAACTTGATCAGCGAGTCGCTTAGTGCCAGAAAAATGGCCATCCTTCCTTATGCGTCTCTGAAGGTCTTCAAAGTTTCGTGCTGCCTCTAAGATGTCATCATAAGTTGAAAGGGTCGCAGAAGACATGAAGTAATGTGTCTTCATATCCAACCCTTATTGGAATCTATTAGCATAGAGTTCAGGGGTTGCCACCAGTTGATGCGCAAACCGACTTAACCTTGCGAACTCCAAAGCGTACTCGTCCACAGACTGATCCCACATGCTCCTTTGTTGGAACTGTATAAACTCTCTTTCCATATTTAGGTGTGCTACGACTGAAAAGTATTGAGTATCAAAACGCTGTTTGAATGTTTCCCAATTGATGGGCTCCTTCAATCTACTTTCCTCGACCTCCCACCAAATTCTGGTATTATCCGTGAGTTGTAGTTTAGCAATATTCACCCATGCGTCCTTCGGAATTTGAACGGCACCGAGATCATTAACTGTTCCATTAAGCCATTCCTCAGCTTCTAAGGGAGGTTCCTTCCCTGAAAAGGTCTTAGGATGGAGTGATCTGAATTGCTTCACTCCCAATGAATCTTAAGGAACTGGGACTAGTACCTTATTTAAAATCTCTGCTTGCTGATGCCAACTTTCTCGCAGCTCCTGATGAAGACCAGCTGTCTATTGCTGTTGTTGCTTCAGTAGTCCTTGCATAATTTGTAGCATACCTTCTTGTTGGGCAGCGGCTTCATTAACTCCATTTTCCCTTCGGTTGCGGTTAAGATGTCATCCGGCCATGATGATATGAATCAGAAAAGGTTAGGTTACAGTAAGGTTGAAAGTGACATAGGATAGTATCTTGCATGAGAAGTAACAATTAATGCAAGAGAAGAACTAGTAAGGAAAAGGCGAGAGACACAAGGATGAAATTGTTGAAATCAAGATTTTGTTAATAAATGCTATAGGAGATACAAAGAAGATTAAATATGACCTACTGCTATACATAGCATATTTGGTCTACTGAGGAGCTAAGAAACTAAACATGACACGAACTAATCATAAATGTTTCAGTCTTCGTCCGTTAATTATACGGCGGAAACTGTGCGTTGTTGGCCCGACGTTTGTTGACCTTTCTTGCAAAACTGTAAAAGAAGGGTGAGCCTGATACATATCGATGATAGAGTCATGGAGGGGTGAGCCTGATACCAAGTTGATTTATGGCACCATATATCGGAGGTTTAGACAGATGCAACCGTTGCAGCAGACAATATCAGATTCCCCTCATTTTATGAGGGGATTTTAATTGTGGGGACGCTCTTCCCAGTAGGCTCAAGCCCCTGCAGTTAATTACGTTACCGCATAGCGATAACCACTCTCTCCTTCTCCAGCAGTTCACTTCGTATCGTGTGTATTTTTTTTTATTTTGTTTGTCCGTGGATTGTATACGGAGACTAGTTTAAGTCGTCGCCCATAGGGCGTGGATTATTCCAAATTGTATATTTTAGATTTAGGCTTGGGTCAAGGATTTGCTTGACAGGGTTTTGAACTTAGGTTGTATATTCCTGCAGTTCAGAAGGATCGTTAATCTAGTTTGAGATTAAGATCAATTTAAATCTATAAGCGAGAATTTGGGCTCAGTTTGTTTTTTGTTAAGGATGCGTTAGTCTTATTTGAGACTAAGATCAACTTAGCAATATTTTAGAATTAGTTTTACTTAAAATCCAGCAAAAGAGCATTTGGGCTCAGCTGCAAGAAAACTTTAAAGACTTAGCCAATTTAGGCTTAGTCTACTCAGTCTTTTTTTATTCAAAAGTGCTAAGCACTTATTTGGACTCTGTTTGTTCAACCTTTTTCTTTTTATGTAAAAGTGTTAATCACTTATTTGAGCTCTGATGCTCACATGTATGTCATGGGAAGTATTCAGTCATGGGCGCTGCCCAATAAGTATTGAACACTTTAGTCATTTTGACTAAATGTGAAGTGCTAAGCACCTTTTATGGCGTCCACGTAAGGTGCACGTACGGCGCTGGGCGCTGCCCAATTAGTGCTAAGCACTCAGCCGTTTTGGTTACATATGAAGTTCTACGCACTTTTTATATGGTGCCCACATGAGGAGCACGTGCGGCACTGGGCACTACCCGTTCGGTGCTAAGCACTTAGCCGTTTTGGCTGTATATAGAATGCTGAGCACTTTTGTGTGGCACCCACGTAAAAAGCACGTGAGGCGCTGGGCGCTGCCCAATTACTGCTAAGCACTTAATCGTTTTAGCTGTATATGGAGTGCTAAGCATTTTTACTTAGCGCCCACGTGTGTTTCGCGTGAGGCGCTGGCCTTTTGTTTTGGGCGCCCGCGCGTTTTTCACGTGAGACGCCGGGCGCTGTTAAAAAGGCGCCCATGTGGGAAGCATGTGAGGCGCTAGTCTTTTTCCCATTTTTAGAGATTAAATCTCTGTTAATGACATTTTGACCATTAATGATCACCAAGATCTTCGTTTTTTGAAGATCTGGGATCTGGTTTTTCTTTTAGACTAAGTTCTTTTATAGGTTCTTTTTCCTTTTGTTTTTCTTTTGGACCTACTTCTTTTCTGAATCTTTGATTCCCAAGAACAAGATCTTTCCGACGAGAATTAAATTCTCAACTTGTGGGAGATTTGTTTTTGTGGGTCTCTAATCCAGAGAAAGAACTAAGTCTTTTGAGAAGGGTTAAACCCTTAAAATAGGCAAAAAAGATATTTTTATCTCTGTGTTTTCTTTACCTCAGTTTTTTTTTTGACAAAGGGAAGTCTTCCTCTTTGAGAATTAAATTCTCTGTTGTTTTTTAGAGCTCCCTGTATTGTTGCAGAAGCTTATATGTGGTTTTTTCTTTTTTGTGGTCTCTCTGTGTGTATATCTGTGAGACTTGAAGTCTCGAGTCTTTTATATAGTGGAGGCAAGTTTGTTAATTAATTTTGAGAAAATCTTTCATTGAGAAATTCCAATTGATTTAATTGGTCTCAAAATTGAGTTGGGAAATTTTACCCACCGTTGGATCTTTGATCTAAGCACTTCCGTTTTACAGAATATGTTTTCTCGTTTTTAATAAAATTGGGAAAATATTTTCTCATACACAAAATTTAAAATGGTGATGTTTTAATCACCATTGGATTTTTAATCCAAGAGTTCTCTGTTTTAAAGAGAGCAATCTCTTTTTGTTTGGAAAGATTGAGGGGATATATTCCCAAAATAGAATTTTATTCTATTATTAGATCATTGATCCAACCAAGAATATCGTTCTTATTTAGAAAGATTTGAGAGATATTTTCTCCTAATAGAATTGATTCTATATTTTGATGATTTATCATCTCAATTGGATCTTTGATCCAACGGCTCTGTTTAACAGAGAGTATTCCAACTTTGTTAGGGAAACGAGAATTTAATTCTACTTGAGCGCCGGCGCTCACGTGTTGTGCACGTGGGCGCCACTTAAGAATTTAATTCTTATGATGAATACTTCTGTGGTTTGCACATTGGCGACCGCGTGAGGAGAACGTGCGGCACCATATAAGAATTTAATTCTTATTTAGAAGCGTTTATATGCTTTGCACTGCTGGCGCTGGCGCCCTCGTGAGAAGCACGTAAGGCGTTGCCCCATTAAATTTTAACAGAGCTTTTCTCTTTTAATATGTTTAAATATTGGGGGAACAGTGAGTGTCGGGTTCCAACTATCATATAGAAGGCATGTATCTCATTATAAATTTCAACACTTGAAATTTGTGATAATGGTTTTTACCCATAACGACCTATGGCCTTGGCGGAGTTCAACAAACCATAGGCCTCCAGTCAAGTTATACCCGTCATTTTGTGATCGATTTGAATTCATCCACACAAACCCTTGACGGAGGTCAACAAGGCTGTGTGACCGTCCTTACCGATCGCATCTATATGCTACAGATAAGTATTACCCGGCTACCGTACACCATACATTGACGGAGGTCAACAAACACAACACGAATACTAAACACCACTTTCACGCCCCACTTTCATATGTACGGAAACGGTGACGTGGCGGACCGTAACGTATTTACTAAGAAATGAATACGTTAGACGTAATTAAGCAACATATATATATAATACACAAGAATGATGAGTGATATAAAATAATAAAATGCAACTTTTATTTATATTCACTTTACATACACTGTTTGAAAATGAAAAGATACAATGATATAAACAGTGCCTAAACAGTGGCATACAAAATGAAAGCAAAGACAAGGAGAGTTAAAACTCCGGCTGGACAGTAAGCTGGTCCAAGTCCTCCTGGTTAGGCTCGATCTTCTAAGAGTCCGGTCCTCCTGACGAACATTCCAAAGAAAGAAATGAAATGAATGTCGTCAGCGAACTAGCGCTCGGTAAGTCCCAAAAGAAGGAATGGAATAGAACAAGTAATGTTAAATGAAATTGTTAAGTTATACAGGTATATGATTGTTATTCTAACGTAGTTGTTTGTAGCTTGGTTTAGAAGGTATTTGTGTATATGAGAGGAGTCCATCTTACCCCGTGAACTATGGTAACATGTAGTATAAGGCCGGGTCAAAACCCACAGGACAACGGCATGAGAGTTCATGTAGGTGTCTTTTAAGTGATCATCTCGTGCCACGTTAATACGTTCTGTACCAATCTAACCCGTTATCCCCACGTTAATACGTTCTTGTATAGAGTTATATTTACAAGCCTTACCAAAACCATGGATACAAGTTGTTCAAGCAGTCATGTTCAGGATGTAATCATGTATTCAAGTAGTCAGGTCAAGTTATTACCATGGTTCGGTCAAGTCAAGTCAAGTATTCATGTTTGATATTGATATTTGAATTCAAGTATTCAGGTTCAGGTTTAAGTATTCAGGTTTGATTTTAGATTCAGGTTTAGATAGACTCAGACTTGAGTTTGGATTCAGGTTTGAGATCGACTCAGACTTGCATCGGACACTTGTAACTGATTTAGATCCTGAATTAGGTTCGGAGGTCATCGGTAACTGCTGCACATGGACGGCAGGATTTATGTCTTTTTCCAATACAATTACCATTGATAACTCCGTTAAGTTTTCTAAATAGGCAAGTATTCACTTTCTCCGGCTCCTTGGAGCTTAAGAGAATTGATCCCACTTAACTTATATTTACTAAAGTCCTTAAATATTGTTTTATATAACTCGAGTGGGTTTTATGAAAAATATTATAATCTAGTTAAAAATAAACTTCGAGGGGTTATTTATATTATTTAGGGTTTTCATGGATATAAATTTTAAGGATTTGAGATATTTTAGTGATAATTGCTTAGATTGGAAAGTTCATGATATTTTATTGTAAAACCTGTCTTTTGTTGGTAAATTGATGGTATTTTAGTGAAACCTGTAAATCTTTCATTTTAAAAAATATAAGTTTATTATATTTTGAAAATATATGGATTTGTAATTTTATATAATTATTAAAATATTATTTTTATTTAATTAGAAAAATTCGTTTTTCTTAAAAACTATATTTAAAACCTTTCGAGACTGAATGCTCCGTGAGGAGGTCTGCATCTCGCTCTACTAGCCCAAGAATGTGCGATAATCCACACCATCCAATAGCGGATCCCCTAAAGAGAGTTGTAGAGGTATAATCGTAAAGAAATTTAAAATACAATTTAAAAGAAATCTGGTTTTTATAGTAAGTGGTATTTTCTTGTAATAATATCTTGGCAACGAAAAATACATTCAAAGAGTATCGTGCTATGAAACCAATTGTGTATGTGAGAGGTAGGTCGTTACCTCGTGAAATTTTCTTAAAAGTATGTTTGCAACAAAAACTAAAAGAGGTGATTTTTAAAGTTCATGGTATTTAAATGAAAACTTAAATATAAGTTATTTTGCATGGAATTCTAGATTAAAATTTATTCTAAACATTATGGTTTAAGCTTACAAGTGATGTGTACAAGTGTCACGCCCCATTTTCCAGTGTACAAAGAAGGAGACGTAGCGGGCACGCGACGTATTTACTCAGAAGTAAACACGCTAAGCGTAAATAAAAAATATATATATAATGCATAAGAAATGACAACAGATGTAATGTAACTGCAATTTTTATTAACATTCATTTTTACAATACATCTGATTTGAAAAGGAAATGTACAAGGATATAAAGCAATGCCTAAACAGTGGCATATAAACATGAAAGGTAAGTACAAGTAAAGCTAGTAGTCTGGCTGTCCCTCAATCTGCTCTGAGTACTCCTGGATGGGCTCGGTCTCCTGAAGGTCCGGTCCTCCCGATGAACATTCCAAAGAAATAAAGATACATGAATGTCGTCAGCGAATTAGCGCTCGGTAAGTCCCAGAAGTAAGAATAGAATAGAACAAGTAAAGAGAAAGAGCTGGTAATTATACAGGTATATGTTTGTTATACTAACGTAGTTGTTTGTAACTTGGTACAGAATGTATCAATGTATACGAGAGGAGTCCAACTATCCCGTGAACTATGATAACATGTAAGTACAATGTCCCGTCAAAACCCATGGAACAACGGCACGAGAGTTCATGTATGTGTCTTTTAGTGTCCATCATCGTGCCACTTTTAATACATTCTGTACCAATCTATCCCTTTAAACCCCGTAATGTATTATATTGAATTATAGTTATCAGACTTGCGGAGACCATGGATACAAGTTGTTCATGTAATCAGGTTCAGGATGTAAACAGGTAGGCATGTAATCAAGTCAAGTTATAGCCATGGCTCGGTCAAGTAAAGTCATGTTTGCATGTTGATCTTGTTCTGGTATTCAGGTTCAGGTTCAAGTATACATGTTAGAGTTTGGATTCATGTTTGAACTGTATTGAGTTTGGATTGAATTCGAGTTTGATTTATACTCAGACCTGAGTCGAACATTTAGAACTGATTTGGATCCTGAATTAGGTTCGGGAGTTATCGGTAACTGCTGCACATGGACGGCAGGATTTGTGTCTTTTTCCAAGACAATTACCATTAATAACTCCGTTAAGTTTTTCTATCTTAAATAGGAAAGCACTCTCTTTATCTGGCTCCCTGAGACTCAAGAGTATTAATCCAGCTTAAACCCATATTTACTAAGTCCTTAAATATAATTTTATATAACTCGAGGGGGTTTTATGAAAAATATTTTATATACTTTCAAAATAAATCTTGAATATTTATTTATATTATTTAGGGTTTCCGTAATTGTGAATTTTAAGAATGTGAAGTATTTTAGTGATAATAGTTTAGCTTGGATAGTTCAAGATATTTTAGTGTAAAGCTTGTCTTTTGGATAACTTGAAGATATTTTGATGAAACTTGTCATTCTTTTATTTTTTAGAAAACATGGAATTTTTTTATATCTTGAAAATATGTGGTTTAATATTATTTATATAATTATTAAAAATTAATTTTATTATTAAGTAGAAAATTTCGTTTTTCTTAAAAATCGTATCAAAAATCTTTCGAGACCGAATGCTCCGTAAGGAGGTCTGCATCTCCCTCTACTAGCCCGAGAATGTGCGATAATCCGCACTATCCAATAGCGGGTCTCCTAAAGAAAGTTGTAGAGGCATATTTTCAAAGAGTTTTGATAATATAATTTAAAAGAAAACCGGGTTTTTATAGTTCATGGTATTTTAATGTAATATTGTAATAAAAGTAAGCTCAAGGGATATCGTGCTATATAAACATGTGTGTATGTGAGGGATAGGTCATTACCCCGTGAAATTTTCTAACGGTATAATTATCAAAAGTACAAAAAGATGAATATATGAAGTTCATGGTATTTTAGCGGAAAAGTTAATTTAAGGTTATGTTTTATGATATTTTAGGGTGAAAGTTGTTCTAAACATTAGTTGTGTAATTATAAACATTATGTAAGAATATGCATTAAGAAAATGTAAGAAGGAGTGTAATTTTATGGTTTAAAAAGAAGATGTCGGTGTTAACTCCACTTCCGGCATATTTTATGAAAAAGAAGTTTTAAAGGAGAAGGGAAAGGATTTGAAAGGACTTACTCGCTAGATGGATGAAGAGGAGGTAGAAGAAGAGGTATTAGTCGTCGTGGTCTTGCTTGGTCGCCAGAATATCCTCGATTCTTCGCCGGAAGTTGGTCCTGGGCTAACTCCACTTGTACTCTTCTTGTACTTAAGAAAATGTGATAGTTTTGGCTAGAATTTTCAGAATGAGGAAGGGATAAGGTATGGGGTTGTATTTATAGTATGAAATTAGGGTTTTGGAATTGAAAAAATGAATTAAAATACATTAAAATTTGATTTTAAGGTGAAATTAAAGTCTATTTAATTTCAGGAAAATCAAACAGTGCAGGGGTAATAGGGGTAGGGGAAAAGTCTTGTGTGCAGAGCACGGGGACCTTTTGCTACGTCGACCCATCCTCGCCAGCCCAATGATCAATCTCACCGGTCGTTTGTAAATAGGGACTGGTGGATCTTGGCCACGTATCCAAGTCGTTGTATATTATTTTGCACATGTTTATTTTTCTATCTTTTCATTTCTATGTGCAGTGCACGTGTAAACTTTTGAACTTCCAAAAAGTTTAAAAGAAAATTCAAAAAAAAATAATATGCCAGAGGGGATTCGAACACAAGGGTTACGTCACAGCGGTACAAGGTCTTTACCAGTGAGCTATAAGTTGTTTTTTGTTGTTATTAAACAAAAATAACTTATAAATTATACTCAAGCTTCTAAACTCCTTTATGTACATTAACTTAAAAGTTTTCGTACAGTAAAATCAGAGTCGTTACAACAAGTTAGATTGAACAAGATATTAAAGAGAAAGAGTTTTTCTAGGGTTTTGAAAAAAATATCGGAATTAACTCCACTTACCGATATATGTTTTGCAATGGAATTTCAAAGAATAAGAAGAGGGATTGTTATAGACTTACTACTTAGTTATATTAAGAAGAGGTAGATGAAGAGATTGTCGTCGTGGTGGCATCGCGGGAGCTCCGGAATAGTTTCGATTCCTCGCCGGAAGTTGACCGCTTGATAACTCCTCTTTACTCCACTTGTACTTAGAGAATTTTTAAGAGTTTTGGCTAAAAATTTCAAAATGATACCGAGCAAAAGTGTGGGGTGGTATTTATAATGTAGAATTAGGGTTTTGGAATTAAAATGATGAATTAAAATGCATTAAAAAGATGATAAATGGTGAAATGAAGGGTCTCTGTTTGATTGCAGGGAAATCAAACAGCGCAGGGGAGTTAGGGGTAGGTCAACAGTCAAGTGTGCAAAGACCGGGCCTCATTGGTCACGGTTGGACCGTCGGTGCCGGCCATTATGGCATTTCCGCCGGCCGATCTAGGGCTAAGGGTCTCTGGATTGATGTCACGTGTACTTCTCAGTATTTAAACCCTTTTGCACATGTTTGATTTTTCTGACTTTTCATTTTTATGTGTATTGCATGTGTAAACTTTTGGGCTTCTAAAAGTTAAAAAAAATCAGAAAAAAATAATATGTCTGATGGGGATCGAACACAAGGGCTAAGTCACGGCTGTGCATGGTTTTACCAATGAGCTACAAGTTGTTTCTTCCTGTTATTTAACAAAATTAATTTATAACTCAATCTCAGGCTGTATAACTTATTTCTGTACATTAAACCGGAAAATTCCGTACAGTAAATTCAAAGTTGTTACTACCACTTATCTGAAATGGCGGAAGTCTACGGCTGGTTTTGACGAAAACTTTTAACGTAATGAACTTGATATTGTTGTAGAACCTTGTGATTTGAAAATGAATGGTTTAAGCTCCAGTTTAAAATCGAGTGGTTTTTGAAACAAACCAAGTGGGTTGTAGCATATGCTAATTTTTGCTAAAGAGGTCATTCCTTTTGAAGGGATCTAGACTCTTTTCTCGTCGAATGAGGTGCTGGATATTCATAAATGAATACCTCTATGCAAAACAAAAAACTAGAGCCACCATTTGAAAAATTTAGGTTATATATCAAACGTTAGGTTTCTTTTCTTTTCATTAATCTTATTAATGAAGTCCCACCATTTAGGTTCCTAACATCACAGAAGAAACAAAAACATGTTGGCGTATAGCAACGAGATTCGGAATACTTTCACATATTACACTTACTGTCGTAGAAAAAAATAAAAACTATAACAATTAGAATCCGTAACTGTAGATATCATAAACCCGGATTATCTCATAGTCTGAATTTCATGCCTAACCACAAAAGCCTTACATTTAAGTCTCGAATTGAAAACCATTTTCAATGATAAAGCCGGGGAATTCAGCAAGATTCCCGGTGAATGAGTCGAAGGTTTCCGGAATATTAGGAGATGGTCGCACCCCCCGAGGCCGTCAACGAAGTGACCTTGGGTGAGACACCTTGGCCGCGAGCGCACCCAAGTGGATACTTTTGGCCCTGGGGTTCTCTCATGGTCATTTTATCGGGGCTACGGGGTGTGACTTTCCTCTAGTATCTCCTGATGAGTCTTCGCGTACGTTACGAAACTACGATGGAGTTTTGATCCAAATTTAAGCTCCATGTTAATCTAATGAATGAGGCTAAAAAGTTAGATTCATACAACCAGTTTTCGCAAAACTGATTAATGTGGATTCTAAAAATTGCATCAAACAACCAAAACTTTTAAATGACGTTAATAATTCGACCAACTTTCATTTCAATCTTCAATAAGCAGAGACCACAACTACTTGTGCCCCATCTAAAACACCCAAAAAATCTAATTTCCTATTTTACAAGCCAAGAAGAAAATTGGGGCCCAAACAACATTAAAACGCAGCAGATCTGCGGTCGTGCCGCCATGGCCGCGAATTTTTTAAGCATTTTTATTTTGTGTTGAGCTTGCTGGAAGACCCATTTCTGAGAGGGCAGGCGTCATCCCCTAGCTGGCGGACCGTGTCCGATTTGCTTATTAGTGGGAGGTGGCTGGGCTCCCAGTTGATGCGCTCCATGATTGGCTGGTTTATTGTTAGGGACTGGTTGCCGTCTTCTCTGAGGACAATCCCCCATAGCATGGTCTGGCGACCCATAGATTACGTAAAGTTTATTCAACACGCGGCAATCCCTCATGTAATTTCCGACCCTACCGCAATGGTTACATACGACGGCTGGTTTTCTGAAAACAGTTGGTCCTGCTGGCCTCTTGGGTTGCTATCATCCGTTGAATCTGGAAGATGATCCCCCCAGAACTTAATCAGCGAGTCGCTTAGTGCCAGAAAAATGGCCATCCTTCCTTATGCGTCTCTGAAGGTCTTCAAAGTTTCGCGCCGCCTCTAAGATTTCATCATAAGTTGAAAAGGTCGCAGAAGACATGAAGTACTGTGTCTTCAGATCCAACCCTTGTTGGAATCTATTAGCATAGAGTTCAGGGGTTGCCACCAGTTGATGTGCAAACCGACTTAACCTTGCGAACTCCGAAGCGTACTCGTCCACAGACTTATCCCACGTGCTCCCTTGTTGGAACTGTATAAACTCTCTTTCCATATTTAGGTGTGCTACGACTGAAAAGTATTGAGTATCAAAACGTTGTTTGAATGTTTCCCAATTGATGGGCTCCTTCAATCTACTTTCCTCGACCTCCCACCATATTCTGGCATTATCCGTGAGTTATAGTTTGGCAATATTCACCCATGCGTCCTTCGAAATTTGAACGGCACCGAGATCATTAACTGTTCCCTTGAGCCATTCCTCAGCTTCTTAGGGAGGTTCCTTCCCTGAAAAGGTCTTAGGATGGAGTGATCTGAATTGCTTCACTCCTGCCGAATCTTGAGGAACTGGGACTAGTGCCTTACTTAAAATCTCTGCTTGTTGATGCATACTTTCTCGCAGCTCCTGATGAAGACCAGCTGTCTATTGCTGTTGTTCCTTCAGTAGTCCTTGCATAATTTGTAGCATACCTTTTTGTTGGACAGCGACTTCATTAACTCCATTTCCCCTTCGGTTGCGGTTAAGGTGTCGTCCGACCATGATGATCTGAATCAGAAAAGGTTAGGTTACAATAAGGTTGAAAGTGACATAGGATAGTAGCTTGCATGAGAAGTAACAATTAATGCAAGAGAAGAACTAGTAAGGAAAAGGCGAGAGACACAAGGATGAAATTGTTGAAATCAAGATTTTATTAATAAATGCTAGAGGAGATACAAAGAAGATTAAATATGACCCTACTGCTATACATAGCATATTTGGTCCACTGAGGAACTAAGAAACTAAACATGACACGAACTAATCATAAATGTTTCAGTCGTCGTCCGTTAATTATACGGCGGAAACTGTGCGTTGTTGGCCCGACGTTTGTTGACCTTTCTTGCAAAACTGTAAAAAAAGGGTGAGCCTGATACATACCGACGATAGAGTCGTGGAGGGGTACAGGGAACACATCGATAAGCATGTGTAACAACTCTAATTTCAATGTACAGAAAATTTATTTAAAAGTTAATGTACGAATGGAGTATTTGCAATCCTGTGTACACTATAAGTATTTGAATTGCTTTTGAACAGCAAGAAAGCACTTGTAGATCATTGGTAAAGACTTGCACTGCTGTGACGTAGCCCCTGTGATCGAATCCCCCCAGCCACATTATCCTTTTTGTTGATTTTTCGTTTAATCTTTTAGAAGCCCAAAGGTTTACACGTGCACTACACGTAAAATGAAAAGTCACAGATTAAACAAACACATGAAATATACCAATAGACCCTGACACATAGCGAAGATCCCAAGCCCCTTTACCAGATTTGGACCGGCGAGATGAGGCATGTGACCGGCACCGCCGGGCCCCCCGTAGGGGATGGTCCCCAATTTTTTTTTACTCTGCACCTCTTCGCCTACCCTACTACCCCTATGTTGTTTGATTTCTATGCATTCATCCAGAGAGTGTAATTTCACTCTTTAATTCTAATTTTAATGTATATTTTTAATGCATTCTTTAACCCTCAAAACCCTAGTTTTCCCTATAAATACCACACTCCATTTCACCCCTCCTCATTCAGAATTCCATTACAAAAAACTCTATAAAATTTCCAAGTCCCAAGTTGTGCAAGTGGAGTTAGCAAGAGGCGTAGTTCCGGCGACATTCCAAGAAAAATCCGGCGACGAAACGACACCCCAACGGTTCCGAGAGCTTCCTCCTTCACCCCTCTTTCTTAATAGCTTGTAAGTCCCCTCTTCCCTTCTCAATCTCTATTCTAAAACTTCTCTTTTTCAAAACCCATCGGAAGCGGAGTTATTCCGACTTCTGATTCGCTTTTCTTTAAAAATCCAACTCTTTCTTAATAACAAACGTACCAATTTTTAATAGATTGCTTAGAAATCATAAACAAACATATTAGAACAAGTTTTATCTCAAAATAATGTATGATGCAACTTTTATCGCATTTTTACGTTAAAATACCATATACTTTACTTTTGATATAATTCAACATATTCTTGTATTACCTTTAGAAAACTCATGAGGTAATGACCTATCTCATCACAACACACATCTTTAACATAGCACGATGGTTTGTAAAACATTCTTTTGGGACAAAACACGACATTACATTTAAATACCCTAAACTTACAAAACCATTTTCTTCAAAAATTGTGTTATCTAATTCCTTGCAATTGTGCGTCTACAGCCCATTTTGGGGAACCCCGATCGGGATGGTGCGGGTTATCACACGTTCTCAAGCCTAGTAGAGCGAGATGCAGACCTCCGCAAGGAACATTCGATCTCGATGGAATTTTGATGCAATTTTTAAGAAATTGAGATTTCTACAAAATAAATAAAATTTATTTTTATTAACTATATATATTTATAACTATTATCAAAACATCTATTTTAAATATATTATATAAATATTCCATGTTTTCTAAAGCATAAGAATCACAAGTTCATGAAACTACCATTACAATTCAATACAAATTCCAGTATTTTATTAAAATACCATATACGATGAAAACTAGGTTCTACTCACTAGAAAGTTTCACTTTTATAAAATATACATTTATGAAAACCCTAAACATGATAATTAAATACATGAGGCGTATTTTGAAAACATATCAAACTATTTTTGCACAAAACCCCCTCAAGTTATACTAATTTACAATAAGGACCCTAGTAAATATAGGTTTAAATGGGACCAGTTCTCTTGAGCCTCAGGGAGCCAGAGAATATGGGTGCTTACCTATCTAAGGTAGACAATCTAATAACGGTGTTATCACCACGGTAATTGTCTTGGAAAAATACACAAATCCTGCCGTCCATGTGCTGTAACTACCGATAAAATCAAAACTAATTCAGGACTTCAATTTCTTTTCAAAGTGTCTGACTCAAACAGAGTCCCAATCTAATCAATCTAACTCAAAATCAATTCAAGTATAAACTACAATACAACATGAATTCATGAATACCAGAACTCAATCTATATCAATCTATTTTGACCGAACTAAACCATGGATATACTCTGTTTACATGACTATCCAATTATATCCATTTCATTTACTGACATCTTAGTTTCGGCAAGTCATCCATCTTTATAACAAAACAATACAATCAGTACAAAAGACATTACGGGGTTTTAAAGGGGTAGACTGGTACAGAATGTGTTAGAAGTGGCACGAGACGGTCACCTTAATACACCTAACCTGAATATCCATTGTCGTTGTACTGTGGCTGAACGGTTCCTTGTACTCCGTATACCTTAGTCTTCGGAATAATGGGACTCCTCTCGTATATACTGCATATTCTGTACCAAGCTACAAATAACTGTGTAAACATTATAATCAAACACAACTAGTTATACCCACTTTCTGTCTATTTTATCTCTATCTATCTTTAGGACTTACCGAGCGATTATTCGCTGACGACATTCCTTTCTTCTTTCTTCAGAATGTTGTCAGGTGGATTGGACTCACTGGAAATTGAGCCCAGTACTGAGGACTTGGAGCAGTTTGCTATCAATCCAGAGCTGTAGGCACTTGTATATACTTTTCATTTCAGTTATGCCATTGTTTAGGTATTGCTTTCTAGTCATGTATTTACATTTTCAGTTGTATTTGTAAAGAATTGTTAAATAAAAAAAAGTTGGTGTTCATTTATATTCCTGTCTCTTGTGTACATTTTTAGTTATATTGCTTAGATACGCTTGGCGCGTTTACTTCTAAGTAAATACGTAGCGGACCCAGTCGCGTCTCTTTGCCCGTACACCAGGAAGCGGGGTGTGACGGGTTTTGTTGGCGGCCCATGCAGGTCAGTTCTGCATGGACATGCGGGTCAATTCTGCATAAAGTCCTGATTGGAATTGATTTAGCGTGCTTGCGCTTTCTAAAAGATAGATCAAAAATATTTGTAACCGCAATCAAGAACGGCGTCGCTTTGCAGCTAGCCGGTGAGTACGGGTCGGTCCACAGGGATGTTGTGAATCTCCAATTCGTTCTTACGAGTTAATTCCGAAGGGCGTTCAAAAATTGATTATTAAATCTAAAAATCTAATTAACCTAGGGCAATTATCTAGATCTATTCTTGCTAGGGCTAGGTTTAGAGATGGTTTGGGAATGCAATTAAATCTCACCGGTTTCTATACCCGAATGAAGATCTGTGAGGAGTTATGGTAATTATCAATAAAGGGGATTAGATCCGTTTGGGAAGGTGTTCCTTCCTCTATGTTCTTGTCCTTCCTTTAGAGATCCTTACCCTAACCTCCATGGAAAACGCACGCAACCGGGCTTATACACTACGGTGTCATCGGTACCTCGAGGGGTAGGATGCCGTAGGGCGCGGTGTGTGAGCATATGCATGGAGTCCTATTGTAAATATTTGGTGGGTAAGAAAGGGATGAGAGATCGCATCTCTCAAAATCCTTCCCCAAAGCTAAACCCTAAACAAGTTCCTAAGGCATGAAATTAAATCTACCCAGGGCAAGGAATTGAAATCTATACTAGGGCGAGAAAATAAATTTACTTACAGATGCATCCCGCCAATCATCCATGCAGGGTTGTCAGATCTGAATTTCTGAATGGAGAAGAAATACCGATACTCTCCAAAAAGGATTTCTGAATTTTTATTAAAAGGAGGCATAGAGAAAATACAATGTTTTGGGTTCCTATTTATAGAGAATAGGAAACCCTAGGGTTACATTTGTTTCGCATGTCTGAAATTACAAAAATAGCCCTTAGGAAATCTTTTCAGAGCCGCAAACAACTTTTGGTAAAATTTCTCGAAGCACGGGCACCAGATGGCCGCGGAACCGCGGCAATGGTGGGATTGGGCCGCGGTTCCGCGGCCCTTTAGAGAGATCAAGGAGTGAAATTTTGTGGGCTGCTTCTTGTTGGCTTGGGCTTCTTATTTCTATATATATTTTTCCATTTGGGCTTCTAGGTTGGTTCCAGATCTTCAGTGAACAATTTGCAATGGATTTTTAACCGTCCGCTTTGTATTTTTGGACCTTGAGTTGCCTTGTTAATTGTGAACTGTCTTTCGATGTAGGCTTGACTAAGATCCACCCATTTGTTGGTCAAAAGTCCATATTTTCATCGTCTTTATATCATTTTCACTGTTTCCTGTCCAAGAACCTGTAACCTGTAACATGTAGCAGACATGCGTCAAAAGCACCTGTTTATTTATAAAAAGAATAAGAATGGGGAATATAGTAATGCAATATTATGGTGTGAACAAATACCCCCAAACTTATCTTTTGCTCGTCCTCGAGCAAACTTATTTTTATTCACTAAAATCCTAACCGCACATTCGCAGGGAAACGCGATTGCACTGAGCTCGTGCAACAAGCCGTTAAACCTCTAGGTGTCCCTAGTAGGAGGAGTGTTATCTCCTGAGGGTTTTCAGCGGATACTACCTACAAAATCCTATCAATTTGGCTTTTCAACTTTTATTCTCCAATTAAGTTTTCCAACAAGGAATTCTATTATCTTTTGACTCGCAAATTATCCACCCATATTCTTCACACTTTCTCATCATCTAACTTAAGATTATATATGTTCTATAGACTTATTTAGCTTTCGGCATCTCCTAAGTTTTCCTTCTAGGGTTCCATCTCTACTTAGGAATTTCTATCAACTCTATTAAAGATACAAGTTCTATTCTTCACTCCTTTCTCTCATCTAAACTCCAATCACATGTCCCCACGTGTGTGTAAATATCACCCCTACACTTGGAAATTCAAATCAAGCAATCATACCCTTGTCCGTTGTCCAAATCACTTATTAATTTGTGAATTTTTAATTGAATTTTTGCTACACATCCTTCATGCGACCGTTAATACTTCTTAGGATACCAACGACCGATTACAAAATGCGTTTGCACTTTAAAGCATACTTCCTAGTCTTGTAACACCCAAGGCTTTTTAGCAGTGACTCCCAAACCAGTTGGTCTAAGGCACTAGGTGATGAAGGACCCTTGCTAAATATTTTTCTATTTTTGCAGCCTTAAGTAATCACAAAAACCAGTGTCCATTTTTTTTATTCTTTATTCACACTTTTTTCTTTTATTTTCTTCGTACTAAAGACTTTAGACAAGAGCATTTCAAGGTCTCTTCTACTATTCCAAGTTTCAAGGTGCGTGATTGTGCAAATTGTAGGGTATACGTTTTCAGATTCTAGACTTAAGCTAGGAACTATTTTTCAAACTTATACTCTAATAAGAACATCAATACTCTTCCCTCATTTTGACTTAGCCCAAGAAGTGAACCCAAAATTTGCCTATTTCTAAATAAACTACAAGGCATATAATTTCTACCGTTAAACTTTAAGGAATGTTATTTTTAGGGTTTTTAATTCACTAAGTCTAAGATCTAGTTGTTCCTAGCCAGTTAACCTATTTGTCAAACTCAAGTCAATTAGCCAAAATTGAATACATTAATTTTTATAATTTTTGAAATTTTTCAATTTTTATGGGTTTTCAAATAAGTATGCAAATGCAAAAATATGTACAAATGAATGCGAAGGAAGAAGACGTACCGAGCATACCCCCAAACTTGAACTTGACAGTGTCCTCACTGTCATGCTAAACCAAGAGGGTCAAAATATCGGCACTCCCCTGTTTATTTATTTATATTTTTTTATATTTTTAATGTTTTGAATTTTTTTTTATTTAGAAAAAGAAAACAAAAATATATGTACATATATACAACAAGGTTCTCCCCCCCCCCAAACTCAAGCTTGGCCTTACACAAGCCAAAGGTTAGCACCAACCATTCAAAAATCTTATCGTGGTAATGGTCAAGTTGGTGAAATAATGGGGTGTAGAGGAAAGAAATGAGAAACGCACGAGACCGTGTGGGAAGAAGGGTAGAATATGGTCTCGGTGGAGGAGAAGAATGACAGAAAAGAGAAAGAAGTAGAGTACGATCTTGAGGGTGTAAATCGAGTGAATAAATTAGCGCAATATGTGATGATCGATATGTTATAAGAGATTGCGCTAACCTATCAACCCGTCGGGAAATGAGGTCAAATCCCTCAAGATTCGCAAGAAAACATAGGTACGCCGAACTTGGTATAGGAGATGAAAGCGTAACGGTCTCTTGTTCGGTCGGAACAATGGGAAAAACGAAAGAGAGTGAATTAAGGATAGTATCTTTCTCACCGTAGTAAACTGTTTCGAACTTGAAAGATTCCATTAATGGTTCGAAACTACTATAATCAACCGAGTCTGATGGATCATCTGAAAATGTAAAGGACTCAAACTCGGGCGGTGAGTCATCAGCATCGTCCGAAAAAATGAAACACTCGTAGGTATTATCGTCTGTGAGAATTGTGTCAGATTCAAAGGAAAAGGTTTCAAGCTCACAGTCTTCAAGCGGGGTCGGAACGATGGAAAGGAGGGAGGGTGATTTAGTTAAACATTCAAGAGAATGAATTGGAAAATCCGACACATCAAACAAAAATGGTTCAACCTCAATATGATCCTCAAAACTCTCCTCAATACTATCATCATAATTCTCCTCAAAATTCAACTCATCCATGCCATTATCATCAAAATCAAGACGCATATGAAGTTCGGGAGAAATATCTAATGACTCGGGATGATGAGTTGAACATAAAATTTCAATCAAATCGACAGGTTCATCATCCGAAATATTCCCGGCGTCTATATCCTCAATCAAGTGAAAATCAATTTTTTCTGACACCTCATCAAAAGCATGGATATTTATCAATTTAGGTTCTAGATGGGAGGTGTAAAGATCGAAAGGATTAGGTGCGGTTTCACTCGAAAGGGGTTCCTCACAATTTGGCAAATCAAACACTACAAAATCACACAACTCATTTTTATTTTGAACTTGTGAATCATTTAGGACATTCGATGGAAAACTGGAGTTGTGGGCTTCAATTGGGTAAGGATAGGTTTGATTTGGAAATCCTCTCTCATTCTCACTCTGTCCAACCGCCTCCTTATACATTGAAAATTTTTGAGCTAACAGGAGACTAGCTACCGGTTCACTAGGTTAAGGGCAGCCACGGACGCTTCCACATTCCCAGTCATTTTATTTGTTGCTGCGATTTACGTCTCCAACGACTCTTCCAAACTAGACTTGGGTGGTAATGGGGTTTCGGTAAAAGATTCAAAATCGTGTGAATATGCAAAACTCCTAACAGCCTGTGTAGAAGCAGTGTCTAGTGAAGGTGGGAAGATCGGGTAGGACTGGTAGGAAATGGGTGGCTGGACAGGGGTAGGGTCAACATGTGGGTATAAAGGTGAATAGTCTTGTGGATCCCTAGAACTAGATGTGTGGAGAGGGGTGAAAGATCGGCTACGAGATTGAGCAATATGCTCAGCAATGGACATTGGTTTAGGAGTGACAGCAAGACTTGAAAAAGTGGTGTCAACATACGAAGGTGGTAAAGGTCGACTTGGTTGACACAAAGTGGGTTGCAAAGTCGAACTGTTTCTCCTAGACGCTTCTATTTGATCATTTTATTTGTTGCTACGAGATTGAGCAATTTTGATTAACCCGAAATTGCAAAAAGGAAATAACACGCCATCCCCGGCAACGGCGCCATTTGATTGGAATTGATTTAGCGTGCTTGCGCTTTCTAAAAGATAGTTCAAAAATATTTGTAACCGTAATCAAGAACGGCGTCGCTTTGCAGCTAGCCGGTGAGTACGGGTCGGTCCACAGGGATGTTGTGAATCTCCAATTCGTTCTTACGAGTTAATTCCGAAGGGCGTTCGGATTGATTATTAAATCTAAAAATCTAATTAACCTAGGGCAATTATCTAGATCTATTCTTGCTAGGGCTAGGTTTAGAGATGGTTTGGGAATGCAATTAAATCTCACCGCTTTCTATACCCGAATGAAGATCTGTGAGGAGTTATGGTAATTATCAATAAAGGGGATTAGATCCGTTCGGAAAGGTGTTCCTTCCTCTAGGTTTTTGTCCTTTCTTTAGAGATCCTTACCCTAACCTCCATGGAAAACGCGCGCAACCGGGCTTTTACACTACGGTGTCATCGGTACCTCGAGGGGTAGGATGCCGTAGGGCGCGGTGTGTGCGCGTATGCATGGAGTCCTATTGTAAATATTTGGTGGGTAAGAAAGGGATGAGAGATCTCATCTCTCAAAATCCTTCCCCAAAACTAAACCCTAAACAAGTTCCTAAGGCATGAAATTAAATCTACCTAGGGCAAGGAATTGAAATCTACACTAGGGCGAGAAAATAAATTTACTTACAGATGTATCCCTCCAATCATCCATGCAGGGTTGTCAGATCTGAATTTCTGAATGGAGAAGAAACACCGATGCTCTCCAAAAAGGATTTCTGAATTTTTATTAAAAGGAGGCATAGAGAAAATACAATGTTTTGGGTTCCTATTTACAGAGAATAGGAAACCCTAGGGTTACATTTGTTTCGCATGTCTGAAATTACAAAAATAGCCCTTAGGAAATCTTTTCAGAGCCGCAAACAACTTTTTGGTAAAATTTCTCGAAGCACGGGCACCAGATGTCCGCGGAACCGCGGCAATGGTGGGCTTGGGCTGCGGTTCCGCGGCCCTTTAGAGAGATCAAGGAGTGAAATTTTGTGGGCTTCTTCTTGTTGGCTTGGGCTTCTTATTTCTATATATCTTTTTCCATTTGGGCTTCTAGGTTGGTTCCAGATCTTCAGTGAACAATTTGCAATGGATTTTTAACCGTCCGCTTTGTATTTTTGGACCTTGAGTTGCCTTGTTAATTGTGAACTGTCTTTCGATGTAGGCTTGACTAAGATCCTCCTATTTGTTGGTCAAAAGTCCATATTTTCATCGTCTTTACATCGTTTTCACTGTTTCCTGTCCAAGAACCTGTAACCTGTAACATGTAGCAGACATGCGTCAAAAGCACCTGTTTATTTATAAAAAGAATAAGAATGGGGAATATAGTAATGCAATATTATGGTGTGAACAACTCCTAAGCAATATAACACAAGAATAAGCAACTAAAAATATTCTTTACATTTCATATCCTCTGAATCTTGCAATTTCATATACTTTGAATCTATCCTAACCCTATTTTTTTTTCAAGGTTATGGATTCTCCAAACAACACCAGTACCAATTTCAACAACACACCACCACCTCTACCGCTTACGCCTACCATTGCTGCCCCGATCAATGAGTACACGGTACTGTTTGAGGCAATCCACAGCCTCCTTGAGGGACAGCAGCAGCAGACTGCTATCTTACTGAACCATCCAGAAGCGGAAGCGTCCGGAGTAAAGCAATTCTGGGTATTGCATCCAAAGCAATTTTCGGGAAAAGAGAGCCCCCTGAAAGCTGAAGAATGGGCTCAGAGCGTTGAGGATGATCTGGCAGCAGCACAAGTGCCAGAGATCGTTTGGGTACGAGTTGAGAAGCTGCAACTTATCGACAACACCCGCATTTGGTGGAAGGCGGAAGAAAACCGTCTTGCCCAGCCTATCGAATGGAGGATTTTTCGCGACATGTTCGACGCGAAGTACTTCCCTGAGACTGCCCGATTTGATATAGAGCAACAATTTATCCACTTACAACATGGTTCGATGTGGACCAAATCCGTGGATGAATATGATACTGAGTTTACCATGCTCAGTAGGTAAGATATGTTTCAACATTCGATTTTCCAATATCACATACTACACAGCTAACACAAGACCTTAACAGGTTCGCGACATACTTAATACCAACTACTGAGATCAGGTCCAAAAGATTTCAGCAAGGGTTAGATCCGGAAATCAAAGCTGCCTTATCTACAGGGGATTTCCCAACACACGAACTGGCCCTGAAAGATGCCCGTCGATATGAGACGGTGGTGAAGATGAAGGACAGACCCTAATCTGCTGGAGTGAAGCGCCCTGCCACTCAGATAGCAAGAGGATGCTTTTCAAAGCCACAAGTTATGCCCAGGAGGCCGGGAGTACCAAACAACTGGCCCAACCCAGCCTTTTGTACCTACTGCAGGAGAGATGGACATTTGGCGAAGGACCGTCGGTGTGCAAATCACCTTTGCTTAGTCTGCAGCTCAGCCACTTATGACATTGGGTCTTGCCCTCGTAGACATAACCCAAATGCTGCACCCAGACCAGCAATTAATTATCAGCAGCGCCCAGCCATCTAGACACCTGCTCCACGACTAGCTCTCCCAACTCCACCTCCTCGCGGACCAACAGCACCTCCTCCTCGTCAGTTCCATCAAGCTCAAAGGAACTTATCTCAAGTACAGAGGAATGGACAAAGGAATGCTCCTCCAGTAAGGAGGAATGTACCGAGGCGACAGGCTTTCACAATGACTGTGGAAGAAGCTGAAGGCACTGGCCAAGTCATCACTGGTAACAATTTCCTTTCAAACTTTCTTTCAGTCTATATACGTACCTATATATCTTTTCCTTATACCTAAAACCTATCCCACATAACTTAGGTACAATCTTAGTAGCCTCACTTCCTGCACTAGTACTCTTTGATACTGGAGCATCTCATTGCTTTATGTCGCAACGGTTCGTCCGAACTCATACGATTCCAGTCAAATCTCTAGTATCCAACTGGAATGTTAGTTCAGGAAACGGCGTTCTAAAGTCAATAATAGGATACGACCAGTGTCCAGTGGTCGTCTGCGGCAGAGAATTCTATGCTGACTTCAAGGTGCTGGACATACCGAATCTTGATGTCGTTTTGGATATGAATTGGCTCGGGGATTTTTACGCTACCATCAACTGTCGTTAAAGGAGGGTAGTGTTCAAGATTCCAGACCATCCGGTCTTTTATTTCAAAAGTAGAGACCGTACCCTGGAACCAAGCACATATAAGGCAAAACCGAAGAAGGCGGTGATTGCAGCATTTCAAGCGGAAGAAGGATCAAAGCCAGAGGTAGTTCGAGAGTTCGACGATGTATTTCCTTAAGACATATCAGGTTTGCCTCCCGATCGAGATCTTGAATTCAGCATTGATTTAGTACCTGGAGCACAACCGGTGATCAAAGCACCGTATCAGTTAAGCCCTGAAGGTTTGAAGGAGATCCGTACTCAATTGGACGAATTATTGACGAAATGATGGATTCGTCCCAGCACTTCAAGTTGGGGATCGCCAGTTCTACTTGTGAAGAAGAAGGAAGGTTCATATCGAATGTGCATTGATTATAGAGCTCTGAATGATGTAACTATAAAGAACAAGTATCCACTTCTACGCATCGACGACATGTTCGATCAACTAAGTGGGTCTTGTGTTTTCTCCAAGTTAGATTTTCGTTCGGGTTATCATCAGGTGAAGGTCAAAGAATCTGATATCTATAAAACAGCATTCAGAACTCGCTATGGTCATTACGAATTTCTTGTGATGCCATTTGGAGTGACCAACGCACCAGCTATATTCATGAACCTAATAAATCAAGTTTTCCGAGAGTACCTAGACAGGTTTGTTGTCATCTTCATCGACGACATCCTGGTGTATTCTAAGAGTCGGAAAGAACACGCCGAACACCTACGAATTGTCCTGGAGACTTTATGACAGCATCAACTCTATGCCAAGTACAGCAAGTGCGAGTTTTAGCTAGATCAAGTTGGTTTCCTAGGACATATTGTATCAGACGATAGAATCTCTGTAGATCCAGCTAAAATATCAGCAGTAAGCGAATGGCCGACACCGAAATCAGTGAAGGACATTCGAAACTTCTTGGGATTGGCAGGATATTACAGAAGGTTTATTGAAGGATTTTCGAAAATTGCAACACCCCTGACCAAGCTCACACGTAAAGATGAAGAATTCGTGTGGTCAGAAGTATGCGAACAAGCTTTCGTAGAACTCAAGTCAAGATTGACATCAGCGCCTATTCTCGTAATACCGGACCAATCTAAAGGTTTCAAAGTGCATTGCGATACATCCGGTAAGGGATTAGGATGTATTCTACATCAGCACGATAAAGTTGTAGCTTATGCTTCAAGACAACTGAAAATTCATGAGCTCAACTATCCGACGCATGATTTGGAGTTGGCGGTCGTAATATTTGCACTCAAGATTTGGCGCCATTATCTTTTTGGTGAACGAGTGGACATATACACAGATCACAAGAATCTCAAATATGTGTTTACTCAGAAGGAGTTGAATATGCGGCAGAGAAGATGGTTAGAACTCATGGCGGACTTCTATATCAACCTACAATATCATCCAGGAAAGGTGAATGAAGTACCTGATGCCCTTAGTCGCCAACCATTAGCATTGAATCTCACCGCACAGTAGAAGCTTCAACAAGATTTGCATCATCTGGAGATTGAAGTAGTCATGTAAGGTAACGCTTCAAGTTTGATGAACTTACAAGTTCAATCTACCATTGTCAATCATATCAAAGCAACTCAAGCAAGTGATGCTAAGTTGCAAAAGATCAGAGAACAAGTAGAAAGTGGACTTCGAACAGACTTCATCATACATGAAAACGGATCTTTGAGATACGGCAGTAGATTGTGTGTACCAAAAGGTTTTGTGAGAGAAGAGTTGATGAAAGAAGCCCACAGCTCTCCTTATTCAGTACACCCTGGAGGTACGAAGATGTACAAAGATCTACGTCAAAATTACTGGTAGTATGGAATGAAGCATGAAGTAGCCAAAAGCGTCGCTAAATGCTTGGTGTGTCAGCAAGTAAAGGCTGAACATCACAGAACTGTTAGTTTACTTTAACCATTACCTATCCCAGAATGGAAGTGGCAACACATCACAATGGATTTTGTGACTGCACTTCCTCGCAACACGAAGGGTAACGATACAGTATGGGTTATTGTGGATTGACTCACAAAGTCGGCCCACTTCATCCCATTTCGAGTTGTCCAATCTACTGAGACACTAGTAAAGAAGTACATGGAGGTAAGAATCTAAGTAAGACTTAAACTCTTCAATGTGTACTATTTCTGATACCCATGAACTCATGCAGGAAATTATGAGATTACATGGAGTGCCGGTTTGCATTGTCTCCGATCGTGACACCAAATTTCGATCGCAATTTTGGCAGAGTCTGCAAGCTAGCTTGGGAACAAGTCTGAATTTCAGCACAGCTTATCATCCACAAACATATGGTAAGTCTGAGCGAACGATTCAGATCTTAGAAGATATACTAAGAACGTATATGCTAGACTTCGGAGGATCGTGGGAAGATCACCTACATCTTGTGGAGTTTTCATACAACAACAGCTACCAAGCAGGTATAGGAATGACACCATTTGCAGGGCTCTATGGAAGGAAGTGTCATTCACCATTAAGTTGGGGAAATATCGGAGATAGAGAACACCTTGGACCTGAGATGATAGTAGCAACTGTAGATATGGTTTGCACTATCAGAGAAAGAATACGCATAGCCCAAGATCAACAAGAGCACTGGGCTGATGCAAAGCGCCGTCACTTGGAGTTTCAACCGGGAGATCATGTATTTTTGAAGATATATCCAAACCGCGGAGTGATTCACTTTGGAAGACGAGGTAAGCTCGGTCTGAGGTATATTGGACCATTCGACATACTCGAACGAGTCGGAGAAGCGGCTTATCGCTTGGCACTTCCACCTTCATTGGAAGGAGTGCACAATGTGTTCCATATATCCCAACTTAGAAAGTATGTGAGTGACCCCAGTCATATTCTTGATTACTCCGAGCTCACTGTACAGCCAGATTTATCCTGTGAGTAACAATCTATTGAAATCCTGGATAGAAAGATGAAGTCACTTCGGAACAAGGAAGTAAACTTAATTCGAGTGATGTGGAGAAAAGATTCACCAGGAGAATCAACATGGGAACATGAGGATGACAAGCATGCAAGATACCCTCAATTGTTTGTAAATTAGTCCTTAAAATAATTGTAAATTTCGAGGACGAAATTTTTGTAAAGAGTGTAGAATGTAACAACTCCAATTTCAATGTACAGAAAATTTATTTAAAAGTTAATGTACGAATGGAGTATTTGCAATCTTGTGTACACTTTAAGTATTTGAATTGCTTTTGAACAGCAAGAAAGTACTTGTAGCTCATTGGTAAAGCCTTGCACTGCTGTGACGTATCCCCTGTGATCGAATCCGTCCAGCCACATTATCTTTTTTGTTGATTTTTCTTTTAATCTTTTAGAAGCCCAAAATTTTACATGTGCACTACATGTAAAATGAAAAGTCACAGATTAAATAAACATATGCACTGAAATATACCAACAAACCCTGACACGTGGCGAAGATCGCAAGCCCCCTCACCGGATTTGGACCGGCGAGATGAGGCATGTGACCGGCACCGCTGGGCCTCCCATAGAGGATAGTCCCCAATTTTTTTTACTCTTCGCCTACCCCACTACCCCCATGTTATTGGATTTCTCTGTATTCATCCAGAAAGTGTAATTTCACTCTTTAATTCTAATTTTAATGCATATTTTTAATGCATTCTTTAACCCTCAAAACCCTAATTTTCCCTATAAATACCACGCTCCATTTCACCCCTCCTCATTCAAAATTCCATTACAGAAACTCTATAAAATTTCCAAGTCCCAAGTTGTGCAAGTGGAGTTAGCAAGAGGCGAAGTTCCAGCGACATTCCAAGAAGAATCCGGCGATGAAACGACGCCCCGACGGTTCCGAGAGCTTCCTCCTTCACCCCTCTTTCTTAATAGCTTGTAAGTCCCCTCTTCCCTTCTCAATCTCTATTCTAAAACTTCTCTTTTTCAAAACTCGTCGGAAGTGGAGTTATTCTGACTTCTGATTCGCTTTTCTTTAAAAATCCAACTCCTTCTTAATAACAAACGTACCAATTTTTAATAGATTGCTTAAAAATCATAAACAAACATATTAGAACAAGTTTCATCTCAAAATAATGTATGATGCAACTTTTATCGCATTTTTACGTTAAAATACTATATATTTTACTTTTGACATAATTCAACACATTCTTGTATTACCTTTAGAAAACTCATGAGGTAATGACCTACCTCATCACAACACATATCTTTGACATAGCACGATGGTTTGTAAAATATTCTTTTGGGACAAAATATGACATTACATTTAAATACCCTAAACTTACAAAACCATTTTCTTCAAAAAGTGTGTTATCCAATTCCTTGCAATTGTGCGTCTACAACCCATTTTGGGGAACCCCGATCGGGATGGTGTGGGTTACCGCACGTCCTCGAGCCTAGTATAGCGAGATGCAGACCTCCGCAAGGAATATTCGATCTCGATGGAATTTTGATGTAATTTTTAAGAAAATGAGATTTCTACAAAATAAATAAAATTTATTTATTAACTATATATATTTATAACTATTATCAAAACATCTATTTTAAATATATTATATAAATATTCCATATTTTCTAAAGCAAAGGAATCACAAGTTCATGAAACTACTATTACAATTCAATACATAATCCAATATTTCATTAAAATACCATATACAATGAAAACTAGGTTCTACTCACTAGAAAGTTTCGCTTTTATAAAATATATATCTATGAAAAGCCTAAAGACGATAATTAAATACTTAAGGTGTATTTTGAAAATATATCAAAACTATTTTTACATAAAACCCCCTCAAATTATATTAATTTATAATAATGACCCTAGTAAATATAGGTTTAAGCGGGACCAGTTCTCTTGAGTCTCAGGGAGCCGAAGAATATGGGCGCTTACCTATCTAAAGTAGACAATCTAACAACGGTGTTATCACCACGGTAGTTGTTTTGGAAAAAGACACAAATCCTGCCGTCCATGTGCAGTAGTTACCGATAATATCAAAACTAATTCAGGACTTCAATTTCTTTTCAAAGTGTCTGACTCAGACAAAGTCTCAATCTAATCAATCTGACTTGAAATCAATTCAAGTATAAACTACAATACAACATGAATCCATGAATACCAGAATTCAGTCTATATCAATCTATTTTGACCGAACCGAACCATGGATATACTCTGTTTACATGACTATCCATTTATATCCATTCCGTTTACTGATATCATGGTTTCGGCAAGTCATCCATCTTTATAACAAAACAATACAATCAATACAAAAGACATTACGGGGCTTTAAAGGGGTAGACTGATACGGAATGTGTTAGAAGTGGCACGAAACGGTCATCTTAATACACCTAACCTGAATATCCATTGCCGTTGTACCGTGGCTGAACGGTTCCGTGTGCTCCGTATACCTTAGTTTTCGGAATAGTGGAACTCCTCTCGTATACACTGCATATTATGTACCAAGTTACAAGCAACTGCATTAACATTATAATCAAACATTACTAGTTATACTCTCTTTCTGTCTATTCTATCTCTATCTATTTTTGGGACTTACCGAGTGATTGTTCGCTGACGATATTCCTTTCTTCTTTCTTCATAATGTTGTTGGGTGGATTGGACTCACCGGAGATCGAGCCCAGTACTGAGGACTTGGAGCAGTTTGCTATCGATCCAGAGCTGTAGGCACTTGTATATACTTTTCATTTCATTTATACCATTGTTTAGGCATTGCTTTCTATTCATGTATTTACATTTCCAGTTTTATTTGTAAAGAATTGTTAAATAATAAAAGTTATTGTTCATTTATATTTCTATCTCTTGTGTACATTTTTACTTATATTACTTAGATACGCTTAGCGTGTTTATTTCTGAGTAAATACGTAGCGGACCCAGTCGCGTCCCCTTGCCCGTACACCGGGAAGCGGGGCGTGACAGCATGTCCCCGAATATAGAGTGTCTTCCCAATAAACCACATGTGTGGACCGTATTCCCTTGGTTCTTCCTCTTCCACAGGAATCTCCTCCTCAGCGGGGGTCTCCTCCTCGGGCTCTTCCTCCTCCTCTGATTCTTCCTCCTCAATAGAATCTTCTTATGCTGCAAGGATGTCCTCTTCAGGCTCATCCTCCTCCTCTGGTTCTTCCTTCTCATTGGGATCTTCGTCTTCAGCAAGGACGTCCTCCTTAGGCTCTTCCTCCTCTGCATGAGCTTCCACTTTTTCGGGTTCTTCCTTTACTGGGGTTTCTCCTTTTCTATCTTCCAAATTTCCATTGGCGATATTTGTTTGGGGACATATTATTTCGTCGTCCGAACATCCAAGCATGGCCTCAAAAGTGATGTCCGACATGTTGTCTTCATCCGAAAAATTTGTCATGACCTGAGAAGAAATGCCATGGTCAGGATATAGAATATCAAGGAAAGGGCAAGGAATATGAAAAAAATTATGAAATTGATACAAGTGGATGAGATTCACAAATATAATAAGTCAGTTAACAGTTTCATTTTAGTACACAAGAGGACCTGCATGGGCCACCACTAAATCCTGTCACGCCCCGCTTCCCAAAAGAAGGTGAAGGGTGACGTGGTATGGTCCGCAACCTAACTGTATTGAAAGTAGTCTATTCAATACGGTTACGTTAAGCGTATGAATATCTATAACATGCAGGATGTGTGCTAAAACAAAATAATAAAAGTGAAATGCATTTATTTCCATTAACCAAACTTTATTATATCCCAAAGAAAAGAGTAAAATAAACTAAATAGTTTAATTACATCGAAAGAGAAGCAAAGCCCTAAACAGGTGGGCAACAAAAAACTAGCTAATCTTCCGTTGTCAAGTCTGCATAATCTTCATGAGTTGGCTCCATACCTTGATCCTCGTCATTATACTCATTCTCATCTGACGGACATTCCAAAAAAATAGGGGGAGAAAAGGAAAGTCCGTCAGCGAGTTACACTCGGGTAGGATTGCCTCATAAGGAAGTAAAGGTATAGAAACGAACAGGTGTATATAAGTATGATATATATGTGCAGACATGATGTATATGGGTATAAGGATATAAGGTATTTATAATTAAGACCTGTTGACAGGGGTATATGTGTATATGAGTATATTGTATGAGGTATATATGAGTAAGGGTAGGTTATATAAAGTGTATGTAAGTAAGTGTATGTGGTATGAAGTATATGTCAGGTAAAAGGTCGCATTAGTTTGTTAAATAAGGGTCCGGATACTCGAGATTATTCCGTTGTGGCCACGCAACAACAACTGGAGAAGTGAAATGTACCATTTCATTTTCCGGGACCATGATCGAATAGTAGGGGAATCCGAGTTCCGCATCTCCTTGCCTAAACAAACTACTCATTCCCGTTATTCAGTATATAAAGGTTTTGACAAATTAGAATTAGTGTGTATACATCTAGACATGGAATTTCCACATTGTATGTCATCCACATATTGGATTATTCGCTCTCAAGTAGGGTTAGTATTCGCCCGAATATCGGGTTAGTATTTGTCCACATGTTGAACTATTCACCCCCAAAGTAGAGTTGGTATTCGCCCGAATATCATGTTAGCAGTCGTCCATACATTAGACCGTTCACCCTGCCTGCAGAGATCCTCATATATAAGTATTCCATATCCAGGTCTGCGCATTCTAACTCTAACCGTATCATGTGTCATGTATGTCGTAGTCTTGTATTTAAACAGTTGATCTCATTTAACATGGCTTTCCACAACCACTCATTTTATTTTGTTATCTTTTAATGTTTGTAAGGTGCTTCAAATCATTTTATGGAATGCTTAGTTAATAAACACTATAACGTTCAATGATATTTATTGTTTATAAGAAAAACATGATATTTAGTGTATTTATCATTTTGGAAACCCATGGTAATTTAATGAGAAAAATATCTTTTTAGTGAAGGATTATGGTATTTATTTGAAAATTATCTTTTAATAAAGTTTTAAGTATTTTTTTGGGAAAATCTCATTTATAAAGGTTAGGGTTTTTGGTGAAGATAGCCTTTTAGTAAGGGTTAAGGTATATAAGTGAAATTATATCCTTTTAAGATGGATTGGAGTATTTTATTGTAATTAATAATTTTATAAAGTTATGTTTTTTTATTTGGGGGTAATATTTTAAAAATACATTCGTGTTGGCAACCGTTGCACATGGGCGGCAGGATTTGTGTCCTTTTCAGGGACGATTGCCTATCAAGCATAAGGTATTTACGTAAAACGTCACCCTATTTAATTAGGGTATTTTATTAAGGGTAACATTCTACAAGAACAACACAGTGTTGGCAACCGCTGCACATGAGCGTCAGGATTTGTGTCCTTTTTAGGGACAATTGTCTAATAACCACGGGGCAATTCATGTAAAACATTATCCTATTAGAATACCTTATTAAACCTTAGTTAATAGGCTAAAAAAATTATACTAAAAATATTCTCCCTAAGTAAAAAAGGTTAAGCTGAAAAACCATAGCACAATTAGTTAATTAGCATTACTCCTTTTAAAAAGGTAAAAGGACTTTTATCAAACAAAAGTAATTAATGAAAATGGTGCGAGTAAAGATACATCGTTTTAGTGTGACTAAAATATTTTATTCAAAACAACTTATTTCATATGGGTATTTTAAACATATACAACATTTTAATAAAATGAGGGTATTTTGTGGAAATAACCTATTTCGAGATCTTATTGGTAACATGGGCAAGTGGATATATACATAGGGTGAATTGATACCCCATGGGTTATAACATCAAGCATATCATATTCTATATAGAATTAGGTTGCAATGTTTACACATATGGAGGTAATTAATTAAACCATTTTAAACATGGGGCAAATTTAATTATCAGGAGGTACCACACTAGGCATGCAGAAATAATTTTAACATCATTTTAATATAAGGTTGGGGATTAGGATTTGAATCTAAGATCATTTAAAAGGAAGAAAGCGACAGATAAGTGGAGAAAGGCGGATCCTACCTTTGGTTCGAGTTGGATGTCGATGGGTCGAAAACGTAGACTCGCACTAAATTCTCAATAACTCCACGCTCAGATTTTTCCTCGATGCTTGGGTGGAACAACAGTGCCGGCGTTGTTGATACGAAGGCATGGGTATTTTTTTCAGAATTTTCGGAGTTCTGAGATGTGAGAAATTAGAATTTGAAGACCTCCGTTTATGAAGTATTTTCCCAACAACAAAATCAAAAAAAATCTGTTAAAATCTCCTTAAAATTCGTGCTCAATGATTTGCCCATGATTCTTCCGCCGCCGCCATGAATTGTGACTGTTAGATCTTGATCCAACGGCTCAGATCGCCGCCGCCGCTCGACACGCATCCGCGGGTGGGAATCATGCGTTCTCGCGTGGTCCCCACCTCGTGGACGCCGTCGGATGCCATGGGCCATTGGATCTTGCATCCAACGGTCCAGGTTATATGTTGTTTTAATATTTCTTTTTTCTTTTTAAAAAAAACTAAACTGTTTAATAAAAAATCGAATTTGGTCTAAAAAAATGTTTAAAAAATTGTAAAATACTGGAAAAATATGATAAAATTCCAGAAAATATATTTTATTGTTACCTTCAGTTTAAAAATGACTTTGGGCTAAAAATAATTATATCTATTATTTAATTGTTAGTTATTATAACTATTGAAAATCTATTTTTATTCTTGAAAATATTTTAATTACTAAAATAATTATTTTAATTTATAGTAAAATATGTAAATCATTGTTAGGGCATTATAAAAATATTTTAAGCCTAGAAACATAAAAATTGATTTTTTTTCTTTCAGTAAATTCCTTTAATTATATTTAACTATTTTAACAATTACTCGCATCATTTTAAAAATATTTTACCATCAAGCAAAAACGCAGTTATATACTCGGTGCAAAAAACAAGTCCTTTTATTGGAAAAAACACAATCGTTACACCTCGTATTGTCTGGCAGGTGAAGCGAGCCCAACCCGTTTTGCTTGAAAAACGAGGTATGCGAATCACCTCGCCTCGCTTCATTAGCCACGCTTATATGCCCTAAGGCTGCACGTGGTATATAGAATAGAAGATTATCGGAAATCCTCGCATTCTCGGGAATGGGACGACCGGGTATTCAATTCTAAGGAATCTTGTATTAACGTGCTTGGTATACATTAATCGTTTCCGGTAATATATATATATATATATATATATATATATATATATATATATATATATAACTGGAGAGAGGCCAGAGGAGCGCCGGTGGATGACGGTGAGACCGGCGACTAATGATCGGCGACGGGCCAACGATCAGCTGGCGGGGTCGGTCGGCAATGAACTACGGCCGACCGGCGACCAACGTCTGATCGGCGGCGGGCCTACCGGCGGACGATCGGCGATGGCCGGCGGACGATCGGCGATGGCCGGCAGACGGCCGGTTATGGACAGCGTAGCCGGCCGGCCGGTGGATGGCAAGGGAGGCCGGCGGCGGATGGTCATGGCTCATTCATATTAGGTGGGAAAATTTCGTGGTAATTTAGAATAGACACATGTTTTGAGGATGTGATTACCGTGAAACGGGGTCATTTGATTATCATAGTAATTTTATATTCCCGGAAATATCTTTTATACCTAAACAAGTATAGTAATACTTCATGATAATTTAGGATTACCATCTACGTTAAAGCGCCTCCCTAAGTTTAGCTAAATAGTTTACCCAATGATTAAAATGTTTATATTTTTTACTTTTAAATACCCAACGTTTCCGGACCTTACCGTTTTGATACCTGCTGTTAACGTGGGATAAGAATATTCTTTTTAGATTCTCATGCGGTGCCTTTATGATTTTTTGCTCTTTTACCCTTGGCAGCTGAATTGAAAAGAGGGTTAGGCTTATGATCAGGTCATTTTCTTTCCAATAATGGTTTCTTCAAAAGTTTATACTAGTCTTCATATCCATCTTCATGCTTCTTGAATTTTATTGTCATCATAAAAATATTGCACTCATTTATAGCCTTATGACAAATTGAAAATTGTTGAAAGTTTGATGGAGAGATATCCAAACTTATCTCCTTCGCACTCAATTGCACTTTTGTGACCACGCCCAATTTCTAGGATTAGGATTGGGGAGAATCGAATCTGGGAAAGTTTGGGAGAGAATTTTTTCTTTCGATCTTTTATCAAACTTTGTCAACAAAGCCAACATGACACTGGAGCATAGGGTAAAAAGGTTAATCCTCACTCAGCGTTAACACCGTCAGGCAGCAAACTGCAACTGTGGAACGTCGGGTATTTATGTGACAAAATATAAACGATGGGTATTTATATGCTAAGGTCAGCAAACTTTAGGCGATTTTGAGCCTTTTGGCCTTTAAATTTTTTGGCTTAAAATAGATTTATTTTCACTTAAAATACCCCAAAATCTTCCTTGATTAAGATTCAAAAATAATACTGTACCTGAAATTGCTATAAAAACTCTTAAAGCTAAAAACAACATTTCTTATGTTATTTGACTTATATGACCCATGAGTTTAGGTTGCATGTCCTCCTGTCTCATATTTTCCTTTATGCTGATCGCGAGGGGCCATTTTGGGGCCATGCAGGCTATTCCAGGCCGAAAACAAAAGGTAAGATAAAATCGGTCAACCAGTAATTTTTTTTTGGAGTTTATTTTTCTTTTCTGTTCACCTACATGGAATAAACACACAAATGAAGGAAGCGAGATACTTATAACCTAAAAAATAAAAAAGGTTATTATCCTACAACAACAACAACAACTGAGCCTTTTATCCTAAGCATATGGGGTAGGCTACATGAACCAACATGAGAATCACGCCGGGTCCAGCACATGAATCCTCTGTCTCCACTCACTTCTATCGAACAATATACTTTCATTGAGTCCTTTGGCAACCATATCGTTTCGTATCACCTCCATCCATGTTTTCTTCGGTCTCCCTTTTGCCCTTTTGCCATTACCCATATCGAGAGTATCTATTCGTCGAACCGGTGCTTCCATAGGTCTGCGTCGCACATGACCAAACCATCTAAGCCGGTTTTCCCGCATCTTCTCCTCCACGGGTGCTACACCAACTTTTACACGAATATCCTCATTTCGCACCTTGTCTTTTCTAGTGTTACCGCACATCCAACGAAGCATGCGCATCTCCGCTACGTGCATCTTCTGTGTATGATGCTTCTTAGGAGCCCAGCATTCTGTACCATATAATAAGGCAGGCCGAATAGCGCTCCGATAAAACTTCCCTTTCAATTTTAACGGAAAGTTACGATCACACAAAATCCCTGTTGCACTCCTCCATTTCAACCAACCAGCTTGGATCCTTTGATTAACATCACTATCGATCTCCCCATTCCTTTGGATGATGGAACCTAGATATCTAAACTGGTCGCTCGGTGATATCTCTTGCCCTTCCAATGTTATACCAATATGGTTTTGACTTCTCTGGCTACTAAATTTGCAGTGCATATATGCTGTCTTGGACCTGCTCAATCTGAATCCCCGAGATTCCAATGTTTGTCTCCATAATTCCAATTTGGCATTAACCCCTGCTTTCGTCTCATTTACTAGAACAATATCATCAGCGAATAGCATACACCAAGGGACCTCATCTTGGATAGTTCTAGTAAGCTCATCCATCACGATGGTAAACAGGAATGGACTTAATGCAGATCCTTGATGTAAACCAATAGTAATCGGAAAATCACTTGTTAAGCCACCGCAAGTTCTGACATTTGCCACTACTCCGTCGTACATATCCTTGATTATGTCAATATACTTGACGGGGACCCCCTTTTTCATCATTGTCCCCCATAATACCTCTCTAGGTACCTTGTCGTACGCTTTTTCTAAATCAATAAATATCATATGCAAATCTCTTCTCCTCTCTCGAAAGCGCTCAACAAGTTGACGAAGCAAATGGATCGTCTCTGTCGTCGATCGTCCAGGCATGAAACCAAATTGGTTCTCTGTTATCTTAATATCCTTCCTTAGCCTGTGTTCAATCACTCTCTCCCAAAGTTTCATGGTGTGACACATTAGTTTTATTCCACGGTAGTTTGAGCAACTTTGAATGTCACCCTTATTCTTGTAGATAGGTACAAGGATACTTTTCCTCCATTCATTTGGTATCTTTTTTGTCTGCCAAATCTTATTAAACAGATCTGTCAGCCATTTAACGCCTATTTCTCCTAAGCATCTCCAAATCTCGATAGGAATCCCGTCAGGACCAACCGCTTTTCTTAAACCCATTCTGTTCAAAGCTTCTTTAACCTCAGTAAGTCTTATTTTACGCATGAAATCACGATTTATATCTTGAGATTGAATGACAAGTCCATCCAAATTCTTAGTAAAGCTCTCATTGAACAATTTGTCAAAATAATCTCTCCATCTTTCCTTGATATCCTCATCTCGAACTAAAACCTTCTGATTTTCATTTTTGACACACTTCACCGCACATAAGTCTCTAGTCTTCCTTTCCCGCATTCGAGCAATCCGGTATATATCATTTGCAGCCTCTTTAGTGTCTAATTTCTCGTACACCTCCTTGTAGACCTTAGATTTAGCTTCCCGAACAGCTTTCTTAACTTCCTTTTTAGCCATTTTGTACTTCTCAAAAGAAAACAAACCACAACGAACATAAACAACTTCGTTCAAAACTAAATAAACGGTCGCAACCATCCATTGAATATAACCGACGGGAGGCTTGTGATAAATATAGGTCCCATGCACACAGCAAACAGATAGAACGAAGATCCGGACAACTTCGGAAGAGATGATTGAAATTTTTAAGAACCAAAACAGAAGGGTAATATAAAATTTATTTTGGGTGAATTGTCAAAAAAGCCCAGGCAAGATCTCCTCTTCATCAAAAACCCCGATCCTGACAGTTGTCAAAAATCTTTGAAAAAGTTTTGAGCTGTTAAAAAAAAACCTTGCCTACGGTATCTACCATATCTAATTTTTATACGATATCTATGCAACTGCATGCGATATCTATGCAACTGCATGCGATATGTATGACCTAATTATAGCACGCAACTATACAGACTCCACATGATGATGCTCAGTATTGGCGATCTCCAAGATCGTGACACGTGGCAGATGACGTGTCCCAGAACTTAGAAGAAATGGCCCACAGGGGCCGACCAGGACACCCCTGTACCCGACCTGCAAGCACAAGCTGGCCCTCCTCGGGGCCCCCTGCAAATTGACCTCCTCGGCCCCTCAGCTCGTCCCGAGCTGCCATAAGACCAAGACTTCTCGGCCTTCTCGCTCGTCCCCGAGCTCCCCAGCCGAGGCCGTCTTCCTCGGTCCTCCGACCAACTCCACCGCTCACAGGCGTAACCGCCGCTCCGCAAATCTCGCCATGCGCAGATTCTCGCCATCAACATCCCACGTTCCACGCCAGCAACATCCCACGTTCCACGCCATCACGATCTCCATTAACGGGCGATCCGCTCTCTACGCGGGCGTGACGTCGGGAGCATAACTGCCGGCGAGATTCTCGCGCCGCTGCATGCTACCACCGCTATATAAACCCCCATCACAGAGGGGTCAAGTAAGCCATTTTTTACTCCACTTAGCCGTTATGCTGCTCGGATCTAGTACTAACTTGATCGTCGGAGGGTCCTCGGTGGTACCAAACCACGACTTCTTTGCAGGTACTCGACGCTAAACTCCTCAAATCACCAATCTCCTCAAAACCCATTGAGACCCACACGCAACGGGAGATCACCTTCAAACCTACCGGGAGATCGACGAAAGACAACATCTGAAGGAGACCCGAAAAGGACCTCCATCAGTTGGCGCCGTCTGTGGGAAACGAAACTCCACAAAAAACAAAGTTGGCCTTCCGATCCCCGTCCGCATGGCAAGCGACCACCCTGAAGATCCACCAAATGTCGTCGACGCCTCCGCCGGCCACCGCATCACGGGCTCCGGCGGCCGCAGGCCCCTCGGCTCTTCCCATCCAACCTCGAAGTCCTACGTCGGAGAGCCTTGCCTCGAGCCTTGTCGCCCCCTGTCCCTACAAAGGCGACGGTCAGCTCGCCTGCTTCCAGGCATGACCGGCATCCCCTCCCTCGCCAAGGCAGCTCGTGGAATACCCTACCGCGGGGCCCAAGGGACCATGTCGGAAGAAACCGGGGCCCATCGGGAACTATGGACATAACGACAGGGGGTCAGTCGAGCTCCTGCGAAACTCGACACCCTACTCCAGCAACAAACGCCAACGGCCATCCGAACAAAAGGGCCCGGGTCCATGAGCCTATCTCCTTTGGCGACGGGGACCTCCACGGCATATCCCTGCCCCACAACGACCCTCTGGTGATCACGGCCCGAATCCACCGGTACGAGGTCCACCGGATACTCGTCGACTCGGGCAACTCGGCAGACATCCTCTTCCACGACTGCTTTCTACGCATGGGGCTCACCCCAGCGGACTTGAAACTGACCTCCTACATCCTTTCGGGGTTCACCAACCATTCCATCCCGGCACAAGGGGTGGTCACCCTGCAGTTCAACGTCGGAGAGCCCGGTCTCACCCGTACACTGCCTGTGGACTTCATCGTAGCAAAAGTCCCGTCGGCCTACAACGTCCTCCTCGGCCACCTGACGCTGAACTCCCTCCAGGCCCAGATATCGACCTACCACCTGGCGATGAAGTTCCCTCTCGATCAGGACGGGATAGGTCGGGTCAACGGGAACCAGCATGTCGCGAAGATTTGCCTTACCAAAACAGTTTCGTCCGAGCAGCCGACCGACGACACTGAGGTAAATAACGACATCAAGGGTTCTCTAGACACCCGAGACGGGTGGAAGGAGGTTCGGGAGACGCCAGTCGAACCACTAACCGAGGTGCCCCTGACAGATGGGGACGAGGAAAAAACCGTCCAGGTCGGATCACTCCTGATATGGACTCAGCGAGATGACCCGGTCAGATTCCTCAGAAATAACTCCGACGTCTTCGCCTGGGTGCCTGCTGACATGCCCGGAATTGAGCCCAAAATCATCTCCCACAAGCTCGGGGTCGATCCTGCGGCCCGACCCGTCAGACAGAAAAAGCGAAGCTTTGCCCCCGTCAAATAGAAGGCTATCGAGGATAAGGTAGATCGGCTTCTTGCCGCCAACTTCATCAGGAGCATACCCTACTCGGAGTGGCTAGCAAACGTGGTTCTGGTCAAGAAGTCAAGCGGAAAGTGGCGCATGTGCGTCGACTTCACCGACCTCAATAAGGCCTGCCCTAAGGATAACTATCCGCTCCCTCGGATAGATCAGCTCGTCGACGGTTCGGCCGGCCACGAGCTGTTGAGCTTCATGGATGCTTTCTCCGGCTACAATCAGATCCGTATGAATCCGGGAGATGAAGATCTCACCGCATTCACAACAGACCGGGGGGTATATTGCTACAGGGTGATGCCCTTCGGCCTCAAGAACGCCGGGGCCACATACCAACGGTTGGTCAATCGCATGTTCAAGCCACAGATCGGCAGGAACATGGAGGTCTACGTTGACGACATGCTCGTCAAATCCATCTCATCGGCCGACCATGCCAGGGATCTGGGCGAGGCCTTCGAAGTGCTGTTCACACCATAATATTGCATTATTATATTCCCTATTCTTATTCTTTTTACAAATAAACAGGTGCTTTTGACGCATGTCTGCTACATATTACAGGTTACAGGTTCTTGGACAGAAAACAGTGAAAACGATGAAAAGACGATGCAAAAGTGGACTTTGACCAGCAAACAGAAGACTCTTGATCAAGCCTACATCAAAAATAAAATTCACAAAGTATAAGGCAATGCAAGTTCCAAGATTACAAAGCGAACAGTTAAAAATCCACTACACTATTCACTGGAGATCTGGAAGAAACCTCAAAGCCCATTTGAGAAAAATACAGAAGAAATAGGAAGAATAAAACAACCAGAACCCAGCCCAGAAGAAAAAGCTTCCAAGTCCACCATTGGGCCGCGGAACCGCGGCCCAACCCATGCTTGGACCGCGGTTCCGCGGCCGTCCTGAGGCCTTGTCGTCAAGAAATTTTACTATAATTTTGTGTCGGCGCTGACTAGTCAACCTAGGGCTATTTTGGTAAATGTAGACATGCGGATCAACTGTAACCTAGGGTTTCCTATTCTCTATAAATAGGAACTCTAAATCATTGTAAAGGCTATGCCTCCCTTCATTAATAAATTTTAGAATTCTTTTGGAGAGCATCGGTGCCTCTTTTCATTTCATGAATTCAGATCTGACAACCCTGTGTTGATGTTTGGAGAGAGCCATCTATAAAGTAGGTAATTTTTCATTCTCTGCTCTAGTTTATATTTAATTCCTTGCCCTAGATAATTGTTAGAGTTAGCTTTGGGAAAGGCTTTTTGAGAGATGAGATCTCTGATCCCTTTCTTACCCATCACATAGAATCAATATGACTCCATGCATACACGCACACACCGCGCCCTACGGCACCCTATCCCTCGAGGTAGCAGTGATACCGTAGTATAAAGGCCCGGTTGCGCGCGTTTTCCATGGAGGTTAGGGTAAGGATCTCTAAAGGAAGAACAAGAACCTAGAGGAAGGAACACCATTCCGATGGATCTAATCCCCTTTATTGATAATTACCATAACTCCTCTTAGATCCTAAGTTGGGTATAGAAAGCGTTGAGATTTATTTACATTTCCAAACCATTCCTAAACCTAACCCTAGCAAGATTTAGATCTATATTAATTTAGTTTTTAGATAGATTCAGTTTTTAGATTTAATAAATCACTCCGAACACCATTCGGAATTAACTCGTAAGAGCGATTAGGAGATTCACAACATCCCTGTGGACCGACCCGTACTCACCGGCTAGCTGCAAAGCGACGCCATTCTTGATTGCGGTAATAGATAGTTTTTTAGATCAATCAAGTGCTCCGAAAGTTCAAGATGAAGCTAAACCCCGCTAAATGCGCATTCGGAGTCACCAGGGGAAAGTTCCTCGGTTTCATGGTCACTCACTGTGGAATCGAAGCTAACCCAGAGAAAATTGGCGCGATACTCAACATGGCTGCGTCCAAGACCAACGTCGAGATCATGCGGCTCACGGGACGAGTCGCCGCTCTGAGCTGTTTCATGTCCAGGTCAGGGGAGAAACGCCTCCCGTTCTTTAAGGCTCTGAGGAAGATCCCGAGGTTCGAGTAGTCGGAGGGGTACCAAGCCGCCTTCAACCAATTGAAGAATCACCTCGCGACGCCACCACTGCTCACCCGACCAGCTGAAGGAGACGAGATGTCGCTGTACCTGGCGGTATCCGACCAAGCAGCAGGCTCGGTGCTCGTCCGGGAGGTCGGTGGAGCGCAGAAGCCGGTGTACTATGTGAGCCACGTATTCAAGGATGTAGAAACGAGATATCCGGCCATAGAGAAGATTGTCTTAGCCCTCGTGATGGCCTCAAGGAAGTTGTGACACTACTTCCAAGCACACGCCATTATCGTCCTCACCGAGCGCCCGTTGGAGGCTATCCTTGCATCACCAGAATCCTTGGGCCGCTTAGAAAAGTGGAGGTGGGAACTATCTCAGTTTAATATAAAATATCGCCCGAGGCAGGCCATCAAAGCACAGGCCCTGGCCGACTTCATCGTTGAATGCATCATCCCTAGCAAGAAACTGGAGCCCACGCCGCCCCTCGCAACTCAGTGTCCCATCGTGGAGAAGCTTGGCTCGGTTCCTGAGTGGATCATCTACGTCGACGGGTCCTCAACCGAAGAAGGCTGCGGTGCCGGCCTCATTATCTGGGGCCCGAACGAAGCGGAAATGGAGTACTCTCTGAAGCTCGGTTTCAAAGCCTCGAACAACGCGGTAGAGTACGAGGCCCTCCTGGCTGGACTGTGCATGGCCGCCGGGCTAGGACTGAAAATAATTCGAATCCGCAGCGACTCAGCCCTCGTCGTCGGTCAAGTGACCAGCCGCTTGGAAGCTCGGGAACTTCTGATGATGAAGTACCTTGACGAAGTGAGGAAACTCCGGAGGAACTTAGATGAAGTCCAAGTAGAAAAAATACCCAGGCAGTTGAATGCCCAAGCCGACGCCCTGAGCAAGCTGGCTTCTTCATACTCAGCCAACAATAAGCGGTCTATCCTCTTCGAGACCTTGCCGCAGCCCAGCGTGGAAGACGGAGCGACAACACTCCACGTATATGCGGTGCAGGAAGGCGGCCAAGACTGGAGGAGGCCCTTCGTGGAATTCCTGAAGGACGGTACACTCCCAGAAGATCGGGGATCCGCCCGCCGTCTCAGGGCCAAAGCCCGCCATTTCATCTGGAGCAATGGGAACCTTTACAAGAAGTCCTTCACTCAGCCCCTGCTCCGGTGCATCGACCCCCACGAAGCCGACTACGTCCTCCGGGAAATCCATGAGGGGGTCGGCGGCGTGCACCAAGGGGCCCGAACCTTGATCCAAAAAGCGCTGCTCCAGGGGTACTACTGGCCCACTATTCACGAGGACGCCCAGAAGGTAGTCAGGAGATGCAAGAGTTGTCAGCTCCACGGCAGCATCACTCGCCTTCCCGCTACCGAGCTGACCGCCCTAACATCCCCATAGTCGTTCGCCCAGTGGGGATTGGACATGATCGGCCAGTTCCCCACCGGTACAGGTGGGCACAAATGCGTCCTCGTCGCAGTAGACTACTTCACTAAGTGGATCGAGACCGTCCCCATCAGGAAACCGGACGCCGCCACGACCATCAAGTTCCTGCAAAACAATCTGATACTCTGTTTCGGCATCCCGAGATGTATCATCACCGACCACGGGACAAACTTCGAGAACGAGAAAGTGAAGGACTTCTGCAAAGAGTACCATATCCTCATGAAGTTCGCCGCGGTCGCGCATCCCCAATGCAACGGGCAGGCCGGGGTCGCTAACCGAGACATCTTCCGAGGCCTCCGGACTCGCCTAGAAGGGCGACAAGGCAATTGGGTCGAAGAACTTCCCCGGGTCTTATGGGCCCTACGCACGTTGAAGAAGACCCCCACCGGGGAAACTCCCTTCAGCCTCTGCTACGGGACCGACGCAATGGTCTTAGCGGAGATCGGGCTACCCAGCCATCGGGTCGAGAACTTTGATGACGATGCGAACACCTCGGCGCTACGGACCAACCTGGACATCTTGTTGGAGAAGAGAGACCAGGCTCAGATCAGGGCTGCCGCTTATCAACAGCAAACGGCCCGATACTACAACACTTGGGTCAAGCACCGCTCCTTCCAGACCGGGGATCTGGTCCTACGGAGAAACGAGTTCATTGATCAAGGCAGGCTACACAAGTTCTCCCTGGGGTGGGACGACCCATTCCTCGTCTTGGAGGTGCTCCCCGGCGGGGCCTATTGCCTGCAAGATGCAGACGGACGCAAGCTCCCGCGGCCTTACAACGCCGAGAAGCTCAAGCTATACCAATGAGGCTAAGGCCAACAAGTGTGTACCCTTCCTTTCACAAAGACGATGTAAACGCTTTCTAAAAAAACAAAGTTCCATTCGAATAAAGAAACGTTGAAATATTGCAAGTAGAGTTCTGTCTTTGCAATCCGAAGCCCTCACAAAAGAGGCAACCGCGCAACTTCACTGCCCGGTTATCCTCAGCAGGCCTCCTGCGGCACCCTCAACACTGAGGATTAAAGTCCTCCTTAGAGGCAGCTCAGCAGCAACCCTGCTCGGCTATCCCCGGCTGGTAGCTTCCTACCACAACCGACAGGGATCACAAAGCCCTCCCAGAGGCAGTCGAGCCCGAAGATCCCTCGCTCGGCTATCCTTCAGGACAAAAGCCCTCGCCAAGAGGCACCGGACAGTAACCCTGCCCGACCAAGGGTCCTTGGTAGGCTTCTAACAGCCCCTCCCGCGCTAAGGACCAAATGTAGGATTACTAGACACTCTCACAAGGTTCTACAAGGCATCAACCATATCCGATTCAAAATTTAGATATGCCGAACAACCCTAACCAAGATCGAATACTAGAGATTATGCGAAAACAATAAGCAAGTAAACAACTTTACTTCTAAGAGTTTGAGATTACAACCTTTGTAGTCCGGTCCTTCACTTCAAATAGCTCCGTGTAGTAGTCCCCTTCATTGCGATCACAAAACCCGGACTCTAGAGAGGCTCTATGAAGAAACGAACATACTTGCTTCGATGACTTCGAGGCCGAAGATGATCTACGTCGAGGAGACACTGAATCAAGCTATTCTTTCACTAGGTCATGAATTTTGTGAAGAAAACACACTCTACTACATGGCAAGTGGTAGAGGATGAAGAAGTAGGAGGTGGGCTCACTTTAGAATTGATTTTCTCACACTTTATCTCAAAACTCCATTAGAGCTTGTTTCCCCCAATCAGAGCAAAGCTCTGTTTGAATTTCAAAATTCAAAAATTCGAATCAACGCTTCAAATTCTTTGTGCTGCGCGCAACGCGCCACTGTCAAAAGCTGATACGCCAGCGCAGCGCCCAAGGCAGCGCGCCCAATCACAGCAAGGCTCTATTTAAAACAAAATTAAAGGAAGCAACGTTACAGTTGCGCAAGCGCTGCGCTGCGCGACACGTGTCAGCGCAGTTGCGCAAGCGCTGCGCTGCGCGACACGTGTCAGCGCAAACGCAGTTGCGCTGCGCGACACGTGTCAGCGCAGTTGCACTGCGCTCTGCGCTGCTTGACACGTGTCACGCGCTGGGGCGTTTGCGCCAAACAGAATTAAATTCTAGTAAGATTCTTCTGTTCTTGTTAAAACAAGAAGATTGTCTTTTGTAAAACAGAAGCCCTTGGATCAAAGATCCAACGGTGGGGAAAATTCCCCAAATCACTCAGAGATGGATCTCTTTAACAAACTTAACAAATCTATGGGCACTATATAAAGACCCCTAGACCCCAACTCAAAACAGGATCAACATTGTGAGAGTGAGAACCTCAAAACAGAGAGAACTCTAAAGAAATTTCAAGAAAAAAGGTAAAAACCTTCATAAAATAGAAGAATTTCTTCTAATAGATCATTGATCTAAGAACAAGATCAATGAGCTTCATATAATAAACAGTGCTTTGCACTTTTTTATGAACCATTGGTTCTGATATCTTAAAGATTCTCAAGATTATTGAAATAGTGCCTTGCACTTGCAAAAACCGCACTGTTGCGCTCCTGGGTTGGCGCAAGCCACCAGAGAGCGCCACGTGTCAGCATTTGAATCACTTGCGCTATGCGCTTTTAAGAAAGAGCCTTACTCTCTGAAATTGGCGCAACACACCAGAGCACGCCACGTGTCAGCAGCGCAAGCGTAGCGCACTGGCGCAGCGCACTGCGCTTGCGTGACACGTGTCACCTCCACAAGCGCTTGCGCTCATTTATTGGCGCAAAGCGCCTAACAGGCCATATGGCCACTGTCAGATGCTTAATACACTGTATCATTAAAAAGAAGGGCTGAGTCCAATTAAAAAGGCCTAACAAGCCTAGTAAATGCTATGCATTATTTTCAAACAGATGCAACGCATCAGAGCCCAAATAAAAATAGATGTTGTGCATCATTTAAAAGGGGCAGAGCCCAAATAAAGGTCCAACAGAGACTAAGATTAATGCTATGCATTATTAAAAATGGGCAAAGCCCTAGCACAGGTCTAATAGGCCAAAAACAAATAAAAGCATTGAACATTTTTCAACTGGACTTAGCCCAATCATGGCCGTAAGTCCTCAAATTAAATTGACTGAGCACAGCTGCTCTCTTAAATCAATTTACATCCGGTTCGAGAGTACATCTCCGAACTCCTTTGACTCCTATCGTTGTAATCCTTCAACGACGTCAGAGAGGTGACGGGTCCTGACAGCCACACATCAACACGGACTGTGGGGTCCTTAAACCCACGGACTCATACGTCCTTACACTAAAATACGGACTGTGGGCCCTTAAATCTACGGACTTAAGTGTCCTTAAACTACCAATGGACCGCAATGTCCTTAAACTACCTATGGACCACCATGTCCCTAAACTGGAAATGGATCTAGACGATCCCGCTAAGTTGATCGTGGTCTCAAATCAAACTAACGTATCCTTAACAAACGTTTAAGTTGATCTTAGCCTCAAATATGGCTAACGTATCCTTAAACCAAAACCCCAAACCCAAATCTAAGAAAGTACGGATTTTGACTAATTCACGTTCTACGGGCGACGAAATAAATAGTCTGCGTATACAATCCACGGGCAACCACAAACAAAACAAACACCCACGACACGAAGTGAAATTCTGGAGAATAAGAAAGTTGTTACCGCGATGCGGTAGTGTAATTAACTGCAGGGGCTTGCGCCTGCAGCGAAGAGCGTCCCCACAATCAAAAACCCCTCAAACGAGGGGGAATCTGACGAAGTCTGCTATATCGGCCGCATCCATCTAAACCTCCGATACACGGTGCCGTAAATCAACTTGGCATCTTTGGAGAGGTAGACGGATAAAACCATATAGCATCTGCCCCGAATCTCAGGTAAGACGTCTTCACGTCGTCGCCGTCTTTCGGAGGGGAACAGATTCTGGCACGCCCGGTGGGACCTTTTCCTCTTTCCACTCCACACTTCGTGTGTTGTCCTCGCGAACGAATCGCGGTTTGTTAATGGTTGCCTTTGGATTTCAAGTTACTAAGATTTGGTCTTTTGCCTTGTGCAGAAATCAAGCATCAATGGCCTCAAATTGCTCGAACTGCTCAAAGTTCCAATGCAACCGACTCTCCACCTCACCTGGAGGTGTAGCATATGGGCCTCAAGCGGCCTCCATCCTGGCCATGCCGGTAGAACAGGTGACCCAGGCCACCACTGGCCTGTTTTTCGGAACCATGATCCCGCCGGCAAGCTTCACCATGCCAGTGCCCACACCAGAAGCGAACAAGAAGTCGGTTTTTGATCGGCTCGCTGCTATAACGACCCCTGCCAACGGGTCGTCCAATATCAAATCAATAGCCTCTGTCTTTGCCAGGCTGGATCAGAACTCTGATGGGCCCGCCAGGAAGCCCATGAACTCTAAAGTGGCTGTCCCGATGAAGGCAACAACCGCTGCTCCAGAAGTCGTCAAGGCGGCTTCTCCTGTCAAAGAGTCAGTCTTTTCAAGGCTGTCTATTCTGGCTCTTGCCCCTGCTCGAGGATCTGTCTTTGACAGATTGAATATCGACACTCAAAAGATAACATCAGTCTTTAAGAAGCCAATACCGGCAGCACCTCATTCAGACAGGGGGCAAAAAGAAGCTGTCTCTATCGCCGAGCCAGTCCCAACGGCTCGTCATGCTCGACGTCGCCATTGGCGACGAGTAAGGAAAGCCGGGGGCAACTCCCCTTCAGGGCTAACTCCACCTGCTCCAGTGGTGGAAGTTAATGCTGCTGTTCCAACTGGGAACAGCTTTGAACCACTAAGGAGAGTGCGCAAGAACTCTCCGACCGCCACACTAAAAAGATCTCCTCCACCTGCGGAGAGAGTTACAGAAATTAAGCTGGAGCAGCCCCCTCAATGGCTGTCCTCCAAAATATACAAGGTCTGGGGGAGGGTTCAAGATTCCGTAATTGACCAAGATCACTCTCGTCAACAGAAAAGGGCGAAAGTGATGGAAGAAAAGGGACGTCCTATCAAACAGCAAAGGACGACAGTCACCAGGGTGCCCACTGCAACGGCCTCTTCAACTTCAACGGCCCACAAGAGAAGGAGGCCGGAGAAAATTCCCACGCCTGCGGCAAATGTCAAAGGCGATGAGCCCAAACGTCCTAAGTCCGGGGGCATTGTAGTCCATACCGTCTACATGGCGTCGAGGAAGAAGGACAGCCGTGCATCTACAGGCCATAGACCACTTACACGGTCAGTGGACAAAGCTCAGGAGCAACAGCAAAAGCTCCAGGAGATGATGAACGCGATGGCCGCACTCACTGGGCCGAAAGAAAGCCCTGAAGCATCCTCGGATCAACGCCAGGAACAAGAAACTGACGCTGAATTCCTTCGTCGGATATTGGAGAAGAAGGATAAAGAGACTGCTGAACAAGCAGCCAACATAAAGCGTATGGCCCTCCTGTTCCAAGACATGGTGGGGATGATGATCCAACAAGATCCTCCAGCTGAAGATCCCCCGATCATCCTTGAAGACGATAGGGGAGAAACGTCAAACCCTCCAGCTCTGTCAACAGCCAATGAGGAGACAATCTCCAAAGATGACTTAGAAGAGTACAAAGCCCAACAAATACGGGTTCATCATGCGACTGAAGTAGCCGGCCAGGTCGTAAAAACAGGACGACCATATCTGAACTGGTACGACCAGATCATGTACCCGCCGGGCTACACGACTCCCAAGTTCCATGTCTATAAGGGGACGGGCAATCCTCATCAGCATGTTGCCCAGTTCAGGGCACTCTGCGGCAACACCGGCGGTGATGACAAACTGTTGCTTCGCCAGTTTGTTGGAAGCTTATCAGATACAGCGTTCAAGTGGTACTCTGAGCTCCCGAACAACTCTATCAAGACCTTCGCGGAGATGGAGCTGTTGTTTACCCAGCGTTTTGCAAGCGCCAGTGAATGCACCCCGATGACGGCACTGATTAACGCCAGGGTGAAGCCAAGCGAGACATGGGTTCAATATGCTATACGGTGGCGGAACTTATGGTCAAAGTGCGAGCAGCGCATTGAGGAAGCTCCTGTAGTGGGATGTTTGTGGGAACCCTTGATCCGCAAGCAACCATCTCGCAATTTATGATGTTCTTCAACCCGACTACCTTCCAGGCCTTGATTGACAAGCTAGCGCAAATGGATCAGATGAGCCATAGACCTCCTCTTCCAAAGACAGACTCCCGAAATGACAAGGGGAAGGGAAAAGCAATCGTTGTCGCTAATGCTCAACAACAGCTGAGCAACTCAAAGCCGGTTGTTCGTCAAAATAATATGCGTCCGCACGTACCCCTTAAAGAGAGGCTAAGACGTCCTTACTTGTTTCCCCGAGATAAAACAAGAAGATTATTCGAGCTGGCGTTGCGCAACCCACTCATAAATCTGCCGGATCCAAAACGTCCGTCGCAACCAAATGATGTCAATGAGCCCAACTACTGTCCCTATCATCGGGTACCGGGTCATTCGATCGAGGATTGCTACGTCTTCAAAAATTGGCTTGAAGACCAGTACCAACAGGGCAAGTTCGTGTTATCCGACAGATGGAAGGTGAGTCCGCCGCATCCTCACGCCTCTAAAAGGATGAATACGCCAGGGGCAACGTGCTCTCTCGTCGAAGAAGCCCCGTGGGAGGTTGTGCTGTCAGCTAAGACAAAAAGGATGCTGAACGATCTTCGAGCATGCCCAACGATCAAATGGAAGAACCCGTTGGAACCGCAGGTCATTGAGGGGATGTTGAAGCCGCATCCAACTCCAAAGACCGATGGTGGTGGCCCAAGCACTCACAAATAGCCGTCAAAATCTTCGAGGAAGAAGAAGAAGAAATCCAAGAAGCCTGTGAAGCCTGGCGACAAGTGCACGGACTTACAAAAACAAATTGACGCGCTGGAGGAATATAACCAGAAAGCACGGACTCCCATTACACTCCAAGAGTTTCTCAACCACGTCTTTCAAGAGAAAGATGAGGGAGAAAGTTCGTCGGATGAATCTGAGGAATATGTGGCGAGCTGCCATGTGATTTCCCGTTCGTTCACAGACGATGAGGGGACTCCTTGCACTGAAGAGCTGGGGGCAGATCCTGAACCAAAAATTCCGGGTCTATCGGATGAAGTAATTGACGCATTCCTCAACGAAGCTCTGTTGAAAAGTAAAGCCGATCGGGAACGCGAGACGGCTATATTTGAAAGGGCCAAGCGCCAGCGTTTTGACGAAAGGGCTGAGACACTTCCGCTGGAGCAAAATACATCCACTTCGGACAAAAGCAAATTCAAGACGAGCAAAAGGCTTGCTAAGGCCATATCAATGGGCATGAAGCTACCATCCTCCGAAGGAAACATTACTGGTGAAGTGGAAATGCACCCCTCCTACTGCTTGTATTATCGGAAGATTTCGCATCCCACTGAAGAGTGCAAAACTTTCGATAGATGGTGGCAAGGGTATGTTGCTCACCGACAACATTTTAAATGGGAGAAGCACAAAACTCGTCGGGAGCGGAAAAATACGACCGAAGGGTTTAACAGAACTACCGGCGATTGTCGTGTGGTTAACACCGGGGGATCACAAGTGCTCACATTCGGGAGCGATTCTGACGAGGAGCTGGCTCTTATCCCCCTCTTTAAAAAGTCCACAACTGGAAAAGAAAAAGAGCAGAAGGTCTGTGAAAATATCCGGCTGCGTAATCGGACGCTGCCCGAAAAGAATCTCGGACCCTCAAACAAAAAAGATAAAGGAAAAGAGAAAGTCCCCGAGGATATCGCCCTGGATGACCGAGTCATGGAAGAGCTAGCCGCCAAGGACCCGCCGAAGAGAAATAAGGTGGATTACAATGTCTTAGCGCATCTGAGGAAACTACCCTCACAGCTCAGCATTCTTGACGCCCTTTTACTATCAAAAGAGGCGAGAGACTCGTTAATCAAGGCACTACAGGAGCCGGAACAATTCCAAGCTTTCCTGGCAGAAGAAAAGATGAAGGATGAATTGGAGGAAGTGCATACAGCCGATATCACTTTTGGCGATGAAGACCTTCTCCTTGGGACGTGTGAACACAATCGCCCCCTCTATGTCTCAGGATACTGCCATGATATAAAGATAGGCAAAATCCTGGTCAACAATGGGTCCTCCGTTAATCTCCTCAATGTGCGGGTGTTAAAAGAAATCTGCATGAGCGTCCAGCACCTTGCTCGGGACAAGATTACCATCTCCGGGTTCGACTCCCAGTCATCAAAAACTCTTGGGTCTGTGATACTGACGCTACGCTTTGGGCTACTCGTCACGGACATTAAATTCCACATCATAGACGCCAAGACATGCTACAATGCTCTGCTCGGCCGACCATGGTTACACGAGTACAACATCATCCCCTCTACACAGCATCAGTGTATGAAATATTTTAAGGATGGTCTCGAGTATACAGTGACGGGAGAACTGAACCCGTTCTCCGTGAACGAGATCCGCAAATATGAAGATGCCAAATACTTCTTACCGGATTTCGAGGACACGGAGAGGTGTCACAAGCCGGAGAACAAAGCCAACGCCACCATCCCTGTCTGCGGCAGTGATACCGAGGAAGAAGAAGAGATAGTTTACTCTGGGCCGTCTCGACACAACAAGCCAGGACCATCCGCTCCAACGTTGATCTTTGGTAGCGACTCGGAAGACGATGTCCATGCTGTATTCTCTGCTCCACCTTCAATACAAACGTCCGCTGACGAAGAGCAAAGTCTGCAAGTCGCCATGGTTCCACTTGGACATCATAAAGAACTGGATGCGCTCGATGCCTACAGCGTGGAGGAGCTGCGGACGTTCTATGTCCCTCCCAGGCGAAGAGGTGAAAAAGCAATTTTATTCTACCGCTCTGAGGAAACCAAAGTGGAGAAAGAAATCTGGCACGGTGCGAATCCTACGTTTGACAGGCTTCAGCCTATCCGTCTGCCCAGATATTATACAGAAGGCTTGAAGAAGTTGCTGAAGCGCCAGGGGATATCCTTTAAACAGATCGCTCGAAAAGCCAAATTCTATGACAGGGTCTGGAACGTTCCCGGGACTCAACACAAGCTGCCTAATGGGAGAATGGAAACAATCGGGATTGGATACATTCGGTCCAAGAAACGAGGGCTACTCCATGGTTGCTACGTCGTGCATGACTTCGATGAGGAAGCGGATGCTCAATGGGAAGATGCTAATCCTGAACCAGTAAAAGTTCCAGATGCAAAAGTGCCCAGTCCGTCATTCGAAGAACAAATGGACAAGCTTATAAAGGAAGCTAGTCAAAAAGTCCAAGACGACCATAACCGCGAGATGGTCATTTATGGGAAAGCCAAAACGCAACGCCTCCTTCAACAGGCCGTGAAAGATGAAGATGCCGCTCCTTATCAACCTGTTATAAAGAAGGCTCAACGCAGAGGCAGAAACAAGTCGAAAGGCAAAAAAGGCGCTCGACAACAACGAAGCGGGGCTAAGAAGCCACGCAAGCGAGAATCGAACGGTTCCGATCTATCCCTCATAAGAAAAATGGGTCGGGCGTACTCTTTTCCTCGGGACAAGACAAGGAAAATACTTGACCTCGCTCTAAAACATCAGATGCTTACACTGCCGGAGTCTAAACACCCCGAACAAGCAAGCGAAGTCTCTCACCCGGACTATTGCCCTTATCACCGAGTGATTGGGCACCCTCTCGAGGACTGCTTCACCTTCAAGAATTGGGTTGAAGATCAGTATCAGCTTGGCAAGTTCGCTCTGTCTGACAACTGGAGGGTAGCGCCGCCACAGAAGCACGAACCCAAGGCCACGAAAGAAGAACCAGTTCCACAGTGGGATTGGAAGCGAATTCGTACTTGTCACATGATAACAATATCAAAAGAAGAGCCCAAAAACCTGGATGACCTTCCCTGGTGCTTTGAAAACAGCAACGACGAGGTGATCTCAGAATTCCCACCAGCACCAAAAGAGCTGGAAGATGGAATCCATACCACTGCAGATAACCTCAATAAAATTGAGTTGGGAAAGGCGAACGACCCGCGACCGACATTCATTAGTGAGCTGCTGTCTGAAGAGAAGGTGGCTTCATTAAAAGACCTGCTTATGCAGCATAAAGATTGCTTCGTATGGAACTATTCCGAAATGCCGGGACTAGATCCAGAAATTGCTGTGCACAAATTGGCAATATCCCCGGATATCAAGCCGGTCAAGCAGGCGCCAAGAAGAATGTGGCTCGAGCTTGAGATGAACATCAATGCTGAGGTCAAGAAGCTGATCGACTCTGGCTTCATCCAGAAAGTTCAATACCCTGAATGGATCACCAACATCGTCCCCGGGATGAAGAAAAATGGGACAGTGCGCATATGTGTGGACTTTCGGGATCTCAATAAAGCTTGCCCGAAGGACGACTTCCCAGTACCGGTTACCGAACTGATGATAGACAATACGTCCACTCATGAGGTTTTCTCTTTCATGGATGGTTCATCAGGATATAATCAGATAAAGATGCATCCCGAAGACCATAAACACACCGCCTTCAGGATCCTTTGGGTATATTCTGCTACAAGGTGATGCCCTTCGGTTTAAAGAATGCTGGTGCCACCTACCAGAGAGCCATGACGAAGATCTTCGATGACCTTATACACGAAATCGTCGAATGCTATATCGACGATCTCGTGGTTAAAAGCAAATCATACGAGGAACATCTCGAGCATCTGAAGACCGCATTTCAATGCCTTCGGAAATACAACTTGAAGATGAACCCTCTCAAGTGTGCATTCGGAGTTTCCTCGGACAAATTCCTGGGATTCATCGTCCGACACCAAGGTATTGAGATAGATCCGTCGAAGATCAAGGCGATCATAGAAATGCCTCTGCCAAGGACTCTCAAACAGCTGCGGTCCCTCCAAGAGAAGCTCACGTATATACGGCGATTTATAGCCAACCTTTCAGGCAAGTGCCGTCCTTACAGCCACTTGATGAAGAAGGGAACCCCGTTCGTATGGGACCAAAAATGCCAAAACGCGCTAGACGAGATCAAGCAATACCTGCAGAACCCGCCAGTGTTGGCTGCTCCGGTCAAGAGAAAGCCCCTCATTCTTTATACAACCGCCCTCGAAGATTCCTTAGGTGCATTATGGGCGCAAGAGAACGACCAAGGGAAGGAAAGAGCACTCTACTACTTAAGTCGAGTTCTACTGGAGGCAGAAAGCAACTATTCCCCCATTGAAAAACAATGCCTGGCGTTGATCTTTGCGATAACAAAGCTCAGACACTTTGCGTTGGCGCATGAGGTCCGTCTCATTTCGAAGGTGGACCCCCTTAAATATTTAATGTCAAAGGCCATATTGACGGGGCGACTCGCTAAATGGGCCCTGCTCTTGATGGAGTTCTCGATAACCTATCAGCCTCTCAAGGCAGTGAAAGGCCAGGCCATCGCCGATTTCCTCGCTGAGAATCCGATACCCACCGATTCTCCTCTGAATTGCGATCTTCAAGATGAACATGCGTTTTATGCGATCGACGGTGGTGATACCCGATGGGAGATTTATTTCAACGGAGCATCCTCCGTGAAGAAGAGCAAACAAAATACCCCTATAATCAAATCGGGGGTAGGACTCATCTTTGTAACTCCACAAGGAGGGATAATGCGCTTTGCTTTCTCCCTAACAGAGCCGAGGACAAACAATGAAGCCGAATACGAAGCTTTGATAGCAGGCCTCGAGATCGCCATCGACATGGGAATTGAAAACCTCCTCATATACGGAGACTCCCAGCTGGTCGTTAGTCAAGTAAACGGCGACTATCAAACGTGCAAGCCAGAGTTGGTAAAGTACGGCGAAAAGGTGCAACAACTGTTGACCCAAATCCCTTCCTATACTTTGGAAAACATACCGCGCGCGGAAAACAGCAAAGCGGACGCGTTGGCCAAACTCGCTAAGGAACTGGCTGATGAGAACCTCGATGACGTAAGAATCGTGGTACAAAGCCGTCGGGTGCTTGCCCCAGCGGAAATATCTCCGGAATCACCCGAAGAAAAGGGAGCGGCTGAGCAAATAGCTCTGCAAATAAAAGATCAGGAAAAGATCGAGGATTGGAGGGAAGTCTTTATAGACTACTTCAAATATCGTCGAACGCCCGAGGATGCATCCTCAAGACATCAGCTTATGAAACAAGCTCTGTCTTTAGCCTTCGTCAATGATACTCTGTACAAGAAGTCGTTCGATTCTTTGTGGTTGAGATGCCTGGGACCTGACGAAGCGAAAAGAGTCGTTCAGGAAGTTCATGACGGACTCTGCGGTTCTCACCAAGCAGGCCCGAAAATGAAGTTGAAGATTAAACGGATGGTTACTACTGGCCCACGATGATCCAGGACTGTCTCGAATATGCGAAGCAATGCCACTCATGCCAAATTCATGGGGACTTCATCCACCAGCACCCAAATCCACTACATCCAACGGTGGCTAGCTGGCCATTCGAAATGTGGGGAACTGATATAGTCGGCCCTATTGAACCAGTATCGTCCAAGGGACATCGATTCATCCTGGCAACGACTGATTACTTCTCCAAATGGGCAGAAGCAGTACCATTGAGGGAAGTGAAGACGGAGAATATCCTCCATTTCTTCAAGACGCACGTCATATATCGGTTTGGAACTCCGCGACGGATCATCTCCGATAACGGGCCAGCTTACAGAAGCCACAAGATCAATCGCTTCGCGCAACAACACAATATAGACTGGAGATATTCCTCGGTTTATAATCCGCGAGCTAATGGTCTAGCTGAGGCCTTCAACAAGACCTTGACAAAGATCATGAAGAAAACGGTGTCCCGAAATAAGAAAGACTGGCAAGAGAGGCTGCAAGAAGCTCTTTGGGCGTATCGAACTACGTTCAAGACAGCCACGAACACAACGCCATATGCTCTGGTATTCGGCACAGAAGCAGTACTCCCCCTCGAGATAGAGTTATCCTCTCTACGAGTGGCAGTCCACTACGAGCTGACGGACGAAGAAAATACCCACCTTCGGCTTGAGGAGCTTGATGCCCTTGATGAAACCCGGCTCATAGCGCAACAAAATCCGGAGGCCTATAAAGCAAAGATGACGCGCTCATATGAAAGATTGACCCAGCCAAGGACATTCCGCCAAGGTGAACTCGTGCTAGTGGTCAAAAGGCCTATGATCCCCAATCACGCCAAGCGGGGAAAATTCGAGCCAAACTATGAAGGCCCGTATATTATAGACAAGGTCTACCAGGGTAGAGCCATCTACTCATGGATATGCATGGTGAAAGGCCTTACAGGCCAATAAATGGTCGATTCCTAAAGAAATACTACGCTTAGCGAGTTACTGCTAGGTCAATGATAGATGACGACGACTATGTCCGCTCGCTATCTTCCTAAGCTCAAACTTTATAAGCAGTAGCCAGCCTTCTTCTGGACGGACCGAAACGTCCTTAAACTAATGGCGGACCGAAACGTCCTTAAACTAATGACGGACCGAAACGTCCTTAAACTACTACCGCAGCATCCTTAGGCTAACGAGATGAAAAAATATAATAAAAAAAATAAAAAATAAAAAATAATAATAAACGGTAAGTCCATAAGCAAAATGGGCACGGATAAAAACCCGAAAGGGCTCCGTGAGTAAAAACAGCAGGGCTACAGGCGAGTGTTCGTGAAAACCCGAAAGGGCGCGACCTCGTATAAAAAAAATAAAATAAAAAGAATAAAAAACGGTATGTCCATAAGCAAAATGGGCACGGATGAAAACCCGAAAGGGCTCCGTGATTAAAAACAGCAGGACTACCGGCGAGTGTTTGTGAAAACCTGAAAGGGCGCAATCTCGTTAAAGGACACTTACAGGGTCCTCTCGACCTTGTAAGGAGAAACCACCTGCGTGAGATCTTTACGACTCACAAGGGAGCAACGCACTTAGGGATGCTCACGATTCCTAAGGAGAAAATACACTTACGATATCCTCACGACTCGTAAGGAGAACTCTCTTATGGGACCCTCACGGCTCATAAGATTTGAAAGTCTTAAGTTACAGAGACCTAAACCTGTGCTTAAGCAACTCCCACAATCTTCGATATTGCCCTACAAGTGGCTCAATGCTAACCCTTGTATACAATCCACGGGCGCGAATAATTATTTCCCTAACCAAGTCCCTGTTCCCCTCCGAATGGGCGGCGCGACGGACGTCTTGCTTGAAATTCGGGGCAGATGCTAATTGGTGCTATCCGTCTACCTCTCCGAAGATGCCAAGTAGATTTATGGCACCATGTGTCGAAGGTTTAAACGGATGCGTCCGATGTAGCAGACTTCATCAGATTCCCCCTCGCTTGAGGGGTTTTTTGATTGTGGGGATGCTCTTCCCTGCAGGCGCAAGCCCCTGCAGTTAATTACGCTACCGCATTGCGGTAACAACTTTTTCCTTCTCCAGACGATCACTTCGTGTCGTGTGTGTTTATTTTGTGTTTGGTTGCCCGTGGATTGTATACGGAGACTGAGTTATGTCGTCGCCCGTAGGGCGTGGACTAGTCCAAATCCGTATTATCTTAGATTTGGGTTTGGGGTTGTGTTTAAGGATACGTTAGCCTCGTTTGAGACTAAGATCGACTTAAACGTTTGTTAAGGATATGTTAGCCTAGTTTTTAGACTAAGATCGACTTAACGGGATCCTTTAGATCCAACAATAGAGCAATTAAGGGAGCCCTATTGTTTAGTTTAGTGACATTGCGGTCAATAGATAGTTTAAGGACATTGCGGCCCAGTGTTAGTTTTAAGACGTTGCAGTCAAGGTTAAGGACGTCGTAGTCCGTGGATTTAAGGACTCCACAGTCCGATGTTAGTTTTAAGACATCACGGTCAAGGTTAAGGACGTCATAGTCCGTGGATTTAAGGACCCCACAGTCCGTCGTTAGTTTTAAGACATCACGGTCAAGGTTAAGGACCTCATAGTCCATGAGTTTAAGGACCCCACAGTCCGTATCAATATGTGGTCATTGGGACCCGTCACCTCTTTGAAGACGTTGAGGAATTACAATGCCAAGTATCAAAGGAGTGAAGAGATGTACCCTTAAACCGAGGTAGATTAAATAATCTTTGGCCCAATTTGGAACCAAGACCAATTAATTATATTATGAGCCCATTGGCTCAGTTGAATTTGAATTGAGGACTTATGGCCAGCTTGGGCTAAGTCCAATCATGTTTAGGATATTGGCCCTCTGTTGGTCCATTTAGAGGAGAGGCTTTGCCTCTAGACACTTAGCCAATGGGGCTAAAGTTAGTGTTAAACACCAGCAACATGGCTTTCAAATTAGTGTTTATACACTAAAACAAATCAGTGTTAAACACTGGCAGTGGAGATTTCAAATTAGTGTTTAACACTAAGGCAGATCAATGTTAAATACTGGAAACAGGGTTTTCCATGTTAGTGTTCAACACTAAGAAAGTCAGTGTTAAACATTGTAAATAGAGTTTTCCAAATTCGTGTTTAAACACTAAGAAAATCGGTGTTGAACACTGGATATAGAGGTTTCAACTCTAGTGTTAAACACTAAGGCAAGAGGGGTCACGTGGTAGCACGTGAGGGCGCCCTCAATTCATTTTATTCTGTCAAAAGTATTGAATACTTTGGAGCATCATGTGCTGTCACGTGATGGGCATTTTGGTGCTTGTCCGTTAAAGCTTCAGCCAAGGGGTCACGTGGTAGCACGTGATAGCGCCCTGTTTCCCTTTATTTTGTTCTACAAATAAGAGTTTAACACTTTTAATTCTAAAAGCCATCACGTGTGGGCACGTGATGGGGGCTTGCGCTTTGATCTGTTAGAATATTCATTAGGGGTCACGTGGTGACACGTGAGGACGCCCCAGAGCTTCTTTTCCTTTGCTTTTCCTTTGCGCGCTTTGGGGGTCACGTGAAGCACGTGAGGCATTGCCTCAAAGTTTTAGTGGTGGCTCTTTACAGGGGTCACGTGGTAGCACGTAACCCTGCCTGTTTGAAGATGTGTTTATCTTTTTAAGAATTAAATTCTTCATAGGGTTAAACCCTAGCAATAAACTTTAGAGCAATTAAATTCCTGTTATTTTGACAGATTTGAATTCTTAACTAGGATTAACCCTGGTTCTATTCATTTTGAAGGAATTAAATTCCTATGACATAGGGTTAAACCCTAATTTTATTTTAAAGGAATTAAATTCCTATGGTTCTATGAGAATTAAATTCTCAAACTTCCATTCCTTCCCTATGCTTTGGATCTGCATGACAGGATCTCAACCCAATGAGAATTAAATTCTCAATTCATGGGGAGATGTGCACTTTGCAAATCCTCCACTAAAGAGAGAACTAAGTTCTTCTTTCTAATATAAGAGTTAAAATCTTTTGAGAATTAAATTCTCCTTTGAAGCCTCTCTTTTCTTACCTAGGGATTTTCTTTTTGCAGAGAATCAAATTCTTCCTTCTGAATTTTTAATACCCCAAAGCTCTATCTCTCTCTGTATCTCTTGGCTCCTATTTATAGGAGAAGGAGCAGAATCAATTAGTTTTCGTGAATCATTCATTGAGGGATTTGATTTGTATTCGTTAGAGATTTGATTTGCATTCATCATTCATTTGGACCTTTGGATTATTAGGTGAATTTTATTCACCATTGGATTTTAAATCCAAAGATATTCCTTTGTTATTTCGGTTAGATTTTAAGGGGAAATCTTTCCAAGTTCAAGATTTTTCCATAGATAGGTGATATTTAATCACCTTTAAATCTTTAATCCAATCGGTTTCAAATAATCATTCTCCTTTGGAAAGATTTGAATGCTGTTCAGAATTTAATTCTGTTAAATAGATAGGCTTTGAAAGCCGGTCACGTGCCTACACGTGACCCCTGGTCACGTGTAGGCACGTGACCCCTAATAACGAGCTTTCCTCTGCTTTTTGCTCTCTGTTTTCTGGCCGCTGCTCAACTGTCATGTGCCAACACGTGACCCCTGGTCACGTGTGAGCACGTGAACTTTTCTGAAGCCCTTTCCTTGATTTGATCAGGGAACTGATGTGCCTTTGCCACTGCTTTTAAATGTCATGTGCCAACACGTGACTGCTGGTCACGTGTTAGCACGTGATGCCTCTTCTGTAGGCTTTCCTGATTTTAAATCAGGAAACAAATGCCCCCACAGCGTTGTTCTCACGTGTCTGCACGTGAGTGCAACGCTGTCACCCTTGTGACCGTTGGATTCCTCTAGTGCCTCGGGTAGATGAAGCGTTTCCATCACATCCTATAAATATAGGGGTTATTTCAGAGACGCCTCTACTTTGCTTATCTTCCTCCTTTGAGAAATTTTTCCTGAGAATTTAATTCTCTTCTTCCAGAGCTTAGTTCTCTGCCTCAAAGACTTTCTAGAGTTTAACTCTGTTTGATCGTTTCCTCTTCCTCAGGTAATCATCTTGAGCGAACGAAGAACTTTTATACACAATTCTCTGGATTTTAAATCTACCTCAAGGGTTTTACCCTTTTAATATGAACCCATTTTTCCTTTAAGTTTTTCAACCAAAGTAAGAAATAGAACTTTCAACAGTAGATCTTTTTAGGGTTTAGATGATCTTTAGGGAAATAATGGTGATAGTCCATGGAGCTTAACCCCGTTCACAGAAAACATTTTTCTGGGAATTTAATTCCCTTTTTCTCAATAATGAATTTAATTCCTATTGAAGAACTCAGTTTCTTCGCATGGAGGCTTCTTAGGGTCTCTTTGCCCTAGGTTGTCCTTCTGTAATCAATGGAACGGAAGCTTTGTAACAATTCTCATGACCTTTATTTCAGGTATCATGGATGCCCATTTGTATGGTCTTGACGAAATCATTTCCTACGGGAACATTCGTGCATTGGGTCGCAGTCAGAACCAGGAGTTCACCAACACTCAATGCGCTGAGATCATGAGCCGCTTCGGCGAGTACAACCATCGGCTACTTCCCCATCGCTCTTCTCTTCTGAGACTGGTCGTGCTAGCTATCTGGGAGGCACTCCCTCTCTTTTGTACCAGCGTACCGCTCAGGGCCTTGGACACTGCTGAGGATAAGGTACATTCGGTGTACCTGATGAGCTTGATTTCAAAGAGGAGGCGAGATCGCCTCATTGATCTCTTGCACCAGGCCTTTCAGCAGTCAGCCATACTTGCTGCCTATCGGAGGGTGGAGGACATCCGTGAGGACCCCGACGCTTGCGACCGCGAGAGGAAACATACCAGGATGGTTCGAAGCGTCTGGAAGATCTTGGACAAAGTCAAGTTTGAGTTTCTCAATCCATGCCCTGCGTCCGAGGTTTTGCCATTGTAAACGTGTTTCTTTTTATTTTGTATGACCTTCTTGAAGTATGAATGATAAGTTCTATTATGTCTTTGTACGTTTGCATGCCTTTCTGTGGGATTTTATCATTTTACTATTGTTGTTGCTGATGCTTTTAATATGCATGGTGCTATTCCATTTTTTAGTGCACGTCGAGTTTGGGGCTCACGTGTTCTGCACGTGGGGTCCTTTGATGGGACTGTTCAAAATTTTTCCATGCCACATTTTTAATGCACAATATCAGATACAGAAAAGGAGCCTTGGAAATAGTTCCATCCCCTTGATTTTCGATGCCTTTCCTTTTTTGGGCCTTGGAAACAGCTTTTACATGCAAGATTTTCCGCGCACAGCACTTAATGCGTCTCTTTATATTTGAGGCAATGGCCTTCCTTTTCTCTTCACAGAGAGATTTATTCTCATTTTGGTGTGATTTATCCTGAGAAACAACTGAGTACTATGGCTTGCAATCGCCCTCATGCTTATCGACAGCCATGGGAAGTTCCTATCGAGGAGATGATCCCCCGCTTTGCTGCCCGATTGGTGGATCCACTCCTTACCGATGACGAATGGGATTCGGCAATGTATGAACTCTCGATCCGTAGGGGGTCCCCCCTCCCGATGGGCTCCCTCTGGCTCCGGATGATTCTTGCCACAGTGCTTGCTGACGTCCCTCCTCACCGGTGGAGATGACCCTGGCGATGCTTGACGCGGACGAAGAGAAGCTCGAGGGCTTTCACGAAGCGTGCCTAATTACTCAAGCTTTGAAAGATCGCTCGGTTCACCTTTTGAGCGAGATAAGAGCCCGTCGGGCCGTTATGTCTGCTTTTGCGGACGAACATGGCGCCAATCGGTGGGGAGCGACTCCTCGCGAGAACCGGCGCTTTGACGTGTTGGAGAGAGCGGAGAGAGAGATGGAGAATTTTGTCTTTTGTTTTGTCAACCTTTGCGCTACCGATCCTTTGTTCGGCAACCTTTTTCCGCTAGTGTAGTATTTTCAAATTAGTTTTCGCCTGCTTTATGTTGAACTTTCATGTGTGCTGGGTATCCGCATGTACGTTTTTGCTTGCATAAATGAACTTTGTGTTCTTTCCATGAGAACTTTCTTTAATTGCAAATGCTATTATCATTTTCATGCGTATCAGACCTTTTTGGGCATTATGAATATTCATATGATTGCGAATTATATATATATTTTTTGAATACTCGTATGATTGCGAATGCATGCTTGAAATACATCGGAAATCTTTCTCGTTGCTTTTCACACCAGGTGATGTGAGCGTGTTTTAGATCGATTATTACTGTCGACTGGAAGCCCGTTTATGCAGTCTTGAGCGTATATGTCCTGTTTCCAAGGTTGCGGTCACGAAAGTGAGCTTAAATGGCCTGACAGGGCGACACGTGGTGAACACATTGTTGTGCGAAAAAAAAGTTCGGCCGTAAATTCTCGGAGAGGGAGCTAGCTTCCAAGGCGTTGAGCGAGCTTCACGCTAATCATACCGCCAAGGCCAACAAAGCATATGAACTCTGGCGGGTGCTTCAGGAGTCCATCAAAGAGGTGGTGGCTCTCGATAAAGCTGCCACGTTCACTCGTGAAAGGATCGAGGCCCATAAAGCCACCGAGAAAGAGTTTGAAGCTCGGCTTGCTTCATATCAGGCCCAGCAAGCTCAGGCGCAGGCTCGTCTTCTGGAGATCCTGCATCATGAAGCCGTGGCTCAGCAACAAAACGATGAGCTGGTAAAATTGCTACATCGCCCGCCGGCTTGAAGACTTGTATCTTTTCCTGCTTTCTTGTATATACTCATAGATGAGAGTATTTTCTTTTGTTCTTTCATGAATTGTACTTTGTATCCATTTTGGTTTATGAATAAAAGATACATTTTTCTTCTCAATGATGCGTCTCCTTTTTGTTGAATGTGTTTTGCGGACAATTTATCTTGATCTCCTTGCAGGGCAGCGATGGCTTAGGATTCAGGGTTAAGATCTGCTTCCTAAGACTTTTGCACTTTATGAGCCACGAGGGTCTCATAAAGAGTTTTTCTCCCCATGGGTCAAGAGGATCCCATAGGTGTAAGTTCGTCTTAAGAATCGTGAGGATTCTTAAGCGGGTTGTCCCTTGAGAGTCGTAAGGATCTCATAAGAGAGTTTTTATTCCTTACAGGTCGTGAGGACCTGCAAGTGCTGGATGTGGTCACCCTTATTCGAGTTTCACGGGGTCAGGGGTTTCTCAAGGCATCGTAGTTTAAAGACGTCGCGGTCAAGGTTAAGGACATCATAGTCCGTGGATTTAAGGACTCCACAGTCCGATGTTAGTTTTAAGACATCACGGTCAAGGTTAAGGACCTCATAGTCCATGGATTTAGGGACTCCACAGTCCGATGTTAGTTTTAAGACATCACGGTCAAGGTTAAGGACCTCATAGTCCGTGGATTTAGGGACTCCACAGTCCGATGTTAGTTTTAAGACATCACGGTCAAGGTTAAGGACCTCATAGTCCGTGGATTTAAGGACTCCACAGTCCGATGTTAGTTTTAAGACATCACGGTCAAGGTTAAGGACCTCATAGTCCGTGGATTTAGGGACTCCACAGTCCGATGTTAGTTTTAAGACATCACGGTCAAGGATAAGGACCTCATAGTCCGTGGATTTAGGGACTCCACAGTCCGATGTTTGGTTGCAAGGACCCGTCACCTCTTTGAAGACGTCAAGGAATTACAACGTCAGGCATCAAAGGAGTGAAGAGATGTACCCTTACACCAAGGTAGAATCAGTACGGAATCAGGGTGGTTGATTGTTAGTTTTAAGACATTACGGTCGAGGTTAAGGACATTATAGTCCGTGGATTTTAAGGACTCCACAGTCCGGTGTTTGCTCTGGATGCTTCACACGGGTTCACTGCCGTGCTTGGCGAGGACCAGGCTCCGGTCTGGGCGTTTTCCGCGGGGTCAAAGAGTGACATTATCCGCGTTCCACGTGACCAGAAATTTTGCACTAGATGCTTCATACGGGTTCACTTCCGTGCTCGACGAGGACTAGGCTCCGCTCTGGATGCTTCACACGGGTTCACTGCCGTGCTTTGCGAGGACCAGGATCCGCTCTGGACGTTTTCCATGGGGTCAAAGAGTGATGTTATCCGCGTTCCACGTAACCAGGAATTTTGCACTAGATGCTTCACACGGGTTCACTGCCGTGCTCGGCGAGGACTAGGCTCCGCTCTGGATGCTTCACACGGGTTCACTGCCGTGCTCTGCGAGGACCAGGATCCACTCTGGACGTTTTCCACGGGGTCAAAGAGTGACGTTATCCGCGTTCCACGTAACCAGAAATTTTGCACTAGATGCTTCACACGGGTTCACTGCCGTGCTCGGCGAGGACAAGGCTCCGCTCTGGATGCTTCACACGGGTTCACTGCCGTGCTCTGCGAGGACCAAGATCCGCTCTGGGCGTTTTCCACGGGGTCAAAGAGTGACGTTATCCGCGTTCCACGTAACCAGGAATTTCGTTGATTGTATTCGTATTTCACGAAATTGGGATTTGACTTTTCGGTGATCAGGATATCGCCGAGCCATGGAACTGGGAGTTGCCGCTGTTCCGTTTCGCTTGAAGTCGTGTCCGTCGTTACGAGACGAGTGTTGGGATAATCTCCAGGTCGCTTGTGGCCCGTCGAAATTTAGCTTCTTTCTTATGGTGAAACCCGGGGGAGAAGCATGATCCCTTTTCTGTTTACGCCCTTGGATTGTATACAGAGTGTGATGGAACATCACTTGTAGGGCATAAATTGAATTTTTTTTATTTTATTTCTTTTTCCGCGATGCTCTATCATTTCAGCTTTTATATCGCGGAGGTCGCGATTGCCCCATCATTTCGGCCATTTTTCGCGGTGCCCAATCATTTCGGCTATTTATTTTATTTGTACTCGCTGCTTTTTATTGTGAGTTGCCCGATCATTTCGGCTATCTGTCATGCATACATTTTTACTTGCTGCTTTTTATTGCAAGTTGCCCCATCATTTCGGCTATTTCGTATGCATGTGTGGCTCGCTAGCTTTTTGCTGCAAGCTTGGATTTTAAACACCGATTTCGGCATCAGCACCGCTACAACTGGGATGTTGCCAGGAGCGAATCATCATTTGCCTCTGTCGATGTTGAACAACGGTGGCTTAGTAAACAGGGTTAAGGGTCCTGTCGACCAAGGCTTTTGACTTCATGAGCCGTAGGGGTCTCACAAAAGTATTTCTCTCTACAAGTCGTGAGGATCTTGTAGATGTGTTTTCTCCTTGGGAATCGTGAGGATTCCTAAGTGCATGTCCTCTTGCAAGTGGTAAGGATCTTACAAAAGGGTCTTCTCCTCACAAGTCGAGAGGGCTTACAAGGGTTGCTCACCATATGGATATATCCCTAGTCACGGGTGGGACTTTGCTGGGGAAATATTTATTCGCGCCCGTGGAATGTATACAAGGGTCAGTATTGAGCCACTTGTAGGGCAATATCGAAGATTGTGGGGGATTTGCTTAAGAACAGGTTTAGGTTTCTGTAACTTAAGACTTTCAAATCTTATGGGCCGTGAGGGTCCCATAAGAGAGCTCTCCTTACGAGTCGTGAGGATCTCGTAAGTGTATTTTCTCCTTAGGAATCGTGGGGATCCCTAAGTGTGTTACTCCCTTGTGAGTCGTAAGGATCTCACGCGGGTGGTTTCTCCTCACAAGGTCGTGAGGACCCTGCAAGTGTCCTTTAACGAGGTTGCGCCCTTTCGGGTTTTCACAAACACTCGCCGGTAGTCCTGCTGTTTTTACTCACGGAGCCCTTTCGGGTTTTCATCCGTGCCCTTTTTGCTTACGGACGTACCGTTTTTATTTTTTATTTTTTTTTATTTTTTTTTACGAGGTCGCGCCCTTTCGGGTTTTCACGAACACCCGCCGGTAGCCCTGCTGTTCTTACTCACGGAGCCCTTTCGGTTTTCATCCGTGCCCTTTTTGCTTACGGACGTACCGTTTTTATATTTTATTATTTTCTATTTTTTTTTTGTCAGCCTAAGAATGCTGCGGTAGTAGTTTTAAGGACGTTTCGGTCCGTCGTTAGTTTAAGGACGTTTCGGTCCGCCGTTAGTTTAAGGACATTTCGGTCCGTTGAGGAGAGGGCCGGCTACTACTTATAGAGCTTTGAGCTTTAGGAAGATAGCGAGCGGACATAGTCGTCGTCATCTATCATTGACCTAGGCTGTGGCTCATTAAGCGTAGTATTTCTTTAGGAAGCGGCCGTTTATTGGCCTGAAAGGCCTTTCACCATGCATGTCCATGAGTAGATAGGCCCCACCCCGGTAGACCTTATCTATGATGTATGGGCCTTCATAGTTTGGCTCGAATTTTCCCCTCTTGGCGCGATTGGGGATCATAGGTCTTTTGACCACTAATACGAGTTCGCCTTGGCGGAATGTCCTCGGCCTGGTCAATCTTTCGTACGAGCGAGTCATCTTTGCTTTGTAGGCCTCCAGATATTGTTGCGCTATGAGCCGGGTTTCATCGAGGGCATCAAGCTCCTCAAGCCGAAGGTGAGTATTTTCTTCGTTTGTCAATTCGTGGTGGACTGGCACTAGTAGAGAAGGCAGCTCTATCTCGAGGGGGAGTACCGCTTCCATACCGAATACCAGTGCGTATGGCGTCGTGTTCGTGGTCGTCTTGAACGTAGTTCGATATGCCCAAAGAGCCTCTTGCAGTCTCTCATACCAGTCCTTCTTATTTCGGGACACCATCTTTTTTATGATCTTTGTCAAGGTCTTATTGAAGGCCTAGGCCAGACCATTAGCTCGTGGATTATAAACTGAGGAGTATCTCCAGTCTATATTATGCTGTTGCGCGAAGCGGCTAATTTTATGGCTTCTATAGGCTGGCCCATTATCAGAGATAATCCGCCGTGGAGTTCCAAACCGATAAATGACGCGCGTTTTGAAAAGGTGGAGGATATTCTCCGTCCTCACTTCCCTTAGCGGTACTGCTTCCGCCCATTTGGAGAAGTAATCAGTCGTCGCCAGGATGAAACGATGTCCCCGGGACGATGCTGGTTCGATAGGGCCGACTATGTCAGTCCTCCACATTTCGAATGGCCAGCTAGCCACCGTCGGATGTAGTGGATTCGGATGCTGGTGGATGAAATCCCCATGGATTTGGCATGAGTGGCATTGCTTCGCATACTCGAGGCAGTCCTGGATCATCGTGGGCCAGTAGTAACCCATCCGTTTAATTTTTAACTTCATCTTCGGGCCTGCTTGATGAGAACCACAGATTCTGTCATGAACTTCCTGAACGACTCTTTCTGCTTCGTCAGGTCCTAAACATCTCAGCCACAGATAATCAAACGTCCTTTTATACATAGTATCATTGACGAAAGCGAAAGATAGAGCTCGTTTCATAAGCTGATGTCTTGAGGACGCTTCTTCAGGCATTCGGTGAGACTTAAAGTAGTCTATGAAGACTTCCCTCCAGTCCTCGGCCTTCTCACGGTCTTTTATTTGTAGGGTCGTCTGCTCAGTCGCTCCCTTTTCTTCGTATGATTCCGGGGATATTTCTGCTGGGGCGAGCACTCGACGTCTTCGTACCATGATTTTAACGTCATCGAGGTTCTCGTCAGCCAATTCTTTAGCGAGCTTAGCTAACGTGTCCGCTTTGCTATTTTCCGCGCATGGTATGCTTTCCAAAGTATATGAGGGAATTTGGGTCAACAGTTGTTGCACCTTTTCGCCGTACTTTACCAACTCCGGTTTGCACGTTTCGGAGTCACCATTTACTTGACTAACGACCAGTTGAGAATCCCCGTATATAAGAAGGTCTTTAATTCCCATGTCAATGGCGATCTCGAGGCCCGCTATCAAAGCTTCGTATTCGGCTTCATTGTTCGTCCTTGATTCCGTTTAGGAGAAAGCAAAGTGCATTATCCCTTCTTTGTGGGGTCACGAAGATAAGGCCTACTCCCGACTTGACTATAGGGGTACTTTGTTTGCGCTTTTTCATGGAAGATGCTCCATCGAAATAAAGTTCCTATTGGGTATCACCACCGTCGACCGCGTCAAATGCATGTTCGTCCGGCAAATCGCAATTTAGAGGAGAGCCGGCAGGTACTGGTTGCTCAGCAAGGAAGTCGGCAATGGCTTGGCCTTTCACTGCCTTAAGAGGCTGATAGGTTATTGAAAACTCCATCAGGAGTAAGGCCCATTTAGCGAGTCTCCCGGTCAATATGGCCTTCGACATTAGATATTTTAGGGGGTTCACCTTTGATATAAGACGAACTTCATATGCCAATACATAGTGCCGGAGTTTTGTTATCGCAAAGATTAACGCCAGACAATGTTTTTCGATCGGGGAGTAATTGCTTTCTGCCCCCAGAAGAACTCGACTTAAGTAGTAGAGTGCCCTTTCTTTCCCCTGGTCATTCTCTTGCACCCATAAGGCGCCTAAAGAACCTTCGAGGGCGGTTGTATAAAGAATGAGAGGCCTTCCCTTAACCGGGGCAGCCAACACTGAGGGGTTCTGCAGGTACTGCTTGATCTCGTCCAGTGCGCCTTGACATTTGTGATCCCAAACGAATGGAATTCCCTTCTTCATCAGGTGACTGTAAGGACGGCACTTTCCTAACAGGTTGGCGATAAACCGCCGGATGTACGCGAGCTTCCCCTGGAGAGACCGCAGCAGTTTGAGAGTCCTCGGAGGTGGCATTTCCATGATCGCCTTAATCTTAGATGGATTTATTTCAATACCTCAGTGTCGGATAATGAATCCCAGGAATTTACCCAAGGAGACTCCGAACGCGCATTTGAGAGGATTCATCTTCAAATTATATTGCCGAAGGCGCTGAAATACGGTCTTCGGATGCTTTAAATGCTCTTCGTATGACATGCTCTTCACTACGAGGTCATCGATATACCACTCGACGATTTCATGTATGAGATCATCGAAGATCTTTGTCATGGCCCTTTGATAGGTGGCACCGGCGTTCTTTAAACCGAAGGGCATCACCTTGTAGCAGAATATACCTAAAGGAGTCCTGAAGGCGGTGTGCTTTTGGTCTTCGGGATGCATCTTTATCTGATTGTACCCTGATGAACCGTCCATAAAGGAGAAAACCTCGTGAGTGGACGTGTTATCTATCATTAGCTCGGTTACCGGTACTGGGAAATCGTCTTTCGGGCAGGCTTTATTGAGATCCCTGAAATCCACGCATATGCGCACCGTCCCATTTTTCTTCATTACCGGGACGATGTTGGCAATCCAGTCAGGATATTGGACATCTTGGATAAATCCAGAATCGATCAGCTTCTTGACTTCGGCGTTGATGCTCATCTCAAGCTCGAGCCGCATCCTTCTCGGCGCCTGCTTGACTGGCTTGATATCCGGGGATATTGCTAATTTATGCACAGCAATCTCTGGATCTAATCCCAGCATCTCGGAATAGTTCCACGCGAAGCAATCTTTATGCTGTAGAAGCACGTCCTTTAACACAGCCACCCTTTCTTCAGATAGCAGCTCGCTGACGAATGTCGGTCGCGGATCGTCTGCCGATCCCAACTCAATCTTCTTAAGGTTATCTGCAGTAGTATGTATGCCATCTTCCAGTTCTTTCGGAGCCAGTGGAAATTCTGAGATTACCTCGTTGTCATTGTTTTCGAAGCACCAAGGAAGGTCATCTATGTCCTCGGGCTCTTCTTTTAACATTGTACTCATGTGACAAGTGGGAATCCGCTTCCAAGACGGATGTAGATCTGGCTCTGCTCTTGCGGCTTTAGGTTCGTGCTTTTGTGGCGGCGTTACCCTCCAGCTGCTGGATAAAGCAAATCTGCTTTGCTGGTACTGGTCTTCGACCCAGTTCTTGAATGTGAAGCAGTCTTCGATAGGGTGTCATATGGCTCGGTGATAAGAGCAATAGCCCGGATGGGAAACTTTGTTAGCTTGCTCAGGGTGCTTAGACTCCGGAAGTGCGATCATTTGATATTTTATAGCGAGCTCGAGTAGCTTCTTCGTCTTGTCTCGAGGGAAGGAATACGCTCGACTCATCTTCTTCATGAGGGACAAATCCGGACCGCACAATGCCCGATCACACGACTCTCTAATCCTGCGTCATTGTTGTCGGATCCTCTTTCCGCTCCTTGACTTACTTCTGCCTCTGTGTCGGGCCTTTTGCACAACGGGTTGACAGGGAGGAGCATCTTCGTCTTTTACAGCCTGTTGAAACAGACGTTGCGTCCTGGCCTTCTCGTAGATGGCCATCTCACGGTTGTGGTCTTCCCAAGCCTTTCGACCTGCTTTCCTGATAAGCTTGTCCACTTGTTCTTCAAATGACGGACTCGGCACTTCGCTCGCGGGATCCAGTTTTGATGAGGGGTTAGCATTCCCCGACAGGGTGTCCTCCTCCTCATCGAAGTTATATATGGCGTAGCTACCGTGGACTCGCTCCTGTTTCCTGGATCTCACATATCCAAGCCCAAGCGTTTCCATTCTCCCGTTGGGCAATTTGCGCTGAGTCCCAGGGACATTCCAAATCCTGTTGTAAAACCGAGCTTGTCGAACAGTCTATTTTAAGGATACTCCTTGGCGCTTCAATAGCCTCTTTAGTCCATTTTTGTAATATCTGGGCAAACTGATGGGTCGGAGTCTGTCGAGTGTAGCATCTGCGCCATGCCATATCTCTTTCTCCACTCTCGTCTCTGTGGATTGGTAGAATAGGATCACCTTTTCACCCTTTCGCCTGGGAAGGACGTAAAACGTCTGCAGGTTCTGCACATTGTGAGCTTGAAATGCGTCGAGATCCTTGTAGTGTTTCTGCGGCACCATGGTGACCTGTAAACTCTGATCATCGCCGGGGGATGCTTGTATTGACGGCCGATTGGAGAACACGACATTAACTTCATCTTCCGAGTCACTTCCGAAAACCAACATGGGGGCGGACGGTCCCGGGTTGTTGCGTCGGGACGAACCCACGTAAACTATCTCTTCTCCTTCTTCGGTATCGCTCCCGAAACAGGGATGGTGGCGGCGGCTTTGTTCTCCGGCTTGCGACACCTTTCTGTATCCTCGAAATCTGGCAAAAAGTACTTCGCATCTTCGTACTTGCGGACTTCGTTCACGGAAAATGGGTTCAGCTCACCTGTTACGGTATATTCGAAGCCATCCTTAAAGTATTTCATATACTGATGCTGTGTAGAAGGGATGATGTTGTACTCATGTAACCAAGGACGACCGAACAAGGCGTTGTAGCAGGTCTTGGCGTCAATGACGTGAAATTTGATGTCCGTGACGAGTAGTCCAAAGCGTAATGTTAGTATTACGGATTCGAGAGTCCGTGACGACTGGGAGTCGAAACCGGAGATGGTAATTTTGTCCCGAGCGAGGTGTTGTACGCTCACAGATTTCCTTCAACATCCGAACATTAAGGAGATTGACTGAGGATCCATTATCCACCAGGAATTGCCTATCTTGATATCATGGCAGTATCCAGAGACATATAGGGGACGGTTGTGGTCGCACGTCCCGAGGAGGAGGTCTTCATCACCGAAAATGATGTCGGCCGTATGCACTTCTTCCAGTTCATTCTTCATCCTTTCTTCGGCGAGGAAGGCTTGGAATTGCTCGGGTTCTTGTAATGCCTTGATTAATGAATCCCGCGCTTGTTTTGATAATAGGAGGGCGTCGAGAATGCTGAGCTGAGAAGGTAGCTTTCTTAGATGCGCTAGGATGTTGTAGTCCACCTTACCTTTCCTGGGAGGGTCCTTGGCAGTCAGCTCTTTCATGACTTGGTCATCTAAGGCGATATCACCAGTGACCTTCTCCTTTCCCTTATCTTTTCTATTTGTGGGCCCGAGATTCTTTTCCGGGAGCGTGCGATTGCGCAGCTGAATGTTTTCGCAGGCCTCTGGTTCTTCCTCTTTCCCTAAAACGGATTCTTTAAAGAGAGGGCCCAGAACCATTTCCTCATCAGAGTCGCTCCCAAAGGTGAGAACTTGTGATCCTCCGGCGTCGACCACGTAACAGCTGCTGGTAGTTCTTTTGTGCCTGTCGGTTGTACTTCTTTGCTCCCGACGAGTTCTGCGTTTCATGCGCTTAAAATGTTGCCGGTGAGCAACATATCCCTGCCACCATATCCTAAAGGCGTCGCACTCCTCCGTAGGGTGTGAAATTTTCCGATGATATGAGCAATAATTAGGGTGCCTCTCCGCCCCATCGAGCGTGTTTTCTTACGAGGGTTGTAGCTTCATTCCCATTGACATGGCTTTGGCAAACCTTTTCCTCGTCTTGAATATATTTTTATCCGCATTGGATGTCTTTTGATCTGGCGGGAGTGCTTCGACTCTTTCGTTTATTCGCCTGCGTTTGGCTCCTTCCGATGCAGCCATCTCACGCTCCTGATCGGCTTTACTCTTCAAACGAATCTTGTCTAGAAAGGCGTCGATCATTTCATCTGTTGGCCATACAAGTTCTGGCTCAGGCTGTGCCCCCAGTTTCTCAGTGCCAGGAGTTTTCTCATCTTCCGAGTGGGAAATCACATGACAACTCGCCACATATCCCTCGGATTCATCCGATGAGCTCTCTCCATCATCTTCCTCCTGAAAGACGTGGTTGAGGAACTCTTGCAGCATGACGGGAGTCCGCGCCTTTTGATTGTACTCCTCCAGCGTGTCAATCTGTTTTTGTAAGTCCGTGCGCTTGTCTCCAGACTTCCCGGGCTTTTTGGATTTCTTCTTCCTTTTCTTCGAAGATTTTGACGGTTGGGTATGAGTATTCGAGCCATCACCATGAATCTTTGTAGTTGGGCGCGGTTTCAACATCCCTTCGATGATTTAAGGTTCAAGCGGGTCCTTCCATTCGACCACCGGGCACGCATGAAGGTCCCTCAGCATTCTTTTGGTTTTAGCTGGTAGCGCGACCTCCCATAGAGCTTCTTCAATAAAGGAACAAGTTGCTCCTGGTGCGTCCGTCTTCTTAGGAGTATGCGGCTGTGGTGGGTTCACCTTCCACTTTTCGGATAGTGCAAACTTCCCCTGGAGGTATTGATCTTTAATCCAACCTTTGAAAATGAAGCAATCCTCAATCGGATGGCTTACCGTTTGATGGTAAGGGCAATAGTTGGGGTTATTCACCTCAGTGGGTTGTGGCGATCGCCTTGGATTTGGCAAGTTTATAAGTCTGTTGCGTACTGCCAGCTTTAATAACCGTTTTGTCTTGTCCCGTGGGAATGAGTAGGGGCGCTTCATCTTCTCATTATAATACCGGCGTCTTTCTTCCAGTTGATCCGCCAGCTTTGGGGCACTAGGTTGCTGCTGAGCATTCGCGACGAAGGTTGCCTTTCCTTTACCCTTGTCACTCCGAGGCTCGGGCTTCGGGGGAGACGGTCTATGACCCATCTGGTCCATCTGGGCCAACTTGTCTATTAGAGCCTGGAATGTGGTTGGCTTAAAGAACATCATAAACTGGGAGATAGTTGCGTGAGGGTCTAGGGTTCCCACGAACATGCCCACTGCGGGCGCTTCCTCAATGCGCTGCTCGCATTTCGACCACAAATTTCGCCAGCGTATAGCGTACTGGACCCACGTTTCGCCTGATTTTACCCTGGCATTAATCAATGCCGTTATTGGAGTGCGTTCGCTGGCGCTTGCGAATCGCTGAGTGAATAGCAACTCCATTTCAGCGAACGTCTTGATAGAATCGTTCGGGAGTTCCGAATACCATTCGAACGCTGTTTCTGATAAGCTGCCCACGAACTGGCGAAGCAACAGTTTATCATCACCGCCGGTGTTACCGCAAAGGGCCCTGAACTAGGCAACATGTTGATGGGGATTGCCGGTCCCCTTATACATGTGGAATTTTGGTATTGTATAACCTGGCGGATATTTGATTTGGTCGTACCGGCTCGGATATGGTCGCCCCGTTTTTACGACTTGACCAGCTGCCTCAGTCGCATGATGAACCCGGATTTGCTGGGCTATATAGTCGTCCAAGTCAGCCTTAGAGATTGTTTCCTCCTTGGCCGTTGAGAGAGCCGGCGGTGGATTTGACGTTTCTCCCCTGTCGTCTTCAAGGACGATCGGAGGATCCTCAACAGGTGGGTCTTGTTGGATCATCATTCCCACCATGTCTTGGAATAAGTGGGCTATCTGCTTTATATTGGCCGCTTGTTCCGCAGCCTCTTTATCCTTCTTCTCCAACATCCTCCGGAGGAACTCGGCGTCGGTTTCCTGTTCTTGTTGCTGATCCGAGGACACTTCGGGGCTTTCTTTTGGCCCAGTAAGCGCGGCCATTGCGTTCATCATTTCCTGGAGCTTTTGCTGTTGCTCTTGAGCTTTGGTTGCTGACCGTGTAAGCGGTCTATGACCTGTAGACGCACGGCTGTCTTTCTTCCCCGATGCCATGTATACAGTATGGATCATCCTGCCCCCAGCCTTAGGGCGTCTGGGCTCAGCGCTTTTAGCTTTAGTTGCAGGCCCGGGGATCTTCTCCGGCCTCCTCTTTTTATGAGCAGTGGGAGTTGAGGGGGCCGTTGAGGTGGGCACCCAGACAGTTTTTCGTGGCTTAGCCTGGTGACTGGCTTCCTGTTGGATTTTCAGCTTCTTGTGCTGGCGGGAGAAGTTTGGATCGATCATCGAGTCTCGGGCCTGCCGCCAGACTTTATAGATTCGGGAGGACAGCCGTTGAGGAGATTGGGGCTGTTCTGTCTTTACTTCTATAGCTCTTTTCAGCGGATGGGGGACTTCTTTAGCGCCGCGGTAGGAAAATTCCTACGCACCTTATTTAGCATCTCAAAGCTGTTCCCAGTTGGAACAGCAGCATTAACTTCTGCCATCGGGGCTGGAGGAGTTAGCCCAGAAGGGGAGTTGCCTCCGGCCTTCCTCATTCGGCGCCAGTAACGACGTCGAGCGCGTCGTGCTGATGAAACCGGCTTAGTGAGGGCGATAGTCTCATCTTGCCCCCTGTGTAGGTGGGGGGTCGCTGCTGGTGTCAGCCTGTCAAAGACCGATGTCCTTTGGATAGCAGGAGCGGGAGCTGGAGCCGTCAATCTTGTAAAGACCGACTTTTTGGCGGGGGAAGCCACCTTAACGACTTTAGGAGCAGGACTGGTTACTTTCTTAGGAGCAGCCTTCTCTGGGATTGTAGGCCCCATTGCGGGTCCACAGGAGTTCTGGCCCAATCTAGAGAAGACCGAGGCGCTGGTGTTGGGCGACCCGTTGAGAGGGGCCATGGTGGGTGTAAGCCGATCAAAGACCGACTTCCTGGGAGCTTCCGTTGTCAGCGCAGGGGCGGTGAAGCTCGTTGGCGGGAGCATGGTCCCAAAAAACAACCCTATGGTGGCTCGAGTGACCTGTTCCACGAGTATGGTGAATAGCGAAGCAGCTTGGGGTCCGTAGGCTACACCTCCTGGCGAGGCAGGGCGCCGGTTGCCGTTGCAGTTGGAGCATTTCGCACAAGTAGAAGCCATCGATTCTTTACTTTCTGCAATAAGCAAGACGCCAAGTCTTAGTACCTTGAAACCCAAGGGCAACCATTAGCGAACCGCGATTGGTTCGTGAATCACAACACACGAAGTGTGGAGTGGAAAGAGGAAAAGGTCCCACCGGGCGTGCCAGAATCTGTTCCCCTCCGAATGGGCGGCGCGACGGACGTCTTGCCTGAAATTCGGGGCAGATGCTAATTGGTGCTATCCGTCTACCTCTCCGAAGATGCCAAGTTGATTTATGGCACCATGTGTCGAAGGTTTAAACGGATGCGTCCGATGTAGCAGACTTCATCAGATTCCCCCTCGCTTGAGGGGGTTTTTGATTGTGGGGACGCTCTTCCCTGCAGGCGCAAGCCCCTGCAGTTAATTACGCTACCGCATTGCGGTAACAACTTTCTCCTTCTCCAGACGATCACTTCGTGTCGTGTGTGTTTATTTTGTGTTTGGTTGCCCGTGGATTGTATACAAAGATTGAGTTATGTCGTCACCCGTATGGCGTGGACTAGTCCAAATCCGTATTATCTTAGATTTGGGTTTGGGGGTTGTGTTTAAGGATACGTTAGCCTCGTTTGAGACTAAGATCGACTTAAACGTTTGTTAAGGATACGTTAGCCTAGTTTTTAGACTAAGATCGACTTAACGAGATCCTTTAGATCCAACAATAGAGCAATTAAGGGAGCCCTGTTGTTTAGTTTAGTGACATTGCGGTCAATAGGTAGTTTAAGGACATTGTGGTCCAGCGTTAGTTTTAAGACGTTGCGGTTAAGGACGTCGTAGTCCGTGGATTTAAGGACTCCACAGTCCGATGTTAGTTTTAAGACATCACGGTCAAGGTTAAGGACGTCATAGTCCGTGGATTTAAGGACCCCACAGTCCGTCGTTAGTTTTAAGACATCACGGTCAAGGTTAAGGACCTCATAGTCCATGAGTTTAAGGACCCCACAGTCCGTATCAATATGTGGTCATTGGGACCCGTCACCTCTTTGAAGACGTTGAGGAATTACAACGCCAAGTATCAAAAGAGTGAAGAGATGTACCCTTAAACCGAGGTAGATTAAATAATCTTTGGCCCAATTTGGAACCAAGACCAATTAATTATATTATGAGCCCATTGGCTCAGTTGAATTTGAATTGAGGACTTATGGCCAGCTTGGGCTAAGTCCAATCATGTTTAGGATATTGGCCCTCTGTTGATCCATTTAGAGGAGAGGCTTTGCCTCTAGACACTTAGCTAATGGGGCTAAAGTTAGTGTTAAACACCAGCAACAGGGCTTTCAAATTAGTGTTTATACACTAAAACAAATCAGTGTTAAACACTGGCAGTGGAGATTTCAAATTAGTGTTTAACACTAAGGCAGATCAATGTTAAATACTGGAAACAGGGTTTTCCAGGTTAGTGTTCAACACTAAGAAAGTCAGTGTTAAACACTGTAAATAGAGTTTTCCAAATTAGTATTTAAACACTAAGAAAATCAGTGTTGAACACTGGATATAGAGGTTTCAACTCTAGTGTTAAACACTAAGGCAAGAGGGGTCACGTGGTAGCACGTGAGGGCGCCCTCAATTCATTTTATTCTGTCAAAAGTATTGAATACTTTGGAGTATCACGTGCTGTCACGTGATGGGCATTTTGGTGCTTGTCCGTTAAAGCTTCAGCCAAGGGGTCACGTGGTAGCACGTGATAGCGCCCTGTTTCCCTTTATTTTGTTCTACAGATAAGAGTTTAACACTTTTAATTCTAAAAACCATCACGTGTGGGCACGTGATTGGGGCTTGCGCTTTGATCTGTTAGAATATTCATTAGGGGTCACGTGGTGACACGTGAGGACGCCCCAGAGCTTCTTTTCCTTTGCTTTTCCTTTGCGCGCTTTGGGGGTCACGTGAGGCGTTGCCTCAAAGTTTTAGTGGTGGCTCTTTACAGGGGTCACGTGGTAGCACGTAACCCTGCCTGTTTGAAGATGTGTTTATCTTTTTAAGAATTAAATTCTTCATAGGGTTAAACCCTAGCAATAAACTTTAGAGCAATTAAATTCCTGTTATTTTGACAGATTTGAATTCTTAACTAGGATTAACCCTGGTTCTATTCATTTTGAAGAAATTAAATTCCTATGACATAGGGTTAAACCCTAATTTTATTTTAAAGGAATTAAATTCCTATGGTTCTATGAGAATTAAATTCTCAAACTTCCATTCCCTCCCTATACTTTGGATCTGCATGGCAGGATCTCAACCCAATGAGAATTAAATTCTCAATTCATGGGGAGATGTGCACTTTGCAAATCCTCCACTAAAGAGAGAACTAAGTTCTTCTTTCTAATATAAGAGTTAAACTCTTTTGAGAATTAAATTCTTCTTTGAAGCCTCTCTTTTCTTACCTAGGGATTTTCTTTTTGCAGAGAATCAAATTCTTCCTTCTGAATTTTTAATACCCCAAAGCTCTATCTCTTTCTGTATCTCTTGGCTCCTATTTATAGGAGAAGGAGCAGAATCAATTAGTTTTCATGAATCATTCATTGAGGGATTTGATTTGTATTCGTTAGAGATTTGATTTGCATTCATCATTCATTTGGACCTTTGGATTATTAGGTGAATTTTACTCACCATTGGATTTTAAATCCAAAGATATTCCTATGTTATTTCGGTTAGATTTTAAGGGGAAATCTTTCCAAGTTCAAGATTTTTCCATAGATAGGTGATATTTAATCACCTTTAAATCTTTAATCCAATCGGTTTCAAATAATCATTCTCCTTTGGAAAGATTTGAATGCGGTTCAGAATTTAATTCTGTTAAATAGATAGGCTTTGAAAGCCGGTCACGTGTGGCCACGTGACCCCTGGTCAGGTGTGGCCACGTGACCCCTGGTCACGTGTAGGCACGTGACCCCTTAGAACGAGCTTTCCTCTGCCTTTTGCGCTCTGTTTTCTGGCCGCTGCTCAACCGTCACGTGCCAACACGTGACCCCTGGTCACGTATGAGCACGTGGCCTTTTCTGAAGCCCTTTCCTTGATTTGATCAGGGAACTGATGTGCCTTTGCCACTGCTTTTAAATGTTATGTGCCAACACGTGACTGCTGGTCACGTGTTAGCACGTGATGCCTCTTCTATAGGCTTTCCTGATTTTAAATCAGGAAACAGTCCCATCTGTGACTGGGGATATGTACGTATGATGAACAACCCCTGTAGGTTCTCTCGATTTACAAGGAGAAAACCCTCTTGTAGGATCCTTACGACTTACAGAGGAACATACACTTAGGAATCCTCACGATTGCTAAGGAGAAAATACACCTACAAGATCCTCACGACTTGTAGGGAGAAATACCTTTGTGGGACCTTTACGGCTCATGAAGTCAAAAGCCTTAGTCGACAGGACCTTAACCCTATTCGCTAAGCCACCTTTGTTCGACATCGACAGAGGCAAATGATGATTCGCTCCTGGCAACATCCCAGCTGTAGCAGTGCTGATGCCGAAATCGGTGTCTAATTTCAGGTTTACGGCGAAAAGCCAGTAGGCCGCGCATGCATACGAAATAGCCGAAATGATGGGGCAACTTGCAATAAAAAAAAAGAGCAGCAAGTAAAAAACGTATGCGCACAAAATAGCCGAAATGATTGGGCAACTCGCAATAAAAAGCAGCAAGTAAAAATAAAAATAAACAGCCGAAATGATTAGGCACCGCAAAAAATAGCCGAAATGATTGGGTAATCGCGACTTTCGCAATGTAAAAAGCTGAAATGATAGAGTATCGCAGAAAGAAATATATAAAAAAATGAAAGAATGAAACTTTTGCTCTGCAGGTAAGTCCATAGTGACCCCTGTATACAATCCATGGGCGTAAACAAAAAAAGGGGAAAGGGGACTACATTTCCCCACCAGGCTGCGTCAAAAGGAAGTCAGATCTCGACGACCACATCTACAGCCTGGAGACCAACAGCGACGTTCCTCCTCATTCCAGCAGGACACGGACGTGACATCACCAATCGGAGCTACGGCAAAGTCCCCAGTTCCAAGACTCTACGGTTCACAGACAACCTAGAGTCAGCAAATGACCTCCGTCTCGGAAACAAGTCAGCCAACGACCTCCGTCTCGGAAACAAGTCAGTCAAGGACCTCCGTCTCGAAAACAAGTCAGCCAACGACCTCCGTCTCGGAAACAAGTCAACCAACGACCTCCATCTCGGAAACAAGTCAGCCAATGACCTCCGTCTCGGAAACAAGTCAGCCAATGACCTCCGTCTCGTAAATAAGTCAGCCAATGACCTCCGTCTCGGAAACAAGAAACAAGTCAGCCAATGACCTCCGTCTCGGAAACAAGTCAGTCAATGACCTCCGTCGCGGAAACAAGTCAACAAATGACCTCCGTCGCGGAAACAAGTCAACCAACGACCTCCGTCTCGGAAACAAGTCAGCCAATGACCTCCGTCTCGGAAACAAGTCAATCAAAAACCTCCGTCGCGGAAACAAGTCAACCAACGACCTCCGTCTCGGAAACAAGTCAGCCAATGACCTCCATCTCGGAAACAAGTCAGCCAATGACCTCCGTCGCGGAAACAAGTCAGCAAATGACCTCCGTCTAGGAAACAAGTCAATCAACGACATCCGTCGCGGAAACAAGTCAACCAACGACCTCCGACCTGGAAACAAGTCAGCCAACGACCTCCCCGTCGGAGCAATACTTCGACTCGGAAACAAGTCAACTCACCAACCACTTACGAGTCCTTTCGACTTGTAAGGGAGAAAATTCTCTTATAAGATCCTTACGACTTATGAAAGAAAACACACTTAGGAATCCTCACAATTCCTAGGGAGAAAATACACCTACGAGATCCTATCGATCCGTAGGGAGAAAAATCTCTATGAGACCCTCACGGCTTATAGAGTTGAAAAGTCTTAGGCGGCAGATCTGAACCTGCGGCCTAAGCCATCGCTATCTCTTGGAGAAATCTAGATGCTTACTCTATTATCTGTCAACCATGTTTATCAAGACAGCGTGCTGATAATAAGAGAAGGGAGAAAGTAAAGAAATAGTACAAGACATTGCAAAGAAAAATGTGTATCTTCATTTATTAATTTAATCAAGTACAATGTGAAGCGTACAAAAGAATAAAGAATGGATACATATTATTTGAAAAAAGAAAAAAAATTCTACAATTGTATTGATACAAGGGGAACTACTGGGAAGGAAGCGTCTTGCATAGCTTTAGCAATTGTTCGCGCACCTCCTTCCGCGCTTTCTCCTGATCGGCCACCACCGCCAGTTCTGCCTCCACTTGAGCCCGCTGCTGCAAGAAAGATGCAAGCTGCTCCCCAACGGCCTGATGAGCAGCTTCGCGGCCTGGGGTGTCACGCTCGGCGACATCAAGCTTTCGCTTCAAGTTTAGCCCATGAGAAATGCGTTCCAGGAGGCCCTCAAAGATAGCCTTCACTTGGGCAGCATTCGCCTCAACCTCAGCACGCAGACGAGCCGTCTCGCTCGAGGTCTCTTGGTATCCCCTCAGCCTTAAAGCTGTTTCTTGTTCCAAGTGGTGGACGTAAGAAGTGCTTTGCTCGATCCACGCTGCTCTTTGATTGCTCGCAGCTAAGGTCTCGGGAGCAGGGCGCATAAACTCCAGTTGATGCAGGCGAGCCTCGATCTCCCTGCAGTGGTTAACCCAAGACGCAATGATGCCCTCGTCATGGAAATTTACGAGTATCACAAGTATCGGGTTAACCGCCGTAGCGAAATCCGCAGCAGACGTAGGAGTCTCGACGTCGAGTTCCTCGATGTAGTCGCTCAACATGCGCATGCTATTCGCGGCGCCTTTCGAGGACGGACGTCTCAAGAAAGGGCTCGCCGGCATTGTAACACGAAGCTCGAAGGGCGCCGAGACCGGAACGACAGCTAAAAAAAACAAGATACGATCAGATAACAGTTCAAGAAATATGAAAAAGTCATTGATGAGATAGTCTACTATACCAGCTGCAGCAGGTGGCAAGGCCGGAAAGGCCGGTGGTGCGACCGATCTTTCGTCTCCTCCTTCGATTTGTAGCACTGCAATCAGGACAAGGGAAAATTAGAAATAATTCCATTACTAAAAAAATAAAGACATCAGTTGGAAACTACACTCACCAGCGCCACTGGAGGAAGAAGCAAGTTCAGATGGGAAGGAGAAGTGTGGGAGCAGCACTTGATAAAGATAATCAAAAAGCACTCCTGAAAAGACACAACAGTATGACTTTAGTACGTAAATTATGCGGCTGAAAGACGAAACTAATAGGTTGCAGATCCATAGCTTCCAACATCTTCGATGGTACAAGAGAGGGCTGAGAAGTGACCACCGCCAATGCAGTAATTGACGGTGCTCCCTCGAGCAATGGAGCATCGACACTGGCCGCACCTGCGTTAAAAACAAGGATAAACCTGTCAGAAGCGGTTGCAAGATAAAAAAAAAGGGACTGTAACTCGAGATTTACCTGATGAGCCGCCGGCCGAAGCAGAGGTGTCTCCCTCCTCCATCGATATAAGGCCACCGCCCGTGGCCTCATCACCCGACTCAATGGGGCCTGTCGTCGCGCTTGCGCGGCCGGGAGATGGCGGAAGACCGTAGACGGGGAGGGCAATAATCGGAGCATTGCCGGACTCTTGAGAAGGAGCAGCTGGCTCTTCCCCAAGAGTCGTGCCCATCTCACCCGCTACTTCTTCGGGCTCAGCGGTCTCCATTGTCTCATCCGCCATCACCAGGGGGTCACTGGCCTCAAGCACTTCGTTCGCCGCTACCTCGGGCTCAGTTGTAGCGGTCGTCTCATTTGTCGCCATCCCAGGTTCGGCATCAACGACCTTCTCGGGTGTGGCTCCCTCAGCCCCCAACTCAGGCTCAGCAACCCCAGCGACGGTTCCCACCGTCTGCTCGGGTTCGGCCGGCGCCTCTTCCTCTGTCTCCTTGGGATCGACGGTCTCCGCCTCCCCCTCGGTTGGACTTGGCCCTGCAGGACAGAATATATAAGAACCGACAGCTTCATAATTCTTACAACAAAATTCTGAAAGAAATATTACCTGAGGTGGACTTATCGTTAGCCTCCCTATTAGCGCGCACCGCCTGTCTATGAGCTGTAGACAAGGCGACCGGGGGCTCTTCTGACGAAGTATCGGCATGAAAGACGGTGCTTGGGCCTACTCCAATGGCCAAGGCAGCCCTGCGTGCCTTCACTTCGCACCTCAACCGCTTCCTCTCCTCCCGGGCTGTCGCTATGGACCTTTTCGACGCTTCCTTCATCAAGGCGTCGTTGTCCTCGTTCAGAGATGCCTCCAGAGCCTTTAAGGCATCTCTCATCGGCTCTTCAAGACAGACCTCTCGTGGTAGCCCCGAGGGGGCAGAAACATCGGCGGATGGCCCGGGAAGAGTCTCAGCATCACCTGGCGGAATCGGCATTGAGGTTCCTGCGATAAAAAGGGAGAGGTTAGATCGACCATAACACAAGGAAAATGAAAACTTGATGAATTGAAACTTACTAAGGCCTAAGAACGCTCTAAGGCGTTCCTCCTCTTGAAAAGTCTTGAGGGAAGCGGCAATGGCTTCTTCAGTGGTGATGCCTGTTGGAAGAAAAGGAAAAAAAACGTAAGTCAAAGGCAATAATAAAGATATGATGCAATAAAAAAATGCGACTAGTAATTACCTGACTGCGCAAGCTTAGCTAGCCACGCGTCACGCCTCGCCAACCGCTCTGAAGCTTCGATGGCAGCCTCCAAGTCCGTATCGTCCGGCGGCATGACTAATCCCCTGTTAGTCCCATATTCACTCAGGCCCTCACCATAGGGAGCGTTGAGTTCCTGACCGAACGCGACATCCACGGTGAAGAGCGACTTCTTTTTCTTCTTCTGCCCACCAACCCTAGGTGCACCCGGGATCGACTTGCGCTTTGCAAACACCTTGGGGTGGCGGGTCCCGATGTCCGCACCCACACCAGACTCCGGCGAGGCTACAACCACTGTCTCCACTGGAGCACAGGGCGCTGGTGGTGCATCCGCAATATCGGGAAGCGGCAATCCGCGTGGAGAACTCTGCTCACGCGGTGGTCCGACTCAAGCATCTTTAAGAGGAGGAACTACCGGGGTCCTTGGCACTAAAGGAGCGTTGCGGTCGCTACCTGGAGGCACACCCTTACGGTCGACCAGCAATCGCTTTTCCTCCTTTATGACGACTCCCGTCGAATGACTGTACCATTTTGTATACACCTTAAGGAGTCGTGGGGCGCAAGCCGGCTCACTGATAAAGAAGTGGGAGCCCGTATTCAGACGCATGAAGTGATGCAGCACGCTCTCCATCCCTTCTTCGGTAGCAGCAGGTTCCGAAAGGAAAGCCTCCAGTGGTACCCCTTGATTATAGCTCAGTTGTTGAGCGAAATGATGTGGGTTGTATCTCATGAAAATCGCCGCACCGTTCTGTCTGAACACCAGGAATCCCGGTCTGATAGAATATAAGTGGAGGGTCTCCCAGGCCGTCAAAACTGAGGCTCCATCCTTGAAAGTGTCTTGCAATGGCCGCACTGCAGTGGTAGATGCCTTTCCAATAGTCAACACCTTGTCGATGAAAGACACCCCGTCTCCAACGGTGTGGGGGCGAAGGAGTAAACCCCTGGCATTCCATGGCGATGGAGTCACAATTGATGCGCTAATCAACTGTATTATGCGAGAGAAGCTGCACCTGTCATAGAACGAGGGCCTTTTGTGCATGCCGAAGACACCCAATGTGTGTAGCTCGAGCCACGATACGAAGTAGTGCATCGGGAAGATCACGTGCAGTACCCCAGGCTCATTAGCATCCGCCGCTCGACTGAGGCCATGATATAAGTGTGCCAAGCCGGCGATCCCAACGGCCACTTTTACCCCGGTAGTCATCCGGTGAGCTGGGTAAAAGACAGAGGGCCGCATATGGCGAGAATGCATCGGGAGCGCAAACCAACTCAACCATAGCCCAAGAAATCCTAAGAAGAAGGCCTCCTCGTCCATCCCAGGGGCTGCAACTTCCGCAAAAGACATGGTCGGGGAGTTAGGAAGGAAAAACCCTTTTGGTCTATTTCCTTCACCGGTAGGTTATCTAAACCTAGACCGAAAGGGTCATCAAGGGTAGCAAACTTGGCAGCTTCCGCCGAGAGGACGCTTGGGTGAAGGAACCGAGCGATGAAATCCTCAAAACTAACTCCACGACTCCCACGTTCGATGAAAAGGGCCTCATAGATGTTCAACACTTTGATCAAACTTGGGAATTGGTGTTGAACAACATTCTCCGGAGTGAGGCCCCTTACTGCCAGCTTAGCACCGAAGACATACTCGTCTGTCGGAAGCAACTCCTCATAGTGCTCCCCTATAACCAGTAAACCGGAGACCTCTGTGAATTCCTCCAGAGAAATTGACAATTCCCGGTCCATTGCAAGAAAAGTGTGAGTAGGAATGTTCCACTGCTCCAAGAAAGCCTTGAACCACCAGGTGGGAAGCGTGGGATACTGGAAGAGGGAGACGTAAACCGCGGTGTACAACCCTAACCTTATCAACTGCGACTTCTTCGCTGACAGGATGTACCGAGCCCACGGCAGATAACCGATCGGGTGGCGGGGGATCAGACCTATATTATATGATTGCCCCCAAGGTCGCGCCTCGCCTTGACAGATACGGCGTCCCAGGATATCCAAAACCATAGGATGCTGAACCGGAATTGCATCTATGGCAGGATGAAGAAAGCCCTTCGAGGTCCAATCAACCATCTCCACGGCATACTGCACCGGGGGTGGGCTGGCATAATGAATCACCGTAATGGGTTCTGACGGTACTGCGCACGTGAAGCTCCGTCGACCCATGATAATCTGATTGTACCACGACCCCCAAAAGTGGAGACTCTTATATTTCGGGTCATGGTCCCTGGTCATAGCTAGGACTTCGCGGTCCAAGGGCGCTTCAGGAAACCCTTCCTCCAAACGAGCGAACGGGAATGAAGTATCGAAAGATATAGTCACCGCAAGGGAACAAAATTAGCCGTCAGTGTTGTAATTCCAACGCTTGGCGTTTGAAAAAAATTTTAATTAATTAATTAATTAAATTAAAGATTAATTAAAATTAAATTAAAATTAATTACACCACACAGCAGTGCAGTGGATAGGAGACCAAAGGGGGACCCACAAAATCTGGATGACAATACGTCAGTTAATAAGACAACCCCATCATTGGATGAGATTGTCAGTTAATCCCCAAGAGAATATTCCTATTAATAATAAAAAATCTCTAGAGACAAGGAGAAAATCTTCTCTTTCAGAGCAAAGCTCTGTCACAAAGTGACATTTGTCAAACTCTGGTCTCAGGGGAATAAGATTCTTTAAAAGAGCTTAGCTCTGTAATAATGATAAAAAAAAAATTCAGAAAAAGAAAATTAATTAATTCCTAAAAAAAAAATTTGAAGTTCTAGGATCTTAAAGATCCATATAAAAACTCTTAAGAGTTCATCATCAGAAGATCAAAAGATCTATATTCTGTCAATCAACAAAGCTCTGTTCATGGGTTAAGAAACCCTTAAACAAATTCTTGAGAGCAAAGCTCTGTTTATGAAACCCCAAAGGGGATTTCTTTAGATCAAAAGATCTATGAGAGCAAAGCTCTATTGGTTAAGATTGATTTAAATTAGTTTAATTTAATTTAAAATTAATTTTACCTAAAGTTTTTCTAACTTTGGAAATGAGTGCAAAGCTCTAGAGTCTGGAAACAAGAGCAAAGTTCTGAAGTTCTTAAGTAAGAGCAAAACTCTGAAAATCAAAATCTTGGAAAATGATGAAGATTTTCTAAGGGCCAGGGGTCCTATTTATAAGGCACTTGCGCCCCTTCAACTCCTGAGTTGATCCAATGGCCAGGATTTTGCTACCGCTGTACTCACGTGCACGCCACTTGAGCGCGACGGTGGGGGGAATTTGTTTCCCCCAATCAGAGCAAAGCTTTGTTTGAATTTCAAAATTCAAAAATTCGAAGCAACGCTTCAAATTCTTTGCGCTGCGCGCAACGCGTCACGTGTCAAAATCTGATACGCCAGCGCAGCGCTCAAGGCAGCGCGTCCAATCAGAGCACGGCTCTATTTAAAACAAAACTAAATGAAGCAACGCTTCAGTTGCGCAAGCGCTGCGCTCCGCGACACGTGTCAGCGCAGTTGCGCTGCGCCGTGCGCTGCGCGACACGTGTCAGCGCGATTGCGCAAGCGTGGTTGCGCAGCGCCGTGCGCTGCGCGACACGTGTCACGCGCTGGGGCGTTTGCGCCAAACAGAATTAAATTCTAGTAAGATTCTTCTGTTCTTGTTAAAACAAGAAGATTATCTTCTGTAAAACAGAAGCCCTTGGATCAAAGATCCAACGGTGGGAAAAATTCCCCAAATCACTCAGAGAAGGATCTCTTTAACAAACTTAACAAATCTATGGGCACTATATAAAGACCCCTAGACTCCAACTCAAAACAGGATCAACATTGTGAGAGATTGAGAACCTCAAAACAGAGAGAACTCTGAAGAAATTTTAAGAAAAAGGTAAAAACCTTCATAAAATAGAAGAATTTTTCTAATAGATCATTGATCTAAGAACAAGATCAATGATCTTCATATAATAAACAGTGTTTTGCACTTTTTTATGAACCATTGGTTCTGCAATCTTAAAGATTTTCAAGATTATTGAAATAGTGTCTTGCACTTGCAAAAACTGCACTGTTGCGCTCCTGGGTTGGCGCAAGCCACCAGAGAGCGCCATGTGTCAGCATCTGAATCACTTGCGCTATGCACTTTTAAGAAAGAGCCTTGCTTTCTGAAATTGGCGCAACACACCAGAGCACGCCACGTGTCAGCAGCGCAAGCGCAGCGCACTGGCGCAGCGCACTGCGCTTGCGTGACACGTGTCACCTCCACAAGCGCTTGCGCTCATTTATTGGCGCAAAGCGCCTGACAGGCCACATGGCCACTGTCAGATGATTAATGCACTGCATCATTAAAAAGAAGGGCTGAGCCCAATTAAAAAGGCCTAACAGGCCTAGTAAATGCTATGCATTATTTTCAAACAGATGCAACGCATCAGAGCCCAAATAAAAATAGATGCTGTGCATCATTTAAAAGGGGCAGAGCCCAAATAAAAGTCCAATAGAGACTAAGATTAATGCTATGCATTATTAAAAATGGGCAAAGCCCTAGCACAGGACTAATAGGCCAAAAACAAATAAAAGCATTGAACATTTTTCAATTGGACTTAGCCCAATCATGGCCGTAAGTCCTCAAATTAAATTGACTGAGCACAGCTGCTCTCTTAAATCAATTTACATCCGGTTCGAGAGTACATCTCCGAACTCCTTTGACTCCTATCGTTGTAATCCTTCAACGACGTCAGAGAGGTGACGGGTCCTGACAGCCACACATCAACACGGACTGTGGGGTTCTTAAACCCACGGACTCATGCGTCCTTAAACTAAAATACGGACTGTGGGGTCCTTAAATCCACGAACTTAAGCGTCCTTAAACTACCAATGGACCGCAATGTCCTTAAACTAACTATGGACCACCATGTCCCTAAACTGGAAATGGATCTAAACGATCCCGTTAAGTTGATCTTGGTCTCAAATCAGACTAACGTATCCTTAACAAACTTTTAAGTTGATCTTAGCCTCAAATATGGCTAACGTATCCTTAAACCAAAACCCAAAACCCAAATCTAAGAAAGTACGGATTTGGACTAATCCACGTCCTACGGGCGACGAAATAAATAGTCTCCGTATACAATCCACGGGAAACCACAAACAAAACAAACACCCACGACACGAAGTGAAATTCTGGAGAAGGAGAAAGTTGTTACCGCGATGCGGTAGTGTAATTAACTGCAGGGGCTTGCGCCTGCAGGGAAGAGCGTCCCCACAATCAAAAACCCCTCAAACGAGGGGGAATCTGACGAAGTCTGCTACATCGGCCGCATCCGTCTAAACCCCCGATACACGGTGCCATAAATCAACTTGGCATCTTCGGAGAGGTAGACGGATAAAACCATACAGCATCTGTCCCGAATCTCAGGCAAGACGTCTTCACGTCGTCACCGTCTTTCGGAGGGGAACAGAGCTAGCAAGCTTTTTCATGGAGCTTGAAGAAGAAGAAGAAGACTTGTGAATAATCCATCAAATGAATTATTGCACCCATGGTTGAGTTAAGCCCTCATGGCTAACTCATGTAGAGAATTAACTCATGGCTATGGTTAAAGTTTGGATTTGATAAATATCTTAAACTAGACAAAAGGGTTGACTTTGTCAAAGCTTATCCATAAGCTTTTGTGCAAGTTTTAGCATAACAAACTCAATCTCTTTTGAATTAGCTTAACATAAATAGAAACCCTAACTTAACCCTAGCATTGTGTTAATCTCATACACCCATCTTATATGTATCATCAAACATGACACAATCCATGTACACAAATGTACATATCGCGTGTATATATATATATATATATATATATATATACACACACACACAATGTGCACATCATGTGAGAAAAGAAAACAATAGTGAGCTAAATATTAGTTAATGTATTATAATATATCAAATATATAATTATATATTAAATTATCAAATCAACTCTTGATTTAATAATCCGGCTATATCACATATAACCGACTAATATTAAATGCAACATCTTATCGAATCAACGCTCGATCCGATAACTCGGCTATATCACATATAACCAATCATGTCACACATCTCGAGAATATAATGCGGTATCACATACTCGCATTAATCTCGTTCCTGCACATATCACATATGCGCTCCTACTCCGTTTCGCTTGAGCCAGGAAATCTCTGTGTAGGACTCTAAAGACTCGTCAATACGCCGGCAGTAGGTGATGATCATATCAAACACCCACAAGCCGCAAGCGGTCTGCCAAACGTAATGGCCACCCGGGTATTGAGCGATCAGAAGATCAATAAGCAAGCCTGTACTTTCTCCAGCGAATCCAATCAGCAACACTCCCGTACAGTCCGGTCTCTTCGTCTGATATGTCGCATATCTCGCCTAGGGGTGGTAAACGTCAGACCACAGTAGCTTGATAAGTCGTGTCGATATGAGGTCTATAACAGTTCGAGAAACTACTGATAACACTTACCAGTAAATCTCAGCAGCCCTGGCCAGGGATTTCCAGTTATAGCCAATCAAACACAGCGCAACATCAACTCCCTATACCGGGAGAGACAAATCCCCTCCTATCGCTCATTGTCTCCATGTGATTCGGGACTGTACCCAAAAGCCACCGTTTTGCACGCCCCATTGGACGCGGTATGATGGAAATCAAAGTACAGTGGGAATCACACAAGACTCTATGACGATCTCGGGTCTACAGACTAACCTGTATCAGTGTCACCAGAGAACTGCCATCTGACGTGAGGTATAATACCATCTGGGAGTTCTCGGCGAGTCCGTCCAGTGTACCCAATTTTCACTGAGCACCCGTATACCTTCTCTGATGTCAAACACCAATGGATATGGGATCATCCATCGCCCATCATATAGGTCAAGAAGCGCATACGCTAGTCTACTCTGGAGTATCGATGCCCTGTCTCGGTACTCTCACGACTAGGAACATTTGAAGGATGTACTTGGCGACTACACTGTCCCCACTAGTATGATCTGCATCATAGTCCTGGTAGTCAAGTACTTATCCTAAGGGCTTTATCAACATGTAACATAGAGACTATCGGAGCACATGTTAAGATAAAGAGCAACCGGATAGCATACTATCATGTCGAGCAAGAAAGTCCTACCTATATATGTCCAAGCATCCACTACAATATACATCGTATGTACAGTAATGGCCTCTAGGGCATACATATAACTAATACCAAAGCCTTCCCAGAGGCAGTCGAGTCCTTGCTCGGCTATCCCCGGCTAGTAGCTTCCTAGCAAAACCGACAGGGATCAAAGTCCTCGCCAAGAGGCACTGGGCAATAACCCTGCTCGGTCCCCGTCCTGAAGGATCAAAGCCCTCGCAAGAGGCAACCGAGCAGCTACCCTGCTCGGTCATCTCCGGCTGGTAGCTCCCTACCCATGACGCCAGGGATCGAAGCCCTCACAAGAGGCACCCGAGCGGCTACCCCGCTCATTTATCCCAGGCTGGTAGTTGCCTACCCACGACGCTAGAGATCAAAGCCCTCGCCAAGAGGTAACCGCGCAGCTTCACTGCCCGGTCATCCTTAGTGGGCTTCTTACAGCCCCTCCAACGCTAACGATCAAAGCCATCGCAAGAGGCAACCGAGCAGCTACCCTGCTCGGTCATCTCCGGCTGGTAGCTCCCTACCCATGACGCTAGGGATCGAAGCCCTCACAAGAGGCACCCGAGTGGCTACCCCGCTCATTCATCCCAGGCTGGTAGTTGCTTACCCACGACGCCAGAGATCCAAGCTCTCGCAAGAGGCAACCGAGCAGCTACCCTGCTCGTCCGTCTCCGGCTGGCAGCTCCCTACCCATGAAGCCAGGGATCGAAGCCCTCGTAAGAGACACCTGAGCGACTACCCTGCTCGGTCATCCTAGGCTGATGGTTGCCTACCCACGACGCCAGAGAACAAAGCCCTCGCCAAGAGGCAACCGCGCAACTTCACTGCCCGGTCATCCTTAGTAGGCTTCTTACAGCCCCTCCAACACTAAGGACCCAAAGTCCTCCCAGAGGAAGTCGAGCCCGACCCTCGCTCGACCAGCCCCAGCTAGGGGTCGCTGCTCGCAATGCCAGAAGTGAAAGGCCCGTGCCAAGGGACAACCGAGCAGCTTCACATTCATACTCGGCACAAATACGGCGGACAGCCCTCTGCCCGTCACATGCAAAGAATCCGGGGCTCCAATAAGAGGCATCAGGTCCATCCAAGTCTGAGCGATCCCCCCTCGACTTCGGGGCCATGGAGATGCCTTCTTCTCAGTATCGCTTGGCACGTTTGGCAAGTGATCGAGATTAACTCGACGAACGATCACTAGACAGATAGTTGACCTGACATGAAAGCCCAACAGTGCAAGCAGGGATATTTTACAAGCATTCTTCACAAACAGAAGATAAAGTGCAAACCGATGAAACCAAAGAAAAAATTTTATTATCAAATGCAAAGTCTTTACAAAGGGTATTTTGGGCTCCCCAGCCTTACAAACTGCCCGGAGGCTTACAAAAGAGGGACGAGAAAATATCAAAAAGGACTAAGTCGCAAACCCCCTGCGCCTCGCTTCCCTCATCACTGGGGGCTTCACCACTAAAGGTTTTGCCACCAGGGGCGCGCCTCACTTTCCTCATCATTGTCTGCCGAAGGCCTTGCCACCGGGAGTGGGACCCGAGCACGGAGCTCGCCATCGGCAAACTCGGGAAGCTGCTCCTTCACGGCATCCAGAGCCTTATTCCACACGACGGCGGAATACTCACCAAGCTCGGCGTAAAACTGCTCTGACACCTTATAATCGGCCACAGCTTTCCTAGCCCGAACCTCGGCAGTCTGGGCCGCCAGAAGCGCCGCCTCGGCATCCCCCTGCTGGCATCTCTCTCCTTCTCCATGGTCGCGAAGTGATCGGCCAGGTCCGCCAGCTTCCTCTCGGCAATCCGGTGGGATGCACTCAGGCGACGATGGACACCGCGATTCGCTGAATTGGCGAGCTCCGCAGCCTCCGCACGAGCTGCCAGGACATTGGCCCTCGCCCTCTCCAGACGCAGGTTACGCCGCAGGACCTCGACCTCCGAAGGAAACGCTTCTACTGGCCTCGGTGCGTGGAATGCTCCCTCGGCCTGCATACGAGTAGCGATGGCACAGTGTTGAAGGACCTGGACCTCCCCTTGGGCTATGGCCTCCATTTGGGCCCTCAGGGTGCCATACTGAAGTCCTCCCCCTGCCGACTCTTCCATCCCGGCGAGCAGGCCGGCAGCGAGGGAAAGCCCAAACGGAACCATGAAGACGGCATCACCCTCTTGCACGGAGATCCCCTCAGGAACCATCAACGGCGGCGCACGAGAAATTGTCCTTTTTCTCTTAAAGGGGACCCTGTTCTCGCCCTCCCGTCCGTCTCCCGTCTGGGCCTCGGATGACCGTGGACGTCTCTGACCGCCGCCGGAACAATCACCAGGAGCCGCCGACGAAGCGGACGACCCTATCGCTGGCAGAACATTCGACGTAGGATATGAGCCAGCCAGGGGCACGGCCGCGCCGCTGGCCTCCCCCTGGAACGAGCGACCCAAAGAATGGGAACGAACCATGTATCCAAAAGAAGAAGAGCGCCGAGTAGCCAAGACTTAGAAGAAAGGAAATATGAAGGAGTAGGGGCCCTAGAACAGACCCCACCCCTATTTATCACCGCGAGCGACCTCATCCAACGGTGTCCTTCATCTCCCGCAAAAACGCCTCCTTGCGTCCAACGGCTCCGATTGCTCCACTTGTCGTTCCCACACTGGACCGCATCCCTTCAGGCGTCGCAGGTATGCACACGTCGCGTCGGCCAACCGACGCTCGACACGTGGACCATCGCTTTAGTGGCAGGATGTACGAACCGGCGCACCTTCCTTAAATGCAGAGATCTCGCCCTGATTCGCTGGCAGGAAAGACAACTGACAGCCCGGGGACGCGTCCCGATAAAACCTTAGGAAGGGGCTCATCCTGGGCGGTCCGGCAGTCCGCTCCTGACCCGACCCGCTAGCTGGTCTGGACAAGAGTGGGGGGCTAATGATGATGCTCAGTATTGGCGATCTCCAAGATCGTGACACGTGGCAGATGACGTGTCCCAGAACTCAGAAGAAAGGGCCCACATGGGCCGACCAGGCCAACCCTTTACCCGACCTGCAAGCACAAGCTGGCCCTCCTTGGCCCCCCCTGCAAATTGGCCTCCTCGGCCCCTCAGCTTGCCCCGAGCTACCACAAGACCAAGACTCCTCGGCCTTCTCGCTCGTCCCCGAGCTCCCCAGCCGAGGCCGTATTCCTCGGTCCTCCGACCAATTCCACAGCTCACAGGCGTAACCGCCGCTCCGCAAATCTCGCCATGCGCAGATTCTCCGCCAGCAACATACCACGTTCCACGCCATCACGATCCCCATTAATGGGCGATCCGCTCTCTACGCGGGCGTGACGTCGGAAGCATAACTGCCGGTGAGATTCTCGCGCCTGCTGCTGCATGCTACTACCGATATATAAACCCCCATTACAGAGGGGTCGAGTAAGCCATTTTTTATTCCACTTAGCCGTTACGCTGCTCGGATTTAGTACTAACTTGATCGTCGGAGGATCCTCGGTGGTACCAAACCACACCGGGACTTCTTTGCAGGTACTCGACGCTAAACTTCTCAAATCATCAATCTTCTCAAAACCCATTGAGAGCTACACGCAACGGGAGATCACCTCCAATCCTACCGGGAGATCGACGGAATACAACATCTGAACGAGACCCGAAAAGGATCTCTATCACCACAGGAAAATTTTCCAAGCTGTTTTGACAACTGCTTCGGTATCAATGTTTTTCTGTCAGCCGGAAAAACTGACAGGGTGTTTTGACAATTTACCCTTTTTTCCCAGAAATGTCCAAAAGATACGTGCAACACACGGGACGCCTCTCAAGCCAAGCAACGGCGATGACGCACCCATTTCAGCAGTCTCCAGAGAGCCCCCACAAATGTCCCTCCTCCTTCATCACTCCCCATTCGCATTCTCCTTTCTTCGAGCGAAACCCCCTTCGCTTAACCTCACCACCCTCTTACTCTCCTCCGCCTCCCTCCTCCGCCTCTCCTCGATCCCCGCCGTCCGCTGCTCCACCATGGCCGGATCCAGCCGCACATCCCACGCCCACACCAACCGCCTCGCCTCCGAGCACAGCCCTTACCTCTTGCAGCACGCTCACAACCCTGTAACTTCTTCCTCTCTCTCTCTCTCGTTTCTTTGATTATATGCAAAGTTTCGAGCTTTACTGCTCAAATGTGACGTTTCCCCACTCTAATTAATCATACGACTCTTTAAATTGTTGTTGTTCTTGCCCTAAGACATCAAAAAGTTGGTTGCTTGAACATTATATCGATCCAGTGATTATTACAAAGTGAACGAAAGCCCTAATTTTCACTCAATATGCTAGCTTTGATCGATACATGTTTTTTGTTTATCAAGGTTGATTGGTACCCATGGGGAGATGAAGCTTTCGAAAAGGCGCGTAAACGAAATGTTCCCATCTTTCTATCAAGTATGTACTGTTTGTAGTATAGTTTGTTCCAAGCATTGTCCTTGGTATAAGCTGATGGATGCTTTTGTTGTGCCTCTATTTGGATGTGATCGAATCAAGTTGGATACAGCACATGCCATTGGTAAGAGGACTTTCGATTCCCATTGACATCTGTAATTTTTTTTCTTCTGTTGGTAGGAATGTGCTATAATATTTCATGTATATTTGAATTCTACATGTAAGCGTTTTGTACATCCTTTTGCTTTTAAGATGTGAGTTTTTGAACATTTTTCCAACATAATCTCTTAGCAATTAAATGAGGAATGGATAATATTTGAAGAAACTTGTGTACCTGATTGACACTTTGCCGATGCCGGTCCCTTTTAATGCATATTTTAATGATGTTGAAGGAGACATGAAAGTTTGAAAAGCTGTGGTGTTTGATTTGTTTTTTTGGGACCCGTTCCCTTATATTTGTTGAATCAACCGTGCATTATCATATATATTCGTTTTTACATTTAATTTAAACAACCAACTTTAAATATCTGAAAGACTGGTTTGTTGGGGCGATGGCGCAATTTTTGGCTAATGCAAATTGATTCTTTAGGTGCCATGTCATGGAGGTGGAATCGTTTGAGAACGAAGATGTTGCAAAAATGCTTAATGAGTGGTTTGTCAGTGTCAAGGTGAAGTCTTTAATTTTTCCCTCTCTTTTTAAGTTTGTGAGCATCGTTTAATTTCTTGGTATATGTTGTTCTCTGTCATTCTTGCTGGAATTTTTATTAATAAATTCGTGCTGTTTATTTTATTCCACTACTTCCCCGGCTATCAAGGACCATGTGTTATCTATTGGTTTAATCTATGGTTAAATCCTGCAGGTTGACCGTGAGGAGCGACCTGATGTTGATAAGGTAAAATGCATGCAATAAAGATACTGCAGCTGAGATGTCTTAATGCCTTGTGGAGAGTCTGTTCTTCCTTGCAAGTGTTTGCTTGTTTGAATTTTCATACAAAATCAAGGAAATGCAAGTTGCAAAATGGATGATATTAAAACAGTAAAGCATCTGTTACCCCATTAAGTGATTTTTTTTTGATAGGTTTACATGACATATGTGCAAGCATTGTATGGCGGCGGCGGTTGGCCCTTAAGTGTATTTCTTTCTCCGAATCTTAAGCCCTTGATGGGTGGAACATATTTTCCTCCTGAGGACAAGTATGGACGTCCTGGATTTAAAACTATCCTCAGGTGCAAAAGAATCACATGATAGTTTCATATGGCAATAAGTCTCCTTTTAGGATTTAGTTTGCCTATAAGACTATGAACATGGGCAATTATTTCAGAAAGGTTAAAGAAGCTTGGGAAACTAATCAAGAGATGCTTGAGAAGGGTGGAACCCTTGCAATCCAACAGCTGTCCGAAGCTCTATCATCAAATGCTAAATCTCGTCGGTTGTCAGAAGAGGCCTCTCAAATGTCATTGGAGCTATGTGCAGAACAGGAAAGAGTCACCTAAACCAAATTTCATTTAATTTACCTTTGCGAATTGTCAAGGGTTATGTTTGAACTTAAGCTTTTGTATAAAGCGATTCTTGATATGGTATCAGCGCACACTAGGTTTCAAGAGGTCATGGGTTCAAAACCTACCTAATAAAAATGTATTTACATACGCTATTTATTTTGTCTTTACAAGCGAGAGTTTCGCTGGAGGCCTTTCCACGTGGTCCATAGTCCCTACATGAAGGGGAGTGCTAACTTTAATTTTTCTTGATATACATTGTTATCCCACAACCCGACAACTCAAGTTTTTGGGAAGCGGTTATTGACGCTAATTATGCTTATCCTCTAAAATATGGCTATTTTGTGGCATTCTTCAGCTGTCAGATAGTTACGATCCAAAGTTTGGTGGATTTGGTTCTGCTCCAAAATTTCCTAGACCTGTTGAGAGCTACCTTATGCTTTATCACTCAAAGAAGCTTACTGAAAATGGGAAGGAGAATGAAGCTAATAGACATATGAAGATGGTTTGTCATACTTTGCAGTGCATGGCAAGAGGTGGCATTCATGATCATATTGGGGGAGGCTTTCATAGGTATAGTGTGGATGAGTGTTGGCATGGTGAGTTTTAGCCAAATCCTTTAGTTTTATGGTAGTATAATTGGTTTATGTATGAACTAATTAAAGCTGCTATTATTGATATTGAATGGAAGGTGAACCTATGCTAATAGTAGATTCTTCTTATGTGATACTGCTCTTTTAGCAGCGAGTATAATTTGTACCCTTATAACACAGTTGCACAAGTAACTTCACTTGTATACTTTTCTCAACATTCATACCAAATGTTCCTCATATACAACAACAACAACAACAACAACAACAGTTGAGCATTTTATCCCAAGCATATAGGGACCGTAGGCTACATGAACCAACATGAGAATCACGCCAGGTCAAGCATATGAATCCTTCGCCTCCACTCACTCTTATTGAACAATTTACTTTCATTAAGGCCTTTGGCATCCATATCTTTTTCTATCGCATCCATTCACATTTTTTCGATCAACCTTTCGCTCTTTTGATTTGGCCTAAATCGAGAAAAAATCCATTTGTCGGACCGGTGCTTCCGTAGGTTTGCGTCGCACATGACCAAACCATCTTAGACGGTTTTCCTGCATCTTTTTCTCCATGGGTGCTACACCAGCCTTTGCATGAATATCCGCATTTCGCACTTTATTTTTTCTAATGTTATCGCATATCCAATGAAGCATGTGCATCTCCGCTACATGCCCGCTGCATGTCTGTGCATGATGTTTCTTAGGAGCCTAGCATTCCGTACCATATAATAAGTCAGGCCGAATAACGCTTCGATAAAACTTTCCTTTAAACCTTAACAAAAACTTTCCTTTCAACCTCTTATCTATTTCATAATACTTTTCTCGATATATGCTCTTCACCTAGCTGCTAGTGATTTTTCCCAGAAAGTCGTTGCTTTACGGAATACATGTACCAATATTGGAATGCAATTAAAAGGTGTTGAAAATGATTGCATTGTGTTTGAAATTTGTATTAAGCTAACAAGTTCTGCATTCAACTTTACTTTATCTTTCGGGACACAATTTGTTTCATTGTATCATACAGATTTTTTATTATAAATTTCATGTGTTACTAAAAATTTGTGCCCATGTTGCAGTTCCTCATTTTGAAAAGATGCTATACGATCAAGGGCAACTTGCTAATGTTTATTTGGATTCATTTTCAATCACAAAAGACGTCATTTATTCTTTTGTGGCACGTGATATTCTTGACTATTTACGGAGAGAGATGATTGGACCCGAAGGTGAAATTTTTTCGGCAGAAGATGCTGATAGTGCTGAATATGAGGGGGCACCAAGAAAGAAGGAAGGAGCTTTTTATGTTTGGGCGAGCAAAGAGGTAATGCTTCCGGTTGTAGCTAAGTAACTTGTAGTAGAGTTAACTGGAATTTTTTTGGGTTAATAGGTTGGACATGAGTTCCTCATGAACCATCGGTAGAGTGTTTTTCGTCACCATGTTGAGATGGATGTGCTTGCGTGTCGGGTGTACAGATTCCTCCTGTTTAGGATAGACAGAGGTTTATTGATTGTGCGGATTCTAATCAACGGCAGTCGCCAACAAAGCTGTCGTTAATTACCCCCGCATTGAGGCGAGAGAACCTCCGATTAACTGGTCATGCAGATCATGTGAACTCAATGTGAAAATGTGTGCGTCTGTGTTTGGAAAACGATGTTTAGGACTTTTTGAACATCTCGTGGGTATCACAGAGTTTACGAGGCTCCCGTTGCCCGGTTAGAGGGCTGGGGTCAAGGGGGCTTGCGGGGTGCTGGACAACGCCCCGTTAGAAATCTTTTTGAAGGAGAGAAGTTATTGGTTTCTTCATATGTATGCCTTATATAGAGTTGCAACTTTACACATCCCTTTGGGCATTACAAATTTGGATCCTTGTTTTTCCCATGCCCATGTGCATATCTTTTTGCCCATGAGCCATGAGTTTTACAACAATTTGGTTTTATGCCCATTTGTATTATATCTTCTCACTAATTTACACATAGAACTTATTTATTACAAATTTTCTTTTGTTTTCTTCTTTATCTTCATGACCGGCCGGCTCTCTCAAGGACTTGAGACGGTTTGAGTGTGGGCCCAGTTGCTTGGGGTCGGATCGGGGTTAGTCAGACCCGGGTCCATTTATGCGTAGACCTTGACTTTGACTTATTGAATTTTTTTGACTTTTTGACCTCGATCGTAGTGTGTAATTTTTGACCCAACAAAGTGCCCCCATCAATAAATGCACACAACATGGATGCGTCATGTGCATGAAATTGATGGATATTCTTTCGTGGAGAGGTTGATTTGATTCTCTTTTAGCGATGTAGAGGTTGGTATCCCGAGACAAATTGTTGATTTGATCCTGAGGCGAAACTTGATTCCGGCGTAGGGGTTGGTTCCAAAACGGAGCTTGATTCCGGCGCAGAGATTGTGTTCCGAGACGAAACTTGATTCCGACGCACATGTTGATTCTGACGTAGATGTTGATTCCGAGACGGAGGTCGATGGCTGACTTGGTTCCAATGCGGAGCTTGATTCCGACGAGGTCGATGGTTGATTTGGTTCCGACGTGGAGCTTGATTCCGACCGGAAGGCAGATATTCCGAGGCAGATCATGATTCTGGCCCAAAAGCATATATTCCGAAGTGGAGCATGATTCCGGCATGGGGTAGACATTCCGAGGCGGAGCATGATTCCGGCGCGGGGGCATATATTCTGAGGCGGAGCATGATTCCGGCATGAAAGCTTATATTCCGAGGCGGAGCATGATTCCGGCGCGGGGTAGACATCCTGAGACGGAGCATGATTCCGGCGTGAAAGCATATATTCCGAGGCAGAGCATGATTCTGGCGCGGGGGCAGACATTCCGAGACGGAGCATGATTCCGACACGAAAGCATATATTCCGAGACGGAGCATGATTTCGACATGAAAACATATATTCCAAGGCGGAGCATGATTGTGGCGTGGGGCAGACATTCCGAGGCGGAGTATGATTCCGGCATGAAAACATATATTTCGAGGCGGAGCATGATTCCGGCGCGGAGGCAGACATTCCGGGGCTTGATTTGCTTGATTTAAACAGCTCCAACCCTTTCCGGCGTGACCTTTTGGGTTTGGAATCATCGTCAGACGAGACTTGGAATTTGGATTTTTGAAGTTGATCGGATTTGAATGAGTTGAAATTTAAAGCAGAGTTTGACTTGGTTGGATTGGGGTTCCGAAATTTTTTGAATGGAATATGAATAATTATGTGTTTTTGAAGTTAACAGGATTTGAATTTGATAGGATTTTAAGAATCGAGTTGAAATGGATTTGGATTTAAGCCCGGATTTGGTTCGGGTTGGGTTTGATTTTAAGGATTTGTAATAAATTTTTCTTCAATCGAGATTGCGCCCTTTCGGGTTTTCTCAAGCTCGTGGGTAGTCCTACTGTTTTTACTCACGAAGCCTTTTCAGGTTTTCATTTGTGCCCATTTTGGTTGTAGACCAATCCATTTTTTCTTCTTTTTTGTACAGGCATGAACATTGTTATAGCCAGAACATAGTACCAAGAGCGACTTATTATTCATCTTTTGAGGAGTTTGAGATTTGGATTTTGGTTTCAGCATCGGTATCGCTAACACTGGAGTATGGTACCAGGAGCGACTCATCATTAGCCTTTGGAGGATTTTGAGATTTGGAATTCTGGGTTATTGGTCGGCATCAACACGCTAACACTGAAGTATAGTGCCATGAGCGACTCGTCATTTGCTTTTAGAAGATTTGGGGATTTGAGAGTTTTGGATGGCGTTAGTATCGCTGCACTGGTATGATATTCCAGGAGCGACTCATCATTCGCTGCTGGAGGATTTGGGGATTTGAGAGTTTTGGTTGGCGTTAGTATTGCTACACTGGTATGATGTTTCAGGAGCGACTCATCATTCCCCGTTGAAGGATTTGGTAATACATACGGAATTTTTTTGTCGAGTTTGCGTCCTTTCAGGTTTTCGCAAACTCGTGGGTAGTCTTGTTTTTATTTACGAAGTCTTTTCAGATTTTCATTCGTGTTTCTTTTGCTTGTGGACTAACCTGTTTTTTATATTTTAATTATTTATATTTTATTCCCCGTTTAACAACTTAGGGGTTAATACCGCGCTTATTCTTTGGTTAGCCCCGTTGGCATATTTTCGCAAGGCTTATTTAGGAATCTTGGTTTTGAATTTGATGGAGTTGATGTCAGAGATGATGAGTTGTATTTGATTCTCATTTAATCACTGGCTCTTTCCGCTGAATCTTCGATATTTCTTTCGTCTTTTTGGATAGATGAGTGTCCGATGGAGGATGAGGTGGATTAACGTTGTTTCTTGAAGTGGACGATTGAGCTGTCGATTCCCAAAAGACTTCGGCCTCTGTTGGTATAAAATTAACGATCGTGACTTTTGATCGTTTGCCAACACGCTTTTAGACAATGATATCACCCATTGTATTGTTTTTCAACCCAATTCTTGAAAACAAAGCCGTCTTCAATGGTATGACTCACCACTCTGTGATATGGACAATATTTGGGGCTGTCGGTCATATTCGCTTCTTGCAGCCTTTTCGATTCTGACAATTGTAGACCGTTGTTTAGGACATCTTCCTTATGAAGGAATATACTTCATTCAACTTCTCTTCCAGTGTCAATTCTTATCTCCCTCCCAACACTGGTTTTCGAGACTGATCGGCATTATGCCCGCCTGTTTGTTGCTTACTTTGGCTAGCAGATGTGTTAAAGGATTCAGTGTTGGAATTTCCGCCTTTGCAGATGTCCTTCTGGTTCTTCGATTTGCTGATAAATTAGAGGCCTTGAGTGGACTCAGGATGTGAGCGTTTCAACATCTGAATCTTCTTGATCAGCTCTTGGAATGTCAGGAGGCCTGTTGTACATAGGAAAGGAGTTATCCAATTGCTGATATTTCCTATGAGAAGGCTGACGGATTGGTCTTGGTCTAACGGCGAACGGCGGTTCGTCCTTGACATTGAGATTACGCATCGGACTATAAAATCTATGACTCATTTGTTGTTCTCTGGTTTGGTCTTCACAAGGTCAGCAATAGAGGTTTTATCGCTGACACTCATGAATTTTTGCTTGAACAGAGATTCCATTTGAGTGCACGTTGTCATCGAGCCGTTCGGTACGGTTGCGTACCAGTCGAAGGTAATATCGGTCAAGCAGTTAACGAACTGCCGGAGGAGAAGCGAATTATTGCCCCCAGTATTTCCGCAAGATGCTTTTAAGTGGGGAATGTGCCGTGGTTTGCATTTCCTGTCACCTTTTGAATTTGGGGACGACGTAGCCGCTTGGAAACTACGAGATCATATCGTGCAGGGTACGACCTTTCACTGCTGCCGACGTTTTTCTGTGCTTCGGCTTCGGCCACTAATGTCTTGACTTTGTTGGCAACCAAATTCATTATTTTATCTTGGGTTAGCGCGTTACCGTCGTCGAGAGTCAAGACATTTTCCGAAGCCGGATGTGGTTGACTTTCATGCGGCTTGCCTATCTTTCGACTTAAGGGGATGGGTGTTGGTTGCTTCGGGTCATTGTCACCTAGCTCATGAGTAGTGCCTTGTGCTTGATTGGGCTGCAACCGAGCAACTTGGGCCGTGACCTGCATTATGACATTCGTCAAGTCATCAATTTTGGAGTAGAGCTTGGTCATCTCTTTGTCTTTGTTTCTAAGTTGTTTCCGGAATTCTTGGAACAACTGTTGTTTTGCGGTCCTGGGAATGAAAGTTGGCTTATTCTCGTTGTCCGAGCCCGACTCCTCAGGAATTGTGGCTTCCTTTTGCTTGGCTACTTGAGCAGGGTCTTCACCCGAGCAAGGTCTTCGTTGTTATCTGCATTAGGTTGAGACTGGGAAGTGACAGCATCTTCCAAACCATGCCGGGACAGGTGAGTATCCACCCTTTTACTCTTACTACGAAGGTTACCACTAGGGTCCCGTACCGGCTATATACAGTGTGAATCGTGTACCTGTCTGAACCTTTATTGTCGGCTGTGGTGTTCATTGAATTCTTAGACCGTCGCTGCAGCCCGTCATTTCGTGGGGAAGTCAAGCGACTGAAAATGGTCGGCTTAAATGGAGCTCTTGGCGGAGGTGGCACTCGCTTCTCGAAATCTCTCCTTGGATTTCGCATGACGACGAGGGCTTGATAGACCCTTGTTGATTCTGGGGCTTAAACACTTATCTTTGTAGGACTTTTTGGATTGCCTGCTTTATTTTCATGGTCATGACATTCTTCTGAACCAGTCTTAACGGTTCAAAAGAGTTGATCTTCATAGCAGACTTAGCTGTTGTCGCGGGGTAATCCTGTTCTTGGAACCTCACAAGCTTCAACTTAGCAGGAGCCCTAGCCTTTTTGTTGATTCTGTATCTGAGTCGTTTCTGTCTTAGCTTCTCGATCTTGAGGGTTTGGCGGTCATCTACTTTTCTAGAAGCTGTCATAGGCCGATTGGCGGGGAGTCTAGACATGATCATGCGGTTTTCAAGGCCATCGTCTCAGCTTGCTCGAGACACCTTGTCGTTTTCTTGATGTTAACGGCCTTACCCCTACCTGGAGGTACGGAGAGCCGTTCAAAGACCGACTTGGGTTTGGGCTCGAACATCCTCGTGATTACAACATTTGGCCGCCTACCTTTCGAGACCGGTCTCTCCATCACGGGAGCTTGAGGTCAGGAACGCTGCTAGCTGAGACGAATGAAATGGAGCGGTTGCTCCATCCATTGGTGCATGAGCTCCGGCGGAAGTATCACTTGGGCATTTGCCCTGATGGTGTACGCGACCAGAGTTGCATCGGAAGTTAAGTTCATCTTTGAAGACATTGTTGCCGGATTGTTGATTGTTGATTAAAGCTAAAAGTTAATGATCTGAATGAAAAAGCATGATTTTAGCATATAGAACGATATATGAGTTTAAATGACCGCTTGATTCGAGTGATGGGAGGAGAGATAGGTCACATCGGGCGTGTCAGAATCTGTAGAGTGTTTTTCGTCACCCTATTGAGATAGGATGCGCTCGTTTGTCAGGCATGTACGGATTCCCCTTGTTTAAAATATGCATGGATTTATTGATTGTGGGGATTCCAATTTTCGGCAGCCACGGAAAAAGCTGCCGTTAATTGACCCTCGCTTGAAGCGAGAGAACCTCTCATTAACACGTCGTATAGGTTATGCGAACTTAGTGTGCAATATGCGCGTGTTGTGTTTTGAAAATAATTTTGAGGGTGCTTCGGGCATATCGAAGGCCTCGCAGAGTTTACGGAGGTCCCGATACCCGGTTAGCAAGCTGGGGGTCCTTTGCGTGTTGCGGTGTAGCGTCCCATTAGAATTTTTTGAAGAGAAGTTATTGATTTCTTCATATGCTTGCCTTATATAGGCTTACAACTTTACACAGTCCCTTGGGCATTACAAATTTGGATTCTTGCCTTTCCCATGATGTGCACATCTTTTTGCATATGTGCCACGAGCTTTACAACAATTTGGCTTTTTGCCCATTTGTATTACATCTCACTAATTTACACATAGAACCTATTTATTATAAATTTCCTTTTGTTTTCTTCTTCTTTATCTACAAGACCGGCCGGCTCTCACTCGGACTTAGGAGGTTTGGGCGTGGGCCCAGTTGCTTAGGGTCGGACCAGGATTAGTTAGACTCGGGTCCATGTGGGTGTTGACTTTGACTTGTTGACTTTTTGAACTCGATTGTGGGGTGTAATTTTTAACCCCAACACCATCTATGCTGTCATATATACATAAGTTATATAATATGAGAATCCGGTGGTAGCAACTATTGTATTATTAATGTTCATGACACGGGGATGTACTACATTGAGTATAACAACAGTTGCAGCCTCTTTTCTTATTTTTCTTCTTCTTTCTTCCTTTTCTTGGTCTCAGAACACTGAATTTGTCCTTCAATACTTTAATGTTCATAGCACCTTAGTAGCGATGCCCGAAACCTAAGCATATTTGAAAGTAGTTGGTAAGTTCTCTTTTCTAATCATGATTAAACATTGAGCATGTATACTTGAAATTTATGTTTAGACGATCTATGACACGTGTCTTCTTTACCTTTTGTTTGGTGCCAATATTTTAACTTTGATTGTTGTTGTTCTGTTGAAGATTGATGAGATTGTTGGAGATCATGCAAGCCTGTTCAAGGATCACTATTATGTTAAAGCTTCAGGCAATTGTGACCTTTCAAGAATGAGTGATCCTTGTAATGAATTTAAGGGCAAAAATGTGCTTATTGAGAGGAAAGATGTTCCAACGATGGCATCAAAGCTGGGAATGTCCGTGGATGAATACTCCCGTATCCTTGGAGTGTCTAGGAAAAAGCTTTTTGATGACCGATCTCGTCGACCACGGCCACACTTGGATGACAAGGTACCACTAACATATGCCCATGAACAAGATATTGCATCTTTCTTTTTCCCTCCCTTTGATTTTGTTTTCAATATATAGTGAATAAATCTGAGTAAGCTTGAAGGACCTGTTTGCCTGTTCAGGTAATTGTCTCATGGAATGGACTTGCAATATCATCCTTAGCAAGAGCTGCCCAAATTCTCAAAGCAGAATCGAAGGAGGCTAAATTCTACTTTCCTGTGGTTGGATGTGATGTAAGATTCCAAATTTTTTATTTAAGAAAGAAAGATTCTATCGACATTAATGACATTTAACTGATTTGCTTTAATTCTATTTATAAATATATACCTTGGGCAGTGAACTATTTGTTTTTCTAAAAAAGATCCGGTTTTTGGGGCATCACCTCCACACACCAAACAATGGCCACAGATGGATATTCTTGCCGCTGGAAATCAATAGGGATTTTTAAGAGGCTTCACTTGTACCATAGTTCAACAGTATTAAGTGTATTTCACTTTATTTCTTGAAATATATTCAACGCTTGAAATATCTTTATGGCCTTCTGACGTAGGACGAGAACAAATAGGACTGCTAAATGACAAACAAGCAGACAAATATAAGATGGATACACACACCAGAGAGATCCAACATCGGATAATCGCGAATAATAAATGATATAAAAAATAGCAAGCTTGATATCCACAATTGAACTTTCAATTTAAAAACAATCAATTTGGTGTCGACGCCGGTCATCCTTATTAAAGTATTGTGTTGTCTTGATATACATTGTTATCCCATAAGCTTTTGGGTTGAGTGCTTCTTAATATGGTATCAAAGCACACTAGGTTCAAGAGGTCGTGGATTCAAATCTTGTTTTTATCAATTAATCATATTTACTTACCCCCATTTGTTTCGCCTAATATAGCGAGAGTTTCCGCCAAATGCTTTTCTTTCTACGTGGCCCGAAATTCAAAGGCCTACGTGAGGGGGAGGGGGAGTATTAAAGTGGTATGTTGTCTTGATATACATTGTTATCCCATAACCTAGCAGCTTAAGCTTTTGGGTTGAGTGGTTCTAACAATCCTTGTGTAAATCAACTAAACAATCATTGTGTGAATCCAAATATTATAGCTTTGAAAATAGACCCAAATAGGTCCTAGATTGAATACTCAAGAAGATGTTCAATACATATCTTTGAGTCCCAAATCAATTATTAATATTGCAACTAATTAAACCAAAAAAGAGTGCAGTCACCTGAGTGTTCTGGGCTTGACTTGGCTCAGGTTGTCATTGTGGAACTCATGGCCTAAATCATGATAGCCAACAATCTTACACGATAAGTCATTAACCAAGCACTAAAATTAATATGCAAGCTAAGCCAGATGCTCCATTAATCAAGAATTTGAACCCATGGGCTTCCTTGTAAGATCGCAAGGGCGAACTTCCAGAGAAAGATGTGACTTGCTGACATTGCTGTTGACCGCATCGGGTGTAGCGATGAAATTGTTGCAATTACGATGGTGCCGAAGATCTGATGCTAACCTTGATGATGGTGACGATGAAGATGAAAACTGGTTAATTTCGATGAGATTGCGGCGGTGACAGATAAACTATCGACCACAGCAGACTATGACTTCGACCACAGCTGAAGGGAAGCAATCGACCTCAACCGAATAGAACTCAAGGCCACACAAATCTCAAATATAAAAGTTCTTTATTCAATCATTCATTAACTCCCCTAATAAAAGAGTTAGGGTTTCTTTTATAATGAAACCCTAACTACAATTGTAAATAAGCCCATAAACAATTTCAAAATCATGAAAATTCTAAACTAATAAAATAAAAAGATACAGCAAGTCTAAAACAGTAAACAGCTACTAAAAGATGATCCCACACCACCTTCACTCTTCAGCCTCTTTACTTTTTTGTACCAAAATAAATACAAAGAATACGAGATTCCCAGCTTTGTTAAACTTTTATAATCGCTTCCTGCCTTGTAACCCTTTTACGAGCTGGTGCTCAGTTATCAAGGGAGCTGCCAAAAAGATAGGGACTACTATTTATCCTTCAAAATTTATCCTAAAATTCAACTGTGGCAAATATATACTTAATTTAAGCTATTTGCAGAACTAGATGGGAAACAATTTGGTTTATCTAGGTTTCATAAGATTCTAAATGATATAACAGAAGTGACTGATTCACCTAACGCCATAGCTAATATCACAGCTCCAATCATAGCAGCCAATGCTACTCTTCTAGTCTTTTGCTTTAGCTGCAACGGATCAATCAAATACCTCAGGTAAAGATTCTATATCCAACGTGTATAGTTATTACTTGGTCTAAATATTAGTTTAGGCATCATTTGCAAGCCAGAACTAAAAGTAAATTGTGCGCATCCTCACGCATGTTTTATTGAAAAACTTTCACCCAATGAATTCATTTGTATTGAATTGTTCCTTTTGATCACGAGTACAAAAAGAGGTAGAAGCTATAGATCCTTTTCTGGTCACAGAAGTTGTAGGGGAACGAATTAAATGAACAACCAAATTTTTAGTCATCATAATGGTTTTTTCTGTTGGAGCTTTCCCATACATCTTCATCAATGTGCTTTTTGTCGTGCAAAAGTTCAATTCGTGTTTCCGCTGCTTGCAGCCGCGTGAATATTTGGAGGTCGCAGAAAGAGCAGCAAAGTTTATTAAAAGCAAACTTTATGATGTGCAAACAAAAAGGCTGCGTCATAGCTTCAGGAATGGTCCATCAAAAGCACCTGGCTTTTTAGATGATTATGCATTTCTGATCTCTGGATTGCTCGATCTTTATGAATATGGTGGTAAGACTGACTGGCTGAGTTGGGCAATTGAGCTACAAGCTACTCAGGTAAAGGACATAAATGTTTATTTCAAACCAGTAAGCACACAAGATGAGCAATGCATAATAAGAATAAAGAGGACTAACACTAAATGAAGGATGCTACATGCAATATATTCTGACCTATTAAAATATAAATATTATCTTCGGACCTCAACTCTAGATTGGAGCTTTGTGAAGCGTAAAAGATTTCAACATGGTACTAGTGCAACCCAGGTTCAAATACCACCAGAAACGTTTAAGAAAGAAATAATAGATTTAAAAAGGGTATAATGCACAAAACCCCCTGTAGTTTACCTTGTTGAGCATGTAAACCCCCACAAGTTCTTTATTAACGCAAACACCCCCTATTCAATTTCTTTAGTTGCTTAGTTTGAAGTTGAGTGCTTTTTGAGGGTTTTGATAGCTGAACAGAGGGTGTTTGTGCTAATAAATCACTTGAGGGGTATAGGCTCTATACGGGGTAACCTACAGGAGGGTTTTGTGCAGTTGATTCACACACACACACACACACACACACATGTTGTCAACCTGCGGTGGCGTGTTAATGTAAATGTTTTCAGTGCTGTTGTCAATCTGTGGCCCTTACCACGACTTCGAAGTTTTGGTGCCAGGGCAAAAACTTTAAGATCACTTCACCATCACCAAAAGAAAGGAAACACAAAAGCAAACAAGGGAACCCCACATATACAGTGTTAATTGTAGTGTTGCTCTCGTTCATTGGTAGCCTACACTAACAGATGAATCCTAACCCAAATGCCAAAGTTGAAAATAGGTCTTCCTGCGAGCCAATACAGGAAAAATAACAATAAATGCCATCTTACATTAGCTGACCCTTTTCTTTCAGTAGTCTGTAATGATTGGAAGTTACTTTTGCAGGATGAATTGTTCTTAGACAGAGAAGGGGGAGGCTACTTCAATACTCCAGGAGAAGACCATTCTGTTTTGCTACGTGTCAAAGAAGATCATGATGGAGCAGAACCATCAGGCAACTCAGTTTCTGCAATAAATCTTACTAGATTGGCCTCCATGGTTGAAGGTGCAAGGACTGAATATTACAAGCAAACTGCAGGGCATCTTCTGGTATGTTCTTCTAAAAAAAATTCCCCCAATCAAAGAAAAAATATTGTAAGGTTTGAACAAGTGTTTGGCTTCAAACCTGTATTATATGAGCTTCAGCAAGGTTTGACACTCTGGGTTGGTTGAGAAATTCTTACTATGAGTGACTTTGAGTAAAGAATGGATATGAGCCTTATGTTTGGTTCTGTGTAAAAGTGTAGAATGGGATTTGGATACGGATCATCCAATTTCAGTTATGCAGACAACTGAATATCCTTTTTAGCCTTAAACCCCCAAAAAATGTTATTGCGGATATTTTGAAAGAAAAGGAGATCTATTTTTTGTGGTTCTGGTGACTAACCTATATAAAAGAAGATTTGAATGATTCTAGTTTGCGAACTTAGAGATGTCATTCTTGCCTTTACTTTGTCAAGTTATGCTGAACTTGAAATATCGATACACCTTTGAAATGTTTTATAGGAAAACTTGAACTATAAAAAATAATACAATGCTTGGTGAAAATGCTAAAACAAACACTGATGTTGGACTTGGATTAATTCCTGCGTTCAATAAAATGATAAGTAACTTTTTAGAATGTCAAAATAGTATTAAGTCGAGATTTGAGAATGACGAGTCAAGTTTGATAACAGGTTTTTGTAATTCTAGTGGGTATATACTGCAGGCAGTATTTGAAACAAGGTTGAAAGATCAAAGCATTGCTGTTCCCCTGATGTGTTGTGCAGCAGACATGCTTTCAGTTCCATCGAGGAAACAGGTGGTTTTAGTTGGCGATAAAAATTCATCAGAGTTTGACGAAATGGTTGCTGTGGTTTATACATCATATGATCCTAATAGAACTGTAAGTATTCAGTGTTATGATTTGTCTTGTTCTGTTTAATTTTTTTCTGTGTGAAAAACAAAGGTATTTTCTTTCAAAGGAGTTCGTTTATGGTGGCCTCTGCATGACTCAGTTAACCAGTTTAGAATTTAATAATTACAATACACTCCCTTAACGTGCTACATATAAGGTTACTTTCATGAACAAACGCCCATAAAACCCAAGTTAAGGCAGTTTAGTGAAAGAACAGCGATGGTTAAGGTAGCTTGGTGTAATTTAGCCATCTAAATTTTACGTCAAATGTACCTATATAGCCATATGGGGCCAACCTCCCACTCTCCCTCTCAGAAAAACTTGTTTACAATTCGGCTGCTACCCAAATCTACAAGCTTGGGCACAGTTGCAAAACTACTTTTAGAAACCTTCATGCTTAGAAGCAATAGTTGATGCGATTCATCATCCAATACTTTACCTGCAGAAATTGATATCTTTTAGGTTTTGTTGGAAAAATGCTGAAACTGCCCTTCTATCTAAAATTTGTCCATCTAAAATTTATACACAACATATCAGTCACTCATATTGACCCAACTCCTCCTTGCCCTCTCGCAAAACTCCCCATATTACAACCCTGCCATTAACCAAACCTACAGACTCGGGTGTAGAAGCGAAACTGCTCTTAGAAGCCCTTGTGCCTGAAAAAGAAAAGAAGAAGAAGAGAAATGACGATGCGGTGTTTGATGGAAACTTTTATACGAACCGGTATAAAGGTATTGGCCAGACATTGATAAACCAGTCAATATTGGCCGGTATATCTGATGCTTTTTAATTATATTTATATAATGGTTAGTCAAAGTGCATATTTAGTTTATTATATAAATTTTTTAGTTTTAATATACTGGTATACCAGTCTTATCTGTCGGTTTACCAGTAAATACCGATATATTGGTCATGAATCAGTATGCCGTGAATACTGTTTCTTTAAACAATGGTTGTTTGCGAGCCATTGCCATTTTTTTTATACGTGTTGCAGGTGATACAAATAGATCCTGAAAACAAAGAAGAGATGGAGTTCTGGGAAAGCAACAATAAGAACATAGCTCAAATGGCTAATGGGAGCCCAAAAGACAAGGCAGCAGTAGCTCATGTTTGCCAAAATTTTACGTGCAGCGCGCCTGTAGCTGACCCGGATTCTCTTCAAGCCCTGCTTAACAAAAAGATCTCCTTCACTTCATCATCAAGTTAAGAATCAGTCATCTCCTCAATACTTGTAGATCGTGTGTATCTTCTATGTGATGTTGGTTGCTCTATGGGGCATGTGAATTCATCGTTATGTATATTTCTAATGTACAGTGTCATAAAATGTAATAAAATACAGAGCCAATGTGTGCCGAGTAAAATGAATTTGCCATTTGTTATGAAGAAAAAATTTGTTCTCAAATTTGTAGATGCTTTTTTCCAATTTTAATAGAATATAAGAATATTCTTGACTCCAATTTGCTCTCTTTAAATCTATGTAGATGGTATTAGCAAGTGTTGCTTTGTCAATGGCCGCAATTTCTGTTTGCTGCTTGCTGCAGCCATTGGATCCTTCACAGCATATACCAAACAAAAAATCTCTTGGCCTCTTTGGGAGAAATGCCATGCAACATCCTCCATTTATATTTCGTGCTTTTTCAACTCTAAATTAGCCTATTATATCACATACATCTTTGTGCATATCTCATAGAAGAGAAATTTTGATTTGATCATTAATTAAGATTATGTGTTAGTACATTGGTGGAGGCTTGATATACATGGGTGTCTTATAAAATCAACTCTTCTTTAGCTTTAATTTGGTGGAGCATGCGAGCGTTTGAACCTAATGTGATCTAGTGAAAAAATTGACTTGGTTCACAGTAGCTATAATTCTCACTTAGAAAATATGCAGGAATTCCATCATCCTACTAATATAAAGAGTTCAAAACTAAACCTTTTTCTCCAAAACGAAAGTCCTCTGGTTCAGGAAGGGTTACGAACAAATAAAGTATTATTCTAAAGCGGATGTCTTTTTAAGGCATAACTGTAGAAAGCCTTGCTAAATTTTGCGAATGCAGCATAATAACAAGAGACAAACTGCAATCTTTTTTCTTTGAACTGTTGGAGCAATCATGCAATTTAGCCATTCTATTACACAAAATTAGCACTGTGTATGAGACTCACACAATACTGCCCATATTATCTCCTCGCTGGATCCCGCCATATCTTCCCTCTGCGCCTCCGCATCAAACTTGTTCGAGATCAGCTGCGTTCATGAAACAGAAAACACCGTTTTCATCCAATTGAATCTCGAGCTTTTAAGTGGGTCCCACATGTCCCCATCAGCTTATTGCCCGCAGCAGATTCCGCTGTTCGAAAGCGAACAGCAGCACGGGGGCTCCCGCCAAAGGCATCAACGTAGGCGGCAATTAAAATAAAAACAAGGGGGCAAAGTGCAAAAAGAGCAATCGAATGGAAAATAAAAACTTTGGTGAAAAAATAAATTAAGTAAAAAAGGGGTTTTGTCTTTTGGTTAAGGTCGCTGGAGTGACGATTAATTATTACGAAAATATATATATATAAAAAAGTAAATATCAATAAATATAAAATTGGGGAGAAATTGAGAAAGAGAGAAGAAAGAGGGAAAAAACCCTTTCTTTTCTTTTATTTTTCTCCTTCAACGAAGAGACGAACGAGAGAGAAAGTCGAAAAGAGAGAAAATCGCCGAATTCCTGCGAATTCTCGATTCGAATCGGAGAGATTCGGAGGGGAGCCGGAAGATCGCCGCCGATTAGGGTCCGGTTGCGGGCGATCAGGGAGGGGAGTTCTAGGGTTTGGATCGATCGGGGAGGGGAGTTCTAGGGTTTGGATTGGGGAATTAGGGTTTGGGAGATGGTGATAGGGATTTGAGAGGGTGGATGTTGTCGCTGGGCAGTAGGGATGAAGGGAGGAAGGGGCTAGGGCTAGGGTTTGGATCGAGGGAGGGAGCCATGGAGGAGAACGAGCTTGAAGAGGGAGAGGCGTTCTCTAACCATGAGGATGATACTCGCATCGATCCTGATATCGCTCTCTCCTACATAGTAAGCACCTTTTATTTTTATGTTTGTTTGATCGTTGAGTTTTCATTGGATTATGACGAAGAACTGTTAGTTTTAGGACTAGACTAGGTTGCTGATCGATGGCTATGAATGGCGCCGACGTTTGGTACTCGTTGGCTGGTTTAATTGCGATCAAATTGACTCTTTTGGTATCGAGATCTTTAGTAGTTTCAGTCATGTAAGTATTGAAGAAGTTTGGATATGGAACGCTTGAGAGAGGAAGTAGTAGGCTACACTACATGGCCGCTTTGAACTTTAACTGAACTTACAAAAATTGGCTCTTTGTCCCGTATCGTGCCAAGAGACGAGTGCAAGCTTCTACCTTCTCCATCTATACGCTTCACTATTCTTGGAGAATTATAAAACAAACTATCACCTCTCTTTTTGAATCCTTAGAGTATCTTTTCGCCTGTTCTCCTTTTGGACACCCAATCAAATTTAAATTTTTTTTTGAGATGGCCGAGGATTCATCTTTGGTTCATTTGATTTTTATTGCTGGATTTCTCACCCAAAACTTTTTTGTCTCGCATTCCAGCCAGTGACGTTTTACCATCAAAAGAACAACTTTAGCATGAATTTTATTTGAAGCATTTGTAACAGAAGACACAATATTTTAAAAATCAAGCTATAATTTTCAGTATAAGTATCTGTTTACATTTTGGTTTGTTGTTTTTTGACCAATTACCGATCTGTCATATTTTCAAGATGAATGTGTGTCATGTGTTGCTGTGCTCGTCATCTGCCCCATCTTCTAGACTCTGTTTGCTTATAATCTTTGTGTGTCCTTTCATTTTTTTAAAACCACGTTATCCCTTTGGATTTTTAATGAAATTTGAAACGAAAATGTAACTTTGTAGCATGATATCCTTGAGGGGAATAAAAGAAAACAAACGATAAAAAAATTATGCTGAATACATACTGACTGTTTACTGTTCGGGAACTGATGCGAGAAGTCGTAATGAACGACCTAACTGCAGTCTACGCAATGGTGTTGAAGCATAACAAGGGCACAAACAACTTTAGTTGGCATGTAAAGAAATTATTGGAAGTTTGTTTTATGTGTGTGCCAGCGCTGTGAGCAAAAATCACTATTGGCATGATGCGTTTAAAAGAATCTGCATAATTATTCTTCTATGTGAGCATATGAGAGAGAATTTCCTTACCCATATGCTTTCTTATATTGATTCTGTTTCTGTATCAGGATGAAAGGCTCCAGGACGTATTAGGGCACTATCAAATAGAATTTGAAGGCGGAGTTTCTGCAGAGAACTTGGGTAAGCAGATATAACCACTTTCGCTCGCAGAAGGTTATTAGATGCCCAATATGATTGTTTGAAAATTTTAACTCATCAACAGGAGCGAAGTTTGGGGGATATGGTTCATTCTTGCCTTCTTATCAGCGTTCTCCTACCATTTTGTCTCAACCCAGAAGTCCACCGAGGCCCTCACACCATACCATCTCAAAATCTCCCTGCAATTCATCAGCCGAGGTACTTTCTTTTTTTTGTAACTTCAGATAACTGTCCTTTGACTTTGTTGGAGTCTGATCTTAATTATAATACATCTGTTTCTTTCATGAAGCGTGTGAGGCAAAACTCTTCAGTTCCAAGAGGTTCATCAGCCTCCAAAAATAACATTTCCCTATTTGCACAACCCAGTAACTCAGGCAGAGTGGAGAATTACAAAAGCTCACAGAGTGCTTTGGGTTGTGCTCCCCATCTTGATTCCAATAATAAAACAGCTAGTGGAAGTGATCAGAAGTCACTGAAGGTTCGCATTAAAGTTGGACCTGATAACACATTGGCCAGAAGTAATGCAGCTATATATAGTGGTCTTGGACTTGATACTCCTCCTTTTTCATCTCCTGAAGATAACCATGGGTTTTCTCCAGAAGTCCGAGATGCCCCTGGTGAATCTCCATCGACCATTCTCCAGGTAAAGTGTCTATCGCTGCCCAGTTATGTTAAAATGGAGGCCTTAACTTCCTGTGTCAAATTTTTTTTTTTTGGAGCAGGACATGACATGTTTTTCAGTACCGGGAGGCTATTTGCTTTCACCTCTCAATCAGAAAATTTTCCAGTTGGCTGAAAATGAAAGCTTTTTCAGTAGAAAAGCTGGCATTGTCAGCAGGAGTGTTTCTGTGGTGGGTGCTATTCGCAATATGGCCTTGCCTATGAGAGAGATGAAAGGCCACACAGACAAGAAAATCAAGTCAGATGAGAAAAACGGTAGGTCAATGGAAGAAGAGACTTTGAATTGCAAAGGGGATGCAGCAAAAATGTTGAAGAAGGAAATGGACTTTGATGCCCTGGCCAGCAAAAGGGTTGTTTCCAGTGCTTTGAACATGTCACTCCATTCTTGTTCCAGAAGCAGCGATCCAAAAGTTGAACGACAGATAATTGACGATTCGGTGAAGGGTACTAGTAAGGTATTAGAAGTTATTAAAGAACCAAAAAAGTCATCGGAAAAGAATAGTCTGTCCATGCCTGATTCTGCCAAAGCTGATCAAGTAATATCCATGGGTGGTTTGAAAAATGGTGGACTCAATAATTTAGGAAATGGAATTACACATTCCAAAAGTAAATTAAATCCCAACTCAGGTTTGTTGGGAAAGGAAATTGAAGAAACAAAACCCAATAATTATAAGGATAATTCATCTGATACCTGCAGAGAGGTACAGAGCAAGAATCAGAATAGTTCTGATATTAGCAAATTGAATGATGATGAATATGTGGGTAGGAATGATCATGTTTCTGGTCATGCTAAGCCTACACAACTACTTGCTTATAGAGTTGTTTCCCATGAAAAAGACGCAGAAAAGATGTATCTAGGAAATGATCAATCACATGAGGAAAAAAGAAGAAAGAAGGGGAGCCATGATAAATCTGCAATACCTACCGAGTCAATCCAAACTCAGGAAAACCTGAGAACTTCTTCTCTGGTACCAAAGGACAAGAAGAAAAGTTCTCATGCAAAAGCCGGCCATTCTGATAATAAGTCTAGAGAGTTGAAGCCGCGTAAAGAATATAAGAAGGTTCATTCTAGAGGACTTCATAGAGATGATGTGGAGAATAAAAAGGTGCAGAGAGTGGAAAACAGGACCGGTGTGCAGGAACCCTTTACACTCACTGAAAAGTCAATGGAGAAATCAGGATTGAGGAATGATTTTAATCCTCACCTTGAACCAATGGCAAATCCTCCAACTGCTTCAATTCTAGATGCAGCTGCTCCATTGGATGCCCCTCCTCCTGTGGTCATACAAGAAAACTGGGTTTGTTGTGACAAATGTCAAATATGGCGTCTCTTACCTTATGGGGCAGATCCTCACAACCTTCCTAAGAAATGGAAGTGTAGCATGCAAATTTGGCTGTAAGTTTATTTTTAATGCATTTTTCCTGTCTAATCCTTCTTCTCTGACTTCTTGCATCACATAATTTAGATTTCTAGTATTAGTGCTATAAGATATTGTAAATTTAGTCATGTAGTGTCCTCTTCAATATCGATCTGTGTCAAGGAATCAACTAAGCTTCTTGCGTGGGAGCAATTAGAAATGCTCCTGCAAGGGGAATATAAATATATAATCCACTGCACATTTTTACTTACCATGCATATAGAAGGCATCTTGGACGTATTTTATGTAGGCTAGGATTTTAAATTAGCTTATTATTCAATTCCCGTCATTCGCCCATCGCATTATTTCAAATTAAAAAAAATGATTTTCAATGTTTCTAATGTTATCTTTTGAGGATAATTTTATGATGGGATGAAGAGAAAGCTGAAGTTTTAGGACAGCTCATCATACGTGAAAATCCGTTAAAACTCACCTCGTAAGGATAAACAATTAATTGGAAGACCATATGGAGTGTAGTAGGTTATCTTGAACTTGATTTTTTTGACATATAGCGAACAGTTGTCTACATTGATGACTGAGTGATGGTTCAACGTTATTACTTGTGTTATTATGGACATTTTGAAAAAGTGTGACGAGACAGATGAACACATATCTCGTAGGATTGGAATGCTAGGATTGTTAGAACATTGTAAAAATAAAACAAGATCTGCTGTTGTACATTTCCAAATTTGTAGTTTTCTTGCACGTATGAGTACCCACCAAGCATAGTGAACATGGCATAAGGCGCTGAAAAAATCTTGAATGACAAGCCAAGGTAGCTAGTGCATTATAAGAGCACCAGGCGTGAGCCTTGATTCTTGCAGAATCTGTTTAAAATAATATTGGTGAAGGGATAATGGAGACAACATCAAACTGTTTGGAACGAAGACCATTTTGGTTATCATTTTTATTAATGTGGCAGTCCCAAAGGCGTGTTTATAAAAATATATGGGCATTGTTTCTGTTGGTATCATTGTATATCCACGTGTTCAGGATGATAATTAAGATCATGACGTCTTGGTACTAATTGGATCTTCTTATATTTGAAAAGTTTGCTTGTGAGAGCTCGCTTGCAGATTTTGGCTTTTTTTGGAATACATCTATTTAAAATTTATAATGCATATTGCAACATGGTAAACTATGGCTTATAGTTTGATTGGCTAGAGGATAGCTTTTCCAATTAGTTAATGTTTGCAAATGCTATCTAGGCCTGGGTTGAACAAATGCTTTATTGGTGAAGAAGAAACTACAAGAGCATTTAATGCACTATACATGGTTCCTGCCCCTGAGAATGGTGCTAAGTTGAATGTACATCATAATGTTCCTTCCTCAAGCATTATTCCTGCTGATGCTCAGCAATTTGATCGAAGACTTGACCGTGATATTCAAAGTGGTCCTACTATAGGGAAGAAAAAGGGTGGACCAACCGGGACACCAAATGTACCAAAAAATCCTGTTTTAAAGAATAACCTACAGAACTCAGCCAAAAATAGAAGTCTAGCAGATACAAGTGAGTACCCTCTGGAAATGAACTCCTCTATCAAAGGTTGTCTTGGGCTCACTAGCATGTCAACGGACATAACTCCAGCGGATCACAGTATCAAACTGAAGGAGAATCTTGAAATTACAGGATGCTATTTAAATGGAGGTGATATCTTGTCGTATTATACCATTAGTTTTATGATCTTTTGCAAGTGATTAATACAATTTGCATTCATATAGATGGAACTGGTTTTCATTTCTCAGGCAGAGTGCACAACTTCTTTTATTAACATTTTTTGGGGGGAAATTGCAGGAGAATCTGCTGGAAAAAGTGGCAAACATTCAAAATCAAAGACCAAAAGAGAAGTCAATCAAGATGGATTCAGAACATCTAAGAAAATTAAGAAAGAGAATTCGAATTATCTTGTTGAAAACCGGCTCTCTGACCTTGATATGGTTGGCATGACGGCTCTTGCGATGAATAATAGTTTATCAGCTAAGACAACTGGGAAGATTCTGCCGAACTTCAGTGACCACTCTTCTTCCAAGGACTCAAAATCTGAACCAAGAGGCAATTCATTAGCATATAGTAAGAAGTCAAAAGACCCTGTTCTAATCTATTCAAATGGGGGATACAAAGATCATTTTAAGGATTCAGATGTGAAGAAATCTTCTTCGCTTGACTATGCTGCTAAGAAGAGGAAAGTGAGAGAATGGCAGGAGAGTCAGCTCCATCAGGAGACTGTAGCAAGCCCTAAGCACACTTGGGACAGCAGACCTTATGTCAAAGAAGCTCTCGGTGAAGGTGAGCTGAAGAAACAAAAGAAGACTAAGATATCAAAATCTGAGGGAAAGGAGTGTAGTATGAGCAACACGGAGCGTAAGTTAGAGAAAACAGGCCGGTCCCCAAAAATTGTGTTGTCTGGCAGTAGAGAGCAATATCAAGTAACTGCTGTATATCAACAGGCTTTGGATGGCAATGATCTTTTGAAGAGAGACATGACTTATGCACAGTTACCAGCAGCAGCTACTTCAAGTTCTTCAAAGGTATCCAGTTCTCGAAAAAGTAAGGCTAAATTGCAGGAAGTGAGGGGATCACCTGTAGAGTCAGTTTCTTCGTCTCCATTGAGGACTTTTACTACAGAAAAGGCCTCTGTCAGAATAAAATCAGTGGCAAAGGATTCCATGGTAAATTTAGATTTATCGTTCATGGGGAGTCCAAAAAGATACTCAGATGGCGAACTTGGTAGCGACCAATCCGGAACACGAAGGAAGGAAATGGGTTCTTCTGTCCAGTTGAAATCTTTAGACAGGCGTAGAGCTGTAGACTCTCGGGTATTTTTGAGTGACAGTAATAAAGATGGGGTACATTTGAGTGGTGCACAAGCTGATCTCTCACCTGCTGAGTATGAAGAGGTAAATGTTGTAGTTGGTGCTGAGAATATATCAGATCATGGCAACAAATATCTTTATGAAGAGCCAAAGAAAGACAACATTGATGATGATCGAGATAACAAGAACAATCATCGTCGCTCAAATGGAACTAGTCAATGGAAGTCAGATAAGAGTTCTTCTGTCTTCAATGGTAGAAACAAAACTTTTAATGCGGCTGTCAATAAAGGTAAGATTGATGTTTCTGATTCCCTTGTCGACAAGAAGAAACTGCACTCCAATGACAAACTGAATTGTCATGAAGATTTGAGGGATAAAAATTGTGGTTTCCAGGAGAAGGATGAGGATTTCTGGGGAAAGAAAAACTCTTCTGCGAAGTTGTCTCGCTTTGATAGAAGAGAGAATCACTTCAATAATGAATTGACCGAAAATTTGGATGCTCAGAATGGCATTAGCACCAAATCGTCTGTAACAGCCAGTCGTAAGTCCAAATTACAGGAAAATCTTCAACAGGCATCTTACCCAAGTGAAAATCCAGTGGTCCACTCTCTTTTGAATGGAATGAATAGATCAGAAATGGCCTCAGGCAGAGGGATATCATCACCAATTCAGCCTTCAAAAGATAAAAGTAAAGAACAAAGTTTAGATCTTCGAACAGAGGCCACACCTAATAAAATACGCAGATCTGACACAAACCCTACCGACGCGGCAAATGACGATGCATTTAATTTGGTAAAGCAATCCCAAAAGCCTGACAGCCAGAACAGTGTTCCCCCTAATAGTATAAGGCAAGCCACTCCTAATGGTCATGACTCCAGCCCAATGAGGAAGGATGGTTCTGCTGCTGCAAAAGCTACCTTGAGAGAAGCCACAGGTTTAAAGCACCATGCTGATCGCTTGAAGGTTGTGCCCATTCTTTTGCAACCTTAAACGTTCTCATATTTGAAGAAAACCCTGTTTTATTTATTAGTACTAAAATCTGATCGTGGTAATTTTGCAGAATGATAAAGACCGAGATCATGAAAGCATCGAATTATACTTTCAGGCAGCCTTGAAGTTTCTGCATGGTGCCTCTCTTTTAGAGCCTCCTAGTGTTGATAGTGCTAAACATATGGAAATGAACTCATCAATGCAAATGATGCAAACGTACTCAGATACAGCTAGACTATGCGAGTAAGTGTAACCAACCATGGAAGTTGAACTATTGAAGAAAAGTTCTGAACATGAAAAAGACCTTTTGCTGCTAATGCAAGTGGCTAATTGTAACAGAATAAGATAGGAAAACATGATGTTTCATGCCAGGAAATCAGCATGCTACCAATTAGTCACATGATATATATATATATATATATATATATATATATATATATATATATATATATATATATATATGGGTAAAGCTAATTTACTCACGGGACATAACCAGCTTAGTTATACCCTGTGGAGAATTACTTTATTTGCTCCTAATGCATGGATAAAGGACGGGTACTTTTTGTCATTTTCAAGGAGAGAATGTAAAGAATCTTTGTAATTAAATAGAGAATTGATTATTATAAGGAGAGAAATTCTCATAGAATCTTTACAAGATTGTTTGTTTTCTCTCCTTAAAAGTGACAAAAAAGTATCTCTACATTTTGCATACATTATGTAATTCTCCACGGGGCATAACTAAGCTGATTATGCCCTGAGAGTAAATTAGCCTTACCTTATATACGGTCCTGTTTGGATGCAAAATAATTTGGTCAACAATCACTTATTTTTCCCATTAATGTGGGTCCTGCATCAATAAGCTTGTTTGGATGCATCCTGGAGATAAGTGATTATAGCCTTAAATTATGTGTTTTCACTTAAAAATGGCATATTTTCCCACTTAAAAATAATATAGGATTCCTCGCTTATTTCATAAGTGACTATGGGATAGTAAAGTTGATCAAGTAATATACCATAATATCTTTTTATCTTTTCATCCAAATTTTAAATAGCATCAATGATACGTCATTTTGGTCATTTTACACTCAATAATCACTTATCTATCACTCTTCATACAAAATCATTCAAACGCCAAACAACTTATCTGTCATAATCACTTATAAGTGATTATTTCACCTTTTTCAAAAAATAATCACTTATAAATGATTATGGCAAATAATCACTTAAAAATAAGCTCATCCAAACAAACCCTATATATGGGGAGAGAATAATGGAGGAAAGACGCCATAGGAGGGAATTTCCTCTAATGGCGTCGAAAAAATAAACCCTTAACGATTTTTTTGACAACCGGCTTCCATCATCTTCTTTATCATGTAAGATGTGGATACACCAAATTTCATGTGATTCCTTCACCTTTTCACCGTTAATTTAGTGGGTGCAAAATTAACGGTTTACCGACAATATAACTTTTTACATTGTTAATTCAACGGTCAAAAAGTGATGGAATCACATGAAATTTGGTGTATCCACATCTTACATGATAAAAATGATGATGGTTGCCGATTGTCAAAAAAAATTATGGAGGTTATAGATTTTTGACGCCACCTAACGAGAAAGCCTTCTAGGGCCTCTTTTCTTCATGATTCTTATATATATATATGAGGACAAAGGCCCTAGAAAGGGAACCCTCCGATGGCGTCCTATGAAGCACGGATACTTATATACACCTCACGAATCGTCCCCAATCACGTATCGAAGTCGGAAACTCTCGGAGTTTTTCGGATTCGCTCGGACTTGTGAATGTCTCACCAAGCTCTCTCGAATCGAAAATTAAGGCACTTAAAAGTTTGAAAGTGCATTTAATATCTAACATAATGTCATTATTTATTTATGTTATTATATATTGGTATGCATACCTTAATATATATATTTATATTTAGTTAATTTAAAATCGATATAAAAACGTATCCTGTATCCTAGGTTTTTTGAAAATTGCGAATTCTCGAATCCGTATCCGAACCCGTGCTATATAGATGGCGTCGATAAAAGTATACTTTTTGCCATTTTTTCCGACGATCGCCATCGTTCATCTTGATCATTATCATCTAAGATGTGGATATACCAAATTTCATACGATTCTAATGCCTTTCCGTCGTTGATCTAGCGATGTAAATTTTTTTAAAATGTTCTATTATCGGAAAACTGTTAATTTTGCATCTATTAAAACGGTGAAAACATGTTGGAATCATATGAAATTTGGTATGTATACATCTTAGCCGATAAGAATGAGAACGGTACGTGACAATCGGCGAAAAACATATTGGTGGATAGACTTATTATACCGTCATAGGATGGAATCTCTTCCTGGAGACTTTGTCCTCCATTATTCTCTCTCTATATAATGTAGAAAAAAGGCCCTCAGAGGCTTTTTTATTATTCTCTCTCTATATAATGTAGAAAAAAGGCCCTCAGAGGCTTTTTTGTTAAGTGGCATCAAAAAAGTATACCCTCCACCATTTTATTCAACGATCGACACCTTCCATCTTGATCTTGGTAGTCTAGTATGTCGATACACCAAATTTCATGTGATTCTAACGTCTTTTCGTCGTTAATATAAAAAGTTCTATTGTCGGTAAACTGTTAATTTTGCATCCACTAAATTCACGGTGAAAAAGTGTTAAAATCATATGAAATTTGGTGTATCGACATATTAGACGATGAAGATCAAGATGGATGGTACCGATCGTTGAATAAAGTGGTGCAGGACGATTTTTTTGTTGCCGCCTAACCATAAAAGCCATATAGGGCCTCTTTCGTCCATTACTCTCCCCCCTATATATATATAGAGAGAGAGTAATGGAGGAAAGAGGCCTTAGGAGGGAAATTCTACTATGGCATTGATAAAAGTACAGCCTCCGTCGTTTTCTCCAACGATCGGAACCGTTTGACCATTAGATTTAATCCAACGGCTTAGATACATCCCAATCAAATTAATTCTCTCTTAGGGCAGCTTTTCCTTTCATGTTCCTCATCAAATTTTCTACCTTTTAATGGCTGCTTTTATATGTTCTCTCTCAAGATTCAACCATCAACTAAAGACTTTACTCTTTTCGAATTCGGAACGGATGCAGGTTTTAGGGATTTGTATTTGAAATTTTTAATGAATTAGGGGTGGGAGATTAATCATTTATCAGAATCCCCCTAGAACAACAGAAAAAAATTTAATTATTAGTCCAAAAATTCTAGTTAAGAGTATTTTCAATTGATTTCTACCTCTTTTCATTAAAATAGTTGTTGGGTTTTGGGCTGAACGAGCTGAAACTCTTGGCATGAAACCCTAAACAATGAACATAAAAACAACATTTTTCAGAGAATAGAATGATTGATTATCTGCTAATCAAGTATAGAGAATAACTTAGTTTTGAAAGTTTTAGAGTATGATTTGGTTTACGGCTATGGCAGAAGCAGGGGAGGGTTTTGATCATTACGTGAGAAAGGGGCGGTTTAGGTGAACGTGGGGAAGAAAGGGAAAAGTAGTTTATTACGTTTAATATAACCTGAGCCGTTGAATTAAATCCGACGACTGATATTGGCCATCTCACTTATAAACTTAACCATCTCCATCTCACCATATCATTACTCTCTCTCTATATATATTATTGATCCATTGCAAACTGGTCCGCGTTTTTTAAAAAACGGAAACTCTCGGTATATGACATATTTGAACGTTTTGATCCGTTCAAGTTGTCACCCTACCCTCAAATATACGTGTATGAAAAATCGAAGTATTTGAAGACCTCTAACCAATGTATCATGGTTGTAAAAAATGAATGTCTTTCGATAATGCAACATAAATTTCATTTGATGCATATGTTAGAAGTCTTCAAATCAATTGATTTTTCATACATGTATATTTAAGGATAGGGTAATCAAATTGAAAGGATTGGTCGTTCAACTATGTCGTGGATCGAGAGTTCCCGTTTTAAAAAAACGCGGTTCGGTTTGCAATCGGTCACTCCCATATATATATATATATATATATATATATATATATATAATGGAGGAAAGGTGCCATAGGAAGGAATTTCCCCCTATGACGTTAAAAAAATACCCTTCCCGATTTTTTTCGATGATTGGCATTCATCATCTTCATCTAAGATGTGGATACATCATATTTTATATGATTCTAACACTTTTTCACCGTTAATTTAGTGAGTGCAAAATTAACGGTTTACCGACAATAGAACTTTTTACATTGCTACGGTGAAAAAGTGGTAGAATCATATGAAATTTGGTGTATCCAAATCTTAGATGATAAAGATGATGACACGTGTCGATCGTCGAATAAAATGGTGGAGAATATAGATTTTTGACGCCGCCTAACGAAAAAAACCTCTTATGGCCTCTTTTCTCCATTATTCTTATACACACACACACAGTTCGACAAGAATCCTATCGGAAAGATTTGGAATCATATCATTTCCATCTTTTCACCGTTAGATTAATTTTGGGATGTGTTCTAACAATTATGTTATATTTGATAATAAATGAAATCTTTTATTCATAATTGTTAGAACACCCCAAAATTAATCTAATGGTGAAAATGCGGAAAGAATTTGTTTCCAATTCTTGCGATAGGATCCTACTCTCTCTCTCTATATATATATGAGAATAATGGAGGAAAGAGGCTATAGGAGGTAATTTCCTCCTATGGCGTCGAAAAAGTACACCTTCATTTTTTCGACGATCTGCACCTATCATCTTCATCGTTATCATCTAAGATGAGGGCACACCAAATTTCATGTGATTCTACAACTTTTTCACCGTTGATTTAGCAATGTAAAAAGTTCTGTTGTCGATAAACTGTTAATTTTGAACCCACTAATTCAACGGTGAAAAAATTGTAGAATCATATGAAATTTGGTGTATTTGCATCTTTAAATGATGGGTGCCGATCATTGGAAAAAATGAGGGATGGTGTATTTTTTTGACGTCATAGGAGGAAATTCCCTCCTATGGCCTCTTTCCTCCATTATATATATATATAGATAGATAGATAGATAGATAGATAGAGAGAGAAGCCTATTTTACTTCCAGGGCATAACTAACTTAGTTATATCCGGTGAAGAATGACCTATTTTGTCCATCAATTAATATCTAACATGGGGCTATTTTTGTCATTTAATAAAGGACGAGCATTTAATACAAGGATCGGCATTTATTACAAGGATGTATTAAATGACAACAATAGCTCCATGTTAGTTATTAATTGAGGGGCAAAATATGTCATTCTCCACGGGGCATAACTAAGTTGGTTATGCCATGCGAGTAAAATAGCTTATATATATATTGAGAGAGGGGGGCAGGCCCTAGGAGGCTTTTTCGTCAGGTGGCGTTTAAAATATTTATTCTCCGCGACTTTTTCGACGATCGGCATCCATCTTTATCATGTAAGATGTGGATACACCAAATTTTATGTGATTACACCACTTTTTCACCGTTGAATTAGCAATGTAAAAAGTTCTATTGTCAGTAAACTGTTTATTTTGTATCCACTAAATCAACGGTGAAAAGTGTTGGAATCAAATGAAATTTGGTGTATCAACATCTTAGATGATGAAGATGATGGGTGCCGACCGTCGAATTAAATCGTGGAGGGTGTATTTTTTCGACGCCATAGGAGGAAATTCCCTCCGGTGACGCCTTTCCTCCATTACTCTCAAATATATATATATATATATATATGTTAAAACAAGTGAACATAGTCATAAATGGTACTATCTAATTAGTAATTGAATCTGAAATTCGAGCAACTGTCCATTTTTTGAAAATAAAATTGTTAATAAATCAGTTTGCATGGCTAAAGAATGGTAGTTTTAACAGGTTTTGTGCCCATTGGTACGAGCGACACAAAGAGATGGCCGCCGCTGCTTTAGCATATAAGTGTGTTGAAGTGGCATATATGAAGGTCGCGTACTATAAACACACTGGTGCGAGCAAAGATAGGAATGAATTGCTAGCGACTCTTCAATCAGCTATGCCAGGTCATTGAAATATGTGCCAGTTCTTGGATTATTTGTCAAAACTATGTTATGTCTAATTACTGTTTCTAGTACCTAGATTTGGCATAACATAAGATTTACACCATTAGAATAATTGCTGCCTTGACACAAGCAGTGTTCACTATTTTTCAATGTAGCAAGTTATTTATATTGTAATAGTTACTGCCTTGTGGGTAAGTACTCTTTATTACTGCTTTCTTAAGCTGATGAACTGCTTGCTTATCGATGTAGCACTTTGGTTGTTGTAGGCGAGTCGCCTTCATCTTCTGCTTCAGATGTTGATAATTTAAACAATCAAGGTGCACTTGATAAGGCTGCTTCTTCAGTGAAGTCTGCTGGTTCGCCTCAAATTGCTGGCAATCATGTTATTGCTGCTTGTAACCGCCCTAATTTTATGCGGTTGCTCAATTATGTGAGTTTGTTTCTTTGGGTCTTTGATATCTGATTAACAAGAAATAGCATGACTTTTATATTTTTCTTTTTTACTACGCTCATATTTAATAATGAGATTAACTAATGAGCTCTTCGTTTCTTGCTTGAGGGAACAAAATTATACTGTAGCAATTCTTATGCACAAAAGTTGTCCATGCCATGAGAATGCATTTACATAAATTACACCCATGGTAGTAGTGTTAAAGGCGTATTGAAATTGTGTTGCAGACAAACGACTTGAATTGTGCATTTGATGCCACAAGGAGATCTCAAAATGCTCTTGCTGTTGCCAGTGTTAGCCTGGACAAGGACGGAGCTGATGGCACATCTTCAGTTAGGAAGGTTCTCGACTTCAATTTCCATAATGTTGAAGGACTCTTGCGATTAGTTCGCCTTTCAATGGAGTCAATCAGTCGATGAATATTTGAAGATAGGTCGGTCTCCTCGTCATTCCTCTTCTAGGAATGCTTACGAAATTCCTGCATTCACCTCTGTATTGCATTCTAAAAAAGGATTGGGTTTAATAGGCGCGCTTCTTGTAAAATGTGTACAAATGAGTTGGCTTGCAATTTTTGTATAGTATTCTTTGCAGCCTTGGCATTTTTTTTAGATTTATATAAGATTCTTAGCTGATGGACCCGGCAATGTTGGTGTTCTGCAAAATCAAGTGAGTGTTGTGTTAGGCTGCCTTGACAATAAGACGGAGAGCATGTCAGTGGGTTATGGATCGAGTCTGATTATCTTTGCATGTTGATCATAATTCCATGTTTCAGCAGTTATCCTAGTGAGTCCTTTTTTTTTTGGTCATCATACACGGAACCATGATGGGAAGTTAATGGTATGCTCATGAAACATTTTTCCATTAAGATCGGTTTACTGCCAGAAATTACCTATTCAAGAAAACTGCATGGAGCCAAGCACAACTGACACTAAAGGTATGCAATTTCTTGGAAATTTCAGCAGTGCACTATACCGAGTTGGCAAAGTTTCTGGGATTATCATTCTCATACTTCATAGTTGACTATATTCACAAATATAGATTTTTCCGTCATTTAATTTTTGACTTCCCGAATGCAGGTCTATTAACTTCTGTAACAGATTATGATGTTTCTGCTGATGAGGATCTGTTGTGTGGACGATGATGATGATAATATAACTATATTGATCTAACTTATATTATATTTGGCAAGAAGCATTGTGCTGCACCCGTAACCTGGAAGGTACCATGTACTTGAATTTTATGAAAAAATCATTATTTTCTTATTCATTGTTTGCTTCATTTTATTTTATCCATGTATTAATTGCTATAGGTTCATGTTGGCAGAATGTCTTTTGGATAAGAATATCATTTGGTTAAGAAAACCTGGGAGGCAGGAGTTCTCATGAGTTCTTACTGCAGTCAATCTGGAGGTTTTGTATCAAGTAAAACTCCAGGTTAGCTAGTTAATATTGCAGAATTGTTTATTTTCCTCTTTTGCCCTCCCTTCTCTGCAGTTCCTCCTAAAATAAGCATTGTGATTTATTCTACTAGAATATAAGAAAAGCATAGAAACTCTTTATATGGTGTTTTTTATATTGAAAATTAGCTAGTCGGTAAATTTTGACCAGGGCTTATTATCATCACAATGGTCCCTTTTGCCATCAGAATCGCTTCCTTTATGAGGCTGTACTTGAAAGACCATGGGTGTATACTTTATATAAAAAAAATTTAAATGCTAGTCTCGTGTAAAGTTAGGCCAAAATAGGATAGGTATTAGATGTAGCAAAAATAACCTTTTCGTTTGAACTACTAAAATTGGATATATTCAACAATGTCATGACTAACATTATAATTTTTATTTAAAAAGGACATTTCTCAAGGTTCCAAGGATGGTTTTAGTGAGATGTGGAATGATAACCATGATGTTCTAATGTAAAATTATTTGTCAAAGGATAAATTGTTTATTATCATATATTCTTATATTTTCTTGTTATGGAGTAATAGTGACCAACGTTTATTGTCTTTTGGTTCATTTAGAATTATTTACCTTTATTATTTTATTTTTAACCAAATTATTTCCTGTTGCTATTTTCAGGTCAGGCATCCAGCGATGAATGCTAACAAAGAGTATGTGTACTAATAATAGCAGTCGATTTCAGTTGCATTGTACATAAGAGGACAGATTAAACTCAAGGATTGGGTTCTTAGTACCATCCCCAACTGGTGTATTATACTTAAAAAAACAAACAGAAAAGTTCATTTATTCTTTCTCAATAAAATTCAGTTACTTTAAGAATCACCCATGTCACCTTGGTTTGGTTTCAGTTTTGTTGAAATGCGACCAATTTATAATTGCTTCGGTTTGGTTCCAGTTATCTTGAAATGCGGCTGATTTATAAACTGTTTGAACTCTTGAGTTTGTGCCTATGTATGGGTTCATTATGTTACTATGGTGATATTTTGTGAACTTAGATAAACAAATATTAATCATTAGCTCTTTTGTGAAATGAATGCTACGTTAATGATAGGTGTTAACAGGAACAGAACGGGCCGTGTTGGGTGAAAGGTGCTGTGTTGGGTAAAACCTCGTCCGGCCTGAAAATCATTGTACAATTGGTTAATATTATAGAGAATAACGGAGGAAAGGTGCTATAGCAAGGTAATTTCCTTTTATGGCGTCGATAAAAAGCAATCATCCAACGTTATACCTTTCATGGCGTCGATAAAAGCAATCATCCAACATTATATTCGACGATCAGCATCCATCTTTATCATCGAAGATGTGGGCACACCAAATTTCTTGTAATTCTTTCATTTTTTTCATTGTTGAATTATCAATGTAGAAAGTTCTATTGTTGGTAGACCGTTAATTTTGCACTCACTAAATCAACGGTGAAAAGTATTATAATTACATGCAATTTGGTGTATCGACATATTTGACGATGAAGATCAAGATGAACGGTGCCCATCATTGAAGAAAATAGTGAAGGATAGTGTATTTGATGCCATAAGCCTTCTAAGTCCTCTTTTCTCAATTATTCTCAATATTATATATTGTTATGCAGACGCCCTTAAAATATTTTTAAAGAGCAACAGAACAACGGGTTAAAATTAAATCTTTTGTGATCTTTTACATAAAATCCAACTTAGACGTGTAATTATATCCAACATTTATTCAATATTTACTTTCCCGCTTTTCTAAGGACAACATCTACCCTAGCTATTGCTTTCTGATACAAGTAAACAAACAAGTAAAATTAACGGTTTTCGATATTAAATTACTTTTTTTATTTTTACACCGTAAAATTAACGGTGAAAATGTATTGGAATCATGGGTCTGCACTGTTCTTACAAGCTCCGTTTCCTTTGTAAATAAAATGAATCAAAAGTGTTAATTCTTACAAGCTCCGTTACCAAATAAATCTTGTCACGTCCCGCTTTCCAAAATGCGTTAACTACGGCACGTGACAGAGCCAATCATGCTACATGTGGTTAGAAAACATCCCTCCACAGTCACATTACGGCTGTCTATCTATAGGATATCAAACAGAAAAATATAACATCCATCTAATACATTTCCATCTGCCAGAATAAAAGAGTTAAAAAAAAATATAAAAGCGGAAACGATAAATCTAATAATCAATAATATCTGAAAATACATCTCAATATGGGCTCGCATCAGGAAATAAAAGTTGCGGAAAAACTAAACTAAATATCACTAACACGATCTTCACTGCTCGGCTTCACGGCTAAAATACTCCTAGTCAGCCTGCGATAGAGATAGAGAAACATGGCCATGCAAAACCCAGACGTCAGTGCGTCATAATATCAAACAATAATAATAATCAGAATGTAACCAGATATGCAGGCATGAATATATATCAACAACATGAATATAACGGTAAACAGAGATATGAAATAGTGAGGTGTATATGTGTATATGAAGTGCGGTAAGTAATCTAAACTGTGCTGCTGGGTTATCTACTCTAAAGTTTGTGAAATCAATTTAATGGAATCGTCAATGTAACTTAATAGTATCCCGTGCATGCCCGGGACCACGGTCCAGATTCTCGGGCTGAAATCCGAGATGTGCCGCTAGGTAGTAAACATGTAACATGTACAGATGAATGATATCGGCAGCAGCATCCCGGGGCTGGCCCGGCCCGTAAAAACTGATCAATATAAGTATCGAACTGTTGAGTTACAAGTCAGGTTTCACTATTGATTTCCCCTTACCCCCAAGATAATGTGTTCAGGTCGGGTATTGAGAATATGGAGCTAATACCAACACAGGATCAAGCAGGTACATGTTTGTCTATGTGGACAACAGGTTATGTCCGTTAAGACAACGGGTTACGTCCGTTAGGACAATAAGTCAGAATTGTCGGCATTAGTAACAAGATCAGGTATCGAGTCAAGTAGTGTATCAGGGCATGTCATGTGGTGTATATGTATCAAACGGATACCCAAAGTAAAACTGTAAAAGATATCAGGATCACAGTAAATAGTTCTGATGTCAGGATACATATGCGTCTATCTGTAATAACCTATATATATCCATAACTACTTATGGTGCAAGCTAGAGAACATGGCATGATACAGTGAAATGATATCAGGATGTTCCGGCATGCAACTAGATATGCAATAAACAGTACGGATACGAACGGGTATCATAAACCGTAAAACTATAACATGGGATGCAGAATTAAACTACATGAAGTATTATGCAGTCTTGATATACATTATTATCTCATAACTTAACAGCTTAAGCTTTTGGGTAAAGTGGTTCTTGACATGGTATCAGAGCACACCAGCTGATGATACTCGTAAGTGGGAATTCCCCAGATCACGACACGTAGCGGATGACGTGTCAACCGCTTAAGCCCACTAGATTCTTGGGGGATACAGAGTTGGAATAAGTACGATGCATTGGGGACATTTCTCGGCACCTCGTCTCCGAGGTTGCATTCGACCTTTTAGAGACCTCCCCGGAGTACCTTCACTATTTGTTTAGCAACCTGCCAATAATCCGCTTCCGAGAAATCCTACGGCCGAGCTTCCACAGCCTCCTTGCTCGTCTCTAAGCTGTTAAAGAGCTGAGCTACCTCGGCCTCCTCGCTCGCCTCCTCGGTATCCACCGAGCTGAGCTTTCTCGGCTTCCCTGTTCCACCGAGAGCACGGAGCCAAGCGCCCCTGTAACGGCTTTGTGTATCTCGCCAAAACGAAATCTCTACCACTCCACATCCCGCATCCCACACTAGCGTGTCTCTCCATTAATGAGCATATCCCGTCATTAATGGGCGTACCCCGCCATCAACGCGAACGTGAGGCGGGGGCGTAACGGGAGGTGAGAATCTCGCACTGTTTCTCTCCATGCGACCGCTATATAAACCCTCTCTTTCAGACGACTTAGGTAGGTCAAACTCATTCCAATACGCTGCTACCCTGCTATTATTATTCCTCGGTACTTACTTGATAGTCGGAGGGTCCTACGGTGGTTTCCCATCCCGGGACTTCCTTTGCAGGTAGCTCGGTGTCATCGGCAACCAACAACCCATTGAGATCTACACGCTCAACCCTCACCTCAAATCTCACCCGTTCAACCTCGCTGGCAACAAGATCGAGGGAGGGAAACATCTGAGGAAGATTCCGACCTCCAACAGTTGGCGCCGTCTGTAGGAACTCAGCTTTTCCACCTAAGAAAGTTGATCTTCCGCCTTCGATTCGATGGCCAGCGATAATCGCAATGATCCCAGCACGAGCCGTCCCGTCCTCCACAACAGAGGCGGGGCAGTTCTACTCCCCCTCCCAACACCGTCGATGCCTTATCTGCATGGATTGACAGGCTCATGGCGATGGGGACATGCTCGCTCGTGTTCAAACGGCCGGTCATGCCCGCCAAACCGCCGCCCCACTATCCGAAATGACGACGCGTGTGGAGCGATGGGAGGGGGCGCATTCAGGCCTTCGACCTCGCTCACGCCCATCTCGATGTCACGGAACACCGGCGTGCCGATTCCGGCAGTCACGACCCCCACATGAGGAATGATTCCATGACTCGTTGGGCACCGAAAAATTCGACACCGAGATCTCGGAAGCGACCGGACTACTACTTCAACGCTCGCCGCGCTCTCTCGCCCCCTGAAGAGACGTCTGTCAGATCATCTGGTTCCAGGAAAGACCGACGTCACCACATTCAACGAGACCGCGCACATGGCGAACGTCGGTGCCCACCACGAAGGGTCCACCCCGAGGATCTGAGGAACATGATAGAATGAAGCTGAAACTGCTCTATCACGCAAGCCCAGAGCAGAGATAGCAACCACTCTGACTATGGAGAGTCCTCGAGGTAAACACAGCGAATCGAGGTTCTCGAGAAGAAGATTGAGGACATGCGGCTCGCCATCCGTTCGCCCAGAGGGTCGGCGAAATACTCCGCGGATTCTCTCACGAAACCCTTCACGGAGCAGTTATTACGTGAGCGCGTCTCGTCTCGAAACAAGCCGCCAACGGTGGCCCTCTTCGACGGGATGTCCGACCCAAAGGACCACCTAGACGCGTTCACGGTGGGCATGAGCTTCTATGACAACTCAGATGCGGCTTAATGCCGGGACTTTCCCACCTCCTTTATCCGGGCCGAGGGAGATTAGTTCCGTGGCCTTGCTCCATGTTCAATCTCAACCTTTGACGAGCTGGCTACTCAGTTCCTTGGTCATTTCATTGGCAACCGACGGCAGAAAAGGACAGTTGACTATCTGTTCACCATCAAGAGCGAGGCCGGGAATCTTTCAAAGGTTACGTCACCCGATTCTATAATGCCCTTCTGGAAGTGCCCGAGCACCGTGACGAAACGGTCATCACCGCCTTGAGATCGGGTCTTAGGCACGAAGAGTGGTTCCGCTCTTTTGCATTGATGCAACCTAAGACCCTGGCCGAGGTAAAAATCTTGACCGAGCGGGAAATCCAACTCGAATCAGAGGTTAATGCTCATCTTCTCCGGGGAGACCAGACAAGCCAAAAGAAAAGCGACCTGGAAGAAGACAAGAAGGCTGATCGGTCAAAACTTTATACGCCGAGGTTTTGCGAGTACACGCCTCTCAATGTCTCGCAGGCCGAACTGCTGGAGGAGGTAAGGAGCGAAAGATTCTTCAAGCTGCCACCGATAACACGAAAGTCGGGCAAGTGACTCCGTGGCCCGTATTGTGCCTATCATCGGACGCAAGGGCACCCGACTGAGAACTGTAAACAGTTACACGATTACATCGAGGAGCTGATCCGCTCCGGTCACTTGGCAAAATACCTGCGAGACAAACGTCAAGAAGATAGGGGCAAGCCGACCAAATTGAAGCCGGAGAGCTGACGATCGGGCAGATCATGGTCGTCACCGATTGACCCGAGTTCGAACAACAAGGACATCCACCGAATCCGGTCATTTAATACAGGACAGTTTAAACTGTATCATCGAATATGTATTTTCATTAATAATAAAGAATCTTGCTTCCCTACAATCTGAACTGTTTCTTTTTGTTTCTATGCTAAAACATCCCGCAGGGCCGGCAGGTAGCTTCTTGTCTGTCAAGCAAAAACTAGCCCTTCACTTAAGTAAATGAAGCTCGGATGTGCCTATAGGTAGCCAACCAAAACCCTCATCATGAGACGGCCGGGTAGCTTCCTGCTCAACAAAGACGTGGATCTAAAGCCCTCATCACGAGGCGGCCGGGTAGCTTCTTGTCCGGCCCATTCGCAGCGGGTAGCTTCCTGCCTAACAATGCCGTGGATCCAAAGCCCTCATCACGAGACCGCCGGGCAGCTTCCTGCTTGGCTCATCCGCAGCGGGTAGCTTCCTGCCCAACAACGCCGTGAATCCAAAGTTCTCATCACGAGGCGTCCGGGTAGCTTCCTGCTCGGCCCATCCACAGTGGGTAGCTTCCTGCCCAACAAAGAAGTAGATCCCTCATCACGAGGCGGCCGGGTGTAACAACCCTAATTTTTCCTATACACTTTTCTATACAATTTTTTTTAAAATTTTTTAAAAATCCATAAAGGAGTATTTTAACCTGAGCACAATATATATATAAGTAATTATTTTGTTTCTAAATAATTCCATTTTTAGTGTACATCAAATTGTTTAAAAATTAAAGTGTACTTGGGGTATTTAATGTTGCTGTTACCACTTTAAATAGTTATTTTCCCACAATAATTACAAGAAAGAGCTTGTAGCTCATTGGTAACACCTTGCATTGCTGAACCAAGCTACCAGAGTTCAAATCTCATGCCCCACATTATTTTTGTATTTATTTTGTTTTAATTTCTTTTGGAAGTCAACGGTCAAAAGGCCATAACTCCCAAAATATGTACTGGACAACAAAAAGTAAATATACCAAATTGTACCCCCGAAGCTTCCCCGGCCTCTGGTGGCCTGACTCGGCCCGACTCGGCGCCGCCGGCCGGCGACTCGGCCTGACTCGGCCGGACGGCCGAGTAACCAAGAGAGAAAATATGCTCCTTGACTTGGTCAACCATCCTGCACACTTATTATACCTGGATCAGTTTTAAATTGCCCAAAAAATCCCTTTTACTCCTATGTTTAATGAATTTTTAATGATTTTGTATATTTTTATATTTTTTATTAAAAACCCTAACCTAACCCTATATAAACCCCCATACCCTCTACCCTCTCACCCTACATTCCTAAGTCCACTCTCTAAAAATTTCAAGAGAACTTGGTACGTGAGAAAACGAGCGAAAGGCGAAACGCTGACGAAATCGACGCCGAAATTCCGACGATCATGCTAGGACCTCTCAACGACGATTCGACGCACCGGCAAACCCTCTACCTCTCTCTTACTCTCTAACGTTGTCCAAACCCGTAAGTCCCCTTTTCTATCCTTTTTTTCTTTCATTAAAATACGACTTTTTCAAACCCGACGGAAATCGGAACAAACCGATTTCCGATTCGGTTTTCTATCAAATCTCACTTATCACTAATTTCATAATGCTTAAACATATTCATGTTGACTACTAATCACTTAAAAATTAATTTGAACAAGTTTTCACACATGAAATGATAGCTTTTGCAATATACTGTATTTTTACACTTAAATACCACCATGTTTAGCTTATCACATTTAACCCTCTAACATTGCTATACCTTAAAATAGATCACGAAGTAATGACCTACCTCCAAACACACTCATGCAATCATAACACGCTACCTTGAAAACTTAGAATAAGATAAAATAAGATTTTACGTTAAAATACCCTTTTCTTAATAAAATATTTTCTAAAAGTTCCAAGTTATATACAATTTTAAAACCATATCTTTTAATAGGAAATACGAAAGATATGGATATCGATCATTTATCAAAACCTAACTTTGTGGTGTCTAGGCAAGTGTGTCTAAGGCGAGTGTTTACTTAATTAGGACCACTACTTGTAGTGGAGAGCCTCCCACTCACCTGACACTTACCTGGCCGCAATTGGCGGTGAAGAGGCGATTTGAGGCTTCTAAAAACTTATCGTTTAGACCAATTAGAAATAGGCTAGTTGGCTTAGGAAACCCTAGAATCTAAAATACGGAAATTTACACCTTTTACAAATAAATACCTTATCTTTATAAAACCGTTTTCTAAATGATTAGTATTTATTAAATTTTTGCAAAGCGCCACTACAACCCACTTTTGGGGAACTCGTTAGGGATAGTACGGTTTATCGTGCACCCTCGGGCTTAGTAGTGCGAGATTCAGACCCCCGCAAGGAGCATTCGGTCTCGAAAGATTTAAAATACGACATTTAAGAAAAATATGATTTTGGAAAATAAAATATTTATTAAAAATTATTCTTGTATAAACATATCTATATTTATTATTTAAACACCTATTTTATTATAAGATAAAGTTTCCACATTTTCATAAAAAATTACAAGATTAAAAGTTACATTAAAATACCATGAATTTCAAATAAATCAATATTACAAATTAATACCTTTATTTATAAAATTAGGATATTTTCACTAGAAATGTCACAAAATAAATCACACTCATTATAATTATAAAGACGAATAATAAATACTTGAGTTTTATCTTGAAAACTATACAAAAGTATTTTTACATAAAACCCCCTCAAGTTTTATAAATTACAATAAGGACCCTAACACTTATAGAACTACGACTTACATTTCTTTTGGTCTGACTCGGGTTTGAGTTTGATTATTTCTGACTTGAATATGATTCAAGTCAATCTACATTCTTTAATATTCTAATTTAATATGAACGCATGAATCCCAGAATCCAGTTAACAATCTATACAACTTGACTGAACCAAACCATGGATATACATCCATTATTCCGTTATTCCATTTACCTGATTATGCAGTTACAATCTGTTTACTGATATCATGGTTTCGGTCAGTCATCCAACTTACACAATACAATACTACAATACAAACAAAACACTACGGGGTTTAAGGGGTAGAATGGTACGGAAGGTGTTAAAGGTAGCATGAGGCGGTAAGATTAAGACACCTAATATGAATCCAATTGCCGTTGTTCCGGGTTGTATAACGGAGCCTTGTACTCTATATTCAGTTTGCCCTGGTCTCTAGCATATAGAGACCCCTCTCGTATACACTGGCATTTTTCTGTACCAAACTACAAACAACATCGTTAATACAACATTATAACAAGACAATACAATATTAAAAGCTACTCACTCACTCTCCCACCCTTTGTCTATTTCTCCCCTATCTTTGGGACTTACCGAGCGACTTGTTCGCTGACGACATTCTATTTCTTTATTCTTTCAATGTCGTCAGGTGTTTTGGACCCGTCAGACATCGAGCCCACCGGTGAAGACTTGAATCAGTTTCACGAAGACCCCGAGCTCTAGACATTGTGCCTTGTTCTATTCAGTATTTTCATTTCCTGTTATGCCATTGTTTAGGCATCACTTTTCATTCCAGTTGTATTTACCTTTCATGCATTGTACAAAAGAATATTATTAATAAAGTTGTTGTTATTTCTATATATCTTGTCTCTTGTGATTTACTTTTATATTGCTTAGATACGCTTAGCGTATGTACTTCTAAGTATATACGTAGCGGACCTCGTCGCGTCCCCTTCGTCGTACACCGGGAAGCGGGGCGTGACAGGTTTTTGTTGGTGGCCCATGCAGGTCAGAACTGTATGAATCCCTATCATGCAGTTCAGGTCTGTGTGAACAACCTAAGCAATATAACACAAGAACCAGCAACTAAAATATTCTTTACAATCATGTTCCTTGAATCCCATCATTTCATATTCCTTAAATCATATATTTTGAATCTATCTTAACACAAAATTCCCTCACCTCTTTTACAATTTTACCAAAACCTTCGCATTCTTTCATTCCTTTACACAATCTTTACATTTTTAAAACCCTGTCAGTGCACTAGCACCAAACTTTTCTTGGATTTGTTATACTTTCCTTTTACAAATTTCGAGTACGAAATTTTTATAAGGAGGGTAGAATGTAACAACCATAATTTTTCCTATACACTTTTCTATACAAATTTTTTAAAATTTTTTAAAATCCATAAAGGAGTATTTTAACCTGAGCACAATATATATATAAGTAATTATTTTGTTTTTAAATAATTCCATTTTTAGTGTACATAAAATTGTTTAAAAATTAAAGTGTACTTGGGGTATTTAATGTTGCTGTTCACTTTAAGTAGTTATTTTCCCACAATAATTACAAGAAGGAGCTTGTAGCTCATTGGTAACACCTTGCACTGCTGAACCAAGCCATCAGAGTTCAAATCCCATGCCCCACATTATTTTTGTATTTATTTTGTTTTAATTTCTTTTGGAAGTCAACGGTCAAAATGCCATAACTCCCAAAATATGTACTGGACAACAAAAAGTAAATATACCAAATTATACCCCCGAAGTTTTCTCGGCCTCTGGTGGCCTGACTCGGCCCGACTCGGCGCCGCCGGCCGGCGACTCGGCCGACTCGGTCCGGCGCCGCCGGCCGGACTTGGCCGGACGGCCGAGTCACCAACAGAGAAAAGATGCTCCTTGACTTGGTCAACCCTCCTGCACACTTATTATATCTGGATCGGTTTTAAATTGCCCAATAAATTCCTTTTACTCCTATGTTTAATGAATTCTTAACGATTTTGTATATTTTTATATTTTTTATTAAAAACCCTAACCCTTGCCTAACCCCCATACCCTCTACCCTATCACCCTACATTCCTAAGTCCACTCTCTAAAAATTTCAAGAGAACTTGGTACGTGAGAAAACGAGCGAAAGGCGAAGCGCTGACGAAATCGACGCCGAAATTCCGACGATCGTGCTAGGACCTCTCAACGACGATTCGACGCACCGGCAAACCCTCTATCTCTCTCTTACTCTCTAACGTTGTCCAAACCCGAAAGTCCCCATTTTCTATCCTTCTTTTCTTTCATTAAAATACGACTTTTTCAAACCCGACGGAAATCGGAACAAACCGATTTCCGATTCGGTTTTCTATCAAATCTCACTTATCACTAATTGTATAATGCTTAAACATATTCATGTTGACTACTAATCACTTAAATATTAATTTGAATAAGTTTTCACACATGAAATGATAGCTTTTGCAATATACTGTATTTTTGCACTTAAATACCATCATGTTTAGTTTATCACATTTAACCCTTTAACATTGCTATACCTTAAAATAGATCACGAGGAAATGACCTACCTCCACACACACTCATATGCAATCATAACAGGCTACCTTGAAAATTTAGAATAAGATAAAATAAGATTTTACATTAAAATACTATTTTCTTAATAAAACCTTTTCTAAAAGTTCTAAATTATATACAATTTTAAAACCATATCTTTTAATAGGAAATACGAAAGTTATGGATATCGATCGTTTATCTAAACCTGACTTTGTGGTGTCTAGGCAAGTGTGTCTAAGACGAGTGGTTACTTAATTAGGACCACTACTTGTACTGGAGAGCCTCCCACTCACTTGACACTTACCTGGCCGCAATTAGCGGTGAAGAGGCGATTTGAGGCTTCTAATGACTTGTCGTTTAGACCAATTAGAAATAGACTAGTTGGCTTAGGAAACCCTAGAATCTAAAATACGGAAATTTACACCTTTTACAAATAAATACCTTATCTTTATAAAACCGTTTTCTAAATAATTAGTATTTATTAAATCTTTGCAAAGCGCCACTACAACCTACCTTTGGGGAACTCGTTAGGGATAATACGGTTTATCGTGCACCCTCGGGCTTAGTAGTGCGAGATTCAGACCTCCACAAGGAGCATTCGGTCTCGAAAGGTTTAAAATACGACATTTAAGAAAAATGTGATTTTGGAAAATAAAATATTTATTAAAAATTATTCTTGTATAAACATATGTATATTTATCATTTAAACACCTATTTTATTATAAGATAAAGTTTCCACATTTTCCTAAAAAATTACAAGATTAAAAGTTACATTAAAATACCATGAATTTCAAATAAATCAATATTACAAATTAATAACTTTATTTATGAAATTGGGATATTTTCACTAGAAATGTCACAAAATAAATCTCACTCATTATAACTATAAAGACGAATAATAAATACTTGAGGTGTATCTTGAAAACTATACAAAAGTATTTTTACAAAAAAAAACCCTCAAGTTTTATAAATTACAATAAGGACCCTAACACTTATAGAACTATGACTTACATTTCTTTTGGTCTGACTCGGGTTTGAGTCTGATTATTTCTGACTTGAATATGATTCAAGTCAATCTACATTTTTTAATATTCCAACTTAATATGAACACATGACTTCCAGAATCCAGTTAACAATCTATACAACTTGACTGAACCAAACCATGGATATACATCCATTATTCCGTTATTCCATTTACCTGATTATGCAGTTACAATCTGTTTACTGATATCATGGTTTCGGTCAGTCATCCAGCTTACACAATACAATCCTACAATACAAACAAAACACTACGGGGTTTAAGAGGTAGATTGGTACGAAAGGTGTTAAAGGTGGCACGAGGCGGTAAGATTAAGACACCTAACATGAATCCAATTGCCGTTGTTCCGGGTTGTATAACGGAGCCTTGTACTCTATATTCCGTTTGCCCTGATCTCTAGCATATAGAGACCCCTCTCGTATACACTGGCATTCTTCTGTACCAAGCTACAAACAACAGCGTTAATACAACATTACAACAATACAATACAATATTAAAAGCTACGCACTCTCTCTCCTACCCTTTGTCTATTTCTCCCCTATCTTTGGGACTTACCGAGCGACTTGTTCGCTGACGACATTCTATTTCTTTCTTTTTTGAATGCCGTCAGGTGTTTTGGACCCGTCAGACATCGAGCCCACCGGTGAAGACTTGAATCAGTTTCACGAAGACCCCGAGCTCTAGACATTGTACCTTGTTCTATTCAGTATTTTCATTTCCTGTAATGCCATTGTTTAGGCATCCCTTTTCATTCCAGTTGTATTTACTTTTCATGCATTGTACAAAAGAATGTTATTAATAAAGTTGCTGTTATTTGTATATCTCTTGTCTCTTGTGATTTACTTTTATATTGCTTAGATACGCTTAGCGTAGGTACTTCTAAGCATATACGTAGCGGACCTCGTCGCGTCCCCTTCGCCGTATACCGGGAAGCGGGGCGTGACAGGTTTTTGTTGGTGGCCCATGCAGGTCAGAGCTGTATGAATCCCTATCATGCAGTTCAGGTCTGCGTGAACAACCTAAGCAATATAACACAAGAACCAACAACTAAAACATTCTTTACAATCATGTTCCTTGAATCCCATCATTTCATATTGCTTAAATCATATACTTTGAATCTATCTTAACACAAAATTCGCTCATCTCTTTTACAATTTTACCAAAACCTTCGCATTCTTTCATTCCTTTACACAATCTTTACATTTTTAAAACCCTGTCAGTACACTAGCACCAAACTTTTCTTGGATTTGTTATACTTTTCTTTTACAAAGTTCGAGGACGAAATTTTTATAAGGAGGGTAGAATGTAACAACCCTAATTTTTCCTATAGACTTTTCTATACAAATTTTTTAAAATTTTTTAAAATCCATAAAGAAGTATTTTAACCTGAGCACAATATATATATATATAAGTAATTATTTTGTTTTTAAATAATTCCATTTTTAGTGTACATAAAATTGTTTAAAAATTAAAGTGTACTTAGGGTATTTAATGTTGCTGTTCACTTTAAGTAGTTATTTTCCCACAATAATTACAAGAAAGAGCTTGTAGCTCATTGGTAACACCTTGCATTGCTGAACCAAGCCACTAGAGTTTAAATCACATGCCCCACATTATTTTTGTATTTATTTTGTTTTAATTTCTTTTGGAAGTCAACGGTCAAAATGCCATAACTCCCAAAATATGTACTGGACAACAAAAAGTAAATATACCAAATTGTACCCCCGAAGTTTCCCCGGCCTCTGGTGGCCTGACTCGGCCCGACTCGGCGCCGCCGGCCGGTGACTCGGCCGACTCGGTCCGACGCCGCCGGCCGGACTTGGCCGGACGACCGAGTCACCAACAGAGAAAAGATGCTCCTTGACTTGGTCAACCCTCCTGCACACTTATTATATCTGGATCGGTTTTAAATTGCCCAATAAATCCCTTTTACTCTTATGTTTAATGAATTTTTAATGATTTTGTATATTTTTATATTTTTTATTAAAAACCCTAACCCTAACCTAACCCCCATACCCTCTACCCTATCACCCTACATTCCTAAATCCACTCTCTAAAAATTTCAAGAGAACTTGGTACATGAGAAAACGAGCGAAAGACGAAGCGCTGACGAAATCGACGGTGAAATTCCGACGATCGTGCTAGGACCTCTCAACGACGATTCGACGTACCGGCAGACCCTCTACCTCTCTCTTTCTCTCTAACGTTGTCCAAACCCTTAAGTCCCCATTTTCTATCCTTCTTTTCTTTCATTAAAATACGACTTTTTCAAACCCGACGGAAATCGGAACAAACCGATTTCCGATTCGGTTTTCTATCAAATCTCACTTATCACTAATTGCATAATGCTTAAACATATTCATGTTGACTACTAATCACTTAAAAATTAATTTGAATAAATTTTCACACATGAAATGATAGCTTTTGCAATATACTGTATTTTTGCACTTAAATACCACCATGTTTAGTTTATCACATTTAACCCTTTAACATTGCTATATCTTAAAATAGATCACGAGGTAATGACCTACCTCCACACACACTCATATGCAATCATAACACGCTACCTTGAAAACTTAGAATAAGATAAAATAAGATTTTACATTAAAATACCATTTTCTTAATAAAACCTTTTCTAAAAGTTCTAAGTTATATACAATTTTAAAACCATATCTTTTAATAGGAAATACGAAAGTTATGGATATCGATCGTTTATCTAAACCTGACTTTGTGGTGTCTAGACAAGTATGTCTAAGGCGAGTGGTTACTTAATTAGGACAACTACTTGTAGTGGAGAGTCTCCCACTCACCTGACACTTACCTGGCCGCAATTGGCGGTGAAGAGGCGATTTGATGCTTCTAATGACTTGTCGTTTAGACCAATTAGAAATAGGCTAGTTGGCTTAGGAAACCCTAGAATCTAAAATACGGAAATTTACACCTTTAACAAATAAATACCTTATCTTTATAAAACCGTTTTCTAAATGATTAGTATTTATTAAATCTTTGCAAAGCGCCACTACAACCCACCTTTGGGAACTCGTTAGGGATAGTACGGTTTATCGTGCACTCTCGGGCTTAGTAGTGCGAGATTCAGACCTCCTCAAGGAGCATTCGGTCTTGAAAGGTTTAAAATACGACATTTAAGAAAAATGTGATTTTGGAAAATAAAATATTTATTAAAAATTATTCTTGTATAAACATATGTATATTTATCATTTAAACACCTATTTTATTATAAGATAAAGTTTCCACATTTTCCTAAAAAATTACAAGATTAAAAGTTACATTAAAATACCATGAATTTCAAATAAATCAATATTATAAATTAATACCTTTATTTATGAAATTAGGATATTTTCACTAGAAATGTCACAAAATAAATCACACTCATTATAACTATAAAGACGAATAATAAATACTTGAGGTGTATCTTGAAAACTATACAAAAGTATTTTTACATAAAACCCCCCTCAAGTTTTATAAATTACAATAAGGACCCTAACACTTATAGAACTACGACTTACATTTCTTTTGGTCTGACTCGGATTTGAGTCTGATTATTTCTGACTTGAATATGATTCAAGTCAATCTACATTCTTTAATATTCCAACTTAATATGAACACATGAATCCCAGAATCCAGTTAACAATCTATACAACTTAACTGAACCAAACCATGGATATACATCCATTATTCCGTTATTCCATTTACCTGATTATGCAGTTACAATCTGTTTACTGATATCATGGTTTCGGTCAGTCATCCAACTTACACAATACAATCCTACAATACAAACAAAACACTACGGGGTTTAAGGGGTAGATTGGTACGGAAGGTGTTAAAGGTGGCACGAGGCGGTAAGATTAAGACACCTAACATGAATCCAATTGCCGTTGTTCCGGGTTGTATAACGGAGCCTTGTACTCTATATTCCGTTTGCCCTGGTCTCTAGCATATAGAGACCCCTCTCGTATACACTGGCATTCTTCTGTACCAAGCTACAAACAACAGCGTTAATACAACATTACAACAATACAATACAATATTAAAAGCTACGCACTCTCTCTCCTACCCTTTGTCTATTTCTCCCCTATCTTTGGGACTTACCGAGCGACTTGTTCGCTGACGACATTCTATTTCTTTCTTCTTTGAATGTCGTCAGGTGTCATGGACCCGTCAGAGATCGAGCCCACCGGTGAAGACTTGAATCAGTTTCACGAAGACCCCGAGCTCTAGAAATTGTACCTTGTTCTATTCAGTATTTTCATTTCCTGTTATGCCATTGTTTAGGCATCCCTTTTCATTCCAGTTGTATTTACTTTTCATGCATTGTACAAAAGAATGTTATTAATAAAGTTGCTGTTATTTCTATATCTCTTGTCTCTTGTGATTTACTTTTATATTGCTTAGATACGCTTAGCGTATGTACTTCTAAGTATATACGTAGCGGACCTCGTCGCGCCCCCTTCGCCGTACACCGGGAAGCGGGGCGTGACAGGTTTTTGTTGGTGGCCCATGCAGGTCAGAACTGTATGAATTCCTATCATGCAGTTCAGGTCTGCGTGAACAAGCTAAGCAATATAACACAAGAACCAGCAACTAAAACATTCTTTACAATCATGTTCCTTGAATCCCATCATTTTATATTCCTTAAATCATATACTTTGAATCTATCTTAACACAAAATTCCCTCACCTCTTTTACAATTTTACCAAAAGCTTCGCATTCATTCATTCCTTTACATAATCTTTACATTTTTAAAACCCTGTCAGTACACTAGCACCAAACTTTTCTTGGATTTGTTATACTTTCCTTTTACAAATTTCGAGGACGATATTTTTATAAGGAGGGTAGAATGTAACAACCCTAATTTTTCCAATACACTTTTCTATACAATTTTTTTTAAAATTTTTTAAAATCCATAAAGGAGTATTTTAACCTGAGCACAATATATATATAAGTAATTATTTTGTTTTTAAATAATTCCATTTTTAGTGTACATAAAATTGTTTAAAAATTAAAGTGTACTTAGGGTATTTAATATTGCTGTTCACTTTAAGTAGTTATTTTCCCACAATAATTATAAGAAGGAGCTTGTAGCTCATTGGTAACACCTTGCACTGCTGAACCAAGCCACTAGAGTTCAAATCCCATACCCCACATTATTTTTGTATTTATTTTGTTTTAATTTCTTTTGGAAGTCAATGGTCAAAATGCCATAACTCCCAAAATATGTACTGGACAACAAAAAGTAAATATACCAAATTGTACTCCCGAAGTTTCCCCGACCTCTGGTGGCCTGACTCGGCCCGACTCGGCGCCGCCGGCCGGCGACTCGGCCGACTCGGTCCGGCGCCGCCGGCCGGACTTGGCTGGACGACCGAGTCACCAACAGAGAAAAGATGCTCCTTGACTTGGTCAACCCTCCTGCACACTTATTATATCTGGATCGGTTTTAAATTGCCCAATAAATCCCTTTTACTCCTATATTTAATGAATTTTTAATGATTTTGTATATTTTTATATTTTTTATTAAAAACCCTAACCCTAGCCTAACCCCCATACCCTCTACCATATCACCCTACATTCTTAAGTCCACTCTCTAAAAATTTCAAGAGAACTTGGTACGTGAGAAAACGAGCGAAACGCGAAGCGCTGACGAAATCAACGGCGAAATTCCGACGATCGTGTTAGGACCTCTCAACGACGATTCGACGCACCGGCAAACCCTCTACCTCTCTCTTACTCTCTAACGTTGTCCAAACCCGTAAGCCCCCATTTTCTATCCTTCTTTTCTTTCATTAAAATACGACTTTTTCAAACCCGACGGAAATTGGAACAAACCGATTTCCGATTCGGTTTTCTATCAAATCTCACTTATCACTAATTGCATAATGCTTAAACATATTCATGTTGACTACTAATCACTTAAAGATTAATTTGAACAAGTTTTCGCACATGAAATGATAGCTTTTGCAATATACTGTATTTTTGCACTTAAATACCACCATGTTTAGTTTATCACATTTAACCCTTTAACATTGCTATACCTTAAAATAGATCACGAGGTAATGACCTACCTCCACACACACTCATATGCAATCATAACACGCTACCTTGAAAACTTAGAATAAGATAAAATAAGATTTTACATTAAAATACCATTTTCTTAATAAAGCCTTTTCTAAAAGTTCTAAGTTATATACAATTTTAAAACCATATCTTTTAATAGGAAATACGAAAGTTATGGACATCGATCGTTTATCTAAACCTGACTTTGTGGTGTCTAGGCAAGTGTGTCTAAGACGAGTGGTTACTTAATTAGGACCACTACTTGTAGTTGAGAGCCTCCCACTCACCTGACACTTACCTGGCCGCAATTGGTGGTGAAGAGGCGATTTGAGGCTTCTAATGACTTGTCGTTTAGACCAATTAGAAATAGGCTAGTTGGCTTAGGAAACCCTAGAATCTAAAATACGGAAATTTACACCTTTTACAAATAAATACCTTATCTTTATAAAACCGTTTTTTAAATGATTAGTATTTATTAAATCTTTGCAAAGCGCCACCACAACCCACCTTTGGGGAACTCGTTAGGGATAGTACGGTTTATCGTGTACCCTCGGGCTTAGTAGTGCGAGATTCAGACCTCCGCAAGGAGCATTCGGTCTCGAAAGGTTTAAAATACGACATTTAAGAAAAATGTGATTTTGGAAAATAAAATATTTATTAAAAATTATTCTTGTATAAACATATGTATATTTATCATTTAAACACCTATTTTATTATAAGATAAAGTTTCCACATTTTCCTAAAAAATTACAAGATTAAAAGTTACATTAAAATACCATGAATTTCAAATAAATCAATATTACAAATTAATACCTTTATTTATGAAATTAGGATATTTTCACTAGAAATGTCACAAAATAAATCACACTCATTATAACTATAAAGACGAATAATAAATACTTGAGGTGTTTCTTGAAAACTATACAAAAGTATTTTTACATAAAACCCCCCTCAAGTTTTACAAATTACAATAAGGACCCTAACACTTATAGAACTACGACTTACATTTCTTTTGGTCTGAATCGGGTTTGAGTCTGATTATTTCTGACATGAATATGATTCAAGTCAATCTATATTCTTTAATATTCCAACTTAATATGAACACATGAATCTCAGAATCCAGTTAACAATCTATACAACTTGACTGAACCAAACCATGGATATACATCCATTATTATTCCATTTACCTGATTATGCAGTTACAATCTGTTTACTGATATCATGGTTTCGGTCAGTCATCCAACTTACACAGTACAATCCTACAATACAAACAAAACACTACGGGGTTTAAGGGGTAGATTGGTACGAAAGGTGTTAAAGGTGGCACGAGGCGGTAAGATTAAGACACCTAACATGAATCCAATTGCCGTTGTTCCGGGTTGTATAACGGAGACTTGTACTCTATATTCCGTTTGCCCTGCTCTCTAGCATATAGAGACCCCTCTCATATACACTGGCATTCTTCTGTACTAAGCTACAAACAACAGCGTTAGTATAACATTACAACAATAAAATACAATATTAAAAGCTACTCTCTCTCCCCTACCCTTTGTCTATTTCTCCCCTATCTTTGGGACTTACCGAGCGACTTGTTCGCTGACGATATTCTATTTCTTTCTTCTTTGAATGCCGTCAGGTGTTTTGGACCCGTCAGAGATCGAGCCCACCGGTGAAGACTTGAATCAGTTTCACGAAGACCCCGAGCTATAGACATTGTACCTTGTTCTATTCAGTATTTTCATTTCCTGTTATGCCATTGTTTAGGCATCGCTTTTCATTCCAGTTGTATTTATTTTTCATGTATTGTGCAAAAGAATGTTATTAATGAAGTTACTGTTATTTCTATATCTCTTGTCTCTTGTGATTTATTTTTATATTACTTAGATACGCTTAGCGTATATACTTCTAAGTATATACGTAGCGGACCTCATCGCGTCCCCTTCGCCGTACACCGGGAAGCGGGGCGTGACAGGTTTTTGTTGGTGGCCCATGCAGGTCAGAGCTGTATGAATCCCTATCATGCAGTTCTGGTCTGCGTGAACAACCTAAGCAATATAACACAAGAAACAACAACTAAAACATTCTTTACAATCATGTTCCTTGAATCCCATCATTTCATATTCCTTAAATCATATACTTTGAATCTATCTTAACACAAAATTCCCTCACCTCTTTTACAATTTTACCAAAACCTTCGCATTCTTTCATTCCCTTACACAATCTTTACATTTTTAAAACCCTGTCAGTACACTAGCACCAAACTTTTCTTGGATTTGTTATACTTTCCTTTTACAAATTTCGAGGACGAAATTTTTATAAGGAGGGTGGAATGTAACAACCCTAATTTTTCCTATACACTTTTCTATACAATTTTTTTAAAATTTTTTAAAATCCATAAAGGAGTATTTTAACCTGAGCTTCCTGCCTTTCCCATCCGCAGTGGATAGCTTCCAGCGCAACAGCGTCGTAGATCTAAAGCCCTTATCACGAGGCCGCCGGACAGCTTCCTGCTCGGCCCATCCTCAGCTGGTAGCTTCCTGCCCAACAACGCTGTGGATCCATAGCCCTTATCACAAGACGACCGAGTAGCTTCCTGCTCGGCCCATCCACCATGGGTAGCTTCCTGCTCAACAACGCGGTAGATCCAAAGCCCTCATCGCGCAGCCGACGGGCGGCTTCCTGCTTGACCTTAACGGTGGAAACTGAGGCCACACGTCAAAGTCGGTAGGCCGACCATACCCGGGCATAAAGTAGACAAACTCCTAACCTGACCCAAGAAGATGTTGGATATAGTGCCCTCAAAGTCAATTATTGGATCGCATGCACGTGATTGCAATGATTGAGGGAGGACCTATGCTGGTAGGACTGTCTTACTCAAGATAATAGTATGATATCTGGTTTATCTTTATCATCGTGTACATGCTTCAGGTGATATCACATATCACTATTACACATTGATAGAGCCCTTAGGATTCTTGCTTGACTACCAGCAGTATGATGGCGATCATATACGTGAGAATTGGGTAGTCTATAAGCACATCCTTAAAGTGGTCCCTAGTCATGGGAGTTTCGAGACTGGGCATCGATACTCCACCAGTAGACTAGTGTATATAGTCGAGACCCCGACGAGGGGCGGTGGCCGGTCTCACAAGCCATTGGTGTCAGTTGGTTCACCTAAGATGTATACAGGTGCTCATTGGGTTATGAGCACACCGGACAGGACTCGCCGGGAATATGCTAGTTGGTATTATACCTGACATCAGATAGAAGTTCCCTGTTGACATGTGTACAGGTTAGTCTATAAACCTGAGATCGTCATTTGTCTCGTGTGAGTTCCCACTGTGCTTTGATTACTACCCTACCACGGCTCAAAGGAGTCATGCAAACAGGTTTTAGTTGGGTACAGTCCCGAGCCACATGGAGGCAGTGAGCGGATCAGCAGGGGTTTCGTCTCTTCCGGTATTGGGAGTGAGATCGCGCTGTGTCTAGGAGAGCCATTACATGAAGTCCTTGGCCAAGACAGGAGATTTACTGGTAGCTATTCCAGTAGTACCTCAGAGTGTTCTGGGCTACACTCCGACACGACTTGTACCGCTTTTGGGGGTCTGACGTTTACCAGCCCCTAGGCCCGACATGCGATACTCATAGACGAACGGATCGGACTGTACGGATATTGTCACTGACAGGCTCAGTAGAGTTCCAGAATGAGTTCGCTCATCGGCTTCCCTTTTGGTCAATACATGATAGCTCGTTACGTACAGCTAGTACCACTGACGTGCTAGTGGTTAAATCTACAGCCAGTGTATTGACGAGTCTTTAGAGTGCCCCACAGATAGTTTCCAAGTTTCGGGCGAAACGTTGTAGAGGCCGTTTGGTATTATGGCAGGGTTCGATCATATACGTGCAGTCGTGCATGGATCATGTTCGGACGGATCATACTAGTGGGTTTTGGTTTAAGCCGGATCCTAGTATTAGATTTGTTGGATTACTTTCGTCTCATCGCATTCGCATTCATTCGGAATGCGGATGCAGGTATGTATATACAGGTGAGGGGTATTCTTGTGATCCGTCACGATTTTACTTTAGATGATGTCGTTCTTTTTATTGTCATAAACATTTGGGTTAATGTTTATTTTGGTGGAAATTGTGAGTGGATTTCATCATGAGGTGCATTTAATGTGGCATGTGCAATCTAGTGACTCATGGTCTCTTTTTTTGTAGCCATGTCATGTTAATTGATGGATTATTGTATTGAAATGAGAGGTGGAGAGAGAAGGGGCAGACATATGAGTGGTGCTAGCTCTTGGGATTATTACTAGTGCTCTCATTTTTCATCTCATCACAATAATAACAAAAGCCTCTTCTTCTTCTTCTTCTTCCTCTAGCTCAATACTTCCACCATGGCATCATCTTCAGCCACCATCCATACATTCTCATGTGTTGAGAATCAATGGATACTTGAGACAAAGTTATCACACACATTCTGTACATCACCTTGGACATGTCGGCTAGCAAACTTCATGTTCGAATTGCTTCGGTTTGAAGCGGAAGCCCGTAAAATGACTTTTTGATGTGGTGCCCTTTCCGACGAGGAGACCGGAGATCGAGTGAGATCGGATATTCCGCGAGGAGCTAGAGATGGTGGCTAAAGACCGAAAGATACGGATCGATCGGTATAGCCATTCTAACTTCTTGTATATAGCTAGTATAGGTTAATGGTACGATCCGGGTAAAAGTCTGCGTTAGCGCCAGTTTCATAAAAAGTTTTTGTTTCCGCGTTTGGCCTCGGATTGACGGTCGGGCCGCTACCGTAGACTTACATGGTATCAGAGCCACGCCATTAACCCATAGCTAGCTTGTTTAGACAATGTTAAATTATCGAAATCGAGACGACTACAATACACTGCACTGCACTTTCAAGGTTCTGTTGTTTTTCAAAGTGTGTTCAAAATTTTTTTTAACAAGTGCAGAAGACTACTGAACCTACCAGATGACCACTGGCCAAATACGAGCCCAAGCCCTCGGGAAAAAACCGAGCACCAAGCCTATAAATCCGGCTAGGCCGACCTTTTTGATGTATTTGGGCTTCGTATCTGGGCTCTGGTCTCTGGGATGTTAGTGCAGTGGTATTGTTTGTTTGGCCCAATTTGGATATGGTTTTTTCAGTTTGTTTGGGCTATTCGGAGGTTATTTCGAATTCGATATTTTCTAATATTGTTTAAAGTTTGCAGTGCATTACATTATATCTGCGACCGTGAATGTCATTTGATCGGTAAATCTTGTCTAATCGCTATAGCCCTTTTAGACGGATTTACGAACGTGACATTCACGTTGATGTTCTGTGTTGTACTGTGATGTTGCGGATTTGTCGTGGTGGATAGCCTGAATGGTTATCAATTTATGTAATCAGGAAACCTCCCACTGTAACCTCAAATTCTCCTCCAAACTTGAAAAAAGAATTAGTCGGGATCACCCGAGTAGTAAACCAACTCATCAGTGGGAATCGGGATCCAACTATCATCGCATGATAACGTGATGGAATCCACTCACGTTATCACACTCCAGAAGGTATGCGCATATCAGGCAAGTTTCAGTTTCTTTAGAAACTCCCGATGTGATTTTTACCCCTAGGATCCAAGTGATCTTGACTGAGCCAACATATCAAAAGGATCCTAGCCAAGTTCAACCCGTCATTATCTTGATTGCATTAAACCCACCCGCACGTGTCCTTGACTGAGCCAAAATGACCGTACGGCTGTCCTAACCAATCACATATCCATAAAACAGAAAAGCATTACAGAGCTACCGCTACGCCTCGGCTGAGCACGACATACATAGCACGAATACCAAGCAATACTAATCTGAAATGACGGAGGGCTACGGTCGTTTTTTGGCAAAAAACCGTTAACGTAATGAACTTGATATCGCTGAAGGAACCGAATAACTTTTTATAAAAATATAGTGGCGAAAACCTTTGCTAAAGAGGTCACTCCCGGTGAAGGGATCTCGGCTCTTTCCCCGTAGAATGAGGTGCAGGATATTCCAACTGAATACCACGATGCAAAGCAAAAAGTAATCAGCTATAGTGAAGTTATTACCCTGACGCAAACTTCTGTCCAAGGGGTCACTCCCGGTGAAGGGATCTCGGCCCTTGCCTCGTCGACTGAGGTGCTGGATATTCATAACCGAATACCACTGTGCAAAACAAAAGAGAACGTCCTTGCAATAACAGCTTTTTGAAAATTGTTCCAACAATATCAGAATAGGTTTGTTTAGCTTGCATTGATCCGAATCAACGCAGTCCCATCAATTGATCACACCAATAAAGAACGAAAATACGATGTACGTATATGCCACCCGCATTCGCCACTGGGTCCCATCATCACCCGTTAGGTTACTTAACTAACGACAGAGCGGGGACTGGACTAGCGCGGGTGCAAAACATATACAACATCTACTAGTATAGATATCAATATATAATAATCGCTCAAGGTGTGATAAAAAGAAACATCACAGAAATGTAATAAGCATCACAGAACAATACAGATATCTGGGATCCCGGGTTTCATAAAGCCGCTACTGAAACCCGACGTTCCCCTGGTCGTGTGGATAGCCTGTGCAATGAAATCCTAGACCCCTACGGGCGCGGAAAGTTACCCGCCAAAATCTGAAGCGAGGCAGCCCCCTTAAACAACGTGAATGGACCACCCAGCACTTCACGGAATCCGGTAACTTGAGCACCCCTCCTTGGGTCAACCTGTACCCCCTACGAGTGCGGCGAATAGCCCACCAATTCTAGAGTGAAGCCCCCCGTCTCAAAGCCATGAGATGCGGGCCCGTTGCCTTCTAGAACCCGGCTATCCGTGCACCCCACCGCCGGGTGATCCTAGTACAGAAGATAAAATATATATACAACGAGTACATCGACCTCTGCCCGGTCGTGCCCCAAAAGAATAATATATAAACAGGCAGTGACGACAGTCCACATGTCGGACGCTCGCCCCGTAATATCAAATGTATAAATATAACCAAACTGTACTACCATTGCATCCAGGCTATCCACCACGACAAATCCGCAACATCACAGCACAACACAGAACATCAACGTGAATGTCACGTTCGTAAATCCGTCTAAAAGGGCTATAGCAGTTAGACAGGATTTACCAATCAAATAACATTCACGGTCGTAGATATAATGTAAATACTGTGAACTAACATGTTTAAAATTTTTGATCGACAAAAATTCCTGAAGTGGGCCCCAAGTACAATACTCAGTACACAAAATAAATCTGGGCCCAAACAGAATATACCAAAAACCCCAATTCCAAGTATAAAGAGCACTGTAGAAAAATGGTGCAGCGCAGCTACTGTTCGGCGGCGGAACAGCGGCCAAAATGGGGTTACGGCCGCGGTTCCGCGGCGCTACAGTGCTTTCATGCCACCATTTTTCTGCAGTCTTCTTAAAAAACCCTGCACGTAATTTTCCAATATACCAAATAATTTTTCGAGCGCAGGAAAAAATCGACAGAAACTGTGACATGGAAACGCGATTTTTGGAAAATCCGTTCGATCGAATTTGTAAACACGTTAGAGCAAGCTAGACTAGGTTAATAGCGTGGCTCTGATACCATGTAAGTGCACGGCAGCGCCCCGGCCATCTGAACGAGGCCAAAATGCAGAAACAAAAACTTTTCTCAACTTGGAAACCGGCGCTACCGTGGACTATAAACCCGGATCGGACCATTAACCTACTACTAGCTAACTAGAGAAATGGTAGAGAGCTATACCGAGCGATCTGTGTCCTTCGGTCTTCGGCCACCATCCCGATCTCCCCGCGGCATCTCCGGTCTCGATCTCCTTGTCGGAAAGGCACCACATCACCGAGTCTTTTTATGGGCTCCCACCTCTGGACCGAGGCTGTTAGTTGTATGTATGCCCTAGAGGCCAGTATTGTACAGATGATGTATATTATATTGGATGCTTGGACATATATAGAGATGACTTTCTTGCTCGATATGATAGTATGCTATCTGGTTGCTCTTTATCTTAACATGTATACTAGTCTCTTTATACCGTCTTATAGTTACATATTGGTAAAGCCCTTAGGATGTGTACTTAACTACCTGGACTATGATGCAGATCATACTAGTGGGGATATGGTAGTCCATAAGTACATCCTTCAAGGTCCCTAGTCGTAGGTGTATCGAGACGGGGCATCGATATACCAGTGTAGACTAGCGTATACGCTTCTCGACCCATGAGATGGGCGATGGATGATCCCATATTCATTGGTATTTGACATCAGAGATGGTATACGGGTGCTCAGTGGAGACTGGGTACACTGGACGGACTCGCCGAGAACTCCCAGATGGTATTATACCTCACGTCAGATGGCAGTTCTCAGGAGACACTTGTGCAGGTTAGTCTGTAGACCCGAGATCGTCATAGAGTCTTGTGTGATTCCCACTGTGCTTTGATCTCCACCTTACCGCGTCCATGAGGGCGTGCAAAACGGTGGTTTTTGGGTACAGTCCCGAGTCACATGGAGGCAATGAGCGATAGGAGGGGTTTCGTCTCTCCCGGTATTGGGGGTTGATGTTGCGCTGTGCTCGATTGGCCGTAACAGGGAAGTCCCTGGCCAGGGCTGATTCAGAGATTTGCTGGTAAGTGTTACCAGTAGTTTCTCAACCCGTTATGAGCCTCACATCGGCACGACTTATCGGTTATTGGGGTCTGACGTTTACCACCCCTAGACTTGATATGCGACATATCAGACGAGGAGACTGGACTGTATGGGAAGTGTTGCCGATCGGCTCGACGGGAGTTGTAGCAGGTTCGCTTGTTCTCTTCTGATCGCTCAATACCCGGGTGGCCGTTACGTTTAGCTGACCGCTTGCGGTTTGGGGGTGCTTGATATGATCATCACCCACTGCCGGCGTATTGACGAGTCTCAGAGTCCCACAATGGAGTTTCCTAGTCCAGGCGAAACGTTGTGGTGCGCGTATGCGATATGCGCATGGACCCGATTAAAATACGCGTATAGGATAGCGTATATTGATTGGGCGGCTTGCTTTTGGTTAGGGTCGTATGTGATATGGCCGGATTGATAAATCAAGTGTTGATTTATCATTTAACCATTAGTTTCTCACTAGAAATCCTTTCTTGTGTTGGATGGATGTATGCATGCATGTATGTTTTTCTTCCTTTCTAGTTTCATGCACATATGGATGTGTATACATACATACATACATCATCTATCATGGTTGCTTATACAAAGAAAATGGTGGCAATATAAGACTCACACCATGGTTTTGATATGGATCATTATTGAATTTTTTCTAAAACAAAAAGGAAAAGAAAATGGGTTCATTATTGATTTGTTTCTACACTCTTCTCTGGACCTAACCATTCTCACCCACCTTTTAACCTTAGGTAAAGTTTCCTTTTGTGTTTTAACTCAAGTTCAATAATGAATTCATTGTTTAAACCATGGTTTGAGATGAGAACAAAAATATATATATACATATATTTTCATTTTTCTTTGAGAGTGTTATTCTTTTTCACTCTTGAAAAGGTTATTGCCATCATCTTCTTCTTCCTCTCTCATTTTGCTCTCTAGCCTTTTGTAGTGAGCAATATACTCATCAAGATTGGATTTTGAAGTGAGAAAGAGAACCACAACACCATTCTACACAAGTCTAGCCCACTTGTTTAGAGTGTTAGCTTGATTTCGTTCACTTGATCGGACAAAGTTGCATGCTTGGACAAAGCGGGCTCCGGGTGGATCATCGGTGACATCGAGGAGTTCAAGCGAAGCTTTTTCAAACCCTAAGTAGCCGAGGAGACTAGCGTAGGGAGTTACAAATGTTGTACTCTCTAAACCCTAGCTTTCCTTTCATATGATGATATGAAAATTTTGAAACCCTAATTTTTCTAGGATAGATCCGATGCTTGTTAGCTTAGCACCTTAAAAATGCATTCTTTGGTTCATGTGATGCTTCCAAACCCTTCATGAGGTGCTAGGCTAACCTTTCATTGGTATCAGAGCTGACCTAGAACATTAGGCGACTATTTTACGAAGTTAAAACTCCGATCGAGCCGGAAAACACGGAATTTTAGCGCTCTTTGGTCGATTTTTCAAAACTGCTGTTTTTCAGAATTAAAAATATGTAAAAAATTCAGCAGATAAATATAAGAATTACTGTATAAAACGATGCGATGAACAGTTATTATTGCCGCGGAAACGCGGCCTAAGCTTGCTTAGACCGCGGTTCCGCGGCCGTACAGATCAATCAATGAATCATTTTTATACAGTAATGCTGGGTTCTGCTTGTTTATTTTTTAGGGTATTTTTAATCTGAATTTAGAGCTGAAAATTCCGGAGATGGTTTTGGACTCGACGATTCGATCGGAATTTTGATTTCGTGACTTTTCCGGGTAAATTAGAAAGTAGTGAAGTGTTTGAACGAGTATCATTTGCTCACTTTTCACGGGGTTTAAAATCTTTCGGAAATACGTGCAAGTTTGTTTGTGGTGGACCCTCTAGAAGACAACAAACCTTAACTCGATTATGTGACCGTCTTGAACTGCCTTTCGAACCTTAGGGTTTGGGGCAGTACGGCGTGCCACATGTGAGGCGTTGGCTTGACCCTTCTACGGCTGGACCGCTACCACTGTGTCATACTCCGGGTTTTTGAACTCCGCTCAAGTGTTGAGCTTTAGTGAATCTTGGGTATTTGATCGTTCGTTCGAAAACTTTAATACTGTTTAATTATCTGGAATGTGATGCAATGTGTGGAATTCATATTATAAGACATGAAATACGAGGTATGTGATGCTTCGCATTTACGATGTCTAAGGAGAATGTGGATTCCAGATATTGCAGTTTTACACTTTCTTTTCTGTGACCGTAAGTGTAGTATGTCGATATCGCCGGTTTCGTTGCTATACATCAACGACAATTGGGGTACGTATACTTACTTACGTTGATGATATGTGATATTATGTGTTGCTGAGATATGATGTGCAGGATTGTCGCGATTGAATAGCCGGGGGGTTTTATGTGAGATGAGAGTTTTATATTTTCATTCATGTAAATCTGAATGTAATGTAATATTCTTTTATTTGGGGCACTTCCGGGTTGAGGTTGTGTCACCAGTGTTGTATATTATTTACTTTTCCGCATTAGGATGGACCCAAGGAGGGGAGCACAGGTGACCGGGTTCTGGGGTTTCAGTGGGAGGCCGTCTCGAGGAGTCGAGACCGGGTCTCCTAAACTCCAGAATTGGTAGGGTCGCTTGTCGCTCTCGTAGGGGTCCAGGGTGTGGGCTTGGCTATTCATCGCGACTGTGGAATCCGTATTTTCTATTGTTGGCTAGATACTAAATACGGACGTCCTAGTATATCCCACATTATATCTATGTTTCTGCTGCGATATCTGTGATGTGATCATTTGATATGTTCTGATGGATACAGTATATAGTATATATGATATATTATATAGACGTTACTTATGTTTTACACCCGCACTAGCCCTGCCCTGCTCTGTCGTTAGTTACCTAACCTAACGGTGTATGAGGGGACATCGAGGCGAATGCGGATGACATAAGTGTACGTCGTATTTATCTGTGATGTTTAAGTGACCTAAATGATGGGATTATATTAATGTGATTAATGAAAGAAAAGAAACCTAAAAGATGTTGTAGAATCTAATTTTCAAATAAAAAGGATAGCTACCATTTTGCTTTGCATAGCGGTATATATGATATACCATGCACCTTATTCGATGAGGAAAGGGCCGAGATCCCTTCATCGGGAGTGACCCATTTAGCAATAACTGGCAGATGCTACACACTCGGTTTGTCTTTTGAATGCTTTTATAGTTTCTGCTTTGCATAGCGATATATATGATATATCCTGCACCTCATTCGACGAGGAAAGGGCCGACGATCCCTTCACCGGGAGTGACCCCTTTAGCAAAACTACAAAAGCCTCAAAAACACTCCATTTCAAAATTCACTTGATTCTACAACGATATCAAGTTCATTACGCAATAGGTTTTCAGAAAAACCTGCGTAGCCCTCCGTCATTTCAGATAAGTACTACTTAGTATTCATGCTGCGGTAGTTTGGCCTCCGTCAAGACGTAGTGTATGGTAGCTAACTAGTGCTTATCTGCTAGCATATGATGCGATTGGATTAGGGTATTCGTACGGCGTAGTTTGGCCTCCGTCAAGGGTCGTACGGGTGGGTTTAATTCAATCAAGAAATGACGGGTTGAACTTGACTAGCGCCCTGTGGGTAGTTTGGCCTCCGTCAAGGTCATGGGACGCTAGGGGCAAAAGCATTATCGGGAATTTCAAGTGTTGAAATTTGCAATGAGATTGCATACCTTCTATGAGATAGTTGGATCCCGATACCCACTGCGAGTAATTGTTACTCCTGGGAGAGTTTTACACAGGACAATTAGCCGATCAAGTAGGTGTCTAGAAAGGTGTCAACGGGGTTACGCCTCTGGGAAAATGAGGTTTACTTTAATTAGGTCCGTGCGAAAGCACGGGGAACCTCCCTCAAAGTACCGACACTGGCCTGGCTGAAAGATCGGCGAAGTTGTAGGGTGTAATTAATCCCGGCTAATCTTTCCTTTTAGGGTTTGAAGGAAGATTTGATAAAAACCGGTGGGAGCCATCCTGATTAGATAAGATAATAACCAATCTGATCTTGCAAGAGCATACGCTAAAGTGTTTTCTTCTCTCTTTCTCCAGGTAGCGACCATGTCATGCCTTAATCAAGATAATAATATGGATGTATTGACCAAACCCGCATGTTATACTGTGCAGGGGAACGTTGAACCCGTTCTATCTTATAAGTGTTATAAGAATGAACAGGAAACAGGAGAATATCTGGATTCTCACACCGCCCAAATGGAGAACATGCATGTTGATGCATCTTCTTCGGGGGTGTTTGTCATTGAGAACTGTTTTTCAGTTCACCCTACGTCCTGGGTATTGGATACCGAATCAGGATCCCACATATGTAAACAGTTGCATGGGCTACGGAAAGGTAGAGAACTGGGAAAAGGTGATCATTCCGTTCAAGTAGGAAATGGTGCAAGTATTGCAGCCAAAGCAGTTGGCGAATATCACCTAGTATTACCAAGTGGTGATACTCTGATTCTAAATGAGTGCTATTATATACCGAACATGATGTGCAACATTATATCAGTTTCTTTATTAAGTAAAGAAGGATATAATTTTGTAGAAGGATAATGTTATGAACATATTCCTAGATCAAAAGTTGATTGCATCAGGCTCGTTACATAATAGCATATTCATTCTAAATCAAAATACAGTCCTCAATACACAAAACACACACAAGAGGAAAAGTTCAGAAATGAACGAATCCTTCTTGTGGCATTGTAGACTTGGTCATATCAATGCGACACGACTAGCTAAGTTATATAAAGATGGATATTTGAATTCGTTCAAATTATCATCTTATGATACTTGCTATTCATGTCTCAAAGGCAAGATGACCAAAACTCCGTTTACGGGACACGGAGAAAGAGTTACAGAACTCTTGGGACTGGTGCATAGTGATGTATGCGGTCCCATGTCTACACATGCCAGCGATGGTTCTTCCTACTTCATTACATTCACTGACGATCTCTCAAGATTCGGATATGTGTTCCTAATGAAACACAAGTCTGAAGCTTTTGAGAAATTCAGAGAATATAAAAACGAAGTAGAGAACCAAACGGGCAAAAGTATTAAGATCCTTCGATCTGATCGAGGAGGAGAATACTTAAGCAATGAATTCAGAGATTATCTAAAAGAGAATGGGATTCTCTCTCAGCTTACTCCTCCATATACACCACAGCACAACGGTGTATCGGAGCGGAGAAACCGCACCCTATTAGATATGGTGCGCTCTATGATGAGTGCAGCTGAGTTACCTATTTCCTTCTGGGGATATGCACCGGAGACAGCTGCGTACATATTGAATGGAGTTCCAACCAAATCAGTGCCTACCACTCCATATGAGATATGGAATGGTAAGAGACCATGTCTTAATTTTATTCAGATATGGGGTTGTCCGGCCTATGTTAAAACACAAAATCCGGACAAACTCAAGGCAAGGTCTGTTCTATGTAAGTTTGTTGGATATCCCAAACATTCGCGAGGGTATATGTCACGCCCCGCTTCCCAAAATACGGAATACGAGGGGTAGACAAGGCCAGCCATGCTCCTACGGTCAAGGAAAGTCCTGTCGTAGTCACACTTCGGCTTCTAGTTTATCATGGTAAACAGTAAACGATGCGCAGGTAATGAGAAATGCAGTAACTGAAAGATACAATAATGTAAACTGACCTGAAGTGGAACAAACGGATGTAACTAGGAACGGCAAATCAGGAAGTCTGTGATGCACTGGTCCAGGCTAAATCGTTTTCTCACACTGAGCATGCATACTCAGGTCGTCAGAGCGACACAATAGCAATATAATATATATAAAATTAAGTGACAGTTCTAACAATGATAGTAGGTATGTGAAGCAGTAAATAAATGACATCATGAATATACATGTGCAGTAATCAACGCAGCGGAACAGTAAAGCAGTATAACGATATGTCACGTATGTCAACACAGTATAAAAGTAATATAAATGCCAGTATCCCTATCAGTCTCTAAGTCTCACTGTACAGGTCACTAAGCCTATCGTCAATCCAAGTGTGAGAGTCAACCACTCGTGAGTGTCCTCCACCCAAGGGTAGAACCCAAGGGCAAGGGACCACGGGCCCAACATGTAACGAGAATATCACGATGTATATATCACGTACCCTGTAAATCTCCATATAACTCCCTAAATATATAAGCCGGTATGGGACTCCCGAGATTCTGTTGAACTCACACTTAAATTACCCCACACCCCGTGGTCTACATCATACGCTAACCATAACCCTAAATACTAATCGATCCGTGACAAGTCTGCGCGAGAATTGGAGGTAGGACCTCCATCAAGCACGTCCCGACTAATACCTAAGATAAATGGCAGTGTCGGATGCCTTATCTGTGACATCCGTGCAAGCGCTTCCATAAGTGTCCCATACCACTTATAGTCACACGTACACGCATCCCACAGACGTCGACAATGCAATAGAATAATAGGGTCACTGATTGTGTACAAGTACGTATCACTTTCACTTAATCACGAATGCACGAACACTGACGTACTTGCCACAATCATCACTAAAATCTAACACTGGGTAAATGCACGATGTTACTAGGTTATCACTACAATGATATGGGTATGATGTGATGCATGAACAGTATAAGAAGCACAATTTAGGTGTCAACAAAAACAACATTCTATCACTTGCACGATTTATCATGAAGCAAATGTACATAATTTAGTGAAACGATAAACAGGTAGTAATTAATATGTTCAGTTAGCTATCCATCTAATTTGGTTTCGAGCCAATTGAGTTTCAGGATCATTACTTATAACCATTTCATTTTAAGCGCTCGCGGCTGGAAATCCGGTTTCAGAATCAGAAGTCCGTTTCGCAACGCATTTTAATCCCAGTTGGGATCAGAATTTAGCGACGCTACAGTTTAATGAATTCTAGGGTTTTCAGTAAGGTTTTCAACGCAATAGACCCATTGTCAATCACATCTGTACGTTAGGAGTTATAATCTGTTTAATATTAACATGTCAATTCTGATTCTGCTGGGACTGTTATGCGTCCCGATCCTCTAAATTACAGATTAATTATCAAACGGTAACGAAACAGAACGAAATCAATTGTGTTGTCTAGCTAACAGATTTATCTATAATAAACAGCAGAGTTCCACAACCTACGAGTTAAGGAAAATCCTGTGGTATCCAATACGGAACAGCAAGTAATAACTGGAGTCGCTCTGGACTGCAGTCCAGAGTCGCACTCCGATCCAATTTTCATCATGGTTTAAGTACAGGAATGTCTGGAAATTAGTACAGGGTTAAAGTTTGTCGAGTCGGCTTCGATTTGAGCCCTCGAACGCACCATTCTCGTATGTATATGATTTATGGTGAATTTAACGATTTTCAGATACAACAGGATTACGGTTTTACGATCAAACTTGGGGGTAGTTGTTTTAGTCGTTAACGATCAAATTATCCAACGAAAATCACAAACTATGTTCACAGCCCTACGGGCCAACCTACACCATCGAGTTCCGTCAAATCTGATAATATTTTCCTAAGGGAACAAGTATCGAACAGTTACAACACATAATTCTAACTAATCTTGCAACTTTAATATTTATGTAATTAACATTTGTATCATAGGTAAATAGCATGTAAGCAAGTAAAAACTTGCCTGGAGACATCCCGGGGATGCACAGTGGCTGTAACGTCGCGAACGCGCGACACACGCGCGGCACGGCAACTTGATTTGGCTTGAACTCGTGTCTCGGCAGCGGCGGCCTGGTTATTGGGGTCTTGTCGGCGAGAGTGGTGGTCGTTGACGTGGAGTTGCTCGCTGTGTTGGACGGTAGAGCAGGTGTTAGAGAGAGAGAGAGAGAGTGAACTGTGTTAGAGAGAGAGAGAGAGAGAGAGAGAGAGAGAGAGAGAGAGAACTCAGGGAGAGAGAGAGAGACAGAGTGAGAGAGAGAGAGAGAGGCAGGGGGAGAGAGACAGAGGGAGAGAGACTTAGAGAGAGAGAAGGAGAACAGAGGGAGAGGGAAGAGAATTAGAGAGAGAGTGAGAGATTGAGAGAGAGGGGAAAACTGCAGGGAGAGGGGAAGAAGTGATCGGAGGTCGGGGGAGTGTGGGGAGCTCGGGAATGGAGAGGGAGATGTAGGTGGTGACGGAGGTGGTGGTGACGACGAGGGAACGGGGGGGTCGGCGGGTATTGGATGGAGGTGATGGGTGCAGAGTGGAGGAAGGCGAGGGAGCTCGGGTAGTTTGCAGTTGTCGACGTCGTCGTCGTCGGCGAGGCGAGTGAAGGGGTTGGCCGATGACGGGTGCAGGGTGAAGAAGAGAAGAACGAGGGAGGGGGCGAGCGAGGCGTAGAGACCCGAGTGGGTGCAGGGGGTGAGTCGGGAAAGCAGGTGAAGGAGACGAGAAGGAAGTGGGGGAGCTCGGTGGTCTTGGGTATTGAGTGGTGGTTGCAGAGAAGAGCGAGGGAATGAGCTTTGAAGGGTGGTAGGTCGTCGGCGGTGGCGAGGCGATGTGCGGCCGTGGGTTCGAGAGAGGGAGCGGGAACAGAGAAGGGAGAAAGTGCCAGATGAGAGTGTGTGTGTGGGTGTGCACTAGAGAGGAGAGGTGATGAAGGGTAGAGGGGACAAAGTGTGCGCGTCGTGGGTAACGCTCACGCGAGCGAGGGCGGAGGAGGCGGGTCGAGGAACGGTGGCGTGGGCGGGAGAAACGGAGGTAGCCGTTAGGAAGAAGAAAGAGGGATGGGGTGCAGGCCGGGCTTGGTGGGCTGGGCAAGAGAAAAGAATAAGAGAATGGGCCGGCTAAACAAATAATTCCCCTTTTAAAAATAGAGTGGGCTGAGAAGGATTGGGCCGGGAAATATTTAAGGAATTCATTTAAAAAACAAAGGTGGGCTGAGAAGGATTGTTTAGGGTTTTAGTTTGTTTTGAATCTTAGGTTTTAATTAAATAAAAGAGATGGGACTTTAAAATAAATAAATAATTATATAAAAATTAAATAAAATTATAAATAAATTAAATAAGGTTCTAGATTAACAAGATACAGATTTTGGTATAAAAGGGCTGGGTATTACATCATACCACTCTTACAAAAATTTCGTCCTCGAAATTTAAGACTAAACGATAAGTTGTAAAATCAAAAACGAAAACTACCATATCATAAATTAATTCATAATGGTTTACTTAAAACAGGTGAATGAAATTTGTGAAGATATATATATATATATATATATATATATATATATATATATATATATATATATATATATATATATGCAGAACAACATACAACAGAAAGGTTTTAAATAAGTATACGGTAGGAACAACTATAAGGACGAACTATAAGTACACGAGAATATAGATAACTATAACGAACGGAAATAAGCAATGCATGTTCAATAAAATCGAAACCCGAATGTGTGCGCATCTAAGTATATCAAAATAGCAAACAGAGATAATAAATATAAGGCTCAACCACTCATAATAGTAAGCATAGGCACGACACTCGAAAATAAAACAACGACAGTAAGATAATGAAAAAAGTTTTGTCGGTAGGTCAAAACATTTTAGGAAATCGCATCGGTAACATAAGTTTAAAATAATTTGGGAAACTTATATAGTGAAAATAAGAAACATGAAACAAAATATGCGCGGTGTAAGGTCGCGCTACTGAGAAAGGGAAATAATAATAATGCACTTAAAATACATAAAACGGAGAAATCAATGACACGTACTCTTTGATAAATTTAAAATAATGAAAACTAGATTTTGAATAATAATGTCTCTAAATATATTTGGGATAATAGAGAAATCACCAATATGAATAAGGCTAGCTAGGGTAGTGATTACAAGAAAGTGTGGCTCAATCAAAAGTCGGAGTGTGGCGGCTTTAGGCTGAGGACCAAGGGGATTAGGATCGGATCAGCACAGGAAGTAAGGGCGAACAACAAATGACTACAAGGGAAGAAGTATGGGTAGAATTGCGGTCGGTACGACATATGAATCAAGATGTGAAGGGTTAACAAACTCGGAAGTTTCTCCAAAATTTTCTCCTCCCAAAAGGATTACAAACGAGGCATGAGCGAAGAATGGATGGTGGCTCATTCCAAGGATCAGGGTGCGGTACTTTCTAATTGAAACGAGCGTGAAAACTATACAATGAGTAGGGGTGGACAGTCAGGAACTCACCAGAAGAATAAATAGATATGGGCAATAAACAAGTATCAAGCGAACCAATAATCAAAAGGTTTACGAATTCAGGAGATTTATTTCATTCAAGAAAACTTGAAACAAGGCATTCCCAAAGGCGAAAAGTGGCCCTAAACTATACACATTTTATTTGGCCAGAAAGACAACATCAAAAGAAATTCCGTCAGCCGCGGTTGTGGAGATTCAGTAGGTTGCGGTAGGCTCGCGCACACAGGTAGGGACGTCCATTTCCATATCGCCTCGCAAGCATCGCCACTGGAAGTTCTTCAACAGCAGGGTCTTGATCTTCTGGTCCTGTTTCCTCGGCTGGAGCTTCTTCATCGAGGTCTGCTTCCAAGTGATTCTCTTCTTCTGGATTTTCTTCCACGAGATTTTCCTCAACTGGATTTTCTTCTATCGGGTCTTCATCGGAATCTTCCTCTATAGGGTTCTCTTCAGGATCTCCTTTTTCTTCGTCGGAATCAGCTAACACGTTAAACTCTGGGGCGGCTACTCCTTCGTCCTCTGAATCGTTGTTTTCAAAGTTGATCTGGGGACCATTGACCTCATCATCGGAACTCGTCAGTATGTGATCTAAGGAAACGCATGACTGTGCATCCTCATCTAGATGCGGCGCTGCTCCAGGGTGGGCCATGGCCTGAAAAGAGAAGTCATGATTAAACAGTGGAATACATCAAGGAAAGCTCAGGGTACAAAATATATGAAATGTGCGGTTTCAGGAACTGAAAGATCAGAATGAAAATACTGTGATAATGGATAGAATTTGACATAGAGAAAGCATGAGAATGATACATATATCATGATTCAAATTTTATTTCATTCAACTAAAAGTTCAACGGATACAAAGGTTCAAATGGAAGGAAATGTTTATAAGAGTATGACAACATAATACTGAAATTGGAAAAACATAAAATTCTTCTTTGACTGCCAGAACGCTGCATCATCGTTACGCGAGTTGAATCCTGCGTTGGGTCCGCTTTATCCTCGAAATTCGAACTAGGTAGAAATCCTCACTTGGCAGCAGTGGAGAGTGTGGACGAGTTTCCTCCTTGTAGTTCTTTCCTTTCTGGACAACCGTTGATGAGATGTTTGTCGGAACCGCATATCAGACATTTCCCTTGGGCACGGCGACAATCCTTCTGAATATGTCCTGGCCTCTTACAATATCCACAGCAAGGGTTCTTCTGATGCTTCTGTTGACGCTTCATCTTCTTCTCTTTTCCTCGTCTAATAGGGATCCCTTTATGATAGGAGACTCCCGATGGTGCCTGATTCACCTGTCTTCTCAGTCCTTCAGCCAACAAGTCATTTGTTCGCTCCTGGGCTTCCTTTAAACTTTGTAGTACACTAAGGATCTCAACAGTCTGATTCTGGGGAGCGGATATGGATGAAGAGTCGTTGGAAGACATGATCCTGAAATAATGATTTCGAGAATGATATGAGTCACACGCTAAATGAATCAAAATATGATATGGATAGAACAAGGATTCAAGAATATCAGAGATGATGAATATCATTACAAGTGGGGAATCAACTGTATCACTTTAAGTCACTTGAATAGAGTACGGTAGTGCAATTGCCACCACGTACCCTTGTCAAGTCATCCAAAACCATAGTGAATGGATAGCTGAACGCACGATGTGAATATGGATCAAGAATGACAGTTTACAACCTAGACCGAAAGATGTCTTAGATTGCCAAAACTGTACACAGAAAACTGCAATCCCAATTGATGCAAAACCTGGGCTCTGATACCAACTAAACCATGTCACGCCCCGCTTCCCAAAATACGGAATACGAGGGGTAGACAAGGCCAGCCATGCTCCTACGGTCAAGGAAAGTCCTGCCGTAGTCACACTTCGGCTTCTAGTTTATCATGGTAAACAGTAAACGATGCGCAGGTAATGAGAAATGCAGTAACTGAAAGATACAATAATGTAAACTGACCTGAAGTGGAATAAACGGATGTAACTAGGAACGGCAAATCAGGAAGTCTGTGATGCACTGGTCCAGGCTAAATCGTCTTCTCACACTGAGCATGCATACTCAGGTCGTCAGAGCGACACAATAGCAATATAATATATATAAAATTAAGTGACAGTTCTAACAATGATAGTAGGTATGTGAAGCAGTAAATAAATGACATCATGAATATACATGTGCAGTAATCAACGCAGCGGAACAGTAAAGCAGTATAACGATATGTCACGTATGTCAACACAGTATAAAAGTAATATAAATGCCAGTATCCCTATCAGTCTCTAAGTCTCACTGTACAGGTCACTAAGCCTATCGTCAATCCAAGTGTGAGAGTCAACCACTCGTGAGTGTCCTCCACCCAAGGGTAGAACCCAAGGGCAAGGGACCACGGGCCCAACATGTAACGAGAATATCACGATGTATATATCACGTACCCTGTAAATCTCCATATAACTCCCTAAATATATAATCCGGCATGGGACTCCCGAGATTCTGTTGAACTCACACTTAAATTACCCCACACCCCGTGGTCTACATCATACGCTAACCATAACCCTAAATACTAATCGATCCGTGACAAGTCTGCGCGAGAATTGGAGGTAGGACCTCCATCAAGCACGTCCCGACTAATACCTAAGATAAATGGCAGTGTCGGATGCCTTATCTGTGACATCCGTGCAAGCGCTTCCATAAGTGTCCCATACCACTTATAGTCACACGTACACGCATCCCACAGACGTCGACAATGCAATAGAATAATAGGGTCACTGATTGTGTACAAGTACGTATCACTTTCACTTAATCACGAATGCACGAACACTGACGTACTTGCCACAATCATCACTAAAATCTAACACTGGGTAAATGCACGATGTCACTAGGTTATCACTACAATGATATGGGTATGATGTGATGCATGAACAGTATAAGAAGCACAATTTAGGTGTCAACAAAAACAACATTCTATCACTTGCACGATTTATCATGAAGCAAATGTACATAATTTAGCGAAACGATAAACAGGTAGTAATTAATATGTTCACTTAGCTATCCATCTAATTTGGTTTCGAGCCAATTGAGTTTCAGGATCATTACTTATAACCATTTCATTTTAAGCGCTCGCGGCTGGAAATCCGGTTTCAGAATCAGAAGTCCGTTTCGTAACGCATTTTAATCCCAGTTGGGATCAGAATTTAGCGATGCTACAGTTTAATGAATTCTAGGGTTTTCAGTAAGGTTTTCAACGCAACAGACCCATTGTCAATCGCATCTGTACGTTAGGAGTTATAATCTGTTTAATATTAACATGTCAATTCTGATTCTGCTGGGACTGTTATGCGTCCCGATCCTCTAAATTACAGATTAATTATCAAACGGTAACGAAACAGAACGAAATCAATTGTGTTGTCTAGCTAACAGATTTATCTATAATAAACAGCGGAGTTCCACAACCTACGAGTTAAGGAAAATCCTGTGGTATCCAATACGGAACAGCAAGCAATAACTGGAGTCGCTCTGGACTGCAGTCCAAAGTCGCACTCCGATCCAATTTTCATCATGGTTTAAGTACAGGAATGTCTGGAAATTAGTACAGGGTTAAAGTTTGTCGAGTCGGCTTCGATTTGATCCCTCGAACGCACCATTCTCGTATGTATATGATTTATGGTGAATTTAACGATTTTCAGATACAACAGGATTACGGTTTTACGATCAAACTTGGGGGTAGTTGTTTTAGTCGTTAACGATCAAATTATCCAACGAAAATCACACACTATGTTCACAGCCCTACGGGCCAACCTACACCATCGAGTTCCATCAAATCTGATAATATTTTCCTAAGGGAACAAGTATCGAACAGTTACAACACATAATTCTAACTAATCTTGCAACTTTAATATTTATGTAATTAACATTTGTATCATAGGTAAATAGCATGTAAGCAAGTAAAAACTTGCCTGGAGACATCCCGGGGATGCACAGTGGCTGTAACGTCGCGAACGCGCGACACACGCGCGGCACGGCAACTTGATTTGGCTTGAACTCGTGTCTCGGCAGCGGCGGCCTGGTTATTGGGGTCTTGTCGGCGAGAGTGGTGGTCGTTGACGTGGAGTTGCTCGCTGTGTTGGACGGTAGAGCAGGTGTTAGAGAGAGAGAGAGAGAGTGAGTGAACTGTGTTAGAGAGAGAGAGAGAGTGAACTGTGTTAGAGAGAGAGAGAGAGAGAGAGAGAGAGAGAGAGAGAGAACTCAGGGAGAGAGAGAGAGACAGAGTGAGAGAGAGAGAGAGGCAGGGGAGAGAGACAGAGGGAGAGAGACTTAGAGAGAGAGAAGGAGAACAGAGGGAGAGGGAAGAGAATTAGAGAGAGAGTGAGAGATTGAGAGAGAGGGGAAAACTGCAGGGAGAGGGGAAGAAGTGATCGAAGGTCGGGGGAGTGTGGGGAGCTCGGGAATGGAGAGGGAGATGTAGGTGGTGACGGAGGTGGTGGTGACGACGAGGGAACGGGGGGGTCGGCGGGTATTGGAGGGAGGTGATGGGTGCAGAGTGGAGGAAGGCGAGGGAGCTCGGGTAGTTTGTAGTCGTCGACGTCGTCGTCGTCGGCGAGGCGAGTGAAGGGGTTGGCCGATGACGGGTGCAGGGTGAAGAAGAGAAGAACGAGGGAGGGGGCGAGCGAGGCGTAGAGACCCGAGTGGGTGCAGGGGGTGAGTCGGGAAAGCAGGTGAAGGAGACGAGAAGGAAGTGGGGGAGCTCGGTGGTCTTGGGTATTGAGTGGTGGTTGCAGAGAAGAGCGAGGGAATGAGCTTTGAAGGGTGGTAGGTCGTCGGCGGTGGCGAGGCGATGTGCGGCCGTGGGTTCGAGAGAGGGAGCGGGAACAGAGAAGGGAGAAAGTGCCAGATGAGAGTGTGTGTGTGGGTGTGCACTAGAGAGGAGAGGTGATGAAGGGTAGAGGGGACAAAGTGTGCGCGTCGTGGGTAACGCTCACGCGAGTGAGGGCGGAGGAGGCGGGTCGAGGAACGGTGGCGTGGGCGGGAGAAACGGAGGTAGCCGTTAGGAAGAAGAAAGAGGGATGGGGTGCAGGCCGGGCTTGGTGGGCTGGGCAAGAGAAAAGAATAAGAGAATGGGCCGGCTAAACAAATAATTCCCCTTTTAAAAATAGAGTGGGCTGAGAAGGATTGGGCCGGGAAATATTTAAGGAATTCATTTAAAAAACAAAGGTGGGCTGAGAAGGATTGTTTAGGGTTTTAGTTTATTTTGAATCTTAGGTTTTAATTAAATAAAAGAGATGGGACTTTAAAATAAATAAATAATTATATAAAAATTAAATAAAATTATAAATAAATTAAATAAGGTTCTAGATTAACAAGATACAGATTTTGGTATAAAAGGGCTGGGTATTACATCATACCACTCTTACAAAAATTTCGTCCTCGAAATTTAAGACTAAACGATAAGTTGTAAAATCAAAAACGAAAACTACCATATCATAAATTAATTCATAATGGTTTACTTAAAACAGGTGAATGAAATTTGTGAAGATATATATATATATATATATATATATATATATATATATATATATATATATATATATATATATATATATATATATATATATATATGCAGAACAACATACAACAGAAAGGTTTTAAATAAGTATACGGTAGGAACAACTATAAGGACGAACTATAAGTACACGAGAATATAGATAACTATAACGATCAAATTATCCAACGAAAATCACACACTATGTTCACAGCCCTACGGGCCAACCTACACCATCGAGTTCCGTCAAATCTGATAATATTTTCCTAAGGGAACAAGTATCGAACAGTTACAACACATAATTCTAACTAATCTTGCAACTTTAATATTTATGTAATTAACATTTGTATCATAGGTAAATAGCATGTAAGCAAGTAAAAACTTGCCTGGAGACGTCCCGGGGATGCACAGTGGCTGTAACGTCGCGAACGCGTGACACACGCGCGGCACGGCAACTTGATTTGGCTTGAACTCGTGTCTCGGCCGCGGCGGCCTGGTTATTGGGGTCTTGTCGGCGAGGGTGGTGGTCGTTGACGTGGAGTTGCTCGCTGTGTTGGACGGTAGAGCGGGTGTTAGAGAGAGAGAGTGTGAGTGAACTGTGTTAGAGAGAGAGAGAGAGAGAGAGAGAGAGAGAGAGAACTCAGGGAGAGAGAGAGAGACAGAGTGAGAGAGAGAGAGAGGCAGGGGGAGAGAGACAGAGGGAGAGAGACTTAGAGAGAGAGAAGGAGAACAGAGGGAGAGGGAAGAGAATTAGAGAGGGAGTGAGAGATTGAGAGAGAGGGGAAAACTGCAGGGAGAGGGGAAGAAGTGATCGGAGGTCGGGGGAGTGTGGGGAGCTCGGGAATGGAGAGGGAGATGTAGGTGGTGACGGAGGTGGTGGTGACGACGAGGGAACGAGGGGGTCGGCGGGTATTGGAGGGAGGTGATGGGTGCAGAGTAGAGGAAGGCGAGGGAGCTCGGGTAGTTTGCAGTCGTCGACGTCTTCTCCTATAAGAACAGGAGCTCCTCTGTTGGATCGGCGCTAAGGTACGGTTTGAGTCGGTGTCCATTTACTTTGAAAAATGAACCGTCCTTTGGATTCTCCAAATCCACAACGCCATGCGGATACACATTCCGCACAAAATACGGCCCTTTCCAGCGAGATCTGTGCTTTCCTGGATGGAAGTGTAGTCGGGTGTCGTAAAGCAGTACCTGTTGACCAGGTACGAATGTCTTGCGCAAAAGGTGTTTATCCTGAAACACCTTCGTTCGGTTCTTAACGACAACCGCGTTATCGTAAGCCTCATCCCTAAGATCGCTTAATTCGTTCAACTGCAGCTTCCGATGGCTGCCCGCATCTTCGATAGACAGATTCAGCTCCTTTATCGCCCAAAATGCGTGATGCTCTATTTCGACAGGTAGGTGGCAAGCCTTTCTGTACACAAGCCGATAGGGAGACATGCCAAGATCGGTCTTATAAGTGGTTCGAAATGCCCAAAGGGCATCAGTGAGTTTCAGCGACCAATCTTTTCGGTTCTTGGAAACCGTCTTCTCCAGTATCTGCTTGATTTGCCGATTTGAAACTTCGGCTTGCCCACAGGTCTGGGGGTGGTAGGGCGTGGATAGCTTATGATTAATGGAATATTTCCGCATCAAGGCCTCGAAATTCTTATTGCAGAAATGAGTTCCATTGTCGCTAATGATTGCTCGGGGGTGCCCAAAACGGGAGAAAATGTTTTCTTTAAGAAACCTAACGACAACCTTGTTGTCGTTAGTTCGGCTGGTCACAGCCTCGACCCACTTAGAGACGTAATCAACAGCGAGAAGGATGTACAAGTTCCCGAAAGAGCTGGGGAACGGCCCCATGAAATCTACCCCCCACACGTCAAAAATCTCCCCAACCAAGATTGGTTGGAGCGGCATCTCGTTCCTCCGGGATATCCGGCCCAAGTGTTGGCACCGGGAGCAAGTCTTGCAATAGTCATGAGCGTCTTTGAAGAGTTGTGGCCAGTAGAAACCACATTGCAAGATCTTCTCAGCTGTCTTTCTGGGGCCAAAATGCCCGCCACATGCTTGATCGTGGCAAAATGACAGCACACTCTTGAATTCCTCATCAGGAATACACCGACGAATAATCTGGTCGGGACAGTACTTGAACAGATAGGGTTCGTCCCAGTAAAAGTGTTTTACTTGGGATAAGAAGCGAAGTCTGTCCTGACTTGACCATTCAGTCGGTAGTAATCCTGTGGCCAAATAGTTCACAATATCTGCGAACCAGGGTTCGCAAGATACTGTCAAGAGCTGTTCATCCGGGAAAACGTCGTTGATTGGAATTGGAAGCGAAGGCGAAGAAGGAAGTCGTGAGAGATGGTCGACAACTACGTTTTCACATCCTCGTTTATCCTTAATGACAAGGTCAAACTCTTGAAGCAAGAGGATCCAACGTATTAGCCGAGATTTTGCATCTTTCTTCGCAAAAAGATGGCGCAGAGCAGAATGGTCTGTGTAGACAATGACTGGAGAGCCGATGAGGTAGGGCCTGAACTTTTCTAAAGCAAATACAACAGCCAAGAATTCCTTCTCAGTTGTTGTATAATTGAGTTGGGCGTCATTCAGGGTTCGGCTCGCATAATAGATTACGTGCGGTATCTTGTTGATGTGTTGTCCAAGGACAGCACCAATGGCAAAGTCGGATGCATCGCACATAATCTCAAATGGGTGCGTCTAGTCAGGTGAAGAAAGAACGGAAGCAGAAGTGAGTGAGCTTTTCAGTGACTCGAACGCAGTCACACAGCTCGATTTGAAGTCAAATGGCGTGTCCTTAGCCAGCAAAAGAGTCAAGGGCCTAGCAATCTTGCTAAAGTCCTTGATGAACCGTCTATAGAAACCGGCATGGCCAAGGAAGGCTAGGATGTCTCGGACGCATCTGGGAGGAGGTAGATTGGAAATGACCTCAATCTTTGCTTTGTCAACCTCTATGCCATTTTGCGAGATGATATGTCCTAAGACAATACCTTCGCGCACCATTAAGTGGCACTTCTCCCAATTCAAAGTGAGGTTCTTGTCCTTACATCGGGTAAGGACAGCGTCGAGATGCAGCAAACACTCGTTGAAGGAATCGCCGAAGATGGAGAAATCGTCCATGAAGATCTCCAGAAAATTTTCCACCATGTCTGAGAAGATTCCCATCATACACCGCTGGAAGGTAGCGAGCGCATTGCATAACCCAAAGGGCATGCGACGATATGCAAACGTGCCGAAAGGACAAGTGAACGTGGTCTTGTCCTGGTCTTTTTCGGCGATGGGAATTTGATTATAGCCGGAGTAACCATCAAGAAAGCAGTAGTACTCGTGTCCGGCCAATCGTTCAAGCATTTGGTCAATGAAAGGTAGCGGAAAGTGGTCTTTCCGCGTTGCGGCGTTGAGTTTTCTGTAATCGATGCATACTCGCTACCCAGTTTGGGTGCGAGTAGGGATTAACTCGTTCGCCTCGTTAGTGATGACCGTTATACCTGATTTCTTGGGGACAACGTGAATTGGGCTAACCCACTGGCTATCAGAGATAGGGTAAATGATACCACAATCCAGACATTTTACGATCTCCTTCTTCACAGCCTTTTTCATGACTGGGTTGAGACGTCTTTGTGGATCCCTGGATGGTTTGGCATCATCCATCAGATGAATGTGATGTTCAACGATCAGGGGACTAATCCCCTTGATGTCCGCCATGGACCAGCCAAAAGCTTGCCGATTGTTGTGCAAGACAGCAAGAAGGGCTTTCTCTTGCTCGGGAGCTAGAGAAGCCGAGATGATGATAGGGACGGTGTCGTTCTCACCTAAGTAAGCGTACTTAAGGTGAGACGGCAAAGGCTTAAGTTCGAGCGTTGGAGGTGAAACGATTGAAGGCAAGATTGGTGCAAAGGTCTCGAACTCAAAAGATTCCAGAAAAGGTTCAAAACGAGTGTAAGCGACCGAGTTGGATGGTTCCAGTAACTCATCCGGAAATTCGAAGAATTCAAACTCGGGTTGTGAGCGGCTAAGATCGTTCAAGAACGTGAAACACTCGTAGTCGTTGTCGGGCGCAGAAACAGTAGCAGGTTTGAAGAGGAACGCGCCAGTGGCATCAAGGTTATCGTGATCAAATAGAAACTCCTCGAATTCACATTCTTCTTGGGTGATCTCCTGGATTGAGGAAACGTCCAGTATATGAGCATTAGGTTCGGAGGGCTGATTCCCCAACCTAAAAATGTTGAGTTCAATTGTCATGTTTCCAAAAGATAGGTTCATCGAACCATTGCGACAATTGATCACAGCATTTGAGGTTGCAAGGAATGGGCGACCGAGTATCACCGGAATTTGATTCCGGGGGTTAGCTACAGGCTGTGTGTCTAATACAATGAAGTCAACGGGGAATATGAAGTCCCCGACTTTGATTAACACATCCTCTAGCTCACCCCTAGGATGGGTGATTGATCGGTCGGCCATTTGGAGAGTGCAGTGCGTGGGTTTCAGCTCTCCTACGCCTAATTGCTCGTATACTGAGTACGGAAGCAAGTTAACACTGGCACCAAGATCTAATAGTGCGCGGTTGATGTTTTTATCCCCAATGGTAATAGAAATCGTAGGACAGCCAGGGTCCTTCCGTTTTTGTGGTAAAGATTGGGTAAGAGCATCACTCACAGCACTAGCCAAGAAAACTTTCTTTGGTACCTGAGACTTCCTCTTTTTCGTGCACAAGTCCTTTAAGATTTTCACGTAGGACGGGACTTGTTGGACAGCATCTAAAAGAGGAATGTTAATGTTAACCTGCTTAAATAACTCCAGAATCTTCTCCATTTGTGGATTTTGTTTGGTGGACTTCAACCGGTTTGGAAATGGAACGTTTTTAAAATTGGTTGAGTCCACTGCTGGAGGAGGAGATTGTGGAGTTGGAACGGATCCCAGAGCTGGTGTTTTCGTGGAGTGAGAAGTGGGTCCATTCAGAGCAGAAGAAGAAGAAGAGGAAGAGCCTTTTGAAGAATGAAGAATAGACTCAGAAGACGAAGAAGGGGAAGAAGAAGAAGAAGAAGCGGCCGGGGTGTCATCGTCGACTCGTGTGCCAATGTTGTTTTGCAGCATCCTTCCCGATCTCAATGTGGTCACGACACTCATATTATGGTTCTGTTGTTCAAGAGCAACTTGTACATTATGTGGGTGACCGGGATTTGGGAGTGGCTGGGACGGGAGCTTCCCCTTCTCTCGCTCGCTTAAGGCCGTGTTCAGCTGTGCAATCTGGGCCTCGATGGTCTTGATGCTTTGCCCGTGAGCGGCAGTGTGTTGCACTAAGGACTGAATGGAAGACTGGATGTTGGCGGTGGACTGAGTCGATTGTTTAACGAACGCCTCCAAACTTTGTTCGAGCGAGGAAACCTTATCGTTGTTTGACGGAACAAAGTTGTTTTGGGGAAAAGAATTGTTGGGTGCAAAGTTGTTCGTCTGATTTTGAAAAGGTTGGGGTTGGAAGGGCTGCTGAAATTGATGTTGAGTTTGTTGTTGTGCTTGTTGTTGCGGCGGAGGGGGCCTTTGGAAATTGTTGCCTTGGAATTGATGCTGATTCTGATTCCAGGCGAAATTGGGGTGGTTCCTCCAACCGGGATTGTAGATGGAAGAGTATGGATCATTCCTCGGTCTTTGCTGAAATGCAGCATTAACCTGATCCTGTCCTTGCGATGGTGGATTGTAAGAACACTCTTCGGTTAAGTGAGAAGGATCGGAACAACAAGCACAAATGGTACGAAGGGGAAGAACAGGGGTAGGAGCAGGAGAAGAAAATTTGCTCTCTATCGCTTCAAGCTTTCTCGTTATTGCAGCCATTTCAGCTTTCATCGCAATAGAGACATCAAGTTGGTGAATTCCTACCCTAGACTGACCGGTAGAAGTGGAGGTAGAAGAAGAAGAAGTCGGTCTGGTGCTATCCCATTGTAGCATTTGCTCCGCAAGGTCGTCGAAGAATTGCTACGCTTCCTCGTCAGATTTCGATAGAAAGTGGCCCTGACAGATGGTTTCCAACAACTGCTTCGTTGCTGGGTTCAGGCCCTCGTATAAGGTTTGGCAAAGTTGCCATTTCTCTATACCATGGTGAGGGCACTGAACAAGAAGGTCTTTATACCGGTCAAAGCACTTCCAGAAGGGTTCAGAAGGAAGCTGAGAGAATTGGTTGATTTCGTTACGGATCCTTGCGGTTTTATGATTCGGATAGAATTTTTTGAGAAACGCTTTAACAAACTCATCCCAACTGGTTATGGAGTGGGAAGCGGTGCTATACAGCTATTTTTCAGCAAGATCGCATAAAGTGAACGGAATGACCCGTAGACGTATAGCATCGTCCGACAGTTGGGTAGTTTTCATCATGGCATAAACGTTTTGAAATTTATTGATGAAGATATAGGCATCTTCAGATTCAAGCCCATGGAATCGCGGAAGAATGCTGATGAAGTGGGGCTTAATTTCAAAATTATCCCCATTGGCCGGTGGAAGAGAGAGACATGTGGGAAGTGCAGAACGGGCGGGATAGAAACGATCCTGGAGTGCGATTCGCGGTGGCGCTACAACAGGCGGTGGTGGTGGGTTATTTGCCTCCATAGGAGGTGGAGTCAAACCTGGGGTAGTCAAAGAGATGTTCGGATTAAATCCTGACATCGCGGAAGAAGAGGTTGGTGATGGTGAAGGTGAAGATGTTTGAACAGAATTCCGGTCAACGTCGGAGTTGGCCGGCAAAGGTAAGGGTGAAAGAGGCGTGGACGGAGTTTCGACGTCTGAGTCGATCGCGTAGTCGGTAGCGACTAACGTAACGCGGACTAGGCCGGCGCTAGTGTCCCGAGTCCAAGCGGACATACACTAAACGAGTTTAGTATAGTCAAAGCGGAGAAGGTGAGGGTAAGAAAACGTCAATGGAGAAATACGATGGGTGGAGGGTGGAAAATGGGATAATGGCGACAAAGGGCAAGTTTTTATAAAAGTTTTTGATTTTTTTCCTTTTTTTTTCTTTTTTTTTTAGAAAGAGCTTTACAGAAATATGTACGGATTTACGGCTTTAAGCAATCACAAACAAGATATGCACAATCACACCTAGATCTAGGGTCACCTAGGTCAGCTAGACAGCTCCTAACTGTTCCAAAGGGCTAGAAACAGGACCTCAAACCGTCTCTTCTCCATCAATTGCGGCCAGGTAAGTGCCAGGTAAGTGGGAGGCTCCCCACTACGTAAGTAGTGGTCCTAATTAAGTAACCACTTGCCTTCGACACACTTGCCTAGACACCGCAAAAGTCAGATAGGATAAACGGCCGATACCTGTAACTAGTCCTCTGTCCTATTGAGCGCGTAGTTCTTAGGGCTGAGTCTAGTATTTTTTTAATTAACAGTGGTCAATGCATATGCTTTTTGTGATTTCTGGCATCCTGGGAAGGGTGATGAAATCACCATCCAATCTGAATTGGTTTCAAGCCCCTTAAGTCCGTATTAATAAATGCAAAGCGGTAACAAATCAATTGCAAACAATTTTTATTTTTTTAGCAAGGCGCAAAGAATCCTGCACAAAAACAGTTTATTGGAAGGGGGGAGAGAATTTGCGCAAAGAATGCTGCAGAAAACACAGTTTAGTGGAGTTCAGAGGAGTGGAGAAGGAGAGAGAGACTCACCAAAAAAAACTGAAACCCTGAAGCCAACAAATGGCCGCGATTCCGCGGCCAAACGCATGAAAAGGCCGCAGTTCCGCGGCTATGTTGAGGCTTTGAAGCTTCAATTTTCTTGTATGTGCTGTTTTGGGTGTCCTATACTTGTCTGGATTTCCTGAATCTTGTTTTTCTTACTGTAGTTGCTCCAGATTTTTAAAGTAGACCGTTGGCTCCGTCTTGATCCGTCGCGGTGTAGCCGTGAAATATGGGTCTAACTTCCCACGTCTTTGGCACTGAACTCGAACTTCGTATTATCTTGCACACTTGCACAAAAACTAATCAAAAATAACAAGATGGTTTTTTTTTACAATGTATATTTTTTTTGTTTTGTTTTTCGGTTAGAATTATATTCACAAGTTAACCCGAAATTACACAAAGAAATAAACTACCGTCTCCCCGGCAACGGCGCCATTTGATTGTTAGAGATTCTGCGTGTTCAAGTTTAGTTAATTACCGCAATCAAAACGGTTTCGCTTGTAGCTAGCCGGTTGAGTACGGGTCGTCCGCAGGGAGATGGGAATCTTTTTCTATGTGCTTTAACGAGTTAAGTCCAATTTTCCATATTTGTTTGTGATTAGCGAAGTGTTAAAATGATATGTAAAGAGAGCTTGTTAGGGTTAGGATTAGGTTAGTTTGAGTTAGGAGTCGCTCACTTCTTTCATTGCCACTCTTAATATCGGTGTTACGGTAATCGGCAACAACGGGGATTAGCATGACTAGGAAGGAACTTGCGAGTATAAGCCAGGCTTTCCAACGCTTAAGTTCTTTCTTTTGGTGCTTGTCCGTCCGTTCTTGGCTCTTAGCCATAACCTCCGGTTAATTCAACCACAACCGGTCTCACTACGGAATCACCGTTATCATGTAGGATAGGGTGCCGTAAGGATCGGATTGTGGTTCAATTAACGGGAGTCGATTTAAGATGTTGGGCAAGGAAAGAGTGAGAGAGATTTTCTTCTCTCAAACTTCCCTTATCCTACCCTAACAAGTATGGAAATTACTCACCCATTACAACTTAAGCAGCAAAGCACGTGTGCGCTTGCGCTAAGTGCGCTGCACTCTAAGCAGCGCACCACGTGCAAAGCACGGGTGCGCTAGCACTGGAACTAAAAGCTCCCCACCGTCAGATCAAAGATCTAATAAAGATGATAAATCATCAATTAACCAGAATAAAATTCTGTTAAAGAAAAATTCCTTAAAATCTTTCCAAACAAGAAGATTGTGCTCTGTAAATCAGAGCACCGTTGGATCAATGATCCAGAGGTGATTAAAAATCACCAAAATACAGAATAAATTCTGTATGGAAAAGATTTTCCAATCTTGTTAAAAACGAGAAAATTGCCTTCTGTAAATTAGAAGCCCTTGGATCAAAGATCCAAAGGTGGGGAAATCCCTAAATCAATTGGAGAAAAGATCTCCTTAACCGATTGAACAAATCAACTTGCCCTATATAAAGGCCCCAAGACTTCAAGCCTCATACTGAGAAACCCCTCCCCCCTACAAACTTTGAGAAATCTCAGAAAGAAGAGCCAAGCTCTCGGTAGAAGAAGAAGATTTTCTTCAAGGTAAAAATAAATAGAGAGATGAAATCATCTCATATTAAAAAGAAGAATTCACTTCTTTCTTTAAGATCATAGATCTATAAGACCAATGTCTTTCACAACAGAGATTAAAAGGATCTCACCATAAAATAAGAAGAAGAACATAATTCTTCTCATAGATCATAGATCTATAAAACTAAGGTCTTTTATACAAAGAGATCATAGTATCTCATTATAAGAGGGGAGAGAATAATTCAATTCTCTTAGAATCACAGATCCATAAAGGCAAAGCCTTTCACTAAAATAAGAGATTGAAATATCTCATACAAAACAAGAACTTTGTTCTTAGAATCTTGAGACAAAGTCTCTTACAAACGTGAATTTATTTCTCAGATCATAAAGTTGATCAAATAGTGCTTTGCGCTCATAAACTAGATGTTCCCCTCCGAAAGACGCGGCAGAGACGCGGCGGACGTCTTGCCTGAAATTCGGGGCAGATGCTAATAGGTGCTATCCGTCCACCTCTCCAAAGATGCCAAGTTGATTTATGGCACCGTGTATCGAAGGTTTAAATGGATGCTGCCGATGTAGCAGACTTCGTCAGATTCCCCCTCGCTTGAGGGGTTTTTGATTGTGGGGACGCTCTTCCCTACAGGCCCAAGCCCCTGCAGTAATTACGCTACCGCATCGCGGTAACAACTTTCTCCTTCTCCAGATGGTTACTTCGTGTCGTGGGTGATTGTTTTGTGTTCGGTTGCCCGTGGATTGTATACGGAGACTAAGTTATGTTGTCGCCCGTAGGACGTGGATTAGTCTAAATCCGTATCTTTCTTAGATTTGGGTTTGGGGGGTTGTGTTTAAGGATACGTTAGCCTTAGTTGAGGCTAAGATCAACTCAAACGTTTGTTAAGGACACGTTAGTCTAATTTCCATACTAAGATCAACTTAACAGGATCATTTAGATCCAATAAAAGAGCATTTGGACTCTATTGTTTAATTTAGAGACATTGCGGTCGATTACCAGTTTAAGAATATGGTGGTCCATTGTAGTCCGTGGGATGTATGGATGTCGGGACCCGTCACCTCTCTGAAGACGTTGAATGATTACAACGATAGATATCAGAGGAGTTCAGAGATGTACCCTCGAACCGGGTGTAAGTTGATTGGGAGGGCAGTTGTGCTCAGTTCAATTTAAATTGAGGACTTATGGCCAGAATTGGGCTAAGTCCAATTGAAAATGTTCAACATTTTATCTATCTTTGGCCTGTTAGGCATTTGCTTGGGCTCTACCCTTTTAAATAATGCATAGCATTGGGTTTTGTAATTAAATGCTTGGCATTTATATTAGGCCTGTTAGGCCTTTTAATTGGGCTCTACCCTTTTTTAATAATGCACAGCATTTAATGGTTTGACAGTGCGCCACGTGGCCTGTCAGGCGCTTTGCGCCAATTAAAGAGCACAAGGCACCAGCGCATGTGGAGGTGATACGTGTCACACTCTGCTGAGTGCAAGTCTGTTAACGCCGTGCGCTGTGCCAGTGCGCTGTGCTAGTGCACTACTGACATGTGGCACGCTCTGGTTCAGTGCGCCAATTCAAGGGCGCAACGCTCTGTTTTTAGGGGCGCAAGGCGCAGATTGACACGTGGCGCTCTCTGGTGACTTGCGCCAGTCTAAGGAGCGCAACAGCGCAAATTAAGAGTGCATGGCACTGTCCAATAGCGCAGAGCGCATCTTGATCAAATTTAGATAAAAAAAAAGAATCTTTCTAGTTCTAAAGAGGTTCTATCTCAAGATTCAAGAACCAGTGGTTCATCAAAAGGCTGTGCCTTTATATAGATCAAAAGATCTAATAATGAAGTAAATTACTTCTTTTATCTTTTATGATTGGATCTTTTTTGATCTTTTTCTTTTTATTGAAGATCTTGATCTTGTTCTTAGATCTTTGATCTTTTTAGAAGAAATTCTTCTTTTTTGTGAGGTATTTTATCTCTGTTTTTTTGATAATCAAATTCTTTACCTTGAAGAAGATGATCTTCTTTCTTCAAAGGCTTGCCTTTCAAATTTTTTTCAGAGGGTTCTCTCTTTTCTATTTCTGTATATTTTAGACTTGAAGTCTAAGGGCTTTTATATAGGGCCAATTAGTTTGTTAGGTTAGTTACAGAGATCTTTCTCTGATTGATCTGGGGATATTTCCCCACCGTTGGATCTTTGATCCTAAGGCCTCTGTTTTACAGAAGATAATCTTCTTATTTTAATAAGATTAAAAAGATCTTTCTAGAATTTTAATTCTAATTCATTAAATAATTCATTATTTAAGTTTTAATGCTGGCACAGTTGGCGCAAGTGCACCTGCGCTTGACACGTGTCGCGCAGCGTAGAGCGCAGCGCAACTGAGCTAGCGCACCTGCGCTGACACGTATCGCGCAAGTTATCTGAAGCGTTGCTTCCTTTATTTTTAAAGTTTAAATTTTAAAACAGAGCCTTGCTCTGATTGGGGTGCGCTGCCTTGGGCGCAGCGCCCTTTGCGCTGGCGTGTCTGCTTTTGACATGTGGCGCTCTGCGCGCAGCGCAAAGGATCTGAAGCGTTGCTTCACCTTTTGAATTTGAAATTCAAACAGAGCTTTGCTCTGATTGGGGGAAACAAATGCCCCCCCACCGTTGCGCTCACGTGGCGCACACGTGAGTGCAGCGGTGGCAAGATCCAGACCGTTGGATCAACTTAGGAGTTGAAGGGGCGCTTAAGCGCCTATAAATAGGACCCTTGGTCCTCAGCAGATGATTATCATCTTCAAGAATTTTATTTTCAGAGCCTTGCTATTGTTTTCAAGAACCTCAGAGCCTTGCTCTCATTTTCAGAGTTAGAACTCTAGAAACATCTTAGGTAAAAATTAACTTAACTTATTTAAATTAATTTCAATTAATAGAGCCTTGCTTTCATAGATCTTTTTATCTAAAGAAAACCCTTTTGGGGTTTCATAAACAGAGCTTTGCTCTCAAGAATTTGTTTCAGGGTTTCTTAACCCATGAACAGAGCTTTGCTCATTGACAAAACCATAGATCTTTTGATCTTCTGATGATGAACTCTTAAGAGTTTTTCATGGATCTTTTAAGATCCCAAACTTTAATTTTTAGAAATTAGTTTTTCCTTTGATGGATTTTTCCATCATTATTACAGAGCTAGGCTCTTTTAAGGAATTTTATTCCCTTGTGACCAGAGTTTGACAAGTGTCACTCTGTGACAGAGCTTTGCTCTGAAAAGGGAGATTTTCTCCTTGTCTCAAGGGATTTCTCATTTAATGAGAATATTCTTTTGAGGATCTCCTCATTAATTGACAGTCTCATCCAATGATGAGGCTTCCTTATTAACTGATGCATTATCATCTGGATTTTGTGGGTCCCTCTTTGGTCTCCTTTCCACTGCATTGCAGTGTGGTATAAATTTTAAAGTACCAAGCGTGGGAATTTTTAAAATTAACTTATGATGCTGATAACTGAATTTCGCTTTTTCTTACAGGCACCATGTCTACTGATCTTTCATTCCCATTCTTCCGCTCAGAGGGAGGATTCCCTGAGGCGCCGGTGGACCGGGAGGTTCTCGCTCTCATTAAGGATCATGACCCGGAGTATAAGAACCTTCATCTGTAGGGTAGGCGGTACAGTGAAATCATCAAGGGTCGCCGAAGCTTTTCTGGTGCGACGCCGTCAGAGCCGATCTCATCGATCCCATATGCAGATGCACCCCCGGTGAACTATGCCGTGGAGGTTGTAAATTGGAATTCAGCTTTCGATTGCTTCCACTCCTGTGCAGCCGCCGCCAGCTGTGGATATTCTGGGGCGGCGCATATGCCAGGGTGAAGCGCGCCCTTGGGGACAACCTTACAACATTGGATTGACCCCTCGACAATCGGCCGGGTATTTGCAATGGGCCAGATACATCTTGTCAGCGAAGAAGACGCATTTGATGAAGATTGGCCTATACCCCGCAGTCTACGCTTCATTGTTAGAGTATCCCGTTCCTCCGACGTGGTGGGTTAAGGCATTCGTGGAACAATGGAACATCCCCACCCATTCCTTTCTTTTGACGGATAGGGAAGTCTCCATTCCCCTGGAAGAGTTTGCTGAGATTTCCGGTTTGCCGGTGAGGGGGGAGCATTATGAAGAGCTACTTCCTCCTGATGAATATGTCTTCGCCACCAAGCCGCTGGTAATGGGCCTAACGCCGGAGAATGCTATTCAGCACCAGTTTCCGAGCTTGGTAAGGGTGCTGAATATGTATGAAAGTCTCTATTTGGAATCGGGTGGCCGGGGAGTTAGTTTTGCAGACTTCATCGCCCGCTTTCTTCATCCGGAGATTTTATCACAACGGGGCGAAAAATTCGCCAAGCTCGACGACCCCTTCGGCTTGGGCTTAGATCGTCGACCAGCACTGGAAGCCGATCAAAATGGTTTTACCTTCCCGATGCTGCCGCCATCCCCTTATCGGAAATCGCCGCTCCGGGCATCGATGAGGAGACCTTCTTTCTGGGGTTTCTGAGGCTATGTTTGTGCTGGTTCACGCTCCCCATGCACCCGCGCTACATGAGGCCGTCCATCTTCTACCCAGCGCACCGGATGGTGGCTGATATACAATTATCGATTGGAATTGCCGGGTTAGCCCACCTATACCATGGACTCAGTGTGGCGGCGGACGCAAATGAACCAGGGGTGCAACCCGCCAATTTCTCGATGCACTATTTTACTTCATGGACGGAAATGCATGTGCTCGGGGTATTTGGTGTTCATAAAAGACCTTCGCTTTATGAGAAGTACAGATTCCTGAGAGTTATGCAGCTGATCGGCGCCTCTATTGTGAATCCGTCTCCGCGGGATGCTAGGGGATCTCTTCTTCGTCCGCACACGGTTGAAGCGAGCATTTTTTTCACGGACAAGGTTATGACCATCGGCCTGGAGACTTCCAAGGCGGTGTTGGCGTTGCGTGATGGTTTCAAGGACGGGGCATCCATATTGAAAGCCTGGGAGATTCTTCACTTATACTCCATCCGGCTGGGCTTCCTGGTGTTCAGGCAGAATGACTTGGCGCTCTTTATAAGGTATAACCCCCATCGGTTCGCCCAACAGCTAAGCTATAACCAAGGGGTCCCACTGGAGGCGTTTTTGGAAGAGCCTGCAGCCACCAGGGAGGGGATACGGAATGCATTACATCACTTCATGCGGCTAAACACGGGCTCTTATTTCTTCATTAGCGAGCCGAATTGCGTTCCAAGGGCCCTCAATGTGTACAGGGCTTAGTATCAGCACGCGATGGGTGCTGTTATCCGAGAAGAGAAGCGGCTGCTGATTGACCGCAAGGGTGCGCCCCTCCGCCAGTGACCGCAAAGTCCCCCTAAGGCAAAGGACCCCTGTCGTTCCTCCACTAAGAGGAGATGCCGGAGCTGAGCCCCCATGCGTACTGAGCCCTCCGTATGGATTGCCCCGTGATTCTGTGGACGTGCCCTCAGCACCCCGTGCCCTGGTGGAGACGGTGAATGTGGTTTCTCCTGAGTCCGGCGTGGGCTCGGACATTGGGACCCGCCGTCCCAAGGTGCCTACGAAACGTAAGTTGATTTTGGGTGCGGCTGGAGTTCGCGCGCAGAAAAGGAAAAAGAAGTCGCTCTTCTCTGCTGACGTTGCATTTGGTCAGGAACCTCATTCCCCTTATAGCGAGGGCTTGGGTGAGTATGGGACCAACGAGGGCTCATTTATGCCGCCAGACGACACTGATATGACGGCCGCCATCGCATCTTCTGAGCGATTGGCAAGGCGCGATGTGTGGTTTGCTAAACTTGCACAATCGGGTAATTACTAGTTGTATTTTTCGTCATTGCATCATACCTCTATCATTGTTTTTTAACTAATGCTTTTCCTTCTTTAACAGGCATTTCTACCGAAGAAGCCATAGCTGCTTCCCTCAAAATTTCCAGGAGGAGGAATGACTCAGAGCATCCTTAGGACTTGGTACATTTCGGTTTACTATGTCTCTCCTTCCATTTCTTATGAGTAATCTGACCCCCTCTTTGTCTTATCGCAGGGACCAAAAGACCTATCTCGCAAACTGACGCGAGAGTTCTCTTCGGGCCAGCTACCGATGTTCCGGTCTCTTCGGAATTGCCGCAAGAGACCCAACTCAAAAAGTCGATGATGGATGCCTTGAAGGCTCTGGAGGCAACTCTGAACGCGGATAACGACGCCTTGCTGAAGGAGGCTTCCAAGAGGTCCGTCGTGACGGTCCGGAAGGAGAGGAAGCGCTTGAGGCGCGCAGCGAAGGAGCGTAGCGCTGCTTTGGCCATGGGAGCGGGCTCAAGCGTTGGTACTCCCGCTGCAACTCCTTCAGAGGAGCCCCCGGTCGCCCTGCCTACTGCTCATAGACAGGCGGCGCGTGCGGCTTGGGGAGCTAATGATCAATCCACCTCAGGTAATGTGTTTTTCGAGGCTTTGTTGTAAAAGTTGTAAAACTATCGGTTCTTATGCATCTTGTCCTGCAGGGCCGAGTCCAACTGAAGGAGCGGCGGAAACCGTCGAGCCTGAGGGGACGGTGGAGAAAGTAGCAGCTGATCCCGATGCGACGGTAGGCGGTGCAGCCGTAGTCGCCGGGCCTGAGCTAGTGGCTGACGAGACAGTCACGACTACTATGCCTGAGACGGCCACCACTGCTGAGCGCGAGGTGGCGGTAGATGAGACTGCTGCTACGGCCGAGCCTGAGGCAGCGGCGGATGGAGCGGCTGCGACCGATGAACCCATGGCAGTGGTGGGCGAGACGGCTGCGACCGCCGAGCCCGAGGTGGTAGTAATGAGACGGGCATGATCGCTGAGCACGAGACGGCCGTTCTTTCTCAAGAGTCGGGCGCCGCTCCGATCATCGCTCTCCCCGTTTACGGCTCTTTGTCGTCTTCCGGCGCCGCGAGAGTGACGACGGCTCCCGTAGAGTCCGGCGATGAGGCAACAGGAGGTGAACCCATGCCAATGGAGGAGGGAGACGCCGCCGTTTTGGCTGGCGACTCGTCAGGTAAATTTTAGGTTACCGTTCTTTTTATTCTGCAATCCTTCCTGACAGGGCTTATCTTGTTTCTAACGCAGGTGCGGCTAGTGCTGATGCCCCTTTACTCGAGGGAGCGCCGTCAGTTACTGCCCTGACGGTGGCCACATCTCTACCCTCTCTCGTACCGTCGCAAATGCTGGAAGGTATAGATTTGTGACTTATCAGCCTTATCTTGGCTGCATGATTTATGTACTGATGTTGTATTATTACGTCCTTACAGGAGTGCTTTTTGATCACCTGTACCAGGTGCTGCACCCACACTTCTCCTTCCCGTCGGAGCTTGCTTCCTCCAGTGGTGCTGGTGAGTATAGTTTTCAATTAAAGCTCTTTCTTTTTCCAATAATGAACTTGTTTCTGATTCTTCCTTACCCTGATAGCAGTGCTACAGATCGAAGGAGGAGATGAGAGATCAGTTGCACCACCGGTCCTTCCGGCTTTGCCACCTGCTGCAGCCGGTATAGTAGACTCTACTGTTCATGAGTCTCCTATATTTTTAGGTCTGTCATTTGATTGTCATTCGTTTTGCAGCTATCGCTCCAGTTTCGGTTCCTTTCGAGTTCCGCATCATGATGCCGGCAGGCCCGTTCTCCAGGCGTCCATCCTCAAAGGGTGCTACGATGAGTTTGAGCATGTTGAGCGGATGCTTCGAGGAGCTTGACGCAGAAGCTCCTGTATCTGCCGCAGATTTCGCTGCTGAGGTTAATCCGATGCTGGCGACGCTTGTAAATTTTCATAATGAAGGCGTCATTGAGTCTTGGGTTAATCACTGCAGGGAGATCGAGGCCTGCCTGCATGAGCTCGAGGTTGGACGTCCTGCTCCAGAGGTCTTGGCTATGAACGCTCAGCGGGCTGCGTGGGTTAAGCAGAGCATTCCCTACTTCCGTCATCTTGAACAAGAGGCGGCTTTAAAACGTAAGGAGTGCGGAGAGACTTCGAGCAAATCTGCCCGATTGCATGCTCAGGTTGATGCAAATGCTGCACGGTTGAAGGTTATCTTTGAAGGCCTTATGCGATGCATCTCTGACGGGTTAACAATGAGGCAGTAGCTTGACGTTGTCGAGCGGGATGCACAGAATTGCGGGGCAGCTCAGCAGGCAGTTGAGGAGCAATTTTCATCTTATTTGCAGCAACGAGATCAGGTTGAAGCAGAGTTGGCTGCGGCAGCTGACCATGACGAGAGGCTGAGGGGAGTGCACGAGCAATTGATTGGCCTACTTAAGACGCTTCCCTCCCAATAGTTGCTTTTGCGTCATTTATACACTTGTAATCTTTGAATAATATGTATCCATTCTTTATTCTTTTATACGATTCGCCTTGTACTTAATTGAATTCATGAATAAAGATACACATTTTTTTTGCAATGTCTTGTGTCATCTTTCTGCTTTCTTCTCTTTTATTTTCTGCTTTGTTATTGGCATATTCCTTAAGTAAGCATAGCCTGTAGGTGATATAGCACATTCTGTCTTGAATACTTTGGGGAGTAGTGATGGCTTAAGAAGCAGGTTCAGATCTGCTACCTAAGGCTTTTCAACTTTATGAGCCGTGAGGGTCTCATAAAGACTTTTCTCCCTACGAGTCGAGAGGATCTCGTAGGTGTATTTTCTCCTTAGGGGTCGTGAGGACTCCTAAGTGTGTTTTCTCTTGAGAGTCGTAAGGATCTCTCTAGAGAATTTTCCTTCTTACAAGTCGAGAGGACTCGTAAGTGGTTGTTTCCTTCCTTGTCGAGATTCGACTTTGGAGAGTGTGGTCCGTGAATAGTATGCAAGAGTCCGTTTTGGACCGACTTGTAGGGCCCCAGTGCTTAGGAAACAGGTTTTTAATCCCCGTTGCCTAAGGCTTTTCCTCACGAGTCGAGACGAATCGAGCATTTCTCGCAAGAATATCCTAACGTCACAGTTAACCTCTACTCTTTACGACAGAGGTCCGTTAGGGTCTGTGGTACTAGGGTTTTGTCCATCGTACCATCGTGTCGGCTGATGTATTTCTCGATAGGCAACCTTGCTATTCGAGTAGCCTTGCGGCTGTCGTGTCTCTGATCCCTTCGGGGGCTGGACAAGACGTCTTCGAGCAATCCTCCTAGGCAGTTTGACCGTCGGAAGAGCAAGCGTTAGGAATTTTGCCATGCCACTTTTTACTCGAGGTTAGGCTCATTTTGGAGAGCCCCGATGAGTCATAACCACTCCGCACTGGTGTGGGATGATCCCCGATAGTTTTTCGGGTTTTATATGAGTTGCCGTCAAGACCCTGAAGCTAGGAATTTGGCCTTTGCTTCGTTTGCTTTGGCACCGCGTCTGCTGTATCGAGACGAATGTTGTGGTGGAGCTAGGATTTTGCCGCGGCTTCGTTGTTTGATTGTCGTGTCTGAATCCTGCTGGAGAAAGAACGCTGGGGTGACATCTCGTCTGCTGTATCGAGACGAACGTCGAGGAGGTGACCACTCCATGTGGGATGATCTTCGGTAGTCTTTCAGGTTTTATATGAGTTACCGTCAAGACCCTGAAGCTAGGAATTTGGCCTTTGCTTCATTCGCTTTGGCGCGTCCGAATCCTGCTGGGGAAGAACGCTGGGGTGACATCGCGTCTACTGTATCGAGACGAACGTCGAGGTGGTTCCTAGGTTTCCTGTGAACCGTTAGGACCTGGAACTAGGGACTTTGCCGTGGCTCCGTTGTTTTAACCTTGGGTTGTTGATGTTGTATCTGCATCCTGCTGGACTGCGAAGGAACCCCGTTGTTGACATTGCGTCTGCTGTAACGAGACGAACGCTGAGGTGGAGCTAGGATTTTACCGTCACTCTGCTTTGTTTCGACCGTGAGGTCTTTTGTCGGCGTTGTATCCGTATCCTGCTGGACTGCGAAGGAACGCCGTTGTTGACATCTCGTCTTTTGTATCGAGATGAATGCCGAAGTGGTCTCTAAGTTGTCAGTGAACCGTCGAGACTTGGCTCTCTTTCGGATGGAGCCGGGTGGGAAGGTATGGCTCCCCCTTTTTTTGTGCCCCTGGATTGTATATAGGGATCGATGCGATCTTACCTGTAGGGCGAAAGTTTCATTCTTTCATAAGTTTTTTTAATTTCTTCCCGCGATGCTATATCATTTCAGCTTTTATATCGCGAAAGTTGCGATTGCCCAATCATTTCGGCTATTTATTTTATTTTTACTCGCTGCTTTTTATTGCTAGTTGCCCAATCATTTCGGCTATTTTTCATGCATACATTTTTATTTGCTGATTTTGTTGCAAGTCGCCCCATCATTTCGGCTATTTCGTATGCATGTGTGGCTCGCTAGCTTTTTGCCGCAAGTTTGGAATTAGACACCGATTTTGGCATCATCACCTCTACAACTGGGATATTTCCAGGAGCGAATCATTATTTGCCTCTGTCGATGTCGAATAAAGGTGGCTTAGTAAACAGGATTATGGTCCTGTCGACTAAGGCTTTTGACTTCATGAGCCATAAGGGTCTCACAAAGGTATTTCTCCCTACAAGTCGTGAGGATCTCGTAGGTGTGTTTTCTCCTTAGGAATCATGAGGATTCCTAAGTGCATGTTCCCCTGTAAGTCGTAAGGATCTTACAAAAGGGTTTTCTCCTTATAAGTCGAGAGGACTTACAAGGGTTGTTCACCATATGGACATATCCCTAGTCATGGGTGGGACTTGGTTAGGGAAATGTTTATTCGTGCCTGTGGATTGTATACAAGGGTCAGCACTGAGCCGCTTGTAGGGCAGTGTCGAAGGTTGTGGGGGTTGCTTAAGAACAGGTTCAGGTCTCTGTAACTTAAGACTTTCAAATCTTGTGAGCCGTGAGGGTCTCATAAGAGGAATCTCCTTACGAGTTGTGAGGATCTCGCAAGTGTAATTTCTCCTTAGGAATTGTGAGGATTCCTAAGTGTGTTTCTCCCTTGTGAGTCGTAAGGATCTCACGCGGGTGGTTTTTCCTCACAAGGTCGAGAGGACCTTGCAAGTATCTTTTAACGAGGTTGCGCCCTTTCGGGTTTTCACAAATACTCGCCGGTAGCCCTGCTGTTTTTACTCACGGAGCCCTTTCGGGTTTTCATCCGTGCCCATTTTGTTTATGGACATACCTTTTTTTTATTCTCTTTTTTTTTCCTTTTTATATAATGAGATCGCGTCCTTTCTGGTTTTCACAAGCACTCGCCGGTAGCCCTGCTGTTTTTACTCACGGAGCCCTTTCGGGTTTCAATCCGTGCCCTTTTTGCTTATGGACATACCGTTTTATCTTTTTTTTTCTTTTTTTTCTTTTAGTATCAGCTTTGGGATGCTGCAATCCACCATAGTTTATCAACATCTCGGTCAACAGCTAGTTTTAGGACGTAGTGGTCCGTCATTAGTTTAAGGACGTTTCGGTTTGTTGTTGAAGAAGGCCGGCTACTACTTATAGAGTTTGGGCTTAGGAAGATAGTGAGCGGACATAGTCATCGTCATCTATCATTGATCTAGGCTGTGACTCATTAAGCGTAGTATTTCTTTAGGAAGCGACCGTTTATTAGCCTGAAAGGCCTTTCACCGTGCATATCCATGAGTAGATAGGCTCCACCCTGGTAGACCTTGTCTATGATGTACGAGCCTTCATAGTTCGGCTCGAATTTTCCCCGCTTGGCGCGATTTGGGATCATAGGTCTTTTGACCACCAGCACGAGTTCGCCTTGGCGGAATGTCCTCGGCCTGGTCAATCTTTCATATGAGCGCGTCATCTTTGCTTTATAAGCCTCCAGATTTTTTTGCACTTTGAGCCGGGTTTCATTAAGGGCATCAAGCTCCTCAAGCCGAAGGTGAGCATTTTCTTCGTCCGTCAGTTCATAGTGGACTGCCACTCGTAGAGAGGGTAATTCTATTTCGAGGGGGAGTACTGCTTCTGTACCGAATACCAACGCGTACGGCGTTGTGTTCGTGGCCGTCTTGAACGTAGTTCGATACGTCCGGAGAGCTTCTTGCAGTCTCTCATGCCAGTCTTTCTTATTTCGGGATACCGTCTTCTTCACGATCTTCGTCGAGGTCTTGTTGAAAGCCTCAGCTAGACCATTAGCTCGGGGATTATAAACAGAGGAATATCTCCAGTCTATGTTGTGTTGTTGCGCGAAGCGGTTGATCTTGTGGCTTCTGTAGGCTGGCCCGTTATCGGAGATGATCCGTCGTGGAGTTCCAAACCGATAAATGTCGTGCGTCTTGAAGAAATGGAGGGTATTCTCCATCTTCACTTCCCTCAGCGGTACCGCTTCTGCCCATTTGGAGAAGTAGTCAGTCATCGCCAAAATGAATCGATGTCCGCTGGACGATGCTGGTTCGATGGGGCCGATTACGTCAGTCCCCCACATTTCGAACGGCCAGCTAGCCACTGTTGGATGTAGAGGATTTGGGTGATGATGGATAAAATCCCCATGAATCTGGCATGGGTGGCATTGCTTCGCATATTCGAGGCAATCCCGCATCATCGTGGGCCAATAGTAGCCCATCCGTTTAATCTTCAACTTCATCTTCGGGCCTGCTTGGTGAGAACCGTAGAGTCCGTCGTGAACTTCCTGAACGACTCTTTTCGCCTCTTCAGGTCCCAGACATCTCAACCACAGAGAATCAAACGACCTCTTATACAGAGTATCATTGACGAAGGCAAAAGACAGAGCTCGTTTCATAAGCTGATGTCTTGAGGACGCATCTTCAGCTGTTCGACGGGATTTGAAGTAGTCTATAAAGGCTTCTCTCCAATCCTCAGCCTTTTCCTGGTCTTTTATTTGCATAGCCATTTGCTCAGTCGCTCCCTTTTCTTCGGATGATTCCAGAGATATTTCTGCTGGGGCAAGCACCCGACGGCTTTATACCACGATTCTAACGTCATCGAGGTTCTCGTCGGCCAGTTCTTTAGCGAGCTTAGCTAGTGCATCTGCTGTGCTATTTTCCGCGCGCGGTATGCTTTCCAGCATGTAGGAGGGGATTTGAGTCAGCAATTGCTGTACTCTCTCACCATACTTTACCAGTTCGGGTTTGCACGTTTGGTAGTCGCCATTTACTTGACTGACGACCAGTTGAGAATCTCTATATATGAGGAGGTTTTCAATTCCCATGTCGATGGCGATCTCGAGGCCTGCTATCAAAGCTTCGTATTCGGCTTCATTGTTCGTCCTCGGCTCTGTTAAGGAGAAAGCAAAGCGCATTATCCCTCCTTGTGGAGTTACGAAGATGAGGCCTACCCCCGATTTGATTATAGGGGTGCTTTGTTTGCGCTTCCACATGGAAGACGCTCCATCAAAATAGAGTTCCCATCGGGTATTACTACCGTCGATCGCATTAAACGCATGTTCATCTGGCAGCTCGCAATTCAGAGGGGAATCGGTCGGTATCGGATGCTCAGCGAGGAAGTCGACGATGGCCTGGCCTTTCACTGCCTTAAGAGGCTGATAGATTATCGAAAACTCCATTAAGAGCAAGGCCCATTTAGCGAGTCTCCTGTCAAAATGGCCTTCGACATTAAATATTTAAGGGGGTCCACCTTCGAAATGAGACGGACTTCATGCGCCAACGCATAGTGCCTGAGCTTTGTTATCGCGAAGATCAACGCCAGGCAGTGTTTTTCGATGGGGGAGTAGTTGCTTTCTGCCCCTAGTAGAACTTGACTCAAATAGTAGAGGGCTCGTTCTTTCCTTTGGTCGTTCTCCTGTGCCCATAATGCGCCTAAAGAACCTTCGAGGGCTGTTGTATACAAAATGAGAAGCTTTCCCTTGACCAGAGCGGCCAGTACTGGCGGATTCTGCAGGTATTGCTTGATTTCTTCTAGCGCGCTTTGGCATTTGCGATCCCAGACGAAAAGGGTTCCCTTCTTCATCAGGTGGCTGTAAGGACGGCATTTGCCTGCCAATAAATCACCGAATATATGCGAGCTTCCCTTGGGGAGACCGCAATTGCTTGAGAGTCCTTGGTGGGGGCATCTCCATGATTGGCTTGATCTTTGACGGATCTATCTCGATACCTCGGTGTCGGACGATGAATCCTAGGAATTTACCTGAGGACACCCCGAACGCGCATTTAAGAGGGTTCATCTTCAAGTTGTATTGCCGAAGGCGTTGAAATACGATCTTTAGATGCTCGAGATGTTCCCCGTATGATTTGCTTTCACCACGAGGTCGTCGATATAGCATTCGACGATTTCATGTATGTGGCCCTCTGATAGGTGGCACCAGCGTTCTTTAGACCGAAGGGCATCACTTAATAGCAGAATATACCCAAAGGGGTCCGGAAAGCGGTATGCTTCTGGTCCTCGGGATGCATCTTTATCTTATTGTATCCTGATGATCCGTCCATGAAGGAGAAGACTTCGTAAGTGGACGTATTGTCTATCATCAGCTCAGTGACTGGTACTGGGAAATCGTCCTTTGGGCAAGCTTTATTGAGATCCCGAAAGTCTACACATATGCGCACTGTCCCATTTTTCTTCATTACCGGGACGATATTGGCGATCCAGTCAGGATATTGAACTTCCTGGATGAAGCCGGAGTCGATCAGCTTCTTTACCTCGGTGTTGATGCTCATCTCAAGCTCGAGCCGCATTCTTCTCGGTGCTTGTTTGATCGGCTTGATGTTCGGGCATATCGTCAGTTTGTGGACAACAATCTCTGGATCCAGTCCTGGCATTTAGGAATAATTCCATGCAAAGCAATCTCTATACTGCATAAGCACGTCTTTTAGTGCAGCCACCTTTTCTTCAGGCAGCAGCTCGCTGACGAATGTCGGCCCGGGTCGCTTGTTGTCCCCAGCTCAATTTTCTTGAGCTCATCTGCACTGGTGTGTATTCCATCTTCCAGCTCTTTTGGCGCCGGTTGAAATTCTGAGATTACCTCGTCATCATTGTTTTCGAAGCACCAGGGGAGGTCATCCATATTCTCGGGTTCTTCTTTTGATATCGTTATCATATGACAAGTACGAGCTCGTTTCCAAGACCGTTGTGGATCTGGGTCTATTCTCGTAGCTTTGGGTTCATGCTTCTGCGGCGGAGTTATCTTCCAACTGTCAGATAGAGCGAACTTTCCGAGCTGATACTGATCTTCGACCCAGTTCTTGAAGGTGAAGCAATCTTCGAGAGGATGTCCTATTGCTCGGTGATAAGAGCAATAATCTGGGTGAGAGACCTCGCCTGCTTGCTCGGGGTGTTTAGACTCCAGCAGTGTAATCATTTGATGCCTTATGACGAGATCAAGTATCTTCTTTGTGTTATCTTGAAGAAAAGATTACGCTCGACTCATCTTCTTCATAAGGGACAAATCCGAACCGCTCGATTCCCGCTCGTGTGACTTCTTGGTCCAGCTTTGTCGTTGCTGAATGCCTTTTCCGCTTTTTGACTTGTTTCTGCCTCTGCGTCGGGCCTTTTTTACAACAGGTTGACAGGGAGGGGCATTTTCATTTTTCGCAGCCTGTTGGAGAAGGCGTTGCATCCTGGATTTCTCGTAGATGGCCATTTCGCGGTTATGGTCGTCTCGAACTTTTTGACCAGCTTCCCTTATAAGCTTGTCTATTTGTTCTTCGAACGACGGACTGGGCATTTTTACGTCGGGGACTTTTTCTGGTTCAGGATTAGCACTCTTCCATTGTGCATCTCCTTCTTCATCAAAGTCATGTACGACATAGCAATCGCGGAGTAGTTCCCGTTTCTTGGATCGAACGTATCCAAGACCGATTGCTTCCATTCTCCCATTGGGCAACTTGCGCTGAGTTCCGGGAACGTTCCAGATCCTGTCATAGAACTTATCTTTTCGAGTGGTCTGTTTGAAGGGTATCCCTTGGCTCTTCAACAGCCTTTTCAAGCCTTCTGTATAATATCTAGGCAGACGGATGGGCTGAAGCCTGTCAAGCGTAGGATCCGCACCGTGCCAGATTTCTTTCTCCACTTTAGTTTTCCCGGAGCGGTAGAATAGGATCGCCTTTTCACCTTCTCACCTGGGAGGGACATAGAACGTCTGCAGCTCTTCCACACTATAGGTATCAAGCGCGTCCAGTTCTTTATGATTTTGGGCGGAACCATAGCAACTTGCAAACTTTGTTCTTCACCAGCGAATGTTTGTATTGAAGGCCGAGCGGAAAATATAGCATGGACCTCATCTTCCGAGTCGCTGCCAAAGATCAACATAGGAGCGGAGGGTCCCGGCTTATTGTGCCGAGGTGGACCTGAATAAACTATCGCTTCCTCTTCTTCAGTATCACTCCCGAAGACTGGAATGGTGGCGATAGCTTTGTTCTCCAGTTTGTGACATCTCTCCGTTCTTAGAAATCCGACAGGAAATATTTTGCATCTTCGTACTTGCGGACTTCGTTCACGGAGAATGGATTCAGCTCTCCTGTTACGGTATACTCGAGACCATACTTAAAGTATTTCATACACTGATGTTGTGTAGAAGGGATGATGTTGTACTCGTGTAACCAAGGCCGGCTAAGCAAAGCGTTATAGCATGTTTTGGCTTCAATGACATGAAATTTAATATCCGTGACAAGTAGCCCGAATCGTAATGTTAATATCACAGACCCGAGAGTCCGCGATGACTGGGAGTCAAAACCAGAAATGGTGATTTTATCACGAGCGAGAAGCTGGACGCTCATGCAGATTTCTTTTAACACCCGCACGTTAAGGAGATTAACGGAAGACCCATTGTCGACCAGGATTTTTCCAATCTTTATATCGTGGCAGTATCCTAAGACATAGAGGGGACGGTTGTGCTCGCACGTCCCAAGGAGGAGGTCTTCGTTGCCGAAGGTGATATCGGCTGTGTGTACTTCCTCCAGTTCGTCCTTCATCTTTTCTTCGGCGAGAAAAGCTTGGAATTGCTCTGGCTCCTGTAGCGCTTTGATCAATGAATCTCTTGTTTCTTTTGATAGTTAGAGGACATCGAGAATACTGAGTTGTGAGGGTAACTGTAACACCTGAGTTTAGGGTTAGTGATAATTAAGTGTTAATGTGGGGTCTTTGGTAAAAAGTTTACCAAAACGGGATTCTAGTATTTTATCTGGGTTTATGGTTATTTTTGTGGAATTTTATCTCGAACACACACACTTGTGCACGTCAGTTGGGATTAAGATTAGGGTTTGCCGTATTTTGAGCTTGTGGGTTAGCCATGTTAAGTTAACCATGGTGGTCTAAACTTCTTTTTTTCGGTGTTAATTGAGGAGTTTTTGTGCTAAAATAGATTAGGGTTGGGGTTGTCTTAAGATTAGAAGGGGAGATTATGGTGGGCCTTGATTTTTTTCACACTACCTTCTTTTCAAAATCCCATTTGCCTCTCAAACTCATCTCACATATACACACACACCGGCCTTTTCTGCTGATTTCAGCCACCCAGAAATCAGCATCAGCAGCTGAAAATAACCCCATCATTATCACCAGCACAATTTCTGCCCAAATTCCAGCAACAATATCTGCATAGCAACACTTCCTCACCCCTTGCTACTAGCATCACCTGAAACCAACAGAAAATAACACTACACCACACCAGGCAACAGCATCAGCAACTTCAGCCTGTTCAGGACCTGAGGCAGTGTAGGAGATCAGCTCATTTCAGCCCAAGTTTGAAGCACCAGGAGCTGTTGTAGCAACACACACCCTCCTTCTTCTCCTTCCCCTTGGTTGCAAGGTCCCTTAGGGGTATAACTCCTAAACCTTTTTCCTTTTGGTGTAAGTTACGTGTTTGTTTGGGTAGTTTAGTGTTTTAATGGAGTTTTCATGCTAGAATGGTGTAGTGATGCTAGATTTAGTTACTTTAGAGTGCTTGTAGTTTAATGAACCCTTTTTAGTGTTAATTAGTCTGTTTAAGCCTAGTTGTGTCGTTAAATTTTGATGGGTAACCTTAAATCGCTAAAATTATGGTAATCTAGCTCTATTGGTGTTTATTTCTTGCTTAGTTGTGATTTTAGGTGATTTAGGGAAATTTTGTCATAAGTGGAAGTTGTGCTAGTTAGAATAACTCTTTTAGGTGCTAGTGAGGCCAGTCAACCAGAGGATTTCCCCAGATTTCCCAGAAGACACCAGATCTACCGACTTGGCGTATTTTAACAGTTTTAGTGACTTTTTAACCTCTTTAGGATCTGCTGTTGACCCGAACCTTTCAGAATAAAATTGAGAAGACTGTAGCATGGTGAGATGAATAGGAGCACACACACAGAGCACGGGGACCCACCTCCCCTCGAGGCCGCCGATTTATTCTTTCTGGCCGCAAATTGCGGCCAGAGTAGGGGGTGGGGTGTGGGGGTTTTGGGTGTAGGGTCCTTCTGGGTAGGTTAGTGTGTTGGTATCTGTAAATTTTTGATTTTGGCCCATAGTCAAAATCTGGAGCTAGTTGCGTGTTTCCGATGTCTTAAGTCTTGTGCGACACGCGCGTGTTACGCGTGGTTCTGTGGCTATCCAGACATTTTACGATCCAGACATTTTACGATCAGGGGATAACCCACTGGCTATCAGAGATAGGGTAATTGATACCACTATCCAGACATTTTACGATCTCCTTCTTCACAGCCTTTTTCATGACTGGGTTGAGACGTCTTTGTGGATCCCTGGATGGTTTGGCATCATCCATCAGATGAATGTGATGTTCAACGATCAAGGGACTAATCCCCTTGATGTCCGCCATGGACCAGCCAAAAGCTTGCCGATTGTTGTGCAAGACAGCAAGAAGGGCTTTCTCTTGCTCGGGAGCTAGAGAAGCCGAGATGATGATAGGGACGGTGTCGTTCTCACCTAAGTAAGCGTACTTAAGGTGAGACGGCAAAGGCTTAAGTTCGAGCGTTGGAGGTGAAACGATTGAAGGCAAGATTGGTGCAAAGGTCTCGAACTCAAAAGATTCCAGAAAAGGTTCAATACGAGTGTAAGCGACCGAGTTGGATGGTTCCAGTAACTCATCCGGAAATTCGAAGAATTCAAACTCGGGTTGTGAGCGGCTAAGATCGTTCAAGAACGTGAAACACTCGTAGTCGTTGTCGGGCGCAGAAACAGTAGCAGGTTCGAAGAGGAACGCGCCAGTGGCATCAAGGTTATCGTGATCAAATAGAAACTCCTCGAATTCACATTCTTCTTGGGTGATCTCCTGGATTGAGGAAACGTCCAGTTTATGAGCATTAGGTTCGGAGGGCTGATTCCCCAACCTAAAAATGTTGAGTTCAATTGTCATGTTTCCAAAAGATAGGTTCATCGAACCATTGCGACAATTGATCACAGCATTTGAGGTTGTAAGGAATGGGCGACCGAGTATCACCGGAATTTGATTCCGGGGGTTAGCTACAGGCTGTGTGTCTAATACAATGAAGTCAACGGGGAATATGAAGTCCCCGACTTTGATTAACACATCCTCTAGCTCACCCCTAGGATGGGTGATTGATCGGTCGGCCATTTGGAAAGTGCAGTGCGTGGGTTTCAGCTCTCCTACGCCTAATTGCTCGTATACTGAGTACGGAAGCAAGTTAACACTGGCACCAAGATCTAATAGTGCGCAGTTGATGTTTTTATCCCCAATGGTAATAGAAATCGTAGGACAGCCAGGGTCCTTCCGTTTTTGTGGTAAAGATTGGGTAAGAGCATCACTCACAGCACTAGCCAAGAAAACTTTCTTTGGTACCAGAGACTTCCTCTTTTTCGTGCACAAGTCCTTTAAGATTTTCGCGTAGGACGGGACTTGTTGGACAGCATCTAAAAGAGGAATGTTAATGTTAACCTGCTTAAATAACTCCAGAATCTTCTCCATTTGTGGATTTTGTTTGGTGGACTTCAACCGGTTTGGAAATGGAACGTTTTTAAAATTGGTTGAGTCCACTGCTGGAGGAGGAGATTGTGGAGTTGGAACGGATCCCAGAGCTGGTGTTTTCGTGGAGTGAGAAGTGAGTCCGTTCAGAGCAGAAGAAGAAGAAGAGGAAGAGCCTTTTGAAGAATGAAGAATAGGCTCAGAAGACGAAGAAGGGGAAGAAGAAGAAGAAGAAGCGGCCGGGGTGTCATCGTCGACTCGTGTGCCAATGTTGTTTTGCAGCATCCTTCCCGATCTCAATGTGGTCACGACACTCATATTATGGTTCTGTTGTTCAAGAGCAACTTGTACATTATGTGGGTGACCGGGATTTGGGAGTGGCTGGGACGGGAGCTTCCCCTTCTCTCGCTCGCTTAAGGCCGTGTTCAGCTGTGCAATCTGGGCCTCGATGGTCTTGATGCTTTGCCCGTGAGCGGCAGTGTGTTGCACTAAGGACTGAATGGAAGACTGGATGTTGGCGGTGGACTGAGTCGATTGTTTAACGAATGCCTCCAGACTTTGTTCGAGCGAGGAAACCTTATCGTTGTTTGACGGAACAAAGTTGTTTTGGGGAAAAGAATTGTTGGGTGCAAAGTTGTTCGTCTGATTTTGAAAAGGTTGGGGTTGGAAGGGCTGCTGAAATTGATGTTGAGTTTGTTGTTGTGCTTGTTGTTGCGGCGGAGGGGGCCTTTGGAAACTGTTGCCTTGGAATTGATGCTGATTCTGATTCCAGGCGAAATTGGGATGGTTCCTCCAACCGGGATTGTAGATGGAAGAGTATGGATCATTCCTCGGTCTTTGCTGAAATGCAGCATTAACCTGATCCTGTCCTTGCGATGGTGGATTGTAAGAACACTCTTCGGTTAAGTGAGAAGGATCGGAACAACAAGCACAAATGGTACGAAGGGGAAGAACAGGGGTAGGAGCAGGAGAAGAAAATTTGCTCTCTATCGCTTCAAGTTTTCTCGTTATTGCAGCTATTTCAGCTTTCATCGCAATAGAGACATCAAGTTGGTGAATTCCTACCCTAGACTGACCGGTAGAAGTGGAGGTAGAAGAAGAAGAAGTCGGTCTGGTGCTATCCCATTGTAGCATTTGCTCCGCAAGGTCGTCGAAGAATTGCTACTCTTCCTCGTCAGATTTCGATAGAAAGTGGCCCTGACAGATGGTTTCCAACAACTGCTTCGTTGCTGGGTTCAGGCCCTCGTATAAGGTTTGGCAAAGTTGCCATTTCTCTATACCATGGTGAGGGCACTGAACAAGAAGGTCTTTATACCGGTCAAAGCACTTCCAGAAGGGTTCAGAAGGAAGCTGAGAGAATTGGTTGATTTCGTTACGGATCCTTGCGGTTTTATGATTCGGATAGAATTTTTTGAGAAACGCTTTAACAAACTCATCCCAACTGGTTATGGAGTGGGAAGCGGTGCTATACAGCTATTTTTCAGCAAGATCGCATAAAGTGAACGGAATGACCCGTAGACGTATAGCATCGTCCGACAGTTGGGTAGTTTTCATCATGGCATAAACGTTTTGAAATTTATTGATGAAGATATAGGCATCTTCAGATTCAAGCCCATGGAATCGCGGAAGAATGTTGATGAAGTGGGGCTTAATTTCAAAATTATCCCCATTGGCCGGTGGAAGAGAGAGACATGTGGGAAGTGCAGAACGGGCGGGATAGAAACGATCCTGGAGTGCGATTCGCGGTGGCGCTACAACAGGCGGTGGTGGTGGGTTATTTGCCTCCATAGGAGGTGGAGTCAAACCTGGGGTAGTCAAAGAGATGTTCGGATTAAATCCTGACATCGCGGAAGAAGAGGTTGGTGATGGTGAAGGTGAAGATGTTTGAACAGAATTCCGGTCAACGTCGGAGTTGGCCGGCAAAGGTAAGGGTGAAAGAGGCGTGGACGGAGTTTCGACGTCTGAATCGATCGCGTAGTCGGTAGCGACTAACGTAACGCAGACTAGGCCGGCGCTAGTGTCCCGAGTCCAAGCGGACATACACTAAACGAGTTTAGTATAGTCAAAGCGGAGAAGGTGAGGGTAAGAAAACGTCAATGGAGAAATACGATGGGTGGAGGGTGGAAAATGGGATAATGGCGACAAAGGGCAAGTTTTTATAAAAGTTTTTGATTTTTTTCCTTTTTTTTTCTTTTTTTTTTAGAAAGAGCTTTACAGAAATATGTACGGATTTACGGCTTTAAGCAATCACAAACAAGATATGCACAATCACACCTAGATCTAGGGTCACCTAGGTCAGCTAGACAGCTCCTAACTGTTCCAAAGGGCTAGAAACAGGACCTCAAACCGTCTCTTCTCCATCAATTGCGGCCAGGTAAGTGCCAGGTAAGTGGGAGGCTCCCCACTACGTAAGTAGTGGTCCTAATTAAGTAACCACTTGCCTTCGACACACTTGCCTAGAAACCGCAAAAGTCAGATAGGATAAACGGCCGATACCTGTAACTAGTCCTCTGTCCTATTGAGCGCGTAGTTCTTAGGGCTGAGTCTAGTATTTTTTTAATTAACAGTGGTCAATGCATATGCTTTTTGTGATTTCTGGCATCCTGGGAAGGGTGATGAAATCACCATCCAATCTGAATTGGTTTCAAGCCCCTTAAGTCCGTATTAATAAATGCAAAGCGGTAACAAATCAATTGCAAACAATTTTTATTTTTTTAGCACGGCGCAAAGAATCCTGCACAAAAACAGTTTATTGGAAGGGGGGAGAGAATTTGCGCAAAGAATGCCGCAGAAAACACAGTTTAGTGGAGTTCAGAAGAGTGGAGAAGGAGAGAGAGACTCACCAAAAAAAACTGAAACCCTGAAGCCAACAAATGGCCGCGATTCCGCGGCCAAACGCATGAAAAGGCCGCAGTTCCGCGGCTATGTTGAGGCTTTGAAGCTTCAATTTTCTTGTATGTGCTGTTTTGGGTGTCCTATACTTGTCTGGATTTCCTGAATCTTGTTTTTCTTACTGTAGTTGCTCCAGATTTTTAAAGTAGACCGTTGGCTCCGTCTTGATCCGTCGCGGTGTAGCCGTGAAATATGGGTCTAACTTCCCACGTCTTTGGCACTGAACTCGAACTTCGTATTATCCTGCACACTTGCACAAAAACTAATCAAAAATAACAAGATGGTTTTTTTTTTACAATGTATATTTTTTTTGTTTTGTTTTTCGGTTAGAATTATATTCACAAGTTAACCCGAAATTACACAAAGAAATAAACTACCGTCTCCCCGGCAACGGCGCCATTTGATTGTTAGAGATTCTGCGTGTTCAAGTTTAGTTAATTACCGCAATCAAAACGGTTTCGCTTGTAGCTAGCCGGTTGAGTACGGGTCGTCCGCAGGGAGATGGGAATCTTTTTCTATGTGCTTTAACGAGTTAAGTCCAATTTTCCATTTTTGTTTGTGATTAGCGAAGTGTTAAAATGATATGTAAAGAGAGCTTGTTAGGGTTAGGATTAGGTTAGTTTGAGTTAGGAGTCGCTCACTTCTTTCATTGCCACTCTTAATATCGGTGTTACGGTAATCGGCAACAACGGGGATTAGCATGACTAGGAAGGAACTTGCGAGTATAAGCCAGGCTTTCCAACGCTTAAGTTCTTTCTTTTGGTGCTTGTCCGTCCGTTCTTGGCTCTTAGCCATAACCTCCGGTTAATTCAACCACAACCGGTCTCACTACGGAATCACCGTTATCATGTAGGATAGGGTGCCGTAAGGATCGGATTGTGATTCAATTAACGGGAGTCGATTTAAGATGTTGGGCAAGGAAAGAGTGAGAGAGATTTTCTTCTCTCAAACTTCCCTTATCCTACCCTAACAAGTATGGAAATTACTCACCCATTACAAGAAGAACGAAAAATAAAACAAAGGAGGAAGATAGAAAGAAAGAGATTAGAAGATAACAACTAGCTATTTGCGACCTCACCTTGGCAAGGATCAAGCGTAAGTATCATGGTTGTTTAAGGATAAAGGAAAAGAAAAAAGAAAGAAACAACAATAAATAACAACAACTAAGTTATCAATTAAAGATTACAAGTAATTAACATAACAAGAGCAAGGCAAGTATAATAACAAAATGATCTTCTTTATTCATCATTCTTCACTCACAAAAGCTCACTACAAGTTTTTCAATAGAGAAGAGATGAGAAGAGGAAGAAGAACAGCAAGTATTCTAAAACCTAAAAATATTAAGCACCCTTGGCTTTGGCAAGTTCTGGACTATTTATAGGCACGCAATAGAATTTCTAGGGCAACATTCTGGACCCACATGAAAGACCAAACCACCCCTAAAAATTCATCATCTGATAAGCCTGTACGGCCGCGGATCCGCGGCCTAGACCCCCTATTGGCCGCGGATCCGCGGCCCTATGGTGGAGTTAGGGAATGGGCTTTTTTGTACTTCCCTGGTCTGCTGTACCCATGAGTCTGGCATATGTTTTTTCTCATATTTTCTTCACGATTTTTCCAGAATTTCTGTTGAACAAAAAGTGATTTGATGTGGATCTTTTTATCATGATTTCCTCGAGCTCCGCATAGATTTCTTGGATCTTGTGTTGCCATTGAGCCTTGTGCATGAAAATGACATTGATTTGCCATTTTGTCTCTTAAACTGGTGTGTGGCAACAGACGGATAAAGAGCGGAGACCCGTGGAACCCGGATTTTTATCGTGTTTTTCCATGAATTTCACCGTTTAGAGCCGAGAACTTGTATTCTGCATTTGACTAGAAAACACGGCTCAAGAGTACCTACCGATAAGCAATATGATAAAAATTGGGCGGTATAAAAATGCAAAAATCTGATATGAACAGAAAGCGACCTTCGTCGCCAATGCTCAGCAACAGCCGAGTGGTCCAAAACTAGCTGATCGCCAAAACGACAGGCAGAGATTTATCAACGAAAAGTTAAAACGTCCTTACTCATTCCCTCGGGATAAAACAAGGAGACTGTTCGAACTGGCGGTGCGCAACAGGCTCATCACTCTGCCAGATCCGAGACGCCCACTGCAGCCAGGTCACGTCAACAATCCCAATTACTGTCCCTACCACCGAGTAGTAGGCCACCCAATTGAAAATTGCTTCGTCTTCAAAAGCTGGATCAAGGACCAATACCAACAGAGCAAATTTGCACTGTTTGAGAACTGGAAGGTAGGCCCGCCGCAGCCGCATGCTCCTAAAAGGGTAGACACGCCGGGGGCATCATGCTCATTTATAGAAGAAGCTCTATGGGAGGTTGCTCTTTTAGCCAAAATAAAAAGAATGCTGAAGGATCTTCAAACATGCCCGGCGATTAGGTGGAAAAGCCCGCTGGAACCCGAGGTCATTGAGGGAATGTTGAAACCGCGCCCGACGCCAAGAATTGGTAACGATGGGCAAAACGCCAAGGCCCAACCGTAAAAATCTTCGAAAAGGAAGAAGAAGACCAAAAAGCCCGTGAAGCCTGATGACAAGCGCACGGACCTACAAAAGCAGATTGACGCACTGGAAGAGTATAATCAGAAGGCACGAACCCCAGTCACGCTCCAAGAATTTCTTAACAACATCCTTGAGAGTGGAGAAAACGACAATGATGACGGAGACGACTCGACAGAAGAATTTGAGGATTATGTGGCAAGTTTTCACATGATCTCTCATTCGCCTGTAAATGACGAGGAAGCTCACATAGAGGAGCTGGGAGCAGGAGCGGTGCCAAAATCCTTCGAACCGTCTGACGAGATGATCGACATGCTGCTGAACGAAGCCCGTCAGAAGAGCAAGTCTAATCAGCAACGTGAAATGGCTATATTTGAAAGAGCCAGGCATCAGCATCAAGTTGAAGAAGTCATGGCAGGGATGAGTCGCAGAGCGCTCCAACCAGATCGAAGCACGCCCGCGGAAGACAAAAGCAAGCTGAAGGCAAGGAAACGGTTCGCTAAAGCCCTATCAATGGGAATGAAGCTGCCATATCCCAAAGGAAATACCCCTGTCAGTATATACCTTGACGAAGCGGATGCACACCCTAACTACTACTTATACCATCAGAGGGCTACACACCCTACCGAAGAGTGCATGACCTTTAAGAACTGGTGGCAAGGGTATGTTGCCCACCGACAACAGTTCAAGCGGATGAAGCGCAAAACTCGTCGGGAGCAGGGAAGCACGACAGATGAGCGTAAAAGAACTGCCGGCAACTGTCACATGGTTGATGTTGGGGGATCGCAACTTCTCACATTCGGGAGAGATTCTGATGAAGAAATATCTCTCGGCCCTCTTTTCAAAGAATCCACCTCAGGAAAAGAAGAAGAGATAAAGAACTGTGAGAATATTCAGCCGCGTAACTGCACGTTGCCTGAAAAGAATTTCGGACCCATGAACAAGGGATCGAACAAAAAAGATAAAAGGAAGGAAAAAGTCCCTGAGGATATCACCCTCGATGACCGAGTCGTCGAAGAGCTCGTAGCCAAGAACCCGCCCAAGAAAAACAAGGTGGATTATAATGTTCTGGCACACCTGAGAAAGATACCCTCGCAATTAAGCATTTTGGATGCCCTTCTCTTGTCGAAAGAGGCACGAGATTCTCTGATCAAGGCATTACAAGACCCCGACCAATTTCAGGCCTTCCTTGCCGAAGAAAAAATGAAGGACGAGCTGGAAGAAGTTCACACGGCTGACATTACCTTCAGCGATGAAGACCTCCTCCTCGGGACGTGCGAGCACAACCGCCCCCTATATGTCACCGGGTACTGCCATGACATTAAGATAGGGAAGATTCCAGTTGACAACGGGCCCTCTGTCAACCTCCTAAATCTCAGAGTGCTAAAAGAAATTTGTATGAGCATTCAACACCTAGCTCAAGTTAAAATTACCATATTTGGTTTTGACTCCCAGTCATCGCGGACGCTCGGGTCTGTAATATTGACGTTACGCTTTGGGATGCTCGTCAATGACATCAAGTTTCATGTCATCGACGCCAAGACCTGCTACAACGCTTTGCTCGGCAGACCGTGGTTACACGAGTACAATATTATCCCTTCTACACAACATCAGTGTATGAAGTACTTCAAAGATGGTCTCGAGTACACTATGACGGGGGAACTAAACCCATTCTCCGTGAACGAAGTCCGCAAATACGAGAATGCAAAGTATTTCCTACTAGACTTTGAAGACACGGAAAGATGCCATAAACCAGAGAATAAACAAAAATCTATCACCACTATTCCGGTCTTCGGGAGCGATACCAAGGAGGAAGAAGAGATAGTTTATTCGGGGCCGCCCCAATGCAACAAGCCGGGACCATCTACCCCTAGTCTGGTTTTTGGCAGCGACTCTGAAGATGAAGTCAACGCAGTATTCTCGGTCCGTCCATCAGTGCAAGCCTTCACTAGAAATGATCAGAGTTTACAGATCGCCATGGTTCCGCGGCAGCACTACTGAGAGCTTGATGCGCTTGAGACATATAGTGTGCAAGAGCTACGGACATTCTCCGTCCCTCCCAGGCGAAAAGGTGAAAAGGCGCTCATATTCTATCGATCCGGGGAAACCAACGTCGAAAGAGAAGTCTGGCATGGTGCCGATCCTATGCTCGACAGGCTCCAACCCATTCGTCTGCCCAAATACTACACAGAAGGATTAAAAGGCTGTTAAGGCGCCAAGGCGTACCTTTCAAGCAAACTGCGCGACAGGCTCAGTTCTACAATAGGATTTGGAACGTTCCCGGAACTCAGTGAAAATTGCCCAACGGAAAAATGGAAACGATCAGGCTTGGATATGTCCAGTCCAAGGAACGGGAGCAGTTCCATGGCTGCCTTGTCATAAAGGACTTTGATGAAAAAGGGGATGCTCTTTTAAAAGATACTGACATTGAACCAGAACGAAGTCCTGCCACAAAGGTGCCGAGTTCGTCGTTTGAAGAACAGATGGACAAGCTAATAAGGAAAGCGAGTCAAAAGGCTCGGAATGACCACAGCCGCGAATTGACCATTTACGAGAAAGCCAAGACGCAACGCCTCCTTTAGCAGGCTACGGAAGATGACGATGCCCTTCGCCGTCAGCCCGCCATGCATTCCTAAGACAAGAAAAAGGCCCGACACAGAGGCAAAAACAAGTCAAAGAACGGAAAAAACGTTCGACAGAGGCAAAACGGATCCAAAAGGCCATGTGATCAAGAAAAGGTCAGCAGGAATCCGTCTCTAACGAAAAAGATGGGTCGAGCATATTCTTTCCCTCGAAACAAGACAAGGAGAATCTTCGACCTTGTCATAAAACATCAAATGATGACGCTCCCAGAGTCTCGGCACCACGATCAAGCAAACAAGGTTTATCGCTCGGATTTTTGCTCCTATCACCGAGCGATAGGACATCCTCTTGAAGACTGCTTCACCTTCAAAAACTAGGTTGAAAACCAATATTAACTCGGCAGGTTCGCTTTATCCAACAGTTGGAGGGTAGCCCCACCGCAAATTCATGTACCAAAAGCAACGTATACGGCGAGAGTAGAACCAGATCAAAATCGGTCTTGGAAACGATCTCGTACCTGCCACGTGATAACGTCGTCAGAAGAAGGAGTGCCCGAGAATATGGACGACCTCTCCTGGTGCTTCAAAAATGAGGATGAAGAGGAATTGATCTCAGAATTTCCACCAGCGCCAAAAGAATTAGAAGATGGAATACATAATACGGTAGACAACCTAAGGAAAATCGACTTGGGGACGGCAAATGACCCACGACCTACGTTCGTCAGTGAGCCGCTGTCTAAAGAACAGGTAGCTATGCTAAAAGACGTGCTCATACAGTATAAAGACTGCTTCGCATGGAACTATTCCGAGATGCCGGGGCCAGATCCGGAAATGGCTGTGCATAAATTGGCGATATCTCCGGACGTCAAGCCAGTTAAACAAGCACTAAGAAGAATGCGACTCGAACTTGAAATGAGCATCAACACCGAAGTCAAAAAGCTAATTGTCTCCGGCTTCATCCAAGAAGTTCAATACCCCGAATGGATCGCCAATATTGTCCCAGTGATGAAGAAGAATGGGACGCTGCGCATTTGCGTGGACTTTTGGGACCTCAACAAAGCTTGTCTGAAAGATGATTTCCCCGTACCATTTACCGAGTTGATGATAGATAACACGTCCACTCATGAAGTCTTCTCCTTCATGGACGGATCATCAGGGTACAATCAAATAAAGATGCATCCTGAAGACCAGAAGCATACCGCTTTCCGGACCCCTCTGGGCGTATTCTGCTACAAAGTGATGCTCTTCGATCTGAAGAATGCCGACGCTACCTATCAGAGGGCCATGACGAAGATTTTCGATGACCTCATATATGAAATCGTCGAGTGCTATATTGACGATCTCGTGGTGAAAAGCAAATCGCATGAGGAGCATTGGGAGCATCTGAAGATAGTATTCCAACGTCTTCGGAAATACAACCTGAAGATGAACCCTCTCAAATGCGCGTTCGGAGTTTCCTCGGGCAAATTCCTAGGATTCATTGTACGATACAGGAGCATCAAAATAGGCCCGTCAAAGATCAAGGTAATTATGGAAATGCTTCCACCAAGAACTCTCAAGCAACTGCGGTCTCTTCAAGGAAATCTCGCGTATATCCGACGATTCATAGCCAACCTTTCCGGCAAATGCCGCCCCTACAGCTATTTAATAAAGAAGGGAACCCCGTTCGTCTGGGATCACAAATGCTAAAGCGCACTGGACGAAATCAAGCAATACCAGCAGAATCCTCCGGTATTGACCGCTCCGGTCAAGGGAAAGCCCCTCATCCTATACACAATATCCCTTGAAGGTTCTTTAGGCGTGCTATGGGCACAGAAGAATGACCAAGGGAAAGAGAGAGCCCTCTACTATTTGAGTCGAGTTCTCCTTGGGGCAGAAAACAACTACTTCCCATTGAAAAACACTGTCTGGCGTTGATCTTCGCTATAACGAAGCTTCGGCATTATGCTTTGGCGCATGAGATCCATCTCATATCAAAGGTGGATTCTGTCAAGTATTTGATGTCGAGAGCCATACTAACAGGGCGGCTCGCTAAATGGGTCCTACTCTTAATGGAATTCTCGATAACATACCGACCTCTCAAGGCGGTGGAAGGCCAGGCCATCGCTGACTTCCTCGCTGAGCAACTGATACCTGCCGATTCATCCCTAAATTGCGAATTGCTAGACGAGGACGCATTTGACACGATCGACTGGGAGAAATGAGGGAGTGATACTGTAACACCCTAGTTCGTTATACCATGACTTGATTTGATTATTTTATATATTGAATGGCTATTTTTGATTTATTGCTGTTTTGGGTGCAGATAGTATAATTGGTATCTGTATTTGCATTCGACCCGACCCGCTTGCTAGAAAGCCGTCTTGATTCCTGTTTATGATTTATCCCCGCTAGTGCGGATGATCCGTGCACTTTCATGTTCTTTGTCCTGTATACCTACATTTTATCTGGCATCTGCATTTTTTTAATAATACAATTATAATCAAATAATATATTTTAAAAATATCTAGCATGGTCTGCATTGTATCCCTAACCTTATGGTAGCATCCATACATCTTGTTCTCGTTCCGTTTAGTGAAACAGACTCGTTTGGATCGCTACGTACACGCTACGTGTATCCATTCTTGGGGGTATACAATTTCGTTACCCGGATATCATATTTTGTTTTTGGTTGACACGTATATTATCCATATTTTCAAACCATAATTTTTGACCTAACTCGGGCGCGTTTTGGACTATTTTTGTATTAGCCAAAATCTCAAAATATATAATATAATATTCTTTATATTATAAACTGTTTAAATATATATACATTCAAATATATTTTTAACTAAATATATTTTAATTTTATTTTATAAATCCTCACAGATCTCACAGATCTCCCTTTCTTTAAATATATTATACAAATATTTTCCTAAAACCAAATCCTATTTAACTAAACCTACGTTCTCTCTCTCTCTCCTCACTTCTTCTTCTCAAAGCTTTCCCGCCTCCTCACGAACGAAACCCACACCTATGCGTCGCGCTCGTCCCTCGTCGATCCTCGCCGTCGGCCTCAACCCTCACCACCATCTTCTTTTCCTCATTTCCCGCTCTCCTTCCCCGACCGCTTCAACCTACAGCGACGAACCCTAGAACCCATCTCTCGAGTACCAAGAACCCTCATCTCACCGGAAAAATTCACCGTTCCCATTACCCCGTCATCACCAAGCTCACCTCACCTCTCCCTCTCCCTTCATCTCGACCTCACCTCTCTCCTCTCGCTCAAAAACACACTCCCCGACGAGCCATCCCTGCACACCCGAACCCACATCCCCGACAAGAACCCATGCATCACCCAAGCCATCGTCGCCGAAGCCCACCTCGTCGTCGACACCTTCTTCCTCTCCTTCCTCTCCTCCTCCGCCTGCACGCCCATCTCCCATGCAACCCGTCGCAAACCGCAACGAACCCCACCAAGCAACCCTCGGCACCATCACCGCACCCTCATCACCGGAGCTCCGATCACCCCGTCGGCCTCACCCCATCACCACCATCCTCTCTCCTCTATCCAACCAGACACCACCTCAAACCCGAGCTCATCCCCTGCAGAAGCCTGCAACCCGAGATTTCCTTGCAACCTGCACCCAACCGCAGCCCACTGCCTTGCCGTGAAATCTCGCCAGAAAACCCAAGACCCATCGTCGTCATCCCCTCGCCTTCTTCTCTACCCCAGAACCCAAACCCAGAGCCACACCAAACCCCAGCCCTTCTCTTTCTTCTTCTTTTCTTCTCTTTACTTTCTTGATTCCGTTTCCTGGTGATCGTCGAAGCCGTGCTCGTCGCCGACGATCCGGATGACCCAGTGGACGTTCTCAGCCAGCATGGTCATGTTCTTGCTTTGCTTGGTTCAGTTCTGTACGCACGTGTGTGTATTTCGACGTTTACCCGACGTCGGACGCAGCGTACTCACCCTGTCGTGAGATCCGATCAGGCAAGTTTATTTTGCTACATGCTATGATACATATTTTGCATCCATTTGAATAAAAATATCACATGTTTACTGCATTGTACTTCCATGTTACTGTTTTACTGTTTTCGGATAGTCGTTTGTTTCCCCCAATCAGAGTAAAGCCCTGTTCAAAATTCAAATTTTAAAATGAAGCAGCGCCTCATAGCAGCGCCAAGTGCGCTGCACTATAAGCAGCGCACCACGTGCAAAGTACGTGTGCGCTAGTGCTAAGTGCGCTGCATTCTAAGCACCGGACCACGTGCAAGGCACGTGTGCGCTAGCGCTAAGAGCGCTGCACTTAAGCAGCAAAGCACGTGTGCGCTAGTGCTAAGTGCGCTGCACTCTAAGCAGCGCACCACGTGCAAAGCACGGGTGCGCTAGCACTGGAACTATAAGCTCCCCACCGTCAGATCAAAGATCTAATAAAGATGATAAATCATCAATTAACCAGAATAAAATTCTGTTAAAGAAAAATTCCTTAAAATCTTTCCAAACAAGAAGATTGTGCTCTGTAAATCAGAGCACCGTTGGATCAATGATCCAGAGGTGATTAAAAATCACCAAAATACAGAATAAATTCTATATGGAAAAGATTTTCCAATCTTGTTAAAAACGAGAAAATTGCCTTCTGTAAATTAGAAGCCCTTGGATCAAAGATCCAACGGTGGGGAAATCCCTAAATCAATTGGAGAAAAGATCTCCTTAACCGATTGAACAAATCAACTTGCCCTATATAAAGGCCCCAAGACTTCAAGCCTCATACTGAGAAACCCCTCCCCCCTACAAACTTTGAGAAATCTCAGAAAGAAGAGCCAAGCTCTCGGTAGAAGAAGAAGATTTTCTTCAAGGTAAAAATAAATAGAGAGATGAAATCATCTCATATTAAAAAGAAGAATTCACTTCTTTCTTTAAGATCATAGATCTATAAGACCAAGGTCTTTCACAACAGAGATTAAAAGGATGTCACCATAAAATAAGAAGAAGAACATAATTCTTCTCATAGATCATAGATCTATAAAACTAAGGTCTTTTATACAAAGAGATCATAGTATCTCATTATAAGAGGGGAGAGAATAATTCAATTCTCTTAGAATCACAGATCCATAAAGGCAAAACCTTTCACTAAAATAAGAGATTGAAATATCTCATACAAAACAAGAACTTTGTTCTTAGAATCTTGAGACAAAGTCTCTTACAAACGTGAATTTATTTCTCAGATCATAAAGTTGATCAAATAGTGCTTTGCGCTCATAAACTAGATGTTCCCCTCCGAAAGACGCGGCAGAGACGCGGCGGACGTCTTGCCTGAAATTCGGGGCAGATGCTAATAGGTGCTATCCGTCCACCTCTCCAAAGATGCCAAGTTGATTTATGGCACCGTGTATCGAAGGTTTAAATGGATGCGGCCGATGTAGCGGACTTCGTCAGATTCCCCCTCGCTTGAGGGGTTTTTGATTGTGGGGACGCTCTTCCCTACAGGCCCAAGCCCCTGCAGTAATTACGCTACCGCATCGCGGTAACAACTTTCTCCTTCTCCAGATGGTTACTTCGTGTCGTGGGTGATTGTTTTGTGTTCGGTTGCTCGTGGATTGTATACGGAGACTAAGTTATGTTGTCGCCCGTAGGACGTGGATTAGTCCAAATCCGTATCTTTCTCTGATTTGGGTTTGGGGGGTTGTGTTTAAGGATACGTTAGCCTTAGTTGAGGCTAAGATCAACTCAAACGTTTGTTAAGGACACGTTAGTCTAATTTCCATACTAAGATCAACTTAACAGGATCATTTAGATCCAATAAAAGAGCATTTGGACTCTATTGTTTAATTTAGAGACATTGCGGTCGATTACCAGTTTAAGAACATGGTGGTCCATTGTAGTCCGTGGGATGTATGGATGTCGGGACCCGTCACCTCTCTGAAGACGTTGAATGATTACAACGATAGATATCAGAGGAGTTCAGAGATGTACCCTCGAACCGGGTGTAAGTTGATTGGGAGGGCAGTTGTGCTCAGTTCAATTTAAATTGAGGACTTATGGCCAGAATTGGGCTAAGTCCAATTGAAAATGTTCAACATTTTATCTATCTTTGGCCTGTTAGGCATTTGCTTGGGCTCTACCCTTTTAAACAATGCATAGCATTGGGCTTTGTAATTAAATGCTTGGCATTTATATTAGGCCTGTTAGGCCTTTTAATTGGGCTCTACCCTTTTTTAATAATGCACAGCATTTAATGGTTTGACAGTGCGCCACGTGGCCTGTCAGGCGCTTTGCGCCAATTAAAGAGCACAAGGCACCAGCGCATGTGGAGGTGATACGTGTCACACTCTGCTGAGTGCAAGTCTGTTAACGCCGTGCGCTGCGCCAGTGCGCTGTGCTAGTGCACTACTGACATGTGGCACGCTCTGGTTCAGTGCGCCAATTCAAGGGCGCAACGCTCTGTTTTTAGGGGCGCAAGGCGCAGATTGACACGTGGCGCTCTCTGGTGACTTGCGCCAGTCTAAGGAGCGCAACAGCGCAAATTAAGAGTGCATGGCACTGTCCAATAGCGCAGAGCGCATCTTGATCAAATTTAGATAAAAAAAAAGAATCTTTCTAGTTCTAAAGAGGTTCTATCTCAAGATTCAAGAACCAGTGGTTCATCAAAAGGCTGTGCCTTTATATAGATCAAAAGATCTAATAATGAAGTAAATTACTTCTTTTATCTTTTATGATTGGATCTTTTTTGATCTTTTTCTTTTTATTGAAGATCTTGATCTTGTTCTTAGATCTTTGATCTTTTTAGAAGAAATTCTTCTTTTTTGTGAGGTATTTTATCTCTGTTTTTTCGATAATCAAATTCTTTACCTTGAAGAAGATGATCTTCTTTCTTCAAAGGCTTGCCTTTCAAATTTTTTTCAGAGGGTTCTCTCTTTTCTATTTCTGTATATTTTAGACTTGAAGTCTAAGGGCTTTTATATAGGGCCAATTAGTTTGTTAGGTTAGTTACAGAGATCTTTCTCTGATTGATCTGGGGATATTTCCCCACTATTGGATCTTTGATCCTAAGGCCTCTGTTTTACAGAAGATAATCTTCTTATTTTAATAATATTAAAAAGATCTTTCTAGAATTTTAATTCTAATTCATTAAATAATTCATTATTTAAGTTTTAATGCTGGCATAGTTGGCGCAAGTGCACCTGCGCTTGACACGTGTCGCGCAGCGTAGAGCGCAGCGCAACTGAGCTAGCGCACCTGCGCTGACACATGTCGCGCAGCGCAACTGCGCTGACACGTATCGCGCAAGTTATCTGAAGCGTTACTTCCTTTATTTTTAAAGTTTAAATTTTAAAACAGAGCCTTGCTCTGATTGGGGTGCGCTGCCTTGGGCGCAGCGCCCTTTGCGCTGGCGTGTCTGCTTTTGATATGTGGCGCTCTGCGCGCAGCGCAAAGGATCTGAAGCGTTGCTTCACCTTTTGAATTTGAAATTCAAACAGAGCTTTGCTCTGATTGGGGGAAACAAATGCCCCCCCACCGTTGCGCTCACGTGGCGCACACGTGAGTGCAGCGGTGGCAAGATCCAGACCGTTGGATCAACTTAGGAGTTGAAGGGGCGCTTAAGCGCCTATAAATAGGACCCTTGGTCCTCAGCAGATGCTTATCATCTTCAAGAATTTTATTTTCAGAGCCTTGCTATTGTTTTCAAGAACCTCAGAGCCTTGCTCTCATTTTCAGAGTTAGAACTCTAGAAACATCTTAGGTAAAAATTAACTTAACTTATTTAAATTAATTTCAATTAATAGAGCCTTGCTTTCATAGATCTTTTTATCTAAAGAAAACCCTTTTGGGGTTTCATAAACAGAGCTTTGCTCTCAAGAATTTGTTTCAGGGTTTCTTAACCCATGAACAGAGCTTTGCTCATTGACAAAACCATAGATCTTTTGATCTTCTGATGATGAACTCTTAAGAGTTTTTCATGGATCTTTTAAGATCCCAAACTTTAATTTTTAGAAATTAGTTTTTCCTTTGATGGATTTTTCCATCATTATTACAGAGCTAGGCTCTTTTAAGGAATTTTATTCCCTTGTGACCAGAGTTTGACAAGTGTCACTCTGTGACAGAGCTTTGCTCTGAAAAGGGAGATTTTCTCCTTGTCTCAAGGGATTTCTCATTTAATGAGAATATTCTTTTGAGGATCTTCTCATTAATTGACAGTCTCATCCAATGATGAGGCTGTCTTATTAACTGATGCATTATCATCTGGATTTTGTGGGTCCCTCTTTGGTCTCCTTTCCACTGCATTGCAGTGTGGTATAAATTTTAAAGTACCAAGCGTGGGAATTTTTAAAATTAACTTATGATGCTGATAACTGAATTTCGCTTTTTCTTACAGGCACCATGTCTACTGATCTTTCATTCCCATTCTTCCGCTCAGAGGGAGGATTCCCTGAGGCGCCGGTGGACCGGGAGGTTCTCGCTCTCATTAAGGATCACGACCCGGAGTATAAGAACCTTCATCTGTGGGGTAGGCGGTACAGTGAAATCATCAAGGGTCGCCGAAGCTTTTCTGGTGCGACGCCGTCAGAGCCGATCTCATCGATCCCATATGCAGATGCACCCCCGGTGAACTATGCCGTGGAGGTTGTAAATTGGAATTCAGCTTTCGATTGCTTCCACTCCCGTGCAGCCGCCGCCAGCTGTGGATATTCTGGGGCGGCGCATATGCCAGGGTGAAGCGCGCCCTTGGGGACAACCTTACAACATTGGATTGACCCCTCGACAATCGGCCGGGTATTTGCAATGGGCCAGATACATCTTGTCAGCGAAGAAGACGCATTTGATGAAGATTGGCCTATACCCCGCAGTCTACGCTTCATTGTTAGAGTATCCCGTTCCTCCGACGTGGTGGGTTAAGGCATTCGTGGAACAATGGAACATCCCCACCCATTCCTTTCTTTTGACGGATAGGGAAGTCTCCATTCCCCTGGAAGAGTTTGCTGAGATTTCCGGTTTGCCAGTGAGGGGGGAGCATTATGAAGAGCTACTTCCTCCTGATGAATATGTCTTCGCCACCAAGCCGCTGGTAATGGGCCTAACGCCGGAGAATGCTATTCAGCACCAGTTTCCAAGCTTGGTAAGGGTGCTGAATATGTATGAAAGTCTCTATTTGGAATCGGGTGGCCGGGGAGTTAGTTTTGCAGACTTCATCGCCCGCTTTCTTCATCCGGAGATTTTATCACAACGGGGCGAAAAATTCGCCAAGCTCGACGACCCCTTCGGCTTGGGCTTAGATCGTCGACCAGCACTGGAAGCCGATCAAAATGGTTTTACCTTCCCGATGCTGCCGCCATCCCCTTATCGGAAATCGCCGCTCCGGGCATCGATGAGGAGACCTTCTTTCTGGGGTTTCTGAGGCTATGTCTGTGCTGGTTCACGCTCCCCATGCACCCGCGCTACATGAGGCCGTCCATCTTCTACCCAGCGCACCGGATGGTGGCTGATATACAATTATCGATTGGAATTGCCGGGTTAGCCCACCTATACCATGGACTCAGTGTGGCGGCGGACGCAAATGAACCAGGGGTGCAACCCGCCAATTTCTCGATGCACTATTTTACTTCATGGACGGAAATGCATGTGCTCGGGGTATTTGGTGTTCATAAAAGACCTTCGCTTTATGAGAAGTACAGATTCCTGAGAGTTATGCAGCTGATCGGCGCCTCTATTGTGAATCCGTCTCCGCGGGATGCTAGGGGATCTCTTCTTCGTCCGCACACGGTTGAAGCGAGCATTTTTTTCACGGACAAGGTTATGACCATCGGCCTGGAGACTTCCAAGGCGGTGTTGGCGTTGCGTGATGGTTTCAAGGACGGGGCATCCATATTGAAAGCCTGGGAGATTCTTCACTTATACTCCATCCGGCTGGGCTTCCTGGTGTTCAGGCAGAATGACTTGGCGCTCTTTATAAGGTATAACCCCCATCGGTTCGCCCAACAGCTAAGCTATAACCAAGGGGTCCCACTGGAGGCGTTTTTGGAAGAGCCTGCAGCCACCAGGGAGGGGATATGGAATGCATTACATCACTTCATGCGGCTAAACACGGGCTCTTATTTCTTCATTAGCGAGCCGAATTGCGTTCCAAGGGCCCTCAATGTGTACAGGGCTTAGTATCAGCACGCGATGGGTGCTGTTATCCGAGAAAAGAAGCGGCTGCTGATTGACCGCAAGGGTGCGCCCCTCCGCCAGTGACCGCAAAGTCCCCCTAAGGCAAAGGACCCCTGTCGTTCCTCCACTAAGAGGAGATGCCGGAGCTGAGCCCCCATGCGTACTGAGCCCTCCGTGTGGATTGCCCCGTGATTCTGTGGACGTGCCCTCAGCACCCCGTGCCCTGGTGGAGACGGTGAACGTGGTTTCTCCTGAGTCCGGCGTGGGCTCGGACATTGGGACCCGCCGTCCCAAGGTGCCTACGAAACTAAGTTGATTTTGGGTGCGGCTGGAGTTCGCGCGCAGAAAAGGAAGAAGAAGTCGCTCTTCTCTGCTGACGTTGCATTTGGTCAGGAACCTCATTCCCCTTATAGCGAGGGCTTGGGTGAGTATGGGACCAACGAGGGCTCATTTATGCCGCCAGACGACACTGATATGACGGCCGCCATCGCATCTTCTGAGCGATTGGCAAGGCGCGATGTGTGGTTTGCTAAACTTGCACAATCGGGTAATTACTAGTTGTATTTTTCGTCATTGCATCGTACCTCTATCATTGTTTTTTAACTAATGCTTTTCCTTCTTTAACAGGCATTTCTACCGAAGAAGCCATAGCTGCTTCCCTCAAAACTTTCCAGGAGGAGGAATGACTCAGAGCATCCTTAGGACTTGGTACATTTCGGTTTACTATGTCTCTCCTTCCATTTCTTATGAGTAATCTGACCCCCTCTTTGTCTTATCGCAGGGACCAAAAGACCTATCTCGCAAACTGACGCGAGAGTTCTCTTCGGGCCAGCTACCGATGTTCCGGTCTCTTCGGAATTGCCGCAAGAGACCCAACTCAAAAAGTCGATGATGGATGCCTTGAAGGCTCTGGAGGCAACTCTGAACGCGGATAACGACGCCTTGCTGAAGGAGGCTTCCAAGAGGTCCGTCGTGACGGTCCGGAAGGAGAGGAAGCGCTTAAGGCGCGCAGCGAAGGAGCGTAGCGCTGCTTTGGCCATGGGAGCGGGCTCAAGCGTTGGTACTCCCGCTGCTACTCCTTCAGAGGAGCCCCCGGTCGCCCTGCCTACTGCTCATAGACAGGCGGCGCGTGCGGCTTGGGGAGCTAATGATCAATCCACCTCAGGTAATGTGTTTTTCGAGGCTTTGTTGTAAAAGTTGTAAAACTATCGGTTCTTATGCATCTTGTCCTGCAGGGCCGAGTCCAACTGAAGGAGCGGCGGAAACCGTCGAGCCTGAGGGGACGGTGGAGAAAGTAGCAGCTGATCCCGATGCAACGGTAGGCGGTGCAGCCGTAGTCGCCGGGCTTGAGCTAGTGGCTGACGAGACAGTCACGACTACTATGCCTGAGACGGCCACCACTGCTGAGCGCGAGGTGGCGGTAGATGAGACTGCTGCTACGGCCGAGCCTGAGGCAGCGGCGGATGGAGCGGCTGCGACCGATGAACCCATGGCAGTGGTGGGCGAGACGGCTGCGACCGCCGAGCCCGAGGTGGTAGTAATGAGACGGGCATGATCGCTGAGCACGAGACGGCCGTTCTTTCTCAAGAGTCGGGCGCCGCTCCGATCATCGCTCTCCCCGTTTACGGCTCTTTGTCGTCTTCCGGCGCCGCGAGAGTGACGACGGCTCCCGTAGAGTCCGGCGATGAGGCAACAGGAGGTGAACCCATGCCAATGGAGGAGGGAGACGCCGCCGTTTCGGCTGGCGACTCGTCAGGTAAATTTTAGGTTACCGTTCTTTTTATTCTGCAATCCTTCCTGACAGGGCTTATCTTGTTTATAACGCAGGTGCGGCTAGTGCTGATGCCCCTTTACTCGAGGGAGCGCCGTCAGTTACTGCCCTGACGGTGGCCACATCTCTACCCTCTCTCGTACCGTCGCAAATGCTGGAAGGTATAGATTTGTGACTTATCAGCCTTATCTTGGCTGCATGATTTATGTACTGATATTGTATTATTGCGTCCTTGCAGGAGTGCTTTTTGATCACCTGTACCAGGTGCTGCACCCACACTTCTCCTTCCCGTCGGAGCTTGCTTCCTCCAGTGGTGCTGGTGAGTATAGTTTTCAATTAAAGCTCTTTCTTTTTCCAATAATGAACTTGTTTCTGATTCTTCCTTACCCTGATAGCAGTGCTACAGATCGAAGGAGGAGATGAGAGATCAGTTGCACCACCGGTCCTTCCGGCTTTGCCACCTGCTGCAGCCGGTATAGTAGACTCTACTGTTCATGAGTCTCCTATATTTTTAGGTCTGTCATTTGATTGTGATTCGTTTTGCAGCTATCGCTCCAGTTTCGGTTCCTTTCGAGTTCCGCATCATGATGCCGGCAGGCCCATTCTCCAGGCGTCCATCCTCAAAGGGTGCTACGATGAGTTTGAGCATGTTGAGCGGATGCTTCGAGGAGCTTGACGCAGAAGCTCCTGTATCTGCCGCAGATTTCGCTGCTGAGGTTAATCCGATGCTGGCGACGCTTGTAAATTTTCATAATGAAGGTGTCATTGAGTCTTGGGTTAATCACTGCAGGGAGATCGAGGCCTGCCTGCATGAGCTCGAGGTTGGACGTCCTGCTCCAGAGGTCTTGGCTATGAACGCTCAGCGGGCTGCATGGGTTAAGCAGAGCATTCCCTACTTCCGTCATCTTGAACAAGAGGCGGCTTTAAAACGTAAGGAGTGCGGAGAGACTTCGAGCAAATTTGCCCGATTGCATGCTCAGGTTGATGCAAATGCTGCACGGTTGAAGGTTATCTTTGAAGGCCTTATGCGATGCATCTCTGACGGGTTAACAATGAGGCAGTAGCTTGACGTTGTCGAGCGGGATGCACAGAATTGCGGGGCAGCTCAGCAGGCAGTTGAGGAGCAATTTTCATCTTATTTGCAGCAACGAGATCAGGTTGAAGCAGAGTTGGCTGCGGCAGCTGACCATGACGAGAGGCTGAGGGGAGTGCACGAGCAATTGATTGGCCTACTTAAGACGCTTCCCTCCCAATAGTTGCTTTTGCGTCATTTATACACTTGTAATCTTTGAATAATATGTATCCATTCTTTATTCTTTTATACGATTCGCCTTGTACTTAATTGAATTCATGAATAAAGATACACATTTTTTTTGCAATGTCTTGTGTCATCTTTCTGCTTTCTTCTCTTTTATTTTCTGCTTTGTTATTGGCATATTCCTTAAGTAAGCATAGCCTGTAGGTGATATAGCACATTCTGTCTTGAATACTTTGGGGAGTAGTGATGGCTTAAGAAGCAGGTTCAGATCTGCTACCTAAGGCTTTTCAACTTTATGAGCCGTGAGGGTCTCATAAAGACTTTTCTCCCTACGAGTCGAGAGGATCTCGTAGGTGTATTTTCTCCTTAGGGGTCGTGAGGACTCCTAAGTGTGTTTTCTCTTGAGAGTCGTAAGGATCTCTCTAGAGAATTTTCCTTCTTACAAGTCGAGAGGATTCGTAAGTGGTTGTTTCCTTCCTTGTCGAGATTCGACTTTGGAGAGTGTGGTCCGTGAATAGTATGCAAGAGTCCGTTTTGGACCGACTTGTAGGGCCCCAGTGCTTAGGAAACAGGTTTTTAATCCCCGTTGCCTAAGGCTTTTCCTCACGAGTCGAGACGAATCGAGCATTTCTCGCAAGAATATCCTAACGTCACAGTTAACCTCTACTCTTTACGACAGAGGTCCGTTAGGGTCTGTGGTACTAGGGTTTTGTCCATCGTACCATCGTGTCGGCTGATGTATTTCTCGATAGGCAACCTTGCTATTCGAGTAGCCTTGCGGCTGTCGTGTCTCTGATCCCTTCGGGGGCTGGACAAGACGTCTTCGAGCAATCCTCCTAGGCAGTTTGACCGTCGGAAGAGCAAGCGTTAGGAATTTTGCCATGCCACTTTTTACTCGAGGTTAGGCTCATTTTAGAGAGCCCCGATGAGTCATAACCACTCCGCACTGGTGTGGGATGATCCCCGATAGTTTTTCGAGTTTTATATGAGTTGCCGTCAAGACCCTGAAGCTAGGAATTTGGCCTTTGCTTCGTTTGCTTTGGCACCGCGTCTGCTGTATCGAGACGAATGTTGTGGTGGAGCTAGGATTTTGCCGCGGCTTCATTGTTTGATTGTCGTGTCTGAATCCTGCTGGAGAAAGAACGCTGGGGTGACATCTCGTCTGCTGTATCGAGACGAACGTCGAGGAGGTGACCACTCCATGTGGGATGATCTTCGGTAGTCTTTCAGGTTTTATATGAGTTACCGTCAAGACCCTGAAGCTAGGAATTTGGCCTTTGCTTCATTCGCTTTGGCGCGTCCGAATCCTGCTGGGGAAGAACGCTAGGGTGACATCGCGTCTACTATATCGAGACGAACGTCGAGGTGGTTCCTAGGTTGCCTGTGAACCGTTAGGACCTGGAACTAGGGACTTTGCCGTGGCTCCGTTGTTTTAACCTTGGGTTGTTGATGTTGTATCTGCATCCTGCTGGACTGCGAAGGAACCCCGTTGTTGACATTGCGTCTGCTGTAACGAGACGAACGCTGAGGTGGAGCTAGGATTTTACCGTCACTCTGCTTTGTTTCGACCGTGAGGTCTTTTGTCGGCGTTGTATCCGTATCCTGCTGGACTGCGAAGGAACGCCGTTGTTGACATCTCGTCTTTTGTATCGAGATGAATGCCGAAGTGGTCTCTAAGTTGTCAGTGAACCGTCGAGACTTGGCTCTCTTTCGGATGGAGCCGGGTGGGAAGGTATGGCTCCCCCTTTTTTTGTGCCCCTGGATTGTATATAGGGATCGATGCGATCTTACCTGTAGGGCGAAAGTTTCATTCTTTCATAAGTTTTTTTAATTTCTTCCCGCGATGCTATATCATTTCAGCTTTTATATCGCGAAAGTTGCGATTGCTCAATCATTTCGGCTATTTTTCGCGGTGCCCAATCATTTCGGCTATTTATTTTATTTTTACTCGCTGCTTTTTATTGCTAGTTGCCCAATCATTTCGGCTATTTTTCATGCATACATTTTTATTTGCTGATTTTGTTGCAAGTCGCCCCATCATTTCGGCTATTTCGTATGCATGTGTGGCTCGCTAGCTTTTTGCCGCAAGTTTGGAATTAGACACCGATTTTGGCATCATCACCTCTACAACTGGGATATTTCCAGGAGCGAATCATTATTTGCCTCTGTCGATGTCGAATAAAGGTGGCTTAGTAAACATGATTATGGTCCTGTCGACTAAGGCTTTTGACTTCATGAGCCATAAGGGTCTCACAAAGGTATTTCTCCCTACAAGTCGTGAGGATCTCGTAAGTGTGTTTTCTCCTTAGGAATCATGAGGATTCCTAAGTGCATGTTCCCCTGTAAGTCGTAAGGATCTTATAAAAGGGTTTTCTCCTTATAAGTCGAGAGGACTTACAAGGGTGTTCACCATATGGACATATCCCTAGTTACGGGTGGGACTTGGTTAGGGAAATGTTTATTCGTGCCTGTGGATTGTATACAAGGGTCAGCACTGAGCCGCTTGTAGGACAGTGTCGAAGGTTGTGGGGGTTGCTTAAGAACAGGTTCAGGTCTCTGTAACTTAAGACTTTCAAATCTTGTGAGCCGTGAGGGTCTCATAAGAGGAATCTCCTTACGAGTTGTGAGGATCTCGCAAGTGTAATTTCTCCTTAGGAATTGTGAGGATTCCTAAGTGTGTTTCTCCCTTGTGAGTCGTAAGGATCTCACGCAGGTGGTTTTTCCTCACAAGGTCGAGAGGACCTTGCAAGTATCTTTTAACGAGGTTGCGCCCTTTCGGGTTTTCACAAATACTCGCCGGTAGCCCTGCTGTTTTTACTCACGGAGCCCTTTCGGGTTTTCATCCGTGCCCATTTTGCTTATGGACATACCGTTTTTTTTATTCTCTTTTTTTTCCTTTTTATATAATGAGATCGCGTCCTTTCTGGTTTTCACAAGCACTCGCCGGTAGCCCTGCTGTTTTTACTCACGGAGCCCTTTCGGGTTTCAATCCGTGCCCTTTTTGCTTATGGACATACCGTTTTATCTCTTTTTTTCTTTTTTTTCTTTTAGTATCAGCTTTGGGATGCTGCAATCCACCATAGTTTATCAACATCTCGGTCAACAGCTAGTTTTAGGACGTAGTGGTCCGTCATTAGTTTAAGGACGTTTCGGTTTGTTGTTGAAGAAGGCCGGCTACTACTTATAGAGTTTGGGCTTAGGAAGATAGTGAGCGGACATAGTCATCGTCATCTATCATTGACCTAGGCTGTGACTCATTAAGCGTAGTATTTCTTTAGGAAGCGACCGTTTATTGGCCTGAAAGGCCTTTCACCGTGCATATCCATGAGTAGATAGGCTCCACCCTGGTAGACCTTGTCTATGATGTACGGGCCTTCATAGTTCGGCTCGAATTTTCCCCGCTTGGCGCGATTTGGGATCATAGGTATTTTGACCACCAGCACGAGTTCGCCTTGGCGGAATGTCCTCGGCCTGGTCAATCTTTCATATGAGCGCGTCATCTTTGCTTTATAAGCCTCCAGATTTTTTTGCACTTTGAGCCGGGTTTCATTATGGGCATCAAGCTCCTCAAGCCGAAGGTGAGCATTTTCTTCGTCCGTCAGTTCGTAGTGGACTGCCACTCGTAGAGAGGGTAATTCTATTTCGAGGGGGAGTACTGCTTCTGTACCGAATACCAACGCGTACGGCGTTGTGTTCGTGGCCGTCTTGAACGTAGTTCGATACGTCCGGAGAGCTTCTTGCAGTCTCTCATGCCAGTCTTTCTTATTTCGGGATACCGTCTTCTTCACGATCTTCGTCGAGGTCTTGTTGAAAGCCTCAGCTAGACCATTAGCTCGGGGATTATAAACAGAGGAATATCTCCAGTCTATGTTGTGTTGTTGCGCGAAGCGGTTGATCTTGTGGCTTCTGTAGGCTGGCCCGTTATCGGAGATGATCCGTCGTGGAGTTCCAAACCGATAAATGTCGTGCGTCTTGAAGAAATGGAGGGTATTCTCCATCTTCACTTCCCTCAGCGGTACCGCTTCTGCCCATTTGGAGAAGTAGTCAGTCATCGCCAAAATGAATCGATGTCCGCTGGACGATACTGGTTCGATGGGGCCGATTACGTCAGTCCCCCACATTTCGAACGGCCAGCTAGCCACTGTTGGATGTAGAGGATTTGGGTGATGATGGATAAAATCCTCATGAATCTGGCATGGGTGGCATTGCTTCGCATATTCGAGGCAATCCCGCATCATCGTGGGCCAATAGTAGCCCATCCGTTTAATCTTCAACTTCATCTTCGGGCCTGCTTGGTGAGAACCGTAGAGTCCGTCGTGAACTTCCTGAACGACTCTTTTCGCCTCTTCAGGTCCCAGACATCTCAACCACAGAGAACCAAACGACCTCTTATACAGAGTATCATTGACGAAGGCAAAAGACAGAGCTCGTTTCATAAGCTGATGTCTTGAGGACGCATCTTCAGGTGTTCGACGGGATTTGAAGTAGTCTATAAAGGCTTCTCTCCAATCCTCAGCCTTTTCCTGGTCTTTTATTTGCATAGCCATTTGCTCAGTCGCTCCCTTTTCTTCGGATGATTCCAGAGATATTTCTGCTGGGGCAAGCACCCGACGGCTTTATACCACGATTCTAACGTCATCGAGGTTCTCGTCGGCCAGTTCTTTAGCGAGCTTAGCTAGTGCATCTGCTGTGCTATTTTCCGCGCGCGGTATGCTTTCCAGCATGTAGGAGGGGATTTGAGTCAGCAATTGCTGTACTCTCTCACCATACTTTACCAGTTCGGGTTTGCACGTTTGGTAGTCGCCATTTACTTGACTGACGACCAGTTGAGAATCTCTATATATGAGGAGGTTTTCAATTCCCATGTCGATGGCGATCTCGAGGCCTGCTATCAAAGCTTCGTATTCGGCTTCATTGTTCGTCCTCGGCTCTGTTAAGGAGAAAGCAAAGCGCATTATCCCTCCTTGTGGAGTTACGAAGATGAGGCCTACCCCCGATTTGATTATAGGGGTGCTTTGTTTGCGCTTCCACATGGAAGACGCTCCATCAAAATAGAGTTCCCATCGGGTATTACTACCGTCGATCGCATTAAACGCATGTTCATCTGGCAGCTCGCAATTCAGAGGGGAATCGGTCGGTATCGGATGCTCAGCGAGGAAGTCGGCGATGGCCTGGCCTTTCACTGCCTTAAGAGGCTGATAGATTATCGAAAACTCCATTAAGAGCAAGGCCCATTTAGCGAGTCTCCTGTCAATATGGCCTTCGACATTAAATATTTAAGGGGGTCCACCTTCGAAATGAGACGGACTTCATGCGCCAACGCATAGTGCCTGAGCTTTGTTATCGCGAAGATCAACGCCAGGCAGTGTTTTTCGATGGGGGAGTAGTTGCTTTCTGCCCCTAGTAGAACTTGACTCAAATAGTAGAGGGCTCGTTCTTTCCTTTGGTCGTTCTCCTGTGCCCATAATGCGCCTAAAGAACCTTCGAGGGCTGTTGTATACAAAATGAGAAGCTTTCCCTTGACCAGAGCGGCCAGTACTGGCGGATTCTGCAGGTATTGCTTGATTTCTTCTAGCGCGCTTTGGCATTTGCGATCCCAGACGAAAAGGGTTCCCTTCTTCATCAGGTGGCTGTAAGGACGGCATTTGCCTGCCAATAAATCACCGAATATATGCGAGCTTCCCTTGGGGAGACCGCAATTGCTTGAGAGTCCTTGGTGGGGGCATCTCCATGATTGGCTTGATCTTTGACGGATCTATCTCGATACCTCGGTGTCGGACGATGAATCCTAGGAATTTACCTGAGGACACCCCGAACGCGCATTTAAGAGGGTTCATCTTCAAGTTGTATTGCCGAAGGCGTTGAAATACGATCTTTAGATGCTCGAGATGTTCCCCGTATGATTTTCTTTCACCACGAGGTCGTCGATATAGCATTCGACGATTTCATGTATGTGGCCCTCTGATAGGTGGCACCAGCGTTCTTTAGACCGAAGGGCATCACTTAATAGCAGAATATACCCAAAGGGGTCCGGAAAGCGGTATGCTTCTGGTCCTCGGGATGCATCTTTATCTTATTGTATCCTGATGATCCGTCCATGAAGGAGAAGACTTCGTAAGTGGACGTATTGTCTATCATCAGCTCAGTGACTGGTACTGGGAAATCGTCCTTTGGGCAAGCTTTATTGAGATCCCGAAAGTCTACACATATGCGTACTGTCCCATTTTTCTTCATTACCGGGACGATATTGGCGATCCAGTCAGGATATTGAACTTCCTGGATGAAGCCGGAGTCGATCAGCTTCTTTACCTCGGTGTTGATGCTCATCTCAAGCTCGAGCTGCATTCTTCTCGGTGCTTGTTTGATCGGCTTGATGTTCGGGCATATCGTCAGTTTGTGGACAACAATCTCTGGATCCAGTCCTGGCATTTAGGAATAATTCCATGCAAAGCAATCTCTATACTGCATAAGCACGTCTTTTAGTGCAGCCACCTTTTCTTCAGGCAGCAGCTCGCTGACGAATGTCGGCCCGGGTCGCTTGTTGTCCCCAGCTCAATTTTCTTGAGCTCATCTGCACTGGTGTGTATTCCATCTTCCAGCTCTTTTGGCGCCGGTGGAAATTCTGAGATTACCTCGTCATCATTGTTTTCGAAGCACCAGGGGAGGTCATCCATATTCTCGGGTTCTTCTTTTGATATCGTTATCATATGACAAGTACGAGCTCGCTTCTAAGACCGATGTGGATCTGGGTCTATTCTCGTAGCTTTGGGTTCATGCTTCTGCGGCGGAGTTATCTTCCAACTGTCAGATAGAGCGAACTTTCTGAGCTGATACTGATCTTCGACCCAGTTCTTGAAGGTGAAGCAATCTTCGAGAGGATGTCCTATTGCTCGGTGATAAGAGCAATAATCTGGGTGAGAGACCTCGCCTGCTTGCTCGGGGTGTTTAGACTCCAGCAGTGTAATCATTTGATGCCTTATGATGAGATCAAGTATCTTCTTTGTGTTATCTTGAGGAAAAGATTACGCTCGACTCATCTTCTTCATAAGGGACAAATCCGAACCGCTCGATTCCCGCTCGTGTGACTTCTTGGTCCAGCTTTGTCGTTGCTGAATGCCTTTTCCGCTTTTTGACTTGTTTCTGCCTCTGCGTCGGGCCTTTTTTACAACAGGTTGACAGGGAGGGGCATTTTCATTTTTCGCAGCCTGTTGGAGAAGGCGTTGCATCCTGGCTTTCTCGTAGATGGCCATTTCGCGGTTATGGTCGTTTCGAACTTTTTGACCAGCTTCCCTTATAAGCTTGTCTATTTGTTCTTCGAACGACGGACTGGGCATTTTTACGTCGGGGACTTTTTCTGGTTCAGGATTAGCACTCTTCCATTGTGCATCTCCTTCTTCATCAAAGTCATGTACGACATAGCAATCGCGGAGTAGTTCCCGTTTCTTGGATCGAACGTATCCAAGACCGATTGCTTCCATTCTCCCATTGGGCAACTTGCGCTGAGTTCCGGGAACGTTCCAGATCCTTTCATAGAACTTATCTTTTCGAGTGGTCTGTTTGAAGGGTATCCCTTGGCTCTTCAACAGCCTTTTCAAGCCTTCTGTATAATATCTAGGCAGACGGATGGGTTGAAGCCTGTCAAGCGTAGGATCCGCACCGTGCCAGATTTCTTTCTCCACTTTAGTTTTCCCGGAGCGGTAGAATAGGATCGCCTTTTCACCTTCTCACCTGGGAGGGACATAGAACGTCTGCAGCTCTTCCACACTATAGGTATCAAGCGCGTCCAGTTCTTTATGATTTTGGGCGGAACCATAGCAACTTGCAAACTTTGTTCTTCACCAGCGAATGTTTGTATTGAAGGCCGAGCGGAAAATATAGCATGGACCTCATCTTCCGAGTCGCTGCCAAAGATCAACATAGGAGCGGAGGGTCCCGGCTTATTGTGCCGAGGTGGACCTGAATAAACTATCGCTTCCTCTTCTTCAGTATCACTCCCGAAGACTGGAATGGCGGCGATAGCTTTGTTCTCCAGTTTGTGACATCTCTCCGTTCTTAGATATCCGACAGGAAATATTTTGCATCTTCGTACTTGCGGACTTCGTTCACGGAGAATGGATTCAGCTCTCCTGTTACGGTATACTCGAGACCATACTTAAAGTATTTCATACACTGATGTTGTGTAGAAGGGATGATGTTGTACTCGTGTAACCAAGGCCGGCTAAGCAAAGCGTTATAGCATGTTTTGGCTTCAATGACATGAAATTTAATATCCGTGACAAGTAGCCCGAATCGTAATGTTAATATCACAGACCCGAGAGTCCGCGATGACTGGGAGTCAAAACCAGAAATGGTGATTTTATCACGAGCGAGAAGCTGGACGCTCATGCAGATTTCTTTTAACACCCGCACGTTAAGGAGATTAACGGAAGACCCATTGTCGACCAGGATTTTTCCAATCTTTATATCGTGGCAGTATCCTAAGGCATAGAGGGGACGGTTGTGCTCGCACGTCCCAAGGAGGAGGTCTTCGTTGCCGAAGGTGATATCGGCTGTGTGTACTTCCTCCAGCTCGTCCTTCATCTTTTCTTCGGCGAGAAAAGCTTGGAATTGCTCTGGCTCCTGTAGCGCTTTGATCAATGAATCTCTTGTTTCTTTTGATAGTTAGAGGACATCGAGAATACTGAGTTGTGAGGGTAACTGTAACACCTGAGTTTAGGGTTAGTGATAATTAAGTGTTAATGTGGGGTCTTTGGTAAAAAGTTTACCAAAACGGGATTCTAGTATTTTATCTGGGTTTATGGTTATTTTTGTGGAATTTTATCTCGACCACACACACTTGTGCACGTCAGTTGGGATTAAGATTAGGGTTTGCCGTATTTTGAGCTTGTGGGTTAGCCATGTTAAGTTAACCATGGTGGTCTAAACTTCTTTTTTTCGGTGTTAATTGAGGAGTTTTAGTGTTAAAATAGATTAGGGTTGGGGTTGTCTTAAGATTAGAAGGGGAGATTATGGTGGGCCTTGATTTGTTTCACACTACCTTCTTTTCAAAATCCCATTTGCCTCTCAAACTCATCTCACATATACACACACACCGGCCTTTTCTGCTGATTTCAGCCACCCAGAAATCAGCATCAGCAGCTGAAAATAACCCCATCATTATCACCAGCACAATTTCTGCCCAAATTCCAGCAACAATATCTGCATAGCAACACTTCCTCACCCCTTGCTACTAGCATCACCTGAAACCAACAGAAAATAACACTACACCACACCAGGCAACAGCATCAGCAACTTCAGCCTGTTCAGGACCTGAGGCAGTGTAGGAGATCAGCTCATTTCAGCCCAAGTTTGAAGCACCAGGAGCTGTTGTAGCAACACACACCCTCCTTCTTCTCCTTCCCCTTGGTTGCAAGGTCCCTTAGGGGTATAACTCCTAAACCTTTTTCCTTTTGGTGTAAGTTACGTGTTTGTTTGGGTAGTTTAGTGTTTTAATGGAGTTTTCATGCTAGAATGGTGTAGTGATGCTAGATTTAGTTACTTTAGAGTGCTTGTAGTTTAATGAACCCTTTTTAGTGTTAATTAGTCTGTTTAAGCCTAGTTGTGTCGTTAAATTTTGATGGGTAACCTTAAATCGCTAAAATTATGGTAATCTAGCTCTATTGGTGTTTATTTCTTGCTTAGTTATGATTTTAGGTGATTTAGGGAAATTTTGTCATAAGTGGAAGTTGTGCTAGTTAGAATAACTCTTTTAGGTGCTAGTGAGGCCAGTCAACTAGAGGATTTCCCCAGATTTCCCAGAAGACACCAGATCTACCGACTTGGCGTATTTTAACAGTTTTAGTGACTTTTTAACCTCTTTAGGATCTGCTGTTGGCCCGAACCTTTCAGAATAAAATTGAGAAGACTGTAGCATGGTGAGATGAATAGGAGCACACACACAGAGCACGGGGACCCACCTCCCCTCGAGGCTGCCGATTTATTCTTTCTGGCCGCAAATTGCGGCCAGAGTAGGGCGTGGGGTGTGGGGGTTTTGGGTGTAGGGTCCTTCTGGGTAGGTTAGTGTGTTGGTATCTGTAAATTTTTGATTTTGGCCCATAGTCAAAATCTGGAGCTAGTTGCGTGTTTCCGATGTCTTAAGTCTTGTGCGACACGCGCGTGTTACGCGTGGTTCTGTGGCGTGCTGCGCGACACAGCGTGTCAGCTTAGGTTCTGGTGGTTTGTGCGCGTCGCGTCGTGTCGTGTGCACACGTGTTTAGTTTCATGCACGCGTATCCTTTTATCGATATATCGCGTTTTTCAGGATTTTTCCTTATGTGGTGACTTTTGTGAATTCTAGGTTCGCCGGCGGGAACTTCGAGCGCAGCGGAGAAAGGCAAGCAGGTAGTCGGACACACCTAGCGCGGGATCACGGTGAGTAGGTTTAACATCTACGGGGGACGATCGTTTGGATGGCGCGAGTCGCCCGATAGATTTAGTAAACTTGAAAATAGTAGACTTGACATTTACCTGTGACCTTAGAATAATAATACTTGCATGATAACTGCTGTCGTTCGTATCTATATGATGTTCCATATACGCAGATTCATTATAGGACACATGCACCATTACCAGGTTTTATATGCAGCACGAGCACTATTCATGTGGACACACACACCCTGGTAATTGCCATGTCACAACACTAGATAACTATAAATCTGAAACATGTTAAATGCCTAGAAATGAGATATTGCAATAAATATTTAAAATGAAACCATAAGAATTACCATACTCGTGCATCTGTATTATCATATCATCTGCTCATGCCTAGTATAAATCATACGTTGCAAATTGATACCATAAGCATTCATGATCATCGACATATGCATTTATGATGATTTCATGGGATTTATGATATTTCTGGATTTTGGGGGAAAGCCGCAAGATTTCATACCGATAACTGTTTAAAAATATAAAAGTTGCGGTTTTCTAGTGATGTAAAGTGTCGTCCACCATGAGTTTTGCTGTGGTTTTCGAGACCCGTTTCGAGGAGGTGGATGAATCGTCTCGGGTACATGGTGGGCTCGGTACGGTACCCCGGGGCAAGAAGATCGCTGGAAACGGCGTTGAGCCTGGCAAGGGACGGATTACCTACCGGTGACTTCATTTGGCACGGCGGATATCCAGAGGATACCGACCGTGGCCGCTGGATTGAGACATGGATTTTGATGTGGATCAACCGGATGGTTGAGGCCAGAGATACTGGACATGGATATATGAGATTGGGATAGTTTGAAGTGTCGTTGCTGGACATGGTTTTTACTGATTTCTTGGATATTATGCTGATGTTTAAAAAGGAAGTTTCAAAACAAGGAAGGAACAATTCTCATACATACTGGATAGTACTTTCATGTGGCATATATACCTGTATTACATCCATGTGACATATATATATATATATACTTGCTAGTACACTGTTGATGCATACATACCTGCTAGAACATGTAGCCATACCTGCCTTAGGGATGCCAGGACACTTGTGTACATGCATACGATAGCCTTAGTAGATGTTATTTATTACTCACGAGCTGGCAACTCACCCCCGTTGTGCTACAGCTTTTCTGCAGGTCCGTTCCGTCAGCACTAGAGCGGCGGATACTTTTGCTTCTTTTGCACTTTTTGCCTGGACTCGAGGCTTTTGCTCCTAGGTGGGTTATTATCATTTTGTACCACATTATATATCTGTTGTATCTAGAACACTCCATCTACTGCTTCTATCATTTCAGCTGTACTTGTTTTATTTGGATTACTGTATATTGACCTAGATGTGAGATTGTGAGATTTGGGGATTTGTTTTATGATATATCTGGGTCGAGCTCACTTGAGTCGACATGATATTTCTTATGCACACTGTTATTCATTTATATTCTGCTTGTACCGTTGGGGCTGATTTTACAAGTGAAATTCTGCAGGAATTTTGGGAAAAAGAAAGTTATTTTAAAAAGGCAATTTGATAAGGTAATGAAGTAAATGCTTAAATAATTGGTTTTCCCTTCACTCTAAAAAATCTTAATTGGGTTTTGTATTCTGGGCTTCGGCTTACTTATTTTATGGACGCCTTGAGACGTTTCGTAATCTAAGTGCCGGTCGCGTTCCGTACCTTGCGGGTCGTGACAAAGTTGGTATCAGAGCATTAGGTTTCACCTTTCTGAGTATAGGATGACCCTTAGTAGATAGAGTAAGTGACTTAAGCAGAGTAGCGTAGCGTACGTATGTCTGCGGCATACTTGCGATGCGGTACTGCGCCTAGGTGACTTTAGGACATACTTGCTTGAAATTCCTTCTTCGATTCCATATATCCTGTGATTCTCTTGCACTGTTCTCATTATCCTGTTTCCTGTACCGGTCACTATGCCACAGAGGGCTACCAGAGCATAGAGGGCTGCCGCCCGAGACGAGATTCGAGCTGGCTCATCCGAGACTAGGACTGAGTAGGGTGGCATGCCTACGCCGCAGGGACAGACCGATCCACCTTCCCCAAGCCGTATGGATAGGCTTGAGACTGGTATGGAGGAGTTGCGACAGATGATGGGGAGTATGCAGGAGCTACGTCAGATGGTAAGATCCCTAGTTGCAGCCGGTCGTACACCGAGGCCGGAGGACGCACCTACTACATCCCAGACTACCTTGATACCTTCTCCTATACTACCACTGTGACCATCCCGGTTTCGCTGCAGGAGTTCATGAGGCTGAGACCTCCAGTTTTCATGGGTACCGATGCAGCAGAGGACCCGCAGACGTTCCTTGACAGCTTGGCCAGGATCTGCCGATCGCTGAGATGTTCTGATGATCGCTGGGTAGAGCTTGCGAGTTTTCGACTAGAGGGTCTCGCACAGATATGGTGGGAGTCAGTTCTGAGAGGTCGAGCTGCAAGTCTGCCGCTCATTACCTGGACCGAGTTCACAGCAGTCTTCTTTGCCCGTTTCCTCCCGGAGAGCGTTCGCGACGCCAGAGCTCGTAGTTTCGAGGCCTTGGTCAAGAAACCTGGTATGACGGTGTCTGAGTATGATGTTCAATTTACACAGCTGTCCCGATATGCCCCGTACCTGGTGGATACCGAAGCAAAGAGGGTGAAGAGGTTCATACAGGGACTGGATGCCCAGCTTTATCTTGCCATCGGTGCCCAGCATTTCGATACCTATTCAGCAGCTATGGATACGGCGTTGCGGATGGAGACACGTATTTCAGCGACTTCGGCCGTTCCCGGGCCGAAGAGGATTCGTACTGGCACGCCAGATCAGGGACAGCATGCCATATTCATTCCGAGAGATAGGACCGGCAGAGGGTTTGGACGAGGTCAGCTGTATGGGTCGTATACGCAGGGACAACAGTCGTCGCCAGGGTGCTTTAGGTGCGGGAGTTTGCACCATCATATTAGAGATTGTCCAGTGAGGCGACAAGGAGCGGCGACAGTTCCGCATGTGACTCTACCTCCATCACCGCCCCCTCCTCAGAGAGCTCTACTACCTGCCGCAGGCGATACTCCACGCCAGTTAGGTGCACCCAGAGTCCGTGGGCGCGGCGCACCGACCCAGAGAGGACGAGGAGGCAGAGGCCGAGGCCGAGGCCGAGGCCTAGGTCATCCCGCTATAGGAGGAGGTCAGGCTCGAGTTTTTGCATTGACACCACAGGATGCGCAGGCATCCAATGCCGTCGTTACAGGTACCCTATCTGTATGCTCTATTGATGCATACGTGTTGTTCGATCCCGGATCCACGCACTCATACGTTTCCACCCACTTCGTGCCGGGTTTCGGTAGAGAGTCCGGTTTGCTTGATCAGCCGCTTGTTGTGACCACTCCTGTAGGAGAGTCTTTTGTTGCTAGGCACGTGTTCCGATCCTGTACCGTTCGTATTGGCGAGCGAGAGCTTCCCGTCGACCTGATCCTTCTTGAGATGTTGGACTTCGACGTTCTTTTGGGCATGGATTGGTTAGCCACGTGCTATGCGTCGGTGGACTGCCGCGAGAAGACCGTTAGATTTTTTTTCCCGGTGAGTCGGATTTTGTTGTGTAGGGGACCGTGGTGCCGCCCCTCACATTTTTATTTCTTCCCTTCGCGCTGATCAGCTGTTGAGGAAGGGATGTCGGGGATTTCTAGCCTGTGTATGCGATACTAGAGCTACGGATGTTCCATTGACCAGGTTCCAATTGCATGCGAGTTCCCCGATGTTTTCCCTGATGAGCTGCCAGGACTGCCACCTGAGCGTGATGTCGAGTTCTGTATTGATTTGGTTCCCGGCTCAGGGCCTATTTCTATACCACCTTATCGGATGGCCCCGGCGGAACTTAGAGAGTTGAAGGTTCAGCTGCAAGATTTGCTAGATAAGGGACTTATTCGACCCAGTGTTTCTCCATGGGGTGCTCCGGTCCTGTTTGTCAAGAAAAAGGACGGAAGCTTGCGCTTATGTATCGACTATCGCCAGCTGAACAAGGTTACCGTTCGGAACAGATATCCGTTGCCACGCATTGATGATTTGTTCGACCAGCTCCAGGGTGCGGGTTGTTTTTCGAGGATCGACTTACGATCAGGATACCACCAGCTGCGAGTCCAACAGGAGGATATACCGAAGACAGCCTTCCGTACACGCTATGGCCACTATGAGTTTCTGGTGATGTCGTTCGGACTCACCAACGCCCCCGCAGCATTTATGGATTTGATGAACCGTACATTCAGTCCGTATCTTGACTTGTTCATCATCGTATTCATCGACGATATTTTGGTGTACTCCCGGAGCCGAGAGGAGCACGAGTAGCACCTGAGGGTTACGTTATAGACTCTGAGGGAGCACCGGCTGTTCGCAAAGTTCTCCAAGTGTGCATTCTGGCTGGACAACGTCGGATTCTTAGGTCACGTAATTACAAGGGACGGCATTTGTGTGGACCCGAAGAAGATTGAGGCCGTTCAGCAGTGGCCCCGACCTACATCGGTCACTGAGATCCGTAGTTTTCTAGGCCTGGCAGGCTACTACAGGCGTTTTGTTCAGGACTTCTCCCGTATAGCTGCACCTTTGACCGGTTTGACCCGGAAGGGAGTTCCTTTCGTTTGGACGGAGGAGTGCGAGCATAGTTTTCAGCAGCTACGGACGTGTTTGACTACGGCGCCGGTATTATCTTTGCCTTCGGGATCGGGCGGATTTGTGGTCTACTGTGATGCTTCGCGAGTGAGGTTAGGATGCGTATTGATGCAGCATGGCCGGGTGATCGCTTATGCTTCTCGACAGTTGAAGAAGCACGAACAGAACTACCCTACTCACGATTTGGAGATGGCTGCAGTGGTCTTTGCACTGAAGATATGGCGACATTATCTATATGGCGAGTCGTGCCAAATATTCACAGACCACAAGAGCTTAAAATACATATTTCAGCAGCGAGACCTGAACCTCAGACAGCGTCGTTGGATGGAGTTGGTGAAGGACTACGACTGTGAGATCTTATACCACCCGGGCAAGGCAAATGTGGTAGCGGATGCCTTGAGCAGGAGGCCCGGGGGTAGTCTATCCTATTTGCGCGCAGTGCAGAGGCAGTCGTCAGCAGATTGGCAGGTTCTACGCGACAGCCGAGTTGAGTTCGAGTTCACTCCGACAGGGGGACAGCTTGCGCATATTCATGCACGCCCACAGATGCTTGACCGTATATATGAGGCACAGCGCAGGGATGACCGTTGCTCAGAGATCATGGCACAGAAGGGACAAGACAGATTTTTCGAGTTCGTGATTGATGATCAGGGGATATTACGATTTGGATCTAGACTGTGCGTACCAGATGCTGAGGGATTGCGGCACGATGTTCTTGAGGAGGCACATCGATCAGTATACAGTCTCTACCCCGGTTCCACCAAGTTGTACCATGATATGAGAGAGACCTACTGGTGGGACGGAATGAAGAGGGACATCGCGGAGTTCGTATCGAGATGCCTGACTTGTCAACAAGTCAAGGCCGAGCACCAGAGGCCCGCAGGAGAGCTACAGCCGTTACCCATTCCAGAGTGGAAATGGGAGCAGATTTCGATGGATTTCGTTGTGGGTCTACCTAGGACCAGTCGAGGGTATGACTCTATCTGGGTGATCGTGGACCGTTTGATGAAAGCGGCTCACTTCCTGCCAGTGAAGACCACTTTCAGCTTCTCTCAGTATGCGCAGCTTTATATCGACGAGATCGTGCGGTTGCATGGCGTACCGACTTGTATCGTGTCAGATCGAGGCACCCAGTTCACCAGCCGACTTTGGCAGAGACTTCAGGAGGCTTTGGGCACTCATTTGAGCTTCAGCACAGCATTTCATCCGCAGACCGACGGATAGTCAGAGCGGACCATTGAGACTCTCGAGGACATGCTCAGAGCGTGTGTTTTGGACTTCGGCGGTAGCTGGGATCGTCATTTACCTCTAGTAGAGTTCTCCTATAACAACAGCTTCCAGGATACTATTCAGATGGCACCTTTCGAGGCGTTGTATGGGAGGAGATGTAGATCACCCGTTTGTTGGACCGAGCTGAGCGAGAGCAGTATTTTCGGGCCGCAGATTGTGCAGGAGATGACCGAGAGAGTACAGCTGATTCGAGACCGTATGAGGGCAGCTCAGAGAAGGCAGAAATCGTATGCAGACAGGCGCCATCGCAGATTGGAGTTCGCTGTTGGCGACCATATTTTTCTGAGGGTGTCTCCGATGAAGGGCGTGATGCGTTTTGGGCGAAGGGGGAAGCTTAGCCCTAGATTCGTAGGTCCCTTCGAGATTCTCGAGCGTGTCGGCGCTGTTGCATATCGTTTGGCTCTTCCACCTAGCTTTTCAGATCTTCATCCCGTCTTCCATGTATCGATGCTACGCCGTTATCTGCATGACCCTTCCCACACGATTCAGCATCAGACAGTTCAGCTCGAGCCCGACCTTTCGTTCACCGTGCAGCCAGTCGAGATATTGGATCGGCAAGTGAAGAAACTTCGATCAAAAGTCCTGCCATCCGTGAAAGTTCTTTGGCGCAGCCCGAGCAACGAGGAGATCACTTGGGAGGCCGAGGGAGAGATGTGGAAGAAATTCCCTCATCTTTTTGAAGGTACGCGTAGCTGCATATTTTAAAATTCGGGGACGAATTTTCTTAAGGGGGGAAGACTGTGACACCGAAGTTTAGGGTTAGTGGTAATTAAGTGTTAATGTGGGGTCTTTGGTAAAAAGTTTACCAAAACGGGATTCTAGTATTTTATCTGGGTTTATGGTTATTTTTGTGGAATTTTATCTCGACCACACACACTTGTGCACGTCAGTTGGAATTAAGATTAGGGTTTGCCGTATTTTGAGCTTGTGGGTTAGCCATGTTAAGTTAACCATGGTGGTCTAAACTTCTTTTTTTTGGTGTTAATTGAGAAGTTTTAGTGTTAAAATAGATTAGGGTTGGGGTTGTTTTAAGATTAGAAGGGGAGATTATAGTAGGCCTTGATTTGTTTCACACTACCTTCTTTTCAAAATCCCATTTGCCTCTCAAACTCATCTCACATACACACACACACCAGCCTTTTCTGCTGATTTCAGCCACCCAGAAATCAGCATCAGCAGCTGAAAATAACCCCATCATTATCACCAGCACAATTTCTGCCCAAATTCCAGCAACAATATCTGCATAGCATCAGCTCTCTAAACCCTATGCAGCTGCTACAACCACCCTAACACCAGAAAACCAGCTTCAGCCTGGTACAAACAGCCCATCAGCCCCAAAACTTCAGCCATTTTCATCATTCCAGCTCTACTACATCCTTATTTAGCAGCAGCAGCTGCACATCAGTCCCCCTTCAGCCACACTCACACACTCACAACCATCCTCAAATAGCCTTGCTCTACGACAAAAAAAAATCAGCTTCAGCTCCAACTAAATTCAGCAGCAACATCAGCTGAAACAGCAACACTTTCAGCCCAAAACCCACACCACATCAGCCCCAACAACATACAACTCTCCCCTTAACACTTCCTCACCCCTTGCCACTAGCATCACCTGAAACCAACAGAAAATAACACTACACCACACCAGGCAACAGCATCAGCAACTTCAGCCTGTTCAGGACCTGAGGCAGTGTAGGAGATCAGCTCATTTCAGCCCAAGTTTGAAGCACCAAGAGCTGTTGTAGCAACACACACCCTCCTTCTTCTCCTTCCCCTTGGTTGTAAGGTCCTTTAGGGGTATAACTCCTAAACCTTTTTCCTTTTGGTGTAAGTTACGTGTTTGTTTGGGTAGTTTAGTGTTTTAATGGAGTTTTCATGCTAGAATGGTGTAGTGATGCTAGATTTAGTTACTTTAGAGTGCTTGTAGTTTAATGAACCCTTTTTAGTGTTAATTAGTCTGTTTAAGCCTAGTTGTATCGTTAAATTTTGATGGGTAACCTTAAATCGCTAAAATTATGGTAATCTAGCTCTATTGGTGTTTATTTCTTGCTTAGTTGTGATTTTGGGTGATTTTGGGAAATTTTGTCATAAGTGGAAGTTGTGCTAGTTAGAATAACCCTTTTAGGTGCTAGTGAGGCCAGTCAACCAGAGGATTTCCCCAGATTTCCCAGAAGACACCCGATTTACCGACTTGGCGTATTTTAACAGTTTTAGTGACTTTTTAACCTCTTTAGGATCTGCTGTTGACCCGAACCTTTCAGAATAAAATTGAGAAGACTGTAGCATGGTGAGACGAGTAGGAGCACACACACAGAGCACGGGGACCCACCTCCCCCTCGAGGCCGCTGATTTATTCTTTCTGGCCGCAAATTGCGGCCAGAGTTGGGGGTGGGGTGTTGGGGTTTTGGGTGTAGGGTCCTTCTGGGTAGGTTAGTGTGTTGGTATCTGTAACTTTTTGATTTTGGCCCATAGTCAAAATCTGGAGCTAGTTGCGTGTTTCCGATGTCTTAAGTCTTGTGCGACACGCGCGTGTTACGCGTGGTTCTGTGGTGCGCTGCGCGACACAGCGTGTCAGCTTAGGTTCTGGTGGTTTGTGCGCGTCGCGTCGTGTCGTGTGCACACACGTTTAGTTTCACGCACGCGTATCCTTTTATCGATATATCGCGTTTTTCAGGATTTTTCCTTATGTGGTGACTTTTGTGAATTCTAGGTTCGCCGGCGGGAACTTCGAGCGCAGCGGAGAAAGGTAAGTAGGTAGTCGGACACACCTAGCGCGGGATCACGGTGAGTAGGTTTAACATCTACGGGGGACGATCGTTTGGATGGCGCGAGTCGCCCGATAGATTTAGTAAACTTGAAAATAGTAGACTTGACATTTACCTGTGACCTTAGAATAATAATACTTGCATGATAACTGCTGTCGTTTGTATCTATGTGATGTTCCATATACGCAGATTCATTATAGGACACATGCACCATTACCAGGTTTTATATGCAGCACGAGCACTATTCATGTGGACACACACACCCTGGTAATTGCCATGTCACAACACTAGATAACTATAAATCTGAAACATGTTAAATACCTAGAAATGAGATATTGCAATAAATATTTAAAATGAAACCATAAGAATTACCATACTCGTGCATCTGTATTATCATATCATCTGCTCATGCCTAGTATAAATCATACGTTGCAAATTGATACCATAAGCATTCATGATCATCGACATATGCATTTATGATGATTTCATGGGATTTATGATATTTCTGGATTTTGGGGGAAAGCCGCAAGATTTCAAACTGATAACTGTTTAAAAATATAAAAGTTGCGGTTTTCTAGTGATGTAAAGTGTCGTCCACCATGAGTTTTGCTGTGGTTTTCGAGACCCGTTTCGAGGAGGTGGATGAATCGTCTCGGGTACATGGTGGGCCCGGTACGGTACCCCGGGTCAAGAAGATCGCAGGAGACGGCGTTGAGCCTGGCAGGGGACGGATTACCTACCGGTGACTTCATTTGGCACGGCGGATATCCAGAGGATACCGACCGTGGCCGCTGGATTGAGACATGGATTTTAATGTGGATCAGCCGGATGGTTGAGGCTAGAGATACTGGACATGGATATATGAGATTGGGACAGTTTGAGGTGTCGTTGCTGGACACGGTTTTTACTGATTTCTTGGATATTATGCTGATGTTTAAAAAGGAAGTTTCAAAACAAGGAAGGAATAATTCTCATACATACTGGATAGTACTTTCATGTGGCATACATACCTGTATTATATCCATGTGACATATATATATACTTGCTAGTACACTGTTGATGCATACATACCTGCTAGAACATGTAGCCATACCTGCCTTAGGGATGCCAGGACACTTGTGTACATGCATACGATAGCCTTAGTAGATGTTATTTATTACTCACGAGCTGGCAAGTCACCCCCGTTGTGCCACAGCTTTTCTGCAGGTCCGTTCCGTCAGCACTAGAGCGGCGGATACTTTTGCTTCTTTTGCACTTTTTGCCTGGACTCGAGGCTTTTGCTCCTAGGTGGGTTATTATCATTTTGTACCACATTATATATCTGTTGTATCTAGAACACTCCATCTACTGCTTCTATCATTTCAGCTGTACTTGTTTTATTTGGATTACTGTATATTGACCTAGATGTGAGATTGTGAGATTTGGGGATTTGTTTTATGATATATCTGGGTCGAGCTCACTTGAGTCGACATGATATTTCTTATGCACACTGTTATTCATTTATATTCTGCTTGTACCGTTGGGGCTGATTTTACAAGTGAAATTCTGCAGGAATTTTGGGAAAAAGAAAGTTATTTTAAAAAGGCAATTTGATAAGGTAATGAAGTAAATGCTTAAATAATTGGTTTTCCCTTCACTCTAAAAAATCTTAATTGGGTTTTGTATTCTGGGCTTCGGCTTACTTATTTTACGGACGCCTTGAGACGTTTCGTAATCTAAGTGCCGGTCGCATTCCGTACCTTGCGGGTCGTGACAAAGTTGGTATCAGAGCATTGGGTTTCACCTTTCTGAGTATTGGATGACCCTTAGTAGATAGAGTAAGTGACTTAAGCAGAGTAGCGTAGCGTACGTATGTCTACGGCATACTTGCGATGCGGTACTCCGCCTAGATGACTTTAGGACATACTTGCTTGAAATTCCTTCTTCGATTCCATATATCCTGTGATTCTCTTGCACTGTTCTCATTATCCTGTTTCCTGTACCGGTCACTATGCCACAGAGGGCTACCAGAGCATAGAGGGCTGCCGCCCGAGACGAGATTCGAGCTGGCTCATCCGAGACTAGGACTGAGTAGGGTGGCATGCCTACGCCGCAGGGACAGACCGATCCACCTTCCCCAGGCCGTATGGATAGGCTTGAGACTGGTATGGAGGAATTGCGACAGATGATGGGGAGTATGCATGAGCTACGTCAGATGGTAAGATCCCTAGTTGCAGCCGGTCGTACACCGAGGCCGGAGGACGCACCTACTACATCCAAGACTACCTTGATACCTGCTCCTATACTACCACCATGACCATCCCGGTTTCGCACCGAGGCCGGGTGCGAAATCTTTCGATGATATAAGCAGCAGGAAGGGTGCATTTCTGCTTTGCCGACAATGTTTCTTTCAGAGGGTGGTAGCTTCATCCCCATTGATATGGCTTTAGCAAACTTTTTCCTCGTCTTGAACTTGCTTTTATTTACTGTGGATGTACTTTGATCCGGCGGGAGTGTCTCAACTCTTTTGTCTAGTCGCCGACGTTCGGCTTTTTCAAATATGGCCATCTCACGCTCCTGATTGGCTTTACTTTCCAGACGAATCTCATCCAGGAAGGCGTCGATCATTTCATCTGACGGCCATAGCAGTTCCGGTTCGGGACCTGCCCCCGGTCTCTCTATGCAAGGAGCTTCTTCCTTGTCTAGCGATGAATAAGAGATCACATGGCAGCTTGCTACATGATCCTCAGATCCATCCGACGAGCTTTCTTCATCATCTTCATCCTCAAGGACGTGGCTGAGAAACTCTTGGAGCGTGATTGGGGTTCGCGCTTTCTGGTTGTACTCTTCCAGCGCGTCTGTCTGTTTCTGTAGGTCCGTGCGCTTGTCGCCAGGCTTCACGGGCTTTTTGTATTTCTTTTTTTTTCGAAGATTTTGACGGCTGGATGTGAACACTTTGGCTATCCCCACCAATCTTTGGAGTTGGGTGCGGTTTCAGCATCCCTTCGATGATCTGGGATTCCAGCGGGTTTTTCCACCTGATCGCCGGGCATGTTTGGAGATCATTCAGCATCCTTTTGGTTTTGGCTGAAAGAACGACCTCCCATGGGGCTTCTTTAACAAGGGAGCACGTTGCCCCCGACATATTCACCTTTTTAGAGGTATGGGGTTGCGGCGGGTTCACCTTCCATTTTTCGGATAACACGAACTTGCCTTGTTGGTATTGGTCTTCAATCCAGTTTTTGAAGACGTAGTAATCTTCGATCGGATGACCCAATACTCGGTGGTAGGGGCAGTAATTTGGATCATTGACGTCGTTTGGCTGCAACGGACATTTTGAATCTGGCAGATTGATGAGTCTGTTGCGCATTGCCAGCTCGAACAGTCTTCTCGTTTTATCTTGAGGAAACGAGTAAGGACGTCCTAGCCTCTCCTCGAGGGATAGGCGTGGACGCATATTGTTTTGACGGACAACCGGCTTCAAGTTGCTCGGCTATTGTTGAGCATTGGCGACGACGATCGCTTTTCCTTTCCCTTTCTCATTTCGAGAGTCCGGCTTTGGAGGAGACGGTCTATGGCCCATCTGGTCCATTTGGGATAATTTGTCGATCAAGGCCTAGAACATGGTTGGTTTAAAGAACATCATGAACTGTGAAATAGTTGCATGAGGATCTAGGGTGCCTACGAACATGCCCACCGCTGGCCCTTCGTGTTCGCATTTGACCATAAGTTCCGCCATCGGATTGCATATTGAACCCAAGTTTCGCCCGACTTTACTCTTGCATTGATCAAAGCTGTTATTGGAGTACGCTCGCTGGCGCTTGCAAAACGCTGGGTAAACAACAACTCCATTTCAGCGAAAGTTTTGACGGAGTTGTTCGGAAGCTCGGAGTACCATTCAAACGCCGTCTCCGATAAGCTGCCGATGAATTAGCGAAGCAGGAGCTTATCATCGCTGCCGGTGTTGCCACAAAGAGCCCTGAACTAGGCAACATGTTGATGGGGATTGCCCATCCCCTTATAGACATGGAATTTTGGGATCGTGTAGCCCGGCGGGTATTTGATCTGATCATACCAGCTCGGATATGGTCGCCCCGTTTTGACAACTTGACCGGCTGCCTCAGTTTCCTGGTGAACTCGTATTTATTGAGTAATATAGTCATCCAGGGAAGCTTTGGAAATTGTCTCCTCTTTATCTGTTGAAAGAGCCGGCGGTGGATTTGACGTTTCTCCTCTGTCATCTTCAAGGATAATCGGAGGATCTTCGGCTGGGGAATCTGGCTGGATCATCATCCCGACCATGTCTTGAAATAGGAGAGCCATCTACTTTATATTGGCCGCTTGCTCTGCAGCCTCTTTGTCTTTCTTTTCAAGCATTCTACGAAGGAATTCAGTATCGGTTTCGTGTTCGCGACGCTGCTCCGCTGATGTCTCCGGGCTTTCTTTTGGTCCGGTGAGCGCGGCCATTGCAGTCAGCATCTCCTGGAGCTTCTGCTGCTGCTGCTCCTGGGCTCTTGTGATGGATCGGGTGAGTGGTCGGTGGCCCGTTGAAGCGCGGCTATCCTCCTTCCCAGATGCCATATAAACGGTATGGACGACCATGCCCCCAGACTTAGGGCGTTTGGGTTCAATGTTTTTGGCTTTTGTCATTGGCACAGGGATCTTCTCCGGCCTTCTTTTCTCAGGAGCGGTCGAAGTTGAGGGAGCCATCGAGGTGGGCACCCAGACAGCATTTCGTGGCTTAGCAGGATGGCTGACTTCCTGTTGGACCTTCAGCTTCTTGTGCTGGCGGGAGAAATTTGGATCGATCACCGAGTCTCGGGCCTGCCGCCAGACTTTATAGATTTTGGAGGATAGCCGTTGAGGGGATTGTGGCTGTTCTGGCTTTGCTTCTACAGCCTTTTCCAGCGGAGGGGGAGACCTCTTCAGTACAGCGGTAGGAGAATTCCTACGCACTTTATTTAGCAGTTCAAAGCTGTTCCCAGTCGGAACAGCAGCATTAACTTCCGTCGTCGGGGCTAGTGGAGTTAGCCTAGAAGGGGAGTTGCCTCCTGACTTCCTCACTCGGCGCCAGTGGCGATGTCAAGCATGTCGAGTTGTGGGAATTGGCTCGGTGATGGGGACGGCCTTGTCCTGCCCCCTGTTCAGGTGAAGGGCTATAGCCGGTGTCAGCCTAGTAAAGACTGATGCCTTTTGAGTAGCCGGAGAGGGAGTAGGAGTTGGGACGGTCAGTCTTGTGAAGACCGACCTCTTAGCGGGAGAAGCCGCCTTGACGACTTCAAGAGCTGGTTTGGCTACTCTCTTTTGAATAACCTTCTTTGGGACCGCAAGCTTCATCGTGGGCCCACAGGAATTTTGGCCCAATCTGGAGAAGACCGAGGCGCTTGTACTGGATGACCCGCTGAGAGGGGCCGCAGTAGCTGTAAGTCGATCGAAAACCGACTTTTGGGAGCTTCTGGTACGGGCACTGGGGTGCTGAAGCTTGTCGGCGGAAGCATGGTTCCGAAAAACAGCCCTGTGGTGGCTTGAGTAATCTGCTCCACGGGCATCGTGAACAAAGAGGCCGCTTGGGGCTCGTAGATTATGCCCCCAGTTGAGGTAGGACGTGAGTTGCAGCTGCAGTTGGAGCACTTCGAGCAAGTGAATGCCATTGCTGTTTTGCTTTTTGCGCCAAGCAAGAGACCAAATCTTAGTAACTTGAAACCCAATGGCAACCATTAACAAACCGCGATTCGTTCGCGAATACGACACACGAAGTGTGGATTGGAAAGAGGAAAAGTTCCCACCGGGCGTGCCAGAATCTGTTCCCCTCCGAAAGACGCGGTAGAGACGCGGCGGACGTCTTGCCTAAAATTCGAGGCAGATGTTAATAGGTGCTATCCTTCCACCTCTCCGAAGATGCCAAGTTGATTTATGGCACCGTGTATCGAAGCTTTAAACGGATGCGGCCGATGTAGCAGACTTCGTCAGATTCCCCCTCGCTTGAGGGGTTTTTGATTGTGGGGACGCTCTTCCCTACAGGCGCAAGCCCCTGCAGTTAATTACGCTACCGCATCGCGGTAACAACTTTCTCCTTCTCCAGATGGTTACTTCGTGTCGTGGGTGTTTGTTTTGTGTTCGGTTGCCCGTGGATTGTATATGGAGACTAAGTTATGTTGTCGCCCGTAGGACGTGTATTAGTCCAAATCCGTATCTTTCTTAGATTTGGGTTTGGGGGGTTGTGTTTAAGGATACGTTAGCCTTACTTGAGGCTAAGATCAACTCATACGTTTGTTAAGAACACGTTAGTCTAATTTCCAGACTAAGATCAACTTAACAGGATCATTTAGATCCAACAAAAGAGCATTTGGACTCTATTGTTTAGTTTAGAGACATTGCGGTCGATTACCAGTTTAAGGACATGGTGGTCCATTATAGTCCGTGGGATGTATGGCTGTCGGGACTCGTCACCTCTCTGAAGACGTTGAAGGATTACAACGATAGATATCAGAGGAGTTCAGAGATGTACCCTCGAACCGGGTGTAAATTGATTGGGAGGGCAGTTATGCTCAGTTCAATTTAAATTGAGGACTTATGGCCAGAATTGGGCTAAATCCAATTGAAAATGTTCAAAATTTTATCTATCTTTGGCCTGTTAGGCCTTTGCTTGGGCTCTGCTCTTTTAAACAATGCATAGCATTGGGCTTTGTAATTAAATGCTTGGCATTTATATTAGGCCTGTTAGGCCTTGTAATTGGGCTCTGCCCTTTTTTAATAATGCACAGCATTTAATGGTTTAACAGTGCGCCACGTGGCCTGTCAGGTGCTTTGCGCCAATTAAAGAGCGCAAGGCGCCAGTGCATGTGGAGGTGACACGTGTCACGCTCTGCTGAGCGCAAGTCTGTTAGCGCAGTGCGCTGTGCCAGTGCGCTGCGCTAGTGCGCTACTGACACGTGGCGCACTCTGGTTCAGTGCGCCAATTCGAGCGCAGCGCTCTGTTTTTAGGAGCGCAAGGCGCAGATTGACACGTGGCGCTCTCTGGTGACTTGCGTCAGTCCAAAGAGCGCAACAGCGCAAATTAAGAGTGCAGGGCACTGTCCAATAGCACAGAGCGCATCTTGATCAAATTTAGATCAAAGAAAAGAATCTTTCTAGTTTTAAAGAGGTTCTACCTCAAGATTCAAGAACTATTGGTTCATCAAAAGGCTATGCCTTTTGTTAGTTATATGTATGCCGTAGAGGCCATTACTGTACATACGATGTATATTGTAATGGATGCTTGGACATATATAGGGAGGACTTTCTTGCTCGACATGATAGTATGCTATCCGGTTGTACTTTATCTTAACATGTACTCTGATTGTCTCTATATTACATGTTGATAAAGCCCTTAGGATATGTACTCGACTACTGGGAATATGATGAGATCATACTAGTGGGGCCACGGTAGTCGACGAGTACATCCTATACCTGTTCCTAGTCGAGGGTGTATAGAGACAGGGCATCGATACACCATAGTAGACTAGCGTATACGCATCTTGACCCATATGATGGGCGATGGATGATCCCATATCCATCTGTGTTTGACATCAAGGATGGTGTACGGTGCTCAGTGGAGACTGGGTACACTGGACGGACTTTCCGAGAACTCTCAGATGGTATTATACCTTACGTCAGATGGCAGTTCTCCAGTGACACTGGTACAGAGTAGTCTGTTGACCCGAGATCGTCATAGAGTCTTGTGTGATTCCCACTGTGCTTTGATTTCCATCACACCACGTCCAAGAAGGCGTGCAAAAAGGTGGATTTTGGGTACAGTCCCGAATCACGTGGAGGCAATGAGTGATAGGAGGGGATTCGTCTCTCCCGGTATAGGGAGTTGATGTTGTGCTGTGTTCGATTGGCTATAACCGGAAATCCCTGGCCAGGGTTGCTGAGATTTACTGGTAAGTGTTATCAGTAGTTTCTCAAACTGTTATAGACCTCATATCGACACGACTTATCGAGCTACTGGGGTCTGACGTTTACCACCCCTAGGCGAGATATGCGACATATCAGACGACGAGACCGGATTGTACGGGAGTGTTACTGTTTGTATTCGCAGGAGAATATACAGGCTTGCTTGTTGATCTTCTGAGCGCTCAATACCTGGGTAGCTGTTATGTTTAGCTGACCGCTTGCAGCTTGTGGGTGTTTGATATGATCATCACCTACTGCCGGCGTATTGACGATTCTTTAGAGTCCTACACGGAGATTTCTTGACTCAGGCAAAACGGAGTAGGGGCACGTATGTGATATGTGCGGGACCGAGGATAATATGATATGAGATACCGTATTATATTCTCGCGATGTTTGATATCAGCCGGGTCATCGGATCAAGTGTTGATTCGATGAATCGGTACGGATAAATATTAGTCGGTTATATGCGATATAGCCGGATTGTCGGATCAAGTGTTGATTCGATAATTTAATGTATAATAATATATATGATATATTAAATTACATTATCTAATATTAGCTCACTAAAAGATTCTTTTTCTCACTCGGGTAATACATTGATATATATGCGATATATGTTAAATGTATTATTTTATTTTGTTACGATAAATATTATATATGTGATATATAATATTGTAACATGATATGATAACTAATGCAACATGTTTTATGGAGTTTAAACATGATTAGGGTTTGGATTAAGGTTAAGTCTTCTAGTAGATTCTAGAAGGTTTTCTTTTTTGTTTTGGAAAAGATATTTTCAAGTGACTCATTCTTAACCTAACCCAAACCCTAGCCCTTGGTTACTTCTCTACAATGGTTAAGTCAACCAAGGTTGCATTATTCATCATATTAATCCTTTCATTATTCATCACAAAAGGATTCTATGATATTGTTCATCTTCTTCCTTCTTTCTTTTCATGAAAAAGCTTTCTAGCTTTTTCTAAGTGATGAAAAATGAGTGAGAATTAGAAAACAAATGAGAGCAAAAATCCTACTTCATCATCCTCATCTACCCTAGCCCTTTAGATGAGAGTGTTCACTTCATTTAGTGAGTGTTAGCTTGTGTTAACGAAACTTCAAGGTAGATCATCTTTGTATCAAAGATCGGAAGCAATACTGCATCTTTCTCTTCGTGGAACCTCTCGAGAGTCCGGAGCACGATGATCGCAGTGAAGGGACCTCAACACGGAGCATATGAAGTGAAGGACCGGATCTACAAAGGTTGTAATCCCTCTCACTTAGTGTTAAAGAGTTTAACATGCTTGTTTTCTCCTAAACCCTAGTTTAAAGATCCGGCTTTGGGTTGTTCGGCACGGCTAATTTTTTAATCGGGCATGGTTGATGCCTCGTAGACATTTGTGTGCGTGCCTAGCAACCCTACAGTGGTATCAGAGCCAAGCTAGAGTTTTAGGCGAAGTCTAGATGAAGTTTAAAGTCCGATCGAATGCTGAAACCCCGATACGGAACCCTTTCTGGACAATTTTCAAAAAGTTGATTTTTTATGAATTAAAAATGCTCATAAAAATAAGCAGGAAAAATTAAGAATTACTGTGAAGTACGGACCTCTAATTCAAATATTTAACCGCGGAACCACAGCCAAACCATGGGTTTTGCGGCGGTTCCGCGGCCAAAATTTGGACTTAGTCCCTGGAATTTCACTTAATTATTCTTAGGTCCTTTTTAGGAAATTTTTTCTGGGAATATTTTAATTCCACTCAAGTGTTGAGTTTTCTAGGGTTGTATTGGAGACTCGTTGATTCGATCAGATAATTTAACTTTGTTTAGTTTTGTCCGGATAATTTTAGAAACTGTTAAAAAGTTCGAACGGATATCAATAACTCACTTTTTCCCCAGTCGGAAAATTTTTCAAAAGTTGGATTTTTCCTCGTGTTTAAGAACGTTCTAAGTCATGCAAGTAACACGGTGGACCCTCTAGAAGACAACAAACCTTAACTCGATTATGTGACCGTCTTGAATTGCCTCTAAACCTTAGGGTTTGGGGCAGTACGGCGTGCCACATATGAGGCGTTGGCTTGACCCTTCTACGGCTAGACCATCGGTACTGTGGCATGTGATGGATGTTTTTAAACTGATTTCAAGTGTTGAGATATATTGGGGAAATCTTGGGTGTTTGATTATTCGATCGGAAAGTTTAACATTGTCTATTTATCTGGAATGTGATACAATATTTGGAATCCATAAGAAGTTATGAGATAACTAATTTGAATGTTATAAATCTAGCAGTTCAGTCTCAGATGATCGGTTGCCACGGAATTTTGATGTGATCAAAAGTCCGTCCCAATCACATAGCGTATTCGAATACTCGCCGGGTAAACTTAATAGACAGCTACGCCCCATAGCCCCGACCAAGTGACTGTAGGAGAACCCCGTCGCCGAAAGCATCCATTCGGATGCTCGCGGCAGCGGTGTTCCGCCTTAGTACACTTCGTCGACGGCATCTGGAGGTGCGGCCGTCTACTAAAGTTTGCGACGAGCATTCGATCAGGATGTCGGGATTCTTGTTGAATTGTCCGACTTGATATTGAAAAGAGTTTTCGATAATGAGACTAAAATGCGGGGTTTATAATTGTTGGGCATGCGATGTCTAAGGAATTCATTTGGTTAGGCATGCGATGTCTAAGGAGGTTGCGGATTCCAACTATTGTAGTTTTACATTTTCTTTTCTGTGACCGTAAGCACAGTATGTAGTGTATCACCGGCTTCGTTGCTATACATCAACGACAATCGGGATACGCATACTTGCTTACGTTGATGATATGAGATATTATGTGTTGCTGTGATATGTTATATTGGATCGTCGCGTTTTGAATAGCCGGTGAGATGAGATTTTTTCTTTTTCATTCATGTAAAATTCATTTGTATGTAATATTCTTTTATTGGGGCACTTCCAGGTTGCGGAAGATGTCACCGTTGTATATTATTTACTTTTCCGCATTAGGTAGACTCAAGGAGGGGAGCACAAGTAACCGGGTTCTAGGGTCCAGTGGGAGACCATCTCGAGGAGTCGGGACCGGGTCTCCTAACCCTAGAATTGGCTGTGTTGCTTGCCGCTCTCGTAGGGGTCTAGGGATGTGGGTTTGGCTATTCATCGCGACCGTGGAATCCATGTTTTATACAGGCTCGTATTAAAAACACGGACGTCCTAGTATATCCAATATTTCATATATGTTCTTCTGCTGCAATGTTCTGTGATGAGATTATATTACTGCCTGAGGCGAATGTTTATATTATATATATGAGATATATGTTATATTGCAGATTTCGTTTCAAATGTGATGCTTGCGAAGCATAATAAAATGGGACTTCATTAATGAGATTAATGAAATAAAAGAAACCTAAGATGTTGTAGAAACTTGTTTAAAAAAAATTGGTAGCTCTAGTTCTTGCTTTGCATAGCGGTGTTCCTTATAGAACATCCAGCACCTTATTCGATAAGGAAAGAGCCGAGATCCTTTCACCGGGAGTGACCTCTTTAGTGAAACTAGCAGATGCTACAAATTCGGTTTGTCTTTTGATTGCTTCTTTAGTTCTTGGTTTGCATAGTGATATTTGTGATATATCCTGCACCTTGTTCGATGAGGAAAGGGCCGACGATCCCTTCACCGGGAGTGACCCCTTTAGCAAAACTAGAAAAGCCTCAAAAACACTCCATTTAAAAATCACTCGATTCTACAACGATATCAAGTTCATTATGCAAATGGTTTTCTTAAAAACCTGTCGTAGCCCTCCGTCATTTCAGATAAGTACTTCATAGTATTCGTGCTGCGTTTGTTGGTTTTCGTCAAGGCGTAGTGTGCGGTAGCTATTTATGCTTATCTGTATAAGCATATGATGCGATTGAGTTAGGGTAGTCATGCGACTTTGTTGGCATTCGTCAAGGGCCGTGCGGGTGGGTTTAATTCAATCGGGAAATGACAGGTTGAACTTGACTAGTAGCCTATGGTTTGTTGGCACTCATCAAGGTCATAGGATGCTAGGGGTAAAATATTATTGGGAATTTCAAGTGTTGAAATTTGCAATGAGATTGCATACCTTCTATGAGATAGTTGGATCCCGATACCCGCTGCGAGTAAGAGTTACTTCCGGGAGAGTTTTACACATTATAATTAGCCGATCAAGTAGGTGTCTAGAAAGGTATTAACGGGGTTACGCCTCTGGGAAAACGAGGTTTACTTTAATTAGGTTCGTGCGAAAGCACGGGAGACCTCCCTCAAAGTACCGACACTGGCCTGGCTGAAAGATTGGCGAACTTGTAGCGTGTAATTAATCCCGGCTAGTCTTTCCTTTTAGGGTTTGAAGGAAGATTTAATTAAAACAGTGGGAGACATCCTGATTAGATATATTAGATAACCAATCTAATCTTGCAAGAGCATACGCTGAGTATTTTCTTCTCTCTCTCTCCAGGTAGAGACCATATCACGCCTTAATCAAGATAATAAAACGGATGTATTGACCGAACCTCGCTTATTATACTGAGCTGGGGAACGTTGGTCCCGCTCCAACTTATAATTGTTATAAGACAGAGCAGGAAATTGGGGAATACCAGAATTCCCGTGCCGCCCAAACGAAGAAAGTGCATGCTGATGCATCATCTTCGGGTGTGTTCATTACAGAGAATTGTTTCTCAGTATCCTTTACATCCTGGGTATGTGATACCGAATCAGGATCCCGCATATGTAATTTGTTACATGGGCTACAGATAGGTAGAGAACTGAGAACGGGTGATAAGTTTCATGAGATAGAAAACGGTGCAAGTGTTGCAGCCAAGTCTATTGGTCACTATCACCCTGTATTACCAGAATACATTGATTCTGAACGAATGTTATTAGATACCGAACCTGATATACAATATCATATCAGTCTCTTTATTAGTAAAGAAAGGATATAATTTTCTATTGTTGGATAATGTTTTGAACATTTTCTATATCAAGAGTTGATCGGTTCAGGCACGTTATCTAAAAGCATTGACGTTCTAAATCAAACTACAGTTCTTAGTATACAGAACACACACAAGAGAAAGAGTTCAGAAATGAACGGATCCTTCTTGAGGTATTATAGGCTAGGTCATATCAATGCGACCCGACTAGCTGAAGTTACATTTAGATGCATATTTAAATCAGTTTGAATTTACATCTTGTGAAACTTGCCGGTCATGTCACAGAGATAAGATGACCACAGCTCTGTTTATTGGAAACAGAGAAAGAGTTAGTGAACTCTTGGGATTGATATATGCTGATGTATGAAAATCTCCTGTCTACACATGCCAAGACCGGTTCTTTGTACTTCATTACATTCTCTGATGATCTCTCAAGATTCAGACATATGTTCCTGTTGAAACACAAGTCCGAAGCTTTTAAGATATTCACAGAATGTAAGTTAGAAGTAGAGAACCAAAAACGGGTATAAGTATTATGTCCTTTGATGAGATCAAGGAGAAAAATACTTGAGCACAGAATTCCTGGACTATTCTAAAGGAGAATGAGATTCTCTCTCAGCATTACTCCTCCGTATGCACCATAGCATGATGGTATATCGGAGCGGAGCAATAGCACCCTATTTGATATGGTGTGCTCTATGATGAGTACTACTGAGTTTCCTATTTCCTTTTGGGAGTAATGCACTTGAGAAGCTGCATACCTATTGAATAGGGTTCAAATCAAATCAGTTGCCTACCACTTCATATGTGATATGGAAAGGGAAGAGCCCATATCTTAAGTTTGTTAAGATTTGGGGTTGTCCGACCTATGTCTAAAAACCAAAATCCGGACAAGCTCGAGGCAAGGTCTGTTATGTAGAACTGGAAAGGTTCCAGCTATACAAAGTGCAGCTGATGATTTGGTAGAACACAAAGGATTCGATAGTTTCCAATGAACCTCAGCCTCTCCGCCGATCTAGTAGGGTTTCTCTATGACAGTGGGAGAAAGGATTGCATCATGAGATGATGACCCAACTTGTTTCGAGCTGGCCATCAGGAGTGGGACTCTATAATAATGGCTGGATGCTTATCGATCTGAGATGGAATCCTTATACACCAACAAAGTATGGACTTTGGTTGCTTTATCTGAAGGGTTAAATCCCCATCAGGAGCGAGTATATCTTGAGAAGATTACTTGGTGTACATGGAAAAGTTGAGACTTTCAAAGCTATGCTTAAGTCCATCCAGATCCTTCTTTCCACGGCTACATACCATGACTACGATATCTGGTGGTTGGGTGTCATGACTGCTTTTCTAAATGATGTTTTAGAAAAGAACGTCTATAAGTACACAGCCAGAGGGCTTCGAAGACAGTGGGAGCAGCGGAAACGTGTACAAGATGTTTTATATGATAAAACAGGTATCGCGGAGTTGGAACATCTATTTTGATGTGGTAGTCAAAGAGTTTGACTTCATCAAATGGTAGATGAACCTTGTATATACAAAAAGGTAGTAGGGAGTATGGTGGTAATCCTCGTAGAGTACGTGGATGACATACTCTTGATAGGGAAGGAGTTTCCGATGCTTCGCTCGGTCAATCTCCGCTTATCACAAGGATTCTCCATATAGGATCAAGATGATACCTTCTAAATCCTAGGTTTTGGATCTATGAGATAGATCTAATTGGATGTTAGGATTCTCACTAATTGTAGTGAGATGGTATCAATCGATCCTTGGGAGAATCACTGGAAAGGTTCCAGGGTGATAAGGACAACTGAATGTCAGTCGCAGGCATTGTCTATACCCTCAGTGGAGGGACGGTATGTTGGAAGAGTTCCAAGATAGATACCGTGACATACTAGACGATTAAAGGCAAGATACATCGTTATCAAGGATGCTACCAAAGAGGCAGTCTGGATATATATAAGTTCATGAGATGAACTTCGTTCCTGCCATTGTGTGACAATGGAGTTGTGGCTTTAGCCAAGGAACTACCGTCCCATCAGAAATCCAGATATAATTCTTAGGCAGTATCACCTGATCATGGAGATGGTTGATCTCCAGGGAGATCGAGGTTAGGAGAGCAGACACAGAGGACGACAGCGCGGATCCACTCAAAAAGGCCTTTTCCCAGTAGAGACTTTTATGGGATGGTTGAGTATAAGATACTTCAACCACAGCTAATTGTTGGGTATGTGATACCACAACAGATGGCCCTAGTGCAAGTGGGAGATTGTTAGTTATATGTATGCCCTAGAGGCCATTACTGTACATACGATGTATATTGTAATGGATGCTTGGACATATATAGGGAGGACTTTCTTGCTCGACATGATAGTATGCTATCTGGTTGTACTTTATCTTAACATGTACTCTGATTGTCTCTATATTACATGTTGATAAAGCCCTTAGGATATGTACTCGGCTACTGGGACTATGATGAGATCATACTAGTGGGGCCACGGTAGTCGACGAGTACATCCTATACCTGTTCTTAGTCGAGGGTGTATCGAGACAGGGCATCGATACACCAGAGTAGACTAACGTATACGCATCTTGACCCATATGATGGGCGATGGATGATCCCATACCATCGGTGTTTGACATCAAGGATGGTGTATGGGTGCTCAGTGGAGACTGGGTACACTGGACGGACTCGCCGAGAACTCTCAGATGGTATTATACCTTACGTCAGATGGCAGTTCTCTGGTGACACTGGTATAGAGTAGTCTGTTGACCCGAGATCGTCATAGAGTCTTGTGTGATTCCCACTGTGCTTTAATTTCCATCATACCACGTCCAAGAAGGCGTGCAAAAAGGTGGCTTTTGGGTACAGTCCCGAATCACATGGAGGCAATGAGCGATAGGAGGGGATTCGTCTCTCCCGGTATAGGGAGTTGATGTTGTGCTGTGTTCGATTGGCTATAACTGGAAATCCCTGGCCAGGGTTGCTGAGATTTACTGGTAAGTGTTATCAGTAGTTTCTCGAACTGTTATAGACCTCATATCGACACGACTTATCGAGCTACTGGGGTCTGATGTCACGCCCCGCTTCCCAGAGTACGCTAGATTGAGCACGTGACATAGCCAACCATGCTACCTGTGGGTAGGAAGTATCCATCCACAGTCATATTACGGCTGTAGAGATATCAAGAACAAGACAAAACTATCTAAAACATGTCCATAATCCAGAATAACAAGAGTCAATAATAAATAAATGCGGAAGAAAATGATCCAATACAAATAACTGAAAGGTATGTCCCATAATGCGGGCTCACATCAGGAAATGAATGCAGGAAATAAAACTAACTACTACTGAACTCACAGCTCAGCCTGCTGGCTGAAGTACTCCTGCTCGGACTGCGACAGCGGTACAGAATCTGGGCCATGCAAAACCCAGACGTCAGCGCGTCATGTCAACAAGTAATATAATATGAACAATGTAACAGGCAATGCAGAAATAAACATGAATAGAGCAATAATGTGAAACAAGTAGTGCAGGGTAGTGTGCAGTGGGTAACTAAACTGTTCTATCAGGTTTTTTATTCTAAAGTCTTTGAAATCAATTGATGAATCGTCGATGTAACTCAATAGTATCCCGTGCATGCCCGGGACCACGGTCAAGATCCTCGGGGCTGAATCCGAGACGTGCCGCTAGGCAGTAACAGGTAGCAGGATGGGCGAGTGATGTCAGCATCATCACTCCGGGGCTGACCGGGCCCGTAAGACTGATCAGAACAGGTATCGAACTGTTGAGTTACAAGTCGGTTTCACCTTTGATTTCCCCATACCCCCAAGTTATGTATGTCAAGTCAGGTATTCAGTAATCAAGAACTAATGCCAACACAGGATCAGGTACAAGCAGGTTTGTCTGGATAGACAACAGGAACGGTCCATGAGGACTACATGTCAGGTTTGTTGGCATTAGACACAAGATCAGGTAACAGGTCGAATCATGGTACATCAGGTCAAGTCAACAGTATACGGTACCATGTCAGGTATATCAATGTATATATATATGTGTAGCCATGTCAGGTCAAGATGTAAGCAATATCGTGAGTGTGCTCCCAATCAGATATATAATCACACGTGGGTATTAACAACATGAAATAAGCAATGAATTAAATAATAAGCATGTTTCATTCAATCACAAGAGTGCAGTAATACAATGTAGCCGTTTAGTCATGTTACCAGGTTTAAGCACCCTTAGCGGTGCAATAATTTATATAACGGTCCAATACAGTTATTTCAGGTTAATGCATGCGAGTGTTCAAATGTAACAGAACTACAGGGATAAGTGCTGCCAGCTATTTTAACAGTAAAATGTGATTGAACAGGTAGATTTGATTATTGGGTTCAAATTGGCAAACTGTAAATTCCATTTTTAATAGTAAAATGACATAATGCAACATTGTAACCGAAATGGGAAAACGATTTTACCAAGCTAATTTTACAGGTTTAGGGTGTCAATACATATATAAATATATTGTATAGCATGTAGCAAGGGTTACTTGCCTCGACGGGTCGCGAACCGGGAAAAACGGAACGTAACGTCGGCGGGGAAACTCGTGACGGACGCACGGTTCACGGATTGAACCCAAAAAATGAACACTGGGACCACGCGGATCGGGGTACCTCGCTGGAACGTCGGATCACGTCGTTGGCATCGCCGGATTCCGGCGAGAAAAGAACAGTGAGCGAGACATCATGATATGAAACAAGAAAAACAAGAAATACAAGGAAAATACAAGGAAAGGGGGAGGAGGATCTGAGAGGGTGCTTACGATGATCAGAAGAAAGGTTGCGAAGGTTGACGACGTCACCGGAGCTCCGGCGGTGAACAGTGATCGCGGGGGAAGAAAACTGTCGATGAAGAAAACATTAGCCAAGAAGGGAGGAAGAAAGGAAAGAGGAGGGAAGTATCTTACAAGGTGTTCTGGAGTGGTCAGGGATCGCCGGCGACGGCCAGGGGCGACGCAGGTGGTCGCCGGTGGTGAGCAGGGAAGATGCAGGAGGTTGCAGAGGGTCGCGGCTGCGCAGGGTGCGCGGGGGTGGAAGAAAGAAGGTGTGGGCGAGGCGAGGCAGAGGAGTCGAGGGTGCTGGTGACACTGGCGCCGGCGTCGGGGCTGCGGCGGCAAGGATGGAGGTGGCTAGGGTTGAGGGCGAGGCTCATGATGGGTTGCAGGCGCACGGGGAAGGATGTCGAGGGTTGTGGTTGAGACGAGGAGGCACGGGCGAGGGTGACGGTGGTGCCGGCGACGAGGTTGCGGCGGCGACGGGGACGAGGCGGTGGCTAGGGTTTTCTACCAATGGGTTTCTCGCGGGGTACTGTTCTCGTGAAGGAAAAAGAAACGAGAGGAGGGAAAGAATTTAAAAGGAGAGAGAGAAAGAGATTTGAGGTAGAGAGAGAACGGGATTTGAGAGAGAGAGAAGGGATATGGGCCCACGGGAATTCTCGATCTCGTGATTGGCTGGGATAGGCTGAGTGATGATTTTAGAGGTTAAGGAAAATATATATATTAAAAGATTTAATAGATTCGTAATCAGTGAACATATATATGAAGTATATTATGGTTTTAAATATTATATTAATTTAGGATTTTGGAGCTAAATAAAACATTTCCAAATCGGGCCCGGGTTGGGTCAAAAATTTGAAATTGAAATAATAGGATTTTAAGCGGGATCCAAATTTTAAAATTAAGTGTTTTATGATTAAAAAGTATACCACCAAGACGGAAACCTGTACGCGTGCGTAGCCGTCCAAACTCGCCCGTTTCACCGAACGGGACGAGAACTCGATGCACGGACGCTACCACAAGGCTAGGGGTGTCGAGTAGGCCAAGATGACTATTTTTAATTTCATTTTAGATGCTAAAATTTGTTATGTGCAGAAATGACTTTGCTAGTAAAATTTTGCAGTAAGTGACAAACAGGCAAGCTAAATGAAATGAGTACCATGTTAATGCTCAAACAGTAACTGAAAACAGTAGCATTGGGCTCGGGTGTTACATCTGACGTTTACCACCCCTAAGCGAGATATGCGACATATCAGACGACGAGACCGGACTGTACGGGAGTGTTACTGTTTGGATTCACAGGAGAATGTACAGGCTTACTTGTTGATCTTCTGAGCGCTCAATACCTGGGTAGCTGTTACGTTTAGCCGACCGCTTGCAGCTTGTGGGTGTTTGATATGATCATCACCTACTGCCGGCGTATTGACGATTCTTTAGAGTCCTACACAGAGGTTTCTTGACTCAGGCAAAACGGAGTAGGGGTACGTATGTGATATATGCGGGACCGAGGATAATACAATATGAGATACCGTATTATATTCTCGCGATATTTGATATCAGCCGGGTCATCGGATCAAGTGTTGATTCGATGAATCGGTACGGATAAATATTAGTCGGTTATATGCGATATAGCCGGATTGTCGGATCAAGTGTTGATTCGATAATTTAATGTATAATAATATATATGATATATTAAATTACATTATCTAATATTAGTTCACTAAAAGATTCTTTTTCTCACTCGGGTAATACATTGATATATATGCGATATATGTTAAATGTATTATTTTATTTTGTTACGATAAATATTATATATGTGATATATAATATTGTAACATGATATGATAACTAATGCAACATGTTTTGTGGAGTTTAAACATGATTAGGGTTTGGATTAGGGTTAAGTCTTCTAGTAGATTCTAGAAGGTTTTCTTTTTTGTTTTGGAAAAGATATTTTCAAGTGACTCATTCTTAACTTAACCCAAACCCTAGCCCTTGGTTAATTCTCTACAATGATTAAGTCAACCATGGTTGCATTATTCATCATACTAATCCTTTCATTATTCATTGCAAAAGGATTCTATGATATTGTTCATCTTCTTCCTTCTTTCTTTTCATGAAAAAGCTTTCTAGTTTTTTCTAAGTGATGAAAAATGAGTGAGAATTAGAAAACAAATGAGAGCAAAAATCCTACTTCATCATCCTCATCTACCCTAGCCCTTTAGATGAGAGTGTTCACTTCATTTAGTGAGTGTTAGCTTGTGTTAACGAAACTTCAAGGTAGATCATCTTTGTATCGAAGATCGGAAGCAATACTGCATCTTTCTCTTCGTGGAACCTCTCGAGAGTCCAGAGCACGATGATCGCAGCGAAGGGACCTCAACACGGAGCATATGAAGTGAAGGACCGGATCTACAAAGGTTGTAATCCCTCTCACTTAGTGTTAAAGAGTTTAACATGCTTGTTTTCGCCTAAACCCTAGTTTAAAGATCCGGCTTTGGGTTGTTCTGCACGGCTAATTTTTTAATCGGGCATGGTTGATGCCTCGTAGACACTTGTGCGCGTGCCTAGCAACCCTACACCTTTATATAGATCAAAAGATCTAATAATGAAGTAAATTACTTATTTTATCTTTTATGATTGGATCTTTTTTGATCTTTTTCTTTTTATTGAAGATCTTGATCTTGTTCTTAGATCTTTGATCTTTTTAGAAGAAATTCTTCTTTTTTGTGAGGTATTTTATTTCTGTTTTTTCGAGAATCAAATTCTTTAGCTTGAAGAAGATGATCTTCTTTCTTCAAAAGCTTGCCTTTCAAAATTTTTCTAGAGGGTTCTCTCTTTTCTATTTCTGTATATTTTAGACTTGAAGTCTAGGGGCCTTTATATGAGGCCAATTAGTTTGTTAGGTTAGTTACAGAGATCTTTCTCTGATTGATCTGGGGATATTTCCCTACCGTTGGATCTTTGATCCTAAGGTCTCTGTTTTACAGAAAATAATCTTCTTATTTTAATAAGATTAAAAAGATCTTTCTAGAATTTTAATTCTAATTAATTAAATAATTCATTATTTAAGTTTTAGTGCTGGCACAGTTGGCGCAAGTGCACCTGCGCTTGACACGTGTCGCGCAGCGCAACTGCGCTAGCGCGCCTGCGCTGACACGTGTCGCGCGGTGCAGAGCGCAAGTTATCTGAAGCGTTGCTTTCTTTATTTTTAAAGTTTAAATTTTAAAACAGAGCCTTGCTCTGATTGGGGTGCGCTGCCTTGGGCGCAGCGCCCCTTGTGCCGGCGTGTCTGCTTTTGACACGTGGCGCTCTGCGCGCAGCGCAAGGGATCTAAAGCGTTGCTTCACCTTTTGAATTTGAAATTCAAACAGAGCTTTGCTCTGATTGGGGGAAACACTAGCGCTTTGCGCTCTTGGACTGGCGCTAAGCGCCAAGCGCACCACATGCTCCTCACGTGTGCGCCATTGAACAAACAGCGCTTTGCGCTCATCAAATACCGCTTTGCGCTCATAAACTGGCGCAATGCGCCTATTATCTGGCGCTTAGCGCCAAGCGCGCCACGTGCTCCTCACTTGTGCGCTACCCAGCAAAAGCGCTCTGAGCTCTTTGACTGGCGCCAAGCGCACCGCGTGCTTCTCACGTGTGCGCTAAAAGAACATAAATTGTTCTATAAATAAACCCCAGAGCTATGATGAATGCTTAGCATTCAGTAAAAGACAAAAAAATTGTCAGAACTCAAATCAATGCTCAATATTGTCAAATATTTAACATTTTAACTGAGTGGGCCGAGCCCAAGTTGGCCATAAACCCCTCATTCAGATTAATTGTGCCCATATGCTCATAAATCTTTTAACAGATTTTAGTCCCAAATTGGACCACATATCTCTCAACCAAAATTGGTTCAAGGGTATATCTCTTCACTCCTCTGATATTTGTCGTTGTAATCCTTCAACGTTTTCAGAGAGGTGACGGGTCCTAATAACCAAACATTCCATGGACTGTGGGGTCCTTAAACCCATGGACTATGATGTCCTTAACCTCGGACTGTAGGGTCTTTAAGCCCATGGACTATGATGTCCTTAACCTCGGACTGTGGGGTCCTTAAGCCCATGGACTATGATGTCCTTAACCTCAGACTATGGGGTCCTTAAGCCCATGGACTATGATGTCCTTAACCTTGGACCACCATGTCCTTAAACTGGTAATCGACCGCAATGTCCCGAAACTAAATAATAGAGCCCAAATGCTCTCTTGTTGGATCTAAATGATCCCGTTAAGTTGATCTTAGTCTAAAATTAGACTAACGTATCCTTAACAAAAGTTTAAGTTGATCTTAGTTTCAAATGAGACTAACGTATCCTTAAACCCAACCCCAAACCCAAATCTAAGAAAATACAGATTTGGACTAATCCACGCCCTACGGCCGACAACATAAATTAGTCTCCGTATACAATCCACGGGCAACCAAAAACAAAACAAACACACACGACAAAAAGTGACCATCTGGAGAAGGAGAAAGTGGTTACCGCGATGCGGTAGCGTAATTAACTGCAGGGGCTTGCGCCTGCAGGAAAGAGCGTCCCCACAATAAAAAAACCCCTCAATGAGAGGGAATCTGACGATATCTGCTACATCGGCCGTATCCGTTTAAACCTTCGATACATGGTGCCATAAATCAACTTAGCATCTTCGGAGAGGTGGACGGATAACACCAATTAGCATCTGCCCTCGGAATTCAGGCCCGGACGTCCCAACGTCCCGGTCACGTCTTTCAGTGGAGAACAGATTTTGGCACGCCCGGTGGGACCTTTTCCTCTTTCCACTCCACACTTCGTGTGTCGTGTTCGCGAGCGAATCGCGGTTTGATATGGTTGCCCTTGCGTTCGAGGTACTAAGATTTGGTTTTGCTCCGTGCAGAAAAACAGAACATCAATGGCCTCTAACTGTTCCAGGTTCAACAACAACTCCCGTTTCGCCTCATCTGGAGGAGTAACCTATGGGCCCCAAGCGGCCTCCCTTTTCACAATGCCGGAGGAACAAGTGACCCAAGCCACCACTGGGCTATTCTTCGGGACCATGATCCCTCCAACAAGCTTCAGCGCTTCTGTACCATCGCAAGAATCTCCGAAAATGTCGATCTTTGATCGGCTTGCAACCACCATGGTCACTCTCAGCGGGTCGTCCAACTTTAATGCCTCAGTCTTCGACAGGCTGGGTCAAAGCTCAAGTGGGCCCGCAAGCAGGCTCGCAATACCAGAGAAGGGCACTCCAACTCTTGCTACAGTTGAGGTCGTCCAGGCTGCTCTCCCTACCCGAAGGTCGGCTTTCGACAGGTTGACCATTCCCTCTCAGCCGACGTCTGTCTTTGACAGGCTGACGCCAACGACATGCTCTCTGTAACAACTAGGATTATGTTAGTAACTAATTATATTTTAATTAGTGAAATTGTTTAATAAAAGTTTACCAAGTTGACTTTCAAATATTTTATCAAAATTAATAAGCATTTTTCTAGAATTTTCCTAAGCTTGCACAAACATGTGCATGTAACCTAGGGTTAAAAGATGGGTTAAACCATGTTTAGGCAACCATGGTGGCCTAACCCCTCTTGTTAGGCTAATTAGTTTTAAATTAAGAATTTTGTTTTCAAAAAAATAAAAGGATTAATATTTCTTTTAGGGTTGACTTGAGTTAGAGAGAGAGAGCATGATAGGTGTCTTGTTAGCTTTTGATAGAGAGAGAAAATGGTGGCTTAGGAAGGGTCATACCCACTTCACCTCAAAACTTTTTCATAGCCTCCACACTCTCCCTCTCACTCACATCCCTCACATCTCTCACTCACACATACTCTCAAACTTACCCTCTCACTTAAACCTACATCAGCAGTAGCTGCTGCTACCTCAGCCCAAACACCACAACAAAAAAACACATCTGAACCATTATATCAACAGCATCAGCTGCATCAGCAGTAGCAACACTCTCTTTCCAAACAGCCCTTAACTCATTTCTACACCCAACAGCTGCACAAGCAACAACAAGAGTTGCAGCAGCAGCAACACCACACAACACACCCTCCTTAACAGCAACAAACACAACAACACAACACAACAAGAAAAGTAGCAAGCAACAGCTTCAGCCTTTAAAACAGCTTCAGCCTTTAAACAGCAACAGCAATTCCAGGCAGCAACAGCAGCACCCCAGCAAGCTCCACCCTTCTTTTTCTTCTCCTTCTCCTTGTTTGTGAGGTTCCTTGTGGGGTATAACTTCTAAACTCCTTCCTTGTTTCTTAGTTGTGTAGAAGTAGCTTCGATTAGCAATATTTATGCGTTTTGTGCTTGTTTAGGTGTTTTATGAGAAAATGTGGTTAAGTGAGGTTGGTGTTGGGTAGACTAGCCTAAGTAAGTGTTGTTGAGGCCAGGTTAATCTAGGATAACCCCAGATTACACTAAAATACCTTCAGTTTTCAGATTGTACCAAACTTGACGTTGTAAGCAAAAGCATGGCTTTTTGAGATATGCTATTACCCATGTAGGTTTAGAATAAAATTGATTAGACCATAGCCTACTTGTCATGCCCCGCTTCCCAGAGTACGCTAGATTGGGCACGTGACATAGCCAACCATGCTACCTGTGGGTAGGAGGTATCCATCCAAAGTCACATTACGGCTGTAGAGATATCAAGAACAAGATAAAACTATCTAAAAACATGTCTACAATCCAAAATAACAAGAGTCAATGATAAATAAATGTGGAAGCAAATGATCCAATACAATAACGGAAAAGTATGTCCCATAATGCGGGCTCACATCTGGAAATAAAATGCAGGAAATAAAACTAACCACTACTGGACTCACAACTCAGCCTGCTGGCTGAAGTACTCCTGCTCGGACTGCGACAGTGGTATAGAATCTGGGCCATGCAAAACCCAGACGTCAGCGCGTCATGTCAACCAGTAATATCATACGAACAATGTAACAGGCAATGCAAAAGAACATGAATAAAGCAATAGTATGAAACAAGCAGTGCAGGGTAGTGTGCAGTGGGTAACTAAACTGTTCTATCAGGTTTTCTAGTCTAAAGTCTTTGAAATCAATTGATGAATCGTCGATGTAACTCAATAGTATCCCGTACATACCCGGGACCACGGCCATAATATTCTCGGCTGCAGCCGAGACATGCCGCTAGGCACAAAACAGGAATGTGTACACTCGATAGTATCCCGTAGATACCCGGGACCACGGCCACAATATTCTCGGCCGAAACCGAGACATGCCGCTATGCACAAAACAGGAATGTGTACACCCAGAACAGGTAATGAACTGTCGAGTTACATGTCGGGTTTCACCTTTGATTTCCCCATACCCCCAAGTTATGTGTGTAGGTCAAGTCAGGTATTCCGAAATCAAGAAACTAATGCTAACACAGGATCAGGTAAACAGGTTTGTCTGGATAGACAACAGGAACGGTCCATGAGGACTACATGTCAGGTTTGTTGGCACTAGGCACGAGATCAGGTAACAGGTCGGGTCATGGTACATCAGGTCAAGTCAATAGTAAACGGTACCATGTCAGGTGTATCATATAAATACCATGTGTGACAAAGTCAAATCAAGATGTAACAATATCGTGGGTGTGCTCACAAATAGATATATAATCGAACAGGGTATTTAACAACATGGAATGAGCAATGAGCCAAATAATAAGCATGTTTCATTCAATCTCAAGAGTGCAGTAATACAGTGCAGCCGTTTAATTATATTAACAGGTTTGAGCATCCTTAGCGGTGCAATAGTTTAGGTATTGATGCAATACAGTTATATCGAGCCTTTGAATACGAATGTCCGAATGTAATAGAACTACATGGGTAATTGCTACCATCTTATTAAACAGTAAAATGTGATTAAACAGGTAAACTTAGTTATTAGTTTTAAATTGGCAAACTGTAAATTTTATGTTAACTGTAAAATGATATATGTCATATTGCAACCAAATGAGAAACGACTATACCAAGTTAAGTTTTGCAGGTTTAATGTGTCAAAACATATATAAATGTATAGTATAGCATGTAGCAAGTGATACTTGCCTCGACGGGTCGCGAACCGGGAAAAACGGAACGTAACGTCGGCGGGGAAACATGCGACGGACGCACGGTTCACGGATTGAACCCAAACGACGAACCAAGGGACCTCACGGGTCAGAGCACTCCGCTGGATCGTCGGGACACGTCACCGGCACCGCCGGATTCCGGCGAGCACAAAAACAGTAAACAGGGTTTCAAGCGGGTATAGACTTGGAAAGAAGGAAAAGACCAGAAAAGAAGATGATGGGAGAAATACTCACTGGTCCAGAGGGTAATTGCGACGACGGCGAGATCGACGGCGGCGAGGACGGCGTCACCGGCGATCTGCAAAACTCCCAGCGGCTGTTTTCAGTTCTTGAAAAAGAGAAGAGGAAGGGAAAGGTGGAGGGGCACACTTACAAGGTGTCTAGAGGTGGTTGGGGCTCGTCGGCGACGGCCAGGGGCGGCGCAGGGGTCGCCGGCGACGATTCAGGCAGCACAGGGAAGTCGCTGTTGGAGATAGTGCCCTCAGAGTCAATTATTGGATCACAGGCATGTGATTGCAATGATTGAGGGAGGACCTATCCCGGTAGAACAGTCTTACTCGAGATGATAGTATGCTATCTGGTTTACCTTTATCAGCGTGTACTGCTTTAGGTGACCTGACAGGTCGCTATTGCACGTTGATAGAGCCCCTAGGATTCTTGCTTGACTGCCGGCAGTATGATGGCGATCATATACGTGAGAGCTGGTGGTCTATAAGCACATCCTTAAAAGGTCCCTAGTCGTGGGAGTTTCGAGACAGGGCATCGATTCTCCAGAGTAGACTAGTGTATACAGTCGAGACCCCGACGAGGGGCGGTGGCCGGTCTCATAAGCCACTGGTATCAGTTGGTTCACCTAAGATGTATACAGGTGCTCATTGGGTTATGAGTACACCGGACAGGACTCGCCGGGAACATGCTAGTTGGTCTTATACCTGACGTCAGATAGCAGTTCCCTGGTGACATGTGTACAGGTTAGTTCATCGACCTGGGGATCGTCATTTGTCTCGTGTGAGTTCCCACTGTACTTTGATTACTACCCTACCACGGCTCAAAGGAGTCATGCAAACAGGTTTTAGTTGGGTACAGTCCCGAGCCACATGGAGGCAGTGAGCGGATCTTCATGGGTTCGTCTCTCCCGGTATTGGGGGTGAGGTCGCGCTGTATCTAGGAGAGCCATTATGCAAAGCCCTCGGCCGAGACAGGAGATTTACTGGTAGGTATTCCAGTAGTATCTCAGGGCGTTCTGGGCTACACTCCGACACGAGTTGTACCGCTTTTGGGGGTCTGACTTTTACCAACCCCTTAGGCCCGCCATGGGATACTCATAGACGAACGGACCGGACTGTACGGATATTGTCACTGACAGGCTCAGTAGGGTGTCAGGATGAGTTCGCTCATCGACGTCCCTTTTGGTCAATAGCTGGTGGCCCGTCACGTATTGGCTTATACCTCTGATGTGCTAGTGGTTAAATCCACAACCATAGTATTGACGAGTCTTTAGAGTCCACCACATTTTCAGTTACTCAAGCTTTCGGGCGAAACGCTGTAGAGGCCGTATGGAGATATGGCAGGATCCGATTAGATACGTGCGGTATTGCACGGATCAGGATCGGACAGTTTTGTACTAGTAGCCATATAGTTATATGGCAGGGTTCGATCTGATACGTGCGGTATTGCACGGATCAGGATCGGACGGATATTACTAGCCGGCTTTGGTTTAAGCCGGATCCTAGTTTAGTACAGTGTAGATTTTGTCTCTTTGCATTTGTATCCGGACGGAACACAGATGCGGGTGTGTATGCACAGTATCGGGGTTTTTCCTGTAGTTTATTACGGGACCAGTTTTCTGGAGTTGCCAGTTTGCATTCCGTTCCGGCCGGTTTTCCTTTGTTCTTTCCCGGCCGGACTTTTCCGATGGAGGGTGTTATTTGCAAGTTTGCAAATAACATTTTGTGGAGGGGGTTTCTTGCATATGTGGGATTATGATATTCTCATCATCATTAGATTCCATTCTTTTCTTCATCATGGTTTTTGCATTAATGAGAAAGGATTTGGATGAGATTGATTTGCATCTTTGATTTGAGGCTTGCTTTTGATGTGGTCACCCCCCTTTGATCTCCTACACTCACCTCCCTTCTTGGGTTGCTTTTTCCCACTCCCATTTGGAGAGCGGCCGGCCACTATTAGGGAATGAGAGAGAGAAATTCATTTTTGGATGTGTGGCAATTTGCTTCATCTCCTTTTTATTCTTAGCTTGCAAAAGTTTAAAAGCTCTCTCCATTGCTCATTCTTGATTCCTCCATCACCATGGCAACTTCATTACCCCATATGAGACAAGCATCATCTACACTACATTCTACAGCATACCTTAGGCACGTCGACTAGCCAGCTTCGTGCCCGAGTTGCCTCGGTATTGAGGTGGGAGCCCGTAAAAGATGCAGACGATGTGGTGCCCTTCCGGCAAGGATGCGACGACCGGAGTTTCCGCGGGAGATCGGGACGACGACGAGAAGACCGGAGGACTCGGATCACTCGGTACATCTCTCACCCCATCTCTAGTTAGCTAGTATAGGTTAATGGTTTCGATCCGAGTATATTGTCCGCGGTAGCGCCAGTTTAAAGTTAAGAAAAATTTTGATTCCGCATTTTGGTCTCGGATAGACGGCCGGGGCGCTGCCGTGGCGCAACATGGTATCAGAGCCACGCCATTAACCTTTTCTAGCTTGGTCTAATGTGTTTTACTTATCCGATCGACCAAAATTGCAAAAACCGCGTTTTTGCATGCATCAGTTTTCTGTCGATTTTTTCCGGGCTCGAAAAATTTTTCAGGTGATTGCAGAATGATGTACAGGGAGTTCTAAGAACACTGGAAAAATTCGACAACAAGATCCCTCCGTACGACCGCGGAATCGCGGCCATGACCACTCTGGAGGCCGCGGATCCGCCGCATGAATGAGGGATCATGTCATCGTTTTTTTGCAGTGGGCTTCTGGGCTAAAAATAGGGGTTTTGGAATATTAAAATTCGGCCCAGAATTTCTGTGAGTGCTACAGTATTGCTTGGGGGCCCACTTGTTAATTTTTGATCGATTGGATATTTTAAACACATTATTTCACAGTATTTACATTATATCTGCGACCGTGAATGTCACTCGATCGGTAAATCCGGTCTAACTGCTATAGCCCGGTTAGACGGATTTGCGAACGTGACTTTCACGTTGATATTTTGTGTTTTTGCTGTGATGTTGCGGATCGGTCGTGGGGATAGCCTGGATGCAATGCTAGTACAGTTTCTGTTGTATTATGTACATTTGATATTGCGGGGCGAGCGTCCGACATGTGGACTGCCGTCACTGCCTGTTTGTATTATTCTTTTGGGGCACGACCTGGTTGCGGTCGATGTACCCGGTGTATGTATATTTTACTTTCTGTACTAGGATTGCCCCGCGGTGGGGTGCACGGATAGCCGGGTTCTGGAGGGCAACAAGCCCGCATCTCATGGCATTGGGACGGAGGGGGCTTCACTCCAGGATTGGCGGGCTATTCGCCGCACTCGTAGGGGGTACAGGTTGACCCAGGAGGGGTGCCCGAGTTACCGGATTCCGTGAAGTGCTGGGTGGTCCATTCACGTTGCTGAAGGGGGCTGCCTCGCTTCAGGTTTTGGCGGGTGACTTGCCGCACCCGTAGGGGTCTAGGATTTCATTGCACAGGCTATCCACACGACCCGGGGAACGTCGGGTTTCAGCAGCGGCTCTGTGAAACCCGGGGCTTCCAGATATCTGTATTGTTCTGTGATGCTGCATATTTCTGTGATGTTGCATTTTATCACGCCTTGAGCGAAATACTATATATTGGTATATATATTAGTAGATGTTGTATATGTTTTTCATCCGCGCTAGTCCAGTCCCCGCTCTGCCGTTAGTTAGCTAACCTAACGGGTGATGACGGGACCCAGTGGCGAATGCGGATGGCATATACGTACGTCAGTATATTTTCGTTCTTTGTGGTGTGATCAATTGATGGGACTGCATTGATTCAGATCAATGCAAGATAAAAAAACCTAATCTGATGTTGTTGGAACACTTTTTCAAAAAGCTGTTATTGCAAGGACGTTCACTTTTGTTTTGCATCGTGGTATTCATTTGGAATATCCTGCTCCTCAGTCGACGAGGCAAGGGCCGAGATCCCTTCACCGGGAGTGACCCCTTGGACAGAAGTTTGCGTCAGGGCATTAACTTCACTATAGCCGATTACTTTTGCTTTGCATCGTGGTATTCAGTTGGAATATCCTGCACCTCATTCTACGAGGAAAGAGCCGAGATCCCTTCACCGGGAGTGACCTCTTTAGTAAAGGTTTTCGTCACGATATTTTCTAAAAAGGCTATGCAGTTCCTTCAACGATATCAAGTTCATTAGGTTTTTCGCCAAAAACCAGTCGTAGCCCTCCGTCATTTCAGATTAGTATTGCTTAGTATTCGCGCTACGTTTGTCGTTGCTATTCGCCGAGGCGTAGTGTGCGGTAGCTTTGTTGTGCTATTCTGTCGCATGGATATGTGGATTGGTTAGGACAGTCGTACGACTTTGTTGATTATTCGTCAAGGGTCGTGCGGGTGGGTTTAACGCAATCAAGATAATGACGGGTTGAACTTGACTAGGACCTTTTGATTTGTTGATTATTCGTCAAGGTCACTTGGGTCCTAGGGGTAAAAATCACATCGGGAGTTTCAAAAGAACTGAAACTTGCCAGACATGCGCATACCTTCTGGAGTGTGGTGACGTGAGTGGATTCCGTCATGTTATCATGCGATGATAGTTGGATCCCGATTCCCACTGATGAGTTAGTTTACTCCTCGGGTGACCCCGACTAATTCTTCTTTCAGGTTTGGAGGAGAATTTGAGGTACAGTGGGAGGTTTCCAGATTAGATAAAGTGATAACCATTCTGATCTAGGTTAGAGTGCATGCTGAGTGTTTCTTTTCTCTCTCTTTGGCAGCGACCATTGACCCGACCCTGGACTATGACTCAGTGACCAAGTTGACCGAGCCTTCTTAACACTGGCTTTTGGATTGTCAGAGTTGCAAACCTCATTGCCACTCCTACTTTTACCCTTTTCTCCAGGACACCCCGTATTACTACGAACGTCCACTTCCATTGGACAAAACTATCGTATGGTTATATACGAACTCGAAGGAATTCGAGGATGGTTTCTGGTTCTGGAGAAAACGAATAGGACTATTCAGTTGTCTTTTCCTTTTACCTTCTCCCTGGATGCGGGTACTTCTTGGTTTAGGAGATAGTACACCTATTATGCAAATTGGATAGTCTTCTTCCAAACCTTAGGCTGGTGCCGAACGGTGGGGAATGAAGAAAACCAATTAGCATAACGATGGTGTACAGAAGGTATTAAGTTAAGACAAAGCAAGGGATTAGTAAGAGGGCAAAGTAAATTGCGACTGCTATTCACGACCGAACCAAGTATTTCTTCGCCAATCCTAAATCACCTTTGTATTTCTCCAGGACACTCCGTATCACTACGAAGATCCACAGTTTATTGGATACTCCATCGTATGGTTATATACGAACTCGAAAGGAACTTGTTCCAGTTCGGGGATGGATTCTGGTTCAGGAGAAATAGGAATAAGGTTTATTCGGTTGTCTTTTATCTTCACCTTCTCTCGCATTGCGAGTGCTCCTAGGATTAGGATAGTACACCCATTATGCTTATTGGATAGTCTTCTTCCAAACCATAGGCTGGTGCCGAACGGTAGGGTAGGAAGAAAACCATTTGGCCTAAAGGGGTATGCAGACGGTATTGACTAAAGACATATAAAGGGATTTGGACAGGTGGCAAAGAATTATACGGTTATAGTTGTGAATCTGGATAATGGAAGAGGCATTACTAAGAATACCATAATACCCCACAGAAACATTTCAATGTTTCAGTTTCACTGTGTAATGTTAAAAGAAAACTGATTTCCCGATTAGATACTTACTCCAGGGTATGTATTTACCAGGTATGATTCTCACATCTGTATGGTTTTACAGATGATGAGTGGGAGTAAGTCATTGGGAATAGGGTGATCATCCTCATTATATCAGGATTCGTTGTAATCTGTGATATTTGAGGAGATCATCTGGGCTGTTTGCCGGTCGGCAAATATTTGGTTTTGAATATCCGCTGTTGTGCACCAATTTCAAATTGATATATCTGTACGTCTATTTTCATAGAGTGAGATATACCTTTTGATATTATGTCGATCACATTTACCTATATCAATGGATGGTTAGGTAAGGAGCATCAAACAGCGGTGTAATTCTTCTTAACCATAAGTACAGTTTTCAACCTACGACGCACAGTGAAAGAGTTGTTAGACTCAGCGGACTTATACAGAGTATTGTATGTTGTCCAGTGTCCATTAGGACAGAGGGGTTGGTCCTCATACTATATTCTGTTTACTTTTAACTTCTCTAGTTCTTAGACATATGTTTCGTAGAAACACAGGGTCCAAGTTTTGAGTAGTTATAGGTATTTGAATAGAGTAGAGAACCAGGTGTAGCAAGTATCGGGATTCTTCAAGGTGATCGAAGATGTAGATACTTGTGTATGGCATTCAGTTGATAGTAATGATAAAGAGAAATTGCTTTTCTTTCAGGTTACTCATAATTGGAAGCATTTCTAAGTTGAGTAACGCTGATCGACCTCTCTCCATTTAGTTGACATGCACTGGAGACAGCTGCATGATTTGAATCTGGTTCCAATTAAATCAGTACCTCTGTTTCTATATTGGATATAGAACAGTTCATATCTTGACATTGTTAAGGTACGGGGAGTTGTCCGGCTTATGATTAAAACCAGACACTGGACAACTCAAGGCACGTTTCTGTAATGGCTGTTTGTGGGTTGACCCAGGCTATGACGAGGGTTGATTTTCTACCATCTGGCAGATCAATAGAAATATTGTTCTAGACTCGCCACATTTTTAAAAGAAATGGATTTTTCAGAAAATAGCAGTGGAAGTATGGTAGAACTGGAAGCGATTCCAGAACCGCAAACGATTACTGAAGATTTGATAAGGAACTTAAAGATTCAATCTGGTTTGACATTCCATTGGCCACTCCGCAGATACGATGGGTAACTTCAGGCACCCGAGAGGTACTCCGGTAGCCTCAAGGACGGTGACAAGGAAGTTCTTGTTTACCCACACTTGCCATTGTTGTTGTTCCAGGCTGCGAGACCCGGCAGGAGGATGAGTACAGCGTCGTTCTAAACTAGCTTTAGAAGTGCACGTCTATATGACTCTGCCAGAGGGTTTTCGTAGTCAGTGGGAGCAGCGGAAGTATTGGTGGACATCAGGCTTATGTCTATTTATAGACTAAAGCAGATATAGCAGAGATAGATCATCTGTTTCTGATGTGACAGTCATAGGTTTGACGTCATCAGAATAGGAGATGGATAAGGTAGTAGGAAGTGATATTCCTATACTACGATCGGTTATATTTTGGTCGTCACACAGTGTTTTCTCCACATGGGACTTGGACATTATATCAGACATTCTGGTTACTAGATCTATGGCTGTAGATCTAGATTTGGGTGGTTTCCTAATCTGGGTACCTTGACAGCATTCTATGAGTATTTAGAATGGACGACTCCTGACACGGTAGTGTACCTGCAGGTAATGGAGTCACCCTCTCTAAAGGTGTCTTCTAGACTAAAGTAGAGAGGGATGTACATGATTGGCAGATCACTTGCTTAGGCAATTGAGTCAATCATCAGATGTCAAGTACCACACCAGATGTTGTTCTTGCACTAGATGCAATAAGTTGATATTGATCCAATCCTGGAGGAACAGTCGGAAGCAGTTGTAGAACATAAGTGAATGTTCTAGGGATATGATAACGGCTGCCTCCTTTAGGAGACGGTTATCACTCCAGGCTTCCAAGGTGACATGGACGACAAGGAGGTTGTCAGAGTTATAGTTCTCCCTCTGACGAGGGACAGTATTCTGGACAGGTGATCCAGGCAGATACTGAGGGAGGCATGGCGCAGGATACTGATTAAGTTCAGTTGACGATACAGTCTAAGAAGTTTGGATTTGGAGTTCATTTATGAACTAGGTCCCATCAGACATCCAGACATTCCAAGACAGGTATTGCTCATTTCGGGAGATGGTTTTCTCCGCAAACTTGAGATATAGAGAGACATAGAAAGAAACATCTAGGCGGATCCACTCACTGAGGCTTTTCCTCGAACGCAATAGTTTCGCAAACAGGCTTTGTGCGACTGACTAGTAGAGGAGTTGGGTGTTCGGTATCACACGGGCTGTGAGTATGCGACATCGCAATAATTAGCCTTGAGTGCAAGTGGGAGATTGTTGGAGATAGTGCCCTCAGAGTCAATTATTGGATCACATGCACGTGATTGCAATGATTGAGGGAGGACCTATCCCGGTAGAACAGTCTTACTCGAGATGATAGTATGCTATCTGGTTTACCTTTATCATTGTGTACTGCTTTAGGTGACCTGACAGGTCGCTATTGCACGTTGATAGAGCCCCTAGGATTCTTGCTTGACTGCCGGCAGTATGATGGTGATCATATACGTGAGAGCTGGTGGTCTATAAGCACATCCTTAAAAGGTCTCTAGTCGTGGGAGTTTCGAGACAGGGCATCGATTCTCCAGAGTAGACTAGTGTATACAGTCGAGACCCCGACGAGGGACGGTGGCCGGTCTCATAAGCTACTGGTGTCAGTTGGTTCACCTAAGATGTATACAGGTGCTCATTGGGTTATGAGTACACCGGACAGGACTCACCGGGAACATGCTAGTTGGTCTTATACCTGACGTCAGATAGCAGTTCCCTGGTGACATGTGTACAGGTTAGTTCATCGACCTGGGGATCGTCATTTGTCTCGTGTGAGTTCCCACTGTACTTTGATTACTACCCTACCACGGCTCAAAGGAGTCGTGCAAACAGGTTTTAGTTGGGTACAGTCCCGAGCCACATGGAGGCAGTGAGCGGATCTTTAGGGGTTCGTCTCTCCCGGTATTGGGGGTGAGGTCGCGCTGTGTCTAGGAGAGCCATTACGCAAAGCCCTCGGCCGAGGCAGGAGATTTACTGGTAGGTATTCTAGTAGTATCTCAGGGCGTTCTGGGCTACACTCCGACACAACTTGTACCGCTTTTGGGGGTCTGACTTTTACCAACCCCTTAGGCCCGCCATGCGATACTCATAGACGAACGGACCGGACTGTACGGATATTGTCACTGACAGGCTCAGTAGGGTGTCAGGATGAGTTCGCTCATCGACGTCCCTTTTAGTCAATAGTTGGTGGCCCGTTACGTATTTGCTTATACCTCTGACGTGCTAGTGGTTAAATCCACAACCATAGTATTGACGAGTCTTTAGAGTCCACCACATTTTCAGTTACTCAAGCTTTCGGGCGAAACGCTGTAGAGGCCGTATGGAGATATGGCAGGGTCCGATCAGATACGTGCGGTATTGCACGGATCAGGATCGGACAGTTTTGTACTAGTAGCCATATAGTTATATGGCAGGGTTCGATCTGATACGTGCGGTATTGCACGGATCAGGATCGGATGGATATTACTAGCCGGCTTTGGTTTAAGCCGGATCCTAGTTTAGTACAGTGTAGATTTTGTCTCTTTGCATTTGTATCCGGACGGAACACAGATGCGGGTGTGTATGCACAGTATCGGGGTTTTTCCTGTAGTTTATTACGGGACCAGTTTTCTGGAGTTGCCAGTTTGCATTCCGTTCCAGCCGGTTTTCCTTTGTTCTTTCCCGGCCGGACTTTTCCGATGGAAGGTGTTATTTGCAAGTTTGCAAATAACATTTTATGGAGGGGGTTTCTTGCATATGTGGGATTATGATATTCTCATCATCATTAGATTCCATTCTTTTCTTCATCATGGTTTTTGCATTAATGAGAAAGGATTTGGATGAGATTGATTTGCATCTTTGATTTGAGGCTTGCTTTTGATGTCGTCACCCCCCTTTGATCTCCTACACTTACCTCCCTTCTTGGGTTGCTTTTTCCCACTCCCATTTGGAGAGGGGCCGGCCACTATTAGGGAATGAGAGAGAGAAATTCATTTTTGGATGTGTGGCAATTTGCTTCATCTCCTTTTTATTCTTAGCTTGCAAAAGTTTAAAAGCTCTCTCCATTGCTCATTCTTGATTCCTCCATCACCATGGCAACTTTATTACCCCATATGAGACAAATATCATCTACACTACATTCTACAGCATACCTTGGGCACGTCGACTAGCCAGCTTCGTGCCCGAGTTGCCTCGGTATTGAGGTGGGAGCTCGTAAAAGATGCAGACGATGTGGTGCCCTTCCGGCAAGGATGCGACGACCGGAGTTTCCGCGGGAGATCGGGACGACGACGAGAAGACCGGAGGACTCGGATCACTCGGTACATCTCTCACCCCATCTCTAGTTAGCTAGTATAGGTTAATGGTTTCGATCCGGGTATATTGTCCGCGGTAGCGCCAGTTTAAAGTTAAGAAAAATTTTGATTCCGCATTTTGGCCTCGGATAGACGGCCGGGGCGCTGCTGTGGCGCAACAGTCGCGGGGGTAGCCGGGGCCACTGTTCTGGTCTGGGGGTGCACCGGGAGAAGGAGAGTGATGGTGAGGGAACCACGGCGAAGTGTTGGTCGGCGGTGCGGAAGGCGACGACGAGGGCCGCCGGCGAAGAGGTTGCTGCAGGGAACTTCTGCAGGGGTTGCGGCAGCACAGGGTGCACGGGGAGAAGGAAAGAGATGTTGAGGTTGGGAAGAGGAGGCGGAGGCGAGGGCGACGGTGGCGTTGGCGCCGGCGTCGGGGCTGCGGCGGCGACGGTGAAGGCGGCTAGGGTTAGGTTGCACTGGGTTTCTCGCGATGGCTACGTTCTCGTGAAGAAAATAAAAGTGAGGGGAAACTTAAATAGGGAGAGAGAGAGAGAGAGAGTTAGAGAGAGAGAGATAGATAGAGAAAGCTAGAGAGAGAGAGACAGAGAAAGAGAGAGGAAGGTATTGGAGGGGGCCCACGGGTAATAGTCAACGTTGATTGGCTAGGGAAAAATAATAAGTGGTTAAAAAATATAAATTAAAGATTTAGGAATCTTATACTAACAGTAAGAATATTATAAACGAAATATTATATGGTTTTGAATATTTTATTAATTTGGGATTTTGGCGCTAAATGAAACATTTCCTAATCGCGTCCGGGTTGGTTCCAAAAATTTGAAATTTAAATAATAGGATTTTAAGTGGGTTCCAAATTTTAAAATGAAATATTTTATGATTAAAAAGCATACCCCCAAGTCGGACACCTGTACCCGCGCGTAGCCGTCCAAACTCGCCCGTTTCACCGAACGGGACGAGAACTCGATGCACGAACGCTACCACGCGGCTAGGGGTGTCGAGTAGGCCAAGATAGATATTTTTAATTTCGTTTTAGATGCTAAAATTTGTTATATGCAGAAATGACCTTTCCAGATAAATTTTACAGTAAGACCCAAACAAGCAAGATAAATGAAATAAGTACTATCTAAAGCTCAACCAGTAACAGAAAACAGTAGTATTGGGCTCGGGTGTTACACTATTGGTGACACCCTGACCCCACCACCACAGCCCGACCCCACCACTTCAACCCGAGGCCGCCGAAATATTCGTTCTGGCCGCAATTTGCGGCCAGACCAGGGAGTTAGGAGCTAGGGTTTTTGGTGCAGGTGTCTGCTACATTTTGTGGGTCCAGAGTATATATAGTTTTGTAATATCCTAACCTGGGTAAAATCTGGGACTGTATGTCATTTTCTGGTATTTTATTTTGCGTGATACGCGAGTGGATTCTGTGATTCAGCGTATCGCGGCGTATCGGATCGAGTTCTGAACACACACACACGTTCCAGCGTATCGCGCGCACGCGCGTTAATCCACAACGCGAGTTTCTCGTTTCGTTCTGATATTGCGTTTTACGAGATTGTGATATATTGGAATTCTTGTGTTAATTCCAGGTTTGCAGGCAGGTACGTCAGACGCTGCCAGGAAAGGGAAGCAGGTGGTCGGCTATACTTAGCACGCGACCAGGTGAGTAGATTTAACATCTACGGGGAAATCGCTTGCATGGCGTTAAGCGTCAGGGCGTAATAGGATGTTAGTTTTATGTGTTCATAAAAGCATACTAGAGTAGCATACCGTCTTATATATATAGAACTGGTAGTATAGAACACTGCATTGTCACTAACGGTCCAAGTTGCACGAGCACGGTTTATATGCTACACTCACACCGTTAGTGATTGCCATGACACTCACATTATAGGATTGCTATAAACCTCACGTTTGATTCTGCTTATTTGATATTGTCATGATTTGCCACCTACTATCATATGGACATTCATACCATGCACACTGTATACGCACTTTTGTGAGCACCTTCATTGATATAACCCTACTTGGGCACACATGCATCATATGTCTACAATTGTGCACATATACATTGCTGTATTCACCTCGCATACTTATCCATGCACACATCTATACCAATACACATATTCATATGTTACATGCATGGATGATATAGACTTGATTTAAAACTAAGGGACCGCAGGCGATATTTTCAAAACTAGATCTTTCAGAAAGAGCGGTTTTCCCTTTCTTTTACCCTTAGCGACATACGACACATTGCATGGATTACGCATTGTATTTGATTTATGTGATTTCTGGATTTGGGAACCGGAGTACTATTTTAAGAAAATACGCACTGTTTAAAAAACCCGGTTTCCCTTGATATGATATTTTAGTGCGTCCACCATGAGTTTTCTCGGTTCCAGAGAGCTTGTATGAGTATACCCGATTCGAGGAGAGGTAGGCACCGATTGCGGGTATATGGTGGACCCGTTACGGTACCCCGGGGCGAGAAGACTCGTATTGTTAGATGGTGAGCCCGGCGGAGGGACTACTACCTACCGGTGATTGGTTAGACCTAGCGATTATCCGGAGGACACCGACCAGAGTCGATAGATGGTTACGGGACGACGCGTACTGCCGGGGGCCGAGGGCCGATTCCGCAGACGGAGCCCGTGGGCAGATCCGATGGACGGACGCCCCATACTGGAGGATTTGCGTGTCGATGCTGGACACGGTTGATTTTATGAGATTTGGGTGCCGATGTTGGGCACTCACGATTGTATGAGATTCACAGGATTTGAGGGCCGATGTGGATGACGGCGCCTGAGTTTTACTGGGAATTGGGTGTATTGATGGAAACCGGTCATTTTTCCACGTTGATATTTCGTGTAGACACTATTTATTCCCATACTTAGCATTTAGTATTGACATCTCATCCTGTACCTATTGTACCTGATGTAGTACACATGCCATACATGATTATCGCATACCCTGCTCATGCTATATAGGGTTGTTAGATTCCATATCAGACATGATTATTGCATACCTTGCACATCATATGGGGAGACTTTTAGATTACATTTGCTGCCTGATATGAGTAATCAGTTCATCATATAGATGTTATCTGTTGGCATAGGTTAGAGTATTGCAGTACGTGCATACTCGCGATTACCTTTATATGTTATCTACTATTCACGAGTTGGCAACTCACCCCCGTTGTGCCACAGTGCTTGCAGGTTACCCTTGAGAGTAGTCGCGGCTGGCTGTTTACCGCACCTTTTGACACAGATACCCTTACTGAGGCGTGTTAGCCCTTTTGCTATTAGGTGGGTTTTGTACGGTATCTGTTTACTTTTTAGTTGCATCTTGATGTATCTAGTACTCTCCATCTACTTTCATGTATTGACTTAGAGACAGTTGTGAGGACGATGTATGTTATTTGTACTCTGGTGACGAGCTCGTTGTGAGCCGACTTTATTCAAGCAGTTCTACCTCTTATGATATTTGTTTTCACTTTACTGCTCATTCTTCGCTTCGGCGTCGTATATTTTATTGAGGTGATTTCTCCGCCGTTGGGCGCGGTTCTCCTATTGTGATACTTTATTTATTTCACATGTTACTTTTAATTGTATCTCGCCTTTTACCTGATTTCGGGACAAACTTTTGAAAAGGAAATGTTGTTAAAATGATTTGAATAATAACTTGAACCAAAAAGGATTGCTATTAAGTAACTTAAAGTTTTCTAAATGTTTTAACGCTCCAAATTTTAATGGTTTTGTTTTCTGGGTTCGGCTTACTTAGTCATGTTACGCCTGTAGGCGTTGCGTGGTTAAGTGCCGGTCACGAGCCAAACTTTGGGTCGTGACACTCTCATCAGAACAGGGGGCATTGAAAAGATGATTCAACAATGGGGGTGGTCCCGACCGCTCGCCATGCTCGACGTCCCCACTAGCGCCGAGTGAGGAAAGCTGGGGGCAATTCCCCTTCTGGACTGACCCCGCCAGCTCCCATGGTGGAAGTTGATGCTGCTGTTCCAACTAGGAACAACTTTGAATTACTTAACAGGGTACGCAGGAATTCGCCAACTGTTGTGCTGAAAATATCTCCTCCACCTATGGAGAGCGCTCCAAAGGCGGGGCTGGAGCAGCCCCCTCAGCGGCTGTCCTCTAAAATTTATAAAGTTTGGCAACAGGTCTAGGACTCCGTGGCAGATCAAAACTATCCCCACCGACAAAAAAAGATGAAGGTTCGGTAAGAAGAGAACCACCCTGTCAAGCTACAGAAGGCGACAGCTACTTGGGTGCCCACTGCAACGGCTCCCTCAACCTCGACCGCTCATAAGAGGAGAAGGCCGGAGAAAATTCCCATGTCTGCGACAAATTTCAAAGGCACTGAGCCTAAACGCCCCAAGTCTGGGGGCATGGTAGTACATACCGTCTATATGGCATCCGGAAAAGAGGATAGCCGTATCTCCACAGGTCATCGACTGCTTACGCGATATGTAACAAAGGCCCATGAGCAACAATAGAAGCTCCAGGAAATGTTGACGCAGATGGCCGTACTCACAAGGCCAAAAGAAAGCCCGGAAATGTCATCAGAGCAACGTCAAGAACAAGAAACTGATGTTGAGTTCCTTCGCAGAATCCTCGAAAAGAAGGACAAAGAGGCAGTGGAATAAGCTGCCAACATAAAACGAATGGTGTTCTTATTCCAAGACATGGTCGGGATGATGTTACTGCCGGATCCTACAGCTGAAGATCCTCCGATTATCCTCGAAAATGACCGAGCAGAGACGTCAAACCCTCTTCCAGCTTTTTCAGCAGCCAAAGATGTAACACCCGAGTTTACTTATACCAATTCCAGTTCCGTATTTATTTATCCGTGGTCCTTCTTGATTTGGTGTGTTTAGGTGCGAATAGTATTTCTACATATTACTTTGCATTCGACCCAACCCGCTTAATTGAACCTGCGTGACTCTTATTTATAGTTTACCTTGACTGGTTGCATGGATTAGTGTATCTCGTAATTTAGTATTTATTGGCATTGTATCTGGTATCGCATCTGTTGCATATAGCAATTTAAATTATGTAAAATAAATTAAAATTGTATTTCATGGCCTTCATGATACGCTTAACCCTGTGGTAGCGTCCTTGCATCTTGTTCTCGTCCCGTTCAGTGAAACGGACGTGTTTGGATGGCTACGCGCACGTACGTGCATCCGTTCTTGGGGGTATACTTTTTCTTTAACTGAGCATTCATTTTGAAATTTGGAAGTCTCTTATATTTTTAATATTTTAAATCTGGATTTTTAGACCCGACCCGGGCTTGTTTTGGAGTAAATTTGTATTTGCCAAAATCTCAATCGGACTAATAGTATATCCTAATATTTATTCACACTATTCATAATCTTTAAAACAAACTATATATATTTTATATACTAAAACCTTATCAATCCTAATGTCACTCTCTCTAACTGTATAAAAAATATTTTTATATTTTAAAAGATTTGGTATCTCTCTCTCTCCTCTCAATCTCTCTCTCCCTCTCTCTATCTATTCTTTCTTTTTCTTTTTATAATAACCCCATACGCAGGTACGTTCTCTCTCTCCCTCACCTCATTTTGTTTTCCCGCCTCTGCCGTCTCGTTGCGAACCCATAGCCTCCCCTCGCCTGCCTCGCCCGCGCTCGTCGCTGTCTCCTCACCGCCGGCATCCCCATCTCCCCGACTCCTCGACCTTCTTTCCACGCTCACCTCTCCACTTCCCTCTCTCTCCCGCTATAGAACTCCGACGGCAACCCAACCTAAGAAATTTCACCGGCGGCCCCTCACCGTCGCCCTTTTACCCACGCTACCACCCTCGTTTCACCGCCCTCATCACCACCATCACCACCGCCATCTGCTCTCTTCCCTCCTTTTCCCTTCAACTCAGAAACCCCTGCAAGAACTCGAGCCCATCGCCGGAGCTCCGACCCCACGACCAGTCGTTACCATCCCCGTCGCAACCACCACATCTCCTTCCATATCACCTCCCTCTTCCTCTCCCCTGCACCAAGCAATCCCGACCTCTGCATACCCGACAAGAACTCAATAACCCACAGCTTCCCTTGCCATAAAACCTTACCGGAAAACCCATTGCTGTCATATCCCCTGCCTCGTCTCTGACTCCAGAGCACTCACACACTTCAAACCTCAGCCTTCTCGTCTTCTTCTTCCTCTTCTTCTTTTTTCTCTTCTCTTTATCTTTCTTGATCTTGGATTTTCCGGTGATCGCCGGAGCCGTGCCGCTGCCGACGATCCGAGCAACCCTGTGGACGTTCCTAACCAGCATGGTCACTCTCTTACATTGCCTGGTCCTGTTTCGTACACGCGAGCGTGCATAGCGACTTTTACCGACGTCCGACGTGCTGTACGCTTTCCGTTCTGGGGATCCCCGAGGCAAGTGAAACTTGCTACATGCTATACATGATATTCCTATATTTATTTATTTAATTTCATGTTAAATCTATAGATAGAATCTAAGTTAAGAATTCCAAGTTAACCGGGCGATGTTTCATTTACATTTAGCTTCAAACTTGAAACCTACCCGATGCTTTCACTACACCAAACCTAATAACCACATTTCTATATTTAATCACATTTTAACTATTGACATAGCCTATGGTATTCTTATATAGTTTTACTCAATCGGTCACCGTATGCACTTTAACCTGATTTAGTTATGATTTCATCCATTGAATATATTATATATCATTGCATCCCTAAAATTTCTTAATACTTGATAACATGAGTTTAATATCCATTTTAGTCATGCTGTAGTTAAGTAATGTTGAAACCGTCTCTGAACCACAACTGATGACTGTACTGCTAATTAATTGAATCTGCTTTATTGTTTAATTCATTGCTTAGATTATATTCTTGATAACCATGCTTGTTTTGTATGCCCATGCTTATGCTAGTTGATTATGAGCACCCACATAACATTTTGTGCTTCCTGACATGACCTGTTGCACTTCCTACCTGATAGGACATGGTACCGTACACTCTTGACATGACATGACACCTTTATAGATTACCTGGATTGACCCGATGTACCATGGCTTAACCCGTTACCTGATCTTGCGTCTAATGCCAACAAACCTGATATGTAGTCATCACGGACCGTTCCTGTTGTCTCTCCAGACAAATCTGCTCTTACCTGATCCTGTGTTGGCATTGGTTCTTGATTACTGAATACCTGAATTGACATACATAGCTTGGGGGTATGGGGAAATCAAAAGTGTAAACTAAAGTGTAACTTAAAAGGGTATTACTTGATCCGTGGTCCCGGGGGGTAACGGGACAGAGCCATTCGTGACTCTTACATTTTCTTGATCCGTGGTCCCGGGGGGTAACGAGACAGAACCACTATTGGTTCACATATTCCTGATCCGTGGTCCTGGGGGGTAACGGGATAGAACCACTATTGGTTCACATATTCCTGATCCGTGGTCCCGGGGGGTAACGGGACATATCCTTTGAGTTACATAGAGGATTACTCAAATTGATTTCAAAGACTTGAGAGTAGATAATCCAATAGAACAGTTTAGTTTACTCACTGCACACTACCCTTCACTGCCCTGATTTACATTACTGTTACACCTGCTTTTCATTCTTGTTTATATTTGCATTGCATGTTACCCTGTTCATATTTTATTGCTTGATGACATGACGCGCTGACTGATCAGGAGTATGGCCCAGATTCTTCTACCTTGTTGCAGACTGATCAGGAGTATTGCCGCTGTTAGACGAGCGGTGAGGTTCCTGTCGGTATGTAGTTTCACTTCCAGGTGTTTCATTTATTGTATCTTTTGGATTCCGCACATTGTTATTTCTTGACTCTTTTACTCTGGCTTATGGACATGTACTAGATAGTTAGTTTACTTTCCTGTTCTTGATATCTCTACAGCCGTAATGTGACTGTGGAAGGATTTTTCCTATCCACAGGTAGCATGGTTGGCTATGTCACGTGCCTATCTTAGCGTACTATGGGAAGTGGGGCGTGACATGGTTTCTTTGGTATCAGAGGCATAGGATATAGGTTAATCGGGTTGATTCTTTTGTAGTTGGGTATTGGACCCAATACACGAATCAGAATACTCGTGATTAGGAACATGTCCTGCCACCTTGATTATCGTGATTGTTGAATCTTATCCTTCTCTTAATCATTTGTTTGGGGCGATATGCAAACCACTTTGCATTTCGACCTGAAATGTTTTTGGTTTTCTATTGTTTCTCCCCGTTTCTTGATTCTAATACTAGGATTTGGGCGAATTGGGTGGAGTTATGTAATTGTGCCCATGAACTGCAGCATGGTTACAATGCGGTACTCTATCTAAGTAACTTGGTGTCCTGGTCTTGATTCACTTCCATGTTCCATGATCGCTGTACTACCTTGTCCCTCTCGGTTTCTTTTCTTACCAGTTATTGTTCCATCGCCAGCTTGAATCATGTTTACCGTACTTAATCTTCGTCGGTATCTTGACTTCGGATGAAGTCATCTCGGTATCTTACTCGTTCTCGTTTTTTCCCCGCGTTAGGATTATTCAATCCTGGTGCATCTCCTTGGTTGTTGTTGTCTTGGAAATGGGATTTCGCGGCACTTTTCACGCTTATATTGATTGTAAGGAAGGGAGGGTGTTTCTCCAGATTCCCGGACATTCGGAAGTTGTTTTGCTGGAGGAAGCAGTTCTGTCGGGCCAGTCGAGTTAGGGCTAGGCCGAAAAACAGGGTTCTTTCGTCAATGGCAGTGGATAAGGAAGAAGCGCCGGCTATATTTGAGAGTTTCATGAAAGTGTTTGGAGACATATCAGGTTTACCACCGAGGCGAGACGTGGAGTTCGCACTTGAACTTGTCCTGGTGCAGCGCCAATCTCAACGGGCATATTACCCGATGGCACCAGTGGAGTTGGAAGAAGTCAGGAAGTAGGTTGCTGAATTAGTTGAGAAGGGTTGGTTTCACCGCAGCAATTTAACTGGGGAAGCTCCAGTTCTTCTAGTAAAGAAGAAAGATGACACAAGGAAGGCGTGCATTGATTATCGAGAATTAAACCGAGTAATCATTATGAACAAGTACTCGATCCCTCGCATTGGCGAAGTGTTGGAACAGCTTAGTGGCGTGAGGGTATTCTCGAAGCTGGATTTGCGATCCGGATAGTATCAGATCCGAGTGAAAGTAGAGGATATTTGCAAGACGGCATTCTGAACTCAGTATGGACATTACGAGTATTCATGATGCCCTTCGAAGTAACGAATACACCGGCAATATTTATGGACTTGATGAGCGGAATCTTTTCACCATTCTTGGACCAGTTTTAGTAATGGTCATGGAAGACATTCTGGTCTACTCGAGGAGCATTGAAGGGCATGTAGAACACTTGAAGATCGCACTGCAGACTTGGAGGCAAGGAAGATTATATGCAGAGATGAGCAAGTGCAAGTTTTGGCTTGAAGAAGTAAAGTTTTGGGACATATCGTAGCTGGAGATGGAATCGCCGTTTATCCAGGGAAGATTGCAGCAGTTCAAGACCGGCCGATTCCGAAGAACGTTGCAAAGATCAGAAGTTTCTTGGACTTGCAGGATACTATAGAAGGTTCGTGAAGAAATTTTGCTCGTTTGGCTGAGCCTTGGCCAAGCTTACGCGCAAGGAAGTACCATTTGTGTGGACAAATAAGTGTGCGTCAGCTTTTAAGGCGTTGGAGCAAAGATTGATAACCGCTCTTGTTTTAACCGTGCCAGACAGTTCTGGAGGATTGGCGTTTCGCAGCAACGCATCTGGGAAAGGATTGGGATGTATATTGATACAGCATGAGAAGGTTGTAGCTTAAGCGTTGAGACAGTTGAAGACCCATGAGAAGAATTACTCAACTCATGACTTGGAGCTTGCGGCTGGGATTTTTCGCTTGAAGTTTTGGAGACACTACTTATTGGGCGAAAGGGGTCGAAAAATTCACCGATCATAAAAGCCAGAAGTACGTGTTCACACTTTTGGAGGAACATACAGGAAAGTTTGGGGACTAGTTTGAAGTTGTACAGCTTATCATCCTCAGACAGATGGCCAGTCGGAAAACGATCCAAACTCTTGAAGACATGTTGAGAACTTGCATGTTGGACTTCAAGGGTTAATGGGAGGATCATCTACACTTGGCGGAGAGTTTTCTTACAACAGCAGTTTTCGGGCGACTATTCAGATGGCTCCATTCGAAGCTTTGTATGGTCGCAAGTGTTGTTCACCTGTTTGTTGGGACGATATCGGTGAACGAAGATTTTTAGGGCCAGATTTGGTTGTGCGAACAGTTGAGAAAGTTTATACTATCCGGAATCGTATGAATGCAGCACAAGACCGACAGAAGAGTTGGGCTGATACATCGAGAAGATCTCTGGAGTTCGCGGTTGGTGATTTAGTGTTGTGGAGAAATCACCAACTAGAGGAGTTATCCGTTTTGGAAGTCGAGGAAAGTATAGTCCTCGATTCGTTGGACCTTTTGAGATCTTGGAATGTATTGGAAAAGTGGCTTATCGTTTGGCGTTACCGCAATCCCTGGCGAATGTTCATGATGTGAGTTATGTACCTCAACTCCGTAAGTATGGTCGAGATGAAACACAAGTGTTGGATCATTCGGAGCAGACTACGAGAAGATTTAACCTTTGAGGAGCGACCGATGTCAATTGTAGATCGAAGAGAAAAGGGCTCTTAAGAACAAAGTTATCCCTCTTGTACTTGTTTCTTAGAGTAATCGCTCACATGGAGAGGCAACTTGGGAACGAGGAGATGAAATCCGGCAGAAGTTTCCACATCTAGTCTTGAAGTTTGTTGATTGTTTATCCTTTCTTGTTCTTGGAATTTCGAGGACGAAATTCTTTTGTAGTTGGGTATAATGTAACACCCGAGTTCACTTATACCAATTCCAGTTCCGTATTTATTTATCCGTGGTCCTTCTTGATTTGGTGTGTTTAGGTGCGAATGGTATTTCTACATATTGCTTTGCATTCGACCCAACCCGCTTAATTGAACCTTCGTGACTCTTATTTATAGTTTACCTTGACTGGTTGCATGGATTAGTGTATCTCGTAATTTAGTATTTACTGGCATTGTATCTGGTATTGCATCTGTTGCATATAGCAATTTAAATCATGTAAAATAAATTAAAATTGCATTTCATGGCCTGCATGATACCCTTAACCCTGTGGTAGCGTCCTTGCATCTTGTTCTCGTCCCGTTCAGTGAAACGAACGTGTTTGGATGGCTACGCGCACGTATATGCATCCGTTCTTGGGGGTATACTTTTTCTTTAACTGAGCATTCATTTTGAAATTTGGAAGTCGCTTATATTTTTAATATTTTAAATCTGGATTTTTAGACCCGACCCGGGCTTGTTTTGGAGCAAATTTGTATTTGCCGAAATCTCAATCGGACTAATAGTATATCCTAATATTTATTCACACTATTCATAATCTTTAAAACAAACTATATATATTTTATATATTAAAACCCTATCAATCCTAATGTCACTCTCTTTAACTGTATAAAAAATATTTTTATATTTTAAAAGATTTGGTATCTCTCTCTCTCCTCTCAATCTCTCTCTCCCTCTCTCTATCTATTCTTTCTTTTTGTTTTTATAATAACCCCATACGCAGCCACGTTCTCTCTCTCCTTCACCTCATTTTGTTTTCCCGCCTCTGCCGTCTCGTTGCGAACCCAGAGCCTCCCCTCGCCTGCCTCCCCCCGCCTGCCTCCCCCACGCTCGTCGCCGTCTCCTCACCGCCGGCATCCCCATCTCTCCGACTCCTTGACCTTCTCTCCACGCTCACCTCTCCACTTCCCTCTCTCTCCCGCTATAGAACTCCGATGGCAACCCAACCCAAGAAACTTCATCGGCGGCCCCTCACCGTCCCCTCTTTACCCACGCTGCCACCCTCGTTTCACCGCCCTCATCACCACCATCACCACCACCATCTGCTCTCTTCCCTCCTTTTCCTTTCAACTCAGAAACCCCTGCAAGAACTCGAGCCCATCGCCGGAGCTCCGACCCCACGACCAGTCGTTACCATCCCCGTCGCAACCACCACATCTCCTTCCATATCACCTCCCTCTTCCTCTCCCCTGCACCAAGCAATCCCGACCTCTGCATACCCGACAAGAACTCAATAACCCATAGCTTCCCTTGCCATAAAACCTTACCGGAAAACCCATTGCTGTCATCTTCCCTGCCTCGTCTCTGACTCCAGAGCACTCACACCCTTCAAACCTCATCCTTCTCGTCTTCTTCCTCTTCTTCTTCTTTTTTCTCTTCTCTTTATCTTTCTTGATCTTGGATTTTCCGGTGATCGCCGGAGCCGTGCCACTTCCGACGATCCGAGTAACCCTGTGGACATTCCTAACTAGCATGGTCACGCTCTTACATTGCCTGGTCCTGTTTCGTACACGCAGCGTGCATAGAGACTTTTACCGACGTCCGACGTGCTGTACGCTTTCCGTTCTAGGGATCCCCGAGGCAAGTGAAACTTGCTACTTCTATACATGATATTCCTATATTTATTTATTTAATTTCATGTTAAATCTATAGATAGAATCTAAGTTAAGAATTCCAAGTTAACCGGGCGATATTTCGTTTACATTTAGCTTCAAACTTGAAACCTACCCGATGCTTTCACTACACCAAACCTAATAACCACATTTCTATATTTAATCATATTTTAACTATTGACATAGTCTATGGTATTCTTATATAGTTTTACTCAATCGGTCACCGTATGCACTTTAACCTGATTTAGTTATGATTTCATCCATTGAATATATTATATATCATTGCATCCCTAAAATTTCTTAATACTTGATAACATGAGTTTAATATCCATTTTAGTCATGCTGTAGTTAAGTTATGTTGAAACCGTCTCTGAACCACAACTGATGGCTGTACTGCTAATTAATTGAATCTGCTTTATTGTTTAATTCATTGCTTAGATTATATTGTTGATAACCATGCTTGTTTTGTCTGCCCATGCTTATGCTAGTTGATTATGAGCACCCACATAACATTTTGTGCTTCCTGGCATGACCTGTTGCACTTCCTACCTGATAGGACATGGTACCGTACACTCTTGACATGACATGACACCTTTATACATTACCTGGATTGACCTGATGTACCATGGCTTGACCCGTTACCTGATCTTGCGTCTAATGCCAACAAACCTGACATGTAGTCCTCACGGACCGTTCCTGTTGTCTATCCAGACAAACCTGCTCTTACCTGATCCTGTGTTGGCATTAGTTCTTGATTACTGAATACCTGACTTGACATACATAGCTTGGGGGTATGGGGAAATCAAAAGTGTAAACTAAAGTGTAACTTAAAAGGGTATTACTTGATCCGTGGTCCCGGGGAGTAACGGGACAGAGCCATTCGTGACTCTTACATTTTCTTGATCCGTGGTCCCGGGGGGTAACGGGACAGAACCACTATTGGTTCACATATTCCTGATCCGTGGTCCCGGAGGGGTAATGGGACAGAACCACTATTGGTTCACATATTCCTGATCCGTGGTCCCGGGGGGTAACAGGACATATTTTTTTAGTTACATAGAGGATTACTCAAATTGATTTCAAAGACTTGAGAGTAGATAATCCAATAGAACAGTTTAGTTTACTCACTGCACACTACCCTTCACTGCCCTGATTTACATTACTGTTATACCTGCTTTTCATTCATGTTTATATTTGCATTGCCTGTTACCCTGTTCATATTTTATTGCTTGATGACATGACGCGCTGACGTCTGGGTTTTTTATGGCCCAGATTCTTCTACCTTGTTGCAGACTGATCAGGAGTATTGCCGCTGTTAGACGAGCGGTGAGGTTCCTGTCGGTATGTAGTTTCACTTCCAGGTGTTTCATTTATTGTATCTTTTGGCTTCCGCACATTGTTATTTCTTGACTCTTTTACTATGGCTTATGGACATGTACTAGATAGTTAGTTTACTTTCCTGTTCTTGATATCTCTACAGCCGTAATGTGACTGTGGAAGTATTTTTCCTATCCACAGGTAGCATGGTTAGCTATGTCACGTGCTTATCTTAGCGTACTCTGGGAAGCAGGGCGTGACAAAAGAGGAGACCATCTCAAAAGCTGCCCTGGATGATTACATCGCTCAGCAAATACGAGTTCATCAAGCGAATGAAGCGGCTGGGCAAATTGTTAAGACTGGATGACCCTATCCGGGTTGGTATGACCAAATAAAGTACCCGCCGGGATACACGATCCCCAAATTCCACGTATATAAGGGGACGGGAAATCCGCATCAGCATGTCGCTTAATTCAGAGCCTTGTGCAGCAACACCGGAGGTGAAGATAAGCTACTGCTTCTCCAATTCGTTGGCAGCTTGTCGGAGACAGCATTCGAGTGGTATTCCGAACTCCCAATGACTCTATCAAGACATTTGCAGAGATGGAGCTGCTATTCACCCAACGTTTTGCGAGCGCCAGCGAACGTACCCCAATCATGGCACTGATCAATGCCAGGGTGAAGCCAGGCGAAACTTGGGTCCAGTACGCGATACAGTGGCGGAATCTATGGTCGAAGTGCGAACAACGCATCGAAGAGGCTCCTGCGGTAGGCATGTTCGTGGGTACTCTTGACCCTCAGGCGACCATTTCCCAATTCATGATGTTCTTCAAGCCAACTACTTTCCAGGCCTTTATTGACAAGCTAGCCCAAATGGACCAGATGGGTCACATACCATCTTCTTCAAAATTGGAATCTCGAAATGAAAAAGGGAAAGGGAAAGCGACCTCCGTCGCCAATGCTCGACAGCAGCCCAGTGTCCAAAAACTAACTGATCGCCTAGACGAGAGACGACGATTCTTTAATGAGAAAACGAAGCGCCCTTATTCGTTTCCCCGGGACAAAACGAGGAGATTGTTCGAGCTAGTGGTGCGCAACAGACTCATCAACTTGCCGGATCCAAAACGTCTATTGCAACCAGGTGAGGCTAATAATCCCAATTATTGCCCCTATCACCAAGCGATAGGCCATCCAATAGAAGACTGCTTCGTTTTCAAAGGCTGGATTGAAGATCAATACCAACAGGGCAAATTCGCCCTGTCCGAGAATTGGAAAGTAAGCCTGCCCCAGCCACACGCTCTCAAAAAGGCGGACACACTGGGGGCATCGTCCTCTTTTGTCGAAGAAGCTCCATGGGAGGTCGCTCTTTCAGCCAAAACGAAAAGAATGCTGAGGGATCTCCAAACATGCCCGGCGATCAAATGGAAATGTCCGCTGGAACCCGAAGTCATCAAGGGAATGCTGAAGCCGCGCCCAACTCCAAAAATTGGTGGTGATAGTCAAAGCGCCCACACCCAGCCGTCAAAGTCTTCGAAGAAGAAGAAAAAGACCAAAAAGCCCGTGAAGCCTGATGACAAGCGCACAGACCTGCAAAAACATATTGACGCGCTGGACGAATATAACCAGAAAGCGCGGACTCCGGTCACACTCTAAGAATTTCTCAGCCACATCCTTGAGAACGGAGATGATGATAATGGAGAAGACTCGTCGGATGAACCTGAAGATTATATGGCAAGTTGTCATATGATCTCTCACTTGTCGATAGAAAGTGAAGAAGCTCTGGATGCAGAGAAACCGGGGGCAGAACCTGAGCCGAAACTTCTAGGACCATCAGACGAAATGATTGATGCGTTCCTGAACGAAGCTCTTCTGAAAAGCAAGGCTGATCGAGAGCGCGAAATTGCCATATTTGAAAAAGCCAAATGCCGGCGACTGGACGAAAGGGTTGAGACACTCCCACCAGATCAAAGTACATCCGCCGCAAATAAAAGTAGGTTCAGGACAAGGAAAAGGTTCGCCAAAGCCATATCGATGGGAATGAAGCTTCCACCCTCCGAAGGAAACACTTCTGATGAGATACACCTTAATGAAGAGGATGTGCATCCTAATTACTGTTTATATCATCGAAGGATTACGCACCCTACTAAAGAATGCAACGCCTTTGAAAATTGGTGGCAAGGGTACGTCGCTCACAGGCAGCACTTCAAGAGGATGAAGCGTGAAGCTCGTCGATAGCAGAAAAATGCGACGGACAAACGTGGAAGAGCTGCCGGCAACTGTCACATGGTTGATAGCAGGGGATTGCAAGTTCTTACCTTCGGGAGCGATTCTGAAGAAGAAATGACTTTCGGCCCTCTCTTCAAAGAATCTACCCCAAAAAAAGAGGAAGAACCGAAGAATTGTGAGAACATTCAGTTGCGCAATCGCACATTACCTGAAAAGAATCTCGGACCCGTAAACAAGGGGTCGAAAAAAAGGATAAGGGAAAAGAAAAGGTCCCTGAGGATATCACCCTCGATGACCAAGCCGTCGAAGAGCTGACAGCCAAGGATCCGCCCAAGAAGAACAAGGTGTATTACAACGTTCTGGCACACCTGAGGAAGATACCCACACAGATAAGCATTCTCGACTCCTTTCTGCTATTCAAAGAGGCGAGAGATTCTTTGATTAAGGCACTACAAGAGCCCGAGCAGTTCCAAGCTTTCCTCGCCGAAGAAAAGATGAAGGATGAGCTAGAATAAGTGCACACAGCCGATACCATTTTCGGCGATGAAGATCTCCTCCTCGGGACATGCGAGCATAACCGTCCCCTCTATGTCTCCGGGTACTGTCATGATATCAAGATAGGCAAAATCCTGGTCGATAATGGGTCCTCCGTCAACTTTCTTAATGTAAGAGTGTTGAAGGAAATTTGCATGAGCGTTCAGCACCTTGCTCGTGATAAAATCACCATCTCCGGGTTTGACTCCCAGTCATCACGGATGCTCGGGTCTGTGATATTGACATTACGCTTTGGGCTGCTCATCACGGACATCAAGTTTCATGTCATTGACGCCAAGAATTGCTACAACGCTTTGCTCGGCAGGCCTTGGTTACACGAGTACAACATCATCCCTTCTACACAACATTAGTGTATGAAGTAATTCAAAGATGGTCTCGAGTACACTGTGATGGAGGAACTAAACCCATTCTCCGTGAACGAAGTACGCAAATATGAAGATACAAAGTACTTCCTGCCATATTTCGAGGGCATGGAAAGGTGTCACAAACCGAAGAACAAAGCTATCACCACTATCCCGGTCTTCAGGAGTGATACCGAGGAGGAAGAAGAAATAGTTTATTCAGGGCCACCCCAACGTAATAAGCTGGGACCGTCCACCCCTATTCTGGTCTTCGGCAGCGACTCGGAAGATGAGGTCAATGCCGTATTTTCTGTTCGGCCATCGATACAAGCCTTCGCTGGCGATGATCAGAGTTTGTGAATCTCCATGGTTCTGCAAGAGCATTACAAAGAGCTCGACGTACTTGATACCTATGGTGTGCAGGAACTGCAGACATTCTACGTCCTTCCTAGGCGAAGAGGTGAAAAGGCGATCCTATTCTACCGATCCGGGGAAACCAAAGTGGAGAAAGAAATTTAGCATGGTGCTGATTCTACACTTGACAGGCTCCAGCCAATCCGTCTGCCCAGGTACTACACAGAAGGATTTAAAAGGCTGTTGAGCCGCCAAGGCGTACCCTTCAAACATATTGCTCGACAACCTCAGTTCTACAACAGGATCTGGAACGTCCCCGGAACTCAGCGAAAGTTGCCCAATGGGAGAATGGAAACGATCGGGCTTGGATATGTTCAATCCAAGAAACGGGAGCGATTCCGCGGCTGCTACATCATACATGACTTCGATGAAGAAGGAGATGCTCTGTGGAAAGATGCTAACCCTGAACCAAAATGAGCTCCCGCGTAAAAATGCCAAGTCCGTCGTTCGAAGAACAAATGGATAAGCTTATAAGGGAAGCGAGTCAAAAGGTTCGAGACGACCATAATCATGAAATGGCCATCTACGAGAAAACCAGAACGCAGCGCCTCCTTCAGAAAGTGACGATGCCCTTCGTCGCCAGCCCGTCATACAAAAGACCCGACGCAGAGGAAAAAATAAACCCAAGAACGGAAAAAGCGTTCGACAGCGACAAAACGGGTCCAAGAAGCCACGGGATCGAGAATCTAGCAACCAGGATTCGTCTCTTATAAAGAAGATGGGTCGAGCGTATTCTTTTTCCCAAGACAAAACAAGGAAGATACTCGATCTTGTCATAAGACATCAGATGATTACCCTCCCAGAGTCCAAGCACCCTGAGCAAGCAGGTGATGTCTCTCACCCGGACTATTGCTCCTATCACCGAGCGATAGGACATCCTCTCGAAGACTGCTTCACATTCAAAAACTGGGTAGAAGACCAGTATCAGCAAGGCAGGTTTGCTCTATCCAGCAGTTGGAGGGTAACCCCGCCACAAAAGAATGAACCGAAAGCCACATATGTAGCGAGAGTAGAGTCGGATCAACATCGGTCTTGGAAGCCATCTCGCACCTGTCACGTGATAACGATGTCAGGAGAAGGAGTATGCGAAGATACCCCTGATCTCCCCTAGTGCTTCGAAAACAATGATGATGATGTGATCTCCGAGTTTCCACCGGCACCAAAAGAGCTGGAAGATGGGATACATACTACTACAGATAACCTCAAGAAAATCGACCTGGGAATGGCAAGTGACACACAGCCGACGTTCGTCAGTGAGCTGTTGTCTGAAGAAAGGGTGGCTATACTAAAAGACGTGGTCATACAATATAAAGATTGCTTCGCATGGAACTATTCCGAGATGCCGGGACTAGATCCAGAAATAGCCGTGTATAGATTGGCGATATCTCCGGACATCAAGCCAGTCGAACAAGCGCCGAGAAGGATGCGGCTCGAGCTTGAGATGAGCATCAACGCCGAGGTCAAGAAGCTAATCGACTCCGGCTTTATCCAAGAGGTTCAATACCCTGATTGGATTGCCAACATTGTCCCAATGATGAAGAAAAATGGGACGGTGCGCATATGCGTAGACTTTCGGGATCTCAACAAAGCTTGCCCGAAGGACGACTTTCCAGTATCGGTCACCGAGCTGATGATAGATAATACGTCCACTCATAAAGTTTTCTCCATCATGGACGGCTCATCGGGATACAATCAGATAAAGATGCATCTCGAGGATCAAAAGCATACCGCTTTCAGGCCCCCTTTGGGCATATTCTGCTACAAGGTGATGCCTTTCGGCTTGAAGAACGCCGGTGCCACCTATCAGAGGGCCATGACGAAGATTTTCGATGACCTCATACATGAAATCGTCGAATGCTATATCGATGACCTTGTGGTGAAAAGCAAATCGCACGAGGAGAATTGTGAGCATCTGAAGATCGTGTTTCAGCGCCTTCGAAAATACAACTTGAAGATGAACCCTCTCAAATGTGCGTTCGGAGTTTCCTCGGGTAAATTCCTAGGATTCATCGTACGGCACCGGGGCATCGAGATAGACCCGTCAAAGATCAAGGCGATTATGGAAATGCCACCGCCAAGGACTCTCAAGCAACTGCGGTCTCTCTAAGGAAAGCTCGCGTATATCCGGCGATTTATAGCCAATCTCTCCGGCAAGTGCCGTCCCTACAGTCACCTGATGAGGAAGGGAACCCTTTAGTCTGGGATCGCAAATGCCAAAGCGCACTGGACGAAATCAAGCAATACCTGAAGAATCCTCCGGTGCTGACTGCTCCAGTCAAGGGAAAGCCCTTCATTCTGTATACAACTGCCCTTGAAGGTTCCTTAGGCGCGCTGTGGGCACAAGAGAACGACCAAGGGAAGGAGAGAGCCCTCTACTATTTGGGTCGAGTTCTCCTGGGGAGACCACTCGGTTCTTTTCAAAACTAACTTTTAAATGCAGAGCTTGAGCCACTCCTTTTAAAAGCTATCTCGTTCCATCGATTATATCAAGTTCACTGCGTTCACGGTTTTGCCAAAACCATTCGTAGCCCTCCGTTGTTTCACATGAATAGTCAATAGTATTCAAGCTGTGTATGTTGGCCAAAGTCAAGGCATAGTGATTGGTAGCTATTCGGTATTCATGTGTAGCATAGATAGATGCGTTGGTTTGGGACAGTCGTACTGCCATTTTGGCCAAAGTCAAGGGTAGGTACGGATGGATCCAAATTAACTTGGAGAATGACGGGTAGAACTTGACATGTGACTTATGATATTTTGGCCAAAGTCAAGGTCATAAGAGCATGGGGCAAAAATCCACATCGGGAGTTTCATAAGTACTGAAACTTGCTAGATTTGCATACCACTTGGAGTGTGATGATTCTGGTAGGATTCCTTCAGTTTCGTCACGCGATGATATTTGGATCCCGATCCTACTGTGAGTATATGCTACTCCTCGGGAAATTTCTCACTAAACGATCAATGCTATAAACCTAGTAGGTGTCTAGAAAGGTGTTAGCGGGGCTACGCCCCCAGGGAAAAGAGGTTATTTAATTAAGGAACTTCGCGGAAGCGTTGGAAAACCTCCCTCGAAGTACCAACACTGGCCTGGCTGAACGGTTAAGCAAGTATTGTGCGGTGGGATTGATCCCGACTAATTCTTCCTTTTTGATTTGAGGAGGGATTCGAGAAACAGTGGGAGCCATCCAGTTTAGACAAACTAAAAACCATTCTAAACTTGCAAGAGCATCAAGCTGAGTGTTTCTTCTCTCTCCTAATTGCAGCGACCAATCAACATGACTGGACTTAAGTTACTTCTAGATAAAAACATACTGACAGGGCCAAACTACAAAGATTGGCTCAGGAATGTCAAGATAGCAATCACTTACGACAAGCTGGGGTATCTTCTTACCACCAAAGCTCCCCCTTCCCCTGGTCCCACTTCCAGCGTCGCGGATAAGGAAATCCGTAAGACTTGGGAGATTGATAGCGCGAAGGCCAAGTGCCTCGTACTTGCCTCTATGGACAATGAACATCAGAGGAGGCACGAGAATATGGACTTGGAATCCATATTTCTTCATACAAAAGAACTGTATGGAGAGCAATCTCGTATCGCAAGATACGAAGCGTCGAAAAAGTTATTTTCGGCAAGGATGGCCGTCGGATCATCAGTAGCAGAACACGTGCTTAAGATGATCGGCTACATTGAGGAGCTCGCGGACCTAGGGACCACATTGGAGAGTGAGCTCTATACGGACTTAGTTCTCCAGTCCCTTCCTTCCACTTACGCCCAGTTTATACTGAACTTCAACTTACAAGAAAAAGAAGTTGAACTTTCAGAGCTCCTCAACATGCTGAGGAGCGCAGAGGGCACCCTACAGAAAGGTAGGGAAACATCCACTTTGTTTGTAGGAGGATCATCTTCTTCTAGGTCCAAGGCGAAAGCCAAGGGAAAGGAGAAGAAAGCCCCCGCCAAACCAAGAGGCGGTGTTAGTAAAGTGGATACGAAGGAAAAAGCTAAAGCAACAAAGAAAGCGGGGAAGCTTGTGGATAAGGAAGAATGCTTCTATTGTCATAAGAAAGGATACTGGAAGAATGATTGCAGGGCCTGGAAGGCCAGAACACAGGAATTGAAGCAGGTTGCAGCTTCAGCTTCAGGTGTGTATGTTATTGAAAACTGTCTTTCAATAAACTCTACTTCCTGGGTATTGGATACCGGATCAGGATCTCATATCTGTAATTCTTTGCAGGCGTTGAGAAACCGTAGTGTTTTGAAAGCAGGTGACATGACCCTCAGAGTTGCGAACGGAGCTAGCATGGATGCTAAAGCCGTGGGGGACTATCACCTGGGAATGTCAGATGGACATGTTTTGGTTTTGCGTAATTGCTTTTTTGTACCCAACGCAACTTGTAATATCATTTCTGTATCTTTAGTTTCTAAAGAAGGTTATGAATTTGCGTTTGTAAGCAATGTTGTAAACATTCACCTTAATCAAGTTCTGATTGGGTTAGGTACATTGAGCAATGGTATATACGTATTAAACCAACCACAGATTTTCAATGTCCAGAATACACACAAAAGAAAGTCTCCGGAAGTAAATCAGACTTTCTTGTGGCATTGTAGACTGGGTCACATCAATGAGAGAAGGTTGACGAAGTTACATACAGAAGGATATTTGAATGCGTTCGAATATCAATCGTATGCCACTTGTCAATCCTGTCTCAAAGGAAAGACGACAAAGACTCCGTTCACTGGACACGGAGTAAGAGCGAGCGAGCTCTTGGGACTCGTACACAGTGACGTGTGCGGTCCAATGTCTACACATGCGCGAAGCGGTTATTCTTACTTCATTACTTTTATGGATGACTTTTCAAGGTACGGTTATGTCTTCTTAATGAAACATAAGTCCGAAGCCTTTGGAAAATTCCAGGAATATATGAATGAAGTAGAAAAACAGACCGGCAAAAGTATCAAGATCCTAAGATCGGATCGAGGTGGTGAATACTTGAGTGCCGAATTCCTGGACTATTTAAAAGAGAATGGAATTCTCTCTCAGCTTACTCCTCCATACACTCCGCAACATAATGGTGTATCGGAGAGACGGAACCGCACCCTATTGGATATGGTACGGTCCATGATGAGTAACGCTGAGTTACCGCGATCATTCTGGGGGTATGCGCTAGAATCAGCTGCGTACCTTTTGAACCGAGTTCCCACTAAGACTGTGCCTACCACACCATATGAGATGTGGTGTGGGAAGAGGCCCCATCTTAATCACATTAAGACATGGGGAAGTCCAGCTTTTGTCAAAAAGCAGCATGCGGACAAGCTCGAGGCACGCTCAGTACAGTGTAAGTTTATGGGATATCCAAAGAACTCCAAGGGATATTTCTTCTACTGCGAAGAGGAACAAAAAGTTATTGTTTCTCGTCATGCCCACTTTCTAGAACACCAGTTCTTAGAAAAGGAAATAAGTGGGAGCGCAGTAGAACTGGAAGAAATTCCAGAACCACAGACTATTACTGAAAGTTTAGTGGAACCAGAGGGTTCAAAAGAACAGGACATTCCTACGCCGCTCTGTAGGAGTAGTAGGCAGTCTCATCTGCCCGAGAGATACTACGGTTTTCTCATAGACAGGGATAGAGAGGATTGCATCATAGATTATGATGAGCCTACTAGCTTCCAGCAGGCCGTTCAGAGCGTTGATTCAGTAAAATGGCTGGATGCAATGCGGACCGAAATGGAGTCCATGTACACCAACAAAGTATGGACGTTGGACATTGCTCCAGACGGGGTAAAACCCGTAAGATGCAAGTGGATCTTCAAAAGGAAGATTGGTGTAGATGGACAGGTTGAGACCTATAAAGCTAGACTGGTTGCAAAGGGTTTTCGTCAAAGACCTGGCTTGGACTATGACGAAACCTTTTCTCCAGTGGCCATGCTGAAGTCCATTCGGATCCTTCTTGCCATTGCTGCCTTCTACGACTATGAGATCTGGCAAATGGACGTAAAGACCGCTTTTCTAAATGGAAATTTAGAGGAGTGTGTCTATATGGACCAACCAGAGGGTTTCATTCAGAGTGGGAGTAGCGGAAAGGTGTGCAAGTTGCTTAAGTCCATCTATGGACTAAAGCAGGCATCGCGGAGTTGGAACATCTGTTTTGATGAGACGGTCAAGGAATTTGGCTTTATCAAAAATCCAGATGAACCATGCATCTATAGTAGATTTGTAGCGAGAACTGTAGTATTCCTCGTTTTATACGTGGATGACATTCTCTTAATAGGAAATGACATTCCTATGCTACAATCTGTCAAGGGGTTCTTATCACACAGGTTTTCCATGAAAGACCTGGGTGATGCCTCATACATCCTGGGGATCCGGATCCATCGTGATAGATCCAAGAGGATATTAGGACTTTCACAGTCCAGGTACATCGACACCATACTGAAGAGATTCAGTATGGAAGATTCCAAGCGCGGTAACCTACCGGCTTGTCACGGGATCACCCTCTCTAAAGAGATGTCTCCCAAGACTGATTTGGAGAGGGATCGCATGTCTATTATACCCTACGCTTCTGCGGTAGGCTCTATAATGTATGCGATGTTGTGTACCAGACCGGATGTAGCTTATGCACTGAGTGTGGTAAGCCGGTATCAGTCAAATCCTGGGGAGAAACACTGGATAGCGGTAAAGAACATTCTCAAGTACCTGAGAAGGACTAAGGAGATGTTCTTGGTGTATGGCGGAAAAGACCTCCAGATCGAGGCCTTTGCTGACTCCAGCTTCCAGAGTGACAAGGATGATTCTAAGTCCATGTCGGGTTTTGTCTTTACCCTCAATGGAGGGGCGGTGTGTTGGAAGAGTTCCAAACAGGAAACCGTTGCAGACTCGACGATGGAAGCGGAATACATCGCTGCATCTGATGCTGCAAAAGAAGCTGTCTGGATGAGGAAGTTCTTGAAAGAGCTTCAGGTGGTTCCGTCCATTGTTGATCCAATACCTCTGTATTGCGACAACAACGGGGCTATAGCTTTAGCGAAGGAACCCAGGTCCTATCAGAGATCCAGACACATCTTGAGGCGGTATCACCTGATCAGGGAGATCGTGGATCGCCAGGAGATCAAGGTTCGGAGAGTCGCTTCAGAAGATAACACTGCAGATCCATTCACCAAGGCCTTGCCCCAGACTCAGTTCGAGCGGCTGATCGAGATGATAGGTCTTCGATACGCCAGTACATGGCCTTAGTGCAAGTGGGAGATTGTTAGTGTATATGCCCTAGAGGCCATTACTGTATCATACTAGTTTGTATATTACTTAATGGAAGCTTGGGATATTCACCTTGTATATATAATCTTGCTCAAAATAGTAGTATGCTACTTGGTTTGTTTCTACTTCAATGTGTACATGTGTTTATTTTAGTATATCGCCTATACACATTAGTGGAGCCCTTAGGATCTTTGCTTGATTACCAACGTTGTGATGGCAGTCACACTAGTGGGGCTGGGTAATCTATAAGCACATCCTTATGCAGGTCCCTGGTCGCAGGACTATCGAGACAGGGCATCGATACTCCGGAGTAGACTAGCGCATGCGCTTCTCATCCCAGTGTGGGAGACGGTCTTTCCTACAGCCGTCGGTACGTCGTACTTGAGATAGTATGCGGGTGCTCGTTGGGTTACGAGTACACTGGACAGGACTCGTCGGGAACTGACTAGTTGGTATTATGCCTATCGTCAGTTATCAGTTCCCAGGTGACATGAGTACAGCTTAGTCCGCTGACTTGACACTGTCACTTCGCCTCGAGTGTGTTCCCATTGTACTTTGATTACTACCTTACCATGGCTCAAAGGAGTCGTGCAAACAGGTGGTAGTTGGGTGCAGTCCCGAAGCACTTGGAGGCAGTGACGGTTAGACAGGATTCGTCTCTCCCGGTATTGGGGGTTGACATCGCGCTGTGTCTAGGAGAGCCATTACACGAGTAGTCCCTGGCCAGGGCAAACGAGATATACTGGTAGGCTTCCAGTGTTATCTCAGGGTGTTTTGGGCTTCACTCCGACACGACTTGTACCGCTATTGGGGGACTGACGTTTACCGCCCCTAGGCCCGCCATGCGATGTATCAGGCGAACAGACCGGACTGTACGGAGAATGTCACATTCAGGCTCAGTAGGAGTTCGGATGGGTTTCGCCTCGTCAGTCTTCTTGTCGGCATCTACCTGGGGACCGTTACGCACAGCTAGTGCCGCTTGCGGTCTGTGGTTAAACCCACTGCCAGCGTGGTGTCGAGTCTTTAGAGTCCCACACAGAAAGCTATTCTCCTTTAGGCAAAAGAGTAGAGGTCGCATGGTTTTGCGACAGGTCGCATGGTTTTGCGACAGGTTTCGGTCACATTCGTGCACTTGTGCACGTACAGTGTCCGGACAGTTTACACTAGCGGGCTTTGGTTTAAGCCAGATCCTAGTGTACCTTTTGGGATTGGATTTATCCAGTATGCATTCGTGTTCCTCGGAACGCGGATGCGGGTGTGTATGCACAGTTGACGGAGAGACAGAGGCAGAGGATTCTCATTAGGGTTGTTGACCGTTGACTGTTGACTATTGACTTTTTGGTCAACCCTAATGAGAATATGATATGTGATTAACAATAATATTAATTAAGTATTGTGGTGACATGGTTGTTGAGGGGTTGACTTTGTTGACTTGTTGACTTTGTTGACCGGTTGACTAGGTTGGACTAGTTGACCATCATGATGACAATGGCTATCATTTCATGGCAAAGACTTTTTACTTGGTTGTTTCTTTTGTGAGAAATGAGTGCATGAAATGATTTAGCCATTTTGACTTGAACCATTTTACACAATACTTGATTATTATTTTTGTGATGATGGTTTTGGATTATGAGAGCCAAGAGAGAAAAGTCTTCTCTCATTCTTTCATGCTCATTCTCTCTCTTGTTCTTGAGCTCTAATCTTCCTCCTCTTGCTCTCCCTCTCTTGATTCTATGGTTCACTTGTCTCATGAGTTGAGAACCAAGAACCATAGATAAAATCCCATACAAACTCTTCTCTACTCACTCTAGTTCACAAGGTTTAGCAAACCGAGTGAACTAGTTTCTTCAAAGTTCGAAGAAGGAGCCAAAGGTTGAAGCTTTCAGGTGGATCTATCTTCGGCGCAAGGAGACGACGGGGAGAAGCCGATTCGGACGACCATCGAAGCTTGAAGACGAAGGAGTTCGAGAAAAAGAAAGGTATAACCCCCTAATCGAGTAGTTAGCAACTCGTAGTTAGGTTGTTAGTTAGATGTTTAACAAAGATCCGGTTTTGAGTCCATGTTACCACCTCTAAGAAAATTGTTTTTTACCAAATTCCGCATGCCCGAAAGTACCGGGAGAGGTAGCATGGACTTACACTAAGATGCCTGGGGCCAGAAGAGGTAAGGAGAGTTGTCCAAGAAACTCACGACGGACTCTGCGTTTCTCACCAAGCCGGGCCAAAAATGAAACTAAAGATCAAAAGGATAGGCTATTATTGGCCCACGATGATCCAAGACTGCCTCGAAACGTGAAGCGATGCCACTTGTGCCAGATTCACATAGATTTTATTCACCAGAATCCATATCCACTACATCCAACAGTGGCCAGCTGGCCATTCGAAATGTGGGGAACTGACATAATCGGCCCCATCGAACCAGTATCGTCCAGAGGACATCGGTTCATCCTGGCAACAACCGATTACTTCTCCAAATGGGTAGAAGCAGTACCGCTGAGGGAAGTGAAGATGGAGAATATTCTCCATTTCTTCAAGACACACGTCATTTACCAGTTCGGCACTCCGCGATGGATTATCTCCGATAACGGGCCAGCCTATAGAAGCCACAAGATCAGCCACTTCGCACAACAGCATAACATAGACTGGAGATACTCTTCAGTCTATAATCCCTGAGCTAACGGTCTAGCTGAGGCTTTCAACAAGACTTTGACGAAGATCGTGAAAAAGACGGTGTCTCGAAATAAGAGGGCCTGGCACAAGAGACTGCATGAAGCTCTTTGGGCGTATCGAACTACGTTCAAAACGGCCACAAACACAACACCGTATGCATTAGTATTCAGCACAGAAGCGGTACTCCCCCTCGAAATAGAGTTACCCTCTCTACGAGTAGCGGTTCACTACGAACTAACAGACGAAGAAAATTCCCACCTTCGGCTTGAGGAGCTCGACGCCCTTGACGAAACCCGGTTTATGGCGCAACAAAACCTGGAGGCTTATAAAGCAAAGATGACGCGCTCATACGAAAGATTGACTAGGCCGAGAACATTCCGCCAAGGCGAACTCGTGCTAGTGGTCAAGAGACCTATGATCCCCAATCGTGCCAAACAGGGAAAATTCGAGCCGAACTATGAAGGCCCGTACATCATAGACAAAGTTTACCAGGGTGTGGAGCCTATCTACTCATGGACATGCATGGTGAAAGACCTTTCCGGCCAGTAAACGGTCGATTCCTGAAAAAATACTACGCCTGACGAGTCACGGCCTAGGTCAATGATAGATGACGACGCCTATGTCCGCTCGCTATCTTCCTAAGCCCGAACTCTATAAGTAGTAGCCGGCCACGGACCGAAACGTCCTTAAACTAACGATAGACCACTATGTCCTAAAACTGGCCATCGACCGAGACGTCTATAAACTACTACGGACCGCAGCATCCCAAGGCTGAAAAAAATGGATAAGTCCATAAGCGAAATGAGCACGGATGAAAACCCAAAAGGGCTCCGTGGGTAAAAACAACAGAACTACCGGCGAGTTTTGTGAAAACCCGAAAGGGCTTAATCTCATTAAAAGACACTTGCAAGGTCCCTCGTCCTTGTGAGGAGAAAATACCTGCGTGAGATCCTTACGACTCACAAGAGAGCAACACACTTAGGGATCCCCATAATTCCTAAGGAGAAATTACACTTACGAGATTCTCACGACTCGTAAGGAGAATTCCCCTCTGAGACCCTCACGGCTCACAGGGTTCAAAAGCCTTAAGCTACAGGGATATGAACCTGTTCTTAAGCCATCACAATCTCCAATGCTGCCCTACAAGTGTTTCAATACTGACCCTTGTATACAATCACGGGCACGAATAAACATTTCCCTAACAAAGTCCCACCCGCGACTAGGGATATGTTTACACAGTAGACAGCCTTTGTAAGCCCTCTCGACTTATATGGAGAAAACACTCTTGTAAGATCCTTACGACTTATAAGAGAGCACACGCTTAGGAATCCTCACGATTCCTAAGGAGAAAACGTACTTACGAGATCCTCACGATTCATAGGGAGAAATACTTTCATGAGACCCTTACGGCTCATGAAGTTAAAAGCGTTAGTCGACAGGATCCTAACCCTGTTCGATAAACCACCTTTGTTCGACATCGACGGAGGCAAATGATGATTCGCTCCTGGCCATATCCCAGTTGTAGCGATGTTGATTCCTAAATCGGTATCAAATCCTAAACTCGCAGCGAAAAGCCAGCGATCCACAAATGCATATGAAATAGCCGAAATGATGGGGCAACTTGCAACAAAATCAGCAAGTAAAAAAAATATATATGCATATAAAATAGCCGAAATGATTGGGCAACTCGCAATAAAAGCAGCTAGCAAATAAAAAAAACAGCCGAAATGATTGGGCAATCGCGACTTTCGCGATATAAAAGCTGAAATGGTAGAGCATCACGGAAAGGAAAATATATAAAATGAAACCTTTTGCCCTACAGGTAAGATCACATCGATCCCTGTATACAATCCAGGGGCACGAACAAAGAGGGAACCATACCTTCCCCCCAGGCTCCATCCGAAAGAAAGCCAAGCCTCGACGGTTCACAAACAACCGAGAGAGCAAATCCTGGTCTCGTGGAACACGGCTAATATCAATCCTGACCCCGTAGGAAGTGTCCAGAGGAAATCCTGGTCCCATGGAACATGGTTATTGTCAATCCTGACCCCGTGGGAAACGTCCATAGAAAATCCTGGTCCCGTGGAACACGGCTAATATCAATCCTGACCCCGTGGGAAGCGTCCAGAGCAAATCCTGGTCCCGTGGAACACGGCTAATGTCAATCCTGACCCCGTGGGAAGCGTCCAGAGCAAATCCTGGTCCCGTGGAACACGGCTAATGTCAATCCTGACCCTGTGGGAAGTGCCCAGAGCAAATCCTGGTCCCGTGGAACACGGCTAATGTCAATCCTGACCCCGTAGGAAGCGCCCAGAGCAAATCCTGGTCTCGAAGAACATGGCTAATGTCAATCCTGACCCCGTGGGAAGCGCCCAGAGCACCTCCTGGTCCCGTAGAACATGACTATTGTCAATCCTGACCCCGTGGGTAACGTCCAGAGCAAATCCCAACTCCGTGAAATGCGGATAAAGTCAACCTCCTGACTCCGTGAAATACGGATAAAGTCAACTCCTGACTCCGTGAAATGTGGATAAAGTCAACCCCTGACCCCGTGAAATGCGGATAAGGTCAACCTCCCGACCCCGTGAAATGCGGATAAAGTCAACCCCCTGACCCCGTGAAATGCGCATAAGGTCAACCCCCTGACCACGTGAAATGCGGACAACCCCCTGACCCCGTGAAATGCGGATAAAGTCAACCCCCTGACCCCGTGAAATGCGGATGAGGTCAACTCCCCGATTCCGTGAAATGCGGATAAAGTCAATCCTGACCCGTGAAATGTGGAAAGGTCAACCCCTGACTCCTTGAAAAACGGATAAAGTCAACCCCTGACTCCGTGAAACGCGGATAAAGTCAACCCCTCCTGGCCCCGTAGAACACGGTTAAAGTCAATGCTGACTCCGTAGGAAACAGCCAGAGCAAACCCTCGACCTCCTCGCTAAAAGCAATGCTTTGACTTGGGAGCGGGTCAACTCATCAATCACTTACAAGTCCTCTCGACTTGTAAGGAGAAAATTCTCTTGTGAGATCCTTACGACTCTCAAGAGAAAACGCGGTTAGAAATCCTCATGATTCTTAAGGAGAAACCACACCTACGAGATCCTCTCGACACGTAGGGAGAAAAGTCTTTGTGAGAGCCTCACGGCTCATAAAATTGAAAATTCTTAGGCAACAGACCTGAACCTGTTTCCTAAGCCATCGTCACCCTGCAAAGAGTCCAAGATAGACAGCTACACACTATCTACAAACCACCTTTGCCGAAATTACATGCTAGAAAAATGGAGGTTCTACTCAAGAACGCGTAAACTACTTCGCGCCAAGTCAAAACAAAAGGCATAACCTACAGGCATTAACCACATACCATGCAAGACAATAAAGAGAACATTCAATTCGCATCCAGTTAAGCATTCAGAGCGCCCCCATTAATGTATATATGGAAGGTTTAACGCAGAAAATAAAAGAACGGAAATGCAAAAATTTGCCATTCATACTCCAGGAAATTCTTACATTGATGAAAACAGTAAACAAAAGCATCATTAAAATGTTTACAATAGCAAGACATCAGATCCAGGACATGGATTAAGAAATTCAAAAGTAAGGCCATCTAAAATGTTTCTGGCCTCTCTGACCATTCTCGTATGCTTCCTCTCACGCTCGCAAGCATCAAGTTCTTCACTTATGTCATCCGTCCTTCGATAGGCAGTGATTATCGTAGCCTGTTGGAAAGTTTGATGCAGAATATCAACAAGACTATCTCGCCTTTTCTTTAAGATTAGGCCCATCAGATACACTGAGTGTACCTTATCTTCGGCATCATCCAATGCCTTAAGCGGCATGCCTGCATAGAACAAAGGAAGTGCTTCCAAGATCGCTCTCACAATGAGCTTCAAAAGAGCGGAACGACGAGAAAGCAGTCGACCATTGTATTCACCAAAGCGACGCATGATTTCGGCGCACTGAGCATTAGTGAACTCCTGATTTTGGCGGCGGCCTAATATGCGAATGTCCCCATAAGAAATAATTTCGTCAAGGTCATACAAATGAGTGGCCATAGCACCTGAAAGTGAAAATTAGTAAGAGTTTAGCGGACAGACTGATCAAAACACGGGGATTCAGACAACTCTTGATATCCGCATGAAGAAAACAAGTGCTGATTAAAACACCTAATGGATTCAAAATTGTGCAATTAAGGGGGGATCCTAAAAAAGGATTCTCATTTAATAAGAGACTCCTTGAGACAAGGAGTTAAACTCCTCAAGAGCAACGCTCTGCAGACAAGAGTGACACTTGTCAAAATCAATTATGAGGGGAATAAAATCCCCCCTCCCTAAATTTCTAAAGAGCAATGCTCTGTAAAGTAGATGCAACAACCCGTCAAGAAACCCTAAAAATCTATATGATTGGAAAAGAGCAAAGCTCTGTTGATGGGTTAAGAAACCGTAAGAAAGATCTATTTGGATCTATGATTTCAAGAGAGCAAAGCTCTGTTAATAAAACCCTAAAAAAGGTTTTCTTTAGATCGAAGATCTATGAAGAGCAAAGCTCTGTTAACGGGCGAAACCCTAGATTCTTAAATAATCCTTTAAAAGATGTAATCTTTACCTAAATTTTGACAGAGTTCTGTCCTTAAAGAAGTTCTTAAGACAAAGAGCTATGCTCTGAAGGAGAATAAAAATTCTCAGAAAACAAGAAAGAAAATGAACAGAAATCATCTCAAGAGCCAAAGGTCCTATTTATAGGCGCTGAGAGCCGTTTCAACTTCTGAGTTCATCCAATGGCAGAGATGCTTCCACCGCTGTACTCACGTGTGGGCCACGTAAGCGCAACGGTGGGGGGCATTTGTTTCCCCCAATCAGAGCAAAGCTTTGTTCAAAATTCAAATTTTAAAATGAAGCAACGCTTCATAGCAGGGCCAAGTGCGCTGCACTCTAAGCAGCGCACCACGTGCAAGGCATGTGTGCGCTAGCGCTAGCGCTAAGTGCGCTGCACTCTAAGCAGCGCACCACGTGCAAGGCACGTGTGCGCTAGCGCTGGAACTAAAAGCTCCCCACCGTCAGATCAAAGATCCAATAAAGATGATAAATCATTAATTAACCAGAATAAAATTCTGTTAAGGAAAGATTCCTTAAAACCTTTTCAAACAAGAAGATTGTGCTCTGTAAATCAGAGCACTGTTGGATCAATGATCCAAAGGTGATTAAAAATCACCAAAATACAGAATAAATTCTGTATGGAAGAGATTTCCCAATCTTATTAAAAACAAGAAAATTGCATTCTGTAAATCAGAAGCTCTTGGATCAAAGATCCAACGGTGGGGAAATCCTCAAATCAATTGGAGAAAAGATCTCCTTAACTGATTGAACAAATCAGCTTGCCCTATATAAATGCCCCAAGACTTCAAGTCTCATACAGAGGACCCCCCCAAACTTTGAGAAATGTCATAAGGAAGAGCCAGGCTCTCGGTAGAAGAAGAAGATTTTCTTCAAGGTAAAAATAAACAGAGAGATGAAATCATCTCATATTAAAAAGAAGAATTCACTTCTTTCTTTAATATCATAGATCTATAAGACCAAGGTCTTTCACAACAGAAATTAAAAGGATCTCACCATAAAATAAGAAGAACATAATTCTTCTCACAGATCATAGATCTATAAGACTAAGATCTTTTATACAAAGAGATCATAGTATCTCATTATAAGAGGGGGGAGAATAATTCAATTCTCTTAGGATCACAGATCCATAAAGGCAAAGCCTTTCACTAAAATAAGAGATTGAAACATCTCCTACAAAATAAGAACTTTGTTCTTAGAATCTTAAGACAAAGTCTCTTACAAACGAGAATTTATTTCTCAGATCATAAAGTTGATCAAATTGCGCTTTGCTCTCATAAACTAGCGCTTTACGCTCTTGGACTAGCGCTAAGCGCCAAGCGCACCACGTGCTCCTCACGTCTGCGCCACTGAACAAACAGCACTTTGCGCTCATCAAATACCGCTTTGCGCTCATAAACTGGCGCAATGCACCCATTATCTGGCGCTTAGAGCCAAGCGCGCCACGTGCTCCTCACGTGTGTGCTACCCAGCAGAAGCGCTCTGTGCTCTTTGACTGGCGCAAAGCTCCAAGCGCACCACGTGCTCCTCACGTGTGCGCTAAAAGAACATAAATTGTTCTATAAATAAAGCCCAGAGCTATAATGAATTCTTAGCATTCAGTAAAAGACAAAAGTATTGTCAGAACTCAAATCAATGCTCAGCATTGTCAAATGTTTAACATTTTAACTAAGTGGGCCGAGCCCAAGTTGGCCATAAACCCCTCATTCAGATTAATTGAGCCCATATGCTCATAAATCTTTTAACAGATCTTAGTCCCAAATTGGACCACAGATCTCTCAACCAAAATTGGTTCAAGGGTATATCTCTTCACTCCTCTGATATTTGTCATTGTAATCCCTCAACGTCTTCAGAGAGGTGGCGGGTCCCGATAACCAAACATTCCATGGACTGTGGGGTCCTTAAACCTATGGACTATGATGTCCTTAACCTCGGACTGTGGGGTCCTTAAGCTCATGGACTATGATGTCCTTAACCTTGGACTGTGGGGTCCTTAAGCTCATGGAATATGATGTCCTTAACCTCGGACTGTGGGGTTCTTAAGCCCATGGACTATGATTTCCTTAACCTTGGACTGTGGGGTCCTTAAGCCCATGGACCGCGATGTCCTTAACCTCGGACTGTTGGGTCCTTAATCCCATGGACTATGATGTCCTTAACCTTGGACCACCATATCCTTAAACTGGTAATCGACCGCAATGTCCCTAAACTAAACAATAAAGCCTAAATGCTCTCTTGTTTGATCTAAATGATCCTGTTAAGTCGATCTTAGTATAAAATTAGACTACCGTATCCTTAACAAATGTTTAAGTCGATCTTAGTTTCAAATGAGACTAACGTATCCTTAAACCCAACCCCAAACCCAAATCTAAGAAAATACGGATTTGGACTAATCCACGCCCTACGGGCGACAACATAAATTAGTCTCCGTATACAATCCACGGGTAACCAAAAACAAAACAACCACACAAGACACGAAGTGGCCATCTGGAGAAGGAGAAAGTGGTTACCGCGATGCGGTAGCGTAATTAACTACAGGGGCTTGCGCCTGCAGGGAAGAGCGTCCCCACAATCAAAAATCCCTCAACGAGGGGGAATCTGACGAAGTCTGCTACATCGGCCGCATCCGTTTAAACCTTCGATATATGGTGCCATAAATTAACTTGGCATCTTCGGAGAGGTGGACGGATAGCACCAATTAGCATCTGCCCTCGGAATTCAGGCCCGGACGTCCCAACGTCCCGGTCGCGTCTTTCGGCGGAGAACACCGTTCGTATCCGTATCATTTATTACATATCTAGTTGCATACAAGTTTAGCTTGCTACATGCTATATTATTAAACTTGCATCTATATAAATAAAAATATTACGTATTTATTACATTGTGCATCCATGTTACAGTTTTACCGTTTTTCCGATATCCGTTCATATCCATGTTATTTATTATATCTCTAGTTGCATGCCATATCATATTATATCATGTTACTGTTATAGTAGTACCCCATGCTTGATAATGTGCATCCTACGTAGTCATGGAGTTATGGATGTGATCCCTGATAAACACTTATGCATCTGTGTTTTACCGTGATTCGATACTTACTACATTTTACTGTTGGGCATCCATTTGATACACTGTGCACCACCTGACATGACCTGATACACCACTGCTTGACTTGATACCTGATCTTGTTACTAATGCCGACGACCCTGACTTGTTGTCCCGACGGACATATCCTGTTGTCTATTCAGACAAAACCTGTACCTGCTTGATCCTGTATTGGCATTAGCTTCATATTTATCAATACCTGATTTGAACACATAATCATGGGGGTAAGGGAAAATCAAGAATGTAACCGAACGTAACTCAAAGGGCTATTATATTGTTTGCCATTTTTCTGGGCGTTACGGAATAATCCTGTTACCGTGGTCCTGTGGGGAATGAACGGGGCATAGACCGAATAATCCTGTTACCGTGGTCTCGTGGAGAATGAACGGGGCATAGTCTGATGTGTTACGATGAGGATTACATTAATTGATCTCGAAGACTTTAGATCAGATAACCTAGAGTCCAGACATACGTTGCACGCCACATGTACATACACCTCACTGTTTCATTTCCGTGTTTACTTTCTATCTTCATGTCATCGTTTATATTCATGCCTGCATATCTCGTGTATCCTATTCATTTATTATTGTTGATATTATGACGCACTGATGTCTGGGTTCTGCATGACCCAGATCCTCTATCTTTGTCGTAGGCCGACCAGGAGTATTTTCAGCCGACAGGCCGAATAGTGAAGAGCATGTTAGTACTTAGTTTAGTTTAGTTTTCTTTCAGCACTTTCATTTCCTGATGTGAGCCTGTATTTGGGACATACTTTCCTGATGCTATTGCTTATTGGATTTATTGCTTCCGCACATTTATATTTCTTGACTCGTTTATTCTGGCATATGGATATGTACTAGATAGTTTACTTTATTTTACTATTCTTGATATCTTATAGACAGCCGTAATGTGACTGTGGAGGGATGTTTCCTAACCATAGGTAGCATGGTTGGCTTTGTCACGTGCTGATCTTAGCGCACTCTGGGAAGCGGGACGAGACAGGGTTTGTTTGGTATCAAAGCCATAGGATTTAGGTTAATCGGGTTTGCTTCTTTTGTAGTTGGGTATTGAACCCAATACGCTAACTAGAGAACTCGTAATTAGGAACATGTCCTGCCATATTGTTGTCGTGATTCTTGAATCATATCTTTCTCTTAACCCTTTATCTTGACGAGATGGAATGACTTTGCATCTCGGCTTGGAATCCTTTTGGTTCTTTATTGTTTCTCCCTCCATTTTCCTTAGATTCTGATACTAGGATTTGGGCGACTTGAATGGAGTTATGTGATTGTAACTATGAACTGCAGCATGGTTACAATACGGTACTCTATTTAAGTAACTTGGAGTCTTAGTCTTGATTCATTTCCTTGTTTTATGATCGTTATATTATCTTGCTTCTCTCGGTCTTATTGATTACCAGTTCATGTTTTATCGCAAGCTTGAATCCTGTTTACCATATTAATCTTCTTCAGTATGTTGGCTTTGGATGAAGTCATTTCTGGTATCCTACTTGTTCATGATTTTCCCGCATTAGCATTATTTGATTTAGGTGCATCCCATTGTTTTATGTCGTCTAAGTTTATTGTTGCACATTCGATTTCTTGCACGACCTTGTCTTGTTGTTGGGATATACACACTGGGAATGGGAAGATCATATCTAGTAGTGAGTGCAAAGATTATTCAGTTGTTATCTGCGGACGAGAGTTATTTGCGGATTTCTTGGTGATTGATACCGGCAGTTATGACGTTGTCTTAGGAATGGATTTTCTCTGCACTTTCCATGCTCACATCGATTGTAGAGCAAAGAGAGCGATTTTCCAATTCCCGGACATCCGGAGTTTGTGTTTTCTGGAGGAAGCAGTTCTGTCGGGCCAGTCGAGTTTAGGGCTAGGCCGACAAGCACCGTTCTTGCATCGATGGAAGTTGATAAGAAGGAAGCGCCAGCAGTGGTTCGAAAGTTTATGGTTTTGTTCGAAGACATCTCAGGTTTACCGCCAAAATAAGATTTGGAGTTCATGATCAATCTTGTTCCTGCTGCAGTGCCAATCTCAAAGGCATACTATCCAATGGCACCAGTGGAGTTGGAAGAAGTCAAGAAGCAGGTTACCGAATTGCCAGAGAAGGGTTGGACTCGCAGCAACGATTCATCCTGGGGAGCTCTAGTTCTTCTAGTCAAGCAGAAAGATGGCACAAGAAGGATGTGCATCGATTATCGAGAATTAAACCGGGTGACTATTAAGAACAAGTACTCGATCCCTCGCATTGGCGAATTATTCGAGCAACTCAGTGGCGTGAGGGTATTCTTGAAACTAGATTTACGATCCGGATATCATCAAGTTCAAGTTAAATCAGAGGATATTTGTAAGACTGCGTTCCGAACTAGATATTTGCAATTCGAGTACTTAGTGATGCCATTCGGAGTCACGAACGCACCGGTGATATTCATGGACTTGATGAACCGAATCTTTTCATCGATCTTGGACCAGTTAATAGTTGTATTTATCGATGATATTCTGGTCTACTCGAGGTGCCTAGAAGAGCATGCAAAATACTTGAGGATCACACTGCAGACATTGAGGCATGAAAGATTGTATGTAAAGATGAGCAAGTGCGAGTTTTGGCTTGAAGAAGTGAAGTTTTTGGGGCATGTCGTATCCGGAGAAGGAATCGCCGTTGACCCTGAAAAGATTGCAACAGTTCAAGATTGGCCGAATCCGAGGAATGTAGCGGAGATCAGAAGTTTTCTGGGACTTGCAGGATACTACAGAAGATTCGGGGAGAATTTTGCTTGATTGGCTGAGCCTTTGACCAAGCTTACGCGGAAGGAGGTACCGTTCGTATGGACGGATAGTTGTGCGTTAGCTTTTGAGGCGTTGAAGCAAAGGTTGATAACCATTCCTATTTTGACCGTACCAGACGGTTCCGGAGGATTGGTGATTCACAGCGACGCATCTGGGAAAGGTTTGGGATGTGTTTTTATACAGCATGGGAAAGTTTAGCCTATGCATCGAGATAATTGAAGACCCATGAGAAGAATTACCCAACTCATGATTTGGAACTGGCAACAGTAATTTTCGCTTTGAAGATTTGGAGACACTACTTCTTTGGTGAAAGGGTCGAAGTATTCACCGATCATAAAAGCCTAAAGTACGTGTTCACGCAGAACGAGCTCAACATGAGACAGCGTAGATGGTTGGATCTGATGGCTGACTATGATCTCAATCTTAAATACCATCCCGGGAAAGTTAATGTAGTGCCGGATGCGCTTAGTCGGTTGCGAGCAATTCGGATGTTGACAGCACAGAAGGAGCTTATCAATGATTTTCGGAGATTCGAGTTGGAGATCGTGTTACCGCATTCTTCAGGATAGTTGATGCAATTGCAAGTACAGTCGCCTTTGATCGATAATATTAAAGCAGTGCAGTCACACGATCAAAGATTGCAGAAGTATCGAGAACAGGTTGAAGCGAGACTTCGAACGGACTTGTTGATTCATGAAGATGGTTCGTTGCGATATGGTAGCCGTTTATGTGTGCCGAAAGGAGACATTAGCGAAGAAGTTATGAAGGAGGCATGCCGTTCCGCATATTCCGTATATCCAGAAGGCACGAAGATGTACCGTGATCTACGACAGCATTTCTGGTGGGAATGCATGAAAATGGAGATTGCTCGCTTTGTAGCGAAGTGCTTGGTGTGTCAGCAAGTTAAGGCTGAACATCAGAGGGTCGCTGGTTTATTGCAACTACTTCCGATTCCTCAATAGAAGTGGGAACATATAACCATGGATTTCGTGACAGCTTTACCGCGGAGTCCAAAGGGCAACAATACAGTTTGGGTGATTGTTGATCGATTGACCAAGGCAGCTCATTTCATACCATTTCGAGTTGGTCAGTCGACGGAAGCGTTAGAAAAACGGTACATGCAGGAGATTGTGAGATTACATGGAGTACCTGTGAGTATCGTTTCCGATCATGATACCCGATTCTTATCGCACTTCTGGAGGAGTTTACAGGAAAGTTTGGGAACTCGATTGAAGTTTAGCACCGCTTATCATCCTCAGACAGACGACCAGTCAGAAAGAACGATCCAAACTCTTGAAGATATATTGAGAGCATGCATGTTGGACTTCAAGGGTTCATGGGAGGATCATCTACACTTGGTGGAGTTTTCATATAATAACAGCTTTCAGGCGACTATTCAGATGGCTCCATTCGAAGCTTTGTATGGTCGCAAGTGTCGCTCACCCGTTTGCTGGGATGATGTTGGAAAGTGAAGGTTATTGGGACCGGATATTATTGTGCAAACCGTGGAGAAAATTAATACGATCCGGAATCACATGAAGGCAGTGCAAGATCGACAGAAGAGTTGGGACGATACATCGAGAAGACCTCTAGAGTTCGTTATTGGCGATCTTGTATTCTTGAAGATATCACCAACTAGAGGAGTGATTCGTTTTGGGGAGTCGAGGCAAGCTCAGCCCTCGATTCATGGGGCCTTTCGATATTATCGAGTGCGTTGGAGAAATAGCTTATCGATTGGCGTTACCACCGTCTTTGGCGAGTATTCATGATGTGTTTCATGTATCTCAACTCCGTAAGTATGTTCGAGATGAAACACACGTGCTAGATCATTCGGAGCTGACTGTAAGGGAGGACTTGATATATGAAGAACGGCCGATGGCGATTGTTGATCGAAGAGAAAAAGTCCTCAAGAACAAGATTATCCCTCTCGTACTTGTTTCATGGGGGAATCGCTGGCACAGAGAATCGACTTGGGAACGAGAAGATGAGATTCAACAGAAGTTTTCACATCTTTTCTCGTAGATTCAGGTTTGTTTATCTTTTCTTGTTCCGGGAATTTCGAGGACGAAATTCTCTTTATAGTTGGGTATAATGTAACACCCTAGTTCGTTATACCATGACTTGATTTGATTATTTAATATATTGAATGGATATTTTTGATTTATTGCTGTTTTGGGTGCAGATAGTATAATTGGTATCTGTATTTGCATCCGACCCGACTCGCTTGCTGAAAACCCGTCTTGATTCCTGTTTATGATTTATCCCCGCTAGTGTGGAGGATTCATGCATTTTCATGTTCTTTGTCCTGTATACCTGCATTTTATCTGGCATCTGCATTTTTTTAATAATACAATTATAATCAAATAATATATTTTAAAAATATCTAGTATGGTCTGCATCGTACCCCTAACCTTGTGGTAGCATCCATACATCTTGCTCTCGTTCCGTTTAGTGAAACCGACTCGTTTGGATCGCTACGTACACGCTACGTGTATCTGTTCTTGGGGGTATACATTTTCGTTACCCGGATATCGTATTTTATTTTTGGTTGAAACGTATATTATCCGTATTTTCAAACCACAATTTTTGACCCAACCCGGATGCGTTTTGGACTATTTTTGTATTAGCCAAAATCTCAAAATATATATAAATTGTTTATATACATTCAAATATATTTTTAACTAAATATATTTTTATTTTATTTTATAAATCCTCACATATCTCACATCTCTCTCTCTCTTTCTTTATATATATTATACAAATATTTTCCTAAAACCAAATCTTATTTAACCAAACCCATGTTCTCTCTCTCTCCTCACTTCTTCTTCTCAAAGCTTTCCCGCCTCGTCGCGAACGAAACCCACGCCCACGCGTCGCGCTCGTCCCTCGTCGATTCTCGCCGTCGGCCTCAACCCTCACACTCATCTTCGTTTCCTCCTTTCCCGCTCTCCTTCCCCGACCGCTTCAACCCACCGCGACGAACCCTAGAACCCATCACCAGAGCACCAAGAACCCTCATCTCTCCGAAAAACTTCACCATTCCCATCACCCCGCCATCACCAAGCTCGCATCACCTCTCCCTCACCTTTCATCTCGACCTCACCTCTCTCCCCTCGCTCAAAAACCCACTCCTTGATAAGCCATCCCTGCACACCCGAACCCACGTCCTCGACGAGAACCCACGCCTCACCTAAGCCCTCGTCGCTGGAGACCACCTCGTCATCGACTTCCTCTCTTTCCTCTCCTCCTCCGCCTATACGCCCATCTCCCCTGCAACCCGTCGCAAACCGCGACGAACCCTACCAAGCAACCCTCGGCACCATTGTCGTACCATCATCGCCGGTGCTTCGATCACCCCGTCGGCCTCACCCCATCACCACCGTCCTCTCCCCTATCTCCAACCAGACACCACCCTAAACCCGAGCTCATCCCCTGCAGAAGCCTGCAACCCGAGATTTCCCTACAACCTGCACCCAACCGCAGCCCACTGCCTTGCCGTGAAATCTCGCCGGAAAACCCAAGACCCATCTTCGTCATCCCCTCGCCTTCTTCTCTACCCCAGAACCCAAACCCAGAGCCACACCAAACCCCAGACCTTCTCTTTCTTCTTCTTCTTCTTTTCTTCTCTTTACTTTCTTGATTCCGTTTCCTGGTGATCGCCGGAGCCGTGCTTGTCGCCGACGATCCGGGTGACCCAGTGGACGTTCCCAGCCAGTGTGGTCACGCTCTTGCTTTGGTTGGTTCAGTTCTGTACGCACGTGTGTGTATTGCGACGTTTACCCGACGTCGGACGCAGCGTACGCACCCCGTCGTGTGATCCGATCAGGAAAGTTTATCTTGCTACATGCTATGATACATATTTTGCATCCATTTGAATAAAAATATCACATGTTTACTGCATTGTACATCCATTTTACTGTTTTACTGTTTTCGGATAGTCGTTCGTATCCGTATCATTTATTACATATCTAGTTGCATGTAAGTTTAGCTTGCTACATGCTATATTATTAAACTTGCATCTATATAAATAAAAATATTACGTATTTATTACATTGTGCATCTATGTTACAGTTTTACCATTTTCCCGATATCCTTTCGTATCCATGTTATTTATTATATCTCTAGTTGCATGCCATATCATATTATATCATGTTACTGTTATATTAGTATCCCATGCTTGATAATGTGCATCCTACGTAGTCATGGAGTTGTGGATGTGATCCCTGATAAACACTTGTGCATCCGTGTTTTACCGTGATTCGATACTTACTACATTTTACTGTTGGGCATCCATTTGATACACTGTGCACCACCTGACATGACCTGATACACCACTGCTTGACTTGATACTTGATCTTGTTACTAATGCCGACAACCATGACTTGTTGTCCCGACGAACATATCCTGTTGTCTATTCAGAAAAAACCTGTACCTGCTTGATCATGTGTTGGCATTAGCTTCAAATTTATCAATACCTGACTTGAACACATAATCTTGGGGGTAAGGGAAAATCAAGAATATAACCGAACGTAACTCAAAGGGCTATTATATTATTTGCCGTTTTTCCGGGCGTTACGGAATAATCCTGTTACCGTGGTCCCGTGGGGAATGAACGGGGCATAGACCGAATAATCCCGTTACCGTGGTCCCGTAGGGAATGAACGGGGCATAGTCTGATGGGTTACAATGAGAATTACATTAATTGATTTCGAAGACTTTAGATTAGATAACCTAGAGTCCAGAAATAGGTTGCACGCCACATGTACATACACCTCACTATTTCATTTCCGTGTTTACTTTCTATCTTCATATCATCGTTTATATTCATTCCTGCATATCTCGTGTATCCTGTTCATTTATTATTGTTGATATTATGACGCATTGACGTCTGTGTTCTGCATGGCCCAGATCCTCTATCTTTGTCGCAGACTGACCAGGAATATTTTCAGCCGACAGGCCGAACAGTGAGGAGCATGTTAGTACTTAGTTTAGTTTAGTTTTCTTTCAGCACTTTCATTTCCTGATGTGAGCCGGTTTTTGGGACGCGCTTTCTTGATGCTATTGCTTATTGGATTTATTACTTCCGCACATTTATATTTCTTGACTCGTTTATTCTGGCATATGGACATGTACTAGATAGTTTACTTTATTTTACTGTTCTTGATATCTTATAGACAGCCATAATGTTGTTGGAGATAGTGCACTCAGAGTCAATTATTGGATCGCAGGTACGTGATTGCAATGATTGCGAAGGACCTATACCGGTAGGACAGTCTTACTCAAGATGATAGTATGCTATTTGGTTTGCCTTTATCAGTCGTGTACATGTTCAGGTGATTGATTACATGTTACACTTTGATAGAGCCCTAAGGATCTTGCTTTACTACCAACTGTATGATGGCGATCATATACGTGAGAGTTGGGTAGTTTATACGCATATCCTTAATTGTGGTCCCTAGTCGTGGGAGTTTCGAGACAGGGCATCGATACTCCGGAGTAGACTAGTGTGTACAGTCGAGACTCCGTCGAGGGGCGGTGGCCGGTCTCACAAGCCACTGGTGTCAGTTGGATCACCTAAGATGTATACAGGTGCTCATTGGGTTATGAGTACACCAGACATGACTCACTGGGAATCTGCTAGTTAGTATTATACATATCGTCAGATAGCAGTTCCCTGGTGACATGTGTACAGGTTAGTTCATCGACCTGAGGTCGTCATTTGTCTCGTGTGAGTTCCCACTGTGCTTTGATTTCTACCCTACCACGGCTCAAAGGAGTCGTGCAAACAGGTAGTTTTTGGGTACAGTCCCGAGCCATATGGAGGAACGTGAGCGGATCGGCAGGGGATTCGTCTCTCCCGGTATTGGGGGCGAGATCGTGCTGTGTCTAGGAGAGCCATTACACATAGCCCACGGCCATGGCAGGAGATTTACTGGTAGGTACTCCAGTAGTATCTCAGGGTGTTATTGGGCTACACTCCGACATGACTTATACTGCTATTGGGGGTCTGACGTTACTAGCCCCCTAGGCAGATATGCGATACTCATTGACGAACGGACCAGACTGTATATACATTGTCACTGTTAGGCTCAGTAGGGTTTCCGGATGAGTTCGCTCATCGGCTTCCCTTGAGGTCAGTCCATGGACAGCTGTTACGCATAGCTAGTGCCGCTGACGGTTTGTGGTTAAACCCACTGCCAGGGTACTGACGAGTCATTAGATTCCCCCACAGATAGTTTCCCAAGTTCGGGCGAAACGTTGTAGAGGCCGTATGGTTTTATGGCAGGGTTCGGAAAATGCACGTGCGTTTACGCACGTGTTATTTTTCGGGCAGATGATATTGGTCGGCTTTGGTTTAAGCCGGATCCGAGTATTTTATTGAGTAGATATAATATCTTTGTCTCAGTTGCATTTGTATTCGGTCGTAATACAAATGCGGGAATATTTATACAGTTACGGGGTTATCCTGAAATTCGTTTCGGGATCACTTTTGGAAGTTGCCAGATTCCAGTTTTCTATCAGCCGTCTTTTAATATTCGGTTAAAGGCGGATTTATCTTTTCTTGGATATGGGTGAGTCGTGATTCTAGTAGGTTCTAGAAAGGGTGACTTGGCTTGGTGAGTCATTAGTGCATTAATGGAGCCATTAATGCTTGATAACTAAGGGTTTAGGTTCATTGTATGTATTTATTGTGTTCACACTTGATATTTATCTTATGGTCACCCCCCTCTCCTACACTCACCCTCCTCCTTCTTATAAGTGGCCGGCCCCCTATTGTGAGAGAGGTGAGAGCTTGATTCATTTGTTAAAAGATTATGATAGTATTTGGGGTGCATGGAAATTTCATAGCCTCTTTCATTCCATCACCGGATAAAATTGGCAACTTCATTAACCGATCGTCCACGGCTTTGGACGAAGTGAGACATAGTAATCTACTCATTCTCTACATCATTCTTGGTCATCTCTTTTAGCAAACTTGACGACCGAGTTGCCTCGAGTCAGAGGCAGGAGCCCGTTTAAAGAATCGTCGACGTGGTGCCACCTGGACGAGCAGATCGGAGATCGAAGAGATCGGAGCAGCCGCAACGGAGCGTGGGATGATGGTTAAAGAACGAAGGACTTGGATCGTTCGGTATAACCTTTCTACACTCTTTACAGTTTGTTAGTTTAGCAATAATGGCAGATCCGGGTTAAAGTATACGATAGCGCCAGTTAAAAAGTTTTTGTTCCGCATTTGGCGTCTGTAGACGGCCGGGGCGCTACCGTAGGCTTACAGTGGTATCAGAGCCTCACCATTTTGCTATACTAACTTGTGCTAACGCGTTTAAAATATCGATCGAACCGGATATCGAAAAACACAATTTTCAAGCTTCACAGTTTCTATCGATTTTAAATGATGTCCTAAAATTATTCTACATATCTCAGAAAACTGTGCAGGGATTTATAAGAACACCGTACAAATTTGGGCTCATTAATCGACAAGACTGCCGCGGAATCGCGGCCAAACCCATGGTTTGGCCGCGCATCCGCGGCCGTTCTGAGTGATCATGCCCAAAAACTTGCACAGTGTATTCTTCTCTGGAAATTGGGGTTTTTGGTATATATCTTTTGGGCCCAGATTTTGTTACTGTTCACCAGTTGTTCGTGGGGCCCATTTTGTGATATTTAGTCGATCGAAATTTAAACATGTTAGTTTACAGTGCTTACATTATATCTCCGACCGGGAATGTCATTTGATCGGTAAACCGCGTCTGATTGCTATAGTTCTTTTAGACGGGTTTGCGAACGTGACATTTGCGTTGATGTTCTGTGTTGTGCTGTGAAGTTGCGGATTTGTCGTGGTGGATAGTAGTGTGCAATGATAGTGCAGTTTGGATTTATTTGTACATTTGATATTGCGGGGCGAGCGTCCAACATGTGGACTGCCGTCACTGCCTGTTGTATAATATTCTTTTGGGGCACGACCAGGTTGCGGTCGATGTACCTGTTGTACTATTTTTCATTACTGTACTAGGTTTTGCCCCGCGACGGAGTGCACGGATAGCCGGGTTCTGGAGGGCAACGGGTCCGCATCTCATGGCTTTAAGAGGCAGAGGGGCCTCACTCTAGAATTGGCAGACTATTCGCCGCACTCGTAGGGGGTACAGGTTGACCCAAGCAGGGGTGCCCAAGATTACCGGATTCCGTGAAGTGCTGGGTGGTCCATTCACTTTGCTGTAGGGGGCTGCCTCGCTTCAGGTTTTGGTGGGTAACTTGCCGCACCCGTAGGTGTCTAGGTTTCATTGCACAGGCTATCCACACGACCAGGGGAACGTCGGGTTTCAGCAGCGGCTCTGTGAAACTCGGGGATCCCAGATTATCTGTATTGTTCTGTGATGCTTATTACTTTTCTGTAATGTTGCATATTATCACGCCTGGAGTGATTATTGTATATTGGTTTATATACTATTAGATGTTGTATATGTTTTACACCCGCGCTAGTCCAGTCTCCGCTCTGTCGTTAGTTAAGTAACCTAACGGGTGATGACGGGACCCAGTGACGAATGCGGATGGCATATACGTACATTTTATTTTCGTTCTTTTCTGGTGTGATTAATTGATGGCACTGCGTTGATTCTGATCAATGCAAAGTAAAAAAAACATGTTTGCAGTTGTTGGAACAAATTTAAAAAGTGTTATTACAAAGACGTTTCCTTTTTTTTTTTGCATAGCGGTATTCAGTGGAATATCCTGCACCTCATTCGACAGGGCAAGGGCCGATATCCCTTCACCGGGACTGACCCCTTGGGCAGAAGTTTGCGTCACGGTAATAAATTCACTATAGTCGATTACAAGTTGCTTTGCATCGCGGTATTCAGTAGAATATCCTGCACCTCATTCCACAAGGAAAGAGCCGAGATCCCTTCACCGGGAATGACCTCTTTAGCAAAAGGTTTTCGCCATTATATTTTAAAAAGCTATCAGGTTCCTTCAGCGATATCAAGTTCGTTACGTTAAAGGTTTTTCGCCAAAAACCAGCCGTAGCCCTCCGTCACTTCTTTTGGGTATTCAGTAGTATTCAAGCTATGCATTTTAGCCAAAGTTAAGGCATAGTGTTTGGTAGCTGCTGGGTATTCATTTGTTGCATAGATAGATAAGTTGGTTTGGGACAGTCGTTCTGCTATTTGGCCAAAGCCAGGGGCATGTGCGGGTGGGTTCAAATTGACAAGATAGTGACGGGTAGAACTTGGCATGTGACTTATGACATTTTGACCAAAGCCAAGGTTATAAGAGCATGGGGCAAAAATCATATCGGGAGTTTCTAAAGAAACTGAAACTTGCCAAGTATGCGCATACCTTCTGGAGTATGAGTAACGTGGATGTATTCCATCACGTTATCATGCGATGAGAGTTGGATCCCGATTCCCACTGATGAGTTGGTTTACTCTTCGGGTGATCCCGATTGATTCTTCTTTCAGGTTTGGAAGAGAATTTGACAGGACAGTGGGAGGTTTCCGGATTAGATAAAGTGATAACCATTCTGATCTTGGTTAGAGTGCACACAGAGTGTTTCTTTTCTCTCTCTCTTTAGCAGCGACCTTCGACCGACCCTAGACTATGACTCAGTGACCAAGTTGACCTAATCTTCTTAAAATACTGGCTTTTGGATTGTCCCAGTTGCATAAGTCATTGCCACTCCTTCTTTTACCCTTTGTATTTCTCAGAACACCCCGTATTACTACGGACATCCACTTCCATTGGATAGATCCATCGTATGGTTATATACAAACTCGAAGGAACTTCTTTGAGGATGTATCCAGGTTCAGGAGAAATAGAATTGGTTTATTCAGTTGTCTTTTATTATCAACTTCTCTCAGGTTGCAAAGGCTCCTTGGTTTAGGAGAGTACACCTATTACGCTTATTGGATAGTCTTATTCCAAACCATAGGCAGGTGCCGAAAGGTAGGGAATGAAGAAAACCAATTAGCCTAAATAGGGTGTGCAGAAGGTAATATATAAAGACAAAATAAAGGGATTAGAAAGAGGGCAAAATAAATTGCGACTGATATCATTCACGACCAAACCGCGTGCTTCATCGCCACTCCTATTTCACCTTTAATAGAATAAGGTATTATTCAGTTGTCTTTTTTCATCACCTTCTCTCAAGATATGAGTACTCCTTGGTTTAGGAGGGTACACCTATTATGCTTACTGGATAGTCTTCTTCCAAACCATAGGCTGGTGCCGAACGGTAGGGAAGGAAGAAAACCATTTAGCCTAACAATGGTGTACAGAAGGTAACGACTAAAGACAAATAAAGGGATTTGGAGAGAAGGCAAAGAAATATACGGTTATAGTCATGAATTGGATTATGGAAGAGACATTGCTATGAATACCAGGTTACCCCTACGAAACATTTTCATGTTTCAGTGCATTGTTAAAAGAAAACTGTTTTCCCGATTAGATACTTACTCCAAGGGTATGTATTTACCAGGTTTCATTCTCATATCTGTATGGTTTTACAGATGATGAGAGGGAGTAAGTTATTGGGAATTAGGTGATCATCCTCATTATATCAGAATTCGTTGTAATTGGTGATATTTGAGGAAATCGCCAGGGTACAGTTTTTCAACCTACGACGCACAGGTTATGAGTTGTTTAACTCAGCGGACTTATGCAGAGTATTGTATGTTGTCCAAGTGTCCTTCAGGACAAAGGGGTAGGTCCTCGTACTATGTTCTGTTTACTTATAACTTCTCTAGTTTTTAGACAAGTGTTTCGCAGAAATACATGGTCTAAGTTTTGAGAAGTTGTGGGTATAAGAATAAAGTAGAGAACCAGGTATCACAAGTATCGGGATTCTTCAAAGAGATCGAAGATGTAGATTCTTGTGATTGGTATTCAGATAATAGTAATGGTTTTGAGAAACATATTTCTCTTTCAGGTTACTCATAATTGGATGGATTCCTAAGTTTCGTAATGCTGATTAGCCTCTTTCCATTAAGGTGATATGCACTGGAGACAGCTGCATGATTTGAATCTGGTTCCAATTAAATTAAGTGCCAAAGTTTCTATATTGGATATAGAATGGATCATACCTTATAAGATATTAAGGTACGGGGAGTTGTCCAGCTTATGCTTAAAACCAGACTCTGGATAACTCATGGCACGTTTCTATAATGGCTGCTTGTGGGTTGACCCTGGCTATGACGAGGGTTGATATTCTACCATTTGGAAGATCAATAGTGATATCGTTCTTGACTCGCCACAGTTTTAGTAAAATGGACTTTTTCAGAAAACAGTAGTAGGAGTATGGTAGAACTGGAAGTGATTCCAGAACCGCAAACGATTACGGAAAATTTAATAGGACCTATATATTCAATCAGGTTTGACATTCCATTAGCCACTCCGCAGATACGGTGGGTAACCTCAGACACCCGAGAGGTACTTCGGTAGCCTCAAGGACGGTGACAGGGAGGTTCTTATCTACCCAGACTTGACACTACTGTTGTTCCAGGCTATGAGACCCGGTAGGAGGGTTGTCGTAGTCAGTGGGAGCAGTGGAAGCATAGTGGGCAAGATGCTTATATCTATTTATAGACTTGAGCAGTTATAGCGGAGATAGATCATCTAATTTTGATGTGACAGTCATGGGTTTGACTTCAATCAGAATAGGGGATGGATCTGTTAAGAAGGTAGTAGGGTGTGATGTCATGGTATCTGGATGACATACACAGAGTAGGAAGTAAAATTCCAATACTACGATCGGTTGTACTATGGTCGTCACACAGTTGTTTCTCCATATAGGATACGGATATAATATTTGACATTCTGGTTTCTGGATCTATGGTTTTAGATCTGGATTTGGGTAGTTTCCCAATGTGGGTACTTTGACAGTATTCTAATGGTTTTTAGAATAGATGACTCCTAGCATGGTGGTGTACCTGCAGGTGATGGAGTCACCCTCTCTAAAGGTGTCGTATAGACTAAAGGGGAGAGGGCTGTGCATGATTGGCAGATCACTTGCTTAGGCAATTGAGTCAATCGTGAGGTGTCAAGTACCACACCAGATGTTGTTTTTGCACTAGATGCGATAAGTTTGTATTAATCCAATCCTGGAGAGACATAAGGAAGCAGTTTTAGAACATAAGTGGATGTTCTACGGATTTGATGACGGCAGCCTCCTTCGGGAGACGATTATCATTCCAGGCTTCAAAGGTGACGTGGATGACAGAGTGATTGTCAGAGTTTTAGTTTTCCCTCTGACGAGGGACAGTATTATGGACAGGTGGTCCAAGAGGATACTGTGGGTGGCATGGTGCCGGATACTGATTAGGTTCAGTGATCGATACAGTCTAAGAAGTTTGGATTTGGAGTTCATTTATGAACTAGGTCCCATCAGATATCCAGACATATTCTTAGACAGGTATTACTCAATTCGGGAGATGGCTTTCTCCGCGAATTTGAGATTAAGAGAGATATAGAAAGAAACATCTAGGCGGATCCACTCACTGAGGCTATTTCTCGAACACAATAGTTTTACAAACGGGCTTTGTGAAACTGATTAGTAGAGGAGTTGGATGTTCGGTTTCACACGGGCTGTGAGTAGTCGACATCGCAATAATTAGCCTTAAGTGCAAGTGGGAGATTGTTAGAGATAGTGCCCTCAGAGTCAATTATTGGATCGCAGGTACGTGATTGCAATGATTGCGAAGGACCTATACCGGTAGGACAATCTTACTCAAGATGATAGTATGCTATCTGGTTTGCCTTTATCAATCGTGTACATGTTCAGGTGACTGATTACATGTTACACTTTGATAGAGCCCTAAGGATCTTGCTTTACTACCAACTGTATGATGGCGATCATATACGTGAGAGTTGGGTAGTTTATACGCATATCATTAATTGTGGTCCCTAGTCGTGGGAGTTTCGAGACAGGGCATCGATACTCCGGAGTAGACTAGTGTGTACAGTCGAGACCCCGTCGAGGGGCGGTGGCCGGTCTCACAAGCCACTGGTGTCAGTTGGATCACCTAAGATGTATACAGGTGCTCATTGGGTTATGAGTACACCGGACAGGACTCGCCGGGAATCTGCTAGTTGGTATTATACATATCGTCAGATAGCAGTTCCCTGGTGACATGTGTACAGGTTAGTTCATCGACCTGAGGTCGTCATTTGTCTCGTGTGAGTTCCCACTGTGCTTTGATTTCTACCCTACCACGGCTCAAAGGAGTCGTGCAAACAGGTAGTTTTTGGGTACAGTCCCGAGCCATATGGAGGCACGTGAGCGGATCGGCAGGGGATTCGTCTCTCCCGGTATTAGGGGCGAGATCGTGCTGTGTCTAGGAGAGCCATTACACATAGCCCACGGCCGTGGCAGGAGATTTACTGGTAGGTACTCCAGTAGTATCTCAGGGTGTTATTGGGCTACACTCCGACACGACTTATACTGCTATTGGGGGTCTGACGTTACTAGCCCCCTAGGCAGATATGCGATACTCATTGACGAACGGACTGGACTGTATATACATTGTCACTGTTAGGCTCAGTAGGGTTTCCGGATGAGTTCGCTCATCGGCTTCCCTTGAGGTCAGTCCATGGGCAGTCGTTACGCATAGCTAGTGCCGCTGACGGTTTATGGTTAAACCCACTGCCAGGGTACTGACGAGTCATTAGAGTCCCCCACAGATAGTTTCCCAAGTTCGGGCGAAACGTTGTAGAGGCCGTATGGTTTTATGGCAGGGTTCGGAAAATGCACGTGCGTTTACGCACGTGTTATTTTTCGGGCAGATGATACTGGTCGGCTTTGGTTTAAGCCGGATCCGAGTATTTCATTGAGTAGATATAATATCTTTGTCTCAGTTGCATTTGTATTCGGTCGTAATACAAATGCGGGTATATTTATACAGTTACGGGGTTATCCTGAAATTCGTTTCGGGATCACTTTTGGAAGTTGCCAGGTTCCAGTTTTCTATCAGCCGTCTTTTAACATTCGGTTAAAGGCGGATTTATCTTTTCTTGGATATGGGTGAGTCGTGATTCTAGTAGGTTCTAGAAAGGGTGACTTGGCTTGGTGAGTCATTAGTGCATTAATGGAGCCATTAATGCTTGATGACTAAGGGTTTAGGTTCATTGTATGTATTTATTGTGTTCACACTTGATATTTATCTTATGGTCACCCCCCTCTCCTACACTCACCCTCGTCCTTCTTATAAGTGGTCGGCCCCCTATTGTGAGAGAGGTGAGAGCTTGATTCATTTGTTAAAAGATTATGATAGTATTTGGGGTGCATGGAAATTTCATAGCCTCTTTCATTCCATCACCCGATAAAATTGGCAACTTCATTAACCGATCGTCCACGGCTTTGGACGAAGTGAGACATAGTAATCTACTCATTCTCTACATCATTCTTGGTCGTCTCTTTTAGCAAACTTGACGACCGAGTTGCCTCGAGTCAGAGGCAGGAGCCCGTTTAAAGAATCGTCGACGTGGTGCCACCTGGACGAGCAGATCGGAGATCAAAGAGATCGGAGCAGCCGCAACGGAGCGTGGGATGATGGTTAAAGAACGAAGGACTCGGATCGTTCGGTATAACCTTTCTACACTCTTTACAGTTTGTTAGTTTAGCAATAATGGCAGATCCGGGTTAAAGTATACGATAGCGCCAGTTAAAAAGTTTTTGTTCCGCATTTGGCGTCTGTAGACGGCCGGGGCGCTACCGTAGGCTTACAAATGTGACTTTGGAGGGATGTTTCCTAACCATAGGTAGCATGGTTGGCTCTGTCACGTGCCGATCTTAGCGCACTCTGGGAAGCGGGGCGTGATAGATACCTGATGGGAACTCTACTTCAATGGGGCATCTTCCATGAAGAAGAGAAAGCACACCTCCACCATAATCAAATCCGGGATAGGCCTTATCTTCGTGACTCCGCAAGGAGGGATAATGCGCTTTGCCTTTTCCCTAACTGAACCGAGGACAAACAATGAAGTAGAATATGAGACTTTGATAGCAGGTCTTGAGATCGCTATCGATATGGGAATCGAAGACCTACTTATATACGGGGACTCCCAGTTAGTCGTTAGTCAAGTAAACGGCGACGTGCAAAACAGAGTTGGTGAAGTACAGCAAGAGAGTGCAGCAATTGCTGACTCAAATCCCTTCCTACGTCCTGAAAAGCATACCGCGTATGAAAAATAGCAAAGCTGATGCATTATCCAAACTCGCTAAAGAACTGGTTGACGAAAACCTCGATGATGAGAGGATCGTTGTATAAAGCCGTCGGGTCCTTGCACCAGCAGAAATGTCCACGGATTGGTCTGAAGAAAAAGAAGCGACCAAGATAACGGCCCTACAAATAGAGGACCAAGAAAAGGTTAAGGATTGGAGAGAAGTCTTCATAGACTACTTCAAATCCTATCGAACGCCGGAAGATGCATCCTCAAGACATCAGCTTATGAGAAGAGCTCTGTCTTTCGCCTTCGTCAATGATACTCTATATAAGAGATCGTTCGACTCTCTGTGGCTAAGATGCCTGGGACTAGAAGAAGCAAGGAAAGTCGTCCAAGAAACTAATGACGGACTCTGCGGTTCTCATCAAGCTGGGCCAAAGATGAAGCTGAAGATCAAGAGGATGGACTACTATTGGCCCACGATGATTCAGAATTGTCTTGAATACACAAAGCAGTGCCACTCGTGCTAGATTCATGGGGACTTCATCCACCAGCATCCAAACCCGCTACACCCAACAGTGGCTAGCTGGCTATTCGAAATGTGGGGAACTGACATAATTGGGCATATCGAACCAGCGTCATCCAAAGGACATTGGTTCATATTGGCGACAACTGATTACTTCTCCAAGTAGATAGAAGCCATACCACTAAGAGAAGTGAATACGGAGAGTATTCTTCACTTTTTCAAGACACACGTCATCTATCGGTTCGTCACTCCGCGACAGATTATCTCTGATAACGGGCCGGCCTACAGAAGTCACAAAATCAACCGCTTCGCACAGCAACATAATATAGACTGAAGATACTCTTCGGTCTATAATCCCAGAGCTAACGGTCTAGCTGAGGCTTTCAACAAGACCTTGACGAAGATCATAAAGAAGACGGTGTCCAAAAATAAAAAGGATTGGCACGAGAGACTGCATGAAGCTCTATGAGCATATCGGACCACGTTCAAGATGGCCACGAACACGACGCCATTCGCGTTGGTATTCGGCGCAGAAGCGGTTCTCCCCTTGGAGATAGAGCTACCATCTTTACGAGTGGTGGTTCATTACAAACTAACAGATGAAGAGAATACCCAGCTTCGGCTTGAGGAGCTCGATACCCTCGATGAAACTCGTCTCATGGCGCAGCAAAATTTGTTGGCTTACAAAGCAAAAATGACGTGCTCATACGAGAGACTGATTAGGCCGAGAACATTTTGCCAAGACGAACTCGTGCTAGTGGTCAAAAGACCTATGATCCCCAATCATGCCATACAGGGGAAATTCGAGCCAAACAATGAGGGCCCGTACATCGTAGACAAAGTCTACCAAGGTGGGGCTTACCTGCTCATGGATATGTATGGCGAAAGACCCTTCAGGCCAATAAACGACCTATTCCTAAAGAAATACTACACCTGACTAGTCACGAATCGGGTTAACAATAGATGACGACGCCTATGTCCGCTCGCTATCTTCCTAAGCCCAAACTCTATAAGTAGTATCCAGCAAAACTGTTGTCTCCAAAATGGCAACAATATGCCGAAACGTCCCTAAACTAACAACAGGACCGAAACGTCCCTAAACTAACAACGGACCGAAACGCCCCTAAACTAACAATGGAACGTAATGTCCTAAAACTACCTATGGACCGCAATGTCCTAAAACTAGCGACGGACTGAAACGTCCTTAAACTACTACAAATACCCGGCATCCCCAGGCTGACGTGAAAAAAAAACAGTACGTACATAAGCAAAATGGGCACGGATGAAAACCCGAAAGGGCTCCGTGAGTAAAAACAGCAAGGCTACCGGCGATATTTGTGAAAACCCGAAAGGGCGCAGACTCGTAAAAAAACGGAATGTCTACAAGAAAAATGTGCACCGATGAAAACCCCATGAGTAAAAACAGCAAGGCTACCGGCGATGTTTGTGAAAACCCGAAAGGACGCAGACTCGTAAAAAAAATCTTGCACACTTGCAAGGTCCTTTCGACCTTGTAAGGAGAAAGTACCTACGTGAGATCCTTACGACTCACAAGGGAGCAACACACTTAGGGATCCTCACGATTCCTGAGGAGAAATTACACTTATGAGATCCTCATGACTCATAAGGAGAACCCTCTTATGAGACCCTCACGGCTCATAAGATTCAAAAGCCTTAAGTTGCAGGGATCTGAACCTGTTCTTAAGCCATCACATTTCCCAGTTTGCCTTATAAGCGGTTCAATACTGACCCTTGTATACAATCCATGGGCACAAATAATCATTTCCTTGCCGAGTCCCACCGACGACGAGGAAGCCCTAGTTTGATGTACAAACACTTGTAGGTCCTCTCGATTTATAAGGAGAAAATACTCTTGCAAGATCCTTACGACTTACAAAAGAACATACACTTAAGAATCCTCATGATTTCTAAAGAGAAATCGCACCTATGAGATCCTCACGGCTTGTAGGAGAAACACCTTTATGAGACCCTTACGGCTCATGAAGTCAAAAGCCTTAGTCGACAGGATCCTAACCTTGTTTGCTAAGCCATCTTTGTTTAAGTCGACAAAGGCAAATGATGATTCGCACCTGGCAATATCCCAGTTGTAGCGATGCTGATGCCTACATCGATATCAAATTCTAAGCGCTCCATATGCTCCTCGCGTGGGCGCCCTTTTATAAGAAGCGCTGTATCGCTCCCGGTCTAGTGCTCAGCGCCAGACGCTCCACGTGCTCCTCACGTGGGTGCCGTTTTATAAGAAGCGCCGTAGCGCTCCCGGTCTAGCGCTCAGTGCCAGGCGCTCCACGTACTCCTCACGTGGGTGCTAAGGAATTACAAAGCACTCTGTAAATAAGGTCCCGGCGCCAAAAAAGTGTTGACCACTTAATAAAAGACAAAAAGAAAAAGGGGTGTCAGAATCCAAATCAATGCTCAGCATTATTGAATAAAAAGGAGGCTGAGCCCAAACAAGTGTTCATCTTTACTTTTCAAAAGAGCCTCGTTGAGGAATGTGTCAATCATTTCATCTGACGTCCCCAAAAGTTCTAGTTCAGGGTCTGCTCCTAGTTTCTCAGTGCAAGGAGTTTTTTCATCGTCCGCAAACGAGTGAGAGATCACATAACAACTTGCTACGTATCCCTCGGATTCATCCGACGAGCTCTCTCCATCATCTTCCTGCTGAAAGACGTGGCTGAGGAATTCTTGGAGTGTGATGGGAGTCCGTGCCTTTTGATTGTACTCTTCCAGCGTGTCGATCTGTTTTTGTATGTCCGTGCGCTTGTCGCCAGACTTCACGGGCTTTTTAGATCTCTTCTTCTTCTTCTTCTTCGAAGATTTTGAAGGCTGGGTGTGAGTGCTCGGGCTATCACCACCAATCTTTGGAGTTGGGCACGGCTTCAGCATCCCTTCGATGATCTGGGGTTCTAACGGGTTCTTCCATCTGACCGCTGGGCATGTCTGGAGATCATTCAATTTCCTTTTAGTTTTGGCTGAAAGCACGACCTCCCATGGAGCTTCTTCAACAAAAGAACAAGTTGCCCCCGGTGTGTCCGTCTTCTTAGGAGTATGCGGTTGTGGCGGGTTTACCTTCCACTTCTCAGACAATGCAAACTTGTCTTGTAGGTATTGGTCCTCGATCCATCCCTTGAAGACGAAGTAATCCTCGATCGGGTGACTTACCGTTTGGTGGTAAGGACAGTAATTGGGATTATTCACTTCATTGGGTTGTGGCGGTCGCCTTGGATTCGGCAAATTGATAAGCCTGTTGCGCATAGCTAGTTCGAAAAGCCTCTTCGTTTTGTACCGTGGGAATGAGTAAGGACGCTTCATTTTCTCATTGTAATAGCGTCGTCTCTCTTCCAGTTGATCTGCTAACTTTGGGGCACTGGGCCGTTGTTGGGTGTTCGCGACGAAGGTCGCCTTCCCTTTACCCTTGTCGTTCCGAGGTTCCGGTTTCGGGGGAGACGGTCTGTGACCCATTTGATACATCTGGGCTAGCTTATCGATTAAAGCCTGGAACGTGGTCAGTTTAAAGAACATCATGAACTGTGAAATAGTTGCATGAGGGTCTAGGGTGCCCACGAACATGCCCACCGCTAGTGCTTCTTCGATGCGCTGCTCGCACTTCGACCACAAGTTCCGCCATCGGATTGCATATTGAACCCATGTCTTGCCCGACTTCACCCTTGCATTAATCAACGCTGTTATTAGGGTGCGTTCGCTGGCGCTCGCGAATCGCTGGGTGAATAGCAACTCCATCTCTGTGAATGTTTTGACGGAGTCATTCGGGAGCTCGGAGTGCCACTGAAACGCCGTCTCCGATAAGCTGCCAACGAATTAGCGAAGCAAGAGCTTATCATCACCGCCGGTGTTGCCACAAAGAGCCCTGAACTGGGCAACATGTTGATGGGGATTGCCTGTAACCTTGTAGATATGGAATTTCGAGATCGTGTAGCCCGGTGGGTATTTTATCTGATCATACCAGCTCGGATATGGTCGCCCCGTTTTGACAACTTGGCCGGCTGCCTCATTTGCCTGGTGAACTCTTATTTGCTGAGCGATGTAGTCATCCAGGGCAGCTTTGGAAATAGTCTCCTCCTTGGTTGTTGAAAGAGCCGGCGATGGATTTGACGTTTCTCCTCTGTCATCTTCAAGGATAATCGAAGGATCTTCGGCTGGGGGATCCGGCTGGATCATCATCCCGACCATGTCTTGGAACAGAAGAGCCATCTGCTTTATATTGGCCGCTTGTTCCGCAGCCTCCTTGTCCTTCTTTTCAAGCATTCTACGAAGGAATTCAGCATCGGTCTCATCTTCGCGACGTTGTTCTGACGGCGCCTCCAGGCTTTCCTTTGGTCCGGTGAGTGCGGCCATCGCAGTTAGCATCTCCTGGAGCTTCTGCTGCTGTTGTTCCTGAGCTCTTGTAATGGATCGGGTGATTGGTCGGTGGCCCGTTGAAGCACGGCTATCCTCCTTCCCGGATGCCACGTAAATGGTATGGACCACCATACCCCCAGACTTGGGGCGTTTGGGCTCAGTGCCTTTAACATTTGTCGCAGACACGGGGATCTTCTCCAGCCTTCTCTTTTTATGAGCGGTCGAAGTTGAGGGGGCCATCGCGGTGGGCACCTAGATAGCTTTTCGTGGCTTGGCAGGATGGCTCACTTCCTGTTGAACCTTCAGCTTCTTGTGCTGGCGGGAGAAATTTGGATCGATCACCGAGTCTCGGATCTGCCGCCAGACTTTGTAAACATGGGAGGATAAAACCAAATAGCATCTGCCCCTAAATTCAGGAAAGACGTTTGTCTTCCCGGCTTTCGGCGGAAAACAGGTTCCTTGGCTAAAACCACTGCTCCATTATTATCACAATACACAGGTATTGTATGCTCAATGAATGGAACCACCCCAAGCTCAGCAATGAACTTCTTCATCCAGACAGCTTCTTTGGCAGCATCGTTGGCAGCGATGTATTCAACCTCCATCGTCGAGTCTGCTACGGTGTCTTGCTTGGAACTCTTCCAATACACCGCCCCTCCGTTGATGATAAAGATAAAACCCGAGACCGACTTACTGTTGTCTTTATCACTCTGGAAGCTCGAATCGGTAAAGGACTCCACTTGGAGTTCACAATTACCATACACCAAGAACATCTCTTTAGTCATTCTCAAGTACTTGAGAATATTCTTCACAGCTGTCCAGTGATTCCCTCCTAGATCTGCTTGATACCTACTCACTACACTTAGTGAGTATGCTATATCGGGTCTGGTACATAATATCGCGTACATGATAGAGCCTACTGTCGAAGCATAGGGTATCCCTTGCATGCGAGCTCTCTCCAAATTAGTCTTGGGAGACATTTCTTTAGAGAGAGTGAGTCCTGAGATCGTGGGTATATTCCCACGCTTTGAATCTTCCATACTAAACCTCTTTAGTATGGTGTCAATGTACCTAGATTGGGACAAATCCAGTATTCTTTTAGATCTATCTCTATAGATCTTAATCCCCAAGATGTAAGAGGCATCACCTAGATCTTTCACTGGGAATCTTTGTGATAAGAAGAGCTTGACCGAGTGCAGCATAAGAACATCATTTCCTATCAAGAGTATGTCATCCACGTACAATACGAGGAAGACGACCTTACTCTCTGCCACCTTCTTGTATATACAAGGTTCATCTATTTTTTTGATGAAGTCAAACTTTTTTACTACCTCATCAAAACAGATGTTCCAACTCCGCGATGCCTTCTTCAACCCGTAAATTGATTTAAGAAGCTTACACACCTTTCCGCTGCTCCCACTATCCACGAAGCCCTCTGGCTGAGTCATGTACACGCTCTCTTCTAAATCACCATTTAGAAAGGCAGTTGTTTACCGCCGGAAGCCGGGAAGACTGAACATCTTGCCTGAATCTGGGGGCAGATGCTAATTGGTGCTATCCGTCCACCTCTCCGAAGATGCCAAGTTGATTTATGGCACCATGTATCGAAGGTTTAAACGGATGCGGCCGATGTAGCAGACTCCGTCAGATTCCCCCTCGTTTGAGGGGTTTTTGATTGTGGGGACGCTCTTCCCTGCAGGCCCAAGCCCCTGCAGTTAATTACGCTACCGCATCGCGGTAACAACTTTCTCCTTCTCCATATGATCACTTCGTGTCGTGGTTGTTTGTTTTGTGTTTGGTTGCCCGTGGATTGTATACGGAGACTAATTTGTGTTGTCGCCCGTAGGACGTGGATTAGTCCAAATCCGTATCTTCTTATATTTGGATTTGGGGGTTTGGGTTTAAGGATACGTTAGCCTCATTTGAGACTAAGATCAACTTAAACATTTGTTAAGGACACGTTAGTCTAATTCTAGACTAAGATCAACTTAACGGGATCGTTTAGATCCGACAAGAGAGCAATTGGGCTCTATTGTTTAGTTTAAAGCATTGCGGTCGATAATTTGTTTAAGGACATTACGGTCCATTGTTAGTTTTAAGACATCGCGGTCGAGGTTAAGAACATCATAGTCTGTGAGTTTAAGGACCTCACAGTCCGATGTTAGTTTTAAGACATCACGGTCGAGGTTAAGGACATCATAGTCCGTGAGTTTAAGGACCTCACAGTCCGATGTTAGTTTTAAGACATCACGGTCGAGGTTAAGAACATCATAGTCCGTCGATTTAAGACATCACGGTCGAGGTTAAGGACATCATAGTCCGTGGATTTAAGGACTCCATAGTCCGGCGTTAGTTTTAAGACATCACGGTCGAGGTTAAGGACATCATAGTCCGTGGATTTAAGGACTCCACAGTCCGATGTTAGTTTTAAGACATCACGGTCGAGATTAAGGACATCATAGTCCATGAGTTTAAGGACCCCATGGTCCGTAAAATGTGTGGTTGTCGGGACCGTCACCTCTTTGAAGACGTTGAGGAATTACAACGACAAATATCAAAGGAGTGCAAAGATGTATCCTTGAACCAAGATGAGTTGTTTGAAAGAGCAGATATGCTCAGTTCAATATAGGTTGAGGACTTATGGCCAGAATTGGGCTAAGTCCAATTAAAATGTTTTAACATTTTACTTTCGTTCTGGTTGTTAAGCCTTTATTAGGGCTCGGCCCTTTGAATAATGCTAAGCATTGGGCTCTGATATTTTTGTCTTTATCAGAACAGAGCATGTTCTGATAGTGCGCCACGTGGCGCGTCAGGCGCTTTGCGCCAATTAAAGAGCGCATTGCGCTAGCGCACGCGAAGGTGACACCTGTCGCACTCTGCGCTAAACGCTGGTTCATCAGCGCATTTGCGCTTTCCATTTATGAGTGCTTTTCGCTAGCACGCCAGCGAGCGACACGTGGTGCGCTTGGCGCTGAGCGCTGGTCTATGAGCGCAGCGCTCTGTTTTAAAAGCGCAAAGCGCAAGTGGTGTCTATGGTTGACACGTGGCAAGTTCTGGCGCCGTGCGCCGATCCAATGAGTGCAAGGGCACAGTTCATGAGTGCAAGGCACTTTTCAATAGCGCAAAGCGCATCTGATCTATTTTAAGCTCATAGAACAACTTTTACGTTCTTCTAAGGAGGCTTTGCCTCAAGATCCAAGAACAAAGGTTCTTGTTTTGATAAAAGGCTCTGCCTTTATAGATCAGAAGATCTGTTAGTGAAGTATTTTACTTCTTTTATTTTTTTATAATTAGATCTTTTGATCTTTCTTCTTATCATCAAAGATCTTGGTCTTTTTTCTGATCTATGATCTTTTTAGAAGAGAGTTCTTCTTTTTATGAGATGATTTCATCTCTGTTTTTCAAGAACATGGTTCTTTTTTTTACCTTGAATATGAAGAAAAACTCTTCTTTTCTTAAGAGCTTACTCTTTTTTTTTGCAGAGGGTTTCTCTCTCTCTTTTTCTGTTTTCTCTCTATCTTCTTTCTTCTTCTCTTTTTTTATTTTAGAAAGAATGATCATTGGTCGTTGGGACCCACCACCTCTCCGATGACACTGAGAGATTACAGTGCCATATATAGAAGGTGTAGAGGGATGTACCCTTTGAACCATGTCTCACTCATCAGGGGGGAAGAACAGACTGGAGCTTAAGCCTCTCGCTGCTGAAAAAGGCTTCTTTGTGTTCGCGCACGTGCGTCGCACGTGTTGGGCGCACGTGCGCCGCACGTGTTGGACGCTCATATTTGCACGCAGCGCACATGGAGCTTGCGCATATGGGCATTATGGGGGGAGCAAGCTCCTATGGACAACGTATCTCATTTTAATATAATTAAATGTTCTCATATAGTGCGCACGTGCGTTGCACGTGATGCGCGCATGGCGGACATACGTGTGTTGCACGTAGCACACATGACGCTTGCGCATATGCGCTTTATGGGGAGGAGTATGCTCCTATCTTGGAGAATTAAGCTCCTATGGAAAACTAAGCTCCTTTTAATATTATTAAATATTCTCATGTGGTGCGCACGTGCGTTGCACGTGGTGCGCGCGTGGCGGGCACAGTGCGTTGCATGTAGCGCACATGGTGCTTGCGCATATGCGCATTATGGGGAGAATCAGGTTTCTATATATGGAGAACTAAGCTCCTATGAAGAACTAAGCTCCTTTTAATATTATTGAATATTCTCATGTGGTGCGCACGTACGTTGCACGTGGTGCGCGCATGGCGGGCACACGTGCGTTGCACGTAGCGCACATGGCGCTTGCGCATATGCACATTATGGAGATAAGCAGGCTTCTATATATAGAGAACTAAGCTCCTTTTAATATTATTAAATGTTCTCATGTGGTGCGCACGTGCGTTGCACGCATGGCGGGCATACTGTGTTGCACGTAGCGCACATGGCGCTTGCGCATATGCGCATTATGGGGAGGAGCATGCTCCTATCTTGGAGAACTAAGCTCTTTTGAGTATTGAATCCTTTGAGGATTGAACTCTACCCTTTCTAAGAGGTATCCTCTCTTATTTATATGGGAGTGGTAGAGAAGCTATCTCTCCTTTTCCCGATGTGGGACTAAAAATGCATTCCCCATGTAGTAGAGCATTACTTTAGATTACATGTGCATAGCACATTTGCTCAAAACTTTTGATCCTGGATGAATTATGAGGCCCATAATATATTAAATCGAAGGATTTTTCGAGACACTTTCGATACCATCAAAATTTAGCTGTTTCTCATTTCGGAGTTTGTCAAAATATAGCTCGGAAAATACTGGTTCGCATCTTCTTTCTTAGATCACATGTGCATAGACATTTGCTCATAACTTTTGATCCCGGATGAATTATGAGGCCCATAATATATCAAATCGAAGGTTTTCTCGAGATTCTTTCAATACCATCAGAATTTAGCTATTTCTCATCCCGGAGTTTGATAAAATATAGCTCGGAAAATACTGGTTCGCATCTTCTTCCTTAGATCACATGTGCATAGACATTTGCTCATAACTTTTGATCCCGGATGAATTATGAGGCCCATAATATATCAAATCGAAGGTTTTTTTTGAGATTCTTTCAATACCATCAGAATTTAGCTGTTTCGCATTCGGGAGTTTGTCAAAATACAGCCCGGAAAATACAGGTTCACATTTTCTTAAGCGTATCGCTGCCATTTGATGTCTTGGGCTCTTTTGTGCAGAAATTTTTGGCAGGAACAGTAGTCTTAACATCCATTTGCTAGATTTCGTAGTCATGGTATGCAGAGATTGCAAGTAGGATCCGGATGGATTTAAGCATAGCCACTGGAGAAAATGTTTCATCATAATCCACATCTGGTCGTTGACGAAAACCTTTTGCAACAAGTCTAGCTTTAAAAGTCTTAACTTTTCCATCTACACCAAGTTTCTTCTTAAAAATCCATTTGCTCCTAATGGGTTTTACCCTTTCGGGAGCAACTTCCAAAGTCCATACTTTGTTGGTATACATAGATTCCATCTCAGATCGCATTGCATCCAGCCATTTCACAGAGTCTCCACTCGTGATGGCCTGCTCGAGGCTAGTTGGGTCATCATCTTCCATGATGCCATCCTCACTCCCACCATCAATAAGAAAACTGTAGTATCTCTCAGGTGGATGAGGAACCCTACTAGATCGGCGGAGAGGCTGAGGTTCGTTGGAAACTATCGAATCCTCAGGTGGATGCTTCCCACGGGTTCACTGTCGTGTTCGGCGAGGACGAGGCTCCGCTCTGGATACTTCACATGGGTTCACTGCCGTGCTCTGCGAGGTCCAGGTTCCACTCTGGACGTTTTCCACGGGATCAGAAGTGACATAATCCTCGTTCTAGGTAGTCAGGAAGGGTTGACTTTATCCGCATTTTCCGGAGTCGGAATTTGACTCTCGGTCATCTGTACACCGTCGAGTCATGGAACTGGGAGTTGCCGCTGTTCCGCTTTGCTTGATGTTGTGTCTGCTGCAATGAGACGAATGTTGAGATGATCTCTAGGCTATCTGTGACCTGTCGAGATTTGGCTTCTTCTTCTGATGAAACCTGGGGAGGAGGAGTGTGACTCCCTCTTCGTTTGCGTCCCTGGATTGTATACAGGGATTGCTGTGATATCACCTGTAGGGCATAAATTTCATTTTATGTATATATTTTTATTTTATTTCTTTCCGCGATCCTCTATCATTTCAGCTTTTTATATCGCGAAGGTCGCGATTGCCTTATCATTTTGGCTATTTATTTTATTTTTACTCGCTGCTTTTTATTGTGAGTTACCCAATCATTTCGGCTATTTTGCATGCATACTTTTTTTTACTTGCTGATTTTTATTTGCAAGTTGCCCCATCATTTCGGCTATTTCGTATGCATGTGTGGCTTGCTGTATTTTTGCTGCAAGCTTAGGATTAGACACCGATTTCGGCATCAGCACCGCTACGACTGGGATATTGCCAGGAGCGAATCATCATTTGCCTATGTCGATATCGAACAAAGGTGGCTTAGCGAACAGGGTTAGGATCCTGTCGACTAAGGCTTTTGACTTTATGAGCCGTAAGGGTCTCATAAAGGAATTTCTCCCTACGAGTCGTGAGGATCTCGTAGGCGCGTTTTCTCCGTAGGAATCGTGAGGACTCCTAAGTGTATGTTCCTTTATCAGTCGTAAGGATCTTACAAGAGTGTTTTCTCCTTATAAGTCGAGAGGACTTACAAGGGTTGTTCACCGTGCGAACATATCCCTAGTCACGGATGAGACTTTGTTAGGAAAATGTTTATTTGTGCCCGTGGATTGTATACAAGGGTCGGCATTGAGCCGCTTGTAGGGCAATATTGGAGGTTGTGGGGGCTGCTTAAGAACAGGTTCAGGTTTCTGTAGCTTAAGACTTTTGAATCTTATGAGCCGTGAGGGTCTCATAAGAGGATTCTCCTTACGAGTTGTGAGGATCTCGCAAGTGTAATTTCTCCTTAGAGATCGTGGGGATCCCTAAGTGTGTTGCTCCCTTATGAGTCGTAAGGATCTCACGCGGGTGATTTCTCCTTACAAAGTCGAGAGGACCTTGCAAGTGTCTTTTAACGAGGTTGCGCCCTTTCGGGTTTTCACAAACACTCGCCGGTAGCCCTGCTGTTTTTACTCACGGAGCCCTTTCGAGTTTTCATCCGTGCCCTTTCTGCTTATGGATATACCATTTTTTTTGTTCAGCTTTGGGATGCTGCAATCCATCATAGTTTATCGACATCTCGGTCAACAGCTAGTTTTAGGACATAGTGGTCCTTCGTTAGTTTAAGGACGTTTCGGTCCGCTGTTAGTTTAAGGACGTTTTATTCCGCGGTTAGTTTAAGGACGTTTCGGTCCGTTGTAAAGTAAACCGGTTACTACTTATAGAGTTTGGGCTTAGGAAGATAGCGAGCGGACATAGTCGTTGTCATCTATCATTGACCTAGGCCGTGACTCGTCAAGCGTAGTATTTCTTCAGGAAGCGACCGTTTATTGGCCTGAAAGGTCTTTCACCATGCATGTCCATCAGTAGATAGGCTCACCCTGGTAGACCTTGTCTATGATGTACAGGCCTACATAATTCGGCTCAAATTTCTTTCGTTTAGCATGATTGGGGATCATAGGTCTTTTGACCACTAGCACGAGTTCGCCTTAGCGGAATGTCTTCGGCCTGGTCAATCTTTTATATGAGCGCGTCATCTTTGCTTTATAAGCTTCCAGATTTTGTTGCGCTACGAGCCAGGTTTCATCAAGGGCATCGAGCTCCTCAAGCCGAAGATGAGCATTCTCTTCATCCGTCAGCTCGTAATGAACTGCCACTCGTAAAGAGGGTAACTCTATCTTGAGGGGGAGTACCGCTTCTGTACCGAATACCAACGCGTACGGCGTTGTGTTCGTGGCCGTCTTGAACGTAGTTCGATATGCCCAGAGAGCTTCATGCAGTCTCTCATGCCAGTCTTTCTTATTTCAAGATACCGTCTTTTTCACGATCTTTGTCAAGGTTTTGTTGAAAGCCTCAGCTAGACCGTTAGCTCGGGGGTTATAAACTGAGGAGTATTTCCAGTCTATGTTATGATGTTGTGCGAAGCGGCTGATCTTGTGACTTCTGTAGGCTGGCCCGTTATCGGATATGATTCGTCTCGGAGTTCCAAACCGATAATTGACGTGCGTCTTGAAGAAATGGAGGATATTCTTTTTCTTCACTTCCCTCAGTGGTACTGCATCTGTCTATTTGGAGAAGTAATCAGTTGTTGCCAAAATGAAACGATGTCCTCTGGACGAAACTGGTTCGATGGGGCCGATTATGTCAGTCCCCCCATTTCAAACGGCCAGCTAGCCACCATTGGATGTAGTGGATTTGGATGCTGGTGGATAAAGTCGCCATGGATCTGGCATGAGTGGCATTGCTTCGCGTATTCGAGGCAGTCCTGGATCATCGTGGGCCAGTAGTAGCCCATCTGTTTAATCTTCAACTTTATCTTCGGGCCTGCTTGGTGAGAACCGCAGAGTCCATCGTGAACTTCTTGGACGACTCTTTTTGCTTCTTCAGGTCCAAGACATCTTAACCACAGAGAATCAAATAACCTCTTGTACAGAGTATCATTGACGAAAGCGAAAGACAGAGCTCATTTCATGAGCTGATGTTTTGAGGACGCATCTTCAGGCATTCGACGGGATTTGAAGTAGTCTATAAAGACTTCTCTCCAGTCCTCAATCATTTCTTGGTCCTTTATTTGCAGGGCCGTCTACTCGGTATCTTCCTTTTCCTTGGATGATTCCGGAGATATTTCTTCTGGTACGAGGACCCGACGGTTTTGTACCACGATTCTTACGTCATCGAGGTTCTCATCGGCCAATTCTTTAGCAAGCTTGGCTAATGCATCCGCTTTGCTATTTTCTGCACGCGGTATGCTTTCCAAGGTGTAGGAAGGTATTTGGGTTAGCAGTTGCTGTACCCTCTCGCCGTACTTTACCAGTTCTGGTTTGCACGTTTGGTAGTCGCCATTTACTTGACTAACGACCAGTTGGGAGTCTCCGTATATGAGGAGGTTTTCAATTCCCATGTCGATGGCGATCTCGAGACCTGCTATCAAAGCTTCATACTCGGCTTCATTGTTTGTCCTCGGCTCTGTTAAGGAGAAAGCAAAGCGCATTATCCCTCCTTGTGGAGTCACGAAGATAAGGCCTACCCATGATTTGATTATGGGCGTGTTTTGCTTGCGCATCTTCATGGAGGATGCTCCATCGAAATAAAGTTCCCACCGGGTACCACTTCCGTCGATCATGTCAAACGCATGTTCGTCTGGCAGTTCGCAATTCAAGGGAGAATCGACCGGTATCGGATGTTCGGCGAGGAAGTCAGCGATGGCCTGGCCTTTCACTACCTTAAGAGGCTGATAGGTTATTGAGAACTCCATCAAGAGCAGGGCCCATTTAGCGAGTCGCCCCGTCAGTATGGCCTTTAACATCAAATATTTGAGGGGATCCACCTTCGATATGAGACGGACTTCATGCGCCAATGCATAGTGCCTGAGTTTCGTTATCGCGAAGATCAACGCTAGGCAGTATTTTTCGATGGGAGAGTAATTGCTTTCTGCCCCCAGTAGAACTCGACTCAAATAGTAGAGGGCTCTCTCCCTCCCTTGGTCGTTCTCTTGTGCCCATAATGCGCCTAAAGAACCTTCGAGGGCTGTTGTATAAAGAATGAGAGTCTTTCCCTTGACTGGAGCGGCTAGCACCGGAGGATTCTACAGGTATTGCTTGATTTCGTCCAGTGCGCTCTGGCATTTGTGATCCCAAACGAAAGGGGTTCCCTTCTTCATTAGGTGACTATATGGGCGGCACTTGCCAGAGAGATTAGCTATAAATCGCCGGATATACGCGAGCATCCCTTGGAGAGACCGCAATTGTTTGAGAGTCCTTAGTGGGGGCATTTCCAGAATCGCCTTGATCTTTGATGGATCTATCTCGATGCCTCGGTGTCGGACAATGAATCCTATGAATTTGCCCGAGGAGACTCCGAACGCGCATTTGAAAGGGTTCATCTTCAAGTTGTATTGCCGAAGGCGTTGAAATACGATCTTCAGATGCTCGAAATGTTCCTCGTATGATTTTCTTTTAACCACGAGGTCGTCGATATAGCATTCGACGATTTCATGTATAAGTTCATCGAAGATCTTCGTCATGGCCCTCTGATAGGTGGCACTGGCGTTCTTTAGACCGAAAGGCATCACCTTATAGCAAAATATACCCAAAGGGGTCCGGAAAGCGGTGTGCTTCTGGTCCTCGGGATGCATCTTTATCTGATTATATCCTGATGTGCCGTCCATGAAGGAGAAAACTTCGTGAGTGGATGTATTGTCTATCATTAGCTCGGTGACCGGTACTGGGAAGTCGTCCTTCAGGCAAGCTTTATTGAGATCCCGAAAGTCTACACAGATACGCACCATCCCATTCTTCTTCATCACTGGGACGATGTTGGATATCCAATCAGGATACTGAACTTCTTGGATGAAGCCAGAGTCGATTAACTTCTTGATCTCGGCGTTGATACTCATCTCAAGCTCAAGCCGCATTCTCCTTGGCGCTTGTTTGATTGGCTTGACGTCCAGGGATATTGCCAGTTTATGGACAGCAATCTCTGGATCTAGTCCTGGCATCTCGAAATAGTTCCATGCGAAGCAATCTTTATGCTGCATAAGCACGTCTTTTAGTGTAGCTACCCTTTCTTCAGACAGCAACTCACTGATGAATGTCGGTCGCAGGTCACTTGTCGTCCCCAAATCAATTTTCTTGAGGTTATCTGCAGTGGTATGTATTCCATCTTCCAGCTCTTTTGGCGCCGGTGGAAACTCTGAGATCACTTCGTCATCATTGTTTTCGAAGCACCAGGGGAGGTCATCCATATTCTCGGGTTCTTCTTTTGATATCATTATCATATGACAGGTACGAGCTCGCTTCCAAGACCGATGTGGATCTGGGTCTACCCTCGTGGATTTGGGTTCATGCTTCTGCGACGGAGTTATCCTCCAACTGTCGGATAGAGCGAACTTGCCGAGCTGATATTGGTCTTCGACCCAGTTCTTGAAGGTGAAGCAGTCTTCGAGAGGGTGTCCTATTGCTCGGTGATAAGAGCAATAGTCTGGATAAGAGACCTCGTTAGCTTGCTCGGGGTGCTTGGACTCCGGGAGCGTAAGCATTTGATGTCTTATGGCAAGGTCAAGTATCTTCTTTGTCTTGTCTTAAGGAAAAGAGTATGCTCGACTCATCTTCTTCATAAGGGGCAAATCCGGATCGCTCGATTCCTGATCGCGTGACTTCTTGGTCCCGCTTTGTCGCTGTCGAACGCCTTTTCCGCTCTTTGACTTGTTTCTGCCTCTGCGTCGGGCCTTTTGTACAACAGGTTGACAGGGAGGGGCATTTTCATCTTTCGCAGCCTGTTGAAGATGGCGTTGCGTCCTGTCTTTCTCATAGATAGCCATTTTGCGATTATGGTCGTCTCAAACTTTTTGATCAGCTTCCCTTATAAGCTTGTCCATTTGTTCTTCGAACGACGGACTGGGCATTTTCACGTCGGGGGCTCTTTCTGGTTCAGGGTTAGCATTTTCCCATTGAGCATCTCTTTCTTCATCAAAGTCATGTACGACGTAACAGTCGCGGAGAATCTCCCGTTTCTTGGACCGAACATATCCAAGCCCGGTCGCTTCCATTCTCCCGTTGGGCAACTTGCGCTGAGTTCCGGGAATGTTCCAAATCCTGTCATAGAACTTAGCTTTCCGAGCGGTCTGTTCGAAAGGTATCCCTTGGCGCTTCAATAGCCTTTTCAAGCCTTTTGTGTAATATCTAGGCAGACAGATGGGCTGTAGCATGTCAAGTATAGAATCCACGCAATGCCAAACTTCTTTCTCCACTCTTGTTTCCGTGGATCGGTAGAATAGGATTTCCTGTTCACCTTTTCCTCTGGGAAGGACGTAAAACGTTTGTAGCTCTTGCACGCTATAAGCTTCAAGTGCGTCGAGATCTTTGTAGTGCTCCCGCGGAATCATGGAGATTTGCAAACTCTGATTATCACCAGTGAATGCTTGTATTGGTGGCCGAGCGGAGAATATAGCATGGACCTCATCTTCTGAGTCGCTGCCAAAGATCAACATAGGAGCGGACGGTCCCGGCTTGTTGTACTGGGATGGACCTGAATAAATTATCTCTTCCTCTTCCTCAGTATCACTCCCGAAGACAGGAATGGTGGTGATAGCTTTGTTCTCCGGTTTGCGACATCTCTCCGTGTCCTCGAAATCTGACAAAAAGTATTTTGCATCTTCGTACTTGCAGACTTCGTTCACGGAGAATGGGTTCAGCTCCCCTGTTACGGTATACTCGAGACCATCCTTAAAGTATTTCATATACTGATGTTGTGTAGAAGGGATGATGTTGTACTCGTGTAACCAAGGCTGGCCGAGCAAAGCGTTATAGCATGTCTTGGCGTCAATGACATGAAATTTAATGCCTGTGACAAGCAACCCAAAGCACATCGTCAGTATCACAGACCCAAGAGTCCGCGATGACTGGGAGTCAAAACCTGAGATGGTGATTTTATCACGAGCGAGGTGTTGAACGCTCATGCAGATTTCCTTTAACACCCGTACGTTAAGTAGATTAACAGAGGACCCATTGTCGACCAGGATTTTGCCTATCTTTATATCGTGGCAGTACCCTGAGATATAGAGGGGACGGTTGTGCTCGCACGTCCCAAGGAGTATGTCTTCATCGCCGAAGGTGATATCGGCTGTGTGTACTTCCTCCAGCTCATCCTTCATCTTTTCTTCGGCGAGAAAAGCTTGGAATTGCTCTGGCTCTTATAGCGCCTTGATCAATGAATCTCTTGCTTCTTTTGAAAGTAAAAAGGCGTCGAGAATACTGAGCTGTGAGGGTAACTTCTTCAAGTGCGCCAGAATATTATAGTCCACATTACTCTTCTTTGGCGGGTCCTTGGCGTTCAGCTCTTTGATGACTTGGTCATCTAAGGAGATATACTCAGAGACTTTTTCTTTTCCCTTATCTTTTCTATTCGTGGGTCCAAGATTCTTTTCTGGAAGCGTACGGTTGCGCAGCTGAATATTTTCACAAGCCTTCGGTTCTTCCTCTTTCCCGAAGGTGAATTCTTTAAAGAGAGGGCCAAGAGCCATTTCCTCGTCAGAGTCGCTCCCAAAGGTGAGAACCTGCGATCCCCCGGTGTTGACCATGCGACAGTTGCCGGTAGTTCTTTTATACTCCTCGGTCGTATTTCTCTGCTCCCGACGAGTTTTGCGTTTCATCCGTTTAAAGTGTTGCTGGTGAGCAACAAATCCCTGCCACCATCTTTTAAAAGCGTTGCACTCTTCGGTGGGGTGCGAAATCTTTCGATGATATAAGCAGTAGCTAGGATGCATCTTTGCTTCATCAAGGGTGTTTTCTTCGGAGGGTGGTAGCTTCATTCCCATTGATATAGCTTTAGCAAATCTTTTCCTCGTCTTGAATTTGTTTTTATCCGCAACGGATGTCTTTTGATTTAGCGGGAGTGACTTGACTTTTTCATCTAGTCGCCGGCGTTTGGCTCTTTCAAATATGGCCGTCTCACGTTTCCGATCAGCTTTACTTTTCAAAAGAGCCTTGTTGAGGAATGTGTCAATCATTTAATCTGACGGCCCCAAAGGTTCTGGTTCAGGGTCTGCCCCTAGTTTCTCAGTGCAAGGAGTTTTTTCATCATCCGTAAATGAGTGAGAGATCACATGACAACTTTCTACGTATCCTTCGGATTCATCCGACGAGCTCTCTCTATCATCTTCCTGCTGAAAGACGTGGCTGAGGAATTCTTGGAGCGTGATGGTAGTCCGTGCCTTTTGATTGTACTCTTCCAGCGCGTCGATATGTTTCTGTAAGTCCGTGCGCTTGTCGCCAGGCTTCACGGGCTTTTTGGATCTCTTCTTCTTCTTTTTTGAAGATTTTGAGGGCTGGGTGTGAGTGCTCGGGCTATCACCACCAATCTTTGGAGTTGGGCGCGGCTTCAGCATCCCTTCGATGATCTGGGGTTCTAGCGGGTTCTTCTATCTGACCGCCGGGCATGTCTGGATATCATTCAGCATCCTTTTTGGTTTTGGCTGAAAGCACGACCTCCCATGGAGCTTCTTCAACAAAAGAACAAGTTTCCCCCGGTGTGTCCGTCTTCTTAAGAGTATGCGGTTGTGGCGGGTTTACCTTCCACTTCTTAGACAATGCAAACTTTCCTTGTAGGTATTGGTCCTCTATCCATCCCTTGAAGACGAAGCAATCCTCGATCGGGTGACTTACCGTTTGGTGGTAAGGGCAGTAATTGGGATTATTCACTTCGTTGGGTTGTGGTGGTCGCCTTGGATTCGGCAAATTGATAAGCCTGTTGCGCATAGCTAGTTCGAAAAGCCTCTTCGTTTTGTCCCGTGGGAATGAGTAAGGACGTTTCATTTTCTCATTGTAATAGCGTCGTCTCTCTTCCAGTTGATCTGCTAACTTTAGGGCACTGGGCTGTTGTTAGGTGTTCGCGACGAAGGTCGCCTTCCCTTTACCCTTGTCGTTCCGAGGTTCCGGTTTCGGGGGAGACGGTCTGTGACCCATTTGATCTATCTGGGCTAGCTTATCGATTAAAGCCTGGAACGTGGTCGGTTTAAAGAACATCATGAACTGTGAAATAGTTGCATGAGGGTCTAGGGTGCCCATGAAAATGCCCACCGCTGGTGCTTCTTCGATGCGCTGCTCGCACTTCGACCACAAGTTCCGCCATCGGATTGCATATTGAACCCATGTCTCGCCCAGCTTCACCCTTGCATTAATCAACGCCGTTATTGGGATGCGTTCGCTGGCGCTCGTGAATCGCTGGGTGAATAGCAACTCCATCTGCGAAAGTTTTGACGGAGTCATTCGGGAGCTCGGAGTATCACTCAAACGCCGTCTCCGATAAGCTGCCAACGAATTAGCAAAGCAAGAGCTTAGCATCGCCGCCGGTGTTGCCACAAAGAGCCCTGAACTGGGCGACGTGTTGATGGGGATTGCCTGTTGATTTATATGTCAAAAATATTTCTAAACCGCAATCAAGAACGGCGTCGCTTGGTAGCTATCCGGTGAGTACGGGTCGGTCCACAGGGATTTTGTGAATTTCCTAATCGCTCTTACGAGTTAATTCCGATAGGTGTCGGATCTTATTGATTAAATCTAAAAAACTAAATCTATCTAGCTCTAAATCTTGCTAGGGTTAGGTTTAGGGTAGGTTTGGAAATGTAAATAAATTTCACTGCTTTCTATACCCAAATTAAGATATATGAGGTGTTAAGGTAATTATTAATAAAGGGGATTAGAACCATTCGGGAAGATGTTTCTTCCTCTAGGTTCTTTTCCTTCTTTTATCAATCCTTACCCTAACCTCCATGAAAAACACGCTCAACCGAGCCTTTATACTACGGTATTACCGCTACCTCGTGGGATAGGGTGCCGTAGGGAGCGGTGTGTGCATGTATGCATGCAGTCCTATAAAAACGTGCGATGGGAAAGAAAGGGATGCGAGATCTTCATCTCTCAAAAGCCTTCCCCAAAGCTAACCCTAACAAGCGAGGAGACTACTCGCTCATTCGGGAATTGAAGAACATTATATCTATCTATCTAGGGCAAGGAATTAAAGATCTATACTAGGGAAATTAAATAAAACTACTTACTTGATGGCTCTCTCCAAACATTTACACAAGACTTGTCAGATCTGAATAGATGAAATGAAAAGAGGCATTGATGCTCTCCAAAAGAATTCTGAATTTTATTAATGAAAGGAGGCATACCTCAAAAGAGGTATTAGGGCTTCTATTTATAGATTCATAGAAAACCATAGGGTTACAATTGACTCGCACATCTGCTATTACAAAATACCCCCTAAGAAAAAGACCTAGTCAACGCACGCAGCCGCCTCTTTAATTCGCACTGAATTTGGGCCACATGGCCGCGGATCCGCGGCCAAAGCCCACGTTTGGCCGCGGTTCCACGGCCGTAGTTGGGCTTTGTTAGCTCATTTTCTTTGGGCTTGTTCTGTTGCTTATTTACTTCTATTTTCTCCAGTTTGTTCTTCTGAGTGTCTTCTGGTTCTCTTCCAGATCTCCACGATGAATAATTGTAGTGGACTTTTACCGTTGTTTCGTGATGAAGTCTTGAACCTTGCACTGCCTTTGTTCCTTGTGAAATAGTCCATTGATCTTCGTTTAGCCTTCAAACTGTAGGCAAGATAAAGATTCTCTGTTTGTTGGTCGAAATCTCACTTTTGTATCGTCTTTTGTCTTTTTCTTTGTTTTTATTCCAAGAACCTGTAACCTGCAACTAAGTAGCAGACATGGGTCCAAAGCATATGTTTATTTGTAAAATGACCAGGAATGGGGAATATAATAATGCAATATTATGATATGAACAAATGCCCCCAAACTTATCTTTTGCTCGTCCTCGAGCAAACCTAGTTTTATTCTCAACAAAAACCTAACCTCACTTTTGCAGGGAAACGCGATTGTACTGAGCTCGTGCAACAAGCCGTTAAACCTCTAGGTGTCCTTAGTAGGAGGAGTGTTGTCTCCTGAGGGTTTTCAGTGGATACTACCCACAAAATCCTATCAATTAGGCCCATTGACTTTAATTCTCCAATTAGGTTTTCTAACAAGGAATTCTATTATCTTCGACTCATAAATCATCCACCCGTATTCTTCACGCTTCCTTATCATTTAACTTAAGATTATATATGTTCTGCAGACCTACTTAGATTTCGGCATCTTTTTAAGTTTTTCTTCTAGGGTTCTATCTCAACTTAGGAATTTTTATTATCTCTATTAAAGATATAAGTCCTATTCTTCATTCCTATCTCTTATCTAAACCCCAATCACATACCCCTACGTGTGTGTATAAATCATCCCTACACTTGGAAATTCAAATCAAGCAATCATACTCTTGTCCGTTGTCCAAAGCACTTCTTAATTGGTGAATTTTTAGATGAAGTTTGCTCACACATCCTTCATGCGACCGTTAATACTTCTTGAGGTACCAACAACCGATTACAAAATGTGTTTGTATAATAAAGCGTAATTCCTAGTCTTGTAACACCTAAGGCTTTAGCAGTGACTCCCAAACCAGTTTGTCTAAGGCATTAGGTAATGAAGCACCCTCGCTAAATATTTTTCTATTTTTGCAGCCTTAAGTAATCACAAAAACCAGTGGTCATTTTTTATTATCTCTTTATTCACACTTGAATTTTTATTTTATTTTTCTTCGTACTAAGGACTTTAGACAAGAGCATTTCAATGTCTCCTCTACTATTCCAAGTTTCAAGGTTCGTGTTTGTGCAAATTGTAGGGTATATATTTTCAGAATTTAGACTTAAGGTAGGAACTATTTTTCAAACTTATACTTTAATAAAAATATCAATACTTTTCCCTTGTTTTAACTTAGCCCAAGAAGTCAACTCGAAATTTGCCTATTTCTAAATAAACTACAAAGACATATACTTTCTACCGTTAAACTTTAAGAAAAGTTATTTTTAGGGTTTTTAATTTACTAAGTCTAAGATCTAGTTGTTTCTAGCTAGTTAACCTTTTTGTCAAACTCAAGTCAATTATGGCCAAAATTGAATACTTTAATTTTTATAATTTTTAAAATTTTCAATTTTTGTGGGTTTTAAAAATAAGTATGCAAATGCAAGAATATACACATGAATGCGAAGGAAGAAGACTTACCGAGCATACCCCCAAACTTAAACTTGACAGTGTCCTCACTGTCATGCTACACCAAGAGGGTTGAGAATGTCGGCACTCCCCTGTTTATTTATTTATAAATTTTTTTTATTGTTAAAAGAAAAAAAAGAAAAGAAAAAAAGCAAAATATATATACAACAGTCCCCCCCAAACTTAAGTGAGACAGTGTTTCCACTGTTTTAAGCGTTAAAGTTTAGAGTTAGGGAGGAGAAAAATCAAACTATACAAGGCCTTACATAGGCTAAAGGTTAGCACCAACCATTTAAAATTTTTATCGTGATAATGGTAGAGTTGGTGAAAGAATGGAGTGGAAAGAAAAGAAATGAGACACACACGAGACCGAATGGGAAGAAGAGTGGAATATGGTCTCGGCGGAGGAGAAGAATGGCAGAAAAGAGAAAGAAGTGTAATACGATCTTGTGGGTGTAAATCGAGTGAATAAATTAGCGCAATTTGTGATGACCGATGTGTTAAAAGCGATTGTGCTAATCTATCAACCTGTCGAGAAATGGGGTCAAATCGCTCAAGATTCACAAGAAAACATGGGTACGACGAACTTGGTAAACCCTCCATTGAAAATGGAAACGCGACGGTGTCTTGCGTGGTCGAAACGATAGGAAGGACGAAAGGGAGTGATTTAGGGATAGACTTATTCTCACCTAAGTAATCTGTCTCGAACTTGAAGGATTCCATCAATGGTTCGAAATGACTGTAAGCAACCGAGTCTGATGGTTCAACTAACTCATCTGAAAATGTAAAGGACTCAAACTCGGGAGGTGAGTTGTCAATATCGTCCGAAAAAGTGAAACACTCGTAATCATTATCGTCTGTGAGAACAGTGTTAGATTCAAAGAGGAACGCACTAGTGGCGTCAAATGTACTGTGATTGAACAGAAAATTTTCAAACTCACAGTCCTCCTGCATGATCTTTTGCGTGGTCGGAATGATAGAAAGGATGAAGGGTGATTTAGGAAGTATAACAGGTAAAGGTTCAGTAGGATGAACTGGAAAATCCGACACATCAAACAAAAATGGTTCAACCTCAATATTATCCTCAATACTCTCCTCAATACTATCCTCATAATTCTCCTCAAAATTTAGCTTATCCATGCCATTATCATCAAAATCAAGACGCATATGAGGTTCGGGAGAAACATTTAATGACTCGGGATGATGAATTGGAGATAAAATTTCAGTCAAATGTACGGGTTCATCATCCAAAATATTCCCGGCGTCTATATCCTCAATCAAGTGAAAATCAATTTTTTCGGACACCTCATCAAAAGCATGGATATTTATCAATTCAGGTTCTAGAGTGGAGGTGTAAAGTTCAAAAGGATTAGGTGTGGTTTCACTCGAAAGGGATTCTTCACAATCTGGCAAATCAAGCACTACAAAGTCACACAACTCATCATTTTGGGCACTTGTTTGAAAACTGGAGTTGTGGAATTCAATTGGTAATGGATAGGTTTGATTTGAAAGGGCGTACAGCTCACTCTCACCACTCAAATTCTCACTCTGTCCAACCGCCTCCTTATACATTGGAATTTTTTGAGCTAGTTGAAAACTAGCTACCGGTTCACTAGGTTGCATAAGGACAGCCACAGACGCATCCACATTCCTCATCATTTTGTTTGTTGCTAAAATATATGCTTCCAACGACTGTTCCAAACTAGACATGGGTTGTGATGGGGTTTCGGTAAAAGATTCAAAATTGTTCGAATACGTGAAACTCCAAAATGGCTGTATCGAACCAATGTCTAGTGAAGGTAGGAAAGTTGGGTAGGACTGGTAGGAATTGGATGGTTGGACAAGAATAGGATCAATATTTGGATAAAAAGGTGAATGTACTTGTTAATCCCTAGAACTGGATGTATGGAGAGGAGTGAAAGATCGGTTACGAGATTGTTCAATGTGTTCAGCAATAGACATGGGTTTAGGAGTTACAACAGGACTCGAAAAAGTGGTGTCAACGTGCGAAGGTGGTGAAGGTTGAAATGGTTGATACAAAGTGGATTACAAAGTTGAACTGTTTCTCCTAGACGCTTCTATTCGATCTTTCAAAGAAATTTTGGGCATGGATGGGTCGTCCTTAAATCGACCAAAACAATTCGCGTAAGAGGCAAAGTTTGGTTTAGGGTACCAAAGTTCGGCAAGAGATTTATGATGTGGGGTACCCATGATGTAAGAAAGAAGAAGAGAAAAAAGGTGGGTGGTGCAAGGAGTTCTTAGCGACAAAATTTGAAAGTTTTTATAAAATTTTCCTCTTTTTTTATGTGGTGCTTTTTGCAAAAATTTCCGATAAAGAGCTTAAACACACTTTCAATCAACCACAAATACACAATCAGGCCTAGATCTAGGGTCACCTAGGTCAGCTAGACAGCTCCTAACTGTTCCAAAAGGCTAGAAATAGGACCTCAAACCGCCTCTTCACCGCCAATTGCGGCCAGGTAAGTGCCAGGTGAGTGGGAGGCTCTCCACTACAAGTAGTGGCCCTAATTAAGTAACCACTCGTCTTAGACACACTTTCCTAGACACCGCAAAGTCAGGTTAGGATTAACGGCCGATGCCTACAACTAGTCCTCTGTCCTATTGAGCGCGAAGTCTTTAGGGCTGAGTCTAGTATTTTTTAATTAAATATAGTCAATGCAAATGCCTTATGTGATTTCTGGGCTCCTGGGAAGGGTGATGAAATGCCCACCCAATCTGGATTGGTCTCAAGCCGCTTAAATTCCGATTAAAGATATGCAAAACAGAAAAAAAATCACTTGCAATCAATTTTTTTATTTTAAGCGCAGCGTAAAGAATCCTGCACAAGATCAATTATTGGAAGGGTAAAGATTTTTTAAGCGCAAAGAATCATGCAAGAGATTTTTCAGAGGAGATATCAGAGATTTGCAGAGGAGGAGATCAGAAGACTTACAGAGTTTTTTTTGGGACCCGATCCGTCGCCTCCACCGCGGAACCGCCGCGAATTGCGCCCTCCGACCGCGGATCCGCCGCTGGTTGCTCTCAAAAGCACGTTTTTTTTACGTCACCAGATCGCCGCGGTTCTTCTTGTTGACTCGGTCATCCAAATTTCTTCTGTTGTCTGTTGTGATATTCCTCTGTTTGTTCGGATTTGATATTTGCTGTTTTGATCTCTGGAGATTTCCAGATCCGAACTTGATTGTAGATCCTGCAAAATTCAAACAAAGATACCCTTCACAAAATAAAAAAAAGATAAATTTTTATATTTTTTTGATTTTTCAGTTTTTATGATTTTTTAATTTTAGATTAACCCGAAATTGCAAAAAGGAAATTTTACGCCATCCCCGGCAACGGCGCCATTTGATTTGTATGTCAAAAATATTTCTAAACCGCAGTCAAGAACGGCGTCGATTGGTAGCTAGCCGGTGAGTACGGGTCGGTCCACAGGGATTTTGTGAATTTCCTAATCGCTCTTACGAGTTAATTCCGATGGGTGTCGGATCTTATTGATTAAATCTAAAAAACTAAATCTATCTAGATCTAAATCTTGCTAGGGTTAGGTTTATGGTAGGTTTGGAAATGTAAATAAATCTCACCGCTTTCTATACCCAAATTAAGATATATTAGGTGTTATGGTAATTATTAATAAAGGGGATTAGAACCATTCGAGAAGATGTTTCTTCCTCTAGGTTCTTGTCCTTCTTTTATCAATCCTTACCCTAACCTCCATGGAAAACACGCTCAACCGGGCCTTTATACTACGGTATCACCGCTACCTCATGGGATAGGGTGCCATAGGGAGCAGTGTGTGCATGTTTGCATGGAGTCCTATAAAAACGTGTGATGGGCAAGAAAGGGATGAGAGATCTTTATCTCTCAAAAGCCTTCCCCAAAACTAATCCTAACAAGCGAGGAGACTACTCACTCATTAGGAAATTGAAGAACATTCTATCTATCTATCTAGGGCAAGGAATTAAAGATCTATACTAGGGCAATTAAATAAAACTACTTACTTGATGGTTCTCTCCAAAGATTTACACAAGACTTGTCAGATCTGAATAGATGAAATGAAAAGAGGCATCGATGCTCTCCAAAAGAATTCTGAATTTTATTAATGAAAGGAGGCATACCTCAAAAGAGGTATTATGGCTTCTATTTATAGATTCATAGAAAACCCTAGGGTTACAAACGACTCGCACATCTGCTATTACAAAAATACCCCTTAAGAAAAAGAGCTAGTCAACGCACGCAGCCGCCTCTTTAATTCACACTGAATTTGGGCCACGTGGCCGCGGATCCGCGGCCAAAGCCCACGTTTGGCCGCGGTTCCACGGCCGTAGTTGGGCTTTGTTAGCTCATTTTCTTTGGGCTTGTTCTGTTGCTTATTTACTTCTATTTTCTCCAGTTTGTTCTTCTGAGTGTCTTCTGGTTCTCTTCCAGATATCCACAGTGAATAATTGTAGTGGACTTTTACCGTTACTTCATGACGAAGTCTTGAACCTTGCACTGCCTTTGTTCCTTGTGAAATCGTCCATTGATCTTCATTTAGTCTTCAAACTGTAGGCAGGATAAAGATTCTCTGTTTGTTGGTCGAAGTCTCAGTTTTGTATCGTCTTTTGTCTTTTTCACTGTTTTTATTCCAAGAACCTGTAACCTGCAACTAAGTAACAGAGGAATTTCGGGTCAAAAGCACATGTTTATTTGTAAAATGACCAGGAATGGGGAATATAATAATGCAATATTATGATATGAACACCTGTCCCCTTGTAGACATGGAATTTCGGGATCGTGTAGCCCGGCGGGTATTTTATCTGATCATACCAGCTCGGATATGGTCGTCCCGTTTTGACAACTTGGCCGGCTGCCTCATTTGCCTGGTAAACTCTTATTTGCTGAGCGATGTAGTCATCCAGGGCAGCTTTGGAAATTGTCTCCTCCTTGGCTGTTGAAAGAGCCGGCGATGGATTTGACGTTTCTCTTCTGTCATCTTCAAGGATAATCGGAGGATCTTCGGCTGGGGGATCCAGCTGGATCATCATCCCGACCATGTCTTGGAACAGAAGAGCCATCTGCTTTATATTGGCCGCTTGTTCCGCAGCCTCCTTGTCCTTCTTTTCAAGCATTCTACGAAGGAATTCAGCATCGGTCTTGTGTTCGCGACGTTGTTCTGACGGCGCCTACGGGCTTTCCTTTGGCCCGGTGAGTGCGGCCATCGCAGTTAGCATCTCCTGGAGCTTCTGCTGCTGTTGTTCCTGAGCTCTTGTAATGGATCGGGTGAGTGGTCGGTGGCCCGTTGAAGCGCGGCTATCCTCCTTCCTGGATGCCATGTAAATGGTATGGACCACCATGCGCCCAGACTTGGGGCATTTGGGCTCTGTGCCTTTAACATTTGTCGCAGACACGGGGATCTTCTCCGGCCTTCTCTTTTTATGAGCGGTCGAAGTTGAGGGGGCCGTCGCGGTGGGCACCCAGATAGCTTTTCGTGGCTTGGCAGGATGGCTCACTTCCTGTTGAACCTTCAGCTTCTTGTGCTGGCGAGAGAAATTTGGATCGATCACCGAGTCTCGGACCTGCCCCCAGACTTTGTAAACATGGGAGGATAAAACCAAATAGCATCTTCCCCTAAATTCAGGCAAGACGTTTGTCTTCCCGGCTTTCGGCGGAAAACAGGTTCCTTGGCCAAAACCACTGCTCTATTATTATCACAATACACAGGTATTGTATGCTCAATGAATGGAACCACCCCAAGCTTAGCAATGAACTTCTTCATCCAGACAGCTTCTTTGGCAGCATCGTTGGTAGCGATGTATTCAGCCTCCATCGTCGAGTCTGCTACGGTGTGTTGCTTGGAACTCTTCCAACACACCGCCCCTCTGTTGATGATAAAGATAAAACCCGAGACCGACTTACTGTTGTCCTTATCACTCTGGAAGCTCGAATAGGTAAAGAACTCCACTTGGAGCTCACTATTACCATATACCTAGAACATCTCTTTAGTCATTCTCAAGTACTTGAGAATATTCTTCACAGCTGTCCAGTGATTCTCTCCTGGATTTGCTTGATACCTACTCACTACACTTAGTGGGTATGCTATATCGGGTCTGGTACATAATATCGCGTACATGGTAGAGCCTACTGTCGAAGCATAGGGTATCCCTTGCATGCGAGCTCTCTCCAAATTAGTCTTGGGAGACATCTCTTTGGAGAGAGTGAGTCCTGAGATCGTGAGTATATTCCCACGCTTGGAATCTTTCATACTAAATCTCTTTAGTATGGTGTCAATGTACCTAGATTGGGAAAAACCCAGTATTCTTTTAGATCTATCTCTATAGATCTTAATCCCCAAGATGTAGGAGGCATCACCTAGATCTTTCACTGGGAATCTTTGTGATAAGAAGAGCTTGACCGAGTGCAGTATAGGAACATCATTTCCTATCAAGAGTATGTCATCCACGTACAATACGAGGAAGACGACCTTACTCTCTGCCATCTTCTTGTATATACAAGGTTCATCTATTTTTTTGATGAAGTCAAACTTTTTGACTACCTCATCAAAACAGATGTTCCAACTCCGCGATGCCTTCTTCAACCCGTAAATTGATTTAAGAAGCTTGCACACCTTTCCGCTTCTCTTCTAAATCACCATTATCTATGAAGCCCTCTGGCCACTATCCACGAAGCCCTCTGGCCGAGTCATGTACACGCTCTCTTCTAAATCACCATTTAGAAAGGCAGTTGTTTACCGCCGGAAGCCGGGAAGACTGAACGTCTTGCCTGAATCTGGGGGCAGATGCTAATTGGTGCTATCCGTCCACCTCTCCGAAGATGCCAAGTTGATTTATGGCACCATGTATCGAAAGTTTAAACGGATGCGGCCGATGTAGCAGACTTCGTCAGATTCCCTCTCGTTTGAGGGGTTTTTGATTGTGGGGACGCTCTTCCCTGCAGGCGCAAGCCCCTACAGTTAATTACGCTACTGCATCGCGGTAACAACTTTCTCCTTCTCCATATAGTCACTTCGTGTCGTGGGTGTTTGTTTTGTGTTTGGTTGCCCGTGGATTGTATACGGAGACTAATTTATATTGTCGCCCGTAGGACGTGGATTAGTCCAAATCCGTATCTTCTTATATTTGGGTTTGGGGGTTTGGGTTTAAGGATACGTTAGCCTCATTTGAGTCTAAGATTAACTTAAACATTTGTTAAGGACACGTTAGTCTAATTCTAGACTAAGATCAACTTAACGGGATTGTTTAGATCCGACAAGAGAGCAATTGGGCTCTATTGTTTAGTTTAAAGACATTGCGGTCGATAATTAGTTTAAGGACATTACGGTCCATTATTAGTTTTAAGACATCACGGTCGAGATTAAGGACATCATAATCCGTGAGTTTAAGGACCTCACAGTCCGATTTTAGTTTTAAGACATCACGATCGAGGTTAAGGACATCATAGTCCGTGAGTTTAAGGACCTCACGGTCCGATGTTAGTTTTAAGACATCACGGTCGAGGTTAAGGACATCATAGTCCGTGGATTTAAGGACTCCACGGTTTGATGTTAGTTTTAAGACATCACAGTCGAGGTTAAGGACATCATAGTCCGTGGATTTAAGGACTCCACAGTCCGATGTTAGTTTTAAGACATCACGGTCGAGGTTAAGGACATCATAAACCATGAGTTTAAGGACCCCACAGTCCGTAAAATGTGTAGTTGTCGGGACCCGTCACCTCTTTGAAGACGTTGAGGAATTACAACGACAAATATCAAAGGAGTGCAGAGATGTACCCTTGAACCAAGGTGAGTTGTTTGAAAGAGCAGATGTGCTCAGTTCAATATAGGTTGGGGACTTATGGCCAGAATTGGGCTAAGTCCAATTAAAATGTTTTAACATTTTACTTTCGTTCTGGTTGTTAAGCCTTTATTTGGGCTCGGCCCTTTGAATAATGCTAAGCATTGGGCTCTGATATTTTTGTCTTTATCAGAACAGAGCACGTTCTGATAGTGCGCCACGTGGCGCATCAGACGCTTTGCGCCAATTAAAGAGCGCATTGCGCTAGCGCACGCGAAGGTGACACGTGTCGCGATCAGCGATAAATGCTGGTTCATGAGCGCATTTGCGCTTTCCATTTATGAGTGCTTTGCGCTAGCACGCCAGCGAGCGACACGTGGTGCGCTTGGCGCTGAGCGCCAGTCTATGAGCGCAGCGCTCTGTTTTAAAAGCGCAAAGCGCAAGTGGTGTCTATGGTTGACACGTGGCAAGTTCTGGCGCTGTGCGCCGGTCCAATGAGCGCAAGGGCGCAGTTCATGAGTGCAAGGCACTTTTCAATAGCGCAAAGCGCATCTGATCGATTTTAAGCTCATAGAACAACTTTTACATTCTTCTAAGGAGGCTTTGACTCAAGATCCAAGAACAAAGGTTCTTGTTTTGATAAAAGGCTCTGCCTTTATAGATCAGAAGATCTGTTAGTGAAGTATTTTACTTCTTTTATATTTTTATAATTAGATCTTTTGATCTTTCTTCTTATCATCAAAGACTTTGGTCTTTTTTCAGATCTATGATCATTTTAGAAGAGGGTTCTTCTTTTTATGAGATGATTTCATCTCTGTTTTTCAAGAACATAGTTCTTTTTTTTTATCTTCAATATGAAGAAAAACTCTTCTTTTCTTAAGAGCTTGCTCTTTTTTTTTGCAGAGGGTTTTTCTCTCTCTTCTTCTGTATTCTCTCTATCTTCTTTCTTCTTCTCTTTTTTTTATTTTAGAAAGAATGATCATTGGTCGTTGGGACCCACCACCTCTCCGACGACACTGAGAGATTACAGTGCCATATATCGAAGGTGTGGAGGGATGTACCCTTTGAAGCATGTCTCACTAAGAACAGGCTGGAGCTTAAGTTTCTCGCTGCTGAAAAAGGCTTCTTTGCGTTCTCGCACGTGCGTCGCACGTGTTGGGCGAACGTGCGTCGCACGTGTTGGGCGCTCATATTTGCACGTAGCACACATAGAGCTTGCGCATATGCGCATTATGGGGGAGCAAGCTCCTATGTAGAACGTATCTCTTTTTAATATTATTAAATTTTCTCATGTAGTGTGCACGTGCGTTGCACGTGATGCGCGCATGGCGGACATACGTGCGTTGCACGTAGCGCACATGGCGCTTGCGCATATGCGCATTATGGGGAGGAGCATGCTCCTATCTTGGAGACTAAGCTCCTATGGAGAACTAAGCTCCTTTTAATATTATTAAATGTTCTCATGTGGTGCGCACGTGCGTTGCACGTGGTGCGCACGTGGCGGGCACACGTGCGTTGCATGTAGCGCACATGGCGCTTGCGCATATGCGCATTATGGGGAGAAGCATGCTTCTATATATGGAGAACTAAGCTCCTTTTAATATTATTGAATATTCTCATGTGGTGCGCACGTACATTATACATGTTGCGCGCGTGGCGGGCACACGTGCGTTGCACGTAGCGCACATGGCGCTTGCGCATATGCGCATTATGGAGAGAAGCAGGCTTCTATATATGGAGAACTAAGCTCCTATGGAAAACTAAGCTCCTTTTAATATTATTAAATGTTCTCATATGGTGTGCACGTGCGTTGCACGTGGTGCGCGCATGGCGGGCACACGTGCGTTGCACGTAGCGCACATGGCGCTTGCGCATATGCGTAATATGGGGAGGAGCATGCTCCTATTTTAGAGAACTAAGCTCCTTTGAGTATTGAATCCTTTGAGAATTGAACTCTATCCTTTCTAAGAGGTATCCCCTCTTATTTATATGGAAGTGATAGAGAAGCCATCTCTCCATTTCCCGATGTGGGACTAAAAATGCATTCCCCATGTAGTAGAGTATTACTTTAGATTACATGTGCATAGCACATTTGCTCATAACTTTTGATCCCGGATGAATTATGAGGCCCATAATATATCAAATCAAAGGATTTTTCGAGACACTTTCGATACCATCAAAATTTAGCTGTTTCTCATTCCGGAGTTTGTCAAAATATAGCTCGGAAAATACTGGTTCGCATCTTTTTTCTTAGATCACATGTGCATAGATATTTGCTCATAACTTTTGATCCCAGATAAATTTTGAGACCCATAATATATCAAATCGAAGGTTTTCTCAAGATGCTTTCAATACCATCAGAATTTAGCTATTTCTCATTACATAGTTTGTCAAAATATAGCTCGGAAAATACTGGTTCACATCTTCTTCCTTAGATCACATGTGCATAGACATTTGCTCATAACTTTTGATCCCGGATGAATTATGAGGCCCATAATATATCAAATCGAAGGTTTTTTCGAGATGCTTTCAATACCATTAGAATTTATCTGTTTCGCATTCGGGATTTTATCAAAATACAGCCCAGAAAATACAGGTTCACATTTTCTTAAGCGTATCGCTGCCATTTGATGTCTTGGGCTCTTTTGTGCAGAAATTTTTGGCGGGAACAACAGTCTTAACTTCCATTTGCCAGATTTCGTAGTCATGGTATGTAGCGATGGAAAGTAGGATCCGGATGGACTTAAGTATAGCCACTGCAGAAAAGGTTTCATCATAATCCACACCTGATCGTTGACGAAAATCTTTTGCAACAAGTCTAGCGTTAAAAGTCTCAACTTTTCCATCTACACCAAGTTTCTTCTTAAAGATCCATTTGCTCCTAATGGGTTTTACCCTTTCGGGAGCAACTTCCAAAGTCCATACTTTGTTGGTGTACATGGATTCCATCTCAGATCGCATTGCATCCAGCTATTTCACAGAGTCTCCACTCGTGATGGCCTGCTCGCGGCTAGTTGGGTCATCATCTTCCATGATGCCATCCTCGCTCCCACCATCAATGCGAAAACTGTAGTATCTCTCAGGTGGATGAGAAACCCTACTAGATCAGCGGAGAGGCTGATGTTCATTAGAAACTATCGAATCCTCTGGTTCCACTAAATCTTCAGTTGTAGTCTGTGTAACTGGAACTTCTTCCAGCTCTACCTCTTTGCCACTAATTTCTTTTACAAGAAATTCCTTTTCTAAAAAGGTGGCATGTTGAGCAAAAAACACCTTTTGTTCTTCACCGTGGTAGAAAAAATATCCATATGAATTCTTTGGATATCCCATAAACTTGCAAAGAATTGATCGTGCCTCGAGTTTGTCTGGATTTTGCCTTTTGACATAAGCCGGACAACCCCATATCTTAACTCATTTAAGATATGGTCTCTTCCCACTCCATATCTCATATGGGGTTATAGGCACAGATTTAGATGGAACTTGATTCAATAGGTATGCTGCTGTCTCAAGCGCATAACCTCAAAAGAAAATAGGTAACTCAGCTGTGCTCATCATAGAGCGCATCATATCCAATAGGGTGATATTCCTCCGCTCCGATACACCGTTGTGCTGTGGTGTATACGGAGGAGTAAGCTGAGAGAGAATCCCTTTCTCTTTTAGATAGTCACGGAATTCCGTGCTCAAGTATTCTCCTCTCCGATCAGATCGAAGGATTTAAATGTTTTTACCCATCTGGTTCTCAACTTCATGCTTATATTCTTTAAATTTCTCAAAAGCTTCAGACTTGTGTTTCAACAGGAACACATGACCGAATCTTGAGAGACCGTCAGTGAATGTAATGAAGTATGAGGAACCATTTCTGGCATGTGTAGACATGCGACCGCATACATCACTATGTATTGGTTCTAAGAGTTCCGTAACTCTTTCTCCGTGTCCTGTAAATGGAGTTTCGGTCATCTTGCTTTTGAGACATGACTGGAAAGTTTCATAAGATGAAAATTTGAACGGATTCAAATATCCATCCTTATGTAACTTAGCTAGTCGTGTCGCATTGATATGACTTAGTCTACAATACCACAATGCCACAAGAAGGATTCGTTCATTTCTGAACTCTTCCTCTTATGTGTGTTCTGTACGTTAAGAACTGTGTTTTGATTTAGAATGTATAAACCGTTACATAACGTACCAAACCCAATCAACACTTGATTTAGGTAAATGTTCATAACATCATTCTCTACTACAAAGTTATATCCTTCTTTATCTAATAAAGAAATTGATATTAAATTGCATATCATAGAGGGCACGTAATAACATTCATTCAAGATCAAAGTATTCCCATTTGGTAATACTATGTAATATTCACCAACTGCTTTGGCTGCAACACTTGCAGCATTCTCTACTTTTAGAGATGATCACCTATTCCCAGTTCTCTACCTTTCCTTAGCCCATGCAACATATTACATATATAGGATCCCGATCCGGTATCTAATACCCAGGACGTAGAGTGTACTGAGAAACAGTTCTCGGTAACTAACACACCCGAAGAAGATGCATCAACATGCTCATTCCTCGTTTGGATGGCATGGTAATCCAGATATTCCCCTATTTCCTGCTCGGACTTATAACAATTATACGTTGGAGCAGAACCAACGTTCCCCTGCTCAGTATAACAAGCCGGTTCGGTCAATACATCTATATTATTATCTTGATTAAGGCCTGACATGGTCGCCACCTAGAGAGAGAGAAGAAAAACACTTAGCATATACTCTTCCAAGATTAGATTGGTTATTATCTTATCTAATCAGGATTGCTCCAACTGTTTTTATCAAATCTTCCTTCAAACCCTAAAACGTAAGACTAGCTGGGATTAATTACACCTTACAAGTTCGCCAATCTTTCAGCTAGGCCAGTGCCGGTACTTTAAGGGAGGATCTCCGTGCTTTCGCACGGACGTAATTAAAATAAACCTCGTTTTCCCAGGGGCGTAACCCCGTTAACACCTTTTTAGTCACCTACTTGATCGGCTAATTGTGATGTGTAAAACTCTCCCGGGAGTAACTCTTATTTGCAGTGGGTATCGGGATCCAACTATCTCATAGAAGGTACGTAATATCATTGCAAAATTCAACACTTGAAATTCCCGATAATATTTTGCCCCAAGTGATCTATGACCTTTACAAGGTCAACAAACCATAAATCGCAAGTCAAGTTCAACCCGTACATTTCATGATTGAATTAAACCCACCCGCACGACTGTTCATATCAGATTTTTGCATTTTTATACTGGCCAATTTTTATCATATTGCTTATCGGTAGGTACTCTTGAGCCGTGTTTGCTAGTCAATTGCAGGATACAGGTTCTCGGCTCTAAACGGTGAAATTCATGGAAAAGCACGACAAAATCTGGGTTCCTGCCAACCACAGATAAAACACGGGTCTCCGCTCTCTATCCGTATGTTTCCACACACCAGTTTAAGAGACAAAATGGCAAATCAATGTCATTTTCATGCACAAGGCTCAATGGCAACACAAGGTCCTAGAAATCTACGCGGAGCTCGAGGAAATCATGACAAAAAGATCCACATCCAGTCACCTTTTGATTTGCTGAAATTCTGGAGAAAATATGGAGAGATTCTGAGAAACAAAGTGTACCAAACTGAGCCAAACATCAACATTAAGAAGCAAAAAAAATCCGAGGAGCCAACTCCTCTAAAGCGCCGCAGTTCCGCGGCCGTACGGTCTCCTCAGTTGACGAAACTTCAGGGGCAATTTGGTATTTTCATGAGGGTTCAGAATTTTGCCCTAGGTTTCCATCTCCCTGCCTATAAATAGTCTAGAATTTGCCAAAGCCAAGGGTGCTTAATCTTGTATTTTAGATTTTAGAATACTTGTTGTTCTTCTTCCTCTTCTCATCTCTTCTCCATTAAAAACTTGTAGTGAGCTTTTGTGAGTGAAGAATGATGAATAAAGAAGTTCTTTTTGTTATTATACTTGTCTTGCTCTTGTTATGTTAATTGCTTGTAATCTTCAATTGATAATTTAGTTGTTGTTATTTATTGTTGTTTCTTTCTTATTCTCTTTTCCTTTATCCTTAAACAACCATGATGCTTACGTTTGATCCTTGCCAAGGTGAGGTCGCAAATAGCTAGTTGTTATCTTCTAATCTCCTTCTTTCTATCTTCCTCCTTTGTTTTATTTTTCGTTCTTCTTGTAATGGGTGAGTAGTTTCCATACTTGTTAGGGTAGGATAAGGGAAGTTTGAGAGAAGGAAATCTCTCTCACTCTTTCCTTGCCCAACATCTTAAATCGAACTCCCGTTAATTGAACCACAATCCGCTCCCTACGGCACCCCATCCTACATGATAGCGGTGATTCCGTAGTGAGACCGGTTGTGGTTGAATTAACCGGAGGTTAAGGCTAAGAGCCAAGAACGGACGGACAAGCACCAAAAAGAAAAACTTATGCGTTGGAAAGCCTAGCTTATACTCGCAAGTTCCTTCCTAGTCGTGCTAATCCCCGTTGTTGCCGATTACCGTAACACCGATATTAAGAGTGGCAACGAAAGAAGTGAGCGACTCCTAACTTAAACTAACCTAATCCTAACCCTAACAAGCTCTCTTTACATATCATTTTAACACTTAGTTAATCACAAACAAATCTGGACTTTTGTACTTAACTCGTTAAAGCACATAGAAAAAGATTCCCATCTCCCTGAGGACGACCCATACTCAACCGGCTAGCTACAAGCGAAACCGTCTTGATTGCGGTAACAAACTTAGCACGCAAAAACCCAACCAATCAAATGGCGCCGTTGCCGGGGAGACGGTAGTTTATTTCTTTGTGTAATTTCGGGTTAATTTGTGAATATAAAGATAACCGAAAAACAAAACAAAAAAAATATTCATTGTAAAAAATCATCTTGTTATTTTTGATTAGTTTTTGTGCAAGTGTGCAGGATAATACGAAGTTCGAGTTCAGTGCCAAAGACGTGGGAAGTTAGATCCATAACTCGTGGCTACACCGCGACGAATCAAGACGGAGCCAACGGTCTACAGTGAAAATCCGGAGCAGATACAGTGAATAAATCAAGATTCAGGACATCCAGACAAGTAGAGGACACCCAAAACAGCACACACCAGAAATTTGAAGCCCCGATCCCTCCACATAGCCGCGGAACCGCGTCCTTATCACGTGTTTGGCCGTGGAACCGCGGCCATTTAGTGCTTTCAGAGTGCAAATTTTTTTTTGTGAGTTTCTCTTCTCTCCCCCACTCCTCTGAACTCCACTAAACTGTGTTTTCTGCAGCATTCTTTGCGCAAATTCTCTTCCCCCTTCCAATAAATTGTTCTTGTGCAAGATTCTTTGCGCCGCGCTAAAAAATAAAAATTGTTTGCAGTTGATTGTTACTGCTTTGCATATATTAATATGGACTTTAAGGGGCTTGAAACCAATTCAGATTGGGTGGGGATTTCATCACCCTTCCCAGGACCCCAGAAATCACAAAAAGCATATGAATTGACCACTGTTAATTAAAAAATACTAGACTCAGCCCTAAGGACTTCACGCTCAATAGGACAGAGGACTAGTTACAGGCATCGGCCGTTTATCCTATCCTGACTTTTGCGGTGTCTAGGCAAGTGTGTCGAAGGCAAGTGGTTATTTAATTAGGACCACTACTTACGTAGTTGGGAGCCTCCCACTTGCCTGGCACTTACCTGGCCGCAATTGTTGGAGAAAAGGCGGTTTGAGGTCATGTTTCTAGCCCTTTGGAACAGTTAGGAGCTGTCTAGCTGACCTAGGTGACCCTAGATCTAGGTATGATTGTGCATATCTTGTTTGTGATTGCTTGAAGCCGTAAATCCGTACATATTTCTGTAAAGCTCTTTCTAAAAAAAATAAAAAAAAAGGAAAAAATCAAAAACTTTTATAAAAACTTGCCCTTTGTCGCCAAAATCTATTTTTCACCCACCACCCATCGTATTTCTCCATTGACGTTTTCTTACCTCACCTTCTCCGCTTTGACTATACTAAACTCGTTTAGTGTATGTCCACTTAGACTCGGGACACTAGCGCCCGCCTAGTCCGCGTTACGTTAGTCGCTACCGACTACGCGATCGACTCAGACGTCGAAACTCCGTCCACGCCTCATTCACCCTTACCTTTGCCGGCCAACTCCGACGTTGACCGGAATTCTGTTCATACATCCTCACCTTCACCATCACCAACCTCTTCTTCCGCGATGTCAGGATTTAATCCAAACATCCCTACAACTCCCCCGGGATTGATTCGACCTCCTATGGATACGAATAACCCACCACCACTGCCTGTTGTAGCGCCGCAGCAAATCGCGCTCCAGGATCGTTTCTATCCCATCCGTTCTGCACTTCCTACCTGTCTTTCCCTCCTACCGGCCAATGGGGATAATTTTGAAATTAAGCCCCACTTCATTAACATGCTCCCGAAATTTCATGGGCTTGAATCTGAAGATGCCTATATCTCATCAACAAATTTCAAAACGTTTGTGCCATGATGAAAACCACCCAGCTGTCGGACGATGCTATACGTCTACGGGTCATTCCGTTCACTTTATGCGATCTTGCTGAAAAATGGCTGTATAGCACCGCTTCCCACTCCATAACCAGTTGGGACGAGTTTGTTAAAGCGTTTCTCAAAAAATTCTATCCGAATCATAAAACCGCAAGGATCCGTAACGAAATCAACCAATTCTCCCAGCTTCCTACCGAACCCTTCTGGAAGTGCTTTGACCGGTATAAAGACCTTCTTGTTCAGTGCCCTCGCCATGGTATTGAGAAATGGCAACTTTGCCAAACCTTATACGAGGGCCTGAACCCAGCAACCAAGCAGTTGTTGGAAACCATTTGTCAGGGCCACTTCCTATCGAAATCTGACGAGGAAGCGTGGCAATTCTTCGACGACCTTGCGGAATAAACGCTATAATGGGAGAGCACCAGACCGACTTCTTCTTCTTCTACCTCCACTTCTACCGGTCAGTCTAGGGTAGGAATTCACCAACTTGATGACTCTATTGCGATGAAAGCTGAAATGGCTGCAATAACGAGAAAACTTGAAGCGATAGAGAGCAAATTTTCTTCTCCTGCTCCTGCCCCTGTTCTTCCCCTTCGTACCATTTGCGCTTGTTGTTCCGATCCTTCTCACTTAACCGAAGAGTGTCCTTACAATCCACCATCTCAAGGTCAGGATCAGGTTAATACTGCATTTCAGCAAGACCGAGAAATGATCCATACTCTTCCACCTATAATCCCGGTTGGAGGAACCACCCCAATTTCGCCTGGAATCAGAATCATCATCAATTCCAAGGTAACAATTTCCAGAAGCCCCCTCCTCCGCAACAACAAGCGCAACAACAAACTCAACATCAGTTTCAGCAGCCCTTCCAGCCCCAACCTTTTCAAAATCAGACGAACAACTTTGCACCCAACAATTCTTTTCCCCAAAACAACTTTGTTCCGTCAAACAACGATAAGGTTTCCTCGCTCGAACGAAGTCTGGAGGCGTTCGTTAAACAATCAACTCAGTCCACCGCCAACATCCAGTCTTCCATTCAGTCCTTAGTGCAACACATTGCCGCTCACGGGCAAAGCATCAAGACCGTCGAGGCCCAGATTGCACAGCTGAATGCGGCCTTAAGTGAGCGAGAGAAGGGGAAGCTCCCGTCCCAGCCACTCCCAAATCCCGGTCACCCACATAATGTACATGTTGCTCTTGAACAACAGAACCATAATGTGAGTGCCGTGACCACATTGAGATCGGGAAGGATGCTGCAAAACAACATCGGCACATGGATCAACAATGACACCCCGGCCACTTCTTCTTCTTCTTCTTCGTCTACGTCTTCTGAGCTTATTCTCCATTCTTCAAAAGGCTCTTCCTCTTCTTCTGCTCTAAACGGACCCAATTCTCACTCCACGAAAACACCAGTTCTGGGATCCGTTCCAACTCCACAATCTCCTCCTCCAGCATTGGACTCAACCAATTTTAAAAACGTTCCATTTCCAAACCGGTTGAAGTCCACCAAACAAAATCCACAAATGGAGAAGATTCTGGAGTTGTTTAAGCAGGTTAACATCAACATTCCCCTTTTAGATGCTGTCCAACAAGTCCCGTCCTACGCGAAAATCTTAAAGGACTTGTGCACGAAAAAGAGGAAGTCTCAGGTACCCAAGAAAGTTTTCTTGGCTAGTGCTGTGAGTGATACTCTTACCAAATCTTTACCACAAAAACGGAAGGACCCTGGCTGTCCTATGATTTCTATTACCATTGGGGATAAGAACATCAACCGCGCACTATTAGATCTTGGTGCCAGTGTTAACCTGCTTCCGTACTCAGTATACGAGCAATTAGGCGTAGGAGAGCTGAAACCCACACACTGTACTCTCCAAATGGCCGACCGATCGATCACCCATCCCGGGGGTGAGCTAGAGGATGTGTTAATCAAAGTCGGGGACATCATATTCCCCGTTGACTTCATTGTATTAGACACAGAGCCTGTAGCTAACCCCCGGAATCAAATTCCGGTGATACTCGGTCGCCCATTCTTTGCAACCTCAAATGTTGTGATCAATTGTCACAATGGTTCGATGAACCTCTCTTTTGGAAACATGACAATTGAACTCAACATTTTTAGGTTGGAGAATCAGCCCTCCGAACCTAATGCTCATATACTGGACGTTTGCTCAATCCAGGAGATCACCCCTGAAGAGTGTGAATTCGAGGAGTTTTTGTTCGATCACGATAACCTTAACGCCACTAGTGCGTTCCTCTTCGAACCTGCTGCTGTTTCTGCGCCCGACAACGACTACGAGTATTTCACGTTCTCGAACGATCTTAGCCGCTCACAACCCAAGTTTGAATCCTTCGAATTTCCGGATGAGTTACCTGAACCATCCAACTCGGTCGCTTACACTCGTTTTGAACCTTTGCTGGAATCTTTTGAGTTCGAGACCTTTTCACCAATCTTGCCTTCAATCGTTTCACCTCCAACGCTCGAACTCAAGCCTTTGCCGTCTCACCTTAAGTACGCTTACTTGGGTGAAAACGAGACCCTCCCTGTTATCATCTCGGCTTCTCTAGCTCCCGAGCAAGAGAGAGCCCTTCTCACGGTCATGCATAGCAATAGGCAAGCTTTTGGCTGGTCCATGGCGGACATCAAGGGGATTAGTCCCCTGATCGTTGAACATCACATTCATCTGATGGATGATGCCAAACTAGCCAGAGATCCACAAAGGCGGCTCAACCCAGTCATGAAGGAGGCTATGAAGAAGGAGATCGTAAAATGTCTGGATAGTGGTATCATTTACCCTATCTCTGATAGCCAGTGGGTTAGCCCCATTCACGTTGTCCCTAAGAAATCAGGTATAACGGTCATCACTAACGAGGTGAACGAGTTAATCCCTACTCGCACCCAAACTGGGTGGCGAGTATGCATCGATTACAGAAAACTCAACGCCGCAACGCGGAAAGACCACTTTCCGCTACCTTTCATTGACCAAATGCTTGAACGATTGGCCGAACACGAGTACTACTGCTTTCTTGATGGCTACTCTGGCTATAATCAAATTCCCATCGCCGAAAAAGACCAGGACAAGACCACATTCACTTGTCCTTTCGGCACGTTTGCATATCGTCGCATGCCCTTTGGGTTATGCAATGCGCCCGCTACCTTCCAGCGGTGTATGATGGGAATCTTCTCAAACATGGTGGAAAAATTCCTGGAGATCTTTATGGACGAGTTCTCCATCTTCGGCGATTCCTTTAACGAGTGTTTGCTGCATCTCGACGCTGTCCTTACCCGATGTAAGGACAAGAACCTCACTTTGAATTGAGAGAAGTGCCACTTCATGGTGCGCGAAGGTATTGTCTTAGGACATATCATCTCGCAAAATGGCATAGAGGTTGACAAAGCAAAAATTGAGGTCATTTCCAATCTACCTCCTCCCAGATGCGTCCGAGACATTCGAGCCTTCCTTGGCCATGCCGGTTTCTATAGACGGTTCATCAAGGACTTTAGCAAGATTGCTAGGCCCTTGACTCTTTTGCTGGCCAAGGACACGCCATTCGACTTCAACTCGAGCTGTGTGACTGCATTCGAGTCATTAAAAAGCTCACTCACTTCTGCTCCCGTTCTCTCTTCTCCTGACTGGACGCACCCATTTGAGATTATGTGCGATGCATCCGACTTTGCCATCGGTGCTGTCCTTGGACAACACATCAACAAGATGCCGCACGTAATCTATTATGCTAGCCGAACCCTGAACGACGCCCAACTCAATTACACAACAACTGAGAAGGAATTCTTGGCTGTTGTATTTGCTTTAGAAAAGTTCAGGCCCTACCTCATCGGCTCTCCAGTCATTGTTTACACAGACCATTCTGCTCTGCGCCATCTTTTTGCGAAGAAAGATGCAAAATCTCGGCTACTACGTTGGATCCTCTTGCTTCAAGAGTTTGACCTTGTCATTAAGGACAAACGAGGATGTGAAAACGTAGTTGCCGACCATCTCTCACAACTTCCTTCTTCGCCTTCGCTTCTAATTCCGATCAACGACATTTTCCCGGATGAACAGCTCTTGACAGTGTCTTGCGAACCCTGGTTCGCAGATATTGTGAACTATTTGGCCACAGGATTACTACCGACTGAATGGTCAAGTCAGGACAGACTTCGCTTCTTATCCCAAGTAAAACACTTTTACTGGGACGAACCCTATCTGTTCAAGTACTGTCCCGACCAGATTATTCGTCGGTGAGTCCCTGACGATGAATTCAAGAGTGTGCTGTCGTTTTGCCACGATCAAGCGTGTGGCGGGCATTTTGGCCCCAGAAAGACAGCAGAGAAGATCTTGCAATGTGGTTTCTACTGGCCACAACTCTTCAAAGACGCTCATGACTATTGCAAGACTTGCTCCCGGTGCAAACACATGGGCCGGATATCCCGGAGGAACGAGATGCCGCTCCAACCAATCTTGGTTGTGGAGATTTTTGACGTTTGGGGGATAGATTTCATGGGGCCGTTTCCCAGCTCTTTTGGGAACTTGTACATCCTTCTTGCTGTTGATTACGTCTCTAAGTGGGTCGAGGCTGTGCCCAGCCGGACTAATGACAACAAGGTTGTCGTTAGGTTTCTTAAAGAAAACATTTTCTCCCGTTTTGGGCACCCCCGAGCGATCATTAGCGACAATGGAACTCATTTCTGCAATAAGACTTTCGAGGCCTTGATGCGGAAATATTCCATTAATCATAAGCTATCTACGCTCTACCACCCCCAGACCTGTGGGCAGGCCGAAGTTTCAAATCGGCAAATCAAGCAGATACTGGAGAAGACGGTTTCCAAGAACCGAAAAGATTGGTCGCTGAAACTCACTGATGCCCTTTGGGCATTTCGAACCGCTTATAAGACCGATCTTGGCATGTCTTCCTATCGGCTTGTGTACGGAAGGCTTGCCACCTACCTGTCGAAATAGAGTATCGCGCATTTTGGGCGATAAAAGAACTGAATCTGTCTCTCGAAGATGCGGGCAGCCATTGGAAGCTGCAGTTGAACGAATTGAGCGAGCTTAGGGATGAGGCTTACGATAACGCGGTTGTCGTTATGAATCGAACGAAGGTGTTTCACGATAAACCCCCTTTGCGCAAAACTTTCGTACCTGGTCAACAGGTACTGCTTTACGACACCAGACTACACTTCCATCCAGGAAAGCTCAGATCTCGCTGGAAAGGGCCGTATTTTGTGTGGAATGTGTATCCGCATGGCGCTGTGGATTTGGAGAATCCAAAGGACGGTTCATTTTTCAAAGTAAACGGACACCGACTAAAACCATACCTTAGCGCCGAACCAACAGAGGAGCTCCTGGTCTTACAGGAGCCGGTTTACCCTGCATAATCTTCCTCTGCCTACCACCAAACTTCAGTTATCCAGCCAAGAACAGTGGACACTGTTCCAAATAAGTTTGGGGGTATGTATATACTTTTTTGTATTTATTTGTGGATATTCTTTTCCTTTTTCTTTACTCTTTAAAAACAAAAAAAAATTTGTGTATATCTAACCGACAATTTTGACCCTTCAAATGATCTCTTCATGCGATGACAGTGAGGACACTGTCCAGTTTAAGTTTGGGGGTACGCTCGGTACGCATTTCTAACCTTCGCATTCATATGTATATTTTGCATCTGCATATTAAAATCCATAAAATCCATAAAAATCTGAAAATTTTCTAAAAACATAAAAACTTTTCTGTCAAGTTAGCTAGTGGGAGGACTCTGATTCAATATTTCGACGGTTTTGTTTGATAAAATAAGAATAACTAAATCTTATGTTTAGATTTTGAAAACCTGAAAGATAACTCTCCTTTGAAGTTAACTATAGCTGATATACGTCTTTACATCACACTACACGTGTCGTGAGTTTTGGAAATTAGATGACAAGTCTTTTATGTCTAAAAACTTTCAAAATAGATAAATGATTTTCTAAGGATCAAATAGGTTTGTTCTGAAATAAGTAATACCAAGAATAGTTTATGAAGTGAAGTGAATATGAAGGAATGTTATTGATGCCTTAATTGGAACTAAGTCTGAAAAATAACCCATCTGGAACTTGATTAGAATGATTACACACCGAACCCACTAAACACGTCCTTTATCCAAAAAATAATTGAACTGTCGGTTATATCTCCGTTCGTATTAAATCATCATGATTTTCACGCCAAACTGTCTTTTGTTTTTGGACCTAGGTAACTTGAGTAATTAAGTCCGCTGGGGTGCTTCTACACCTAATGCCTTAAAACCAACTGGTTTGGGTGCATTGGCCTAAAGCTCGCTAAGAAACCTAGAAAGTCCAGATTAAAACAAAGTCAAGCAAGTGTTCTCTCCGAGTTAAAATTCCTAACGGTTATTTGTGTGAGAATAATCTTGATAAAAGACAGGCTTTTATAAAGAAAAAAAAATTTAGCGGAGATATGAAGGTTTTATTCTAAGATAAAGACTATTGCACGTTCACAGAGGTGTGTATGAAATGAAAACAAGAAAAAGGTGGAGTGAAAAATAAGACCTAGTTTCCTGTTAAGGAGGATAGAAATTCTAAAGTTGAAACCTTACTGGAAAACGAAACTTGAAAAATACTTAACTCTTTATAAAACTTATGTGATCCTTTTAAAATTGTTATCTGGGCTTTATTGTGTGACATGATGACTTTAATCGATCCTTCTGGAATTTAACGACACTATTTACACTGCACGTAAAGACATATAAAATCTTAAGTTAAATAAGAAGCGAGGTGTGAAAAATAAGAGTTCGATAGTCTAGACTTAGGATAATAGAATTATTATTTTCTGAAACAAAACTTTAGGGTTTGAATCATAGTTATTTTGCAAAACTAGCTTGACCGAATTTTGTGGGTAGTATCCGCTGAAAACCCTCAAGAGACAACACCCCTCCTACTAGGGACACCTAGAGGTTTAACGGCTTGTTGCACATGCTCAGTGCAATCGCGTTCCCTGCGAAAGTGAGGTTAGGAATTTTTTGTGAATAAATTGGCTTTGCTCGGGACGAGCAAATGATAAGTTTGGGGGTATTTGTTCATATCAGATTTTTGCATTTTTATACCGCCCAATTTTTATCATATTGCTTATCGGTAGGTACTCTTGAGCCGTGTTTGCTAGTCAATTGCAGGATACAGGTTCTCGGCTCTAAACGGTGAAATTCATAGAAAAGCACAACAAAATCCGGGTTCCTGCCAACCACAGATAAAACACGGGTCTCCGCTCTCTATCCGTATGTTGCCACACACCAGTTTAAGAGACAAAATGGCAAATCAATGTCATTTTCATGCACAAGGCTCAATGGCAACACAAGATCCTAGAAATCTACGTGGAGCTCGAGGAAATCATGACAAAAAGATCCACATCCAATCACCTTTTGATTTGCTGAAATTCTGGAGAAAATATGGAGAGATTCTGAGAAACAAAATTTACCAAACTGAGCCAAACATCAACACTAAGAAGCAAAAAAAATCCGAGGAGCCAACTCCTCTAAAGCGCCGCGGTTCCCCGGCATTAGCATGCTTAGGCCGCGGAACCGCGGCCGTACGGTCTCCTCAGTTGACGAAACTTCAGGGGCAGTTTGGTATTTTCATGAGGGTTCAGAATTTTGCCCTAGGTTTCCATCTCCCTGCCTATAAATAGTCCAGAACTTGCCAAAGCCAAGGGTGCTTAATCTTGTATTTTAGGTTTTAGAATACTTGTTGTTCTTCTTCCTCTTCTCATCTCTTCTCCATTAAAAACTTGTAGTGAGTTTTTGTGAGTGAAGAATGATGAATAAAGAAGTTCTTTTTGTTATTATACTTGTCTTGCTCTTGTTATGTTAATTGCTTGTAATCTTCAATTGATAATTTAGTTGTTATTTATTGTTGTTTCTTTCTTATTCTCTTTTCCTTTATCCTTAAACAACCATGATGCTTACGTTTGATCCTTGCCAAGGTGAGGTCGCAAATAGCTAGTTGTTATCTTCTAATCTCCTTCTTTCTATCTTCCTCCTTTATTTTATTTTTCGTTCTTCTTGTAATGGGTGAGTAGTTTCCATACTTGTTAGGGTAGGATAAGGGAAGTTTGAGAGAAGGAAATCTCTCTCACTCTTTCCTTGCCCAACATCTTAAATCGAACTCCCGTTAATTGAACCACAATCCGCTCCCTACGGCACCCTATCCTACATGATAGCGGTGATTCCGTAGTGAGCCCGGTTGTGGTTGAATTAACCGGAGGTTAAAGCTAAGAGCCAAGAACGGACGGACAAGCACCAAAAGGAAGAACTTATGCGTTGGAAAGCCTAGCTTATACTCGCAAGTTTTTTCCTAGTCGTGCTAATCCCCGTTGTTGCCGATTACCGTAACACCGATATTAAGAGTGGCAACGAAAGAAGTGAGCGACTCCTAACTTAAACTAACCTAATCCTAACCCTAACAAGCTCTCTTTACATATCATTTTAATACTTAGTTAATCACAAACAAATCTGGACTTTTGGACTTAACTCGTTAAAGCACATAGAAAAAGATTCCCATCTCCCTGCGGACGACCCGTACTCAACCGGCTAGCTACAAGCGAAACCGTCTTAATTGCGGTAACAAACTTAGCACGCAAAAACCCAACCAATCAACGACCCTTGATAAGGTCAACAAAGCCATACGACTACCCAAATCCAATTGCATCTCATGCTTTAGCAGATAAGCACTAATCAGCTACCGTACACTACGCCTTGACAAGGTCAACAAACGCAGCACGAATACTAAATAGTCCTTATCTGAAATGACGGAAGGCTATGACAAGTTTTTAAGAAAACTTTTTATGTAATGAACTTGATATCGTTGCGGGATCGAGTGATTTTGAAAAGGAGTACTTTTGAGGCTTTTACTAGTTCCGCTAAAGAGGTCACTTCCGGAGAAGGGATCTCGGCTCTTTCCTCATCAAATGAGGTGCTGGATATTCTACAAGGAATACCGCTATGCAAAGCAAGAACTATAAAGGCAATCAAAAACAATACCGAGTGGGTTATAGCATCCTCTAGCTTTTGCTAAAGAGGTCACTCCCGGTGAAAGGATCTCGGCTCTTTCCTCATCGAATGAGGTGTTGGATATTCTACAAGGAATACCGCTATGCATAGCAAGAACTAGAGCTACCCTTTTAGAAAATTTGATTCTACAATATCTTTTAGGTTTCTTTCTTTTTCATTAATCTCATTAATGAAGTCCCATCAATTATGCTTCCTAAGTATCATAGAAGAAACGAAAATACAACGTACGTTTATGCCATCCGCATTCGCCACAGTGTCCTGTTATGCACCGTTATGTTACTTAACTAACGACATAGTGGGGCGGGACTAGCGTGGGTGCAAAACATAAGCAACGTTTATTATATATCATATATATAATAATAAAGCATTCGTCTCAAGCATATAAAGTGATCGCATCACAGAATATCAGCAGCAGAAGTCTACATATGAAATATTGGATATACTAGGAGGTCCGTGTTTTATTTTAAGCCAGTAAAAAACATGGATTCCAAGGTCGCGGTGAATAGCCAAACCCACAACCCTAGACCCCTACAGGAGCGGCAAGAAACCCTACCAATTCTAGAATTAGGAGACCCGGACTCGACTCCTCGAGATGGTCTCTGTCACGCCCCGCTTCCCAGTATACGGGTATAGGATGTGACGGGGCCGCTACGTATTTACTCAGAAGTAAACACGCTAAGCGTATCTAAACAATATAAAATGTAATGTACACAAGAGACAAGATATTAATGAACATCAACTTTATTTATTAACATTTTTTTACAATATATCTGAAAAGTAAATACATGGAATGGAAAGCAATGCCTAAACAGTGGCATAACAGAAATGGAAAATACAGATTGTAAATGTGTATAAGGAATCTAAAGCTCTGGGTCGAAAGCTAGTTGGTCTAAATTCTCACTGGTAGGCTCGATCTCCAGTGAGTCTGAATCACCTGACAGCATTCCAAAGAAGAAGAAAGAGAATGTCGTCAGCGAACAAATTGCTCGGTAAGTCCCGTAAATAAACAAGAATGGAATAGACAGAATAGAGAGTATATTATTATAATGTTGTATTTAGTATTAACGCTGTTGTTTGTAGGTTGGTACAGAAGAGGCCGGTGTATACGAGAGGAGTCTCACTAAACCAGAGACTACGGTATATGGAGTACAAAGAACCGTTCGGCCACGGTACAACGGTAATTGAATTCAAGTTAGGTGTCTTTATGGTTGCTGTCTCGTGCCACTTCTAACACCTTCCGAACCAATCTACCCCTTATAAACCCCGCGATGTCTTCATTGTATTATTTGTATTGTATTGTCTTGATTTATCTAGATGGATGACTTGCCGGAACCATGATATCAGTAAATGGATATAACTGGAGAATCATGTAGATGGATGTATATCCATGGTTTGGTTCAGTCAATATAGATTGAATAGAGTGAACAGATTGAATATATGGATTCATATTGAAATTGTAGTTTTGTAGTTTCATACTTGAATCATATTCAAGTCAGATTGATTATATTGAGACTCAGTCTGAGTCAGACAATTTAGAAAAGAAATTGAATCCTGAATTAGGTTTTGGTGTTATCGGTAACTACTGCACATGGACGGCAGAATTTGTGTCTTTTTCAAAGACAATTACAGTGTTGATAATACAATTTGTTAAGTTGTCTACCTTAAATAGGCAAGCACCCATATCTCCGGCTCCTTGAGGCTCAAGAGACTGGTCCTGCTTAAACCTATGTTTACTAGGCCCTTATTGTAATTTAACATAACTTGAGGGGTTTTATGTAAAAATAATTTTGTATAATTTTCAAAATACACCTCAAGCATTAAATTTTTGTCTTTAGATTTTTCATAGATGTTTCTTTTATTCAATATGATATTTCTAGTGAATATGACCTAGTTTTTAAAGTATAAGTTATTTATTTGAAATATTGGAATTGTATGGTATTTTCTTGTAAATGAGATGTTTTTCTTAAATTTTGGAAATGTGGAATATCATAAATATTAAAAATAGATATTTTGATATTAATTACATATATATTTATTTATTAAAAATATAAGTTTTATTTATAATAGAAATCACATTTTCTAAAGAAAAATATATTAAAAATCTTTTGAGATCGTATGCTCCTTACGGAGGTCTACATCTCACTCTACTAGGCCTGAGGATATGCGATAATACACACCATATCGAACGGGTTCCTTAAAATGGGCTGTAGAGGCACAATCGCAAAGATTTGTTAAATACACTTCTTATAGAAAAAGATTTTATAAGTTGAAGGTAATTATATGCAATGTCGTATTATCCCAAATCTATGTTCCCAATTTCTATCATGCTATATTAGATATGTGTGTTGTAAGAGGTAGGTCATTACCTCGTGAGTTATCTAAGGGTATAAAGATATTATAGAGTTTATGTCGGAAACTAAAGTTTGTGGTATTTTAGTATAAAATTGCAATAAAAGATGCATATAACAATATTTTGTGATGAAACTTGTTAAAAATGTTTACTAATATTTAATGAACAATATGTGATGATATGAAGGTATCTTGATTAAGGAAAATTATAGTTTGTAAAGAAAACCGAATCAGAAGTCGGACTAACTCCGCTTCCGTCGGATTTTAGTTTTGAATGTTTTAAGAATAGAGAAAAGAAGGAGAAGTAGGGACTTACTGGATAATTAGCTAGAGGAGAGAAAGAGGAAGAGGTGGGAGGTGTCGGTGCATCGTTTCGTCGTCGGAATCTCCTCGGATTGCCGTCGGAAGTTCGTCGGAGTTTCGCCCTTTTGCTAACTCCACTTCCACACAAAAGACTTGGGAATTTTCTTGAGAGTTTTGGCAGGGAATTGTGAGTGAGAAGGGGTGAATTGAGGGTGGTATTTATAGGAAAAAATTAGGGTTTAGGGGTGATGAAAATGCATTAAAAATATGCATTAAAAAGGATTAAAAGGGGGTATTTTAATTCTCTGGTTAATTGCAGAGAATTTAAACAGTGTAGGGGAGTGGGGTAGGCCAAGGGGTGCAACGGGTGAAGTTTGGGGAGCATTTGGTACGGGAGGGCTGACCTCGCCGGATTTCCTTGCCTTCTCGCCGGCCCAACACCGATGGGTGTACTTGGGGTTTTGGCCACATGTCGGGGTCGATTTGTATTCTTCAGTGTATATGTTTGTTTTATTTGTGACCCTTCAGTTTACGTGTAGTACACGTGCAAACTCTTGGGCTTCTAAAAGGTTAAAAGAAAATTAAATAAAAAAATGTGTGGCTGATGGGATTTGAACTCTGGTGCTATGGATCAGCAGTGCAAGGTCTTACCAATGAGCTACAAGTACTTTCTTACTGTTCAAAAGTAAATCAAATTCTTATAGTACTCATAGGAATTGTAAATACCCCAAGTATACATCAACTTTAAATGAATTTTATGTACACTAAAATTGGAGTTGTTACAGTCTACCTTCCTTACAAAAATTTCGTTCTCGAAATTTACAATTTATTTTAAGGACTAGTTTACAAATAAGTGAGGATATCTTGCACGCATCTCGTCTTCCCTTTCCTGTGTCGATTCTCCTGGAGTGCCTCTTCTCCACATCACTCGAACTAAGCTGACTTCCTTGTTCCGAAGTGACTTCACTTTCCTGTCCGGGATCTCAACAGGTTGTTGCTCATAAGACAAGTCGGGCTGTACAGTGAGCTCAGAATGATTAAGAATATGGCTGGGGTCACTCACATACCTTCTGAGTTGAGATATGTGGAACACGTTGTGCACTCCTTTCAATGAGGGTGGAAGTGTCAAACAGTATGCCACTTCACCGACTCGTTCGAGTATGACGGTCCAATGTACCTTGGACTTAGCTTACCCCATCTTCCAAATCGAACCACTACGCGGTTTGGAGATATCTTCAGAAATACGTGATCTCCCGGCTAGAACTCCAAATGACGTCGCTTTGCATCAGCCCAGTGCTTCTGTCGATCTTGGGCTATGCGAATTCTTTCCCTAATAGTACGAACTACGTCAACCGTTGCTACTATCATCTCAGGTCTAAGGAGTTCTCTATCTCCGACATCGTCCTAACTTAATGGCGATCGACACTTCCTTCTATATAGCGCTGCAAAGGGTGCCATTCCGATACTTGCTTGGTAGCTGTTGTTGTCTGAAAACTCCATAAGATGTAGGTGATCTTCCCATGATCCTCTGAAGTCTAACATACACGCTCTGAGCATATCTACCAAGATCTGAATAGTTCACTCAGACTGATCATCTGTTTTTGGATGATAAGCTGTGCTGAAGTTCAGACTTGTTCATAAGCTCGCTTGCAGACTTTGCCAAAATTGTGATCGGAACCTGGTGTCACGATCGGAGACAATGCAGACCGGTACTCCATGAAGTCTCACAATTTCCTGTATGAGTTCATGGGTATCAGAGATAGTACATATTGAAGAGTTTAAATCTTACTTAGATTCTTACCTCCATGTACTTCTTTGCTAATGTCTCATTAGATTGGCCAACTCGAAATGGGATGAAGTGAGCCGACTTTGTGAGTCGATCCATAATAACCCATACCGCATCGTTACCCTTTGTGCTGCGTGGAAGTGCAGTCACAAAATCCATCGTGATATGTTGCCACTTCCATTCAGGGATAGGTAACGGTTGAAGTAATCCAGCAGTCCTGTGATATTCAGCCTTTACTTGCTGACATACCAAGCATTTAACGACGCTTCCGGCTACTTCACGCTTCATTCCATGCCACCAGTAATTTTGACGCAGATCTTTGTACATCTTTGTACCTCCAGGGTGTACTGAGTAGGGAGAGTTGTGAGCTTTTTTCATTAACTCGTCCCGTACAGAACCTTTTGGTACACACAATCTACTGCCATACCTCAATGATTCGTCTTCATGAATGATGAAGTCTATTCTGAGTCCATTCTCCACTTGTTCTCTAATCTTTTGCAACTTAGCATCACTTGCTTGAGCTGCTTTGATCTGATTGACAATTGTTGATTGAACTTGTAAATTCATCAAGCTTGAAGTGTTACCTGGCATGACTACTTCAATCTCCATCTGATGCAAATCCTGTTGAAGCTTCCACTGGGCGGTGAGATTCATCGATAATGGTTGGCGACTAAATGCATCAGGAACTACGTTCACCTTTCCCGGGTGATATTTTGTAGGTTGATGTCGAAGTCCGCCATAAATTCTAACCATCTTCTCTGCCACATATTAAACTCTTTCTGAGTAAACACATATTTCAGACTCTTGTTATCTGTGTATATGTTCACTCGCTCGCCAAGAAGATAATGGCACCAAATTTTTAGAGCAAAGATTACGGCTGCCAATTCCAAATCATGCGTCTGATAATTGCGCTCATGAATCTTCAGCTGTCTTGAAGTATAAGCCACAACTTTACCGTGTTGATGTAGAACACATCCTAATCCCCTACCGGATGCATCACAATGCACTTCGAAACCTCCAGATTGATCTGGTATAACGAGAATAGGCGCTGATGTCAACCTTGACTTGAGTTCTACAAAAGCTTGTTCGCATGCTTCTGAACACACGAATTCTTCATCTTTACATGTGAGCTTGGTCAGGGGTGTTGCTATCTTCGAAAAGCTTTCAATGAATTTTCTGTAATATCCAGCTAGACCCAAGAAACTTTGAATGTCCTTCACTGACTTTGGTGTCGGCCATTCGCTTACTGCTGAAACTTTCGCTGTATCCATAGACATTCTTTCGCCTGATACAATATGTCTGAGGAAACCAAGATCTAGCCAAAACTCGCATTTGCTGTACTTGACATATGGTTGATGTTGTCGCAGAGTTTCCAGGACAATGCTCAAGTGTTCGGCATGTTCTTTCCGACTCTTAGAATACACTAGGATGTCGTCGATGAAGATGACAACAAATCTATCTAGATACTATCGGAAAACTTGATTCATTAGGTTCATGAATATTGCTGGTGCGTTGGTCACTCCAAATGGCATCACAAGAAATTCGTAATGACCTTAGCGAATTCTGAATGCTGTTTTATGGATATCAGATTCCTTGACCTTCACCTGATGATAATCTGAACGAAGATCTAACTTAGAGAAAACACAAGATCCACTTAGCTGATCGAATAAATCGTTGATGTGCGGAAGTGGATACTTGTTCTTTATCGTTACTTCATTTAAGGCTCTATAATCGATGCACATTTTGTATGAACCTTCCTTCTTTTTCACAAACAGTACTGGTGATCCCCAACTTGAAGTGCTGGGATGAATCCATCCTTTCACCAAAAATTCGTCCAACTGAATTCAGACTTCCTTCAAACCTTCCGGACTTAATCGATACGGTGCTTTGATCACCGGCTATACTCCTGGTATTAAATCAATGCTGAATTCAAGAGCTCTATCGGGAGGCAAACCTGATATATCGTCAGGAAACGCATCGTCGAACTCTCGAACCACTTCTGGCTTTGATCCTTCCTCTGCTAGAATTGCCGCAATCACTGCCTTCTTTGGTTTCTCCTTGTAACTACTTAGCTCCAGGGTACGGTCTCCACTTTTGAAATAGAAACAGATGCTTTAGAATCTCGAATACTACCCTCCTTTGACGACAGTCAATGGTAGCATAAAATGTTCCGAGCCAATCCATACCTAGAACCACATCGATATTTGGTATGTCCAGCACTTTGAAGTCAGCATAGAATTCTCTGCTGCAGACGACTACTGGACACAAGTTGTATCCCATTGTTGCCTTTAGAATGTTGTTCCCTGAACTGATATTCCAACTTGATACAAGCGGTGTGACTGGAATCGCATGAGTTCAGACGAACCGTTGCGACATAAAGCAATGAGATGCTCAATAGTGCTAGTGCAGGAAGTGAGACTACTAAGATTGTACCTAAGGTATATGGGATAGGTTTTAGGTATAGGGAAAAATATGTAGGTAGGTGTTAAGACTGAAAGAAAAGCTTGAGAAGAAAGGGTTACCAGTGATGACTTGGCCAGTAGCCTCAGCTTCTTCCACGGTCATCGTGAAAGTCTCTTGCCGTGGTACATTCCTCCTGGCCGGAGGAGCATTCCTCGAAATGTTCTGTTGAGCTTGTTGGAACTGACGAGGAGGAGGTGCAGTCGGTGGTCCTCTAAGTGGTGGAACAGGGAGAGCGAGTCTTGGAGAAGGTGCATGAAGGGCTGGTCTTTGCTAGTAAGTAATTGCTGGCCTGGGTGCAGCAATTGGGTTGTGTCTTCGGGGACCAGACCCAATATCATGAGTAGCTGAGCCACCGACTAAGCAAAGGTGGTTGGCTCGTCGGCAGTCTTTCGCCAAATGTCCATCTCTCCTGCAGTAGGTACAAAAGGCTGGGCTGGGCCGGTTGATTGGTACTCCCGATCTCCTGGGCAAAAATGGTGGCCTTGAAGAGGCTCCTCCTGCCATCTGGGTGGCAGTGAGCTTCATCCTGGTAGATTGGGATCTGCCCTTCATCTTCACTATTTGGATCTTTGGGTCTAACCCTTGCTGAAATCGTCAAGATCTGATCTCAGCGGTCGGTGTCAAATGTGCCGCGAATCTGTTAAGGACTTGTGTTAGCAGTGTAGAATGTGATATTTTAAAAAAAATCGAATTATCAAGACATATCTTACCGACTAAGCATAGTGAACTCAGCGTCATACTCATCCATAGACTTGATCCACATCGAACCCTGTTGTAGATGAATGAACTGTTGTTCCATGTCGAATCCGGCAGTCTCAGGGAAGTACTTCGCGTCAAACATATCGCGAAAGGTCCTCCATTCGATAGGTTGGTCAAGACAGCTTTCTTCCGCCTTCCACCAGACTCGTGCATTGTCTGTGAGCTGCAGCTTTGCAACTCGAATCCAAGCTATCTCTGGCACTTGTGCTGCTGCCAGGTCATCTTCAACGCTTTGAGCCCATTCCTCTGCTTCTAAAGGGATCTTTTTTCCTGAGAATTGCTTGGGGTGTAAAGCTCAGAATTGCTTTACCCCCGGGGCTTCCGCTTCTGGTCGGTTCATTAGAATAGCAGTCTGGTGCTGCTGTTTCCAGAAGGCTGCGGATTGCCTCAAGCAGAACCGTCTGCTTGTTGATCGGAGCAGCGGTGGTAGGTGTGGGTGGTAGTGGTGGGAGAGTGTTGTTGACATTCGTTATGCTGTTGTTTGGGGAGTCCATAACCTTGAAAGAAAAATTTGGGTTAGAACAGATTTAAAGTATATGAAATTGTAAGATTCAAGGAATATGAATTGTAAAGAATATATTCAGTTGATGGTTCTTGTGTTATATTGCTTAGGTTGTCCACGCAGAACTGAACTGCATGGTAGGGTTCCATACAGCTCTGACCTGCATGGGCCTGTTCCCCTCCGAATGGCGGCGCGACGACAGAGAGACGTCTTGCCTGAGATTCGGGGAAAATGCTATTTGGTTTTATCCGTCCACCTCTACGAAGATACCAAGTTGATTTATGGCACTGTGTATCGGATGTTTAGACGGATGCGGCCGATGTAGCAGACTTCGTCAGATTCCCCCTCGCTTGAGGAATTTTTGATTGTGGGGACGCTCTTCCCTGCAGGCGCAAGCCCCTGCAGTTAATTACGCTACCGCATCGTGGTAACAACTTTCTCCTTCTCCAGAATTTCACTTCGTGTCGTGGGTGTTTGTTTTGTTTATGGTTGCCCATGGATTGTATACGGAGACTAATTTATGTCGTCGCCCGTAGGACGTGGATTAGTCCAAATCCGTATTTTCTTAGATTTGGGTTTGGGGTTTTGGTTTAAGGATACGTTAGCCATATTTGAGGCTAAGATCAACTTAAACGTTTGTTAAGGATACATTAGTCTAATTTTAGACTAAGATCAACTTAACGGGATCGTTTAGATCCGACAAAAGAGCATTTGGGCTCTATTTTTCCAGTTTAGGGACATAATGGTCCAACATTCCCATGTTGGGGACGAATGTTGGTTTAAGAACGCATAAGTCCATGAGTTTAAAGACCCCACAGTCCGTATTACCAGTTTAGGGACATGGTGGTCCAACATTCCCATTTTGGGGACGAATATTGGTTTAAGGACGCATAAGTCCATGAGTTTAAGGACCCCACAGTCCGTATTATGTGTGGTTGTCGGGACCCGTCACCTCTCTGACGACGTTGAAGGATTACAACGACAAATATCAAAGTAGTGAAGAGATGTACCCTTGAACCAATGTGGATTGAGTGATCTGTAGTCCAATTTGGAACTAAGATCAATTAATTATATTATGAGCACATGGGCTCAGTTAAATCTGAATTGAGGACTTATGGCCAACTTGGGCTAAGTCCAATTGGATTTGAAGTGTTGGCATTTTGTTGGACCATTAAACATTTGTCTGGGTTCAAGCCCACATTATTTAGCAATGTTAAATCAGAGTTTGAAGGGCTCTGAGAACATTTTTATCTTTGATTGAGCAGTAGACATTATAGTTCTGATTTTTACTCAATTTTGAATGGGAGGCTTTGCCTCTGGAAAATTAGCCAATTTGGCTAAAAGTAGTGTTAAACACTGGAGAACCTCAGTATTGAACATAGGAGATAAACTCTCAAATTAGTGTTAAACACTAAAAGATAATCAGTGTTAAACACTGGAAATATAATCCCCCAAATTAGTGTTAAACACTAGCAAACAACAGTGTTAACACTGGAAATGAAGTTGTCAAATTAGTGTTACACACTAGAAAACACCAGTGTTAAACACTGGGTACAAAGTTCTCGAATTAGTGTTAAACACTAAAGAAAGAGGGGTCACGTGGGAGCACGTGAGGGCACCCAAAGGTGGGACCAGATCCCCTTTTATCTCGTTCTGCAATTAAGTGTTAAACACTTTTATTATTTTTATTTTGAGCTTCACGTGTTGATACGTGATGGGGATTTATGCGCTGACTGTTAAAGCGTTTGCCAAGGGGTTACGTAGTAACACGTGAGAGCGCCCAAAGCCTTCGTTTCCTTTGCTTTTATCTCTGTGTTTTGGAGGTCACGTGGGAGCACGTGAGGCATTGCCTCAAAGCTTTTTCCTTCTCATTTTTGGGGATCTTTTCAGGGGTCACGTGGGGACACGTGGCCTAGTTTTATTCCTTCTTTCTGATCACTGCGGATTGGGGTCACGTGTCATCACGTGACCAATGTTCTTTATGTGTATGGAGATCTTTCAAGTCTCTTTATTTTAAGAATCAAATTCTCTGTAGGGTTAAACCCTAATCATGATTTTGGAGGAATTAAATTCCTATTAATTTGAGAGAATTAAATTCTCAATTAGGGTTAAACCTTAGTTCTGTCCATCTTGAAGGAATTAAATCCCTGTAATTCTAAGAGAATTAAATTCTCAATTAGGGTTAAACCCTAGTTTTGTTTTGGGAGAATTAAATTCTCTAAACTCAATTCCCCCTCTAAGTTTTGAATCTGCATGGCAGGATCTCAACCCGATGAGAATTAAATTCTCAACTTATGGGGAGATGTGCTCTTTGCAGATCTTCAATCAAAGGAAGAACTAAGTTCTTGTAGAAGAGTTAAACTCTTAGATTTTGAGAATTAAATTCTCTGTTTAAAGTTTTGATTCCCTTTCTTTTCTCACCTAGGGTTTTCTTGGTTGAGAATTAAATTCTCCTCTCTTTTCTTCTCTCTGGAGAATTAAATTCTCCTCTCTCTGCTCTTCTCTCCAAAAAGTAGATCCCTTCTCTTCTCTTCTTGGTTCCTATTTATAGGAGAAAAAAAGAATCAATTTGTTTTGTGAATCTTTCGTTGAAAGATTTTAATTGATTTCATAATTAACATGATCGTTTAGATCATTCAGTGAATGTTATTCACCATTGAATTTTAAATCCAAAGATATTCTGTTTGTTATTTTCGGTGAGATTTAGGGGAAATCTTTCCTTGTCTAAGATTTTTCCATAAATTGGTGATTTTTAATCACCCTTGGATTTTTAATCCAACGGTCCCCATAATCCTTTTCCATTTGGAAAGATTTTGAAGCTTTTAGAATTTAATTCTATTAAACCGTGAGGCTTTCGAAGCCAGTCACGTGCTGACACGTGACTCTTGGTTACGTATGAGCACGTGACCCACAATTGAGTCCTTTTCTCAGCGTTTATTTATGCTTCAGCTTTAACCATCACGTGTCAACACATGACCATTGGTCACGTGTGAGCACGTGATACCTCATTGAGGTATTTCCTTCAGCCATTTGTTTTTATTTCTGTTTTAACTATCACGTGTCAACACGTGACCATTGGTCACGTGTGAGCACATGATCCCCAATTGGGTCCTTCTTCAGCCGTTTGTTTTTATTTCTGTTTTAACTATCACGTGTCAACACGTGACCATTGATCACGTGTGAGCACATGATACCTCATTGAGGTAATTCCTGATTTTTAATCAGGGAATAGTGCATAGCATATTTGCTCATAACTTATGATCCCGGATGAATTATGAAGCCCATAATATATCAAATCGATGGGTTTTTTAAGATGCTTTCAATATCATCAGAATTTAGCTGTTTCTCCTTTGGGAGTTTATCAAAATATAGGCCGGAAGATACTGGTTCGCATTTTCTTAAGCGTATCGCTGCCATTTGATACCTTGGACTCTTTTGCGCAGAAATTTTTGGCGGGAACAAATGCCCCCCAATACTTTGCCCACGTAAGTATATACGTGGTTGAAGTAGTGCAGAGTAATGCATAGCGTATGACCAGTTTCGGGTTGGTATATAACTTTCAGAATCTTGATCTGACAAGATAATGAGCGGACACAAGCGTCGTCATTTATCATTGACTCAAATCTCGACTCTTAAAAGATATAGTTCCAAACCCTCAGCTCCATGAGCCACACCCTTCTATTTCTTTATGTTTTACTCTGGCATGAAGTAGTTTATATGCTCATGAGTAACTTCTCCATTTCAGTGGAATGTAGCTTTGACAAGTGTGGTTCATAGATAGTCCATCTTGACCTCTTTGTAGGACAGTGATGGCTTAGGAGACAGGGTTAGGATCTGCCACCTAAAACTTTTCAACTTTATGAGCCTTGAGGATCTCATAAAGACTTTTCTCCCTACGAGTCAAAAGGATCCCGCAGGTGTATTTTCTCCTTAGGGGTCGTGAGGACTCCTAAGTGTATTTTCTCTTGAAAGTCGTAAGGATCTCACAAGAGAATTTTTCCCGCTTACAAGTCGGGAGGAGTTGTAAGTGGTTGTTTCCCTCTTTGTCGATGTTCGACTTCGGAGAGTGTGACCCGTGAATAGTATGCAAGAGTCCATCTTGGACTGACTTGCAGGGCCCCAGTGCTTAGGAAACAGGTTTTTTTAATCCCTATTGCCTAAGGCTTTGCCTTACGAGTCGAGACGAATCGAGAAGTTCTCGCAAGGATGTCCTAACGTCACAGTTAACCTCTGCTCTTTACGACAAAGGTCCAGGGTCTGTGGTACTAGGATTTTGTCCGTCATACTGTCACGTTGGCTGATGTATTCCTCGATAGGCAATTTTGCTGTTCGAGCAGCCCTGCGACTGTCGTGTCTCTGATCCCTTCGGGAGCTGGACAAGACGTCTTCAAGCAATCCTCCTAGGCAGTTTGACCGTCGGAAGAGCAAGCGTTAGGAATTTTGCCATGCCGCTTTTTACTTGAGGTTAGGCCCATTTTGGAGAGCCCCGATGAGTCATAATCACTCCGCGCTGGTGTCGGATGATCTCCGATAGTCTTTCAGGTTTTATATGAGTTGCCGTCAAGACCCTGAAGCTAGGAATTTGGCCTTCACTTCGTTTGCTGGCACTGCGTCTGCTGTATCGAGACGAATGTTGCGGTTATCTCTAGGTTGCATGTGAACCGTCGAGGTTTGGAACTAGGGATTTTGCCATGGCTCCGTTGTTTGATTGTCGCGTCTGAGTCCTGTTGGAGGAAGAATGCTGTGGTGACATCGCGTCTGCTGTGTCGAGACGAATGTCGAAGTGGTGACCATTCCATGCTGGTGTGGGATGATCTCCGATGGTCTTTCAGGTTTTATATGAGTTGCCTTCAAGACCTTGAAGCTAGGAATTTGGCATTCGCTTCGTTTTCTTTGGCGCGTCCGAATCCTGTTGGAAGAAGGGCGCTGTAGTGACATCTCATCTGCTGTATCGAGACGAACATCGAGGTGGTGACCGCTCTGCGCTGGTGTGGGATGATCTCCGATAGTCTTTCAGGTTTTATATGAGTTATCGTCAAGACCCTGAAGCTAGGAATTTGGCCTTTGCATCCTTTGCTTTAGCGTGTCCGGATCCTGTTGGAGGAAGAATGCTGTGGTGACATCTCGTCTATTGTATCGAGACGAACGTCGAGGTGATGACCACTCCATGTGGGATGATCTCCAATTGTCTTTCAGGTTTTATATGAGTTACCATCAAGACCCTGAAGCTAGGAATTTGGCCTTTGCTTCGTTTGGCGGCATTGCATCTGCTGTATCGAGACGAGTGTCGCAGTTGTCTCTAGGTTGTTGGTAAACCGTCGAGATTTGGAACTAGGGATTTTGCCGTGGCTCCATTGTTTGATTGTCACGTCTAAACCCTGCTGGAGGAAGAACGCTGGGGTGACATCTCGTCTGCTGTATCGAGACAAACGTCGAGGTGGTGACCACTCCGCGCTAGTGTGGGATGATCTCTGATGGTCTTTCAGGTTTTATATGAGTTGCCTTCAAGACCCTGAAACTAGGAATTTGGCCTTCGCTTCGTTTGCTTTGGCGCGTCCGAATCCTGTTGGAGGAAGGGCGCTGTAGTGACATCTCGTCTGCTGTATCGAGACGAACGTCGAGGTGGTGACCGCTCCGCGCTGGTGTGGGATGATCTTCGATAGTCTTTCAGCTTTTATATGAGTTACCGTCAAGACCCTGAAGCTAGGAATTTGGACTTTGCTTCGTTTGCTTTGGCGCGTCCGAATCCCGTTGGAGGAAGGGTGCTGTAGTGACATCTCGTCTGCTATATCGAGACGAACGTCGAGGTGGTGACCGCTCCGCGCTGGTTTGGGATGATCTCCGATAGTCTTTCAAGTTTTATATGAGTTACCGTCAAGACCCTGAAGCTAGGAATTTGGCCTTTGGTTCGTTTGGCGGCATTGCATCTGCTGTATCGAGACGAGTGTCGCAGTTGTCTCTAGGTTGTTGGTGAACCGTCGAGACTTGGCTCTCTTTCGGATGGAGCCTGGTGGGAAGGTATGGTTCCTTTTTTGTTTGTGCCTCTGGATTGTATACAGGGATCAATATGATCTCACCTGTAGGGCAAAAAGTTTCATTCTTTCATCATTTTTTTATTCTTTCCGCGATGCTCTATCATTTCAGCTTTTCATATCGCGAAAATCGCGATTGCCCAATCATTTCGGCTATTTTTCGTGGTGCCTAATCATTTCGGCTATTTTTCTTTTTACTCGCTGCTTTTTATTGCGAGTTGCCCAATCATTTCGGCTATTTTTGTATGCATACATTTTTACTTGCTGATTTTGTTGCAAGTTGCCAAATCATTTCGGCTATTTCATATGCATTTTTTTTGGCTCGCTGATTTTTTCTCCCGAGTAGAGGATTTGGGATCTGATACCAATCTTAGCATCAGCATCGCTGCGACTGGAATATTGCCAGGAGCGAATCATCATTTGCCGTAAAAAGACTTGGAATTTGATACCGTTTTTGGCATCAGGATCGCTACTACTGGGATATTACCAGGAGCGAATCATCATTTGCCTCTGTCGATGTCGAACAAAGGTGGCTTAGCAAACAGGGTTAGGATCCTGTCGACTAAGGCTTTTAACTTTATGAGCCGTAAGGGTCTCATAAAGGTATTTCTCCCTACAAGTCGTGAGGATCTCATAGGTGCTTTTTTCTCCTTAGGAGTTGTGAGGATTCCTAAGTGCATGGTCTCTTATAAGTCGTAAGGATTTTACAAGTGTGCTTTCTCCTTATAAGTTGAGAGGACTTACAAGGATTGTTCACCGTGTAAACATATCCCTAGTCACGAATGGGACTTTGTTAGGAAAATGTTTATTCGCGCCCGTTGATTATATACAAGGGTCAATACTGAATCGCTTGTAGGGCGGTATTGGAGGTTGTGATGGCTTAAGAACAGGTTCAGATCCCTATAGCTTAAGGCTTTTGAACCCTATGAGCCGTGAGGGTCTCAAAAGGGAATTCTCTTTACGAGTCGTGAGGATCTCGTAAGCGTAGTTTCTCCTTAAGAATCGTGAGGATTCCTAAGTGTATTTCTCCTTTGTGAGTCGTTAGGATCTCACGCAGGTGGTTTCTCATTACAGGGTCGAGAGGACCTTGCAAGTGTCTTTTAACGAGATTGCGCCCTTTCGGGTTTTCACAAAACTCGCCGGTAGTCCTGCTGTTTTTACTCAAGGCGCCCTTTCGGGTTTTCATCCATGCCCATTTTGCTTGTGGACATACCGTTTATTTGTTGTTTTTTTTACCACGTCAGCCTGAAGATGCCGCGGGTTGGGAGTGGTTTAACGACATTTCGGTCATCAGCCAGTTTTAGGACATAGTGGTCCATCGTTAGTTTAACAACGTTTCGGTCTATCGTTGCCATATTTGAGGCGAGTTTCTAGTTTACGGACTTTTTGGTCTATGAGGCTTTCTCTATGAAAGAGCACGATGCCCCCGGCATGTCCATCTTTTTCGAAGCATGTGGTTGTGGCGGGCTCACCTTCCAGTTTTCGGACAGCGCGAACTTGCCCTGTTGGTATTGGTCTTCAACCCAGTTTTTGAAGACGTGACAGTTTTCGATCGGATGGCCCAATACTTGGTGGTAAGGGCAGTAATTAGGATTGTTGACATCATTCAGTTGTAGCTGGTGTTTCGGCTCCGGTAGAGTGATAAGTCTGTCGCGCACTGCTAGTTCGAACAGCCTCCTTGTTTCATCCCGGGGAAATGAGTAAGGACGTTTCAACTTTTCATAGAGGGGTTGCCGCTTGTTGCTTTGGCGAACAACCGGTCTCGGGTTACTCGGCTGCTGTTGAGCGTTGGCGACGAAGGTTGCTTTTCCATTCCCCTTATCTTTTTTGTTCGATCCCTTGTTTGCGGGTCCGAGATTCTTTTCGGGTAGCATGCGATTGCATAGCTGAACGTTCTCGTAGTTCTTCTTTTCTTCCTCTTTTCCTGAGGTGGATTCTTTGAAGAGAGGGCCGAGAGTCATTTCTTCTTCAGAATTTCTCCCGAAGGTGAGAGCTTGCGATCTTCTATCATCAACCATGTGACCGTTGCCGGCAGTTTTCATATGCTCATTTGTCGTGCTTCTCTGTTTCTGACGAGCTTTGCGCTTCAATCGCTGAACGTGCTGCCGGTGAGCAACGTATCCCTGCCACCAGTTTTTAAAGGCATTGCACTCTTCGGTTGGGTGCGCAATGTTTCGATGACATAAGCAGTAGCTAGGATGTACATCCGCTTCATCAGGAGTGTTTCCTTCAGAGGGTGGCAGCTTCATTCCCATCGATATGGCTTTGGCGAATCTTTTCCTCATCTTGAACCTGATTTTATTTGCGGTGGATGTACTTTGATCCGGTGGGAGTGTTTCGACCCTTTCATCTAGTCGCCGGCGTTTGGCTTTCTCGAATATGGCCATCTCACGCTCTCGATCAGCTTTGCTTTTAAGACGGGCTTCGTTCAGGAATGCATCAATCATTTCGTCTGATGGTCCTGGAAGTTCCGGCTCAGGATCTGCACCCAACTTCTCTGTGTAAGGAGCTTCTTCAACGTTTATCAACGAGTGAGAGATCACATGGCAGCTTGCTACATAATCTTCATATTCATCCAACGAGTCTTCTCCATTGTCATCATCTTTGTCCTTAAGGACATTGCTGAGAAATTCTTGGAGTGTGATTGGAGTCCGCGCTTTTTGATTGTATTCTTCAAGCGCGTCGATATGTTTATGCAAGTCCGTGCACTTATCACCAGGCTTCATGGGCTTCTTGGATTTCTTCTTTTTCGTCTTCGAAGACTTTGACGGTTGAATATGAGCACTTTGATTATCACCACTAATTTTTGGAATTGGGCGCGGTTTCAGTATTCCCTCGATGATCTCAGGTTCCAGTGGATTTTTCCACCTGATCGCTGGGCATGTTTGAAGATCCTTTAGCATTCTTTTCGTTTTGGCTGAAAGAGCGACCTCCCATGGAGCTTCTTCGACAAACGAGCATGATACCCCCGGTGTGTCCATCTTTTTGAGAGTGTGCGGCTGAGGCGGGCTTACTTTCCAATTTTCAGACAGTGCGAATTTGCCCTGTTGGTATTGGTCTTCGATCCAGCCTTTAAAGACGAAGCAATCTTCAACTGGATGGCTTACCGTTTGATGGTAAGGACAATAATTGGGACTATTAGCCTTGCCGGGTTGCAACGGTCGTTTTGGATTCGAAAGAATGATGAGCCTGTTGCGCACCGCTAGCTCAAATAATCTCCTTGTTTTGTCTTGGGGAAACGAATAAGGGCGTCATAGTCTCTCCTCGAGGGATGGACGTGGACGCACGTTGTTTTGGCGAACAACCGGCTTTAAGTTGTCGGTCGTTGTTGAGTATTGGCAACGAAGGTTGCTTTCCCTTTGCCCTTTTCATTCCAAGGCTCCGTCTTTGAAGAGGAAGGCCTATAGCCCATCTGGTCCATTTTGGCCAGCTTGTCAATCAAGGCCTGGAAGGTGGTCGGCTTGAAGAACATCATAAATTGGGAGATGGTCGCTTGAGGGTCTAGAGTACCCACGAACATGCCCACGGCAGGAGCTTCTTCCATGCATTGTTCGCATCTCGACCATAGGTTCCGCCACCGGATTGCATATTGCACCCACGTCTCTCCCGGCTTCACTCTAGCGTTGATCAATGCCGTGATCGAGGTGCGTTCGCTGGCGCTTGCGAACCGTTGAGTGAATAGAAACTCCATTTCTGTAAACGTTTTGACGGAGTCATCGGGAAGCTCCGAGTACCATTCAAAAGCTGTGTCTGATAAGCTGCCGACGAATTGGCGAAGCAAAAGCTTATCATCGCCCCCGGTGTTGCTGAACAGAGCTCTGAACTGGGCGACATGTTGATGGGGATTGCCTGTCCCCTTGTAGACATGGAATTTCGGGATCGTGTAGCCCGGCGGGTATTTTATCTGATCATACGAGCCCGGATATGGTCGCCCCGTTTTGACGACTTGGCCGGCCGCTTCATTTGCCTGGTGAACTCGTATTTGTTGAGCAATATATGTAGGGTTCCTAGGCACTCTAGTGAGGTCTCATAAGGCATCGAACATGCCATTTTCAAAAATTCTAGGTGCCGAGAGACCCGACTACGGATCGTTTGCTAGAAACCTAGGCGAAATAGAAACTAGTAAACAATTAACTAAGAGATACGGAAATACAGCCTTTGTAGATCCGGTCCTCCACCTTCACGGCTCCGAGATGAGGTCCTCTCCGCTGTCTAAATCAAATCCGGGCTCTAGCGTCGACTTCATCGAAGAATAAGCGAGCTAGGTCGTCGATGTCCATGCCGAAGATGATCTACGTCGAGGCATCGCTAAATCAAGCTTCGACTTCACCAAGTCAAGAAACTTGTGAAGAAAACACACTCTACTACTTGGCAAGAGGTAGAGGATGAAGAAATAGGAAGTGGGTTCAATTTAGAATTGGATCAATCACCATTGATGACCTAAGCTTTTCTTCTTGAGTTCAAGGAAGAAGAAGAAGAAAAATGATATCATAAGTTAATTATATTTGGAAAAGAAAATGAATACTTATCATATTAGAACCATGGTCAAGTGTAGAGAATTAACTAAGGTTAGATTAATGGTTAGGGTTAAAGATGAAGACAAGAATGGTTACAAAGTCAAAGCTTCATGAAGCTTTAACTAAACTCCAAAATTAGCAACCATTCTTTTCTTATCTATTCTAAATAAATAAATAAATAAATAAGTAAGAAAAGAAAACCCTAATCATTAGTTTAACCATGGCTTAATCCATTACACTTAACTATAGTTAAACATGTATCATCAAACATGATACAATCAAGTGCACGAAAATATATCGAATATACAATGTGCACAACCGAGCGAGAAAATCCATTTAAAGTGCACCAATACTAGTTAATGCAAAGTAATATATCAAATATATAATTATGCATTAAATCATTAAATCAACACTTGATTTAACGATCCGGTCATGCGTACATAACCGACTGGTATCATTAGCAACATCTTATCGAATCAACACTTGATCCGATAACCCGGCTATATCGCATATAACCGATCAATATCACATCGCGAGAATCGAATACAGTATCACATACTCGTATTATTCTCGGTCCCGCACATATCTCATATGCGCTCCTATTTCGTTTCGCTTGAGCCAGGAAACCTCTGTGTAGGACTCTAAAGACTCGTCAATACGCCGGCAGCAGATGATGATCATATCAAACACCCACAAGCCGCAAGCGGTCTGCTAAACGTAACGGCCACCCGGGTATTGAGCGATCAGAAGATCGACGAGCAAGCCCGCTAACACTCCAGTGAATCCAACCAGTAACACTACCGTACAGTCCGGTCTGATCGTCTGATATGTCGCATATCCCGCCTAGGGGTGGTAAACGTCAGACCCCAATAGCTCGATAAGTCGTGTCGATATGAGGTCTATAACACTTCGAGAAACTACTGGTAACACTTACCAGTAAATCTCAGCAACCCTGGCCAGGGATTTCCTGTTATAGCCAATCGAACACAGCGCAACATCAACCCCCTATACCGGGAGAGACGAATCCCCTCCTATCGCTCATTGCCTCCATGTGACTCGGGACTGTACCCAAAAACCACCGTTTTGCACGCCCTCTTGGACGTGGTAAGATGGAAATCAAAGCACGGTGGGAACCACACAAGACTCTATGACGATCTCGGGTCAACAGACTACTCTGTACCAGTGTCACCAGAGAACTGCCATCTGACGTGAGGTATAATACCATCTGGGAGTTCTCGGCGAGTCCGTCCAGTGTACCCAGTCTCTACTGAGCACACGTATATCATCTCTGATGTCAAACACCAATGGATATGGGATCATCCATCGCCCATCTGTATGGGTCGTGAAGGTACACGCTAGTCTACTCTGGTATATCGATGCCCCGTCTCGATACACCCACGACTAGGGACTTTGAAGGATGTACTTATAGACTACCATGTCCCCACTAGTATGATCCGCATCATAGTCCAGGTAGTCAAGTACAGATCCTAAGGGCTTTACCAACATGTAACAGAGAGACAATCAGCATACACGTTAAGGTAAAGGGTAACCAGATAGCATACTATCATGTCGAGCAAGAAAGTCCTCCCTATATATGTCCCAGCATCCACTACAATATACATCCTATGTACAGTAATGGCCTCTAGGGCATACATATAACTAACAATATAATCATCCAGGGCGGCCTTAGAGATTGTTTCCTCTTTGGCTGTTGAAAGAGCCGGAGGAGGGTTCGATGTCTCCCCTCTATCGTCTTCTATAATGATCGGAGGGTTTTCAGCTGGGGAATCCGGCTGTAACATCATCCCGACCATGTCTTGGAAGAGAAGCGCCATTCGTTTTATGTTGGCATCTTGTTGTGCCGCTTCTCTGTCCTTCTTTTCGAGGACTCTACGTAGGAACTCAGCGTCAGTTTCTTGTTCGTGACGTTGTTCTGATGATGCCTCCGGGATTTCTTTTGGCTCGGTAAGTGCGGCTATTGTAGTCAGCATCTCTTGAAGCTTCTGATGTTGCTGTTCTTGAGCTCTTGTGATGGATCGGGTGAGTGGTCGGCGAACCGTAGAAGCGCGGCTATCCTCTTTCCCGGATGCCATGTAGACGGTATGCACTACCATGCCCCTAGACTTAGGGCGTTTGGGCTCAGCGTCTTTACGATTTGCTGCAGTCACAGGGGCTTTCTTTGGCTTCCACCCCTTTTGAGCAGTTGAAGTCGAGGGGGCCGTTGCAATGGGCACCCAAGTAGCTGTTGTCCTTTGTGGCTTGACAGGACGGTTCTCTTCCTGTTGAACCTTCACCTTTTTCTGTCGGCGAGAGTAATCTTGATCAATTACTGAGTCCTGAACCTGTCGCCAGACTTTGTAGATTTTGGAGGACATCCGCTGAGGGGGCTGCTCCGGCTTCGCTTTCGGTGCATTATCCATGGGTGGAGGAGATTTCTTCAGCACTGCAGTAGGAGAGTTCCTGCGCACCTTGTTAAGCAATTCAAAGCTGTTCCCAGTTAGAACAGCAGCATTGACTCCCACCGTTGGGGCTGGTGGAGTTAGCCCAGAGGGAGAGTTGCCCACAGCCTTCCTTACTCGGGGCCAGTGACGACGTCGAGCGTGTCGAGCCGTTAGGATTATCTTAGCTGTAGGAGTGACTTCCTCATACCCCCTATGTTGGTCAGAAGTTGTCGTTGTCAGCCTATTGAAGACTGACGTCCGTTGAATGGGGAAAGTCAACCTATCAAAAGCAGACTTCCGAGTAGGGGAAGCAACCTTGGTGATTTCGCCTGGTACAGGAGCAGAAATAGTCAGTCTTGGGAAGACCGACCCTTTGGCAGGAGAAGCCGCCTTGACGATTTTGGGAGCAAGAATGGCTATCCGCTTCGGGATAACGCCTTCTGGTATTGCAGGCTTCTTCATGAGCCCGTTGGAGCTCTGGCCTAGTCTGTTAAAAACTGAGGCAGTGGAGTTGGGCGACCCATTGAGAGGGGCCGCAGTAGTAGCAAGCCGATCGAATACCGACTTCTTGGGAGCTTCTTGTGACGGTACAGGGGCGTTGAAGCTCATGAGTGGGAGCATGGTCCCGAAGAATAGTCCAGTGGTGGCCTGAGTTACTTGCTCCACCGGCATCTTGAAAAGGGAAGCCGCTTGAGGCCCGTAAGTCACTCCTCCAGCGAGGACGGAGTGGGAGTTGTTGCAATTAGTGCAGTTTGAAGCCATTGATCTTCTGTTTTCTGCACGGAGCAAGACACCAAATCTTAGTACCTCGAATCCATAGGCAACCATAAAAATCTGTGATTCGTTCGCGAACACGACACATGAAGTGTGGAGTGGAAAGAGGAAAAGGTTCCACCGGGCGTGCCGGAATCTGTTCCCCTCCGAATGGCGGTGCGATGACAGAGAGACGTCTTTCCTGAGATTCGGGGCAGATGCTATTTGGTTTTATCCGTCCACCTCTCCGAAGATGCCAAGTTGATTTATGGCACTGTGTATCGGAGGTTTAGACGGATGCGGCCGATGTAGCAGACTTCATCAGATTCCCCCTCACTTGAGGGGTTTTTGATTATGGGGACGCTCTTCCCTGCAGGCGCAAGCCCTTGCAGTTAATTACGCTACCGCATCGCGGTAACAATTTTCTCCTTCTCCAGAATTTCACTTCGTGTCGTAGGTGTTTGTTTTGTTTGTGGTTGCCCGTGGATTGTATACGGAGACTAATTTATGTCGTCGCCCGTAGGACGTAGATTAGTCCAAATCCGTATTTTCTTAGATTTGGGTTTAGGGTTTTGGTTTAAGGATACGTTAGCCATATTTGAGGCTAAGATCAACTTAAACGTTTGTTAAGAATACGTTAGTCTAATTTTAGACTAAGATCAACTTAACGGGATCGTTTGATCCGACAAAAGAGCATTTGGGCTCTATTGTTCAAGTTTAGGGACATAGTGGTCCATTGCCAGTTTAGGGACATGGTGGTCCAACATTCCCATTTTGGGGACGAATGTTGGTTTAAGGACGCATGAGTCCATGAGTTTAAGGACCCCACAGTCCGTATTACCAGTTTAGGGACATGGTGGTCCAACATTCCCATTTTGGGGACGAATATTGGTTTAAGGACGCATAAGTCCATGAGTTTAAAGACCCCACAGTCCGTATTATGTGTGGTTGTCGGGACCCGTCACCTCTCTGACGACGTTGAAGGATTACAACGACAAATATCAAAGGAGTGAAGAGATGTACCCTTGAACCAAGGTGGATTAAGTGTCTGTAGTCTGTTCAGTTAATAAAACTGCACATTTGTATTACATTTTTCCTACCATTTTCATATTAAAAAAGGACTTTATTATAATATATTATACATATGAGGGTTTATGTGTAAAAACATTATTTTCCATGTGTTAATATATTTTAATTATCATTTGGTAGGAAAATGTATGCAAATATTATTGACCTAATCCTAGTAGAACAAAGTCTACTAAAATCTTATTTGAGTTGTTGTGCAGAATATTTCCAAGTTGTTATGAAGAATTTATCAAACAAATAAATTTGTTGAAGAAAACTTGCCAAATTAAGAAGCAAAACTTGGAGACCAAGTCTGGAAGCAACCGAGAGAAGATTTCTGAATTCTAAAGATGCCTAGGATTGCCAAATGTCAACATCAGATAGCCCAAGAAAATTGATGAAGAGATCCTCACCATTGGCCGTGGAACCGCGGCCAAACCCCCCTGTTGGCCGCGGATCCGCGGCAATCTAGAAAGATTGTTTGCTAAAATTTTGTGCCGTAAATCTCTGATGAATTTTACCAAGTCTTCAACCAAAATATTCTGGCTTTGGACTATAAAAGGGCACCGAGAGCCTCTTGGAAAAGCTATCACACCGACGAGATCACGAAGTCCAAGACGGCTCACGCATCCAGGCTGATCATCAACTGTTCGTCTACCTCCTTAGAAGAGATCGAGAAGCAAACTAGTCTTTGTAATCATTTTCTAAGGAATCAAAGTGTAGATTGTTCAAGTTGATTAATAAAGGTAGTTATTTTATTTAATTCTTTTTTGCATTTTACATTATGTTTTCCCTCTTTGTCTTTTCATCTTCTTTTCCCAACATGCGCGAGTAATTCTCCGCTTGTTAGGGTTCGTAGGATTAGGGTAGGCTAATGGACGATGAAAATAATTAAACCCTTTTTAAGTCCTATAAAGTTTAGGAACTTTATCAAAAGAATCATTAACATCCTAATCGGGCGCGCTAGCAATTCTTTGCTAGTTCCGACCGCGATTAGTGATTAGATTAATGATTGTTTTGGTAAAGGCTAGATATGAACGGAGTTCCGTATCGAGATAAGGGTTAAGAGTGGGATTCCGTTTCCTTCCAGAAACCCTAATCTACACGCATCACCGTCGTTCTAGTTCTAAATCTATTAATGGATAAAAAAGGTAACTTTTAATTAATCGTCCATAACTACTAAATCCTAAC